>CM072996.1:295188655-298160321 GCA_037038555.1 Rhynchonycteris naso
TTTTGTCCCCAAGACAGCAATAATTAAATTTATCTTGATGACAAAACAAATTGACAAAATGGGTCAAAATCTTCATAAACCCTTAACAATCTGACAATAAATTAACAAATTGACTAATGTCTCTGTAGTACTTGTAACATCTGGGACTAGAGGAGGGAAGATGAGATGAGAGCAGAAAAACATGTTGCTCCTTAATTGCTCTGTGGACTTTTTCTATAGTGGATCATCCTCCCAATTCAATTTAAATCATTGAGCATATGGTTTGTACTAAATATAGAGCATCTGTGGTACTCACTGCTACGCATATTTGCCACGCAGGTGCCTGATTCTGGACTTGTCATATGGACAGATGGGATTTTTCTGTTTCTCTTTTTTTATTGGTAGTGGAATAAGGCAGTTAACCTAGCTACTGTTGGGACACTTCTGTTCACATTAATGCATCTCTGCCACTGTACAGTCAGAATTAGTGCTTATCCACACTTTTATTATTCAAATTAAGTAATTTAAGTTATGCTAGTAAAAATGTTTTAGCAGAAATAAATAGTTGACTTGTCAAGGCAAGCTATAATTGTATAATATTATTTTCCTCTTTTAGAATTATTTACATTAACTATTGATTTAAATAGAAAGTATAAAATGTTTATGAATTAGACATTTCTTAAAAAGTTACAGGTATTTTTTTGCCTGACCAGGCGGTGGCACAGTGGATAGAGCATCAGACTGAGAGGCGGAAGACCCAGGTTCGAGACCCAGAGCTTGCCAGCTTGAGCGTGGACCCATCTGGCTTGAGCAAAAGTTCGTCAGCTTGGACCTAAGGTCACTGGCTCCAGCAAGTGTTGCTCAGTCTGCTGAAGGCCCGCGGTCAAGGTACATGTGAGAAAGCAATCAATGAACAACTATGGTGTTGCAACGGCAATGAAAAACTAATGATTGATGCTTCTCACCTCTCTCCGTTCCTGTCTGTCTGTCCCTATCTATCCCTCTCTCTGACTCTCTCTCTGTCGCTGTAAAAAACAAAAAAACAAAAAAAAGAAGTAAAAAGAAAGTTACAGGTATTTTTTATATTTAGTTATTAACACTCCAATGATATTAGTATAATTCATATTCCCATTTTAGAGATGGAGCATTGAGGAACAAGAAATATTGCAAAAGTAACAAAGTAATTTAGAGACAAAACTAAGACTTGAACCGACATTGTTTGGTACCAGACCCATTTCTTAGATTTTATACTCTACTGCTTCACTTGCTGGCAGACTTGGTTTATAGATTTAGATGATTTGTTAGAGTTATTTTTCAATTTTTTATCATTATCATAACCAATATCAAATTAAGAATTATTTTGTTGGTTGTTGATAAACTAATGTTTTCCTTGGTGCTGTTAGTCATGATAGGCAGGGTTGAGTGAATGTTAATAGTTACAGGGTGAAACTTTTTTTCTTTTTTTGTATTTTTCTGAAGTGAGAAGTGGGGAGGCAGAGAGTCATACTCCCTCATGCACCCAACCGTGATCCACCTGGCAAGCCCACTAGGGGGTGATACTCTGCACACCTGGGGTGTTGCAGCTGGAGCCATTTTTTAGCACCTGAGGTGGAGGCCATGGAGCCATCCTCAGGGCCCAGGCCATCTTTGCTCAAATGGAGCCTTGGCTACAGGATGGGAAGAGAGAGACAGAGAGAAAGAAGAGGGGAAAGAGTGGAGAAGCAGATGATTACCTCTCCTATGTGCTCTGACTGGGAATCAAACCTGGGACTTCCACACGCCGGGCTGACTCTCTACCACTGAGCCAACCAGGAAAGGCCTACATGGTGAAATTTTTCGAATAGATAGAATATACAGTATACACTCACTTTCAAAAATATCTCTTAAATATTAAAGATCTAATAAGATCTAGAAAAGGAACAAAGGTAGTATAACGTAAGTAAATCTGTTCCCCTCCTACGCATCCTCAAGAGAAGAGATCTATACTTCTATAAGAAATAGAGCCTCAGAGCACATATTGTAGGTATGCCCAGTGGCATTTATCTATAGAAATTACTATAGATTCTGCTGCTGTCCCATTCTTGTCATAATAGATTTTATTACCCTTTGTGTATTTGAATTAGTAGATTCTCAGTTACAGTAAAAAATCAATGTGTCTCACTGGTGAATCTAAGGCATATGCCCAGAATCTGGCTATAAGTACATTTGGAAAGGTAAGAAAAATGTGTGGGTTAAAGTAAGCTTGGCCTTTTAAACGAGAAATTCTTTTTCAAATATTGGCAGGGGGATAAGAGACTTTATAATCCATTGAGCAAATTAATTCCCTGATGCATCTAACACTGAGTCAGAATTTAGACCTTCTACCATCAGCTACTTGTGGTATCAGAGCACATAAAAAGACTAGAGAACTCTTTGAGCCTCAGCCCATTAATTTATTTCTTACACTACAGTGTTTGAGAGGTTTTATGATGATGAACAAAGTATTCCACAAGTCCACAGAGATATTGCCAATCAATAAAACTGGCAGATAAAATGTATCTATTGCCAGAATATTTGAATACAAATAAAGTATTGCCCCCATCAATGACAGGAGATTCGATGTAAAAACTTACCACCAATCAACGAGTTTGTATCTCTGGGATTATGGTGCCATTGTGGGGGCTCTGTGTTGATCTTTGCATTTGTACAGAACATTATCAGTTGCCAAGTCAGCTTTAGGGAAGAAAGTATATGCACCATCTGGCCACTTTTTTCTTGATTCTGTTGATTGAATATTGAAGCTGAAACAACAATAACAAAAATAATTGACATTATGTACAAATCAGAGCAAGTTGTCTTTGTGATTAATTGTAACTTTCTCCACAGTGTTGGTGTCTTGAACATGTAGATGGACATAAATATACTCACACAATCAAAGGTACATTTACATACATTGTTTTAGTTTTCTAGGGCTGCTCTAGCAAAGCACCACAAAGTTGATGGCTTAAACAATAGAAATTTATTCCATTATACTCTGGACGCTAGGAGTTTTGAGATCAAGGTGTCAGCAAGGTTCTTTCCTAAGGCTATAAGGGAGAATCTTTTCCATGTCGTTCTTCCTTGTTTCTGCTGATCTGTTGACTCTCTTTGAAGTTTTTTGGCTCATAGACACATCACCCAAACCTTCGCTTTCTTCTTGCATGTATATCTGTTTCTGTGTCCAAACTTCCCCATTTTATAAAGATACGAGTCATATTGGATTAGGGCCACTCTGATTACCTCATCTTTACTTGATCATTTGCAAAGATCCTATTGCCAAAAACAATCACATCCATATTCACAGCTACTTGCAGGTATTAATTCAACATCATTGGAGGGGATAACATTTAATTTCTAACATAGCTCTTCCCCTGAACTCTTTACTGGCAATTTCCTACTATTGCTCCCTTCATGTTTCTGATTCTAGCCATCTCTTAGCCATTGTTTAAGTATTTGTGTATTTCCTTACTTCAAGCTAACTAGCATTCCAAGCAGAGGGGACATCTTTATGTACTACCATAAATTTGCTCATTGGGGCAATGGGGACATTTCTTCACTTAATGAAGACATAATATGGCATAAGAATTCTGCCTTGCTCAGGTGAAATCATATCTTACAGGAGCATCTGTATTTTTTCCATCTTAGTCAACTAGTCACAGGGAATTCTGTTTGAATCTGTAGAATATAAGAGAGTTGGCCAAATGGGAGAAGTAGATGACAGTGATTATGAGCCATCTGCTCAGGCCATTCACCTGTACCTTCAGTAACAGCTTGGGATCATCTTAAATATAAACTTCCACTTAATAGGAAAAGTTCATTATATGTATAGATTTGTGGATTATATAGCCTCTGGTTTAGGATGGATTGCACATGCCATATGTGTACTTGTTAATAGCCAGGTTTCATTATCTGCATAGCTCTATGAGTAAGAATTTAAAGAGAAAAACCTTAGAGAACTATCACGTTACCTTATTGATGCTTGCCAGTCTCCACAAGCTTTCAGCCTGCACATAATTTTATTGTCTGGATTATAAAGAGCACGTCATAGAGCTTGCTTTACTCTGTTTTAGTCAGAGAGATTTCTTTGCTCTCTATCCCTCTCAAAACTCAATGGTTCACCAATGGAATGAGCTGAAGCAACAGGCTGCATGACATACATTGCTTCTTAATATCCAAGAAACATTTGCCTCTTTCTTGGTGATGCAACACAGTGTGATGGGCTGTCCTTTTTGCAGCTATATTATAATGTGCCAAGGTCACTGAGCTCTCAGAAACTTTTCAGAAGAGGCTAACATGTCCATGGGGTTGATTTTCCATACTTTAGAAGTTGGTTTAAACAAAATCACTCATCCCTCTATGCCCTCTATGGAAAGTCTAAATCACATGGCTCAGAGCTTAAGCAGCTACAACGTCCAAAATTATGCTACAGAATACTCTCTTGAAAACATCTGTATTGTCACTGCCAGGGACAGATTATGCTATCGATATAACCAAATATACTGATATCGAGCACTGCATGTTTCCGCTATAATCATTATATCCCCATAACTCGATATGGCTGCTGATGCTTTGAACATGCTCTTCTCTTTGTTGAAAACATTTCTCATTTGTATGCCTTATCTGCAAAGTGATCTTACCTTTAAATCACAGATAAGTATCTGCCTCTGTTCTTAAACCTCTAAGTATATCATAAAAAGTTGAAAATATCTCCCTTTTGCTCCAGACTATCCATGTATATCTCTGTAATAGTATTTACTAACTCAAAGGTTAATGTATGTTTATTGTATCAGGAACTATTACAACAGTAATGCCAGTAACTTATCAGAACAAAACCTAACAGCTGAAAAAATAACTGTTATTCTCACTCATGGGTCTGAGGTTTGATCTGACGTGAGGACAGCCAATCTGCAATTTGCTTAGATGTGGCTCAAAACTACAGTCTAGGTCCAGATATACTCCACGTATCTCTCAGTTTTCTTGGATAAGCAGGATTTAGAGGTGTGTACTTCCCGTTAGTGCAACACAGGAGACAATTCAAGCCTCTAATTTATTCACTTGTGCTAACTTTACATTGACCACATGGCCAAACCTGGAGTCAAAGGAAAATTCATGTAGTAAAGAGTATAGACAAGAGAAGAAATGAGGAATTGAGACTATCAGTAAAATCTACACTTATACCTGTCTTTTGTATAGAACTCGAAACTTCTTTTAGAGAAATTTTTGTTTTTCTTATATGATTGTTTTCTAAGTAAATACATGAATAGCCGTACTTTGTATGGCTGAAGCTAGGTGGCCTTGGCCTAATAAACATTTTTATCTTTACTGTACAGTCTTTTACATTATTTCCAGATTTAAAATTGTAGGTCAGCATCCTCATTTATGAGAATTATGAGAATTAAAAACATGATTAACTAGAAATACATCATAAACCTAAGGAGTGAGAAATTTTAATAATACTTTAGGTCCTATCTATTCTTGAAATCTCAGCACAAAGTGAGACAATGGAGACACTGGCTTAGAAAGCTGAGATTTGATGTTGCTACTTTGGTGATGTTCTTAATGGTTCTGGAGCATCTCTGACACCTTGTTGACTGACCATGCCACCGTTAATTCATCGTTCATTTTACCGTTCTTTTTGTGAATTTTCTTTCAACTTAAACATAAAAAGACAAGAAGGACATTATGGTTCATTTAGTGAAAGGCAAATAACAAATATTTAAGACCATGAATTTTAAATTTGTAAATGAGAATGGATCACACTATCAGAAAAAAATAAGAGAGAAATCAAGCAAACAAAATTTTTAAGGTCTAAATGGAATACTAATTTTAGGGAGTATATCATAGACATGTTACACTAAAATTTAAGAACTGAGGAATGCCCCAGACCAGCATGATGCTACAAGCTTATTATGCAGGTCGTTACAAACCCCTGCAACAATTCTTATGACATTATTATCATCTTTGATGATATATATGATATTGGGCCATCAAGTAACTTAAATAAAATGAGCAAATTTAAGAACTCAGTATCCTATAGTGTCCTGCAATACAAAATATAATCAATCTGATGGAAAATATTGGACTGAGTGCTACACAAGAAACCAAAGGAGAAACGTGGCAAATACAACAAAGTAGAATATATAGACATTGGAACTGTTCATAGATGGGAAGAATTTAGGGGAAAACTGTCTATTCAGAGTGAATATCCTTAGTGATACATCAGGTTAATTCACACCAAAATCATGCTTTATAAAAGGACAGAACACAAAGAATGTCCATTTGAATTGCTTCTCCTTTAAAAATAAATCACATTTTTAAGAGCTAGAAATTTATATGATTTTCTAATTTTATTTTTAGATTCTGTTGCACTAAGGCCAATTATCATCTAGAACAGTTTAAACACTAAACACATTCAAATGTAATCAGAGAGAAATACACATTGAACTCCAAAATAATAAACACAAATTCAAAATGAATTGAGATGTACAAGTAGAGAACCACTTTAAAGAAGACCTTGCAGTACAATAACCTATTAAACCTCCATTTACATTTCACAGAAGCAATTAGTAAAGCCTACAGAGGATTGAGAGAGATTTTTAGAACAGAATGTAAAACAAATACTATTATATATGTAATTTAATAATATTCTTTAATAAAAACTACTTTTGTATGTGCATAAGGACTTGCATTTCTTTTTTAAATTTTTGATTATTTTCACTGGTTTAAAGAACGCTCTTGTTTGCCCTGTGGTGGCGCAGTGGATAAAGTATCAGCCTGGAATGCTGAGGTCACCAGTGAGAAACCCTGGGCTTGCCCAGTCAAGGTACATATGAGAGTTGATGCTTTCTGCTCCTCCCCCCTTCTTCCTCTCCCTCTCCTCTCTAAAATGAATAAACTCTTTAAAAATTAAAAAAAATTTAAAGATCCTTCTACATAAAAAAATGAGTGCTATTGTAAGTGCCTTAATTTAAATGTTTTTATAGCACCATAACTCTTTATAATTTAATATTCTATAGAGGTACTTGTCTAAGTGAAGATTAATCTTTAAGATTATATATGACACAGCAAGATGGCGGTGGAGTAGGCAGACGTACCAACTTCCAACTCCTGGAACCAAAGTGGATTATAACTTAATTTTAAGAACCATCATCTGGATAAACCAACTTTGAACTAAACTAAGAGGACTCTTCAAACAAGGAACACTGAAGAAGCCACATTGAGACTGGTAGGAAAAGCAAAAATGTGGAAAGGGCTGCCCAGCTCCCTAGAGCAAATGGCAGACTCGCATGGCAGGAAGAGTTTAGTGGAGAGGGAGGGACCTGGGTCCCAGGAACAAAGCCCCAGCCTGCAGCCCCAGAGCCTAGAAGAGGCATTTGGACAGGATTGAGCTGTGAAAAAAGTGAGGATACTGTTTGTGAGAAAGAAACAGTTTATTCAGACCCAGGATTCTTCTTAAAGGGACAGCGCAGAAAACCTCTCTCACAACCACTCACCCGGAGCTCTGAGGAATGGAGACAGAGGAGAGGACCAAAGCAGCAGGAAGAGAGTGTGGACGGAAAGGCACAGGGAGAAACACTTTGAGGGACAGCCACTCTAACCCCTGGGCTGAGTCACTTCCAAAATCGAAAATGAATATTTCCCCTGGAACTAGCAATACCAGAAAAGGGAGACAGGACACCAGCCAAAAAAGCTCTCCCACAGCACTTAGAGAAGAGCTGCTTAGATGGAGGGAGCTTCCAGGACTACAGTATGGAGTGTTAGGGTCTGAGCTGCAGTGCACCCACCCACAATGCTGAGGGCTTGCTGGAGGGACAGGGGCGGTGGGACGTGGAAACGCGGTTCTGTCGGCGGGGATGGAGGCCCCAAAGACATCCAAAGACCTTTTATGAGGTGAGCATAATTCTGATCCCAAAACCAGGCAAAGACAACACAAAGAAAGAAAATTAAAGGACAATATCTCTGATGAATTTAGATGCTAAAATTTTCAAAAAAATATTAGCCAACTGGATCCAGCAATATATGAAAAAAATCATACACCATGATCAAGTGGGATTTATTCTGGAGAGGCAAGGCTGGTTCAATATTCGCAAATCAATCAATGTGATTCATCACATAAACAAAAGAAAGTAAAAAATTATATGATAATTTCAATAGATGCAGAAAAAGCATTTGATAAAATCCAGCACCCATTCATGATCAAAACTCCCAGTAAAGTGGGAATTCAGGGAACATTCCTTGACGTGATAAAGGCCATCTATGACAAACCCACAGCAAACATCATACTAAATGGGCAAAATTTAAAAGCAATCCCCTTAAGATCAGGAACCAGGCAGGGGAGCCCCCTTTCACCACTGTTATTCAAAATAGTTCTGGAAGTCTTAGCCACAGCAATCAGACAAGAAGAGTAAATAAAAGGCATCCAAATTGGAAAAGAAGAAGTAAAACTGTCATTATTTGCAGATGATATGATATTGTATATAGAAAACCCCAAAGTCTCAGTCAAAACACTACTGGACCTGATAAATGAATTCAGCAAGGTGGCAGGATATAAAATTAATACTCAGAAATCAGAGGCATTTTTATATACCAACAATGAACTGTCAGGAAAAGAAATTAAGGAAACAATCCCCTTCACTACTGCAACCAAAAAATTAAAGTACCTGGGAGTAAATTTAACCAAGGAGGTTAAGCACTTGTACTGGGAAAATTATAAAACATTGATAAAAGAAGTCAAGAAAGATACAAACAAGTGGAATCATATACCATGCTCATGATTAGGAAGAATAAACTTTATTAAAATGTCTATATTACTCAAAGCAATTTATAAATTCAATGCAATACCAATTAAAGTACCAATGACATACTTCAAAGATATAGAACACATATTCCAAAAATTTATATGGAACCTAAAAAGACAACAAATAGCCTCAGTAATATTAAAAAGAAAAAATAAAGCAGGAGGTATCACTCTTCCAGATATCAAGGTATATTATAAGGCCATTGTACTCAAGACAGCCTGGTACTGGCATAACAACAGGCACATAGATCAACGGAACAAAACCAAGAACCCAGAAATAAACCCATAGCTTTATGGACAACTGATATTTGACAAAGGAGGAAAGAGCATACAATGGGGTAAAGACAGCCTCTTTAACAAATGGTGTTGGGAAAATTGGACATCTACCTGCAAAAAAATGAAACTAGACCATCAACTTACACCATTCACAAAAACAAACTCAAAATGAATAAAAGACTTAAATGTAAGCTGTGAAACCATAAGCATCTTAGAAGAAAACATAGGTAGTAAGCTCTCCGACATCTGTAGCAGCAATATATTTGCCGATTTATCTCCACGGGCAAATGAAATAAAAGGCAAGATAAACAAATGGGACTATATCAAACTAAAAAGTTTTTGCACAGCTAAAGACAATAAGAACAGAATAAAAAGACAAACCACACAATGGGAGATCATATTCGACAACATGTCTGATAAGGGGTTAATAACCAAAATTTATAAAGATCTTATAAAACTCAACACCAACAAGACAAACAATCCAATCAAAAAATGGGTCAAAGAAATGAATAGAAAGTTCTCTAAAGAGGACATACAGTTGGCCAATAGGCATATAAAAAAATGCTCAACATCACTAATCATTAAAGAAATGTAAATTAAAACCACAATGAGATATCACCTCACACCAGTCAGAATGATGCTCATCAGCAAAACAACACAGAATAAGTGCTGGCGAGGATGTGGAGAAAAGGGAACTCTCCTACACTGCTGGTGGGAATGCAGACTGGTGAAGCCACTGTGGAAAACAGTATGGAGATTCCAAAAAAAATTAAAAATCAAACTGCCTTTTAACCCAGCTATCCCACTTTTAGGAATATATCCTAAGAACATCATAGCACTGTTCAAAAAGAAGAAATGTGCCCCCATGTTCGTGGCAGCATTGTTCACAACAGCGAAGTTCTGGAAACAGCCCAAGTGTCCATCAGAAGACAAGTGGATTAAAAAGCTTTGGTACATATATACTATGGAATATTACTCAGCCATAAGAAATGATGGCATCGGATCATTTACAACAAAATGGATGAGCCTTGATAACATTATACAGAGTGAAATAAGTAAAACAGAAAAGAACTGAGAACTGCATGATTTCATACATAGGTGGGTCATAAAAGCTAGGCTATGAGACATGGACAAGTGTGTGGTGGTTACGGGGTGGGGGGACAGAGGAGAGGGAGGAAGAGGGGTGAGGGGAGGGACACAAAGAAAACCAGATAGAAGGTGACAGAGGACAATGGGTGATGGGTATGCAACATAATTGAATGACAAGATAACCTGGAGATGTTTTCTTTGAACGTATGTACCCTGATTTATTAATGTCACCCCAATAAAATTAATAGAAAAAATAAAAAAGATTATATATGAATTGCTAGTATGTCCATACACCATGTTATATATGGCATCCCCGGTACATATTTCATCCGTTTGCTTCTTAGTTACCAAACGAAGGGAAAGACGCACAGACAAGAAGTGCATGTATTGGGAAAAGAGTGCATTATGTGAAAACAGAAATGGTCTAGCATAAGGCTGGGTGCATTCAGGGAGCGGAGTAGGAGCGAACAAGATGATAAGTCATGTACTTGACATCTTTTTGTATCACAGCTTAACAAAAGGGGATAACTGAGAAGTCAGTTGCTAAAACTAAGGATGTTTTGAGCACAACAAAGGACAGGGAAAAAGTCTAAAGAACAATAGGGCAGCACTCTGTCTGTGCTCTTGCTGACTACGTCATGTCCTAAAGCCTTCCTTCCATGAGTTTTCACTCTGCCCCGTCACTGACATCACTGAATCTCCCCTTACTTCTCTTTATATCCTCCTCCTACAGGTATTCTCTATTGGCCCCTTCTACCACATTTTCAGCCCCCACAGTGTTTTCGCATTTTGGTTATGCGAGAAAGAAGGAATCTTTGCCTACAACAGTAACGAAAGATTGAATAAATGAATAATATATGTGGATGAGCTAGTCAATAATACATTTTTGATTGCTTCATTTTGTATTTAAGGTTAACCCTTCACACGTAGATGTTATACATACATGTGAAATTGCTAAATGAGGGTTCCTTGAGTCTGTGTAGTATCTCACAACTTAATTTATTTTTATGTAAGTCAGAATTTAAAGCCCTATATAATATTGAAGAAAAATCTGAAAGGAAACACCTCTCACAAGAATCATCCCTCCATCCTTTTTATTCATAAGCTAGTTGTCATAACCACAAAATACATTTTTACATTATTATGATTTTTAACCAAGTATAAACACAATGATGCTAATAAGTTTTTATTTCTCTTTGCAAAGTTTCATCTAAATGATGCCAGGGAGAATATTTTGATGACAAGGATATTGAAAATGTCTACTGTTGATAAATTTAACATTAAAAATTTGAAGAGGTTTAAAAGTCAAAGAGAGGAGAAAATCTTAATAGAGTGATTAAGTTCAACATAATGTTATTTTTCCTATTTTCCATTCTAAGTATAATTATTGTAATAAATTTAAAGAATACCTTATTAAGCTGGTCAAGGTCAGGTTTGTCTCTCTTTGTTTTATTTTCTCCTTTCCTCCCTTTCTTTTTAATTTCTTTTTTTCTTTTTCTATTGTTAAGCAATTTAGTCCTTTAGAATAACTATTCAGGAACAAGAAGTATCAGTAATTGGGAGAAATAGAGACAGAGGTTGAACTGATCCTGAACCTTGTGTGTGTAGCTCAGTGTACACAAGGCCAGCCACCCGGGGGTTGCAGAGAAAACCCATCAATAGCCCCTTCTAGCTTTTCCTTGGGTGTTTGGTGCTGTTTCAAGGCAAGGGGAGGGTCTGAGCTCATTTATTCATTATGCTTTTTTCCAGGATAACACACTTTTAATGCTGCATTAATGATGAAAAAGAAATAGACTTAATTACTTTCATATTATAAAATAATTTTGGTCTGCCTGACCAGGCGCTGGCACAGTGGGTAGAGCGTCAGACTGGGATGCAGAAGACCCAGGTTCGAGACCCTGAGGTCTCCAGCTTGAGCATGGGATCATCTGTCTTGAGCAAAAGCTCACCAGCTCGCACCCAAGGTCACTGGCTTCAGCAAGGGGTTGCTTGGTCTGCTGAAGGCCCACGGTCAAGGCACATGTGAGAAAGCAATCAATGAACAACTAAAGTGTCACCTTTCTCCATTCCTGTCTCTATCCCTCTCTCTGACTACCTGTCCCTGTAAAAAAAATAAAATAATTTTAGTGATTTAACAAGAACATATTAAAACATATATTATTATAAGTAAGGACAGAGGTGACAGTTTTTAAAGGAACATTTATATTTAAATAATACACTATTTTATTCATATACATGGGAAATATAAAAGCTTCAATAATTATTATAGTTATAATTAATAGCAAATTTTATCTTGTTTATTGTTAAGCTTTAGGCATTTTTTTTAGCAAAATTATACTGGAAATAGTTTTAAATCATGAAAGTGATTTGGCTCCAATATATATTTTTAAGTGCATGGACTTACTTTCTCATAGTATGAAATATATTATAGTATTATATAATAAGTTGATTATGTGTTTGCTAGAAAGCAATTGAAAGAATTTGGGGGAAAAACATGTAGTGAATAGTTTAATGATAGGCAAGCACAAGATGAAAATCAGATTTTCCTCAATTATTTATTAGTCAAAACCAGCAACCCCCCTTCGTCACCTGTCAAACCCACACCGGCTTCCACAGGAACTGTATCACACTCTTCAAAATATACAATTCATCCCAGTGAACTCAGAATGGAAAACACATAAAAGACATATGGGGTGACATATGCTAAATCCTCTAGACACCTACACTAGCGCAATCATGGGGCCCAACTCGATTTCATGAAATATTGCACATTTATTTATGCCAAACAGGATAATAACAAAGAAGTATGGGGGGGGGGAAACTAAGACATTTTCCGTGTGAAGCAATTTGAAAACAAATATTTTTAAATACCATCAAATAAACAACAAACAAGAAATGCTTTCCTAATTTGTTGATAGATATATATGAAATTTCAATAATTCAATTAACCACTTGATTTCCACTATTCAAAAATCCTATATTTAATGTACTTCCGAAATCACAGTCTCAAAGCACAAACTATAAATTAATCCTTTTCTTTATATTTTGGGGAAGAGAGTACAACATATTGCTTAGTCAAACGAGAGCACTAATTGTAGGAGCCCCAGACATACCAAGTGTATAAGAAACCAACTCTTTAATTACCTAATCATAAACTACATTGTTTCTATCCCTTCAAGCTTTGACTAGTGAAAGAGAGCAATTATGCTGACTTCTCACACAGGCTTAAAAAGTAAACCTAATTCATTAACAGTAACTGTCTTCAGTATAAAGAACCCTTATAGTACAAAAATTGGATAGTTTTGTACTGTGTATCAATTCCCTCATTCTTCTTTTTTTTTAGGAGCTAAGAATACAAAGCAGAAGATACATGTATTAAACAATATATAACAGATACCCTACTTATTACCTTATAACAGGTGCTCTACTTACCTTATAAAAAGTCTACACTATGGCTGGTTAGCTCAGTCAATTAAGAGCATCATCCTAAAACAACAAGGTTGCAGTTCAATCCCGGTCAGGGCACATATGGAAAGCAGCCAATGAATGACAGAGTGGAACAACAAATGATGCTTCTCCTCCTCATCCCACCTCACTCCCTTCCTCTCTCTGTCTCCCTGAAAATAAAAGAGAAATTAAGCCTTGGCAGAATAGCTTTGTTGGTTGGAACATCCTCCCAGAGCCAGAGGTTGCCTGTTGGATTCTCTGGCCAGGGCACATATGAAGCAGCCACATGTTCCTCTCTCTCTCTCTCCTCTCTTTTCCCCTGACTCTCTCAAAAAAATTAATTAATTTAAAAAAGTTTATTCTAATCATTCAATATACTCAGTCTTTGCTTATTTTACATTCAAGAAGAAAAGAAAAGCAAAAAAGATAATGTGATGAGGGAAGGTGATAAAAGTATATTTGTAAGGATTAGGTGGGAATCATATTTGCTACAGAAATTAATATGGTGGCTCTTTTGAAGACATTATGAATATGTGCCTTGCAAAATGACAATGTGGCCAAGTAAAAGAATGAGGGGAGAAAAGGAAAGAGAGAGAGAGAGAGAGAGAGAGAGAGAGAGAAAATAAACAGTACAATAAAGCTAGGCATTGTATTAGGGTTTTCAGAGAAATAGAACCACTGAGGGAGAGACAGAGAGAAGAGTAGATTTATTATAAATATTGCCTCATACAATCTGCTATATATAAGCTGGAGAACCAAGAAAGCCAGTGATACCAGTTAGTCTCTGTCTGATGGCCTGCGTACTAAGGCCATCAAAGCTGTAACTCCCAGCCCAAGGTCAAAGGCCAGAGAACCAAGGGGCTGCTGGTATAAGTCCTACAGTTCAAGGGCTTGAGAATGGGAAGCTCTGATGATATCTGAAGGGAGGGCAGAAAATAATAGACTTCTCAGAGCAAGAGGAGAGTAGGGATCCACCCAAGTTTGCTCATCTTTTTGTTTCATTCAGACCCTCAACATACTGATGATGCCTGACTACAACGGTGAGGGTGGTCTGCTGAATTAAATGCTAATTTATTCCAGAAACATCCACAAAGACACACCCAGAAGTAATGTTTACTACGTGCCTGGGCATCCTTTAGGTCAGTAAGTTGACACATAAAATTAACCATCACAGGCATCTTGCTTCTCAATGTTCTACTATTTTAGGACATGTCTTCTATTATGAGATGTGTGAATCATTCAGCTTTCTTGAGTATGTTATTGGTTATTAAATTAAATCAGCTTATTAAATAACCTAAATGTCACATATAGCCCTTGTGAAGATGTATAAAATGTAATTATTTCTTTTGAGACTTTTTTTATATTTTGTACTTTTCACTCTCCAAAAAAATCATCACTTTTTATGTTAGAGTTTTATACTCTCTTCTTTCTCCTTTGAGTCTCTATGTTTAATAATCTATCTGTGTGATACTGTAAGTATCTCTGATGTTCTAATTGCCACAGTGATTATATTCCTATTTAGATATACATTAATTACATCCTGATATAAAAAAGTCTTTATAAAACCTAGTACTCAAAGAATAATTTAACTACCAAACACCTCTAACCTAACAACCTTGTTCAACTTACTGAAATTTCTCCCAATATCTAGAGCAATTTTCAGTGTTTGGAAAAGCCATAAAGGGATAAAACATCAAACTTAGTCATAGTACTAGTAAGTGCTATAATGTAGTAATATGTAAGTACACATTATCATAAGATTTGCTATCACTAAATTTCTCCAGAAGTTTGAAGATGTTATTACAGTGATGAATAGAATATATTCCAAAACTTAATACTGTCTAGAGATCAAAGCATTTCCTATAAAAATTATTTCACAGAGGGTTCCTTAAGTTTTTACCAGACTAACAAAAATTATTTTACTAACCATGTGATTTTTATATGAGTCATGAACCATAAGTATTTCTGAATCTGATATTCGGCCATTTTTAGTTTTCTAAATCTCAAGGGAACAGATAATTAAGCTGATAATTATATCTATGTATCTATACCCAGAGTGGATTTATTACTTTGATAGATAAGAAAAAGCTTCAAACAGTAACATGTTCTGATCAGATGTCCCCAAAAGCAGATTTTGATGGAAAGTTGGACTGTGGCAGCAATTGAGTCTGAAAATATCAATAATCAGATGCATAATTTGTTATTAAATCAAATGTTTGTAAATAAAAAACTATCTTAAAAATTCTAGATAATAACATAGGAAAGAAATATCAGTAGTCCGTTTTGACACACAATAAGAGTTTCTAGCCTTATAATTTTATTTTGATGAAATAACTGCTTGACATATTACTGGTTCTTTACAGTAATCTATACCCAGTCATGAAATCATTGTATTTCAGCAAAGTAAAAAAATTATCTTTATAAAATTAATTTTTGTCATCAAATATCCATAAACTCTAGTGCTTATGAATTTTACAATGTTGTAATTGATTTTAGAATTCCTAACACACAGAAATTCTGTAAAATGCAGACCTGTTTTTATTTTCACTCAACATTTTTTGGTTTAACCAATCTAATGTTCTCTAATGTGCAAAACATTCAGCAAAGGTAACATCACAGTTAGAAAAGACAGCCTTTTGATCATGAACAAGAGTAATGTGAAAGGCCTATTTGATGGTAAGACCCTGAGAGAAGTAATCCATAAAACTAGCCAAATCATTGATTCTGTCAATTATAATTAAATTAGAATTCTAAAAACAATCCAATTCTTTTTTAACAAGAGCTTTTTTCACCCTATAATGTTCTCAATAGACACTCAATTTTGCTTTTTTCTTCACGTTTGTCTTGGTAGTTTGAGAAATTAGCACATGCCTGATATTTCATCTTATCCAAAGGGGGGGGGAAGAAAAGGATCAGACTTTCCAATGACAGAATCCCAATATTTCAAATGCATGACCACAATTCTAGGTTCCTTTATTGCTGACAAAGTTTTGTGTCTAAACTCTTGTTTGGTACCCTTGCCTCTTGAATTTAGTTGGATCACAGATAAAATACTATGATTCTTTAGAAATGACTTGACTATTCTTGGGACTTTGTGAAAAATGTTACTTTTTTTCTTTTGTTCTTAATATTCTAGATTTTATTATTCTGGTTATACAAGAATACAAGTGGAAAGTACAGTGTGGTGCACTTTTGACCGGTGCAAAATATAAAATGCACCATGACTTTACAGACACACTGTACCATATAATGCAACTTTCTCCTCAATACTTAAGGCAATGAAATTCTAAAGCCTTGCTCTGTGTACCTTCCATGGGCCTCATATTGGGTCAGCTAACTCTTCTAAAGGTCGGAAAACTGCAGGAAGAGCCAAAGACATTTTCAGCCACTAAATCAGTTGCATCAAGAAGAGAAAAAGAGGCAACAAAAAAGTAGTTAGGCAAAGAAAATAATTTGTTTTGTATTTTTCCGAAGTGAGAAGTGGGAAGGCAGACAGACAGACTCCTGTGTGTGCCTGACAGGGATCCACCCGGCATGCCCTTGACCCCTCTGGGGCATTGCTCTGCTGCAATCAAAGTCATTGTATCAACTGAGGCAGAGGCCATGGAGCCATCCTCAGCGCCCAGGCCAACTTTACTCCAATGGAAACTTGGCTGCAGGAGGAAAAGAGAGAGATAGAGAGAAAGGAGAAGGGGAAGGGTGGAGAAGCAGATTGGTGCTTGGTGCTTCTCCTGTGTGCCCTGGCCAGAAATTGAATGAAAATAAACATTTTATTTCTCTTGCCATTTATAATTTCTGTAGTAGCTTTATTTGTTCCATATATTGCTCTATGCCTTAAGACAGTAACTAGCTTGTGATTCTAAGAAGACATTATTTTTGGTTTTGATCAGTAGTTTTTCTACCACAGTTGGAGTGTGAGTAGCCATTATTTAGTAGTAAAAAGAAAAATCTCTCAAAGTTCAAGCACACAACTCTTAAGATATAGTTCTCAGGAATAGGTGAGAATAGTGAAGATCATTAATAAAACATTTTTATTTTAAGAGTTTTATTTTTTTAAATACTATGACTATAATTCAATATTAGTACAATCAATTCATATTAGCAGATAATGCTGTTGTGAAAAATATGAGTTTAAAATATAACAGCTTGATAATCATGAGATCAGGGGTATGTATTGATTAATGTCTCTGAGTTTCACTTTTCTATATCTGTTCCAAAGAATTACTTTGAAAATTAAATTAAATAAGATATAGTTTATTAGTCTCTTCCAGGGCATGGAATATAATAGAAACTCAAGAATTCATGTTTTTCCTTCAACAAATTAAAAATTCAGATATCAACTGGTTATTGATCTATCTATGGACACGTATGCCACTTGAAAAATATTTTATTTATTTAATAAGCGAGTATTTATTGGAACTTATCATGATACAAATACTTTTCTGGGCACTGTGGCTATAACAGTGAACAAAAAGAACAAAAAAGCTACTACCTCAAAAAATTTATAATATTGAGCCTGACCTGTGGTGGCACAGTGGATAAAGTGTCAACCTGGGAACACTGAGGTCGCCAGTTCAAAACCCTGCACTGGTATGGTCAAGGCACATATGGGAGTTGATGCTTCCAGCTCCTCCCCTCTTTCTCTCTCTCTCTCCCTCTCTCTCTCTCTCTCTCTCTCTCTCTCTCTCTCTGTGTCCTCTCTAAAAATGAATAAAATAAAAATTTTTTAAAAAATTATAATATTGAATGATTATTTTTTGACGTGTACTAGAACAACATGTTTAAATTTGCCGATAAGAAAATTGAAGTTTAAAACTTTTAGCAAAAATTTATCAAGCATTTACTACAATTGGCAATTCAAAGCTTCATTTTAGTTTTGAATCAAGGGAAAAGCAATAAGAAGTAACATGACTAGCCTGACCAGGCGGTGGTGCAGTGGATAGAGCGTCGAACTGGGATTCGGAAGACCCAGGTTCGAGACCCCAAACTTGCCAGCTTGAGAGCGGGCCCATCTGGCTTGAGCAAAAGCTCGCCAGCTTGGACCCAAGGTCGCTGGCTCCAGCAAGGGGTTGCTCGGTCTGCTGAAGGCCCGCGGTCAAGGCATACATGAGAAAGCAATCAATGAACAACTAAGGTGTTGCAACGGCAACAAAAAAACTAATGATTGATGCTTCTCATCTCTCTGTTCCTGTCTGTCTGTCCCTCTTTCTGACTCTCTCTGTCACTGTAAAAAAAAAAAAAAAGGAGTAACATGATTACATTCTTGTTGAGGAATTTGTTGAGGACCAGAAAGAAACTAAACTATTCTCAATAATCATGGATTAAGTCTCTCCCACAAAGTAGAGACAGGTAAAGGTGCTAAGGAAATATATTTGAGGGAGCTGGCTCTAAATTCACTGTCGCATTTATTATTCTCCAAGGGAAACTGAGATCAACATTTTTATGTGTAAACCTTTAGTTTTTATCTGTTCATAAAACAACATATTTTTAATAGATTTATTGGCTAGAAAAATCTATAAATTTGGGACCTATTGTGCTTGTTGATTCTAAAACAACCCCAACAACTAACTAAAATTAATTGTTAGGTAGGGCTTTATATAATATTGATACCCAATGTTCTAAAAAGAAAATTATGTAAGAGTTTTAATGAAGCTGTATCTTATAGCTTTCATTAAGTCTGCAACACAGAAAATAAAAGTCATTTTTAAGGTCAAGTTCACAGCATACTCCAACAAATATATGGATTCTGACATAAGAGTTTCATTCATGAGCTCCTAATCTTACTGGATTTAAAGTTATATTGCATAGTCTTCAATTGATTCTTAATTTTAGAATCACTTCACTAACCCACACGGTTAAAAAGTGGAATCTGAATTCTTGACACTTTTATTTACATTTTAATGGAGATCAGTGCTGTCACTGTTATATCTAAGAAAATAAATAGAAACACTGAGAAGAAAACTCCATGCTTTGTAAACGAGGTTATATAATTTACTTTAGAAGTCTAGGTCTTTTGGTTGCTCAACTAATGCGTAACTCTGAAAGCCCTTTCTTCACTCTTTCATTATCCATATTTTTCTTTATTTCTTGACTGCTAAAATTTTCAGAATTCACATATATTAATTAACTTTTATATCTCTATTACAATTTTGCTTCAAGAAATGCAAATGTTATCTTTGTCTTTTTATAATCTATAATTTTGTAGTGTTTTGAATAAATTGTCTCAATAAGATGTTGTATAATTTGGTTATTATTAAATTAATAATGTTTCTGTGTTATTTGGCTTTAAATGTCCTTAACCAGAAAAAGAAAAGATTAAGAAAAAGATTTCAGTTCTATGACAACATTTCTTAGTAATTTTGATGATAAAACACTTAACATTACCTTGACTCCTTTATTGTCAAATGAATGTTAGCACTGACCTTTTATAAAAGGTCTTAGTAAATATTAACTAATATATGATTATTAAAATTTTGAAAATGTTACTGACAATATGAACACTACTGAAGGACATTTAAAGGGTTAGATTTACTGTAACTGTTAAATACTAAAATGAGCAAATGGATCTTAAACTACACACTAACAAACTTTACTTGTAAGTCAAAATATCAGAGTTTCACATATTGAAAATGCTTGTATTGAGAGATTGCTACTAAAAGTATCTCTGTTTGGTTTTGGTGCCAAAACAAGGTATGAGAAAACTAAGAATCACGTATACATCACAGTCTAAGAAATTACTCAAATTCTTGTACCTTAAAAAACATTTTTAGCTAACAACTTCTCTTCTTAAGAGGTTGAAATCAAGATACTATAAGACATTGGCCAGTGACACAGGGCTTGACTAAGGCTAAGGATGTCTTTCTAAGATAGCCTCACCACAAGGGTCTCTCCACAGAGTTGCTTCAAGGTACTCACAGCAAGGCAGCTGGCTTTCCCTAGAGCAGTGGTTCTTAACCTGGGTTCTATCGAACCCTAGGGGTTGGAGGAGTCGGTCTCAGGGGTTCGGAGAAGCCTCTGCTGCGGAGGCCAGAATAAAGTAATATCGTAATTTGTTGTGAGTTCATGCACTTTGTTGGTTTTGTTCTTTGAGCAAGGTGATGCTCATGCACGGCTCATTTTGTGCACCAGTAAAAAAACATATACCTATGTCTTGAATTTGGAAAAAAAATCATATTTTATTTATCACTAAAGAAGGGTTTGGTAAATGCGCATATAAAACTGGTGGGTTTGGTACCTCAAAAAAGGTTAAGAACCACTGCCCTAGAGTGATGGGTGAGAGAAAGAGGAAGACATGTCAGAGGCAAGAGACAGAGAGAAGTGCCAATTCTATTGTTCAGAGGGAACCAGTCCTGAAATACAACAGGAGGGGGATGCAGCAGGCATAAATAATGGAAGGCAGGGACTACTGGGGATTTTCTTAGAGTCTGTCAGTAAAGAAAATATTTTTTTTTTCCTTCCATGTATCATACAGAATGATGCTTCACAATCTATATATTCAGAAAGATATTTAAAAATCCAAATTATCTAGTTATTATTGACCCTAAAATTATGGACTCACCAGCCCCTAGAACTAAATTGACAATGTAAGAGATATATAATAAATAACTGTTAATCAAAAAATTTGATTTACTTTTGTTATTTATTTTCAAGATTACCCATGACTATTAATACAGAATGAATATGCAGTGATATTGAATTATTTTCTAATGATTTTGATCAATGATCAGAAAAACAATATTTTCAGGCTTTCTTTGAAATCTTTCAATAAAATACTAAAGTAGTTTTGCCTTTTGTTATAGTCTCTAAAAACAAATATTTTAATTGAACAATATGAAGTATATTTCCAGTTACACATCCATTTTCCAATTTATTTCTTTGTTATTATGTTTTTGCTACTTGACTCTGATTTGGTTTGGAATTTATCTTACAAGGTGTCCTACAGCAGTTTTTCTGAACAAGGGTATGTACAAACTACTATACAGTTTTATTTTTGCCTAAAATATATTTATTTCACGCTTACTCTTGAATGAAATAGTAGCTGGCTACAGATATTTAGGTTCAAAGGTATTTATTCCTAGCTCCTTGATTATGACAGTTTAATGTATTATGTGCACTACTTCTTTTCTGAAAAGAATTCTGTTTCTAATTCTTTTTACAAAAAGGTTAATAAGTATTTTTCTTCTGTATTGCTTTTATGGTTTTTTTTTTCTTTTATTAGTTTGAGATATGGACCTGGGTTTATATACATGCTTTAAACCTAATATTCTTTGATCCAAAAAACATACATATTTCTAAAGTCTTGGAAATTTTCCAATTCTCCCATCTCTGTATTTTCCCTTTCTGTTAATTAATTTAGTAGATTAATATCTGCCATGTCTCTTAACTTCTTGCATTTAGAGGTCTTATTTCTTTCTGCTGAAATCTCAGTAATTTCCCTGAAGCAGATTTTCACTTCATTAATTCTCCCCAAAATTTTTAAATCTACTTGTCACTGTGTCTGTTGATTTTGAAGTGTTTTTAACTTTAAAAAAAAATCCTAGTTTTATTGAGGTATAACGCAAGTACAATTCTTTTTGAAGTATAGAATTTGGTATGTTGGACAATTTTAGATAGTTGTGGGATCACCACCACATTTGAGGAATTTCCTTATGCTTCTCCAGTCCATATCCTTACCCTGCACCAAGCCATAGGCAACAAATGACGTGTTCTCTGTCACAATGTTAGGTTTTCTAGAGTTGTAAATAAATGATATGTTTTTAATTCACCTGGAATAATGGTTTTAAGATTTATCCATGTTATTGCATTTATTTGTAGCTCATTTCTTTTCATAGTTGAAAAGTTCAAGCTAAGAATATAAAACAATTTATTAACTTATTGATAGAAATTTAGCTTCATTTACATTTTCACCATTATATATAATGCAGCTATGCAGATTTATAAAATAACTTGGTGTTGTCATACATTTTTATTTTCATTAGGTAAATAGTTAGAAATGGAGTTTTATGGGTGTACATCATACAATCATGCACATGTTTTCTTATAAAAATTTATACTGTAAGAAAAATTAATAGTGTAAACTCTAAGATTTAGGTCTTTGATCTATTTAACTCTGGTATTTCAAATTAGTTTTACCTTATAAGGTACTGGTTAAAATACAATTCTTTTAAAAATGTGAATAATAACATTTTGTGGTAAGGTCATCATTTCAGCCAATAAATTACATTAGAAATTTGTTGGAAAACTGATGAGCAAAAGTCTAGGTCTATTTCAGGACTGTATTCCGTTCTATTAAACTATGTATCTACCTTCTGCTAAAATCATTTTGAGTTCTGTAGCTCTATCATAAGTCTTAAAATCTTATATAGTATAAATCCTTAAACTATTTTCTTCTTTTTAATTAATTTTGGTCATTTAGGTGTTTTGACTTCTCATATGTATTTTATAATCATCTTGACAAATACTGTTTTTGTAAAGTTGCTAGGATTTTGACTGGTAAAGCATTACATTTCTAAATAAATTTCAAGAATATTCACCTTCTTAATATTGACTCTCATAATCTAATCCATTACTATGGCATGTGTGGTCCATAAAAAAGCCAAATGGTATCAGTGGAACAGGGGTACAAGCTTTTAATTAATACTTGCATTCAGAAATTCAAATATATTTGAACTTCAAAGACCATCTTGGTTCTTGGAATCCTCTCAAGACAACCGAAAAGTGAGAACATATAATTGTTAAATGTGGGTCCACAGCCCCTTATTAATAGCCTCACCTAGCCAGGTGGAACTTTAGGTGACCTGGGGTCAGAAGAGTTCCCATGACTCTCCACTTGAGTAATCCTGATTCAGATTTTACCTCCGCTTGACCATGGGGAATTCTGATGGTTAGTCATCCCTGATCACTTATCTGAACATTCTTTACTTAGTCAGTACTACCCTCCCTCCCACTGTGCAAATCACTACAGGTAACGGAAGTGTTCCCCTTGTGGTGGGAAATAGTCATATGTAGTCTGACGCTTTTCATCCTCTGGCTGCTGACAGATGCATCTGTTCACAGATGCATAAATAAACTTATAAAACTCACCAGGCCTTGTATGTTCCTCCTTTGGTGACCTAACAATAATATTACTGATGTTATGAGATACATATAATTTTCCATGCTATAAACAGCACATATCACTTCCACTTGCAAGTACTCTCTGCCATGCTGTTTATTTCTTGCACCTGAAATTTCTTGCCCCGTTGTTAATTCTGTCTGTACATTTTAATATATTTATTCATAACTTGTTTTATATATATTATCTAAATTAGCTCAACTTTCATGCAAATAGAATTAGCATTTCTCTTCTAAATTATTATAAAATAATGTACAATTTACAAAATTTAGAAAATGTAGATTAAAAAAAAAAAGATTCACCTGGATTAGAAATAAAAATATACAATTAAGTATTGGTTGAAATATACAGTGAACTATTAGTAATTCCAATTAATGCTTTCTAATTTTTCATATCTATCACATAGTACACATATGTGCATATACATTATAGCTGTATGATTGTGCAATAAAATGCATATTCATCTGAAATCAGCTTTTGCATTTAACAGTAAACACACACATATGCATGTTACATGTGTATCTATGACATTGGATATTTACAAAATCAATCTAGTAGATGTTTTCTATGATTTATCTAACTTTCTCCACTTAACACCATGAAAACACTAAAGGTCAAAGGGTTTTTCCAACGTGTTGTACTTTATACTTTTAAACAGGAGGGCAGAGATGCAAGCTTTATCTTCTAACTTCTACACTTAAGTGCTCAACCATTCTGCTAACCTCAGTGTTGTTTCTACTTGAGAACTTACTGTGATCTTAAGAGCGCACATGTGCTGTTGATATCCATTATTTAATTTCACAACAATTTTTTTGATAGATAGTGTTATGCCATTTTTCAGATTCTATACATAGAGCTTTGAGATTTTAAATATACTTCCCATCATCACAGAGTAGCAGGTAGAAAAGCAAGCTCTTGAACTCACATATTTCCGACTCGAAACCAGGCTTCCAACTGGGACACATTATAGCCATGACTGGAACGTTCTTATTGGTAATATTTTTGCTCAATAAAAAATAACACAATACCTAGTGTTTAATTTATTGCATTCTTTGGGTTCAAAATATTGATTTTATAAAAAGAAGCCCAAGAAATAGAAGATAAATGATGTTTCCTATTAAGCACCTATCCTGTGAATTTGAATCATAGATGATTTCTCATAGCAATAAATAAAAAAAATGTTATTTCTATAAATAAATTTAATTTTTAAAATAAATAATTCTACTATCATTTACTGTGGTATAAAAATCTAGTCAGTAAGAGCAAAAGCTCAAATAAATCAAAGAAAACACAAATAGAGCAAAACTAATAAACAACGTTTTTTAAAAAAGATCAAATTGGTATCTGTGTAAATACCAAAAAGGAAATTGACATTATGTCAGAACACTGAGACTAGAGGAGGTATCTGAGATGTTATAGACCAATTTTCTCATTTTATTTTAAGCTCTTATCTATATTATCCTTAAATAGCTGCACTTACATTGCTTCTCCACAATAACTTGAAATTAGAATTTCCTACTTAAAATCACTTTATGACTGTCCTCAAACAATGAATTTCTAATGATTTTTTATATTTTATTTATACATGTACATAATTAATACACTAAACACTTTCTAAATTTACATGGAATGAGAGAGTTAGTCCGATCAAAATCAAGTAAGTGATTGCTTTGTTCTACACAGGAATTGATGTGATGATGGACACACAACACTGAAATCATCATCTTGATAATTTTCAGTGGAGACAGTTTCAAGGAGGTAGTGATGTATGCTTGAAAGAACGTGGACTTTGGGATCAGAGAGACTGAACTTGTATCTTTACTTTGTCATATACTAGCTTTTCCCAGGGTAAGTTATTTAACCTCTCAATCTTGTATATAAGATTCCTATTTCTGTATATATGTAAAATTGAGTTTAAAACATTGTAACTCGTGAGCACTTTATAAAACTTGCTTCCTTTTCTTTTTCATCTATCATCATCATCACCTCAAGTATCTTAAATATTATATCTGAAGCTTTCTCATTTATCTTTTCAAAATTGGGCAATCATTAATCCCATGCAGAGACTTTAGCTTTAGTCCAAATAACACCTTCTCCTCACAAGAGACATCTGGAAATATTGACTCAGCATCAAGGAAGGGAGCCAATCACTTTTCAGATCCTTCAGTAACTGTGAGGAAGAAATCATTCAAGATAAAAAGTCAAACTGAATATTTCTATTACAGTTTTCAAAAATCCAGTGAAAACTGGAACCAAGGATTGAGTTTAGAATTTAAAAATATACATGTAAATTTCTCTTTTCTATCAGAAAGTTTAGAACTACAAAATATCTCCCTTCAAGTATCTAATGTTCAGAGTCTAATTCCATCAGAATTTGCTATTCTCTCTGTATTTTTAACTTTCTTCTTTTTATTAACACTTACTTTCCATTAGATAAAAATATATCAATGAAGGCAACTAGAGCTTGAGTTATTGAGTCTAAGTTCTAGGCAGCTATCTGACATTAGAGATTGTAGCTTTTATTTTTGAATCCAAATGCTTCTTTCTGAAATGAGAAAAATTTAGATACTAGGTAAGCTTTTCTTGATTGAGTTACAATTATTAGCTTCCCACTCTGAAAATTTTAAATCTGTCTTCTACTATTCACCATCTCATTATTTTGGTATCACTTTCTATTTATGCTATTTCTGAAGCATTTCTCTTATCATCTTTATCAATTACCACCAGCCCAACTGCTCATTTCTAGACATTTTTACTACATGTTGTATCATTGTAATACTATAAATTTATTTCCTGTTCTTTATTTTCTCATCCTCTTAAGTTATTTTATAGGCCAGTGACAACTCAGATATTACAATATCATGATACTAACACCACATTTAAATAATTTCAATATTCACTTAAGTTTATTTCTTCTTCTGTCATGGCGTTTACAACATTTTTTTTTTCAAGTGAAAGGAGGGGAGACAGAGAGACAGACTATTGCATGTTTCCTGACCAATATCCACCTTCCCGGGGCCAATGTTTGAGCTGCAGTCAAGCCATTGGCTGTGAGAGGGTAAGAGGGAGAAAAGGGGGAGAGGGAGGAGAAGAGAAGCAGATGATCACTTCTCTTGTCCACCCTGACAAGAGATCGAACCTGGGACTTTTGCGTAGATTGACACTCTATCCACTGAGTAAGCTTGCCAGGGCACAATGTTTTAAGAATTAGTATTATCCCTGTTTCAGTCTTATAGTTTGTTAGCCTCTGCTACCCTCAGCTATTTGTCGATCTTGGTCCAAAGGGATAACTGTTAAAAAGAAAGCATCACTGACCATGTGGCATTCTGTCAGAGATGGTAGTTTTGGGGATCGTGTGGTGCACTTTGGAATGTGAAGGAGGCAGTTACACATAAAATAGATAATACAAAAGACCTGAAAGTACCGGGTAGTCTGGTTACAGCCATGTCATCTGCTGCTAAAGCTTTAACTGTAAGGGACCAGATAGGAGCATTTAGAAATAGTTTGAAATTGAATTTAGAGCTTTGTTTCTTATGTAGTTTTAAGATAAGAAATCCAGGTCTGGACTACAGGGAAGAAAATATATATTAATTACAATATTTAAATATTATATATATAAACAGATTGTTTAAAAGTGAGTTATGGGGGGTGTTTTTCTAGTTTCAATAGAAAAGTATTTCTTCAGCTTAAAATAATATGATTGTAATGTTTTTCTACCGATTATTTTTATAAAAACTCAATGAAGTACATACCTGTTCTCTTACAACATTCATTTTATTAACCCTATGATGCTACTGAAGTAATGTGTGATTAACAGCATGTTGTATGTGAGGTATACTTTAATGTATTTCAGCATGTGTGAAACAAGATGCTCTCCTAGTAAAATTATCCATGGGAATCTCAAAGACCATACACCTGTTTTTTCTTTTTTTGGTCACAGAGCATGCTTTGCCTTGTGACCAGGAGAAAAAAATAATCTCTATTCTTCGTAGAGTCTCTGCTTTAACCCAAAGCAACAAAACATCACCTGTGTCTACTAAGTGTCAGAGTGACAAAAATGCTCAAAATCGTACCCCTCTTTCAAAATCAAAATTAAATTGTGCCTCCTCTATGAAGTTGTTACCAATCTGAACAGCCACACTAATCTCAGATATTACTGTGGTTCTGCAGTATTTGCTTTATGCAAACATTTTAAACATTATTAAAAAGTATCTTCAATTTTGTGCTCTGTTTATTCCAAATTGGTCCCTTCTATTCTTTCGTAGTCCTTAGAGTATCAGTCAGAAATATGGAACTCAATTTCTTTCATTAAGCCTAGTGCAGTGTTCGGCTATTTCTGCACTGAGGCAGAACTCAGCTGGTTAGTCACCTAGGAACTGGGATTTTACTGAATGAGGGTCATTATTAACTTTGCTTTTTCTTAGCTCTGAAACTTAAGCAAATTAGTTAGCCTTTTTCTTCTCTAAGTTTCCTTATCTGTAAAATGGAATATTCAGGCACATATCTATGGGATTTTTGCGAAGTTAAATGTGAGATAAATGGATAAAACTAGTAGTTTTGTGCACTTTAATAAGTAGTCCACAAATATTACCCGTGATTTTACAACTCAGTGAATTAATAAAATCTTTAAGAAACTGAACTTAAATATACCTTCTCTCTGATTTTTCAAGGCAAACTCAAGCCTAAGTTTATTTTAAAGTTTTCTCTAATGCTGCTTCTATGAGGATTGTTTTTTTCCACTGAGCTCTTTTGATACTTATAGCATAGGCCAGCAAATTAAACATTTAGTTATGAACTGCTTTGTACTATTCTACAATTATTTGGTGTTTCCCTTTCCCAAATATTGTGATACAAGTTCCATGACTACAGATACATGTATACTCCAAGGTAGCTTATCTGACCACTATACCAGGATAACTTAATTGCTACTTGCAATTGAGAAGAAAAGAAAATAAGGAAGTTTGCGTTAGGACAGTATATTTCAAATAATGCAGCCTAAGCAAATGAGTCATTGTCTTTACAATGTTTATTTTAGCACCTTTATCATTTAGATAATTCATATTGAGTATATAATCAAAATATGAGGTTGTTTTCTCTAATTACACTGACATATCTGTACTAAATGTTTCAAAACTTCAAAGCTGAAAATAACACATTTATTCAGCTCACAATTTTGTGGTGGCTAGGCAATCCCTTTAGTCCAGTCTGAGTCAGTTTGCTGGTTGCTGTTGGGCTCATCCATGAGATGTCTACTGGTCAGTTGGCTGATGGTTGGCTTATCCTGGATGGCTTCACTCAAATGTCAGACAGTCATTGAATTGTTGACCAGGACAATAGAGGTCGCTAAGGCTAAAGTTTCTCATTTTGGACTTCTTTTTTGTATCTCTATATGTTTTGTGAGTCATCCATGTCCTCAAATACCACCTATATAGTGATGCTGTAACTCACAATCTCCACTCCGGATTTCTCTCTAGTGTACCAGACACATTTGCCTTCCTGGTTTTCACAGCCCACAGCCATTTCTGACCCAACATTCCCTTCTCAACAGTGGGATCCTGCCTAAACTTTCTATTTTGACAAGTAACACTATTTTCAACCCAACTGATATGATAGAAACTGGAAGATCTTCCTTCTTAACTATTTTCTCTCTTTCCGCCCCCATAACTAATTATTTATTTATAAGAAGATAATGTAGATACTATCTTACTTTGATTCTCATTCAGAATCATCTGAAATCAAAGCATAAACATTAACACATTGATAGAGGTTTTCATCTCCAATCTAAATATCCCCCAACCACCTTTGTACTGAAGCCAGAGTAATCTTTTAAAAGATAAATCTGATCATGTTACCATCTAGCTTAAAGCCATTCAGTGATATTACTGAACTCAGAATAAAATATAACTCTCTTGACAGTCCTAATATCTTTTGTTACAAAACACTTGTATGAAAGAACTATGTCATGGAGGGTTTTTTATACAGTGAAATCAGTTTCTATTTAGAGCTTTCTACTTACATGGGAGTTTAGTAAATTCTCTTGTGTTTTATTTTGTTATTTTTAGTTTTTTCCATAAAACTAAATCCTTTCTGATAAACCCAACTTAAAATTTCTCCATCTTTCCTTTAATCATGGTTATGTCTAAATTCCAGAGAGCTTTTTGTTTCCTGATGGGGGTGTGGATGAAGACAACGTCTCAGGGTAAATTCAGGTTATCTATTTTAGCTAACATAGTGGTTCTTTATTATTATTATTATTATTCGTTTTAGAGTGGAGACACAGAGTGAGAGAGAGAGAGAAAGGGGCGAGGAGCTGGAAGCATCAACTCCCATATGTGCCTTGACCAGACCAGTGCAGGGATTTGAACTGGCGACCTCAGTGTTCCCAGGTCGATACTTTATCCACTGCGCCATTACAGGTCAGGCTAACACAGTGGTTCTTAACCTTTTTTGAGATACCAAACCCACCAGTTTTATATGCGCATTCACCAAACCCTTCTTTAATGATAAATAAAATATGATTTTTCTTTCCAAATTCAAGACATAGGTATATGTTTTTTTTTTACTGGTGCACAAAAATGAGCCGCACATGAACATCACCTTGCTCAAAGAAAAAAACCAACAAAGTGCATGAATTCACAATAAATTACGGTATTCCTTTATTCTGGCCTCCGCGACAGAGGCTTCTCCGAACCCCTGAGACCGACTCATCGAGCCCCTAGGGTTCGATAGAACCCAGGTTAAGAACCACTGAGCTAACATCATCAGCCTTGTCAATCCCTTACTTTTTTTTTTTTTTACTATACTTTTATTTTGGCTGCAAGGTTCCTTTTACATGTATGTATGTCCCTAGATGGATCTCAGATCATGTTCATGCCCCATAAAGTCAGAAACTTTAAAGTGGAACCTACAAGGACAATGCAAAGTAGATTCGAGCTTATAAGATCACCTCACAGAGAGGGACAAGATGGCGATGGAGTAAGCGGATGTATCAACTTCCAACTCCCAGAACCAAAGTGGATTATAACTTGATTTTAAGAACCATCATCTGGATAAACCAACGCTGAACTGGACTGAGAGGACCCTTTAACCGGAGAACACTGAAGAAGCTACATTGAGACTGGTAGGAAAAGCGAAAACGTGGAAAGGGCTGCCCAGCTCCCCGGAGTGAAAGGCAGCCTGGAGAGACTCGTGTGCTGGGAAGGGAGGCCAGCAGAAGGGTAGGGACCTGGGTCGCTTTGTGGACCCAGGAACAAAGCCCCAGCCTGCGGCCCCAGAGGCTAAATGAGGCGTTTGGACAGTATTTAGCTGGGAAACAGGTTAGGATACTGTTTATGAGAAAGACAGTTGTCTCAGACCCAGGATTCTTCTTAAAGAAACGTCACAGATAACCTCTCCTACAACCACTCACCCCGGACACTGGGAGACAGGAAGAGAGGAGAGGAATGGAGCAGCGGGTAGAGTGTGGTCTGGAAGGCACAGGGAGAAAAGCTTTGAGGAACAGCCATCCAAAACCCTGGGGTGAGTCACTCGACAAATATGAAACAATATTTCCCCTGGAACCAGCAAGGAGAAGAAGGACACCAGCCAAACAGGCTCTCCTGTGGTAATTAGAGCACAGTTGCTTAGAAGGAAGAAGCTTTCAGGACTACAGTATGAAGTGTTAGGGTCTGAACTGCAGTGCTCCTACCCACACTTCTGAGGGCTTGCTGGAGGGTGGGTGGCCATGGGACACGGAAGTGTGGTTCCATTGGTGGGGGCAGAGGCCGAGCTGGTTGCGTGAGCTTAATCTAGCCCAGCTGGGGCAAAAGGAACGTGCAAAAGTGGTCTGGTGGCTATGGGCTGCCTGAGACCCCACCTGTGGGGGAAAAGAGGGAGCCCGAAACAGGCAGAGATCCGCCACCAGGCAGGGGCAAGGAGATCCACAGCTGCACCCAGCCTCCGAGGCTTGAAGCAAACCGGCTTTGCCCGCTGAGGTGGGGTGGAAGCCCAGTGTGCAGTTGAGCACATACCAGCAGCCCATCCCAATCAAGGAGCCAAGGTTGGCGGGGGCGAGGCAGAAGACCAGGCTAGCATCTGAGCACGTACCAGAAGCCCCTTCCAGCTCGAAGAACAGGATGACAGGGACCCGCAACTAAGCAAAAGTTCTCATCCTTGCCCTTGGTGCCCAGGTTTGTGGCCCAACTGTGCTACACAATTCCACCCATGGGAGAGGGGCGAAGGCCGAGACAGGCTGAGGCTTATAGAACCGGGCATGAGAACACAGACCATCCTGCAGAGGCGAGGCGGAAACCTCAGCAACCAAGGTCAGCGCCGACAACACCCACACCCAACTGCCCTAGGCAGCGGCAGAAGAAGTGGCGGGACTGAAGATGGACCACACCTAGAAAAACACAGAGGCAACATCCATTGGACTCCAGTAACCAAACCCTTTTTACACACAGACAAAATGGGCAGGCAGAGAAATGCAACGCAAATGAATTAAGAGAAATTCCCAGAGAAGGACCTGAATGAATCAGATATAACCAAACTACCTGATGCAGAGTTTAAAATAATGATAGTTCAAAGACCTTAGATAAACAATGGATAGTCATTACAAACACCTAAATAAAGAGATAGCAATTATAAAAAAGAAAATTGAAATAATAAAAAAGAATCAACAGAAATGACAAATACAGTATCAGAAGTGAAGACCACAATGGAAGGAATTAAAAGCAGAATGGATGAAGCTGAGGATCAATCAGCAAGTTAGAGGACAAAATAAACAAAGGCACAGAAGCAGAGCAGAAAAAAAAAAAAGAATAAAAATAACTAAGGAAACCCTAAGGGAGCTCTGTGACAACATGAAGAGAAATAACATCCGCATCATAGGGGTACTGGAAGAGGAAGAGAAAGAACAAGGGATAGAAACTTTGTTCAATCAAATCATAGCTGAAAATTTCCCTAAATTAAGACTGGAAAACGTTTTACACGTTCAAGCAAAGAGAACTCCATTAAAGAGAAACCCAAAGAAATCTATACCAAAAAACATCATAGTTAAAATAACAAAGCTAAGTGATAAAGAGAAAATTTTAAAAGCTGCTAGAGAAAAAAAGACTATCACCTACAAAGGAGCCCCCATAAGGATGACATTCGACTTCTCAACAGAAACACTTAAGGCCAGAAGGAAATGGCAAGATATATTCAAAGTAATACAGAACAAGAATGTACAACTAAGACTACTCTATTCAGAAAGGCTAATTTTTAAAATTAAAAGAGAAATAAAGAACTTCCCAGACAAAAAAAGCCTCAAGGAATACATTAAAACCAAACTAATTTGCCTGACCTGTGGTGGCGCAGTGGATAAAGCGTTGACCTGGGAACACTGAGGTCGCCAGTTCAAAACATTTCACTGGTCTGGTCAAGGCACATATGGGAGTTGATGCTTCCAGCTCCTCCCCCCTTTCTCTCTCTCTCTCTCTCTCTCTCTCTCTCACTCTGTGTCTCCTCTCTAAAATGAATAAAATAAAAAGAAATTTTAAAAAAATTCTAAAAAAAAAAAAATACACTAATTTTGCAATAGCTGCTAAGGAGCCTGTTGTGAACAGTTCAAAGGGGGAAAAGAATATAGCAATAAAAAAGAATACAGCTTTAAAGAACAAGATGACAATTAACAACTGCATATCAACAATAACCTTAAATATAAATGGATTAAATGATCCAATCAAAAGACATAGGGTAGCAGCGTGGATAAAGAAACAGGACCCATACATATGCTGTCTACAAGAGACACACCTTAAAACAAAAGATGCACATAGACTGACGGTGAAAGTATTGAAAGAAATATTTCATAGAAGTGGAAATAAAAAAAAAAGCCGGGGTAGCAATACTTATATTGGACATAATGAACTTTAAAACAAAGGCTGTGGTAAGAGATAAAGAAGGACACTACATAATGATAAAGGGAACAATTCAACAGAAAGATATAACCATTATAAATATCTATGCGCCAAACATAGGAACACCGAAATACAAAAAGCAGACTTTGATAGGTATAAAGGGCGAGATTAACAGCAATACTATAATAGTAGGGGATTTCAATACCCCATTTACATCATTGGATAGATCCTCAAGAAAGAAAATTAAGAAAGAAACAGCAGACTTAAAAGATATACTAGATCAACTCGATTTAATATATATCTTCAGAACTTTTCACCCTAAAGCAGAATATACATTCTTCTCAAGTGCTCATGGTACATTCTCTAGGATAGACCACATGTTAGAACACAAAAGTGGTATCAACAAATTTAAGAAGATTGAAATCATATCAAGCATTTTCTCTGATCACAATGTCATGAAACTAGAAATTAACCACAAAAGAAAAACTGAAAATTACTCAAACACTTAGCATGTTATTAAATAACAAATGGATTAACAATGAGATCAAAGAAGAAATTTAAAAGTTTCTAGAAACCAATGATAATGAGCATACATCAACTGAAAATTTATGAGACACAGCAAAAGCAGTACTGAGAGGGAAGTTCATAGCACTACAGGCATACCATGAGAAGCTAGAAAAAGCTCAAATAAGCAACTTGACTCTGCATCTAAAAGAACTATAAAGACAACAGCAAATAAAGCCCAGGACTAGTAGAAGGAAGGAAATAATAAAGATCAGAGCAGAAATAAATGACATAGGGCTAAGGAAATAATACATATCATCAATGAAACCAGGAGCTTGTTCTTTGAAAAGGTAAACAAGATCCATGAACCTTTAACTAGACTGACCAAGAAAAAAATAGGGAGGACCCAAGTAAATAAAATTAGAAATGAGAGTGGAGAAATAACAACTGACACAACAGAAATACAAAGTAGTGTAAGAAAATACTATGAAGAATTCTATGCCAAATAATTAGACAACCGAGGTAAAATAGACAAACTTCTTGAATCATATAATCTTCCAAATATCAATCTGAAAGAATCAGAACACCTAGACAGACCAATTATAACAAATGAGATCAAAACAGTTACAAAAAAATTTCCAACAAAGAAAAGTCCTGGGCCTGATGGCTTCACAAGTGAATTCTATCAAAAATTCAAAGAAGAACTCACTCCTATCCTCCTCAAGCTATTTCAAAAAATTCAAGAGGAAGGACGACTTCCAAAACCTTTTATGAAGCGAGCAAAATTCTGATCCCGAAACCAGGCTAAGACAACACAAAGAAGGAAAATTATAGGCCAATATCCCTGATGAATTTAGATGCTAAAATTCTCAAAAAATATTAGCCAACCAGATCCAGCAATATATGAAAAATATCATACACTATGATCAAGTGAGATTTATTCTGGAGAGGCAAAGCTGGTTCAATATTCGCAAATCAATCAATGTGACTCATCACATAAACAAAAGGAAGGACAAGAATCACATGATAATTTCAATAGATGCAGAAAAAGCATTTGATAAAATCCAGCACCCATTCATGATCAAAACCCTCAGTAAAGTGGGAATACAGGGAACATTCCTAAACATGATAAAGGCCATCTATGAAAACAGCAAACATCATACTCAGTGGGCAAAAATTAAAAGCAATCCCCTTAAATCAGGAACCAGGCAGGATTGCCCCCTTTCAACACTCTTATTCAAAAAATAGTTCTGGAAGTCTTAGCCACAGTAATCAAACAATAAGAAGAAAAAAAGGCATCCATATTGGAAAAGAAGAGGTAAAACTGTCATTATTTGCAGATGATATAATATTGTATATAGAAAACCTTAAAGTCTCAGTCAAAAAACTACTGGACCTGATAAATAAATTCAGCAAGGTGGCAGGATATAAAATTAATACTCAGAAATCAGAGGCATTTTTATATACCAACAATGAACTGTCAGCAAAAGAAATTAAGGAAACAATCTCTTTCACTATTTCAACCAAAAAAATAAAGTACCTAGGAGTAAATTTAACCAAGGACGTTAAGGACTTGTACTCAGAAAATGATAAAACATTGATAAAAGAAATTAAGGAAGATACAAACAAGTGGAAGCATATACTGTGCTCATGGTTAGGAAGAATAAACATCATGAAAATGTCTATATTACCCAAAGCAATTTATAAATTCAATGCAATACCAATTAAAATACCAATGACATACTTCAAAGATATAGAACACATTCCAAAAATTTATATGGAACCTAAAAAGAAAACAAATAGCCTCAGCAATCTTAAAAGAAAAATAAAGCAGGAGGTATCACTCTTCCGGATATCAAGGTATATTACAAGGCCACTGTACTCAAGACAGCCTGGTACTGGCATAAGAACAGGCACATAGATTAATGGAACAGAACAGAGAACCCAGAAATAAACCCATATCTTTATGGACAACTGATATTTGACAAAGGAGGAAAGAACATACAATGGAGTAAAGGCAGCCTCTTTAACAAATGGTGTTGAGAAAATTGGACATCTTCCTGCAAAAAAATGAAACTAGACCATCAACTTACACCATTCACAAAAACAAACTCAAAATGGATAAAAGACTTAAATGTAAGCTGTGAAACCATAAGCATCTTAGAAGAAAACATAGACAGCAAGCTCTCCGACATCTGTTGCAGCAATATATTTGCCGATTTATCTCCACGGGCAAGTGAAATAAAAGGCAAGATAAACAAATGGGACTATATCAAACTAAAAAGTTTTTGCACAGCTAAAGACCATAAGAACAGAATAAAAAGACAAACCACACAATGGGAGAACTTATTCGACAACACGTCTGATAAGGGGTTAATAACCAAAATTTATAAAGAACTTATAAAACTCAACACCAGGAAGACAAACAATCCAATCAAAAAATGGGCTAAAGAGGCCTGACCTGTGGTGGCGCAGTGGATAAAGCGACGACCTGGGAACACTGAGGTCGCCAGTTCAAAACCCTGCTCTGGTCTGGTCAAGTCACATATGGGAGTTGATGCTTCCAGCTCCTCCCCCTTTCTCTCTTTCTCTCTCTCTCTCTCACTCTCTGTCTCCTCTCTAAAATGAATAAAATAAAAAGAAATTAAAAAAAAATGGGCTAAAGAAATGAATAGAAATGTCTCCAAAGGGTACATATAGATGGCCAATAGGCTCATGATAAAATGTTCAACATCACTAATCATTAGAGAAATACAAATTAAATCCACAATGAGATATCACCTCACACCAGTCAGAATGGAGCTCATCAGCAAACAAAACAGAATAAGTGCTGGCAAGGATGTGGAGAAAAGGGAACCCTCCTGCACTGCTGATGGGAATGCAGACTGGTGCAGCCACTTTGTAAAACAGTATGGAGATTCCTCAAAAAATTAAAAATCGAACTGCCTTTTGACCCAGCTTTCCCACTTTTAGGAATATACCCTAAGAACACCATACCACTGTTCGAAAAGAAGAAATGTGCCCCCATGTTCCTGGCAGCATTGTTCACAATAGCAAAGATCTGGAAACAGCCCAAGTGTCTGCCAGAGGACGAGTAGATTAAAAAGCTTGGTACATATATACTATGGAATACTACTCAGCCATAGGAAATGATGACTTCAGATCATTTACAACAAAATGGATGGACCTTGATAACATTATACGGAGTGAAATAAGTAAATCAGAAAAAAAAAACTGAGAACAGCATGATTTCATACATAGGTGGGACATAAAAGTGAAAGTATGGTGGTTATGGCGTGGGGGGAGGGAGGAGAGTAAGGGAGAGGGGGAGGGGAGGGGCACAAAGAAAACCAGATAGAAGTTGACAGAGGACAATTTGACTTTGGGTGATGGGTATGCAACATAATTGAATAAGATCACCTGCAGATGTTTTCTTTGAACATATGTACCCTGATTAATGTCTCCCCATTAAAATTAATTTAATAAAATACTTAAAAGAAATCACCTCATATAAAGTACTGCTCTCTTAAATCTGTGTCAAGGTAGCTCAAGGTTCTTAACAAAGAGATTGATCCATCTTAAGATCCCAGCTGAGAAGCAAGACATGGTTCTATTTACTCTGAGGTCCACATATTTATTATATAGTTAAGTGCTATCTACCATCAGTATTAACTTTGTAATCCTGATACACATAAAGTTTCTTATCAGAATATCATTAGCTGTAAATTCACTTGATTTCCTTTAACTTTTCTCTTGATTCCTTCACCCGCCTTGTACCTGAGTTCTGGGGAAAGGGATTTGAATAAATCTGTGTCTGATTTTTCTGGATATTCTGAGCATCAGGATAAATAGGGTCTAAAATTTAGCATCTATACCTCTTGTTTTGTACTCTAGTAGGGTAGGCATGGGGAGGAATATGTTTTTGCAATATGTCTACCTGAAGAAAGTACCTTTTCTTTATCACATAAATCATCACATATTTGGCTCTGGATAGTTGGCTCAGTGGTAGAGCATCAGCCTGGTATATGGATGTCCCGGATTGAATTCCCAGTCAGGGCACAAGAAGAGGCAACCACTTGCTTCTCCACCCCTACCCTTCACCCTTTTCACTATCTCTATGTTTCTCCTTCTCTCCCGCTTCCATGGCTCAGTTGGAGCAAGTTGGCCCTGAGAGCTGAAGATGGCTCCATGGCCTAACCTCTGGAGGTAAAATACTTGGTTGCTGAACAATGGAGCGATAGCCCCAGATGTGCAGAGCATTGCCTGCCTGGTAGGGGGCTTGCCTGGTGAATTCCTGATTAGGACACATAATGAAGTATATCACTCTGCCTCCCCACTTCTTGCTTAGGAAAAAAAAAAATCATCACTTATTTGTAGGACTCTCTTTTTTCTACAGTCTTCTTCTAGTAAAATTAAATAGCTTGCAACTGTCAACTGTGCCCTGTCAACCTTATATATATAAGGTATGTGGGTACCTTATATATATAATTTCTCTACCTCTTTTTTATTTCTAAAAAAATTTTATACATCCTTTGAAATTTAACTTGGGGGTCTTATTACTGAAGAGGCCTCTTTAAATTTTCTCTTCTTTTTTGGCCCCCAATCACTTCTTCTACAATCATGCTTCTGCATTTAGAGTTCATTTTTTGTTGTTGTTTTCTAGCTCAAGAGAGAGAGGAACAGACAGGGACAGACAGAAAGGAAATTATTTGTGTGGCACCTTAGTTGTTCTGTTCATTGATTGCTTTCTCATATGTGCCTTGACCAAGGGGCTTCAGCCAAGCCAGTGACCCCTTGCTCAGGCCAGTGACCTTGGGTTTCAAGCCAGCAACTTTTGGCTCAAGTCAGCAACCATGATGTCATATGTACGATCCCATGCTCTAGTGAGCAACCCCAGGCTCAAGCTGGTGAGCTCGCACTCAAGCCAATGACCTCAGGCTTTCGAACCTAGGTCCTCAGCATCCCAAGTCAATACTCTATCCATTTCGCCATTGCCTGTTCAGGTTCCATTTACAGTTGTTTTAAATATTAAAGGGGTTAATGCATGTGGTCTGCTTAGCCACAATATTCTGGTGTACACTCAGGATTCAATAATATATTGCCTTATAAATTTCTAGTACCCAATAATATTGGTTAAATAGTTAACAATTAATTGGATAAATAATTTGAAATATTATACATCTTTACTCTAAATCTCTTTGTCAAATATATGCAACTTAGAATGCCCGGCTTCCATTCAATTTGTTCTCCACCAGGTGGTCTCCAACTTGTCTTCTTTCCTTAACACTCCCTTGAAATTAGTCAGTCCTTTCTTACTAGAAAATATATTTTTAAATAATTTTAATGTATTGATTTCAGAGAGAGAGAACAGGAGAGAGAGACAGAAACATCAATCTGTTTCTTTATGTGCCCTAATCAGGGATTGAACCAGCAACCTCTGAGCAACCTCAGGACAACAATCTAACCAACCAAACTATCCAGCCAGGGTGACAATATGTTCTACATCCATTGTTACAGCACTGAAAATAGTCTGCAGTATAGTGCTTAAGTGTAGATGTACTTCTGTTTTCCTAATTTTTTATGAGTAGCATGCAAGTTGGATTTCTTTTTCTGGACAGGTATATTTTCATATCAATTAAAAAATATCAAAATCGTTGAACTATCAATGAAGGGAAAAAATTCAAATAGTAGCCTGAAAGATTTTGTATGTAGGGGTAAAAGTCATGTATGTTTATCATTTATGTACCTCTGTGAGTGTGTGTGTGTGGTTGGGGATATGGAGTGCTACCTACATGTCTGCATATATGTGCCCAGACAGGAGAATATGTGTGTGTGTGTGTGTGTGTGTGTGTGTGTGTGTGTGTATACACACACACTTTTGAAATCAGTAAAATTTAAATATGTCAACTAATGACTCATGCTCTGTATAATTCTACTCCTTTGATTGTGCATGGGTCCTATAAATATAATGACATATATTGAGATACTACTCCTGAGATTATGTTACCTAACATGGCAAAGGTTTGCAGATATAATTAAGGTTACTAAACCATTGACCCTAGATACACTGACTGAAATCAGTGATTGCTTAAAATGAAGGGCTCCTAGTTTGGATTGAGTAAGATGCTTTGTTGAGGGAGGACCTTATGTCTAAGACCTGAGATAGCCTCTAAGAGCTGAGAAATCCCTGGCTGACAACAAGCAAAGAAATAGGGAACTCATTCTACAACCTTAAGGAATTTTTCTCACCCCTGCATGTATTGAGAGAGGAAGCTGATATTTAGATAAGTTGTAGCTCCAGCTACCTTGATTTAGCCCATACCTAAACTCTTGACCCATGGAAACTGTAAGTGTCATGGACTGTATGTTTATGTCTCCTCAAAGTTCGTATGTTGAAACTCTAACCCCAAGTGGTATGGTGTTAAGAGGTGGGCCTTTGAGAAGCAATTGGTTCAGACAGGGTCATGAACATTGAGCCTCGTGATGGGATTAGTGTCCTCATAAGGGGAGGAAGAGACTCTAGCTCTCTCACTACCATGTGAGGATTCGGCAATATGGCATCCATCCACAAACAAGGAAGAGGGACCTCACCAGGAACCAAACTGGCCAGCACATTGACCTTGGACTTCCCAGCCGTCAGAACTGTGAGACATAAATATCTATTGTTTAAACCACCCACCCAGTCTATGGTATTTTTGTTAAAGCACCCTGGGCTGATTGTGACAATAAGATAATATATTTTTGTTATTTTTAAACCTCTATAGTTGTGATAATTTGTCACACATCAATTTAAACCTAGTAAGTTTTTTTGAGTAAAAAGGTAAGAGACAGTGTTTTGTTTTGTTTTGTTTTTGAGACTTATGGATATACGGCTTGTCTTTCGTTGGTGTCTGGGTAAAGAGCGCTAAGCCCAACCCATGGAAGTGCTTTATGGGAAAAACCTGTGAGGCAATGCCAAGGAAATGAAGTCCAACCTCAGGAATTAGTACTGGGGTGGGAAGGACAGGGGCATCCACCTTCAGCCAGGCTCCCCAGCACCAGAATAGATATGGCTTTTTAACAAAACCGGTTCACACTCTGTTCCAATAAGACATATGCTACTTTGCTAATGACACCACACTGAGAAAGAAAGTAACCATGTAAAGTAGCTCTCCCCCAAGAAGTATTAAATGGGGCACCTATATTTATCTCTTTTCTCCTCACAAAATACCTTAAAGTGACACTATAGAGAGCTCATTTTAGGTTAACTGCAGAGTGACAGTTTTCTCCTTCTGCAGGAGAAGGATAATCAGGTTCATTAATCTGTTCAGACCTCCAGGGTATCATTTATTAAATTGCTCCCAATGTGCCTTATTCACTCCCAGGAAATAATTTACATACTAGGGAAATTTGATTCACTATCAAGCATATCCCATTTTAAACAATTCTCATTTTCATTCCCTGGTTGAAGGTAATAACGTATGCAAAATGTGTGCAGGCATAGATTATGCCATACTGGGAAATTATTTAACTATTACTTTCAGATGCCAATATTCCAGGAAAATATCTCTAATATATAATTCAGTGAATTTTATGAAGATTATTTCCTACTTTTCTGCACCCTCCCTCTCCAATAAAAGAAGACAATTAAAAGTATCTTATATAAAATATTAGGACCTGGAAGAACAGGCTCATTGATGAACAGGAGTGGAAATCACACATGTGCCTTCTCTATTTCATTATTAATCCTCAGTCTGTCAAATGAATCACAGCTGAAGCTATTTTGTGTTATATAAGCCACCATCCAAACAGTTCATTGCACTTTAAGACACTTTACTCCCAAACATGACAACAGTAGTTGTCTTATTCAGAGAGAAGATTTGTTTGGTTTTATGTTTCAGTAATAAAGAATAAAATCATGTTTCAACTGGTTAAGCTTTAACTTTTTTATTCCCTAGGGCAGCCTGAAAAAAATATATATATATATATGGCACTTACCATGTCTAGGCATTGTTCCAAGTGCCCTACACATCTTCATTTAAGTATCTCTCCAAACAGCATATGAGGTGGGTACTACAGTGATCACAGCTGAAAGATGGGGAAATTGAGTCAGAGGAACCACATAATACAAAGTCAGCTTATGAACCTTTCCATGATAGAGAACCTCTACTAGGTTGCTTGATTTTTTTTTAAATATAAGTACCTCACTCTTGCACAGATAGCTACTGAACTTCAAACTGTGTGAATGATAATATCGAATAAAAGACTGCATAAAAAGCTACTCAGTTCTCATCTATTACTTCCTACCTCGAACTGCCAATGAATGGCCTTAAGTAAGAAAAATTGGACCCAGTTCTGCTGACTAGTTGTGCCTCCCTACACCTATTTTCTTATCTAGAAAATAAATTAATAATGCTTATAAGTATCATTTAAGCTATGTAACTCTAACATTTTTCTTAAATGTATCTATAAATGGTACAGGATTTGGCTAAAAACTGAAAAATAAAGTTATAACCAGGAATATGTTGAGGTTTGAATGCTCCAATAATGACCTTCCCCCAAAAAAGGACATTTCACAATTATAGCCTGAACAATATTTCATAAGTAAAAGATGAAGTAAATCAAATACAGTGTGTCCGTAAAGTCATGGTGCACTTTTGACCTGTGACCGGCCAAAAGTGCACCATGACTTTACGGACACACTGTATACTGAGTTTGCTTCTCAAGAAATGTGCCAAATATCCAAGTTTAACTTTGATATCAAAATATTTCTTTATCAAATCACAGTTTAGGCAATCAATATGCTGGCCAAAAGCGGATTGAATGTTTTCTGTCCCCTAAACACATCATTTTTTCCTGACACAGCAGATGCTTACAATCCAGTGAACAGGGACTGAACCATGTACCCCCACGCCCACCCCGTTTCTTGTCTCAGAGCAGCAGTTTGCAGAATACTGTGAAGTTCACATTACTTCCCCTGCTGCAATCCTTCATGTATTTTAATCTTAAAAGATGTAAATTGTAGGCTTCTAAGAGTGAGAGTCCTGGGTCCATGCTGACAAAAAACATTTTAAATTATTTTCTGACAGTGTAAAAATATAGCTAGTGAGATGTTAGCTGATGGACAGTCGGGAATTTGGAGTGCAAATTAGAAAGTCAGCTAAGGAACAGGGCTGTCTTGCTGTTTCGGTTGTTATCATTGCTATTCTTCTCCGCCCCCCAGTGCAGAGTTTTTCATTTTTGCATTTGCAAGACAATGACAGGCAAGGCTGCCTCCCAGTTTCAGAGCCTAGAGTCTTGCAACAAAATAACAAATTAAAGGAATAGCTGTGACTAAAACTTTGTTTCCAGTGTAGGTCAATTATTCTTTCCTATTTAACCACAATCAGGGATGATGGTGTTGGGATGGGGGTAGGGGGGTGACTTGGGTTTGACAAGCGTTTAGTTTTGTTTGGAGACAGTTGATTTTTAATATATATATATATATATTTAAAACAATGAAAATTAAGTCTTTAGGAAAATACAACTCAGGGAGAGAGGGGGGAAATGGAAATTTAGAGTAAAGGGAATGTTATCATTGTTTAAATTATCATGCTCCCCTCTCCTGATACTAGAGAGCAAAAATTTCACTTCGTAACACAGAAAAGACTTCAATGGTCATTAGGAAATTGGGGTAGTAGGAATTGGAACTAACAAAAGAATTTTGGTTGTTTTGTCCTGGGAGGAATAAAATCCACTCTAAGGACAGGTGATAGAAACAATAAGAAAGAACTAAACTGCTGTGAAAATTACTCCTTACCAATGTGCCCCCCAAACAATGGGGAAGTAATCAGGTAGCTGAACTGCTAGGCTGTCACCACCCACCCACCCTATCCCAAAATAAAGAGTACGGGACTGCAGATAGAATAGAGTCACCCAGATATTTCACTCAGTGAGTGTGGTATCTGGGAGACCCTAATAAAACCACGAGGAAAATGACCAGCTGGGTGTAAGGGTTGTAGCCTCAGGCATCGCCGCCAATCACATGCAGGTTCTGATTGGATTCGGACAGACAGTAAAGAAACAGTGGAGCCAAAAAATGGTGGGCCATTCCTTTATTTACAACTTGCACCTGCCAACGAGCTAACAAACGCACAGGGCTCCCAAAGCCACCGACACATTCTCCAGTTCCTCCTAGAATCAAAGGCCTTACCAGTCCCAAAGTCCCTCACCTCTGGTTCCCCATCTGCCAACATGGCTTCTTACTCTGCTAAACTAGCTTCTTTCTTCTTCTTTTTTCTTTTCAAAACTTTCCTGGTGCTAAAAACTCTCCTCCAGTAACATTAGCATAACAATGGCCCTTCCCAAGCAGGAAGGTAATTAGCAATTTCACAGATCACATACCTGGTGCTGCCCAGTGCCATTTTTAACAATAAAAGCGAGCAAATTCAAAATTCATATTTTACAAACTCATTTGCCCCACAGTGGGGTTAGCTATTTAACATGAGCCCATAACAAAAAGCCAGTTCAGAGGGGAGACCCTGCTACCAGCAGGGACACTTAAAAAGGAGACCTTGATATTGCAGCAAGTTCCCTCTCAACCAGAGAGCCTATCTTATTTTAAAAGCTGTGTTGTATATGTGTGGTAGTTAAGTTTAAATGCTGGGTTGTATATGTGTGGATGAAAAAAAGGGGCCTAACAAACCTAGGGGAGACCTTCACAATGGTCTTGCAAAAAAACAGAGACATAAAGTAACCAACTGGGTAGTCATGTCCTAGGGTGGTAGTCCTCTCTAACAAAGGCCCACACTTACTTTAATGGAGCCTGTCTGTTTTCTTTTGTGTCTACAATAATGTACTGATAACATGGCTCCTACATGTGCAGATGTGCAGGCAATTCTCTTTTCCTTTCCCCCCAGGGAATAGTAACCCCACCAGAGCAGAAACCTCACCCCTCCACTCATTGTTATCATGATAATTGTTATTTTTTTACTATTTTATGCCTGCCTATGTAAAAGAAGTTTAAGACTGTACATTTTCTTTTTTTTGTCCAGGGATAGAGAGAGAGTCAGAGGGAGGGATAGACAGACAGGAACGGAGAGAGGTGAGAAGCATCAATCATCAGTTTTTTGTTGCGACACCTTACTTGTTCATTGATTGCTTTCTCACACGTGCCTTGACCGCAGGCCTTCAGCAGACGGAGCAACCCCTTGCTGGAGCCAGCGACCTTGGGTCCAAGCTGGTGAGCTTTTGCTCAAGCCAGATGGGCCCGCGCTCAAGCTGGTGACCTCGGGGGTCTCTAACCCGGGTCCTTCCGCATCCCAGTCTGACGCTTTATCCACTGCGCCACCGCCTGGTCAGGCGATGTTTTTACTTTTATCTAATCCCAAATATTTCTCCCCTTTCCTCTGCTTTCCCCCACCTTCCCAATCTATTATTAATAGATTTCATATAATCCCTTACATTTTCCCCTTCAATTCTGATGTTTAAAATAAGTGGTAAAACCATTTTCTGGAGCATTTTCTCGATCCACTGAGATTTTTGCATCCCAGCAATTGTCAACAGTTTGGCTCCAATAAACTCATGAAAATTCTTACAGGTTTGGACGTTTCTTTAGTTGACAGATGTTAGTTTCTAATGATATCAGGGGACTGAAGAAAAATGCAGCACTGAACAATTTTTAAGAGTATCAGCTCTACAGTCAGACAGAACTGAGACTAAACAAGCATGCTTTTTATTTACCGAGGATAGTTGGCAAACAGCCTGATTGATCATTGAGGGTTCATCTTTAAAAATGTGAAGACTCCCTAAGTTTTTTCTACAGTTTATACAAGATAATGCCGAATAAAACAGTGGCACACATATCTTGGCATAGAAACCAAAATTGATAACAAAAGACATTTTGATTATTTTTGTGAGTTAGTTTTCCATAAGGCCTAGAAGAAATTGAACAAGTACTTTTTGATGAGTTTCAAAGGAACAGAAGTGTTTAAATTCTACAGTGTATGTGTGGAATGTAGACAGGTGGAAGGTAGGAATGTACATTTTCTTCTACCTTGGTAGGTTCTCTATAACAAAAGGCTGAGTAACAAGAGAAAAGTATATGAATTTACTTAAGTTTTATGTGACACAGGGCTCTTCATAGGGAAATAAGGAACCAAAAAGAAAAAAAAAATTGGTTAAACCTAAGCATTTTGGTGCAGGTTTAATATAAAGACCAAAGTCAGGGGAAAATTAAAGAACAATAGGACATGAGCTAAGTGTAGTAAACTGGGGTAAAAGGTCTTCTTCAGGGGAGGTTAGAGAGACCTTCCTGAACCTACTTCATCTCAGATCCCTTCAGCTTAAAATATTTAAAATGACAACGTGCATGTCCTTAATACCATCTCAGGGGACCCATCTTTGAGACTCCTGGGGATGTTACAGGAGGGAAGAAACAGCAAGCATTTAAAAGGACTGGGAAGAATCACAGATGTAATTTTAGTCCATGTCCTTTGGGGGAAGTTTTACAGGTAATATTACAGAACTAAATATAATTTGAACATTAAAAAGTCAAGAATTTTTATTAAAAATACCTGTGTTTGTAAATATCAAATCAGTAAAATAATTACTACCGATCTCTCTAATTGTGTAACTCCATGTTTGGAGTTGTGTAATATTGACCTCTTTTGGAGAAAGTATCATTCCATATTCATTTTGTGTTTTCGCCACAAGTTAGGCTGAATTCCTGATAAAAATGACACAAAACTTGTTGAAATAAAGAAATGATTGAATCACAGAAAGTACAGACTTTGAATATATAATCTTAGAGAGAGGTATGTTTATTAATAGTCAAGAAAGGTGGTATTGATATTATTTCAAACATCTGCATGAAAACGCAAATATTTTTTCAAGTATTTGGAAAACTGCTAAACTCAGATATAATTGTGTCAGTATTTTCTTTTTAAAAACATTTTAAATAAGTAATATTGGAAAATAGAAATTGTAGCTATCATTATTTAAAGATTCTGATAGAAACATATTTTTGAAGATTCTACAGCCATAATATTTTGCAATACTGTGAATATTATGAGTCTAAAATTCTAAAACTGTGTTGATGTTTTATAGAGAAGAAACTCAAGTACATCGAGTTTTGTTCAAACTACTAAATAAATTAGTGCTATGAAAGTTTTCTATAAAGAAAATTTCTTTAAAAAGACATTTTACCATTTTTTTTCCTAGGACAAATAAAAATAATTATCATGAAAAGGGTATCAGAAGATGAATATGTAAAATGGAAAACAGTTTTGAATGCTTATTGCTTATAGTGCAATCATCCTGTGAAGACTTAAAATACATTTAGGGTTTTTGAAGAACATTTTCTGATTTTGCAGGCTTGTTACATGCTGTAAAAATTTGTCACAGTAGTTGTCATTTGCCTCCTCTTCTTATTCTTCGTGTCACTATGCTTTGTTGATCCAGAGTCCCCAGAATTCTTTGGGATGCTTTCTCATAACTCTTCCCATCACAAGTAAATCTAGTTTACTTTCAACTCCTCACAAAACGTCCAAGCTTTACCAAAGCTTCATTTAAGTGGGTCTCAGCACTAAAACATACTTGCATATCAGAAACAAGTTTCTAAACATAATGTGTGCTTCCGATGGTCCTACAAGACTTCCACATGGCAAGGAGCGCTCAATTTTGCATCCAATGACCTTCTCCCCACTCAGGTAAAAACCAGCTTAACTCTTTCTGGAAACTATTGATGTGCATATACAATTTTTCCACAGGACACGCCAGCCCACCTAATCATCATAAAACATTCTCAAACCCAGGATTAGTTACATTTAAATAACATTTGTGATGGACCCTAAACACTAGCAAACTAGTCAAAACCTGAAGTGATTTAAAAAGTTTAAGCAACTAAATCTTTAAATATGCAGTCTAAAAACAGCCCAGCTTCCATCACTTAGCAAAACACTTAATATCTCAGTTAGAAACTTCTGCATTTAGATAGAGTAACTTTTACGTTTTGTTTTGTTTTCTTTGATAGAGAGGCTGGTATAAGTGTGTGTGTTGACCAGGGAATCAAACCACTACAGATATTTTTTTTAATGGTAGATTTTACATTTTCTTTTGTAAAACATTTTGGGATCATTTTGCTATTTTTTCCAAAAGAATGGGAGTCTTCAACAAGAACTGACATTTATCATGTCAATGACATCTCTCATGCCCACATCAAGATATTTTGTTGATATTAATAAGTTTAACTAAAATACATTACTAAATTTTTAAATCACTTAACTATTTCCCTTATTATATGAATAGTTCATAGCATAATTATTTTGTAAATCATAGAATGAAAAGTATAGTGCAATGAATGTGATACATTCACATTTATAGATATAAATACATAGAAAAAAACTGTCTCAAACTATTTTATTAGGTAACAGAATTGTTTTTTATTATTTTTTCTTTTCTCTCGTTACTTTTAGAATGAAAAGGCAGGACTTAGTACTTAAAATAGAAGTTACTGAGTAAGAAGAAATAAGATAAAGCAATCACTTTTAATTATGATGTTCTGATTTGAGATTTAAAAAAAAAAACAGATTTAATAGAGCAAAAGGTATAGTGTTACCTAAGAGAGCTTTTAAAATATGATCCACTTCACCATCCATGATATGAAATGAAGTGAAATATTACTCAAGGAGTCTGTCCAATCTAGATGGTTCTGGAAGCAAAATTTAGATTATTTAGGAGATTCTTTCAGATTATGGTGTCTTTACAGTGTGGAAAATCCCTCCTTTTTCTATTATTCTAAGTGGTCATGATAAAGGCTATTGACATTTTTTTTTTCTGGTTAAATATATGTTATCCATCTCAGTAACTGTATATTTATTTTAAGAAAAGAGTAATGAAAATAAGAAAGAAACATTGTGACTTCACTTTAGGGATTATTTGCTGAATGAAGAATTCATGTTTGTAACGAGGCAGCTGTCATAGCTATTTATGAAAATGCACGCTCCTTGTAGCTTCAGTTGTTAACAAAATTAACAAGACAAATACATTTTGTGCTTCACCAGTCTTTCTAAATTATCTGTTCAAATTAACAACAAGAATTGAATAAAAGGGTGAGTGATAACTAGCTAAAAATAAAATTCAAGACATCCATAAAACATGGTTTTTACTAGTAAGAACCTATACGTTTATGTACACTTATAAATGCTTTTATAAAAGATTTCTACAATAGTATACTTTTAAAAATAGTTTGCCATTAACTATGGTAAATGACACCTATTTTAGTTTTTAGGCAAAACATTTGTGGCTATTCTGAGAATATAATCAATTCCTACATGTATCAATGTTCAGTCTTGCTAATGTACTCAAATCATACTGCATTTTGCAAATTAATAACACTTGTCTTAATGATCCTTCATAGTAACATGAAGCAACTTAATTATTTTTGGAAAATAAATTGAAACAGAATTTCAAATAATTTAAATCCAAAATTGTGATAAAGATAAATAAATTACTGGCCAGCAACATAACAGAGGCCCAGAGAGGCATGCAGGATTTATAAAGTTGCCAGTGTAAGCAAATTAAAATATGGGACACCCAGTTCAATTTGCATTTCAGGTAAACAGTGAATATGCCTATATCCAGAAGGGCCACGCACTAAACAAATATTCATTGTTTATATAAAATTCTAATACCTGTACAAACTGAATTTTATCTGGCAAACTGAGTATGCAAGACTTTGTCAATCTATGGATTCCTGTGCTTTTTTTCAGGTTTGGTCCCAGAAAATTATTATACTTGAAATTTAGAACAGCTGAAGTGATATCATTAACATACATATGAAAGAAACCACCACTAAGATTTATCAGGTTTATTTTAATTTACAATAAGAAATGAGTTGCTTTATGCATTCATCTCCATTTCAAAATGTATTGTTTTTCCTCAACACAAAAAATAAAACTTCTAATTACTATAATGCAGGTTTCATTTATTATGGCTTCAACACCAATACGAATAACAATGATTTATTTCTTTTAATGAAATAAAATCATGTATCTATGATTGTACCATGCATTAAAAAATAAAACTACTCATATTCCAAGATGTAGGGTTATGTCAAAAACAAAAATGTTTTCAAATAGTTATGTATTCATTTACCAATATATGAATAAAACATCTTGCAGAATCCATGAATTCTTTATATTCTAGCCCGACGTTTTGTTGTTAAGCAGACATTGCTTCATCCTTGAGCTTTAAGATTTAATTTGATAACTTGGATGTTTTATCTTCTGACATTTTCAAACTTCACAGAAGTATTTTTTTATTGTTTTTCCTTAGGTTATTTTCAAAGTGTATAAATCTGTAACTATGCTAATGAAAAGCAAAATGCAATTTACTTTGTTTTTACTCACTTATATTCAATTTTATGAGAAGTCATATTTCAAAAAGTAAATTCAAGGTATTCAAATAAAAAATTGGCCATTAACGTTATGTTTTTAGAAGCTGATGGGGAGTGATGTTAGAAATGTGAATTCTGAAACTCGGTATGCCTGGCTTCAGATCCCGGTGAACAAGAGACTAGATGATTGGCCTTGGCATATTATGCAAATTTTCCATGCCACTCTTTTTAAATCTGTAAATTGGTAGTAATAATAATAATAATAATAATAATAATACCACCTAATAAAGTTGAGGTGAGATTTAAATAAATTAATTCTTGAAAAATGCTTAAAACATTTTGTAAATAATAAGCACTTAAATTAAAGCTTATTATCTTCTTGTCTTGGTTGCTAGTTTCTAGGTCATTAACATACTTTTAATCATTTTACAACCAATTGCAATTAATTGTGGTAAACATTTTAATTCCATTGATTGAGTTAAACATAGATTAGGCATGATTATATCCAACGGAAAACAAAGCTACTACACTTACCAATTTTTTCTTTGTATTGAATTTATTTGGATGACACTGGTTAACAAAATTATACAGGCTTCGGTGCACAAATTCTACAACACATTATCTGTACACTCTATTGTGTGCTCACACTCCAAATCAAGTTTCCTTCTATCGCACTTATTCCCCCAATAGATTACACAACCTTCCCCCACTGTCAACCCACTGCAATCACCATACTGTTGGCCATGAGTATTTTCTTTCCTTTTTCTTTTTTTGAACAATCCCTCCACTCTTCCCACCTAACTCTGCAACCTACTGCTCCCAGATCTGTCAGCCTGCTCTCTATCAATGAGTTTGACTATTTTGTTTATTAATGCATTTTGTTCATTAGATTCCACATATGACAGAAATCATGATGCTTGTCTTTCTCTGACTGGTTTATTTCACTTAGCTCAGAAATATTCAAATAAATATATAATCACCTATACAGAATAATTTAGAGTTATCAAAGTACAGGACTACAAAGATGTATTAAAACTGTTATTGAATGGTAGCATTTGTGCAAAACAGTCCATTTTTGTTTAACTGAGCCAATATTCCCTTGAACATGAACATTAAGAGAAATAATGTTAGCATCCTGGATTCAAGAAATATAATTGTTGCCTGACTAGGTGGTGGCACAGTGGGATAGAGCATCAAACTGATTCTGAGGACCCAGGTTGGAAACCCCGAGGTCACCAACTTGAGACTTGAGTGCGGGCTCATCAGCTTGAGCATGGGATCATAGACGTGATTCCAAGGTCACTGGCTTCAAGCCCAAGGTCACTGGTTTGAGCCCAAGGTTACTGACTCAGATAGAGCCCCCTGATCAAGGAATATATGAGAAAGCAATCAATGAATAACTAAGGAAGCACAAGTATGAGTTGATGCTTCTCTTCTCTCTCCCTTCCTGTTTGTCTGTCCCTGCCTCCTGCCACTCTTTCTAAAAAAAATAAAATGTAATTTTTCTGGACTAAATCCAAAATTAGGTAGTAAAAGAAATAAATCTTAGATGTTTTGGGGTAACAATCTCACAATAAACCTTCACATTATAACCTAAAATAATTTCACATAATTAACTTTACAGAGTTATAAAAATCTCATGTTTTTTAAGTTACATCAAAATTATCAGTACAGGTTTCAAATTATGTGACAACTAATCACTATGTTAGAATTAATTTAAAATTTATGCTGTTTGTAAGATACTCATTCTGTGTGGTTTGGGGTGTATGTGTGTGAATGTGTCTTATTTATAGACGAGAAGTGCAAAAAATTGGAGTATTTCTATATGTATATTAAATTCATATACATATTGAATATCAGCTCTATACAGTTTTGGCTCTTTGTGCTGTCATTGCTATTTTGATTTTCTATCAAGGTACTGTCAGGGTATATTTTAATGTTCAGCAAAGCTCCACAGGCTTCCAAAGTGACAAGGACATTAGTAGTTTCTGATTTTCCACAAATGACTACATGGTCACTAGATGACAGGGGGGAAAAAAGTAAAAGAGGACTGATTATTCTAATGACAGTTACCGGTTTTGGCCCAGACCACATCAAACACCATCTGGAACTTCAGAAGAAAGACCTGTTAATGTAAAGTATGAACCAAACATGAACTGTCTTCTAAAGGACTCTTAAGACATCCCATCATTTGAATGCTCATGATCTACTGAGAACACCATCTCCCTCTAGTCTTTTTAAATGGAGACTGTTTTAAAAGCATCATCACTTCAATAAGACAGGTAATAACAAGTGCTGGAGAGGCAGTAGAGAAAAAGGAACCCTCATTCACTGCTGGGGGCAATATAAACTAATACAGCCATTATGAAAGACAGTATGGTAGTTCCTAAAAAATTTAAGAATAGAATTACCATATGACTCACCAATCTCATTATTGGGTATCTACCAAAAAAACTCAAAAACATTGATATGTGAAGACATATGATGCACTCCCATGTTCACCACAGCATTACTCATGATGGCCAATACATGGAAACCAAAGTGTCCCTCAAAAGAGGTCTGGATAAAGATGTAATATATATATTCAATGGAATACTTCTCAGCCATAAGAAATGATGACATACTGTTATTTATGACAATATGGATGGACCAAGGGAACATTATACTAAGTAAAATAAAGCAGAAAAAGCTAAGAACTATATGACTTCACACATAGGTGGAATATACAATTGAGACTCATGAGCATAGATAAAAGTGAAGTGGTTACCAGGGGAGGGGCATAAAGAGGAACAAATATATGATAATGAAAAATGATTTGACTTTGGTTGATGGGCATGCAATACAATCAATAGTTTAAATGCCATAGAAATGTTCACCTGAAACCTATGCATTCTTATTGATCAATGTCACACCATTAAATTTAATTTCTAAATAAAAAACATGTATTGTTACTATTCTCTTTATTGTTGCATATTCAATGCACAAAAGTGTATTGCCTTATTCAAGCCTTATTTCTGCTTCAAAAACTCAGATCTATTGAGCATATTTCATCAGACACAGGACCACCCACCTAGACTCTCTTTGCTGTCATCTTCAGATTTCCTACTTATTTCTCTAGTTATTTGTCAATTGCTAAGCCCTGTTTTATTTTTTACCTCCAATTCTATAATTCCTTTAAATATGTCATCCATGAACATGAACCATGTAATAATTCAAATAACTAGTTATTTCAGCTTCTTGCTTTTATCTGCTATTTTCCTTTAGCCACCATTCTAGTCACAACCTGAAACTTGTCACACATAATACTGTCACACACAATACTGTATTTTTTTTAAGTTTGCTTTTCACATTTTAGCAGTTCTTTCAACAAATTAAATCCCCAGCCCTGGCTGGTTGGCTCTGTGTTAGAGCATCAGCCTGGCATGTGGATGTCCCAAATTCAATTCCTGGTCAGGGCACATAGAAGAAGCAATCATCTGCTCCTCTACCTCTCCCCCACTTATTTCTCTCTCTCTCTCTCTCTCTCTCTCTCTCTCTCTCTCTCTTTCTCTCTCTCCTTTCTGCAACCTTTGCTCAATTGTAGCAAGTAGACATCAGGTGCTGAGGATGGTTCCATGGCCTCTGCCTCAGGTACTAAGAAGAGCTCTGTTTCTGAGCAACAAAGCAATGCCTCAGATGGGCAGAGCATTGCCCCCTAGTGGACTTGCTGGGTGGATCCAAGTCAGGGTGCATGCGAGAGTATATCTTTGCCTCCCCTTCTCTCACTAAATAAAAACAGTAAATTAATACCCCAAACTCTTAACAACATCAGTTTTTCACAGTGACCATTATTCTTTTTTTAAAAGTAGTCCACCCCTTACTGTTTTTTTCTTTTTATTCATTTTAGAGAGGAGAGGAATAGAGAGAGAAATGAAGAGAAAGAGAGAGAGAGAGAGAAGGGGGGAGGAGCAGGAAGCATCACTCCCATATGTGCCTTGACCAGGCAGACCCAAAGTTTTGAACCGGTGACCTCAGCATTTCTAGGTCAACACTTTATCCACTGCACCACCACAGATCAGGCCCAGTGACCATTCTTCCTGCTTCTCACTTCCATCTTTATATGAATTCTCAACAATGACCAAATCCAAATATCCACGCTTCTAAAGTTTTGGGAAAAAATCACATGTTTAACTGGCTGTTTTCAACTTAAATTCAAGAGATAAACCTCATATGAGCAACTTTACCAAACAATCCAAATGATTCTCAATTTACATTTATTTTGATGTCAGATAAATATTTTATATTTTTAAGTTTCTCTGAAAACCCTTGCCATCTCATTCATTCTTCACTTACAGCCTGTAATATTGCCTGAAAACTTATATTATTAGGACCTTATCATTATTCTTTCATCAACTGAACAATCTTATTTACAAGTGGCCTCAGATTCTTCAATTTTAAAGGGTGAAATTTTTCTGTTATTAGTTATCAAAGACTATTGTTTTCACATTTGCTCTGGAATTCATCCCCTTTTTATTACTCATGAACGATATTCTAGCAGTTCCTGGAAGCGTACAAATGTATGTGTTTGCTCACATACCTGTCTTATTATCCTCTCTTTTCTTTCTCATTTCTGAAAAACACAATTCACATGAGAAAGTGCTGAGACTCTTCATTTTAACTTACCTAATCCAGTTAAAACCATACCTCCTGTAAGTTCTTGCCAAGGTCACAGAGAGCATTTTTATTTCTAAATCAAAGACGTTGTTTTGCCTTCATTTTAAGCAACTGCTTAGCAGTATTTAATGTAATTGATCTTAAAAGAATTCCTGGTATTTCTCACAGGATGCTACTTCTATTTTTTTTAATAGTTCCTGTTTCTGAATAAACTGAATATGCCAGGAAACATCTCTGAGTCCCTTTTTGGGTTTCTTCTCCAGCTACATTCTTTCCCTGGGCCATTTCATATACATTTAACTTCCACCTGTGTACTTGTGACTCTCAAAATATATACGTCTACCTCTAGTGCTTTTATTGTGATTCAATTGTATATATAAAACTTACTGAATAATTGATTAAGTGTTTAAATGTCTAAATCATCACAAAATTAAATGTCATTATTTCTTTATTTCAGCTATCAAATTTGATCCTCCTTCATTTTTTTTACCATTTCACCTAGGAGCCCTAGCTAAATTCTTGGGTCCCTATGTTCATTTCTAATGCTACAGCCCTAATGCAGCAGAACTAGCTTGCCTTGTGGATGACTAGATCGAGTGTCCAATACAATATATAGAACATGATAGCCACCATTAAATCTTTTTCAATGCAAGAGAGAAATTCCCCAGTTGTCTTTAGAGCTTTTATTTCTTAGAAATAAGAGAAATCAGGGAATTAAGACTTTTTAATCTTTTGTTGATATGCATTTATTTGCAAGAAATAAATGAGTTAATATTTAAGGTTTTTTTTGTATAATAAGGGGTTAAGAGATAAACAAGCTGTGGTTTTGTATGACAACCCAGTTTTGATATAAGAAATTCAGGCTTTTTTTAAAAATCACTTTTATAATTTTCACTGTTTTGATTTCATCATTGTTGCAAGATAACCATCATAGTTTCCAGTATCACATGCTTATGTAACAATAATTCAAACATGAAGTAAAAAGGGGATGCAATGTACCACAGTAAGAAGAACTTCTTAGTCTGTGATTTCTGAGTCATAAATCCTTGGCATAATTATCATTAGACAAAGAGATGCTTACCAACGTCCTCCTACTTGTTTCTCCTACATCCATCCCTTTTTAACTGACATGCTAGACACCTCGTTTGTTAGGTTGATTAAATTACCCTATGACATGATGTGAAAACTTAGAGAAACCATTATGTTTTTGGAGGGGACTATAACAGTTTGACTTCATATATAGCAAATTGGGTGAACTTGTACTAAATGTAGCCACTCTTTAACAAAGAAATCCTTTTACTTCTGTAATATTTCTGCTTTGCCAAGTACCTTGTAAGCCCCAGCCTCTGTCTGGTAAAGTCTCTCTTCCCCAGTGGTGTGAGTAGTGATAAACTTTGGTCTCTTATGCTTGGTGTTGGTCATGTCATTTGTGCCACCACTCAGTAAATTTCTGTGTGGGAAACAGTGGGGCCGATGGGTTGATCACTAAGGCTCAATAGAAATAATTATTCTTATTCCTCCTCCCCCATTAATGAAGAAGAACAGTTCAGCCCATTGGATAGAGCATGGGCCTGGGTTCTATCCCTGGTCAGGACACACATGAGAAGTGACCATCTGCTTCTGTTCCCTTCCCTCTCCCCCTTCTCTTTCTCTTTCCCTCTGGCAGCAAGTGGTTCAATTGGTTTGAGCTTCATCCCCAGATAGTGGTTGCCAGGTGGATTCCAGGAGCTGTACATGTGGGAGCCTATTTCACTATCTCTATCTCCCCTCCTCTACTTAACAAAACCAAGCCAACAATAAAAGGAGAAAACCAACAATTCTCACTAGCTTCTTTCTGTTGGCTGTATTCCATCTTCACTCTATACCAATAAATGGCAAAGGAAACAAGATTGCAATGGCAGACTTAATCAGATCATAATTAATCTTTTATGCCAATCAATTGGAAGAAAAAAACGAGAAAACTACTGTTGACTAAGTAAACGATAAAGTGTAATACAATTGCTATTTAATGAGGATTGCCAAATTTAGCCAAGAAATAAAAGGTATAGGATACACAAAATCCAAAATTTGATCAACACACATTTCTTTAGTAAGTAGTATGTAATTAAAATCATTTAGCACAGATATGTAATATATATATAGTTATAGTAAATATTATTTATTGTTGATCTGAAATTTAACTGGACTTCCTGCATTTTACCTGGCAACCCTACATTTAACCAAACAGTTAAGAAGCCCTTTCTTTTTTATTTTTGCATCCCAAATGATCTTTCAAGGCCCTGCCATTTCATAAAATATTTGCTACCTAAGTAAACCAAATTCTTTATATCGACACTAACATTCAAGTCTCCCTCTTTAGTCCCCTTTTTGGGAATCCCTTCTGATTTTGTCATTTTGTGTGCAAGTATTGTTCTATTAAAAGCACTGTGGCATTGGGAAAATCGCTTTGGAACTAATCTCAGAGGCAGAACTAATTTTAAACTATGTTGAACTGTTACTTATGTGACCACAGTGATGACCCTGCTTACAATGCTTTTGAGTTGATAGGAGATTAAAACAATTTAAGACAGTTTTAGAAGATACCTGTAATGTTAGTAGCCAGGCAGGTTCACATTGGATTCTAACCGATTGTAGAGAAATTGCAGAGGTGGAAAGCATCCGGCCATTCCCGTTTATTGGAGGCTCCCAGAGACGGGCGAGCAAATAAGCAGAGGAAAACCTGCTTTTTGCAGTGGAGGGCGAGGCATCAGGAAAACCACACCTCACGGTGGCGGCTGCAGGAATCAGGGAACCTCACCTTGCAGTGGCGGGAGAGCGATCTGGGAGAATCACCTGGGGGAAAGCACCCATAGCTTTTCGTAGAGACACACATGTGGCTTTCTGTCACGTGCTCTCGCACTAATCTTACAAAGTGGTTGCAACTGGGAAACCAGCAAGGAAGCCTAACAGCTATTTTTCCCACTATACCATAGGAGCGAATTATATTATTATGATGCAATAAGTAAGTATCCAGGAGTCTATATAAAGCTTGATCAGAAGAGAAGTTCACTTTGCCAGTGTTAACGTATTCTCCTCCACCCATAAGTCAAAGCTGCAAAGAAAGACAATATGGTTAACCTGTTCACAGAAGGGGTTACACAGAAACCGTGGCAGCTTCTAGGTGGCAGTGTTGCCAGCCGTTTCATCGTCTTTTAAAACACAAACGTCAGAAAGTTATCTGCCCTGCCTCTGAATTATATATTCTGCCACCTGCTCGCCAAGGAAGATTACAACTATTTAACTGTTACAGCAAGTCTCGTGACCAAATTCACACCTCTGTAACGTTTCCAACAAAGGCACAAGGAAAAATGACACCAAAGTCTGTGGATGTTTCTCACTCGATCCTGTAATATTCTGTAACCAGGAAAGCTTTGCAGGGCTGGTTGCACTTCAGCTAACATTAGTGAACCTGTCCTCTCAGAATATGGTATTATCTAAATTTATCACCGAAACAGGTGAAAGCAAGTTTTCTCCTATGGCAAAGAGCTCTCACAGACAGCTGTGAAAGACAACGGTATTAGCTTGAGTTTCTATTACCACAGCAAGGCAGTGGGAGGAAATGGGCAGCCTCTAAGATTCACCCTAGCTGACAGCTGTGGACTTCTAAGCTCTATAATTTCTAAAGAAAAAAGAAAGAGTAAAAAGAGAGAAAGAAAGAAGAAGAAAGAGACAGTTTCTCTCCTAAACCATGAAGCAATTTGATCGGAGTCAGATAACCTTAAGTTCAAAAATGAAATTTTGGAGAAACAATGACCATTTAACATACAGAAAATAGAGCTCACTTTGCATTTAGTCATGTAGAAAACAAGGTTATGTTTGTGTTTTACATTCCTTGAGATTTTCTCCTCTTAAAAAAACAAAATTAAATGGTTAAATCTTCAGATCCTTTCATCTTATACACATAGCTGAGGTCAAGTCTTTATTAGTTGTTAAAAGAGGACAACAGGCAGAGTGCAGAGATTTTTAGGCCATGAAACTACTCTGTATGATACTATAATGGTGGATATATGTCATTTTAAATTTGTTAAAACCCAGAGAATGAACAGCACCAAGGTGAACTTGAGGTGATAATGATGTGTCCTTGTGTTACAGGGGGACTGACAAGACCTCGATTTTTATCTTCTGGAGGGAAATAATTAAATCAAGAGACAAAATGTAGCAAGTAAAGGAAGAATTTATTGGCCACACAGGAAGAAAGTTATAGGAAAGGGGACCTGGGAGACAGGTTAAGGGGGTTAGTCCTGGATGATTTATTGATTGTAGATTTATTGATTGTAACAAAGGTATCACTCTGGTGGGTGTGGCTGAAAACAGAAAAGACTCTGCATGTGTGGGGCAGGGGGTACCCGAGAAGTCTCTGTAATTTCTTGATTTTGCTATGAATCGAAAATTTCTCTAAAAGATAAAGCCTATTAGAAACAGAGAAAAGGAGAATAATACAGCAATTATTTTGTCATCTCCAGCCACCAACTTCAACTCATAAGAATAGATATAACTTTGCATATTTGATAAATGTGAGTCTAATAATCCAAACTGTCATATAATATTAAAAATGTTAAATTCTTATTTTTGGCAGAAAGTTAAGGGGAATATATTTGTAGCTTAACTCATAAGACCTCAAGAACTGAAATGCATGCTTCAACTTTGAAGTAAAAGATCTTATAAAAATAAATATTCAGTAGTGGGTAGGACAGTATGCAAACTTCATTGAATACACGTTATAAAATAAAATTAGTTCAGTTTTTGAAAATATTATAAACTGGCATTTATATTATACTTCTAAAATATTATTTCCAAGTATAATGTTTGAAAATTGACTTTTTAATTATGGTATATGCTCGCAAGACATATTTCTCCATGCATATAAGCACCATTTAAATTTAGTGCCAGTCTGGTATTACTTTTTTTATACAGAACCAATAAAATGAGTTTCAAAAAGTATGAAAACTTAGAACATTCATTTACTCTCTTATTTATTCCTCTAACTCAAGATTACTAAAAATGACCCTCTACCTTTATTAAAATTGGCTACTCAGATAAGTATGGCAATTATATTCTAATCACTGAATGTCAATTACTTGCAGATTAGGAATGAGTTTATTGAGATCACTAGGGAAATTGATCTTGTACATCTTCTCAGACACAGGAAGATTTCAACATTTATATCATTTGGTTTTGATGAGGGTCTGGCCAAGTGCATTCCCTTTGCTAATTTTCTTTTCTATCCATGAAAATCATGTTATTGATATATTTGTGGGCCAGGTGTTTTAATATATTTTCATATACTTGTACAGCTTTAGTAGTCTAAGCATAAATTAAAACATAATCACATTTCTTGACACTTCTTTATAGCAACTCTGATATACTTGAACCTTGGAGAGTACAAAGATGTTAAAGAGTTGGTTTATTTATGGCAATAGATTTTTTTAAAAATAGCTTTTAAATGATCCTTGGTGAGTTGATACATGAATGAGGCAGTTACAAATACAATATTTCTTTAATTCAAATTTTAAAAGAATCAAAATATAATTTCTTAACACATTATTTCTTGCAACTGCCTTACTATGTGTTATAAAAGGTTGTATTAAATAGTAAGCAAAGCAAAGTAACTTCTCTGCTGTTATAAATTGCTTGCTTTATAAAAAATTAACATTGAGGGAGTTCTAGATTAAAAAAGACGCAGAAGAAAATAACAGCGGGTGAGATAAGAAATAAAGTTCAAGAATATGTAAAAATCAAGATATATCATTGGGGGAAATATTTTAATTAAAAAACATTTTCAATAATAATTTTCTATTTTTTTAATTCTATAGATTAGTATCTATTAGCTAAAATAATAAAAATAAAATAAAATAATTTGCCTCCACAGATACTATTTATTAAAGATGGGTTTTCTGCAAGTAACTAAAATACCAAAGTCAAAATACATAAATAGTATAGGTATTTATTATCTCATGTAATGAGTCCTGCTAGTGAAGTTATATCTGACAATCCTAGGAACCCAGGTTCCTTTTATAGATTTATCTTCTCGACCTCAGCAAGTTTGTTAGTTTACTTCTTGGGCCCAAGATTGCTGCAGCAGCTCTGAGAGTCACACTATGTGTACTATTTTTTCACTGCAAAAGAAAAAATAAACAGCCAAAAAAAAAAAGGAAAGGAAAACAAAAACACTATTTTGGTATTTTATTTTTCTGTAAAAAACTAAAATATATTCCTAGAAGCCCAGAACATTATTTCAGTGCCTCATTAGTAAAAAATTTGTTGTATTAGTTTCCTAATCATTGGAAAAGAAGATGAGAATAATCACTATTGCTTTAAATTAATTAGGATTTACTTTAATGGCTAAGGCTGGGGATTAACTTTTTCCATGGCATTTAAAAATATTATGGACACATACAACAAGTCAGGGGGCAAATAACAAACAGGAAGTGGAAATTGCCATTGTATAAGCAACATCAGGGTCTATTGCCATGAAAGTATACATCATGCCTTTGACCAAAAACAACAAAACTAAGCAAACATATAAATGAAAAAAATATATACATGTTATATGATGTAACCATTTTCACCATGACATACCCTAATGATCAAACCCATTTCTGGCTTTAGTTCATGATGGAGCATGATTAGTTAAACTGCTATGTTTAAACAAATAGAATATTCTTCTTAAGCAAAGTTTTACTAAAGAATATAATTGTTTGAGAGGTGTGGGCCAAAATTACTTGTATTCTTAAAAATTCCTTGAATTTTATTAAGAAAAGCTTAAATAAATAAAACAGAAGAAACCAGAAGCTTTCTCTTTATGCTATAACAGAGAACATTTCCTTGTTTTATGTCACAATCTCTTCATTTCTTATAGTTTCATGCTATTCCATCGCATTCTTTTCATTTCCACATGCTCTTTTGCTCTCTCTTCATCCCTGCTTTTCTTTTCCAATGTATTTGTGCCCATGGATGTGAAAGGTGCTATGCCTAACCTGATACAGGCAGGAAATGCTGCCTACATAAAGTTCGCAGAGGGTGATATAGATCTCAAAATTCTGATTATCTTCCAGAGAGAGATAAGCAAGTATGGAATAGTATCACGTACAGGGTATCAGGTACAAGTATCATGTACAAGTACAGGAGTATCATGGGAATGAGGGCAAAGAACTTTTCTGAGTAGAAGATGGACAAAAGGTACATTAATAAAATAAGATGTGGAGAAATGTCTAGCTAAATTTTTATCCATGACACTAGAGCAATACGTAGCTAATAATAATAATAACAATGGTACCATGACATGGAAAAGAGAATTATTTTATAATGGACATGCCAGACATTGTATATTCATTATCTCATTTAATCTTATAATTATTTTGAGAAGTTGATAGTTATCATGTTTTACAGGACAGGAAAGTCCTAGGGAAAGGAACATGACATCTTACCAGGAATTACAAAATTAACACATAGGGAGGTATTCCCAAGATAATATTCTTATTCATTTCACTTTTCTGACTCCATGGTAAATATTTAATGATTTGTAATTAACTATATACATTTTTATGGGCAAATGTTATAGAATTAGAAGAAAATTGGCATAGAAACATTTTACCCACTCTGTTCCAAACTTTAGGCTATGTCTTAGTTCAATCTATTGAGATCTATTGTATCAACTGACAAAAAAAAAAAATACTTCCAAAAATGTCTTATTTTCTCACCTGCCACCTATGGCATATTTATCTTCAGTAATTTCCTATATCCATAAAAGTGGCTTTTTGTTGTTAAAAGCCACTGTCATAGAAAAAACGTGACTTTTATTTAAAGGAAGAAGTCTAAGATTACTGAGAGACCAGCCAGCAATAGCCTAATTTAAACCATAGTTCCTAAGATTCTTTATATCAGTAAAAGTGAAGATTTTTTTTCAACTTGAAGCATGATTCACATATTCTAATAATTAATTTACTCTGTAAGGTTTAAAAGTACATACATTCTACTCATATCTGAGACAGCTTGAGGCTGAAGTAAAAAATTAAAATGGACACTAAAGTGATAATATAAAAAGAAACAGCAGTAATAAAAACAGAAGTTTCCGGTTGTAACTGTCAAAAAATGTGGGTGAATTGATCATTAAACGCTAAAGTTTAAAACATTGGTCTTCTAGTGTCTTCCAAAAGTAAGTTTTCTGATCTCAGATCAAAGACCTTTCCAGGATTTAGATTCTTTATGGAAATTATTCTGGTAAAATAATAGTAATTATAATAATTAATTGATTATTTAATATGAGAAAGAAACCCAGCTAAGTATAATACATAATTACTTTATTTATTTCTTACAATAATCTTGTAAATTAGGTAGGGATGTTTCATCACACCAAGATTTTAAAAAATATAAAACTTGGAAAGCATGAATTTTGGCAAAATCACAGAGATTATAAATATGAAGCAACCATTAGAATCCAAGTCTGAAGGACCTTGGGACCTAGATCATCTTAACCATCTTTAGTTTCTTGGTTTATTTAAAAACAGTATTTTTCAAATTCTCATCAGATTTATCCCGGAGTTCTTTGGTTTCTCTGAGTGAAGAGAAGGCAGATGTTGGCATGGTCGGCAACCCTAGCTTCGTCTTGTTTATTACAAGTCTCTTGTTCTCTGACAAATGTGATTACTCAAAGCTTGCTAATACCCAATATCTTTTTAAGCAAAAATGGTTATCCCAATATTAAAGGGATAACCAATATTAAAGGGTTATCCCAATATTAAAGGAATAATATTTCAATACAACACAGATAATTCACTTTCCTCAGTGTCTGCTATATGGACAGCCATTGCATGTGTAGCAATTATATATTATTTCATTTTCAAAACAGATGAACATTTGTATTTCCTTTGTGATAAAAAGGCAAAATAAGACTCATTGGCAATAAGTTGCCCAAGATTCCATAACCTTACTCAACATTTTTCTTAAAATGGTTGTTGAGGGTTCACCATTTGCAAAACTCTTGGCTAGTTTGTGAGATTTTCATTTATAGCCCGAGGGCCCTTATTTCCTGACAGCTTGAAGGGGTAGACAATCAGCCTGAAAGCTATACTACCACCTTCTACAAGGTTGTTTTTGTTCTCTTTCACTAATGGTCCTCAAAAACTTCACACACAGGCATAAATGAGGTATGTGAGATGTTTTTTCTTCATATAAATTATATCGAGTTATAGTTAGTTTATGCATCTAGAAAAAGCAACCTGGTTCAGTAAAGAAAAGTAATGGTGAATTTCTCTGAGTATTAGTCTGACAACCACCAGATGTGTTCCTTCTTAGTAATATGCAGTAGCAGAAGCACTCTACTGTTTGCTTTGCTTTTTAAACAGTTTCAAGTAAATTAAAATTGAAAACAATGAAACTCATATGGTAACAAGTAAGGTTATATTCTATCATGAATTTTAATGGTACTAAAGTTACTGTGTAGGCAGACATTGACCTTGCTAAAATATAAAGGTAATTTTGACATAAAGACACATTGATAATGCATTATTCTATCAATTAAGTCAGTAATTTCTCTTGGTTCTCAATACAGTGTGTAAAGTCATGGTGCACTTTTGACCTTTGACCGGTCAAAAGTGCACCATGACTTTACAGACACACGGTAGATAGTTCACTATATTAAATGATGCTATGGTAAAATGATGTGATGATCAGAGAATATGGGACAAATAACATCTGGGTCTAATATCTTGAATACAAATTTATATTTTATGCATATAAATAATCCAATAACTCTAATAGGAGGAATAAAAATTCATCATTATTATTTAAATTATTATTTTATATAATACTCATTCAGTCTGCAACTGAAGTTTAAATTTGCAATTGGATATCAAATAGTATTCTCAAAGAAGTATTTGTTTTCTATTTAAATTAAAAACCTGCTTGTCCAAATTAGTATTTTTCTATTTTGTGACCAGAAGCTCTACCAATATCTATGTTCTGTTCTATTAAGCAAAAGGTGAGCATGACTCGCTTTTCTTGGATTCACTTTATTTAGTTATATTTAAGCACACACAAAAAAATTTTACAGAAACTTGAGTTATTTGATATTTGAATGTGCATCCTCTCCATTCCTCATGAATGTCATGTAAATTATCTTTCTGTAGTAAATTAAACAGTATATATTACTGTGCAATTCAATTTGCCAGCCACTAGTTGCATGTGGCTTTTTAGCACTGCAGACGTAGCTAGTGCAACTGAGAAAAAAAGTCTCTCGTGGCCGGTGGCAATTGTTTACAGAACACAAATACATCCTATGCCCTAGATTGTGTCTATGGGTGTGTAATCTTGTTTTTTTAAATTTTTTTTATTTTATTAATTTTAATGGGGTGACATTAATAAATCAGGGTACATATGTTCAAATAAAACATCTCCAGGTTATCTTATCATTCAATTATGTTGCATACCCATCACCCAAAGTTAAATTGTCCTCTGTCACCTTCTATATGGTTTTCTTTGTGCCCTGCCCCTCCCCTCTCCCACCCTTTCTTCCCTCCCCCCACCCCGTAACCACCACACTCTTGTCCATGTCTCATAATCTTGTTTTTTGACTGCTTTCTCTGCATCTTCTAAGATGTCCAACAATGACTCCTAACTCTTGATAATGACATTTCTGTAGTACCCTACCATATTTACCAGGGTTGATCAGTATGACCGATGGCATATGATAAAGTTATATTATGACAATGCTGAGATGGATTTGGACTGCAGCTTTCATGTTGGGCTCTTTGGTTCTCTGTCCTTCTCTAAAACAGGCTGTGAGTGAGGTCTATCATCAACTCCATTAGTGAGCTTAGAAAACATATATGTTGTTCAGCCCTAGTGTACTCTTGAGTTGTCTGCAAACCAGACTGACAATTTATTTGCAACGACTTGAGGGACCTTAGCCTAAATCAATCAGCTAAGCAGCTTCCATATTTCTGATGCTGTGAGCAAATATTTGCTATTTTAAGTGGCTAACTTTGGTAACAAACGATTATGGAGCAATGGATACCATAACTTGTAAATCATCGAATGCACAATTGTTTTTGCAATTGTGCTTAATGAATTGCTTTATTAAGTTAATATATTTTACAGGTTATTGCTCTGTGCTTTTCAGATAGGCAAATATTTTGTTTTTATTTCCTCCTCCAATGCTTATTTTGTTTTCCTGTTATATCACAAAGAAATACAGTTAAATAATAGTGATGATCCTAGCAATTCTTTACCTATTCCTAATTTTATTTAATATTTCCCTAATGTATCATGGTTCTATGTAATATAAATTATTGGTATAATAAAACTGTATTTTATTATGTTTAATGGAATAGCCAGTTTAAAAAGAAATATATCAAAAGTAGATTTGACATTTTTATCAAATATAATTCAACATTATTTGAAATAATTATAGTTGGGTTCTATTTTCTTTAGTGTTTCGCTTCTTATAGTGTAAGAACTATGAGCCATCTTATATTGTCAGAACAAAATAAAAAAACTAAGTTGGTTTTCTGGAATCCTAAATAGCTGAATATTTTCTGTTTAAATAAGTAAATATTATTTTAAATTTGAGAGTTATTATTTTAGTAAAAAATAATGTCAATATTATGACTTCTTAAACATCCTGATCCAATCTAATATTTTTAGGTACTTGACTTTTGGGAGTCTTTGTATTCTACACAGATAAATATTATGCTGCCTGAAATTAAGGACTATGTATTCTTTCTTTCTTTTTTTTTTCATCTACATAGTCTTGCTAAAGCATTAATTACAGTATTCTACCTACAAAACTTGTAATAAATGCTTGGGAAAGGCAATGAGTATTTGAACAGCTAGATTTTTATGGGCACTTGGTTTTAGGATCTTCAATGTTATTTGTATTAGAAAGTATTTTCTATATTGAGAATTGTGTTATCCTTTAAAGATTTTCTGCGTTGTCATGCTCTTAAGATTCAGAAGTTCTGAGATTCTGTATGTAAGAAAATGTTATTTATAAATCATGGATTCAGAATCATAACTTAACATTAAGAATTTTCCTTAACATTTGTTCCCAGGGAAAAGAAGTGTAAAATGAAATGCCACTTTAGAGAGCTACCTGTCACATCCACCACTTACTAAGTAAATTTAAGCCATTTCACATGAAGGTTTAATATTGAGAGGCCAATACCAAGGAGTAAGATATAAAAGCGATCCTTTTGCTATCACAAAAGAGAAAAATCAAGTTCATATAAAGTGTTATAAAGGGTCTGTCTTTCTCTAAGGTATAGTCTTTTGAATTAATAATAATAAATTTAGTGGTTTTATAGACTAGCATAAGAATTAAATCAGCTTATTAACTCATGAATTTTGGGAAAAAGAGCTTTCATCTTCCTTCATCATTAATTTCCTTATTATATATATATATATATATATATTTATAATTCTATTAGAAATTCACTTGTTTTCAGCCTTTGGCAATGATGACAGTGCTTGTGTTTATAGTGCATGGATTGTCTTTCGGTGTTTCTGCTTTGTTACATGACTCATGTGAGACAAATATGAAGGCATTTAAGATTGGAAAATATGGTTTCCCATATTTTCCAATCTTATCTACCCCAGAGCCAGAGTGCTTGTTGTAGGTGGTGATTCCCGTAGAAATAGATAATATATTTCTTTCAATCCATTTCAACTTGGCAGTCATCTATATTGAATGAATGCTTTCTGCAGAAGAATGACAACCTTGCATAATTGTGCCTGGTTGATCTAACTCAATCTGTAATAGAGAAAGATTTTCCCAATATTAGCACAACAACAAGAGGTTCAGAGATTAATAAATTGATACTCATTGCTGGAAGAAAACACTGAATTTTAATGCAATATTTTGATATTCTATTCTATTTAGGATAGAAATCTTTCACAAATAGAACATTATTAAACTTCCAGGTATGAAATGAAATCCAAATATAGTTATTGTTTCCTGGTGCCTGCTAAGCTAATATTTCTGGGGTTATGGTCACCTGATCACATTTCACAACATTCCAGTAAATTTAGATGGCAGGTATCTTATTTTTGCATATTGGCTAATTAATGCAGATTACTATTATTATTTGTTGATTAAATGCTATTTTATTAATGACACATAAAAGTCTTACTTTTCTCAAATTTCTACCCTTTCCATAAAAGTTAACTGTTAGAATTTGTTTCATACAATTCTCATGCAAGACATATTTTTAATGTTCTTAAACTTGGTTACAACTATTTCTGACCTGAGGAACAAGCAAAGAAACTTCTGTTTAATTGTCAAACAACAATTTTTATAAAAGAGTAGAGAAGCAGAGATAGAGACAGCGATATTCTGCATACATGTGATATTAAATTTTGCCTTTCAATTTGACTGGGTTTCAGGGGTGATCAGATATTTGGCCAAACATTATTTTGCGTATGTGTCACTGAGAGTTTTTGTGCATGATGTTAACACAGAGCAGTAGACTGGGAAAGCAGATTACCCTCCCTGATGTGCCTGAGCCCGTCCAATCAATTGGAGATACAAGTAAAGCAAAAAACCTGAGTAAGAGGGAATTTCTTGTGTCTGAAGGCTTTGAGCCGGAACTTTTCTCTTTTCTTCTTTTTCTTTTCTTTTTTCATTTTCTTTCTCTTTTTTTCTTTCTTTTCCCTTTTTCTTGCCTTTTGCCTTCCCTTTCCTTTCCTTTCTTTTCTTCTGACTTAAATTGAAACATCATCTCTTTTGGGTCTTAAACATGCCAGCTTTCAGACTATAACATATGCCATTATCATCTACTCTACTGAGTCTCAGGCTTGCTGACTGCAGATCTTGAGACTTTTTCAGCCTCCATACCATGTGAGCCAACTTCTTATAAATGTGTAGGGTATATAAGATATATATGACATACATAAACACACATACACACATACACACAGTTCTGCTATTTGCTCAGTTTCTCTTTAGAATCCTGACTAACGCAACCTACTTAAACAAATGAAATGTCACTTAAACCATAAAATGTAACGTTTCAGTATTTTTCTTAGATTAATGAACCCAAAACAGAAGCCTAAGTAATTTTTATTACATGTAATACTAGTTTGAATGATTATTGAAATTTGCTTGAAGAAATTTGGAGGAACCGCTAAAAATTTACACATGAACACCATGTGGATAGCAGTGACTGGCATATGAATAGCATGTGATTAGCAGGTGGTCACTGTGTTGGATAGTATGTGACCACCCAATTGACAGCACATGGACAGCACAGACCACCACATGGACAGAATGTGGACAACTTGTGACCACCACATGGACAGCATATGTACATCATGTGACCAGCACATGACCACATGAACAGCACATTACAAATTTCGTTTTATTTCAAAAATAACAGAAAACTGAAAAATTTTCAATACAAATACAAATAATAACTTATATATTTCTTATCCACTTTATAGTAACTCTTTTATAAACATAGTTCCTTTTGGAGATAATTCAAATCTCAACAAAATAAGGATAACATAAATAAAATAAGAAGTTTTACAGTAACCTGCTGTGGCATATAAAAATAGTTTATATATTAAATCTTGATTTTTCACGTAGCTGACTATATCTATTAAACTACTTCCACTAACAAAATAAAAATTGAAGAGTCATCTTTACTTTGGGCTTCCTACCTTCTATCTGTGTATTTAAGAAATCATATAGATCAAAAGTTTATCAGGCAACTTAAAATACCTGCAGTCAGGAACCCAGATTATAAATACTGTGTGCTTGTAAAATCAGGTAAGGATATCATTATTGTGAGAGGATTTTCATATGCTAAGATATATTATTTCAGATGACTTTTAGAGAAAAAAATTAGGAGATCCTTGAATTTAATTTGATATTAAGTCCAGCAATTCTTCTGTGATCTAGTTAAAAATGGAAAAGTAAACAAAAACGCAGAAACCACAGTGCATGAAGCATAGTTATTGCTCAATAAATAACAGTTGAAAAAATAATTTTTAGCTCTCATGATCAAACATAGTGAGCATATTTGAAATATAACAGGGCTATCCATAATTCAATGTATTAATTAGCAAAGATCTTTGAATTAATAAGCCTTAAAATGAGGCAGTTTCAAATAATGGCTCTTGGTTAGAAGAAAAGAATAGTTATGAGAATTTTCTAAATATAATTAGTAATTTGAAATTTAAAAAAATGAAGTTTTTAAAGTCTATGATTTTGGCAGTGCAAAGATTGTGATTAAAGACAAAGGGGCTGCCCATCAGGAAAGATTAATTTATATAACATGTGGATCAGAAGTATCAGTTGAAAGGCAACAACATGTGGTAATCAATGCCCTCTCTGGAGACATATTATCCAGGTTGTTATGTCTTCATCTCCTAAATTCTTCTCTTGTCAATTCAATATCCAACATTTTCATAGAGTCTAGAGTGTTTTTTCTTTTTTTAAAAAAAGACAAATAATTATATATGCTAATGTATTGTGAAAGTTCCCAAAGAAAGATTTCTTTTTGAAGCAGTTTATTTTTCCTGCAGAGAAAATATGATCTGTTGGATAATGGATGGGTAGATTAAGGGATAGAAATAGAAGATACTGAAATAGGCAGAAAGATGGAGAAATAGGTTATAAAATTAATTTATTCCTTATTTAACATTATCAACAGGTTTAGGACATATTTGGTACTGAAAATAAAATTTTTTGATGATCGTAGTCATACAAACAACATCGTTTTTCTTTTACAATACAGATAATTTTTAACAATTTTCAAAAGACTAATCAATCCAATACTAATACTATGGAAAACAATAAAAATATTTTGAGATAACATTTAATAAAGTTGAATTATAATCTTATGTTTGTGTTCATAATGTGTCAATACACATATATATGTATGTATCTCTATATGTGATACTTCTTGATCTAACTAAAATTTTAAACCAAATACTCTACTTTTATCTATTTTATGTACATTAATTTATTAGCATAAATTTAATTATTTATATATTTTGTAATTATTTTTTAAGAAGACCATATTATGCACTATTTTTAAGATGCAAAATGGTATTCAAACAGGTATAAATTATGACTCTCAGGTAGGATGTATTGTTAAGTTACTGAGAAAATAACATAGATTTGATCCTGCTTAAACATAGAATAAGAGTCAATACAATAATGAACACATATAGGCATTAACAACATTTCTTTTTAAATTTTTTTTTAATATTGAATTAGGGAGGCTCTTTAGTGCTCACCATAATTATTGTTTAAATGATTAGTTTTTTAGACAGATTAGGCTAGGATAGTGGTCTGGATGGAAAACAGAAAGGAGAGGGAATGGGAAACAACAGATCTTGAACCGGGGATATATGTACTGTCAGGAACGTTACCTGGAGAAATCACCTCAGCTCAGGAAATAAAAAGGATTATTTTGCACTAATAATACTTTTAATAAGAAGAAGGCAGTTCAATTTCTATGAATTGTTGAGTATTGTTTAGGTTAGTGAATTTGTAAAAATCTTCTTAAAATGTATTAAAATATATTGAAAACAATTATTGTATGTTAGCTAAGAAATAGTACATATCAGCATTATTTTTTCTGTAATTAATATATACATATAACTATATGATAACAAAAATATTGTTAGATTAGTTCTGGATGTTCCATGTACAAGCAAGATTCTGGAAGTCTCAGAAAAATTTTTGTTGATTATCTCAAAAAGTAGTTTTATGAAATTATGAAGGGATTTAACTGTTAAGTTGATGTTCCGTATGGATGATATGTAGGGTGATGTGAGCTTATAAAATCTCACATAAACTCAACATTTGGTCAAATAAAAAAAGTTTTAGGAGAGCATCCTGTTGATTATAATAACTTAAAAATACAATGTTTACTTTTACCTTTCTCTCTAATTTAATCCTAATTTTAAACAGAATTTCAGGCAAAGCCATTTTACATATTTCCAGCTCTCTACCGCCTCCCTCTCCCGCAAAATGTTTAAATCACCACAAACCAACCATAAAAGGGACATATGCAAGACATTTTGAGAAATTAAAAAAGACAATAACTACTGTTTAAATGGATTTGAAGAGAATAAATCTAGATATTCGTAGCATTATATATGGATGAACAGAACCTTGGGGTCCAACTGAAATGTTTGTGATGCAAGGCAGTTTTTTGGATAACATTGTAGCAACTTGTATTCATTTAAGTTAGACTACTGGCTTCCTAAGGCAACAAACTATTTGTAGCAGCTCTTCCCAGAAACAGAGTGCATCTGTACATCCTTGATTAGTGACACATATTAAAATTTTATTGTATCCTTTGTTTCTAAATTGTTTCTAGCTAGAGGCAGGCATTTATGAAAGAATTTATTAAATGACATTCCATCAAATTGTATGCATAGGTGAAAATAAACTACTTCTTATAACTAAGACAGACTTAAAAATAATTTGTTTTAAATTTTTTACTTTTATGGACTATGAAAGGGTATATTTCATTTAAATTTGAATAAATTTGTATATTTTTTCACATAGTTTTAGGAGTAAACCAAAAATGATGAAAGTAATTTGATGCTTATTTTTGCCCACATCAGAAACATTTTGATATAATAGAATGCCTTTTCCAACTCTAATTATATATATTACATTTATATAACTTTAATACTTTTCTATTGGGTTGGTTGGTTTATTTTGTTTTTTTCTTTTAATGATTTTGTTAAATTTTCAGGATGATATTGGTTAATAAAAGTATAAAGGTTTCAGGTATAAAATTCTATAATACATCACCTGTATATTTCATTAAATGTTTGCCACCCAAAGTCAAATCTCCTTTCATCACTATATATTTAACCAGTTTTACCTTTTCTTACCTCCCTCCAGTCCCCTTTCCTCTGATAACCGTCATACTGTTTTCTGGGTCTGTGAGTTTTTCTTTGTTTATTTGTTGTTTTCAGTTGATATTCCACATATGAATGAATTCATATGATGCTTGACTTTTGCCATCTGACTTATTTTGCTTTGCGTATATTTTCATGATTCACCCATGATGTTGCAGATGGCAGTATTTCATCTTTTCTTATGGCTGAGTAGTCTATTAGCCCATACATCCCTGCTTCCTTTTTTTAATACAGAGCATACAGTGAGGTATATCTCTTAACAGCAATACAAGTGATTTAGCATAAGATATTTTTAACTTTGAGAACCAAAATGTCTTGTGTCTCAACTCTTATCAAGTTTAACAAAGGTAATGAAGATAAAATTACATCAAAACTAAAATACTAGTAAAAAATGAAAATTTTCATTTTCCTATCCCCAATCTTTCCATTTTCTTATTTTCATGACTATCTATAAGCATTTGAAATTACATAATTCCCAGAAAAATTAATGATTTATATTCATAGTCTAAGATTGATAATACTAGTGTATACTCCATAAGAGGCAATATTTTAATATTGTTCCTATTTATCTTTATAACATTATTAAAACATTTTGCATGAATAATGTTTTCCAAACAATAATGTTATTTATTTATTTACAACTGAGATTATTTAAGACATAAATCTAAGGTTTTGTTTTCAAGCTCAAAATATTAATATAGTACATTGTAAGTTTTTTATAAATTTTTTTAAAGTGAAGTCCTTGATTTGTTTAATAATATTCCTGAAGTACAATTGATATACAATATATTACACATATTTAAATTATATAATTTGATAAATTTTTCAAGTAAACATAAATATTTCTTAAAATAAATATTTTGGCTCTTTGAATAACTAAATAAGTTAGCATCCTGATAATTCTGAGTGTTTCAAAATGTGATAAAGTACTTGTAGAATGATGTTAAATTTAAAACTATGCATGTGAATTTTTAGCATAATTAAAATTGTTCATGAATTATAAATATTAAAAATATATGAATTTATATTAAATATCAATCAACAAAAACTAGGAAGAAATGGCAGGTAGCCTAGTAAAACACGAACCAAGATCCTTAGCTGATCCGGCCTTTATTAACTGATCCTGAAACTACCTGGAGAGTTTATGAGTGAGAATATATGATTGGTATTTTAAGCAGCTAAGAGTTTAGAAAGTAGTATCAAGAATGGAGTCTCCTCTTTGTTCCCTTTGAAAGCAAAGCAAAAATAAACAAAACAAAAATCATAAGTGACAACAAAATTAAGGGTCCAAGTAAAGTAATCTTTCTGTAGGTAGAGAGGATTGATTACTTACCAACAATAATCTAAAGTTTACGTTTTGATATTTCAGGAGTATTTCAGCTTGTTTTCAATGAATTTTTGGATAATGACTGTCCATGAGAAATTAAGGCAAACTTGTTTTTCCAAAAAGTGTCAAAGAAGAACAGAAAAGTTGAGAGAAGGATAGAGAGTAGCTATACTGTAGATTATGAAAAAGTATAAAACATAGCATAGAAGGACTGTTTCAGTATTCACATATCTACTAGTATCTCTTCTCTGAATATACTATATAATAATGCTTAGCTGTATATATTTTTTCTTAAATTCATGTTATTATGGCTTTATATACTGCATAAAGTCACATTGATACTTTAATTGCATCAACATTCTTTACCTACTCATTAATAGCTGAAATTATTTATACAGAAAGAAATAATTATTTCCTATATTAGTTTGCTAGGGTTGCCATAAAAAAAGTACCACAGATTGAGTGGCTTAAACAACAAAAATTTATTTTCTCAAAGCCAAAAACAAGGTATCAGCAGGTCTAAATTTCCTTGAGACCTTTCTCTTTGTCTTGCAGGTGACCACAGTCTTCATGAATACAGTACTCACATGATTGTCCATTGGTCTGTGTCTTACTCTATTCTTTTTAGAAGGACAACAGTTAAATTGGATTAAGACCCAATTGAATGACTTCACTTTATCTTAATTACTCCTTCAAAAGTCTATCTCTAAACATAGCCACAGTCTAAAGAACTAGGGTTTAAGACTTTAACACATGAATTTGAGGATGAGACAAAATTCAGCACAGAAGAGTTGTCTTTTAAAAAATGCTGTTAAATAGCAAAATGCTATGAGAAAGGTGATTAATTAAGTTACTTTCACCTTGAAATGTTTTGATTAAAGAAAACTGTAGGAAGTGTGGAAACAGAAAGCACCTCAGAGTCATAGGGAGAGTGAGAATGTAGAAGGTAACACAAGGCAAACCCTATTATATTCATTTTCATAAGCATGGGCCTTTTTAAATTTAACAACCAGATGCAGATAGATATAATTAGTTAAGAACACTCTGTGAACCAGCTCTATGTTTATTGTAGCCTTAAAATAAAGCCTCCCAAAGTTTATTATAAGAATCACTGAGAATTTTATATTTTCTTTGAAGTTTCATATTCTCGCACTCTAATTCCAGGGCTTCTCATTCCCATGTCTGGAATGAGATCCAAGAATCTGTATTTTAAGGATCATCCAAAAAAATTCTGGTAGAGGTAATTATGGGGCACGTTTTGAGAAAAATCTCATAAACAAAATACTTATTTTTGGATTACTCATCAAAAGTGTTAAAGCTTGGGCCCTGGCCAGCTGGTTCAGTGGTAGAGCATCAGCCCAGTGTGTAGAAATCCCGGGTTTGATTTCCAGCCAGGGCACACAAGAGAAGAGCCCATCTGCTTCTCCACCATTTCTCCTCTCCTTTCTCTCAACTTTTCTGTTCTTCTTTGACAATTTCTCTCTTTCTCTCTTTCCCTCCCTCAGCCAAGGCTCCACTGGAGCAAGTTGGCCTGGGCACTGAGGATGGCTCCATGTCCTCCACCTCAGGTGCTAGAATGGCTCTGGTTGCAACAGAGCAACACCTAAGATGGGCAGAGCATCACCCCCTAGTGGGAATGCTGTGTGGATCCTGGTCAGGTACATGCGGGAGTCTATCTCTCTGTCTTCCCGCTTCTCACTTAAGAAAAATACCAGAAAAAAAGTGTTAAAGCTTGCCATCAGAAAGGAGATATTATTGGGCTATTGTAATTTGGTCTGAAGAATTCTGTCTCATACGACCATTCTGACTTATATCGAATTAGTTTCTCCTTGAAACCTCCATTTGTAAAATATATAAATATATTAATAACACCTTCTTTTAGATTGTTAAATTAAAAATACAAATATCTTAAGACAAGCTTCATTCATAATAATTACTTAATTTATCTTAGTTATCATTGTGTAAAAAATGGTAGAGGATAAAGCCAGAAAAAAAAATCTTGGGATATAGTATATATTTATAATTAGAAATAGACACAGTTTTGTACTATATTGAATTAGTGGACTAGAATCCTGAATGAAGACATTTAGAAAAAGTCAAAAACATATCTTGAGTAAGGAAGAAGAACATGAGGGTGGAGGAATGGAGGAGGTTAAGAGATAAAGAGAATTAGTCCTCACTGAGAATTTTCTAGGTACCAAGCTCATTGGCAAAGTATTCTTAAAAAATAATAATAAAATAAAAGAAGGGGACTCTAGAAATATATTTTATGTTTCCTATTTTACATATCAGAGTACTAAAACTCAGAGAGATTTATTTCATTTGAAAACATAAAAAAATCATAAGTAATAAAGGAAAAATTTCAAATTTGTTTTTTTTATGAGAATCAACACCACCAAAGTACATTTCTAGGCAATAACCACTTCACTGAGGCTTACTCTGTCCTGTAGTACCAATAAAAAACAACTAATTTGTCATCAGTGAATTTTAAGTAACTTTTGAGTAATTTCTGAAAGGTTAAAAATTCTGCTGCCAATGTTATCAAGACACCCATTTTCCAACCTTCCCCAATAGTCAAGATATATGAAGAGAGGAAATCAAAATCAATAATTTTCTGGGTATCTGATAATATATAATGTGGTGACATAAAATAAATTTTATGAAAATTTTGGTCCACAGTGCATTTTATATTTCAAGATATCTTTTTGCTGGAAGAGAACAGTGGGTATCAGTCATTCGTAGCTTTAAAAGTAATATTTGTTTATTTGAACACTGCAGTCTCAGCAATGCTTATAAATCACACCGCTAATGACCCCATGGTATAAAAATAACCTTAGCAATAGAATTATTACCAGCTAAGCAATTATTACATATAATTTCCTGAACTTTGAATTAGTTATGCCACTGTACTTAGAAACTGCCACATCCCTTTTACAATGAACCACGGTGGTGAAAAAAGGATATCAAGAAAGTAGAGGCCCTGGCTGGTTGGCTCGCCGTAGAGTGTCGGCCTGGCATGTGGATGTTCCAGGTTCAATTCCTGATCAGAGCACACAGGAGAAGCGCCCGTCTGCTTCTCCACTCCCTTTCTTGCTTCTCTCTATATCTCTCTCTCTTCTTCTCCCCTTCTGCAGCCAGGGCTCCACTGGAGTGAGTTAGCCTGGGGCACCGAGGATGATTTCATGGCCTTGGCTTCAGGTGCTAAAAATATGTCAATGGAGCAAAGGTCCCAGATGGGCAGAGCATTGCCCCCTAGTGGGCTTTCTGGGTGTATTCCGGTTGGGGCGCATGTGGGAGTCTTTTTCTTCCTCTCCTCCTATCATAAAAAAAGACAAGAAAGAAGAGGAGGAGGAGGAGGAAGAAGAAGAAGAAGAAGAAGAAGAAGAAGAAGAAGAAGAAGAAGAAGAAGAAGAAGAAGAAAGTAGAAAGTGAATGTTATTCATTGCTTTTATTATTAAAATTGCATTAATAAGCAATCCCACAGCTGGCTCTCTTAAAATGGCAATATATTATTATCTTTCAGGAATCTTTGTGTACACTTAGTTTAGATAGTGGTTATTACTCTAAATATCTCATATAGTTTCTGTTAAAAGGCAGTTGAGTCTGGAATTATATGAAACGTGAAAGGGCTTGACTAATTCAAATGTCTGAGATGAAGGTTAATTTGAATGTTGAACCTACCTAATGAAGGCCACCTGGTAACTTGTTCCCACATCAAAAATCTAAAACTAAGTCAGCCTACATGTACAGAAACACTGCACTGTATATGAAACCAAATAAATACCCACCAATCCTCTAACTAAGCTTTAGTTACCTTACCTTACTCTAGAAAATAGAACCTACTATCATTACATAGATATCCCCAACTACCTAGCTAATTGTACCCTGATTCCATGTTGCTTTTTAGTGCCTCTAACAGTCAATCAAACTTGTTTCTGCATCCAAGTCCCTTGGGAAGAGCATCAGCTGGCAAGGCTGAAACAACTTTGAATGGTTTGATTATCTCTTGTTTTCAATGCTGCATTTTCACATGTTAGCTTGGCCTTTAGCACAATATGGAGATTTCGGGGCAGTCAGAACTTTTATAGAGACTGTTTTTTCCCGGAGCATGTGTTCCAAGAGAGGAAGCAGAACCTAAAGGCCAATTAAGCATTGGACCTGGAAATGAAATATCATTTGTGCCATATTCTATTGGTAAAGCAGTCATAAACCCCAGTCCCTGACTCTGACCAAGAGAGTAGAGGAATGATCCCCACTACATGATGAACGGTTAGCAAGTCACACTGCAGCAGAGCATGAGGACCAGAGCTATCACTGTAGCCACTGCTCACTAGATAAAATCAGTGAAGGAGGACCACGAAAAGAATTATGGATTAAACATATATTATTGAAATTAGATGGTACACAATTGTGGTAAGATCCAGGGGAATAATCATCCAAAATTAAGAACTGGAGAAATGAAAAGGAATTAAATAGCATTTTCTGGGAAATATTAAAGCTAGTTACAGCCAGCTACTAGAGTAACAGCATAAAGTAGGCTAATGTAGAAGTTTGTAAAAGGGTCTTGGATCTTTGCTCTTTGTGACTACTTCTTCTATGAGACTTGCAGCTAGGAATGAATTTGATTGGTTAGCATTGGCTGGTTAGCATTGTTGGTTAGCATTGGCTGGCATTCAGTCATGAAGCCATAAAGTCAGACACAGGGCAGGCAAGAGTGGGAACAAATTAGAAAATGCCTGTACTACTCTTTTCAAAACAATATGCCTTTCACAAGCCTTTGCCTGCCAGGAATTTATCCATTGTAACTTGGAATCACATAGGAAAGAATGTGATTGTAGGCCATAGAACCCAATAGTATATATATGCCTTCAGTACTATGACCAAGGTTTATGAACATATCTGTAGTGCATTTATTTAAATAATCTTATGTAGTCAGAAAAAAATATTGAATGAGGATATTTTTATTTTTGAAATTTCTTTTTCTTGAGATGGATAATCAGGTATTAGTGGTAAAGTAGCACAATAATTATGTGCGTGCATTCGGTCTAATTGGATGTATGGTCCATCATATGATTGTAGCCATGATCACTTTAGTATTAGTCATCTAGCTCTTCATTTATTCATTTCCACACACTTACTGAGCGCTCCTGCTAGCCAGATAATGTGCCCCTTTGATGGCTTTATTTAGAAAGGTAAAATACTCTTTTTTCCCTTCTTTTATGCAGATTTCATATTGTAGAAAGCCATTTTAATCAGAAATTCATGTATTGGCATTGAATCGTAATTTTGGGAAGGACTGTGAAAGGCTATTCAGGCAAACCTACTCCTAAATCACTGGATCTCTTCGTGTCTCCCCAGTGCACTGGCACGCTCAGACCGGCGCAGTGAGCCGACCTGACTGATGACTCGTCAATTCCCATGAGGAGCTGAATTGATGTACAAGGGTTCTGTGGAATGTGTACATTAGTCCTGGAAGCGGATTCAAATATGTGAGAAAATTGTTTCCCATTCCAATCTGATTTATTTTTAAAGTATGTGATTTAACGTCTTGTAAATGCACTAGTGTTATGAATACTACTGAGAAGAAAGGCACATTTGTAAAGATTTCCTTGCCTTACTTTGTCTTGATGTAAAAGTTGAAATTATTTTAGCCCTTAGGTACATAACTGGTTTCACACTTTCAGCTTTTTCTTTCTTTTACTCTAATTTCTCACTAGTAACTCCTCTCCATGAGCAATACAGAAAAGCCATGCCATTGTCCTGTACAGATAATTTCAGCAAGCACAGAAATTGCTCAGGGACCATATTAAGCACTTCTCTTTTCTCCATATGATTGATTATCCATAATATCCTCAATCAGACAACAACCTATTTCAACTTTCCACAAAGGAACTAAATGGAGTTAAAGAACAGAGTGAGGACAAGACACATATACTCACACACAGATTGAGAGAGAGGGAGGGGAAAACCTCTTCTCATAATTATCTGCCATTATCAGACATTAAATTAATGGGATCTTAAATCTGACCCCAAGAGGTTATCTTTTTTTTTTTAACTATTTTCTATAAATGCATTTAGAATGTCTATATGACATTCTAAATTTGTGTCATTCGTGACTACCTTAGATAATTGATCAGTCAATGAAGAAAATATACTTCTGTTTGGCTTTTAATCTCAAAAATGCAATTTAAAAATAATTTTAAGCTATAACATGATTATAAAATTAAATAAATTTTAGTCACTATGTGAGCAGTTCTTAGGTGCTATAAATACAGACTTAAAAGACTATATTTTCAGGACAGCTTATTCTAAAACCTGCCTTAGTAACTATTTAAAAATGAGCCTTTTTTATGTCATAACTTCCTTATTTTCTGTTTAAAAATGACTAATGCACCCAAACTTTTATTGTCTGTGATTTTTAAATTATTTTTTCTTCTAAAATTAAAAAAAATGGACTCCCCCCAAGTGACAGATACTATTTCGAGTATATGTAACACAAGCATTATTCTTAATTTTTTTCATATTTCAGTCTACATATATTACAGAACCTAAAACCACTTAAATTCTGCCCCTTATATTTCATTGCAAAGGTCACAAGATGGCCATTCTCTTAGTTTAGTTCCTGAATTTTGTAAGGTAGATGGTTTTCTCATCAACCTCTTTAATTGATCTGCTTATCATTTGTCTTGTATAAGTTCAACTTTGCTAAGCACTTTTAATACATTATCTTCTATTTTATACACACATTCCTGCACAAGCATAACATATACACACATGTTCAAGATCTTTCAGCAAGTATAGCAGGACTTAAACTTGAATTCAGATCTTTTTTATTCCATATTTAACCTATTCTCTTAAGCAGTTCACTCTGCTCTTATTTATTTTTGTCTTCCCACAAGATTATGAACTCTATGAGGGCAAATACTATATCTTATTTATCCTTCTTTAAATAGCCAGGGATTGTCCTCGAACCTAGAACAGAGCTGTCACTCATTAAGTATCTAACAAGTAAATCTATTTAAGTAGAAAAATTATATTGGGTTTTTCTTGGCAGATTTAGAATAATAAAATATTAGACTACCTACTTAGAATTTACTAGGCAAATGTATTTAGTACATACCTTACTGCTTCAGTTAATATATCTAGATGATATTTTGGGGGCCAATAAATAAAGCCACCTGTAGAATATTTAAGAAAATATAGGAAATAGTCTGATAATCAGAATGATTCTTGATGGTAGACAACTCCTTATCAATAAAATGATTTGGGCAAAATCTGGACTAATCACAAACTCACTATTAGAGAACACACAAGTATGGAAAGAATTGTTATATGCTGTTTGAGGCCATTTATTATTTAAATATTTTTTTAAGTTTTTGTTTCATAATTGAGTCCATAAAATAACTTTACTTTCTACCAAAAATTTTACAAACAGGTGACAATACCAACATACTCATTAGATTGTATATTGCTAATTTCTTTTCTTTGTAAGCCTTATTTTCTATTTTTTAAACTGATTTTATCTAAAAATCCATCGTTTTTTCTCCTCAAATGAAATGTCATTAATATGAGATAAATTCTTAAATAAATTTAAATATCTTTCTAAAAAATTAAGAAAGAAATACCAAGTGTTGGAGAGGATGTGGGAAATAATGAAACCTTCATATAGTGCAGGTGGATATGTAAACTGGAACAACACTATGGAAAACGTTAGAGACATTCTCAAAAAATTAAGAGTAGAGTTATCATATGACCCAGCAATCCCTCTACTGGGTATATACCCCAAAATTTTTAAAACATTTATTTGTCAAGATATATGTACCCTTGTGTATACTGCAGCATTTTTATGGTACCCGAGACATGGGGACAACCTGTGTCCTTTGTTGGATGATTATTTTTTGTGTCAAAGAGAAAGAGAGAGGGACAGATAGGGACAGACAGACAGGAAGGAGAGACATGAGATGCATCAATTCTTTGTTGTGGCTCCTTAGTCTCCTTAGTTGTTCATTGATTGCTTTCTCTTATGTGCTACGCCTTGGGGGTTACAGCAGAGTGAGTGACCCCTTACTCAAACCAGCAACCTTGGGCTCAAGCCAGCAACCTTGGGTTCAAGCCAGCAACCATGGGGTCATGTTTATGATCCCACATTGAAGTCAGCAACCCTACACTCAAGCCTCAAGTGGACAACCTCGGGGTTTCAAACCTGGGTTCTCTGTGTCTCAGTTCAACGTGCTATCCACTACACCACCACCTTGGTCGACTTTGCGAGTGTCATCCTAAGCAGTATAAGTCAGACTGAAAATAACGAGAATCATTTTATTTTATTTTTTGTGGGATATAAAGTAGAAAACAACAAATGAAAAAACAAAAGAAACAAACTCAGAGACACAGACAACAGTATGGTGGATGTCAGATAGGAAAGGCAGCAGGAGGTGGAAAGGGTAAAGGGTCCAAATACATGGTGATGGCAGAAGACTACCCTTGCGCAGTCGGCACACTACCTTTGGGTGGTCAGCACACAACGTGATGTAAAGATGATGCATTATGGACTTTTACACTTGAAACATTTACTGTTATTAACCAATGTCACCCCAGGAAATTTAATACCTTTTTTTAATTAAAAAATGATTTTATCTGTATCAAAATGTTTGAAATGCTCAGGGTGCTGATGAAAAAATAGCAAATGTCTGGGGATTACTATGTATATTTGTGCCCCAGCTGTGAATGTTAAGGAGTCCGAAACATGGTCCAATAACATAACAAATCAAAAGTGACATGGTTAATTCAAGGAAAAGGCCAACACACACTATGTCATCCTCTTTTTTGCTGACTTGCACAAGAGCAAACATCAGTATGTAACGATGCATTATGACAGAAAATAGCAGGGGTTAGGGGCAAGCACTGACTGAAATCTTTTCTGTACCATTTATGAAAGATTCAGAGCCACTTACTGCCCGTTTTTGCTGGTCTAAGCATGAATCAGTTTAACAGCCCAATTTACAATGTTACTGCTCATGGAAGGAATAAAAAATGTATCGGATGTTTCAGAAATCTGTGTAAGAGAGCAATTAGTAATATTGAATTGTGCACAATGAGAATGTTTGTTTTTATTTAATGTAATTTGGTATCTGTAGAGAAAATAAATAAAATGTATTCTTCCCTAACAGAAAAAAAGTATTAGTAACTGAATGTAGTTGAACATAAAAAAAGAAGTAATTTCTCAGTTTTAAATTAGCTTTTGCAGAGAGAGTAAATTTAGGTTGATTTTCCCTTTTATAACAGAAAACACCTTTTTATTCCTCTAGTTCAATGAATTTTACATATATTTGGGCTTTTTAGGACGGTGAGATTGAGAAGCAAAGTCAAAGTAATTAAATATCAATTGACTGAAGAAAACATCTCTTAAGTGGATAATGTTGAAATCAACTCCAGTTCATTTTCAGCCTGGTAAAAGCAATAAGCCTTCTTTACTAATTAGGTTACTTTGAGAAGTACGCAAGCACACAGGGCACCATTCAGCAACCCAGTTTAAATCCCCAAGTTAGAAACAAGCTAAATTTGGCTTATTATTTTAAAGAGTGTTATAACTTAATTAAATAAAGCAGATATCTTCAAAATTTTTACAGGAATATAAAAGGATAGGAAAATAAGTCTTCAGTTATACCATGATGTATAATGCAGTAGAAAAAATTCACTAATCAGTTCTGAAACTTAGTAGCTCCATGACTAGATTGAGACCCACTGTGAGCTCAGCTTCCCGTTTCCTTGCATGTAAATTTAGAGTTTCAGATCCAGTGATCTGTAAGGTCTCTTTCAAGTTGTTCAAAGTTCTATAATTTTGTGACTGGTGGGCAGTTAGACAGACTGGCAGAGCAAGGACTAGTGGCCAGGCACATTAGGCCACCAGGGTAACAGTCTTAGGTGCCTAGCAACAAGCAAATTGGGAAAACAAGGACCTCACCCCCAGAGTGACCTTTCCTTTTTCAGCTGGTCACGCGGTTTAAACACTCTGATTTCATATCGCTGGGCATGGAATGCAAACCCTTCCCTAACCTTTCCTCCCCTGGCATATCACTACTCAGGTTGTTTTAGACTCCTTAGAAGAGGAACGGACAAGAAAGCCAGAGAATATAGCGCTGAAGCATTAATCTCGAGGGATGACATCTAGTCCTCAGTTGTGTTTCAGCTCCAGGCCCTGAAAAGCAGCAAAGCCAGACTAAGTCAATGCAGAACCGGCTGCATTGACTAATGACCCCCCTGCCTTAAAGACCACAATTCTCAAAGACACTTCTAGAAAGCTGATGAGTATTCCATTGAGATATTTCCCTGGGACCTCCCCTAATCCCCCCCCCCCTTCCTTAATATTCCTTAGGACAGAGGTCCCGGCCAGGAGCATGTGAGCACTTTCTTCCTCATCCTCCTCCCTCTTCTTCCCAGGCATGTTTTCCTTGACCCTCCTTTTATCCTAAGCTCTAAGAGACCCCAGGAGACTTGCAACCAGGGGAGCAGTGGGCAGAGGCAGTTCATCCGGAATAACACCCTGAACCTGTCTCCAAGGACTCCTTTTCTCTGACTTTCTTCCTGCACGGCTAATAAATTCTTCCTTTACGTGCTGCGTTGTGTTTCTTGATTTAATTTATTCTCTCAAGAAGGCAAGATTCGAGTTCCCCCTGTAACATGCTTACATTTGGGAATGCTATTATTCTAAAGATAGCAAAGAGCACCCATATTGGTCATCACTTCAAAATATGTGGTAGAAGAGACAAAAAGATTACTTTTACATTCTGAGTTTGCAAATTTACTAAGATTTAAAATCTTAAGCAGAACGAGGCAAAACACATGGTATTTCTTGGGTGAATTTTTCCACATTCAAGTCACTTGGAAAATGTCTTGAAAATGCAGGATACAGCAGGGAACCATTTACGTTTTCTTAAGAGTGGAATTGGCAAGTTGGCAAAAAAAAAGTTTGCCCAGTAAGGTCTCTGTGGTCAGAGAAGAGTTTTTGGTTCTGAAGTGGCCACTGGCTGGGTAGCCAGCTGGGTAATGATGGGCAAGCTACTTACATCTTGGAAAGTTTATTTTCCTTATTTTTAAAAATAGAACTACTTGCATTTAACTTACATAGTCCTTCTCAGACTTGGATGAAATAGAAACTGTTAACTGCGTGGCACTTAAAGGTGTTTGTTAAATGTTAATTCATTTTTGCTTGCGGGCAGACTTTACCTTAGCCACTAGTGTATTTTCGACCCCTGGATTTAGAAGCTGGTTGATGGGAGCATTTTACTGCCCTACAAAGTGAAAGCAGCTATTTTTCTCACTTTAATTTACAAAGCCATTTAGTTCAAACTGGCTTCAGACAAGCCGGAATTTAAACCTCAAAACTGAGTGCACGGTGGCCAGTACAGTATTTGAGAGAAAAATAATAAAGACATCCTCTTCTTCAGAGAGCTCCTAAAGCAATGCCTTGGCGCTTACAGTAGGAATCAACTAAGCATTGCTAATAAAAACAGTAAATGTTCATCACACGGAGAATTTTCCCACTTTGGAATAATAAGGCATACGTTTGGAAACTAGAGGCATTGAATTCTGCTCCTCCCATCAGGTGGCATTACTGAAGAAAACAGCAGCACTATCTTTTCCCCAGGCAAAGTAGAAAATAATGGTTGCCGTTACATTACAGTGTCTATTTTTATATAATTTTTAGTTAGCACTCGTGTTCAGAACTTGATGCACTGAAACCTCATACCCATCAAAAGTACATTGGAAGTCACAATCTTTAATATACATAGCATTTATGACTTTGTGTGTTAAGTAATGCAATTTACTTTCTTCATTACATTTCTTTATATTTTTATATTGGGATACATTTTTCTGCACCGTTTGCGTTTACTTTGGATTCAGCTTTTATTTGACAAAATGGTCGGCCAGTTATGTTTACGGTTAAACATTTTACTGAAAGGAAAGCAAAGCAGCACATTTGTGGGACTGAAATGACCAAGGTGATGAACCAATGTGGAGTTCTGGTCAGCATTATGATCATTCTCAATTGTGTCATGCCGGCGTCTTCCGTCTATTGGGGAAGACATGTGTCAACATCATTAAAAACATCTTTTGAAAAGAAATAATACATTAAACATAGGCCTTGGTGCTTTCTAAATGATGATTCTGCTGTGACCAGCTCTATTATCCAGCATCTATCTGAAAACACTGTCTCGAACCTTAAGGAAGTGACTGAGTAAACATAGGTGACTTAACTAGAGGACATTTAAGGAAGTACAAAATAATAAAAAATAAATTATTCTTATGTGTTGAAGAAATGATAAATCATGATATACGACAACTTGTAATGAGAAATCTAGAGACAGAGTTACACCCCCTTAACAGTGAATCAATACAGGAACCAAAGTCAAGCAGAAAAATGCAGCCTCCTATGATCCATACTTTACTCAGACCACCAAGTTCAAAGTTATATATCACCTAAACACTCGAGAATGAGGGTTAGAGGTGGGTTCATTCAAGCAGACCCTACTGAACACTGTGTGCTATTAGGGACTTCCATAGAGAATGCCGTGATGTTACTTAAAATTTTGATGCTACAATTAATTATTCTGCAGAGCACAATTTATTTCATGTTTTATTATTTATTTATTTATTTATATTTAAGAGCAAGGTTGGAAAGAGAAGGAAATGAAAAGAGAGAGCAAGAGAAGCATGAACTCTTTGTTCCACTTAGTAGTGCACCCTCTGATTGCTTCTTACACATGTCATGACCGGGGAAGCTGGTGACCCCTGGGATCCAGCTGGTGACCTCAGAAAAGAACCAATGACCTTAGCATACCAGGAGGATGCTCTATTCACTGCAACACCAGGCAGGGTTATTTTATATTAAAGAGAGGCATTGCATCCATGTAACTATGGTCAGTATTTTAAAAATTTATGTGCATTTGCATTTAAAGATCCATTCTCCCTCCAATAGAGAGGTTTTTATTGTTGTTAATTTTCCTTTTATTTATTTATTTTTTTCCCCTTTAATGCTAATGGTGATGAGGGTGGTTGATTGACGGGAGAAGGATAATAGAAAACAAATTCGTGTTCAAGACAGGATGCAAAAACAGCAACATAATTTTTGAGAACTCACATTTGGTAAAAGTAACACAAACATTTTCACTGTGTCTATAAGCAGGAAGCAGTAAGATATTACCACATATCAATTTAGTGGCCTTTCATAACTGGTTAATGGAAACTAACCATTGTACGGTCAATTACCCATATGGAAGCTGAAGGAAAAAAACTGTTCTCATAGATCTGCTACTTGGATGAGATGTACGCATAGCTGATGTACATGCTAATGTACATATCATTCTTTCCATATGCCCAGGCCTGTGCTAAGTGATTTCAGATACCATCACACATCACCTTCTCACAGAATCACCACTGTTCAGCTAGTTTGGTTGTCAGCCCATTTTCAGAAATGAGAAAATGGAAACCTTGAATGGGAGTCAATGGGTCTCAGTCTTGGAGACACAAAAACACCTGAAGTTGCTTTAAAATACCTCCAGAAGCCCTGCCCGGTTGGCTCAATGGTAGAGCATTGGTCCGACATGTGGATGTCCTAGGTTCGACTCCTGGTCAGGGCACACAGATGAAGTGTCCATCTGCTTCTTTATCTCTCCTCCTCCTCTTCTCTCTTTCTCTCTCTTTCTTCTCCTCCGAAGTCATGGCTCAATTGGTTCAAGCTCATTGGCCCCAAGCACTGAGGATGGCTCTCTGGAGCCTCTGCCTCAGGTGCTAAAAATAGCTTGGTTTTGAACATGGCCCCAGATGGGCAGAGCATGGGCCGCAGACAGGCATTGCCAGGTGATCTGGTCAGGGCGTACCTGGGAGTCTATCTCCCCTCCTCTCACTTGGAAAAGAAGAAAAAAAATACCACTGGCCCTTGAGTTTAGAATCTGTGGAAGGTGGGAGCAATAATTTGTATTTTTAAAGCCCCTTTTATGATTCTAATATGAAAGCAAAGTTGAGAAACCCAGAGTTAGCAATTTCTCCAAGGTAAGACAGTGCCTGTGGAATCAGGTTTGGCACCCAGCAGGGTGGCATTTTTACAATATAACTGTAGGCTGGTATTTATGGTGGGCTTCATACTTGCGTGAAATGAGGACATCATCCCATGACAGGTCCTTAGCACTTGTGAGTGGATAATTCTTAAGAAGCCTCTTGTGGTTTCTCACTGCTCTTATTGTAGAGAAAAAAAATATATGAAAATCTTTTCCTTGGTCTACAAAGACAAAACTCATCAGAATGTAATCTCTGCTAGCCCTCTAGGTCCATCTCCCCTGGAGACACTCTGGGGCGGGGCAGTGGCTTCTCCAGCCTCTCCACCTTGGACTTTCCAAAAGCTGAAGCCTCTATTTTGATTATGTTTCCATTCCTCTTCCCAAGAGCATTTACTTATCTCCCTTTTTATTTTATTTAAAAGATCACTTATCTACAAAAACACAATTATCATGACCAGGTCCAAACCTCTGTCTTTCCATACTCCCCTCATTGCCCCCTGCCACTAAGCAATTCTTTGAGTTTTCTATTTCTTCCATCCATTTTTATAATTTACTTCTTAATTATGTACAGTGATTGCTGATTGTTAAAACTAACTTCCATCACTCTCCCTGGGCCTAAAGCAAATACTTAGTGGGCATCTCTATTTCACTTTCCTTGTGCCATCTTTAATTCTAGCTCTCTTACAGCAGAATTGATTTTTCAGCTCTCTAATGTGGTTCTCTTCACATTTATAATTGCATTTAAAAAATTAACAAATTACATTCTCTTCATTGCCAATGCTTGGCTGTTAGTACTACTCGCAAGTTCCCTTTTTTTTTTTTTTTTTTGAAAGAGAAGAAAGGAGAGAGAGAGACAGACAGAGATGACAGTAACATTGATCTGTTCCTGTATGTGCCCTGCCCAGCGATGGAACTGACAACTTCTGTGCTTCAGCACAGTGCTCTAGCCAACCAAACTATCTGGTCATGGCATGAGTTCTCTTTTCTCCAGTATCTGCACGTTGTTGTCAACCTTGATAGTTGAACACTCACAATGTCTTTGCATTTTGCTCTCTTCATTTCCACTATCACCCCCAAATTCAAGTCCTCACTATATTTAATTTAGATGATTACAACATTGGTCATTATATGTCAGACAATGCACATTAGATTCATTAGATTTATGTGTATAGCTGCTTAAATTGATATTTGTGCTTTTTCTCAGATCAAGTAAATCTCAGTCTCTGAGGTCAAAGCCTTGCAATCTACTTTTTAGGAAGTTCCCATGATTCCTCTGCACAATGAAGTTTGAGAATCATGAGAATGCAATAACGTTTTAAGCACCGTCTCAATCCAAATCCTTTCACGCTTCAAATGAACACAGATGCTCCTTCTGCATTGACATTCCAAAGAATGATTCCAGTAGCAAAATATCAAGTTAAAACAAAGTTTGAAACATGTCTGCAGGGATATAGAATTAAGAAAAGTAAGGAAAGTTTAGTGTGGACGTTTTGCTTCCTCTATGCAGTTGCGACTTTTTAACAAAAATTTCATTTGTTCTTTTTCTGAACACAAATTTCAAGACATTTCTAGAGGACTTTATTCAATATCAGGTTAACACTTTTATACCCTTTCCAAATCAGTTTACATTTCTTCCATCTAAATATGCTTACTCCAACATATACCTCAAGTGAGAAATGTCTGCACTCACTTCAAATGAGACCTTTTAATTACTCTTTGGTGGTTTCTTGAGTGGCTTCAGACAAAAATTTTATTAGGCATACAAAATATTATTCCACGGTTTGTTCCAATCCAGTTCCATTACACTGTTCAAAATATCATCGGGACTCTTATGATGACTCTCAGACCTCCTTTTATTTCATGTACTCAATGCTTCTCAGCTCTAAAGAGATGTGTCTTAAGTATATAAGTACTTGGTGTAACTGTAGCTGCCCATTAAACCATATGTCACCCGTCTGATGGGAAAATGCAGTGGCCACTTTCTGGAGAACTCAATGCAAATGCTGCATTCATAGAATCCAGATGCTTCCAGTCAATAAGTTGACCATAATGCCCTCGTCTGAAGAGTTTTCCTATTGGATCTTACTCACTTCTTAATTGTCAATTCCACATTACATCTCCTGACTCCCCCACGACTTTTGATCAGGTGTGTTTTTATTTTGTTTACATTAAAGTGATTAGTAGGTAACACTCTTCTTCTTACCTACAAGCAACTAAGAAATGAGAAGTCAGATTAATATAGATTAAAAAACTATTACTGATTAAACTGGATTCCAAAATGGGGCATAGCTTCCAGCAAAATTGCTAAAGGATATTCAGCTGAGTTAGAATGACTAACTCAATTGCATCATCTCTCGGGCGCTCCCAAAATGGGTAGGCTCCTTGTCATAGGGCAGAAACACAGGCAGGAATGAAACTGTTGGAAAATAAAAACAAAAAAATATTTCTTCCTCAGTCCCAATGTTCTATTCTACTTGAATGAACTCCCCGCAAAACACTCCAGATTGCTGGGTATCCCTCATTAGCTTCTTTAATTTATTAGAAAGTTTTCAAAGTAAAGCTATCTCTTCATTTCCACACTTTCCTTTTTCACTTTTCCTTTTTTATATAATCTGGGAGGCCAGGTTCCAAAAAGAACATGATTTCTATCTGTTTTACGTCACAGGGCCACGGGGAAAAACTCCTGAGGAGAGGTCTCTATAGTCTGATTGATCAGTGACATGCTAGGTAAGCCTTTATGTATGAGTCCCATTCTTCACCATTTTATCAAGAATAAAGGAATAACACTGATGAGATGTCTATCTGTGAAGAGAGGCCAGATAGTGTCATATCTCTCATCAAAACCCTCCCTTCGCTCCCTGTTTCACCCAGAATATAAGCCAAAGTGCACACACGGCTTTTGTGAGTTGACACCCCATGACCCATATACTTTAAGATCTTTCTCCTGCCCACACCTAATTCACTTTTCTGCAGCCATTCTGCTCAGTTTGTTTGTCCACCAACGTACGAGACAATTGATCTGTTCTTCCACCTGAAAATCTCTCCCATTAGATAATGCCCACAAACTCCCAAATCTTTGCAGAAGCTTCTCCTTCTCATTAAGGTTTATCCTGAAACCCGACGACCCCATCTGGCACCACAACCTAGCCTCTTCTTGCACTCCAAGTCTGCTTCCCTCCCTGCTCAGTACTTTACTGTTTTGTTTTTACATTTTCATCACCAAATACACTATGCATGTTACTTATTTATGTTGTTTATTATTTAGTAACTCTTTCTCCCAACTGAAAGTTTCACTAGGGTGGCACTTATATTTTGTTTTCTCTTCCTTGATGTATATGAAGTACATATTGTAGAATCATCCCTGGTACATAGTAGGCACTCATTCAACAAGGAAAGTGAGCCTGTGAGAGAGACACAGGTCATGTTACTGGTTCCCATACAGCCGATGTCTTTGCTGTCTGAGTACAAAATAAATAAAAGTTATTCTAGAATTGTAATTTATTTTCTTATTTTGTGTAACTTAAGTGCTTTGATGCTAAATTTTTATAACCTCAACCAATATACATTGTCACTTACTTTTCTGAAAAAGTTGTTCAAACAACTAGGTACTTGTAAAGCCAGTGGCCAAGGCCACCATCAGAGCCGCCTGGCCAATGCAAGTTCACATTAGATTCAGACAGACGGTAAAGAAACAACAAAGCCAAGAACTGGTGAGCCATCAGCTTTAATCCTAGCTTATACCCTGCGGGCAAGCAAAAACCCACAGTAGGCTCCAAAACCCATTCATTCAGTACTCACAAAGCTACTGACTTATCTGAGTTCCCTAGAATCAAAGGCTTCTAGCTCACCAGTCTTATTCACCTCTGTCTCCCATCTCCTTCTCCAGCACAAGCTCTGCTCAAACTGGCTTCTTCCTCAGCACTCCGCCATCTTGGTTGCTTCTCCTCTCCTTCACATGCCTTAATATGCTCTCTTTTCTAATACTAACCCCAGGAACCAAAAGAGAGCAAGCTCCCGGTCTGTCCCACTTTATAGTGTAGAAATCCAAATCTTTAATCCAATCTACAAACAAGGAAGTCTCTGATACAAAGTCACTTATTTGAGGCATAATGAGATTCCTCAGGAGAGTGCACCACCCCACATTATCCAATCAGTCAAGGGTGTGGGGAAAAGCTTACTCTTAAAACTAAGCCATTAGGCTATAATGACCCGGCCTGCTTACAGCCTGGTCCCACACCCAATAATATAATTACGCCCATCTCAAGCATAGGGCAACTAATATCACCTTGGTGATGGGCTTCCATGTGGGCAGCACCATCTTTAACAAAGTGAGCATAATATATTTTATCTGCTTAATAGAACTGTAAGTCATTTTTCTAATATGTGACAGTATTGTGTGAGTGAAGTTGCCAATATATTTGCTGTAATTCAATCTCTAAATTTATATGCCACAGAATGAATTACTTAAGCTTATGAACTGTATCTTTTGACTACATGTTTTTGTTTCTGTTTTTTAATTTCCAACAAGAATACAATAGTGTACAGTAAAGTGAGGCTAGCGTGTGCTATTATCATTTGCTACCAATGGTAAAATATTTTCCCTGAGAAAAGGGAAACATAACATTAACATATAAATCTAATATTTTCTATAAATAACATGTGCTGTTAGTTAAATAGCAGATATGTGCACCGTCTTCATTATATTCATATGTATTAGAACACATACGCAATAAGATGATGGTAAGAAGATTATTCTATATACTGTATTATGTTTAAGGCATTTTAACATTAAATTTAAGACTACCTGTATAAGTATCTGGAATAAATTCTTACATCTTAATTCATGCTTAGAAGAGCAATCATGGATCATTTCCTTTTCATTAAAATTACTTTGCATAGCCTGACCAGGCAGTGGCGCAGTGGATAGAGCTTCGGAATGGTATGTGGAAGACCCAGGTTCGAGACCCTGAGCTCGCCAGCTAGAGCACGGGCCCATCTGGCTTGAGCAAAAAAAAGCTCGCCGGCTTGGACCCAAGATCGCTGGTGCCACCAGCAAGGGGTGGCTCGGTCTGCTGAAGGCCTGCGGTCAAGGCACATGTGAGAAAGCACTCAATGAACAACTATGGTGTTGCAACGGCAATAAAAAACTAATGATTGATGCTTCTCACCTCTCTCCGTTCCTGTCTGTCTGTCCCTATCTATCCCTCTCTCTGACTCTCTCTGTATCCCTGTAAAAAAAAAAAAAAAAAAAAAGGAATTACTTTGCATAAATCTTATAGTTATAAAAATTTAAATAAATATTTGGGTGTTTTCTCATTGAACACAGAAAAGAGATTGGGTTTGAATCTTAAAATTTTGCTCTTATTTAATAATCCAGGCATTGTGAATAACTATGAAGTGTCTATGACAATGATTTTTAGCTTTATGAGTCAATGTGAAAAAATTAAGTTTAAAGGTATCATTATCATTGATTCTGTTATCATCATCAGAACATTTTATTGTTAATTCTTCATTCCTTCAACAAATTTTTAAGTACCTTTAAAATTTCTAGGCTACCATATTATATTAAGTATTTTTAAATAAATTAAAAAAAATTTAAGGTTAGGAGTTATAATTTATTTGTATGTTGATTGTACCTGGAAGCCAGTAGGTTTTCACAAAAAAAGAATGTTAAACTTAACTGAAAGATGTGATGAAGACAGAAGTGAATGTATGTCCCCTGCACCCAAGAAGATTAGCATCAGTGGGGTGGGTGTTGGGCAGATAAAATATATTATACTCATTTTGTTAAAGATGGCACTGCACACTTGAAAGCCCATTGCCCAAGTGATAATTAATATTAGTAGCCCTTCTTGCTTGGGATGGGAGTGGTTATATTAATGTGTGTTGGAGGCGGGCTTTGGGCAGGCAGGATCCTTGTAGTCTGGGGCTTGGTTTTAGGACTAAGCCTTTCCCACCGTTTTTGATGTAGCTTGGTGCACTCTCATGAGGAATCCCATTATGCCTCAGATAAGTGACTTTGTATCAGAGACTTCCTTGTTTGTATATTGGATTAAAGGTTTTGATTTCTACACTGTAAAGTGGGGCAGACTGGGAGCTTGCTCTCTCTTGGTTCCTGAGATTATTATTGGAGAGGAGAGCAGAGAAAGGCCATGTGGCCAGGAGAAGCAGCCAAGATGGTGGAGTGCTGAGGAAGAAGCCAGTTTGTGCAGAGTTTGTGCAGAGAGAAGGAGATGGGGAACAGAGGTGAATAAGTCTGGTGAGCTAGGAACCTTTGACTCTAGGAAACTTGGATAACTCAGTGGCTTTGGGAGCCCTGAATAGAAAGGGAAGTGTTTTGCCACTGTGTGTATTTCTTGTCTGCCAAGTGCAAGCTAAGATTAAAGCTAATGACCCACCAGTTCTTGGCTCCGTTGTTTCATTACCGTCTGTCGTAATCTAATGTGAACCTGCACGGACCAGGGGGCTATGATGGTGGCTGTGACTACTGGCTTTACAGTGGGCACCTCAAGTCACTTAATAGCAATGACTATGTTATGTGAAAATGTTACTGCAAAGTTTTGCAAATGACATTCAGGCAAAGATACTTAACCTATCCTGTACCCAGAGGAATAGTCTTGTTAGGAACTGCTTCCAAAATGATGGCACATTGGAGGTAACTGATAGATTCCCAAGCAGATATGTATAAGAACATTCCTTATAGACAAAATAAAGTAAGGAAAACCAAAGAGCTACAGAAAGGCAGGATATGTTAAGATCTGGTATTTATATTTACAGAAGTTGTTAATCATAATTCTTGATTTTTTTTCTAGAGATGCAGATATATTAATGCATAAATATTTTAAAAGTACTTCAAAATATAATATAAAACTGTGTGCCACATGATTTAATAATCTGAAAAATAAATGTTATAAACTGACTAAACATTTGTCAAGGTTTAATGAATTTTATATAGCCAATATATGTGTTCTAAGTCAACAGAATAGTCTGAAAACCTTTGGATAAGACATTGAAGTGTTTTGATATGTTAATTTGGGAATTATAAATTAACCTTTGGACTGCAGTTATAATTCACTCACAGAGAGAAGAAGAGAATTAAAGAAAAGTAAGGAGCTCCTTGGCCAGGTGGCTCAGTAGAGAAGCTGTGTCCCACATGCAGAAGTAGTAAGTTCGATTTCAGGTGGGAGCACATGCAAAAAGCAACCAATGAGTGTTCAACTACATGGAACAAGGAGTTGATGCTTCTTTCTTTCTCTTATTTCCCTTACCCTTTTCCTTTTCTCTCTCTCGCTCTCAAATCAATGCTTTACCCACTGCACCACCACAGGTCAGACTAGGATAAATAGATTTTTAGCTTTTTTTAATAATATCAAATTGGTTTCTAGACAACTGGGAGGAAGTTCCAATTGCTTCAGAAATATCTGAGCATTAGCCATATCACCAGTGACCACAGATATTAGAAAATGAGCAGTGCTTTTTTCTTTTAAATTCTTGATTTAGAAAGAGGGAGAGAGAAAGAATAAGGGGAGAAAAGGGTAAAGAGGAGAGAGAGGGAGAACATTGGTTTATTGTTCCACTTATTTAAGCATTCATTGCCTGATTGTTGTATGTACCCTGACCAGAGAGAGTACCTTGGTATATAAGGATGATGCTCTAACCAACTGAACTACCTGGCTAAGGCCAACAGTTAATACTTTTAAAATGACAGCCACTCTTTCCACTGTTATTATTAATGTTACAATCACTAAACTTTTAAATTACTATTTTTTTTTTTTGCATACTCTGCCTTAATCACTTTGGAGATATGTCACTGTCAGCAACCCTTTTTATTTTTTACATTTCAGCTCGAATATTTTGTAGCCTAGTATTACTTTCTGCAAGTCTTACTTCCTCCTCCAGGTCTCTCTTCTTCCTTACTCCTCTCTGGGTCCTTTTTTTTATCTTGTGATTTTTTTCTTCTGGAGCTGAAAAGACCCTGTGTTTGCTCCAATAGGTATAAAATGACAAATGCCCTTAAGGAACTCGTCATCTCCCAGATAAGGCCCAGTAATAAACAAGGAAACATAGTAGTGCTGGCCATTGATGTCACCCAAAGGGAAAGTTGTCATCTATCCAAGAAACTAGATGTTTTCCAGGGGCAAGAATATGATCAGTTGTTTTCTCTGGGCTCTCTGCCTTGGGGTAGTGTATTATATTTTCAGCATTCTAGTAAGTAGAAGTGTACAAATATTGTCCAGATTACAGAGCAGGAAAAAACCTAAGAGCCATATCTGAGAAAATTGCATCAGAGTCAAAGACTGAGCAAACCGCAAGAGAGAATGACCTAATGATTGTCCAAACTAAAGCTTGTAGAAGAATAGCAACCAAATGACAAGTGCAGGTCTAACTGTTCTAAGCTTTACATGTGCATTAACTAAATTATTTATAAAAAATACTTATATGAGAGGAAACTGAGGCACCAAGAAGATAAACCAACTTGCCCAAGGTAATATAGCTAATAAATAGTAGAGATTCGATCTGAACTCAGACTATCTGGCTATAGAGATAACACTTTTAACCAGAGATCATATTAATACTTCATAGAGTTTGCAAATATCTCTGAGAGTCTTTGAAATCTAATTGTGTTGATATATATATATATATATATATATATCATGCACACACACAGCATATAGTGTAGACATATTATATTTGTATAACACTTAACAGTTTACAAACTATTCTCACAGGTATAGTCACATCAATTATAGTCACAACTCCTGATGTTAAATATTATCACAGTACAAAAAAAAACCCAAAACAACGAAACACCTAGGGCTTCTGAGTATAAAGAGAGTTGTTCATATTCACACTGTTTATAAGATTTGCTTCTAAGGTTTCAATTGCAAGGCCTGGATGTTCCTCATCATTGCATTAACATTCATAGGAAAATTGAATATAAAACCCAAATCAGAAGATATGCTTATTTCCACCAAAAAAACTATGACAAATTTGGTTTTGTTAAGTTGTTTCACTTAAAATCTCTGTGTCCAGGCCCTGGGCTGTTGGCTCAGCAGTATAGTGCTGGCCTAACATGTAAAAGTCCTTGGTTCAATTCCCAGTCAGGGCACTCAGGAGAAGTGATCGTCAGCTTCATCACCCTTCACTTCTTCTGTCTCTCTATCTTATCCTCCGACAGCCATGACTTGAATGGTTTGATCAAGTTGGCTCCTTGGCCTTCTCTCAGGTGCTAAAATAGCTCAGTTGTTGAAAAATGAAGAAACAGCCCCAGATGGGCAGAGTTTCACCCCATAAGAGCTTGCTAGGTAGATCCCTTTTAGGGCACATGTGGAAGTCTGTCTTTCTGCCTCCCCATCTCTAACCGTCTCAATAAATAAAGAAAAAAAGAAATCTCAGTTTTCAAGAATGTATAGACAACATTGAGGACTTACTATACTTTTGAAAGCTTTTTAAAATATAGACTAAAATAATTCATACATATTATAATTTAGTATAATTTTCCTTTTGAGAAAAACTTGTAAAACAGATATTAGTGATTATTCCTTATGCTCTATACACTACTAAATATGCAAAATTTATATTGTGACTAATTATATTTTCTACATTACAATGAAATTACTATGGCAACCATACAATTTGCATAGCTCAGTAATATATTTCTGATAAATTAATAATAATTTTGCTTTTTTGCAACATGGTTATTAAAATAATGCCAAAATAATAACTTCTATTATTGCTGATTGGTAATATAAAACTTTCATGTTCCTAATAAATTTACAGTATTGTGGAGTGAGCATCACAATTATTTAATATATCATGTCATATATATATATATATATATATATATATATATATATATATATATGTAAGAGCAGCTACACAAATTTACTGAATATCGCACATCTTATTTTTGAGTTCTTCTGCTAATTTAAAAATGTTGTATAACAATAAAAAATGCTGGAATTTTAGTTGCTGATGTAGCTTGCAGTTACAATCTTTCACTAATATCTTAGACAACTTTGATCAAATTACTTAACCTATCTGAACCTCATTATCTTCTATTCTATAAAGGCAATATTATTTTACATGTTTTTGAGATCATTAAATGTTGTAATGAATGTGAAATGCTCTAAGAATTTTTTAACCTGTTGATTTTATTAAACTTTTTACATAAATAGCATACTTTTAATTTTGAAAGAACTAGATAAAAACATTTAAAATATCCTCTGCCTGTTATCAATGTTGTGATATTTCTACATTAGATATTATTGTAGGATATTTATTAAAATTTCCTGAAACACACAAGATACCATTCTACCTCAGAAGCTTTGCATTCATAGTTTTCTATGTCTGAAGAGTCCTCTTCCTTATCCAATGGCTAGCTCCTCCCCTCCTCTAGTCTTTGATCAAATGTTGTTTTTGGTGTTGTTGTTTTGTTTGTATATTTTTTTCCCTCAAAGAGTCTCTGTGGACCACACTTTACCATTCCTTCCCGTGCTTGTACTGCCCGCTGCTTCTCTCTCCAACCTTTCTTGAGGCGGATTTAACAGCAGGCGCACAACTTCTGAAGGACCCCGCAAAAGCCCAACTTGACACTTTTTTCTAATGACACCAAGTTTGGTTTCATATGTGCAATTTCAACATTAATCGTACATAATACTTTTTATTTATTTAAAAATATGGTTAACATGTATTTTTATTTTCCCTGTCTCTCATTTTTTTAAGGGGCCTGATATTTTCTTCTGTGCCCAGGGCCTCAATCGACTGTAATCTGCCTCTGGCTATATCATTTAACATTTGTAATTTTCTGCCATAACACGCATATTTATTTGTTTATGTTCTGCATCACCACCCTCTCCATGTTCGAGCTCAAAAAAAGGTAGGATTTTTGTTTGTTATTTTGTACACTATTCTATCTGTCAAAGACAATTATCCAGAGAATTTTATTCCAAGTTTAAATGTATGTATGTATCCACTCATCATTTATTTATTTACCTATCAATTTATATATTTTGCCTGACCAGGCGGTGGCGCAGTGGATAGAGCGTCGGACTGGGATGCGAAAGACCCAGATTCGAGACCCCAATGTTGCCAGCTTGAGCGCGGGCCCATATGGCTTGAGCAAAAGCTCCTCAGCTTGGACCCAATGTCGCTGGCTCCAGCAAGGGATTGCTCGGTCTGCTGAAGGCCAGCGGTCAAGGTACATGTGAGAAAGCAATCAATGAATAACTAAGGTGTCGCAATAGCAATGAAAAACTAATGATGGATGCTTCTCACCTCTCTCCTTTCCTGCCTGTCTTTCCCTATCTATCCCTCTCTCTGACTCTCTCTCTGTCCCTGTAAAAAAATAAATAAAAGAAACATGCTAAAAAAATTTATATATTTATTGAATAAAATAATATGCATTGCTTAATCTGAATTAACTATATGACAAACTGCATTAATCTACATGTACTATTTTGGTGTGTTACATTATTCCATGGTCAATATATCTAAATGCATTCTTTGCGTCAAACAATACAATTGTATTTTCTTGCCAAAATTATAATATTAAAAATGATAAAAATAAAAATGGATGATACATATAGTATTGTATCTGTGCCAGGTATTACTAAACACTCTACCTATAGTAACTCATTTACTCCTTATTACAATCTTTTGAAATAGATTCTATTATAGTACTTCCATTTCAATAGATATTAAAATTAGATTACATGATTAACTGCACAGTTGATTATTTTTTCAATGATAATTTCATCTACTTTTTGTGAAATCAGTAATGGTTTTTATAACATTACAGTTCTGCAAGTTCCAACTGATAGGGTTGCAGTAGGGTATGATACCCTTCTCCCTTAAGTAGACTAAGGGACATTAAAGAAACTGGACATTCCAGATCACTACCCCACAGGCATCTGGATTGACTCACCTTGGTGTCAAAGATCCCTTAGTTTACTTATAGTTAATCTTTTTTTCATAACAACAACCAGCCCCCACCTTCGAATCCCCTATTTAACCCTGCCTGTTAGAGAAGAGGTTGCTGACCTCTGCCTTAGGAGTCAGCCTGGCAGATGGCCCCCTAATAAACTTTCTTGCCAGAACTCCGTGTCCTCCTTTGGCCGACCTTACACTATCAAAAAACCCATATTTTATTTTTAGCAAATTATTGTTTACTGTAAATACTCTACAATGCTTCTTTGGGTTTTATAACTTATTTGGAGCTTTTGTATATAATATTACTACTGATTAAAACAATTTTGTCATTTAAATCTACAAACAAAACATTTTTTAACTTGCATATATTTGTATTAGAGTTATAAAATTAACTATCAAGTAAATTTTGAACAAAAAATGTTATGTTAAAAAGCAAGAAAGAGAAAATTAGCATTCATTCTAAAGAAATAGCATACATTTATATTAGGTATTTTCAGCTAGATTACCAATGCTTTCTTTGAGAAGATTAATCTTATTCAGAGCATGCATTAAAAAACGTAAGCATACAACTTCAAATGCATAGAGAGCTATTGATGTACTACATGCTTCATAAAGTTTATTCCTCATATCTGTTCTGCTATTACTATAAAATAATTATACATTATAAATACAGAGAGTTTTGAGATCATTTAAAATCCATTAAAAGCTGAGATATTTTTATAATTAACTTTCTGCTAAGATGAAAATTTAGAACCTTGGAATAACTTACAGATGGCCATTGTCATAGTGAAGAGAACCTTTGTCACCTTCCAGGAATTATTTTACTCCCTAGCAAACATTTAAGGTATATTTATGTCCTACAGCCAGGATTGGGGGGCTGGTTCTCAGAAGAAAGAATGGGTCATTTCCAATGCATTTAATTTTAGTGACATTTATTGAACTTAAAACATATTTCCAGTTAGTTTGTTCTTTTTAAATGTAAATACTCCTTAAAGAGCAGATATTTATCAACTCAATTTTTTTGTACTTAGTTCCTTTCCTTATCCTTAAAATAGTGACATAGACCAGGGCAATTTACTCTGTGGCAACAACAATTGGGATGGAAAGTTTTATTGTGGCACATTAGGAGGAATGTTGTCACTAGAACAAGTTTTCCATTAGAAAAATGTAATTGATTTATATTGTTGTGAAAATAATTACTCCCAAAATTCCAAGCATAAAACAACATATATTTACTACCTCACTGTTTCTGGGAGCCAAAAATTTCTACACAGTTTAGCTGTAATCATCACAAGGCTAGTTTGGGTTCTTGTCCCAGTTACTCGCCTGTTGGTAAGATTAGCTCCTTTCATGCCTTTGAACCAAGTCCTCCGTTCCTTGCCGCATGGGCATCTCCCTAAAGCAGTTTACAACACTGAGCATTGATTGCTATATCAGAGTACACCAGAAGGCAAGAGAGAGTGCCACCAGAGAGAGACAGCTAGCAAGCAGTAAAATCCCTTTGTAACTTAATCGTGGAAGTGATATCATATCACATTGGGCATATTTTACTCCTTAGAAGTAAATCACTAGGTCTAGTATACGCTGACAAGGCTATTATAACCAGAAGGAAGATTAATAATTAGGATCCATATAAGACGTTATCTACCAAAGGTTTTCGTATTTTCATGATATATGGTTTGTGAGCACTTCTTCAAATGGAACACTTATATTGCCTTTGGCAAAAATAGCACATTCTGCTATTTCTGCTAAAATCAACCAAATGTTGATTTCGGTGTTACTGCCAAGCACACTAGTTGTAAAAAACACGTATTCTACTTCTTACTATTTTGGGACCATGTTATTTGGAACAGATGATTGTTAAAGGTGTGATTTTTCTAACAAATTGTTTATTCAATATTTGATAAGTGTTACTGGTACCTATTTGGAACAGGAACACTGAAGATAGGTATGAGGCATTTGGCCGAGATTTTGTGATTCTATGTGAAATATTTTGACAAGAGAGTTATTATGTATAGAGAGAAAGCTATAGAGACAAAAAACAAACAAAATTTTCTAGAGGGATGTTAATGTGATTAATCAAGCTAATTTATTTATTTATTTATTTTTCAAGCTAATTTATTTTTATAAACACCTAGATAATCTGAATATATTTTCCAATTTAGGTGACCATCATGATTTCTATTAACCATGAGGACAAAACTTTGATTACTAAGGGAGTAATTTCTAAATATATGAAAATGAATTTTGAATTATTTTAAATGTGAAATAATGTTATATACACATAGCATTCTGTCAGCACATTTTGATAACATATAACATTATCTCTTTTACCATACTTTTTTTGCTATTGGTTTTTCTGTTTGTGTATTTTGTTTTTTAATACATGTTTTTTTTCTTATACAATGGCAAAGGATCCGTGTTTGTGGATCCTGACATTCATTCTAAAATGACATCACTGGTCTTTAGTTTCCTGGACCCCAATGTTGGACTCTATACTATGTAATATTTCCTCCCAATGTATACATTCTATAACACTGCAGCATCAATTTCTTCAGGAATAATCTGTATCATTATTTTGTTTATTCGTTAATAGTATATAGTATATAGTAGGAAGTTAATAAATATTTGAAGAATACTGATTCAATTACTATATTTAACATTTTTATATGTATTAGACCTTATTGTTCTAGAAATTTTATTAATCATACTTCACAAAAACAGCATTGTTAGTAGCTAAATGTTTATTTGCTCTATCATTTTGCTTTATATTTATTTATTACAGGTCATTTTAAGCCAGAAAAGAATAAATATATTCCCATCTTTATAATAACATTTATTCTTTGATTTAATAGCTCTTGTTAATTTTTTTTTTTAGCATGGTTTATAGTTTACTTTAGAAAGTTGGTATTTAGTTTTTGAAAACTGACTTTTTCTTTTTTACCTGACTAGGTGGAGACGAACTGGATACAGCATTGACTTGGAATGCTGGGGACCCAGGTTTGAAACCCCAAGTTGTCGGATTGAGTGCAGACTCACCAGTTTGAGCACGGTTTCATTGGCTTGAGTGTGGGAACATAGACATAACCCCATGGCCGCTGGCTTGAAGCCCAAGGTCACTGGATTGAGCCCAAGGGCACTGACTTGAGCAACAGGTCACTGGCTCATCTGGAGCCCCCCAATCAAGGCACATATTAGAAGCAATAAGTGAACAACTAAAGTGCCCCAAGTATGAGTTGATGCTTCTCATCTCTTTCCCTTCATGTCTATCCATCTTTGTCTGCTTCTCTCTCTAACAAACAAAAAACAAAAAACAAAAACAAAAACAAAAAACACCCAAAGAAATGACTTCTTATTGGAGGCTAATTATCATTTCTTTAGGACTGAGGTTGTTATAGATGCCAGTAACTGGAGAGGTTTCAAATTCACAATTTTGACAAAATATTCTTAATCAATCAGTAAAATAACAGATGCATGGAATGTTTCTATACAACAGAGGGTAAGCATCATAGGTTTTGAATCTCTTTTTAACGTATTTTTTAAACAAATTAGAAACATATTTATCTGATGTTAAATGTTTGAAAGTTCTTGGAAAATTTTAAATCTTGTTCACCAAATATTTCATTTAAAATATTACTTACTGCTAAGCCAATGTGGCAAAATAAAATTATTTTTCAAGCATGTAGAGGAAAGACATTAGCCAGTAAAAGTTGAAAACATCGTTAAGCCTCAGGTTTCAGTTTCAACATATGAAGAGCTTAAAAGTCATGGTTCACTTCCTTACCATTTTGACAATTCCTGGTCAAGAACAAAGAAAGTCTGAGATATTGTCACAGCCAAGAGAAGCCCAAGGAGACATCACCGTTAAATGTTATTTGGTGTAGTGAACGAGATCCTGGAAGAGAAAAAAATATATATATCAGTTAAAAACTAAATTTTTCTTAAGAAACTACTTTAGTTAATAATAGTGTATCAATATTTTCCCTTAATTATGACAAATATACCATATTTTGCTAGATGTTAATAATAAGGGAGGCTTGATGAGGGGTATGTGGGAGCTTTTTATATCAGAATCTCAATTTTCTATAAGTCAAAAACTGTCCTAAAAATTAAAATATATTGAAAAGCAAATGAAACATTTATTTAGTTCATTGGGAGAATGAAGGCTGTTTTTTTCTTAACTTTTATTTTCCAGATAATTATTAACATTTCATCAATCAATTTCTCCTGAGGACTTGTTAGGAAATATTTAAACAATAAAAAATTACCTTTTTCTGTAATAAGCACTTCTGGGAAATATAAGTATATACTATAATACTTTAGTCTTTTTTTTACTTTGACTCAGATAGAGAACAAAAGTTGAAAAACAAAACTTGTTCATGTATAAGTCTCTACATCAGCACATTTCTTTACTTTAACTTACAGATATGTCAAGATTCTAAAATGTCAAATAGTATAAAAGGCAAATCAGCAATCAAGACAAATCCTTCTTCTTCACAAAAACAAATACTTGGCACTTTAGAGAAGTGCCTTAAGGATTCAAGGTCAAATATGGTGTCTCTAATTGTTAAGTGCTGTCAAATATGATAAAATAAAAATGATGTTAAATATTATGAAAACATACTTCACATACAAACATGATTAACCTCCCATAAGGATGTCGGGTTGCCTAGTTACTTCAGTTGTTCTAAAGGGGAAGAGGCAATGGTAACTATTTACAGAAATATTTCTTATTCTTTGTCATATCATACATTTAATTCATTTATTTTTCTTGCCATGAAATTTAATGCTAAATTTAAAAGTGCTATATTTTTCTTTATGAAATTAGTTTAAATGTATTTAATTAGATCCTAAATACCCTAATTCCTGCCTCTGGGGCTGCAACTTTAAAGTGATACTAATGGTATCATGAATATTCAATGTGGGATGACATAGTATTTCTGATAATAACTGCTAACATTGCATGAGCATTTACAAGATAGCAATATCTTTCTAAGTTATTTGTTAATATTCTTAGCAACATAGGAGGCACTGCTCTTGTCACTACTTTATGTACTGTGCAAAGAAGATAAAAGAAACAGGGCACAGACACAGTAAAATAACGAAGATCAACAGTATGTGATGTTCTGAATACAGGGCAGATGTAGAATTGGAGGATATGGCGAATCAGATGATAAAAAGAAAGATCCCCTGCTGAAGCACTAGGTCATGATTAGTATATCATGTCAGTGCTCAGCCATGTGGCAATTTAATAAAGACCATGTTACTGGAAACTAAGTACAAAGTAAGGTCCTGGTTCTTAGATCAAGGTTGATGTCCAGTTTTTAGAATTAAGTGACTAGATAAAAATAGAAATTCAATGGTTTTGAAAACTTTGAATCCACAAATAGTGACCAGAGGTCAATATTTGAAGGTTAAGTTACCCTCAGTGAAATAATTGAAGGGGCTTCAAGGCAATTAGCTAGGTGATGTAGTTTCTGAAGTAAACTATCGATACTTTTGTGAAAAAAATATAAATCTAGATAGATATAAAATCTATTTCAATTAGTTAAATACAAATCCTGATATTCTGCTTGGAAGCACAAAGAAAGTAAATAATTCTAGTGAGTTAAAACTTAAATATGTTTCTCAGGCTAAGTTATAAACCTCTTATGAATGAAAAAGAATTAGAATGTATAATGTGTATGCCTAAGTATAAGATAGCAAAACACCAGTAATGAATTAGACATGATTAAATAGAAGAAATGGATAAAATACCTCATTAAGTAAAATTAAAACTAAAAGTAAATAAGTAGGTAATGCAGTATGACTCTTGTTTGTGGATTGCTAATCTAATTAAAAATTGGTCATTAAACACTAAATACTTGCACCTAAACCTTAGGTAAAATTAATAAACTTCAAACATTGTGGAGAGGGGGTAGTAAGTTGACTTAATGTCTAGAGTCTCACAAATGTCATGCATTTATATGAAATGGTCACTATGTAAAGAGATACTTTGTTAAATCATGCAGTTTTATATCATGCTACATATTTAATTATATTTATAAATATAGAAGCATAGGTCAGGTAAGATGAAAATGTTTTTTATAGAACTAGATACATTAAAAGTATATTAAAATACATAACATTTAAAATTTAGTAACTACATTATAGAATATATATTGCTAATATGCATGTTGTGTGTGTATGTAATGCTTATGTTAGTGTAAATTATGCTGTATATTTACCACACCAGCTTTTTCTAAGATGAGATTTTTAAATCTGAAATAATCATTTGAATAACAAAAATAAGGTATTGCTTTCATATAATGACAGTAAAATATGTTGATATTTTGTTATTCTTTTATGCTCTAGTTTACAATACATATATATATATATTTGCATTGATGAATGAATAAATGAATGCATGAAGTTTTAAGGATGGTTTATCAATTTACAATACACTTCTTTTAATCACTATCAATTAAATCTTCATCCATTTTTTTAAGGCCCATCTTAACCAGTCATTCTTTTATCCTTTATGTACTGCTTTACTCTTTAAGGTTCATAACGTTTTGTAGCTTTCTTTCATCACTTGTATATCTCTGCTTCATAGTTTTCAGTCTAATTTGTCCTGACCACTCATCTTAAAGAAACCTGGTTTGTCTAGACAGGTAAGCACTCATTAAGAACATTAAAAATATGTATCACTTCAAAAGTATCCATGTATAAACTTCATCAACACACTGCTCTCAATTCTTATAGTTTTTACATCTTCTTTTTAACTGTATCCTTCTTTATCTCTACATTTCTGTACCTGTTTCCCTATGGGTATTACCATCTTTGTATTGATCCTCCTAGACTCCTTTCTCTTGGCATGGCTCTGTCAGCCTTATTTACTCCATGGTTCAATCTTTGAGGGGTGTTCTTTAGTCCCCTGTCCCTCAGCAATGGCTCAGATGTACTTCTGATAGCCACATTCAATCTTTCAGATCCAATTATTGCACACTCTATCTGCCCATTTTGTTTTAATTGTGTTCTTATCTCAGATCTTAAACTATTTCTACTTTCAGCTCTACCATATAAACTAGTAACTCCAATTTAATGTTTGTATTTTCTTCTCAGGAAAACAATGAGTAGCCAAAAATAACAGTGATTTAGAGAAGCTATTCCTTTTGAGAAGTATTTGGCAATATTAAGTGCTCTGAAAATATTTGCTATGTTAACTTTTTTAACCCAATTTACATGCTCACTCTTATTTTAAAGAAAGCCTCCCCTGTCATATGCAAAGGAGGTACGTATAATTTCCAAAAGACTTTGGATGTAACCAGTTATGTACTTGGTAACTCTGCCAAAAGAAACATTTCGTAAAAGCTATGCTTACATACTTTATTTGCAGTTTACTTTTTACTCTTCTAGTGTAAGCGAACTCTAAGTGGACTCACTTCCACATAGTTTGACTGAAAAGGTTGCTGGTGTCCGTCCTCATCTTAAGCCCATAGTCAATGTAGCCAATACCTTGTGTTGATTTTTTTTTCCCCATACGCTATTTTTATAGGGTAGATTTAGCTTCACAGCAATATTGAGAAGAATATTTAGCAATTTTCCATATATTTTCTGCTCCCATGTATGCATAGTATCCCCTCCTATCAACATCCCCACTAGAGTGGTACATTTGTTAAATTGATGAGCCTATATGAACACATCTACATCACCCAAAGTGCTTCCTTGTCAAACCTAATCTGCTATCTGTGGCCATCCTACTTTAACTCTGAGGTATTTAACACCTTCATTTCTCTCTTGCCACACATCTCTTGTACCCCAAAGAAGGTGTAAATTTCTTTCTTGTTTCCCTTCTATATCATTTCCTATTACCTCTTGTTGCCTCCAAATCAGCAAACTCGATAGCTTGTCTTTGCTCTGCCCATACCTTGTGAAGACCATCTGACATATTTACTCCTTGTTCTTTTCTTTTCTTTGTTCATATGCTATATATTTGCTTGTATAAGACTAACATCAGCAGGCCTAAACTCTCAGTTTTAAATCTTTGCTTCTCATCTTACTGAGATACTGCATATGCTCACTCCCAAATCCAAGAAGATAGTATATCTGTTTCTTTGTTTTTGGAATCTTAAACAAACAAACAAAAACTTTCAATATTCACTTTCTCAGGAAATAAAGCTATATTCAATAAAGTTTTATTAGAATAATTAATAGCAAATTATATATGATTTAAGTATTGATTACACCCATGACTAATAAGGTTATAAGAAATTGGCAGATACTGAAGACTTTATTTCAATTCCAATTAGTTTCCAACAACATGGCTTGCGGTAGCCACTAGGGAGTATGTTTCTTGAAGTGGAACATGCTTAATTATTTTTGCTATATACTTGGTATCCATTAAATTTTGCCACAATAAAGTCTATGAAGTCTATGCAATTTAAGCAATTTAGAATAATCAGGCCTAAAATAATAGTAATAAAATATTTTAATAATTTGAAACAGGAAAAATGAGAAATGGTACCGAATAATACTTAAGTTGATATCATGTAAGCAGTTTAAAAGTATTTTTCTGAAAATATACGTTAGGTCTGAATTGTTAATGGAATTAAGATTTCAAAGCATTCTCTTGTGTACTGCATGATGAACAAAAATCTGTTAGATTTTAATATTACTATTTCTAATATGTAATAAATAAAAAATAATTCTATCTGTTTTTGGGTTACTTTTCATTAAGGTAGTACATTCAACAGATTAATGGGTTAATTTTTAATGGATGAATGTGGATAAGAGAAAAAGGTCCCTGTAAACTAATGCCACACACTCTGACCTTTTCTACTGTTCCATAATGTACCTGATATTTTTCTGCAGAGGTGAATCACATTTGCTTTTGATTACAGTAAAAATTTCATTAGACTCATGTTAAAAAACTAGTCACATGCCAAGAATAAGAAAAGAGGTTTTGGAAGTAGAGTTCATTTCTTTACATGATTGACATGATAACGTTTGGGGTTATTTTGCTTTTAAAATTTAATAAAATTTAATCTCCTTGTGCTTCTTTAACATGTTTTATACACAAATAACACTGAGGCAAAAAAGATATTTTGTGCTCATTGAAAATAAATAAAACAAGTTGCATTATATTTTGAGTTTTAAAGATATGCTTCAAAATATGTGAAAGAATCAGGCTATCAATAATTGACCGACAACCACCTCCAGGCTGAGACAAAACTTCCTTCAAAAAATTATGTCATTATTTATTCACTTAGCAGTTTTTATTATTAACTGGGGATGCTTATTGATTTAGCCCCTAGGTAAATGTGCAGAAAGAAACAGCTTTAATCATTCCTTTACCTGATTGATTCTTTTATGTCATTCAGACAAAAGACTGAATAGGGAGGCTGACTTTATACTTTGATTCATAGGTCAAGGCCTGAACTCTATGTCTCTGGAAAGCAATTTCAGAGCTATGAAGTCATCAGTAAAAATACCTCTGCCTCCCTATAGTATATATACCCTTAACATCATATTCTTCTAGCCATAAAAATATTCTCAGTAATATCATCAGACTTTAATTTTTAAATGATAAGTATTTTCTGGATATAGGGGGGTTCAGTACAGGGCAGTACTACTAAATAATACCAATACTAGTAATGCAATAATACAGCAAAACTATTATCAATACTTACAGAAGATGTAATATGTGTTAAATACTGCTTTAAGGCTTTTTTCAAGTTTAAATAGTTTCATTTTCATGACAACCATAAGAAGCACTGTAGTTCTCACTTTATAAAAAGAAAACTGATTCTCTAAAGTCCATTGAAATTCCTCAGAATTATTCCACTAATAAGTGGAAAGGCTGGGATTGGTACGCAGGTGGGCTGCCTCCAGATCTTACAATAATCAACAGCAACTTCTAGTTTCGAATGTTCATGAGCTGTGCCAGTTTTTTTTACTATAACCTAAAGTCAGTGCCAAAACTCAATCTATTTGCTTTCCATACTTGATTATTAAGTTCAATCATTGACTTTAGTGCCTCCCTGTGGATCCAGCAGAGAACAATTTTGACATTTTACTATATTTTAATTTTTATTTTTCTAAAATCTTTTTTTAAGTGAAAGGAGGGGAGATAGACTACTGCATGCACCCTGACAGGGATTCACCCAGCAACCACTTTCTGGAGCAATGCTTTGTCCATCTGGGGTCATGCTCACAATCGAGCTATTTTTAGTGTCTGAGGCAGAGGCTCCACGGAGCCATACTCAGCGCCCAGTGCCAATGTGCTCAAATCAATCGGTCATGGTTACGAGAGATGAAGAGAGAGAGGGAGACAGAGAAAAGATGAAAGAGGAAGAAGCCGATGGTCACCTCTCCTGTGTGCTTTGACCGAAAGTCAAACCCAGGACTTCCACATGCCAACTTGACACTTTACCACTCAGCCAACCAACCAGGGCCCATTCTAACATTTTAAATCAAAGTTTATTTATATTAAGTTGTGTTTTCTTTAAATTTCCCTGGTAGAAAAAATTATATTTATTTTATCAAGGATCATTTAGTCAACAATGGCTTTGGTTATGTCCATATTACAATATAAACTTTATGAATTATCTTAAGAAAAATAATAATACTTATATTTAACTATCCAGTCAACAATAACTTTTCCCTTATTCTCATGAAGACTTATAAAAGTTAAGTAGCATTAAATATTGAAAGTGTATTTTAATTTTCAAATATATACAAAATATATTTAAATGCATTAGTTTCATTAGACATAAAATTAACACTAGATCACCTTCACTTTCAAATTTGGATGGTTTGTTTCTGGTGTAGAAGCAAAAAAGTTAATGATATTTATATTTAGTATATTAATTATACTTTAAATTACAATATGTTAGATTTAGCTAGTGTGGACTGAATAAAGTACCAAACAGTATATATAAAAAATTTACACAAATACATTTATTAATCAAAGAAAATCTAAAAACTTTAATTCTTATTACTGCTTTTCATCTTTGAAGTTACGATGAAAACTTTTCTTCAGGCTTTTTTTTTCATTTCAAACCTCATAAGAAACTGGATATGATTAAGATAAAGAATTAACATCACCAAAAATATTAGTTATAATGTTGAAGCACCAATTAGAGACACTTGAAATATTTCTTGTATTGTCTTATATTCCCATTGTGAGTGACATTACCAACTTCATTTAATAGGATAGAAAGAGCCCAGAGACATTCAGTAATTGTTTCATATCTGAAAAGGTGCAAAAAAGGCATAGAACACTGGGCTCTATCACTAAACAGCATATGGCCTTTCTATAATTATTATGCTTAAATTTCACAATCAAATTGAACAGAAAGCCTTAATATTTTTTAGTCTGAGCATTATACTTTTGTTGGTGCAAATATTCAGACAATAGAAATGTCTACATTTTTGCCACAATTAAAAAATATGTTTTATTTTTCTTTTAATTTTAATAATATATTTGATTTCAGTCAAATTTTGAAACAATTTGAATTGAGAGAAATAAAATAAACTTCATATACCTTGGCAAAATGTTTAACAAAATAAACAATTTTTCTAATTGTTTATTATAGTAAAAGTACAGACATTAATAATAAAATAGGAAATTATTTCTTCTGTTTTTCATGCCAAATCATCATACTACCACATTCTTTATAGATGTTATAAAAAAATAAATCTAAATTAATGATTGTGTAAATTTTTTTTGTATTCTTTATGCTATAATAGTTACATTTCCAATAGAGTATTAAAATGTAATGGTAATAGCCTATATTGTTAAGGTATCACATTTATTTTAGTTCTGTCTTTGTTCCTTTGTAAGAGTTTGCATTTAATCACAAATTTTGGCATGTGTCTCGTTTTCAATCTTTCTAATACTTAGGTCATTAATTAAAAATATTTTTATCCAGAGAGAGTTATTTTACCACATTGCCAATTTGTACATTAATTAAGATTGTTTCCTTTTAATATATATAATATTATACATAATATATATATATAATTTTATAAAATTATACAAGTGATGAAACAAGACATTCCCAAGTGGTACTAAAAGATTCTAGCTTAAAGAAACTTTATGTGCAATCTATACATGTAAAACAAGTATAACATTAAATGCTGAGTCAACAAAAAACATAAAAAGTATTTTGATTTTTTTTATATGCTATGACATCATCAGGAAAGTCTTTAAATATTGTTAAGTTGGGTTCCCAATAGTTAAACTTAAATAATCGCAATTACAATGAATTTTTACAATTCATTGTTAAAATCCCAAAGCTAATTGCTTTATGAAATATAAACTGAACATCTGTGTGTGTATAAGAAGCCTATACATAAAGACATATACAAGTAAAAATAATGACCATAAAAATATAATTTATTTAGAGGAAAAATAGATTTAGAAATAGCCTTTTTTTTGTATACCTTGGTAAAGATTTATTCATATCTTTTTATGCTACAGGTTTCCTATTGTGTGAATAGGGGCATCTGCAAGCCCTGACTATATGACTTGTGACTATGTGGTTTTGATGCCACAGACATCTCTTATGAAGGTTAACTGGTCAGTTGAATGTCAAACTTTACCAATTATCAGCCCTAAGAAAAAGTATAATGACATAGCAGCACAAAGCCTTTTCATCACAAGTGACACAATGATTTTGAATTGCTCCCAGGTACACCTTATTTTTAAAAATGTTCTGTAAAAAGAAGTTACCAGTATAAATCCCTCTGGTGCTTCCTTTGGCGACAGACCAAGAAACATCTTTAAGTGCTAAAACACTGAGAGATGTTGACAGGATCACTTCAAAGAAGCCCAGGGGATTAAAAAAAGAATATGGTAACTTTTATTTCCCTTCCAGTTTCTGAAAACATGTTAAAAATAAAATGTACTAGACTATTTTATAATGCTTATTTTGTAGATAGGACACAATAACACAAAGTAAGAAGAACCTAAATAAGTTCACAAAACTCATTGCATGCTGTAGGGCAAATTGAAACATTAGAAATGTATTCTGAGACTTTTCTAAGACTGAATAAGAAAAAAAACTTATAAGAAATGTTTTTTAAGCACACCTTACATACAGTCTACAATTATTCAATGAGTACTTTGTAAATCACAGGCATTATTTAGATTCTGAAAATAAGACAGCATAAAATGTTTCTTTCTCTTATAAAACTAACAGAACAAGTAGAGTATATAAAAAAGGTGTCACAATGCATGTGTAATTGCAGACTGTGAAAAGTGGGACCAGGAAACACTGGAGAGAAAAAATGTTGAGTGGAGTGTTAGTTAGATGAGAAGAGCTGAAAATCTCCTTTTGAGGAATAAATGCTTGTCTGAGACTTTATAAACCAAGGGGAGAAAGCCCACGCAAATGTGAGTGTTTGTGTATAGAATGTGGATGTTGTATATCCAGGCAGAAAGAACAGCCTAGTGGAGCCTAACACAGGAAATTGTTAACATGTTTAAGCAGCTGAATGTAGGTCAACAGGTATATAAAGTAAAGTGAGTAAGTGTGGCAAGGAAATATTATTATTTTTACATTAAGCAGTCAATTATCTTTAAAATAATAAAAATAGCCTGACCAGGCGGTGGCGCGGTGGATAGAGCATCGGACTGGGTTGTGGAAGACCCAGGTTTGAGACCCTGAGCTCACCAGCTTGAGCGCGGGCCCATCTGGCTTGAGCATAAGCTCATCAGCTTGGACCCAAGGTTGCTCGCTGGCTCCAGCAAGGGGTGGCTCGGTTTGAAGGCCCGCGGTCAAGGCACCTGTGAGAAAGCAATCAATGAACAACTATGGTGTCCTAACGGCAACGAAAAACTAATGATTGATGCTTCTCATTTTTATCTATTCCTGTCTGTCTATTCCTATCTATCCCTCTCTCTGACTCCCTCTCTGTCCCTGTAAAATATAAATAAAATGTGCTTAAGAAAGTGTTCTCAGTGAGTCACTATTAAAATAATAAAAATAAATTTAAAAATTTACCCCATTCACAAAAGCAAACTCAAAATGGATAAAAGACTTAAATGTAAGCCGTGAAACCATAAGCATCTTAGAAGAAAACATAGGCAGCAAGCTCTCCGACATCTGTAGCAGCGGTATATTTGCCGATTTATCTTCATGGGCAACTGAAATAAAAGGCAAGATAAACAAATGGGACTATATCAAACTAAAAAGTTTTTGCACAGCTAAAGACAATAGGAACAGAATAAAAAGACAAACCACACAATGGGAGAACATATTTGACAGCACATCTGATAAGGGGTTAATAACTAAAATTTATAAAGAACTTATAAAACTCAACACCAGGAAGACAAACAACCCAATCAAAAAATGGGCAAAAGAAATGAACAGAAATTTCTCCAAAGAGGACATACAGATGGCCAATAGGCATATGAAAAAATGCTCAACATCACTAATCATTAGAGAAATGCAAATTAAAACCACAATGAGATATCACCTCACACCAGTCAGAATGGCACTTATCAGCAAAACAACACAGAATAAGTGCTGGCGAGGATGTGGAGAAAAGGGAACCCTTCTGCACTGCTGGTGGGAATGCAGACTGGTGCAGCCACTGTGGAAAACAGTTTGGAGATTCCTCAGAAAATTAAAAATCGAACTGCCTTTTGACCCAGCTATCCCACTTTTAGGAATATACCCTAAGAACACCATAGCACTGTTCGAAAAGAAGAAATGCGCCCCCATGTTCGTGGCAGCATTGTTCACAATAGGGAAGATCTGGAAACAGCCCAAGTGTCCGTCAGAAGACGAGTGGATTAAAAAGCTTTGGTACATATATAGTATGGAATACTACTCAGCCATAAGAAATGATGACATCGGATCATTTATAACAAAATGGATGTACCTTGATAACATTATACAGAGTGAAATAAGTAAATCAGAAAAAAAGAAAAACTGAGAACAGCACGATTACATATATAGGTGGGACATGAAAGTGAGGGTATGAGACATGGACAAGAGAGTGGTGGTTATGGGATGGGGGGAGGGAGGGAAGAGTGGGATAGGGAGGAGGGGAGGGACACAGGGAAAACCAGATTGAAGGTGACAGAGGACAATTTGACTTTTGGTGATGGGTATGCAACACAGTTGAATGATAAGATAACCTGGAGATGTTTTCATTGTACATATGTACCCTGATTTATTGATGTCACCCCATTAGAATTAATAATAATAAAATATATATATAAAAAAATTTACCCATATATTTACCATTTTCGGTGCCCATTTTTGTGCAGATTTCCATTTGGAATCATTTTCTTTCTTCATGAAAGACTTCATTTAACAACAGCACAAAAGGTGGAGGAAGAAGAGTGGAAATACAGTGTTATCAGGTTCTTACATTTTGTCTGAAGTGGAATAATAATACTTAAAAGAAGGTGACAATAAGATCTATGCAATAAATCCTGCAGCAATAATAAATTTATAGCACAGATATGTATAGGTAATAATCAAACTAAAAGGTGCAGTGGAATCATACAAATTACTCAGTTAATTTGAAAGAAGACATAAGAAGGACAAAATATAAGGTAATTGAAATCAGCAGGCAAAAGATGTAGGGTGTTAGTCTTGTTAACAGTTTGAATTTATTCTAAGTGAGATGGAATGGTTTTCAGCATAGAGGTAATAAATATGATTTACTCTACCATAAATAATACAGAAAGGCAAGGAAGAAAAGAAGAAAAAAAGGAAGGAAGAAGTAAGTGAGTGAAACAGGGAAACAAAAAGCATCTGGTGGCTACCTGAAAGTGGGCAAAGTCTCTGTGGCTTCCCAAAGATTGGATGACATTTAGAAGGGGCCACTTTGAATTGGGGAGACAGGTTAGCCAGCTACTGTTGTAATAAATAGACTAGTGTAAAATGCGTCCACTAACAGCTCAGCTAACATAATAAATGTAACAGGTCCTTGCTGTGTCTGCACATTTTCTATCAAAACTAAAGGATAATTTGATTCAGAGTATTCTCAAACTAGTAGAGCTGCTCCAGGGCATTTGTAGACTTTCTCCCACAGATTTGAGCTATGAGCCGTACTTTCCACACAAATTGCAGTGAAAATTGCCTCCATCTCTGTTAGGGACCTGATGCTGGATACCTTCTTTTCTTTCTATTCTACCCACCACTCCCTTAAAGAAAACAGCTTCTTTTATATATAAAGATAATATTTCAATTTTAATTAAAGATAAAAGATAACAGATAAGCTTTAGTAAATCATTTCCGTGAAGTGGCTTTCTATCTCTAGTCCATTACAAATTTTAAATGAACCATTTTTCCAGTCATTATTTTTAAACCATAGTAAAGAATTAATGACTGAATTTTAATCTCCTGCCTTAAACATATAACAAATACACAAAATATATTTTCAAACAATAGATTCAGAAAGAGTCTTTAACACTCCTCACTTTCCAGCCCAAGAGGTTAATTAACAAAGAAACTTGCTGTAGAAAGATTATAAAATACAGCCTCAGCCTAATTTGAAATAAGTAGGGTAAACAAGAGGGCTTCAGGCAGGTGTCAAAATCTAGCTATCTCTGGGCCATATCTGTGCAGGACAAATACAGTTTGAGTTTAGGAAACTAAACTGATGCCTTACTGGGGTAGCTCAGTTGGTTAGTACTTCATCCCCATACAACAAGTGTGTAGGTTCAGTTTCGGTAAGGGCACATACAATTAATGCATAGATGGGTGGAGCAACGAATTGATGTTTCTCTCTCTCTCTCTCTTTCTTTCTCAAATCAATAAACAAATTTTTTAGGAAAAATAATTAAAAAGATAAAAGAAAAACTAAACTGAGGTTAGAGATGTGCCTGAAAAATTTTTTTAAAAAGTAAGCAGTGTGAGTCTAATCAGATATATTGTCTGCTTTTAAACAAAATGATTTATACTTCCAAAGAGTACAACAGAATTTACTATGCAACATCAGAACGTTTAAGGTAATAGTCAAAGTTACTCAACACATTAAGAATCAGAAATACATAACTTATTTTCCAGAAAAGCCAATCAATAGGAAGAAAACCCAAAATGACCCAGATGTTGACATTGGCAGAAAAACATTTTAAAGCAGTTATTATAACTGTGCTCAATGAGGTAAAGGGGGAAAATAGATACAAAAAAATCTACACAGAGAGGTGGAAACCATTAACACATTAAAATGGGAAAATGTAGAAATTCAGTAGATAATAGCTGAAATTGTCTTGTTTTAGATGAATGAAGAACTGAGAAAGTAAATACTGAATTAGCCTATTTTGTGTCTCTCACTTATTTATACCATATTAAATAAAACTAAATATAAAGTTATTATTTACACTTTTTAACAAGAAAGGACACAACAGATTATGTGCTTTAGAAGTTCTTTAGCAAGCTAGAAAAATTTTCATTTTTTCCTTTTGAAAGGGCTCTCTTATTTGGCAGTAACAAACACTCATCTCTCTATATTATGATACTTATTAAATGTCAAATAATCTCTTTTTAGGTAAAAGGGAATAAAATGTTTTCAGTTTACTCAGAAGTGATTTATACAGTAATATCTATATGGTGGTCAGTCAATAAATAATGAAGGAAAGAATAAGGGAGTGAGTGCATAAATAATTCTGTCGTTACTAAAAGAGTATCAAATATGAAAATGCAATATGTAACTTAATCCTGTATTCTAGAATATTGAATGAAAAGTAAGTCATATATCGAACTGATAAAAAGAATGTGTAAGCATAAAAATTGAAAACAGAACATAGCTTAACTGATTTTTCTGTCACTCTACTGGGAAATAGAAAATAAGTGTATAAAATAAATAGTTAAATATGCTATTACATAAAACAAAAAGGAGATACATAGATTTGTTATCATAGCACTTCAATATCAAGTACACTAATAAATACTATTTTATAAAGTTAAAATAAGATGCTTTAGAGTGCCAAATAAATATCTTAAATTTATCTTCCATCTATCTTGTAGAAAAAGATAGATAGACTTAGGTATAAAATAATATTAAATTCAGCCCTGGCCAAATGTTTCGGTTGGTTGGAGAATCATCCCAGAGTGCAGAAGTCAACAGTTCAATTATCCTGGTCACATACAGGAGCAGCTCTATGTTACTGTTTCTCTCTTTCCCTGCTTCTCTCTCTCTCAAATAAAAATTAAATCATAAATTATTAAAAATAGTTTCAATTGTGAATATTTATAACAATTATATTAATTATAATAATCTCTAATCATAATATTAAAATTGATAGAAATTACTTTTAAATCACTGAAAAATATCAAAATTCAGTAAAATATGTGTTCATTTCTTTCAAAATGAACATTTTTTTAATACTTTCTGTAAACCCAGAAGGCATTATTTTCCAAAAATTTCAATCATTTTCTGCAAATTGTTTAAAATACAAACCAACTAATTTTTGTTTTAGTTTGTTAAACTGCAGTAGCTAATCACAAAGGTTTCATCAGGCCAATTTCGGTTCAACTCATTGATTTAAATACTTGGCATAATAATGTGCACCATAGGAAAACATTGTATAATGAAGATTTACAAAGGTCATTTCAACTTGTTGAATGTTGGACTAAATTTCTTTATATGATACTATAAAAATTATGAATATGTTAATTTATTTGCCAAGAAGTTATTTAGCAAATACAATGTGTTGAACATTATTCTGGGGCTACATGACAAAATCAATCTCTAACCTAAAAGAACAAAGAAGCTCTATCTATCTATCTATCTATCTATCTATCTATCTATCTATCTATCTATCTATCATCTATCTATCTATCTATCTATCTATCATCTATCTATCTATCTATCATCTATCTATATCATCTATTTATCTATATATCATCGATCTTATTCCCATAAGTGTGACTCATATTATGAAAGGAAATAAAGCTTAAAGTTTATTCACTGGAATGTGTATGGGCACAAATTTATGTGCCTTCTTAGACACCATTCCTTTTTTTTTTTTTCTTAGTCAACACCTTACGTGCTGTAGGTGGTCTCCTCGACTTTTGAACTTGGCTGAAATGTCACTCCATAAGATAAAGGATCAGAATTTCTGAGGCTCCTAAGGGGTTAGATGATGATACTCAAAAGCATGAATGAAACAGCTGTGTATAGGGTGAGAAGTGACCAGCTTTGAAGATAATCCCCCCTTTTTCTCTCTTAAAATTAATTTCCTTCTTGAAGCTTTTCAGGAAAAAGCTGTTGCTCTGTGAATACAGTTCAGAGCAATTTGTTGACTCTAACTCCCCGAAGTGAAAGTAGTAAAGAATCTGATCTCACTGGTTTTCTTTTCTGGCTTCCTTCATTTTCCACTATTTCTCACTCAAACTCCCCAAGGCTTAGCACTCCCAAGTAAAGTGTTGGCACTTTAATCATTGCTGCAGGCTCTGCTTTGCAGGAATTCCTACTCCAAATATGAATAAAAAAATAGCACCATCTAGGAACTTGTTAGAAATGTCAAGTCTTTGGCCCCACAACATGCCCACTAAAATAGCATCTGCATTTATACCTGTTAAGCCCAGCTCTATGGATGTCCATGTTTGGCAGACACAATACTGTGTGATCTTCAGAATCATATGGAATGGCGAGGGCTCCAAAAAGGCACACACAAAAATAAAAATCTTGAAGAAAAGAACACATAAACACAACCACTAGAGCTAATAAACTAATTTAGCATAGTGACAATGTACAAAATCAACTTGGAAAAATCAGTTTGATTTCTGCACACCAGCAATAAACAATTCAAAAAGAATATTACAAAAACAATCTAATTTACAATAGCAAAAAAAAAAAAAAATCCAAAAATACATTTAGCCCAAAAGATTAAGTATTTAAACACTGAAAAAATATAAAACATTGCTGATAGAATTAAAGTAATCACCCTGGCTGGATAACTGATTTGGTTAGAGCGTTGTTCTAAAGTGTAGATGTTGCCAGTTCAATCTCTGGTCAGAGCACATAGAAGAAGAGATTGATGCTCCTCTCTCTCTCTTTTTTTTTCCCTTCCTCTTTCACTAAAATTAATAAATAAAGAAGAAAAGAAAATTAAAGAAATGCTACTTTCATAGATTGGATGAATTAATATAGTTAAGATGACAATACGAAAAGCAAAATGTAGATGATGCAATTCCTGTCCAATCCCAATAACATTCTTTGCAGAATGGAAAAAATTAATCCTCAAATTCATATGGAATTTCAAGAGGCTTCTCAAATTTAAAATTAAAGTATTTCAAAGATGCAGTACTCAAAACAATGTGGTACTGGCATAAAAATAGACATATAGACTGATGAAATAAAACTTATAACACAGAAATGAAATCATATATCTATGCCTAACTGATGTTTAACAAGTGTGCCAAACCATTCAATAAGTAAAAAGAAAATCTCTTTAAAAAATGGTGATGAGAAAATAGGATATACACATGTGAAAGAATAAAGCTGAGCTCATATCTTACACCATATATAAAAAAATCAAAATGGATCAGAAAACCTAAGGGTAAGAGCTACTATGAATAACATAGGAGTAAATTTTCAGGACATTGGATATGGAAATAGATTATTATATGATGACACTAAAAGGGAAAAAACAAGAAGAAAAAAGAAAAAATGTAGGTAAATTTGACTTCAGGAAAAAGAAATATTTTGCACATAAAAGGACATTATCAAGAAAGTGGAAAAACACCTATGAAATGAGAGAAATATGTGTAGAATATAATTTTGATGGGTCAATCTAATATCTACAATATATAAAAACAGTAATGATTCCATAGATGGACAAATAACATAATTTTAAAAGTTGGAAAGACTGGATTAGATAATTCTCCAAGAATAATATACCAGTGGCCAATGAACACTTGAAAAGATGCTGAATAGTGTTAACCATTACAACAACACAAATCAAAACTATAATAAGATAGCACTTAAACTCAGTAGTATAGCACTTAAACTCAGTAAGATAGCTATTATAAATTAGATGAAATGGAAAAATAATAATTGTTGGTGAGTTTGTGAAGAAATTGATGCCCTCATATATAATATTGATGGGAATGTGAAATAATTCAGCTGATATGAAAAAGAGTTTGGTAGTTCTTAAAATAAGTTAAACATAGCACTATCATATAATTCAGTAATTCCATTCTTAAGCATATATCCAAAGTAACTGAAAGCAAGCACTCAAAAAAAAAAAAAAAAACACATATACACATGTATTTCTTGCATCATTATTTTCAGTAAGTAAAGATGAAAACAATCCAAATGTCCAACACCAAATGTATGGAAAAACCAACGTTAGTGTGAAATAGAACTCAGCCAAAAAAGTGAATTATGTTATAGTGTGAACGTAACCCAAAAAGGTTCATTTAAGTGAAAAATGTCAGACAATGTCACATCCTAGATAATTCCATTTAGATGTGACATTCATAATAGATAAAGCCATAGGAACAGAAAGGAGATTGGAGTTTCCCAGGAGCTGGGTACTTGAGGTGGAAAAATGGGGAGTAATTTCTTAATGGGTATGTGGCTTTCTTTTTTTTTTTCTTTCATTTTATATTTTTAATTCAAATTTAAAGTTTATTTTTATTAATTTTAATGTATTGTGTTACCATGGATTCAAGTGCAGATGCAGTGAAAGGATTTTGGAACGAGATAGAGACTGTAGTTGCACAATACTGTGAATGTACTAAATACCACTGAATTACTCACTTGAAAATGGTAAATTTAATTTCATATGAATTTATATGAATTTAATCTCAATAAAAATATTTAAAGATATATTGTGATTTTTTTCTTGAGGATACTAAGAGTAATTGCTTTAAACAAAATAGCATTGGAAAGACATTCTAACACATCTTTCAGTTTTTGACAGATTGTTTAGATAAAACACATTAGGTGAATTTATTTGAATGGTTTGATCAAAAGATGGTGCACACCACACTTTTAAAATAGGAAAATGAAACTCGTAATCAAGGTCTCATTGAAACTCATATAGATGAAAGATAAATAGATAGATAGATAGATAAAAATTGCATAGGAGTTTTAACAAATTTCTCAAAAAGTGATAGTTTGATCATGTAGCAATTATGAGATAAATAATAAATAAAAAGTTTAATAAAGTCATTTAAATCCCTAAGGTCAAAGAGAAAATCAAAACTTTGAAGAATTGTTTTAAAAAAGTAATAAAAACGCCATAATTAATAACCATTCACGTAGTGCTGCTAGAATGTAGCCTTCACTTTTCTGCTTTTATTTTTTTTGCCAGAAATATCAAATTTAAAATTTACTGTAATTCACGTGTATAATTGTGAAGATGAAAAGAAAACATATATATGAAAGTGAGTGCATGGCCTGATACATAGTATGGATGAAACAAATTATTATTAGGTTTTTAGTATCAGTGCTATTAGTGAACATCACTGTATACTTACAGGAATTAGTGTTCTCTGTGTAGTTCAAATGACTAGACTGAGAAGAATTATATGAAAGGTCAAAACCTTGAGCATGAATAAATTTGTCCAGTAAAATTGTGTCGAATGAGAAGAAACCAAACGAAGATCAACAATGTAAAGAATGGACAGAGGAGAAGGAACTTAAGATGTAAACAGAGGAGTACGAGCCAGAGTGGAAGATCATAAAGACCATCCCTCATCAGCCATCATGAACACAAATCACCCACCCTCAGAGGAGAGAGAGCTGTGCACTTGAAGCAAAGTACAGCAGGCCCTCCAATAACATCATTTTGTTCAATGTTATTTAGTTACAATGTTGATGAGAATCATGATCAATTCCTGACAAGGACCATTTTCTAAGAGGAGTCTGTCTGCACATGTTTTTATATGTTTACATGTTTTGTTTTTGTTTTTTGTCAGGGTGCTCTGGTTTCCTTTCATACCTCAAAGATGTTTATGATAGGTTTATTGATGTGTCTTAACTGTCTCAGTCTGAGTGTGGCTGTGTGTTAGTGGCCTTGAGATGAGAGAGTATCCTGTCCATGGTGGGTCCTGCTTTGTGACCTGAGCTGCCAGGATAGACTCTGGCCACCACTACCCTACGCTGGAATAAGAGCATTGGGAAAGAATCATATTGCTTGTTTTTATTAATCTAACTTGCATGTATATAGAGCTCATATTTATTTCAATGTTTAATAGAAGTGTTTCAATGTTTAGAATTTTGGGACAAGAAAAGTGCTGTAGGAACTCTTGTTTATATCAGTTAAACTGTAGTAAATTGTTTTCTTATATGTTGTTTCACTTAGAGTTGAAGTTTCTAAGCATCTCTCACGAGAACTTAGTGTACAGTAATTGCACTTAAACAATGAAGAAATCTCTAATCCTACAGTTTAAGAGTATATTTTGTATTACTTGTTTGACTTTTCAATGGTGTGTAATAAATTTGTACTAAGATATAAATATTTTCTATAATGTAGAAAACATCATATCTAAATGTCAAATTCCCCAATAGTGAACATATTATATTCCTGTTTCAGCAACAGTGTATAAATATGCAAGTCACACATTTTGTTCCAGAAAATTTATGAAATGTCTACTTTTTTGTATTTTGTTTTGTTTAAAAGGGGGCCTTGAAGTTTGAACATCCTGGCAAAAATCCTGGGTCTGCCTCTTGCTAAATGTGTAACACAGAGAAAGTTGTGTAATTCCTTGGAATCTGACTTTTTGCATTCATAAATGGGAATATCAATATTGATATTATGTGGATCAGGGAAGAAGTAATTGAGCCAAAATATGTAGATTGCCTGGCTCAGAGTGGAGACTCAAAGGTAAGTTTTAATATTTGAACAGGAAATTAAAGATGAGGTAATCAAATTAGGAGCCCAAAGTGAGCCTCAACTTCTGTGGTTGCCAACCACTCATACTGGGGCCAATGAGGGCCTTCACATTACCTCAGATTTGGGTTGATTTTGTTTTGAAGAATGATTAATTATGAAATATTTCCTGGCTTTTTTACTGAGAAGATTGTCATGTGTCTATTTTGAACTGAACTATCTGGTATTTGAGCTCTCTGTCCAGGAAATCAACTGAAAAGACAGTGAGCTAAGCATGTAGGGCAGGAGCTTCTCTAATGTGGTAAGCTTCACTTTTACAATGTTATAAAATGACGTCCAGAGGGAAGTTCTCATTAAGAAAGTGTTACCATTTCAGTTGGCCCTGAGACATAAATTTGGTATTGTTTCCAATTCAGTCTTTCATTATTTATGCATTCCCAAATGTAAAGTGTTTTCAAAATCAATACTGTTTATTGATAAGACTCCATAATTTTAATATGAGATTAGAATAAATTCATAGTGGTTTAGTGAATAACATAGTATTTAATATTTAGAGACTTCAGTTAGCTTTGTTCTTTTAAGTAGTATTTACTATCTTTGTATATTCACATGACTTATAAAATTTTTCTGTTTCTCATCTTTCAACTTAATGTGTATTGAAATATAGGCATAATAGCCTTTTTATTGCTTACCACATGTCACTCCTATCACCACTGACTTGATAATCAAATGCCAAAGTTGATTTTGTTACTCTAAATCTTATGGCATTTACAGTATTTATTACCAGCAATAGTCACCCATGTTGAAAGATGAAATGCCCATATATTGTTTTCACATGTAAGATCCAATAAAGCCACTGAGCAAATTCTTGTGTTCATTACAAATTAAAAGTCCTGATTCTTAGAATTAATAATAGAGTTGAAGAAACAATGTTTGTCTATAGCTTTTTAATTTTTTCAGTCATTACTAAAGAGGGAAAAATAATCATATTAAAGAGAAATCTGTTTTAGCAGATATTTTACCCTTGAATATTAGATAAATGGGAGAAAAAAATTTAATTAAACTCTCTAGCCTCATCAGATTAACTGTGTTTAAAGTCAGCTTATTTATTGGAAATGTCTGTCCTAGCTTTTCTGGATTAATCTCAATCATTTTCATTAGTAAAATCTTTAATCTGTCCTTCATTAACAATGGAAGGGGAGAGAGTCACATCTATTGGATCTAAGATATAATCTTGGGTTGTAAGCTGCTGGTGAATTATTTAGATACAAGCGTATTATAAAATTTAAGACCCAGAGTCCTTGACCAATAGTATATCTGTTCTGGTTTAACATTTTAATAACATCTTGTGTAATATTATAGCATCCAGAGGAAGAGTGAATATGTATACATGTATGTGTATATAAGTATGTCTGTGGGTTTATTTTCTGATACTGTGTTTTTTCACTTAATAATTTATACATATTTAATAAATCCTATATAAAGAATTATCTTTCCAGAATTAACCAACTAGGGAAGCATTTTACATATGTTTGTTATATTACTAATCATTCAAACATTATTGAGGTCTTTCACTTAACTTTCTTTCTGAGGAAACCATCTAGTTTAGTGCTCATAAGTGTTTTTCTCAAATCCTAAATTACAATTCACCATATAATATGACTTGCATTGTTCCTTCTTCTAACAAGTACTTCTTACATGGTAAGTTTTTCAAAGGTTTGTGAAACCTACTTAAACAATTATTGCATAAGCTTCCATGGCTGAGGCAGGCACATTTTCCCCAGAGAATTAAGTGTAAAAGATTAAAGATTAAATATAAAATCAATAATTTTGTATTTGGGTCCTTTCATTGTTTTATTTTGTTTTGCACTCTTTGAGGAAACCACTTACCTTTATTAAGTTTGTGATTTATTATTTTTAAATGAATCCAGAAGACCTGTCATCTTAAAGGGAATGTTGCAAAGAGTCAACAACAATAAAAGAAAATGGCTTAAAACTCTTAAGAACAATGCTTTATAATAAATATCCCTGTAAGAATTTTTATAATTTTATTTAATGTGCTTTAAACAGCATGTGTTTTAATAAATAACTGACCAGCAAAAATATTTTGTTTCAGTTTTGAAAAGGTGTTTGATACATATAAAATATGATACTATTAGAAAAATGTCACTTAATTTGGTTGTACTCATAATAGATATGTAAAAATACAAATATTTTCAAAAAACTAAAAATCCTTCTTAAAATTCTTTGTTATCTTTGTTCGCTTTATTCATGAAAGTGTAAGAGAGCTTTAAAACTGTAGAATTCCATTTTCCTTTTAATCCCACTCTATTTTTATTAAATGTGTTCTTTCCTTGGCCCTGGTGGCCTGGGTCAGGGGAAGAGTGTTACCCATCTGCTTCTCCACCCTTCTTCCTCTCCTTCCTCTCTAACTCTCTCTTCCCCTTCCGCAGCCAAGGCTCCATTGGAGTAAAGTTGGCCCAGGTGCTGAGGATGGCTCCATGGCCTCCGCCTCAGGCAGTAGAATGGTACCAATGGAGCAACGCCCCAAATGGTAAAGCATCACCCGCTGGTGGGCATGCCGGGTGAATCCCAGTCAGGTGCATGTGGTGGTAGTCTGCCTAACTGCCTCCTCCTTCTAACTTCAGAAAAATACACACAATAAGAACAATTGTTCTTTCCTTTGATACCCTTTCTCCATTTTTCCACATGCTTACATGTGCAATAGCATAATAATAGTTTTACTTCATAGGATTGTTTTGAGTAGTATATAAGTAAGTACTGAAAAGCAGTGAGAAAAACACCTGGTAAGAATAAGTTCTTAATAATTTTCAGAAAAATATTTTGAAATAAATTATATATTGTATTTTATATGTTTTAGCACCTTCATACTAATTTTAGCAAGGAAATAACATTATTTTTAAGAGATATATGAGAAAATTTCTTAAAAATAATGTACATGTGTATCTTATTTTAATAACATGTTTTATTCTATTTCCTTAGGCATTCATCACTTTTTTATGTACCTTACTGTGTGCGCTACTTATTTCTCAAAACTAAATTATTCTGTGTCCTGAGCAATACAGGTACTAGAATATTCATGGAAGCAATGATTTATCAAAATTCTAATCTCTATTTCCTCCAGTTCTTAATGCAGTCTTCCAACATTCTGAAATTTTTCTTGTACATAAAATTTTAAAGAATATTATATGCATGAATAGATTAATGCACTTATTTTAATAACAAAATACAATAGCAGGAACATATTTTGCTTTTATTTTTTCAAAAAATATATTTTCAGAGAAAAATACTATTAATGATCAATAGTCTACCTCAACATGACTCATGGAGTTACTTTTTTTTAAAATTCTTTTTTTTTATTCATTTTAGAGAGGAGAGAGAGAGAGAGAAAGAGAGAGAGACAGAGAGAAAAAGGGGGAGGAGCAGGGAGCATCAACTCCCATATGTGCCTTGACCAGACAAGTGCAGGGTTTTGAACCAACGACCTCAGTGTTCCAGCTCAACGCTTTATCCACTGCGCCACCACAGGTCAGGCTGGAGTTACTTTAAAAAAAAAAAAATAATAAGGAGCCCATAAGAAAAAATTAACTCAAATTTCCAAATCAAAGAATGTTTATTATTTAATCTACTGAAAACTTCAAAGTAATGATTGTATTCTGCTTAATTTTGATGGATTTTGACTTTTTTAATTTGCATATCTTAAGTCATTTTAACATGATATAACAGGAAAAAATAAGCTATTTATAAGACTATTAATATTATTCTATATGTTTTTTATTTTTTTACTTACTAATAATATTGATTCTTTTCACTCTATATTAGGAAGACCTAATTTATAGTTATAGGTTTAACAAAGTTAGAACTGGTTTTCTCACTTTAACTATCATAAGAATTTAGTTTACAATCTCCATAGACCAGGAACTTAGGTACTCAATATATAATTATTCAGAAAATCATTGTGCATAGACTGAAGTCATTGAATTCTCAATAAGTTTTACATTATAAACTATTAGATACAACATTGTTGTAATCATTCCAGAACAAGGTCACTGTTTTCTTTCCCACAATTTTTTTCTATAAGGCTCTCGGATGGAACCAAGAGCTAGGACACCATGAAGAAGCATTATACCTGAATCAATCAATCAAAATGGTGGAGGAGCAAGGTTATAACTCCTGGGACAAGCATAAAGTTAAATATCCAAATATCTCTAATTACTCTGACTCTTCCTAAAAAGAAAAAGTCAATTAGAAAATTAGCCTTATCTAAAATGAATCAAGACATAAAGGAAAATGTATAAATGTTTTGCAAGTCTCCTTACATTTCCAAACAATGTTAATCTGGGGATGATAAGATGGTCTAGATTTACCACCACTTTTTCAGGTTCAACATTGTCATATTTAATTAATCATTATACTCTAGCTTTGTTTTGTTTTGTTTTGTCTATTATCACATCAGACAGTCGAGGCAACACAGTTGCAAAAACATTACATTTGTTCCTAATGAATATAAACAAAGTCAGTGAGATTTTCATCAGTTTTGCACCTGCACAGCAAATTCATTATTCACAATCTTCTTTGGTGATCTTATGTTTCGCTCTACATACTCATCTGAAACTCATGTCTACATTTTCTTCAATGGTTAAGATAGCCAAACCACATGTTGCTGTAGCTGAAATTACATTGATTTTATATGCTTCAATTCATTATATTACCATGGTCAGGATATGAGAAAGGCTTGGGTAACTTAAATAATTGAAGTTGGTGCTTGATGCAGTGACTGTTGGAAGCTATCCCTTCAAACAACTGTGTTCTAGAGCTGCCGCTCCCTTCTAGTTGTAAGATTGTGAATGTTCCACAGCCCTCTCCATAGTGTGTTCTTCCCTCATTTCTCCTCATCCTCTGATGGCCTATAGATATTTCCTGAATCTCCTAACACAGCCCATTTTTGGACACTAACTATAATTCTCCCAACAATAAAATACATACCCGTTTATAATTTTTACTATTTGTACTGGATTAAATAATGGTTTCTCAAAAAAAGTGTCCTCCAAGGAATCTGTAAATGTAAATTTATTTATAAAAATTATCTTTGCAGAAGTAACTAACTTAACAATTGAAATAAGATCATTCCGGTTTTAAGGCAAGCCTTATATCCAATGACACATATCCTTATAACAGAAAGACAAAGGGAAATCTGAGACTTAGATACACAGAAAAGAAGGTCACATGAAGACAGAAGAGGAGATTATATTTACACTATCACAAGTCAAGGAATTCAAGGAAGTATCAGAAGATGAAAAGCCTAGGAAGGATTCCCTCTCAAAGCCCATAGAGGAGAGTGTGGCTCTAACAACATCTTGAGTTTAAATTTCTGGCCTCCTAAAGAAATATAAGAAAATACATTTCTGTTGTTTTAAGCTACCAAATTTGTGGTAATGTTACAGCAGCCTTAGCACACTAGTGCACTGTCACTCAATGTCCAGATTCTTTAAATAATTGTGATTGGATATATGTTAAAGATAATAGGAAAAATGATGACTGAAATTCAGACCCAAATTCTTTACTAAGAGCTGTTTCTGAAATTAGGTTTGCATGCAATTATTTGATTTAAAAAATGCATGCATTTAAATATTTATTATATCATTTTAGTGGAAAGTTTAAAATGATATGAATTCAAAAAAGAGATAGAAAATTAGAACAGAGTAAGTTTTTTTTTTTTTTTTTAAACTTTTTAAATTTTATTTTTATTTTATTCATTTTAGAGAGGAGACACAGAGTGAGAGAGAGAGAGAGAGAGAGAGAGAGAGAGAGAGAAAGGGGGGAGGAGCTGGAAGCATCAACTCCCATATGTGCCTTGACCAGACCAGTGCAGGGTTTTGAACTGGCGACCTCAGTGTTCCCAGGTCGACACTTTATCCACTGCGCCACCACAGGTCAGGCTGAACAGAGTAAGTTTTTATGGTTCATGATCTAAAATCTATTGAAAACACTGTTGCAAAAATCTTTACTCAATGATTTACTCAACAATTATATATTGAATAACTATGTTCCTGATCCATAGATCTTTATGACTCAATTCTTATGATAGTTATATAAAAAAATGAAGTCAATTCTTATCATTGAAAAGAAAAATAGATCCACAGAGCACATATTGGTTTATTATTATTTTATCAGTGTATAGTGTATGTGGAATAAAGTTAGCCCTTAAAAAAAGGAGACGTGCTTTTACAATGCAATTAAAAGCCATTTTTTACTGCAAATACAGACAAACATAAATTTACACTACTCTTCTAAGCAAAAGAATAACCAACCATGCACCACTTCATTTGAACATTCTCAAGTATATATTTATGCTTGTACTTGGTAGCCATATGAATACACATAATCCACTTTTAGAGCTGTCACAATTGGTGTTTTGAGATTTGGGTTTTTGCTTTTATGCATGGTATATCACTTAGTTAAAATGACGATTCATGTGGATTTATACATTGTATACATCCTCTTGAATTCAAAGAGAAATCTGTTGCCTCATGCCAAATTTGGGACACACGCAATGTCCTGTAGTTTGTTGTTTACACACGTAGAACAGTATCAGGAGTTTTTGCTACAGGTCTTATGTTTTGACTGTGAAATGTTAATCAGTTTGCTGTTGATAGAGATTACAGTAGGGAGAGCCAGGGCAGTTACAGTTTGGTCCTGACACCCTGGCATGCAGCCTGACTGGGTATTGCAAGGTCCTAAATCTGCCTGTCAGGAGATGGGACACAAAGGTAACAACTGCCAGTTGAATGAAATTACTTAGAGTAAATTGGACAAATTTTGTTAGCCTCTTGCCTACCCTGGCCTGGAGACACATGAGCAAGGGCAATGATGTTAAGTTCGGATTGAACTTGTGGCTGAACAAAACTAATTCAGTAGATGCTTCCAGCAACTGTGTTAGGCTGATTAAAAGCAGCTCCTTGGTCAACTCAAATTGTTTTATATATTGATGTTCTGTCGTTGCCAAATGAGTTGTAGTTTCCTGGGGAAGGGGACGGAGGTTGAAACAGTGGTGCTTCATTCAGGGTGTTGAACAAAAAGCCAGACACATAAAAGTGCACAATGTATATGTCTGAACAAAATTAAATTAAATTGATTCTTTAATTCAAAGAAACTTTGTTGACTCAGAGTTTCTTTTTAATTACAAAAACAAGCTAAATAATATGTTAAAGGTGTGTGTTCTTAATTTATCCTCCTCGTGTAGCTATCTGGCATACCCCTTAGCTGTTAAGCTGCCTAACTCTTAAAAACATAAACTAGGAGAGGAAATTCAATGCCATTAATAACATTGTTACTTAAGAATCTTTTCTTGTAGTTGTGATGAAATTCCTTCCGGCCAGAGAGAATAAGACCGAAATGTGTTTATGGCTAGCCAACCTCAGGTTAGAAATGTCAGCTTATACTCATGACATATGGGAAAGCTCTACTAATTGGGCAGTTATTAATGAGAGTGTTAGATGCAATGCCACATATTCACTTACTTCTGCAAAAATTCTAAAATGTTTTTATATTATTTTTTAAACCTGTATACATGGAAGAAGAGGAAAATTATCTTTTTCTCCAATCTTTACCCTTTTCTTTCAATCGGTCTATGTAGTCAGAAATGAAATTTAAACAGAGCCACTAATGCTGAGGAAGTTTATCCACACAAACACACAGAACACAAAACAACAAAATATTGAAAAATGCGTGAAACGGAACCACAACAACTCAAGTTAATGTCTTCGAAAAATGATCAAATTTTTTTAGAGTTTAATGCCTGATATTTATTTGGAATAATAAAACCATAACCTAAAAAAAAAATAAAAAAGAAAAGAAAGATTTAGAGAAAGCTTTTTTTTCCTTGATAAATTTCAGATCCATGCTATCAGTTTGATAATACAACTTTGTTTTCCAAATTTTGTTACACTTAGATTTGTTGAAATCAGCATATACAACACCCAATGCTAGATAAACATCAGAAAAGTCATTCCAAACTCAGGAGAGTATTCACAAAAGCATAAACAACTCAAAGAGTTTAGGGGAAAATAATGGCATCATATTGGGTGTTAGATAAGCACACATGTTGAGATTATTTTCAGCCATCAATTTTTTCTTTTGCAATTTAGGGAAAAATAAATTATTCTTAGAGTTAATTTCTATGTTTAGTTAAGTGAAGTCATTTAGTAGGCCACTGTTTATAATGATCCTCGGTTATGCAACATAATTATTTGAATCACCTGAAGATGTATTTCTTCATCTTGGATGAATATTGACATAGCTTTATACTGGTGAAAGGAGAATTAATATCACACAGAAGAGAGGCACGACATTCAATGGCTCTGAATTTCCAAATGTGAATTTGTCCATGTGAGTGTATGTGTGCAATGCTCATGTGTACATCTCTTTATTACAGAGACAAATAAAGAGGGGAATAGCTGTTGAAAATATTCCGTTGTATAGACTCTAACTGTCACAAAAAGATGGCATTTACCTGTATGACAGCTGAAGCAGCATAAATAAAAAAAATTGATTAAATTTAAGCACATATAAGTATTTTAAATTGCTGTAATTTTCATTGATAAAAGCTTAGGAGAAAATAAAAGAACAAAGTTAGAATCCTCAGTGGCTAACAAGATAACGCGACAAATTTGCGGTTAAAAAAATAGTTGAGGAGTAGGGACATAAGGGAACAACAGAGAGTATAAATACTTTGTGGAAAGAGTCTTTGCAGTATTAAGTCAGGGAGTTTTGATAGTCAATCTTGTTATGAGAATAACCTTATTGTTCCTCTGGATCCTTTGGGTGTTTGCTTGAAATAATTTTGTTAGAAAGCACAGCCACCGAACACAGTTTTACTGATTCTCAATCAACAAGTCAAAACACAAAAGTATTTACAGACTTAGAGAGACTTGTTAGCTGGTTGTCAGTCTCCAGTGAGATTTTCTTCTGCTTTTTTTTTCGACCTACACAGACCTTCTTTTGTATTATAAAAGCATATGTCAAATTCTTATGAGAAAAATTAAAATTAATAGAAATAATTTTATAAAATCTATTTCTATTTTTAAAACTCAGGAGCAAACACAGCATATACATATGCTGTAATGACATATACATTCCTATACTCAAGAGCCTTAAAAAAGGACTGTATCATTATTTAAAGTTGTATTCAAACAGGTAAGTCAGTCAAGTGAGACCAGCAGAGAAACTGTAGAAGTTCATAGTTTTTAAGAGGTTGACATCTGAAGAAATCATTCCTATATGTGATAGGAGCTTCTAGTTTTTGAAAAGTTGGCTAGATTGTGAGTACCTGCCAAATAGGAGATCTGATGATTGTCAAATGTGCGGAGTTCTAAAATTTATCTTCAAAGAACACATGAAATATGATAGAGAACCCAGAGCCCAACACAAGAGTGGATGACAATTATGAGTCAGTCCAAATAATACAAAAAATTCAAACTCCTATTAATACACAGATCTTGAATTAATATAAAAATAGAAATAAATTCCATATCTTTAATTAATATGAAAATAAAAGTTAATTCATCATATCCTGTGGCTTATGCAAGTAAAAGCAGTGAAAGAGATAAGACCATAGAAAATCCTTGCTTTCTCTCTTTCTACCTCTTTTTTAATAACAGCTTTATTGAGATAAAATAATTCATACAGTTCACCCACTTAAAGCATACAATTCAGTAGTGTTTATTATAGTCACCAAGTTATGTTACCATGAGCTTGGGTAGTCACTCCTCATTCCCCCCTAACCCTCCATAGCCCTTGGCAACCACTGATCTACTTTTAATGGCTATAGATTCTTTTATTTTGTATTTTGCACAATTACATAAATGTAATCATTTGTGTCTGGCTTTTTTCACTTGTTTTAATGTTTTCAATATTTATCCATATTGTAGCCAATATTTAATAGTTCATTTTCTTTTACTGACAAATATTCTATTGTTAAAATATATACATTTTGTTTATTCATTCATTTGTTGATGGGCATTTGTGTTATTTCTACCTGTTAACTATTATTAATAATATTGCTAGGAGCATTTAAGTATAAGCTTTTGTGTTGACATATATTTTTATTTCTTTTAGGCTTACACCTAAAAACGGAATTACTGGGTCATACAGTAATTTATGTTTAAGTATCTGAGGAACTACCCAAAGTGGCTCTACTATTATTGTATATTTTCAACGGCAATCTTTGGGAGTTTCAGTTTTTCTACATTCTCCCCAACACTTATTATTTGTTTTGGGATGATAGTTCTCTTATATGTGTAGTGGTATCTTACTGTGGTTTGAATTTGCATTTTTCTGAGGATTAATGATTTTGAGTATTCTTTCTTTCTTTCACTTATTATATACCTTCTTTAGAACAATGTATATTCAGATATACATTCATCTTTAAATTGAGTTATTTGTTATTTTATTTTTGAGTTTTTAGAGTTCTTTATATATTAACACCTTTCCTCTTTTTTTTTTTTACAGGGACAGAGAGAGAGTTAGAGAGAGGGACAGATAGGGACAGACAGACAGGAACGGAGAGAGATGAGAAGCATCAATTATTAGTTTTTTGTTGCTGTTGCTACACCTTAGTTGTTCATTGATTGCTTTCTCACATGTGCCTTGACTGCGGGCCTTCAGCAGATGGAGCCACCCCTTGCTGGAGCCAGCGACCTTGGGTCCAAGCTGGCGGGCTTTTTTGCTCAAGCCAGATGAGCCCCAGCTCAAGCTGGCAAGCTCGGGGTCTCGAACCTGGGTCTTCCGTATCCCAGTCCGAAGCTCTATCCACTGCACCACCGCCTGATCAGGCAACACCTTTCCTCTTTTTAAAATTTTATTTCTTAGAGCAGTTTTTAGGCTCATAACAAAATTAGAGGAAGATAGATTTCTCTCATATATCCCTTGCCCCCACAAATGCATAAACTCCCTTATTATTAATGTCCCCCCGTCAGACTAGTGCATTTGTTACCATTGGAGAACCTACATTGTTGCATCATAATCATCCCCAAAGTCCATGGTTTACATTAGTGCTCACTCTATGTGTTGAGTATTCTGAGGGTTTGGACAAATGTATAATGGCATGTATCCATTATCATATCATAGAGAGTATTTTCATCATTTTAAAAATTATATGTGTATGGATTCCCTTGCTATGGATTTAAATTACTGCATGATCTGCATATTAAATGGAATAAAAGAGAATCAAACGTGCAGTATTTGTCACAATGTTTCATTTTAGCAAAAGTCTTGAAATGGTATATTTAAACAAAATTTTAACATTTAAACTATGCCAATCAAATTATTTATAGTAAATTCTAAATCCTCCAATTTTTTATAAGATTAGGAATTATTTTTTAAAAAACCACTCCTAGTTTATCTTTTCTTAGAAAAGCTATATTTGGCTTGACCAGGCTGTGGCACAGTGGATAGAGCGTCGGACTGGGATGCAAAGGACCCAGGTTCAAAACCCTGAGGTCAGCAGCATGAGTGGGAATTCATCTGGTTTTGGCAAGGCTCATCAGCTTGAACCCAAGGTCACTGGCTTGGGCAAAATGTTACCTGCTCTGCTGCAGCCCCCCAGTCAAGCAGAGATGAGAAAGTAGTCAATTAACAACTAAGGTGCCATAATAAAAAGTTGATGCTTTCCTCATCTCTCTCCCTATCTGTCCCTCTCTGTCCCTCTCTCTGTCTCTCTCTGTTTCTCTCATACACAAAAAAGAAAAGCTAGATTTGCATATCTCTGTTTTGCTTAAAGAACCTTCATATATATTTAGATTGAGACAAATGCTAAATACTTAAATATAATTTAAATATAATTCCAAATCCTATAAGCAAGAAATAGTGTGTTACTTATACATCACCTTTGTAGAGAAAATATTAAGAAATAATTCCGGAAAGAACAATATTATCTACATAAGATATAGTATTATAATTAAATTAATACATTTATTTTTACTCTACATTGATTAAAATAATCTTGTAGGTAATCTTTCTAAAAATAAATAATGACTAGTCATTTTTCTGTCTTCCAAGTATGTCTTTACAAAGATAGGTATATTTCCATTTTAATGAAGGCCTTTGTAATTTCAAGACCTATGTTGCCAAATATTTCTATGATCAGAATAATTCAAGCAATGTTATATAACAAGTTCTAATATTTTAAAACATACTTTGTAAGATATAAGTAAACATTCACTTTCATTTTATAAATCCAATACTTTTCTAATGTGTGAACCTATATTTTAATATCTATTTTATATTAACAATAAAATTTTTTGATATATTGACAAAATACTAAATTGAAACCCTTTTGGTGAGATTTTGTCTGTTTGTAAAATGTGCTTTCTGGATATGGAGCTACAAAAACAAGTTTTATATAATCTATGGATCTGCCAGGAAAGTCCCAGGTGTTAAGAATCTTCACATCATGTAAATTATTGTTTGGTTTAGTTTATCAACAGAGCAAGTACTGTTTTAAACTTTGAGGAGACTGGAGCCAGAGATATATATAAGACATGTTCCTTAAACTTAAAATGCTGATAATATAGTAGATCATGTTGAGACTGCTAGCTAAACATTCTGGGTTTGCTGCTAGGCAGTGTAAGAAAGAATTATGTTTAAAAATAAAATAATTCATTGAAGTGTCTCAGAGAACTGTATGTAAAATAAAGTCAAAGGTAAACTTTTTGATGAAAACAAGAAAACTAAATATCTAGTTTGTTTAAAGAGGACATTTTTATTACCTTCCCAGATAATGAAACCTACTTCATGGCAAGTAGTAAGGGGACAGAGAATTGGTAGTAGCAGAGGAAGTTATGATAATCAACCTCAGTTTTGAGACCATTACTAATGAAGGGAGTGTACTTATTCTGCCTATTTGATAATAATTGATTTCCCCACTTTTTATTTTCTACCTGTATTTAGTGGCGGCTAATTCTGCAATTTAATTCCAACTGGATATATAACTGAACTGACATTAATAATATGGTGGTAGATGGGAGCTTGTGTTTATTTTTTATTAGAAATGAATATGTCTTATCTTTATCAAGGAAAAAATGAATTTTGAGTAGCTAAAGAAGTGTATTGTGCCTGTTATTCTTAATTGTTTTCATCCTTATCTATTTCCTATCTTCTTTATCCTGTTCTGTACCCCTGGAGCATAGTTTCACAAAATCTGTCACCTGGGCTCCCTTTTTTACAGACTTCAAACTGGATGTAGCCATTGAGAAACTTTTTAAGATATCAAAAAACAAAAGGAGAGAGAAGTCAGGATGTTTCGCTCTCAATTCTCTCCCTGCTTTATTGTTGTGCCTCTGAAACTGGCATTAATCCCTTATTATTATAGCTCCTGAAGTGAGACCCATTTTCCACTGAGCTCTAATGAGTAATAATTACATGTTTCTTTTCTATGACTCTAGGAGAAGCAACAGCTCTTTATTGTTACTAGTCACAGGGTGGACCTCAACAATTATTGTTTATTTCTATAGGTCTATACACACCTTTAAAAGTTCCCCCATCGTACCTGGGGTATAGTACAAAATGAAGTGTTCAAAATTGCTGATTTTGTAGACTAGGGAGTGATTAAATCAGAGAACTCACATTTAATGGCTTCTATTTTCTCAATAATGTAAAATAGGTCATCAGTTAATAGAGTGAAAGAAAGAATAGTAGCTTTAATGAGAGAAAATAAAACATAACTATATTAACTTTGGAAATTAAAATAAATGTCAACTCATTACAAAATTATGGTAGAATTTTCAGTCATAAATGAATGTCTAGATGTAATTACATTTATAGACATTTAGATAGAGAGTTTTCTGGAGTATCTGGATAGGTCCAATCTAATCATATGAATTCTTAAAAACACAGTACCTTCACAAATGTACTAAGAAAGAAAGATGACCATATAAAAAGAGAAAGGTGTGAGATAAGGATTGTTGGAATTAAAATGGAAGAAAGAGGCCATGAGTAATGGAATGAGACAGCCTCAATGAGACTTAAATGAGTCTGAGTTTACAGCTAGAAAGAAAATGAGGATCTTGGTTTCAGAACGCAAGGAACTAAATTATGCCAACAGCCTGCAAGAGCAGGAATGGATTCTCTCCCAGACTTCTCTTGGCTTCTAGCCTAGTGAAATCTATATTAGCCTTCTGACCTACAGAACTGGAAGGTAATAAATCTTTATTTTTTAAATCACTAAACGTTTGTAATATTCTTACAGCAGTAATAGAAAACTAATGTATATTTCTTCCTACAATTCTCTCCATGGAATCATGGATTACCTATACCACCATTATAACATTTTCCATTGCACTGCTCATGATCAATGATTTGTTTCACAACAAAGAAAATACAATGATAGGAGCATATCTATTTGATAAACTAGTTTTGCTTCCAGTCCCATAATCTAGAATCTGATGAACAACAGATATTTATGGCTTATTTTAAAAACTCAGTTATGGTACCAGCTAGAATATATGACCTTGAAAAATTGGGTTGTCTTACAAATACATCACATATTTTTGAACCAGAGATGATTACATAGGACTGTTTCACCTGTGAACAAACAAGTATAGAAATTAAGAAATGAAAGAGTGATTTCTTTATCACACGTTAAACTATCACAGGTGTTTTCTTATTAAAAATAAGTAATTTCTATACCTATTATATCCAAGCCACCATTTTTTTTCCTTTATTTCTTGTCTTGGTAAATTTGGATTCTTTTGGTTTGAAGCTCTTAGTTCCCATTGAGAGAAATACTTGCATTAGAGCTCTAAGAACACTTTTGTTAAATTTTAAAATAAGCCTGCCTGCAGGTCATTTGGTGATCTTTATGTTATTAAACTGACACACATATACAAAGGACTACTCTAAAGGCTGAAGTGATTGACTACAATTGTCAAATAATTTTGAGTTGTTTGCTAAAAACAAACAAACAACAAGAACGAAGAAAATGTCTAGAACCCAGGGACTTCTGTGAACATCTTTCTAATGGTTTAATGCCCAATAATTACAATTGATGGAAAACTACAACATCCCAAATTCAGGATTATAAAGGTCTCAAACACTTCAGGAAGGAGGGTTTGCACTGAGTCTAACTGAGGGTCTGACAGAGCACAAAGGAAACATGGAACAGATGTAGAGAAAGTCAGAAACAAAGACCATAATAGTTTCATTTTACTTTTTCTTTTTGCGCATACATATATTTTTAATTGTTCAATTGCAGTTTGCATTCACTACTATTTTGTATTAATTTCAAGTGTATGGGTACCTATTTAAAAATTAATTTTTCTCTTTCTCCCCTATTATTTTATACACAAGTTTTTGAAGGTTAACATTAAACTATTCAATGGGACTATGATTGTAAAAGTAATTAAGATTCAACGACTGTTTGGAATGTGTTTGCACATTAGGGGAAAAGAAATGTGAGAGCTTCTTCACTTGAATGAAAGATAACAGAATATTAACTAAAACTGAAGTGTGTTTGGAAGGGTACGGACAGTAGCTTTGCATCCAAAGGAGTGATCTGTGCTAATTTTCATTTCCTCACAGCTCCAAATCCACTTTTTGCCCTACTTATGCAATGATGACTTTTGTCAAGAGAGGGCGCTGAAAGAACACTGCAAGGCCAGAACAAAGGCGTGGGCTTGTGCCCTTTTTCCTATGGTGCACGTAGGGCAGGCCAAGTGGCTGATTTGGGCTGAAATTTAGTGAGAAACTTATGCCCTGCTAGTCTCCTCCAATAAGATGCTCTGTCCCAGAGGACACTTCACACCCTCTGGTATGTTTCTTCATCACTGGTTGTATGTTTCTGGATCAACACTGCCTTTTCAAATGAGGTTTAATACTGTAGTTTATTTCAGTTCTAAGTCTCCTCCATATTTACTTGTGAGGCAGTAGATGCTATGTGCATTTGATATTTACCTATTTCTGGGAGTATTATTTTCACTTTTAAATTTTTAGCCTTCTTTGATTGTTAAGCACTTTATTTTTAATTTTTCATGTTTAAGTTAATAGCAAACTTTTAACTCCTGACTGGACACTGACTGATGTGGATTGACTGAGAGAGAAAATTTTTGATAAGATAACCTAGAAAAAATTTTAGAAGTAAGACTTATAATTTAAAATTTTCAATTAGAGAATGTTTAATAATATAAAATAATCTAAGAAATTAAAAATCATTTAAATTATCTAGACCACAATCACTGCAATAATGATTAACACTTTAAAAATCAGTAGTTATGTCTACTGATTTAGTAGGCATAACTTTAATTTAGTGTATAAATTAAAGATAACACTTATATAATAAAACAGGCATGGAATTACCATACATATATAAGTTATAAATTTTAAGTTTTCTATCATTCCTTGATAAAAATTTAAGAATTTGAAGAGATCATAAAGCATTTTGCAAATAAATCAATGCTGTATAATTTATAAAACATGTTATAGTAAATTACCTTTATTTTGATTTTGTCTTGTTTCTGAATTTCAAATAATTCCAGATAGTCTTTGATTAAAACAAGTGCATGCTTGTACATTGTCAATCAAATTATGTCACATGTGAAGATCACAAGTATAAACTGAGAAAGCTTTGTCAGAGAAGACATGGCATTAAAACTTCTTTGAGCAATATTAATATTCTTAGCAGCATTCAGATCAAAGCTACTTTTAGGTATAATTTTCATTATGTTTTAGTTGTATATTTCTTTCTAATGTATGTTTTTTTGTCTTATTATGAATGCACATGAGCCTGGCCAGGTGGTGGCACAATGGATAGAGCCTCAAACTGGGATGTGGAAGACCCAGGTTTGAAACCTCGAGGTCGCTGGCTTGAGCGGTGGCTCATCTGGTTTGAGCCCAAGGTCGCTGGCTTGAGCAAGGGGTCACTCACTGCTGTAGTCCCCTGGTCAAGGCACATATGAGAAAGCAATCAATGAACAACTAAGATGCTGTAACAAAGAATTGATGCTTCTTATCTCTCTCCCTTCCTGTATGTTTGACCCTATCTGTCCCTCTCTTTGTCTCTGTCACAAAAAGAAAAGAAAAGAAAAGAAAATATTGCATATGAATATTACTAGGAAAAGGGCTTCAAAATTTTACCTGCCTGTGGATAAAATAAGACACAAAAAACTGAGTAAATAATACAACAGTAAAAACTATCAGATATCAATCAGAACATAGTGGAATTTTTGAGGATTCATGGTATTTTATTGGACCATTGAACCATCTGTTAACACAGAATACCTTGTTTTTTCCTTAAAGGAGATTATGGTTTAATTAAGAATATAAGATAGCTCAGAAATCAACACAAATGTGTTCAGGTAAAAACAAGTTATGGCAAGGGTTAGTAGAAAAGGATCTAGAGAATTATGCTGACAGATTGAGAAAGGAGTAAAAAAAAATGTCAAGAAGAATAAATAGAATACTGTGGAATATATTTTCATAGTTAATCAGATGCATACATGTAAGTGTCACTTACAGGCATTCTGTATACCGCCATATTCTGTAAAGGCAAAAATAATGAGAGACATGGTTCAAATGTAAATCCTGCAAGTATTTATTCAAAGCACATCTGTTTCCTACACTTCATGTTATAGGACAAAATAATAACAGAAAAACACAAGGATGAAAGGACAGTCGAGTTTTTACGTTTGTCACATAAAATGGATCTAGCAAGTTTATAATTTCACATTTTAACAAGATACCTATTTTCCTGTTCTCTGGCACACCTCTACCACCTGCATGGCCAGTAAAATTCCCTAATTACAATTAATTCGTGCTTCTTGGGTAAATAACACACAGCTTGCTTTCAGAAATTGCTTCATTTTGGGTCATATACTTTAAAATTATAGTTCAATTGATTTAAAGCTTTTATTTTGTCATTTTTTTCTGAAAAACTCTCACATCTCATAATCCTAATAAAATGGGTACATTATCTTTGTGGAGCAATAACTATATGTGTTATTTCTTAGTAGGCCCAAATTCACAAATATTAATTAATCAACACTTCTTTTTATGATACCAATAATTAGCAATACCGTATGTTTAATTTTTTAACTCACATTAACCAAAAATACATCATCATTATCATTCATCTTATTTTTATGATATTATTATTGTTATTACAATTATGCAAATCATTATGTGTCAAACATTCTTAGTTATTCTTAATGTCTTACTCTTCCTAGGCATGAAGTAAGTCTTTATTTCCCAGCATCTCTTGCACCATTATAGTCAATGGGTTGAAAGTAGAGGTCACATCCACCACTGATCAGAATGGATTATATAAGCTTTTCGTATGTGTTCTTCCATCCTTTGCTTATCCTTATCACTGATTGAAATGGAGATGAATTGTAGGGGGATCTTGGAAGCCAGTATTACAGATAGTCAGCCAAGGCCCTGAATATCTGCATGAAGGAAAAGGCCCCACACCTCCTACCTCACCTTCTATGTAGAAACCTGTTCTAGAACCTATATTTTACAGAAAGTAGCATTGTCCAAATAGTTTTTACTTATTACTAAACAAAACATACACTCATACTCAGGTTCTGTATTTGTTACATCTTGTCTTACAAAAAATATTAGCATGAATTCCAACTTACATGGATCTCAGTTTGATCTGAATGGATCTTACATTTCATGCACATATCATGGAACCTGTTTTCACAAACTGTTAATTCCATCACATCTCAGATCTCCTTCCTCAGATTGAAACTTAGTCATTCTTTTTTTCTTTAAATTTTTTTTAGAGAAAAATAGCAGGATGTCCCAGGCACACCCTCTTCCCAGCCCCAAAATCCAGGACTTGCTACTCCTCAGAAGGCCCTGGGCTTCTTTAATGAGAAATAGTATAAAGACATGAATTATGGGCACAGGGTTAAGTAGGCAAAGAGAAGGCATGTTCATATCATTTCAGATGCAACAGGTTAAACCTCTGACATTCAGACAGCATGTAACCATAAGGCAAGATTTACTCTAATTGAGATTTATAGACATCAAGTAAGACTTTTACAAGGTTATTTGTTAAAATATATTGATTCTCCAAGGACAGAAAGAATTCTTCAACTGTTGATAAATAATTTTTTCATTAATCTCACTTCCATTAAAACTTTCCCTTTGTACATCACATTTTTGTTTAAAAAACACTTAAATTTATGAATAATTTGAGTTGGATAACACTTCAAAATTTTAGACAGCTGTTATGTTACATGTAAGTACTGAGACTTAGAAAAGCCAAAACCAATGTAAGCAGTCTACATTTGAACTCATATCACCAGACCTCATATCCAGTCCTCTTCTAACTTGTGTTATTTCTTATATTGTCCAATTTATATCAGAGAAGTGTTCCACATTTGTATTTATAGAGGTATATCTGATCTTCATTGATGTAGTTTTACCTTTGTAATATCTCCAACATGTATGCCCTTTCTTGTTGCTATGGCTTAGACTGCTCGAGTCTCACCAACAATACAATTGTCTTCTTCTTCAGCTTTAAACTACATTTCCAGCCTTTCTAGCAGTTAGATGTGACCATCTACTGGATTCTGCCAGTGGAATATGAGGACACTGCTGTGTTTTTTCTTGGTCAAGTTTGTGAAGAACCTGAAGTCACTCATTCACACATTCTTTTTTCTTCCATGAGCTGGGTACTGATAATGACAAAGGTCTACAGGATAATAGTCACTCAAGACAAAAAAACCTCTTGCCCTTGTTCACCACAAAGAGGAGTAACAGTGACCAACAAACATTATATTTAGAACCCACTGACATTTTATTTGAGATGATGCAACTTTGAAAGTATTTGCTACCATTTTCATGCATATATAGTCTATCCCAATGCAAAGAGTTTTCTATTTTCTATTTTACGCTAAAGTGTGCATAAGTCTGAGATTGTCCTTTTACTTGCTTTGTATCACTTTTATCACCTATTTCTTTGAAAATTCTCCCTTTATTTTTCCCTTGCCTTTTTAGCTTCCAGCCTCACTTCTCTTTCATATGACATACCACATACCATCACATACAACATACTATTTTCATCATGGTTTTCAATAACAATAAAAATATTAATTATTTTTAATAATCATAAAAGCACTATTCCATTTAACTATATATAATACATGCAGGAAATAATACAGAATGCAATTGTTTCCAAATGTATTGTTACTATGACCACAATGTTTCAACTCTGTAACTGAGAAATAAAACAAGACAAATCTTTGTATTAATGAACAAATTTTATATAAATTACATCTGAGCACTTGCTCCATTCTTTAACAGTATAATGATCTGAAGCTTTAGAAATTCCAGCTCTAGCCTGACCTACGGTGGCGGCACAGTGGATAAAGCTTCAACCTGGAAATTGAGGTTGCTGGCCCGAAACCCGGCCTCCCTGTTAAGGCACATATGAGAAGCACCTACGACTTTGTGCTTTCTGCTACTTTCCCTGCCCTCGGAACATTCTCACTCTCTCTCTTTTTTTTCTCCAAACTCAATAAATAAAATCTTAAAAAATAATTCCAGCTCTTAGACGCTTATTCAACATTGGTTAAAAAACTCCATATTAATATCACAACCTATACAGTCCCGATAATTTCTAAATTTATTAACAATAGTTATACAATTGCTTAACAAGAGAAAATCAAATTTTAATACATGCACAGGAGGAATTCACATAGGCATAAAATTTCCAAAAACTATTGGGTAATAGTGGGTATATAAGACATTTTTAGGAAAGGAAAAAGAGTGGGACAAAGTATTCAATTTCAGTAGTGAATATAGGTAATTTACAGGTAGTTGAGGAAGTCTGGCACACACATTCTGGGAAAGTCTTTGCTGGGTGCCTCAGAAACAATGGGACATAGGGCATATTTAGCTAACATATGCCTGCCTGGAACTCTTCAATTTATCATACTTAATTCAAATTCTAAAAACAACACCATATAGATCAATTGATTTGAGTGCAAAAGTCCAAATTTTTCACATATAGTGTATTTTATATCTACTTTCCCCAATTTTTCATTCGATGTTGACTGCACTCCAAGTCAACAAAGAACAGGTTCTAGCAACTAAAATGTAACCCCTTTGAGTAAGGGTTGCATTATATTTTCTTTGTGACCATTCATGGAAATTCAATAAACTATAGATAAGTTCATTGAATCTCACTAAAATAATGGGTAAAGGCAAAGATGCTTTCAAAATTATTTTAATTTGCATATTAGGTTTCCAGCTCTTTGGTCAATTTATTCTAAGTTGTACTGTTTATTAAATTTATAATTTGCCAATACTGTGTACAGCATTACCTTCTTCTTCTTTTTCTTCTTTTTCTTCTTCTTCTTCTTCTACTACTACTACTACTACTACTTTTTTTGCCACAATGTGCTCATCTGTAGCAATTTTCTTTTGAGTCATAATTTACTGGGTCTTTCATAGCATAAAATTAATTTGGAAGCACTATGTTGGTATAGCAAAAGACACATATTTTTTCAAGTTAGCTCTCCAGCACCTGTGAATTTAAACTTCCATACTAATAATTATGTTATGCCTCATTCATAAGATGCATATTTCTGTTTACCTTAACAAGTAGCATTATGTTATCTTTTTTGTGGCATAAGCACAGGAGAATGTTCCTTTGGATAATTATATTGATTGGTAGATAATTTAGCAGATGCTGCTTGTTCCCCAGGAATTTTATGTGCGTAGTCAACCCCCTTCCCACATAATTTTCTGGTTTTCATTCTTTTTTATCCTTGAATCCCTCTGTTATATATATTTTTTATAAGTAGACTCATCTCTCTTTGAAGCCTGCTCCTTCCTCTTTAATTGCTCACCACCCAGTATGTTTAACCAATACTTCCCAAACCTCACCTTTTCTCTTCAGGTCTTCCAGTAACATCCAGTATCCTGGATACTGGATCCCACTGTCCAGGGCACATCATAATCTGAGGAAGAGTCTGAAAAATGCCGCTATTATTTATGTTATGCACATATAATAGCAAGTCATGTATCATACCACCCACCCCTGCACGCGTGCAAAACGGGCTTCACTTACCCTTAGTTCTCAAAATCACCATTTTCAAGTCTGCATGTTTTCGACTTCTTAACTAGAGCATGTGAGTCCTGTTGTATATTACCACTCATGGATTATAATGTGGAAGGATGTGGATGAACATATGCAGTAAGAGCATATTTATTAGACTTTATGGCTACTAGAATTCTTCAGTTCTTATTTTTGTGATTTATCCTGGGGGTAGTGGTAGTGAAGACACAGAAAATCCCCACAGACATCTTACAAGAAACACTTGTAAGGTTGATAAATATTCTGTTCAGTTCTTCCCCTGGACCTCCCTTAAGCCCCCCCCCCCCACTTTAGAAAGGAGGTAAAAACTATTAGGACACATTTTTACTCTCTCCAGAGCACATCCACACTTTTACCTGTCTTATTCTCCCAGGTGTGTTCTCTCTCTCTTTCCTAAACCTCAAGGGCCTTTCTTTTACCAATGTAACTTGTTTCCTGAGCCCATGAAACCCAGATGGCTCACTCCTTCCACAGCTGACGTCTACCTCTGTGACTTTTAAAATAAATTCCTGTTTGTATTTCAATTTTGGCTCCGTATTTTTTCTTAGCCAGAACTCAAGTACAGAGGTTGCTGAATCAAAGTTTAGTCAATGGTAACATTCTGGTGCAATTTTGCTTTTCACAGTAGCAGTTTTTCTTAATACCTTAAAGCAAAAATGTTATTTTAATCACAGTTTGCTCAACATACATATACCTGTGTATATATTAAAATAATAATGCTAGTTTTGTCATTTGGGGAATATTCTAATATTATTCTTTAAAATGTATTTTCACTATCAAATACTTATTCTTGAAATTTTGTTAACTAATAATTGAAAGATTAAAAAATGTTATTTTTATTTATTGATTTTCATTAGAGAAGAAGGGAAAGAGAAAAAGAAAGCATGAGAGAGAGAGAGAGAGAGACTGATTTATTGCTTCATTTATTTATGTATTCATTGGTTGGTCCTTGCATGTGCCCTGGCCAGGGACCAAACTCATAACCTTGCTGTATCAGGATAACAATACTCTAACCAACTGAGCTATTTGACTAGGCCTATAATTAATTTTTTTTAGAAATATATTATTTAATTCTCACACAAATATAAAATGTAGGTGTTATGCATGTTTTCTAGTTAAGGAAACTAAGTCACCAAGAATTGAAATTTTTAACCCATGATGCTATGACTAATGAACAGTACAAAAAAGTTTGCAATCTAAAGGTCATTTGTCTGATTCCAAAGGTCATTTTACTTCTAAATATTTTAACTCATTTATAAAAAGAAAAACTTCAAAATGCATTTAGTTCTATGTATTATTTGTTCCCTTGTTATTAATGTACTCTATGTAACATTAACAGCTAAATATAAATTGGTATTTTCATGCCAACACATGTTGATGTACTTTCAAATGTTTAGAAATGATTTGCTCTGAAACTTAACACTTATCCTTGCATCATTTTTTTCTCCAAGTACAAGGTTATCCTGACATTTACTATTCATTTTACAAGAAAAGAACTTAAAGAGCCAATTTGCATGTTTTCTGATTTACCTGAGAGTTAGAAATTCCCTACTGTTAGTCATTTAGAAAGTAGGTGTACCTATTTGAAATGACATTTTTCCTCCATAATACTTTCTGTTATATACTTCCTGGTATCTCATTAAAGGTGAATTACCTTCTCATTACACATTTCAAGGGATAAATTAGTATCTGTAATATAGGGCATACAGAGGGGTAGATTCAGAGAAAGGCAATGAATCTGTGCTCTAAAGAAGGTCTTTCATTTTTCTGTTAAGGAAAGTTACTTAATTTTTTTTAACCTAATTTAATTGAGAATTTAAATTTGAAATAGATATCTTATTTTATAAACATTACTACAATTAATATAACATTCTCTGATGATAATTAAGAATATAGTAATTATAAAAAGGCATTTACTAAATTCCTAATGATTTAAATTTTACTTTATGTTTCATTTATTAATCCAAAATAGATAACTGATGTTAGTTCAGCAAGAACATGAATTGATCTGTGAATTACCATTATGACTAACTTCTTGCTAATCATTATCAACAAATAACCTCTATGGTTTAACCAGATACAATGTGCACTGTACAGCAGGTCCTCAAATAACATCATTTTGTTCAAGGACATTTCCTTATAATGTTGATAAGAAAAGAAATTGATTTCCAACAGGAGCTACTGTTGGTATGGAGTCCGCAAGTTCTCCTCACGTCTGCTCAAGTTTTCTCCATAGACTTTGGCGTTCTCCCACTTCCCAAAGATGTGCACGAGGTGAACTGGCATCTTTGCATTGTCCTAGTCTGAGTGGGTGGGGGGAGGTGAGTGTGAGTGGCCCTGGGAAAGAAAGGCCTTGAGGTCAGCCTGGGTCCTGCCTTGTACCCTGAGCTTCCAGTATGGGTGTTGGCAGCTCTACAGTGAAGTAAGCAGTTTGGAAAATAATTCCCTTACTTGTTTTTATTAATTTTCCTTCAGTGTGTATATTGCTCACATTTTTTTCAATGTTTAATATGAGAATTGTTCTGGGTCTTTGTTTAGAAGTTTGGTGAGGTTTCTGTGCTCAGATATATGCAGTAGAATTTAGCACTTATTTATATCATTTAGCTTATGATGAAATTGTTTTTATTATATGTCATTTTGCTTAAAGTTGCAATCTCCAAGAACCTAGCAATGACTTCAATGAGGACTTACTTAACTCAACCATTGTAATATTTCATCTCTAGAAGCTTACAATTGTAATTGGTAGCAAATTACATTAAATGACAAAGTAAAAAAATATCTATTTTTAATTTTATTAGATAAAAAAATCCATGAAAAGGTTATATTTTGATTAACTTAAAAGAGGAATATTTGTTATAGTATTTGAAAGAAAAAGCAATAAAGAAAAACTATAATACTGACCTAACAATATAGTCAACACTCTAATCACTTGCTAAACAAACTAATCTCTATTAAGTTATAGACAGAGGTTTATATAAGTGACTGAAATAAGTAAACACATTTTAGGATAAAGAACTGATGAGAGTTATCAATAAGGCTAAAAATTTCTGTATCAGTGTTATTGAAGGCATAAAAATCAATTATATTATGTAATTTTATTTCTGATGACCCAACTAAAATGATAATTAGAAAATATGGTATATATTCTCATCAGAATAGAGAAATAAATTCAGAAAAATCATATGTAAATTTAAAACAAATTATTTTTTCTGCATTAAAATAACAATCAGAATAAACAGCATTTTGGTTTCTTAACCATAACTCAAAGTGAAGGAATTAAAGTAAACTTTCTCTCTGGTGGCAAACTGGTTCCAAACTTCTGTTAGATATTATCTTTGTAATTGTTTTTTGGAGCTGAAACATAAAGGACAGCATTATTCAGCTATTTACAGAAACGAAGCTGCCCTGGCTAGACTATTCAGAGCTGGTTTTAAAAGAGGTAATTTCCATTAAGTTTGGTTCTTGCTACAAGGTTTCCCTCTATTCTCCAATCAGATTGATACTTCTCTTGGAGAGCAAAGCTTTTTAACCTTGCAGATCTCATCCCCAGAGCTAAAGATCAATCAGTACCAGTAAAAGAGGATTCACAGGAGTACTTCCCCACAGAGAGCTAGACAGCTTCAAGAGTAGTACTTCAAACAAGTAATTTATTTTTATAAACAGTATAAATAAAACAGAAATAGGAAGAAGTTCGCAGACATACAGCATTTCACTTTCTTTCAGCACTCTGGATATTTTTATTTTATTTTATTTATTTTATTTTATACAGGAGGTCTGCAAGCTGTGATAGTTGCTTAATTATGGGGGATCTCCAAGCTGTTCAGGTATAATTCAAATAAGTCATGACCCTCTTCATTAGAGTTTTATTTAAAATGCAGATAGTCTTAAGGTGGTACTTGGCTATCTGAATAATTATAAATCTATAGTTGTTTTTGGGACATTTACTTTTGAAAATATTAGGATATTGAATGATTTCTAAATAAATGTTATAACTTAATATTGACCCCAAAATTTTGTTCTATTTACATTTATCTACATCAGCACTTCCCAAGTACATTTCAACAATTTACTGAATAACTCCAATGAACCCTTAATATACTAATGTGTATTTAAATCTTCGAGTCTGATAATGTACACTATCTCCTAAAAAACAAACATTTTGGAAGGAACAACATTCCTCAGGACTCACATTACTATGACAAAACTGTTGGAAAAACTGAACTCCATCATATTATCTGAGAATTCATGCAACATAACATTCTTCAAATAAAAATGGAGAAAAATGCAAAAGAAAGTCCACTCGACTTACACCCTGTCTGACATATTGTTGATTGCAGAACTTGGACTAGAATTAGGATCCAAATTGAACATACTTCTCATAATACTTTGCCTTTAGGGAATAATTTCATCTCTCAATGATGCTCTTTAAAGCAGAAGATATAACAAAAATTTTCAATCAGTACTGAATTCCCCCAAAGGAAATGGTCATTGATTTTTATCTCCTCTTTGTAATTCCAGGATCTCATGTGATGTAAAACTGTAATGCCTAATTATGCTGTTATACAAGTACAGCCACAATAATGTTAAACATTTAAATCCAAACTGAAAAAAAATTAGTAACATAAATAGCTATTTCCAAAAGCAAGTATTTTTAAACCAAGTAATAAAAATTCTGATAGATTAATGAAGCTTTGCAGTATTACTCTGAATAATGAGGGTTTTTGTCATTACAGAGACATCTTATAAAATTGTATGAAATTTCATTATGCCTCATTTTCTCATCAGCACAAATTACTTACATATCTGCCATGTGATATGTGCCATATCTTGTCTACAGAGAGCTTTTACAGCATTGGGTCCAATTGACCTGTCTGCTATTTTCCAGCAGTCCAACATAAACAAACATTTAAAATGTATCTTTTAAATGAATATATTAATATCAAATTGTATTTCAAGTGAATCAAATAATTTTTAACCTTTAGTAATGCCTTTTCATCCATAAGAACTTTAATTGGACATATTAAGCTAAAACAGAATGTTGCATTCTCCTTATGCATTTCAAAGAGAACAAAAAGGCACATATCTAGACTAAAAATGAACTTGTGTCACGTTAAAGAAATAGCTGATTGGTTTGCTAAATGAATGAACTTGCACATTGCATTAGCATATAAGAGACACATCTATCATATGCCAAGTATAAATGGAGAAAAGTTTCGTGAACTTAAGAAAAAAAAATGGTGATAAATATGACCCACACAGCAAAACTCAGTTTTGAACACTAGTTCATTAAAATTGACTTTAATAAACTTTCTGAAGAAACGATTTAGATTTGTTCTTTATGATGATCTAACATATGATTAAATTTTTGTCATAATTCGATAAACCTCTGCAGAAGTGTTAACGAAAAATATCACCACACCTGCGTAGTTATTTTAACTTCATGAACATAGCTTGTGGCATTTATACCTTTCAGCTCACAACATCAAATTTATATTGACATACCTATAATTTTATGATGAATCTAGACACAGACTACAATTTCCTCATGCTTAATAAATCATTTCTTTTTCGCTTGTTTAAAAATGATAGATAGTTATGTTTTACAGAGAAGACAGGGCCAGGTGCTAAAAACAGGTGTTATGCGGTTATATAAATGCTACACTAAGAGATAAATGGATATAAACTGTCCATCCTCAACAAGACTGTTGAAAAGGGTAAACACCTTCATTTTACCTAGAAACATGAATTCCAAAATGAAGTTTGCCTTAATACTTATATGCTCTTAAAATAATATTAAATCTGTAATGATTCTTTATATTTTTATAAATATTATCTACATATACATATTAATTTATTATATTTCAGCATAGTATAAAATAATATGTATATATTTCATTTTGTGTGTGTTAAATACATCACCTTTTTTATGAAGATGTAGTTACACATTCAAACTTTGTCAATAAAGTCAAAATCGCAGTATAACTGATTTCTGCTTCAACTGGTTGATTTAAATCTAGTAAATATAAACTGACAATCTGCCCAACTTGGTGATTATCTTTTCTTGATCTCCAAGAAATAATTCACCGAGATAATTCACCAACTCATAACTTGACAAGTAAATAAAGATATAGATACTTATAAATATTCAATGTTTTCACAGCCACTTTAAAATTGCTTCTGATATATTTTTTAAAAAAATTATTGTATTCTATTGTAATCATGTTGTGATAATAGCCATGATAATTTCATATCCTTTAGAACTAAGAACACTTTGGGAGCAATGAAAGTTAATATCAAGAAACAATGCAGTGATAGAGTTAATGTTTTACTTGAAATGTACTAAAAATGCCATTTATTCTATTTTTAAAGTTCAATATGGTAAAGTGAATTAAGCTAAAGCATAGATAACCTGTAAAATATTTTTTCTTTTTAAAATTCATAATAGCACGTATTATCTTGTGAATCTATTTTAATTTGAATTTTTTAAAAAATGTATAATGTGTATTTAACCTTTTGCCTACTATATGTCATATATAAGGATTGCCCTGTAAAAATCTAATAGCTATCTTAACAATAGTGTGTAATGAGATTGACCTCAGGTACTCTGAAGCTCAATCTTTGGATTTTTATTCATCAACATCTATTCAGTGTAGCCAGGAAAAGTCTACATGCTGAACTGTAAAGAAAACCTCTTGTCAATAAAAATTATATGTGTATGACACGTTTATAAAATGAAAGCTTAAATCCAAATTTTAAGCTTCTGCATTAATATTCAAGAAAGGAAATTATTTTTTCTAAAATATGTACACAGACAAATATTTAAGCTTATATTTTAAGATTGTTAACTAGACTCTAATTGTCTAAGTATAGACTACAATTGCTGAGAAAATTGGTCACATGAAAAGATCTAAAGCAAAGGCTTATTTTCCAAAACTATGTAAGTAATAAAAAACGCCAAATAATGTTTCTGTGTTATCTTCTGCCTGTACAAGCAAACTGCCATTTCAATAGTTAACTACACAATAGTGGGCATATTTTCACAGTGCCTCTTAATGCCAGGCATCCTGCATAGCTTCAGTTTCTTGTCAAAAAAGGGAATGACTTTATAAATAATTATTCCAGAGAATAATAGCTTTATGTACATACTTTTAAAATAATTTTTAGTTAGAAATATAACATATAAGCGATAGGTGGTAAGTAAGAATGGAATGAAATAATCTGCTAAGATTTTTTCATCTTTGATGTGAATCAAATGTATCTATTTTAGAACACATACTCATAAAATCTATGGTGAAAGGAGTAGTCTTCATTAGCTCTGCACAAATTTAAGAGATTAATTATATTTATTATTTTAAATTAAATCACTGTAATGAAATTAATTACATTTATTGAGCTGCCATTATGTACATGGTTCTAGGATTCAAATGGAAGGATGTGACCTTCCAGGATGTTCAAATGTCCTGAATTAACCTAATGTGTTCCCTATATCACTTTAGTCACTCGGAATGATTTTCCCCCAAGTGGGAAAGTTTCAGTTGATTTTGGCCTAAAGTAAAAGGTTGTTTGCAACAATGGTGATGGATTTACCAGCTGTCATTAATGTTTACTTGACCATCGATGAAAGTTCTAAGTGCACTGTTGGGGTTCAGAAAGAGAATATACCAGCAAAGGAAGTTTGAGAAATTTTGGTAAAACAAAATAAGGAGGCTTGATTTCTGTAAGATGTGCATATAACCATAATTAAAACTAAGCTATTACTATATACAATTGTAGATATGTAGTTATAACTAAAAATAACGATACCCATAGTTAGAGGTCTCTGTGTGTGTGCTAAGATTTCCAAAAGGAGGGTAGAATATGAATATCTCTCATTTTTACAAACATTTTTATTTCATTTGTGTGTGTGGAGTATCAAAAAATGTGTTGCCAAATGCCAATTGGGTAAAGATTTTGAGAAAATGGAAGGCACCAAAGAGCTCTCCTGCTTGTTGGTTCATGAAGCCTGGACTTAAGGTATTGTAAGCATTTCACTCTGGTTACCAGAGGCAACTTGAAAGGTGTGCTTCTGCTGTCAAAAGTCATTATCTATGAAAACAAATAATAACTATCACTTATGGTTTAATAACTAGTGTTACTATTTCCAAATTATTGTATGTTTATTGCTTGCATGTCAATGTTACTGAGAAAATACACCATTTATTTTTGATATCTGGTTTATACATTTAAATAATTTTGCAAAATATACATATTCTTTTTCCCTCAATGGAGAATCCTTTACAGTAATAAAACTAAGAAACTCTCAGTATTTAACATTATTATTCCTTAATTTCTTATTTGGCAAAATAAGTATTTTCCCATGAATTAATGCTTATGATAATATTCTGCTACTAAATGCATAAGAAGTATTTAACCAGAGATATAATTTACTTAGCTGTTTTACATAGCAGCTTCATATTTGCATATCTTTTGCCTGTACAAGCAAACTGAAACAAACCAGCAAGCAATTATCTGATTTGTTCATTCATTCAAAAAGAAGGGGATGCTTCATAACTTCCATGAAATAAATTTGGCATATTCAATTAGATAACAAGAGGTTTTGATTATCCAATGAGATTGTTGATTTTGTCTGTTAGATGCAGCACTTGTTCCAAAATATTTTTCATATTTTCCATAATTAGATTTTTTTTCTCTAATTATTTTATACCTTTTTCTCTATTATTATTTATATAACAATATATATAAATTTTTGCTTCCCTACATATTATATAATCATATAAATACTGTTAGAGTCAACAATAATGTTTCCAGAGCAAATTATAGTCTTTGCTGAATTGCTAAGCATAAATATTATTAATAAATGTTATTTTAATTTTCATAAAGCATTTTAAAAAATAAACACAGGTCACCGTGTTATATATGTTTATAGATTATTCACTCTAAGATTATAATTTATTCTATTTTATATATGTGCATGATGCATATATGCACATATGTTAATATATCTATATACATGTGATATCTACATATCTTGTTTTAAGATGCATTTTCTTTTTATAAGTTCATTAAATAAGAAATTCTAAATTCACAGATTATGATAATTAAATGCTTTTTGAAATGAAGGATGAAGTTCAACTTTTGTAATTATTTTCATTGTAGTTCTGCCTCTTATACAGACATGGATTTATAGTTTTATACTAATCTATTATAACTTAGTAGCATTATTTTGCTTACATAGCCATCCACTGACCCAGTGAATCATAGTGGATACTCAGTTTAAGCCCTTCCACTCTAAACAGCCCTCCATCCCCAGCCCCACTTCTCAAAGATTCCTTCTTTGTTGTTGAGGTCTTTTATAGCTTTTTGTTTGTTCTTTGTGTTTAAGGTGAGTATAAAGAACTTTTTGATATCTTAAGGACAAACTTAAATTGTGAAAAAGATGATTAAATAAGAAAAGTGACAATGTAAAGTTAAAAAAAAATGCTGCAAGACTAATCAGAGGAAAAAGTGTTTAAGTTTGTTTGATAGCTAGGTTTTTGTTGAGGAAGCCAACATCACAGGAAAGAAAAATAGAAGTGAGTCAAAGAAATCTGCATGAAGAGGCCAACTTGAATTCAGAGTGAGTAAACAAGTCAGATGAGTCACAGGCTCTAACCTGACACCCAAATCACTGCATTCATAACAAGACAGTCCAAGTCATGTTTTTCCCCCTTCTAAGAAACTACTCTCTATAAATCTCCAATTATAGGAACCACATAGTAACTTCCTTAGCATGTTGATGGAAAAGACATTCTCATTTATTTTGTTATACGATCTTAGGTCAGATTATATTATATTTGGTAAATATTGATTCTTATTTTAAATCTAAAAATAAATTTGCTAATATTCTTTTCATCTTTTTTTCCCTCCTTTTCCCCCTATATAGTCAGCCATTATTCTATTAATATAGTCCCTAGAACAAACTAATCTTTTAAATTCTCATTCATATATTTCTCATCTCCATAAAACTAATTATGGTATTTATTTAAGAATATAAAATTTACAGACTCTGCTCTGATAGATTGTCTCAGTTGCTTAGTTGACGATAATATTGTAATAATAATTTCACTCAAAAGAGTAGTTTAAGCAATTTGGTCAGACACCTCATTGACAGACTAGACTTCACCCACAAGCCTCCAGATCTAATAAAAGTGTTTTTGTCTTTTTTGAAAGAATTCTCTAAATTTCTAACCATTGCCACTTAACATATTTGCCACTGACAGATTAATCTTTGAATGAAATTTCAAATATTACTTTTAGCATACCCTAGCATGGTCAAATTTTTCAATAAAAAGTCGTGCTTAAATTAAAAGAATGATTCCCTAGGCATTAAGGTTTTTTATAATTTGGTGCATACTTGTTTTAATTGTATGTATCCCTTCACCATCATTGTACACACACTAAATAATCTCTTGATAATTATCACTTTAACAACTTCAAAAATAATTTGAGCCTGACCAGGCGGTGGTGCAGTGGATAGAGTGTCGGAATAGGATGCGAAAGACCCAGGTTCCAGACCCCGAGGTCGCCAGCTTCAGCGCGGACCCATCTGGCTTGAGCAAAAGCTCTCCAGCTTGGACCCAAGGTTGCTGGCTCCAGCAAGGGGTTGCTCGGTCTGCTGAAGGCCTGCGGTCAAGGCACATGTGAGAAAGCAATTAATGAACAACTAAGGTGTTGCAACAGCAACAAAAAACTAACGATTGATGCTTCTAACCTCTCTTCGTTCCTGTCTGTCTGTCCCTATCTCTCCCTCTCTCTGACTCTCTGTCCCTGTAAAAAAATAAATAAATAAAAATAAAATCTTTTAAAAATAATTTGAGATTTACATTAAAGGACTGGTTAAAAATAGATCTTCAAAACCTTTGAAATATTTTTTTCAAACATGATTCAAATAATTTGATTTTGAAATATATCTAAATTGTTCTCTGTTTTGGATTTCCTTTTATTCTTCCTTTCCAAATAGTAGGTTTAAATATAATATAATATAATATAATATAATATATATCATAATTTATTTTATTCTACTTATTAAATTCTGCCCAGTGGTCAATAGTTTCCTGCAGTTATGTTTCATTTTTACCCTCTGTTTATGCCTTAAGAAAAAGACAACATGTTATCTATTTTATGATAAATTTCTTCTTTATATGTCTCTACACGATTTGTATAATATATATTTTATCACTTGATATATGACAATTTTTTAATAACAATAAGTCTCAAAATATTTACATACCATATAATGAGCAAGCTTATCTTAAAAATCACTTCTGTAAAGGCAAAATATTTGAATCTATAAATCAAAATATTTTGAGCTATGATACTTTCAATGCATATCACTGTCTAAGAAAAACACGGCCCATGACACTATTCATTAGGAACATAACATCTTAACCTTTTCAGATGTCTTTTGTCAATTGCCTTCCTGGTTTCTGACTGAGTTTGCTTCCAGAAAAATAATGATTAAATGTGTTGTTTGCTGACAATCTTCAGCCCTCTAGATTCTTGTCTCCTGAAAATCTATTGAGAATTTAGAATCTTAGGTTTTAGAGCTAACTATACATAAAACCCAAGTTATACTTTTTTAAACATACATTGTTCTCACAAATAAAACACCTTAAGAAATAGAAAAGTTATGGTGAATTTTATTTTTTATTTTATTAAGGGTTATTATGTGCTATTTTTATTTCTTATAACATCCTGCCCTTTGATATTTTCTGGCCATCTTTATATGCAAAAGTGATTGCAACTTCAACAATATTACTTAAGGTTATTTTATATCTGTATAAAGTATTATAATTATTTACAAATGTTTAAATTCTCTCTATCTAGTAGTAGATTAATTGGTATATTTTATGTGTTAATTAACATATTATATAATTAATAATTTTGCATTAAACTTAATCTTACATACTATAAAATAAATAGAAAAAATGTAAAAGAACTAAGTCAAAGAAGATGAAGTTTTAGAAGACATTCCCAGAATTTATATTGACCATTAAAGATATACAATTCCTATATTTTTCATTTTTACTATTATGATTATCTTGATATGAAACCAGGAAGATAAGATAATTATAGAACATTAAATACATTATCAACTGAGTAAAAATTACTATATTTTAATATATCAAGAAACAAGCCTGACCAGGTGGTGGAGCAGTGGATAGAGCGTTGGACTGGGATGCAGAAGGACCCAGGTTTGAGACTCTGAAGTCGCCAGCTTGAGTGCGTGCTCATCTGGCTTGAGCAAAAGCTCACCAGCTTGGACCCAAGGTTGCTGGCTCCAGCAAGGGGTTGCTCGGTCTGCTGAAGGCATGACCACATGGTCAAGGCACATGTGAGAAAGCAATCAATGAACAGCTATGGTGTCGCAACAGCAACGAAAAACTAATGATTGATGCTTCTCATCTCTCTCCGTTCCTGTCGTCTGTCCCTATCTATCCCTCTCTCTGACTCTCTCTCTGTCTCTGTAAAGAAATAAATTAATTAATTAAAAAAAAGAAACAAGTAAGTTTATTGTTAAAAATATTATATAATTAGGCACTTGACACATCATGAATTTCTCTGCAATAAAAATATAAATGCTAAATATTTTATAACATAAACATGCCAATAATGTGCTTTATGAATTTTTGTAACATATTTAAATGTCATAGATTATATATCTTTTAACATCACTCTAAAATAAACTAAAAATATCTAATTTAACTTATCCTTTTGGGTATACATTCAACAAGTATTTGAAACACTTATATGTGCAAAGCATTATGCATGGCACAGAAAGTATGAGAAAGAAGAGGCCAGTTCTAGCCTCCATAACATTAACATTTTTTGTGTAAATCTCTGATAAACAAGCATGAGATTAATTTGCAGACTAATCTACCAGTGCTATTTTTCCTTGAAAAAAATCTTGCTCAATATTCAAACAATTTGTAATTTTTAATAATTCTGTCAAAATTATCACTAGATATATATTCAGATGTTAAAATAAAACATATGATGGTTTCTGTTTTACAATACTTACTGTGGACAGTATATGTGGGTAAGCACATTTTTGATCAAAACATTTGATTTTGAAATTGTATTTATTAATTTATTTTTTTGTCCTAAATAAAGCAAAAATCAAGATGATTTTCAAAATCATAAGCACTTAAATATAATTATTTTGGAGATGAAAAAAGATAGCATTAAAGCACACTGAAACTATCAATTCATATGTAAATTATATGAATCAAAAGAGATTCAATAGAAGCTTATATTATCTGGTACTAAATGACAAATTTTTGTGCTGAAAAATAGGCTGAATATGAGCTTACTTAATACTGGAGAAAATGTGAAAAATAAAATGTGTTATGTAGACAATACATGATACTAACCAACTAATACCAGCTTCTCCGGAAGACAATGCTCCTTCTGATACTGACTTCTGAGAAAAAGAACCTTTATAAATCTTTCATATATATGGTAATAGCTTGAATAACAATGCTAACATAAATGTAGTTTTAGTTATATTGATATTTTAACAGCTTTGTGCCAGAAAGAGGATGACTAGCTGTTAAAAAAATGTATTTACAAAGATTCCAATTCAATGAAGATGCTACACAAACTAACCCATAATAGAATTCTCTGGAAGGTCACTTAGATAATGCAGTAAAAATTAGAAAATTGTGGGAATGGGTGTATTACATATCCCTCAGTTATTTTTTAATGAGTATTACTTGTCAAACTTGAACTAATATTATGATTTGGGTAGTTTCTGGTTATATTCTTTTGAAAGAACCTAAAGGAATATATATTTTTTATGTAACGATGGAAACATCTATGTAAATCAGAGATAACTGACAGGTAAGTTCACCTTTACTCTTGAAAATTAAAGGGCCTACTAAATTCAAATAGAATAGATTGCAATGTGCTAGGTTAAATATATATACATACATATATATATATATATATATATATATATATATTTGATTTATAAATTTCAGTAAGACTTGAAGAAAATATATTATCTTTAGGATATTTTCTGCTGAATATTATTGAATATATGAGACCATTTGAAGAATTTATATCTAAAATAAATAATAACTTAGAATTTAATGCCTGACAATTTGGTAGCCAACATAAGATTGACAGGAGATCAAATGCTTTTTTTATTAACCAAAAATATTAATTATTTTTAGAGAGCATATATCTCACAGCTTGTTATATCTTTAATTTTCATCTGCATAAAATTTAAAACAAACAAATTTTCTCTTCTAAAATATGCAAAATTTGAATTTTTTATAAGTTTAAGTAATATTACTTAAAATACTATTATGAACTAAATATACTCTTAATATACAACCCAGAAATTGCACTTCTTGGTACTTACTAAAGAGGTTGAAAAGGTATTCTCACTCAAAAGCTTGCAAGCAAACATTTATAACAGCTTGATTCATTATTGTCACAACTCGGAAACAACCAAGATGTCTTTAATAGTGAATGGATAAGTAAGCCATGGTACATCCAAATAATGAAATATTATTCAACAATATGAGACAAAGTAAAACTATAGCAACAGTAAAAAGATGAGTGGTTGCCAGTGATTAAGAGGGAGAGAAGAATGAAAAAATGGAGCATGGATTTTTAGGGGTGTGAAAATAATTCTGCATGACAGTATAATGGTGGATACATGCCATTACATACCTATCCAAGCCCATCGAATAACAACACTAAGAGTAAACTTTAATATAAGCTATGAATTTTGGGTAATAATAATGTGTCAGTGTAGGTTTATGAATTATAACAAATGTATCATTCTGGTGAAAGATGTTGAAACAGAAGAGACTATGCATGCCTAGGTAAAAGGAGTATATAGGAAATCTCTTTAGTTTCTGCGTAATTTTTCTGTGAACCCACATGTTATATAATTGCAAAGCAACATGGTAGATCAAAAAGGAGTTATTTAAATTTAAATTTAGATGTTATTTTTAATAGTGTATGAATATGAATCTCATTCCTTACCATAGATTGTGATATAACAGATATATTGTATCACATTTATATATTTTGAAGAAGTTCTTCATTAAAAAAACATGTGCCTGATTTCCGTGTGTACTGTAATTGTTAATATGTTATACGTGTATGGCAAGTCATGTTTGAAGACTGCCACAAAGAGTCTAGTTATCACTGACAATTCAAAATTTGACAACAAGAAATAATGGTTCTTTGATTACATGTTAAACATAAATAATTATAGTTACTAAACAAATGATCTGAAAAAATATGACATTAATGAATGAGTAAACAACTTCTTAAAAATAGATGGTCTAAATCAAATAATGATTATTATGTAAATTTCATTTGGAAAGAGGCGGAAAGATAAATACAGCAATATAAAGTTTATAATTACCTATATTTTACCTGTAAATACTTCTCAAGCTTTTTATTTAGGCTTTTTATAGTATTCTTGATCTTTTTTCTTCTCTGCTTTACAAAATTGTACATCTATGTTTGAGTACGTTGTTGCAAGTGAAGTTTCTTTCATGTCTTTTAAAAAGTCTGGGCAGAGTAAGGAGACTTTTAACACTTCAATTCACTAACTTTGTTGACTATAGCAATTAATCCAAGTGCTCTTGAGCTTTGTTTTATTACTGTAAAACAAGAGATTTAGATTATGAAGTGTTTGATGTCATTTCTACCTTTACAATTCTGTGATTCTTATGGATTTATTTTTATATTTGTTTTTCAAGAAGTAAGAAAGTCATTGAGAGTCCTTTGAGTAAAACATTTTTCCCCTCTCTTTAATGTAACTGCATTTGTTGTCATTGTTTTTACCTTCGTTATCTCAAAAACTCAAATTTTGAGTAATTAGTTGGTACTATGGGGTTAGGTTCTGGAAACAATATCTGTTTCTCTTCCTTTTAGAAATTTTCTATTTAAGTTCTACGTTTGTGTCTATTAACAACATGCATTTGATACTACCTAAACATAACACCAGAGAACTATCCCTCATATTTTAAATGCTAATGACTTCCAAGCACTGTACATAGCGTATGTAAACTTGATGTATAATTCTTACATCCAGTCTGAAAGAGTGATGTTTGTTCACACTTAAAAAATTAAGAAAACAAGACTGCAAAGAACCATCCATCATTAAGTTACAGGGACTGATTTAGACTTATGTCTGCCTAGCTCTTTTTCTTTTTCTTTTTACTGTACCACACTGAATTTAAGTCACTATTAAAAACTGAATGCATGCATAGTCTCAAAGTATATGTCAAATAAAGGATTTTAAGGCAAGTTATTTACTTTTATTTAATATAGCCAGTTTGTTTTAATTCTTGATGCCACAGGCTAACTGTAAATATGCCAAATTGGGTTATAAACTCCTTGAAAGCCGAAACCAGGGTGATCAGAATAAATCTCTTCATTTTCAGCACTTAGCTTATTAAAGAATATGCTAATTCCTTTTGGTTCTAACACTTATATGTTTTAAAATGAAGTTATTTAAGAATTATTTTAAAATAATACTTGAATAATGATGATTTTTGGTTTAACAAATTGTCAGTGAAACAACATTGGTATGAGTTAATGGGATGTAATCCTCAGCAGGAGAGTAAGATCCAGCAGTAAGATTTGGAGTCTGATGAGACAAATAGGCAGAATGCCATCGCCTGTGGACTCCTCTGCTTGCTGCATATCATTTTTCCACTTTTTCCTTTACATTTTATTTCATCAAGATCTTAAAATTCTTTGCATCTAAACACTGCCATTCAGCTGTCAAATGACATTGCATTTACAGCAAGTGAGATGAATGTATAAATTACTGCTTTGCTTTCCTCAAATTGTATGACCTCTACTCTTTATGCATGATATGCTTTGTTAGATACCTTAATTAAGTATGTATTGAAAATATAATAACCATTACTTAGTGTAAAAATATGTTTAAAATGTACCACTTCCACAGCTAAGAATGATCAGCTTCTCAATTGTTTCCCCAAAGTTCTGATACTTACCGAGTAATTTTTCAACATGTTTTGAATGTTCCACATGGGAGAAAAAAAAAAAAGCAATGATTTAAATATAAAAATCAACTAATTTACAAAAGGTCTTTTATCCTACTTACCTATGCAAATGTTTTAGCTTCTTTAGTAGTGCCTTTCAGAATTTGCACAAAGCACAAGACCTTGGATATCTTAAGCATTTAATAAATACTTCATGTGAGTTAGTGTGAAGTAGCCTTGAGCCTCAGAATATCAATTCTGCTGATATTGTTTAATATGGATAACAAAGCCAGATTTACATCTAGGACTTTCATTTGGAAATTATCAAATAGATGGTCTTTGTCTCCTTTCCCTGCTTGGTCACATGTTCTCTCTTTTAAATCTTAGCACAAGTTTTCTTCTGATATTGGATTTCCTAATAGAGTTTAACACCTGTTTCTTTCAAAAATAAAAATGAACATAAATGTTTACAAATTTCACCATTCCTTGTTCTTAAATGTTGGAAAAATGAATATATATGAATTAACTCACAACAAAATAGGAAGACTAAAATTTGTTTAATGTGAAAATTTGGCTTTATTTTATGCTAGATGCCATTGTGGACTTTGATCAAATCTTTTAGTGTAGATGTTTAAACATAGTAATTGTTATCTGATGAGATTCTGCAGTTCTTAGTATTAGCATTTGTTAGATATTTTTTTCCTTTTATAATGTTTTATTTGACTAATGTATCCCAATTTAGTTATGGCTTATAACTATAAAACACAAGGTGAAGATCATAGTTAATTAAATAAAAAGCAGTGTATTTGTTAGTACATATAAAACAAATTCTGGTAATTCCACACTTGATACCACTTAAAATTATTTTTCTCTGGTTTATTTGACTGTTTTGATTAGATTTATTATTTAATCCAATTTTTAAAAGTTTATATATGATCATCCTGCCACTGTGTACCTACGTGTCCTTAAAAAAATGTCTTGGTATAGTGTAGGGGCCAAGTGTTGAGCGAAGTAGTCCAAGATTCTAACCATAGCTCCAATGTGTGAACTAGAAAAATATTCTTAGCATTATGCCTCTGCTTTTGGATCCAACAGATGAAGGGTGTTTGATTAAGTGATCACTCTAAAACACTTTTGGCCTCAAAATTCTGTGAATTTATGAGTCTAATTTAATGACATTGTTAATTCTGTCCATATGCCATAAAGTATACTAAAGACTGTGTGGCGAGCCAAGAGATGTAGCTTTTTCCCAAACTTTAAGAAATGAATAAAGCATGATGGCTTTCTGGAGATGCCTTCTGTGGCACTAGAGATACATTTCTCACTTCAGAATAATTGAAATCAGTCACAAGGGTACCTTACATGCCTTCAAGTACTTAAAATAGTTTTTGTTTCTGCATTACCCATGTGCAGCATAATTTATTTTTAGGTAGGTATTTATAACCAGAATACATTATTTATTCATTTGTTTATTCACTCACTTATTCATTTAGTCATTGTTTTACTCTATAGCCTTTTAAAAAATTGTGATTAGTCCTAGCATATTTTACTGAATAAAAGTATAAAAATTTTCAACAATAATAATAGTTCATATTTTTTGCTAACTAATATATTCACGTGTATGAAGTAAATATTTGGAACATAAATTATAAATGATCACTAAAACGATTTCACTCTGTACTAGTCATTTTTAAAATTACCAAGATATTCTTGCTATTTTAATGCTTTCATTTTCAGTTTTTCCTTCATCTAGTATGTTTAAACATAAATACATATTAGCTACTTTTTATGCATGAATGTATTTTTACTGATAAAAAAAGTCACACGTGTATTGTAGAGCATTAGGAAAATATGGTAAACACATAATGTAATTACAGCCAACAAAATATTAATAAAAATATATAGATTATTAAATATTAAAATATTTATATTATTTTCATTTTAAATATAATGTTTCCAACTCAGAGACTAAATCTGTAGAACACTATTACATATTATCTGCCCAGGAAATAGAACTATGGTTGTCCTAGTGAGCAATATTAAGAGAATAACTGGTCCTCTATAGCACACATTGATGTGTCAATTTATTCTATTTAGGTATACCCAGAAGTTTTTACAGCTATAACTATTTTTTTTTTACTTACATGAATATATCAGTTTCTATCTCTTTTCCAGCAACTAAGCACCAAGCCCAGCAGGTTGTAATTCTCTCTCCTGGTTCTTTCATTCATCTTGGCTTTGGTTATGTGATTTGGTTTTTACTAGTCAATTATTATTCAGCTTTGCTCTAATCAACTTTACTGCCTGCCTTCCTTATAAACCAAGTCTTCTTATGTATAATTCTCAGACCTGAACAATGAACAAGAGGTATAATAAATGTTGTATTTTTTTCCAGGGTCTCATGATAAATCCCCAAGTCTCCTATAGAGAGAAATGAGGTCAGGAGACAAAGAGAAACAACAAAGGCCTTTTACTACCTGAGACAAGATGTAATTTCACCAGAAACTGAGTTTAAGGAGCTTTAGATAATTGTGCGAGTGGAAAATACCAGTTTCACTTGTAAATATTTTTAACAGAAGTTTGAAGATGATCATGGACTTGTAATGCCCTCATTTAATTTAGACAGTTTAAAATAATCAGAAGAGTACACATATTCTATTGTTAAAATACATTTAATATGCTCTCTTTTTGAAGAAATTTAGATTATCTCTGAGCATCTGAGTGAGGCTTTGGTGAAAATAACAATCATGATGTGATACATATAAAGATAAAACATGTCACCTGACCTGTGGTGGCACAATGAATCAAGCATCAACCTGGAACACTGAGGTCACTGGTTCAAAACCCTGGGTTTGCTTGGTCGAGGCACCTATGGGAACTCCTGCTTCCTGCTCCTCCCCCCAGTCTCTCTATTTCTATCTCTCTCTCTCTTTCTATCTCTCTCTTTCTCTCTATCTGTATTTCTCTCTTCTCTAAAAAATGAATAAATAAATAACAATAATTTAAAAAAATCCTTAAAAAAAAGTAGAAAACATGCCATAGAAATAATCAGATATGTAAAGGTCTCAAAATACTAAAGAAAGAAAAGGTCTAGACTGAATGTTTTAATTTGGACATTAGTGATTCATAGTGATTCAAAACAAAAAGACAATATAAATAGCGTTAACTTTTAGTTTGTTTTATTTATTTTATGCTTAGAGAAATTAAAGTGTTCTTGTCATACTAGGTACATATATTATAATTTTCACCTCATCTTTCTTAACCTTAGTTCTTAGAGTAAAAAGTCAGTTTAGGACTTCTTTGAATATTAAGTTAGACAATATTTGTGAACCTTGTATCTCTTTCCTTAAGTAGGATGCACGGTGTTTTCAGGAAGCTATTGTACTACATAAATGATAAAGAGATAAAAAATTAACCTTAAAATGTTGCTCAGAAAAAACTGGTAAAAATGCTTTGTTTCTATTTAAAGTGACTGTACCGGAAGAAGTTTAAATCCTTATACATTAGTTGAGAAAGGCACCATGGAAAAATAGTCAAGAAAGAGGAAAATAACAAAAAAGACCCCCGGGCCAGCCATTGTTATGCAGTGAACCTGCAGAAGTCCAACTAACCATATTGGGCAATTATCAAAACCTTCAGGTTGTTCTGTAACTAATGACTTCCAACCACAGAATCAGCCTTGCAGTTTTGCTTTAAGTGGTTTTTCTTTTCTCTAAATTGTATTGTAAGTAAATAATACAACCACATGATTCAAAACAAAGAGAAGGTAAAATAAAGAGTTTCACTTTCACACTTATTCTCATTCTTCCTGGATCCTGACCCTCCACCTGGGAATTCCACCACTACAAATCATCTCTTGTATTAGTTCCTTGCTTAATATTTCAGAGAATTTTAAATAACATATATATATATATATATATATAATTTATAAATATAGTTACATTTTATATTTATTTATATATATATAGTTATGCTTTTACTGATTTATGTAAAATATAAGGTAGTATACTCTTGTTGGACACCTTGCATTTTTTATGTAACATTTTATTTTAGTGGTCTTTAGTTATCTGTAAGTTTACAGCCTCATTAATCTTTACATAGTTGTGTATTTGTGTGTGTGTGAAATGTTTTAAAAATTATTTGATTTGATTGGAGATATGGCACGATTTATTTCACAGGTACCTACCGGTATGCATTTAAGTTGATTCCAGGATTTAGTTATTTGAACAATGCTGTGATGCATAAACATGAACATTGATCATATCAGTTTTGTGCATCTTGATCTTTTCTTGAATGTGTATTTTATATCTCTACAATAAATTCTCTGGCTTAGAAGGTAAATATAGGCACTATTATAGACATAGACCTAGACCTAAACCTAAAACTAGCTATAGGTGTAAGCATAGATATGATATAATTAAGGATAAAATTATAGAGATAGACATAGTTATAAAGAAATATAGATATATAAATAGATACATATACATACACATATTATTTAAAATTCTATGTATATATCTTTTATTCATATTTTCAAAACATAAAACCTCAGACTAAAGTTAATAAACATTTTTAAAATTTTCAAAAATTATGATAGAGTTAAAAAATAAAAAAAACATTTTAAAATGGGAGATCCTGGCTTTTACTCAGGTGTCTGACACCAAAACTAAATTTTTCAGCACTTTTCATTTAATTCCATTATCTAAAAATTTATTTGTACAATTAGAGTTCAAGTATATTTCATTTGGACATTTGAAAATCAAATCTGAGCACACAAGACTCACATACAGTAAAGTCTTTCTGGACTACATGCATACTTTTGTATAAATATACAAGCAAGTTGAAAGTATGGATGCCTTCAGAGAATTTCTGCAAGTCCCAAAGGCATTTATAAGCCCATATGTATCACAAAGAAATAGATAACTACTATAGTGAAAGCATGACAAAAATCTCAGAGGCATACAAATGCTTGAAATATTAATCAGTGGCATGGCTATGTATGTATCAGAAATATGATCTTGATAATGGAGTGAAGAACAGACAAAGCTAAGTTTTGATGCACAATGCAAAATATAGGCAACAACAAAAAATCTGTTCAATAATTTTTTTGTAAAATTGTGGTTGACTTTTATGATTTTCTGTAAAATATACTTTGCAAGAGAGGACCGTTTCTGATCTTTCTTTAAAAAACCGTAAGAGATCAACCAAACAAGTATGAAAACTGTTATTTTCTCTTACACTCTGATTTCATGGTAGCCTATAGTTAACTCCAAGCCAGATCAATATAGTTAACTCTACCAGATCAATATGTGACTGGGAAGTCTCAATCTGTTAAGTATTTCCCAGCATTCATATAACTGAACATGAAAATGAAACAGTGCCCATTGTTCAGTCCTTGTTGAATGTGAAAACCAAATATTTTTCAATAAATTATTCATCTATAATTATTAACCTGACTCATTTGTGGTTTCATCATCATTAACAAATTTATAACTTTATTTTTAATGAACTTAACTTAAAAAAAATATTAATTCTCATGGGAGGTAATTGTCCCAGTAGAGGCCAAGCTCTATGTCGATCAGGCAACCACAATTTGACTTTCCATGAGTCACTTTCCATGCCATGAGACACTCCTACTAAACAGCAGGGCTGACAGCCTCTTCGAGACTACTGTTGAGGCAGCTGTCTGGATTCTACTTATTGGTACTGAGACCAATTGCCAACAGAGGAAAGACACAACTGACACACAAGTTAGTTGCAAGAATCACACAGGCAGTTTATTACTCACAAATTCTATGGTGTACCTGGGTACAGCTTAATGGGACCCCATTGGTGTGCTCCTCTGGGCTATCCTTGGTTAGAGTGGTGTGGAACAGTCCACATTCAATATTGGAGTCCAAACAACTAACTGCAGTTGGAGCCCCTCAGCTTTAGTACCATTTCATGCAAACATCTTCTAACAGGTGGTAATCTATGGGACTATCACATCAAGCCACTTTTTGGGAGTTCCACACAGGGAGTATTTTTTTATGTTATTCTACAAAGTTGTCACATCAAGCCACTTTTAGGGTGTTCCTTGCAGGGAGCTTGTTTTATCTGTATTAACTTTCACACACACACTAAATGGGCCCTGCACAGAATGCATGGTCTTGCCTATCATATTCCTACACACTAGATTAGCTCTGACCCAGAGTGCATACATAGCCTTATTCATTTGCTTTTAATATTACATCATAACTTATTTCTATCTATCTTCTATATATTTCTATATATTTAATCATTACAACATTATATTACTGTAACATAATACTAAATGATCCTCTGCCATGTTATGAACCTTAGGTTTCATTTTCCTTTTTACAGTGTAAAAGAAAAATATTTCAAAACATGTATTGGCTTTTTATTTCCAGGTTTCAAATTGTTTATGTGAAAGATGGATATCTGCACATCGTAACAAAAAGCAACAGTATGATGGAAATTTAGGTTGAAATCACCTCTACTGTATTATGGACTTTGTATATTTGACAGTGTTGAAGTAGATGATTCTTATTTTTCTTCTTTGCCCATCAAGCTAGCTCTCTTAATGATGAAGGGATTGTTAAATATAAACCATTCAATAATTATATGGGCATGCCATTCCAAATTTATTTGGCACAACTCTAAAATCACTTGTATCAAAATAAATAAAATTGAATCATATATTGTTTATATCTGCTAAATATTCAGCAACTATACTAATTAGGGAAAAATGTAGTATTTTGTTTTGTGTTAGGAATGTAGTAATCCCCATGTATATTTTCTTAATTTAAATTTTGCCTCACATTTCTAGAAAATACTACTAAATATTTAAATAATTTCCAGTATCAAAAAAGTTTGTTTAAAATGAATTGTATGTTGATTTTATGGGTGGTTATATGTGTATTTGTGCATGTGTGTGAGTGTTCTAATATTTAGTATGATGTGATGTGTTAGGTAATAAGAAGTTAGACAAAAAGCTTTTTAATGTTTTAGGTAAGGTGTATCTGGTTAGGAGTTAGGATATATGTACTGTTTGCTGAAACTGTAGGTTTCAGAAGTTCTTTATCCTTTGATGCTCTTTTTGGTCTCCCCTGTTCTTTGGGTTTTTCATTATTATACAAGAGATTTGTAGAGGTCTTGCTAATATGTTGGGAAAGGGGAAGTGTCCAGAAAACCTATGATTAAGTTTTAGCATTTTTATTCATCGGTGCCCTAATCTGTGATTTCGCAAGTGCTTCTTAGCCTTCTAATTTCCTCTTAGTTGAGACAGAAAATAATTGGGAACAATAATTGGGTAATGTCCCTTCCCCAGAATTGGATAAGATTCTCATGAAGACTTACATCTTTCTGGGATAATCTTCATTGTGTGGAAAATGGTGGACTTATTTCAAAATAGTTTCTTTTCCTCTTTCACTAATCAAAGAAATGAGGATTTATCTCTAATCTTTATTGGAAGAACTTTGTGGGATTTTGAAGACAAGATTTCCAAGTAAGGGGAACCTCTGTGGATAATGAAACCAGAAATTTTAAATTATCAAGCTAGTCCACACTCAGCTTCCAGAAATGTATTAAGAGCTCTTGGTTAGAGACCCTAGAGAGAGACTCCTGTTTCAGTAAGCTGACTTATATGTATGCCCTGAATTCACCTGTCTCTCCAGTTTCAGGGTGATAGCTTGTCCTGTAACCTCAATTCTCTGAAAGAACCAAGAAAGGTTGTTGTATTTTAATTTGTTCAGCTCTCATTCTTGTGAGAGTAGAAATGATGATTTGCAAGATACATGCTGGAAATGTACCTGGAATCTAACAGTGATATTTTTAAACAACTTGCAAATTACAATGATTACTTAAAAAATTTAAAGTACAACAAGTGTATCAGTAAGATATGTCAAGTATAATCTTGTGATTTAATTAGTATCTCTTAACATTTTTATTATCCTGAGGACACCTTTATTCCAACTGTTCAGAATTAAATTTAAGTGAATGTTATAATAAATAACAACCACTGGAACGTTTCTTATATATCAGTTGTTTTCTTAAGATAACTTAAGAGAAAGAAGCAATTTTCAAGTTGCTTCTAGATAACTCTTCTGTATTTGAAACCTGAATTTTATGTATGACCTTTGTCATATATTAAGTGAAAGAAAAGAAGAAAAGAATATGCTTAATACAGAAGATATTGTAATTTATAATTAAAACCCAGAATGATCTCCAAAGCAGTTATAGTAAAAATATTATGTATGGTGACTTTAAATAACATGTGATTTTAATAAATGCTATAATTTGCTGTGCTTAAGACCATTTTATTCCAAAACAGAGAAACATCTGCTAATTCCAGAAAAAGATAAATTTCTTCATGAATAGCATAGTATAAATGCTTAGTGAGCCAGAAGAAAAAAATTAACATAACATAATGTTGTTTACAGTACAAAATGTCAATTAGGGCTCACAGGTATCTTTCTTTAAAATTTAAACTCATTAATTTGCTTTAAGAGTTCAAAATTAATGAGGCATTGCAAGACATTATTAACCACTTTCACAAATAATTTCTTTGAAAAATTGAATATTTCCAAGACCTACTAAGAGTAACTAACCAGTGAATTTTTCAGTTAAATGTGATTGTTGTTAGGTAAGGTTATGAGCTCAGGTAATAGGTATATACTAATGTAACATACACCACAAGACTTAGGTTTTGTTAATAATTGAGTTTTATAGTAAAACAATAATTTTTAACTTCCACATCTAATATCAAAAATAAAAATTTTTCTGTTAACTTTAAAATATATTTTATTAGAAAATTTCCATTTATTTGGAAAATATAACATTCTTAATGTAATACTTAATAGCTAAAAGATTAAATTTTTTATAAGAATAGCATAAGTCAAGAAATCTTTATTTTCCCAATAGAGAAAAATCAGTACGTTATAGAATGTGTTTTAAAACCACAGTGATTCTATAACAAAGAGGCCAAACCATTAAATTATTATTACATTCTAAATTATAAGGCATTCTATCAACATTTTAATGTATGTAAAGGCCTACACTCCTTAAATATTTAATAATTAATAAATTTTGAAAAAGAGGCTTTGCTTTATACTATATAGCACATGGAGAAACAAATACTAACTTGTAGACATTTAAATTCTGATAGAAAATTATTAATGTAGTAACAAATTTATTTTAAACAAGTTTAAAGAAAACAGTGTATTTCCACTTCATTTATATTTTTGTTTCTATTTTAGTTTCCTCACAATTTTTAGAGATAAGATCTAGAAAATTATATGAAATTTAGGTCTTTAATGTTCTGCTGTGTAAGGTTAATATAAAGTTTTATTCCATATTTCCATTTAGAGTTTCTCTGGCATGCTTCTGATTTTAGGTGACATGATAACCTCATTTTCTTGAATTTTCACGAGACAGTAAATAGCACAGCAGACAGTAACTCTTAAGAAAATCATTAAACAAAGATAAAAGTTACTGATAATACAAATAAATAAAAAGAAAACCCTTCTGAACCCAACTTTAAAAAGACAAGATCCGCAATGCATAAAAAAAAAAAAAAATGCCACATTTGCTGGAAAAAATAGCAAGAAATGCAGATAGAAAAAGAATGTTGGAGGCCCTGGCTTGTTGACTCAGTGGTAAGACATGAACCTTGTGTGTAGAAGTCCTGGTTCAAGTCCCAGTTAGGCACACAGCCAAAGCAACCATCTGCTTCTTCACCCCTCTGCTTTATTTTTTTCTTTCTCTCTTCTCCCACAGCCATGGCTCAAATGATTCAAGAAAGTTGGCCACAGGCATTGAGGATGACTCTATAGCCTCAACCTCAGGAGCTAAAAAGTGACCCCACATGAGCAAAGTATTGCCCTATAGAGAGCTTGCTAGGTGGATCCCTGTTGTTATACATGCAGAAATCTGTCTGCTTCCCTGCCTCTCAATAAAAAAGAAGAAAGAAAGAAAGAAAGAAAGAAATATAAAAAGTAAAAAGTTTGGTTTAATCATAAAATACTTCTGACTACAAAGAGTCTCTGTGAAAATATTTTCATAAAAATAATTAGTTGTGCAGATATTAAACATGAATCATTCTAATTCTTATAGAATATTTCAATGTGCACTAAAACTACATTTCTGAAAAGGCAAAGAAAAGGCCTTGACTGGAGGCTCAGTAAATAAAGCATCATCTTTGTATGAGGAAGCTGTTGGTTCAATGCCATCAGATTCAATGTCATCAGTTTCGATGTAATGGGTTCTATCTCCAGTCAGGGCACATAGTAGAAACAATCAATGAGTGCAGAACTAAATAAAACAAGTAAGTGGAACTGCAAATTGATGCTTCTTTTTTCACTCTCTGTCTTTCTTTTCCTTCCCCTCAATTTCTCTCAAATCAATAGAGAAATTAAAAAAAGAAAAGAAAAAGGGAAAGAAAGGCATAAGACCTCTCTCTAAATTTATCTTAATAGCTTTATATCAAAATGTAGATATGGACATTTAGCTTAACCTATCACCATGAGTTAATTAGGAAAAATAAATATTGGTAAGCATGTAAATGAATTTAACACTGAGTGGTAGTAATATTCCACATATTCCTTTTCATAATGTGGAATATCAATGATAATATTTTTTCTTACATTGTTAGGGAAACCTATTCAAAACAAATTCAGAAATAAAACTTACAGATTTCATAAAAACAATTCAGAAGCCTGACCTGTGGTGGCGCAGTGGATAAAGTGTAGACCTGGGAACACTGAGGTCGCCAGTTCAAAACCCTGCACTGGTCTGGTCAAGGCACATAGGGGAGTTGATGCTTCTAGCTCCTCCCTGCTTTCTCTCTCTCTCTCTCACTCTGCGTCTCCTCTCTAAAATAAATAATAAATAAAAAGAAATTTTTTTAAAAAGTTTAAATTAAAAAAAAAAAAAAAAAACAATTCAGAAATGTGAGTTCTCACCACCTCAGGGGTGTGTGTGTGTGTGTGTGTGTGTGTGTGTGTGTGTGTGTTTGTGTGTGTATGTGTAAGGAGTAAAAATAATATTGTCAGATAAAAAAGACTGACAAAACCAACTTTATTATTTAGTGTTTTTCAATGGAACATAACCAATAAGATATATACATGAATTTTTAAATTTTATCTTATACAATATGTAGGGATATATATATATATATATATATATATATATATATATATATATATATATATATATATTCCAAATTTTGGTCAAATACTAGTCTAAATGGTGACATGAGAATAATGTTTAGATGTGAATAACATTCAGAACTCCAAGTGAAACATATTCATTTTCATAATGTGTATGGAACTCATTAAAAAAATTTAAAAACTTAAGAGAAAGACTGACATACCCCAAGGAGAAAAAATTTTGCCTCCAGACCTACTTTGAACTCAAGCTGCAACATTAACCTTTACCTTCATCTCAAACCTGTTGAAATACCCTACAGATTTTGAACTTGACAGCCCCTATAATTGTGTAAGCTTCTTATTTAAAATTTATATCTAAAAATTATAAAAATTTAAAAATTATATACATGCATTTATGTATTCACACATATATAAATCCATGTATATATATATACAAATTCATATATATATATATATATATATATATATATATATATATATATATATATTTGTTGTTACCTGGGGAACCCTGAATAATAAGGTAAGTTTCTCAATCTATTTTTTGTTTGAAAATAACATATTCATTCTTTCTTCAATCTTACATGACGGTACTGTATTGCAGATAGACAATTCCAAGTTGTTCTTTTTTTCCTCCTCTTATTCCTACAAACATGCTTACTGTCATTTCATATTGAAGCACTTTGAAGGTATTTATCTCAATTTTTTTTAGACTCTATGGTTGGCAATAAAAATTTTTGTCAATTTGATTTTCATTATTTTTTATAAAGTTATTTTGACTTTTTTCATTAATCTGTCATATATTTTATTATATTTGATGCATCTTGCCATGGTATTTATAGGTTTGTTTTCATTTTACTTCTTGTGATATTATGTACTAAAATTACAAACTGATTCTATGTATAGTTATTAAAAATTAGTAGTGATATTTTGAATAGTGCCTCTTCTAATTTATCTATTTTTCAAACACTAGACCTAGAGTGAACATGAACATTCTCTTCTCTAGATTTCCTCAAGTCTCTTAAGCATTCATCTGTATACCTTTTCTCTCACTGCTTTATGGGCAACATTTTTCTCTTTTATATCCATTCAGTTTATTAATGCTTTCTCTATCTGTATCTAATTTTTTAGCTGATATATTTGACTTTTCTTTAATAATTAATATTTCAAGAAGTAATTTTTTTAAAATGTGGGTCTACTGAGATGCTGACATTTCTTTTTAATAAATATATTTCCTATTCATCCTTTGTCTCATGAATTTTAACATATTAATGTAATATGGTTCAAATGTTATGTTTAATTGAGATGATTCCTCTTATGTTTTAACTGATAATTCCCTTCATAGTCAGTTATTTCCATGTATATATTGCAATTTTAAATCTTGAGCTTTTCATTATAAAGGAGTCCTTTTCTGAATTAAAGTCATGTACTGTGAAAGTGGCCTGACATAAGAACTTTATGTTTGTGTCTCCTGCAGCTCTAGCTTTTCAACAGTATTGGAATAATTTGTATGTTAATTTCTTGAATAGGTTTATGGTCCATGCAGTTTCTATAATTTGGAATACATATAGGTCTAGAGTTTAATTTCTCACAAATAAACTTTGATTCACAATATTTTTGTAGAGTTTTATTATTTACAATTGCATTTTAATTTTATTTCTAAGCATATAGAAAGAGAATAGCCTTGGTTCTTTGTTAGCCACATTGAAGTGACCATAGTATTTATAGTTGGATTTTGTTTCTGTTTTGGGTTTTGTTTGGTTTGGTTCAAGATTCACGTAGCATGCTTAATCTATGGGATTTATGTAAGTACTGTATTACAGATCCCAGGTCACTTGAATAGAGACCATGACTGCTATTGTGAAGTTTTATTATAGTACTTTCCTTATTATTAACCTGGTATTTCATTTTTCTTCAACATCCATGACTCAGTGCACTTTATTGTTTTGGTTTTGATTTTCAACTTTATATCTAATCAATAGGGACCTCCATGTCTTTATTTTAGTACTGGACATGTGTGTAAAATATCTTTCATATTTTTGCAACATTCCTATTACATTAAATTACAATGGTGGATATATATATATATATATATATATATATATATATATATCCTCAAGTCACCATGTTTTTCAAAGTTGAGTTTAAACCATGTACAGGGTGGGAAAGAAAGTACATTTACAGTCGTTTGTATGGAATTTAATGAAGTAATTAATAAAGAATACAATAATTAATGCTGTGTTTCACATACTCACAACTGTAAGTGTACTTTTGTTCAACCCAGTACTATATGACTTATAATACATTCTGAAAGATCAGAATAAATCTCACATGTTTTTCTCATGCGTTACTATGTGCAGGCAGAGAAACTAATTTGCACCTGTCTCTAATTTGGTGATAACCTAATAGCCTTTGTGCACAACAAATACGTTGCTGTTTTGTTGAATCATTTGATGCATCCAAATTATGTTTTTCTCTTGAACACGTTTCTATTTTTTTCAAAGTATTATACATCAAAAAATATGTTTGCCATACGGAAGATAGTTCCATAAAAAATAGAGACCTTATTTTACTCAGCTTGATATCTTTAGCACCTATTACACTGTGGGCATTCCAGTCACTGTTCAGTATCAGTCAATAATAGAAGCTGACATAACCCTAGACGCAGTGGTTCTCAAAGTGTGCACACTGGTGTGCCCTAGAAGATTTCCAAGTGCACACTATGGTATTCCAAAGAAATAGGTGCCTGTTGAGGACCAAAAAAATTAATAGGGTTTTTGTAGTTCAGATTTTGGGGGGACAGAGGTGTGGGGAATTGGCTGTAAACTGACAATCTGCCCAACCCACCGACCTAACTTGTCTGATTAGGTTGCAAAAGGCTGTTAAGCTGTGGTGCTGGATTGTTTACACTATTCCCCATGTTCCCTGGAAAGACTGGAGGCAAGTTTCTTCTATCCTTTGTTTGGTGTAAAGTTAAGGTGATATGTATGGTAGCAGTTTTCTGCATTCAACACAATTAAGAGTGATAAAAGAGGAATTCTTTAATGTATTTATGAGGAAATGAGAGTTTGACTTTCAAATATATGCTCAAACATTGAAGAAATTGCTAGGACACATCAGGCTTATGTTTCTCATAAACACAAGAATGAAAAAACTTAACACATTTGTGCCGGGACCTGCTGAATTTACTAAATCTTACTAAGAATGTATCTATATATAAATATAAAGATAATAACTATTTTGTCATTCTTTTATTTTTTAACCCCTCTTTTTTATGAATTCTAAAAAAGCATAACTAAAAAAATGTAACATAAAATTGTATTTTAATGTCAGAATAAATTTAATTTTGTTGTATTTATTCTGTTTAAGTACCATAAAGCACACTTGGACTTTATATTCTTTTCTTTAATATTTGACTTAATTATTATAACATATTTCTCAGAAATTTGTATATAGTGTGCCTACAATTATTTGTAGGATTTTAAATGCACCCTGACTTCAAAAAGTTGAGGACCAATGCTTTTGAGTTTAATTCCTTACAGTAGGAACTTAGACTTCTAAACATTCAAAATTCTCTGCACATTTACATGCTCCTCTTAACAAAAATTGGTTTGTAATCTATTTAATACAATTAGTATTCTTGACATAATTGTAATGCACAGCGCCATTCCAGCTTAGTTTAAAATGAACAATTCTATCATGTATCTTTTGCTCTACTTTTTTGTACTCTAGAAAACAAAAATCTAAAAATGTCTTTAGTGAAACATAACAGCTTCAATACAACTTGAGTAACCAAGAACCTATTTACTTAAAAAAAAAACTTTTTCTAGCTTAAAAAATAAAAGTTATGATACTGTTTTAATATAGCTTTTATTATTATTTATATTATTTAAGTATAATGCAACCAACAGACTAGGAAACAAAAGTCATTAAAAAGTTAGTTTTAAATGTTGACAGATCTTAAGAGTGGGGTGCCCTCCATATCATAGGGGTATCAAAAAGAAGGCTACTGGGTCAATTAGGAGTTAAGGGCAAGGAAGTGACTGTGGGAAGAACTTATATTGTTGTTTACCTGAAGAAGAAGGAATAAAACTGGTTGTCTGTGTTACGTCAGTGGGCTCTGAGTTATAGGGGCTGTCTCTGTCTGTCCCGGAGTAGTACAGATGGGTTGTGACCCATAGTGGGAAAGTTTGATAAAGACAATGGAAGGTCCTAGTGACTCTGGGTGGGTGACCTTGCTTTTGAAAAATTGTTCATGTGGTGAGTTGCTTACTATTTCTAGGAATTGGCCAAACTTGAGAGGGGTAATCATTCCAGTGTCAGCAGAACCTCAAATGTCAAAGTATTAATGAGGAACAAAACTGGTAAATACAGATATGTTCTAGAATGTAAACACATTTCATATAGAAATAAATTTTTGTTCTTGAAATAAAATATTACCGTTTATTTTCTGCCTCATTTCAAGTAATCAGTGGGGTTTAGTGAGTCCTGTCACTGGAAGATAACTCTATTTTCACATGTTGATAACAAATGCAGCAACCAACATTCCCAAATGTTTTCATTAAGTCAAATATCTTTGTCAGGTTAATGACTAGAATATAAATGTATATTCTGCATGTAATAAAAATCAATAAACTGTGCTGCATTGCTGCCTAAATTCACAGTAAAATTCCAAGACTCCACTGTTGAAAAAATACATCTTAATACTGAATATAATTTGATAATAGTAAAAATTAAAAACAGAAAACAAACAAACAAAAGCCAGATGGAAATAATTTGCAAACAGAAAGAAATATTATTTAGATTATAATAAGTTTAATATTTTTCTAAACACTTGGGACTTCCTAATACCATCATAGTGGGATCAAAACTTAGGTACATTTTTAACATTTTTTCTAAAATCCCAAGGTAAAGAAAACATAGATTTCATAATACTCTGTATTATACACAAGGTATATTCTCTCCTCAGCCAGGCACGATTTTATAGTTACCTATTTTATAAGAAGACATCTTTTCTAGGTATCTTCTAAGCCATAGCTTTTAAAGTAAATAGCAACATTTCACTGGGGATTTCAGCACCACCTATCAATATTATGAATGAATGAGTCTTTAAGTATGTAGAGGAATACTTAGTTTGAACTTGCAACCTAAGGAGGAGCTGCTATATATACATTCAGATATTTAAGACTTCTAGATGTAGTTTTCATAACCCCTACAAAAAAATAAAAGAAAATTTTCATCCACTTCTACAATATTCAGTCATTTCTTTGATCAAACAGGGAATTTTTTGCTTGCCCTTACTTCAATATATTTTTTTCTTTTTTTTCCAGGTGACAGGAGGGGAGATAGAGAGATTCCCGCATGTGCCCCAACCAGGATCCATCTACCCCTCTCTGGGGCCAATGCTCTGCCCATGTGAAGCCATACTCACAGCAAAGCTATTTTTAGATCTTCAGGTGAAGACTTAACAGAGCCAACCTCGATTTCTGGGGCTGATGCCTCAAACCAATTGAGCCATGGCTGTGGGAGGTGAAGACAGAGAGAGAGAGAATGGGGAGAGAAAGGGTCAAGAAGCAGATGGTCGTTTCTATTTTGTGCCCTGACCAGAATTGAACGTGGGACATCTACATGCTGGGCCAATGCTCTACCACTGAGCCAACCAGCCAGGGCCACTTCATACATTTTTAAGCTTCATTTTAGAAAACAGTAGGTAGTATAGTACAACTCTACCACCAAAGTAAATGTTTTTGTTTATTCATATATTTTTATGTAAAATATTCTTCTGAGATCTTATCCAATATTGACATTTTTTATTAACAGGGAAAAATAGTGACTATAAATAAAAAATAAACACACACACACAAAAATAAAGAGCTTCACAAATGGCCTTACACTTTAGTGTATTCTATATTTTAGTATGCTACACATTCTAATGCACTCTGGCAATCATGTACATTACCCTTGCAAATGCATATTATGGACTGACACTATTTCATTTTTGTATTTTTTTTTTTTTTTTAGCGAGCAAGAGAGAGACAGACAGACAGAGACAGACAGGAAGAGGGAAGTATAAACTTGCAATTGTGTCACTTTAGTTGTTAATTGACTGCTTTCTCCTGTGTGCCTTAATAGCGAGGGGAGGGGGGCTCCAGCTGAGGCCATTAGCCCCTTTCAAGCCAGTGACCTTGGGCTTCTGCCAACAACCTTAAGACTCAAGCCAGTGATTACGGGGTCATGTCTATGACCCCATGCTCTAACCAATGGCTTTGAGGTTTCAAACCTGAGTCCTCAGAATCCTAGGTCGATGCCCCATTGTCTGAGCCACTGCCTGGTCAAGCTTATTTTTGTGTTTTTACGTAATTGTCACAATTAGCAAATATAACAGTTATTTCCCTGATTTATTTATTTAGCAAATATTCACAGGCCATATACTCTGTAAATATGGGAGATGTAAAGATAAGCATAATACAATTGCTATCCTTAAGTTTTCATAATAGGATACAAATTATTCATAGGTGTTATTACAATGCAATGTGAAAAGGCAAAAAATCACAAATATGTGCTGTATAGAGTGATGCTGACTCACAGAAGAGGAAACTGGTATATTATTATGGTTAGCTTATTCGATAATATCAAAACAGACAACAAATTGCATTGGGAAACTATAAGCACAAGGTTTCTCAATAGTGGTGCTATTCAGTCATTTATGCAGTAAGTAGGTAAACCTAGTGTCCATCAAGTTCCCTTTAAGAAATTCAGAGCACTAACAATTCATAATTGTAATAAATTTTGTATGAACAAAAATAAAAAAAATTGATTAATGGAAAAAAAGATTATATTGTAGAGGATTAAGTGTCAAGATCAGACAATAATTCTGTAAAAGAACTGAGGACTAAAAGAAAGTTAAAATATCATCCAAATAGATCCATTGAAACTGCACACAAGTATAAATGCCCATAATATATATATAACAAATCCACACTCATTGACTCCTTGATTCCAGGGGTTTCATAGAGCAGAATGACACTAAATCTTATCTCCTTCAGGGAAGACTGTGAATAAAAGCAGACAGTGATTTTCAAAACAAGAGTGGTTTTTCTCTCATTTCACCCAAGGGATTATGAATAAATCAAGAATGGTTCTTTTATATACCTATTGAAAACATTTGCTGAAAAAAGACTGCACTGCTTTGCTTCTTGTGTTCTCTTTAACTCAGTGGTTTAGTTAGATGAGAAAGTTATTTGTGTTTAATGCTACTGGGTTTGAAATGAGACATATCTCCTTTGTACTTGAACTCTTCTATATGAAGTCAAATTCCTTTGTCTAGCTGCCATTCCTTGCTTGAATGTGAGTTATTGAGTTCCCAAAGATAGATTTGAAATATGAGAGAATATACCTGATTTCTGTATAAATTGATTTTTTATTTCCCTTTTACCTGTCACTATGTTCTTTTAGCAAGAAAAATAAATGACTAATTTTTTCCCTCTAGGTTAATATTGAAGATACACAATTTCACATTTAAGTTCTGCAACTTTTTCTTAACAGGGATCATGTTAATGTTTTTGATCAAAGCATTATAAAAGGGTATGTACTGATAAAAGTAATTCTTTCCTAGGGGAATTAGCTTTTATAGTTGACCTAGCAACAAGACACCAAATTAATTGTTTTTCATAAGGGCTGTTAATCATAATGGTGACAATTCCACACAAGTAATTGAATATAGCCATTCGCTTTAAGTATAATTTAAATCACCCAGCATGTGTAAATGCTGCAGACAGAAGAGGTTCTAAGTGGTTGGAGATGATCCATAAGCTAATTGCTAAGCAGTGGTGGCATTTTCATTTATTATGGATCACTCAACCATTAATTGTGTATGGTGATACAGTTCGTTGGAGTTTCTCATTGAACAAGTTGCAAAGGTTAACTGGAGCTAAGTTGAAAGGGAGTCAAATAGAAGGAAGAAACACAGATTCTATATATTGCCTGCATATAAATAATAATAGTATTTAAAATTACAAAAGCCAAACAACATTTTTATGATAAAAATAAACATTTAATGTAGCTTTTGTAGAAGGATGTAATATACTCAATGCCAATAGTTATTTTTATATGTCTTTTCATTTCAGAACATTTAAAACACCCGACCAAACTCTTTTAAATAATATGTATCATTTAATACATTATTTCATTTACAAAATATCTCATGGGTTGGATGGCATGGGAGAGAATCCGTGGTGCACAGTACTTCACTATTTTAAGAATAATAGAGTAAAATGAAGAGAATGAAGTTTCAGTTTTTGACTTGAGATCATATTGCAACTATATATCTACTGTGTGACCTTGGGAAATATTCTTTACTTCTTGGTACCTCATTTTCTTACATGCAAAAGGGGTTTGTTAATACTATTTGCCTTATTGGGTTGTGGTAAATAAATAACTTAATATAATGCAGCGCTTAAAATAGTACATGAGCCAAAGTTACTATTTGTATAGTGTTAGCTACTATTAATATTAAGTCAGAAACCCAAAGTTATTCTTTGTATTTTTTTTTAGAGAGAAAAGCAGGAAGAGAGACAGAAACATCAAGCTATTCCTGTGTGAACCCTGATCTGGAATTTAACCAGCAACCTTCGTGCCTCGGGACAAAGCTACAACCAACTGAGCAACTGGCCAGGACTTAATTTTAATTTATTGATTGGTTTTTAGAGAGACAAAAGGAGGAAGAGAGAGGGAAGAGAGAGGGAATGGAAGCATCCATTTGTTGTTCTACTTTTTTTTGTTTGTGCATTCATTGGTTGCTTCCCAAATGTGCCCTAACTGAGGATTGAACCTGCAAACTTGTCGTTTTAGGAGGACCCCTAACCAACTGAGCTAATTGACCACAGCCATGAATTTAAAAACAATTTATTAATACTGTTTGTTTTTATTTGGAGCATAAAATTATCTAATCCAATCTCTGTAAAAACATAACACTCTATAACCTAGCTTGGCAATTGACTTTTTTCCTCTATAACGGTCAAGATACTGTAAGGTATTTTTCAATAAGGGATAATTTGCAACTCTCAGAAACTTAACATTATAAATATTTAGTTTTTTTATATAAAGCCTGATACTGTTCCAAAATTTCTTGAAATAATCCTCATGCAAACACAAAATAATATAGGTGACAGTGGTTCTACCTTCCTGCAGCCGCACTTTCTGGAACACTTGACCTCCCATGTGGATGAGGCAGGACAAGGGACAGTTTAAAGGTTGTATTAAGTGCGTGGAATCCTTTAATTTGTCCTACAGGTTATATGTTACTTCTCACATAGCCCATTAGCCAAAATAAGTCATATGATCCTGCCTACCTCACTGAAAGGAGAGTGAGGAGTGAAAAATCCTAATACAGCCAATTCTTTCTAAAAAGTATCACACTGTATAAAATCATAAAACACAATTCATATAAAAATGGTGTTAGGGAAACACCAGTGACTCATATTTTAAAAAGACAAACAAGAAACTAGATAAATATAATAAAGTTTCCTAGACATTTTGTGAGTTATTGTGAAGTGATGAAGGGAGGCTTGTCTAACATAAAATGGGAAGTTCTGGGTGAACTAAGGTGGCTGGCCGATGCTGGTGAGATTCCTACAGGGCTCGATGCAGTTACGTGCTGTTCGCTGGGTTCACCCAATGTCTCCATGATGAGTTTGCACATAAATACAAAATTCTCATTTTACTTATTTCTTTACTGTATCAATAAAGTTGGAACTAGGTTACATTTTTAAACAAGCATTTTAGCAAATCAATTGCACCTGGAAAGGGACGCAAACTGCTATGAGCTATGATTACAATTTATAATGCTAACAGCTCCATTCTGTGACTTAAATCTTAATATTTTTGTTATTAATATTCATGTTTAATTAAAATACTATATTTCATCATCCTAATCAGTAATGATCCATTAGCACAAACATTAATCAAAATCCTGGTTGGCCTGACCAGGCTTGGCACAGTGGATAGAGTGTCAGACTGAGACTGGAGGATCCAGGTTCAAAACCCAAGGTTGCCAGCTTAAGTGCGGGTTCATCTGGTTTGAGCAAGGCTCACCAGCTTGAGCTCAAGGTCGTTGCTTGAACTAGGGGTCACTCGGTCTGCTGTAGCCCCTCGGTCAAGACACATATAAGAAAGCAATCGATGAACAACTATGGTGCTGCAAAGAAGAATTGATGCTTTTCATCTCTCTCCCTTCCTGGCTGTCTGTCCCTATCTGTCCCTCTCTCTGTCACAATAAATAAATAAATAAATAAACAAATAAATAAATACAATAAAACCCTGGTTGTATGTCTATACCTGTCCTTTATTTATTTTAACCATAACTCATTTTTGGAACTATTGATAGAAATTAGTAAATTTACCAAAAACATTGTAATTTTCTAAGTTTTCAATTGCTGTGAGAATTTTTCAGTATTTCCAAAATCTGTTTATTTTTATTTATTTACCTTTTTTTTTTAGTGAGAGAGAAAAAGACAGAGACAGACAAATCGACAGGAAGGGAGAGAGATGAGAAGCATTATCTCTTTGTTGCAGCACCTTAGTTGTTTATTGATTGCTTTCTCACATATACCTTAACTAGGGGACACTAGAGAATGAGTGACCCCTTGCTCAAGCCAGTGACCTTGTGCTTTAAGCCAGCGACATTTTGACTCAAGCCAGTGACCATGGAGTCATGTCTATGATTGCACACTCATGCCAGTGACCCCGCGCTAAACCTGGCAACCTCAGGGTTTTAAACGTGGGTCCTCAGCATCCCAGGCCAATGTTCTAGCTACTACGCCACCTCCTAGTCAGGCTCTAAAATTAATTACCATAATCACAGAAAAAGGACTTTAGATAATAATTTATTTTTTTTCACAATAAAATACTGACAATAAAAAAACCTGCAAAAACTCCCACAACCCTCTAATGCTTGCCTAAACCAATCTTTTCCCTTTATTATTAAAATATTTTGGCTTTTATTATACATTTGACATTTTTATTGAGTTACATTCTGGCCTCTCAAGTATAATACGTGTGATTTTTATTCCATGTCATATCTCTTTGGTTTGCGTATGTGTGTATATGTGCTTATGTATGTAGTTTTATGATATTAAATTGCTGTTCATGTAAAGGAATTGTACTCCAGGCAAAGCTGGTAAAGGATGTAAAACTTATACCTTATAAGTCCTTTATTAACTGACCACAGCTTCTGCATTCCACCTTACTTTCTTTGATCTCTGACTCAGACCTTTTTTTATTAATACCATTGAGGCCATGAATTCATTGATCCTACAATATTTTGTTATGGATTTCTTATCTTTACATTCTTTAGTATTGAAGTTGGATGAATAATCAATTTTATAATCAGTTATTTGCCAATTCCTTCAACTCTGCTTGCTTCACTTGAACTTTCTAGGTAAATCTCTAATATGATCAGATCCAATTAATTTCCTTTGCTCCATAGCAGAAACATCACAGCCAAAATGACTACTCTCACTTTAAAACTATGACTGTGACTTTAAGAACTAATATCAAATTGTGTTAAAATACTTACACTTTAAAACTATTTATATCAAGAAAGATGTTAGTGTTGCTCAGGGGTTATATTATATCTAGTAAGATTTATTTTCCTAATGACTTAAAATAATGTTATCCCTTTTTTTTCTAAAATCTTCAACCTAACTCTAGCAAAGATTATCTAATTGTTCACAAAAGTCATATCCTGGTTACAGAGCTAAACAATATTGTTTGGCCCTGTCAGAGTTGACAGGTGCACAGTGACTCCTTTATGGCAATAAAATGTGAGCCTAGATTATAAGGCACTTGAGAATCAAAACAGTTAAAAACTTAGGTTTCTTTTCTCCTCTCCCCTTACTACCCCTTCCTGCATTATAGATAAAGCTCCATGTTGAAATCTCAGGAGCCAAATATTTCACAGAGTTTGAATCCAAGAACTTTTTGGAAGAGATTCAACCAGTAGACTAGCTTAAACAGAACTATCCAGACAACTGGTGAGTAAGAAATGCCCATTCCCTGTGTTAAGCCTCTATTTGAGCTGTGATCATTAAGACTTCTTGCATTAAGTAGCATTATTTTCACAATCTCCTCCCCAGTTCTCACTCTCAGCTGGTGATCTTGCTTTTTTAAAATTTCCTAAAAAATAAAATCTAACGGAAGAGCACATGTACACGTTACCAAAAGTATTAGCTCATATACCTGGATTGGTATCCATGAACACAGCTCTATCTTCTTGTAAAATTATTAAACACTAGACTTTTGCTTTATATGCATAAGATCAAATCCTGTATTTCCAAATCAAAAATTACATTCTCACAATTAAAAATTCTTTTTCTGTACCATCTAAATTACTTGTATAATTGACTTATTAACCTCAGCACTCACTAGTCATTTTCAGTCTTTTGGTGAATTCTCATTTTCTCTGCCTCTAAAGGATGGATATCTATAGTGGTTAGTATTTTGATATGTTTTCTCTATTTCTACTCACTTCCTAGGTGATCTATTTATAGCTCCTAAATATATTTTCTCTAGCCATAATTTCTCCCATAAATTCTGATTTTATATATCTCACTACAGGTACTTAAAACAAGGACAATAGTGAAAAAATAGGCAATATTTAAATAGTCTATATTTTTATATAGTATTTTCACAATATTAATCTTTTACTTTTGATAATTGTACCTTGGTTACTTAAAAAAATCACATTGAGGAAACTATGTAAAAGTAGAATATAAAGGAAGTTTCTGTTCTATTTTTGCATATTTTCTATATGACTAAAATTCTTTAAGTTCAAAAAAGTTAAGACATTAAAAAGTAAAAACTGAAGATATATAGAAATGCTTTATGAAAGTGATGACCTTTTTGTTGACCTAGACAAAAATTGAGAAAATTCTATAGAAAATATGGAGAGGTTTTTTCAACAGTATGAAAAGCTATGCAAAAGTACCAAAAAAAGAAAAAATGGCTATGCTAGTAGAAGGGCAATTTTTTTGAGCTCTAGGTACACACATGGGGCATGTTTGTGATGAAATTGATGTGTTAGTTGGGCTGTACTGAATTGAAATGAAGAAAAGCTACAGCCTTGTTTCTCAAAATATCTCAAAGAATAAGAACCATCTATCATTCTTGCTCTAAACAAGTTTTCATTGGGCATGAGATGAACTTGATGGCCTTAATAAGTCTTTTGTGTTTTCAATTTTTGCTACTCTCTGAACTTGCCTGGTGCTGTGTCTTGTACAAATGCTCACACTATGAACAAAATTAATTTCTGTCACTACCACGTTAGATTTTTACATCCCGTTGCTGTGTATAGTCGGTCACTGAGAAGGAATTTTGCTACTTATGTGCTTCTAACTGTAATTGCCAGTTTCATCTCTGTGATTATGTTTACTTGTTTTCAAACCCACTGTGCCTTGACCTTTAGTTTATTTTTGATAATTGTTTTGGGTATAATGTAAAGACTGAATAACAATGGCATTTCAATTATGAACTCTTGACAATAGCACTAATTTTATCTCTGAAATAATACAAAGAAAATACGTGGGAAAAAGAGTGGGAGTGCGTTTAGAAAAGTAATAATGTTCAAATCCCAGAAAGCGTATATTCTGAACAGCTCTCACTCTAAGTGAATGTCAGAAATTGTTCTGGTATTATTAGGGGGCTAATGAACCCTGTGCCAGTCAACTTCCTAGAAGTCAAGGCTTTTCAGAAAATACCATTGGTGAGGTATAGTCATTCTATAAGTTATGCAAGCTCCTGATGCATTCAGTTAGTCTTGATTTTAAAAGTATCTAAGACATAATATTTCCATTTTGTATATAAATAAAACAACACATATTTCAGATAAATTTATAAAGTTGAAATTTATCTAAAACAAATCAATGCTTCATATGTTGCCATTTTAAATGAGTTAAGATATAAGACTAAACACATAAATATACTGATGTTTCCTCACATAGTCACTCATTAACCTAGAAAGAAGACATCTATGTTGTCTTAGAGGAAAGTTTTCAAATTATTAACACCAACATTCTATGCATTGACTCACTAAATATAAGTTACATTTTTAAATATTTAGAAATGTTAATAACTGAAAAATACCATTTCAAAAAATAATTTTTGGTAACACTATGAAAAATGACAGGATTTGCAGTCTTCTACCTAATTATAAATGACTCCAAGTGGTAAATGGTCTAAGCTGTAAATATACCACCAGTTACATATCCCATTAGTTAATTTTTTTATTCTTTATGTGTAGTAAATTAAAAATTCTTATCCAGGAATTATCAATATCCAGGAATAACAGAAAATATTTAATTTAAGAGATAAAATATGCAACAAGGAATTGTGAATTTAGTCTGTCCTGGGGTTTAAGGTTAAATTACACATGGAAACCAGAGGCACAACACATTCCAAGCCTGCAGCTTGTGTGTTTCAACATTGCAAGTGGATGTAAATTTCTAATATACTGTTGCATTTCTTTCCTTTAGAGAATATTTTGTCACCTTTTATTTTGGAATTTAGAAATGAATTTAACAGTTCTCAATAATAATAATCTATAATTTCTTTCTATAATTAATTGGTAAGGAATAACAAAAATCTCATTAATTAAATCATTTGAAACATTATCAGTCTTAAACATCAATTTTTTGCTACTATGGCAGGCTAATTATCCAGTTTGGCTCCTGTACTGGAAAAAAACCCCCAAAATTCTGGATTGAATAAAAAATATATCTCTTTAAAATCATTAGCTGGCTCTGGCTATCTGGCTCAGTGGTAGTACATCTGCCTGGTGTGTGGATGTCCCAGGTTTAATTCCTGGTGAGGGAATCCAAGAGAAGTGGCCATCTGCTTCTCCACTCCTACCTACTTCTACCTCTCTCTCTGTTTTCCCCACCCACAGCAATGGCTCGACTGGCTTCAGAGTACTGCCCTGGGCACTGAGGATGGCTCCATGGAGCTTCTGCCTCAGGCGCTAAAAAGAGCTTGTTTGCAAGCATGGCCCCAGATGGGCAGAACATTGACTGAAGATGGGGGTTGCTGATTGGATCCTGGTCAGGGCACATGTCAGTCTGTCTATCTCCTGTCCTCTCACTTTGAAAAAAAAAATTGCTATCTGATACGAATGCCAGATCTAAATGGAAAGTCAGGCATACAAGATTTTTCCTGAAGCCAGGCTTTCACCTGAGGACTCCCAAACATTTTGAACTTGAAGTTAGTTGCTTAAGGTATCACAGGTAGGAGATAAGGCCTCAAAACAGATCGCTCTATTTTGTGCTTTATCAGAGGAGACCCTGAACATCTGAAATAGAATTCACAGTATGAGAATATAAAATACATTTGTTGGGTACTGCATGGAAAATAATTACTGTGCAACTTTTTAACAATAGGAAGGTTCAATACTAATACTGTCAAAAAACAAAAATGCAAAAACACTGAAAACTTTCACACACCAATTTTCTCTAAATCAGTTTTGTAGCAAAAAATCATGAGCTGGAAATCCTGCAAGGTACCTATAGGTGCTTCACAAATGAAAACGCAAGAGTTACTCTGGAAAAATTCAATTTTAGTCAAAATTGTGAAGAATTTCTAAAATAAATTTATGAGATGTATTAATAATAAAAATACTAACTAAAAATAACTAAATACTGAATTAAACTAAAATAGATGGATTTTATTGCCAATTATATAAAATTATGTAAATTTATAGATGATGTAGGCAAGAATTATGAACTGAAAGATATTATGAGAAACTTAGGGCCTGAAGGAAATTTGAAATTGTGGAAGAGTCTGTAAAATAATTTCATCTGGCCTGACCAGGTGGTGGCGCAGAGGATAGAGCATTGGACTGGGATGTGGAGGACCCAGGTTCAAAAACCTGAGGTCACCAGTTTGAGCGCGGGTTCATCGGGTTTGAGCAAGGCTCACCAGCTTGAGCCCAAGGTCGCTGGCTTAGGCAGGGGGTCATTCGGTCTGCTATAACCCCTGGTCAAGGTACGTATGAGAAATCAATCAATGAACAACTGAGGAACCACAATGGAGAATTGATGTTTTTCATTTCTCTCTCTTCCTGTCTGTCTGTCCCTATCTGTCCCTCTTTCTGACTCTGCCACAAAATAATAATAATAATAATTTCATCTAATTTATAACTTTGGTATTGAATAGCATGGTGGTCGCTTTATTCTGAAAAACGGTGCATAGATATTTTCTGCAACTTTTCTGGAATAATTATATGCAGGGTGGACAAAAGTAGGTTTACAGTTGCCTAAAGGAGAATAATACAGTAAATAATATTTTGTGTGTTTTGTGTACTTACCACTGTAAAACTACTTTTGCCCCATCCCGTATTAGAGAATCTAAATGCAATTATTTTCATTTAAGATCCTAATATCTTTTACTAAATACTAAAATTTATTTTGGAAAATATCTTTCTTATAAAATATGTTCTGTTAATTAAAGGCTATTAAGATGTTCCAAATCTTTCTATAATGTTCACTTGTTAGCACTTTTATAATCATAGAGGATGTCTTCTCTACATTATCAGTTTTATGTATATATACATTTTTTCATATCTCTAATTAAAATAACTGTACAAAACTCACACAAAATTATAGATTTTTATTTTATCTTTGCTTTGATATATGGTTAAGTTTAGAATAAAATGTACAAGCTTGTAGTTTCTGCTCATTTTATTACATTGGGTGTTGAAAAATTACACAAATAATTCATTGGTATTAAAGTTACACACTTTGCTTCAATACATAATCAAAACTGTAGTTACACTTTATTTTTTATATAAATGGATTAAAGATAAATTGGCATGTTAGATATTATTGAGTTTTTCTTCTTATCATCAACAGTAACAAAATAATTTTTTTAATTAGAAGAAAAATCTTTGAATCATAAATATTGGTTTATACACTAGTTCAGCAATATCTCCACCCTGTTGTAAAAATGTATTTATTTATGTCTGGCACAATGGCCATGTTACTGTTTCTCATTATTAAAGGTGAAAATCATAGGCCAGAAAAAAATTGTATCAACAAGGAATGCAGAGCCCAGAGTGTAGAAAAGAGAACCCATTTTAAATGACTGAGTGCAGGTGTACGGAGTCTGATAAGGGAGTCAGCCCTGAGCAGCAGTGAGAGGGTTTTATACCCTGCTGCCTTCTTCTGGAAGTTTCTGTTGATGCTGGTTACCAGGTATTTGGCTTGGGCTTATAGTATTCTTCTGTTACCCCCTCTGGTAATGGGCTCCTTCTGCTGTTTCACCTCCTGCCTTCGTTGGTAATGGACTCCTATTGGTCACCTAAAGGTTAAGCACAATTCATGTTGTACTGACTGAGGAAGGAATCAGAGAGGGCAGTTTAAAGCCCTTAGGATACATTTTGCCCTAACAATAGGTTATTGATATATATGTTTTGTTTAATTACAAAAAATTTCTATTTCTAGTCTGCACTGCACTCCAAACATCAGCTTTCTTGGCTGCTCCAGCAGAATCTCTTTCTCTGCAGTTCTAATCCTCATGATGAATGACTGATTGGACCTTCATTTGTCTTAGCTCTGTCCCATGTCAAAGCCATTTTTTAATCTCATTATCAAAATTCCAGATTCTTAAGAGAGAATGATTAGTCTTTCAAATTTTATTCAGATGTTCATCTGCTATCCACACATTTGAGAAAATATCAATATCATTGAATATAAATAAATATTCCTCAGACTTGTTAGCATGATTATTGAGGGAAGTATGCAATTTTCTACAAATAAGAGTGTAAATTTTAAGTTTGGTTAGAACTAAATGTTATTACTTTATTTCTTTTAAATATAATTGAAGAATTTTGAGCACAAGGCATATAGCTTTGACTTGTATTTGAGGAGACTGTGGTAAAATGTTTGTGAACTTTGGATTTTAACTTAAAGTTAGAATGAATTTTTTCTTTTTTGTATTTTTTCCAAAGTTAGAAGAGGGGAGGAGGCAGAGAGACAGACTCCTGCGTGTGCCTGACTGGGATCCACCCGATATGCCCACTATGGGGTGATACTCTGCCTATCTGGGGCATTGCTCCATTGCTGTCAGAGCCACTCTAGCGCCTGAGGCAGAGGCCATGGAGCCGTCCTCAGTCTCTGGGCCAACTTTGCTCCAACGGAGCCTTGGCTGTGGGAGGGGAAGAGAGATACAGAGAGGAAGGAGAGGGGGAAGGGTGGAGAAGCAAATGGGCTCATCTCCTGTGTGCCCTGACCAGGAATTGAACCTGGGACTTTCACACGCTGGGCTGATGTTCTACAACTGAGCAAACCAGCTAGGGCCTAGAATGAATTTTCTTTAAGTACTTATAACTTGGTCTAAGAAATAAACAATTTTCTCAGACATTTTTGATGTATTCCAATCAATTATATATTATATATATAAAAATAAAGACACCAATATATATATATATATATTTAAAAATGGCTCAATATCAAATAATTAAGCAGAAACAGATTTTAAGTGTTTGGTCTCTTATTCATTAAATGAGTAAAAGGAGGTTCGAATAGACAGTGAATGATTACACTCTAATGTGGTATCTGTTTTTGTTTGTTTCAAGCTAGAGAATTCTCAGCATTTTATTCATAATGCAAGACAATCTTTAAAATTCCACTTTGTATTTGAATGCTGCATTTTCTAATATTATATGTGAGTGAATTTAGGTAAGATGGTTATTTGGGAATGTGATGAGAATTAGGCATTGAGATTTATTTAACTGAGAAAAACTATTTTTTTCTTTTTTTCCATTTAAGCCACCTCACCAAGAAAAAAACTATTGAGAAGCCAGTCTTGTAAAAATGATAATCGATGTCATGGAAAATAAATAGGTTGAAAACAGCTTGATAGTTAAAAGCTTTAAGTGATTCCTCAGCTCAGCCCTCAGTGGGATGCTTCCCTCATTCAATGACTAAATGAACTCATCTGATGTGCACCACTTAATGCAATTAGAATTAGAAAATGCTTTGATTAGACAGGAGGCAAGATGTTAAGGGATGAGAAGCCATTCTTACTCCTTTCTGCAAAGCTTAAACATATATGTACTTCAAGAGGTAAATTGACTGCTTTTTAGACTTAGTAAAAATTTTAAAGGTGGATAAATTGCAGAGCCTCTATGTCTCTATCATTAGGAATAATATTTTAGGTCATCATGTTTTGTTTTGTTTTTTTGAGGCAATCTAACAATTACAAGACTAGAAGTTGATTGAAAACTTCAAAGCTAAATTATGATCAACAAAAGCAAAGTCAAATGAATCAATTTGGTGACATGGTTGGTTCAGATGAATAGATATGAACAATATTTGCCCATGACCATGTGTTAGATTATATGTGAACTGAAAATAATATATTTCCATAATCAACTAGTTTCAAATTTTTGGTCAAGGCAATAATATTACGGGGATACATAAATTCATAAAAATATGTATAGAAGTACTGATAATTGGAGAATATAAACATTTAAGAAGAAAAACAACCAATAAAATAAATGCATTTGAATATGTAAATAGTAATGTTATTGTACAAGTTAAAAAATTTAAATTTAATAATATTTTATTATTATAAAAAGACATACATAATTTTAATATTAACTTTTAATTTCTACTTAAAAATGTGAGAGCAATTTTGGAAAGAAACTTCTTTTTAATTTAAAACTAAACAATTAAATATAAAGAAAAATATTAAAATAATTACAGTGGTAATACAAAAATTAGATATGACAACTCTGAGGACATTTCATTAACAAATGAATCTTTCAATTATGCTTATTATTCAATAGCCTTAAGTTGAAAGAGATAATCCCAGATGATGAAATTAAAATTTAAGTGCTTAAACAAGGGCAGTATAACATTCAAGAGGTCATTACATAAATTCAAATATGTATTACAACATTCTGTTAAAATACCTGAAATTATGATGTACTCAAAATACAGAATTAATATAGATTTATATATATATAATTTGCTTCAAAATAAATATTTCAAATAATAAAATTAATAATTAAATACTATAAATATTGTGTGAATGAAGTTCATTCCCATTATAGTACAATATAAAGTATATTGAGAAGAAGTTGATAGTATGGACTACAAACATAACTTTTAGCAATATGAAAATATATAATTTTTAGGAAATTTTATACAACTCTTATGATTCTACTAGTAAATCAAAGTATAAAGTAAGATGAAATAATATATGGAAATGGTTTATAACTATCAATATGATTTTTATCATTTTTTACCTATTACATTGAAGAACAATGATAACGACTTGTGTGCAGGTTTTCTTGTACCTACTATTGAGATTTTTAAAAATAATAACACCAAATAATGAGCTATATGAAGAAGTATATAGAAGGTTTATTAAATAATTTGGAACCTTTTATTATATTTATTTGGATTTGTTTTGTGGATAGGTAAGGTCCTAAAGTATATATTTCCTTTTTATAACTATTGCTTCAGTTGCTTTTTGCTCTAAATTTTTAATCTTTCCCCACAATTATAAAATTCTATAGTCTGATTATTTAACATCATAATGTAATTCAATAATTTCTATACACATGTATATTATTTTAAAAATCGTGATTTCACAATGTATTTTATCTGATACGAGTTATTTACTTATTTATTTTTGTACCAACATACATGGATTGCTGAAATAAAAACTCCATGGAATTGGGTCTCACTATGGCACCAGGACATTGGACTATAGATCTGTATCCATTTATTATTTTGATAAATTTGTATATTTTACTTCCTCGAGCTTCAAAAATGGAGATATGTAACAGTCAAGAAGTGGTCCACACTAAACTATGCTTTATTATTTTTGTACATTGTATATTAACAACATATGCCTGCTATGTAACTATAGCAATTTTTAAACTGAAACCAAGTAAAAACGTTAAGATCACAGAGCAATTGACAAAGTAGCCCCAAGCTCACTTAATTCTTCATGATCTAAGAGGTCATTTGTTGGATTTGAGCTGGAGAATTTGAACCATTATCTCAATAACAACTGATCTTCTACCATTTTTCTGTTTCAACATGGTTAGTTTCTGTAATATCATTAAAGTGTCTTTATGCCGGACATGGAATTATGCTGCCTACCTGTCCCTTCTAGGTAGATCTTGTTTTCAAGGTCCTGAGAATGTTCCCTGAGTGATGCTCTCAGGTACCAACCACTCTTATGGGGGTGCCTTCTGCTGTAGAGAGCTACTTTTCCAAATATCCCATCCTTCCCAGGGTGAATGGGTGGAGGCAAGGGCAGAAAGAGACTGTGTTTAGGTCCAACACAAGCCAATTCTGATTGACATTTTAAGTCCACAGTTCTTTGTGGGTCAGCTGGGGTTATCATGGGATGTGTTGTGCAACTTGGCTATACCTTCTACACAATCCCTTTTCCTTACACTCCATTGAACTGGTTTTGATCCCCAATAAATCTTGTAGACACCAGAGTCACTGAAGTCTGCCTTTCAGAGATTACCACGTGCAATTTACTTCTCTGTTGACAGCTGACTTGAGCCATATAGCTCTCATTTCTACCTCATTCATACTTCCTGTAGATGTTACAGCTGTTATAAATGTATATCTCATAACACATTATTTAGGAAAGGGAAGTTTAGTATATTGTTTAAAAAATATTTGGATACATTTTGAAGATATGTATATATCAGACTACAATACACATGAATTAATTTTGTTAGCTATATACTATTTATCTTAGATATCAAACATACCCATACACATCTCATGTCAACTTTAAATTAAATTATGCAACAACTTTATGTCTTTGTACAAGTTTTTATTTGTGTTAAACAAGAAATATTGTAGAATTATTTCTATTTAGCCATTAAAATTTTCCGAAATAATAAAATGACAGATAGTATAGACAAAGTGATTTATATCAAGCATATTTGAAATGGGTCTCTTAATTTAAAACATGTATACACAATTACTGTAAAATGTTATGTTTTCTTTATTCTAGCTGATAATTAAGAGTGTAAATTAAACACTAGCTTGTCATTTGTTTCTCATGCTATTTGAAAGACACAAATGATAAAGTCTTTTAGTGTTTAGTAAAATTCTCACATTTTTTTTTTACTTCATCTGTGCATAGAAATTGGCATACTGTTTATAAAAAGCAATAGGGCAAATTTTTTGAAGAATGTTTACATGGCCATACATTTTATAATGATACTTTCATACAGTAGGACAAAAATTAAGGTAACTATTTTAGACAAAAACTTTTCTTTTGAGTACTAGATATCTTGAATATTTCATAACATTAAAAATAAGCATTGAAAAAATTTACACTGAAGAGAAATTTATTATTATATTGGAGTATTAAAATGGGTGATAAAATTGAGATATTCTACATGGATATGAAAGTAGATATTTAGAATCTATTAAGTGTTCTTTGTTTCTAGATTTTTGAGTTTATTGACAATATATACCTTTATATATTTTTTTGTTTTCTAATTTTCAAAGGTATCTTAATAAACAGGAATGTACAAAGTAACATAAAACTATGAATACCATAACTTTATAGAAACTAAAAATAATTGTCATAATATTGCATTAATAATTCTCTGGTAGCTAACGGCTATCGCGGTTTGCCATAAAACCGCTATTTCATAGACCTCTCAATGGAACACACTCTTTGAGAGGATACTTAAATATAGTTATGTTTTTACCTACTAAATAGCTGAAACAAATTAATTCGCTAACCACTATTCATTGCCTTTTGTGTTAAGGCAATTTGCTTCAGTCATCTACATCTTTAGTTCTAATAACTACAAAGCACAGAGGAATGAAAACAGCAAAGAATAAGTAATTAGGATAATAGTATATTGGGAAAGAAGACATTTATTCTAGTACCAGCTGTGGCTGTAATTAGCATTTAACCCTTCAGAAAAACCACCCACCTGCTCTTGGCCACATTTTTCTCATCTGTATAATAATGAGGTTTGAGTGAAAAATCTCTAAAATCTTTCTCTTTTGTGACAGTGCATAGTTCTCAAAGCGCATTTAGAATGGAGGGTAAGGTTGCGTATTCTTAACCTGAACAATAATATAGATGTTTCTTAGCAGCTACACATATGCTCCCTCATCTTTTTAATGTTGTTTTAGTGACTGAAAGCCAAAGTTAGATTTACCTCAAAATTAGGGCAAAATAAATAAATAAATAAATAAATAAAATGAAGAACAGCTTTATTTCTGTGGATTACAGGTAAGTGTTTTGTTTCTGTTTTCATTTTGTTTTGAGGGAGTTAATAGTAGAAAAGCAAGAGGAATGTCTTGATTAAATATGACTTTTAGTTTTGGAAAAAAAATTAAAACAGGCTTAAAGAAAAATGGCAAGAAAGGTCCTGTGTTGTGCATATTGTGAGGTCTTTTGAGACTCAATGTGAATCTATTTGTGACATAAATAAATGCATAATAAAAATATATATTGCAAAATAAAGGTAATTTTAAGAAAGTTGTTTGAATGAAATATCATATTTTACTTTGATATCTTGTTTGGAAATTTAGCCAACAAGTTATATGTAAAAATTGCTAAGTGCTCGGGATAAACATCAAACATTTATCAAAGAGAAATAATTTAACCAAAAGGCATTAATGCACAAGCTTACTGCTTCTAAAACAGACATCACACAAAATAAAGTTTATAGGGCTGGAACACCTAAGAAGTTGTGAGTTAAAAATTATACCAATTTTTAAGATGACTTTCTAAAAATGTAAATTTATTTGCAGTTTATACACCAATAGAATTCTGCCATTTCAATTTTAATGCTCAGGAAGTTTCTGAGATGTGTTCACAACAGAGGAAACTCATTTTCAATTGAAGAAAAATAAGACATTTTAGAGAAATAGATAGCCTATGTATGGAATTGAATGTAAATATAAATTGAATCTAAATCTAAACAGGCCGTTTTTACTTCTACTTTAGAGAAAGTATGCATAAAATAGGGACCAGAAATGTCATACCTCCTGAACTAATCGGTTAAATGCTGAATATTAGACACTTTAGGAAAACTGAACTTATTTATTCTAATAGCTAATCAGTATAAAAAAAGAGAATGGGGAGAAAAGAAATGTTCTAAATTAAAATACATATAGGAGATATAATACCCAGATAAAATGAATGTGCACTGTGTAGACTCTCACTTCAATAAATCAACTAATTTTATTATATAATTAGAGATGATCGATGATGATATCCAGTATTTTTGTTGGGTTAACTATGATAAAATATTGTGGTTTTGAAAAACTGTCTATTATTAGATGCATATTGGAGCATTTGATGAGGAGATAATAGGATGCCCTGTTCTTTCTTTATAATACTGTCCCCAAAGGGGAGGATGGATGATACATGGATAATAGAATGTGCTTCATTGTTGATGGTACATGATGGGCACATGAAGGTATGTTGATTTCTCCACTTGTATATCTGGATGGTTTTTATATAAAGCTCAAAAGCAAAGTAAACAGATACAAATACTTACCTTCCAACTTCAAGATCCCAAAATAATTATATTAAAGGAATAAAAGAAATGTGAACTCATAAAGTGGAAGAGAACTAGAGAGAGACCACCAGAAGAAAGAAACTTCAAGATAATCCTGAAAGACACAATGTGCAAGTGTATGTATATGAATGTGGATATCTACATTGATGTATGAAGAAAACTTCAGCTAAGAGTGTTTGTTTTAATTATGACAGATGGATTAAAATGTTGTCTAAGAAGTATCTCTAGTTATTTTTAGGTTAGGTGTTGTTCATTATCCATGAGGCTATGTTAGTAATAACTTTCTACCAATTCCTTTATCATGTTTTTTCAAAACATTCTAATTTTAAAAAATTACTGTTTTACTGATGCCTTAATTATGATCTCATTGTAGAAAATGGGAAAATACAGCTAAATTTAAAAATAATACATAACTATTATTTATAAGATATCCCAAGAGAAAATTTTGTTTATTAGTTTTAAGTCTCTTATGCTATTTTTACAAATATTTTAAAACCTATTAGTTAATAATATTAAATAAAACATTATATTTCATTTTTATAAAACATTACATTATAAAATGTCAATGAATAAGCTTCAAAAATGTAATTTTTAAGAGCTACGCAATCTTTTATGGTAAATATTTTTGCCAACATTTTTTTTATTTCCATAGCTTGAAAAGGTAAAGATATTAGACTATTTCAGATTCTGATTTCTTTCTTAAAGACCTTCCTTTTCTGTCTTATCCACAAGTAAGTCTTTAAAAGAACTGATTGTTTTCCTTATCATTCATTGCATTTTAATTATTTGAGAGGTAAGCTATTGTTAAGAAGAGACTTTTCATATACGGTATAAAGTTATATGTAATGTTTAAATTAATGGTATTAAAGAGACACAGTCACAAATTTATATAAGAAATGAAGACAGAGCTCTTGAATTTTATTAAGATCACTAAAGGTCTTATAACTCTGGTTTGCAAAGGTAGGGAGGTTTGTTTGACTTTTTATTAAAAATCTTAAAATTAATGAAGAGGGTAGTAAAATGAGACATTCTGTCCACAAAGAAAGCCACATGATAGTTGCAAGAAACTACAAATATCCTTTTTCTTTTTTAGTTACTCAGCCATTTACAATGTTCACATTTCACTTCTTATTTCTCTAATGCTGCCTTCACCTTCCATTTCTCTTAAGCTTTATCATCATCATTTCAATGAAACATGGAATTAGGATGGGCAATATTCTATGCAAATATCATTTTTGATGCCTTCTTCATGGTGACATCTATAATTAAGACCTGCGTTAGAATATAAAAGAGTCATTTAGATAACATACATATATATTAGATATATTTCTTTTTCAAACCTTGAAATGGTTTTGTTAGTGCAGGAAGCTAGGAGTTAACAAAAGAGGAGGGAGACAGACTAGGCCTGAGTGTGTAGAAGTTTTATACTTAATCAGGCTTACATCTGGAAATTACTGCTTCAGATACCCCAAGGAAAAGTCAAATCTCTGCCAAAGGAATTCCTTTCCTGAATTTGTAGCAAAGAATGAATGGTTTTTCAATCTCCACGGGGTACAACTGATCCAATTCCATTCACGGAACTATAAAAGGGATGAATAAATAATAAAGGTGAAGTTCCTTGTTGAGGCACATGCACTACAGAAGTAAAGACAGCTAGCCTGGGGAAAGGATCTGATTGGATGAGGACACAAAATCTAAAATGATCTAAGAAAGAGATTGGCCAAGGGAAGGATCCAACACAAGTCCCAATAGAGCCAGGAAAAAGATTTGTTAATTTGAAAGGAAGCTTATCCTTTTCCAAACCAGAGGTAATCTAATCAAAGCTTAACAAAGGCCCCTTTCAGAATCACGGGGTTCACCTGTTTGTTTGCCTATGTGCATGGTGTATTTTCTCTCTGTAGCAGTGTAAGGCCAGTAGTTATGGCCAGCACAACTACCTGTTTCTGTAGGTTCCCATTGGTTTTGAATAGATGGTAATGAAACTGCAGAGCCAAGAACTGGTGGGCCATGCCTTTATTCTAGTCTCACCCAGGTGGGCGAGTAAATACACACAGCCGAAAAACATTTCCCTTTTCATTCAGGGCTCCCAAAGCCACAGACTTTCTCCCAGTTTTCCTGGAACCAAAGGTCCCCACCACCAGTTCAGCAAAGCTCACAAAGCCCCTCACCTCTGTTCCCCTTCATTACCCCGCCATCTTGGATGCCTACCTTCTCTGCAACAAAGCCATCTCTGCAAAAATGGCCTCCTAGCTCCTCCTTCTTCCTTCTTAAAACTTTTCAGCACAACCACCTCTCCTCTAGCACTAATTAGCATAACCCAGCCCCTTCCCAAGCATGAAGGTAATTAATATTATCACCTGGACAATGGAACCACGTGATCAGTGTCCATTTTTAACAATAAAAGTGAGCAAAAACAGAAAATACAGATTATACAAACTTATTTGCCCAATAAGCAGCCATGCTGTTCCAAGCTCAAGCTCCAAGTACAGCAATAAGTGCAGACTCACTTGGGAGCAGCAGCACAGTGCTGGCTGAATCAGAGCAAGAAACAGAGACTAGCTAGTCAATGGAAGCAGAGATTATGCTGGACTAACAAAACCCTGGTGATGGTGTCACAGTTCTAACCTGACCCTCTTGGTGGGCATATGCTCTCCAGGCCCAGGACTTATTCTAGAGGGTAATAGAGCTAAGCCATCTGGTCATAGATGAGACACTGGGCACCGGGAAACAGTCTTTGGTGTTTGCTCCAGCTCTAATAAATCTTACAAACTTCATGCATGAATCTCAGAAATGCATGAATCTCAGAAATGCTTTTCTTGTGACTCTGTGGAAGAACCTCATTTTCATGAGCAACAGTTTGGTAGGAGTTTTTAACATGAAAGTCTTGCTTGTGACAAAAAAATACAATACTTTGTTTGGCTTGCACTGATAGTTAATGCATCCTCACTGAAACATCTGACTTTGTTTTAATTCTTGTTGTAAAATCTTTATGTTTACACAAGACAAAAAAGATCTGTTGGCCCTGTGTTGAACTTTCAAGTCTTGTTCACTTGTCAATGTTAAAACTTGTCAATAGTAGCATCCTTGAATTAAAAGAACATGGTTTTTGGGAAAAAGATCAATTACTATATGTTCTGTATCAAAAGTGTTTGTTAAGCAAATTAATAAAACGTTCAAAATGGTTTGTATTCTATCCAAGTTGTCATATTCGAAATCAAAACATTATAATTAAGAGATTTTTAAATGGTATCCAGTTACCCATCCATATCAATTCAACTTTTCCTATAATAGCATTAATTAAAGCTTTTCACTTGGAGATTATTTTGCTTACATTTTCTATCTATTACATTGGCCCTTTCTGAGAAACATAGCTAACAGTATCTCTCTTTTGGGATAGATGTTTTGGCCCATTTATGCTATGTTGAGCAAGTAAACTTTTCCTACCTAGACAGATTGTATAAAAATTTTATGCTCAAGCCAAAGCCAATTATATATACAGGGTGACCCCAACAACCCAATTGTATCTCACGTGGTTTGGAATTGAAAGCTTCCAAGTAGAAGGTAACCAATTATGTTTGAGAAAGGTAGTGGTAACATCTGGGCTAAATTAAGAAATTTAGTAATTTTATGCCATGGAAAAAAATTGTAAATACCCAATAGGTACTTTGAAATGGAGATGATATTACATCATAAAATAGAATTAAAACTTTTCCAAAATATTCTTGAACATACTTATTAATATTTAATTTGTTCATTTCTAGACTTTACATTTCCTTTTGTTTTCATTTTTTGAGACATTCTTACATGCAGATGTGTATCTTATCGATTGAGTCATTCAGTCTGCATATCTCCCTATTTCTTATCTGTATCATCACCTTTGGAATAAAATGAGAAACTTGTCAATAAAAATCTGATAAATCATTATTTAGCTTTTATATATTATGCCTTAAATCTGTTTAATACATATTCTAAAGTGTAGATTTTAATTGTGTGGGGGCACAATTAATGTATCATTTAAGAAATATGTTACAGATGGTTTCAGAGATGGCTGATTTCCAAAATCTTTGTTGCTGGCATAGGACTCTTAGTTCCAGTCTTGCCCACAGCTGCCTAGTACTTGCCCAGGAAGCAGGTGCTTTTTTAAGGCAGTGTTGCTGACATCTATAATCAGGTCTGCTGATTGGTGGTGATTCATTATAATTTCCTATTCTGAAAGGAAATCAAACTGAAATCAGCAAAGTAGTGGCTGACAATTCTCTAAAAGCTAGTCATCCTCAGAAACCTTTATGTTAGTATAACTTTTTAAAACAGTATAAGTTCTGTAATGTTGCAAAGACCATTTAGAAGAAATCCTACTCTTTTAATATTAGAGTAAGTTTTATTTTTAGAGGTAAAAATTTTATTGTATGGCCGACAGCAAGAACTTATTTCTCACCCTCAACACATTTATACTAATTAAAAACACACATGGCTTGAAGATAAAATTGTATATCCCAAGAGCTAAAAACAGAAAAGTAATACACAAATATCAAAATTGATATTAGAATACATAAGTGTATATACATTTGCACTTGAGAAGTACCATTAAGGTTTCACTTCCATCTTTAAAATGCCTTCTTTTGCAGTTGTGATGACAGTGTTAGATTAATTCTTTCACACTTTAAAAGCACATTTGCTTGTTTACATCAATTTTTTCAGGACAAAATCTTTGAAGGAGGAGACTTTATCTTTCTCATATTCATGTCCATAGCATTTAACTTCATTTCTGACTGATAGTTGGCTTTCAATAAATATTGGTTGAATATTAAATAAATTGCAATTTTCAAGAGACTTCTGTGAAACAGCTTTGAGATGCTTTGTATTGTCATTTGCAATCAGTGGTGTTATATTAAATTGACTTGCTTTATGGCCAGATATGGCTAATAATTTTCCAAAGGACAATCTGGGAAACTAAGATAACTCAGACTGTGTGGGGTGCCACATGATCAAGCATGAGCTCCTGGGGGAACTTCATAAAGCTGTACCCACCACAGGAAAAAAAAAAAAAACCTTACAGGTATGAAGTGAAAACATACAAGTCCTAAAAATGCTCAATAGTAGCTTAGAGTTTGTTATGCCATCCAGAACAATCAGTACTGGTAAGGTTTTATAAACACGTGTCTTTTATATTAAAAAAAAAATGACACTGCTTAGTAAACTTTCTTTAATGATAAAGTGTTTGCTATGACTACTGCTGTTTACATTTTTAAAACTTATCAAAGTCCATAGTCCCACTGCAAATTTACATATTATTAGCTCAGCATGAATATGGGTGTTATTTCAATCCTTAGAATATCATTAGGTGATATATCATTGATGTCAGTTCTCTTGCATTTGAACTGGTTCCTTGACAATTTATTCAGTCTTAATTTCTTCTACTTACCGTAGATTTCTAAATCAATACATATCTGTGGTTATGTTTATTACTCTATCTACTTCTCTAACTTTCTCTGTTCTCCAAGCTAGCTGTAATTCAGTACCTGGTCTGAGTTTGACTATGAAATTTTCATTCATTTCTTAATTCAGTCTAGTGTGATACTACAAATTTACCTGTCTTCCCCTTGAACTCTGATTCATAGCCATGTTTTAGGGAAGTAAAACTTTAATCCTAGTAGCTCAGCCTCCTAATGATAAAATTATTAATAGAATTGTAGAATAGAAATTTTCTCTGTAAAAGGAAAAATCTTTCTTAAATTACTTGTCTCTCCCTAATGGTTTTGTTCTTTAAGTGATTTTTCATTGTTTTGGTGTCTGACCTAATTTTCTGATATCTTCTTTCTTATTAAGTTACCTGGTAAGTTTCCTTTTCCTATGCTCTCAGTCTTCTGAGAGAAGTTACTTTCAGTTCTTAAAATACCTGGTAATTCCAAACTGGGGGAACTTTGGTCAAGGCATACTGTATTTTATTTCATTTAACTAGACTATAATATTGTCTTTGCAACGTTTTGGAAGTCTTTTCAGTGAATGTTTAACAAACACATGACTAGCCAAGATATGAGATTATTATTACAAAAGATACAATTATCATTTATAACCCATTTAATGAATATTTATTCAAGTATAAACATGATTATAAAATGTCAAAAATACTGTAAATGTTTCTAAACAAAATACCTTCCAAATTTTTGTCTTGGGCTTTTCTAAGTACTAAAATAGTCCCCTTGATGAGTGGTATTTTTTTGTCCACCAAAGCTGAGCAAAGGATCTAAAAGTATAGTGTTCGACTTTGATATTTCCCATCAGAAACCAAAAAGTCTAAAGTACCACATTAAAGTTCTTGCAAATTATTCATACCAAATTTTTTTTCTCAAAAAATGTTTCCTGGGAATTCAGAGGTCATTTAAACTTTACTATTAACAATTTTTAAGAGACTGCCTTTATCTTCCCTTTAATCTCTCCTTTTAAGATGTTATTTCTCCTTTGTAATTTAACCTTTCTACTTTGCTTTGCATTGGTATGTACTTGGCAACTTTTATATGTAAGGGCAATAAGAAATGAGTTAAATATTCAAAGGACTGAGAAAATATAATGCGAGGAAATTGTACTAAGTTTTATTGGCTGGCAATATAAGACCATAGAGTCAAATATATTAGAGGTGTCTAGAGTACTTTTTTAATTATAATATTTCTATTCCCATATTTAAATGATCACTACTATACATGGTATAGGTATTGATCGACTTATGACCTATGCAACTTATGACCATTCAATTTTAGGACCACAATCACTAGCCACGACTGCTCCGTGTCTGAAGCAGTTTTGTATGCACCTGTATTTTGTAATTTTGTATGTTTTGCAAATATTAAACCAGTTTTACTGGTAATGCAGTGTTTTACTTAAACCTGACAGATATAGAAATAAGAAACAAAATGCTGTAGCGATGATACAAATGGCATAAAATGAACAAAGAAAATTATGATATATAACAATAATAAAAGAAAATTATGATAAAATATGACTTAAAGATATTTATAACATCATTTCACAGCACTGTACATATAGCCTACTCAACTTACAACCAAATAGTGTTACAACCATTCTGTCAGAACCAATCGTGGTCGTAAGTCAAGCACTAGCTGTATTCACTTTTTCTTTCTAACCTTATTGTGATGTAATTGACATATACCATTGTTTAACTTTAATGTGTACAATGTGATGTTTAATGTAATTAATTAATATAAAATGATTACCACAATAAAAATAGTTAACATTTATTACCTCTTAATTTTGTTGATGAGAACATTAAATATCAGCGCTCTTTCAAATATATAATACAGTTTTGTTAACTATTGTCATTATGCTGAATATTAGATCCCTAGGAAGTATTCATCTAAGAACTGGATATGTGCACCCATTGACCAACATCTATTTTTAATCCCTGTGTCTATACAGTTGGCTTTTTTTTAAAAAAAAATAGGTACCATATATTAGTGAGCTCATACAGTTTTTGCCTTTCTCTGACTTATTTCACTTAATATACTGTCCTCATATTTCATTTATATTTTTGTAAATGATGATTTTCTTATTAAGGCTCAAAAGTATACTATTGTGTATAGATATCACATTTATTTTATCTACTTATCCACTCATGAACACTTAAGTTGTTTCCATAGTTGATTTTTATGAAAAATGCTGCAATGAACATAAAATGCATAGCAGTGGTTCTCAAACTCTTTGAAGTCGGGATGCATTTAAAATCCTACAAATAATTGTAGGCGCACTATATACAAATTTCTGAGAAATATGTTATAATAATTAAGTCAAATATTAAAGAAAAAATATAAAGTCCAAACATGCTTTTATGGTAATTAAACAAAATAAATATGACAAAATTAAATTTATTCTGACATTAAAAAACATTTTGTTACATTTTTTGAGTTATGCTTTTTAAAATTTGTAAAAGAGAGAACTTAAAAATTAAAAAATGACCAAAAAGTTGTCTTTTTACATATATAGATACATTCTTAGTAAGATTTAGTAAATTTGGCTGGTGGTCCTGGCTCAAATGTGTTAAGCTTTTTTCATTCCTGTGTTTATGAGAAACATGAGCCTGATGTGTCCTAGTGATTTCTTTAATGTTTGAGAATATATTTGAAAGGCAAACTATCATTTCCTCATAAATACATTGAAGAATTCCTCTCTTTTTACTCTTAATTGTGTTGAGTGCAGAAAACCCCCACCGTACATATCATCTTAACTTTACACCAAACAAAGGATAGAGTAAACATGCCTCCAGTCTTTCCAGGGCACATGGGAACTAGTGTAAACAATCCAGCACCACAGCTTAATAGCCTTTTGCAATCTAAACAGGGAAGTGAGGTGGGGGGTTGGGCAGACTGTCAGCTTACAGCCAATTCCTCACACCTATGTCCCCCAAAAATCTAAACTCCAACAACCCTGTTGGTTTTTTGGTCCCCAATAGGCACATATTTCTCTGGAATATCATAGGGCACACATGGAAATCTTCTAGGATGCACCAACGCACCCTGCCACACACTTTGAGAACCACTGTCTTATAGGGAAAGTAATTTCACTCATTCAGCTATATAGCCATGTACTTAGTGCTGTCTATGGGTTAATTTTAACTAAAAGCTAACGATCCATATTATTTTCTTAGTAGAGTTTTCTTCCGTATGACACTTTTTAATTACAGTTTATAATTCCAATAATAATTTAGCATTTCTTAATGCATAACAGGCTATGTATGATGCCGGTTCTTGAACAATACACATGAGGAAAAGTAATTAAATGGTGAAATGACTGTGTGTAGGATGAAGGCAAGGACAGAATAGCCTGACCTAGAAACAGTGGGATGGGAATTATCCCCCTGCAATCCCAGTAAGCATGACTGATTCCAACAGTGCAAAATAACCAGGTGAGAAAGGACACGGCTTTATTTTTCAAATATAATACTGTGCATTCCCTGTAGTGTCATGCTTGTGGTAACTTGTTAAATAATACTCTCTGATGATTCTGGAGTTGTCATTGCCATTGTTAAGAAGTCTAACTTAACATGAAAATTGTTAATTTCATATATTTAGTCATTAAGTAAAATAATACATATTATTCTCCTTGAGCAGGAAAGAGTATGGTCAAAGTTTTATTGTTTATTTACTCATTTTTTGAGTAAAAATGTGGACAAATATACCTGTTATTGTAATATTATCATAATGAGTGTGGTTCACTCAAACAATTTTTAAAAGAATCAGATTATATCATTTTGTCAGAAAGCAAGAGAATTTTAAATAATTGTTGAAATAACTACTAGCCTCTGGTAAATAATGTTATAAGTAAAGTAATAAAGAATATCTTATTTAATGTATTTGACTACCTCTGTACTTCCTGTTAGGAAAATGCATGATAAAACATATTTATCATATAGTAACATTAAGGTATTTTATTTACATGGTTGTTTTCAATCATGTGGAAATCAAACAGAATGAAATTATCCAAAGTGGGAAATGAGATCTTGTTCTTATTACACAAAAAGGAAATTACATGAGGGTCTAATAGTTTCCTGAGTGGATAAGAATTCAGTCCTTTGTTTGTTTTTGAAGTAAGAAGCATAGAAAGATACTACAGAAAGCAAGGCCAAATGCAAATGATTGTGTCATGTCCAACTCTATCATATCATCAGAATATTATGAAGAAAGAAATACACACAACAAAGAAGAAGAAACTCTTTTCTTTGATCCTTACCATAGTTCAATGCAAATGAGATATCTAATTTACTCCTGACTTAACAAGCCTTTCTCTCCCTTCCTGAGTAAAGTCATGTGAAGCATGGTATAAAGAGGGCATCGGTATAATTTTACAGCTGTGTGAGTACAGGGCGTTAATCCATGCAGAAGCACAGAGGGAAAAAAAAAAAACATGCATTAATGCTTGAATTCTTTCTTTTACTTTTCAGAGGCATTCTGTTTCTTAAGTATGAAAGGAAAGGTACTAAGATAATATCTTGTGATATCCAAATGGAAACACTTTTATTTGCGTTCTTCTTCTCCTTATTTGCTTATGTGAGTGAATAAAAATATACTTTTAGAAAGTTCCTATCGCCCTGGTCAGGAAGCTCAGATGGTGAGAACATCACCCAATATACCAAGATTGCGGGTTCTATCCCAGGTTGGAGCACATACAAGAATCAACCAAGGAATTCATAAATAAACAGACTAACAAATTGATATTTCTCTCCCCCCTCTATCTAAAAGTTAATAATTGCAATTAAATTTTTCCTATTATTGACTATTGTGCTTTTAAGAATGGGTTAGAAAGATAATTTTTGTCTGATATAGAATTTGAAATAAGATAATACTTAATATTCAGGAGGCAAGGCTTTTTATCTTTATTTTTTAAAAGACAAGTTACATAACTGACCATGCAATGACCTCTTAAAAAATGCATGTTCATGTATAAGCCATTCAAACGGAGGGAAGATATTTTAGTGAGTTTCCAATGTAATAAGTGCTTCTCCTGAGCCCTCCTTTTCTTCCACATGTATAATGCAAGACACAGTATTATCAAAGCAGCAATCACTGAAAATTTCTAAGCTATTGGAATATGATGGATGTTGTCAACTTTTAACAGCAGGAAGTAGGATGTATACTGCAGTAAAACAATTCACACTGTCTATGCTGTCGTTAATTACTGTGCAAATCTCTTTGCATATGATATAAAGAAAACATTATTGTTATAATCAGCTAACTACCTGCCAATGGTCATTTCTACCTTTTTGCTAAACCCATCATTGTGTTGAAAGTTAGAAATGCTAGCTTTCTTAGTCTCTCTTGCAGAAAAGATGATTGTGTCATTGAATATTGCATGACAGAGGTCACCACCATTGTGGCCATGAACTTTGCAGGTTCTTATTGGATTTGGGAAGATGGTAAAGAAACAGTGGGGCCAAAAAATGCTGGACCATTCCTTTATTAAAGTCTCACACTGGCCAATGAGCAACCCACAAGGAAAATAATTACCTTTCACTCATTCAGAGCTCCCAAAACCCTGACACATTCTCCGGTTCCACAACCGGGAGAATCTTCTCTGGCTCCTCTTAGAATCAAATGCCTCACCAGTTTCAGTAGGGCTCCCAAAACCTCTCACCTATGGTTCCCCAAGCTCCTCACTTCAGGAATGTTTTGTGATGTCTTGTCTTCCAGTCCAGCACTCATCTTGTGATTATGGAAAGACAAACCTGACATGGGATTTAACTCTCTTAGAATAATAAATAGCCCCAAATACTTGCTGAAAAAATATGTATTAGTATAATAGTCTGCCTTCAATTTTAATATTTGACTGCCAATAACTTTCAAGTACCTTTATTTTCTTTTCCTCTTTTGCCCACATTTGGCAAAGATGACGAGAAACCCATCACTTCCCCGGTTGGCACCAAAGGGCAGCTCAAACCATAGAAGCCACAGCCCATGAATGCAGAGGAATTTTTATCAAGCCCCACTCTCCATCCAAAAAAAAAAGCCAATTCTTTCTTACCTTATTCTCTCAAATGATTACCAGACATGCTAAGGAGCCTGCTTTGCTGTCCCTAGAAAGTCTTATAAAGCATTTTTTATACACTCTTTGTTTTTTTTGTGGTGTCATCAGTCTTAACATCTAATATGATTTTTTGATGAGTGCCATTTTACTTCTGTGGCGTAACCTCAATCATTGGTACTGTACACAGGATATCCAGTGATATTAAGACCGCAAGGTGTTTTTCTTTTGTTTTGTTTTAGCTTCTTTAATTTTCTCTGCTTCCTTCTGGCTAGCATGTTCTTTGAGCTGTGGTGCTACATACAGGCCAACTTGAGCTATGAACTGCTGCCTGGTAGAAATCTTGATTTTGCTGCTTTGAGCTGCATGTGTTGAATTCTACTGAGCTTCTGTTAGAGATCTAACTGAGTTATGTCAGTGTTAATATCTGATGCTCAGGGACAACAGTATGGGGTCAAGCCATCTTTAGAGAGGCTTTAAGTCATGTGTCTTTACCACAACAAATCTGTGCATTATAATAGGCTGGTGCCACTTTTTCCAACAAAAGTCATGATAGATGCAAGGCTTAGAGGTACAATCTCACCCCATGACCTTTAATGAGTTCTGAGTCTCAACCAGGTATTGGACCTAATCTATAGAATGGACAGGGCAAAGCATAATACTCAGTATGACATAAAGGTCCATCAGAGGTCACTGAAAGTAGGCAGCATACTAGGATCTTAAAAAATGCCTTTGTTGATAATGGTTATAGCTCTGTCATTTAAAAAAGAAAAGGTTCTGATCCATAGAGTTTCAGGAAAAATAGCTAATGGACTCTCACTATAAGGTCAAGGGATTAATTCGAACCCAATATAAATCTAGGCCTGATTTGGAGCTATTTCTATTCCCCCATACAACATCATTATGCAAGAAATAAACATTTCTATACTCTTGGTGCGGTATCTTCATGCTTGACAACAGAAACAAATTTTGGAGAGGATGCATTCTATTTCTTGCACAAAAATCTCGTAAGTTAGATGCCATTATTATATCTATTTCTGAGATGAGGAAAATAAAATGAGATTAAGTTGTCCAAGGTCATATGGCAATTCTGTGAAAGAGATAGGAAATGAACTCTAGAGGTCTGACACCAGAGCTGTGCTCTCCTGACTTCTCAAAGTTAAAAATGAGCAGGAGGATAGAAAACACTTTAGACTCTGACACAATGGTAGTACTTGCACTGGCCCTAAGTGATCTGACTCTACACTTGTTTTTATTTTTTTAAAAATTACGATTTTTTGATCTGCTTTATTTGTAGTTTATATTACTATTTTTTCTGAAGGAAATTCTAATTATACAGTGTAGATTTTGTAAAATCAAGATTTGAATCCACATTAGATCAGATGAGAAAAACAGGAGAACTATACTTGGCTTTTCTATGCCTCGCTCTTTATGAATGTAAAATGGGAAAAAGTGGTTATTTCAATCGCAGAACTATTATTATGATTGAAGAAAATAGGATGTGTTAATTAACTCAGTTAATTTATTTCATGTCAGAAGGTCAATAAATGAAAGTTAAAATAAGTTATTAGCCTTTACAAATTTATCATACATATTCTGTAAGAGACTTGACTTTTTACTCATGGATTTGTAACTGTGGTAGATACAGAATATCTTCTGTTTTGTGAACTTAGTGTTGGACATTTTAGAGATGCCATGATCACTCTGATTTGTTTTGGATTAAATTTTTAAAAGATGCTTTGAAGAGCTACTGAAGCAAAAACATGTTCATTCTTATGTTTGTATAGATGTGTGTATCCTCACAGTAGCAACTATTTCCGATTAATCCATGAGAAGATAGTAACTTAGTCATATTACCAGAAACTTGAGAAAAGTTTTAGGTACTGTCAAACTATTTTTGGCAGTAAAAAATGCAGTAATCTGTCAAATTAATGATAATCTACTATGGTATTGAACATAGACTCAAAATGCTAGCTAGCTTTCAGTTTCTTATCTGATTGTACTTAGCGTACATAATTTCTCCTCAGTCTCCATTACCCATCAGACTTGGTACTGCTGATGATTGGTAGGGATAGTGATAGGAATCACCATGCCTATCTATTGATGACGGCTTAAGTTTTGCAGTTTGTGCCACAGGTAAAGGCTTAACAGTATTACATTCTAGTATTCTACTTGACCTGGAATATTATAACCTTATCCATGGATAGAAAACTAAAGAAGATATTCTGCCAGTTGTCTAATATATACACTTTAGTGTTGGTTTTCACAGAGCAGAAATTTTCTCCAAGAAAAAGTATAGATAGGGAATAAGAAAAATTATTTTAAAAATATTGAACTATCTCATAACACTCAATTGTGAGTAGGAGAGGTTGCATTCTTATTGGAAATATTGCCATTAACATGAGTTTGCTTCCAAAGACCAGATCCATACTTAGAATTACCATAACTCTATTTTCACATGATCAGTTTGCATCAGAAATCTTGACTTGATCCATCACTGGGAGTGATGATCTCAACATGGCACCTGTCATTATAACCATATGGATGGTGGATGTGTGCATAGTTTTAGCATGATGGGGCTGAAAGTACAGTTTCTATAATACATGATATTTAGAAGGTCAATAAAACAATATGTGCTCTGAAAATGATCAAATAAAACTATTATGATATTAAAACTAATTTCCAATTAATAAACAATACACTATCAAACATGGAAGTATGGGTAATAATAATAATAATGTACAGTTATTAATCTTTTTTCAAAAGCCAGAACTGCTTTAAGATTTTTTCAATTGTCACAATTTAATATTTAAAATAATTTCATGAATATAACATTATTGCATTTTATGTACGAATAGTGCCACACCTTAAAATGTAACTTTTCCACACCAGTTAGTAAATATAAGAACTGATATACAAATATATATTTGACTTTCAAATCTTATTTTTTTCATTTTATTTATTTATTATTATTATTATTTAAATTTATTTAATTGATTGAGTTTACATAGATTCTAGGATGACCCCGACTGCATACCCCCTCCCTCATATTTCCCTCCACATCTCCCTTACCCCCCTCCCTCCAGCGCCCTCCCCCCTTCCCTTCAGGTTTATCCCATCCTATCCTCCCCTTTCCCTCTGTCCTCTTTTCCTCTGGTCCCTTTCATCCCTCCACTGTCTCAATTCCTTTCCTCAGTTCTCAATGTTCCTTGGATTCCTCAAATGAGTGAGGTCATATAATATTTTTCTTTCTCTGCCTGGCTTATTTCACTCAACATAATAGTTTCCAGGCCCCTCCATATTGTTGCAAAAGGTAATTATTTCTTTCTTTTTCATGGCGCCATAGTATTCCATTGTATATATGTACCAAAGCTTTTTAATCCACTCGTCCACTGACGGACACTTGGGCTGTTTCCAGCTCTTCGCTATTGTGAACAATGCTGCCATAAACATGGGGGCGCATTTCTTTTTGTCAGTCGGTGATATGGTGTCCTTGAATATATTCCTATAAGTGGGATAGCTGGGTCAAAGGGCAGATTCATTTCTAATTTTTTGAGGAACCTCCATACTGTTTTCCACAGTGGCCGCACCAGTCTGCATTCCCACCAGAAGTGCAGGAGGGTTCCCCTTTCTCCACATCCTCACCAGCACCTATAATGTGTTGTTTTGTTAATGAGTGCCATTCTGACTGAAGTGAGGTGATATCTCATTGTAGTTTTAATTTGCATTTATCTAATGATTAGTGATGTTGAGCACTTTTACATATTCCTATTGGGCATCTGTAGGTCATCTTTGGAGAAGTGTCTATTAATTTCTTGTGCCCATTTTTTGATTGGATTGTTAGTCTTCCTGGTGTTGAGTTTTACAAGTTCATTATAAATTTTGGTTATTAACCCTTTATCAGATGTGTTGTCGAATATGTTCTCCCATTGTGTGGTTTGTCTTTTTATTCTGTTCATATTGTCTTTAGCTGTGCAAAAGCTTTTTAGTTTGATATAGTCCCATTTGTTTATCCTGTCTTTTATTTCATTTGCCTTTGGAGATAAATCAGCAAATATATTGCTTCGATAGATGTTGGAGAGTTTACTGCTTATGTTTTCTTCTAAGATACTTATGGTTTTGCGGCTTACATTTAAGTCCTTTATCCATTTTGAGTTTATTTTTGTGCATGGTGTAAGTTGGTGGTCTAGTTTCATTTATTTGCAGGTAGCTGTCCAGTTTTTCCCAACACCATTTGTTAAAAAGACTGTCTTTACTTCACTGTATGCTCTTCCCTCTTTTGTCAAATATCCATTGTCCATAAAGATGTGGGTTTATTTCTGGGTCCTCTGTTCTGTTCCATTGATCTATATGTCTGTTCTTATGCCAGTACCAGGCTGTCTTGAGTATAATGGCCTTGTAGTATAACTTGATATCAGGAAGTGTGATACCTACCACTTTATTCTTCTTTTTCAAGATTGTTGAGGCTATTTGTGTTCTTTTATGGTTCCTTATAAATTTTTAGAATATTTGTTCTATATCTTTGAAGTATGTCATTGGTATTTTAATTGGTATTGCATTGAATTTATAAATTGCTTTGGGTAATATCGACATTTTAGTGATGTTTATTCTTCCTAACCATTACATTCCAAAATTATATCCAAAATTTATAATGAACTTGTAAAACTCAACACCAGGAAGACTAACAATCCAATCAAAAAATGGGCATAAGAAATTAATAGACACTTCTCCAAAGATGACCATGCCCAATAGGAACACGGTATATGCTTCCAGTTGTTTGTGTCTTCCTTGATTTCTTTTATCAATGTTTTATATTTTCTGAGTACAAGTCTTAAATCTCCTTGGTTAAATTTACTCCTAGGTCTTTATTTTTGTTGCAATAGTGAAGGGGATTGTTTCCTTCATTTCTCTTTCTGACATTTCTTTGTTCATGTATAGAAATGCCTCTGATTTCTGTGTGTTAATTTTATATCCTGTCACCTTGCTGAATTTGTTTATTAGGTCCAATAATATTTTGACTGAGATTTTAAGGTTTTCTATATACGGTATCATATCATCTGCAAATAATGTTTTACTTCTTCTTTTCCAATTTGGATGCCTTTTATTTCTTCTTCTTGTTGATTGCTGTAACTAGGACTTCCAGTACTATGTTGAATAAGAGTGGTTAAAACCCCTGCCTTGTTCCTGATTTAAGGGGAATTTCTTTTAATTTTTGTCCATTGATTATGATGTTGGCTATGGGTTTATCATAAATGGCCTTTATCATGTTGAGGTATATTCCCTGTATTCCCACTTTGCTAAGAGTTTTGATCATAAATGGGTGCTGCAGTTTATCAAATGCTTTTTCTGCATCTATTGAAATTATCATGTGTTTTTTCAACTTCCTTTTGTTTATGTGGTGAATCACATTAATTGTTTTACGAATGTTGTACCAGCCTTGTCTCCCCAGAATAAATCCCACTTGATCTTGATGTATGATGTTTTCGTGTATTGTTGGATCCGGTTTGCTATTATTTTTTTGAGGATTTTAGCATCTAAATTCACCAGTGATATTGGCCTATAATTTTCTTTCTTTGTGTTGTCTTTGACTGGTTTTGAAATCAGAATTATGCTCGCCTAATAAAAGGAACTTGATAATGTTTCTTCCTCTTGAATTTTTTGAAATAGCTTGAGAAGGATAGGAGTTAATTCTTCTTTGAATATTTGGTAGAATTCACCAGTGAATCCATCAGGCCCAGGGGTTTTGTTTTTTGGGAGCTTTTTGATAACTGTTTCAATCTCTTTTGTTGTAATCGGTCTCTTGAGGTTTTCTGATTCTTCCAGATTGATTTTTGGAAGATTATATGTTTCAAGGAACTTGTTCATTTCACCTAAGTTGTGTAATGTTTTGGCATAAAGTTCTTCATAGTATTTTCTTATAGTATTTTGTATTTCTGTTGTGTCGGTCATTATTTCTTCACTCTCATTTCTAATTTTATTTATTTGAGTCCTCTCTATTCTTTTTTTGGTGAGTCTCATTAAAGGTTAATCGATCTTGTTTACCCTTTCAAAGAACCAGATCTTGGTTTTATAGATCCTCTGTATTTTTTCTTTAGCCTCTATGTCATTTATTTCCGCTCTGATCTTTATTATTTCCTTCTTTCTACTACCTCTGGGCCTTACTTGTTGTTCTTTTTTATGTTCCTTTACATGAAGGGTTAGGTTGTTTATTAGAGCTTTTTCAAGCTTTTTAAGAAATGCCTGTAGTGCTATGAACTTCACTCTCAGGACTGCTTTAGATGTGTCCCATAAATATTGAATTGTTGTATGTTCATTATCATTCATTTCTAGGATTTTTTTATTTCTTCTTTGATTTCGTTGTTAACCCACTCGTTATTTAATGACATTCCATTTAATTTCCATGTGTTTGAGTATTTTTCAGTTTTTCTGTTGTGGTTGAGTTTTAGTTTCATGCCATTATGATCAGAGAAATTTCTTGATATGATTTCAATCTTCTTAAATTTGCTGAGATTGCTTTTGTGTCCTAAAATGTGATCTATCCTAAAGAATGTACCATGAGCACTTGAAAAGAATGTGTATTTTGCTGCTTTAGGGTGAAAGGTTCTGAAGATGTCTATTAAATCCAGTTGATCTAGTGTGTCCTTTAAATCTGCTGTTTCTTTGTTAATTTTCTTTCTTGAGGATCTATCTAGTGATGTAATTGGGTTATTGAAATCTCCAACTATTATAGTATTGTTGTTGATCTTGCCCTTTCTATCCATCAAAGTCTGCTTTATATATTTAGGAGCTCTTATATTAGGTGACTTGATATTTTGATGGTTATATCTTCATCTTGGATTGCTCCCTTTATCATTATGTAGTGAAGTTCTTTATCTCTTACTATAGCCTTGATTTTAAATTCCATTTTGCAGTGATATAAGTATGGCTACCCCAGCTTTTTTTTCATTTCCATTTGCATGAAATATTTTTTTCCATCCTTTTACCTTCAGTCTATGTGCATCTTTTGTTTTAAGGTTTGTCTCTTGTAGACAGCCTATATACGAGTCCTGTTTCTTTATCCACGCAGCTACCTTATGTATTTTTATTGAATCATTTAATCCATTTATATTTATGGTTATTATTGATATGTAGTTGTTTATTGCTATTTTATTCTTTAAAGCTGTATTCTTCTTTTTCTATATTTTTCCCCTTTGAACTGTTCACAACAGGCCCCGTAGCATCTCTTGCAAAATTGGTTAGGTTTTAGTGAATTCCTTGAGGTTTTCTTTTGTCTGGGAAGTTCTTTATTTCTCCTTTAATTTTAAATGTTAGACTTGCTGGATAGAGTAGTCTTGGTTGTATGTTCTTGTTTTGCATTACTTTGAATATATCTTGCCATTTCCTTCTGACCTCAAGTGTTTCTGTTGAGAAGTCCGATGTCATCCTTATGGGTGCTCCTTTTTAGGTGATAGCCTTTTTTTCTCTAGCAGCTTTTAAAATTTTGTCTTTATAACTTAGCTTTGGTATTTTAATTATGATGTGTCTTGGTGTAGGTTTTTTTGGGTTTCTCTTTAATGGAGATCTCTGTGCTTTTTGAACTTGTGAGACCCTTTCTTGCATCAATTTAGGGAAGTTTTCAGCTATGATTTGATTGAATAAATTTTCTATCTCTTGTTCTTTCTCTTCTTTTTCAGGAACCCCTATTATGCGGATGTTATTTCTCTTCATATTGTCACAAAACTCTCTTAGAGTTTCCTCAGACTTTTGAGTCTTTTTTTTTGCTCTGCTTCCATGCCTTTGTTCATCTTGTCTTCCAACTCGCTGATTTGATCCTCAGCTTAATCCATCCTCCTTTTAATTCCTTCCATTGTGGACTTCATTTCTGATATTGTATTTGTCATCTCTGATTGATTCTTTTTTAATATTTCAATGTCCTTTTTTATACTTGCTATCTCTTTATTTAGGTGTTCATAATGACCATCCATTGTTGTTCTAAGATCCCTAAGCATCCTAACAATCGTTATTCTAAACTCTGCATTTGGAGATATGGTTATTTCCATATCACTCAGTTTATTTCCTGGAGGATTCTCTTCTGGTTTCATTTGGAATGCACTTTTCTGTCTTCTCGTTATGTCTGTGTGTTTGGGTGTGTTGTTTATAGAGCTGGTTGAGTCTATCTAGGCTTGGTGTTGTCGGCCTTCAATTTTCAGTTGTGTTATTTCTAGGTCTTCTTGGATTGGCTTCAGCTGTTGTTTGTAATCCACTGTGGAATTTAGCTTTTCTAATAGAGCCCCTTTGAAGTCTTGATTTTCTTTTGTTTTCTTCTCAGTTTTCTTAACTTGGTGGCAGTCTTGTTTACTGATATCAGCAGTGGCTTATTTGAAACTGTATTCAGGAATGTGGTGGGTGTTACCCGAGACTCTGTAGACCTGATCTGCCAGTTACTCTCTCTGGGTTTGAGGTGCTTTCTCCACTTCAGTAGGGGGAGGTGTATCTCAGATCTCCATGGAGACTTGAGTTACTGCCCCTCCTCTCCACTTCTTGTTTTCAGCTGTGTTTTTTTGTGTTGATTGGAGCTGGAGAGATATCTTAAGAAGGTTGACTCAGCTGACCCGGCAGTTGCGCAGTGGATAGAGCATCAGACTGGGATGCAGAAGACCCAGGTTCGAGACCCCCAAGCTCACCAGTTTGAGCACAGGCACATTTGGTTTGAGCAAAAGCTCGTCAGCGTGGACCCAAGGTTGCTGGCTCCAGCAAGGGGTGACTCGTTCTGCTGAAGGCACATGTGAGAAAGCAATGAATGAACAACTAAGGTGTTGTGACGGCAATGACAAACTAATGATTGATGCTTCTCACCTCTCTCCACTCCTGTCTGTCTGTCTGTCCCTATCTCTCTCTCTGACTCTCTCTCTGTTCCTTTAAAAAAAAAAGGTTGACTCGGAACCACTTTATTCTTGTGTTATGTGGAAGGATCAACACCTCCCCTTGCAACGGCTGCCTCCTGCACCTCCCCCAAGTATGGCTGCTTCCCGCACTGGATTAGTCTCGAAGCTCAGGTCCTCCTATGCATTCCTCTGTTTGTCACCAGCTCTCTCTCTCTCCCCCTTTCTTTTTGGAAAACAGGCCAGTTCTTTCAACACACCTCGTTCTCAGGTCCCCAGGTAAGTGGCTGTGAGTGATATTTTCTACTGTTTTTCTTGGATTGAGAGCCTTTCTGGGCTCTCAGCCTCACCACCACCCTTTTATTCCTGTAAGCAGGGGAGGCTCACAGCTCCTCAGCTATCCTCACCAGGCTAAGTGTGGCTTCTTCTTTGTTCCTTGGATTTTGAGAGCAGTTCTTGTAGTCCAGAGTTGGTCTTTTCATGCTGGTTGTTCTTAAATTAATTTGTAATCCAGTTTGGTGGTGTGAGCTGGGAGTCCATGCATCTACCTACTCCACTGCCATCTTGTGTCTCTTTTTTCTTTTTTTCATTTTATATTGAAAAGGTCCACACCTTTACTGGGATATTTATAGCTCAAAGATATATTTTATATCTCAGAATCAGGAGTTCAGAATTAACATGGATGTTTTCTTAAAATTGAGTGACATATTGAATTAACCCTAAAATGAAAGAAAAAATTATAAGACCATCTATTAGAAAAAGTCATTAAGAAAGAAGAGATGCAACATTTTTATTACAAGGCAGCAGTATTTTTATTACCAGTCAACACTTAATAACAAAGAATTTATCAGGACACTTTTCCTACCTATCCTAAAGCTTAAAAAATTATGTATTATGTTATATAATATTTAAAGTAGAGTTATGATACTCACTAAGAAACTAAATATACCCAAAGCATTAAATAAAGATAAAAATCATCTAGTGCCATCACAAACTTAAATAATAGAAATATAAAAGACAAAAATTTACTCCTTTTCTCTTGCTTACTTTGATCCATCAGTGAGGTGTAGTTAACAAACATAATACAATCTTAAGATGCATAATCAAAGTTAATTGCCTTGATAATGAGAAATAATATCCTCATTGGACTTTGTTCATCAGGACACATGGAATAATGGAATCAACTGTGATCTCTAGAACACAAATCTAGCAGTTAACAAGTTGGCTTAGAGGTGGTTTTTTATGTACTTTCTTCCACTTATTTATTCTACATAGACTGTGGATTATATGTATGCAAGGACCATGATTTACCTAATTTTATCAGTGGTATCCAGCAGAAAATGTGGCTATTAGTATTTTCTTAATAAAGCTTCATATTCATTAAGACACACATCTTATCTCTTTGGACTCTTGCCATGATATTATAACTGGTTTCTATGCCACTCTTCATCTCTCTCAGTTCTCTCTAAATAATGGCTTAAACAGTATAGTTTACCTCCAAGGTCACCGAAATAATAAGTGACAGATACTGGACTGAATTTAGGTATACTGATATAAGAGCCTTTAACATATTCTCTAATACAATACTCTCCTCTCCTTAAGCAAAACAAAACAAATAAATAAATAAACAAATAAATACAGGTGTTTGAAAAGAAATAAATTTCCCTGGCTTAGTGGAAATTTCTATAAATTAAGATGCTATAGGTATTACATCTTGAGAGAGACTATGAAAAACAAAAATAGAAAAACAAAGAGCTAACCAGGACTATGAGGCAGCTGAATGCACTGTTATGTCATAAAAAAACTAAAAGAGGCCCTGGCCAGTTGGCTCAGCTGTAGAACATTGGCCCGGCCTGTGGAAGTCCCAGGTTCAAATCCCAGTCAGGGAACACAGGAGAAGCGTCATTCTGCTTCTCCAACCTTCCCCCACCCCTTCCTCTCTATTTCTCTCTTCTCTTCCCACAGCCAAGTCTCCATTGGAGCAAGGTTGGCCCGGGCACTGAGGAAGGCTTCATGGCTTCTGCCTCAGGTGCTAGAATGTCTCCAACTGCAAGGAAGCAAAACCCCAGAGGGGCAGAGCATCGCCCCACTGGTAGGCATGCTGGCTGGATCCCAGTTAGGTGCATGTGGGAATCTGTCTGACTGCCTCCCTGCTTCTCACTTCAGAAAATGTAAAATACTGAAGAGTGAGAATATCTTTAGCTTGAAAAATGTTGTTTAAAAATATTTATGTTTGTCATCTTTAAAGTATTAAGGCCTGTTATAATGTAAAAAAAAAAATTATTATATACTTTCCCAGAATTTATCTTGCAAAATATGGTGCTTAATAACTGTTTGATTGCTTAATTAACCAATGATCTATGGGTAAAGGTAGCACAGAAATTAGGTAAAAGATAGGAAAACAAATATGTAAAAGTATTAGAGCATTCCAACAAGTAAGGCTTTGAAGAGATTTGCAGGAAATTGAACAAAAGGTATTGATCAACTACCAATAGAGGTTTGCTATTTGCCTATCATCTAATTTTATTTCTATATTCACTGCTGTCTAGCAAAATAAACTATATAATGTGGTAAAAAGATTTCAAAAATTTAAATATTATTATTAAAATAAAATATACTGTTTCTCTGAAAAGTCTCTACTGAAAAATATATTGTTATCCATAATTGCAGGAATTACACATAATGCCATTTATAACAGTGCTCCAAATTAAGCTGTCACCACCTTGTCATCAGTGAACAATCTTAAAGGTAAGATTACAGTATCTTACCATTAGTTAGCAAATTATATCATATCTTTGCAGATTTAAATTTACATAAGAAATGAACTCTAAGGCCTTTTCTCTATGCTTTACTGAGATGAAATGATTGTTATAATTTCTATAGTAGAAAGAAAGAATAACAGATCATCTTCTTCCTCCTCCTCCAATTCCTCCTCCACAGTTTTCTTAAGCATTGTGTTTTATAGAGTAACTTGTCCTAAAAAGCAGAACTAGGAGTGAGTTTGTGTTGTGCTTTTGCTCTGGCTAGATGAATAGCTTTGAGGAAATAACTCATATTACTTTGAAGCAAAATTCTCTCGTGTATAAAATAGAGGAAATATCTACCTTGCATATTTATTTGAAGGTTAAATAATATTAAATATGAAGCCCTCAGCATAGTACCGAAAACATGGTGTCAAATATAGTTATTGATTTTATTTTATTTTATTTTTATTTATTTTTTTATATACTAGTTATATATATTTTTAATGTGCTTGGAATTACATTTTTTTATATTTTATTATTATTCATTCTAATGGGGTGACATCAATAAATCAGGGTACATATGTACAATGAAAACATCTCCAGGTTATCTTATCATTCAATTGTGTTGCATACCCATCACCAAAATTCAAATTGTCTTCTGTCACCTTCGATCTGGTTTTCCCTGTGTCCCTCCCCTCCTCCCTATCCCACCCTCTCCTCCCTCCTCCCACCCCGTAACCACCACTCTCTTGTCCATGTCTCATATTCTCACTTTTATGTCCCACCTATGTATGGAATCATGCTGTTCTCAGTTTTTCTTTTTTTCTGATTTACTTATTTCACTCCGTATAATGTTGTCAAGGTACATCATTTTGTTATAAAAGATCCGATGTCATCGTTTCTTATGGCTGAGTAGTATTCCATAGTATATATGTACCATAGCTTTTTAATCCACTTGTCTTCTGATGGACACTTGGGCTGGTTCCAGATCTTTGCTATTGTGAACAATGCTGCCACGAACATGGGGGCGCATTTCTTCTTTTCGAACAGTGCTATGGTGTTCTTAGGGTATATTCCTAAAAGTGGGATAGCTGGGTCAAAAGGCAGTTCGATTTTTAATTTTCTGAGGAATCTCCAAACTGTTTTCCACAGTGGCTGCACCTGTCTGCATTCCCACCAGCAATGCACAAGGGTTCCCTTTTCTCCACATCCTTGCCAGCACTTATTCTGTGTTGTTTTGCTGATGAGCGCCATTCTGACTGGTGTGAGGTGGTATCTCATTGTGGTTTTAATTTGCATTTCTCTAATGATTAGTGATGTTGAGCATTTTTTCATATGCCTATTGGCCATCTGTATGTCCTCTTTGGAGAAATTTCTGTTCATTTCTTTTGCCCATTTTTTGATTGGGTTGTTTGTCTTCCTGGTGTTGAGTTTTATAAGTTCTTTATAAATTTTAGTTATTAACCCCTTATCAGATGTGCTGTCGAATATGTTCTCCCAATGTGTGGTTTGTCTTTTTATTCTGTTCCTATTGTCTTTAGCTGTGCAAAAACTTTTTAGTTTGATATAGTCCCATTTGTTTATCTTGCCTTTTATTTCAGTTGCCCGTGGAGATAAATCGGCAAATATACTTCTGCTACAGATGTCGAAGAGCCTGCTGCCTATGTTTTCTTCTAAGATGCTTATGGTTTAACGGCTTACATTTAAGTCTTTTATCCATTTTGAGTTTGTTTTTGTGCATGGTGTAAGTTGATGGTCTAGTTTCATTTTTTTGCAGGTAGATGTCCAATTTTCCCAACACCATTTGTTAAAGAGGCTGTCTTTACTCCATTGTATGCTCTTTCCTCCTTTGTCAAATATCAGTTGTCCATAAAGCTGTGGGTTTATTTCTGGGTCCTCTGTTCTGTTCCATTGATCTATGTGCCTGTTCTTATGCCAGTACCAGGCTGTCTTGAGTATAATGGCCTTATAGTAAACCTTGATATCTGGAAGAGTGATACCTCCTGATTTATTTTTTCCTTTTAAGATTGCTGAAGCTATTCATGTTCTTTTTTGGTTCCATATAAATTTTTGGAATATATGTTCTATATCTTTGAAGTATGTCATTGGTATCTTAATTGGTATTGCATTGAATTTATAAATTGCTTTGGGTAATATAGACATTTTAATGATGTTTATTCTTCCTAGCCATGAGCACGGTATATGCTTCCACTTGTTTGTATCTTCCTTGATTTCTTTTATCAATGTTCTATAATTTTCCGAGTACAAGTCCTTAACCTCCTTGGTTAAATTTACTCCTAGGTACTTTATTTTTTTGGCTGCAATAGTGAAGGGGATTGTTTCCTTAATTTCTTTTGCTGACAAATCATTGTTGGTATATAGAAATGCCTCTGATTTCTGAGTATTAATTTTATATCCTGCCACCTTGCTGAATTCATTTATAAGGTCCAGTAGTTTTTTGACTGAGACTTTAGGGTTTTCTATGTACAATATCATATCATCTGCAAATAGTGACAGTTTTACTTCTTCTTTTCCAATTTGGATGCCTTTTATTTCTTATTCTTGTCTGATTGCTGTAGCTAGGACTTCCAGAACTATGTTGAATAAGAGTGGTGAAAGGGGGCATCCCTGCCTGGTTCCTGAACTTAAGGGGATTGCTTTTAATCTTTGTCCATTTAGTATGATGTTTTCTGTCAGTTTATCGTAGATGGCCTTTGTCATGCTAAGGAATGATCCCTGTATTCCCACTTTAATGAGAGTTTTGAGCATGAATGGGTGCTGGATTTTATCAAATGCCTTTTCTGCATCTATTGAAATTATCATGTGATTTTTGTCCTTCCTTTTGTTTATGTGATGAATCACATTGATTGATTTGCGAATATTGAACCAGCCTTGCCTCTCCAGAATAAATCCCACTTGATCATGGTGTATGATTTTTTTCATATATTGCTGGATCCGGTTGGCTAATATTTTCTTGAGAATTTTAGCGTCTAAATTCATAAGGGATATAGGCCTATAATTTTCTTTCTTTGTGTTGTCTTTGCCCGGTTTTGGGATCAGAATTATGCTCGCCTCATAAAAGGAGTTTGGAAGTCTTCCTTCCTCTTGAACTTTTTGAAATAGCTTGAGGAGGATAGGAGTTAGTTCTTCTTTGAATTTTTGATAGAATTCACTTGTGAAGCCATCAGGCCCAGGACTTTTTTTTATTGGGAGGTTTTGATAACTGTTTCCATCTCATTTGTTGTAATTGGTCTGTTTAGGTGTTCTGATTCTTCCAGATTGATTTTTGGAAGGTTATATGATTCACAAAATTTGTCCATTTCACCAAGATTGTCTAATTTTTTGGCATATAGTTCTTCATAGTATTTTCTTACAATGCTTTGTATTTCTGTTGTGTCAGTAGTTATTTCTCCACTGTCTTTTCTAATTTTATTTATTTGAATCCTCTCTCTTTTTTCTTGGTGAGTCTAGTTAAAGGTTCATCAATCTTGTTTACCTTTTCAAAGAACCAGCTTCTGGTTTCATTGATCCTCTGTATTGTTTTCTTCGCCTCTATGTCATCTATTTCTGCTCTGATCTTTATTATTTCCTTCCTTCTACTTGTCTTGGGTTTTATTTGTTGTTGTTTTTCTATTTCTTTTAGATCCATGGTCAGGTTGCTTATTTGAGCTTTTTCTAGCTTCTTATGATATGCCTGTAGTGCAATAAACTTCCCTCTCAGAACTGCTTTTGTTGTGTCCCATAGATTTTGAGTTGATGTATGCTCATTATCATTTGTTTCTAGAAACTTTTTTATTTCTTCTTTGATCTCATTGTTAATTCATTCATTATTTAATAACATGCTATTTAGTTTCCAAGTGTTTGAGTATTTTTCAGTGTTTCTTTTGTGGTTAATTTCTAGTTTTATGCCATGTGATCAGAGAAAATGCTTGATATGATTTCAATCTTCTTAAATTTATTGAGACCATTTTTGTGTCCTAACATGTGATCTACCCTAGAAAACGTACCATGAGCGCTTGAGAAGAATGTATATTCTACTGCTTTAGGGTGAAAAGTTCTGAAGATATCTATTAAATCAAGTTGATCTAGTGTCTCCTTTAAGTCTGCGGTTTCTTTATTAATTTTCTTTCTTGAGGATCTGTCCAGTGTTGTTAGAGGGGTATTGAAATCCCCTACTATGATAGTATTGCTGTTAATCTCACCCTTTATATCCATCAAAGTCTGCTTTATGTATGCCGGGGCTCCTATATTTGGTGCATAGATATTTATAATAGTTATATCTTCCTGTTGAATTGTTCCCTTTATCATTATGTAGTGTCCTCCTTTATCTCTTACTACAGCCTTTGTTTTAAAGTCCATTTTGTCTGATATAAGTATTGCTACCCCTGCTTTTTTTTCATTTCCATTTGCATGAAATATTTTTTTTCCATCCTTTTACCTTCAGTCTATGAGCATCTTTTGTTTTAAGGTGTGTCTCTTGTAGACAGCATATGTATGGGTCCTGTTTCTTTATCCATGCAGCTACCCTATGTCTTTTGATTGGATCATTTAATCCATTTACATTTAAGGTTATTATTGATATGTAGTTGTTTATTGCCATTTTATTCTTTAAAGCTGTATTCTTCTTTTGCTCTATTCATTCCTCCCTTTAAACTGTTCACAAGAGGCCCCTTAGTATCTCTTGCAGAATTGGTTTGGTTTTTATGAATTCCTTCAGGCTTTCTTTTTCTGGGAAGCTCTTTATTTCTCCTTCAATTTTAAACGTTAGCCTTGCTGGATAAAGTAGTCTTGGTTGTAGGTTCTTGTTCTGCATTACTTGGATTATATCTTGCCATTCCCTTCTGACCTCAAGTGTTTCTGTTGAGAAGTCCGATGTCAACCTCATGGGGGCTCCTTTGTAGGTGATAGCCTTTTTTTCTCTAGCAGCTTTTAAAATTTTTTCTTTATCCATTAACTTTGGTATTTTTACTATGATGTGTCTTGGTGTAGATCTTTTTGGGTTTCTCTTTAATGGAGTTCTGTGTGCTTCTTGAACATGTGGAGTGTTCCCCAGCTTTAATTTGGGAAAGTTTTCTGCTATGATTTGATTGAACAAAGTTTCCATTTCCTGTCCTCTCTCCTCTTCTTCAGGCACCCCTATGATGCGAATGTTGTTTCTCTTCATGTTGTCACAAATATCCCTTAGAGTTTCCTCACATTTTTTAAGTCTCTTTTCCTTTTTATTCTCTGCTTCTGTGCCTTTGTTTATTGTGTCCTCTAACTCGCTTATTCAATCCTCAGCATCATCCATCCTGCTTTTAATTCCTTCCATTGTGGTCTTCAGTTCTGATACTATATTTGTCATTTCTGTCTGATTCTTTTTTATTATTTCAATTTCATTTTTTATACTTGTTATCTCTTTATTTAGGTGTTCATAATGACTATCCATTGTTGCTCTAATTTCTTTGAACATCCTAATTATCATTATTCTAAATTTTGCTTCTGGTAATTTGGTTATATCTGGTTCATTCAGGTCCTTCTCTGGGGATTTCTCTTGATTCATTTTGTTTGCATTCCTCTGCCTGCCCATTTTTTTTGTGTATATGCAAGTTGTGGCCACTGGAGTCCAGTAGGTGTTGCCTTTGTGTTCTCTAGGTGTGGTCTGTCTGCAGGCTCCCCACCCCCTCTGCCGGTGCCTAGGGTTGTTGGTTATGAGCGTTACCAGCTCCGGCCTACTGTGGCTTTTGCTGTGATTTCTGCCTCTCCTCCGTGGGAGGGGCTGACACTGAAGCCACAAGTCTTAGCACCAAGGGTAGAGGTGAGCACCTTTGCTCAGCTGCGGACCCAGCCTATTTCTGGACTTCCGCCCAGAACCCTCAGTCAGAGCCTGCTCGCCACAGTTTCGTGGGTTCGGCGGGCTTTTGACGTGCTCTCAGCTGTGAGCGTTTGCCCGTCTGGAGATTTAGCCCCGCCCTCGAGGCCAGGGCCCTTCTGCGCAGAGTCGCAAACCCAGGTTTATTGGGCCGGGCATGTTTCCTGGCTTCCGCTCAGCTGCGTACTTCCGCTCGTCCCGGACTCTACCCTGCCCCCGCTTCGGAGCCCGCTCGTGCACGTATGAATGCAATTCGCGGTTTCTCCGGCCGGGCGGGGATAGTAGCGTGAGCTCAGTTGCGAGCTTCCACTTGTCTCGGGGTCTCTCCCATTCCTGCGCTCGGAGCCCGCTCGCGCACATATACTGGCCAACCACGGTTTCTCCGGCCCAGGGGATGGGGGGCTGGTAGCGTGAGCTCAGCCGCGAGCCCCTGCCCATCCCTGGTCCTAGCCCGGTCCCCGCGGTCAGGTCCGGCCTGTGCAGGGTCATAGAGCAGATTTCTGCCCGTTCCTGGCCTCCCGCTTTGTCCCCGTAAGTGGGGTTAAAATCGGGCCCACAGCTGCCGGTCCGCTTTCGCGCTGTCCCCTCTGACCCTCTGAGCTCCCACCGGCTTGGCCTCTGCCCACGCCGAGAGAACCGCGTTTCAGCGTCCTGTCTCCCCAAACCCTTAAGCAGCCCTCAGCATAGTAGGAAGGGTCCTAATACTCCACACTGTAGGCCTGGGAGCTCCCTCACTTGTTTCACAGCTCAAAACTGTTCAAATGCCTCTTCTAGGCTCTGAGACTGCAGGCTGGGGCTTGGTTCCTGGGACCCAGGTCCCTCCCTCTCCGCCAAACTTTCCTCCTGCCCCGCGGGTCTCTCCGGGCTGCCGTTTGCTCTGGGGAGCTGGGCAACCCTCTTCACGTTTTTGCTATTCCTACCAGTCTCAATGTGGCATCTTCTGTGTGCCTTGGTTGAAGAGTCCACTTAGTTTAGTTCATAGTTGGTTTATCCAGATGATGGTTCTTTAAATTGAGTTATAATCCACTTTGCTTCTGGTAGTTGGAAGTTGGTACGTCCGCCTACTCTGTCGCCATCTTGCTTCCCAATGTGAGTCACTTGCCTGGGGACCTGGAAACGAGGTGTGTTGAAAGAGCTGGTTTGTTTTCCAAAAGGAAAGGGGGAGAGAGAGAGTCAGTGGGTGACAAACAGAGGAATGCATGGGAGGATCTGAGCCGATTTTATTTTATTTTATTATGACATAAAAATTTCAAATATTTGTTTTATCCTCAGAATTCCATTAAGGTAAGAAAAATGATACAATTATGATTTTATATGAATTGAGTTTCAGAATTCTATGTGAAAACTTTAAGGTCACTAAAATATAAGTTGCATGGGGAGAACATTTGAAATGTCCAAATAAATAAATACAAATCAAACCCACAATGATACCTCAATTTATCCCTACTATGATGACTATAATCAGAAAAGATCAATAATAGCAAGTGTTTGTGAAGATGTGGAGAAACTCAAATTCTCATTTGTTGTTAGTGAAGTTGTAAAAGGATGCACTTACTATGAAAAATAGTTTGGTATATCCTGAAAGTGTTAAAAATAGTGTCACATTGTGGTGCAGTAATTTTAAGAAAAATTAAAAATATACTCATGCAAAAAATCATTTGCAGATGTTTACACCAGCATTATTTCTAATAGTCAAAAAAGTAGAAACAATGCAAATATCCAATTGTATTAAATGGATAATGGCTATATCTAATTAAATGAATAAATGCATAAACAAAATTTGGTATACACATAACATGGAATATTATTTGGCAACTAAAATGAATGAAGTACTGAATCATATTACAACATAAACTTTGAAACCTTCCTGCTAAGTGAAAGAAGTTATTTAAAAATTATATTACTTTATTTAAACGAATTATCTATAATTGAAAAATCTGTATTAACAGCAGTGGTTGCCAGGAAATGGAGGGAAGAAAAATAGAGTAGTCTCTAATGGATACATGGTTTCTTTTGGGGCTGATGAAAGTATACTAAAATTAATAATAATGATTTCACTATTCTGTGAATATGATAAGAACTACTGAACTTACATTGTAGAAGGGTAAATTTCATGGCTTTTAATGTTATATCACAATATACTGTTATAAATACTAAGTGGCATAAATAAAATTCCGATGCTGATCTCGCTACTCTAAGTTTACAATACAAGTGTGTATATACAGTAACTACATGGGTTTTACCTCTTTTCAGACTGAATACTAGGAAAATAACTGCAACAAACTAAATGTTTATTTCACCTCCAGATTCATATGTTGAAATCTAATGCCTGGTAAGATATATAGTATTTGAGATGGGGCCTTGGAAGGTGAAGTCTTCATGAATGGGATTAATGCCCTTAAAAAAGAACTCTCTTGTACACCATGGAGAAACAAAGCAAGAAGTCAACATGTATGAACCAGAAGCAGGCTTTCTCCATACATCAAATCTGCCAGTACCTTGATATTGGACATATCAGCTTCCAGAATTCTACAATTCTATTAATAAGTCACCCAGGTGATGCTATTTTATAATTACAACCCTAATAGACAAAGGCCATCACCACACACTTCTTTGCCATGGTACTCATACTTACCTTAGTGCTTTCCGGTCTCCAGAGCTGTCCATGTGCTTCATTCCATTTTAATTCTTGCCAGAGCCTTGTGGAACTGAATCACATAATCTCTATTAATGTCCTTTAGTAAGAAAGATGAAATAATGGGATCAGAGAGTACAATATTTGTGTCCAAATTCACAAATATAATTCTGTCAGATTTTGTCACATAATTTTAGGTCCTCTGTGCCACATACACTTGATGCCCTAGGACTTTTGCAGCTGTGGTTGTCAGGAACCATGTAGAAAAGTAGTGTCCCTTTCAAGCATCCTCCATGTTTCATCTTTCAACTTTGGTACCTAGGGATTTTCCCAGTGTTCAGAATTTTTCCGTTTCTGCAAGTCAGTACTGGGTATTTGCACTCTGGGAAAACCTCATCTGAAAGACATAAAGTCATGAATAAATGCACAGTTACCCATCCTTCAAAGAATTCTGAGACACAGGTTTACATGTTTCATCAGAGCATACTGAGCAAGACTGAGCTGATCCCAATAGCAATCGACTTCATAATTAAGTTTAACTTCTTTTTATATTAGTTTAAGATGTACAGCATGGTAATTTGATATATGTGTATATATTCCAAAATGATCACAATAAAGCTAGTTAATTTCTATCACCACACATAGTTACAATTAAAAAAAAATTATGATGAGAACATTTAAGATTTACTCTTTTAGCAACATTCAACTAAATCCTTACTTAACATCATCAACAGATTCTTGGAAACTGTATCTTTAAGTGAAAGGACATACAGCCAAAATGGTTTTACTACAGGACAATTGATATAATAAGAGTCAAGTTCCTACAGCATATTTTTGATTACAAAAACATTATCAAACTTCTAAATAAAGACCAAAAACACTTTGATATTAAACAATGAAATAAATATGACCTGTACATATATTTTTTAAAAAGATTAATAAAAGTAAACAAGAATATTATTTTTCAAACTACTGATTCTAGTTCAGTGTTGCAGGTGGCCTGAACCTATCCCAGAAGTTCAGGACACAAGGCAAGACCCGACCCTGGACAGGACACCTCTCTACCACAGGGCCCACCCACACACACCCACACTTACTTAGACTGAAACAATTTAGACATGCCAAGTCACCTCACATTGTCATAATCGGGATGGAAAGAAACCCCACACAGATACGACAAAACATGCAAAGTCCATACTGGCAGTTATCTTGGATAAGAAACGATCCTTTTCCCTGTCATTGTAATTAAACACTGTTAAATAAAATGATATTATTTGAGGACCTGTTGTAATATACAGCAGTGGTTTTGAACTGCCGGTCCATAGACTGGTCCCCGTCCACCAGAAATTTTATGCTGGTTTGTGAAAGAGTTGACCATCCTGATATTGTATGAAGATTATAGATCCAATAATCTTAGCTGAATTTAGTTATGTTCAGGGTGATTGCCACTTATTTAATGATTTTTTTTTTAACAGGGAGAGAGAGAGAGTCAGAGAGAGGGATAGATAGGGACAGACAGCCAGGAACGGAGGAAGTTGAGAAACATCAATTATTTGTTTTTCATTGCTGTTGCAGCACCTTAGTTTTTCATTGATTGCTTTCTCACATGTGCCTTGACCACGGGCCTTCAGCAGACCAAGCAACCCCTTGCTGGAGCCAGCAACCTTGGGTCCAAGCTGGCGAGCTTTTTGCTCAAGCCAGATGGGCCCGTGCTCAAGCTGGCGAGCTCGAGGTCTCGAACCTAGGTCTTCCGCATCCCAGTCTGATGCCCTATCCACTACGCCACCACCTGGTCAGGCTGATTGCCACTTATTAGCCTATGTCATCTATGAAAATACTGTTGAGGGTGTCTTAGATAGCTTTGGCATGTACAGGCTCCTTCGACCAACTTTCTGCACTGTGCATAGCATTTACAAATCATGCACAATAAACAAAAAGCATTCAGACAAACTTATACAGTGTTTAATACTACACAGAAGGCTACATAGGAGATGTAGAAATGTTTTCACTCTTCCAAGACTTTTTAATTGCTGCAGACATAAGCCAGAAATTCATAATTAATATAGTCATTCAACATTTAAGAGAGTTATTTTAAAATTTTGACCATTGTTACCCTGAAAATGAAGATTTCTATAAAGGTAACCCGTGGGTCAATAACGCACTCATGGAAGATATCAACTCCAACTCCCTTAATTATTATGAAAAATAAAAACTGATATATATTTAACTTCTGATGTCACTTGTGTGTCAAAACATAACATGCAAGCATTGTCACACTTTTAGATATCACTGGAGGAAGAATAACCATCTCTTAGTTACAAAGCTATTAAATTTTTATTTGTAACTTCTAATACCTACCTGTGTGAGAAGACACTTTCCCCCCTATCACTAATAAAAAGCAAACAGAGAAACCTAATGGATGTCAATGCTTTGTCTCTCAGAAACAAAGCTGCAGCCCAGGTTATCGAGTATTTTTATGAAGAAGCAAGGACAGATTTTGCGCTAGTTCTACTTGAATTACATATTGCTCTGTAGAAATTTCAGTTTTCTTTTACTGTTGGTTACTTTAGATCATTTATATTTTATTGTCGTGGCCCGCCATGGCAAACAGTCTCTACTGTTCCTTAGCCATAACGTGCCTGCTCCCAGAAACACATCCACTTTATTCCTAGAAAAAATGTGGCCCATTAGTAATTCAATTACGTTTCCAAGGCAACTCAAAGATAACCCCCCACCATACCATTCAAATCTACTTTACACTAATAAGAAACTAGCTTCCAGCCTCGTCTGGAGAACATGGGTGAGACAAATGAGAATCAGGTGTAGCTCTTTGTTAACTAGGCAAATAAGGTGAGGACACAGCATCTCTGTCCGGATTGCAAAAATACCTTGTTTAGTTATTCAGTCGCCAATATTTTATTGTATTATAATTAATACTATGTTGAATAAAGGTAGTAAAAGTGGTCATCTTTGTCTCATTCCTGATTTGTGAAGAAAGCTTTGAGCTTTCCACCATTGAGTATGATGTTTTCTGTGGGCTTGTCATATTTATGACTTATTATGTTGAGGTACATTCCCTCTATACCCACTTTGTTCAGAGTTTCTATTATAAATGGATGTTGAATTTTGTAAAATATTTTTTAAAACTATTAATATGATAAAATGCTTTTAAAACTTTATTTTGTTAATAGAGTATCATATTAAGTGACTTGTGGGTGTTGAACACATCTTCCTTTCTTCATTCTATGTTCCTGTCTTCTTACTCTTTCATCTTCATCCTAGTTTCGGAGAACAAACCTTATACATTTTAGTCACTTTCTTAGGTTCTGCTTTTCTGTGAAACACAAACTAAGGTAGACACAAATATAGGTAATTTGGTGATCTGGCACATCAAGTTCCCTTCTTGAAATATTTACTGATGACATTGTAAGAATATAATATTTCACCTATATTTTCCTCCATCTTTTTTCCAATACTTAGCATTTTAATTTCTGTGACTGAATTATTGCTTCACACACACACACACACACACACACACACACACACAATTTTTTCTTCAAATTAAAACTGAGATTATTTCTGATCATGCTTTCTTCAAAAACCTTGTCTTTTAGAAAATACTTTCTGCACACAGTAAAAGAAACTGCACCATCTCTTAAATTTATGTAATAAATATGTTTCTTTACTACATCTGCATGTTGGAACAGTTGCTTCCTCATTAGGAAGTCCTACTGGCAATTTATCCAAGTATCTATGGCTATGTAAGGATTGACAATAAATAAAATAGATGGTAAAAAACATTTTTATCTCAGCAAACTGTATTTGTTTTGAAAATATATAAATTTTTTAAATGATGCATATATATTCAAGCTAAATGAAGCTAACTGTAATAATTATCTGTTTTGACTTCAGAAATTGACTGTATTATGAACACTTTCAATGAAAGGTGAATACAAGAGTACCCAGAGGCCTTTTCAATGGAGCTACAATTAGATGAAACTATATTATTCTTTAACATGCTGTGTTTCCCATTAGTTGGTGATCAAAATAAAAACTCCAAAGAAGATCAGTAGGATGCAAGATTGATTACAGACTGATTCAGCAGTGTAATCACTAGCTAGTGCAATCTCAGCATGAATAGAGTCCCCAGAGAGAGAGTTGCTATCTGATAGCAGTACAGAGGGGAGAAATCAAATGACTTTTAGAATGTAGATTGGTTTGGGTTGCATTAAACAGGAAAGGATTATATCTCACACTGTCATCCATCCTGGCATCTGAGAACAGCGCATCTAAAACATCTCATTTCTACGGAGGGTATACATCAACTTTGCTGCATAACCTGATTCAGCAACTCCTGGGAAGAAAGGGAAACTGCACAATTGCTATATGAAAACAGCTGCAATTAATTATAGTGTGCTTTTTGTGCTTTTGCCTAGGACACAAGACTAAGTTTTCATTATTATTCAATTTACAGCCCTTATGTTGAACATTCTTCCTTTACATTGTAAACCCCAAACATAGCATTTCCTGACTACAATAATTACTGTAATAACTATTGAAGGACATTGGAAATAAGGAAAAAAATAATGAACGGGAAAGCTAAATTATTGGGCTTTATTTCTGCTAAAATCTGGCAATGTAATTGTAAGAATATGGTTTAACTTACCTGTGCTGTGCATCAATACAATCATTTAAAAATAGAATAATTGTATTTGGAATTTCTGAAAGCAGGAGGTATAAATTTTATAATTTTTTATTTTACTGAAAATTATATATATGACTTCATGAATAACTACTCGTAAGTTTCAGATACAATGTCGGCATTTTCAAAATAATGCTGAGCTAAAATAGCCATAGTGAATAATTCATATTTGCCTTAAAAAATTCTCTTATTCCATTAACTATTTATAAATTAAATAGTTTAATGTAAGGGAAGATTAACAAAACACTTCTAGAAAATTATTACACAGAAAATATATCATTGAAATAATCAAATCTGTGTTGGTCAATCTCAGAGAAGAATGAAATATAGAATATATGAAGCTTTTTTTGTTTTTGGAAAAGATCTAGAGTAAAATATACTTTATAGAAAAATCCTAGCATGTCTTGAGCCTCTGGGTATCATCCCAGATCAATAAAAAAACCAGAAGGGGGCCATTAAGAGCACATTGAAGATGCACCATAAGGTCTTTCTTGGATACAAAGGCAACAAATTGAACCTGGCAAATTGTCTAGCAGGGGAAATGATTTCAGTGTAAGGAAGTCCCTTTTGAACAACTAACAAATGGCAATCAGTGTTATTCTAGAAAATCTTCTATTGAACTATTGTTTCTAAGAAGAAATTTAGATTTGTTTACATTGTTTTTCTGTCTAGCCTCCATATTGGTTCTAGTTCTTGGGTGTATCTTTAATGACTTATTTTGTAAATTCAGGTGTTTTATCTTTGCCCTTTTCCAACAGCATTCATCAACATTCTCTGAACTACCTGGAATTAGATTTTCAGAGTAATTTTGATGTCTCTGTCCTTTCTGAGGTCACACTGAAACATATTTTGTTAGTTGTGATATTTCCATTCCTCTAACTCTTTACCATCACATTTGACTCAAACCATACAAGTGACTTCCTAATGGGTGTTTTGTCCTTAAACTATTATTCCTGCCAATTTTTCCCTTATAGCCCTTCCAAAGTAATCTTGCTAAAATGTGCTTTTTGCTATCCCATCCTTCAAAATTCTCCTAAGAGTCTCCATAGAATGCAGGCTAAACCCACACCCCCTAGATTGATATTGAAATCAATTTTAGATCTAGTCGTGAGCTCTTTATTAACCCTAAACTTAAATCCTGTTGATAATAAATGGTCACATGAGTTTGTCTTACTTTGGCTGCTTCTCAGAGAAATGAACTAGGATTTCACCCAACATACCAGTGTCAGACTTGACCCACTTAAATGTGTACTCAATGTGGCACAGGAATTTTGAGCACATCATCTTTCACAAGCGTGTTTCAGTTTAGTTGTAGAGTATCTAAAATAAGCAATATAAACTATGAAGTATAAATTTGCATTTATTTCACATAGTTTATTCAAGGGATACTCTAAATTTATAGAAATATTGCCTGCACAGTTTGTTTATCTGGTTAAGTTTATTAAATTTAAATAAAAGATGTTTTGTACTCTATAAATTATATAAATTTAAAACATTAACAAAAAATGTAGTGGACATTAACTGGATTTCTGGTAGTGTGTAGAGTGGAGTTCATATATAGTAGACATAAAAATATGCAGCTCATTAAAACACACACACACCTTCCAACAGAAACAAATAATTAATATTAGTACAGGTATGTGATTTTTTAAACATTTTATTTAGAAAATTAACTTTAACAGGGTGACATTGATCAATAAGAGTACATAAGTTTCAAATGAACATTTGTATAGCATTTGAACTGTTGATTATGTTATATACCTATTACTCAAAGTCAGATTATTTTCCATCACCTTACATTTGTCCCTCTTTACACCCTTCCCCTCAACCCCTCCTGCATCCCACTCCCCCTGGAACCACTTCACTTTTATCTCTGTCCATGAATCTCATTGTTATATTCCCCCCATGTGTGAAATCATACGGTTCCTAGCTTTTTCTGATTCATTTATTTCACACAGTATCTGTTGAAATTATTTTTTAGAAACACAGTCCAACAGGAGAAAATAATTGTCCATTTAATGAATTAGTATGCTCAGAAAAAAGTTTTTGAAGCAAACGGAAACTTAATTATGGTTTATAAAAATATAAAAATGCTTACAATTTAAAGCTCTGAACTCTGTATTTTTTTACACGTAAGTATAATTTTCCTTATTTAATATTTGATTGAAAGTATCTAGCCATAAGAGAAATTGATCATATTTTTGTCCAGGGTAAATTTCTAGAGATTCTGATATAACTGACAAATACATATTTTTAAGAAAAATTACTCAGATTATCTTAATGAGCAATCAGAGAGAAAAGCTTCTTTCTTTCTACAGTTTCTTGTCATTCTTTTATTTTCTTTCTTTTTACCATATTGTTTTTCTGTCCGGAATGCCTTACTGAAATTACATGACACTTCTCCTTTTTCTGTCTTTATTGTGATATCATTGACATACAAGATTGTGGAAAGCTGAGAAATATAACGTATTAATTTGATACACCTATGTATTGCCAATATAGTATTAGCTAACATCATTAGGTCTCATACTTAACATTTTTTTGTGTGTGTAGTGAAAAAATTTCAGATCCACTCATGTAGAAACTATCAAGTATATCATACATTATTACTAATTATAATCAAAATGATGTTTATTAGGTCCCTAGAACTTACCTATTTTTAAACTAGAAGTTTGTACCCTTTGGCTAAAAGTTTTCAATTTCCTTTATCTACCAACCCCTGGAAATTGCAATTCTATTCGCTGTTTTTACAAATTCAACAGTTTTAGATTTTACTTATAAGTTATACCAAGCTGTATTTGTCTTTCTCTGGTTCATTTTATTTAACATTAACACATTTAAGGTCATTGCAAATGGCAATATTTTCTCTCTCTTCTCGTTGAGAAATATTCCACTGTGTTAGTGAATATTACATCTTTTGTACATTTATTAGTTGATGGAACCTTAGTTTCTTCCCATACTTTGGCTATTGTAAATAATGCTGGAATGAGCATGGGCATGGTGGTGCATAGACCTTTTCAAGTAAGAGTTTTCATTCTCTTCAGACAAATATTCAAAAGTGGAATTGCTAGAATATATAGTAGCTTTATTTTTAAGGAACCTCTATACTGTTTTTCATAGATGCTTCATCAATTTATTTTCCCACCAATAGTACACAAGTGTTTCCTTTTATTCAAACCCTAGAAAACACTTCTGTCATGTTTTTGACAATCATTTTGAGAAGTATGAGGAAGTTGGCATTTGTATTTTATTGATGGTTAGTGATGTTTTCATGTAACTGTTGGTCATTTGTCTTCTTTGGAAAAATATCTATTCAAGTCAACTGCATAATTTTTAATCAGATTATTTTTGTTATTTAATTTTATGAATTTTGTATATATTTTGAATAGAAATCTTATATCAGATATATGGTTTGCAAATGTTTTCTTTCATTCTGTCGTGCTTTTTAATTTTTAAATTGTTCTTTTGCTGTAAAGAAGCTTTTTAACTTAATGAGTTCTACCTATTGATTTTTACTTTTATTGCTTGTTTTGGTATCATAAAAATGTCGGCAACAGCAGTATCAAGGAGTTTTTTCTATAACTGTATCATATCTTAAACCATTTTGAATTAATTTTTCTGAGTGTTGTAAAATGGAAATTTAACATTTTTTTTCTGCATGTAGATATACAGTTTTCCCAACTCTGTTTATTAAAGAAATTATCCTTTCTTCATTGACTATATTTGGTTTCTTCTTCTAATAACAGTTGACTATACATATGAGGGTTCATTTCTGGGTTTTCTGTTGGGTTGCATCAGTCTATATGTCTGCTTTTATAAAAGTTCCATACTGTTATGATTACTATTCCTTTTTAATATAGCTTGAAGTGTTCATTTTAAGCATTTTGTCTTTTTTCTCAGAATTGCTTTGGTAATTCAGGGTCTTTTGTGGTTGTATACAAATTTTAAGATTGTTTTCTCTCTTTCTGTAAAAATTATTAATAGAACCTTGAAGGGTTTGCAATGAATCTATAGATGCTTTGGTAGTGTGGATATTTTAACAATATTAATTCTTCTAATTATGAACAGAGGTATTTTATTTATCTGTGTATTTCTTTAAATTCTTTCATTGCAGTCTTAATAGATTTTCATGTACAGAAATTTTGTTTTTTGGTTAAATTTATCCCTAGGTCTTTTACTGTTTTTGGTGTTATTATAAATAGGATTATTTTTTATTTATTAGATATTCCATTGTTAATGTTTAGAAACACAACTGATTTCTCATCACTGATCCTGCAAATTTATTAAAGCTGTTGATTAGTTTGGAAAGTTTTTTTTTTCTTTATTTTTTTTACAAGGACAAGGAGAGAGTCAGAGAGAGGGATAGACAAGGACAGACAGACAGGAACGAAGAGAGGTGAGAAGCATCAATCATTAGTTTTTTATTGCCGTTGCAACGCCTTAGTTGTTCATTGATTGCTTTCTCACATGTGCCTTGACCGCAGGCCTTCAGCAGACCGAGCAACCCCTTGCTGGAGCCAGCGACCTTGGGTCCAAGCTGATGAGCTATTGCTCAAGCCAGATGGGCTCGCGCTCAAGCTGGCGAGCTCAGGGTCTCGAACCTGGGTCTTCCACATCCCAGTCCGATGCTCTATCCACTGCACCACCTCCTGGTCAGGCTAGTTTGGGAAGTTTTTAATAGAGTCTTTAGGATTTTCTTTATGTAATATATCTGCAAACAAAGACAATTTTACATTTTCCTTTCTGATTTGGATACATTCAATCTTTCTGTCTTGTCTTATTGTTCTGTGTGTAACTTCCAGTACTAATTTGAATTAGAGTAGTGAGATTGAGTATTCGTGTCCTGTTTATGATTTTAGAGAAAATGTTTTAATCTTTACTGTTGAATTTAATGTTGGCTTTAGGTTTGTTGTATTTGACCTTTATTATGATGAGGTATATGTTTCCTCTATACCCAATGTATTTACAATTTTCATCACAAAGAGATGCATTTCATCAAATAATTTTTCTTTATCTTTTGAGATGACTGAAAGATTTTTATTTTTCATTTTGTTAATGTGTTACATAACATTTATTGATTTGGGTGTGTTGAAACCTCCCTGCATCAATTTTCCAGGCTGAATGAACATAGCATATCAAAGAAAAAAGATATGCTTATAATAAGGAAATCGCAACTTAACTTCTGCTGTGACAGAGTGGATTATATCTTCCTGCAAAGGGACAAGGATGATAATGAGGTCCAATTCTAACTCATGAAGCCTCAAGGGTTTCAGTGCTAATAAAGGAAAGAAGTATAATTTATGGAGATGGAAATAGTAGAATCTTCCATAAATATGTAATTATTACCAACTATTTAAGGAATGGCTTTGTGTTGTTAAATAAGTATGCTGTTATTAAATATTCACCTTAAGTGGTAGGTGTTAAATTCATCTTTTTAACTTTAAAAATGTTTTTAGAAAACTAATATGAAGTGTCATAAGTAAGTTGCATGTGGGTATTTAACTAATAAGAAGCAAAATTTGGATTTGTAGTCTAGTTTCCTGAATCTAAAACCCTGGTTATTATACACACTAGGTACATTTATTTACTTTGTCATTTTATTATAAGAAGAAATAAAAGTGAAATACAAAAGAGTGTTGAATTCTGAAGAAATTTTCTGGCTTCAGTTAACAGAATTTTTTTGAACAGCACAAACTTTTGCAAATAACCTTGACATTAATTTGATACAAATGTGAGACTTCAAATGATGACTCTGTAGAATAGCATTCCAAAAGCAATATAAAATCTTTCCCCATTAGGTTCAACCCCAGTATTCTGCAAAAAATTTTGCTCCTAAAGTAGATTCCAATAAACAATAGTGATTTAGTCAGCAAGGACAGTGTAACTCTGATGCTACCACCATCCTTCAAAAACTATGCACAATTGCACATTATTATTCTCTTGCACCCCACTTTCAATATAAGTCTTAAGAGCCTGAATGTCAGCATAATATAAGTACTGCATCACTAGTCTAGCTACAATTTTCTTCACAGGAAAATAAATGCTGTTTATCTTTCCTGTTATTTCTGACCCTTCTCTGCTTGACCTCTATATTGCATTGTGTTCTAAAGATGATTTAGACATTGAAAGGGGTTAGGTGTGTATTTGATAACAGTGGACTATGTTAGGGATTGTCTTTTTTCCTCTTAATCATAATTTTAAATGCAATAAACATAGAATTTTATTTTATGAGTATACACTGAATTATTTCTTATATTTTACAATTCATACAAATTTATTTGTAGGTATTTGCTTTAATTTCTTCAGCTCTTTGTAACAATACAATTTGAGTTTTATTCCATTTTATAACCTTATTAGTTTGGTACATTTAAAAATCTCACTTTTTAAAAAAATTCTCCTTAGAGACTGCCTTTCTTTCTGCTATTTTTTGTATAGTACTAACATGTAATTTCTATTCTTCTTCTCTGTGGTTTCACTGCTTAAATACAGATTTTTTTCATCACATAAGTTCTTGCCTGTTGAATTTATCTAATGATCTAGTGAAAGAATGCAAACATGTTCCTAGGCTAGAAAACTTGGGGTAATATCCTCATACCATTTAGCAGCTGGGTATAGCTGGAAAAAATAACTTAAGGTTTTAATTTTCTCCTCTGATATAAAAGAATAATAATGCTAGTCCTACATGACATAATAAATGTTTCAATAATCAAATGTGTGTAACATTTATATACTGTGCAAACTCTCTACATATACATTTCTTTTATTTTTTAAATCTTTACCTTATTGGAATATTTGCTTAACAAACCAAGATCACTTCTGAAGATTTTATTTATCTTGACAGAGAAAATTTTAAGGCTTTTTAAAAAAAATATTTTAGACATAACTTATGGCTATAAAGTTTTTTGGACAGATACTTTAAATTAGGCATCTTAGAAAATTAACTTGCATTTATTGCCTTTAATGCAAACTTCATTCAAATAAAATGTATTGAAATCTTATTATGTATAGCTACTGAGATTAAAAACTAATCCTTCTCTTTGAGGAGCTTCTTGGAGGAGATAAAATAATCACAACAGTGAGACAATTGCTGTAATAAAAGAAAAGGAAAAAAAACATGGGAAGAATACAGATGAGAGAAGATTGATGGTTAAGTTAATATCAATATAGTGTGAAATTAAAAATAAAGAAGCAACTATAATCAGAGTTGACTAAGTAGAAACTTTCTCTCATAATGGCAGTTGAGCTTATTTTGGAAGATTTCTTAAGCAAATGGCAGAATTTTGTCATTTGAGGAATTATTGGAAGTGATTACATTACTCATTCCCCAGGATTATTTAGAACACTGACAAAAGTTGAGTCATCACAATATAAATTGGTATAGTAAATTTGGACCAGATTCAAAGTACCATTGAGAAGATTGATTACAAATCTAAAATTAGCACTAAGGTAAAACATCAAAAGTTTAAGTATGACCATATTGAAATACATTTGTATAGGTAGCAGGACTGAGTCCTTACATTAGTAGAAAACATCAGAAGCATTTTGAAGCCAGATACTTATTAAAATGGTTATTCTATACATTGCTTTCCCACATAATTTTGCTTCGTTTTATAGCTCCTTTAAATAATTTCTTCCTCAGTGAAAAAGGTGAAGGGATTAAGCATGAAACAAACAAACGAAATTCCTATAAACACAAACAACAGTGTGGGGATTGCAGAGTGGGAGTAGTGAGAGAGGGCAGAGAAAGGATAGATGATGATGGAAAGAGACTTGACATGAGGTGGTGAAGACATAGTCCAATATACAGATGATGTACTATGGAATGGTGCACTGAGATCCACCTAATTTTTTAAACCAACATCATCCCAAGAAATTCAATAAATAAAAAAGTAAAATTGTTCACATCTCTGTTTCCTTCACACACAGGCACACACATACACACACATTGTGAACAATTATTCTTATGTCCACATTGCTAAACAAACCAAACTCTTCAATGACAAATCAAGGGTTCTTAAATAAGCCCTTGACAAGTCTTGCAAAATATTTGTTAATTTAGAAGCATACCTTTTATGAGAATAAAAAAACCCTTTACAAATTATTATTACAACACCATAAAACAAACAGAATCATGTAGAAATCTTTAAGATATGTGATTTGATACATTTTTTTATAAAATTTAAATTATATTAGTCATTTGGTGCTATAATATTCTTAAGATGGAAGGTGTTATATGTCCCTGTGTTGTTTAACAGACTTAACATAATTATTTTACCTCTAGCATAATGTCTAAGTCCTAAACAAGGTAAATAAATAACAGAGATTTGGAATTTGCCTAATTTTTCAGTTTCCCATAGTTTCATTCTTCTGCATTGCTTTTATATCTGAAACATCCAATGATGTATTACACCCACATTAGACCCCTATACTTAAAATACTTTTCCCAATCAATTTACCAGTCAAACTTTTATGTGTCATCTAAAACACATAAGAATATTATCTCCTGTCTTCAGTCTCCCCAATATTATTTAGGAAAAAATTATCATTTCTCCTTCCTGGCTACCTCCAAACTTTGTTCTAGCTTAGCAATAAGAATGACAGACTATTTTTAAAGATTCTCTACACTTTAGTAGTTGCCCTTCTATCATTCATGTCAGCGTTAATTTATCTTGCTAGTCATCCTGGATACAGTAGATACAATTTCAGCTGTGCCTTATTTTCTCACTAATTTTCTTAAAGACTTCACCTGTTGGCTAATCTTCAGTAATTACCCTATGTCCACCAGCCTCTGGTAATTCATCCATGAGTTTTATCCATACATCTTCTCAAGAAACTGAGAATTTTATTTTATTTTCTCTAAATATTTTTTATTTCTTATACCACTCTTTTTGTTTTCAAACATCCACTTAACCTATTCATTTTCCTTAGGTACAAAAATATCGTCACTCAACTCAAAACTATTACCTTTACTTTCTTTACCTTTCATGATACAATTCTACTTTTTACTAGTCATCCATTGGAAAACACATAAAAATTTAGACTAGGTAAACAATTTTAATTTCTCCATTGTTTCATCACATCAATCTGCAGAGTGGAAACTTGTTCCACAAAGTTACGGAGACACCTTCCTGACAAACTGCATTCCTTTGGTCACGTGAGTCTTCCTGTCAAAGCAGTAGGAAAAGACAGGGAGTGGATTTCCTTGGTAATTAAACATGTTATTCAAAGTGCATATTTTATTTTCTCTCACATTTCCTTAGTCAACATTGGTCACCTGGTCGCAACCATCTGTATGTAACAGGGAAGGGGAAACTTTTGTGTGCCTAAAAGAAAGAACTCTGTATCAGTAAGCAATAATAGCAACTCATATAGATGCTCCTTCGCCTTCCGTTTGTAGACTGTATATCTATTTTACTACTAAAGTTATTGTTATTTTACTTCATGATTATTCTTATTTCTCACATCCTCTACTTTCTATTCAGTATTTCACAAGTTAGAATATATATTGCTATTTTATATATATATATGTGTATTTTCTTCTATGATATTGAATGTTTTTATCTATCTCTTTCCTCTGTGTCCTTTCAAATTTTTCACTGTTAATTTCTCTTAAATTCAATCTTTTTTTAATTTTAAATTTTTGTTTACTTATTTATTTTGTATTTCTCATAAAGTGAGAAGTGGGGGGGAGGGCAGGTAGACAGACACCCACATGCACCGGACCGGGATTTACCCAACATGTCCACCAGGAGGTGATGCTTGACTCCTCTGGGGCATTGCTCCACTGCAATCAGAGCCATTCTAGCACCTGAGGTGGAGGTCATTGAGCCATCCTTAGTGCCCGGGTCAGCTTTGCTCCAGTGGAGCCTTGGATGTGGCAGGGAAAGAGAAAGATAAAGGAGAGGGGGGAAGGGTGGAGAAGCAGATGGGCAATTCTCTTGTGTGCCTTTACCAGGAATTGAACCCGGGACTTCCACATGCCGAGCTGATGCTCTACTGCTGAGCCAACCAGCCAAGGCATTAAAATTCAATATTTTAATATTCGTGATTCCCAAGGTTCTATTCTTACCCCTATGTCCTTCTTTCTTAAAACAAAATAAAACAAACAAAACACATCTATTTACATGTATTTACTCTTCGTGTATATGTTGGTGACTCTCATTTTTACTCATCCAATTTTATTCACCAGACCCTTCATCCCAATTTCCTTGCATTAGGTATAGTTTGACATTGATGCACACCAGGAGCTCATAGTATTATACCCAAAGTCAACAAATTTACATAAAATTGTTATACTTTTGCTGTTTTCTTGGTTATTATTAAAATATCTTTTTTCTTTTTTAGCGAGTGAGAGGGAGAGACTAACAGGAACACACAGATAGGCAAGGAGAGAGATGAGAAGAATTGACTCATATTTGTGGCACCTTAGCTGCTCATTGATTGTTTCCTCATATGTGCCTTAAGCGAGGGACTACAGCAGAGTGAGTGATGTCTTGCTCATGCCTGTGACCTTGGGCTTAAGCCAGCGATCTTGGGTTTCAAGCCAGTGACCATGGGGTCATGTCTATGATCCCACACTCAAGCTGGTGACCCCATTATGAAACTGGTGAGCCTGCAATGAAGCCGAATGAGTCTGCACTTCAGCCGGTGACCTTGGGGTTTCAAACCTGGGTCCTCAGTGTCCCAGGCCAACATTCTATTCATGACATCACCACTTAATCAGGTTGCTATAATTAAAATCTTGGTGATACATTATGGACTAAAAGCATATAATTTTTTCTTTCACAGTTTTTTCCTCTAATAACCAAACATTTACTTAATAGGCAGTTGTTTAACTTCTACTTTTAGGTGCAAATATATCCTGTGCATGTTAAGTAATAGATATTATTTTTGTCCTTCATTTATCCGTAATCTACCTAGATAGGTAGCTTAAACAACTATAACACTGAAAAATATAACATATTCTGAAATGTATTACAAATATAAATCATAGTTTCTGATGAAAACTTAGAGGTGAAAAGGTCTGAAAATTCTAGTCTTCAAATCATTTTAGATAGTAGTATAATTTTGTATTAGGTTGCTGTGGCTACTGTATCAAAATACCATGGACTGGTTATTTTAAACAGCAAAAATTTATTTTCTCACAGTTCTGGAGTTTGGAAGTCTAAGATTAAGGTGTTGGCAGGCTTGGGTTTTTACAAGACCTCTCTCCTTGTCTTGACGATGATCACATTATCCTATATCCTCACATGGTCTTCTTCACACGTCTCTGGTGTCATTTTGTGTATCCAACATTTCTTTTCTCATTAGGATAATAATTATATTTAATTAAGGTGCATCCCAATAGCCTCATTTTTACCTTAATCACCTCTTTAAAGGCCTTATCTCCAAGTGCAGTCATATTCTGAGGTTCTGGGATATAGAGCTTCAATTCATTAATTTGGAAAGGCATGATTCAGCTCATAGTAACATTCCTTTAGGCTATTCTAAATTTTAAAACTATTAAGTGAACTTTAATTCTCTTATGTCACCTTCCAAAGAGGTTTGCCTAAAATAGTAAAAATAAGTAATTGACTGAAATAATGAATGTCTATATACTGGGAATTTAAAAATAAATTTTACATGGCTGTCGACATTGATAACCTTACCCTTATATAACCTTAGTTACTTAAGCTCCAGTCCCCTGCCTTATTTTTATTCATTGCAATTAACTACTGGGCTGGTACACAAACTCACTGCAGCTGTATGTTGCCACACCCAAGACCTGATGTGACCCTCCCACAGCAGGGGCTATGGTATCATCTCTAGCTGGTGCTGGTGTTGATCTGTTGAGAAATTGGTCCATGGAATGCCTACTCTGTAGAAGTCATCCAGGTTCTAAATTGAGTCAAAGCTCTACGTCCACTGATGGAACAAGAGAGGACCCCTACAGACACACTCATCCTGTTATGCCTTAGCCCAGACAGTGTTGCTTTGTCATCCCAAAGTGTTACAAAGACTTTTATGATGACAGACTTGACTTTTGCCAGGAAGGTCTCTACTCCTTGTGGAGAAGTTTGAATCCATCCTGTCTAAGTGAGAGGTCAACCATATTCAGAACTGTCTCTCTTTCAGCAACTGGTGGTTTTGCCTTCAAAACAGACATAGCTGCCTTAAGTTCTTCTCTCTGGAATGGGTTTCTTCTGAGGGAACACCTCATCTCTCACACAAACTGCCTCCTCTGAAATTTACCCCACCAACTGTAGACATGATTTGAGGAGACTAAATTCTAGGTAAACACAGCTGAGAGTAAAAACTGAGATCCTTTTAATTACTCTCCTGGCCTATTGAATGATCCATGCATTTTATTAAAGCATTCATGATAAAACTACTTAACATTGTTGTTTTTTCATTCTGATTATACCAGAATCTCAAAAGTATGTTCCCAATTGCCCTATATTGTTTGCTGTCTTTTTTTGTTCAATTGTTTTATGCATCACATTTTAGATATGAAACATTATTTTAAAGTTTCAATGGAGTAAAATTGGATCTTATGCTTCTTTTTGTTTGTTTGTTTCCTAGAATAGCCACAACTGTACTTGTTACACAGAATATGCCATATATTTGATTGTTTACATTATCACATTTTTTTAAAATCTATCTTATTAACATTTTATAAACTTTTTCTAAGTGATAGAAAAATATGATAGCAAAGTATTTTACTGATCAATAATGTTTTATAGCTCACATCATATGTCATTAAAAACAATATTTTGTGCATTATTTAAGTAAAAAATTAAAATTTCAAGAAGTCCAAGAACAAAGCATAAGTAGAATTTTCTCCCAGGCTGGAGTCATTGTTAAGTAAATGGTGATTTATATTTAAAACCATGATTCAAACAGATTTAAACTGCCTAACATTTCATAAAATCTTTAAAATTAAAACTGCGTAGTTTGACTTCACAGGGTAAACTGATATTTTGGAGAATGGCTTCAAATCTGTCATGTTTGACCCCTTGTCTCTTATTTCACATCTTCTTTCCTCTTGCTTACGATGCGTCCATTTATCATAGACACCACAGCTGTAACAGCAGCACCATCCTTCACTCTTAAATAACAGCTGGCTCTGCCACTGTCACGGCCAGTCTTTGAAACAGGAAAAAAGAAAACTCAAAACAGCAGTTGCAATAGCACAAGCATCATAAATGTTCCCCTGGACTCCCATCACACAATCCATTTGAGCCAAGTCTAGGTACAGATCTCTTCGCACTACTGACTAGCAAATCATACAGAAGCTGTAATTGTGGAGTAGATGACAGTCCCTTCACATCTTCCAATTCAAGAGGGAACAAGATTTAGAGCTCACAGCTTCCTGAGTTTAAGTAGATGGCTGGCATTCTCTTTAAAATGGATTATCCAAACTACATCATTTTAGGAAAATCAGTTAGAAATAACTTTAACTGTGTCAAAGTTTAAGAATTTGAATATGATATATGACAGTGTTTTTTTGCACAAAGAAAAATATTCTTTCCAGGTCACTACCCCATCACTTGTCCTATGTATCATTGGAGTTGGGAACAATTAAGCAAAAGGAGACAAGTGACAGAGCTCAATTTCTCACTGATAATCTAAGTGTTAATTTGCTCATGATATTTTTATTTATTCATCTTTATTGATTGTATGAGAACTCTAAACATAAAAGAATTTGGTATTTGGTAAATGAGTTAAAAAACTCACAATTATTTTACAGGTTTTCAAAATCGTATACAGCTAGTGCTCAACTTACGACCACGATTGGTTCTGACAAACCGGTCGTAACACGATTTGGTCATAAATGGAGTAGGCTATATGTACAGTACTGTGAAATGATATTATAAAAATCTTTAAGTCATGTTTTATCATAATTTTCTTTCATTATAGTTGTATATCATAATTTTCTTTGTTAATTTTATGCCATTTGTATAATCTCTACAACATTTTGTTTCTTATTTTTACATCCGTCAGGTTTAAGTAAAACACTGCATTACCAGTACAACTGGTTTAATATTTGCAAAACATACAAAATACAGGTGCATGCAAAAACTGCTCCAGACGCGGAGCAGTCGTGGCTAGTGATTGTGGTTGTAAAGTTGAATGGTCGTAAGTTGCATAGGTCGTTAGTTGATCAATACCTGTAGAAGCTTAAATTTTATTAGAGGGTTTGAGAAATACTATATCTATAAACACTTTTAGAAGGCCACAACATCTAAAGTGTCTCGTGATGGTTACAATTAAATTGCCAATCAAATGGTCAAATGGCATATATATACATATACACACGTATATACACATATATCATAAGAAGGTATTGATAATTTTAATATGTTTAAAACATTATAAAACTAATTTTAGAATCACAAATGCCTCCCAACTCATGAATTGTAGTTGAACAAAGTTTTGTATATTACTTGTTGCGACAAAAGAGAAAGCACCCCCTGTATATATAGCTGGAGTATCTCAGTAACAGAGTAATAGAAAGTACTTACAGAATTTGGCTTTTTTACGTGATTTGGTGGAGGAATCAGAAATGTGGGTTTGCTCTGAGTTGTGTGTTGTCATAATATGAAGATAATTGTATGATTAGGCATCTGTATAGCTCTTATCAGAGGTGGGAGGAATGAAGCAGCTCTAAGGCACAGAGTCACTCATACTAGAATACAAGAATGTTTGATGAATTTTGTGGTTCGGTAAATGTCCTTTTCTTTTCTCTAAGCACATAGATTTTTAAGGAATAGACATGTTTTTATATTGGTCTATTATGATCATAGAGAGACATTGTTTATTTTTGAGAGACATTGTTTGATGTTAATCTGAGAAAATATTTTTGTTCCCCAAGAGTACAACCTAGCCCATCAGTGAGTGACTAGCCATCTCCTAGCAACACATACTTGGTGGTGCTGAGTTCTTGGCCAGTTTTAGGCTAAAATAGGCTACTTTCTTTCTCTTTCACAAAAATGCAGCAGTGTTCTGGAAATTTTAAAAAATATTAATAGAAATTAAAAAAATAAATAAGTCCATCATAATTATAAATGATAAAGAGCAAAAGCAAAGCAGTATCTATTATATGACTGGATATAAAATTGAGAAACAGACAAATCAAATATATGCTGTTAAAAGTCAAGCTAGGGATGATTTTTAGAAAAAAAAATATCTTCTGAGAAGTGACAGAGAGTTACTTCTGGTACACTGGGGTTGGTTTATGTCTTAGAGCTGGGTAAATAGGTGTGTCTGTTCTGAGGATTGGTTCACTTCTCTGTATATTTACAGGCCTTGAAAAAAAATTCTTGGATTAAACTAAAAATTAAAAAAATTAGAAAATAAACTCAAATCAATGTGATAAAAATGTGACTACTTAGGATGGCTTCTACCTAGATGAAATCTGCATAAAATTTATTTTAATTTTCAATCCAATTGAGTCAGAGTAAGTAGGACACATAGCCAGGACCTGCTTACACTGGGGCTTCTTTCCCCATGCACATAGAGTGACGGATCAGAAGGGGTACATACCTCTGCTGCCTGTGATGGGAACCACATCACACTGGGTTATGGAACACTTGAAATGTGGCGAGTTGAGATGTGTTGTAAGTTTAAAAAACAACATAACATCACAATGTAAAATATTTTTATTTTTTTAATTAAATGTATTGGGCGGCACGAGTAATTGTATAGGTTTCAGATGCCCCATTCTACAACACATCCCGGCGCACTGTATTGTGTATTCCCCACCCCCTTCAAGTTAGCTTTTCATGCATCACCATTTATCCTCCTTATATTCTCTTCCAGCTCCCCTGCTCACTGCAATCATGCACTTTTGTTCGTGTCCATGAGATGTTTTATCCTTCTATTCTCAATCCCTCCACCTCTCATACACAGCACTTCCTAAAAATATATTCATTACTGTAATCATATGTTGGAGTAATGCTATTTTAAAAAATTAAGTTAAATTAAATTATTAAAATCTTCATCACTTATTTTTTTAAACAAAGTGCATACCACAAAACTTAAAAATTATATATGTGGCTTACATTTTTGCTTCGCATATATTGTTTTTCTTTTTAATTTTAGTTTTAACTTTTTCTTAAGTGAGAAGGGAGGACTCAGACAGACAGACTCCCACTTGCACCTGGACCAGGATCCACCCTACAGGGCAATGCTCTGCCCCTCTGGGGCTGTTGCTCCTTTGCTTGTCAACCAAGCTTTTTTTAGCACTTGAGGTGAGACTATTGAGCCATCCTTAGTACCAGGAGCCAACTTGCTATAACTGAGCCATGGCTACAGGAGGGGAAGAGAGAGAGAGATAAAAGGAAGAGGGGAAAAGGTGGAGAACAGATGATTATTTATCCTAACTGCCCTGGCCAAGAATTAAACTTGGGACTTCCATACAACAGACCGGCATACTACCACTGAGTCAACTGGCCAGGGCTGGTTGACACATATCTTTTTGGGTACCTTTTATATAAGATTGAGCAAAATCCTAATCAGACAATTTCTCAGTGGATAGAGGGTCAGCCTAGGATGCTGAAGATTCATATTTGAAACCCTGGCTTGAGCAAGGGGTCACTGGCTTGACTGGAACCTCTCGGTAAAGACACATATGAGAAAGCAATCAACAAACAACTAAGGTGCTGCAACAAAGCATTGATGCTTTTCTTCTTTCCTCTCTCTCTCTCTCTCTCTCTCTCTCTCTCTCTCTTCATATATATATATATATATATATATATATATATATATATATATAGTGTGTGTGTCAGTAAAGTCATGGTGCACTTTTGACCGGTCACAGGAAAGCAACAAAAGACGATAGAAATATGAAATCTGCACCAAATAAAAGGAAAACCCTCCCAGTTTCTGTAGGATGATGTGGCAGCATGTGTGCATGCGCAGATGATGATATAATACCGTGTATACAGCAGAGAAGCCTATGGCCATGCCAGTCAAGATGTGGACAGTACAGAGAAAAGTTCGGTGTGTTCTGTGGCTTGCTAAATTCGAATCCGTGACCCAAGTGCAACGTGAATATCGGAGTGTTTATAATGAAGTGCCACCACATAGGAATAACATTACTCAGTGGGATAAGCAGTTGAAGGAAACCGACAGTTTGGTAAAGAAACCCCATTCTGGTAGGCCATCAGTCAGTGACTAGTCTGTAAAGGCTATACGGGATAGCTACCTAAGGAGCCCTAAAAAAATCTGTGCATGTGCTCGATAATTACACTTAAGCAAGACTACAGTTCAGAAGGTGTTAAAGAAACGTCTCTGCTTTACGGGGTACAAATTGCGGCTGTTGCACACTACCAAACCGGTGGATAGACCCACACGATGCGCGTTTGCTACAGATAAGCTTCATGAGATTGACAATGATGCAAGATATTTGCAGAAGATTGTGTTTAGTGATGAGGCGACCTTCCATATGTGTGGACACGTCCATCGCCATAATGTCTGAATATGGGCTGCTGAACATCCTCATGCCTACGTTGAGTACGAACATAACACCCCTAAAGTGAACGTCTGGTGTGGCCTGATGCATGATAAGGTGATAGGCCCATTTTTTTTCACGGAGCAGTCTGTGACGGCAAACACCTTTCTTGACATGTTGGAATTGTATGCAGTGCCACAATTTCCAGAAGATGTCATCTTTCACAGGACGATGCTCCTCCACACTACGCCACCATAGTTCGTGAGTTTCTGGATAGAACATTCCCCTGGTGGTGGATAGGCAGGAGTTCTGTCCAGCCATGGCCACCACAATCCCTGGATCTGATGCCCTTAGACTTTTATTTTTGGGGTTATGTGAAGCAACATGTGTACATTGAATGTATCAATGACATTAATCGCTTAAAACAGAGCATCACAGATGTTATTCACTCTGTTACACCAGACGTCCTTACCCATGTGTGGCAAGAACTTCACTATTGTTTGGATGTGTTTAGGGCAACAAATGAGCCCACATCGTACTGAACTGAATAGCTATGAAACTGGGAGAGTTTTCCTTTTATTTGGTGCAGATTTCATATTTCTATCGTCTTTTGTTGCTTTCCTGTGACCGGTCAAAAGTGCACCATGACTTTACGGACACACTTATATAAAAATAATAAGCTATAACTTTCCTACAGATTGAGTCAGATACTGATTATTTATAACTTGGAACTGAAGAGAGAAGAAAATGGTATTATTCAAATAATTAAGGCACACATTTTGATCTCCCAATACTTGCTTTGCTTTTATTTTCTTTAAAATTACAAAAATGCAGCAAACATAGAGCAGAAGGAAAAATACATAATATAATACGGTATTAAAAGGATCAAAGATTATACCAAGTAGGCAAATGAAAGAACTGACCTTAGCTTTAAGTATTGTTCTAAAAAAATCTTCAGTAGGACTCCAAACACTGAGTATCACAGAAAGATTTTATTATGGCTTTGTTCTCTGGCTTTTCACATCATCTTGTCCAAGATCTTCTTGGATGAGACCAGTGGCAAAAAAAAAAACAAAAAACCCAAACCAATAATATTCTTTGAAATAAGAACAGCTCTACAAACAGTGCATCTTCTTCCTTCCTTCCTGTCTTTTTTTCTTCTTTCAGTGATGGTAAGACAAATAATGTTTAATTCCAATGATGAAGCTCCATCACCATTAATTTGGCAGGAAGTGTATATAGGAATAATTAGTGGTATAATGACAAGCATGTACCACCCATGCTTTGTTACAAAAACAGCAACAGAATATTTTAATTGATGTATAATTGACATGTAACATTACATTATTTCCCACTTTAAAACGTAATTATTCAATATTGGTATATTTTGTAAAATGATCACCTCTATATAAGCACAGTTAATATCTGTCACCATATAGTTACAATTTTTTTCTTGTGATAAGAACATTTAAGATTTATTCTCTTAGCAATTGTCAAATATGCAATATAGGAGTTTTTTTTTTGTTTTTTTTTTTTTTACAGGGACAGAGAGAGAGTCAGAGAGAGGGATAGATAGGGACACACAGACAGGAACGGAGACAGGTGAGAAGCATCAATCATCAGTTTTTCGTTGTGACACCTTAGTTGCTCATTGATTGCTTTCTCATATATATACCTTGACCAAGTAACCCCTTGCTTGAGCCAGCGACCTTGGGTCCAAGCTGGTGAGCTTTTTGCTCAAGGCAGATGAGCCCGCACTCAAGCTGGTGACCTTGGGATCTCAAACCTGGCTCCTTCCGCATCCCAGTCCGATGCTCTACCCACTGCACCACCGTCTGGTCAGGCTTAATTATCTTTCACGTTATTATTTTACTAGGTATAGTCTTGGGTTTTTTTGCTGCCAGCCATTCCTTATACTTACAACAAGTTAATATTTAAAAGGGCAGTGTGTACCACATTACATACAGTTTACAATTATCTAGAGAACCCTAATTCATTCCAGAAAATAATGTATATATTTTTATTTATAAGAACCTTTATGATTTATCATCTGGGCATTTCTTCAGATTTATATCCTATCTCTTGCAATATACATCTTTCAATTTAGCCATTTCAAGCTAGTTTCTGCCCTGTAAACACACTACGTTTCACCATATGTTCATGTCCAGAACAATGCTGCACCTGACTAGAGAGATCTCCTTCAGCTGTTGAACCCTCATTTCTTTTCCAACACTTTCCTGGGGCATCACTTCTTAGAAAGCCTTCTTACTCATTGGTTTACTCCATTTATTCATATGTATACATACATATGTGTGTGTGCCTTTGTGTGTGTGTGTATAGTAATAAATAAATTACATATAAAATTGCATTAGATATATATATTTATATATAAATTATGTCTATACTTTGTAAAAATATATCACATATATATTATTTACTATGAAATAACTTCTTTACCTATATGGTACCTGACTCCTCAGATATTTCTTTAAGTGTACCTCATATCTGGTTGATATAAAAACCATTCATCCATTTGTACTGAAGTGAAGCTACCATTTGCTTTCTGAGGTCCTGTTTTATGGCATTTCAGACTATAAAGGCACAACAGTGAGCAGCGGGGTGAACCACAAATGAGATTAGGACTATGAGTAAGGTCTTGTAAGTCAATCTGGGAAGTTGTTTTCTTGTTCTTCACAATCACTTTAAACCCTTTTAATGCTCTGTTGTCACTTTGAAGCAAAAGGTTAACTCTGTAAACAAAACTTTTAAGAGAAAAGAAACTAACAGAATAACTTATGACACTTTATTTTATAGAAATAAGTCATTTTTAACTATTAAGTATTACCATTATTCTTGACATTTTATCGTGAAGATCAAGAATGATGATATAAATGGATTCATATTAATTTCATCTTTTAAAAGAAGAATAAAATTTCTATGTGAAATATCAGAAATTTCTTATTTTTTACTCATAATGATCTTGATGAATATTTACTAGGGCATTTTTGTCAAGAAAATATTGTTGACACAAAATATCTTGCTTTATTATACAAATACCACAACTACTTTGTGGCTTAATGAGGAGACGAGTCATTACCTCACTGATGCATTATAAGAATGACGTAAGCAAATCATGCACAGAACCAGAATAGTGGGCTCCTCAGTTGCCATGAGAATAATGCAGTCCTTGAAGATTTATGATCAAGTGGCAGTTCTTCGTCATTATAAACAAGTGGTCACAATTATTATGAATGGATAGATTAGAGTGGCAGCTAAAGAAGTTGACAACAGAGAGGTCTGAAGATTGTGAATAAAACATGACATCATTAAGATCTGCTGAAAAAATGTATTGCTCTATTTGTACTATAAAAATAAATTGAAACTGTATCTTAAAAATTAATTGACTGTATGCCTGACCAGGCAGTAAGTAAGACAGTGGATAGAGTGTTGGACTGGGATATGGAGGACCCAGGTTCGAGACCCCGAGGTCGTCAGCTTGAGCGCGGGCTCATCTGATTTTAGCAAGGTTCACCAACTTGAGCCCAAAGTTGCTGGTTCAAGCAAGGGATCTCTTGGTCTGCTGTAGGCCCCCAGTCAAGGCACATATGAGAAATTAATCAATGAATGACTAAAAAACCGCAATAAAAAATTGATGCTTCTCATCTCTCTCCTTTCCTGTCTGTCTGCCCCTATCTTTCCTTCTCTCTGACTCTCTCTATCTCTGTCACCACACACAAAAAAATCAATTGACTATAATTGAGTCTATATCTCCAAGACCAAATTCCTATAGCAATGTCACAACAAGGTTATATTGGCAATGATTCTCTCAGATCTTCCCTAAATGGTCATACAGCTATTTAATTAGTTAATCATATGGTATGAAAAAAAAGACTACGTAAACTACTTTTGCATTCATAACATAGTTGTTTTTACTGCCTTAATATATATATGACATAAAATTAAAAATTTTCACCATTTTTAAATTTATAATTCAGTGCCAGAAAGTGCATCTATTTTGCTGCGTAACCTGCCCCATTCAGCTCCAGAACTTTGATCTTCCTAAACTTAAACTCTACCTATTATACCATATTTCACAATTATCCCCACTCCACACTCTCTGGCAACCACCATGCTACTTTCTGTGTCTATGAATTTGACTATATTAGGTACCTCATATAAGTGGAATCTTACAATATTTATCCTTATGTGTGTGTCTTATTTTATTTAGCATAATGTGTACAGGTTTTATCCATGTTATAGCATGTGTCAGAATTAAAAGTTTTAATGCTACATAGTATTTTCTTGTTTTTGTATACCAGTGAATTTTTAAAAAATTAAAATACACATTCCTGGCTTTGGTAGAAACAGAACAATTGTCCTTGTGACAAAAAGTTACTATGTGACAAAATCTAAAATAACAGCAGTAATTCATCAGAAGATGAAACTAGTACATTCATATTTAAGCAAGAATATTTAAGAGAAACAAATAAACTGCACGATACATCGCTCCATTTTCTGATGTTGCCAACACTGGTGTACATCTGCTCAGACCTACAGTTGCGATACGGTCTTTAGTCTGTTGAAGAAAGAGTACTAAGGGTAATGTTAGTTCATATATGAGTAAATGTGGTAATCTGAGATGATCAAAATTGACTCTAGTTGTAATAAAACAATAATCAGAGGTAATCAGCAAAGGTAGTGGTGGGTAGAAATTCTACAAAACAGAGTATCATCTAGTGGTATACCCAGTTATCTTCTGAGTAAAAAAGAAGTGGTCAGAGGTAAGACTGTATAAAGATTTATAGAAAATAGTTAATGACTTGGGTGGTTGTTGAGGACTCTAAATAAAAAAAGACTAGAAAGTCAGTGAAAAAAAGAGTCTAGAGAATGAGGCAAGTTGGTAACCTATTGAAAACTGTACAACGTGTGGAGATTGTAGTCTTGCATAATAACACTAACTACAGAGACACTAAATAGAGGAGAACAAATAACTTAATGAGTTGACATTCACTAGATTATTTCATTGGCCACTCAATGCTGGTAAAAGGTTAGCATAAAGACAGTAGGTGTGGTGTCAGAGATAGAAGTACTCATGACCCTAAGAACATATGTATCAGCATAAACTAATACTACCCCAACCTAATATTTAAACTGGCAATAATATAGGCATATGATAAACTCTGATTAAGTTTCATTCCTCTCAGAAATGAACCAGCCACTTAATTTCATATTTAATTACACTGGGGAACTTTTTTTTTTCATTTTTTGTTGCATGAGGTTTTAGAACTGTTTCTATATATCTCTGCATCACTGATTTCGGATCTGAAATCCGCCTTTTGGTGCATGCTCTACTGTTTATACAAGATTAATTTTGTTTTGTTACAGTTAATGTTATGCATTGTATTTAAAATTGGAGTTAAAGGGCAATGACTCTTGGATTGAACATATCACAAGGCAATTAATACTTTACAAACATCACTTTACATAATTGTAGTTGTTTTTAAATGTAAAAAAATATTATCTGATAAAAACACCCTCTTATTTTGTTTTAAGATTGCATCATGGCTTCTTTGAGTAGGCATAAATATAAGAATAGTCCTGACACATTCTGTTATATATGTGGCTGTTATACACTTCAATGTCCAAGGTGTAATATTTCATCACTTGTGACACGTGCATATATTGCCTATTTTCAAGTTCCCCTTGGCGATCAAGACAAGAATTGGGCTCCTCATATTGTGTGTCATAATTGTGAGGAAATGCTTCGTGACTGGAAAAAAAGAAAATGCAAGGGAATGCCTTCTTGCATTTCCATGGTTTGGCGTGAACCTAAGGACCACAGCAGTGACTGTTATTTCTGTTTGATCCATACAAAGGGCATCAGAAAGAAAAAATGGCATATAATCACATATCCTAATATTCCTTCAGCAATACGACCTATCCCACACTCTGAGACACTCCCAGTTCCAGTTTTCAATGGCTTTATTTCTTCTAAGGATGAAGAAAGTGAACATGGTGATCAAGTGTATTGTGATAAGATGCATGAGGAAATGGTTGTAGAATCTGAAGGGTCTTCTTCCGATGCCAAGCAGTCATTAACCCCTCAGCAGTTTAGCCAACCCAATTGAATGACTTAGTAAGAGATTTGGGCCTATCAAAGAAAGCAGATGAGTTATTAGCCTACAGGCATCAAGAAAAGAATGTACTTCACTGGTCAGCTAAAATATCCCATTTCAGGAACCATCAACAAATTTTTGTGAACTTCTTTTCTGAAGACAAACACTTTGTTTACTGTCATGATATCAGTAGTCTTCTCAGCCAGCTAGGTGTTACCACTTAGTCCAACAAAATTGCGACTATTTCTTGACAGCTCTAAACAAAGTCTGACATGTGTTCTCCTACATAACGGTAATGTTTATGCAGAGGTTTCAATTGATTATTTAACTCATCTGTGAGAAGAGTATAATGACATAAAACTGTCCTAGGCTTTCTGAAGTATGAGGAGCATAACTGGATTATTTTTGTGGATCTTAAAATGGCGAATGTCCTGCTAGGACAACAGAGAGGTTTCACGAAGTATCCTTGCTTTCTGTGTTTGTGGGAAAGCTGAGCTCGGGAGAAACACTGGACACAGAAGGAGTGGCCGAAACATGAAGCTCTGGAAGTAGGGATGCAAAATATTGTGAATGAACAAGTAGTTAAGCGAGACAGGATCATTTTTCCCCCACTTCACATCAAACTTGGCTTAATGAAGCAGTTTGTTCAGGCTTTGAATAGAGAAAGTGAATGCTTTTAACATATTATTTCTGTTTTTCCTGGCTTGTCTTTCTAGAAGATAAAAGCAGGTGTATTCGATGGACCTCAGATTCAAACCCCCATACGTGACGAAATATTTGCCAGGAAGATGAATAAGGAGGAGAAAGCAGCATGGCAGTCTTTTGTGACAGTTACAAAGAACTTCTTTGGCAACAAAAAGCAGAAACCTATGAACTTCTGGTTCAAAGGATGCTGCTGGCTTTTCGCGACATTGGATGTAACATGAGCATTAAGATTTACTTCCTGAACAGTAACCTTGATAAGTTTCCCAAAAATCTTTGAGCTGTTAGTGATGAGCAGGGAGAATGTTTTCTTCAAAATCTGAAGACGATGAAAGAGCATTATCAGGGGCAATGGGACAGAAATATGATGGCAGACTACTGCTGGAGCATCAAATGAGATTTTTCTCAAGAACACAAACACAAGAGCTACAAATACACATTTTTGCCTGAATAGAATTTAAGTAAGTTTTGCACAAATTTTATGATTAAAATAAGTGTTTCAATATGTTCTGTTTTGAAATTGTAGACAAATTCTGATGCAATCATATCTTTTAGTGTATTAGGGTATTTAATACATTATATAAATTATTATATTTTCACAAAGATCATTTCTAAGAAGACATTCTTCTTCATTATGTTAAACTAAATGTTGAAATTTTTACAATAAGATGAAAACTTAAAATCTTGAATTGCAAAAAAATTGTAGGTTACAGAGAAAAACTTATGTCAGATTTGATATCAGCACACTCAAGTTAGGTAAGAACAAGTGGTTTTGTGAATGCAACATAAATTTTGTTCACCGGTGTTATACTCACTCTACATTTTGTAGAAGAATCAACAATTTGTATTGATAGTGCTCAATTTGATTTCCAGATACTGGTTTTCTTTCCTTTCTGCAAACTTTAGTCATTGTTATCTGAGGATTTAAAGAATATTTTAACCATTGACACAAGATCTAATACAGTGGTTCTTAACCTGGGTTCTATCAAACCCTAGGGGTTCGATGAGTCCGTCTCAGGGGTTCCGAGAAGCCTCTGCCATGGAGGCCAGAATAAAGTAATACCGTAATTTGTTGTGAGTTCATACAGTTTGTTGGTTTTGTTCTTTGAACAAGGTGATGTTCATGCACAGCTCATTTTGTGCACCAGTAAAAAAAACATATACCTATGTCTTGAATTTGGAAAAAAAAATCATATTATATTTATCACTAAAGAAGGGTTCGGTGAATGCGCATATGAAACTGGTGGGTTTAGTACCTCAAAAAAGGTTAAGAATCACTGATCTAATATGACATTACATTTGACCAACTAACCCATTTCCCAGTAGAAGGAAGACATATAACCATTAATTCTACTAATCATATTACTTATTGTATTACCCAGAAACCTTTAGCTTGAAAGAATGACAAAATGAAATTTTAAAGGAACAGCTGACGCACTAAGATGGAGAAGATATTGTGAGTATATAGTGCCATACTTAAAGAAAAAATAAATTCATAACCATTATATGATGATTAGTTCCCAAAAGATAGAACACATGATACTTGGACCAATGAGTAGGTGTCAAACTTATCTGCTTACCATTTCTCTTTGAGACTACATTGAGCAAGTTGTTCTTAATGTCTCCATAACTGTAGACACTGCAGACCCATATATGTAGGTTCCCAGTGAGGATAAGCTTCCGCAGAAGGTATGAGCTGCCACTTTGTCATGTTGTGCTTTTTTGCTAAGAGACTAGTACGACAAAGGTAATTTATCCTGATCATCAGGATGAGTTAAGTCTACAGTTGCACACTGAGAGTTAAAAATAATAAATTTAGTACCCAGATGATTATCTTATTTTCTCCTCATCAATTTCAATTGTAAGTCAACAACTGTACCAGCCATGACCTGAAGAGAGTATGAAGTGCTATGGTTCAAATCACTCACTATTGAGGGTGTGGGTTACAGTAAAAGATAAGCCACTTAATCCAGCCAAGGTGTTTGTTTGTGTCAGGGAAATCTAGAATGATTGGAAATGGTTTACCGAGAAGGAATATGATAGGTTATATGTGTGGCCCTGAAATCAGGTGCAAAGGTAGAGATTGTAGTTTATTCTATTTATCATAGACGAACTAAATGTCTCTTATCTTTAAATGTGAATTCAGCAGTTGAAGAGCCAGAAGAATCCTCTGTTGTGGGACTCCTTAGCTACTGGCACATATTGGTTCATTGGCGTGAGACTTAATTTTATTCTCAGTCAAACCGCATTCCTCTGATATATCTCAGCACCAGGATAAAGATCCAATCTCCTCTGTCTTTCACAGTGCTGAAGACTAAACTTTATCAGAGTTAACCCTCTGTATTGCTTTGGGACTGGAAATGAGGATGGGAATACACTGTTCGTTATCTTTTGGCTTTGAAATGGGGAATCTCTCTTTTTCCATTTTTCACAACTGCAAAGGCAAATCTTTTATTAAGTCTTACAAAGCCTAAACTCTAAATTTGGATCCCCATTATCATGCTGAAAAGACTCTGCATTTAAACTTATAAGACACTATTACTTAATGCGCTATTTTCTTATAGCTTAACTTTAAAAAAAATAAATTTGTGTAGGTTTGGATTTGTCTTATTTGTATGTCAATTATAAATAGCAGATTGAAGAAAAATTAGAAAACCCTGTCATCTTCCTCTAAGATAACTGAGGTACCTTAATTCTGACCCTAATGTCCAAGACATATAGCTTTGAATGAGTAGTTGATGTGAAACAGAAACAAAGAAACTGAATTTGAAGAGGTCAAATAAGTTTATGTAGTGAATAGAATAGTTCTGGACTGTCCAGTAATGTAACCACTAACCACATGTGGTTACTTAATTAAAATAAGTAAAACTATTGTATTTTAAAATACATTATCTTAGTCATATTAGTTACCTCACAATATTGAATGATTACATGTTGCTTGTGGCTACTGTACTGGGAAGTGGAAATATAAGATGTTTATATCATCACAGAAAATTCTATTGATCACATTAAATAAATATATAATGTTAAGTGGAGAGGTAGCCAACTATATATCTTCCATTGAATAAATGAAAAATGAGAAAGATTATAATTCTTTTAAAAATGAGAGTTGTTTTGCTACAAGACAGAAATGTTTAGAAACAAAATATTCTCCACCAAAACGGTTAGGTTTAGATGCTTAAGGCAATAAATCATAGTAAACAACTGAGATGGCAAATCAGAACTTGAAGTAACTGCTCCACCATGTTAGACAGCTGGACACACACACACACTTATACTTTACATTTATTTTTTATGTTGTTATATCAAAAATTCAACATCAATAAAGAACAACATTAATTTTCTATTGATGTCAGCAAATAAGTAATGTTTCATTTGAGCTATTAAAAGAAATGCATTGCATCACATTATTGGTTATAACAATTAATTAGAAAAAAAGTTTTTTAAAAGTCATATTGAATTGCATCTTTCATATATTATGTATAGTTCAAATTCATTTGAAACATGATTTCTTTTCTAAAATCAAAAAGTTTTGAATTTAATAGTTATAAACGAATGCAATTTATGTTTTATAATTATTATAGGGTTGTATTTTCAAAATTTATGCTAAAAAAGTAACATCTGTCATTATCTGATGAACTATGATTTTGGAGAAAAAAATGATTAAATATTTTCAGAAAACACTTTTAAGAATATAACATAATTTTGATGTCCAGAATACAAAAATTGCACAAAATCTTAGTACTTTTCAATCTATTGAAAATGTTACTGAAAAGGATCTTAGAAATTATCTTTTGCTGTGCCACTAATCCCCTCCCCAAAACCCAGAATATGTGTGGGTTATAAAAAGACAGGAAAGCCTGACCAGGCGGTGACGCAGTGGATAGAGTATTGGACTGGGATGCAGAAGACCCAGGTTCAAGACTCTGAGGTCGCCAGCTTGAGCACAGGCCCATCTGGCTTGAGCAAAGGCTCGCCAGTTTGAACACAAGGTCTCTGGCTCCAGCAAGGGGTTGCTCGGTCTGCTGAAGGCCCACGGTCAAGGTACATGTGAGAAAGCAATCAATGAACAACTATGGTGTCCCAAGGCATGGGCAATGAAAAACTAATGATTGATGCTTCTCACCTCTCTTTGTTCCTGTCGGTCTGTCCCTGTCTATCCCTCTCTCTGACTCCCTCTCTGTTCCTGTTAAAAAAAAAAAAAAAAAAAGGCAGGAAAAAATTATTTGGACTAAATATGCTCGCATTAAAGGCCTATTTAACAGTGGGGCCCCTTCTCTGGATAAGGCCTTGAAAGGAAGCATTAAAAAAAAAGTTTTCAGTGGCTCTTTCCAAATTATATGTCTCAACTTATCTGATAACAAATAATGATCCTGGTACAAAAAACTCATTCAAAGTGGACAATAAAATTATATCCCAAGAATTTTAATATAGAGAGACAGAAGGTCAGAGAAATTATCAGTGTTGCTTTGCATAAAGTTAATTCTCCTGTTGATGAATTATTACCTGATGCTAAAATCTTACTGTAAAACTATTTTTTTCAGGAGTTTTGGTTGCTCTACAATTTCTTTACCTCTCAAAAATAAGTTTAATGCCTTTCTAGTCTTTTTTTCTTTTCTTTAGCACGTTAACCTTGATTTCAACTGCTAATCCCAAATAAAACCTAACAAGAATCTCAGAAAAAGAAACTGGTTGTTCAGCACAAGAAGGAAATAAAAGTTACCTGAAAATTATTAAAGATACTTTACAATCAGATTTCTGTTGCCTGATAGATAAAAATATATATTTTTTTATTTCTGATTGATTTTATACTTTAAACAAATTTGAGAATATGAACAATGTTTACAAGTGTGGATAGTTCTGAAAAGATTTATATGATCAGTTTATAAATAATTTATATAGCAACAACCTTTTTATTAGAGGGTCTGATAATAATGATGTATCAAGAAATAATCATTAATGAACTTTTGAATACACTGCTCTTTCAAATGCCTGATATAATGTAGTTTACATAATCTACTTTCATTGTTCTTTCTGCATTTTCTTGAAAATAGCTGAATTATCTCTGTTGAGTATTCTTCCTGCACCTTTGCAAATCATAATTTCTTTGAAATTCCATGGCTTAAGCCAGTATTAGCAAACTTTGAGCTTCTTTGTGTCAAATGGGCACATAAATAAGTAAATTAAGCAATTAGGGAGTGAAAAATGGAAAAGAACTTGTCCTATGTAATGGGGTAACCATAACTCAATTCCAAATTTTCTTATGTAGGAATACAGACGCACTGTGATGACCTTCCTTTCTTCTTTCCTCCCTCCCTCTTTTCTTTCCTTCTTTTCTTCCTTCCTTCCTTCCTTCCTTCCTTCCTTCCTTCCTTCCTTCCTTCCTTCCTTCCTTCCTTCCTTCTTTCCTTCCTTCCTCCCTTCCTTCTTTCCTTTCCTGCTTGCCTGCCTGCCTTCCTTTTTCTGTTACATTAATGACACACTATCACTCTTTAAACATTTCCATTTTAATGACTTCTAGGATTCTACTGCCAGAAATTAGATCAAAGAATTTTTTTTAAATAAGCTAATTTCATTTTTTCTTATTTATATTGTATTTATAAGACAAATATTTGTTCCACATAAATATTTGATGCAAAGTGAATGATCCAATTTATTGCTACTGTATGTTCCATTTAATGCTGCTGATTATCTCAGTTTTTTCTAGGACAGTGTACCCCTACTACTGACATTTAATTTTATATAGCTCAAACTTCCTTCCATGTCTACTCTCTTTACCTGTTTTCATTGCTTGTCCTGATAGTAACTACTTATACACTGACTGACACCAGTTTTAATACTCTATATTTAGGCAAACTTAGAAAGTACATGCAAATATTTGCATAAATTGGGACGCTAAAATATTTTTGTACATATTTAATTGATTCTTTAATAATTTAATTCCAGTCAAAAAAGGTAGGACAAAGTAGTTACCTACATATTTTAGGTGACTCACAAGTAGAAGAGCTAGTGTAGAAGAAATTAATGTTTGTAATTTTGGGGACAGTTTGATGGTACCATTGGACAAAATAGCTCTACATAAAATTTTTATAAATAATCCAGTATATATTGTTGCTATATTGCCTCCAATTAATTTCAGGATATGAGTTAGTGTTCTGTGATCATTCAGATTAAAATGCATAAAAAGATCAACGAAGGATTCATTATATGCATATTTAATTTGTAGTTAAGAATATAAGAACATGGAACTATATGAAAAATTGTTTTTGATGTTACAGTAATGTTTAATGTTGAATACCATCATTACTGAGAATGTTGGTGAAAACGATAACTTCTTAATTAAATTGTACTAATCTTTATGTGTTCTTTATATATCCTTGAACTATTTGGTATGGTCTTATAATACTATATATACTGTTATTATAAATCACCAGTTGAAAATATTTAACTATTCTATACTAGTTTATATGGTATCAAATAACTCACTGTATTGACTTATATTATTAAATATATCTATTTAGGGTCTATAATTTTACTATAGGTATTTAATTAGATCTAACAAAAACTACAGTCATTATAAAAATAGAAGCAAAAATAATTTTCTTCTTTTGTGACAGGGCAACATGTTGAAATTCACATCTCACTTTTGAAATGGATATGCTTTAACTCCATATTTTGGAAGTATTTTCTTCAGTAGAATATATATATAACAGAGCAGGTCAATTATGAAGTACCATATATGCAATATCTCAAATTATACAAGAGTATAATTCTATGTTTGAGGCTTTAAATATATCCTCACCTGTTTTTATGGCTTTTGTCTCTATATTTTCGTGTTAGCAAGCCACATGACAACAGACCAGGTTACCACTGAAGCCATCAGAGATATCCCTAGCTTTCAGACACTGCAAACCCAATGATCAGACTTTTTATTAAACTGCTAGGATTTATGGATTTATGTGTTGACATCTTGTGTTACATTATTACAGATTCAGCAGCTTCATCTGAATCAGGTTCAAAGATAGAAAACATGTCTGACCCCATTTAATAATGTTTTCAACATTGCTATGTGATGAACTGACAGCACAGGAACCAGAAAGCATATATTGGTGTTGGAAAAAAAGACACTTAGGGAAAAGACACTGGTTGCATTTAACATTCTTTTGTTAGTTTTAAATCTTTGAAAATTTTGAGTGGTACATAATCTTCTGAGAGAAAAGTAATCAAAATTCTAAGAAAAGTTTGGATTTATTTCAAATAGCAGAGAGTGAAAAAGTATAATGAAATGAAAAGAAACTGACTAATTATTCCATAATTACATATGTAGTGTTGTATTTTATGTCCCTTAAAATAGCAGGCAAATATCTGATTGAGAGGGGAAATGATTTGTCTTGTAAACTTTAGCATTTGTTATCCAGATGAAAAGACAGAGGAGGCTAACAGCTTGGGCTTCTCTGAATGACTAATGACAATGTCTGATCTATTTTAGAAGAACATCACTGTTGTAAAGTATCCTGAAGCTCATAAGCCCTTTATTGAAAATACACACAGAAACGCAGTGATTAAGGTCACCATTCACTGTGAACAGCAAACAACCTAATGACATGGACTATTGGAAACTTCAAACATTTTAAGACCCAGAAAAATTGAATTACTGAGAACAATATCATGAACATCAAAAACCACAAGGAATATTTCAAAATGCTAGACTAGCATAATTTGAACATCAAATTCTTCATCCGTCTGGCCCTATTAACATGAGGGAGTGGTAAATTAATCATAAATACACTGTGCATTAGTCACTTTTACAGCAGGTTAGTATTTGATATTGCTAAGTAACATTTTACTTGGTTAGATTCTTCAAATGTGCACAATCCTACAACTTACCTATTGTTCACATTATTTGTTCACTGGACATTGGACACTCAAGCTATTAAGAAAGATGAGCTTAGGCACCAGATATTGTAAAAATAAAAAAAGAAGGTCTAATTAATAGAAAAAGAGGAAGAGATAGCTTCCTATTATATTAGTCAGTTCAAAGTATAGATAATTTTTCACTTTTAGACATATACAGCTGGACACTCCTGTTTCAAGGATTAACAACTTTCAGAAATTTATTTAAAAAATTATTTGCTGGAATTTCATTAACTATTTATTTTACATAAATTTTACTTAAATCATTTTAAGTAACAGATAATTTAAAAATTCAGAATTATTAAAAAATAAAATAAAAAATAATTTGTTCCTTTGTTTTTCATATTATCAATTTTAATATTTTTATCTCAATTGCTTACTTTGCATTCATTTTTTTCAAAGTTGTCATTAAATTGTAGAACAAATAAATTATTATAGCTTAAGGTATTTTACTTTTTTAGTTTTACAGTGAATCAGTGTTATAATTTCATTATGGAGAAGTACTATCTTCTGTCTTATTTCTTTTCATCTTGTCCACCTTTCCTTTAAAAGCAGTTTTTATATCAGTATGTGGTGTGTACTTTAATGAAGTGTGATGTGGTGTGATATTTAAGTTAAATCTACCACATTATGCTTTACTTTATCTATTTCATACTTACAGTTTTAGGTAAATGCACGATGAATATATCTGCGTACTTTATACATCTCAACCATTTTCCTCCCAATATTTAGACCACACCTTTAAGAATGAATAATTTTGAAAAAGTCTTTCAAAAAAATGCATCTCGATTAAAACTAAATGTTGATGTCTCAAATACTTGTAGGAGGACGGACTTGACCTAGTAATGCACGTAAAAATTAACATATACACATAGCTAAAACTTAATTGTTTTCATGTTATTGTAGTCTCTATTTTTTTGTAACATAGCAAACTCTAGAATAATCTTTAAAAACTGTGCAAGAAATATGCTATAGAATTTTTGATGGTATATGTTCCTAAGATATTACTCATCAAAAGTGTATGTATATCAAAAACTATTCATTCCGTAATGTAAACTATTTCAAATGATAATCTCATAAATAATAATATATTATTTTAACAATGTGTACTTGAGTGTCTCTAGGGTGGAGTAGGCTGAGATATATTATGCTAACAAAAATAAATAATGCTTAATAAATTAAATGTTTACTTTTGTCTCATTTAAATTTTCCTGTGTTTCCAGATAATTCTTTAGGGTAATTTCTTCAAGCAGAAATTCAGAAATCCAAGCTGAGGACTCCAAAATTTTCTCCTTTGGTATCCTTCAGAACATCTTGGCTAGAAAAGTAAATGCCTGGGTAGTTGAGGTTTTTACTGCCTTAGCTCAGAGTGATGTACATCATTTCTGCTCATATTTTCTTGGACAGTATTTGCCATAATTTTATTATAACTACAAGTAAAGCTCAAAAAAGAGATGGTTTGTGTTATTATCTTTTCTAAAAAACTCTGCTTTTTAATTAAATAGTGAAGTCTAGTTAACATTAATGTCATACAAATTGCTAGGTTTAAGTCCACTAGTTCATATATTTTATGGGTTTTTTTTGTTTATTTGTTTCTTCTGTTCTTACATTTTTGGCAATTTGAATATATTTGGAAAGTATGCTTTGATATATTTCTTCAGTATTTAGCTTTACCTCTATAAGTTAACTTGCAGTGGTTTATTCAGGAAGAACATCACATATTCTTAACTTCTCTGAGTCTTCAAAGAGTTAATATAAACAAACTTGAAACCTCAGAGGTCCATTTAGCATCCTGAAATCTACCCTATTCCATACTTTATGCTTTAGATGAGATGTAAATCAACTCAAGAGAAATACATTTTGTTTTTTAGTACCATAAGGTTTATAATAAAATCCAGAGAAATATAAGTATAAATATATATTTAATTTACCAGTTATTTTCCTGAGTTGATACTACTTACTCTTTTATGAATATCAAAATACCTCACTGGTATAGTTTCCCTTCATCCTGAAAAACTTTTAGGAATTTTTTAAAATATTTATTATTTTTAATTTATTGTGTTTACATGGAATCAAGAGTCCCACTGTATGTAACTCACTCATTCCCCACTCCTGTGTGCCTTTTTATATAATCTTTGGCCCCTCCTTATAACTCCCTCCCTCCTTTCCTCTAGGACAGTGGTTCTTAACCTTTTTTGAGGTACCGAACCCACCAGTTTCATATGTGCATTCACCAAACCCTTCTTTAGTGATAAATAAAATATGATTTTTTTCCCCAAATTCAAGACATAGGTATATGTTTTTTTTACTGGTGCACAAAATGAGCCGTGTATGAACATCACCTTGCTCAAAGAACAAAACCAACAAAGTGTATGAACTCACAACAAATTATGGTATTACTTTATTCTGGCCTCCGCGGCAGAGGCTTCTCCAAACCCCTGAGACCGACTCATCAAACACCTAGGGTTTGATAGAACCCAGGTTAAGAACACTGCTCTAGGATTTGCTGTCCTGTTATCTATATCTCTGTGTTATGTATATTAATTTCACTAATCCCTTTACCTTCTCTGATCTCATCCCCTAATCTTGCTTTCTTCTGAATGTTGTCCCTCTGCTCCCTGTGACCCCACTTCTGCCTCTATTCCATTCCTCAGTTCGCTTTGTTCATTAGATTTCACATATAAGTGAAATCATATAATATTTTTCTTTCTGTGTCTGGCTTATTTCACTTAGCATAACAATCTCCAAATCCATCCATGCTGTTCCAAAAGGCAAGATTTTCTTCTTCTTCATAGCTGTATAGTATTCCATTGGGAATATGTACCACAGCTTTTTAATCCACTCTTCCACTGATGGACCCTTGGACTGTTTCCAGATCTTGGCTTTTGTAAACAATGCTGCAATAAACATGGAGTGCATTTCTTCTTTTGAATCAATGATTTGAAATTCTTAGGATATATTACTAAAAGTGGTATAATTGGGTCAAAAGGCAGTTCTATTTTTAATTTTTTGAGGAAACTCCAACAGTTCTGCACAATGGCTGCACCAGTCTGCATTCCCACCAGTAGTGCAGGAGGGTTCCTTTTTCTCCACACCCTCGACAGCACTTATTGTATGTCATTTTGTTATGAGAGCAATTTTGACAGGTGTGAGGTGATATCTCATTGTGATTTTAATTTGCATTTCTCTAATGATTGGTGATGAACATTTTTTTCATATGCCTATTAGCCATCTTTATATCCTCTTTGGAGAAGTGTCTATTCAGTTCTTGTGCCCATTTTTTTAATTGGATTATTTGCCTTCCTGGTGTTGAGTTTTAGAAGATCTTTATAATTCTTTTTTTTATTCTTTGTTTTTTTTCTTTTTATTTATCATTTTAGAGAGGAGACACAGAATGAGAGAGAGAGAGAGAGAGGGAAAGAGAGAAAGGGGGGAGGAGCTGGAAGCATCAACTCCCATATGTGCCTTGACCATACCAGTGCAGGGTTTTGAACTGGCGACCTCAGTGTCCCCAGGTCAACGCTTTATCCACTGCGCCACCACAGGTCAGGCTCTTTATAATTTTTGATTATATATTTTTTGTATTGCAGGTCTAGTAGCCACAATTTTAAAAAATAATTTAAAAATGCATTTATTGTTTTCATTATTGAAGAACCTTTTTTACTGAATATAAAATTTATAATTTTAAGATTTATTTCTTTCAATACTTTAAAGATGTCTATTTTCTGACTTCTGTTGTTAATTGATGAATGGTCATTAGAATTTTGGTACAACAGTATATAAGGTAATTATCTTTGAGATAATTACAAGACATTTTATCTTTCACTTTCAGTATTTTTATTATAATGATCCTGGGCATGATTTACTACTCTATATCTTTTTGGGGGGTCTGCTGAGCTTCTTGAATATAAAATTTTTGTGTCACAAAATTTTTAAAAATCGGGTCATTATATTTTTGATATTTTTCTTCTCTTCTTACTGTAAAACTGTAATTATACATATATTGCTATTTTGATATTGTCCCACAGCTTGCTGTGGTTATTTTGGCTATTTTCATTTTTCTTAATGTTTGTTTCTCTTTTTTTAAGTTGGATAGTTTCCATTGAATTACCTTCAAGTCTACTGATTTTTTTTTCTTTTATTGACATCTCCCTGTTGCTCTTAAGCCTATGTAGTAATTAATATTCAAATGTTAGGCATATTTTTCAACTCAACTTGTTTGTTTGTTTGTTTTTTTATTTACAGGGATAGAGAGAAAGTCAGAGAGAGGGATAGATAGGAACAGACAGACAGAAACGAAAAGAGGTGAGAAGCATCAATCATTAGTTTTTCATTGCTGTTGCGACACCATAGTTGTTCATTGATTGCTTTCTCACATGTGCCTTCACCGCGGGCCTTCAGTAGACCGAGCCACTCCTTGCTGGAGCCAGCGACCTTGGGTCCAAGTCCGCGAGCTTTTTTTTGCTCAACTTCAGATGGGCCCACGCTCAAGCTGGCGAGCTCGGGGTCTCGAACCTGGGTCTTCCGCATCCCAATCCAACGCTCTACCCACTGCACTACCGCCTGCTCAGGCTCAACTTGTTTATTCTTAAAGAAAAAAATATATGCTGATATATTCTATCCTCTTATTCATTACAAGCACATTTTCATTTATCTCATTGGTCATCCTGTAATTATATGTTTGATTTTTTTTTTTTGGTAATTTTAAAACATCAGTATTTATTTCCATTAATTTTATTTTGTCTTAATAATATGCTATTTTGGACGTCAGAGAAATGGCATTGTGAGGAGTGCTTCCTATACCTCTCCCTGAAATTTCAACAAATTCAACAACTAGAGACAGAAAAACAATCTCAGGAGCATCTGAAATACATATACATCAAATAAAGGTACAATTGGGCAAAAAGGTGGCTGAATATATAATCCACTCTGAAGGAAATAAGATGGGGAATAAATATTCCACTTTCCTCACTGATCTGAGCAAGGACTGCTTTCACTTGGAACTGAGAAAAAGCAAGGGCTGAGGGCACAGAAAAAGCTAGGCTAGGCCAGAGACGTTCAAGCCGAGGCAAGAGTGTGCCCACGGCTCAGCCCATGTGGAGCTAATGCCAGAGACAGACCCTGGCAGAGGTGGGCGAGCAGTTGCTTTGTCTACTCCTGGTATCCCGGTCCGGTCGGAGTGGGCAGTGTGCGAGTGGATCCACCTGGTGCTTTGGGCATGTGTGCCTGCATTTCTGGATGGAGGGGCTGGGTCAAAGACTGTCAGTTGTAACCCTCTGTGTGAGCTGTGACCAGAGTTTCTGAATAATCCTTGCTTCCAAACAACACCACGCAGGATGTGGATGAAAGCCAGCTTCCCTACACCCGGACCTGTCTGAGCGCAGCGCCTCCACCAGCCATACAGGCTAACAAAGCATACTCCTGGGGAAGAGAACTGCGGAAGTGGTGGGGGAAAGGGCACCCAGGCAGCTTGCAGACAGCCTCTGGAGGGCAGAACTAAAAAGTGCAGAGGCATACTAGACATGCCCGGAGGCTCATAGATAGACACCTGAAAGGCAATCGGCTCCCAGCCCTGCCTGATCATGCTGGCAGCTCTAGCTGGCAAAGCCTTACTCAGAACCCTGTGTTTAGTGGCAATAGAGGAGGAATTTGGCAGCTCTTAGAGCCTCTTGCTCTCTAGGCAGTGGATGGGGCAACTTCACAGCTGGGTCCCAGATTGCTGGTTCAGGAAGGAGAGATTTGGGGAGAGGCTCCAGGAAAATGGACTCTCCCATTGTCAGAGCCTACAAAAGCTAACAAGCCCCGCCTACCAACAGGACTGAGGCTAGTTTATGTCATCACCATAGCAACACAAAAGGAAATCTCTGCCTAAGAGTGCCACAGGAGCAGGACCTGGGGTACAGTGCCACCAGCCAAAAGGAGACAGAAAAAATAAATAAGAAGAAAACTTCTCAAAACCAGAAAAAACCCAGTGTTTATAACATTTTCCATTTTTCTTCCTTGTATTTTTTATCTGTTTTTTTCCTTCCACTTTGGTCATTTTATCCTTTTTCTGTTTTATTCTTTTTTATTTCATTTTGAATGCTATTACCCATAGGTGTTACATTGTGCATTCTTTTTTTTTCTATGAGTGTTACATTTCAAAAAACTTAACTTAATTTTCTACTCTCTCTATTTTTTCTTTTCTTGTCTTTCTTTCTTTAATTAATTGTTCTTACATAGATTCTAGGGTGACCCCGACTGCATCCCCCCTCCCCCATATTTCCCTCCACATCTCCCTTACCCCCCTCCCTACAGTGCCCTCCCCCCTTCCCTTCAGGTTTATCCCTTCCTATCCTCCCTTTCCCTCTGTCCTCTTTTCCTCTGGTCCCCTTGATCCCCCCTCTGTCTCAATTCCTTTCCTCAGTTCTCAATGTTCCTTGGATTCCTTAAATGAGTGAGGTCATATAATATTTTTCTTTCTCTGCCTGGCTTATTTCACTCAACATAATATTTCCAAGTCCCTCCATATTGCTTCAAAAGGTAATATTTCCTTATTTTCATGGTGTCATAGTATTCCATTATATATATGTATCAAAGCTTTTTAATCCACTCATGGACACTTGGACTGTTTCCAGCTCTTCGCTATTGTGAACAACGCTGCCATAAACATGGGGGTGCATTTCTTTTTTTCAGTCGTTGATATTGTGTCCTTGGGATATATTCCTATAAGTGGCATAGCTGGGTCAAAGGACAGTTCCATTTCTAATTTTCTGAGGAATCTCCATACTGTTTTCCACAGTGGCTGCACCAGTCTGCATTCCCACCAGCAGTACAGGAGGGTTCCCTTTTTTCCACATCCTCACCAGCACCTATAATGCCTTGTTTTGTTATTGAACACTATTCTGACTGGTATGAGGTGGTATCTCATTGTGGTTTTAATTTGCATTTCTCTAGTGATTAGTGATTTGAGCATTTTTTCATCTGTCTATTGACCATCTGTAGGTCCTCTTTGGAGGCGTGTCTATTTATTTCTTGTGCCCATTTTTTAATGGGATTGTTGTCTTCCTGGTGTTGAGTTTTACAAGTTCATTATAAATTTTGGTTATTAACCATTTATCAGATGTGTTGTCGAATATGTTCTCCCATTGTGTGGTTTGTCTTTTTATTCTGTTCCTATTGTCTTTAGCTGTGCAAAAGCTTTTTAGTTTGATATAGTCCCATTTGTTTATCCTGTCTTTTATTTCATTTGCTTGTAGAGATAAATCAGCAAATATATATTGCTTCAATAGATGTCGGAGAGTTTACTGCTTATGTTTTCTTCTAGGATGCTTATTGTTTTACGGCTTACATTTAAGTCCTTTATCCATTTTGAGTTTATTTTTGTGCATGGTGTAAGTTGGTGGTCTAGTTTCATTTATTTGCAGGTAGCTGTCCAGTTTTCCCAACACCATTTGTTAAAGAGACTGTCTTTACTCCACTGTATGCTCTTCCCTCTTTTGTCAAATATAAATTGTCTATAAAGATGTGCGTTTATTTCTGGGTTCTCTGTTCTGTTCCATTGATCTATATGCCTGTTCTTATGCCAGTACCAAGCTGTTTTGAGTACAATGGCCTTGTAGTAAACTTGATATCAGGAAGAGTGATACCTCCCACTTTATTCTTCTTTTTTAAGATTGTTGAGGCTATTCGTGTTCTTTTCTGATTCCATATATTTTTTTTTTTTTAGAGTAAAGCTTTTTTTATGTTTCTTTGGTTTTTTTTATTTTCTTCATTTTAGAGAGGAGACACAGAGTGAGAGATAGAGAGAGAAAGAAAGAGAGAGAGAGAGAGAGAGAGAGAGAGAGAGAAAGGGGGGAGGAGCTGGAAGCATCAACTCCCATGTGTGCCTTGACCAGACCAGTGCAGGGTTTTAAACTGGCGACCTCAGTGTTCCCAGGTCGACGCTTTACCACTGCGCCACCACAGGTCAGGCCGGTTCCATATAAATTTTTGAAATATTTGTTCTATATCTTTGAAGTATGTCATTGGTAATTTAATTGGCATTGCATTGAATTTATAAATTGCTTTGGGTAATATCGACATTTTAGTGATGTTTATTCTTCCTAACCATGAACACGGTATATGCTTCCAGTTGTTTGTGTCTCCCTTGATATCTTTTATCAATGTTTTATAATTTTCTGAGTACAAGCCTTTAACCTCCTTGGTTAAATTTACTCCTATGTACTTTATTTTTTGTTGCAATAGTGAAGGGGGTTGTTTCCTTAATTTCTCTTGCTAACATTTTATTGTTCATGTATAGAAATGCCTGTAATTTCTGTGTGTTAATTTTATATCCTGCCACCTTGCTGAATTCATTTATTAGGTCCAGTAGTTTTCTTTGACAGAACCTTTAGGGTTTTCTATATACAGTATCATCTCATCTGCAAATAATGATAGTTTTACTTCTTCTTTTCCAATTTGGATGCCTTTTATTTCTTCTTCTTGTCTGATTGCTGTAGCTAGGACTTCCAGTAATATGCTGAATAAGAGTGGTGAAAGAGGAAACCCTTGCCTTGTTCCTGATTTTAGGGGAGTTGCTTTTAATTTTTGTCCATTGATTATGTTGTTGGCTGTGGGTTTGTCATAAATGGCCTTTATCATGTTAAGGTACGTTCCCTGTATTCCCACTTTGCTAAGAGTTTTGACCATAAATGGGTGCTAAATTTTATCAAATGCTTTTTCTGCATCTATTGAAATTATCATGTTGTTTTTTCTCCTTCCTTTAGTTTATGTGGTGAATCACATTAATTAATTTACGAATGTTGTACCATCCCTGCCTCCCCAGAATAAATTCCACTTGATAATGATGTATAAATTTTTTCATATATTGCTGGATCCGGTTTGCTAATATTTTGTTGACGATTTTTGCATCTGAAATCATCTGGGATATTGGCCTATAATTTTCTTTCTTTGAGTTGTCTTTGCCTGTTTTTGGAATCAGAATTATTCTCCCCTCATAAAAGGAACTTGGTAGTATTCCTTCCTCCTGAATTTTTTGAAATAGCTTGAGAAAGATAGAAGTTAGTTCTTCTTTGAATATTTGGTAGAATTCACCAGTGAATTCTTTGGGCCCAGGTTTTTATTTTTTTTTTGGAAACTTTTTGATAACTGTTTCAACCTCTTTTGTTGTAATTTGTCTGTTAAGGTTTTCTGATTCTTCCAGATTGATTTTTGGAAGATTATATGTTTCCAGAAATTTGTCCATTTCACCTAGATTGTTTAATTTTTTAGCACACAGTTTCTCATAGTATTTTTTTTACAACATTTTGTATTTCTGTTGACTCGGTTATTATTTCTCTACTCTCATTTCTAACTTTATTTATTTGAGTCCTCTCTCTTCTTTTTTTGGTGAATCTCATTAAAGGTTCATCGATCTCATTTACCTTTCAAAGAACCAGCTCTTGGTTTCATTGATATTCTGTATTGTTTCTTTAGCCTCTATGTCATTTATTTCCGCTCTGATATTTATTATTTTCTTTCTTCTACTACCTCTGGTCCTTACTAGCTGTTTTTTTCAAGTTCTTTTAGATCAGTAGTTCTTAACCTTTTTTGAGGCACAAAACCCACCAGTTTCATATGTGCATTCACCGAACCCTCCTTTAGTGATAAATAAAATATGATATTTTTTTCCAAATTCAAGACATAGGTATATGTTTTTTTTACTGGTGCACACTATGAGCCATACATGAACATCACCTTGCTCAAAGAACAAAACCAACAAAGTGCATGAACTCACAACAAATTACGGTATAACTTTATTCTGGCCTCCGTGGCAGAGGCTTCTCCGAACCCCTGAGACCGACTCATTGAACCCTTAGGGTTCAATAGAACCCAGGTTAAGAACCACTGTTTTAGATGAAGGATTAGGTTGTTTATTTGAGCTTTGCAAGCTTCTTAAGGAATGCCTGTAGTGCTATGAACTTCCCTCTTAGGACTGCTTTAGCTGTGTCCCATAAATTTTGAATTGTTGTATGTTCATTTTTATTCATTTCTAGGAATTTTTTTATTTCTTCTTTGATTTCATTGTTAACCCATTTGTTATTTAATAACGTGCTATTTAGTTTCCATGTCTTTGAATATTTTTCAGTTTTTCTGTTGTAATTCATTTCTAGTTCATGCCTTTGTGATCAGAGAAAATGATTAGTATGATTTTATTCTTCTTATATTTGTTGAGATTGCTTTTGTGTATTAACATGTGATCTATCCTGGAGAATGTACTATGAGCACCTGAAAATAATGTATATTTTGCTGCTTTAGGGTGAAACGTTCTGAAGATATCTATTAAATTCAGTTGTTTAGTTTGTCCTTTAAGTCTGCTGTTTCTTTGTTAATTTTTTTTCTTGAGGATCTATCCAGTGATGTAAGTTAGGTATTGAAATCTACTATTATAGTATTGCTGTTGATCTTGCCCTTTAAATCCATCGAAGTCCGCTTTATATATTTAGGAGCTTCTATATTAGGTGCATAGATATTTATGATGGTTATATCTTCATGTTGGATTGCTCCCTTTATCATTATGTAGTGACCCTCTTTATCTCTTACTATAGCCTTGGTTTTAAAGTCTATTATGTCTGAGATAAGTATTGCTACTCCAGCTTTTTTTCATTTCCATTTGCATGAAATTTTCCATCCTTTTACCTTCAGTCTATGTGCATCTTTTGTTTTAAGGTGTTTCTCTTGTAGACAGCATATGTATGGGTCCTGTTTTCTTATTAATGCCGCTACCCTATGTCTTTTGATTGGATCATTTAATCCATTTACATTTTACTCTCTCTTGCTTTTTGTTCCTTCTTTTCTCTTTCACTTTTTCTCTCATTTGAATCTCCCCCAGAAATTATTTTATTCTGGATTCAAATTTATTTTTTTTTGGCAGTTTGAATTATTTTATTCTCAATTCAAATTTATTTTTTGTGGCAGTTTGTGTGCTTTTTATTTGCCGTTTAATTTCATTAGCATTTCCCCCAAATCCAGCTCTCCATTGTATAGTTTTTGTGCAACTTAATACAATAAATTTTTTATTTTTCACCATGTTTTTTTCTTTTTTCTCTTTTTCTCTTATATTGTTTCTCTCATTCGACAATCATTTACAAATAATTTATTTTACTCTTGATTCAAATTTTTTTATTGTGGCATTTTGTGGGTTCTTGCCTCATTTTTTGCCTCTTTATCACTACTCCCAAATCCAGGCCCTTCATTCTATGTATTTTTGTTCCATTTAATACAATAGATTTTCAGTTTATCACTGCATTTTCTAAAAAAGAAAAAATTTTATCAACTCTTACTAGTGTTATTAACAATACAACTCTCAAATGTCATTAAAGAAAAAGAAATTGAATATCATGGACACAAAAGACAAAGATGTAGCTCAGATATATAAGGAAACATTTATAGAAAAAAAATTTCAATAGCTTAGAAACCTTGGAGTTAAATGATAGAAAATTTAAAATTTAATTCCTAAAAATACTCAGGGATATACAAGAAAGCACGGAAAGGCAGTTTAGGGAGCTCAAAAACGATTCAACAAACATAAAGAATACATCTTTAGGAAATTGAAACTATGAAAACAAATCAAAACAGAGATGAAAAACTCAATTCATGAACTGAAAAATGAGGTAACAAGCTTAGCCAATAAAACAGGCCAGATAGAGGAAAGAATTAGTGGCATAGGAGGCAAGCAACTAGAGGTACTACAGAGAGAAGAGGAGTGAGATTCACAAATTTAAAAATAATGAGATAGCCCTATAGAAATTGTCTGACTCCATCAGAAAGAGCAACATAAGAATAATGGGTATATCAGAAGGAGAAGAGAGAAAATGGAATGGAGAACATATTCAAACAAATAATAGATGAGAACTTACCAAGCCTATGGAAAGAACCAAAGCCTTGAATTCATGAAGCAAACAGAATACCAAGTCATCTTAACCCTAACAAACCTACTCCAAGGCATATCATAATGAAATTGGCTCAAACCAATGACAAAGAAAAAATTCTCAAGGCAGCCAAGGAAAAGAAGAATACAACATATAAAGGAAGACCCATTAGATTATCAACAGATTTCTCAGCAGAAACTCTATAAGTTAAAAGAGAGTGAACCTCAATATTTAAAGTTCTGAAAGACAGAAAATTCCAGCCAAAAAATATAATACCCATCAAAGCTATCCTTCAAATACGAAGGAGAAATAAAAACATTCAAAGATACAGAAATGATGAGGAAACTTACACAAGAAAACCCCCACTTCAAGAAATACTAAAGGGGGTTTTCTGACCAGACACAATAAACAAAACAAAACTAAGCTATAAGTAAAAACTCCATTAAGATTGCAATAAAAAAAAAATTAATCTGTGACAAAGAAACAAAAAAGGGGAGAGGACAAAGATTAACAATAGCAAAGGAGGATGGAGTGCAGAAGCACTCATGAGATAATGTACTACAATGAATATGATATGTATGCTTTCCATTACTTAATCATACCCACCCCTGAAAAAACCAACACAGACATACATGGCTTGAACAAAGAAGTAACAGAGAAAAAAAGTATGGATTACAACCAAACAAAAACAAATGACAGAAACATAAAAGTGAAGAACCAAACAAGATACAAAACTATCAGAAAGCAACATTTAAAATGACAATAGAAAACCCTCAAATTTCCATAATTACACTAAACATAAATGGATTGAACTCATCAATAAAAAGACACAGAGTAGCAGAATAGATTAAAAAAGAAAATCCAACTGTATGCTGCCTTCAAGAAACACATCTAAGATATAAGGATAAGAACAAATTCAAAGTAAAAGGTTGGAAAACAATACTCTAAGCAAGTAACATCCAAAAAAAAGCAGGTGTAGCAATTCTCATATCTAACAATGCTGACTAGAAGAGAGCAAAGATAATCAGAGACAAAAATGGTCATTTCATAATGATAAAGGGGACATTGAATCAAGATATAACACTTCTTAATATATATGCACCAAACCAAGGAGCACCAATATATATAAGACAGCTACTGAATGACCTAAAAACAAAAACCAACAAAAATACAATCATACTTGGAGACCTCGATATACCTCAGATGTCTTTAGATCAGTGGTTCTTAACCATTTTTGAGGTACTGAAACGACCAGTTTCATATGTGCATTCATCGAACCCTTCTTTAGTAATAAATAAAATGTGATTTTTTTTCCAAATTTAGATTTGCCGGTGCAAGACTAGAGTTGCTCAACTTGGCATTGCATATCATGCAGATAGGACGCTGACTCCCATCCCGCTCCGTGATACATGTGAATCCATGTTGTACATATTCGTCTGACCACTTTTTTTTTTGCTCGACATATTTAGTATGGATTAAAATATTAAGAATGAAACCACACGATGTACAACTATGACAGCCATTGACTACTGTGCGCACTAAAGTCCCCACAGCACTGGTTGGCCAAGCAATGTAATGTGATCCTCTGCAGCAAGTGATGGCTAAGCAGGGCAAGTCATCACGACTTTACACAAGGGTGTCTTTACCTTTGCGGCAGAGGCTTCTCCGAACCCCTGAGACCAACTCATCGAACCCCTAAGGTTCGATAGAACCCAGGTTAAAAACCATTGCTCTAGATTATTCATTTAATCAGAAAATCAATAAAATATATTGACATTAAATGAAACACTAGAACAATTGGATATGATAAGTATCTACAGGACATTTCATCCCGAAGTGCCAGAGTATACATTTTTCTCTAGTGTACATGGAACATTCTCAAGAATTGACCATATGTTGGGCCACAAAAAATAACATCAACAAACTCAGAAAGATTAAAATTATACCAAGCATATTTTCTGATCAGAAAGCCTTGAAACTAGAATTCAACTGCAAAAAAGAGGTAAACAAACCCAGAAAAATGTGGAAACTAAACAACATACTTTTAAAAAATGAGTGGGTCAAAGAAGAGATAAGCGCAGAGAACAAAAGACACATACAGGCAAATGAAAATAACAATACAACATATCAGAATCTCCGGGGTGCAGCAAAAGCAGTAATAAGAGGGAAGTTCATATCACTACAGACCTATATGAACAAACGACAGAGAGCCCAAGTAAACCACTTAACTTTACATCTTAAGGAACTAGAGAAAAAGGAAAAAAGACAATGCCAAATCAGCAGAAGAATGGAAATAATAAAAATCAGAGCAGAAGTAAAAATAGAGAACAGAAAAACTATACAAAAAATTAATAAAACAAGGAGCTGGTTCTTTGAAAAGATCAACAAAATTGACAAACCCTTGGCAAGACTCACCAAGAAAAAAAGAGAAAGAATTCATATAAACAAAATCCAAAATGAAAGAGGAGAAATCACTACAGATATCATAGATATTCAAAGAATTATTGTAGGATACTATAAAAAAAACTACATGCCACCAAATTTAACAATATAGAAGAAATGGATAAATTTCTAGAACAATATAATCTTCCTAGACTGAGTCATGAAGAAGCAGAAAGCATAAAAAGACCCATAAGCAGGAAGGAAATAAAAACAACTATGAAAAACCTCCCCAAAAATAAAAGTCCTGGACCAAATGGTTATACTAGTGAATTCTATCATACATTCAAAGAAAACTTGGTTCCTATTCTACTCAATCTTCCAAAAAATGGTAGAAGAAACAATAGTGCCAAACACATTTTATGAGGCCAACATAACCCTCATACCAAAACCTGGCAAGGACAACAGAAAAAAAGAAAACTACAGACCAATATCGCTAATAAATACAGATGCTCAAATACTAAACAGAATACTAGCAAATTGAATACAACAACACATTAAAAAAATAATTCATCACGATCAAGTTGGATTCATCCCAGAATCACAAGGATGGTTCAACATGTGTAAAACAACGTAATACATCATATTAAGAAAACAAAGAACAAAAACCATATGATCTTATCAATAGATGCAGAAAAGGCATACAATAAAATACATCATTTTATGTTTAAAACACTTAAGAAAATGAGTATAGAAGGAAAATATCTCAACATAATAAAGGCCAACTATGATAAACCATCAGCAAACATCATATTAAATGGCATAAAACTGAGGACTTTTCCCCTAAAATCAGGAGGGGAAAGGCAAGGTTGTCCACTCTCTCCACTCTTATTCAACGTAGTGCTGGAAGTTCTAGTCAGAGCATCAGACAAGAGAGAGAAATAAAAGGCATTCATATTGGGAAAGAAGAAGTAAAGGTTTCACTTTATGCAGATGATATGATCCTGTACATCGAAAATCCCAAAGACTCCACGAAAAGACTACTAGAAACAATAAACCAGTACAGAAAGTTCACTGGATACAAGATTAATATACAAATGTTCATTGCCTTCCTATATACCAACAATAAAACATCAGAAAACAAGCTCAAAAAAACAATCCCCTTCATGGTGGCAACAACAACAACAAAAAATACCTAGGAATAAACATAACAAAGAATGTAAAGAACCTATATAATGAAAACTACAAAGCATTGTTAAGGAAAATCAAAAAGATACAATGAAATGGAAAAATATTCCTTGTTTTTGGATAGAAAAAAATAATATAGTCAAAGCAATATACAAATTTAATGCAATTCCTATCAAAATTCCAATGTCATATTTTAAAGAAATGGAACAAAATATCATCAGGTTTATATGGGACTGTAAATACCCTGAATAGCCAGAGCAATTTTAAGGTAAAAGAACGAAGCTGGGGACATTACAATACCTGACTTCAAATTATATTATAGAGCCATGATAATCAAAACAGCATGGTATTGGCAGAAAAATAGACACTCAGACCAATAGAACAGAATAGAAAGCCCAGAAATAAAACCACATGTATATGGTCAAATAATTTTTGATAAAGGGGCCAACAACACACAATGGAGAAAAGAAAGCCTCTTCAATAAATGGTGCTGGGAAAACTGGAAAACTACATGCAAAAGAATGAGACTCGACTACAGTTTGTCCCGTTGTAATAAAATTAATTCAAAATGGATCAAAGACCTAAATATAAGACCTGAAACAATAAAGTACCTAGGAGAAAACATAGGTACTAAACTCATGGACCTTGGTTAGAAAGAGCACATTATGGATTTGACTCGAAAGGCAAGGGAAGTGAAGGAAAAGATAAATGAATGGGACTACATCAGACTAAGAAGCTTTTGCACAGCAAGAGAAACTGACAACAAAACAACAGACAGCCAATATATCCAATTGCTCTAAATATCTAAATAAATAAAACAATATAAAACAACTAAAAATATGCTACACTTTTCTGCTTTTTTATGTCAAGGTATTTTGGATTATCTGAATGTTATATTGTATAAACTTTAGCTTCTACTCAATTTTGTTCATGGATATAAATATATATATTTTAACTGGCAATTAACTTCACTGCAAGCAAATAAAAAATTCTGTGTTTTATACAGGAATTCATGTCTTAGTTTAGCCCTCTTATTACTTCCTTGGCTAAATTGTTTATAATCTTTGATTTTCCATTTTGTACTCTTTTTATTTTATATCCTAGTAGTTGTAGCTATCTAAATCTCTGTCCTCTTGTCCTCAAAACAAAAGAATCTGAGACACCAAAGTTGTGGCTGGTTTGCAAAAATGACTGTAGCGTGCCCACAGGTATAACAAAGAAAAGGGTGTAGTAATGATGGTCAAATATACCACATATTAATCTCTTTATCCAAGTTTCCACTTCCTCCTATAACCTGCCTACTTCATTCACATTCCAGAGTCTTTATGCAGTTTGGTATAAACTGTGCAGAGTTTATCAGTTGTTTTTTTTTATTATTAATTTTAATGAGGTGACACCAATAAATCACGGTACATATGTACAACAAAAACATCTCCAAGTTATCTTATCATTCATTTATGTTGCATACCCATCACCCAAAGTCAAATTGACCTCTGTCATCTTCTATCTGGTTTTCCCTGTGCCCCTCCCACCCTCCCCTCCCTCCCCCCACCCCATAACCACCACACTCTTGTCCATGTCTCATAGTCTCACTTTTTTGTCCCACCTATGTATGAAATCATGCTGTTCTCAGTTTTTTTCTGTTTTATTTATTTCACTCCATATAATGTTATCAAGGTCCATCCATTTGTTTTATGCATTGTGTTGGCCTGTCTGAAATTTACTCAGCCAAACTGAATGTGGAAACCAGTATAGACTTCTATGTTTATAGAAGGGAAGAAAAACAGAATGTTGGTGTATATATATGTAATAATGACTTCCAAAACTTGGATCAGTTTAATGCTAACTTATCCAGTAGAAAAATTAGAACAGAGTTTCTGTTTAAGATAAATTGTATAATAAAGTAGTTTTTTCCACTTAACTAACATTTGGTAAAGTGTACAGAAATAGATATTAAATAAACCTTTGTTACATTAGAACTCTATAAAAATTGAATAAAACATAACTTTTATTTAAAAACTGACAGATTTCCTCAATATGCTAATTGAATTCACTAAATATAAGTATCTAAAATATTAAGTCAATACCACATTTTAATGTGGCAATTAATGTACTAAAATATGAGATAACGTTAGCACATAATTGCTTGAGAGCTCATTTTGACATCTTTTACTGCAGGTTTAAAACTGAAAGAATAAGAATAAGTTCCTTTTGATGGTAGGCCAAAAGTTCCAAGTAAGGATGCCTCCTATTGGAATAAAATAATAAAAATGATTTTCTGAAGACATAATAATTCTAAGAAACAGGAAATTTTATTCAGTAAAACATAGGTGGGAAAGTGGGTCACTACAATTCTGTTTATCAAGTATATGGAGAATTTGTTTTATAAAAAAATCAGTTTGTCATGATGTAACATTCCATGAAATAATATTAAAAAGAGTATAAACTTGTTATTAAAAATAGAATATATATAAGTTAATATATAAAAAGTATCTTCAAATTGGCCTTCATTTGCCTCCTTTGACAATATAAACTAATAAATAAATACCTTTAATCTGGAAATCAGTTCACTAAAAACAACTAAAGCAAATCAAATTGGGAGACAAAGTATAATGACATGGTACCAATATAGAATTATTTAATGTAAATTAGGTTTTTAAGTATGCTAAACATATTCATGGCACAAGAAAACTCACTTTATTATAAAGATCAAATTTGCATTTTAAAAATCAACCTAAATTTATGTTATTTTTAAAATACACTTTCCTTCTTTACCCCAGCCTTTCTCAGCCCATGTCATATTGATTAAATGCTCTGAAATATAATTTTATTTTAGCTATAAACTATTAATAAAAAACAGTTCATAGTCAATAGCCATGAACCTGAGAACTAAATGTAGCCATGAAGAGGTACCTTTACACTTTGCAGTTTTACATTCACTGATGCATTATTTTTTAACGTGGTTTAATAAGTCTGATAATCTTGATTTATGTTACTTGGTCTTATTTTATATGTATTTTTAGTTCATGAAATATTACATAAGTCAGTCATCCTAGGAAATTTATCCAAAAAAATTGTGAGACCCACCAAAAACAACTAGAACACTGTGCAACTAACATTCACACTCACGCACGCACACATGCGCGCGCACGAAGAAAAATTATGCCTCTTTGTACTCTAAAGGAAGACCAATGGCAACCAAGGACATACAAACAATTGATTCTAATGCCCATATCTCAAGATTGTTCAGAACCATTGAGATGTAAAATTTAACTTCTACTCATCTTTTCTTCACTATTATGTTTGGCAGAATAAAATCCATTTTCTAACCTCAAGAACCTTTGATATGTTATCTTAAGGCAAGTGAGCCTTTGCAGATGTAAATAAGTTAAGAGCATTGAGATGGGGAGATTTTCTGTATATGTTGCAATTCAATAAGGAGTGTACTTTAAAAATGTAAGACAATTTATAGAAGACAACACTCTCTAGTCCCCAATTAAAAGAGTTGAAGGATAATTCAATTAAACCAGATTGTCTCAGTTTGGGCACAGCATTATGTAGCAGGCTGTCCCATAGATATAGATTAGCCTATTCATTGCATGCTTAGTTTAGTTGCTCTGTTATGGTTCAATCAACAATTAACTTGGTGGGTGGTGGTCATAATGTACGTCAGGAAGAACTGTGGACAGAAAAATTTACCTTAAAATGCATAATGTCTGGAAATGTTATTATGGTGTTTCACTACACGGACCTTAAATAATCACAACATATGAAGGCGATATAGTTATGTAATCTGAATTTTTGAAAGGTGTTTTTGAAGTGTTTGTAATCCTAATTAAGGTGATTTGAAAGCAATAACTTTAATGTTCCTCATTAAGCATGATACTAGATAGTAAACAAGAGAGGCTGAGAAGCCCAGAAGTCCTTGCTGTTATTTCAAAAGCAATATGTTTGAAATAAAGTCATTGGGACTGAGGTTCTTCTGACAAGACTATGTGATGTGGGAGATAGGTAATATTGCTTGTCAGAATAAATAGTCTTATTGCCCCTGATATAACTTATATATTAATTAGGGCTCAGCAGTTAATGTCTGTTCTACATTGTCCTAGATCTCAGTAATCAAAATGTATAAATTTTACTATAATAAAATAAAATTAATTGGAGAAATAGAGAAAGCAATTAACCTCAGATAATATTAAATCATGGCTCATAAGATCACCAAATTATGTCTTATTTACAAAAAATGATAGGTTTTAATTAGTTGAACTGCAATTTTTTGGCTTAAGATAATAAATTGAAAGCTTATTATTTTTAAAAAGTAAAATATAAATTGAAATTATTTTCCTATGTTTTAGTTAAAGATTATAATTTTGAAACTTTTAAACTGACTAGAATGTGCAGTTGCATTATTTACTTACAACAGAATTCTTATCAATCTAGAAGAGGTAAATAAGTTTGTTTTCCTGCTTCTTTTTTATACTATTTTAAAATAAAATTTATTTTTTAGTAGCTTTCTACATAGAATTAAAATTTGGAAATTATGGTTTGTGACTATGTGAAACTTCTGGGAAAAAATGATAATATAGAAAAAAATATCTCAGTCATGAGCAAGAAATCCATTAATTTTATAGTTTTAGGACCTTTATACTATTGCAGGAATAGATTGTGCCCATCTATGACAGTATGTTTATTCATTCAAACAGTCAACGACTATGCATTAAAGCTATATATTATTCATTTGTAAATCCTAAATTTTATTTTTGTTGCTGTTAATTCACTCAACAAGAAATATTTTGGGTACCATTTAGACCAAGGCAAAATAACTGATATTAAACTTACCTTCCAAACTAAATAATTGAAAAACTGATCAAAATATAAGAGACAACTATTATCAAGTATTTTTCAGCATTTAGCAACAGACAGTAAAGGACTGCAGCTCTTGACAAAAGCAAACACGTATAAGTCCCTCACATGGCCCATTAAAGTGTGGTGTAAGCTGAGCAAGAATGGTACTATGAGTAGAGAAGTTTGAAGTCAGAATTCTGTGCTGCTTATGCTTCTTGAACTAATGGGACATGAAAGAAAGATCTGATCAGATGTGGGAACTTGGCATTTTAAATGGCTCTGTTTTAAGACTGATCTGTGCAAGCTGAGTAGATTTCTATAAAATACAACAAAGTAGTCACAGTGGCACTGAGAACAGAAGAGAAATACTACATTGAAACAAGACTGAGGGATGTGAGAATTCTGGGTTAATTAGAGTGGGCATATTTCACTGAGGAATCAAGTCACTTAGTTAAGAAACCAGAAAAGACAAACAGTAAGGGCTGTGCCCTGCACTAAATAAATAATTAACTATGGGGATAAGGTAAAACTAAAAATATATCAGCTCTAACAAATAATCAAGTCTGAAAGGGTCAAGATCATCAGTCATTATTGTAGCTGCCTGCCAGAACAAAACTCAGTGTTGTTCAATGTAATTATAAATTGCATGGCCAGTAGTCACCGCCATCACTGCCATTACTTGCAGGTTCCCACAGAATTTGGGTAGACGGGCCTGACCAGGTGGTGATGCAGTGGATAGAGCATCGAACTGGGATGCGGAGGACGCAGGTTCGAGACCCTGAGGTCGCCAGATTAAATGTGGGGTCATCTGGTTTGAGCAAAGCTTACCAGCTTAGACCCAAGGTCATTGGCTTAAGCAAGGGGTTAATCAGTCTGCTGTAGCCCTATGGATCAAGGCACATATGAGAAAACAATCAATGAACAACTAAGGTGGTCAACCTTTTTATACCTACAGCCCACTTTTGTATCTCTGTTAGTAGTAAAATTTTCTAACCACCCCCTGGTTCCACAGTAATGGTGATTTATAAAATAGGAAAGTAACTTTACTTTATAAAATTTATAAAGCAGAGTTACAGCAAGTTAAGGCATATATAATAATTACTTACCAAGTACTTTATGTAGAATTTTTGCTAAGTTTGGCAGAATAAATCTTTATAAAACAACCTACTATATAGTTAAATCTATCTTTTTATTTATACTTTGATTGCTCCACTACCACCCACCATAAAAGCTGGAACGCCCACTAGTGGGCAGTAGGGACCAGGTTGACTACCACTGAACTAAGGTGTCGCAACGAAAAACAAATGATTGATGCTTCTCATCTCTTTCCCGTTCCTGTCTGTCAAAAGAATTTAGGTAGATGGTAAAGAAACAGTGGAGCCAAAAATGGTGGGTCATTCCTTTATTAAAGTCTCACACTGGCTGACAAGCAAACACATAGGGCTCCCAAAGCCACTGATACATTCTCTGGTTCCACAACCAGGAGAATTTTCTTTGGTCTCTCCTAGAATCGAAGGCCCCACCAATCTTAGCAGAGTTCATAAAAGCCTCTCACCTCTAGTTCCACATCTTCTCCTCTCTCTGAACAAACTCTGCAAAAACACGGCTTTCTCCCTTCTTCCTTCTCCTTCCTTTTCAAAACTTTTTGGCCTGAAAATATCTCATCCAGCAAACATTAGGAAGACAATGGCCCTTCCCAAGCAGGAAGGTAATTTACAATTTCACAGAGCACATGCCTGGCGCTGCCCAGCACCATTTTCTAACAATAAAAGTGAGCAAATTCAAAAGAGACAAATTTTACAAATTCATTTGCCCAACATAAACATTTTCAAGTATGATATACATGTATAGCATAAAATTAAATAAATATGTAATGAAAAAGGTGAAACCTATGACCTAAGTGTTGAAATTAGTTGGAAAGTTAAGAAATAAAATGGATATAATGAGTGAATAGATAGGAAATTTAAGAAAAGAAAAATAATTAAATATAAAAAAATAAAAAACAAAAATTCAAGAAGTAAGTATAATATCTAATGTATCAGTTTTATATCTAGGCTTAAGGTATACATTTAATAGCAGAATTTTAATTAAATAAAAATGTCAATAAAGAGCAAGCACCGGAATTAACATTTGAAAATATCTGAACATTTCCTAAGGTTGCAAAAAAGTTCTATGCAGTTTTATGAAGCCCAATTAAAACTAAGTAATATACAAACAAAACAGATATCATGCATAACCTTATAAGCCAAGGAAAAGAGAAAAGCTTAAAAGTAGTCAGAAAAAAAGTACCAGATTATATAACATGAAGAGCAATTTACAAGTGATGCCTGACCTCTCCTCAGAAACAGAAACCAGAAGGGAAAGAAATGGCAAAAGAATTGATAAAAGGAAAACAAACAATAAAAACAAAAATCAGTATCCATTTAGAAAGCAATACCAGCAAAAATATTGTTTTAAAAGCAGGAAAAATAAACACTGTTTCTTTTTCCTTTAACTGAATTTTATTGAGGTCATACTAGGTAACATAACTATACAGGTTTCAAGTACCCAATTCTTCAAGACATATCTGTCTACCATATTGCTTGTTCTCCACCCAAGTCAACTCTTTGTTCATCACCATTATTCCTCCTTATACCTTCTTTCACATTCCCTTTCCCGTTTTCTGATGATTCAAAGATTAATTTGTCCCCATTAGAAATATGCACTAAAAAAAGTAAACAGGCCTGACCTGTGGTGGCGCAGTGGATAAAGCGTCGACCTGGGAACACTGAGGTCGCCAGTTCAAAACCCTGCACTGGTCTGGTCAAGGCACATATGGGAGTTGATGCTTCTAGCTCCTCCCCCCTTTCTCTCTCTCTCTCTCTCTCTCTCTCTCTCTCTCTCTCTCACACACACACACACACACACACACACACACACACTCTGTGTCTCCTCTCTAAAATAAAGAAATAAAAAGAAAAAATAAAGTAAACAGTTAAAATGAAGTATCCAGTGTGAAGAAAATGCTATAATGCTTTCACAATTTAAGTGAAGTGGAACAATATTGATTTAAAGCATACAGTAATAAAGTTACACATTATAATCCAGGATTAATCTGTGTGACCAATAACATAGGGTAGAAATTACATATGTCACTTAAAAAACTAAATTATAAAACACAGCAGATTATAACTTTTGAGTTACCCTCCTCTTTCTCTCCCTCCCTCTTCCTTTCCTTCTTACACTTTTTTATTTTTGTTTTTGTTTTTTTCTGAGAAAGACCATTTACATCACTTAGGCAGCCTTTGCAAAGGTTCATATAAGAGACAGAGACTTCTGACCAACAGAAATTTTTGGCCAGTGAGCAATTGAGATCTACCAATAATCCTGTGAATGAGTTTAGAAACAAATTTTCTGGTTCTATTTTAAACTTGAGTTGATTGCAACCCCATTTCACAGCTTGACTGCAACTTCATGAAAGAGTCAGAGCCATGACTCCCTACTTATGTGGTTCTTGGATTCTCGATCCCCAGAAATCCTGAGCTCCTTCAGCCTTTTCATCCAATCACTCTATAATTCATGTTCATGTTCATTCTAAGCTTCTTTTCACAATTTAATAATTTTTACTATTCCCACTTCACAGCATGATTTGGTCAGGTGTTTGGTATAAACTACTCTCAAATTCCATTTCTGTCTTTCTGTATGAGAACACTGCAAGGCTAAATTATAAATTTCTCATCATAGTGGAAATTAATTTGCCCAGTCAAGTCCTTTTGATTTTTCTTTTTATCACAGGAATATGGAGGTTACTTAAGGTGATGAAGGGTCATGGGATTTTGACTGGTAAAGTATGATAGTGAGTGATCCTGTTTGCTTTTTCTAAGGGGTGCTGGCCCTGTATTCTTGTACTTTACCTTTTTCCATTCAAGTGGTAAATGAAGACAGTCACACTTGGCAGTCATGTCTTATAAGTGGCAGAACAATCTACTATGCTGACCAGAGAGATCAATGACTCATCACAGACTGACTGTTTCATGCAATAGAAAAATCAAACAAAAAATAAACTATCAAAAAACTCTTTTCTTCTATAGTTATTGTGTTTCTGGGTTTTATTTTTCAACAGCTATAACTTTATCCCAATATAGTAAAAGTGCTTATAAGAGACAGAATGGATTTAGTAGGCTGAAGTTGGGTGTTTCTCACTGTAATAAAGAAAAGTAAAACTGAGTGTATGGGAAATTTCCAAGAAGAAAAGTGTGCAAGGACTAATCTACTTCATTATTTTTGTCACTATTCTTTTATTCAGTGTCATGATTTAGAGTTTGGTTTGTCTATTGAATATCCAAGATATTATCCTATAAAAACTAATATAATGATATGTCATCTATAATTTGAAGGTCGAGCTTATTTGTTTTGTTATGGAAAAACTTAAACACCCACAATACAGGTTTTACACCATATTTTCCAATCTCTCATGAACTATCAACACAATTTTTAAAGTGGATCATTTTAATCTAGTAATTTCAAAGTACTGATTATGTTTTCACAGTGAAAAACAATAGTTTTACATTTGTATTCAATTGTTTTATAAAATACTTAAGCAAAATGAATTTGATGATGATGTGATGGCACTAATATTTGATACAAATGAAACTGATTTTGGTATGAATATTGTTCAACTAATAGCAGTAGAATGCCCCATACAGTAAAAAGTAGTCTGTTATTTATGACAACTTTCCCTTCCATGACTATTAACTTGTATCATAAATAAAGAAAATAAAAAATCACTGTTAATTTTGTGTAAGGGATAGTCTTGTAAAAGAGTTTTTAACATTGCATGGAAGCATATATGCCTGAATATTAAGAATGTTGACCTCTAAGTGAAGGAATTGTATGCTATGTTTACATTTTGCTTTTTGTTTTGCTGCTTCTTGTGTGTGTTTATTTTCTACAATTTGATTCTTATTCTTGCTATCAAAGTTTGGTCATAAAATGGAATATAACAATTCATAAATTTTATGCTTATGGTTAAAGATTTTCATTTTACACTTACAGTTTTAATCTAGAAGGTATTTGAAAATAAGGATGTCAAACTATCCATAAATGCTTCTTTACTTATTTACAATAAAATAAATGACTTCTTTTATTAAGCATTTCAATTCATTTTATACCTTCTGTGAAGAATTTCCAAGGCTTGTGACATAATAAATACACAAAATATATTTTTAAAAGAATTATAGTAATGCCTTTTGAAGTAACAATAATAAGCTTGTTGAACAATAAAGACAGTTTATAACATTGTTAAGAAGATAGAAGAAAACTAGTAAAATTAGTAGATTTCATATATTAGCCAAAATATTACTTTTAACATATGGTAGGGCTGTGGATTATTTTCATAGTCCACAGATCTGTGAGTATGACAATAAACATATGCGTGAGCACTAAGCAACTCAAATATAAATAATCTAATTTTAAATAAATAATTTCCAGCACTGATCAAAAATTGTTTTCCTTATCTTTTCACAAGCCGTCTGTTACTAATATAATTACACTCTATATTTATAATGAATTCTGGCAGTTATATTGAGGTGAAGAGGGAGAGAAATTAGGAGGCTGCAACACTAATAAAGGAGATGAAAAAAAGGCACACACCAAAAATGCACACTGTAAAGGAAACAAAGATTTCCATAAATGTTATATCTAAATTAATTAGTTTTACTAATTTCTATTACTTCAAAATATTTAACTGATGCATGTAACTAACTCAACTTTATAATTTTTTAATGTGTGTTTCTTCTACTGGAATATAAACTCCATGAAGATAGTGCTTCTATCTTTATGTTGTATTTTTCCTATTTAACTGAATAACAAGTCTAAAATCATTACTCAATAAATATTTGTTGAATGAATGAAAAAAAGACATACGGTTATCTCTTTCTGAAGAATTCTGGAAAATCTCCAAGAAGAAAGTTGAATGGTCTATAAGACAGGCAAATAAGAAAGGAAATACTACAATGTGGGGAATAAACCTGCATGGTAATGTCAGAAACATTAATATTTAAAATGAGCCAAAGTATAATACAAAATATTGATGGAAGAAAGAAGAAGACCTGCACGGACCACTGTGTGGAACGATCATAAAATGTTAAGAGAAACAGAAGGAAAGTAGAGCTGCATGTATTTTTTTCCCCTCTTGTTTGTGGAGTAGAGTAGGTAAAAGAGAAAATTTAAAGAACTGTTCATAATTATAATGGTAAGAGCAATATAAGTTGCAGCTTAGGCTATCTAAAAAGACTTTTAATTGTGACTAAAGAGAGAAAATCTTGTTTATTTTTGGAAAATACCAATGGTAATGGCCTTTCTCCTTTCTCCTCTGCTTTCTTACCAACAAGGCCCTAGAATTTGTTTAGAGGAGCCCAGTGCTTGGTTAAAACTCAGATAGCCTCAAAGATTTCCAAAGCCAGAAAAATAAATATAAAAATAATTTTGTATATTTATTTATTCTGAAATAGAGGAAAGTGTTGCTTTTAAAACCCTGTGATTGCTATGGTTCATATTATCTGTTAATTTCTAAAAATATTTTTTAATATTATTAACATTTAACAATATATAGCATCATTATTTCATTTGAAAGCATATAAAGTTAATGATTACTAGAATTCTTTAATGAACAATAGGTCATTTAATTAAATTTATTTGCAAGGCAATGATTTAGAGACTGATGGCTCCTGACCAGTGTTAGCACAGTGGACAGAGTGTTGACCTGGGACTTTGAGGACCTACGTTTAAAACCCCAAGGTTACCGAACTGGGTGTGGGGTTACCAGTTTGAGTGTGGGGTCACTGGCTCGAGTGCAGTCACCAGCTTGAGTGTAAAATCACATACATGACCACATGGTCACTGGCTTGAGCAAGGGGTGACTAGCTCAGCTGGAGTTCCTGTCAAGGCATGTGTGAGAAGCAATCAATGAACAACTAAAGTGCTGCAACTATGAGTTGATGCTTGTCACTTTTCTCTCTTCCTGCCTGTCTCTCTCTCTCACTAAGAAAATAAATAAAAGAGGCTGAAGGCTATCTACAGATTCTATATTTGTAGTATCAACAATTCTAACTTATCACCAAAGTATACTATAAGTGATGTTAACTTATCCCTTCTCTAGAATTTTGTATGTTTCTTAACATTTATTTCTGAGCATTAAGTAAACATTATATATTCAACATGTTCAAAACAAATTTTTCTAAAGTGTACGCCTATGACATGAAAGTCCATACTCTTGTATTGTCAGTAAATGGCAGCAGCACCTATTCAATTCAGTTTAGAGCCCTGAGATTCATTATTTTTCATTTTTCATCTTTCAATCTACTCATCTATCAAACTCAATTGACAATTCACTTATTAAAGCAGTATTTTAACAAATGTTTATGACCGCATATTAATTGATTGGTAGTGTGCTAAGCACTGTAAAATAGCAATGAAGGATTAAGTCCAGTACTTCTGCACTGACATTCTAGAAGGAAATACATGTAATTAAATACACAAAGTCATAGGTGGGAAGTGCTATGATCAGTTTTATCTCAGTGTCAGATTAGCATGTGATTTCTGTCATGATTCCAAAAATTCTTTTCATTTCTTTACACTGATAAATCAGCATAAAAGTAACATTTATATGCTTAATGATTGTAGTCTAGCTCTTTAAATTTATCCAAGCACAGCCTGACCAGGTGGTGGTGCAGTGGATAGAGCGTCGGACTGGGATGCGAAAGACCCAGGTTTGAGACCCCGAGGTCGCCAGCTTGAGCGCGGGCCCATCTGGCTTGAGCAAAAGCTCGCCAGCTTGGACCCAGGGTCCCTGGCTCCAGCAAGGGGTGGCTCGGTCTGCTGAAGACCTGCGGTCAAGGCATGTGTGAGAAAGCAGTCAATAAACAACTATGGTGTCCCAACGGCAATGAATGATTGATGCTTCTCATTTCTCTCTGTTCCTGTCTGTCTGTCCCTATCTATCCCTCTCTTTGACGCTCTCTCTGTCCCTGTAAAATAAATAAATAAAAATACATTTTTAAAATTTATCCAAGCACATACATTAAGAGCAAACATTAAGAAATATTTATTCAACATAATAAAACATTTAAGCTTGCTTTTAACAAATACTGCATTATAATTTTGCGAAGTATTTCTCTCAAGTCATCCTTTTGCAATGTTTTAAAGACATTTAGCTAAAATGCAATCAAACCACTTTAATGAATTGTATTGAGGATAATTGCAGCTTCCTTACACATTACTAAATGGTTCAAAGTAAAACCCAGTTGTTACTCTTTAGCATATTATCAAATGCCCTGATATCTATTTAAACAAGCATACCCAATAGAGCTAAGCAGGTTGCCATGAAAATGAGGGACTCACTGTACTTATCACTAACACATATCAGCCAAGAGTAGTTAAAGCCAAATGATGGAACCCTAGCATTATCCTTAGAGAACATCCAGTTTGCAAGTATAAACTAAAGGAGAAAATATACTCAAAATCAGATGTTCAGCATTGGCTTGATATATAAGACAAACCCAATGAACGAGGGTATTTGGACAAGGCAAATGAGGGTGTGGCCAAAGCAAATTAAGAATCGTTAAGAAAATTGGAAAAAATAAGCTTAAGGTGACTACAGATAAATTTTATTGATTATTTTTATCTAAGCATATGCTCAACACATTAAGTAGGCTATATGTTGACTATTGTATGTTAGGAAAATATAAAATAATTTTAAGCTAGCTCTACTACCACATATGTGACTGTGTTTATTTACTAGATTTCGATTTTTTGAGATACCAACCCAAACTCCTCTCACATATCTGGATAAAATAAGACATTTGATGTAGAAAATAACCAGATAGAACTAGTCTCTATAATATTTTTGAGAGGTAGTTTAGTGGGTAGGAGCTGAAAGAAAACTATTTTGACCTAGGAAACTATTATTAATTTAAAAAGTACCCATGTATTTTGAAGGGAGCAGAATTCAAGTCATAAAATATGAAACAAATAAAATCTATTAACTTTTTATCAAGGTATATCTCTTATAGTCTGGACAAAAAAAATGAGAAATGTAAATGTGGTTAATTAAATTTAAATGTCAGAATAAATGTTACTCATGTAAAGGAAAGGCAAATTGTTCTTAAAGATATAATATTTACTAAAATATTACAAGGTATTGCTTTTTTAGCACTGACCATGATTTTCAAATAAGTGAAAAAATATTAAAAATGCCTTTGACTTAATAATATATAACTTTTAGAGTAGTTTATAAATAATATTTTAATTTTGATATTCTTCTGTTGATGTACAGGGAAAGCATATGTCCTTCTTTCTGTCTCTAATTAGATTTTCTAACAGAGATTAAGCCTGTATTTCCTGGATAATTTGTGTGCACTAATTTAGTGCTAGATATTCATCTTGGAAAGAAAGACATGGAGGCAGAGATGATGACTATTTTTAGTGGGCATATGTTTTTTGCCTTTTTTTTTCTCTGCTCATATGTCATACATGATAATGACTTGAATTCTCATAGCACTAAAGTTTATCCAATAAATATGGTTTGTCTGTTGGCTGGAATGATTGGTCTGAAGTTAGGCATTTGATCTAAACTAATTAGGAGGTGCATATCAGGGGCTTTATCAACAATAACAGGGTAAAGGTCCACTGTTGCTGCTCAGAATGTTAAGCACTGAATATGTATGCCTAGTTCATCAGCAGAATCTGCTTTAGGAGAGTCATGTGGAAAACTTCCTGGTAATGTTTGGCTAGTTGAGCCTAAAATCTCTTTGTTGACTTATCAATGGCTGAACCCATGCATTTTTTTTTATTGGGTTGGGTTATTTAAACAATAAAAAATCTACAAATTAGCCCTTTATTATCTTATGAAACACTAAGAATAACAAAGAAAAAAATAGATATAATTTTTAAAATGTTTATGCATGACTTACAACCCAGTTGTACACAGATGATGGATCCTGGTAATTATATAAAATCTCCTACAAGTAATTGAAAATTTATTTTACTTTGATTAATCTGTTTTAAATCTCATATACCCTGCTCAGGAAATATAAAGGTAAAACATTTTGCATTCTCTTCAAAGCCTTTTAAAGACTTTTAAGTCTTTAATTCTATGGTAAAGTTATTTTATCTCTAAAATCACAACTAAAAAATATATGCAATATCCTTAGAAAAATACTATAAGTAACACTGAAAAAAATTAGAAACAATACTTATTTAATAACATGTGCTGTAAAAGTGGTAAGATATTAAAAATTAAGATATTTTAGCCTTTGAAGTAATATTATTGTTTTAAAATATTATACATTATATTCTAGCATATGTTACATATATTCAAATAAGAAAATTATTGGAGGTTTTTGCTTTATTAGAAGGGAAGTATAAAAAGGTACATAAAATGTTTTACTTTTGATATTCCTAGAAAACACAGGAAAATAACTTTTATTTTTGAATTATAAAAATATATTGGGAGACAATACATTTTTTTAAAAGATAACTTTACTTTACTGTCTGGAGTACACCCTAAAAATTATTTCACAGAGTGTTCTTCCATATATGAACACATTTTTACTTCATTTATACACAGTAATTATATTTTAGTTGTCTATTGAAATGCTCATTTAAAATTCCTTTTTCTGAAATTTATTGTTTTACTGTCTTTTAATATTGCATTCAGTGCTGTTAGTAATAGGTATATAGATAGATATTAACATATATATATTATGTATATCACTCTAATCATTGTGTCTCTGTAAATTAACTGTAATGTTATAGGAATTTCTTTTCTTCTAAATGTTCTTAATTATTAATAAAGTATCTAGGAGTCTAGTTTCTTCCTCATTTCAAAAACATTCTTGTCTCATTGTCTTCAGGATTAACTTTACACCCTTTTCTCTTGTTCCTTTTTCTATCAGACAAGTGTTGCAACTCCTGGAAAATTAGTTACTAATTTATAACTAGCTATTTACAACTTTTATCTCAATATCCTTTGTGATATTCTCTCAGAATATTCTTGTTTTATCTTTAAGTTCAATAATGGGTCCTTTAACTGTGCCCATAATATATTTATAACATCTATTGAATTTATTCTCCATGAACATTTTTTTATTTTTATGATATTTTAATGCCTCCGGTATACTTGTGAATCACTCTATTGATGTTAGCTACACTTGCAGTAATATCTTGTTCAGCTTATCTATTAATTACATTTCCTGAAACATTTCTATATTCACTCTTTTTCTTTTCTTTTATTAATTTTAATGGGGTGACACTAATAAATCAAGGTACATATGTTCAAAGGAAACATCCCTAGATTAACTTATCATTCAATTATGTTGTATACCCATCACCAAAGTTAAATTGTCCTCTGTCACCTTCTATCTGGTTTTCTGTGTGTCCCTCCCCTCTGCCCTCTCCCACTCTTTCCTCTCTCCCACCACCCCATAACCCCCACACTCTTGTCCATGTCCATAGTCTCACTTTTATGTCCCACCTATGTATGAAATCATGCTGTTCTCAGTTTTTTTCTGTTTTACTTATTTCACTCCATATAATGCTATCAAGGTCCATCTATTTTGTTGTAAATGATCGGATGTCATCATTTCTTATGGCTGAGTAGTATTCCATAGTATATATGTACCAAAGCTTTTTAATCAACTCGTCCTCTAACAGACTTGGGCTGTTTCTTTGATGTTGGCTTTCTTCCAATACCTGGTAATTCTTTGTTATATTTTTACTTTGTAATTAAGTTTCCCAAGTTAATTTATTTGTTGAATTTGCACAGCCAATCTGAGGTTGTATAATATCTGTAAACTTGCTAGCTGCTTGCTATGTCAATGGTAAGTCTTTCTGTGAGCACTGCCAGCCACTCAGCAATATATGGACCTTTGTCCTAAAGTACCATAATTTTTTTCCCAATTAGATTACTACATTTGTGGTAATTTGCTACAACAGTAATAGAAAAATAACCCAATTACTAAGCTAATTATAATAAATTATTTAAGAACATCTTTCCTCAAATTTATCATTTACGAATTTTATATTTAATAAAAATTTTATATAAATTTGATTTTAGCAAAATCAATAAATGATATTTCTGCTGGTAAATATCTTCAGTTGTTTATGCAATATAAAATACTTAGCTTTATTATTTATAGACTTACAAAGGGCCTACTTACATTTTCAAAACATAATGTTATATCTACTTCTATTTTTATTTACCTATCTGTCACTTATTTATTGATCTATCTACACAAAAAAACCACACATACAGAGAAACATACACACATTATTGAAATAGCTAAATGTTAAACTAAGAGTGAGAGATCAGAAGAGTTAGAGGTTTTTTTTAATTTTTTTATTTTATTCATTTTAGAGAAGAGACACCGAGTGAAAGAGAGAGAGAGAGAGAGAGAGAGAGAGAGAGAGAGAGAAAGGGGGGAGGAGCTGGAAGCATCAACTCCCATATGTGACTTGACCAGACCAGTGCAGGGTTTTGAACTGGCGAAAATAGTGTTCCCAGGTCGTCGCTTTATCCACTGCGCCACCACAGGTCAGTCAGAGTTAGAATTTTCTTTTAATTTTTAATTTATTGTGTTTACATAGATTCTAGTGTCCCCCTGTAAAGCCAGTGGTCAAGGCCACTATCAGAGCCACCTGGTCAGTGCAGGTTCGCATTAGATTCGGACAGTCGGTAATGAAACAACGGAGGCAAGAACTGGTGAGCCATTAGCTTTAATTCTAGCTTGCACCCAGCGGGCAAGCAAAAACACAACTGGGCTCCAAAACCCACTCATTCAGTGCTCACAAAGCTACTGACTTATCCGACTTTCCTAAAAACAAAGGTTTCTAGCTCATCAGACTTATTCACCTGTTTTTCATCTCCTTCTCTCTGCACAAACTCTGCACAAACTGGCTTCTTCCTCAGCACTCTGCCATTTTGGCTGCTTCTCCTCTACTCCACTTGGCCTTACTCTGCTCTCCTTTCTAATGCTAACCTCAGGAACCAAGAGAGAGCAAATTCCCGGCCTGCCCCACTTTATAGTGTAGAAATCCAAACCTTTAATCCAATTTACAAACAAGGAAGTCTCTGATACAAAGTCACTTATCTGAGGCATAACGGGAAGATTCCTCATGAGAGTGCACCACCCCACACCATCCAATCAGTCAAGGGTGTGGGGAAAAGCTTACTCTTAAAACTTGCATGTGGGCAGCACCACCTTTAAAAAAGTGAGCACAATATATTTTATCTGCCCATCACTCCCCGAATGCATCCCTCTGTCCACCATGTTCCCCACAACATCCCCCTTTCACCTGCCCTGTAATGCCCTCCCCCTTTCTTTCCACGATTAGCTTTTCTGCTCTCTATAATTCTGTGTTATGTGTGTATAATTTTACCAAACTCTTTCCCTTCTCTGATCTCATCTTCTCATTCCCTTTCTCTCTGGAGCCATTGATCCCACTTCTGTCTCTATTCTGTTTCTCAGTTCATATTGTTCATTGGATTCCTCAAATGAGTGAGGTGATATGATTTTTTTTTTTTCTCTGCCTGGCTTATTTCACTTAACATAATAGTTTCCAGATCTATCCATGTTGTCGCAAACAGTAAAATTTTCTTCTTTTCATGGCCCAATAGTATCCCATTATGTATATGTACCACAGCTTTTTAATCCACTCGTCCACTGATGGACACTTGGGTTCTTTCCATATCTTGGCTATTGTAAACAACGCTGTCATAAACATAGGGGTGAATTTCTTTTTTTGAAACATTGATGTGGTGTTCTTAGGATATATTCCCCAAAGTGGAATGCCTGGGTCAGAAGACAGTTCCATTTTTAATTTTATGAGAAATCTCCAAACTGTTTTCCACAGTGGCTGCACCAGTCTGCATTTCCACCAGCAGTGCAGAAGGGTTCCCCTTTCTCCACATCCTCGCCAGCACTTATTCTGTGTTGTTTTGCTGATGAGCGCCATTCGGACTGGTGTGAGGTGATAACTCATTGTGGTTTTAATTTGTAATTCTCTAATGATTAGTGATGTTGAGTATTTTCTTCACCTGCCTATTGGCCATCTGTGTGTCCTCTTTGGAGAAGTGTCTATTAATTTTTTTTTGCCCATTTTTTGATTGGATTGTTTTGGATTGTTTATCTTCCTGGTGTTGAGTTTTACAAGTTTTTTATAAATTTTGGTTATAAACCCCTTATCAGGGTTTAATTTGACAATATATTGTCAAATGTATTCTCTCATTGTGTGGTTTGTCTTTTTATTATGTGCGTATTTTCTTTAGCTGTGCAAAAGCTTTTTAGTTTGATATAGTCCCATTTGTTTATCCTGTCTTTTATTTTACTTGCCCATGGAGAGTTTTTAATCCACTAAACCGCTAAACTATATTGAGGAAGTCTATTTGTTCCCTGAAATTTGGTTGCTTTATTTGAAAAAGAGAGTTTAGAACATGGTCATTAATACTTTATTTAAATAAAGATATTAACTCTTTACTTATTTTGCATTGTGATTGCTGGGGAAGGGGTCAAAGGAGTTGAAGAAGGATAAAGGGGGATAAATGATGATGGATGGGAGACTTAACTTGAGATGATAAAATTCAATGTACAGATGAAGTGTTACAGAATTGTGCACCTGAAACCTGTATAATTTTGTTAATCAGTATCACTTTGTAAAGCCAGTAGCCATGGTCACCATCACAGCCACCTAGGCCATGCAGGATCACATCTAATTCAGACAGACGGTAATGGAATAATGAAGCCAAAAACTGGTGGTCCATCATCTTTAACCGTAACTTGCACCCAGCGGGCAAGAAAAAACACACACTGGGCTCCAAAACCCACTCATTCAGTGCTCACAAAGCTACTGACTTATCGGAGTTTCCTAGAATCAAAGGTTTCTAGCTCACCAGACTTATCCACCTCTGTTTTCCATCTTCTTCTCTCTACGCAAACTCTACTCAAACTGGCTTCTCCTTCAGCACTCCGCCATCTAAGCTGCCTCTCCTGAAGTCCTTTACATGACCTTTCTCTGCTCTCCTCTCTGCTCTCTGCCTTCCTCCTAGAACGCAATTACTCTCCTCTCAAACAATGTGATCTCTCTTCCTTTTAAAACCTTTTGGTGCAAGAGCCCTCCCCCAACAAATATTAATACAATCATACCCATCCCAGTCAGAAGGGCAATTAATTAATATTATCACCTGGGTGATGGGCTTCCATGTGAGCAGCACCATCTTTAACAAATTGAGCATAATATATTTTATCTGCTCAACACATCCCAATTATAAAGCCAGTAGCCACGGCCAACATCACAGCTGCCTGCCTCACACAGGTTTGCATTAGATTTGGACAGACGCTAATAAAACAACATAGCCAAGAACTGGTGTGCCATTACCTTTAATCCTAGCTTGCACCCAGCAGGCAAGTAAAACACACACTGGGCTTTGTTGAGCAGATAAAATATATTATGCTCACTTTGTTAAAGATGGCACTGCCCACATGCAAGTTTTAACAGTAAGCTTTTCCTCAACCCTTGACTGATTGGATGATGTGTGGTGGTGCACTCTCAGGAGGAATTCTCCCATTATGCCTCAGATAAGTGACTTTGTATCAGAGACTTCCTTGTTTGTAGATTGGATTAAAGGTTTAAATTTCTACACTATAAAGTGGGGCAGACTTGGAGCTTGCTCTCTCTGTTCCTGAGTGTAAAGTCGATGGCCAGGGCCATTATCACAGCCGCCTGGCCCATGCAAGTTCGCATTTGATTCAGACAGTCGGTAATGAAACAACAGAGCCAAAAACTGGTGAGCCATCAGCTTTAATTCTAGCTTGCACCCGGTGGGCAAGTAAAAATACCAAAACCCACTCATTCAGTGCTCACAAAGCTACTAAGTTATCCGAGTTTCCTAGCATCAAAGGTTTCTAGCTCACCAGACTTATTCACCTCTGTTCCCCATCTCTTTCTCTCTGCACAAACTCTGCACTAACTGTCTTTTCCCTCAGCACTCCACCATCTTGGCTACTTCTCCTCTCCTCCATGTGGCCTCAATCTGCTCTCTTCTCTAATGCTAATTTCAGGAACTGAGAGAGAGAGCTTCCAGTGTAGAAATCCAAACCTTTAATCTAATCACAAACAAGGAAGTCTCTAATACAAAGTTACTTATCTGAGGCATAATGGGAGGATTCCTCATGAGAGTGCACCACCCCACATCATCCAATCAGTCAAGGGTGTGGGGAAAAGCTTACTCTTAAAACTAAGCCTTAGACTATAATGACCTGTCCTGCCCACAGCCTGTCCCCTAACACACATAATATCAATGGACTTCCATGTGTGAAGCACCATCTTTAACAAAGTGAGCATAATATATTTTATCTGCCCAACACTGAGATTAGCATTAGAGAGGAGAGCAGAGAAAGACCATGTGGAGGAGGCCAGGAGAAGCAGCCAAGATGGCTGAGTGCTGAGGGAGAAGCCAGTTAGAGCAGAGTTTTTGTTGGAGAATGAGATGGGGAACAGAGATGAATAAGGGTGGTGAGCTAGAAGCCTTTGATTCTAGGAAACTCAGATAAGTCAGTAGCTTTGTGAGCACTGAATGAGTGGGTTTTTCAGGCCAGTGTGTATTTACTTGCCTGCCAGGTGCAAGCTAGAATTAAAGCTGATGGCTCACCAGTTCTTGGCTCCATTGTTTTATTACCGACTGTCTGAATCTAATGTGAACCTGCACTGACTACTTGGCTGTGATGGTGGCCTCGGCCACTGGCTTTACAGGCTCCCAAACACACTCATTCAGTGCTCACAAAGCTACTGACTTATCTGAGTTTCTGTTGGGCAGATAAAATATATTATGCTCACTTTGTTAAAGATCGCGCTGCCCACATGGAAGTTTGTTGATATTAATGTGTGTTCTGGGACAGGCTGTGGGCAGGCCGGGTCGTTAAGCCTAAGGTTTAGTTTTAAAAGTAAGCTCTTCTCCACACCCTTGACTGATTGGATGATGTAGGGTGGTGCACTCTCCTGAGGAATCCCATTATGCCTCATATGAGTGGCTTTGTATCAGAGACTTTCTTGTTTGTATAATTGGATTAAAGGTTTTGAATCTATGCTATAAAGTGGGGCAGACCAGGAGCTTGCTCTCTCTTGGTTCCTGCTTTCACCATTGCAGGGGCCTCCCTGATCCCTTGCCCTCCATGGTAAAAGCTGGTTTTCTGCTTTTCCATTGTCTTCTCTTGTGGCTTGCCTGTCTTGGTGAGACACCAATAAACAGAATGGCCTACCATCCTCCGACTCTGCCATTTCTTCACCGTCAGCCCAAATCCAATGGGAACCTGCATGTGAATGGCCACAATGGCGTCTCCTGGTCTTACAGTTTCCTAGAATCAAAGGTTTCTAGCCCACTAGCCTTATTCACCTATGTTCCCCATCTCCTTCTCTCTGCACAAACTGGCTTCTCCCTCAGCACTCCACCATCTTGGCTGCTTTTCCTCTCCACATGGCCTTACTCTTCTGTCCTCTCTAAAGCTAATATCAGGAACTGAGAGTGAGCAAGCTCCCTGTCTGCCTCACTTTATAGTGTAAATTCAAAACCTTTAATGCAATATACAAACAAGAAAGTCACTGATACAAAGTCACTTATCTGAGGCATAATGGTATTCCTCATGAGAGTGCACTGCCCTACATCAGAAAGGGTGGAAAAAGCTTAGTCTTAAAACTAAGCCGTAGGCTATAATGATTCTGCCTGCTTACAGCCTGTCTCCACCACACATTAATATAATCACGCCCATCCCAAACAAGAAGGGTAACCAATATCATCACCTGGTCTACGGGCTTCCACGTGGACAGCACCATCTTTAACAAAGTGAGCATAATTATTTTATCTGCCCATCACCAATAAATTCAGGAAAAAGAAAAATAAATGCAAGAATTAATTATTAATAAATATAAAATATTTATCAAAATACTTGAGACACTGAAAGTCCTTATTTTGTCTATGATCCTTTTTAATTCTAATATTCTACAGACCAGGACTTAATTTTCTCTTTATTTTTTCTGTCTGCATTTAATGGAAATAAAATATAACACTTCTACAAATTATTAATTTGTGGTCTTTCCCTTCCTTTTTTAGATCACTGGAGGTATATCACTTGATCTAGCTGTTAACCATTTTAACCTGAGGGCTTGTTGAAAATAAATCTTCTTTAGAAGGCTTTGTAAGGTCCACTGATGATTTGAAAATAGCTTCAGAATCAATCAGATTAACTAAAATATTTTCTACTTAGACATTAGAAAACTGATGTCTCTGTAATACTTCTTTGGCTTTGTGAACCATAATCATCTCAGCCACACAAAATGAATACTAACCATTAATATTTGAAGGCAGAATTAACCAATATTTGTTTTTTTTCCTAAAACTCTTATTTTTATTTGGATTAGGTTAATAAAAGTAGTAACTTTTAAAAAAAATTACTAGTTTATTGTTTTATGATTTTTCTCTCTGTTTCTGTCTCTTACTATATATACATATATATATATGTATATATATATATGTTCTTTATTATCTTCAACCACAAATTGAAAGGTAAATGAATAATAATTCATAATATATAATAAGTTTAAAATTGTGCCAGAATGAACACATTATAAGACTTGAATCTTAGATCAATTTTACAGTAATTATCTGATTAACTTTCATTAAGTCATTCAACATCTCTGGACTGCAGTTCCTTTATCAAATAATGATTTGAATTGTGTTACTTTTAAGACCCTTAAGTATATATTTAAAAAATGTGACTATTTGTGTAAACATTTAGGTAGACATTACTAAAGCAAGCATTGTGTTGATTTCATTCAATCCTATATCAACCAATAGTTAGAAACTGCTCATTACAGGTAGTCTTCCAAAAAAGATTAATATAGAAATGGGACAAATTTTGTTATAATTTTGATATAGTTTTAAATATAAGTTTTCAAAAGCAAGAGACAGTAAAGTACTTCAAATAACACACTAAGTATATACAACTAAATTCTAAAATATCTTAATTAAAATTTCAGAAATTTAATGCAATTAACTTTTCAGGAGCTTATTCTCATCAAGGAAGGTTGTGTACTCTTATGTGAGCCAAGAAAAAACTTAGTTGCCAAGAAGAAAATGAGATCTTGAAATCTCTATAATACTCATCAATCTTCTATCCCAAATAACTTATTTTTACTTATAATAGACTCTCAGTAAACATTCATTTGGTTAAAGCAGAAATTAAAATTTTAATTTTCTAAGTCAAATACCATAGATATTCCTGATGTCATTTTCTGAAAGGACTTGATATTGAGTAATTTTAAAATATCTAAGAGGATTAATTCTGCTGAATAATTTGAAGCTAATGAAATCTCTTGTCACCAGTAACAGTGGTGAGAACACGGCTGACTTTATTTCAAAAACTATTATATTGCTCTGAAATAGTTTTTATTATGGAAAATTGAAAACATCCTAAAGATGGTGTCAAAAAAAGGAATTTTAGGGGAAGTAACCACCTGTTCCATTTCAAAACAGAAGAATGTTCAGATAATGAAATGTTAAATGCCAACTCACATAAAATATGTCCAAATTTTTATTGGCACTGAGTAGAACTTCTAATACATAAATTATATATTACATACACTGTGTGTATTACATATACTTTATATTGTGTTTCAATTGCTTTGTGATGCTAACATTAAAATTAGCTTTTTATTTCCTTCAAGAATAAAGAAAAAGACCTAATCTAAAAGTTAAATTGTCTGGTCAAGATTTAAGTACAGCTGTTAAATCTCATGATCAGCCTTGTAATACATTCTGATTAAGAATTTACACCTTCGTGAACAGATTATCAGACCTAATTGATTTTGATCTGTTAACTTCAATTTGCAATTTTTAAAAAGAAAGGTAACCTCTTCCAGATGAATGGTTTGATGCTCTTCTGTTTAAATTAATACACTTTACACCTGATCTTTTATTTAGAGGAATTTTACTCAAGTACCTATATTTTTCAAGTAGAAACTATTTGCCTTAATTCCTAGACATTGTATATATTTTCATAATGTGCCGATTTACTAATCTCCAAATATTTGAAGCAATAATTTTACACCTATTTTTTGTCAATGATCAGTTTCTACTTCTTTGTAATTAGCAAGAGGAGTTTTCATGAGTTTTTATTTTCTCCCCATCCTCTAAGACTCTGCCTGCAGAGATAGACATATGGTCAGGATGTTCTAACTCAGATGTTAACAAGCCATATTGCACGTAACAATCATTTATCATAGAAGCTGTTAAAGACTCTGGAAAAAACCAGGCACAATAATTAAAATTATCACTTGTAATATTACTTTAAGGTTTGAAAAATAGTGTTTTATAGAAGTTCATTATGTAAAGATGAGTTCCTGTTCAAAATGAATATGGTCCTTGACTATGAGATTCTTTCTCTGATTATGTCATGTCCTTTAAATATTGGCATTAAATTCATCAGAAATATTTTGGCTAGTTGATAAGCATGAGATCTTACGTCATCTAGTATTCTTAAGCAGGCACAAAATATTGTTATGTTTTACAAATAAATATTTTTTAAATTAGACAGCAAGAAAATGTATTGGGACAGCTAATTAGTGTCAACTAAAATTGTAGCAATTTTTTTAAGAGACGTTTTCTGTTTTAATTAGCATATGGTGATTTCTTGAGTCATTTGCTTTATCATTGCCAATAACTTCAACCTCTCCTAAATCTTAATTTCAAAAATTTAAACTCTGATCAACACTTTCTCATTCTCCAGTTCTCCTTCTCCTACCTCTTCTCCAAAAACGTATTTCAACATATTAGGATCTCTAGCTTTGAGTACCTGTCATTCCTCCTTTATCATTCTTTCAGTGTGTTTACTTTCCTCCTGAGTCACTTTGATTACAGTATTGTCCAATTATTATTATTCTGCATATACACTCAAATCCCTCTATTTTTATTCCTTTTACATTTCTGAGACAAGAGATTTTTGTGTCATTTGTCTTGGGCACAAAATGCAAAGACCTGGGTCCTCCACATCCTAGTCCAAAGCTCTATCCACTGCGCCACCGCCTGGGCAGGAGTGAATATGCTTTTTTAAAAATTTTTATTTATTTATTTCTTTTCCAAGAGAAAGGAGAGATAGAGAGACTGACTCCCACATGTACCCAGACCAAGATCCCTTTCCAGCAACCCCCATCTGGGGGTTGCTCACAACCAAACTATTTTTAACCCCTGTGTTGGAGGCTCTAAGAACCATCCTCAATGCCCAAGGCCAATGTGCTCGAATCAATTAAGCCATAGCTGCAGAAGAAGAAGAGAGAGGGAGAAAGAAAGGAGAGAGAAGTGGAGGGGAAAAAGTGGAGAAGCAGATGCTCGCTTCTCCTATGTGCCCTTACCGGGAATTGAACCCAGGACACCCACACACCAGACTGACTACCACTGAGACAATTGGACAGGGCCAAGTATACTTTTTAAAGATGCTTAAACATTCCAGGCTTCTTTTGAACTTTGTACATGCTATATCAAAGTGCCTTTCATTCCTTTCTTTTACATGCCTCCTCACAAAATTACTCCCATCCTTCAGAACTCAACCGGTTGTCACTTCTTCTGAAATTATTCTGTTACCCCTAAACTAAATTGCATCCCCTATTTTAAGTTCATATTTCTATCAGCATGCACTTTCTAGCATTTGTCAAGGTTGAGATGATTTATTTATGCAATTAATTGTTAAATACCTGCTTCATATACTAAATGGCAAATAAGGGTTCAGTTTCTTTCTTTCATAGATATTTTATTTCTAACATATAACAGGGGTATTGGTAATTAATAGGCACTCAAAGCAAGCAAATAGAAACATATTTTAATGAGTAATGTCTGAGTGGCTGGTGTCAACTTTTTAATTGGTTTTCCCACCACATTTTAATAAAAGACCTACAAGGACAAAGACAAAAGTATTCAAATGAAATAATTTATTTGAATTAATATTAAGAGTTTATAGAATATTCAGCAAGATAAGGTTTATACTAATAATTTTAGGATATTTGACAATAATATAGCTTAGTACTAGATTAATATGTCAGCGATAAATTCTCATGATAATATCCCCTCATACAAAACATATATTATATAATTCAACATTTCTGCTAACTTATCTTGAAACATTCTAGATAAAAAGCTATCTTCTAAAAATAAAAATAAATCTTAATGAAACACAAATAGAAAATCGTTAAATGTACTGCAAATTGTCTTAAATATTACATTTATACAGAAATATAAACATAACTCTTAGGAATCAGAATATAAATTGTTACTGTTTACCTAGAAAATCACTTCTTTGCTGTATGACTTCAGAGAACTTTAGAATCCCTTCCTTAATAATATTTACAAAACATCTATTTGAAAACAAATTAAATGATAAATGATATTTTAAAACTGTCACACAATACAAATGCTTACTTATGTAATTACTACATACAAGGTGATTTTCTAATAAAGGTATATTTGGAGTCTATAAAATTTGCTTTTTTCACTGTACTATAGAACGTCCCTAATATTGCAGGTAGACAATTTTTATTTTGACCTAAATTATTAACTTATAAAACTTTGCATATTTTTAACATTTATCTTTTAGGTAATTAGTCCATTTTCTCTTTTAATCATCAACTAGATTTTTGATACATTAGGACATCTGGTTTTCTGTCCCCAGAGAATACAATATGTTACAGAAAATCCATTACAATTCAGCTCAGGTGTCTGCAATCCAGTAGCGCGCCTCATCTTTAGTCATGATGTCACGCTTCAAAGGACAACACGATAAGAATATAGTTACTTCATGACAGCTAACAGCCCTGCTAAGAAAACTGTAGCCCTAGAAAAACATAAAACTCTTAACTCAAAGATGTGATCAAGGTAAACTCTCTTCATACTACGTTGAAACACAAAAAGCGGAGTCCGAGGTTACTCAGCCGTGACATAACGCTGTTGCAATGTTATCGTAGAGCTACATTCTTGTTTGCCCATGAAATGCATTTTGCCAAATCCAGTGAATTCTATAACAGAGTAAAGAGATATTATCTTGCACAAAGTGTTCGTATATGAAACCATAACAATTGTGGGTGTCTATGACAAAAATGGCAATTAACTATATTTTATAAGCCTAGTTTTAATAGTCATCATGAGACTAATGCACAGTACAAAACTCTCAAAGTACATTTTAAAAGCATTAGTGAATATGTGCTTATCATTCAACTATAAATATATATTATAGAGATAAGGTAGTATGCTAGTTACTACATAGAAAGTATTTCAAACGATTTAATGGATGCAGTTAATTTAACTATGATAAATTTTACAATCTATATAAATGAGTTCTTTGAAAGGACATTTTAATTAATCCAAAATGTAGCATAATTTATGAAAACATTTGATGAGTTGAATTTTTATTATCTTCGTGTCTACTCTTATATTTATGGAAAGAGTGGAGTTCTATCTAGTTTTCTTCTCTGTACCAGTCAAATCAAATGAATTGTCATTCTGAATATACAGACAGCCAAGTTATTAAATAAAAATCAAAGAGATTTAGAGTCAGAATTAGCCTTCAAGAGTACTTATTTAACAATTTTTACAGATGAGCATCCTGAGGAAGAGAGCAGTGCAGGGGGCCTGCAGAGCACACCCTACAGGTTTACTGATAAATCAGTATCTGAAGACCATACAAAATGTCAGAGCCCTACATAAGGATGAATTCAACTACAAAGTTATCTTGAAACAAAACCACATTTAACCCAGTAGATCTAGTATACATGGTCAATTTTAATTCTTGAATTATTATTAGGGATATATTTAATAACTATACTTTATTATATGTAAATATTTATTCATATAGAAATGTTTGATGGTCATTTCTTTTGAGTAGAATGAGAAATAGTTCTTCTTACAACAAAAAAAGTTTAGTATAAATCCGAAAATTTATTTGAATATTTAAACATTTGTTTTGTTAAAAGTGAAGCAACTCCAGCCTGACCTGTGGTGGCGCAGTGGATAAAGCGTCGACCTGGGAACACTGAGGTCGCCAGTTCAAAACCCTGCACCGGTCTGGTCAAGGCACATATGGGAGTTGATGCTTCCAGCTCCCCCCCCCCTTTCTCTCTCTCTCTCTCTCTTTCTTTCTCTCTCTCTCACTCTGTGTCTCCTCTCTAAAATGAATAAAAAAGAAAAAGAAAAATTAAAAAAAAAAAAAGTGTAACAACTCCAGTGAGCCAGTTACGTACAATTCACAGCATACATTTCCTAATTTGTATCTAACATATTTAATTCCACATTTGCTTTCGTTTTAATTTACCATCAATTATAATCACATTTTATATATGTAAACATATAATAAAAAATGTTCATAGTGAAAATAGAGAAAAATCATATGACTCATAGGTTTAAAATATAATTTTAACTTGTTAAACCTTAGAAAAACATAGTAACAAAAGTAAAATTACATTTGAATATAAATTTAAATATAAATGTAGAAATTCATGTTTTATTTTGTTTTTGTTTTTTTGACAGAGACAGAGAGAAAGAGACAGAGAGATGGACAGACAGGGACAGACAGACAGGAAGGAAGAGAGATATGAAGCCTCAATTTTTTGATGCAGTTCCTTAGTTGTTCATTGATTGCTTTCTCATATATGCCTTGACCGAGGGGGGGGGGAGTTACAGCATACCAAGTGACCCCTTTCTCAAGCCAGTGACCTTGAGTTTCAAGCCAGTGACCTTTGGGCTCAACCCAGTTACTCTGCGCTGAAGCTGGTGAGCCCATGCTTAAGCCAAATGAGCCCACTCTCAAGCCAGCGACCTCGGGGTTTAAAGCCTGGGTCCTCTGCATCCAAGTCTGACACCCCATCCACTGCATTGCAGCTTGGTTGGGTTAAAAATTCATGTTTTTATATTCAAAACTTTGGTCATTTTGTCCCCAAATAACAAAATGCCAAAATTTGTTTCTGGAGCTCATATTTATCAGTGGTTGGATAAAAGAAAAAATGCACACTGAGTATCAGTTACAGCTGTCATGTGGCTTTGCCGCTCTTGAACATTCACACTGAAAACATTTGCTTTTCTAGTAGCTGAATGTGATTCTTTACTTTGTTTTAAAATATTTAACTTACTTGTAATTAAAGACTTATATAAACAAAATGCATATTTCTAAATGCATATATGAATTAAGCAAGAGAAAGTAACATTAAGTTATAATTTTTATATTTAAGACTATTTAATAGTTGAAAAAAATTTAACTCAACCTTCAAAACACAGTTTAATACATTTAATATTCTATTATCACAATTTTACTCACTTCCTAGAATAAAACTGGCTTTTTTGCAGTTTGAATATCTATCAATCTCTTTATCATCTATCTATCTGTTTATCATTTATAATTTAATAAAGGTGATAGCAGGATAAACTACAATATATATATATATATATATATATACGATTTGTTGGGCAGATAAAATATATTAAGCTCACTTTGTTAAAGATGGTGCTGCCCACAAGGAAGCCCATCGCCCAGGTGATATTAGTTACCCTCATGCTTGGGATGGGCATAATTATATTATTGGGGGGGGGGCAGGCTCTAAGCAGGCAGGGTCGTTTTAGCCTAAGGCTTAGTTTTAGGACAAAGCTTTTCCCCACACCTTGACTGGTTGCATGATGTAGGGTGGTGCACTCTCCTGAGGAATCCCATTATGCCTCAGATAAGTGACTTTGTACCAGAGACTTCCTTGTTTGTAGATTGGATTAAAGGTTTGGATTTCTACACTATAAAGTGGGGACAGACAGCGAGCTTGCTCTCTCTCAGTTCCTGAGGTTAGCATTAAAGAGGAGAACAGATTAAGGCCATGTGGAGGAGGCCAAGAGAAGCAGTCAAGATGGTGGAGTGCTGAGGGAGAAGCCAGTTTGTGCAGAAAGAAGGAGATTGGGAACAGAGGTGAATAAGACTGGTGAGCTTGAAACCTTTGATTCTAGGAAAGTCGGATAAGTCAGTAGCTTTGTGAGCACTGAATGAGTGGGTTTTGGAGCCCATTGTGTGTTTTTACTTGCCTGCTGGGTGCAAGCTAAAATTAAAAATGATGACCCACCAGTTTTTGGCTCCACTGTTTCATTACCGACTATTCGAATGGAATGCAAACCTGCATGGGCCAGGCGGTTGTGATAGTGGCCTTGGCTCCCGGCCTTACATCAATAAAACCAAGTTCAATAAAGTAAATGCCATAATAGAAAATATATGTTGATAAATGGCATAAAATGAGATGTGTTTTTCTGCTTGTTTATTTGTTTGTTTGTTTGATAGGTTTATAGGTTTGTTTTCTTTTTTTAGAAAGTGGCTGTTATTTGGAATAGCATTTAAAGAACAAAGAGGACTCTGGTAAAATTTGAGAGTTTCGACAAAAAAAAAAAAAAAAAAAAAAAAAAAGAAGGAAAAGAAAAGAAACGATAGAAGTGGGAAAGGACATAGTTTTAGAGGCAATGGACCATAAATGGTGGTTTAGAATGTGATGGTCTTTTTAGATAATCCCCATATACTCTTGACTTCATTTTTTTTTTTTTAATAGAGACAGAGAAAGAGAGAGAGAGAGTCAGAGATAGGGAAAGACAGACAGGAACGAAGAGAGATGAGAAGAATCAATTATCAGTATTTGGTTGCCCTTGTGACATCTTAGTTGTTCATTGATTGCTTTCTCATATGTGCCTTGACTGTGGGCCTTCAGCAGACTGAGTAACCCCTTGCTCAAGCCAGCAACCTTGGGTCCAAGCTGGTGAGCTTTTGCTCGAACCAGATGAGCCCGCACTCAAGTTGGCGACCTCGGGGTCTTGAATCTGGGTTTTTCCCCATCCTAGTCCGACACTGTATCCACTGCGCCACCACCTGGTCAGGCTTCAATTTGGTTTTTAATGTATATTTTACTTGTTCTTTCCCAGCTAGCAATGGAAAAATAGAAAGAAAGCTTAAGATTCTCAGCAATGGCACTACATGCAAGAAGGAATCATAGTCTAATAATGAGTGCATGTTATCTGTTAAATAATAAAAACTTTATTATGTTTGAAAATAAATGTTGGTTAACTTATTTATATAACTGTATGCCTATTACTATATGTGCTAAAAATTACATATTTAAAATTACAAGTATGAGAAATAATTACTGGGACTTTTCTCCTGGTTTTGCTCTTTCTGGAAGCAATTATGATTTCTGGTTTTCTTTTTCCATGTACAGAGAAAATAATATTCATAAGTTATGATTGGTATTATCTATATAAAAACTTGATATATATACTAGTGTCAATTTGTGAACTTCTGCAGTATTTCAATACAAAAAGCTTATATTTAATTATTAGCATTGTTTGAATGATATTTCCAATGTTATGATTAATTTCTGTGCTGTATCTCATCAATATATTTGTTGAAGCTATCTATGGCTTCCTGTTCAATATCAGTAGTTCTAGAAAAACTTTTTACATAACATTTCATGAAGTAGACATTGCTTTAAAGATGAAGTTAAATAATAATGTAGATATAAGGAGGCAATATTACTATGGGAAATGAACTCTGAAGGCCAAGAAATTTGATTCTAACTCAGGCATTATCAATAATAGGCTTGTAATCTTATTCATTCTAAACTCTATGCAATGGTTTCCTTTTGATAACAGGTAATAATAATGCTACCTCATGAAAGATTTGTGAAGATTATACGAATATTTCTTGAAAAATATTTAAGACCGTGCTTTGCCAATAAGCAGCTGCTTACTATGTAACAAATATTAACGATTTAGGTGTTCAGTACTTGAGGTGCCTATTTCATAGTGTATTAAGGGAATAATGTTATTTAACATATTAGAGGACCCCTGTATAATTAATATCATGACATAAAATCAGAGAGCAACATTTCCTAAATATAAAAAGAAAGTTTCAGCAAATGTCGCGATATCATTGAATATGTCGAGGTAGGTAACCACACTGGGCCTCAGAGGTTACTGTGGGACGATTGCTATCATCTCAGTATGTGCGAGGGACTGAAGACAAGGGGTTGCAGAGCTGCATACTGCTGTCACTGTGCATCCAAAGACCATCTTAGAACAAAAGGTAACTTGAAACTTTTTTCCCTGTACTTTAAATTGTCTAGTTTCTTTGAAATTGGCAATGTCAACTCCACATCTGGGCAGCTCACATATAACCAGTGATGTGCTCTCTCTCCTGAGGAAATGCCATTTTGAGCTTCTTGTTAAATTCCTTGACTCAGGGTCTTGTTTGCTTTGTAGAAGTCATCTTTGCATTTGCTTTTCCAACACAAAAGCAAAACTCTGTGGGGAGTCATGCTGGGTCTTCCTTAGCGAGAAGCAGGAAGCAGGGTATTTTGTGTTCCCTAAAGTAAACAGCACGTTTCTACACAGTCATTAAACCATGCAACTCTGAGTATTTATTGCAAGGGAGTTAAGGGTTTGAGTAGTACTCTAGCCTGAATGGACCTTATTTCTTTTTACAGAACTGAAGATAAATTGAAGTGAACCATGCCTAATCTTTCTTATACTTTTGTTGGCCAATGAGCATTAGATACTTGTGGTTAATTATACACAGTATGTGGTCAATAATCAAATTTTCTATTTCCCCTCTTTATATACTGAGAATTACTTTGTCCAATTCAGTTTCCAGATTTTATTTGAGAAGTTGTGCTACTATCCTATTAATTAGAAAATGAACACATATATTATTGTCTGTTGATAAATGGTTAACATTTTTTGAAGTGACAAGTGGGGAGGCAGAGACAAGACTTACTCATGCGCCCCACCGGGATCCATTTGGCATGCTCACTAGGGGATGATGCTCTGCTTATCTGGAGCTTTGCTCTGTTGCAACCAGAGCCATTCCAGCACCTGAGGCAGAGGCCATGGAGCCATCCTAAGCGACAGGGCCAACTTTGCTCCCATGGAGCCTTGGCTGCAGGAAGGGAAGAGAGAGATAGAGAGAAAGGAGAGGGGGAAGGGTGGAGAAGCAAATGGGCACTTCCCCTGTGTGCCCTGGCTGGAAATCAAACCCTTGATTTAATGTGTCGTTTATTTTTTCTTTTTTTTTTTAATGTTTTTTAATTTTATTTTATTTTATTCATTTTAGAGAGGAGACACAGAGTGAAAGAGAGAGAGAAAGAGAGAAAGTGGGGAGGAGCTGGAAGAATCAACGCCCATAATGTGCCTTGACCGAACCAGTGCAGGGTTTTGAACTGGCGACCTAAGTGTTCCCAGGTCGACGGCTTTATCCACTGTGCCACCACAGGTCAGGCAATGTGTCGTTTCTTTAGTAAAAATGATACTGTTTCTTTGCAGATTTTATACTTTTTTATTGAAGAAAGATACTCTAGATATTTTTGACTCATAACTTTTATTCTATCATGAAGGTACAGTGGAATTTCCTAGAGGCTTCATGATTTGTGATTTCACAAGAGATTTTGTTCATCTGATAATGTTTTAATCTGCCTTCTTTTTAAAACAATTTACATAGTAAAATACATATACCATAAATTTATAATTTTAACCATTTAATTGTATACTTTAATGACATTAATTATTTTTACAATGTAGTACAACCATCACCACTGTTTACAAATTTTTATACTTCAAATACAAACTCTAAAAAAATAAAGCACTAATTTCCCATTTTTTTCTTCCTTCAGCACCTTATAAAATCTAGTGTACTTTCTAGATATCATGTATAAATGGAATTATATAATATATGTTCCTTGAATCTGGTTTATTTCACTCAACATTAAATTGTCAAGACTCATTCATGTTTAGTATGTATAATTACATCATTTCTGTTTATGGCAGAAAATATTCCATTGTATGCATTAACCACATTTTGTTTATTCATTGTCCTGTTGAAGAACACTTAAGTTGTTCCCTCCTTTTGAATATTGTGAGCCTATGGCTTGAACTGTGAACAGAACAAGTGATTCTAAATGTTTTTCTTCCCTTAGGTAAGATATGGTGTCTGGAGTTAGATTTGGGTATTTTCTTTTCCCAAGTCAGTTAGACTCTGCTAATACCTTAGCAGGTTAGATTCTGGTTAACTAGCTTCCACTGAGGGAAGGTCTTAAGAACAGAGTGCTCTGATGTATTTCAGAATGTCTTCTTTTTAAATCCCCAGCTTGAAGCCTAAGGGCATTTTTTTTTTTTAATATTTGCCTGTAGGAACCTGGTCATTTTCCAGAGGTAAGTCTCACAATATGATGGTGACTCCCCTGTGAATGGATCCCTGCTATAATTTTTAACTCTCAGAGTTGTCCACAGTGAGCTTCAAGAAATTCATTAATTACAGTTTAGGTTTTTCTACTGTTTTCTATTATTCCCCCCCCCCACCCCCGCAATGGTTCCTCAGACATTTCTGCTCATGAGTGTATCCTGGAAAGCATTACTCTTATAATCCTGTGACAGAGAGACAGACAGATAGGGACAGACAGGGAGAGAGAGAGATGAGAAGCATCAATTCTCTATGGTGGTACCTTAGTTGTTTATTGATTGCTTTCTTATATGTGCATTGACTGGGGGATGGGGGGTTGCTACTGCAGAGCAAGTGACCTTAGGTTCAAGCTGGTGAGCTGTGCTCAAACCAGATGAGCCCGAACTCAAACCAAGTGACCTCTGGGTTTCGAACCTGGGTACTCTGAGTCCCCAAAATGATGCTCTATCCACTGTGCTACTTATTGCCTGGCTAGGCTCTCTTCAGTATTGAAGGCGTGCGTTTGGCCAGGCCTTCCCCATTTTACAGATCTAAAAAAAAGCTGTTGATTTTTCACTCTGTTCAGTTTTTTCTGTTTCCTTCTTCTTTTTTATTTTATTTTTTACATTTTCTTAGAACAGAGTGGCAACTTCAAAAATCTTTACGTATGTAATGGGTTTTGCTATTTTTTTAATGTTTTCCAAGGGATGAAAATGAAAGATTGTCTGTTACGACATTTTACTCTTGTCTTCATTGTTGGAAGCATTTTAAAGGACATTGAATTCTGTGTTGTTAGTCCCCCTTCCTACCCATTCAGCCAGTATTTAAAGATAGTTAGTTTCCTTTTGTATTTTAGCTTTTTTATTTTTCTGTTATTACTCTGTGCATACTCTTGTGACTCTTTTTTTTACATAATAAAGGCCCTCACAGACACCCTTACTTGCTTTTAACTTTTTTGGATCATTTATGGTTTTTATCAGGATTAATAATGTGTCTGCATATGATTTTTTTATTTTTTGTATTTACTAAGCTAAGGATTTGCTAGACTTTCTCAATTAAATTCTATGATCATACTTGATTTGGCTTTCATTTTAGTATTAATTTTGCCAAGTATTTCTTCATATACATATGTTTTCATATTTTGTCTTTTTTATTTTTTAGGAAATTAAATTATACTCCAATTATACCTCAGTTATACTACTTGATAATGTCTCCAAGTCATTGAAACTTGTTTACTTCTTTCAAACTATTTTCTCTTACTATTACAACTTGGTTATTTCTGCTTTAAGTATACTTACTCTTTTTCAATTGTGTTCTGTCAATTGTTTTCAATACTTTTAAAAATATTTTATATTGGCCTGACCTGGGGCAACACAGTGAATAAAGCATTAACTTAGAATGTTGAGGTTGCTGGTCTGAAACCCCAGGTTCATCCAGTCAAGGCACATAGAAGCAACTATGAGTTGATGCTTCCCACTCTTTCTCCCTTTCTCTCTCTCTCTCCTTTCTCTAAAATCAATAAATAAAATATTTTTATTTTTTTTATTTTTAAATTTTAATCAATTAATTAATTAATTTTAGAGAGGAGAGAGATAGAGAGAGAAAGGGGGAGGAGCAGGAAGCATCAACTCCCATATGTGCCTTGACCAGACCAGTGCAGGGTTTCAAACCAGCGACCTCAATGTTCCAGGTTGATGCTTTATCCACTGCGCCACCAGAGGTTAGGCAAATAAAATCTTTTTAAAAATTTTATATTTTATTATATCATTATTTCAATTTTCATTTAGTTTTTATTTCTAATTTGCCAAATATTTCTTAAACTTTTTTATTTCTTAAAACATTATTACCAACATTTTTCTCTAGATTTGCTAAATATTTATTTTGATTATTTTAAAGACTATATCAATAAAATTCTGTTTTAATAAATGAATATTTTTATTCATAAATGTCTTTAAACATTTTTAAAATTGAAATCATTTCTAGTGAATGCTTCCATAAATTTTTATTTACTGTCTTCAAATAAAGTCAAAACAATAGAACTTTTCATAAGTAAAGCTCTGTCCATGCTTAGTGGGGCATATGTACTTAGTTTAGAAAATTTAGGGAGAAATATTATGATGGATAGATGTCAAAGTCTTCTATATAAATTCTTAGCCAAATAAATGAGTAAGAGTTCTCAAAGAGCAGTTTCATCATTTAATTAATTACTGAAAAGAAGTGAATGAGTGACACCAGATCACTAATGATTCTCATGAGGAGCCAAGATGAAACATCTGTATGTCTTTGTACTTCAAGGTCCTTAGGTATCAAAGGTTGTGAACATAAATTATGTAAGTGTTTGATAAATATTACTATTGATTATAAGTAAAATTCATATATGTATCTTGTACATATTAGGAAAATATATAACAAAACACATAAATTACAAATTTATTTGAAAAAAGCAAATATGAACAAAAATATAGGTATGTAGATAGGAGCAGAAGGAAATAAAATCTAAGAGAAGATAGTCGTTTTTTAAACAAAATTTAATGTGGTAGTTAATTTCCTTGGGGTAAATATTTTTTTGTTGTTAAAAGAAATATCTTACCAATAGATAAGATTGGGAATATATATATTTAAATGATAAGAAAATTCATTTTAAAAAACAGAGCCAAAGATCCACTTGCAAATTATCTAAAATTATAAAGGTTTTGTGAAGTAGTATTAAACTTTTTATATTGAAATTATTTATATTGAATTGGTTACTAATCTACTTTACCTAAATTTATAGTTCTGTACATTCACTACTCTTTTAGTTTTATAAAGTTTTCTCACTAAAATGAACCTCTGACATAGCCATCCAATTATATTACCAAGCTTTAGTAAAACTGAATCACTGGGGAACAAATTTTATATCATTTTCTGTAGCATAAGGTTTTAGAACTGATTCTATATATGTCTGCATCTCGGATTCCAAATCTGAAATCTGTTCTTTGGTGCATGCTCTAGTTTTTATGCAATTTTAATTTCTTTTGTTACAGTTAATGGCATGCATTGATTTTTAATTTGGAGTTAAAGGGCAATGACTCTTTAATTGAACATAACCACAAGGCAATTAATGTTTTACAAACATAATTTTTACATAATTGTAGTTGTTTTTAAATGTAAAATACATATTATCTGATAGAAACACCCTCTTATTTTGTTTTAAGATTGAATCATGGCTTCTTTGAGTAGGCGTAAATGTAAGAACAGTCCTGACACCTTCTGTTATATATGTGGCTGTTACACACTTTAACGTCAAAGGTGCAAGATTTCATCATTTGTGACACATGCATATATTGCCTATTTTCAAGTTCCCCTTGGTGATCAAGACAATAATTGGACTCCTCATATTGTGTGTCATAATTGTAAGGAAATGCTTTATGACTAGACAAAGGGAAAAAGCAAATAAATGCCTTTTGGTATTCCTGTGGTTTGGCTTGAACCTAAGGACCACAGCAATGACTGTTATTTCTGTCTGATCCATACAAAAGGCATCAACAAGAAAAAACAGCATATGATCACATATCCTAATATTCCTTCAGCAATACAACCTATCCCACACTCTGAGACACTCCTGTTTCAGTTTTCAATAATTTTATTTCTTCTAAGGATTAAGAAAATGAACATGCTGATCAAGTGTATTTTGATAAGATGCATGAGAAAATGGTTGTAGAATCTGAAGGGTCTTCTGATGCCCAGCAGTCATTAACCCTTCAGCAGTTTAACCAACCTGAATTGAATGCACTTAGTAAGAGATTTGGGCCTATCAAAGAAAGCAGTTGAGTTATTATCCTCCAGGCTTCAAAAAAGAATGTACCTCACCGGTCAGCATAAGTATCCCATTTCAGGAAACATGAACAAATTTTTGTGGACTTTCTTTCCAAAGACAAACACTTTGTGTACTGTCATGATATTAGTAGTCTTCTTAGCCAGCTAGGTGTTACCTCTTACAGTCCAATAGAATGGCATCTATTTCTTGACAGCTCTAAATGGAGTCTGAGATATGTTATCCTGCTCAACAGTATGTTTATGCATCAGTTCCAACTGGATATTCAACTCATCTGTGAGAAGATTATAATGACATAAAAATTGTCCTCGACTTTCTGAAGTATGAGGAGCATAACTGGATCATTTGTGTGAATATTAAGATGGTCAATTTCCTGCTAGGACAACAGAGAGATTTCACGAAGTATCCTTGCTTTCTTTGTTGTTGGGACAGCCGAACTTGGGAGAAACACTGGACACAGAAGGAGTGGCTGAAACATCAAGCTCTGGAAGCAGGAATGCAAAATATTGTGAATGAACCTGTAGTTAATTGAGACAGGATCAGTTTTCTCCCATTTCACATCAAACTTGGCTTAATGAAGAATTGTTCAGGCTTTGAATAGAGAAAGTGAATGCTTTCAACATATTATTTCTGATTTTTCCTGCCTTGTCTTTCAAGAAGGTAATTACAGGTGTATTCAATGGACCTCAAATTCGAACCCTCATACGTAATGAAGAATTTGCCAGGAAGATGAATAACGAGGAGAAAGCAACATGGCAGTCTTCTGTGGCAGTTACAAAAACTTCTTTGGCAACAAAAAGCAGAAAACTATGAACTTCTTTCTGGTTCAAAGGATACTGTTGGCTTTTTACGACATTGGATGTAACATGAGTGTTAAGATTTACTTCCTGAACAGTCCCCTTGATAAGTTTCCTGAAAATCTTGGAGCTGTTAGTGATGAGCAGACTACTGCTGGAGCGTCGAGCCAGATTGTCCTCAACAAGTACACAAATGCAAGAGCTACAAACGCACATTTTTGCCTGAATAGAATTGAAATGTTTTGTGCAAATTTTATGATTAAAGTAAGTTTTTTAATATGTTCTATTTCAAAATTGTAGAAAAATTCTGATGCAATCATATCTTTTATTGTATTAGTGTATTTACTGCATTACATAAATTATTATATTTTAACAAAGGTGATGCCCAAGAAGACATTCTACTTCATTATGTTAAACTAAATGTTGAAAATTTTACAATAAAATGTAAATTTAAAATCTTGAATTGCAAAAAAACCTGTAGCTTACAGAGAAAATCTAATGTCATATTTGAGATCAGCACACTCGAAGTAGGTAAGAACAAGTGTTTTTGTTGATACAACAAAAATTTTGTTCCCCAGTGTAATTTCCCTCAGTTAGTATAATGGGAAGATAGCCTTTTCTCTCTTTTACACAAATTTGTGAACTCCAGAGCAAACCTTACCAATATATGCAGACATTTTTTTTAGTAGTGATTGTAAATGTATTTAAAGTTTTGGTATAAGTAATTAAAATAAAAAATATATTTCAAAATATCTATGGAACATCCATAGTATATCATTCATCAGCAATTAAATAAACTTTGCTATTTCAATCTACAAGTGAATTGCTAACTACATAAACTATAGATGTGCGTTCTGATCAGTAACGATGTCTCTTCTTTTATTCTGTCAAAGACTGCTCCCTGTGCAGTCAATATACAGCTTATGCACGAAAAATATATTTTTACTGATTTCTTGTCTTACAATATAAACCTATTCTTTTCATGTTACAGAATGGATATTAATTCAAGTGGTAATTAACAAAGCTGAAAATGCAGAAAAGCAATAAAAAATTATAACACTGGAAGAAAAATGAGAAGTAAAATGTAAATAGCGGTATAGTGAAAATATCTGACCTTGAAAATGTTGATAGGGTTGCCATTCTAAAGACTGTAGAGAACCATAGTGAAAGCAAACTTATCAATATAACTGAGAAAAGATATTTTAACAAAAAAAAAATGAAGACGTCCTTGAAAATATGACACCAGCAAAATATTTCACGTTAAAGTTTAAAACAAGTGTCAGAGATATTTCTAACCATTGAAAGTACAAAGGATTAAATGTGCGCAGCCAATCCAAACTTAGAAAGGAGCAAGAGAGTGTGCTCAGTAATTGGAAAAAATGACCTCCATGTTGAAGTTTTAAACTCAAGGAAAACATTGTTCAAACTATTCTTGCTAAGTGTTTTTTAAAGAAACAAAAATATTTTAATGTTTTAAATTACTGTCAAGTAAATATTATATTCAATTTTTTTATTTCCCTTTACATTTATTACAGATATTAAAATATATTTTATATGCTGACAATTGTTATGAATTATGGAACAATTGTGACTTTTATGCACTGATTGTTAAGATTATTTCCTATGATTTTTTAAGCTTTTACTGTCATTTTTAGTTCCATACTATGTTGCAGAACAACTGCTTGTAGATTAACCCGGAAAATTATCTTTCGCACCAAACAACTACTTGTTTCTATTTTTGTAAGCTTTAATATGTATATTTTTAATTATGACTATTACATGCTTAGATAAATAGTTATGTTTTCAAACATCAAATAATGTAATAACTACTTTTCTAAATTTCTGATTTGTTAATTTTTATTCCTACTCATTTATTTTGTTCTAACTATTGATACAACTGTGATGCCTATTTTAAGAAAATTTATGCAGTTTTTTAGTATAATTTGTATAGCTTAAATATTGTTCACAGATGTTTAAATCGCTCCTGAAGAATTACATACTTATTAAATAAATTAGAGATTTGATTTCAAATCCCTTAGAACATCCAAATAAAATGTTAGAGACCTTGAAATAGTCTGAAAATTTATAAAAATCAAACAGAAACCATGGCTGGGAAATATGAACATATGTTTAAAGCATATTGCACTTTTCTAATTGTGTGCATTTGTTAACTTAAATTGTTTTAAGGGAATATCATGCATTTTGTAAGAAATATGCCTAGAAATTCTTGTATGGATATTTTAGATAAAAATAAAACATAACCCAAGACTACAAATAACCAAACATGCCTTGTCATTAGAATAAGAATTCTTTTAATATTCCACGTACTTTTAACTTCTCTTTTGGAAACGACCTATAAAAGGTTCATAGCTAATAATAATAATAAATAATAATAATAATTTGGGGTTATTATTATTCCTATTTGAAGTAATTCTTTAACTCTTTGTACTAGTCAGTGTGCTTTTAAAAAATATAACAGCTCTATTATATTATACACACCATATAATTCACCAATAAATGTTTATCATTGAATAGTGTTTCAGAATTGTAGAACCATTATCCCAATCAATTTTAGCATATGTCATCACTCCAAAAAGAAACTATGTACCCATCAGCAGTCACTCTACATTTGCTGCCAACTCTCCAAGGCATAGGCAATAACTAATATAATTTTTACCTTTATAAATTTTCCTAATCTGGACAGTTCTTATAAAAGGAGCATAATATGATGGGTTTGTGGCTGGCTTCTTATAATAACGTTTCCAAGGTTCACCAATTTTGTAACATGTATTAATATACTCTTCATTTATATTGCTGAATAATAGTCTATTGTATGAATATCACAAAAATTGTTCCCCAGTTCATCAGTTGATAGATATGTAGGTAATTTCTATTTTGGGGTTATTATGAATAATGTTCTTACAAACATCCATGTAGTCAACATTGTGTAATTTTGTCTTTGTTATTTCTGGATATGCACCTAGGTTGGAATTGTTAGGATATATGGTAACTTTAGTTATAATGATTGGGGGAAATGTTAATCTGTTTTCCAATAAAGGTCCACCATTCATAAGAATATATGAGGGTTAAAGTTTCTCTGTGTTCTCACAGACATTGGTAAATAGTTTGTTTGTTTTGGTTTGTTTGTTTTTAGTTTCAGCCATCTTAGTTGGTGTGAACTTTTAACTCATTGGGTTTATGGTTTGCATACTGCCTGATTGACTAAAAATTTTTATTATTTTTTTGTTGATTTTCTATAAATTTTTATTAATTTTAGTTTATTGTGTTAACATGGATTCAAGTGTCCCATCCAATATAACACCATCACCCCCACCTCCGTGTCCCCCATTACACCCCCTGTGCCTCCCTCCCCCTAACTCCCTCCACTCTTTCCTCTGGAATTTGCTGTCCTGTTATATGTATCTATATGTTATGTGTATATAATTTTACTAATCTCATCCCCTCAGCCCCCATCCCGCTGACTGCTGTCCCTCTGCTACCTGTGACCCCACCTCTGCCTCTATTCTGGTGCTTCATTCACTTTGTTCATTAGATTCCACATATAAGTGAAACCATATGATATTTGTATTTCTCTGCCTTGCTTATTTCACTTAACATAATAATCTCCAGGTCCATCCATGACATTGTAAATGGTGAGATTTCCTTCTTTTTCACAGCTGTAATGTATTCCATTGTGTATATGTACCACTGCTTTTTAATCCTCTTGTCCACTGATGGGATACTTGGGCTGTTTCCAGATCTTGGCTATATTAAACAATGCTGCAATCAACATTGGAGTGCATATCTTCTTTTGAATCTGTGATTTTTTATTCTTAGGATATATTCCTAAAAGTGGGATAACTGGGTCAAAAGGCAGTTCCATTTTTAATTTTTTGAGGAAGCCCCATACTGTTTTCCATAGTGGCTGCACCAGTCTGCATTTCCACCAGCAATTTAGGGGGTTTCCTTTCCTCCACACCCTCTCCAGCCCTATTGTGTGTTGCTTTGTTAATGAGCACCATTCTGACAGGTGTGAGGTGGTATCTCATTGTGGTTTTAATTTGCATTTCTCTGATGTTTAGTGAGAGAAATGCAAATGAATATTTTTCCATAAGCCTATTGACCATCTGTATATATCTTTGGAGAAGTGGCTATTCAATTTTTTTGCCCAATTTTAATTGTATTCTTTTCCTTTCTGGTGTTGAGTTTTAGAAGTTCTTTATAAATTTTGGTTATCAACCCCTTATCAGACATATTTGCAAATATGTTCTCCCATTGTTTGGGTTGTCTTTTTATTTTGTTCATGGAATCTCTTGCTGTACAAAGTATTTTAAGTTTGATGTAGTTCCATTTGTTTATATACCCTTTATTTCACTTGCCTGTGGAGATAAATCGGCAAAAATATTACTACTAGATATATTGTAGAATATCCGGCCTATGTTTTCTTTCAAGATGTATATGGTTTTGCGACTTACATATGTCTTTTATCCACTTTGAGTTTATTTTTGCAAATGGTATAAGTTGGTGGTCCAGTCTCTCTTTTTTTGCATTTACTTGTCCATTTTTTTCCAACACCATTTGTTGGAAAAAACATTGTATGCTTTTACCTCCTTTGTCAAATATAATTGACCATAAAGGTGTAGGTTTATTTCTGGATTCTTTGTTCTGTTCTATTGATCTGTATGCCTGTTTTTATGCCAGTATCAAGCTGTTTTGATTACAATGGCCTTGTAGTATATATAACTTGATGTCAAGAACTGTGATACCTTCCACTTTATTCTTTATTTTCAACACGGCTGAGGCTATTTGTGTTCGTATTGGTTCCATATAATATTTCTCAATATTTGTTATATATTTTTGAAGTATGCCATTGGTATTTTTATAGGAATTGTATTGGATCTATAGATTGCTTTGGGTAATATAAACATTTTAATGACATTTATTCTGCCTATCTATGAACACGGTATTTATTTCCACTTGTTTATATTTTTCTTGATTTCTTTTTTCAATGTTTCATGATTTTCCAAGTACAAGTCTTTTACCTTCCTGGTTAAATTTACTCCAAGGTACTTTACTTTTTGTTGTTGCAGTAGTGAAGGTAATTGTTTACTTAATTTTTCTTTCAGTTAGTATATTGTTGGTGTATAAAAATGTCACTCATTTCTGAATATTAATTTTATACCCTGCCAACTTGCCATATTCATTTTTCAGGTCTAGTAGTTTTTTTGACTAAAACTTTAGGGTTTTCAATGCACAGTATCATATCATCAGCAAATAATGATAGTCTTCTTCTTTTCCAATTTGAATGCCTTTTATATCTTCTTCTTGTATGATTGTTGTGTCTAGGACCTCCAAAACTGTGTCGAATAAGAGTGGTGAAAGAGCTCACCTCTGACTTTTTCCTGATTTTAAGAAGATTGCTCTTAATTTTTGAGAATTGAATTTGATGTTGGCTGTCACTTTCTCATAGACGGGTTTTATTTTGTTGAGGTATATTTTCAGTATTCTCAATTTGCTGAGAGTTTTTATCATAAACAGATGCTGGGTTTTATCAAATGATTTTTCTACATTTATTGACATAATCGTGTGACTTTTATACTTTTTTTTGTTTGCGTGATAAATCACATTTATTGATATGCAAATGTTGTACCAGCTTTGCCTTTCCAGAATAAATCCCCTTTAATCATGATGTATGATTTTTTAAATGTGTTCTTGGATTTGGCTTGCTAATATTTTGTTGAGAATTTTAGCATCTACATTTATAGGGGATATTAACCTGTAGTTTTCTTTCTTTTTAGTGTCTTTACCTGGTTTTGGAATGAGGATAATTCTTGCCTTGCAAAATGAGCTTGGAAGTCTTTCTTCCTCTTGAATTTTTTAAAATAACTTAAGAAGGGTAGATGTTGGGATTTTTTGTTTGTTTGTTTGTTTTTTGAGTGTTTGGTAAATTCACCTGTGAAGTCATCTGGTGCTGGACTCTTGTTTGCTGGGAGTTTTTAATAACTATTTCAATTTTATTTGTTATAATTGGTCTGTTTAGGTTTTTCGATTATTCCAGATTGAGTTTTGGAAGATTGTATGTTTCTAGAAATTTATCTATTTCACTTAGGTTTTCCAGTTTTTTTGGAATATAGATCTTCATAGTATTTTTTTGCAATCCTCTATTTCTGTGTTGTCAGTAGTTACTTCTCCACTTTCATTTCTAATTTTATTTAAGTTTTCTCTTTTTTTCTTGATGAGTTTAGTTAAAGGTTTATCAATCTTGTTTACCTTTTCAAAGAAACATACTTGGTTTAATTGATTGTATTTTTTTAGCGTTACTATTATTTATTAACCTTTGATCTTTATTATTTCCTTCCTTCTACTTCCTCTGGGCTTTATTTGTTGTTCTTCCTGTAGTTCTTTTAGATGCAGGGTTAAGTTGTTTATTTGAGCTTTCCCTTGCTTCTTAAGGTATGCCTGTAATGCTATTACCTTCCCTCTCAGGACTGCTTTTGCTGTGTCCCATAAATTTTGAGTTGTATGTTCATTTTTATTTGTTTCAAGGACATTTTTTATTTCTTCCTTGATCTTGTTGTTAACTCATTTGTTATTTAATAACATGCAATTTAGCCTCCAAATGGATGAATATCTTTTAGTTTTTCTATTGTAGTTGATTTCTAGTTTCATTTTATTGTGATCAAAGAATATGCCAGATATGATTTCAATCTTCTTAAATTTATTGAGACTTCTTTTGTATCCTAACGTGTCGTCTATCTTAGAGAGTGTACCTTGAGCACTTGAAAACAATGTATATTCTGCTGTTTTGGGGAGAAAGGTTCTGATGATATTAATTAAATCCAGTTGATTTAGTTTGTCATTTAAGGTTGCTGTTTCTTTGTTAATTTTCTGTCTGAAGAATCTATCCATTGATGTCAGTGGGATATGAAAATTCCCTAGTATTGCTGCTGATCTCTCCCTTTATGTCCATCAAAATTTGCTTTATATATTTAGATGCTCCTATTGTAGGTGCATAAATATTTACAACTGTTATATCCTTTGGTTGGATTGCTCCCTTTATCATTAGGTAGTGACCTTCTTTATCCCTTATTATGGCCTTTGTTTTAAACTCTATTTTGTCAGATATAATTATTGCTACCTCAGCCTATTTTTATTTCCATTTGCATGAAATACTTTTTTTCATCCATTCTCTTTCAGTCTATGTGTATCTTTTGTGGATCTCTTGTATACATCAGATGTACAGGTCCTTTTTTCTTATCCATGCAGCTACCATATGTCTTTTGATTGGAGCTTTTAATCCATTTACATTGTTGGCAAAATAAATTTGTAAATATGATATATATGTTTGCTTGCTAAATACTTTGTATTGGGTGTTGGGGAAAGGCTGTAAGCAGGCAGAGTTGTTATAGCCAAAGGCTTAGTTTTAAGAGTAAGCTTTTCCCCATACCCTTGACTGATTGGATGATGTGGGGTGAGAAATCCCATTATGCCTCAGAGAAGTGACTTTGTATCAGAGACTTTCTTGTTTGTATATTGGATTAAAGGTTTTGATTTCTACACTATAAAGAGGGGCAGAAAGGGAGCTTGCTCTCTCTGTGTTCCTGAGATTAGCATTAGAGAGGAGAGAAGAGTAAGGCCATGAGGAGGAGACCAGGAGAAGCAGCCAAGATGGTGGAATGCTGATGGAGAAGCCAGTTTGTGCAGAGTTTGTACAGAGAGAAGGAGATGGGGAACAGATGTGAATAAGACTGGTGAGTTAGAAGACTTTGATTCTAAGAAACTATGATAAGTTAGTAGCTTTGTGAGCACTGAATGAGTGGGTTTTGGAGTCCAGTGTGTGTTTTTATTGCCCGCTGGGTGCAAGCTAGGATTAAAACTAATGGCTCACCAGTTCTTGGCTCTGTTGTTTCATTTCTGACTGTCCGAATCTAATGCAAACCTTCATGGGCCAGGTGGCTGTGGTTACTGGCTTTACAGGCTCAAATGGGAAAGAGCTGAGAGGACTTGAGTTGCATGAGGAGAGTATAAAGTTGAAGCCCCAGGGAGAAACACTGTGGTGGATGGCCACAAGAAACCTTGTGCTGATTCATTCTCCAATACTGCAGCTGCAATCTTTCTTGGGTGGAGTTGTCTTTTCTGAGCACATCAGCCTGGGGATAAGTAACTGCTCCACATTCAGAAGTCTCTTCTGTTCCAGTCATGGTAACTAGGTCATGCTGAGTATCCAGAAGGCATGAGGCACATCAGTGACTCAGTTTTCTGATGTTGAAGCTGGAGCTTCCCCTGCCCCCACACTTCTGAGGCTAAGATGGATAAATCCACCTCATGGGAGACTCAGTGGAAACTGTCCAGAGTACGAGCAGATTACACCTCTATGTCTCAGAAGCCACACTCTGGAAACTCCTGGGACAACATCCTGTGAAAAAAGTGTGAAGAGATTAACACCTGGGGACCAAGGAGCAGAGCCACACCCACCATTCTTCTTAATCACTGAATTGCTGCATGCTTTATACTCTACCAGATGTTTTTTTAGTGGTTGAGTCTAACAAGCAGCCAGCAGACAGAAGCTGCAAGAGGTGGGACTCAGGAAACCTTGGCCTTTTAAGTGAACCTTTACTCCAGGTCCAGAGGGCGTAAAAGTCAGCCTAAATGTTCAGCTTGGTATTTTTATGAGCACCTGGTCTCAGTAGAGCCACAAACTCCAGATAACTTGTAGTCCAATAAGGTTGGTGAAGGTCAGTCACAGGCAGTGTCTTTTACTAGTCTGCACTGAGTTCTTGCCACAGAGGCCTAGGGCTGGCACATCCAGTGGCCACCTGTGAGTTAGGCAGGACCTAACAACTCTTCCTAGAGTGATATCCTAAGGAAGGGCTCCTTACACCAGGCCCAGTTGAGGCAAATTCCACTCTCTTTGATCAGTACTCTCACAGCACTTCATGTGTACTGGCTAGGGTGGACCTTCACATTCAACAGGCCTGGCTGGATGCTGGATATCCTTCCCCACTGGACTAGTTCTTGACCAACAAACCCCTTAAATAAGACATCACACTAATGTTGCATACCCAACCTCAGCTGCCTTAACCCACCAAGCTTACAACCTGTAGAGGGGTTGGCTGGGTGAAGCCTACCTGAGCCCATACTACATACAGTTTTTCTACAGAAGATTTTGTGGGAAGACCAGGCAGCAAGAGAGGTGGAGCAGTTTAAAAGTAGAGGCAAATTTTACAGAGCTTAGGATTTTTATGGAGCTGCGGTCATCTCTAAGCAGAAGAAATCTGATCCTTATGCACAGGTCCCCTCCCACACTACTAAGAAACAGGAAATGCAGATACAAACAGTGACAAAAGCAGTAGCTACAGACAGGTAGCCCACAGCAGGTTACAAACAGCTGCTGATGCCAACTCAAGAAGATCTAGAACCAACACAATTGATACTGGGTGACAGACAGCACCTATCCTAGACTCAGCTAGCTACACAAGCACCATACTCAAAGGTCGAGTCTTGCAGGGACAAGACACTGTAGAGAATAAATATACCCAACAGGACAGCCATTGCACAGTGTGTAATACACATGATCAAGGTTGACCCTTAGAGTAGAGCCAGCTAGCCTGAAGGAATAGCTGTACCATGAAAGGACCAACTGCATTCAATATTCACATGCAAGATGACGGAAAATAGTATCCTTGAGAAGCATTCCTAGAACAAAGAAAAAGGTGGCCAGGAGGTCAGTACCACTGAGCTTATCTTCCTCATAAACACCCACAAAATTTTCAACATCAGACAGTGCTACCTAATACACAGTCAAAATGGGCAGACAAAGAAATGTGACCCAAATGAATCAACAAGAGAAATTCCCAGAAAAATAACTAAATAAAATGAAATTAACCAAACTACCAGATGCATAGTTTAAAATAATAATTTTTAGGATGCTAAAGGATCTTAGAGTAAAAGTGGAGGAACAACATAATGATCACCTAAGAGATAGCAAGTATCAAAAAGGACATTGAAATCATAAAAAATGACCAGACAGAAATGACAAATGCAATATCAGAAAGAAACACTATTCTCGAAGAAAACAACAGCAGGCTGGATGAAGCAGAGGACTGAATCAGCAAATTGAGAAGACAAGATAACCATAAGCACTGAAGTAGAGCAGCAAAATAAAAGAGACACAAAAAGATTGAGGAAACATAAAGAGACTTCTGTGACAACGTGAAAAGAAACAATATCTGCATCATAGCAGTTCCTGAAGGAGAAGAGAACAAACAAGAGATAGAGAACCTGTTTGAAGAAATTATAGCTGAAAATTTCCCTAAATGATGAAGAAAAAAGTAACACAAGTTCAAGAAGCACAGAGAGTCCCATTAAAGAGAAACCCAAGGAGACCTACACAAAGGTACATTATAATTAAAGTGCCAAAGTTAAGAGTCAAAGAAAGAATACTAGAAGCTGCGAGAGAAAAGTGATTAATTACCTACAGACTAACCACCATAAGGATGACATCTGACTTCCCAACAGAAACACTTGAGGCCAGAAGGGATTGGCAAGATATATTCAAAGTGACACAAAACAAGAACAACCAAGACTATTTTATCCAGAAAGGCTATCATTTAAAATTGAAGGAGAAATAAAAAGCTTCCCCCCTCAAAAAAACTCACAGAATTCATTACAACTAAACCAGTACTGCAAGAAATGTTAAGGGGCCTGCTATAAAAAGAGCAGAGGGAAAAAATGAAATTGAGAAAAAGGGGATTGTAGATATAAAGAATAAAATGGCAATAAATAAGTACACACCAATAATAACCTTAAGTGTATGTAAAGCCAGTAGCCATGGACACCGTTACAGCTGCCTGGCCCATGCAGGTTCGCATTAGATTTGGAAAGTCAGTAATGAAACAAAAGAGCCAAGAACTGGTGAATCGTTAGCTTTAATCCTAGCTTGCACCTGGCGGGCAAGTAAAAACACACAATGGGCTCCAAAACCCACTTATTCAGTGCTCACAAAGCTACTAACTTATCCGAGTTTCCTAGAATCAAAGGCTTCTAGCTCACCAGTCTTATTTACCTCTGTTCCCCATCTCCTTCTTTCTGCACAAACTGGCTTCTTCCTCAGCACTCCACCATCTTGGCTGCTTCTCCTGGCCTCCTCCACATGGCCTTACTCTTCTCTCCTCTCTAATGCTAATCTCAGGAACCCAGAGAGAGCAAGCTCTCTGTCTGTCCCTCTTTATAGTGTAGAAATCCAAACCTTTAAGCCAATCTACAAATAAGAAAGTCTCTGATACAAAGCCACTTATGTGAGGCATAATGGAATTCATTATGAGAGTGCACCACCCAACATCATGCAATCAGCCAAGTGTGGGGAAAAGCTTAGTCTTAAAATAAAGCCTTAAGCTATAATGACCCTGCCTGCTTACAACCTGTCCCCCCACACACACACAATAATATAATTACGCCCATCCCAAGCATACGAGCAACTAATATGACCTGGGCAATGGGCTTCCACGTGGGCAGTGCCATCTTTAACAAAGTGAGCATAGTATATTTTATCTGCCCAACAGAGCCCCAGGTAAGCGGTGTGAACAAGATTTTCTGCCAGGGCCCTTTAAGATGAAGTCTGCATCTCTGAGAGCTCCATCTCTTCCTTGCAGACAGAAACCTAGCTCTTTTCACCTCCAAATACTGTGTGGGCGCCTCTTCTAGGCTCTGGGGCTTTAGGCTGTGGCTCCAGGACTGTAGCTGAACACTCATACCTCTCAGGATCACACTTTCCACAGTGAGAGTCTCTCTGGACACACAGCCACCTCTCACTCCTCAGAGTAGAGTAGTCCTTTCCATGTCTCTGCCCTTCTTATCAGTCTTGGTGTGGCTTCTTCTTTGATTTTTTTTTTATAGACTCCTCTTTGTTTAGTTCAAAGTTGGTTTTTCAAGATGATTGTTCTTAAATTAAGTTGTAATCCAATTTGGTCCTGGGAGGTGGCAGTTGGAACGTCTGCCTACTCCATCACCATCTTGAAATCTTCCTTTTTATTTTTGTCAGAAACAGAGAGAGAGTCAGAAAGGGGGACAGACAGAGACAGACAGGAAGGTTGAGAGATGAGAAGCATCATTTTTTTGTTTTGTTTTGGCATCTTAGTTGTTCATTGATTGCCTGTTCATTGATTGCTTTCTCATACATGCTTTGACCAGGGGGTTACAGCAGAGTAAATGACCCCTTGCTCAAACCAGCAACCTTGGGCTTCAAGTCAGTGTGACCTTTGCCCTTAAGCCAACAACCATGGGGTCATGTCTATGATTACACGCTCAAGCCAACAACCTTGCACTCAAACTGGTGAGTTCGCACTCAAGCCAGATGAGCTGAGCCGGCGTTCAAGCTGGCAACCTCTAGGTTTCAAACCTGGGTCCTCTGCATCCTAGTTCAATGCTCTGTCCACTGCGCCATCACCTGAACAAGTTTTCCTTTTTTTTTTTAATATGCTCATTGTCACTTGTATTTTTGGGGTAGAAATGCCTTTTTAGATACTTCACTCTATTTTTATTTGCTTATTTGTTTTTCATTATTAAATTTTAATAGCTTTTATATTCTAAATGTAATTTTCTTATCAGATATATAATTTGCAAATAATTTGTGCCATTATGTTGGTTGGCTTTTTACTCTTTTCTTAGTATCTTTAAAATTGAAATTATTTTTCTTTCATTGCTTGTGCCTTTGGTGTTATATTTATGATATCATTATATATATAGCTACACAAATGCATAATATATGTATATACAAAGATAGATATGCATACATTTAACATACATATACACAAAGATATCTTAGTATCATTGTAAGAAAGAAAATATGTTAATAAACTACCTAAGAAATCAGTTAATATAATTAAACTAAATACTTATCTTCAACACTATATGAAAAAAACCCAAGAAAATATTAAGATTTTATACTTTTGTAAAAAAATAAATAAATAAAATTAGTGAAAAACCTAGAGCTCTAAAGAATTTAGAATATAATATCTCATGGTATCTTGATTTTGATAAAAGAATGAATAGATATATAACAAATGCAAATTATGTACAATTTATTTATCCTTTCTATAATTTTGAAATTTTCTTTAATGATCTGAACTTCTTTAATCAAACACATAATAAAATATGTGATATTACAAGAGAAATATGCCAGATTTGCCAAAAAAAGTCACCTGAAGCTAGCTCTCTGAATCAGATGCCTGCATTCTTTAACAAAAAATAAAAGCAAATTCACTCTTTTTACTCAATAATTTGAGAGACTAAAGGATCTTATATGTATAAAAAGATTTGTTTACATAGGACTTAAAATATATCCCTAGAACAGTGTTGGATTTTGACTGTTTTGTTTCTGTATTTTTTTTTCTTTTTTCAAGTGAGAGGAGCGGAGATAGAGAAACAGACTCCCATCTTGACCAGGATCCTCCCAGCAACCCCTGTCTGATGTTATGATCTGTCCATCTGGGGTTATATTCACAACAGAGCTATTTTTAGCACCTGATGTGGAGGCTCCACGGATCCATCTCAGTGCCCAGAGCAAATGTGTTCAAATTGATCGAGTCATGGCTACAGGAGGGGAAGAGAGAAGAAAGAAAAAATGAGGGAGGGCTGGAGAAGCAGAATGTTGCTTCTCCTGTGTACCCTGACTGGGAAACGAACCTAATACATCCACATGCTGAATCAATGCTCTATCACTGAGCCGGGGCAAAGCAGTATTTGTATAATCAACATTTTAGAACAATGTAAATGTATGACTTACAGAATACTACTGCAATCAAATTCATTGCAAATAATGGTATTAAAATATTGCATGATCTAGGGAAATGTTGCTATTGTAGCATAATATGAAAAAGTAATCTAGAATATAAATAACGAGATTTAAGGAAATATATTGAATGCCTATTTTTGAATGTATGTGTTAGTATACTTAGAAATCTATCAAATTTCATTATTATTCTGCTATTGTAAGAATGCCAATGATGTATTTTCAGTACAAATTTACATTCACTTTACAGATTTAATTTTTTTTTTGCCACTGCATAAAAGAAATCATAACAAGATAAATGAATAATGGCCAAAGAAATTTGGTTAATTCAATCAGTAAAATGGCCAATGGAAACTGAAACCCACATTAGAACTATAAAATTTAAATAGGAAAAGATCTATGTGATAGGAAGTTATCTGTCAAATGAGCATCATTTTAACTATAAGCAAAGCAATGAAGACAGAGAGGTGACTTTGTCTAAAGAATTCTCCTAATTTATACACTGGAGTAAAGTTTTCCAGTAACTGAACCGAACCAAAATATAATATAGATTATACAGAAAAGGAAAATCATCAAATCAAACCCCAGTTTTTTCTTAAATAAGAAATACAAGCCTGACCAGGCAGTGGCACAGTGGATAGAGCATCGGACTTGGATGCGGAAGACCCAGGTTTGAGACCGGAGGTCCCCAGCTTGAGCGTGGGCCCATCTGGCTTGAGCAAAAGCTCGCCAGCTTGGACCCAAGGTCGCTGGCTCCAGCATGGGTAGCTCAGTCTGCTGAAGGCCTGCCGTCAAGGCACATGTAAGAGAGCAATCAATGAATAACTAAGGTGTCACAACGGCAATGAAAAACTAATGATTGATGCTTTTCATTTCTCTCTGTTCCTATCTGTCTGTCCCTACCTATGCCTCTCTCTGACTTTCTCTCTGTCCCTGTAAGAAAAAAAACAATACAAAACTTCTAATACATAATAACCATTGCATAAACTGCCATTTTACTTTACAAAAGGAGATTAATTGAAAAAGCCATGATTTTTGTAAATAATAAACTTGGTTAATGAATGAAGCTTAGAAATCCTAGAACCAACTAATAGCTTATAATTAGTGAGTGCTCATGGAGAACCAATCACAATAGCACACCTTGCTCATAGATTAATGAACTCATTCTTCATATAACTCTGTGTTATGTCATTTTTATCCTTTTATTAAAATTAAAGATACACACAGAAAAGTTAAGAGATTTGTTCATATTTTCAGAAGTAATAAATTGTAGATAAGATTTAATCAAGATGTCCATCTTTTAATGTATTTATTTATTTATTTTATAATTGATTTATTTTTAATGTATTAGGATGACATGATTTGCAAACCATGCAGATTTCAAGGGTGTAACTTAATATAACACTATCTATACATCACATAGTACACCCTCCGCCTCAAGCAATGTCTCTTTCCTTTCAATTCCTGACCCTCTCACACCTGCACCCTTATGCCTCTATTTGCCCGTCCTTTTCCTCTGGTTATTGCCAACTTGTTGTCTGTATCTGTCTTTATGTATCTATGTTTTTTGGTTAATCATTTTTATTTATAAAGTTTTATAGTAAGTAAAAATATATGTCAAATCAAGTTATTATAATTTGTTGATTAACATAGGCACAATGCATCTTTTACAATCAATCCATTGTAAATTTTTGATTCGATAAACTCTTCACCTAAAATCTTTAAAAATCCCAAAATGTTTCTGTGTAAAATTTTATCCTTTAAAGTCACACTGTATTTTTACTTTTGTTCTTTCTTTCTAAGTGAAAATTAAATGAGTGAACTTTAAGTTTACCTTCTCATTAAACAAGCCAAATGCCAACTTTAAACCAGGAAATCTTCCAAAAATGTGTTAAAATCTTTTTCATTCAGACATTTCAGGACACCTACGAAAGAAAAAGAAATCCCCATAAAACTATTTTATTACATTAAACAACTTTTAGAAAAGGTGTACTAACTGGTCACAGACACATCAGAATGTGTTTCACAGAGTACACACACACAACGCATCTAATCTAAGTTCAGAATAAGTTCAGATAAATGAATGCCTGTCATTGAAAAAGCTTCCTAGTGTCAGGCCTGGCTGTTTTGGGGACTGTGCAGGGGGATCAAGCTGTGCTACACTTTGGGAACCCTGCCAGATGAATGACATTTCCTGAGAACATGGGCAGAATTTTAAGAGATTGCCTTGTTCTTCTTAAACAGTTGGGTTAAAGGGTATTTAAAAAGAAAAAAGAAACAGTCAACCTGCTGGGGATACTAGAGAGAAAGCCAAAAAATCTTTAAACTTAATTGACCTGAAAATAAGCTGTATGGCCAAAACTAAAAAATTCTCAGATTTTATGTTTTTTTTTTATTTTATTTTTTATTTGAAGGGAATCTAAAAATTGTCTATTTTTGGAAATATATATTTTAGAAAAGCACATGAGTAAATATTTTGATGGTGAAAGGAGTTGACTAGATTTTATCTAGCTCTCATCAAAATATACAGAAATACAGTACAGACTGCATAATATTTTAAAACAACCAACATTTTTATTGATGTTTTAATTATGCAACTGATATTATAATTAAATAGTATGAGGATGCGAACAAAGAATAAGATTAGAAATGTAAGATTAATAATTCTTTCAATAACCTAATATTTGAGAGCTTACTATTTGTGGGCACTTACTCTATTTCATTTATTTATTTGTTTGTTTGTTTGTTCATTTTACAGAGACAGAGACAAGGAGAGTCAGAGAAAGGGATAAATAGAGACAGACAGACAGGAACGAAGGGGGATGAGAAGCATCAATCATCAGTTTTTTGTTGCCGTTGTGACACCATAGTTGTTCATTGATTGCTTTCTCACATGTGCCTTGAGCGCCAGCCTTCAGCAGACAGAGCCACCCCCTGCTGGAGTCAGTGACCTTGGGTCCAAGCTGGTGAGCTTTTGCTCAAGCCAGATGGGCCCACGCTCAAGCTGGTGACCTCAGACTCCCGAACCTGGGTCTTCTGCATCCCAGTCCGACGCTCTATCCACTGCACCACCGCCTGGTCAGGCGACACTCTATTTTAAACAAAATATTAATTACTCTTTACTTTGATTCCTCTTTCAAAGAAACAAACAATAAAATCTGTTGAACATTTAGAATTCATAAATTTCTATTAAAAAACATAAAAGATTACATAAAATACTTATATTTGAAAATACACATAGCCATAAAATGACTTTTTAAATCTTTGATGTAATTTTTACTACAAAGATTTTGAATTTAGAATCAACTTATAATGGAAATTCAACTTAACATAATAATTTTCATTTACAAAATGATTTGTCAATTATTTTGTTATTCTTGTGATTATACTGTGTTTATGTCAAATAAAACACCTTAAAGATTTATATATATGAGCAATCATTTTGTCATTCAAAAGTTATTGCTTCAGAACTAAATTATTGAAGTTTCAAGTATAATTAGGTTGTGCAGTTTATTCAAAGGCCAATTTTAAAACATGTCCTCTGATCATTAGTGACTTAGAGTATATCTTGCCAAATGATCAGAGCTAAACAAGATATAAGCACTTCAACTGCAAATATGCATACATACAGCTTATGTCTTAAGATTCCTTTCACATCTATTCTAGAGATAGAGTATGTTCTGTTAGAAAAATAGAGAGGAAATGTTTAAATTAATTGCCTCTTTGAGGAAAAGTAAACAATAAAAAACATGCATACACAAACACACAGAAACTTTGTATCCTTAAAGGCCTCTCTTCATTACAAATTGTTTTCTCTCCAATGTTGCTTTGTGATCTAAGTGATTCTTCCATTTTCCTGAGTTGACAGTCCTCTAATCCAGATTTTTAATGTTTGGATTTTTATTCTTGCCAGCAAACACATTTTAGGTCCATTGTATACCTGAAGCTTAAAATTAGTGTTGATAAGTATGGACAAATCCTTTTCTAAAGGAGCTGAATTCTGATTCCCAACCACTACCATCTCCCACTCCTTCACTTCTTATGATGAGTAAGGAACTAGGAAATTTGCTCATTTATATCACAGTCCTGACTATCAGTCAATGGGAATGGCAGCTTTCTGTTCAATAGATTTTCTTCTAGAGACAGAATCAGTAGTAGTGGTGGAGATGAGAATATTCAGAAGAATATTAATGGGAAGAATCAGAGCTTCATGTTAATCCACGTGGAGTAAGAAAGACAAGTTTGATTTTATTTTTTCTATTTTTTTTATTTTTTGACAGAAACAGAGAAAGAGTCAGAGAGAGGGACAGATAGAACAGACAGGAAGGGAGAGAGATGAGGAGCATCAATTCTTTGTTGCAGACCCTAGTTGTTTGTTGATTGCTTTCTCATATGTGCCTCGATGGGGAGGGGGACTACGGTAGAGCGAGTGAACCCCTTGTTAAGCCAGCAACGTTGGATTCAAGCCAGCGACCTTGGGCTTCAAGCCAGTGACCTTTAGGCTCAGGCTAGCAACCATGGGTTCATGTCTATAATGCCACACTCAAGCCAGAGACCCCTCGCTCAAGCTGATGAGCCCGCCCTCAAGCTGGCGACCTCGGGGTTTTGGATCCACTACGTCCCAGTCCAACACTTTATCCACTACACCACCACCTGGTTGGGCAAGTTTGATTTCATAAAATAGCTGTAGCGGGGAAAATTTACCAGTAATGTCTGATGTTTATTCAAGCTAAATATCCTAGGTTCATCAGTAAAGTTTATAATAAGCTTATTGTGCTATTTTATTTGCAGTAGCCAGTTTCCTAGACTTTTATATATTCTTAAAATTTCTCTCTTTTATTCTAAATGAGAAGAAAATGATCCCTACCATGCTTTACAAATAATTACTGTCTTTTACTATCCAGATTGCTAATGTAGCACCCAGTGACACGATACATTTAAGTGTCTGTAAGAAATGACTCTGTCTTTGAAGTGATGTGGTTAATTCTTCAATACTATTTGTTTAGCATATTATTTGAAGGCTCTGCTCTAGTTAAATACTGCCTAAGGTACAAAAACTACATTTATAAAAGACTTAATATCTATGATATTTTAAGAGGTAGATTTCCAGCCCTGAAGCATTTTCACTACAAGGTTCCAACTTGTAGCTCGTGCTATTAATCAGCTTTATGACTTCACAAAACAAAAATAAATTTTTCTTTTATAGAAATTTTTGTTTATGTCTCTTTATATGTTTATTTTTTTGATTATAGAGAGAAAGGAAGAGAAAAAGAGAAAGAAGAAGAGAGAGAGAGAGAGAAAGAGAGAGAGAGACATCTGGTCCTATATGTATCCTGACCAGAGGTCAAACTGGCAACCACTGCGCTTCAGGGTGATGTTTTAACTAGCCTACCTTTCTGTAGGACTCTTTCATGTCTCTACTTCAGAATTTTCAGCAGAAAAGAAGAAAAAACATTTTAATGTAATGAATAATTCTCCATATACAGTTAAAGAAAAACATCTAGTTCCCAGCTACATCAATCCTGTGCCAAAACTACACTCATGAACTATTATGATGTAAAGTTTATTAGTGTGTGTGAATACATAATAGATTTATGTAAATGCACACTTATGTTTGCATCCATGAGTACACCTGCACGTACCTACATGTAAACATGTAAAACACATGAAAAGTAGACTTAGAGAAGAAAGGGATATAATAAGTGAGCTATTTAATTTGTACACCTGCACATACCTGCATGCAAACCTGTAGACACACATGAAAAGTAGATTTAGAGAAGAAAGGGATATAATATTGAATTATTTAATTTGTTCATCTTAATATTATATAAAGACACACATGTGTGCATGCATATATAAATATATATGAAATGAGATACTATTAATAATCATTTAAAGATAATAGGCATAAACCAGCCTTATATCTGGTAAAGCATGATGTATGTGAATAGACATGCACACACACATCACAGATTGTACATATTAAAGTGAATTTGTTTTAAGCTTTCTATTTTCAACTGGTTCTTTTGTGATCATATATATATATATTTACTAGTTTGGCATCCAGTCATTTTATTGAAAGGCCACAAAAGTTTTACAAACACATGACTTGTCAGAGTTGAGTTTATGTTTGTTATAAATTTGATAGTTACACTACTTAATTTAATATTCTTCAAATAGCAATGGTTCAAAAATGCCAGTGATTTCGAAGTACTTATATTTATAGATTGTGTAAGTGAATAATATTACAGGTTGTTTAGGCTTCTTTATTAAGTATGATTTGATATATACTTGGAATAAACTTCGGCCTATAAAAAAAAATGTGGCAGTACTAAAAACACATCTACTAAATAGAATCAACTGATTTTCTCCAATGCAGAATTTTCTTTTAAAGCACTTTGCTTTTCATAACATTAACTTACCAAGGACTAAATTGACATTAAATATTTTGTAATTTCAAAAGGGTAAAAGGATCTGTTTGAAATTCTTTCTAGGAAAGACTAAGTGGAATAATTGGATTTGAACAGATGGTCCTAAAAAATAAACATCACTGGGGTCATTAAAAAGGAAATGAGAGGGCATGATGTGTGATCAATATTACCAGTTTTTAAAATCTGTCTCAGTTTTATAATTTACTTTCTTTTTGTAAATGATGAAAGATGAGAGATGCAATAGCAAAATAATTATATATATGTATATACATATAGGTTTTAGTTGTGACCAGTTTTATTGCTGAGCCTTAAACACTTTTTCAGCTTAATCATCTTCATATACATGTATGTATTGTCAATCCATTACTGAATCTAAGAATATTCTCCACATCTATTTTATAAATATACACATACATGCACACAACATATATTATGCATATACATATTTGTGGCTTTGCACAGTGGTATTTATGACGTAAGATAGCAATAACTTGTCTATTCAATTCTTAACATTTCCAAATTTGAGAGGTGTATGACCTGGATAAGCCAACTCTGTAAAGCTCGTGTTTTCTTTAGTCTTTATTTTTTCCAGTTTACTTGATCTCTACTTTGCAAATGATTCTGATTTGCTTAACATTCCTTCTTCCCCTTTCTGGGAAGTGTACATCTGCTACTGACATCTGTCTTCTATCTTCTGTTGTAAATTATGAAGTGATGCCAGCTTCTTTTATCAACAAATTACCCTTAGAAGCATTTAGAGGTTATAATGATTCTTTGATTTTCTTTGATTCTTTATGAATTTGCAAAATGACTTGATGCTTATATTAGCTTTGTTTGTCTTTTTTCATATTTAATATTTATAGTTAGCAGGCACAGATGGTGTACTTTGTTATGTCCTGAAATGTTGCTATTTTTTTTCATTCCTTAATTACAGTAATGTCAGTCTGTAATGTTCTCAGCCTCTATTTCTAGTTGACATTGTAGATTTCACATTTGTTATATTACTTATTGAGCTGACTATGTTTGACACTGTGAAACATGCAGTAATATTTTTCTAACCTTGCTCTTCTTTTCATGTTTGTCTACATTGACCATGTGCCCTTGGTGGTAGATGATCCCTCAGTTTACTCTATTTTTTAAGTTTACAGATATTTTAGATATAGACAAGACAATGAAAAATGAGAAATAGAAAACAATTTGAATTTCAAGATAGCAGCTAGAAGTATTGTAGAAAAATGTACAAACCAATTTTTTTCTTTCTCTGCATTTTTAGAAATGCCCTTATGATTTCATAAAGAAAAAATGCATATCCTTATTTCACATTTTATAAGTTCTATATCTTTAAAAATGTGTTTAATGAAACCATATAATAACTTAATTCATAGAATTAAAAATGCTATTGATTTGTTCTCATCAACTTTTTTTGTTTTTGTTATTAGATTTTGTTCCAAATAACCTTTAAATTCAGAAAACTGGTGACAAATTATTACAAATCATTTTCTTCAAAACTTCAATAAATGCGCAAAGTTTACATTGTCACTCTCTTATGTCTTGCTTTTGAGTTATATTCTAGGCTTCCACAATAATTTTTCACTTTCCAACTCTGTTTAAATGTTATCAATGTTAATTTACTGATAATGCAAAATATTGTTTCTAATTAATTTGAATTTCTGATATCAAAACTATTCAAAATACATGTCTTTTTTTAGTAAGTAGTTTTTAAAAAATTATATTTGAGCATTCTTTCAAAAGTTTCCTGAAAAACAGACCTAGAAATAGAAGCCTCATATTCATTTAATAGTCCTGCTCTGGGCAATGAAATCCATTCTTTGCTTTTGTATTAAACATCAAACAAGATTACATAGATTTCTCCTCTACTACACCTGCCAGTGTCAGCCACCTCTTAAAAAGACATTTGTAGCATCACTAGAGACTGCTTTTCTCATAGCTCAATGAAAGCCCTACACACATATCAAAGGGTGTTATGTGACCTTTTTACTGTCAATTCTACTTTATCATTTTTTTCTAATTTCAACATAGAAATAGGGATATATAATATTCTGAAAGTATTATATTACATGAATAGCTGGGATTATAAAATATTTTCCAATTAGCTTTTTACTTTATTATGATAGTGACTACTCAGAGTAGCAAACCTGTCATTTGGTTCTCGTTCTTCACATGGAGCACCACTTGTCATAGTGACAAAAAACCAGAGACCAGATGAAATGCACTTAAGGGCCATGGGGAGGCAACAGCCTTGGTCAGCAGATCAAAAGACTGAAGCCCCATTTTCAGCCTTAGTCAGATATTTATTATGCAGCACAGATAACTCAAGGAAGCAGAAAGAAGTTTTCAAGGGGTGAAGTAAAGAATAAGAAACATGCTGACCTCTATTCTCTGTTTTGAGAGCCTAAATATTTTCTGTTACTATATCTTATACTGCTGTTTTGCTGTGTCCAGCATGCATTGTTTCCAGTATGAGGTCAGAGAGGCCCCTGGACTCTCATCTACTCAGGGCTTTCACCTTAGGGTGCCACCGTGTCTCTAACTGTTATCCTAACTCTGCATGTTTCACAGCACATTCCCACAGTCCCCACAGCTCTATCTATCTGTCAAACTCTATGGGAAAATATCTCTTTTACCCTTATATAGTCAATTTATTATTATGTAATATTAAAAGAACAATATTAAAGCTATTGATAAAGTATGCACAAACAAATGTTCACTTTCAGGTGAACATTTGGTCAAACCATTCTTCCTTTCCCAGGATGCACAGGTCTTCTTGGTTTTGGGCCTCATTTTCTGCAACTGCAGTAAATCAACCAGGTAACTTGAAAAAGGTGTCACCCTGCCTGAGAATCAGTTCCATCTCCTAATATTGTACTATTATTCTACCTGATAAGCAAACATTTCTCTTTTATAGTCAAATGATAGTTTTCAATGCCATATTATCACTTATTTTAAATCATTTACTTCTTTGGTAAAGATCTTTGCTTTTCTCGCACTGAAGAAAGTAAATATTCCAGATATGGTTTTGAAACATTAGTATATTTGATTGCTTTCTCTTCTCCAGAAAACCAGTAGAGCCTTACGCTAAGCATATTCATTCTCTATACACTTGTATGTCTTGACACTTAAGACTTTCCATGCATTCATGTACTGTGTAGAAAAGTGAACTCCGTGTCACACAATCCCCAACACCAAGTTCTATCTCATGTATCATGCTTCATGTGTGCTACTTCATTTTTTATATGATGCCTTTGTAAGCATTTTATTTTACAGATTCTCATGTTTTGTTAAGGATCTGAGAATTTTAAAAAGAAAGGGATTAAAGCTAGTTTAAATTTCTAGAAACTCTCAGTGAAGTGAATGAGATAGAGATAAAAACAAGCAGTTGTAAGATATTAAAAAATTGTGGAAGATATAAACTCACTTATTTACTGAACAAGATTACCCAACCCTAGTCGATGCAGCATAAGGTAAGCAGAATCAGCTTCTACCTGACCCATTGTGTGAGACCCCCACGCAAAGAGTGCTGAGCTGAGCTCCTCTCATTTTCATGACTCACAGAAGCACCAACCAAAATAATTATGGCTGTTCAGCTACTCTATCTGAGATAGTTAAGACACAGAGAGGATCTGAATAAAGCAAGTCATTGAATTGTGTGTGCATTTAAAAATGAGAGTGAGAAAAATGATCATTCTCTTCTTGTATTTAACAGAATATGTTCAACACATTAAAGCAGCATACATCTTTTCCTTTCCTGGCCTATTTACTTTCTCTTTTATACTTCCCAAACATCCTTACATTTTTTTCTTTACTTTGCAGCCAAGAAACTATTCATCTTTTCTGTTGAAACTTTACTGCAAACTTTTACGTCTTCCAAATGAACCAGCTGTTTCAAATGGGTATTCGAGGCATTTTGTCCTCACCTCTAGTTATATAAATTTTTTGTAAATAGGTATTTGCTATGTAAAGTATCCTACTCTGTACTAAAATTTACTTCCTGTGAATCTGAAAATTACACAATAGGTTGTGTATTATTTAAATAGGAGAGCAAGACAAATGCTTAATGGAGAAGGAAAAGGAGGCCAGAAACTATAATGAAGTAAGATGAGATCATCAACACACAATTCTGCACAAAATGTCTATTCCTTACATTTTTAGTCTTAATATCTAATCAGGTAGTTCCTTCCTATATTCATAATGTCTTGTACTTTATTGACTTACTGTGATGTTTATAAACTGTTTTCATATTAGAATACAAATTTTGTCAAAACCCCATTGTTTTTTCAAAACCATTAACATTTTTACTGCTTTGTCACTATTTGCATGTGTTCTACACTCTCAGCTCAGGATATTTTGTCATGTCATGCAAGAATTCTCAACTTTGAAAAACCACCCCCAGTCTTTTAAAAAACACTGCTAGGGGGCAATTTGGTCACATAATTAGCTTAATAATGATGATATTCTCACTGAGGGATAAGCCTTCCATACCATTTTTCTGCACTTTTGTCTTCTATTTTTGTACAGGCTTTCAGGTTAATGTATCTAAGCTTCAGAAACTATGCATTTGGGAAGTAGAACTTTTCATAATGTGTTCATATCATTTACAAATAATAATACTAAACAAAATTGTATGCCATGTGCAATGGAAACCGTTCATTATCTGAAACTGACATTATGGTATTGGATTGAAGTAGGAGACAAGAGAAGGAGGTGCTAAAGCTTCCAGTGAATTAGCTGTGTGCCAGGCACTGGTGTTCCAGAGCTTTGTTATTTTAGATCTTTTAATTTAAGAATAATTATATTAATATGTATTACTCTGAGCCATGCCTGGCACATATATATAAGGTATTAAGTAAGTGTGAGATTCCTTTTTCTCTGTTGGATTGAAAATACATTTATTCTAAGAAAAATAAAACAAAAAACATATCTTAACATATCTCTCTTTCTACCATTTAAAATCATTTATATTGGAATTATTTTTAACCTTTTTAATTATTATTTTCCATGATTCTCTATATTAGTTTTAAATTATTACTTTTACTTCTCCCCTATTCTTGATTAATCCATTTATTCTGAAATATAGAAAAGCACATGATTATATATACTAATTTAAAATAGATGACCTTTCACTTTTAACTTTCAAGTAATTTTTAATAGAATGCTAGTGTGCTTTCTTTTGCAGGCTAATTCCATTCGTAAGTTATTTATCAGGCTTAGAAAGCTTTATTAATTCTGGAGCTTTTTAAAACAGTAATATCTACTGTATTTTCACTGAATTAATTTCATTAAAATAAACTCTACTTGCTGAAAGTGAGAAAATTTTCTAGTTGAATCTTAATATTTTCTCATCTTCTCTACCACTGAGTTTTTAACAGACTACTGAAATTAAATATAATATATAAAGAAATTAAACTCTAAGCTCAACACTATTGTTTAAGATTTATTAAAACTTTAATTTTAATACCACATTTAATCAGTTTGGCATAGGGTTAAATCAAAGGTCACTATTCAAAAAATGGTTTTTTTTTATATTTTATATAATTTAAATATTTTTATTCTCTAAACTTGTATAACTTTAGAGGAAAGCTAGGTACACTAAAAGTGATAAAGTTAAAATTTAAAAAAGGAAAAGTGTTATAGTATAGTTTATATTTTAATATGTAGAAAATTAGGATTACAATAAATTTTTTAATATTGTCATTTCTATATTTTTATAAAAACCTAATACAATACCTAACATTATAAGTTAAAATATTATGTCTTTCTTATTTCCTTTTAATACATCCATGTTTTTGTTGCATTTGATTATTATTTGTTAACTTTTAAAGCAAAAGTGCATTAACTGCATGTTTAGGTAGAAAGCGCTCATTGAAATATTACTTAAATATATATACATAAAATAAAATTAAACTTTTAATGTTTATTGTATTTATTAACAACAAAACTGAGACAGTTTTAAGTAAAAAATGAACACTATAAAACCAGTAAAATCTATTTTTAAACCATTATATTAATGTGCTGTTTTGCAGAAATTAACCACCACTCAAATTATGAATCTAGCCATGACTATTGTGACTTAGGTGCATTTAACCTGATCATACTTATATTTCTGTGTATAAATTTACTTGCTCATCTATTGCTCAACTTTCTCTGTTTATACTATTAAAATAAAATCCCTCAGTTTTCCAAAGTCACAAGATAGTATTTGTCCTTCATCTGGCAGGAATTCTTTTGCACAATATAAAGTTAATATCTTTTTCTCATTACATCATGATAATTTAAGTGGTATTCTTTGGCTAGTGATTAAAAATAGAAAAAAAAACACTTAAGAAGTGATTAGAAAAACAGACAAACACATGAACAATGAAAAGAAAACATCACTCTGATATTAATGGTCATGAGCCAGCTGTTCAAAAATCCGTATATTAATATATGTGAGATACACATATTCTTATTAAAATTTTAAAAAGTTAAAATTAAATATTCAAGAAATCTTGGTCTCCAGACAATGTGGATTTCCATGTGCCCATGAACCTTCAGCCATATTAATATCATCATCTTGCTATTTTAATATTTGTTACCCATGGTGAATCTTGAATTTATGTATAATTTTGAACAAGACAGAAAAAGAGGTATTGAAAACTCATGACTATTGAATTAAATTTTGACCCAGTGAAATATATTCTGAGTTTACATGTCATAAGAATGTTTTTTATGGTGTTTAAAATACGAGAGGATAAAATCTGACTTTAAAAATTAACATTGATTTGTTCATCAACTGTTGAAATAAATCACTGTAATAGAATTGTTTAAAAATATAACACTGAGACAAAAATGTGTAAACTCTGTGTGTGCTTGTGTTATGAGCATCTCTATTTTATATTAGATTCACTTTCATATTTGTCATCCTTAGTTTGTTGACTACATATCCTTAATTTTCTGACACAGTCTCAATTTCAAAAAACTATGTTCTCAAACAATATGTCCCCGTTGTACTATACACTGTGAGATTTTTCAAATATCTTTTATCACAACATCCTTTAGCAAAAAATAAGTTTAAAAAGTAACCTTTTCTTTTAAAATGTATTTTAAATCTGTACTCTTTCAAATAAATCTATGACAGAAGACAGAATGGAAGGATCAAACAGCTGAAACAAAAAGGCATGTTTGCCAAGAGTGCCATCAAATTAGTGAACAATCCCTAAAATTGTTTAATACAGTATGCAAGTGTTTTATCTTAAATACCAACACTACTAACTACAGCCCTGAAATATCAAACTTGAATTAGTTAAAGTAATAACGACTGAAAGAAAGTTATGTATAGCTATTTGGCAGGTTTTACACAATCTTTCATAGATAGTTTAATAATTATATATCTATAAATATATAATAAATATTCACAAATAGGCATGCATACATGCATTAGTAGTTAATTTTACATGGAGATTAATTATATTAAATGAATTAAAATATTTATGTATTTAAAATTATTTTATATCTTTGATATTCATAATAAATATAGATTCACAACAAATAACTAATAATAATGAATAAAACATTTTTTAAAATCAGTTGTGTGTATAAATGTATAAATAAACACATATACATATATTTGGACATATTGAATTAAATTTTATGTTATTATTTAAATAAAAATGTCCCATAAAATTTACCTTACTTCTATTTCATAAAGGAAGATGAAGGAGATTTTATTTTTAATATCTGACAATAAGAACAATGTCTAAAATATTTGTCAGTCATCAAGATTTGTGCACTGAAAAATCAGGGGTACTTCTCCAACCAACATTTTTGGCTTAACAGTGGGTACTGGCTAATATCTACTCTGCCTAACATTGGCTATATAGCAAGTAGCATTCCAGAGCAAAACAAGTAGTCATAAAAAATACTTTAAGAAAATCGAAAGGGTATACTGAATAGGTTTCAAATTGTAGAAAAAAAAATAAAATCCATTATCTGTTTATGTGTCATTGCCATTTCTGGCCAAGAACTGATAATGCGGTTACAAAGAATAGGAAGCTACAGAATAGGCCCCACAGAGTGATGGTCCAGTATGACAACTTCAACATTTACACCTGCTTTCCCCATGTAGTACTGTGTAAATTTAAAACAAGTTACCGCACCTTTATGTTTCCTCATAGGCCAAATGGAGAAAACAAGTTGTTACCTGAGGAGTTGTTTAGAAGATTTAATTAATACATATACTTGAAAAAATCATTAGCCTGACATTTAGTGCATGCTAAATATTATTTTCAGTGACAAAAAATTATAATTTTATGAACTATGTTTGCTAACTTTCCATTAATTAGAAGCCTTTCATCAAGAAATAAAACTTTTTTTGTGTGTGTGACAGTGACAGAGACAGAGAGAGGAATAGACAGACAGGAAGAGAGAGATGTGAGAAGCATCAATTCTTCATTGTAGCACCTTAGTTGTTCATTGATTGCTTTCTCATATATGCCTTGACCAGGGGGCTACAGCAGACCGAGTGACCCCTTGCTCAAGCCAGGGATGTTGGGCTCAAGGTGGTGAGCCTTGCTCAAACCAGATGAGCACACGCTTAAACCAGCAACCATGGGGTTTTGAACCCAAGTCTTCTGCGTCCCAGTTCGATGCTCTTCCACTGCACCAGCACCTGGTCAGGCGAAATAAATAACCTTTTAAGTGAAGTCATTTTTTTCTAAAATCTTTATTATGTAAAAAAACATTTGATTATAACATATCTCAAAATAAACTTACTTTCTAAATATAACTATTTTATAATGATTCTAAAGATTCACATGCTAAATTAAGCTATTACATTATAAAAACAATAATAAACTCAATAACTCATAATGACAATAACTTCCTAACTCATCTGAAATGTAATACCAGAGAATAAGCAATTAAGATTGAAGAATAAACAAGATATCTTTGCTTGATGTTATATTTAGTATAAAATGTTTCTAACGCCAAAGAACTTGAAGCTATATTTCTTTGACTATTTTTCTACTTAATTTATTTTATTTCTTAATTATAGTTGACATAAAATGCAATATTAGTTTCAGGTGTACAACATAGTGATTAAACATTTATATACCTTACAGAGTGATCACTCAATAAAACAAATATCTGTCCAGCAGCATACATACTTATGACAATATTTGTCTATATTTCTTATGCTGACTCTTATATTCCTATGGTTGCTTTTATAAGTTACCATTTTTACTTCTTAATCCTTTTCACCTTATATAAAATTTCTGAACTGGCTATGAATAATTTGCATTATGTTTATTCTAAATATAATAAAAGTTTTATGTTATGAAACTTTCATGTTTCAGAAATAAAATTGATACATATGTCTGGTTTCATTGACCTTGACTTTAATTTTTTGAAGAAAATAATTACCTGCTTCTTTCCAGGAAGAGTTAATACAATGAGGCAGAAGCAATACTATAATACTATCCAGGAGGAATTAGATTCCAGATTATATTAATCACTGTCTACATCCTCTCATCTTTGTGACACAGACATGAAGGACAAAAATTAAGGCCAAGGATTAAAACAGAACCATTGTGCCAAAAGTGACAACATACATTTTCCGAAAACTGTTAGAATTTATTTTAAAACAATAAAAAAGATGACATTCCCTTTCTACAAATGGTCTCTAATAAAATGACAGCATTGTCAGCTCATGTTTTAATGATAATTTTAGGGACCTAATTGTTACTGTTCTCTGTAAGCAAAAATATAACATTTATTATTATAACAAAATTTTTACAATAGAAAAATATTTTTGTAAAAAAGTTTAAAAAATTAATTTTATATGTATTTTTCTTCCTAGAAAAGAAACAAGGAATATAGAACTTTAAACACAAAAACACAGGTTACTAGGTTTTATTTAATGCCCACAGAAATAGTCACTGATTGTCTCTTGCAAGTAGGAATATTAGGAAACTGATCATTTCTTTTAAAACAATTTTGAAATAGCTGTAGATTTTTCCCTCAAATTAGAAATTCAAGAAGTGTTACACAAGCCCACAGCGACACACACATAAGCAATATTCTCCAATGGTGTTTGTTAAACATAATAATTAACTTGATTATTTTCTTTAGTGTAACTTAAATTTGGAGATTCTAATATCGAATGTGGATTCCTTATGTATAAATTGTAAGCTTGTTACCCAGGTAATAGTGTCATTTATACTTGGTATAGCAATTTAAATCCACTCTAATTTATATAGCAATGTCAATTTATTTGTTCGATATTCAAATGTGATGCTATACTTAGTTTGAAATACTGTATTTTTATTTTCCTATGAGTCATTTCTGGATGTGACTTCCTATTTTTGTACATAAGATTTAATTATTTATTATTTAGTTTTAAATAAATAATTCATGTAATTTATAATTTTACTCACAGAAACCAACCATTTCTACATATATCTATATACTTATATAATTATATGTAATATATAGTTTTATATATTTATAAAAAATAAAAATAAAAGTGAGTAAAAGTTATCCATTATCTTTGACATATAAAATATAACTAAAAACAGCATTAACAATAAAATCGTCCATATATATATATATATATATAATATATATATATATATATATATATATATATATATATATATATATTATATATATATATATATATATAAACCCTGAAAGCAATAACCTCTTTTTGCCCTTTTCACTGTCTTTACAAGTCTGGAACATCTGGGGATTCAGCTGAAGAGCTAAGAAAGCTTTGAAAATCTCTGTTCTTATTAACACCTGATTTTTGACCTTGAGGTTCTCATCTGCTCTCTTTATATGAATTCCGTAACACATACAGAGTATAATTCTAATGTAATAATATCTTTGGCATACCTTAATAGAAATAATATTAAAAACTAGTCTTTTTAAAAATTAAATGTTTCCAAGATTGCTACTAACACTAACATAATGGAAGCCTTTAAAGTATTAGCTTAAATAGGTATTCTTTCTAGTTAATTCCTTACAATACAATAGTGTCTTGTGTTTAGATATTATTTTAAGAAATTTACATAAAGATGAGAATGCTCAAAGAAGAAATCTTAAAAGAAAAATAGAAGTTTGATATGTTTTGAAAAGCATCACTATCTAGTGTGTAATCATTGTTTTGATGGCGTTTTATTTCCAAATAAAAGCAAGTAAAATATACAGTGATGTAAAAAATTAGGTGTCAATTATGCTTTTACAGGTAAATTAAATCAGTTTTTGTGATTGATAACTTTAGAAAAAAGTTCAAAGCTAGTTCATCAATAAATTTATTGTATTTTACAATAGAATCACACATTTTCTTTATTTAGTTTATTTCAATATTTTATCTTACTGCTATATAATCTTATTACTTTCATTAAATCTATTTTATTGATTTTTAGAAAGGGAGAGGGAGAGGAAGAGAAGGGAGAGGAGTGGGAAGCGTCAATTTGTAGTAGTTACTTCCCATATGTGCCTTGACAGAGCAAGCCCAGGGTTTCCAAAAAGCAACCTCTGTGTTCCAGGTCAATGCTTTACCTACTGCTCTACCACAGGTCAGGCTACTTTTATTAAATTTAAGCCTAAATTTAGCAAAAGCAGGACTGATAAATATTTCTCCTGAAATATCTTTCTTAGTTCATCTTTGTGTCCTGACATGATATTATAATCTAAAATTTTTCTGAAAACAGTATTATCTTAGACATTCCATAATTGATTTTAAATGAATATTATGTAACTATTTAATTTGACCATACACATACAAATTATATCCAACCTGAGGATCTTACATCACTAATTGCCCAGGTATTGATGGACATATGGTATGCACTAACACAAAAATAATAATATATTCTTTTTCAGTTCTCTGCTTTTAGCTGATTTAGTGAAAACTGCTTAAATAAAAACAAACTTTTTAAATATTTCTGAGTACATGAAAAAAACTTACAAAGTTTAAGAGTATCTTGTATTCTTATATCTTCCATTCTGAGGACAATATTTTCAACTGGGTATTATCTCTGATAACTTCAACTCTTGCTATTGTAAAATCACTTCCATTCCCAAATATCTATCAGTGTGTGTGTTCTTCAGTTTATCTTCTGAGAGCAGATATATCAAAATAAATTTTGAATATACCTGGTCTTGGCTAGTTTGCCTAGTGGTAGAGCGTTGAACAGTGTGTGTATGTCTAGGTTTATTTCCCATTCAGGGCACACAGGAGAAGTGCCCATTTGCTTCTCTACCAATCTCCCTCTCCTTTTCTCTGTGTCTCTGTCTCTCTTCGCCTTCCTGCAGCCAACTTGAACAAATTGGCCCCAGGTGCTGAGGATGGCTTCATGGCCTCCACCTCAGGAGCTGAAAAAAGCTTGGTTGCTGAGCAATGGAACAATGTTTCAGATGGACAGAACATCGCCTTCTAGTGGATTTGCCAGGTGGATCCTGGTCAGAGCACATACAGGAGTCTGTCTCTACCTCTGTTCCTCCCACTGAATAAAAGAAAAGTTTGTTAAAATATATTTATAGCTACTTCAAAGTCTTGACAAAAAAAAAAAAATCATATGATCTTCACATTTAACCCAGTATTTCCAGAAGATTTATAAGTAGATTGACCTTTCTCCTGACAAAATTCTCTAAAGTCTAGAATACTATGTTTTAAATAAACTAACATTAGTAATGAGAAAGGAACAAGTTTTGGTCTGGCTGGTTGACTCAGTGGATAGAGTGTCGGTTCGGTGTGTGGAGTTCCAGGTTTGATCCCAGGTCAGTGCACACATGAGAAGTGAACATCTGCTTTTCTTCCCCTCCCTCTTCACTTTTTTCCCTCTTCCCCTGCCTCAGCCAGGGGCTCAACTGGTTTAAGCATTGGCCCCAGGCACTGAAGACAGTTTGGTTGGTTTGAGTTTAGACCTCAGACACTAAAAATAGCTTGGTTGATTTGAGCATTGGCCCAAGACAGGGGTTGCTGAGCAGAAGTCTGTCTCTCTGTCTCTCCCTTCCTCTCACATTAAAACAAAATAAAACAACAAAAACAAGTTTTAAGAAGTAGTATGAGGTGTTCGCTTTTGGACAAGTTGAGGTACTTATAAGTGTTCCATTTGGAATTATCCAACAGACGGGTAGAAATATAGTTTTATTTTAGTCTCTCTTTAGTCAATGCTTTCTGGTACATATTATTGTGTAATAAAGAGATACACTTTTTCCCCAAACTAGTTTAGCCATTACCTCTTCCCCACATCTTCTCCTTAATTTTGGCCTTTTTAGGCTCTTGTATAAGCCAAAGCAATTACCCTACCACCTATGAAGATAAGTTTATCCCTGGATTCAGTAATTTATCTTTCCAAATAGAGCAAATGATCAGGTGCTGTAAAGTTCTGCCTGACGGAATCATTTCCCATAACCACTGTCATTCAGGATTACTCTTGAGTGGGGCTGTGGTGAAGAAGGTACATTTTAGTTTGTACCCACATTCTTGCCCTACTCCTGCATAAAACAAGCTTGGCCTTTTTCTGTCTCTGTCAGCTGATTATAGGGAGTCTCTTATAAGGATATACCTTAAGGATATAAGGGTCCCTTATAAGATTATAGCGAGCTGAAAGAAAGTCAAGCATGTTTGAATCAACTGTTCATACAGCTTACTTTTGTCTTCTGAATCTAATCAAGCCCAATCTTATGTCTGCCATTTCCATTTTACAATGAATTGCTGCTGGTGTCACTAAATGTATGGCTTAATGTTTCTTACATTCCTAGATTCAGGACAGACAATTTTAGCTGTGTGAGATCCTTGTCCTGGGTTTGGTCCCAAATGTGAGTGTCTCTTTGGACCAAAAGATAAATATCTCTATAATTACTACTCAGGAGACTGCCATGCTTTCCTTTACATTTCTGATTAATCTTTATGAGACTGCCATATTCTTTACTCCTTTACCAATGGCAATTAGCAGCGACAACCTAATTCTACAATCCTTATAGTTACTATTTTCACCATATCCCTTAAAACAGCATTATCACACCAGCAATTACATTTTGATTCCAGTCCACTACCGAAAGCCTTGGAATTCATAGTGCTATAAATTCCAGGAAGTAGCAAAATTTAATCTGTCATAGATATAAGAAAGTAAATTATACGATCAACATTAATTTAAAAAATTGACATATTTAAATTCTACTGTCTGAGTGAGGTATTGACTATGCCTTATATTAACTAATAAAATGAATTTCTGTTTTGTGTTTGTTTTTGTTTGTGTCCTTGATTTTAAGTACTCAGAGAAGTGGGAAAAAATATGCACACACTTATTACTTGGGGCTGATCATTTCATTTGGACATCTGCATTTGATGCTCAGCTACATCTTTTTAAATGGTTATTTAGAAGAAATTTGAACATAAACCTCTTTTACATGATCATTATCAATAAATATCAATTTAATCTACTACATGTTAAGAAGCAAAGGAAGATTGGAGGTCTGAGACAACATTTTAACCATATTTAATTAAGTTATGGGAGTGAAGTATTTCTAGATATAATTAAATAGATCATTTGATTTGTGAACTTACGTCTTTCTTTATATAATAATAATTCTCCATGATGGTCAAATATATAGATTTAATATTTTGAATTACTTGTTGTTTTTTCTACCAAACTGACATATCTAAAGTTCGTTTTTTATTAAAATAAATTCATGAAAAATAAAACATTTATTATTAAAATAAGAATTTTAAGTCTAAGGAATGTATTTCTGCTGTTTTTTTAACATCAATACAACATCATCACAGTGATGTACTGTCCTGATAAATCCTCTCAGAGACATCATTGTGTTGATATATTATGACTCACATATACATCATCATGGTCATCATGATGCTTTATTAACATCATATATCACAAAAATGATAGGACTTTGATGATGTAGAATTTCCCATAAAATAGTGGTGACAAAAATCATCACTCTTCGAAAAATGCTGTGTAACTTCATTTCTGATAAGTTAATAAATATACCATTTAACCTTTCCTAACCTGTCTCAAAAATACAAACAATATATGATTCTTTTGAGACACAAAGTGAATTTTGGAATGCAACATGCATGCAGTTTTCATTATAACATTTCCCCACATTGATCAATCTGATTTTTTCCCATTAATTTTGAATTGAAATGTTTTTCTGGTCTTTCAACCAACCACAAACTGGCTTTTCTCCCCATATCAATCAGTTGAGGGAAATCTGTCACAGACTGTTACTGTAAAGCAGAAAACCAAGTTGCAGTGGCTTAGTCAATATAAACATTTGTTTCTTCTGCTGTAGTGTAGATACCTGAGTACTCCAAGATGGTAAGTGGTTCTACCACAAGCTAAAATGTAACTTGCCAATTAATTCTAACTTGCTCTGTGATCTTCTAGGGCATGTTCTTCATTCACATGTTAAAATGTCTCACAACCAAGATACACACTTTGCAGACAAAGGAGAAGGGAAAAGGTAATGGAGGACAAGGAGTTTCTTTTGAAAAAAGTAATACAGAACTTTACAAGGAGTAGCCTACACGAAATGATAAAATTATATAAAACAATAATATTATTCTTGCAAATTTTATATATTTATCACATTAAACAATTTATGCATTATATTTCTTAAGATTTATTAAGTAAATTTATCGACAATACTTAGAACACTTTATGAAAGTATTTACTGAGCTCCAAGATACATATTTGTTACCAAGTTATCAAAAAGCACGTGAATCTTAGGAGTTGTTCAATACTACTCATCATATTCATTATTGTATGCCATATGTACAAATAAACCACTCTTATTGACCATAAATAAATATAAGTAAATAAATAAATTATAGCAATAAATAATATTGCTATACTGATTTGTGGCAGTACGATTTATTGAAACTCAATTTCTCAATAAGATTCAGAATAAAAATTTTTAAGCCCATGGTTGGATTCTATATGTTAAAATGAGATATGATGTCTAATCAATTCTATTATTAATTTTTGATTGTATAAAGAGGTTGTGTTGTTAACAAAATGTCTCTGAATTTTTAAAACTCCTGTCAGGTTGCCTGACCAGGAGGTGGCGCAGTGGATAGAGCGTCGAACTGGGATGGGGAAGACCCAGGTTCGAGACCCTGAGGACACCAACTTAAGCGTGGGACCCATCTGGCTTGAGCAAAAGCTCATCAGCTTGTACCCAAGGTCACTGGTTCCAGCAAGGGGTTGCTCGGTTTGCTGAAGGCCCGCGGTCAAGGCACATGTGAAAAAGCAATCAATGAACAACTAAGGTGTCACAATGGCAACGAAAAACTAATGATAGATGCTTCTCACCTTTCTCAATTCCTGTCTGTCTGTCCTGATATATCCCTCTCTCTGACTCCATCTCTGTTTCTGAAAAAAATAAATAAATGAAAATTTAAAACTCCTGTCAGGTTATAATTCAAACATAAAATAGTGACATATCACAAAAATATAAATACTAAAAACTTGGTTATTTTTTTCTTCTTTGATAAAGACAGAAAATGAAAAACTAATTGATCTACAAAAGGATTGGTACTCAATAAATACAACTCTGAACTTTATTAATTTCATGCCATAAAAGTTCTAACAAGGGTGAAGTTTAAATGTCTGCAATCATTGTTTTTTCAGTCTATTGCAACTTTTTTGCCCAATTTGATCAGAAAGAATTGTGGAAATATTTTGTAAAAGTTATTTCAATAGTCTATGTCAATATTATACTTTTAAACAAATTAGTTTTATATTTCTTGGACTTTACATATCTTTGTCAAAATATATGTATATATATATATATATATTTCTCATTCAGTCTATAGAATGAATAAGCCTACTATGTTATCATATTTGCATAAGAACTGATCAATATTGTATCAATACACCAAACCTCACTTACTTTCTGTCAGATAAAGTGGAGCTTCATTTTTTTTAAATTTATTTTATTTTTTTTTACAGGAACAGAGAGAGAGTCAGAGAGAGGAATATATAGGGACAGACAGACAGGAGCGGAGAGAGGTGAGAAGCATCAGTCATTAGTTTTTTGTTGCCGATGCGACACCATAGTTGTTCATTGATTGCTTTCTCACATGTGCCTTGACTGCAGGCCTTCAGCAGACCGAGCAACCCCTTGCTGGAACCAGTGACCTTGGGTCCAAGCTGGCGAGCTTTTAGCTCAAGCCAGAAGGGCCCACGCTCAAGCTGGCAAGATCGGAGTCTCGAACCTGGGTCTTCCACATCCCAGTTCGACGCTCTATCCACTGCGTCACCGCCTGGTCAGGCTGAGCTTCATTTCTGAGATAGATAATCCTGCTTATGTTCATGGCTTGGAAAATTATAAATACAATGAAAAATATATTCCAGAAAAAGTCTTCTGAACTGCATTATTGATAGCAATTAAATTATGATTAACACAGATCTAACAAAGTAATAAGTTTTATTAACATTAATAAATCCATATACTATTTATTATTGCTTAATTTTAAAAATTATAACAGAGCTAAAATTATAAAATATTTATTAAACAATTTGAATAGAAGACATTATTATAATCATAATTTAGGCATGAGTATATTAAAGTGTGGTATTCTTTAAAAATATTTAAGACTAAAATGTAAATATTCAGTTATAAATCCATTAATATTATCAAACATCATTACCAAAGTCTTATAGCTAAGGAGATGAAGCTTATATTTTTTAAATGACTAGATTTAGCAACTGGTATTGATTTTATAGTTTTGTTCCTTGAAGTTAGAATAGGTCAAACATTTAGAGATAAAATAATATAAGAATAGATTGTAATCAGAATAAATATTTTATGATTTGATTTATAGAAATTGGTTGTAAATAACTTTGTAAATAATGGGCATATTGCAGATTAAAATTCTTTAACTTTGAGTCATATCTAGTATAAACCTAAAAATATGATATTTTTTAAAACATTCAGTTACATTTGATTGTATCAGAGCCAATGACTTGAATGTTTTTTGCTGTTTGCAGGTAATTTCTGTTTCAGCAGTTACAGCTGGGAATACACTGGAAAATAGTTTATTATGTTTAAGTTTTTGGAAAAAATAGAATTTTTTAAAAATCTGAGCTTACTTTAATTTGGACTCACCACACACTCTTACAGGGGCCATTTTTACTTGAAAACATTTAGGAAATGGAAGATGTATATTCTCCCTTTGCCCATATTCTGTACTATATTAAATTTAACAATATACCAACAAGGCCAAATACTCCATTCCTAAATATGCTTATATAGAGAAAGACTGGAAGGGCCTGACTTGTTTACTGTGCCATGATTAATCACAAAAACATCCTCTTGAAGCAACTTTCTGTTTCCTTTTTGTTTGATTCTGTGGAAATTTTACACATGGAGTAATATACCGTATTAAAATTAATGTCAGGGAAGAATATCTTTGTTTTGTAAATTTGGAAGAATCATTTTGCAAAAGAGGAAGTAGGAAAGGGATACTAACATGGGATAAATATGGATGTAGACCAGTAGTTTTTAACTGCCGATTAGCCAGAAATTTTGTGTTGGTTCGTAAAAATGTTAACCAACTTTATGTTGCATGAACATTATAGAAAACTACTGATGTAGACTATCTAATGACTGTGATTTCTAAAAACTGTTATTACATTCGAATATTTCGAAAATTTTGGTGTATTCTCAGGTGTTATTCCTACCTGTTTAAATACCAATGGTCTCAAGTAATCTATTATTTAACTTGATAATGGCAGGGCTTGTTTGTGTGTTGTGCTTCTTAGCTACTAATTCATTAACTATTTATGAATTAACTTACATAGATTATCTGATTAACATACCTTAATTGTATTTAATTTCACAAAATATAAAACAAGCCTGAACTGCACTTCTGCCTAAGACTAGGTAATTGGTCTTGGCAAGGGAATGGCTGAAACTTGAAGCAATGAATATAAAATGGTAGCATTTAGCACAACCACTGATTAATTCAGCTATTTCTCATTTAACAGTTTATTAAACCACTCCTGGTTTCCTTAAGTTCTCTTAACACTAGATGCCTTTTCTCTATGTGTGATAAGGAAAAAGTAGGAAAGAACAGAAGGTGTATTGGAAAAATAGTTTTTTAAATTGTAGTTTTACAAAAATATTTAAATGTCTATTTAAAGTGAATGAATATTAGAGTCATCAGAAGACACAATTTTGAAAAAAAAATACTCCTTTTTATTGAAATAAGAATATTTTATTTTTTATTAATTTATAGCTTATTTATTTATTTTTACATCACCCAGAGTTGATACTGAAGTATAAGAAATAAGTCCTGAAATCTGGATATAATAACAGTTATCATCAAAATGAAAGATTCTCTTAGGTCTTCTTTAAAAAGCATATAGTCTAAGAAAAAGGATGTATTTTAAATAGCAAGCAACTTTTGAAACAGTATATAGTGATGACATAAACTAATTTTTAAAACATTGTTATATATTTACAAATATGTGTGTATAGCTTCTGTATGGCTTCCATATTATTGTCATGAGACATTTAGAACAGTACATTTGTTATTTAATGGTTTATACCATCAAAATATTTTCTTTAAAAACTTGTGCCAAAAATGTTATATATTTAACAACCCTTATTTCAGGAGGGTTTTCTCTAACATAAAATGGTTACAAATTAGGTTCAAAACATGACCAAACTTAAAAAATCTCATTTTATTCATGGAACTGGGACAGTTAAAATCCATCAGCCATTTTATACATTGTACTTATTAATTATAATTCTAATTTAAGAAAGAGTCTTTATATAGAAACTACATGTTGACCTAATCCTATACCATATTCATTGATCTCACTCAAACCTCTGTATACTCCAATTTTAGATTCTATCCTGGACCACATTCACCATTTTTGACATTATAGCTTTATGTATATCTATCATTTTGAAATATGAATATCATAGTTCAATTGTAAAATATCTTGACTTTTTATATTTTGCTGTACTATCAACACAGTAATAAAAATATACAGGTTATCTAACATAATAACAGGACCAGATTATCAATTCACATTTTATGTGGTAAATAGAAAAACAAAGAACAAACAAACAAAAATACGCAGCCAATTAGACTCATACTGAATTAATAACTGCATTTAAAATTTTCTTTCTGAACATTAAGAGTAAGTAGCTTCTTCCAAAAGAAATATATATATATATATATTTGTAGTCCTGGCTGATTGGCTCAGTGGTAGAGCATTGGCCCGGCGTGTGGATGTCTCATGTTCAATTCCCAGCCAGAGCACACGGAGAAATGCCCATCTGCTTCTGCACCATTCCCCCCCTTCTTTCTCTCTATCCCTCTCTTCCCCTCCTACAGCTAAGGTTCCAATGGAGCAAAGTTGGCCTGGGAGCTGAGATCGGCTTCATTGCGTCTGCCTTAGGTGCTAGAATGGCTCCAGTTGCAAAGGAGCGATGCCCCAGATGAACAGAGCATCATCTCCTAGTGGGCTTGCTGTGTGGATTTTGGTCGAGCCTATGTGGTAGTTTGTCTCTCTACCTTTCCACTTCTCACTTCAGAAAAATACAAAATAAAATAGATTTGCAATCCAAATTAATCTCAGAGTAAATTTGTTACACATAATAGAAATTGTTTTACAATAGACATGTTCAAAATAGCTATACAATATCAAGGCCCCCAACTGCAAGCAATATCATTGCTTCTTTTTTATTAGAAAAACTAAGTTATATAAAATATTGGAATTTTATTCCCAAATCTAGTGTTTGAAATAGTTTTTTACACTTATGGTGGCAACTGCCCCTTTTTGACAGTATAATTTTATTGATTCCATGGAGTTACAGCACTAATTCATTATTTCTTCTTTCTTTTAACATACACACACACACACTTACACTTTTACTCAAGACCAACCAGAATCATTTTAACCTATCAAACTTGGTGGTAGGCATTTACTGCCAAATCATTTTTGGGTTTTCAGAATCACTGTGAACTCTTTTTCCCTCCCATTATAATAAGAGGATAAAAGATTCGTAATCATGGAAAATAGCTAGATTAATACTTATTAGTATTGTTGAATTATTTAACCTTCCATAAGATTATTAGTAGTGCCACTTACTATTATCTTGATTTTATTAAACAAAACCATGAATAATTACACTAATATCTCTGAACTAAGTGAATAGCTAGAAAACATTTACAAAAATATTCATTAGCCACACACATAAAAGGCTGTATATGGTCCTGTGGACTCAATACATGGTACTCCCTGATTCTTTAGCTCTGTGAGGATTTGAGAATCAATTAATTACTGTTTCATAGATTCTGTCCAATATAATCTGAAAATTTGTTATATTCTTAGATTTTGTACGCTTTATTCTTTTAACCATATTAAAAGAGAAATTACACTTTGATTTTTCACAACAAATACAGAAATATAAACACAAAAGAATTTGAATCATTTTTTGTTAGTCTGTTCAAACTCAAAAAGCCTACTCTTTAGCTTAATATACATCAGAGTTTTGGATTAAATGATACACAAGATAGTACCTGAATGTTGGTTTCAAATTCCCAAAAGACTATACAATATTAATTTGAAATAGTCATTTTGTAAAAACAATAATTTCTTTCACCTAATCAATATTTGTATCACTTTCTATCACTTCCCAGCTTTATCACTTTCTAATGACAGTAAAGGTATTACTTAGGTTCCCTTGAGGCATGAGTACAATCTTAGTAACTTTCATCAGCAATATGACAACCTTAAGCCTAGAAAAACCTATAGATGTAGGCTTTATTCCTAGAAGTTGCAAGTACATGAATTATTTTGACTGATGTATCTTGGAGTCTTGTGTGATGATAATAAATATAGGGTGATTTTTTTTGGAATAAATAAATGTTGTCCCTCTACACAATGATTGCCGGTTCATCCCCCATCAGTGTACATACAATAATCAACCAATAGATGTATAAATAAGTGGGAAAACAAATTAATGTTATTCTCTCTCTTTCTCCCTTTTTTTTGTTCTAAGATAATAAATAAAATATATTTTTAAAGACACACACACACAAAAGACTTAAGAAGGCTTGTATTAGATACAGCGATTAGACTATTGGATGATTTATGACATTAAGACAGAGAATTATTGGCACATTGACTTTCCAGTTATTCTGAATCCAGGGAGAAGACAAGGGAAATAAGTGGGGAGACTAAGGAAGTCAAAAGTGACTAATAATTTTGAGTGCCAAAGGGTATATGCACCTCAATTTGTCTTCTTGCTTTATCACTAAGGTTACTCCTGGTTACACAGGAAGGGGAAATGAGAAAATGTTGACAAATTATTAGAGAAAAGATAGTTTTGGAGCCTAATCTCAGTGTATTACTCAGTATCCACATCTCATATTTCTCCCTAACAGTCATATCACTTCTTAAGATATGAATACATTATGTTGCATGCATCTTTAGAAATAACACAACCCTTTAAAAGGCCATTATTTTTTTTTATTTCTACAAATGTACAACACAAGTGAGCCAACTATTTCTACATTTTAGAACAATGACAGTTGCCGAGGAATGGAAGAGTAATAGGAGTCATCCATATGCATGATGAGAAATATGACAAGGCAGTGGCTGTTACTAGAATCAATGCTTAGACCAGACCAGGTATTTAGGGGAAACAATGGAATAAATGGCCCAACCTCAGAATGAACAATTCTGAACTTATCTGTAACATTCATGTCCTACTCGTTCCAAAGACAAAGACTTACAATTAAGGTCTCATTTATAATTTGAATAGTAAGGTCTGAATCATATATTTACTGTTGTTCAGACTATTGAAGTTTGTAGTTGTATTTGGGTTATGTATAGTCTGTGAACTTATGCTGGTTTTGGATAACATATTTTCTCTTTCTACCCTAAGTTTTGTTTTTTTTCCCTTGTTTACTTGTTTATGATGTTTCACTAAACAGTATAGAAATAAAACTTTAAAATCGGCCTGACCAGGTGGTGGTGCAGTGGATTGAGTGTCGGACTAGGATGTGGAGGACCCAGGTCGAGACTCCGAGATTGCCAGCTTGAGTGCGGGCTCATCTGGCTTGAGCAAAAAGCTCACCAGCTTGAACCCAAGGTCGCTGGCTCGAGCAAGGGGTTACTTGGTCTGCTGAAGGCCTGCAGTCAAGGCACATATGAGAAAGCAATCAATGAACAACTAAGGTGTCATAACGAAAAACTGATGATTGACGCTTCTCATCTCTCTCTGTTTCTGTCTGCCTGTCCCTATCTATCCCTCTCTCTGACTCTCTCTCTGCCCCTGTAAAAATTGAAACAACTTTAAAACCCAATAACTGTGTCATTATATATATATATATATATATATATATATATATATATATATATATATATATATATATATGACTGATTTTAGAGAAAGAAAGGGAGAGAAAAAAAGAAAGCCAAGAGCATCTGTTCCTATATGTGCCTTGACCAGGGATTGAACTGGCTACCTCTGCACTTTGGAACAATGCTCTTACTAACTGAGCTATCCAGACAGAGCCCATGACATTTTTACACATCATATTTATTTGTTCATTTCTCCTTTGAATCTGGTGTAATCTCATCATGTCCTTATCAATTTGGAAAATAGTGTTATCATTTGTCTCTTTAAAATTTTAGTTAGGGTGTTATGTTTGTCATCAGTGGTAGCCCCTCTGAAAGCTTTGTCAAAAAGAGTTAATGAAATGGCTTGCCAAATACCAAGGAAAGAGCACTCAACCACAGTTTACACTATGGCTTCTACTTCTAGTCTTCAGATATTTGACCTTTGAAAATTTTGATTACATAATTCTCAATTTAAGAAAAAAATTGGTTTTATCATTTTCTAACACTTTGCCATGCAAATTTTCATTTAACTTAAATTCTAATATTATTTAAACAATAATCAAAATTGCAGTTCACATTTTTTAGCAAGAAATTTAGAAATTTTCCCAATATTGAACTTACATGATTTTTCTATAGTTTTAATTATTTATTTCTATTATATTTTCATTATAGTCTTGAGTATCTATGAACTAATAGTCATCTAGGACAGTGGTCGGCAAACTCATTAGTCAACAGAGCCAAATATTAACAGTACGATTGAAAATTCTTTTGAGAGCCAAATTTTTTAAACTTAAACTATATAGGTAGGTACATTGTTATTAACTTAATTAGGGTACTCCTAAGCTGGCCTTTGCTAAAAACGTCCTCGATCTGATTGAGCCACATGTGGCTCACCAGTCGCAGTTTGCCGGCCACAGATCTAGGATAAAGAAGGGCCATTGAGACATAATCTTTATTCTCACAAAGTTAATAATCTAATAAAAGAGTGAAACAAGTTATTCATTTAGCAACCTTTCATTGCATGACTAGTCTCAGTTGAATACTATTCTAGATATTGGAAATGAAATTGAAGATTGGACAAAATCCCAGCCCTGATGGAGAACTGTTTTAAGGGGAGAGACAGATAAGTGAGAGGTTATTGAAAGAAGCCAACAAAAAATCTGCAGTCTGTGTGTATAATAGTGATGCATATTTTAAGATAAATAGAGCACATTAAAGGATAATGGTGATTAAGAAATGATGTTTTAACTGAGTTGTCAAAAAAGACCTCTTGGAGAAGTCAGCTTTGAAGAGGTTTCTGAATAATATCAGATATGAAACCACACAAAAATATCAGGAATGGGTAATTATTCCAAGCATAAAACATTGTAGAAGCTCTGAACTTACAATACCGGCTGCAAGTTTCTACAACAAAAAGAGTTCTAACAAAGAACAAAGATATAACTAACTGAATTTGAGAACAATGGGAAATAGTCTCTATGGAATTGATACTTAATTTAAACTCTAAAGGATAAGTAAGATTTAGCTTATAGTTCCTGAAAGCAGGAACCTCATATTCTATAACACAAACACATAAACAACCATTAACAATAAAATACAGCATGATGGCAATGATAGTGAGGTATACAGGCCTTAAAAGGTGCAGCTACCGGGATTGTGGTGGGAGTGCTGGTAATAATAGTGGGAAATGGACTGCCCGAACTATTTTAAATGAAGCAGTTCTTGTGTTTCAAAAGGTAAATAGACGTTTACCTCACTAATTATAGGAGAAGAATGCCTTAGCGATAGATGGTACAAAGCCATAAGGTATGGAAAAAATAATATTTCAAATATATTGATGTTTGTTTGCAGCTACTTCCAGTAATGGCCCTCTAAATACTTAAAACCCATCTCCTGCTAAGGAAAACTAAACAGTTAGCCAAAATTGTTTTTTGTTTTTGTTTTTCAAAGAGACAGAGAGAGAGTCAGAGAGATGGATAGGCAGAGACAGGAACGGAGAGAGATGAGAAGCATCAGTCATCAGTTTTTTATTGCCGTTGTTACACCTTAGTTGTTCACTGATTGCTTTCTCATATGTGCCTTGACTGTGGGCTTTCAGCAGACCGAGTAACAACTTTTTCGAGCCAGCGACCTTGGGTCCAAGACGGTGAGCTTTGCTCAAACCAGATGAGCTCGTGCTCAAGCTAGCAACCTTGGGGTCTCGAACCTGGGTCATCTGCATCCCAGTCTGATGCTCTATCCACTGCATCACCTCCTGGTCAGGCAAAAATTTTGTTTTAATGTTAAAAATATCAGAATGTCTGTAAAAATAAGTGAGGAATTACCAGGCCACCATATAGACTATTTTAAGAACTTGGAAATCTATTTACTATAAGCCATTTTGGCTAGGAGAGCATATGAAACAGCCAAAACACACTGAGCTTTGTTTTTAATTTATTCTCGCTATTAGAGAGGAAAAATTCAATACTCAGCAGCAATTAAAATTAAGAACTTTGATCCAACCCCAATTTAAGTCAACAGCCCCAAAGCAGAAGGAGAAGCAGAAGTAATAACACAGTGTAGTCTAGTTTGTCTTCTGTGTAGATTGAGAAAGTCAAGCACTGAACTTGGAATAGGATTATACTATAGGGTCTTAGGCAAGAAAGGAAATCTCTCTTGTCAGGAGAATGATATCGTAAGTGTAGGTCATAATTATTCCCACACCAAAAAATGTTTAGGTAGAATGGTTTGGACACAGCAAAGGAGAATAAAGCACACAAGGAACGAAGATACTGTTAGAAAGATCCAGGATAAACATTGAGTTGATTTATTCAAATGACCTGATACAAATTATAAAACAGACTATGCTAACTGCTCAAAGAAAAGAAAGTAAGTTATAATAAATGTCACAGAAATCTGGAAATTAAAAACGGTGACACCGGAAAAAATTTATTAGTAGACCAAATGGATAAACTATAACTGAAAATTAAGACAGAACAATTAAAAACAAAACAAGACAAAAAACAAAGCAAAGCATAAAAATAAATACAGAAATTTTGAAACAAACAATGTACATGTGTATATATATATATATACATGTGTGTACAAAATTGAGAAGACCTACAAAGTTAAAAGCAAATTCAGTGGTATATATAAGGATTTCCTACAATGAAAAAAATACAGAATACTCACTATTTCCTCTCCTCTCACCTAAAGAAATAAAAATATAGACTATAATGCTAAAATATCTAAGAATTTAAACATATGCTTAACAGAAAGTGTGATTGAAATGGCACTTCATACATAATAATTGTTCATTATTATTTATATATAATTTATTTTATTTTATTTTATTCATTTTAGAGAGGAGACACAGAGTGAGAGAGAGAGAGAGAGAGAGAGAGAGAGAGAGAGAGAGAGAGAAAGAGAAAGAGAGAAAAGGGGGAGGAGCTGGAAGCATCAATTCCCATATGTGCCTTGACCGGACCAGTGCAGGGTTTTGAACTGGCGACCTCAGTGTTCCCAGGTTGACGCTTTATCCACCGCGCTACCACAGGTCAGGCACTGTTCATTATTATTTATGTAGAATAAAAATTAAAGAATTTTATGAGATACTGCTATAGTTTAAATATTGGCCAACAGCAAAAATGTCTGGCAAGAATATAGAAGACTATGAAAAAATGGGTGGGCTCACTCTTCATTGGTGTGTTTAAAATATGAGGGAATTTAGGCCTGACCTGTGGTGGCGCAGTGGATAAAGCGTCGACCTGGGAACACTGAGGTCGCCAGTTCAAAACCCTGCACTGGTCTGGTCAAGGCACATATGGGAGTTGATGCTTCTAGCTCCTCCCCCCTTTCTCTCTCTCTCTCTCTCTCTCTCTCTCTCTCTCTCTCTCTCACTTTGTGTCTCCTCTCTAAAATAAATAAAAATAAAAATTAAATTAAAAAATAATAAATAAAATATGAGGGAATTTAGAGGTTTGGAAGAGAGGAAAAGAAAAAGGATTAATAGCTAAAATGTTCAGTTATTAAAATCAATCAAATTCTCTACAAAAATTAACATAGCTTTGGCCAATGTTTTAGTGGATAGAGTGTAGAACTGGTCTGTAGACGCACTGGGTTCAATTCTGAATCAGGGCACACAGGAGAAGAGACTATCTGCTTCACTCTCCTTCCCCCTCTCCTTTCTCTCCCACTTCTTCTCCCACAGCCAGTGACTCAGTTGGTTGGAGTGTGGTCCCAGTCACAAAGGATAGCTCAATTAGAATGCATCAGCCTCAGGTGTCAAAGCTAACTCCATACTCAAGCATCAGTCCAGGACGAGTTGGCCAGGTGGATGCAGGATGCAGGTCTGGGCACATGCAGCAGTCTGTTTCACTATCTCCCCTCCTTGAGCAATGCTTTCTATACTCTGCCAAGTAGTTTGAATATCCCTCACAACACACCTCAGTGTTCAAAGTCTCCATTTGTTTCCTCCGTTTCCCAGTATTTTCTCAAGGTGATGACCTAGAATTCTAGTCACCTTTGTCTAGTTAGTTCTGTTTTACTAACGTCCTTTTAAAATCCAGTGCCTAAAACTTAGAGGCATTTCCTTTCATTCTCTCACCAGACTGGAGAATGGGTAGTTCTACCCATTAGCTAATGATATCAAGGGCTACATTACACACCTGTCACTTTAAATTCTTACGGGGCTCTTGGTTAATGGAAATTTCCAAGCTTTTTAAAAATTACGTTTTAAGGCATCATCACATAAATGCAATTAAACAACTAAATGAACACAAGGTAAGATTTTACAAAATAATAAAATGTGTGGTAAGAAAAAGATATAGTATCAAAATCATAAAGTCTACATACACTTGTGGGGTAATTCTTTACTAAACATGTAACCAAAAACCAGTTAAGTAAAGGTCATCAGCTTTAGTTTTTTTTATCCGTGAAGTAGTGATGATAATATTTATTATGTAGAGGTATTATGTGAATTTAATGAACCACGGAACATGACAGTCTCATGTTTAATGCTAAAATGATAGGTCTTTTCACACTTATAACCAGTAATTCTAGTAATAGTAATTATATTGTTCAAGATGATAATATTCATTCAAATTATGTGGCACTGCATTGACTATTTATAGGCATACATTTACCAAAATGTTTCATTTTAATTTACCTTATCTAAAAATACATATTCTATAACTCAAAACAAATCTCTTTATAAATATTAAGGGCTATAATAAATATCCTCACTGATTTGTCTTATATTTACTTTTAGGGCAGTATCCTTTACTGGTAAAAATAAAGAAGCTTAAGTCTGTTGTGTTCAAAATGTGTATGATATTTTCTTATAAAATTAGATTATAAAGTTGTATGAAATAAATTGTTTCAGTTAATACTTTTATCTTAAAAAAAACAGATGGTCAATTTAGTATTTAAAACTTTTTAAATTTAAACCTTTAAACCAAGTTCTTTCAGCACTATTTATACTTCATTATGTTTCGTAAGTATTGCTTCAATCCAAATTAAGTAACATTTTGGTTACAGGATGTATAACTAAAATAGATTTTATATTCTATTGTTTCATGGTTAGTTGTAGTTTCTACTTCTTTATTTCCCAGTTTGAAATATTGATTATTCTACAAAAAGAAAAACCTTCATATTTTAGTTTTATTGAGGAATAATTGGCATCAGCATTTAGTAAGTTTAAGGTGTACAGTTTAATGATTTGATATGTGCATGCATTTCAAAATAATTAATATAATGAAGTTAGTTAAAACGGCTTTAAACTTCTTATAGTTACCATTTTTATAAGTGTGTAGTAAGAACTTTTAAGATCTCCTTTCTAAGCATCTTTCAAATATACAGTATAGTATTGTGAACTATAGTCACTATACTGTACATTAAATTTCTAGAACTGTTCATATTATAAATGCAAGTTTTTACTCTTTGATCACTTCACCCACCCCAATTCCACCCCCTGGAAATCACTAATCTATTTAGTTTTAGATTCCACATCTAAGTAAGATCAAACAGTTTTTGTCTTTCTCTGTCTGACTTATTTCATTTAGCATTATGCCCTCAAGTTCCAGCCATGTCATTTTGAATGGCACGATTTATAATGGCTGAATAGTATTGATTTTATATTTTTTTTGCTGGGTATGTGTGTGCGTGTGTGTATGTATATACACACACACACACACACACACACACATATAAATATAAAAAAGTATATATGAAAAAATATATATGTGAATATATATATATCTGTGTGTGTATAATTTAATTTTAGTTTACCCTCTCTAAGAATACTGCATCTTAAAATATATAGTATCTCTAAGAATACTTTTGTTCATGATTTGTTTGTTGATTTTGTTTCCTAAATACTGAATTTGTTTATTAGTTTTAACAATTTTTTTGTAGAGTTTTTGGAATTTTCTGCATATAAGATCATTTCATGAATAAACAGAAAGAATTTTACTTCTTATTTTCTTATTTGGATGTCATTTATTTTCTTGCCTCATTGCACTGACTAGAATACCCAGGATTATGTCAGACAGAAGAAGAGTGGCACAATTGTCTTGTTATTGATCTTAGAGGGAAAGTTTTAAAATGTTTTTCCATTGAGTATTATGTTACTTGTTGGCTTTCTTTTATGGGTTTTATTATGTCAAATTACATTTCTTCTTTTTTTTTAGAGACAGAGATAGAGTCAGAGAGAGGGATAAATAGGAACAGACAGACAAGAATGGAGAGAGATGAGAAGCATCAACCATCAGTTTTTTGTTGTGACACCTTAGTTGTTCACTTATTGCTTTCTCATATGTGCCTTGACCATAGGGCTACAGCACACCGAGTAAACCCTTGCTCAAGCCAGCGAACTTGGGTCCAAGCTGGGGAGCTTTGCTCAAGCTGGTGACCTTGGGGTTTCAAACCAGGGTCCTGCCCATCCCAGTACAACGCTCTGTACACTGCGCCACCACCTGGTCAGGCTACATTTCTTTTATATCCAATTTGTGAAGTTTTTTTTTTTTTTTTTTTTTTAATCATGAATGGAAGTAAAATTTCTTCAAATGCTTTCCCTGCATATATCAAGATGATTGTATAATTTTAAAATTTTTTATTTTTTAAAGTGATGTGTCACATTTATCGATTTATGTAAGTTGAGCCACCTTTTCATCTCATAATAAATCCAACTTGCCCTGTGTATCATATATCATTTCTCTTTAAAATTATTATTATCTATTTGCTTTTTAACTTTATACACACTTCTACATTTGTGGTTTTATGTATAAAAATGAATTTTAAAATTTAGATGATTTATTGCATGATGCCAGGGATTTGTCTTCTTCAAGACACGCACACACACACAAGAAAATGGTACTAAATGGCTCTTTGATGATTGAATGAATGAATTATGTGTTCTGACACAAGCAGAGCTGACAGAAGCAGAGATGAAGCAGAAAACATAATGACTGTCAAATGGGCGAACCTGAAGATGAAAAGACAATTTTAGCTCAGCTACTTTGATATGCACTCTGGCTAACACCCTCATTTTGCATGAATTTTTGGAAAAAAAAAACAGCTCCACTCCTAAATAATAAATTTATTAATTGCACTCCTTATGTGTCCTGACAGTAGTCAGCTTTGTGGGTTTCTGATTCCATTCCAAGAGGTTGTATGTCTCTGTGATATATTTAATAGTCAGCAGTGTCATCAGGCAAGACTCGTGAGATAAAACTTCTTAAAGACAGGAACACAGATGGCTGCCTGTGAAGTGTGTGGTGGGTGTTAATGAAAATGCATTGAACAGCGAAAAAAGGGCAGCAAACAACCATAGGAAAGGTACCCTAGGTTGTTTTTATTTTTCTTGTTTTTTTAAGACAATTTTTCCCCTTACTGACATTTTCAAATTTATTTTGTTCTAACAACTATAAACACTTAGAACATTATTAATACAACATAGGCAGTAAAACATTAATACAAGTAGAGCATTACAAAAGAGCAAAACTTAAGTAAGAGTTCTTGATTCATTTCAGCCATGATTATCTATGCTTAACAGCTGACTAAAGAATTTACAAATTTGGATTCTAAAAGTGGTAGTCTGAAACCAGGCTGTAAAACCAACATAAAAGACTTATGTGATTTTCAACATCACCATCTAGATTTTCCATACTAGCTGGCCCTCCTGAAAGTTTCAGTTTATAAATGTTCACGTGTTTCAACACTAATTATTTAGTATTATCATATTGACTGGATAATTACTTAGCTTACTACTCTATTTTGATTCTACTTGATTATTAAACTTTGTGTTTCTTCCCTTGTTTTCTACAAATGCTAACTCATCACATGTTAGATAAGATAAAACAAAGAGCAATGGCTTTAGTAGAAAAGATTACTAGGTGATTAGGTAACATATAACATATTTTTGTGTCATATATAGTAATATAATAAGGATATTTTTATAATACTCTAAATGTTCAAGTAACACTTTATAATTGCTCAGCTTGAATTAAGCTTCTATAAAGTGTTTGTTATAGTACATTATTTCTAATTCACTAATCATACCTTTAAGATCCATCCAAAGCCCATTTATTTTTTATTATAATTGGTTTATCTTCCCAGTAATATATTTACTTAATTGATTGCTTTGGAAATATAAAGGAATAGAAAAAATATATTAAAATATGTTATGTTGTCTTCTTGCACTACAGAATTTGTGGAGGCTTTCTTTGATCAGAAATCTAAAAGGACTGAAAAAGGAGCTTCTAATAGATGAAAAACACACAAAAAGAATATATACTCTAAGTCCTTTTTTGTAGTTTCATTTTCAGGAATTAAAATAAAAAGTTGTATTAAGATTGTTCGGTAAATCTGCCTAGAGAATCACATGTTTAAGTATGTCTGTAGCCCCAAAATCTGAGTGTCTAGAAACACAGCAATTTCTATAACTTCTGCTGCCATATTGCATTACCTCTGTGCTTATTTCCATAGTCACATAGCTATCACTGATGGGACAGTAAATTCTCTTTCTAGTCATTCTGTGGCAAAACCTCTGCTAAAATAGCCACAGATTTGTTTGTTTGTTTGTTTCATTGATAAGACGTTCTGCAAGTTTTCTAAAATTATCATTTTCAGACATTTTAGCACTTGCATTTATTAACCAATGTCGCCATTGATTATGACTATTACATTGTGTCAGGGACAAGTTGTCAGAAGAAGATGCCATAATCCTCAGCACATGCAGCCATCTGTTCGTGTATTTTGTCGTTGGTTTTCTTTCCACTACACTTTGAATATCCCTGGATATATGACCTCCACATAACTAGACTTTCCTTGAGGAGCTAAATGTGAGAACTATAGACAGTATTTTTTCAAAGCCAGAGGAAAAAAGCAAACTGATGGAAGTGTTTCATACCCAGTGTCAAATGGAAGGTTTGCTACTCTGTTGTGCAGTTGATCTTGGTAAAATATGCATTGCATAAGTTCTCTGTTGATTATCTGGAAGGCAAGACCTATTAATATCTGGGAATTTAGGATATAGTTTTTTCAAAATTAAAAGAAAAACCCACGTAATAAAAGTTTGTTTGCTCAGTTGCTGGTAAAACCAGGACAAGCAATACATTATTCACTGGAAAGAGTGATTCTATGGTGGTTGTGGGCCTTACACTTTTGAACAGATACATTCCTTTTATATTTTAAATATTGTAAATAGTTTTATAATATTTTTACAAAAAGAAAACGAGTTAATTTTCATAGAAATTATAATGCACCTTTTTCAGCAAACTACTGTGCTCTTATGGACTAAACTGTGCTGGCATTGCAAAATCACAGAGAGAACCACATTATTTATATCTTAATAAGCTTTTGTCAGCCTTGATGCACCATCTGTTTATTGATCTTGCCAAATAAATCCTAATTCAAGTTTTTCTTTTCTGAAACCATTTTAAGTGTTCACTAAAATATACCTTATGCCTGTAGGTGTGTTTTATACTGATAGATCTTAGCTAGCTTTGCCATCATTAGGATCCCAGAAAAAAAAATTATTTTATAACATAATTACCATACAGTAGTATTACATTGTCTGTTTGTATTTTTCCTATCTTATGATCATTGAATAAAAAAGTAAATTTAAGAATGAATTGTATACATTTATATTTATTATAATTATAATTATACTAGCAAGTTAAAGTTTTATTTTAATAATTTAGGGAAACTATTGGGGCGCACATTGGAATGTTGAAGTAGATCCAGGTTCTAAGAACTGGGTTGGGAATCATTACTATATAATTTTTTCTGAACAAAATTATAGCTGATCAATTTGACAAATTCAGTTTACAGAAGTAGCTTACTTAAAAAACTTAAATTTTTTTAACATTTTATATTTTGAATAGCAATTGGGGATGAAATAATATGTATTACTTAATTAATAATAAGATTGGAACTGCCACAACTTTATCCTCAAAAATCCTTGCAATAATGTGATGAGGTAGCTAAGTAGTCTGTCAGTTTTGCAGAAGAGGCGATCAAAGTTCAAAGATTCGTTTTCTAATACATGCAGATACTTTATTGCCTACAACACTTTAAATTATTGTTTATATTATGTGGGGGAAGTTTTCAGATGTGGAATCACATCTTACAGAACTACTTTAGTTCAGATTTTAGAGTAGGAAATGGAAGGATTCAAAGACAAGCTTGTTCCGCACACTCAAAGGCATAATAAACACAGGAAACTCCTCAAGACTCCACAAAAGCAAATTAGGAAGGACTCAGTCTACTCTGCACTGGATCACCCAGTGGTAACTGAGACAGCAGGATGCTATGAGTTACTATGATATAACTCTGTTTGAATTATGTAATGTGAGCAAAAAGTAATTGATTTGCTATCCTCTCTGCACCTGTATGTTTAGATAGTAGTTTCATAAACACTAGAATCAGAATACTGTGAAAAGAGCAGTTTAATAAACACTTATCTTTATTGACTAGATTTTAAGCTAAAGTTTATGTATTCATTGGATATATGGATTATCCTGACATGTAACTTGTATTGAGGTCAATAATTGTCATTTTTTTTTGTTTGCTACTCACTATATCTTATGTATTAGGCTTTTACATGGAGTTCAAAAGTATTTGTTGGTTGAATGAAGTATTTTATAGTTAACCATTATGTCTTTCCTAAATTGCTGCCTAATGTCCAATACTACCAGATACTCTGAAAAGTAAAAATAACATATATAAGATGTAGACCACAAAATATTAGAAATTCAGTCTTAACAATCATTTTGGAGAAGTAGTTCCAAGAAAAGGTAAAAGAATGTTTATAACATGTGATATTTATTGTCATATGTAGATCAACTCAACAGTCAGAGCAATCGTTTTAAATAAAAGTGAGATTAAGTTCTTCTACAAAGCTGTTGGGACTCCCAATTCTTTGAATGTGAGAGTCAAAGTTTTTTAGGGATATCAGATACCTGCAGGATTTAAATCTTTATTAGTTTTATTTTTTAATCTCATCCACTACATCCCATATTCCCCACTACATCCCATATCCCCATACCTCCATTCTAAACTTACTGACCTATTTTCTATTCCTTGATCATGAGAGATGTTATCCCTTCTTAGAATACTGTTCAACTAGATATCAACATGGCCAACTGCTTCACCTCATTCAAATATTTTCACAATTATTGTTTTGTATTAAGCCCCATCTTGATTATTAAATTGCTTATTATCTTACATATATCAACTCCCACAGTCATATTCTTCCTTTTTCTGTTTTCTATCTCCCTATCCTTTTATTAATAGCCATTGCATGTCACCTTTTAATGTACTATTCAATTTAGTTAGTTAACATATTAATTGCTTATTCTATCTTTTTCACTAGGATGAAAGCTCCAGCAAGTTTAGAAATCTTTCTTTTGTTAACTGAGGTAGTTCACACATCTAGAACAGAGTCTGACTTTTAAATGATCCTTAAAAATATAAAATTCTTTTTTAATTTTCTGACTACTTTGGATAAAATTGTGGCAAATGGCAACAAATATTTGAAAATATATTATTTTTCAAGTTTAAAAATGTGTTACTATGCTCAAAACATCCTGAATATGTAATTCAGCTATAAGCATCTGCCTGTTAATGACCTTTGCTTTCTTTGAAAATACTTTATTATGTATCTTACTATATCCCCAGTAATTATGCACAAAATGCATGTCACATTCACTGAATAAATATGAACATTATGTTTCTAACAACTCCAATAAAAAAAACATATTGTAAGAATGTAAAGTGACAGTGAATCAAAGTACTGGTAATAGACAGATGGTTTAAGTTTTTAGATCAGAGCAGCATTGCTCATTATACTTAATTCAGATCTTCACACATTTTCAGATAATATTACAACCAATGAGCTTGACCTAAAACATTGGAACCAACTCACAAAATTCTTGATAGAATTTTACTGATTACAAGTTTTTTAAAAATCTCTGCTTATCAGAAGCTACAGAGAGTGAGAAAAGAATCTTTAATGACTGAGATGACTCTGAGGTTTCCTGATAAATCTTAATGTGAGAATAGTCTTTGATTTCAAAATGCTACCTGTTAAGAAATTCTCAAAACACACACATTAATGGTGGATGTATGGACTATGGATTTAGATCTGGAATAGGGGTGAGGTAATAGGTAGACAAAAACTGATCAGGTAAGTGAAATAAGAATACCATTGACATTTGACAAATATTTATAAACTGCACACATTACCTATCAGGTACTATTCTCTACTATGTGTTTATTGCAGTAACTTAAAACAGAAAAAGTCTCTGAACTAATGGTATAGTTATCTAAGAATCTTCAATTTCTAAAAATCTTGATATGTCATAATCATGAATCCTTGAAAGTAAGAAACAAAGAATCCTAGGTATAGATGATGTGACCAGAGAAAACATGAAATGAGGATCTCAAAACTTTGGTTTTAATACCCAGTTTACACAGTAGAAGAAGACAGAGTGCTTCTTTTTCTCCAATATGACATTTGGAATAATTTCCAAATTTTGTTGCCATTATATATAAAAATACTTTACAGACACATTTCTTCATATCATATATTATAGATAAATAAATAAACATGAGGGCGCATAACTTTTTTTGAATCAGTGATTTGGTATTCTTAGAATATATTCCTAAAATATAGCTGAGATAGCTAGGCCAAAAGGCAGTTCAATTTGTAGTTTTTTGAGAAAACCCCATACACTTCTCCACAGTGGCTGCACCAGTCTGCATTCCCACAAGCTGTACAGAAGAATTCCCTTTTCTCCACACCCTTGTCAGCACTTATTCTGTGTTGTTTTGTTCATGAGTGTCATTCTGACTGGTGTAAGGTGATATCTCATTGTGGTTTTAATTTGCATTTCTCTGATGATTAGTGACATTGAACACTTTTTCATATGCCTATTGGCCATTTGTATGTCCTCTTTGGAGAAGCATCTATTCAATTATTTTGCCCATTTCTTAAATTAATTGTTTACTTTCATGGTGTGGAGTTTTAGAAGTTTTTTATAAATTTTGGTTATTATCCCCTTATCAGACTTATTGGCAAATAAGTTCTCCCATTGTGTGGGTTGTCCTTTTATTTTTTTAATGTTGTCTTTTGCTGTGAAAAAGCTTTTTAGTTTGATATAGTCCCATTTGTTCATCCTCTCCTTTATTTCCCTTGCCCATGGTAATAAATAAGCAAAAATATTGCTATGAGTGATATTAGAGAGTTTCCTGCCTATGTTTTCTTCCAAGATGTTTACTGTAGCATTTTTTTACAAAAGTCAAGATCTTCAAACAGCCCAAGTGTCTGTCAGTGGACGAGTGGATTAAAAAACTATGATACATATACACAATGGAATGCTATGCAGTGGTGAAAAAGAAGAAAATCTTACCTTTTATGACAGTATGAATGGACCTGGAGATTATTATGCTAAGTGAAATAAGCTTAACAGAGAAAGAAAATATCATATAGTCTCACATAATTGTGGAATCTAATGAACAATGAGAACTGAGGAGTGGAATAGAGGCAGAGGCGGGGTCACAGGGAACAAATGGACAGCTGTCAAAGGGAAGGGAGATAAAGGGATGGGATCAGAGAAGGTAAAGGGATTAGTGAAACTATATATACATGACACAGAGATATAGATAACAGAACAGCAAATCCTAGAGGGGAGAGGGAAGAGAGTTAGTGGAAAGGGAGCAAAGGGGGTATAAAAAGGAACACAGGGGTTGGGAGTGAGGGAGTTATATTCAGTGAGACACTTGAATCCGTGTAAACATAATAAATTTAAAAAATTAATAAAAAAAATATAAATAGCACCTACACTATATGTGTTTCTTTTTGAAACTGGCACCACACATACCTTAGTCAATGTTTTTAAATTAAATAAACTTCTATTTTTTCCCCACTATATGTAGAGTTCTTTAAAACTTCAAATGTATTTATTTAGTCAAAATAATAAGCATTTTTATAAGATTACATTGAAAGAACAAAAATGAATATTTTGAAGTAAAAATTTTAGCAATGAGCATTATTTTTTCATCAAATATATTATCGTTACTGACATTCTATCCTGTTAGGCATTTACTACTCCTTCACTCTTTATTCTGCTACTATTAATGATGTGACCTTTGATAATAATTAATGAGCATGAAACAATGAATTACCAACTTTGATGAGAACTGTACACAGACTACACTCAGTTAATAGTCACTGATCATATGCAGAGGGAATTTTAGAAATCCTAGTTGTGCAGGTGCAGAACTGGAGTGGTTAGGACATCTCTGCTCACATAAATACCCACGGAACAGAGATTTGTACCATTTTCTAATTCCATATCTCATGTAATGGTCCGCTGAACCGCTACTATTTCAGGCTTGGGCACCGTGCTAAGACTTAACAAAACAGTATTCAAAAACTTTAGGGTAACCCTATCAGGGAGTCAATGACAACATTTTCCTTTACAAGTAGAAACAATAAGTGGAACTGAAGTTAAATAAATTCTGTGAAGTCTGACTCTGAAGTAGATTCTATTACCCATCAAACTATGTCTTTCACATAGGGTAATGTTAGTTGTCCAACTTGCCTACGTTTGTATTCTTGTAGTTCAAATATGATGGCAGGGCGAAAAAATCATTTTTTAAAAAGTAGCTCAGTAATCAGCAAAGAGCCAAAAAATATTTTAAAATTAAGAATATATTCTTTTAAATTTTGTTTTTCTAGACTAAAAATGAACCTGTTATATACATTGAGTAAAATGTCCTTTTATAACAATATCATAATATAGTGAATAACTATTACAAAATAAAATAACATACATTACACTGGGAAACAAACTTTTTTGTTGCATCCACAAAAACACTTGTTCTTACCTAGTTCAAGTGTGCTGATCTCAAATCTGACATAAGTTTTTCTCTGTAAGCTACAGTTTCTTTGCAATTCAAGATTATAGGTTTTCATCTTATTGTAAAATTTTCAGCATATAGTTTAACATAATGAAGTAGAATGTCTTCTTGGGCATCATCTTTGTGAAAATATAATAATTTATATAATGCAGTAAATACAGTAATACACTAAAAGATATGATAGCATCAGAATTTGTCTACAATTTTAAAATAGAACATATTAAAACACTTATTTTAATCATGAAATTTGTACAAAACTTATTTAAATTCTATTCAGGCAAAAATTTGCGTTTGTACTTCTTGCATTTGTGTACTTCTTAAGGACAATCTCATTTGATGCTCCAGCAGTAGTCTGCTCATCACTAATAGCTCCAAAATTTTGGGGAAACTTATCAAGGTGACTGTTCAGGAAGTGAATCTTAGCGCTTATGTTACATCCAATGTCGCGGAAAGCCAACAGCATCCTTTGAACCAGAAGTTCATAGTTCTCTGTGTTCTTGTTGCCAAGGAAGTTCTCGGTAACTGCCACAAAAGACTGCCATGCTGTTTTCTCCTCCTTATTTATCTCCCTGGCAAATTCTTCATCATGTATGAGGGGTCGAATTTGAGGTCCATCCAATACACCTGCTTTTATCTTCTTGACAGACAAGGAAGAAAAAGCAAAAATAATATGTTGAAAGCATTTACTTTCTCTATTCAAAGCCTGAACAAACTGTTTCATTAAGCCAAGTTTGATGTGAAGTGAGGGAAAAATGATCCTGTCTCAATTAACTACAGGTTCATTCACAATATTTTGCATACCTACTTCCAGAGCATCACGTTTTTGGCAATCCCTTCTGCATCCAGTGTTTCTCCTGAGTTCAGCTGTCCCACAAACACATTATTTTCTTGAAGCCTGGAGGCTAATAACTCAGCTGCTTTCTTTGATAGGCCCAAATCTGTTACTAAGTCATTCAATTTAGGTTGGCTAAACTGCTGAGGGGTTAATGACTGCTTGGTATCAGAAGAAGACCCTTCAGATTCTACAACCATTTGCTCATGCATCTTATCAAATTACACTTGATCACCATGTTCACTTTCTTTATCCTTAGAAGAAATAAAACCATTGAAAACTGGAACCGGGAGTGTCTCAGAGTGTGGGATAGGTCATATTGCTGAAGAAATATTAGGATATGAAATCATATACCATTTTTTCTTGCCAATTCCCTTTGTATGGGTCAGACAGAAATAACAGTCACTGCTGTGGTCCTTAGGTTCATGCCAAACCATGGAAATACCAAAAGGCATTCCTTTGCATTTTCCTTTTGTCCAGTCACGAAGCATTTCCTCACAATTATGACACACAAAATGAGGAGCCCAATTCTTGTCTTGATCGCCAAGGGGAACTTGCAAATAGACAATATATGCACATGTCACAAATAGTGAAATATTGCATCTTTGATGTTGAAGTGTGTAACAGCCACATATATAACCGAAGGTGTCAGGACTATTCTTACATTTATGCCTACTTGAAGAAACCAGGATTCAATCTTAAAACAAAATAAGAGGGTGTTTTTTATCAGACAATAATATTTTACATTTAAAATCAGCTACAATTATGTAAATGTGATGTTTGTAAACCATTAATTGCCTTGTGGTTATGTTCATTCGAAGAGTCGTTGCCCTTTAACTCCAATTTAAATTTATTTTATTTTATTTTATTCATTTTAGAGAGGAGACACAGAGTGAGAGAGAGAGAGAAAGAGGGGAGGAGCTGGAAGCATCAACTCCCATATGTGCCTTGTCCAAACCAGTGCAGGGTTTTGAACTGGCGACCTCAGTGTTCCCAGGTCGACGCTTTACCCACTGCACCACCACAGGTCAGGTCCTTTAACTCCAATTTAAAAACCAATGCATGCCATTAACAGTAACAAAACGGAATCAAAATTGCATAAAAACTAGAGCATGCACCAAAAAATGAATTTCAGATTTGAAATTAGCGTTGCAGAACTATATAGAAAATGTTCTAAAATCTCCTGCAACAGAAAAAAAAAATTGTTCCTCAGTGTTATTATTTAGAATTTTGTTGTGAAAAATTGAACTAAACAGTAACTGAGAATGTTAGCATATATGAGAGGCTATGCGAAAATATTTTTTGAGTCTTGGTATTATGTACAAAATACAGGCTTAAGAAATTTCATAAAGAGAAAATTGCTTTCATAAATAAAAAAGATTATATATATGTAAATATATATTTATATATGCATGATATATTTGACTATACACTTATAAAGAGAATTATAACATATACATATAAAGAGGACCATGTTTTCACAGCACTTTTCTACTGAACTATAACAAATTTTGAGAGTCAGACCTACCTTTATACAGTAAGTACTTACGTAAGCTTGCATCTGTTCTCTGGATGTATTCTTTCTTCAACATTACACACTGTTCATAAACACTTGTTGAATAGTAGAACAAACATGATTACGTACGATGCCATGTATTAGTTGGTCCATTTAGGTGGCCACTTAAACTATCAAAATTATATGCTTCTCGTTTGTAAAATTATGTTAGTTTTTATTTATGGGATTGTATTAATAATTAAATAAACATGCACATAAATGAGCTCAGTGCCTTATAAAAAACTATGTGTATGGAAATATTTGTGTAAATAAGTAAACTTTTTTTTATAAACCTTTTTGATGTTGGGTTATAAATAAAAATGTGTAAGTCTCTGTTTAATTACAATCCAATAATTAATGTTTTATCTGAGTGTGATTATTTTCCTTAGGTCTAACATGGCCATGACTGTTATATAGATCTTTTTGTCTAAAAGAAGTTAAGAAATGTTTGTGTTCTTGATGAAAGATTCTAATTTTTTCTACTTTAACTGCAGTACAGTTTAACCTGTTTTCAGGGTTGTTCTTATTTGAACAAGGGATGCATTTTCAAATTTCAAAGACATTTAAGATAAATGTGTGAGTTTTGCATGATTTATGTTGGATCAAGGCAGAGTCTTTATCTACATAGTTTATTTCATTCTTTGTTAGACAATGATAACCATTTCCTTTTGATAAAAGCACAACATTTTCTTCTCTTTCTTAATGCAATTATCTTACATTCACTGGAGACAAGAAGCATAAGTATTTGAAAGCTCCATTATTTTCTCTTGCTTTGTGCCTAAAGCATATAATGTGAACCATACAATGGAAAGAAATTTCAGCACTGACTATTAACTATACTTAATGGTTGATCAGGGAATGAGTAAAAATGAGAAGAAATTACATATTCGTATAAACAATAAAAACATTAAATGACTCTATTCCTATAAACATCTGATTAAACATCAAAAATTAAAATGACTATTACCATACCATGAACTGATATTTGTATTCTGCATACCAAATTATACAATTATTGCAATGATTGGATACATATAATATAGATATGATTAGCAGTCCAGTCACTCTCAACTCATTATCCAAATGATGCCTTGATTTTACTTTTCAGGGGACTTGAAAAGAAGGAGTTTTTGCATCTGCTAAACAATATGGTATTTTTTAACATAACATCTATTATACATTGCTTTTTATTTCATTAGTGGGGGAAAACCAAAAAAATCAAATATTTTGTTTTAATAACAGCAATTGGATCAACTCTATAGTCTGTTGTATTTTATTATCAGTTTTAAATTTTAAGATTTAATACTATAATAGAAGATGATCCAGAGAAATGCTTAATTATAATAAATAATATGTTGTATTTCTGATCCAGATGGTATAAGAAATCATGACTGGTTCATCTGCCACCTCTATTACACCCCTATGGCAAAATTGTAACAAGAATAGATAAAGGAACTCTTAAAAATTGATATTGAAACATTGCCATGCACAAAATAATTGTCTACTATGAACTATACATAATGAAAAGTGCTGTTGAAGCTATAGTTTTTGGTTTTAGGATCATTAGAAGTTAGATATGACCTGAAGATCCACTATAGCTGGATAATGGGGTGAAAAGTGTCCCAACTAAATTACTAAAACAGTGAAGCCTGAATCGCTGTACAATGAAGACATGTGGAGTTGGAGGACTCACAGCCTATGAAAGATTTAGTATAAATATATGTGTATTATATAGACACATATAGGCATAAACAGATCAGTCTACCCTTCACAATCTGCCTCTAACCTAGGCATTTATTCACACCTTAGTGATTGTATTGGCTATATACCAAATGTTTATGAACAACATTGTTAATGGTAGATGGAAGCACACATTCTTCAAATGTTTCATAAAGGATGATTGTAAAATTGTATGTGTATGTTTGTGTGTGTGTATCTTCCTTTTAAATACCACCTACTAAGAGATTTTAAACAGTTATATAACAGATGAGTTAATCAATCATGCTTTCTGCAATATAAAACTTCTAAAGTATATACTGGGGTTTATTCTATGTATCCTTATAAATCCAGCCATTGACAAGTGGACAGAAAAGCATAGTAGAGAAGTTATAAAAAGTTTTTGTGAATATAGGGTCAGTTACTTTCACCTACACTCTTGGCAAGAATCTAGCAACAAATAGATAAAGAGAAATGCAATGTAGCTGTGTAAAGAAAAGAATGTGGACCTTAAAAAGCATCTAGAAGTTTATAATCACAATCTAAAAACTACCACTTACAAAAAACTGCTTATAAAATCAGTTTTCAACACATAAATTGAATAGAGATGAAATAAAATTGATGAGGTATCTTAAAAATGACTCGAAACAGGTTTCTTCTATTCTATGTTGATAATCAGTTGTTCTACACACACACACACACACACACGTAATTGAGAAGGGTGTTTTTAATCTTAAATGAAAAAATAAATAATATATGTTAACCTAGGTACTTATCCTCTATTTTAAAATTTGACTGGAACACAATAAAATCTTTCATATAAATAAAAATTATAATGCTAGGAAGTAATCTTTTCGCTGATTTCCAGACAATGAACATAATTGTATTTAGCATACTTTTCTAAATATCTACTCAATATTTTATTTATTTGAACAATTGTACTTTACACAATTTTGCATATCATTTTTCTAAAATTTTCTACATAGTGAAAGCCATTACTATTTCTTTATGACATAAATTGTTTTCTATATTAAGTGATTATTAGGTATAAAAGAAAATACTAAATTTTATAAATAAACAGCCCTAGAATCACAGATTAGAATATTACATTTTAACTCCAGAATATTATTACTTAATATTAAAACGTTTTAAAATGTATTTATAGATATTACCCAAAAAATTTTAATCTATCACTTAGAATGACCTAGAAAATGACCATCAAAAAAACAGTGCAATGAGGTTTATTGCATAACAGCTATATTACAAAGGATATACAAAGTCAAATACGTTTTCTTGTAAAGATTCATAATGAAGAGCTGCAAAATTTTTCACAAGGATACCTTAGACTTAAAATATTTAAAGAGGATTAGGAAACTTCACAGATCAAAAATATACTTTAGAAATAACTGAATCTTTAACACCAGTAGAAGTAACAGCTTTCATAACTTATTTAAAGAGCTTGACAGGACATGATTACAAAATTGTTTGTTACCTTAAAATATTTAAAATTAATTTTATTTATTAGGTTTGTTTTTATTTTTCATTTTGCTTTAATGGAGACTCACTCTTTGGATTTAAGGTACTGTAAAGACATCTTCATAAAATACCTTGAAACTCTGTAACCTTCCCAGAGAGGCACATGAAACTTCAGTTATCTTTATTTTTATTACAATTTTAAAAACAGCATAAGCTAACATACCAAACACACACAACTACATATCAACTAGAGTTTAAAACTTTAATATATTGTTACACTTTTTTTTTAAATATGGGCAGTAAAGTTTCTTTTTTTAAATTTATTTTTATTTATTCATTTTAGAGAGACAGAGAGAGAGAGAGAGAGAGAGAGAGAGAAAGAGAGAAAGGGGGAGGAGCTAGAAGCATCAACTCCCATATGTGCCTTGACCAGACCAGTGCAGGGTTTTGAACTGGCGACCTCAGTGTTCCCAGGTCGACACTTTATCCACTGCACCACCACAGGTCAGGCTGTTACACTTTTTTAAGATATTAAAAATTAAATAAAAAGTTAAATGTAAACCTTTATTTTCATTATATCCCTACCTGACTCCATTATTTAATCGTTCTACTTCTATCCCAAGAAGTTAGTAGTTATCTTAGCTGCCCATGGTTTTGAAGTTTCACATAATACTTATTTTCTTATTTGGTAAAAGTGCAAATTTTCTTCAAATATCTTTTGGTTGGCAAAACCAGGCAATAATGTCAGTCTTTGGGAAAAAGGAAGTGGAGTAACAGAAACTTTCAGAAAATATGGATACTTGGCACTTTACCCCATTTCATAAGGAAAAGTCTTATATGAATGTGAACAAAGCCCACGTGGGGTAAGGACAGTGGAGATGCAGAAACCTGACTCCAGAGACCAGGTTCAATGAGCAGATCTGCTTTATTCAGGAAGTAAGCTAGCTTATATACAGAGGTTCAGCCTATAGGGTGTTACAGTGTGTTCTTCAGAGCCAATGGCTGAAAAGGTCAGGGGGCTTCCTGGTTGGCACTGAGTCACTTTCTTACAGGGGGCTAGCTCCCTCTGGGGTGTGTGGGGGGGTAGGGTTTAACTTGCTGGAGTGTTCTCAGAGCATAGCATCAGCCACAGCTGCCAAGTAAATGCTCTGTGCTCTACCTACATTTTCCCCTTCTCTTTTTATTAAGGCCAGTTGTACCTGCTGGATAACTAACTGCTTGCTGATGTTGTACTCGCTGAGAGTAAATCTGAGTAGCACTGGGTCACTGAGGTTACCCCATAGAGTGCTATTCCACCTTTGGGATTCCCTACCACTATTGTCACATGGGAGACAAAGGGAACAATTACTGGAGTAGATTGCAAACAACTGGGGGCTATTAACTTTAACCGGCATGATTATCCCAGGGTGCAGGACAGCCACCTAAATGTGTGGCTCTCCTTGTGCTTGAGAGTTGACTGTGATAATGGCACACATGAGTAGGAGTGCCTGGGCCCAGGGGCCCATCAGGGGCCACTCTCTGGGCCTGCCCCACCAAAGCCTTCACAACCCCCCAGGTGATGGGGCGCTCACGCTGGCCGTGAGGTCTTCTGGAGCCTGAGTACCTCCTCCAGGCGGCTGCCCACCAAGGGCGAGGTTTGCCACCTCCTGGGTTGGGGAGCTTGCTGCAGGATTTATCCCAGGATACTGGGAGTGGCCTCACATTCCTTCCTGGGATCCAAATTGGATGCAGGCTGTTTACTGGAAAAACACAAGTACAACGTCTCCACTGTGCCAGAAGAAGGAGCGAACCCGAAACCAAGCTGTGTCCCGGTCCCCCCAGCGCACCAACAACAATGAAGTCGGTAGGCCACGAAGGCCTCCCAATGCCTGAAAGTAGGAACTATGCCATCAAAATCAAAAGCCAAACAGTTGAGAGTGAATATAGCACTGAGGAGCACCTCTCCCCGAGGCACGGGCCATACTAATGAGCACTTCTCCGAGTGAGGCCCAATCACCCTCCTCCTCTGCAGGGGGGAGGCGAACATGGGGGTAGAGGCTTCTCTGAAAGAGGAGCAGCAGCAGGATTCTAGGAACCAGCGAAGGGTCCCCAGCAGGAGCACGGGCCAGGCACGCATGCATCACCAGCAGGGCAGGAATGAAGGCCCGCCCCCATGCACCCTAGCCAAACGAATATACTAAAGAGCCCAGACCCAAGCATCGGGGCCCCAGAGAGGCATGCTTCCAAGCCGGGGACAAAAACCAGAGAGGATCCCCCAGTAAGTACAACGATTTTTTTCACTAACTTCTGACTCACCTACGCTGCTATAGGGCGTGGAGGGCTCGAGCTTGCGGGACTCGAGAGTGAGGGAGAAGGTTTCCCTTTGCAGAGGGTCACTCACCCATCCCTTGGATGCGGTTGGGTCCCTGTCTAGGAGCCCGTTGGGGACAAGGCCCACCAACCGTGAGGACGGCGGAGACGCAGAGACCCCACTCCAGAGACCCAACTCCAGATACAAGGTTCAGTGAGCAGATCTGCTTTATTCAGGAAGTAAGCTTGCTTATATACACAGGTTTGGCCTATAGGGTGTTACAGTGTGTTCTTCAGAGCCAATGGCTGAAAAGGTCAGGGGGCTTCCTGGTCAGCTCTGAGTCACTTCCTTACAGGTTTAAGGGGAGGGTTTAACCTGCTGGAGTATTCTCACAGCAAAGCATCAGCCACTGCTCGCAGGTAAATGCTCTACTCTTGGATAGCAGGGGAAACCTGTATTTTTAGTCCCATATCTGTAAACAGTTTTATGTTTACACAGTTTATGTTTAGCATCTATTTTCCTTTTATATATAATGTCACATTTTAAGATACTTTGATGTCAACACACATAGATCTGCTTAGTTTATTTTAATGCACCATGTATCATATTCTAATACGTGAGTACCATAATTTATACTTCCATGTCTCTATTGATAGGTATTAAGTTTTTGCTGCTTTTACACTCATTAAATCATTCTACAATGTGTGGCCACATGAGTGTATACTCAATGATAACTTGGAGCATAACTTAAAATTTACTAAATATTTTCCAAATTCTCTCCAAATATTTTCCCTATTTTACATACTCACCAATATCATTTGGAGGTTTCTGGTTTATACTACTTTATATTTAAGAACTGTAGGTGATTCTCAGTATGATCACTGTGATTTTATACCATTTTAAAATTTGTTATTCTTAACTAACTTGAATATTTTCTCCTTGTATTAGCTTGTTATTCAGAATTGCTATTCTACATGTCATCTTTCTGGCTCTTCTTACATGGGGTTGGTTTTTGCTCATCTATGTTTTACAGATTGTTTACTGGCTATGGCTTAACTTTTTACTTTATTGTTTTATTAGCTACATAAATGCCATTTTTAGTTCTATAGTCAAATTAATTTTTAAAACACTTCCATTCAATTTTTCTGTGGCTTATTCTACTATAATTTATTCTGTGGTTTATTTTAATATACAACTATGTCAAACTATTTCAGTCTGATTTCAGTATTTGAGAGTAATTTTTATTTACTTTTTTGTTAGCTGCAATACATAGAATGTTTACATGTTTTAAAATAGACAATTTTTTTGTTTTAACTCATTAAATAGCTGTATTTCAGTGCAGTAAGATTTATACTCCACTTACTATGGGTGCAATTTAATTTTTTAGCTGATTAATAACTATTTTTCTATAAACTATTTGTTTACTTTTATGCCCAGCTTTTTGTTTTATATTTGGTGTTTGTTTAACCCATTAAGATATGGCCAAATTGTTTTCCAAAGAGATCAAGCCATTTTGCATTTTATCAATTATAAATGAGGATACAGTATTCTCAACATCTCCAATACCTGATATGATCAGTTGTTTTAATTTTAGTTCTTCTATATTTGCATTTCCCTGGTGACTTATGACACTGATATTTTTTATGTGTTCTTTTTATTTTGAAACACAGGGATTTTTAAAAATACTTTATTTACTCATTTTAGGGAGGAGAGAGAGAGAGAGAAAGGAGGAGCAGGAAGCTTCAACTCCCATATGTGCCTTGACCAGGCAATCCCAGGGTTTTGAACCGGAGACCTGAGCTTTCCAGGTCGATGCTTGATCCACTGAGCCACCACAGGTCAGGTGTGTTCTTTTATTTTTTTTAATCATCTGTATATCTTTGTTGATAAAGTGTGCACTTATTATTGGAGTGTGTAATATTTTATATACTCTACATAAAAGTCCTTTACCAAATAAATGCTTTGCAAAGAGTTATTTCTGGTCTATGTATGGTCACTCTCTAAAGAGTAACTTTTTATAGAGCACAGAAGTTTGTGTTTTCATAGGTCTGCTCTATCAATTAAAAAGTGAATTGTGACTTTGAGGCTACATCTACTAAATGTTTGATTATTTCAAGATCTCAAATGTCTTTATCAGTAAGTTTTGCATTGGTGCCCTTTCGACAATTGAAGATATTTTCTCAGTGCCCTACTTTGCTAAGGGTTTTATAAAGAAAAGATTTTGAATTTTGTCAAAAACTGTGTCAATAAAATAGCTTGACCTTCATGTTGGTGGATTCAATTAGCTAATATTTAATAAAATTCTTTTGTTGAAATGTTAAGATTTGGTTGTGGTATCAGAGTAGTGCTAACTGCATTAATAGAGAAGTAGTAATGCTTTTTTTATTCATTACAAGAGGTAATTTACAATTGGTATTAGGTCTTTCCTAAATACTTTGTAACATTCATCGTTGTAGTCATCAGAACTTAAAATTTTCTTTGTGAAACTTCTAACAGTAAATTTCTTCCTATAATAAATGAGGGTTTTTAAATTTCTTCTTGGCTATTTTTGGTAATCTATGTCTTAAAGAATGTGTTCATTTTGCCTAAATTGTTGAATTTATTGACTTAAAGTTATTAATAATCTCTTGTCATTTTAATGTATGAATAATTTTTAGTGATATAACTAAATCTCTGTTATTCCTGATTATAGTTTATACCTCCTCATTTCTTTTCTGATTTATATGGTTAGAGGTTATTGTATTTTATTTGTTCTTTCAAGGAAGAATTTTTATTTTTTTGCCTAACCAGATGGTGGTTCAGTAGATAGAGCGTCGATCTGAAACAGAGTACTCAGCTTTGAAACCCTGAGGTCACCAGCTTGAGTGAGGGCTCATCTGGTTTGAGCGAAGCTCACCAGCTTACGCCCAAGGTTGCTAGCTTGAGCAAGGGGTCACTCGGTCTGCTGTAGCCCCCTGGTCAAGCCACATATGAGAAAGAAATCAATGAATAAATAAGGTGCCACAATGAAGAAATGATGCATCTTATTTCTCTCCCTTCCTGTCTGTCCCTCTCTCTGTCTCTGTCTCTCTCTCTCTCTCTCTCACACACACACACACACACACACACACACACACACACACACACACAAATAGAGAATTTAATTGCATTGGATTTCAAACCATCATATAGAGAGATTAGAAGGGAATAATTGTTAAGAAATAGGAATTACATTTGCAATCTGTTTTATTCTTTAAATAATTACTTTTTTAAAGGAGGATAATATTTGATTACTTTCTATCACCCTCTCAGTTGACAAAAGGAATTCTGAAACAGATTTGCAAAACTCAAGAGCAATTGAGGGAAGAAAGTTTTGAAATATTTGATGGACTGGTTGCTCTAGTCTTGAAAGAAGAACAATGTGATATAATTATGATAAAGAGAAACTTGATTTTGAAAAATGAACAAAGACGAGAATAAAAAAATTACAGTACCATTACAAAATTTAAAGGGTTCATAAGAGATAAATATTTTGTATGTTAAGAAGTTAATAAGTCATCCATGAGAAATGAAAGGTTTATCTATAGTTAGTTTTAAGGTAGGAACATGTGGATTTGCAGTAAAAACTGATGATATTATTAAAAGCCTAAAAGATGAGGATATATGTATATTTATTATATCAGTCTGCTATTACTTATTAGTCATCTCTGCCCCCCCAATTTTGTATTTGGTGTGGAAGGAGGTAATATCTCTAATGCCTAAAGTATTTAATTTGTAGAAACTGTCATTGGCAAAATAATTTGTCATTTTTATTTAACATTTAAGTTTGAACATATCATTATATTGATGGTTTATTCAAACTGATAGAGGAACACAAACAGTTTAATAATTTGTTGTAGTATGGCTGCATGTCACATAATAATAACCTTTAAAAAGATCCATGTTTTCAAAATGTTCCTGGAGATCCTCATGGAATTTAAATTGCTGACTGACTATTATGAGCCAGAAGATATAAACTGCAGTATGACAACAGATTAGATGTTGTTTCCGTTTAGTAATGCCCATGAGTGCTATTATTGATTTTATGATATGAAGATTTTAACTAAAATAAAAACAGTGGTAAAATCAGTAGGTTTCTCTCACTCTCTCTTTTGCCCTATTGCATAAGACAAGAAAATACGTGATTAAAAATATATAAAAATTGTACTTAAAAAATAATGTTAATGGGGGAAGTGAGTGATTGTTTTTATACTTGACTTTCAATGAACATACAAAAAGAAATACCCAGATTATTACTTTTCAGAAAGTCAGAAACAGGAAAGATTACATTCTAAAATGTCAAACTTAATAACACTAAGTTTTTTATACGTCTAGGGTAGCTATATGATTATGTTATGCTTTAGATTTTGTTTAAATTGCTATATATTCATCCTCCACAATATAATAAAATACTAAATTATATTTGTTGATTGATATCAATTATTTCAACAAAATTTGTTATATAAAGGTCATAATCTGGTGCAAAATTGAAACTACCCTGTACAAGTTGTATCATATTTCTGAAAGTGAATTCTAAAATACTTTGTAAGAACTAATTTAAAACCTAATTAAAAAAACTAGCTTGATATCCAGCCTCCTTAAATAGGCAATTACAAAAAGAAAAAGAATTTTCTTTTCCTTATGAGAACAGGAATAGATATATACAGAATAATGAATAGTTTATGCAACAGAGATATTCAGGAAATTTTCAAGAAAAAGATTCTGTAATTCAATTTTATAATACTCTTCTTAATGTATAATTATATTACTGCAATCATATTTTAAAGTTGTAATTCATAATCTGAAGCTCATTTATAAAATCTATATCAACTTTTTATGTATTAGTTGACAATATTGTGTCTTATCTGGTCTTTTACTTTTTCAATGATTTTCCTTTGGGCTTTATAATTTTTGCCCCTTCCTAATCTTTATGTCTGAGAGTACATAAGTCTTTGTCTTTTGTCCTACTTCTTTCCTTGATCTACTCTTTTTTCAAAAGCATCTGCTTGCATACCTTTAATTATAACCTGGACAACAAGGAACTCTCAGACTGTCATGTCTCTGTTACTTTCTTTTTTTTTCTAAATTCAGTTTATTTAATTCTGAATATTTTGAACACAACAACATGATTTTATTTTATTTGTTTATTTTTACAGGGACAGAGAGAGAGTCAGAGAGGGGGATAGATAGGGACAGACAAACAGGAACGAAGAGAGGTGAGAAGCATCAATCATTAGGTTTTCGTTGCCATCACAACACCATAGTTGTTCATTGATTGCTTTCTCACATGTGCCTTCACCGCGGGCCTTCAGCAGACTGAGCAACCCCTTGCTAGAGCCAGCGATCTTGGGTCCAAGCTGGCGAGCTTTTGCTCAAGCCAGATGGGCCCGCGCTCAAGCTGGCGAACTTGGGGTCTCGAACTTGGGTCTTCCACATCCCAGTCCGACGCTCTATCCACTGCACCACCGCCTGGTCAGGCTCTGTTACTTTCTTGCCTTCCAATTTTCAATGACTTTCTATTGCCACTTAGCGTACATCCCAATGTTAATCAAGTCCTGAAAAATCTAGCCTAACTTTTACACACCATTTAGGCAGATGCTCTGATTTCAGTAGTTTCTTCTGATGAGAAAACTCTTTTCTTAGTCTTTTGCTAAGCTAAAATCTATTTTCTTACTTCAGGTCTAAATAAAAATGTCATGGCCCTGGAAGGTCTTTTCTGACATCCACAGTATAAATAAAGTTGTCTTCTCTTTATTTCATAATATCTTGTTCTTTGTCCTTAGGGACAAAATGAGACCAGTCTACAGTGTCTGCTGCTTTTTGTAGAGACATTATGTCTGAGTTTGTAATCATATATTTATTCATGTGATTATGTCTGTGAGATCTGTCCCTGACCTTATGCTGCAAACACTGAGTACAGGGGTCATACCAAATTACTCATCACTCTTTATTGAGAATCAAATACAGACAAGCTCGATAAACATGTGTTAAGTGGATGGACCCCTTATATTTGCTGCTTATAATCTATAGATGAATTTCCATTTGTTTGAAGGATTTACATGAATACATAAATGTCACCTTACCAAACTCATCATGTTGGAAAATTACATTTATCTTTTCCTGAAAGACTCTTTCTCCACTCTTCATTTTATATAATTTCTTTCTTTCCTCATTATAATTTTATTTTTGAAATAATTTTATTTCTTCATTTCTAATTTCTTTTAAATTTTCATTTTTTAAAATCTCCCTGTAACCATAAAATTTCATATAAACATCTAACTAAAAATACACATTCAGTATATAGTATATATATTGTCTTCTGAGCAGCAAGGTTTTTTGAAGAATGATTTCTAGCACAGAAAGCACAATTTCACATGTTTCTTTCTGACAAACTCATAGTCATTCTTATGTCTTTGCTTAGAGGTCAAATTTTTTGTAGGAAAAACTTGTTTGACCATTTTCACAGGTTGCTCCCTGGAAGAATCAGAAGCTGAGATGAAATTTAGTGGAGGTGAATATTATTTAAAGAATTAATTGAAATTGATACCTTTAGAAGGGAGAAGAAGGAAAATCACTGAGCTAAGGGAAGTGATCTATGATACTGGCCTGACGACTCCTCAGCAGACATGCGGGGAGCACTGCAGCTGAAACTGTCCATTAGAATTGTACTGGGTTGGTTCAAAATATCTATTTCTTTAGATGTTCCCCTCCATCAATCACTGGGTATGGGCCACACTGAGAGGAGACGGACCTTGAATAAAATTGCATGGTTGTCAAAGATGAGGCAATCCCTGACAGCTGATAACCAGCACTCACATGTCCTTACTTGATGGGACTGGTTGACACATAGTTTCCATTCACAACAGTGAAAACTTGTATTTGTTTAGTGTTTTGTATACCGCTATTCAATTCAAAGGGGACTTTGGTATATCCACATAGAAAAGAAAATACTGACCTGACTGTGATGGCACAGTGGATAAAGCATCAACCTGGAATGCTGAGGTCACCGGTTCGAAACCCTGCACTTATCTGGTCAAGGCAAATATAGGAGTTGATGCTTCCTGCTCCTCCTCCCTTTCTCTCTCTCCCTATCTCTCTCTCTCTCTCTCTCTCTCTATATATATATATATATATATATATATATATATATATATATATATATATATATAATCTAAAATATGAATAAAGAAAAAAATGAAAAGAAAATATCTAAGCAACTTTTGAATAAAAACATTCAAATCTTAGATTTGTTCATTTAAGAATCTGTATAGTATTTATTATATTATTCAGTAGATTTCTTAGTGCTTCATTTTTTTAATAAAAAAATAACCCAATATATAGTTGCCCTTTTCATACTTCCAATATCATGCATTGTTTATCTACACCATGGTGTCTGCCGTCCTTACTATGATTTTATATTTAGCTATGGTTTCTTGAGCCAAAGAAGGAGAATCAATTTCATACCAGTGTTGTACTCTGTTAAGCACATTTCTTTTCTTTTGATTTTGTAATTAACGTGATATTTATAGATTGATATACAGTTAATCTTTGAACAACATGAGTTTGAACTACATAGATCCACTTATAAGTGATTTTTTTCCCAATAAATACAGGTTTGGACAAAGGTGAGTTTGCAGTTGTGAATGCACAAAACAAGAGTTTATTCTTGTCTAATTACTTATTAATTATCATACTACAAACTGTAAACCTATTTTTTTCAACCTTATATATACTCAGCTTTCTGTATATCTTTGAAGATACAGGGATCTGACTTCAATCATTGTCTCATATTTTATATAACAGACTTGACTTGAGCACCTGCAGATTTGGGTATCCATGGGGGTTCTGAAACTGATCTCTGCTGGTACTGAGGAACTGTAGTATAGTTTTGAGGGAGTCATAAGTTATAAACAGATTACCAACTGCATGGCGTTTAGTGCCCCAACCTTTACGTTGTTCAAGAGTCAACTGTATTTAATTCCTGAATCTGTCAACCTTTCTTCAAGAACTTTTGGTAAGACTAAAATCGGGCTATTTCAGGATACATATTTCTGGAAAACCAGCCCATGGGACTTACTCCAGCAGCCAGAATATTCCACTCAAATCCTATCCCAAAGTCAGGATTTACTCATCACAAAATCATTAGTGAGAAAGCACCAAGAGTGACTGAGGAAGAGGGTAACAAGCTCACAGCTGATAGTGGGTACTGAAGAGGTTTATTTCCATAAGGGACCTGGCTCACATTCCTGACTTAGATCTGTGTTGAGAGACTTTATGGTGAATTTAATGAAATCAACTTATTTTTACCAGGAGTTTCTGATACCATGTTTAGATAAGCATGGCATTAAATGTCCAAGGGAAAACTTCATTGAAATAGTCAAGTCTTAAATCTTTATTTGTGCACTTAAGCATTTTATGAACCATATTTACATATAACTGTTTCAATTATTACTTAGTATTTTATATAAATTGACTAACTTTTATTATTTATAAATTTTTTAATGTACCATTTTTAATTTTTTAAAAAACTAGCATTCTCACCAATATAAATCAGCTAATATTTACTTACTCTTATGTGTTAAATCATATTTTATAAAAATACTTTATTTTTATCAAGAAAATATGCCTTAGTGAAAAGTACTCTCCTAAAGACTATTCTCTCATTGGCCATTCATATTCTTAAGATTTTAAAACTAAGGATCTGACAGAGTTTAAGAATAGAACAACCTGACCAGGTGGTGGTACAGTGGATAGAGCATTGGACTGGGATGCGGAGGACCCAGATTAAAGACCCCAAGGTCACCAGATTGGGCGTGGGCTCATCTGGTTTGAGCAAAGCTCACCAGCTTGGACCCAAAATCACTGGCTTGAGCAAGGGGTTACTTGGTCTGCTGTAGCTCCACAGTCAGGGCACATATGAGAAAGTAATCAATGAACAACTAAGATTTTGCAACAAAAAACTGATTATTGATGCTTCTAATCTTTTTCTATTTCTGTCTGTCCTTATCTATTCCTCTCTCTGACTCTATGTCTCTGTACAAAAAAAAAAAAAAAGAAAGAAAAAAAAGAACAGAACAAATACTGTCAATATTTTGCCATTTTATTAAGTTTCTAAACCTTGAATATAAGAGCCACTGATTTTTTTTTTAAATTAATGTTTGTCTCACATAGTTTTAATCAGCAGAATTTTTATTTCCAAGTAAGGGTCATTGGTAGAAATATTAAAAAGTATTGGACTTAAAGTTAACTGTAAAAATAAGTTATTATTTTGGAAGATGTCTAAACCTGTCACTTTGCTTTGAATAAAATTCAAAATGAGAAGCTTTCTACTTGAAAGCCCTTATTTTCTCATGAAATTATAAGTTTTTTAAAAACTTTTAGCTGTCATATTACTCCATTATTAAACTTTAAACTTGGATTCTAAACTACCCTAAAGAGATAAATATTTATTTTATTTTAAGATATTACTAACAAAGTAATTTTTTTACAAAGAGAGAGAGTCAGAGAGAGGGATAGATAAGGACAGGCAGACAGGAACAGAGAGAGATGAGAAGTATCAATCATCAGTTTTTTGTTGGGTCTAAGCTGGCGAGCTTTTGCTCAAGCCAGATGGGCCTGTGCTCAAGCTGGCGACCTTGGTTCTCGAACCTGGGTCCTTCCACATCCTAGTCCGATGCTCTACCCACTGCGCCACTGCCTTGTCAGGCTAACAAAGTAAATTTTACTCTATTTTTAGGATATTTTTTCAGTACTAAGAACTACAGCACAGTAGGAAATCTGAGCATTTATGGCAGAGTAATAGGGTTGACTGACTTTCTTATTTCATATGAAATAAGAAAATAGACAAATTATAAATAATAAAAATAATGCTTAACTCTATCTTTGCTTTCTTCTCTAACCTGAAAATGTAGTTACATTTTTAATAAAATTTTTTTAAAGTTTGTAAAAACTTTTTAATCTTTAACATGTGGAATTTGAAATAGGAATATTTTTTCCATATTGAAATAATTTGCCCTTAACAAATTTTAAAAGATTAAAATTAAACCAACCATATTCTCTGATCAAAATGTTTTGAAATTATAAATCAACTGAAAAATGTAACAAAACAAAAACCCACAAATATGTGGAGATTAAACAGAGTGCTACTAAAAAAACTGCTGGCTCAAAGGAGAAATAAAAGGAGAGATTAGATGATACATAGAAAAAAATGAGAATGACAATATGACAAATAAAATCCTCTGGGAGGCAGAAATAGCAGTAAGAAATGAGAGTTTATATTACAGGCCTATCTCAGGAAACAAAATAATCCTAATCAAGTAACCAACATTACATCTTGAAGAACTACAAGAAGAAGAACAAAAACATTCCAACATCTGTAGAAGAAAGGAAACACCCTGACCAAGTGATGGTACAGTACCATGGATAAAACATTGGCCTGGAATGCTGAAGACCAAGGTTTGAAACCCTGAGTCACTGGCTGAAGCATGGGCTCATCTTGGCTTGAGCACAGGCTCACCAGCTTGAGTGCAGGGTTGTGGGATTGAGTGTAGGATCATAGACCTGACCCCATGGTTGCTGGCTTGAGCCCGAAAGTCACTAACTTGAAAGACAAGTTTGCTGGCTTAAGCCTAAGGTCTCTGGCTTGAGAAAGGGGTCAAAGGCTCAGCCGGAACCCCAGTCAAGGCACATATAAAAGAACAATTAATGAACAACTAAAGTGCTGCAACTATGAGAAAGTTTCTCATCTTTCTTTCTTCCTGTCTCTCTGTTCTGGTCTCACTCTCAAAAAAAAAAAAAAAAAAAGAAGAAAAGAAAATGTGAAAGTAACTGCTTATATAAACTTTAGCAAAAATAGACTTCAGAAAAATAAACATTACCAAAGATATGGGATATTTCATATTAATAAAGAAAGCATAAAAATCCAAAGATGCACTCTACACAGAACTGGAGAATACAACCTTAAGAAGATGGCATAGCATACGGTGGCTATTTCATGACTCCTCTATTTTTACTTGATAGGGAAATAAGAGCAGGCAGAGAATCTGTAAAATTTAATCTGTAAGAATATTGAATCATTAAAAAACACTAATAACTAACTTGAGTCCAATAGTATTGACAGAATACACTAACTGAGAAGAAAATATTTTCTTTGGAAGTTCACATGGAATATCACTGAGATAGACAATCTCCTGCACTGTAATATGAATGACATTTGTCCGAACCAAATCTTAATGTGACTTTTTTTCAGGCCACAAGATAATTCAATTTAAAATCTATAATAAAAAGTCTAGAACATTTCAAAATAATTACAAACTACACACATTTCTAAATATACAATAAGCCAAGAGGTAGTCATATTAAATATGTTAAATGTATTCAGATAAATGAAAAACAAAATATGCTAGGATTCTGAGGTACACTTGTCGGAGTGTTTAGAAACAAATTTAAAGCATTACTTGTATTAGAAAAAAGAAAATAAATTAGTGATCAAAGTTTTGATATATAAACTATAATGTATTCAAAGTTATAACTAAAAAAGTCAAGGTGTAAATAATTACCAGGATTTCTTCTGTTTTTATTAGTGATCTTGAAAACCACCACAAAAGATATACTTAGTTTTTTGCTATTTTAACTCTAATATAATACTGATAATTGGATAATTAGAAGATATAGTCAAGACATTATTTTATTTATCTTTATTTTTTTGTGACAGAGACGGGGAGAGGGACAGATAGAGACAGACAGACAGGAAGGAGAGAGATAAGAAGCAGCAATTCTTCGTTTGCAGTACCTCAGATGTTCACTGATTGCTTTTTCATATGTACCTTGACCCGGGAATGGGGGGGGGGGCTACAAGCAGACCAAGTGACACCTTGCTCAAGCCAGCAACCTTGAGTTCAAGCTGGTGAGCTGTGCTCAAACCAGATGAACCCACAATCGAGCCGGCGACGTTGGGGTTTTGAACCTGGGTCATCCGCTTCCCAGTCTAAAGCTCCATCCACGGCACCATCACCTGGTCAAGCAAGACATTAAAATTTGTTCTATATCTGTTTAGTGATTTTGTGCTTTTTAAAAATGTATATAAGTCATATTTTCAGGTTCAAGAAACAAATATATTTTAATGACTTGAATTACAAAATTAATATCATTATTGTATGGTAAGGTGCCAGAGAACTGTAAAACTTAGTATTGGTGTATGGCCCGTAGTTGCAGCCACCAACACAGCCACCTTGCCCATGCAGGTTCACATATGATTCGGACAGATGGTAATGAAACAACAGAGCCAAGAACTGATGGGCCATTAGCTTTAATCATAGCTTTCACCAGGCAGACGAAAAATACACATAGTGGAAAAACACTTCCCTTTCCATTCAGGGCTCCCAAAGCCATTGACTTATCCGAGTTTCCTAGAATCAAAGATTTCTACCTCACCAGCCTTATTCACCTCTGTTCCCCATCTTCTTCTCTCTGTACAAACTCTACACAAACTGGCTTCTCCTTCAGCACTCTGCCATTTTGGCTGCTTGTCCTCTCCTCCACATGGCCTTTCTCTGATTCTCTCTCTAATAATAATCTCAGAAACTGAGAGAGAGCAAGCTTCCAATCTGCCCCATTTTATAGTGTAGAAATCCAAACTTTAATCCCATATACAAACAAGGGAGTATCTGATACAAAGTCACTTATCTGAGGCATAATGGGATTCCTCATGAGAGTGTACCACCCCACATCAAAAAGGCTATAAGGATCCTGCCTGCTTACAGCCCCCCCCCCACATCCAATGCAAACTATAAGCGAGCAAACATATACATCATATTTACAAACTTATTTGACCAACAATTGGCAATGCCATTTGTTGAGCAGATAAAATATATTATGCTCACTTTGTTAAAGATGGTGCTGCCCACATGCAAGTTTTAAGAGTAAGCTTTTCCCCACAGCCTTGACTGATTGGATGATGTGGGGTGGTGCACTCTCATGAGGAATCCTCCCATTATGCCTCAGATAAGTGACTTTGTATCAGAGACTTTCTTGTTTGTAAATTGGATTAAAGGTTTGAATTTCTACACTATAAAGTGGGGCAGACCCGCCTGACCTGTGGTGGCGCAGTGGATAAAGCGTTGACCTGGAATGCTGAGGTTGCTGGTTCAAAACCCTGGGCTTGCCTGGTCAAGGCACATATGGGAGTTGAAGCTTCCTGCTCCCCCCCCCTTCTCTCTCTCTCTCTCTCTCCCCCTTTCCTCTAAAGTGAATAAATAAAAAAAAAAAAAGTGGGGCAGACCTGAAGCTTGCTATCTTGGTTCCTGAGGTTAGCATTAGAGAGGAGAGCAGATTAAGGCCACATGGAGGAGAGGAAAAGCAGCCAAGATGGCGGAGTGCGGAGGGAGAAACCAGTTTGAAGAGAGTTTGTGCTGGAGAAGGAGATGGGGAAGAGAGGTTGCAATGCAACCTTTAATGCAAGCTAGAGTTAAAGATGATGGTGTAAAGCCAGTGGCCAAGGCCACTGTCACAGCAGCCTGGCTCATGCAGGTTCACATTAGATTCAGACAGAGGGTAATGAAACAAAGGAGCCAAGAACTGGTGGGCCATTAGCTTTAATCCTAGCTTGCATCCAGCAGGCAAGTAAAAACACACTCTGGACTCCAAAATCAACTCATTCAGCACTCACAAATCTGACTTATCCGAGTTTTCTAGAATCAGAGTTTCTCGCTCACCAGCCCCATTCACCTCTGTTGGGCAACTAAGCTTGTAAATATGATATATATGTTTGCTTGCTTATAGTTTGTATTGCGTGTGGGGGACAGGCTGTAAGCAGGCCGGGTTGTTATAGCCTAAGGCTTAGTTTTAAGAGTAAGCTTTTCCCCACACCCTTGACTGAATGCACGATGTAGGGTGGTGCACCCTCTTGAGGAATCCTCCCTTATGCCTCAGATAAGTGACTTTGTATCAAAGACTTTCTTGTTTGTATATTGGATTAAAGGTTTTGAATCTACACTATAAAGTTGTGCAGACTGGGAGCTTGCTCTCTCGGTTCCTGCTATAACCATTGCAGGGGCCTCCCTGATCCCTTGCCCTCCATGGGGAAAGCAGTCTTTCTGCCTTTCCCTTGTCTTCTCTTGTGGCTTGCCTGTCTTGGTAAGATGCCAATAAACAGAATGGCCTACTATCCTCCAACTTCGCCATTTCTTTACCATCTGCCCAAATCCAATGGGAACCTGCATGTGAATGGCCACAATGGCGGTTCCTGGCTATACAACCTCTGTTCCCTATCTCCTTCTCTCTGCACAAACTCTACACAAACTGGCTTCTCCCTCAGCATTCCACCATCTTGCCTGCTTCTCCTGGTCTCCTCCATGTGGCCTTTTTCTGCTCTCCTCTCTCATGCTAATCTCAGGAACCGCGAGAGAGCAAGATCCTGGTCTGCCCCACTTTATAGTGTAGAAATCCAAACCTTTAATCTAATATACAAACAAGAAAGTCTCTGATACAAAGTCACTTATCTGAGGCATAATGGGATTCCTCATGGGAGTGCACCACCCCACTTCATGCAATCAGTCAAGGGTGTGGGGAAAAGCTTAGTCTTAAAACTAAGCTTTAGGCTATAATGATCCGGCCTGCCCACAGCCTGTCCCCCACACTCAATACAAACTGTAAGCGAGTAAACATGTATATTTACAAACTTATTTGACAAACACTGGGCAATGGGCTTCCATGTGGGCAGCACCATCTTTAACAAAGTGAGCATAATATATTTTATCTGCCCAACACTCTACAACCAAGCTATTTCAACATCTGAGACAAAGCCATGGAACCATCCTCAGTGCCCAGGGGCAACTTGCTCAAACCATTCGAGTTATGGCTTTTGGACACAAAGAGAGAGAGAGAAGGGAGAGGGGGAAGAGATGGAGAAGCAGATGGGTGCTTATCCTTTGTGCTCTACCAACAATCGAACTGGGGACTTGCACATGCTGGACCGACACTCTACCACTGAGCCAAGCAGCGTGTGGCTCTTGTACAATTTCAATAAGTGGGCAAAGTATGCCTTTTGTCTATAATCTTTCTGATCTGAATATCATTTTTTATTCAAATGGCAGGACTTTCCCTATTTTAGAAATGCATGTCCTTACAAAAATGTAAAAAACTTTCTAGATTCTAAATATTTAATAATGTATAGTTATCATTATAGTTGCTTTTGATAAATATTTTTTGAACATAGGACAAATTTTTGTTTATTTATTGAAAAGCAAATAGCATAATCCCTAAATGTACAAATTAAGTTATCTCTGCCAAAATTTACAAAGAAGAGTCAATAAAAACTAGCTCTTTTCTCATGAAGAGTTTACCTTTTATTTATATGGATTATTTTTATTATTTTATTCATTTACTTATTTTTAATTAAGTTTTTGGGGTACATACAGATTTTCTCCTAAGGTCACTCAATAAAACATCATGCACACTACAATGTGTGCCCACCTCCCCAAAGTCTCTTTTGTCCCCATTTTCCTACTCTTTGCCAAGCTTGCACCTCCTCTCCACCTTCCTTTTTCTTCTAGTCATCACCATTCTGTTGTTTGTGTCTTGTGTTACATATGTACATGGTTTTCTTCGCTTAACTCCTTCATCTTTTGCCATCCAGTTTCCCAACCCCCTCCCATCTGACAGATCTGACAGTTGTCAATCTGTTCCATGTAGCCATGCCTCTGTTTATGCCTCTGTTTCTCTTATGTTCATCAGTTTATTGTTCATTAAAATTCACATACAAGTGAGATGATATAAATATTTGTCTTCCTTGGAATGGCTTATTTCACTTAGTATAATAATCTCTGTAAAACCAGTGGCCAAGGCCACCATCCCAGCCGCCTGGCCAGTGCAGGTTCACATTAGATTCGGACAGTCAGTAATGAAATATCGGAGTCAATATGCTGGTGAGCCATCAGCTTTAATTCTAACTTGCACCTGGCAGGCAAGCAAAAACACACAGTAGGCTCCCAAACCCACTCATTCAGTGCTCACAAAGCTACTGACTTATCTGAGTTTCCTAGAATCAAAAGGTTTCTAGCTCACCAGACTTATTCACCTCTATTTTCCATCTCCTTCTCTCTACATAAACTGCACAAACTGGCTTCTTCCTCAGTACTCTGCCACCTTGGCTGCTTCTCCTCTCCTCCACGTGGCCTTAATCTGCTCTTCTCTCTAATACTAACCTCAGGAACCAAGAGAGAGCAAGCTTCCAGCGGCCTGCCCCACTTTATAAGATAGATTCAAATCCTTTAATCCAATCTACAAACAAGGAAGTCTCCGATACAAAGTCACTCATCTGAGGCACAATGGGATTCCTCACGAGAGTGCACAACCCCACATCAAAAATGGTGGAAATGGTCTAGTCCTAAAACCAAGCCCTGGGCTATAATGATCCTGCCTGCTTACAGACTGTCTCCCACACCAAATACAAACTATAAGCGAGCAAACATATATATCTTATTCACAAACTTATTTGACCAACAGTCTCCAAATAAGACCCACACAGAGCCAATAGACATATGAAAAATTCTTCAAGGACACTAATTATCAGAGAGATGCAAATTAAAATCATATGAGTTATCCCCCGCTGTAAAGCCAGTAGCCGAGGTCAGGATCACAGCCGCCCGACCCACGCAGGTTCGCATTGGATTCGAACAGTCGTAATGAAACACAGGAGCCACAAACTGGTGAGCCATCAGCTTTAATTCTAACTTGCACCCAGCGGGCAAGCAAAAACACACACTGGGCTCCAAAACCCATACATTCAGTGCTCACAAAGCTACTGACTTATCCGAGTTTCCTAGAATCAAAGGTTTCTAGCTCACCAGACTTATTCACCTCTGTTTCCCATCTCCTCCTGCACAAACTCTTAACAAACTAGCTTCTTCCTCAGCACTCTGCCATCTTGACTGCTTCTCCTGCACATGGCCTTAATCTGCTCTCCTCTCTGATACTAATCTCAGGAACCCAGGAACCGAGAGAGAGAGATGAAGCTACTGCTCTCTCCCATTTTATAGCATAGACTCAAAACCTTTAATCCAATTATACAAACAAGGAAGTCTCTGTATAATGGGATTCTTCAGGAGAGTGCACCACCCTACATCATCCAATCAGTCAAGGATGTGGGGAAGAGCTTATTCTTAAACTAAGCCTTAAGCTATAACAACCCAGCCTGCTTACATTACAACTTTCCCCCCACAGCCATCACAAGCATAAGGGCAAATAATATCACCTGGGTGACGGGCTTCCATGTGGGCAGCACCATCTTTAACAAAGTGAGCATATTATATTTTATCTGCCGAACAATCCACCCCTATGCTCACTTTACTACCCACAATTTACACCACTAGCATTCCTGTACAAGGAAATTAGGCATATTACACAAATTACAACAGCATGACAAATCATACAATTTCAAAAATTACAAAGGTACACACATTTCACCAGTCTCTAAGCACTTTGCCAGAAGTGCAAAATGTCCTCGGCCTTCTCTCTTGCCATTTGAAAAGCATCCCGGGGCAGGGATATGGCCTACATCAAAGCCACCCCTCACCCCCATCAGGGTATTTCACATTGTCCAAAATCCGTAAGTCCATTCAACAAAGGAGCTTGTGCCCATCCGGTCATAGTCCAGGAAATCAGTCCACACACATAGGGCTTTAGCCTCCCCCCTCATTCCTGCCATCATGGCAAGTCTCACACTATCCTAAAGAAAAGCATGTGGCAATGGCAGTCAGCATATCCATCTCTGCTCTGGGGAGCATGATGACAGCCACCCCTATGTCCCAAAATCACAGACCTACCAGGAGAGTAGCTACTCCTTGTTGCTGGGCTGTTGGGCAGATAAAATATATTATGCTCACTTTGTTAAAGATGGCGCTGCCCACATGGAAGTTCGTTGATATTAATGTGTGTTCTGGAACAGGCTGTGGGCAGGCCGGGTTATTATAGCCTAAGGCTTAGTTTAAGATTAAGCTCTTCTCCACACCCTTGACTGATTGGATGATGTAGGGTGGTGCACTCTCCTGAGGAATCCCATTATCAGAGACTTTCTTGTGTGTATAATTGGATTAAAGGTTTGGATTTTCTAGGCTATAAACTGGGGCAGTCTGGGAGCTTGATCTCTCTCTCTTGGTTCCTGGGTTCCTGAGATTAGTATTAGAAGAGAGGAGAGCAGAGTAAGGCCACGTGAAGGCCAGGAGAAGCAGCCGAGATGGCAGAGTGCTGAGGAAGAAGCCAGTTTGTTAAGAGTTTGTGCAGGAGGAGATGGGAAACAGGTGAATAAGTCTGGTGAGCTGGAAACCTTTGATTCTAGGAAACTCGGATAAGTCAGTAGCTTTGTGAGCACTGAATGTGTGGGTTTTGGGTCCCAGTGTGTGTTTTTGCTTGCCCGTCGGGTGCAAGCTAGAATTAAAGCTGATGGCTCACCAGTTCTTGGCTCCTGTGTTTCATTACCGACTGTTCGAATCCAATGCAAACCTGCACGGGTCGGACTGCTGCGATGGCGGCATCGGCTACTGGCTTTACATTTGGCGTAGTCTGTGGCAGGATTCGATACAGATCGGCATGGAACCGCTACCACCTTTGAGTGGTGGAGTAGAGAACTGGCTGCTGTTATGGTTTCCCATAGCTGTTTTTTGGGGGACTGTAGGCTGGCTGACTTTTACAGCCATGTGTGAGGAAACCGAGAGCTCTATGGAAGAGGCTGCCCAGAACCTGCAGGCCGAGCAGCAGAAGGAGCTGGAGGAAACATGGGAGAAACACGTGCTGACCCTGGAGCTGAAGGAAGCGCTGGAGGAGGAGGCTGACCAGGTTTGTGAGATTCACCTGGAAATGGAGCAGACGCTGGAGAAGGAATCACAGGTTCGTGAGTTGGAGATTGCCATGGATGTTGTGGAGAGCCAGCAGCAGCATGAGGCCGGACCGGAGCTGAGGCCAGGACTGGGGCTGAGGTCGGGGTTGGAGCTGAATCGCCTGCTGAGCAGAACGCAGCGGCGGCCCAGAGATCAAGCCCAGCAGCAGGAGCTGATGTTTTCAGTTCCTCTTTGGAGGATGAGGAGAATCATGCTGGAGTTGCAATCTGCAGTATCCAGAAGGTGAGAGCCCGGCAACAAGGAGTAGCTACGCTGCTGGTAGGTCTGCGATTTTGGGACATAAGCGTGGATGTCATCATGCTCCCCAGAGCAGAGATGGAAATTCTTACTGCCATGGCCACGTGCTCCTTTTTGGGACAGTGTACGAGCTGCCAGGATGGCAGAGATGAGGGGGGAGGCTAACAAACACCCCATGTGTGTGGACTGATTTCCTAGACTACGACCCGAGTGAGCACTGGCTCTTTTATTGAATGGACTTACGGAATTTGGACAATGTGAAATACCCTGATGGGGGTGGGAGTGGCTTTGCTGAAGGCCCTCCTGCCCGGGAAGCTTTTCCCATGGCTAGAGAAAAGGCCGAGGACATTTTGCGCTTTTGGCAAAGTGCTCAGAGACTGGTGAAATATATCTTTGTAATTGTTGAAATTGTATGATTTGTGCTATTGCTGTAATTTGTGTAATGTGCCTAATTTCCTTGTCAGGGATGCCGGTGGTGTAGATTGTGGGTAGTAAAGTGAGCATAAGGGTGGATTGCTGGGCAGATAAAATATATTATGCTCACTTTGTTAAAGATGGCGCTGCCCACATGGAAGTTCGTTGATATTAATGTGTGTTCTGGAACAGGCTGTGGGCAGGCCGGGTTGTTATAGCCTAAGGCTTAGTTTAAGAATAAACTCTTCTCCACACCCTTGAGTTATTGGATGATGTAGGGTGGTGCACTCTCCTGAGGAATCCCATTATGCCTCAGATGGGTGGCTTTGTATCAGAGACTTTCTTGTATGTATAATTGGATTAAAGGTTTGGATTTTCTAGGCTATAAACTGGGGCAGTCTGGGAGCTTGATCTCTCTCTCTTGGTTCCTGGGTTCCTGAGATTAGTATTAGAAGAGAGGAGAGCAGAGTAAGGCCACGTGAAGGCCAGGAGAAGCAGCCGAGATGGCACAGTGCTGAGGAAGAAGCCAGTTTGTTAAGAGTTTGTGCAGGAGGAGATGGGAAACAGAGGTGAATAAGTCTGGTGAGCTGGAAGGCTTTGATGCTAGGAAACTCGGATAAGTCAGTAGCTTTGTGAGCACTGAATGTATGGGTTTTGGGTCCCAGTGTGTGTTTTTGCTTGCCCGTCGGGGACAAGCTAGAATTAAAGCTTATGGCTCACCAGTTCTTGGCTCCTGTGTTTCATTACTGACTGTTCGAATATAATGCGAACCTGCATGGGTCAGGCGGCTGTGATCCCGGCCCCGGCTACTGGCTTTACATGGGCTCTCACCTTCTGGAGGCTGCGGATTTCAACTCCAAACCAATTTTCCTCATCCTCCAAAGAGGAACTGAAAACATCAGCTCCTGCTGCTGGGCTCGAGTCCCGGCCTGCCATCGCCTCCTGCTCAGCAGGTCTTGCAGCTCCAGCCCTGGCCTCAACCCCGGCCCCGGCCTCATGCCACTGGTGGCTCTCCATAACATCCAGGGCAATCTCCAACTCATGAACCTGTGATTCCTTCTCCAGCATCTGCTCCATTTCCAGGCGAATCTCACGAACCTGGTCAGCCTCCTCCGGTGCTTCCTCCAACTCCAGGGTCAGCATCTGTTTCTCCCACGTTTCCTCCAGCTCCTTCTGCTGCTCGGTTTGCAGGTCCCGGGCTGCCTCTTTCATAGAGCTCTCAGTTTCCTCACACATGGCTGTAAAAGTCAGCCATCCTACAGTCCCCCAAAAAACAGCTATGGGAAACCATAACAGCAACCAGTCCTCTACTCCACCACTCAAAGGTGGTGGTGGCTCCATGACGATCTGTATCGAATCCTGCCACAGACTGCGCCAAATGTAAAGCCAGTAGCCGAGGTCAGGATCACAGCCGCCCGACCCACGCAGGTTCGCATTAGATTCGAACACCCCCCCATACTCGCCAGAATGGCTTTTATCAATAAATCAACAAACAAGTGGTAGACAGGGGGTGGAGAAAAGAAAACCCTCGTGCACTGTTGGTGAAAATGCAAACTGGTGGGACCACAATGGAAAACAGTGTAAAATTTCCTAAAATATTAAAAGTGGAACTGCCTTTTGATCCAGTGATCCCACTTCTGGAAACATTTTCTAAGAATGTCAAAACACTAAATTGTAAGAATATATGCACCCCTACATTTGTAGCAGCATTGTTTACACTAGCCAAGATCTAAAATCAATCCAAATGCCCATCAGTAGAAAAGTGGATTAAAAAAACTGTGATTCATTTACACAATGGAATACTACGACACCATAAAAAAAGAGGGAAATTTGGCCTTTTGCAGGAACATGGATGGGTGGACCTAGAGATTATTATGCTAAGCAACCTTATCTTTTAAATGAAGGTCAGGCAAAGCCTTTTTTTGTCTTCCTTCAGAAAAATTCTATGTTATTTTTAAACAAAATACTCGTTCTGTGTAACTGAGAGGATTTCAACCCCTTACAGCTGACATTGTAAAATGTCATTTAGCGGATTTCATTTTTTGTTGTTCTTGATTTAGTAATCTTTCTTACTAACTACCCTCAAAGTATTTATTCTTCTAAACTGGCATTTTTTAAGCAAATTGATAAATAATAATTACTTACTCAAAGTTTTTGGTCCAAGAACTTCAATTTTCTAATGTAATTGTACTATGATAATAATATTGCACACTTCATCAGATATCTTTAAATTCTAGAAAGCATGAATTGTTTTATCAACTCTAAAATAAAGCAAAACACCACTAAATGAGGTGTTTAACATGAGTGTTTTTGTTTATTGTTTGATTTTTATTATCAGTCTCTAGTAAAATTTTAGTAAAAAATTCAAGTTTAAACTCTATTCAGCGACATTTTAAATGTCTCTTATAAGAGGAATAATAATAATAGTTTACAGTGAAATAATTAAGATATCTCTAAAATGATAAATTGATTTCTAAGTTTTATAAAGATATCAGGGAAAAAAAAATTGAAGGTAACCAAAATACAAAAAGAGCTAGAAAACTCATAAATTGTATATTGTCTATGTACCTTGTTGGACAGATAAAATATATTATGCTCACTTTGTTAAAGATGGTGCTGCCCACATAGAAGTTCGTTGATATTAATGTGTGTTCTGGAACAGGCTGTGGGCAGGCCGGGTCGTTATAGCCTAAGGCTTAGTTTAAGAGTAAGCTTTTCTCCACACCCTTGACTGATTGGATAATGTAGGGTGGTGCACTATCATGAGGAATTCCATTATGCCTCAGATGGGTGGCTTTGTATCAGAGACTTTCTTTATGTATAATTGGATTAAAGGTTTGGATTTTCTAGGCTATAAACTGGGGCAGTCTGGGAGCTTGATATCTCTCTCTCTCGGTTCCTGGGTTCCTGAGATTAGTATTAGAAAGGAGAGCAGATTAAGGCCATGTGGAGGAGAAGTAGCAAAGATGGAAGAGTGCTGAAAAAGAAGCCAGTTTGTTAAGAGTTTGTGCAGGAGGAGATGGGAAACAGAGGTGAATAAGTCTGGTGAGCTGGAAAGCTTTGATTCTAGGAAACTTGGATAAGTCAGTAGCTTTGTGAGCACTGAATGTGTGGGTTTTGGAGCCCAGTGTGTGTTTTTGCTTGCCCGCCGGGTGCAAGCTAGAATTAAAGTTGATGGCTCACCAGTTTGTGGCTCCTGTGTTGCATTACCGACTGTTCGAATCCAATGCGAACTTGCACGGGTCAGGCTGCTGTGATAGTGGCCTCGACTACTGGCTTTACATACCTTAAACTTGGAAATGATACTGACATATGGTAGATATTTAATGCATTCAAGAAATATTGTTTAAAAACAAGAAATATTATTTAAGTGAATAATTTCAGTGAATGCTTGAACAACTTTTGAAAATAATACATGAGGTAATATCCATATATTGTATTAACAAAGCAAGAAATATATTTGTTCGGCAGATAAAATATAATATGCTCTGTAAAACCAATAGTCGCGGCCGCCATCGCAGCCGCCTGGCCAGTGCAGGTTCACATTAGATTCGGACAGATGGCAATGAAACACAGGAGCCACCAACTGGTGAGCCATCAGCTTTATTCTAGCTTGCACCCGGCGGGCAAGCAAAAAAAAACACTCTGGGCTCCAAAACCCACACATTCAGTGCTCACAAAGCTAATGACTTATCCGAGTTTCCTAGAATCAAAGGTTTCTAGCTCACCAGACTTATTCACCTCTGTTTCCCATCTCCTCCTGCACAAATTCTTAACAAACTGACTTCTTCCTCAGCACTCTGCCATCTCGGCTGCTTCTCCTGGCCTTCACCTGGCCTTAATCTGCTCTCCTCTCTAATACCAACCTCAGGAACCCAGGAACCAAGAGAGAGCGAGAGATCATGCTACTGCTCTCTCCCATTTTATAGCATAGACTCAAAACCTTTAATCCAATTATACAAACAAGGAAGTCTCTGTATAATGAGATTCTTCAGGAGAGTGCACCACCCTACATTATCCAATCAGTCAAGGGTGTGGAGAAGAGCTTACTCTTAAACTAAGCCTTAGGCTATAACGACCTGGCCTGCCCACAGCCTGTTCCAAAACACACATTAATATCAACAAACTTCCATGTGGGCAGCGCCATCTTTAACAAAGTGAGCATATTATATTTTATCTGCCGAACATGCTCACTTTGTTAAAGATGGTGCTGCTCACATGGAAGCCCGTCACCCAGGTAATATTATTTGCCCTTATGCTTGGGATGGGTGTGGGGGAAAGGCTGTAATGTAAGCAGGCCAGGTCGTTATGGCCTAAGGCTTGGTTTTAAGAGTAAGTTCTTCTCCACACCCTTGACTGATTGGATGATGTAGGGTGGTGATGTAGGGAGGAATCCCATTATGCCTCAGATAGGTGGCTTTGTATCAGAGACTTTCTTGTATGTATAATTGGATTAAAGGTTTGGATTTTCTAGGCTATAAACTGGGGCAGTCTGGGAGCTTCATCTCTCTCTCTCTCTCTCTCTCGGTTCCTGGGTTCCTGAGATTAGTATTAGAGAGGAGAGCAGAGTAAGGCCACGTGAAAGCCAGGAGAAGCAGCCGAGATGGCAGAGTGCTGAGGAAGAAACCAGTTTGTTAAAAGTTTGTGCAGGAGATGAGAAACAGAGGTGAATAAGTCTGGTGAGCTGGAAAACTTTGATTCTAGGAAACTCGGATAAGTCAGTAGCTTTGTGAGCACTGAATGTGTGGGTTTTGGGGCCCAGTGTGTGTTTTTGCTTGCCTGCCGAGTGCAAGCTAGAATTAAAGTTGATGGCTCACCAGTTCTTGGCTCCATTGTTTTATTACCGACTGTTCGAATCTAATGAGAACCTGCATGGGTCAGGTGGCTGTGATCCTGACCCTGGCTACTGGCTTTACAATATTTTTTAATTCATAAGAATTATTTTTGATGGTAAACAGTATTATGTACTTGTTGGGCAGATAAAATATATTATGCTCTGTTGGGCAGATAAAATATATTATGCTCACTTTGTTAAAGATGGCGCTGCCCACATGGAAGTTTGTTGATATTAATGTGTGTTCTGGAACAGGCTGTAGGCAGGCCGGGTCATTATAGCCTAAGGCTTAGTTTAAGAGTAAGCTCTTCTCCACACCCTTTACTGATTGGATGATGTAGGGTGGTGATGTAGGGAGGAATCCCATTATGCCTCAGATGGGTGGCTTTGTATCAGAGACTTTCTTTATGTATAATTGGATTAAAGGTTTGGATTTTCTAGGCTATAAACTGGGGCAGTCTGGGAGCTTGCTCGCTCTCGGTTTTTGGGTTCCTGAGATTAGTATTAGAGAGGAGAGCAGAGTAAGGCCACGTGAAGGCCAGGAGAAGCAGCCGAGATGGCACAGTGCTGAGGGAGAAGCCAGTTTGTTAAGAGTTTGTGCAGGAGAGGATGGGAAAGAGAGGTGAATAAGTCTGGTGGGCTGGAAACCTTTGATTCTAGGAAACTCGGATAAGTCAGTAGCTTTGTGAGCACTGAATGTGTGGGTTTTGGGTCCCAGTGTGTGTTTTTGCTTGCCCGCCGGGTGCAAGCTAGAATTAAAGCTGATGGCTCACCAGTTTTTGGCTCCTGTGTTTCATAACCGACTGTTCGAATCCAATGCGAACCTGCGTGGGTCAGGCGGCTCTGATAGTGGTCGCGACTACTGGCTTTACATGCTGTTCGGCACATAAAATATAATATGCTCACTTTGTTAAAGATGGTGCTGCCCACATGGAAGCTCGTCATCCAGGTGATATTATTTGCCCTTATGCTTGAGATGGCTGTGGGGGAAAAGCTGTAATGTAGGCAGGCCAGGTCATTAAAGCCTAAGGCTTAGTTTAAGGGTAAGATCTTCCCTACACCGTTGACTGATTGGATGATGTAGGGTGGTGCACTCTCCTGAGGAATCCCATTATGCCTCAGATGGGTGGCTTTGTATCAGAGACTTTCTTGTATGTATAATTGGATTAAAGGTTTGGATTTTCTAGGCTATAAACTGGGGCAGTCTGGGAGCTTGATCTCTCTCTCTTGGTTCCTGGGTTCCTGAGATTAGTATTAGAAGAGAGGAGAGCAGAGTAAGGCCACGTGAAGGCCAGGAGAAGCAGCCGAGATGGCACAGTGCTGAGGAAGAAGCCAGTTTGTTAAGAGTTTGTGCAGGAGGAGATGGGAAACAGAGGTGAATAAGTCTGGTGAGCTGGAAGGCTTTGATGCTAGGAAACTCGGATAAGTCAGTAGCTTTGTGAGCACTGAATGTATGGGTTTTGGGTCCCAGTGTGTGTTTTTGCTTGCCCGTCGGGGACAAGCTAGAATTAAAGCTTATGGCTCACCAGTTCTTGGCTCCTGTGTTTCATTACTGACTGTTCGAATATAATGCGAACCTGCATGGGTCAGGCGGCTGTGATCCCGGCCCCGGCTACTGGCTTTACATGGGCTCTCACCTTCTGGAGGCTGCGGATTTCAACTCCAAACCAATTTTCCTCATCCTCCAAAGAGGAACTGAAAACATCAGCTCCTGCTGCTGGGCTCGAGTCCCGGCCTGCCATCGCCTCCTGCTCAGCAGGTCTTGCAGCTCCAGCCCTGGCCTCAACCCCGGCCCCGGCCTCATGCCACTGGTGGCTCTCCATAACATCCAGGGCAATCTCCAACTCATGAACCTGTGATTCCTTCTCCAGCATCTGCTCCATTTCCAGGCGAATCTCACGAACCTGGTCAGCCTCCTCCGGTGCTTCCTCCAACTCCAGGGTCAGCATCTGTTTCTCCCACGTTTCCTCCAGCTCCTTCTGCTGCTCGGTTTGCAGGTCCCGGGCTGCCTCTTTCATAGAGCTCTCAGTTTCCTCACACATGGCTGTAAAAGTCAGCCATCCTACAGTCCCCCAAAAAACAGCTATGGGAAACCATAACAGCAACCAGTCCTCTACTCCACCACTCAAAGGTGGTGGTGGCTCCATGACGATCTGTATCGAATCCTGCCACAGACTGCGCCAAATGTAAAGCCAGTAGCCGAGGTCAGGATCACAGCCGCCCGACCCACGCAGGTTCGCATTAGATTCGAACACCCCCCCATACTCGCCAGAATGGCTTTTATCAATAAATCAACAAACAAGTGGTAGACAGGGGGTGGAGAAAAGAAAACCCTCGTGCACTGTTGGTGAAAATGCAAACTGGTGGGACCACAATGGAAAACAGTGTAAAATTTCCTAAAATATTAAAAGTGGAACTGCCTTTTGATCCAGTGATCCCACTTCTGGAAACATTTTCTAAGAATGTCAAAACACTAAATTGTAAGAATATATGCACCCCTACATTTGTAGCAGCATTGTTTACACTAGCCAAGATCTAAAATCAATCCAAATGCCCATCAGTAGAAAAGTGGATTAAAAAAACTGTGATTCATTTACACAATGGAATACTACGACACCATAAAAAAAGAGGGAAATTTGGCCTTTTGCAGGAACATGGATGGGTGGACCTAGAGATTATTATGCTAAGCAACCTTATCTTTTAAATGAAGGTCAGGCAAAGCCTTTTTTTGTCTTCCTTCAGAAAAATTCTATGTTATTTTTAAACAAAATACTCGTTCTGTGTAACTGAGAGGATTTCAACCCCTTACAGCTGACATTGTAAAATGTCATTTAGCGGATTTCATTTTTTGTTGTTCTTGATTTAGTAATCTTTCTTACTAACTACCCTCAAAGTATTTATTCTTCTAAACTGGCATTTTTTAAGCAAATTGATAAATAATAATTACTTACTCAAAGTTTTTGGTCCAAGAACTTCAATTTTCTAATGTAATTGTACTATGATAATAATATTGCACACTTCATCAGATATCTTTAAATTCTAGAAAGCATGAATTGTTTTATCAACTCTAAAATAAAGCAAAACACCACTAAATGAGGTGTTTAACATGAGTGTTTTTGTTTATTGTTTGATTTTTATTATCAGTCTCTAGTAAAATTTTAGTAAAAAATTCAAGTTTAAACTCTATTCAGCGACATTTTAAATGTCTCTTATAAGAGGAATAATAATAATAGTTTACAGTGAAATAATTAAGATATCTCTAAAATGATAAATTGATTTCTAAGTTTTATAAAGATATCAGGGAAAAAAAAATTGAAGGTAACCAAAATACAAAAAGAGCTAGAAAACTCATAAATTGTATATTGTCTATGTACCTTGTTGGACAGATAAAATATATTATGCTCACTTTGTTAAAGATGGTGCTGCCCACATAGAAGTTCGTTGATATTAATGTGTGTTCTGGAACAGGCTGTGGGCAGGCCGGGTCGTTATAGCCTAAGGCTTAGTTTAAGAGTAAGCTTTTCTCCACACCCTTGACTGATTGGATAATGTAGGGTGGTGCACTATCATGAGGAATTCCATTATGCCTCAGATGGGTGGCTTTGTATCAGAGACTTTCTTTATGTATAATTGGATTAAAGGTTTGGATTTTCTAGGCTATAAACTGGGGCAGTCTGGGAGCTTGATATCTCTCTCTCTCGGTTCCTGGGTTCCTGAGATTAGTATTAGAAAGGAGAGCAGATTAAGGCCATGTGGAGGAGAAGTAGCAAAGATGGAAGAGTGCTGAAAAAGAAGCCAGTTTGTTAAGAGTTTGTGCAGGAGGAGATGGGAAACAGAGGTGAATAAGTCTGGTGAGCTGGAAAGCTTTGATTCTAGGAAACTTGGATAAGTCAGTAGCTTTGTGAGCACTGAATGTGTGGGTTTTGGAGCCCAGTGTGTGTTTTTGCTTGCCCGCCGGGTGCAAGCTAGAATTAAAGTTGATGGCTCACCAGTTTGTGGCTCCTGTGTTGCATTACCGACTGTTCGAATCCAATGCGAACTTGCACGGGTCAGGCTGCTGTGATAGTGGCCTCGACTACTGGCTTTACATACCTTAAACTTGGAAATGATACTGACATATGGTAGATATTTAATGCATTCAAGAAATATTGTTTAAAAACAAGAAATATTATTTAAGTGAATAATTTCAGTGAATGCTTGAACAACTTTTGAAAATAATACATGAGGTAATATCCATATATTGTATTAACAAAGCAAGAAATATATTTGTTCGGCAGATAAAATATAATATGCTCTGTAAAACCAATAGTCGCGGCCGCCATCGCAGCCGCCTGGCCAGTGCAGGTTCACATTAGATTCGGACAGATGGCAATGAAACACAGGAGCCACCAACTGGTGAGCCATCAGCTTTATTCTAGCTTGCACCCGGCGGGCAAGCAAAAAAAAACACTCTGGGCTCCAAAACCCACACATTCAGTGCTCACAAAGCTAATGACTTATCCGAGTTTCCTAGAATCAAAGGTTTCTAGCTCACCAGACTTATTCACCTCTGTTTCCCATCTCCTCCTGCACAAATTCTTAACAAACTGACTTCTTCCTCAGCACTCTGCCATCTCGGCTGCTTCTCCTGGCCTTCACCTGGCCTTAATCTGCTCTCCTCTCTAATACCAACCTCAGGAACCCAGGAACCAAGAGAGAGCGAGAGATCATGCTACTGCTCTCTCCCATTTTATAGCATAGACTCAAAACCTTTAATCCAATTATACAAACAAGGAAGTCTCTGTATAATGAGATTCTTCAGGAGAGTGCACCACCCTACATTATCCAATCAGTCAAGGGTGTGGAGAAGAGCTTACTCTTAAACTAAGCCTTAGGCTATAACGACCTGGCCTGCCCACAGCCTGTTCCAAAACACACATTAATATCAACAAACTTCCATGTGGGCAGCGCCATCTTTAACAAAGTGAGCATATTATATTTTATCTGCCGAACATGCTCACTTTGTTAAAGATGGTGCTGCTCACATGGAAGCCCGTCACCCAGGTAATATTATTTGCCCTTATGCTTGGGATGGGTGTGGGGGAAAGGCTGTAATGTAAGCAGGCCAGGTCGTTATGGCCTAAGGCTTGGTTTTAAGAGTAAGTTCTTCTCCACACCCTTGACTGATTGGATGATGTAGGGTGGTGATGTAGGGAGGAATCCCATTATGCCTCAGATAGGTGGCTTTGTATCAGAGACTTTCTTGTATGTATAATTGGATTAAAGGTTTGGATTTTCTAGGCTATAAACTGGGGCAGTCTGGGAGCTTCATCTCTCTCTCTCTCTCTCTCTCGGTTCCTGGGTTCCTGAGATTAGTATTAGAGAGGAGAGCAGAGTAAGGCCACGTGAAAGCCAGGAGAAGCAGCCGAGATGGCAGAGTGCTGAGGAAGAAACCAGTTTGTTAAAAGTTTGTGCAGGAGATGAGAAACAGAGGTGAATAAGTCTGGTGAGCTGGAAAACTTTGATTCTAGGAAACTCGGATAAGTCAGTAGCTTTGTGAGCACTGAATGTGTGGGTTTTGGGGCCCAGTGTGTGTTTTTGCTTGCCTGCCGAGTGCAAGCTAGAATTAAAGTTGATGGCTCACCAGTTCTTGGCTCCATTGTTTTATTACCGACTGTTCGAATCTAATGAGAACCTGCATGGGTCAGGTGGCTGTGATCCTGACCCTGGCTACTGGCTTTACAATATTTTTTAATTCATAAGAATTATTTTTGATGGTAAACAGTATTATGTACTTGTTGGGCAGATAAAATATATTATGCTCTGTTGGGCAGATAAAATATATTATGCTCACTTTGTTAAAGATGGCGCTGCCCACATGGAAGTTTGTTGATATTAATGTGTGTTCTGGAACAGGCTGTAGGCAGGCCGGGTCATTATAGCCTAAGGCTTAGTTTAAGAGTAAGCTCTTCTCCACACCCTTTACTGATTGGATGATGTAGGGTGGTGATGTAGGGAGGAATCCCATTATGCCTCAGATGGGTGGCTTTGTATCAGAGACTTTCTTTATGTATAATTGGATTAAAGGTTTGGATTTTCTAGGCTATAAACTGGGGCAGTCTGGGAGCTTGCTCGCTCTCGGTTTTTGGGTTCCTGAGATTAGTATTAGAGAGGAGAGCAGAGTAAGGCCACGTGAAGGCCAGGAGAAGCAGCCGAGATGGCACAGTGCTGAGGGAGAAGCCAGTTTGTTAAGAGTTTGTGCAGGAGAGGATGGGAAAGAGAGGTGAATAAGTCTGGTGGGCTGGAAACCTTTGATTCTAGGAAACTCGGATAAGTCAGTAGCTTTGTGAGCACTGAATGTGTGGGTTTTGGGTCCCAGTGTGTGTTTTTGCTTGCCCGCCGGGTGCAAGCTAGAATTAAAGCTGATGGCTCACCAGTTTTTGGCTCCTGTGTTTCATAACCGACTGTTCGAATCCAATGCGAACCTGCGTGGGTCAGGCGGCTCTGATAGTGGTCGCGACTACTGGCTTTACATGCTGTTCGGCACATAAAATATAATATGCTCACTTTGTTAAAGATGGTGCTGCCCACATGGAAGCTCGTCATCCAGGTGATATTATTTGCCCTTATGCTTGAGATGGCTGTGGGGGAAAAGCTGTAATGTAGGCAGGCCAGGTCATTAAAGCCTAAGGCTTAGTTTAAGGGTAAGATCTTCCCTACACCGTTGACTGATTGGATGATGTAGGGTGGTGCACTCTCCTGAGGAATCCCATTATGCCTCAGATGGGTGGCTTTGTATCAGAGACTTTCTTTATGTATAATTGGATTAAAGGTTTGGATTTTCTATGCTATAAACTGGGGCAGTCCGGGAGCTTGGTCGCTCTCGGTTCCTGGGTTCCTGAGATTAGTATTAGAGAGGAGAGCAGAGTAAGGCCACGTGAAGGCCAGGAGAAGCAGCCGAGATGGCAGAGTGCTGAGGAAGAAGCCAGTTTGTTAAGAGTTTGTGCAGGCGGAGATGGGAAACAGAGGTGAATAAGTCTGGGGAGCTGGAAACCTTTGATTCTAGGAAACTCGGATAAGTCAGTAGCTTTGTGAGCACTGAATGTGTGGGTTTTGGAGCCCAGTGTGTATTTTTGCTTGCCCGCCGGGTGCAAGCTAGAATTAAAGCTGATGGCTCACCAGTTTTTGGCTCCTGTGTTTCATAACCGACTGTTCGAATTCCATGCTAACCTGCATGGGTCAGGCTGCTGTGATAGTGGCCTCGACTACTGGCTTTACACATGCTCACTTTGTTAAAGGTGGCACTGCCCACATGGAAGTTTGTTGATATTAATGTGTGTTCTGGAACAGGCTGTGGGCTGGCCGGGTCGTTATAGCCTAAGGCTTAGTTTAAGAGTAAGCTCTTCTCCACACCCTTGACTTAATGGATGATGTAGGGTGGTGCACTCTCCTGAGGAATCCCATTATGCCTCAGATGGGTGGCTTTGTATCAGAGACTTTCTTTATGTATAATTGGAGTAAAGATTTGGATTTTCTATGCTATAAACTGGGGCAGTCCGGGAACTTGCTCTCTCTTTGGTTCCAGAGTTCCTGAGGTTAATATTAGAGAGGAGAGCAGAGTGAGGCCACATGGAGGCTAGGCGAAGCAGCCAAGACGGCAGAGTGCTGAGGGAGAAGCCAGTTTGTTAAGAGTTTGTGCAGGAGGAGATGGGGAACAGAGATGAATAACTCTGGTGAGCTAGAAACCTTTGATTCTAGGAAACTCGGATAAGTCAGTAGCTTTGTGAGCACTGAATGTGTGGGTTTTGGAGCCCAGTGTGTGTTTTTCCTTGCCCGCCGGGTGCAAGCTAGAATTAAAACTGATGGTTCACCAGTTTGTGGCTCCTGTGTTTCATTACCGACTGTTCGAATCTAATGCGAACCTGCGTGAGTCAGGCTGCTGTGATGGCGGCTGTAAAGCCAGTAGTCGAGGCCACCGAGCACGGAAGGAGCTGGAGGAAACATGGGAGAAAGAAATGCCGACCTTGGAGTTCGAGGAAGCACCGGAGGAGGCTGACCAGGTTCGTGAGATTCACCTAGAAATGGAGCAGACGCTGGAGAAGGAATCACAGGTTCGTGAATTGGAGATTGCCCTGGATGTTGTAGAGAGCCAGCAGCGGCATGAGGCCAGGCCTGAGGCCGGGGCCGGAGCTGAGGCCAGGACCGGGACTGAGGCTGGGGTTGGAGCTGCAAGGCCTGCTGAGCAGAAGGCAGCGATGGCCCGGAGATTGAGCCCAGCAGCAGGAGCTGGTGTTTTCAGTTCCTCTTTGGAAGATGAGGAGAATCGGTCTGGAATTGTGATCCGCAGCCTCCAGAAGGTGAGAGCCCAGCAGCAAGGAGTAGCTACGCTGCTGGTAGGTCTGCGATTTTGGGACATAGGGGTGGATGCCATCATGCTCCCCAGAGCAGAGATGGAAATGCTGACTGCCATTGCCACATGCTTTTCTTTAGGACAGTGTGAGACCTGCCATGATGGCAGGAATGAGGGGGGAGGCTAACACCCCATGTGTGTGGACTGATTCCTGGACTATGACCCGAGTGAGCACTGGCTCTTTCGTTGAATGGACTTACGGATTTTGGACAATGTGAAATACCCTGATGGGGGTGGGGGTGGCTTTGCTGGAGGCCCTCCTGCCCGGGAAGCTTTTCCCATGGCTAGAGAAAAGGCCGAGGACATTTTGCGCTTTTGACAAAGTGCTCAGAGACTGGTGAAATGTGTGTACCTTTGTAATTGTTGAAACTGTATGATTTGGGCTATTGCTGTAATTTGTGTAATGTACTTAATTTCCTTGTACAGGGATGCCGGTGGTGTATATTGTGGGTAGTAAAGTGAGCATAAGGGTGGATTGTTGGGCAGATAAAATATATTATGCTCACTTTGTTAAAGATGGCGCTGCCCACATGGAAGTTTGTTGATATTAATGTGTGTTCTGGAACAGGCTGTGGGCAGGCCAGGTCGTTATAGCCTAGAAACCTTTGATTCTAGGAAACTCGGATAAGTCAGTAGCTTTGTGAGCACTGAATGTGTGGGTTTTGGAGCCCAGTGTGTGTTTTTGCTTGCCCGCCGGGTGCAAGCTAGAATTAAAGCTTATGGCTCACCATTTCATGGCTCCTGTGTTTCATTACCGACTGTTCGAATCTAATGCGAACCTGCGTGGGTCAGGCTGCTGTGATGGCGGCCTTGACTACTGGCTTTACAGTGCTTAAGATGTACATGAAAGTTAAAGAACAAATATGCACATATACACTTACTCGTGTACTCACAAAACATAGGGTTTTATGTAGGACAGTCTATAAATATCTAAACAATAAAGCATATCAATATGTAAGGTGAGTGCCAAAGGGATAACTGGTTTACATCATGCTCTGAACGGTTTCACACAAGGTCTTTGTCCCCTGGCAGAACTCTAGGATGAGCTGAGGGCAAGGAGTTTAATGTTTGCTGAACAGATTAAACATAGTTATTTTTAACTTAGTGTGCATGTCTGTTTCCTAAAAATATGCTAATTTATTTTATTGATTTATTCTAAAACCAAATGATGTCCATTATTTAAACTGGCAAGAGAATTGAGTTCTTTTTAATTTAAGTCAAACAGTGTTTTAGAGAAAATACACGGATATTGTTGAAACATATTATGACTCCTTTAGTAGAATCACTATCACTTGTATTCTTTATAGTCTTTTGTATGTATTCTTCAATGTGTTGGAAATAGTTTGTATACTTTATTCAAGGTGGTTAACACACTACTTTGTCTTAAATATGGTTCTAAAGTTACAACCAAAAGATGTCATTTTTTTCATCACCACATCCTTCATCTACTGAGTGGATTCTTTCTTCTACTATAACATATACATTATCTGTCTTTCTTTGGCATCAAGTAGGGCTACTTTTTTCCCCATAATACTATACTTTATATAGTTCTAAACTTGTTGACTTTTAATATAATTACATGTGATAAAATATTTGATTATCTTTTAAATAATGAACAATGCACAACCAACAACACACATACTGGGTTACTACTTTACTTATTTGTATAAATTATCTTTATATTTTTATAAATTAGAATTATTGAATTGCAGAACAATGGTTTTAGGTGGTAGCTATTGTTAATTTTAACAATATTGTCCCTTATCAGAATGATGATTTTTTTTTCACTTGTATGCATGTTGATTATTTTTTCAGGTTTATTTTCTAAATATGCTTATACAATGATTATATGAGCACTAATTTCTGATATAAAATTGCAGCAATTTTTTTTAGAAATATTTGTTATATTGATCAATCTTTATCTTTAATACATTAGAAGTATTTTTTGCTTGTTTTCAATGTTTTTATATAATTGATGAATATAAAGTAATTTGAAATTCAGTATTACTGGTACATTTTAAGGTCTAGGTAACTAAAGTATTATAGTGATTGATATGTGGACAGCACTGTGTGTCAGGCAGAGAATAAGATACATATAGTTTATAATTTCCAAATAACTCTTAAAACACTATTAAAATATATTTTTTCTATTGTGTCTTATGCACCAGTAAAACTAAAATTTATAGTGACATTAGAGATCATCCATACACTCAATGTTAGTGAATCATCTACCATTGATTCACCTTAGACTTAACATGGACAGTATTATTATGTAACATAGATACATGGATAATATAAAATTCAATGTCAAATAACTTTTGCATTTTGTATAAAATTATTTCTCTCCAGAAAAGCTTTTACTAGTGATAGATTTGGAATTTAACAAAACATTGCAACTAACATAATGTAACTTTTTCCTAGAAAAATAAAATCCTTTAAGTGAAATGCAAGACTATTTTTTCATCGGAATAGGAAAGATAGTCATCCCATCAGGTTTGCTGATCACAAAAATTTGAAATATTGTAATGTCCCTAAGAAATTAAATGATTCAGTTATGAATGATAAAGGAAATATAAATTGTCAAAGTGTTTGTATAATTGTGAGTTACATGTGCCCATTATAGTACATTAGTGTAGGCTTACAAAGAAATTATATAAAAGAATTCCACTACTAAACTGTAGAAAATATGCTCTCTTTTTCTCCATTACTAATAATAGACCATTAATTTAACTCTCCAAATTTTCCACTTACAATCAGGAAATAAATTTTTGTTTTTTAAGCTGAATAAAAAAATGCCATGTAATACAAACTTTTACTCATTTGAACATGCACCAGATCTTTATTCCTACTGCTACATCTAATTTACACATTTCTGGAGTAAGTGGTAAAATCTAAAAGGGGCCCACAACAACAAAAAATACATTTAGCAAATATTATTGAGCCTATACAATCTGTAAATCTGACAGCTACCTTTTTAGAAATACAGAAATGAACAAGACATATTAAATACCTGACAAAAAGAGCTTACATTCTACTGAAGTTTAGCAGCTAAAGAAACAGATAAAGAGAATAAAAAATATATGGTGACAATGATGTGTTACAAATAAAGGCAAAAGAAGATAAAAGTCAATATGGTACTTCAGGATTAAGGTTTATTTTATATAATATTGGGTGGTTACATATGTCTCATATATAAAATGTTATTTGAGCAAAAAAACATAGTAAGTGAAATAGGATGTTATGCAAATTAAAGAAATATTTCATGCAGAGAAAATAAGTACATAGACCTTGAGTGATAGCTTGCTTGTTGCTTTTGAGGACCAGCAAGGAAGGTAATAAGGTCATAGAGATGGGAAGAAAAAGAAAGTGATGTATTAACTTGTAGTACATTTAAATGCTTTGAATTTTTCTTCAATGTAAAAGGTAAAGATAACATTTTTTTTTTAGCAGAAGAATACAACCATCTAACTTTTTCTTTAAGTTGCTGTGCCAAAGTAGACTGTAGGGTAGGGTGGAGTAGAGCAAGTTTAGAAGTAGGAAAACCAATCAGGTCAATAATTCAGGAACATATATGAGATGACGTTTTTACCAAATGGTGGTAATAGAAGCGATGGAGACATAATTATGAATATATTTTAGTTGTGGGTGAATATAATAATGAGATGGTGTATGTGCAAGTCAAAATGTGTCAAAATTGTTTTTAGCTGCACAAAAGGAAGGGTGGAGTCTTTATTTCCTGGTATGAATAAAACTTTGGGTAGGGATGTCCTTTCTCATTAAATAGCACAAGGACTTTTAGGACTTAGTCAGAAAATGAATGGAACAGTATGTGCGAAGCTTAAGCAATAAAAAATCATAATGCCTTTAAAATTGATGTCATCATAAAGCATTGTGTTGGATCTTCAGTTTATGTGCAGGAGTTAATGAATGATGTCACCTGGAGTTCTATTAGAATATGTGGTGAAGGCTACGATAAAGCCAATACTACAGTTTTCAGTGAAGACGAGTGTGCAGTCAGATGTCTTATTAAAGCAAGTAAAAGTAGAAAATGAAAACAGGCAACATAAAAAGGGGAGTTTTAAAGAGGTGCAGCGATTTGAATAAAGGATTTCAAAAAGAGTAAAGACTATTCTGAAACATACCACTGACCCTGAGGACAACAGAATTTTAAAAAAATCATTCCCCATTAAGAGAAAACGAAGATGAATCAATGTCATCAAGAGTTAGTTTTTACTAAGGAAAAATATATAGTAAGTTATCCATAACTATTTTTCTGATAGGCAGGTAATTATTATGAATAGACGTCATCAAGAACCAGTTTTTAACTAAAACAAAAAAATATACTAAGTTTTCTAAATATTTTTCTGATAGGCAGGTAATTGCTTCCTATGAAACGGTGTATTTAGAAAACAGAAGAGAAAGGCTAGAAAGTGAAATACTATAGATTGTATTGAAAATAAGAATTAGGCAAAGAATAAAATTGAGAAAATTACAACTCTGAAAGAGATGTAAGAGTTTCCACCATGTGGCTTAACGATTTTAAGATACTCAAGGAAGACTTTAAAGCCAAAAAAAATGTGTGTGTTTTTTTAATTTATTAGGATTAAATATGGAAGTGTCTCAAAATAAAAGTAAAACATTCGCACATCAAAAAAAGCTTTGGTGGCTCTATTAACATGATACAAAGTATTTTAGAAGAGAAATACATTATTAAAGATAAACAAAGTAATTTCAAAATTGTCTGTCTCCTTTTGTGGTCTTCTGTGGCCCCATAATTTCCTACACTTGAATCTCATAGCATTTGTCATTCTGTATTGAAATGAGAATTCTTATTCTATCTTACTAGAATAAGCATCCTTGAAGTTATGGACATTTGAACTCTCAGTTATTTGCATAAATTCTATACTTATAGTACAGTAAGTGTTCAAATCTAAAAGCCAGAGTGTAACAATGATCTCTAAGCTATTAAATGACCTTGCCACTCATTTGACCTCTGCGATCTCACTCTCTGGTTGTCTTCACTCCCTCACAGTGGTATTCTTACAATTCCTCAGACGTGCCGGGCAGGTTGGAACCTTAAGACCTTTTCCATAGCCAATCCCTTTGTCTGGAGTGGTCATGCTGCTCAAAGTTCTTGACAAACTCTCTTCTCTTTTTGTATTTTGGCTGAAAGGTCACTTTTACTGTAATTACACTGAGTTTTCTATTTAAAATGTTAACTCCCATCCCTGCCCATCAATCATTCTTTTTCTCACCCTGACATGATTTTCTTTTTTCCTCCCATATTGTGCTGTTCTATTTTGAACATACTATATAATTATCTTATTTAAGTTTGTAGCTTTGGTTTACTATGTCCCCCTCATTAAAATAAAGGTAGAAAAGCTAGCATTTTGTTAAACAGTGATCTAAAATATAGCAGACACATTGACATTTGATGTTACTGAATAAATTAATGTTGAAAAAATAAATAATTTTACAAATCATGCAGACAAAATATTCTCTACAAAAAATAAATTATATAATACATAATACAGATTCACTTTTAATATATCATATAGCATAGAATGGACAATATATATGAGACTTAAAGAAACTCTCATATAAATGACAAATCTGTCATTCAAAATCACATATTCCCACACTTTCAGATCATCTCAAATACCCTAAAATAACCCCTCAAAAGAAGAAATAAAAAATAAGCAATTAATAAAATTTTATTTTAATAAAGTACAGGTCTTGTTCAGCTATAAAAGGTATCTTTAGTAATTACAATAAATGCTTTCAATAAGCATGAAATTATAATTCTGAAATATACTAAAATCAAGCCACCTGCTCAGGATGAGAAGAAGAAAATGAACATAATTTTTTCTAAATAAGCAGAATTTATCACCTGCTTTAATCAAACCATTTGAATTTGTTAATAATGTCAATAAAAGAATATGGAACCACATATCATAAAAAGCCATATTTTAGGTATCTAAAGAATATTAAAATGAAGAATATATGTCTTCTAAATGCTACGTAATGCTATATAATGACAGGATGACAGGTTGTGATAAATAACATTTTAAAAACTCTGCTCATAATGAAAATGAAGGTGTTATTTCCCTATAAATTTTATATGTCATTAATTTTTCTATATCTGGATACAACATAACATCAAACAGATGTTAATCAAGGACTAAATATTTTTTTTTCTTTTTTTAATTAATTTTAATGGGGTGACATTAATAAATCAGGGTACATATGTTTAAAGAAAACATCTCCAGGTTATCTTATCATTCAATTACGTTGCATACCCATCACCCAAAGTTAAATTGTCCTCTGTCACCTTCTGTTTGGTTTTCTTTGATAGAACATAATAATTTAAATTTACATTTATTAATAATTTCAAATTTAACATTCATAATCTAGTTAAACATTTTATTGTCAATAAAATTTTTAAATAAAAGAAAAAATGGTATTTTGAGAAGTATATTATTTTTCAAACTGCATTTAAATAAAAACAATTGCCTATATAAAAAAAACTTTAAATATAATTTTATAAAATAGATAACTGACCAATCCACACAACATAAAACTGGTTGGAAAAACAAGGAAAATTGTGACACATAGATGATAGATGATAGAACATTTGTGTGTGTATGTCATATATGTCTAAATGTCATTGTTGGGCAGATATAATATGCTCACTTTGTTAAAGATGGTGCTGCCCACATGGAAGCCCATCACCCAGGTGATATTATTTGCCCTTATGCTTGGGATGGCTGTGGGGGAGAAGCTGTAATGTAAGCAGGTCAGGTCGTTATAGCTTAAGGCTTTGTTTTAAGAGTAAGCATTTCCCCACACTTTTGACTGATTGGATGATGTGGGGTGGTGCGCTCTCCTGAGGAATCCCATTGTGCCTCAGATGGGTGACTTTGTATCAGAGACTTTCTTGTTTTTAGATTGGATTAAAGGTTTAGATTCTACACTATAAAGTGGGACACACCAGTAGCTTGCTCTCTCTTGGTTCCTGAGGTATTAGAGAGGAGAGTAGATTAAGGCCATGTGGAGGCCAAGAGAAGAAGCCAAGATGGCAGAATGCTGAGGGAGAAGCCAGTTTGTTAAGAGTTTGTGCTGGAGGAGATGGGGAACAGGTGAATGTCTGGTGAGCTAGAAACCTTTGATTCTAGGAAACTCGGATAAGTCAGTAGCTTTGTGAGCACTGAATGTGTGGGTTTTGGAGCCCAGTGTGTGGTTTTGCTTGCCCGCCAGGTGCAAGATAGAATTAAAGCTGATGGCTCACCAGTTCTTGGCTCCGTTGTTTCATTACTGACTGTACAAAACTAATGTGAACCTGCATGGGTCAGGTGGCTGTGATGCTGGCCCTGACTATTGGCTTTACATTTGGTGTAGTCAGCAGGATTGGATACAGATCAGCATGGAGCCACCACCACCTTTGAGCAGTGTAGTCGAGGACTGGCTGCTGTTATGATTCCCTATGGCTGTTTTTTGGGGGACTATTGGCTGGCTCACTTTTAAAGCCATGCTTGAAGTAACCGAGAGCTCTACGGAAGAGGCTGCCCAGGACCTTCAGGCTGAGCTGCAGAAGGAGCTAGAGGAAACGTGAGAGAAACAGATGCGGACCCTGGAGCTGAAGAAAGCGCTGGAGGAGGAGACTGACCAGGTTTGCAAGATTGACCTGGAAATGGAGCAGACGCTGGAGAAGGAATCACAGGTTCATGAGTTGGAGATTGCCCTGGGTGTAGTAGAGAGCCAGCAGCGGCATGAGGCCAGGCCTGAGGCCGGGGACAGAGCTGAGCCCAGGGTGGAAGCTGAGTCCGGGGCTGGAGCTGCAAGACCTGCTGAGCAGACGGCAGTGGCAGCCCGGGGCTTGAGCCCAGCAGCGGGAGCTGATGTTTTCAGTTCCACTTTGGAGGATGAGGAGAATCAAGCTGGAGTTGTGATTTGCAGACTCCAGAAGGTAAATGGCAGCAGCTGCGGCGGGAGGATGAACGGAGATTCCGGGAGCCAGGCATGCATCACAGAGTGGCTGGTCTAACGGCAGGGGGTGCCTGCTAAGCCGCTGGTGGGTTCGCTGACATTTTGGGACGTATAGGTGGATGTCATCATGTTCCCCAGAGCAGAGATGGAAATGCTGACTGCCATTGCCACATGCTTCTCTTTAGGACAGTGTGAGACCTGCCATGATGGCAGGAATGAGGGGGAAGGCTAAAGCCCCATGTGTGTGGACTGATTTCCTGGTCTATGACCAGATGGGCACAGGCTCCTTTGTTGAATGGATTTATGGATTTTGGACAATGTGAAATACCCTGATTGGGGAGAGGGGTAGCTTTGCTGGAGGCCCTCCTGCCCTGGGAAGCCTTTCCAATGGCAAGAAAGAAGGCAGAGGACATTTTGTGCTTTTGGCAAAGTGCTCAGAGACTGGTGAAATATACCTTTGTAATTGTTGAAATTGTATGATTTGTCATGTTCTTGTAAGTTGTGTAATGTGCCTAATTTCCCTGTACAGGGATGCCAATGGTGTAGATTGTAGGTAGTAAAGTGAGCATAGGGGTGGATTGTTGGGCAGATAAAATATAATATGCTCACTTTGTTAAAGATGGCGCTGCCCACATGGAAGCTCGTCACCCAGGTGATATTATTTGCCCTTATGCTTGGGATGGCTGTGGGGGAGAAGCTGTAATGTAAGCAGGTCAGGTCATTATAGCTTAAGGCTTTGTTTTAAGAGTAAGCTTTTCCCCACACTTTTGACTGATTGGATGATGTGGGGTGGTGCGCTCTCCTGAGGAATCCCATTGTGCCTCAGATGGGTGACTTTGTATCAGAGACTTTCTTGTTTTTAGATTGGATTAAAGGTTTAGATTCTACACTATAAAGTGGGACAGACCAGTAGCTTGCTCTCTCTTGGTTCCTGAGGTATTAGAGAGGTGAGCAGATTAAGGCCACGTGAAGGCCAGGAGAAGCAGCCAAGATGACAGAATGCTGAGAGAGAAGCCAGTTTGTTAAGAGTTTGTGCTGGAGGAGATGGGGAACAGAGGTGAATAAGTCTGGTAAGCTAGAAACCTTTGATTCTAGGAAACTCGGATAAGTCAGTAGCTTTGTGAGCACTGAATGTGTGGGTTTTGGAGCCCAGTGTGTGTTTTTGCTTGCCCGCCGGGTGCAAACTAGAATTAAAGCTGATGGCTCACCAGTTCTTGGCTCCGTTGTTTCATTACCGACTGTATAAATCTAATGTGAACCTGCATGGGCCAGGTGGCTGTGATGCTGGCCCTGACTATTGGCTTTACAGTCATATATATATTTATTCTTTGTTGAAGGTTTGATAAAGATCAATTATTTGTATTATTTGTATTGGATATGTCAAATAATAGAAATTAAATACTGTTATAGCAAATATAGTGCTTTTTTTAATTATAGTTCTTTGCAAAATACTAAAAATAGCTTAAGCTTCTGGATGCTTTCTCTAAAGTCAATTTTGGAGAAACTTTGTAAGTGGGAAAGAAAAATGTGTTTCAGATACTCTGTTTTAGATACTAATCAAAAAACAAAGACACAAGATAAATTCCTGAGAATACTCAAAGCTGTCTGACAGATTTAAGTTTTGTTTTTGCCTTTGGGATAATTTTTTACTAACCCCTCACTGCAGAAATCAGCCCAAATGATAAAAGAATATCAGGACTGTGCAAATGTCTAGAAGTGTTAGGAACTTGAAAAATTTTTGACGAGACTTGTTCCCTAAGGTATTATTCCTTCATACTTTTTCCTCCAACACATAGAGCTGATCAATGATAAAGTATAACAACTGCTTTCTCCCAATTATGCTACTTTACAAGGACATATAAAGTTTGCAAATGCTCTCTGTGTAACTTGTGCATGAGTCCGTCATTATATCATATTATTTTTTTCATATTATTTTGATGTGTAATATTCTGAGCTCTTTTATTTCAAGACTATGCAGCTAAGTAGCAAAAGTATAGCTTTTCATGTATACTTATAGACCAAATCTTTACATGGAACAAGAAGAGCATTACCACCTATACTAACAAAAGATAGATTTGTGATGCAATGGAGATTTTGTAATAATCACTTGACACAACTGATGCAGTAAGGGAAATTGTGACAGGCTATTGTTAGTAACCATCTGCAATGTAATTTTAATTTTAATTTTTTGTATAATTTTTCCAAAATATACGCATAATTTATATTTAATGTATGTTGTGAACATTTGAAAAACTTAAACAGAAATATATATAGGTAACTATGGAAATCAACCTTAAGATTCTAACATAAAATTATCATGAAAGTTTATTTAAAATTAGCCAACCTACTGTGAGTAAGGGGATAGGGGAATTCTCTGTAAAGTAACCTCACAGGGTGGTTTGACCATTAATTTCTAACTAGGCAGGTCATGGTGCATAGTCACACCCCCGGACAATTGATAATAAAATGTTTACCTTTGCCTTAAGCAAGCCTTATCTGTGCATCTAAATTAACACACTTTGAAAAAAGCCATACCCACTCTGAAGAGAGCACAAAATCTTATTTCTGTAATCCAACTTCTCCTTGCTTCCTTTCACCTCCATGTTTCTTCTTCACCTTCCTTTCTTAATATCGAATCCATAAAAGAAGCTACAAAACTATTTTCCTCTGGAGCATTTAAGATCTTACTTGCCTGCATATGTTGTCAGTTTGGCTCAAACAAACTCATAAAAATACTCTACAGGTTCATATAGAATATTTCTCTTTTTTTTAAATTCAGTGAGAAGAAGGGAGGCAGCGACAGACTTCCACATGTGCCCTGACTGGGATCCACCTTGGAAGCCCACTGCGAGGCACTGCTCTGGTCATCGTGCATTTCTCTGTTGCTCAACAATCAAGCTCAAGCTCTTCTTAGCATCTGAGACAGAGGCCATGGAGTCATCCTCAGTGCTTGGGACCAACTCACTCCAATTGAGCCATGGCTGCAGGAGGGAGAGAGAGATGGGGGGAGAGAAGTGAGAGGAGAAAGAGTGAAGAAACAGTTGAGTGCTCCTCCTGTGTGCCCTAAGAGGGAATTGAACCCGGGGCATTTACACATCCAGCCAATGCTCTACCACTGTGCCAACCAGCCATTGCCAGAACATTTTTTATGTTAACATGTCTCTGCACTGCTAAACAGAATAATCAAACATTGATTTTTTAAAAAATACTCTTAATGTTACCTTAGGTACATTACATCAAGCCATCCCTGTAAGACAGGGGTTCCCTAACTACTGCCATCGGGCTGCATGTGGTCTCCTGAGGCCATTTATCCGGCTCCCTGCTGCACTTCTGGAAGGGACACCTCTTTCATTGGTGGTCAGTGAGAGGAGCACAGGATGCATGCGCACCCATAGTTCCCATTGAAATACTGATCAGTTTGTTGATTTAAATTTACTTGTTCTTTATTTTAAATATTGTATTCTCGTTTTGTTTTTTTACTTTAGAATAAGATATGTGCAATGTGCCTAGGGATTGTTCATAGTTTTGTTTTTTTTTATAGTCCAGCCCTCCAACAGTCTGAGAGACAGTGAACTGGCCCCCTGTGTAAAAAGTTTGGGGACCCCTGCTGTAAGAGGTGGTCAGTCACCAATTAAGTTTATAATTTGAATTGAATGATGTGAAATTCTTAATAATTGAGATTTATATTCAAAATAGTGGATTTTTTCTCTTTATTGTGTCTTAATAAATTGCATATGTCCATATTAATTGGAGATAATTTAAAATGCATGTTATTTCACCTCCAACATAATACCTCTGTGATTTATCTGCCATCTTTGAATATCCTTAATGCAATGTAAAAAAAATAAGAAAGATCAATAATGGTCCATGAAATTTGCTATGATTCACAAAAGTTGCAGAGCTTATGCGAAAGTGTAAATCACTTTGTCATTAAACACACTTTATTTCAGCTGACTATTTTTTAGACCAAGTCTCTCTCAAAGAAGGAAAGAATAGTACATATTTTGTCTCAAGCTCTTTATCTTAACCTGGACCAATAAGATACAGTTTAAACAGAAACTACTTTGAGTAGCTCTATTTATACAATTTGTACCATATTCTTTAATTTAGTGAAATTGTGTCTAACTATATTAACTTGATGTTGTAAGAGACAAGCTTATAAAAAGATCAGCTTTGTTCATATAGATTTCCAAATTTCACTTTCTGAATAAGATTCAGTGAAGTATTTTTTTTAAAATAATAAAATAAAATTTTAAAAAATGCCAGAAGCTCTATTAGGTCAATCTTAGGCAAAAAGTGACTTAGAGCTCACCCTTCTCAGTCACTGTATCTTGTACCCTGCAACAATAATATCAAATTCTTAGGTTATAAAGTTTTAAGAGCAGTTTGGCAGTGATATCAAATTCTTAGGTTAGAAAGTTTCAAGAACAGTTTGTGTGGGTTCATGTCATTTATGATCTGACAGAGATTTTGTTGTTTGTACATTTCAATACTTGATTTTTAAGAAATAATCACTATGTTTTATACTCATGCTAGTATTTGAATGCTGTTGAATAATTTTGCTAAAATTGGATATCCATTCACCCTAGGAAACAGAAATTATAAAATGGTAATGCTTTTCAGAATTGACATCTTTGATGATTTGAGGCTTCAGTATAATTGGAATGGAAAAAAGTGTTTTTCTAATATGCAATATAGTCTATAAATAAATTAGAATGCATTGGAAGCCTAAAGTAAATTGAAATAATAACTGGGTAAATGACTCACAAGTGGTGGTGACAAGGAAAGAGGTTTATTCAAGTGCCTATCACCTGAGAAGATGGTGGGACTCCTGGCCTCAAAAACCCATCCTAACAGCTCAGACGCCTTGACCACATTATCCAGAGGTTGAGGGAATTCAAGACGGGGCAGAATTGCCAGGGGGAGTGCAAGTGTGCGGTGTCTCTCACAAAAGGACCTTTTTCTTATTTTCATGGCTGACTGGACTTCCATGGTCCTCTTGGCTTTGTACCTGGAACTGAAGGTAGCAAGTAACTCATAAACTAGAGTAATTGCTTTTTTCTGACACTGATGTCTCCAAATTTTAGTAGTCACAGGCTGTCCTCTTGGCCTTATCTGAGAATGGAAACTGTAAGCCTCAGTGTGGTGGGAGACAGGGAAGGGAGTTGAGGGTTTATTTTTTCTCCCTCTGATATAAACTCTTGGTGTACATCAGCCAGATATCTGATTCACAGCCTGCATTAACATTCCTTATTCGAGAGGGGAACAAGGAGTTCAACTGTAAAGAGAATTCAGCTAGAGGTAAAATCGTAGGATTAGTTATATACTTTTGATTTGTTACAGAATATATGTATCTTTGATTACTGGATTGTTAATATTAAATCGTAGTTACAGTTTGAGTAACAAGCTCGGTTTAATATTTACTAACGTTAATATGAGGAGGTTTACAGAAATTCTTGTATAAACTTATTTTGTTTGTATATTCTTATTTTAATTCTAGTCTATGGTTAGTCAGACTAATATAAGTGGTATAGCATATTCATTCCCCATTTGACTCCTTCATGTTGCCATTTGGAAGGACACATGGTCTGGGAAAAGGGTTATTATCTTGTGCTTTGTAAGAGTGGTTATTTTCTTCTTCGGTTGCCCACTCTCTTGGCATCACTATGACAAGTTGGGCTCACACAGAGGAAGGAGTAGTAGAGCAAAGCAACAACTTTTATAAATCACGTTAAGAAACAGAGCATAATGCAGCAATTTCTTTGTCTTCCAAATAATAAACTCTTACAACAGTGACATCATGTAAGAGAATCTGCAAACTATAACAGCATTGTTTTGCTGGACCCAGAAAATATTTGCATATTTTCTCTATTTCTAAGTAAGTTAGTTTATCTACACAGCTGAAGCCCAGGAAATGTTTGATGCACTGGTTGGTAATCTTATCTGCATTATTTGAAAGCCTGTCAAAGGCTTTTGAAATATCTATGTCTACAAACAGTTACTAAACATCCTTTATGTATTAGACCCTCTAAATTAGTCTCTGCCTTGATGAAAATTTGTGTCTGAAGATTCAGACCATATACAAAAAAAAAAACAGCAAAACACAAGAAAGATAATTACATCTTTGATTATATAATCTAAGAATGTCACAATAAATTAGTATGCAAGCCATGAAAAGTATGTGAATTTTTTGTCAAATATTTTTGTCTTATGTAAAAATTGATATTTAGAGTAAAAAAAAATATCCTGTGCTATGTACAAAGATGAGACCATGGACTGATTAAACGTCCTAGCTGTGATCCTTGTTTTGTGCAGTTGTGGGGTATTAAGGCTGGGTGTAAGTCATGCTTTTAGAAACTGGTAATAAAAGCATTCATGCCTGACCTGTGGTGGCGCAGTGGATAAAGTGTCGACCTGGAACGCTGAGGTCGCCAGTTCAAAACCCTGGGCTTGCCTGGTCAAGGCACATATGGGAGTTGATGCTTTCTCCTCTCTCTCTCTCTCTCCACTCTAAAATGAATGAATAGAAAATTAAAACAAAATTTTTAAAAAAGCAGTCACACATACCTTCAACTTCTCCTTTTGTGATTAATAAGACATGTTGGTAAGACAAGTGAATGTAGTCAATTAAACATTTTTTCCTGGAGCTTGAATTTACACTATGAGCTAAAATTTTGAGCTAATTATTAGTGTTAGTTTGTATCTAAAAACATGAACCATCTAATTCCAGGAAGATTGCTCCACTTCATACCATTCACGTTGGGAATGGCTATATGTTTTGCTTCAGTCAATGTGTGATCTGGACACAAGATTGAAGAGATGGCAGGTGGTTTGTCCTTCCTCTGATCTTTTTTCCAAAAGACTGTCAGTGTTCTAGGCAGAGGTCTTGTCTCAAGTTGGTCCTGGGGAAAATGGCATGCACTGATGGATGCCTAGCAAATAAATAAATAGAAAACTTAAACGATCTTGGAGGTTTTACTAGATACTGAATTATTTCTCCTTTAAAGCCTAAAGTTTACATAACCAATTTTAAACTCAATTTATTTGTATTGATTTCATTATTTCACATGAATGATGTTGTATCTAAAATGAAACTATAAGTTTCTTAAAGGTAAAAACCATAATTTAGACCTCCAATGATCCCACAGATATTCCTAACACTGTCACAAATAAACTTTTATTAATGTAAAACAAAAGAAGAAATCTTTGGCTGATAAGAAAACATAAAGGAAAACATGAAATAGAGATTTTCAATAAAAGGAAATATGAAGAATAAAGCAGAGAGTTTATAAAATTCTTATGGGAGACTCGTGTGGAAAAATAAAAGACATTTTTAGAAAACTACAATAAATAGAGAGAAAATTAATGTTGCTCTTATTACAGCTACTTTTTGTCATTTTACTTATTTAAACTAATAAATAGACACTGGACACTTTTACATACAAGGATAAGCTCCATTAATTTTTTTTTTCTGTTTAAAAGGGTGTCACAAAAAATACTTAAATCTAGATATAGTGGCAACATGTAATAAGGTATGCTGTTTTAATGTCTAATTTGTTTTAAAAAACTTGGTGACAGAGGCTTTATATGTTTCTAGTCTTGGAATTCAGTATGTACATTAATGAAGAGGTGTTTAAAAATTTTAACTGACCAGTTGTAAAACATTTTCTTAATTGCCTGCTCTTCCCAACTCTCTTTTTAACCTACGTTAAAGACATTGAGTATTCAAACCTAATTAAATTTATGTTACTATCTTGCTAGCTTTTGAGTTTTCTTTCTTCTTTTCCTTGTTTCTTTGCTCCTCATCCTCCTTAATTTTCTAAAATCTCCTTTTATTACTAAACTGTGAGATGGTCACTTCCTTAACATGAGCCCTCATCTTCAATATGCTTATGTTAAGATGAGTTAGCATCAATATTTAGAAGCTTAGGATTTAAATAATTTATTATAGCATGAATTTAAAAATAATTTCATTCAAGTATAAATTCATTCAATTCAGATATTTACAAAAGTTAACCCTGACACTCAACCTATAGACATCCTTAAAATGCTCAGTACTATGAAATATAGTTGTTATTGCAGTTTTATAAATTACTTTTTTTAAAAAAATAATATTTAGAAAAATATAAAACCATTGCTTTTAAGGTTTGAACTTTATTTTATTGATTTTTTTAAAAAAATAAAAATGGTAGTACAATAACATTTTTTCTTATTTCTATACATTATGAGGTTTTCTAAGTTGTGTTCTGTTAAAAGTAACCTCAGTTCCTGGCTGAAGTTAGCAGCTTAGAGGATAATCATGTGAAGTAGAGGACATTTGAATTATTCATGACTGTATTGCTTGTGTAAGGGAGTTCCATATGCAGAGGCATTTCTCTTTATGGCTTTGTTTAGAGAGCACCATGAATGAGATTAAGGATAAGGACATGCACAGAAATTCTTAATGATCTTTTGAGAAAGGACCGCAGGGCAAGATAAACTGTGGCAAGTCTCATAACAATTTTAAAATGTCTATCACTTAATTATAGGGGCTGCTAAGTTCAAGCAATATATTTTTTCCTAAGCCTGTCATCTTTCATACTTAACACACACTTAAAAAGAACTCGTAGGATTGTTAGGTAAAGTTATTTTGCTAATTGACTAAACAGATTCATTTATTTATAGATGTAAAAATCTATAAATTATTTACAGATATATATACACACACACAGGTGTGTGTGTGTGTGTGTGTGTTTTCACTGAAAAGTCTTTTCAGATTAATATTTTAAATCTACCTTACATTTTATGGAAGGACACAAATTTTATAAACTTTTCAAATGTTCCCTGATTTATAACTTCATATTACATTTGTAAAATAAAACCATACACATTAAATATAAGCTTATTGCATGTAATAGTTATTAATGCACCACAAGCATATGTAGGACATGCCATATTCAAGGCACTGTAGATTATTGGCTTTGAATTTTTATCCCAGGAGTCATTTGTATAGTTCTGTAGTTTATATGCTACAATCAGACAGGATGATTCTTGAATATGGGAACATGATAGTTTCAACATAGGTAATTTGTAGATCTGTGATGTTATATTATAATTTAATAGGTAAACCATTATAAAATAAAACAGTATTTTCATATTTAATATGTTTACTAAAACATCTCTTTTTTTTTTTTCTTAAGTGAGAAGCAAAGAGACAGACTCCTACGTGTGCCCAACCGGGATCCACCCTGCATGCCCTCCAGGGGGCCATGCTCTGCTCATCAGGCGTTGCTCCGTTGAAACTGGAGACATACCAGCACCTGAGGTGGAGCCTAAGGAACAATCTGCAGTGGTCTGGTTAACTTTGCTCCAATGGAGCCTTGGCTGCAGGAAGGGAAGAGAGAGACAGAGAGAAAGGAGAGTGGGAAGGGTGGAGAAGCAAATGATTGCTTCCCCTGTGTGCTTGTACGGGGAATCAAATCTGGGACTTCCACATGCCAGGCTGATGCTCTACCACTATGTTTACTAAAGCATCTTTTTATCAAACCTTCATTTGCTTTATATTGAAGAGACAAAGTAATATTATAGAGTAGAAAATAAAATAAAAACCCTAGAAGTCTTGATCATTTTGTTCCAAAAATTTTAGAATAGAAAATTAGATAAAGTTCAATGCAAGTTATATTTTGTAAGAAAAAGTAATTAAGAGTTTCTATTGCAATAGTTTTAGCACTTTGACTAAGTGATGATTGGTCAAATCAATGAAAAGAAGAAGTATACCACGAAACAAAAAACTAAATCTTATATAACTCAGAGTAGGTCTTTATAGGTTATTATGTCAAAACTTTTAGCAGCATCTGTCCATTTCTATGCTCATCAGAGTAAGGCTTTCCCACATTGCTTCCTTCTTCACATTAAATTGTCTAACAAGTAAAAAAGCAATCAGTGATATACGCATGGCTGGAGAGAAGATGAGAAATCAAAGATAGTTTAGCAGTAAGTCTTTTCTACTCTTCCTAATTTTATCATCTGTAACTAATCTTCTATATCACAAAGATAATCTGTATGGTTACTCTTAATTTTATTGTTTTATACAGTTTATTTTTTTAATTTATTTAATTAATTGTGTTTACATCGATTCTAGAATAACCCCGACTGCATCCCCCTCCCCAATATTCCCCTTCACATCTCCCTTGCCCCCCTTCCTAAAGCGTCCTCCCTGCTTCCCTTCAGGTTTATCCCATCCTATCACCCCCTTTCCCTCTGTCCTCTTTTCCTCTAGTCCCCTTGATCTCTCCTCTGTCTCAATTCCTTTCCTCAGTTCTCATTGTTCCTTGGATTCCTCAAATGAGTGAGGTCATATAATATTTTTCTTTTTCTGCCTGGCTTATTTCATTCAATATTATAGTTTCCAGGCCCTCCATATTGTTGAAAAAGGTAATATTTCCTTCTTTTTCATGGCACCATAGTATTCCATTGTATATATGTACCACTGCTTTTTAATCCACTCGTCCCTGATGGACGCTTGGGCTGTTTCAAGCTCTTCACTATTGTGAACAATGCTGCCACAAACGTAGGGGTGCATTTATTTTATTCAGTTGGTTATATGGTGTCCTTGGGATATATTCCTATAAGTGGGATAGCTGGGTCAAAGGGCAGTTCCATTTCTAAATTTTTGAGAAATCTCCATACTGTTTTCCACAGTGGCTGCACCAGTCTGCATTCCCACCAGCAGTGCAGAAGGGTTCCCCTTTCTCCACATCCTCGCCAGCACCTATAATGTGTTGTTTTGTTAATGAGTGCCATTCTGACTGGTGTGAGGTGGTATCTCATTGTGGTTTTAATTTGCATTTCTCTAATGATTAGTGATATTGAGCATTTTTTTATCTGTCTATTGGCCATAGGTATGTCCTTTTTGGAGAAGTGCCTATTCATTTCTTGTGCCCATTTTTTGATTGAATTGTTTGTCTTCTTGGTGTTGAGTTTTACAAGTTCTTTATAAATTTTGGTTATTAACCCTTTATCAGATGTGTTGTCGAATATGTTCTCCGCTTGTGTAGTTTGTTTTTTTATTCTGTTCATATTGTCTTTAGCTGTACAAAAGCTTTTTATTTTAATATAGTCCCATTTGTTTATCCTGGCTTTTATTTTATTTGCCTGTAGAGATAAATAAGCAAATATATTGTTCAATAGATGTCGGAGAGTTTACTGCCTATGTTTTCTTCTAGAATGCTTATAGTTTCACGGCTTACATTTAAGTCCTTTATCTATTTTGAGCTTATTTTTATGCATGGTGTAAGTTGGTAGTCTATTTCATTTTTTTGCAGGTAGCTGTCCAGTTTTCCCAACTCCATTTGTGAAAGAGACTGTCTTTACTCCACTGTATCCTCTTTCCTCCTTTGTCAAATATCAATTGTCCATAAAGATGTGGGTTTATTTCTCAGTTCTCTGTTCTGTTCCATTGATTTATATGCCTGTTCTTATGTCAGTACCAAGCTGTTTTGAGTATATTGGCCTTGTAGTATAACTTGATATCAGGAAGAGTGATACCTCCCATTTTATTCTTCTGTTTCAAGTTTGCTAAGGATATTTGTGTTCTTTTATGGTTCCTCATAAACTTTTGGATTATTTATTCTATATCTTTGAAGTATGTCATTGGTTTTTAATTGCATTGAATTTATAAATTGCTTTGGGTAATTTAGACATTTTAATGATGTTTATTCTTCCTAACCATGAACATGGTATATGCTTCCACTTGTTTGTGTCTTTCTTGATTTCTTTTATCAATGTTTTATACTTTTCTGAGTACAAGTCTTTAATCTCCTTTGTTAAATTTACTCCTAGGTACTTTATTATGTTTCCTTGCAATAGTGAAGGGGGTTGTTTCCTTAATTTCTCTTTCTGACATTTCATTGTTCATGTATAGAAATGCCTCTGATTTTTTTGTGTTAATTTTATATCCTGCCCTCTTGCTGAATTTGTTTATTAGGTCGAGTAGTTTTTGACTGAGCCTTTAGGGTTTTCTATATATAGTATCATATCATCTGCAAGTAATGATAGTTTTACTTATTCTTTTCCAATTTGGATGCCTTTTATTTCTTCTTCTTGTCTGATTGCTGTAGCTAGGACTTCCAGTACTATGTTGAATAAGAGTGGTGAAAGGGGAAACACCTGCCTTGTTCCTGATTTTAGGGGAATTGCTTTTAATTATTGTTCATTGGTTATGTTGTTGGCTGTGGGTTTGTCATAAATGGCCTTTATCATGTTGAGGTAAGTTCCCTGTATTCCCCTTTGCTAAGAATTTTGATCATAATTGGGTGCTGGATTTTATCAAATGCTTTTTCTGCATCTATTGAAAATATCATGTGGTTTTTCTCCTTCCTTTTGATTATGTGGTGAATCACATTAATTGATTTACGAATGTTGTACCATCCTCGCCTCCCCAGAATAAGTCGCCCTTCGTCATGATGTATGATTTTTTTTCATTTATTGCTGGATCTAGTTTGTTAATATTTTGTTGAGAATTTTAACATCTAAATTCATCAGGGATATTGGCGTATAATTTTCTTTATTTGTGTTGTCTTTGCCCAGTTTTGGAATCAGAATTATGCTCGTTTCATAAAAGGAACTTGGTAGTGTTCCTTATTCTTGAATTTTTTGAAATAGCTTGAGAAGGATAGGAGTTAGTTCTTCTTTGAATATTTGTTAGAATTAACCAGTGAATCCATCAAGCCGAGTGGTTTAGTTTTGGGAGGCTTTTGGATAACTGTTTCAACCTCATTTGTTGTGATTGGTCTGTTTAGGTTTTCTGATTCTTCCAGGTTGATTTTTGGAAGATTATATGTCTCAAGGAATTTGTCTATATCACCTAGATTGTTTAATTTTTTGGCATACAGTTCTTCATAGTATTTTCTTACAATATTTTGTATTTCTGTTGTGTTGGTTGTTATTTCTCCACTCTCATTTCTAATTTTATTTATTTGAGTCTTCTCTCTTCTTTTCTTGGTGAGTCTCTTTAAAGGTTCATCGATCTTGTTTACCCTTTCAAAGAACCAGCTCTTGATTTCATTGATCCTCTATATTGTTTCTTTAGCCTCTATGTCATTTATTTCTGCTCTGATCTTTATTATTTCCTTCCTTCTACTACCTCTGGGCCTTACTTGCTATTCTTTTTCAAGTTCTTTTAGATGAAGGGTTAGGTTGTTTATTTGAGCTTTTTCAAGCTTCTTAAGTAATGCCTTTAGTGCTATGAACTTCCCTCTCAGGACTGCTTTAGCTGTGTCCCATAAATTTTGAATTGTTGTATGTTCATTATCATTCATTTCTAGGAATTTTTTATGTCTTCTTTGATTTTATTGTTAACCCATTCATTTTTTAATAATATGCTATTTAGTTTCCATGTGTTTGAGTATTTTTCAGTTTTTCTGCTGTGGTTGATTTCTAGCTTCATGCCATTATGATCAGAGAAAATGCTTGATATGATTTCAATCTTCTTAAATTTGTTGAGACCACTTTTGTGTCTAACATGTGATCTATCCTAGAGAATGTACCATGAGCACTTGAAAAGAATGTATATTTTGCTGCTTTAGGGTGAAAGGTTCTGAAGATATCTATTAAATCTAGTTGATCTAGTGTGTCCTTTAAGTCTGCTGTTTCTTTGTTAGATTTTTCTTGAGGATCTATCTAGTGATGTAAGTGGGGTATTGAAATCTCCAACTATTACAGTATTGCTGTTGATCTTGCCCTTTATTTCCATCGAAGTCTCCTATATTGTTTTGTAGATATTTATTATGGTTATATCTTTATGTTGAATTGCTCCCTTTATCATTATGTAGTGACCTTCTTTATCTCTTACAATAGCCTTGGTTTTAAAGTCCATTTTGTCAGATATAACTATTGCTACCCCAGCTATTTTTTCATTTCTATTTGCATGAAATATTTTTTCCATCCTTTTACTTTCAGTCTATGTGCATATTTTTTTTAAGTTGTGTCTCTTGTAGACAGCATATGTACAAGTCCTTTTTTTTATTCATGCAGCTACTCTATGTCTTTTGATTGGATCATTTAATCCATTTATATTTAAGGTTATTATTGATATGTAGTTTTTATTGCCATTTTATATTTTAAAGGTGTATTGCTCTTTTGCTATATTCTTTTCCCCCTTTGATCTGTTTACAACAGGCCCCTTAACATTTCCTGCAGCATTGGTTTCATTGTAATGAATTCCTTGAGTTTTTTTTGTTGTTGTTTGGAAAACTTTTTATTTTTCCTTTAATTTTAAATGATAGCCTTGTTGGATAATATAGTCTTGGTTGTAGGCTCTTGTTCTGCAGTACTTTGAATATTTCTTGCCATTCCAGTTTTAGACTCAAGTGTTTCTGTTTAGAAGTCGGATGTCATCCTTATGGGTGGTCCTTTGTAGGTGATAGTCTTTTTTTTCTCTGGAAGCTTTTAATAATTTCTCTTTATCACTTAGCTTTGGTATTTTAATTATGATGTGTCTTGGTTTGGGTATTTTGGGGTTTCTCTTTAATGGAGAACTCTGTGCTTCTTGAACTTGTGAGACCCTTCATTGCATCAATTTAGGGAAGTTTTCAGCTATCATTTGATTGAATAAGGTTCCTATATTTTGTTATTTTTCTTCTTCTTCAGAAACCTCTATTATGTGGATGTTATTTCTCTTCATGTTGTCACAGACCTCTCTTAAAGTTTCCTCAGACTTTATGAGTCTCTTTTCTTTTTTCTGCTCTGCTTCCATGACTTTGTTCATCTTGTCTTCCAACTCGCTGATTCGATCCTCAGCTTCATCCATCCTTCTTTTAATTTCTTTCATTGTGGTCTTCATTTCTGATGTTGTATTTGTCATCTCGGACTAATTCTTTTTTAATATTTCAATGTCCTTCTTTATACTTGCTATCTATTTAGGTGTTCATAACGACCATCCATTGTTGTCCTTAGACTCCTAAGCATCCTAACAATCATTATTCCAAACTCTGCATCTCTAAGTTTGGTTATTTCCATATCGCTCCTTTCATTTCCTGGAGGATTCTCTTGTAGTTGCATTTGGATTGCACTTTTCTGTCTTCTCATTATTTCTGTGTGTTGTTTGTAGAGTTGGTTGAGTGTGTTGTTTGTAGAGTTGGTTGAGTCTAGGCGTGGTGTTTTCTGCCTCCAATTTTCAGTTGTGTTATTTCTAGGCCTTCTTGGGTTGGCTTCAGCTGTTGTTTGTAATCCACTGTGGAATTTGGGTTTTCTAATAGAGCCCCTTTGAAGTTTTGATTTTTGTGTTTTCTTCTCAGTTTTCTTAAATGGGTGGTAGTCTTGTTTACTGATCTCAGCAAGGGGCTTATTTTAAACTGTATCCAGGAATGTGTAAGTGTAACCTGAGACTCTAAAGACCTGATCTGCCAGTTACTCTATCTGTGGGCAGAGTGCTTTCTCAGCTCTCAGTAGGAAGAGGTGTATCTCAGATCTCTATGGAGACCTGAGTTACTCTCCCTCCTCCCCACTTCTTGTTTTTAGCTGTGTCATTTTGTGCTGATTGGAGCTGGAAAGATATCTTGAGAAGGTTGACCCAGAACCACTTTAGTCTCGTGTTATGTGGAAGGATCAACCCCCCCCCCCCAACTATGACCGCCTCCAGCACCTCCCCCAGGTATGGCTGCTTCCAGCAATGAATTAGTCCACTGCTCAGGTTTTCCCATGCATTTCTCTGTTTGTCACCGGCTGTCTCTCTCTCCCCCTTTCTTTTTGGAAAACAAGCCAGCTTTTCAACACACCTCGTTCCCAGGTCCCCAGGGAAGTGGCTGTGAATGATATTTTCTACTGTTTTCCTTGAATTGAGAACTTGTCTAGGCTCTTATCCTCACCCCCCTTTAGTTCCTGTAAGCAGGGGAGGCTCACCACTCTTCAGCGCTCCCCACCAAGCTCAGTGTGGCTTCTTCTTTGTTCCTTGGATTTTCAGAGCAGTTCTTGTAGTCCAGAGTTTGTTTTTCACACTGGGTGTTTCTAAATTAATTTGTAATCCAGTTTGGTGGTGTGAGCTAGGAGTCTGGGCATCTGACTACTCTGCTGCCATCTTGTGTCCTACAGTTTATTTTATTAGAGTTTTAAATCAAATTTTTTAATAATTTGTTTACATTTTACATAGCATTTTATTTATTCATGTTATATCTCAACATTTCTTGATCAGTGCTCACTCTATAGTCTTTTTTATTAATGTTTACAAAGAATATATTTTTTTGTAATATTGTCTTTTTGCTTTTTTTATCTTTTGCTGTTATATTTATTACTTTCTTCTTTATTTTTTAGTGTTTTTGTTATTGTTTCTATTATATATTTTCTGTTTTTCTTTTGAGTTAATAAAATTAAAAGTTTAGATTTCTTTTTTTACAATAGCTCTCATTATTGTCACGTATTTTGACAGATGGTATTATAATAATACTTTAATTTTAAATATTTTCTAATTAGCTGCATGATTTGTTTTGTATAAAGTTAATTCCCAATTATATAAATTTGTAATCTACAGTTTAAACATTATTTTTCATTTTTAATGACTTATATTTATCCCTATGAAAGTGTTGATGCACAGTTGTCACTGATTATCTGTGTGAGATTAGTTCCGGGGCCCCCATGAATACCAAAATTCATAAATATTTAAGTCTAAAATTATTATAAAATGAAAAAGTATTTACTTATAACCTATATTTTTATGTAAACTATAGCAGGATATGACTAAACATTATTTCATTTGAGTAGATTCAACATAGAAAATTTAGATAATTTGTAATAATCTCTTGATTTTAAAATCATTTGATTAGTTACCTTGGCTCAGTCTGCAACTTTAATTTCCTTTTGCCATGTAATGTAAAACTTGTGCAGTTCTCAAGGATAAGATATAAACAGCTTTGGGGTAAGAAGTCATTTTTTGTCTACCTTTATTATCTTTATAAAAATGTAACAGTGATTAAATTTGTCACTCATTAAAAATTATTTATTGATAATAATCTATAGTAGATGCTAATGAAACATTAATACATGTCTTTTACTCTCAAGATATGTGACACATAAGGAAAGAATGAGAGGTGTTAATAGGCTATTAAAATATTGTGACAAAAATAAGATAGTGAACAAAGCCAGATGCTCAATCAGAAGTGTACCAGACTCTCATTCTCCATTAAGGATGAAATTTGCTTGCTGAAGGTGATATCTCTTAAGCTGACTTTCTTATGAAAAATATAAATATTGCATGCATATATACATGAATGTATAAGTGTGTATGTATATGTGTGGGTGTGCATGCTTGTAATATCAATCCAGGTAAAGAGAAAAATTTGCGCAATGATCACAAGATGAAATGCATGAATGGGAAATTCTAAGAATGAAATATAAAATTTCTTTATACTACATGTGGAAAATAGATGACAGTAGAATTAGAGTTTAACATGGGAATTAAGTAAAAAAGTAAAATGGAGAAGGACTTTTATTTGTATGAAGAAATGGAAAGTATCTTTACTCCTCTTCATGTTTTATTATAGAGAATTAATTTAAGCTGACCAAGTTTAAGAGTCTAAATCAGCAGTTATTGGAAAATGAAACAAAGGTTGTAATGGAATTGTGAAGGATTAACAACAAGTCAGTTTGTTACAACAATCAAGGCAGAGGAGAGTAAGATTCTCTAGGAAGTTAGAGAAAACCCTGTTATTTGAGCACTCTGTGAGCATGTACCAACAAAGTTTTGCTGGCCTGGTCAGAGGATTAACGTCTTTATGAAAAGATTCTAAATCCAAAAAAATTAATATTTCATGTAAAATAATAGCATTGTGTAAGGTTTTATTTCATTTCATGTTAAACATTCTTGTCTGGTAAACAGTGTGAATTGCAATGGTCACATGTATGTCTTCTCAGGTAATGTAAGCCATAGTACTAGTTTTTAATGTCCATAACCCAGAAAACTCTAGAATATCCAGTTACTATTTTTTCTCTTAATTTTCCATAACTACATATGTGGACATGGACTTTATTACCAGGGTCAACATTCAGGTAGCTCTCTGCCCACTTGTCTTCCACAGTAAAACTGAATGCTAAATTCCTTGGCTTGGCCTACTGGGACTGTTTTCCCCTTTCCTCCGTAGAGAAGTACAGTGCTTTCAAAGAAACCTGAAGGTTATTTTCATTGCTGTAAGTGTCGAGAGCCTATTTATAACTGTAAACACAGGAATTTAACTCTGTTTTCTCTCTGTGAAATGTAATTTCTTTTCTAATCCAAAGCTTGCCTTCTATGTATAAGAAAAATGTCCTTGTGTTAACAAAGACTTGAGAATTGTATAAACTTAGTTAATATTGAGATTTTATTAAGCAGCAGGTGGCATTGACATCATAAAAGAAGGGTTTTTGCTAGACTTTGGTCAAAGCTGTAATGAAACAAATGCAATAGAGAGTGTGTAAACTAGTCTCATGCTGCCAAGAAATATCATCTGGTAGAGAATTCTAAACTTAGATAACTGAAGGGTAGGAGGTCAGCTGAAAGACCAGTCAGATTTCACTTAAGGAAGATGGTGGATGGACATTCTGTGAAGAAATTATTTTTTTATTTGATTCTTTAAAAGGAGAGTTTGTAAGGTCACAGTGAATGGGTGAGTAGAGAGGAAAACATACAAAGAAAGAAAAGACAAAAATTGTAAGTATAAGACCTGTCAAAGGTAACATGATGACTGAATTGCATTTGGTGTAGCATGCTAGGCTAATATAAATGAGAAATATTATTTATTGACTGTCACTGAACAGTGAAGAAGCCAGGGAATACTTCATTCCAGGTAGCAACTGAAGGGCTGATATGGGTTTTCAACAAAACATTAGTAGGAAATTGTTCAGTTTATTTTAGGATTATGACAATAATGACCTAGCATTTTTATTATGTATTAGTAAGCTTATACCCAATTAGATTGGGCATTTAGAAAGGGTAATTTTTATCTTAAAATTATTAACATCTTGTTTAGTGCTTACCATATTATAGGTTCTAGGTAAACCTTTATTTAACTTATGTAAATGAATAAATATTTGTCACTATTATTATTTAACAAATATTAGCAGTCACTTCTTCTATTTTATAATGCCTGAAGATAAAGTAGTAAAAATATCATTATATTTTCTCTTTTACATATTTCTATATTGGTGTGAGTTTTTCAATATTTATAGTAATCTGATTAGTGTATTACAATTAAGTAGAAGTTTAGATTATGCCAAAATTTTTTCTGGATTTCATACTTTGACAAATACATTTTTAAAAAAAGAAATATACAAACAGACAAATATGTGTATATATACACAATACTGTATATATGCATATGTGTGCGTGCGTGTGTGATTCACATTTGAAGGAGTGCCATTGTCATGCATGGGTATGATTTAAAAGGCAATAATATGTTTCTATTGTTTTATTACATGAAGCAATAAAACACTAAAATGTTAGCATTTGGTTAATTAAGCTAAGTCCATCTTTCTGTATATGGATAGAAACAGGGAGATATCAGAATGATGTCACCTAATGACTAGTAAGAATTTCTGATTTTAAAAATAATATATAAATTAAATGGCATTGCTAAACATTTAGACATTCTAGATAATTAAAAGGAAGGTATAAAATCCCTGTATATTCAGCAATTTATATCATGTACTTAAAACATTTCAGGGACTGTCTTCTATACTATTGTAACTAAGAGAACAAAATAATAGCCCTGTGCCAAAAAACCTTTTTCCAATGAAAAGCTTTCAAACATGCATCTGCAAATTTCACAAATAAATATTTTTTATGCTTCTCACCATGATGTACTTACAAGATTTATGATTATTCTTCAAGTAAACCTCTTTTTATTTCCTAACCAATTGCTATATTTTTTTCTTTTCAAAAAAATCTGATGCCTGACCAGGTGGTGGCACAGTGGATAGAGCGTTGGACTGGGATACGGAAGACCCAGGTTCGAGACCCCGAGCTCACCAGCTTGAGCGCGGGCCCATCTGGCTTGAGCAAAAAGCTCACCAGGTTGGACCCAAGGTCGCTGGCTCCAGCAAAGGGGTGCTTGGTCTGCTGAAGGCCCGCGGTCAAGGCACATGTGAGAAAGCAATCAATGAACAACCTACGTGTTGCAATGGCAACAAAAAACTAATGATTGATGCTTCTCACCTTTCTCCGTTCCTGTCTGTCTGTCCCTATCTATCCCTCTCTCTTACTCTCTCTCTGTCCCTGTAAAAAAAAAAAAAAATCTGATATAGTAGGATTTAGGGTAGTGTTCAGAGTAGTTTGTATGCTGAGACATTGGCAATTGAAATTAATATCTTTCTGTTGGCAAATAGAGTTATCAAATGGAGGAGGCTGGAACTTACAATTTCTAATTGATTGCAGACACATAAACATCCCTGTTTAATGACATGACACTGGTAAAATGTAAGGGATATAAATTTGGAACTGATTGAAGAAAATCCTTCCCATGGTGTGGTGAACAAGGGCAAAATACCCTGTATTAGACAATCAGCCAGAAAAATATTGTAGCTGCATCTTAAAATGGGCTATATAATTTTATGGCCAGTGCAACATGTCACATGTGTAGCTATGAACATTAAAACAATAAAGGGCAGAATAAAAGAAGAAATTAACTATCACATATCAGTGCATTATCCATTTATTCACGGGGGCAAGAGTAGTGTTTCTTCTCTTTCATTAGTTCTTTTAAAAAATCAGGTTTAAGTTGTTATGCTTTAGTAAGATCTATTTTATTTTGACATTGTTAAAACTTCATTGTGGCTTTAGGCTGAAAATGGCTTTTCAATGTATTTGAAAGGACAGGTGATTATTCCAACACAGCACAATGTAAGCATCAGACAACTGGCTGGCTCCATTCTTGTTTCTGTTCATGGCAGCCTAAGGGTAAAAAATGGTCTACAATCTCACTTACAATCTCTCAATTAAAAAAAAAAAAAACAACAGTTCTTCTCATGTTTATCTTCACCACATAGTATATCTTTTGAACATTCAAAATCTTATATAATTTTGGGGAGGAGCAACAGAAACTATATATAATCCTAATATAAATTATGATTTATTTTAGGAAGCTTTTAAAGAGTATCATTAAAAATCAAAATTTAAAAGAAGCCCTACATATGTTTTTAAGAAGACCATTATGTAAACAAAAGGTAAAATTTGTTCTACTATTATGAAATAAAGTCAATGTAGTCTTCTGGTGGAGGTAGTAACAATGACCCAAATACTTGGCTTTCTATGGAACACTGCTTATTTTATGTAACATTGTAGTTTAAGAGGACCTTACAAATTAAATAGTGCAATTTTTCACTGAATGTATGAATGTAAAAAATAATTAAAAATAGATAACATGTGACAGATAAATAAATAATAAACCAGGTGAAATACACTGTATCTCTTGGGTGTCACAATATTAGCTTCCACATGAGTTTACATTCTGTCTTATAACTAGCCATTGCACTATTTTCATAATAATTCATATTAGAAATTATCCTTTATTGAATGCTACCTCTTTTTGAGAAACTTTATTTGATCATTTATTTGCTTCAGCTCAATTAATTGCCACAATACATTTGTGTCATCAATGTAATTACCTCTCAATATAGGTAAATGAATTGAATCAAGAAAAGATATGTATTCTGTTTTAGATCACCCAGCTATGTTATGTCACAGTAAGAATCATTCTCCGGTTGGACTCAAAAGTTCTTACTTATAATCATTGCATTTTATAGTCCTTCAGTCAAATTTTTCTCACTGTGGTACAGCTCATGTGTAGACACCCATCTCACAGAGTACAATTTACATTCCTTAATGGAAGAAACCACAACATACCCAACTTTATACATCTATTCTCCAGCACAGGTACTGGTACACTATGGCCCTGCCATTTATTGACTGTGCAAAATTGAGCAGAAGAATTTGTTTCACTCAGCCTCAGTTACTATCACTTATAATTGAGAAATAATTTTAAAGTGCACATCATAAAACAAAGGGAAGTGTAAGAGAAAAGAAAACAGGAATGGAAAATAATATAAGCAAGTGTCTGAGTGTAAAAAGTTTGAAAAACTGCTCTGTCTTGAATTTGCTGTATAATGAAATATTGTCCTAATATTTCTATGAGCAATACAGAAGTACTCTTTTTCTTATAAACTCAAATATGAAAGTATAAAAGATATAAAGTAAATTAACATATATTTATTAATCAAGGAGAACATGAGAACTACCAATGGATAAGACAAAAGTTCATGGTTGTATATTGACAAAATTTTTGAGTACAGGTTTCTAAAGTAAGGACTATTTCATTCCTTAGGATAAAGAAGAAAAATTTTTAAATTTTATTTACATTATATTTATAGTTATAATTATTAATTTAAAACATAGAGTTGTAAATAAACTTTACCTGCATTAATCGTGATATTGAGAAATAAACTTATATTAAATTAAACTTAATTTTAGATAAGAACAAAAATAGATGTTAAGAATGCAAACATCTCAAGTGTAGAAATATTCTACTACTTGTATATATGTAATAGATTACAAGAAGAACCTTGCCTCTAGTTTTTCTTGATTTGTAATAAATAAATAATATATCATTCAAATGAAACAAAATCATGGGAAATTATAGAAATAAAATAATTTTTAAGAATCCAACTATGTGTTTATATAACTATTAAATATATATTATCACTATCCTGGGGTACACACATTTCTGTATCAGCTTAGAAAATAAAGAATGGCTAACATAATCACTTAAGGAATGGAGTGTATAAAAAAATAAAAATTCTTAAAACAATACATTCTTTCTTACCTATGAACTAGGTAGCAAACTAGAAAAACTGTTATTAGCAATTTACTCTTGAGATAACCTTTAATCATTTCATAGGATCACATGAACTTTGAAAATGTCAAGGAACAAGCACTATAGACTCTTCAGAATGAAATTTGGGAACCTGTTGTCATCTCAGGATAAGTTTTTTAAAATAATGGTTGCTGTGTTTTTCAAAAAAATACTGTCAGATTATAAAATTAGATTTTCTTTTGAATAGCTATGCAATTAAAAATCATTCCAAACCAATGTATTTAACTATCCTGTGAAATTTATAAAAGTATAGTACTATAGATACTATAGCTATAAATTTTAATTATCTTGAGAAAACAATGCTACAGTAAAAAAGTAATTTTTAATTAATTCTATTATAACTTGATTTATTCAAAGAGAAAAAGAAATACTACTTTTCTGAACATATTTTTATATAAAAATGGCTATTTTCACATTACATTTTCATTTCATTTCATTGCTTTTTCAAATATTTATAACAGAACACAAATATAACATAAAATATAACTCTGATAATATTTTGATTTTCCTGACTGAACTGCTGCCTTAAAGACTAAGTAAATAAATTATTATTATTATTATTGTTGTTATTATTACTATTAGCGAAACTGCTTTGTGTTTTGATTAATGACACCTAAAAAAATATAGTGTACTATTACTACATCAATTATGCTTTGACAAAGTTATATCTTAGAGTAGATTGAGTTTGAAACAATAGTTACCATCACATAAGTACTTTATGGGATGAAGTTATATATCGCAAAAGCTTATTCATTAGGATCTACCAAACACATCATAATTTTTAAGATGCAATCTAAAATAAAAAATATGCTATAATACATATAACTGCATGATAATTCTAAAGATAGCCTTGATACACTGATGGTGGGTTTGAGCTAATGATTTCAGAAAAAAATTGAATGATATATGATTATATAATGAGATTCATCATTCCAGCTACCTTTCTGTTAATGTTGCTATGGCTTGAAAGTTTGTGCTCCCTTCTCCCAAATTCATGTTGAAATCATAATGCTCAATGCAACGGCATTTGGAGGTGGGGCTTTTGAGTTTTGCTTAGGATATGAAAGTGGAACCCTCACGAATGGGTTTAGTACTCTTGAGATCTCATAGAGATAGCGCTCTTTTGCCTTTTCCATCAAGTGAGGACACAGAGAGAAGTCAACAGACTATAATGCAGAAAAGGGTTTTCACCAGAAGTCAACCATATTAGCAACATTATCTTGGACTTCTACTACTTTCCAGGATATGTGAAATACATTATAGTTGTTTATATGCTACCTAGTCTATTATACTCTATTATAGAAGCTCAAATGAAGAAAAACTATTTTATGTCTACTTTGAAAGCCTACCAAAAACAAAATCTAGTGACTACACCAAGTTTAGGCATCTGGCATTCTCAAGGTAGACAAGGTTTTTTTCCATAGACTTTTTGTATTTTGTTGTATGTGTGTTACTATATGGAGCAACTGGATAGAACAATGAGTTGATGCTTCTCTTTCTCTCTCTCTCTCTTTCTCAAATCAATGAAAAAATTTAAACAAATTAAATTGATGGGCTAATAAAATTATATTATTATCACCTGACCAAGTGGTGGCACAGTGCATAATTGGCCTGGGAAGCAGACATTCCAGGTTCAAAAGCCAAGATATCTTCCTTGAGTGTGGGGTTGTTGGTTTAAACATGGGATCATAAACATGATCCTATGCTCACTGGCTTGAGTCCAAGGTCTCTGGGTTGAGCAGGGGGTCACTGGCTCAGCTGTATTCCCCCAGTCAAGGTACATATGAGAAAGCAATCAATGAACAACTAAGGTGCTGCAGTAAAGAACTGATGCTTCTCATCTCTCTCCCTTTATGTCTGTCTGTCCCTCTCACTGTTTCTCTCTGTCTCTCTCACTAAAATATATATATTTTATATGTATATATTTATTCTTTCTGGGTATAAAGATTATAATTTACCATGTGTGTACTCTATTGCATGCTTACCACCCAAAGTCTAGTTTCCTTCTTATACCACATATTTGACCCTCTTTACCCACTTTGACTCCCTTTACCCCCTCTCCCTTCTAGTAACCACCATTCTGTAGTGTATATCTGAATTATTTTTGTTTGTTTTGTTAGTTTGGTTAATGCTTTTTGTTTTATATTCCACATATGAATGAAATTATACACTTTTCCAAGGAAGATAAATATGGTATATAGCCAGTAGACATATGAAAAGATGTTCAACATTACTAGTTATTATGGAAATACAAATCAAAACCACATTAAATATACCATCTCACACCTGTTCGAATGACTATTATCAAAAAGTTGAAAAATAAAAAGTGTTGGAGAAGTGGAAAAAAGGAATGAAAATTAATGCAATCATTATGGAAAACAGAGTGCGGGTTTCTTGAAAAAATAAGAATAAAATTAGTATATGATCTAGCATTTTCTCTTTTAGATATTTTCCTCCAAAATATGAAAACAGTTATTTGTATAGGAATATGTACTATTAAGTCATAGAAACATTATTTATAACCATGGAAACAACCTAAGTGCCTACCAAAGGATGAGTGGATGAAGAAGATGAAGTATATATACAATGAAATATTCAGTCATAAAAGATGAAATATGGCCATTTGCAGAAACATCGATTGTTCTTTAGAGTATTATACAAAGTAAAATATGCCAGAAATAAAAGTACAAAAGCTGTATAATTTCAACCATAAATTCTTACATATTTATTTACTTACATGTAATAAGCATACTTGACATAGGTTAGAAATACAAAACATTTTTCACATGCATATATAAGACAGCTGTGGGAAACAAAAAATTTAGTAATATAGGGAGAATACAACTGTTGAAAGAAAGGGGGTTAAACGGTGATGGAAGACAATTTGCCTTGGGGTGGTGAAAACACAATATACAGATCAGATATTGTAGAATTGTATGTGTTAAGCCTATATAATTTTATTAACCAGGATAGGATAATAAATTAAATAAAAAAGTAAATGGCAAAATAAAAACAAAACAAAATCACTGCTAAAAATACACAAGCTGCTATTTGAGAAAGGTGTCTACTAAAACCTTAATCAAACTCTCCAGTAAAAATCTCTTAGGATATTGATATCCAATATCACATTTTTGTGGAAATTTTTCTTTCTAAATCTGTTGGTTGCATAATAAAGAAGGATTTCTAGAGTTCTGGGAGGGCAGTGTCTATCTCGGAGAGGGCAGATTGCCAAATGTCAAGGGGAAGCCAACACCCAAGATCTTTTTCCATTTTATGGGAGTACTGCTAGCCACATTTCCTCACCAAAATCTAAGGGAAGTGTACATGGAAGTTGGCCTGATTTCTAAAGGAAATCCCTCTACAGGTTGGATCAAGACTGGCACTTGAGAGATTTTGCTTGAGGTCAAAAGCATTGGAAAGGAGTATCTGTTCACTCTGCTTTCCAGAGTCTTTTTATAACACATGGAAATATGGCACCACAGAAAGCATGAACTAGCAGATCATACCTGTGCAAGGGATGTGTTCTGTGAAATAATATATACCATCAAAATGCATTTTAAAAATTTAAAATTAAAATTTCAGGTAGCCAATACTCAACATACAATTTAGATATTGCAACTATATTTGAAGTCCTAAATGTCCCTTTCCTGAACAAATTCTCCAGTCTGTCAAGAGCTGAGAGCTGTTCTCATTCCCATTTATTTTCATGTTGATCTTTCAACTTTAACATGTTTAAATTCATCTTCAATAAATGTATTTTAATATATTCTTAATTATTAAGTGCTGTTTATATTTTATAATACAATTTTTATTTTAAGCTTGCTTTTTAACTTCAGATTTGTTACATTTACATATGTTGATATGTATAGATACAGCTTATTTTTTTCATTTTGATTTTAGTCTATTGTTCTACTGCATGGATACACTAGAGTCTATTTATTTATTCGAGTGGTATAAGTTTAAGCCTCTTTCCTTCCCTTTTTCATTCTGTAACTTCTTATTATAACCTCCAGATTTCACTGGGGTAACATAATTTTTGTAATTTATTCCTGGGTTATAGGATATGCACACTTTAGTTTTACTGGCTATTTTAAAAATGCATCTATAAGGAATTCAATGAATACTATAGGAAAGAGACTTAGAGTTGATAAATAATCTTTTATATATCGAGGGCATAGATGAAGGTATTATTTCTGGGAACATACATGTAAATCTATAACAAAATTGAAGTTAAAAAAATTTCAATGATACTTTGCCTTTATTTTTTTGGTTGCAAATGAATTTATTTTTTAATTACAGTTAACATAAAATATTGTATTAATTTTAGGTGTACAACCTAATGATTAACATTATATAACTTACTAAGTGGTTACTCCAATAAATCTAGTACCCACCTGACATCATACATAGTTATTAAAAGTATTATTGAATATGTTACCTATGCTGTACTTGACATCTATTTTATTCTATTCTGGAACTACCAACATGTACTTCTTCTTGTGAGGTTTTCTGTAACTACCAATTGTGACTACTCTGTAAAAACCAATATGTCCTTCTTATTTTTTCACCTTTTTCACCCAGTCTTCCAAACTCTCTCCCATATAACAAGTCAAAATATATATCCAAATGTTTATTGCAACATTATTTACAATAGCCAATATGAAAACAATATAAGTGCCATCAATAGATTAATGGGTAAAGAGATGTTGCACATATATAATAGAATCTGACTCAGTCATAAAAATGAATGAAATCTTGCTATCTGCAAAAACATGAATGGTTCTAGTGTATATTATGTTGAGTAAAATAGGTCAGACAGAGGAAGAAGAATGCCATCTGATTTTACTTATATGTGTAACCTAAAAATAAATAAGTAAATAAACAAGCAGACTAGAAACAGACTCATAGATACAGAGAATAAAGTTCCTTTAATACATTTGGCTTTCAAAGTAATTTTTTTCTGACATCTGGAAAATAATTTCTGGTTAAAATCAAGTAACATTTATTTCTAACACCAGTTTACTTACTGATCCACTAATATTAATTTGGTTAAATCTGAAGCATAGAGTACTAGCAACAATTTCATTTGCATTTATTAGTTTAATTTTTATGTGTCTTTGAATATAAAGTTTTCTAAATTTTCAAAGGAATCTTAATTAGGTCTGAACAGAAATCTTGAAAGATTGCTAATGGCTAAGAAAACATTATTTCAATATAGATTTTCACTATTTTTTACACATTGGTGATTGCATTTACATTTAAAAATGATTTTTCTGCCCTAACCGTATTGAACATAATTAATTAAATACATCTAATTTTGGAAAATTAGGATATCTTTGGAAAAGATTGAGGTTACATTTCTAGACTTTAACTTGTAAATTTCTCCCTCTTATAAAAACGATATTAAAATTCTATGAAAAATGTAGCAGTAGGAACTTTTCTTCTGTGCATGTCATGACAAATATTAGCATTGTATACCTTCAGCATAAATGAAGTTGACAAATTGTCAGAACTCATAAATGCACAAAGTTAAAACTAAATTTTAAGTTTCTTAAAATTTAGTTTTATCCTTTCAAAAAGCTTTTCTTCTTGAATTAGATCTATACACAGGTAGAAGTAAAGTTTTAATAGTAATAATTTACAAAAACTTTTGAAACCTGGTAGTTATTTTGTTTCAAGTCTATTACTGGTTTGATTATCCTCATGCTGTCATCATTTAATAAAATAACATAGAGCAATTGTACACTTAACAAACCAAGAGTTACAAAGACAGTGATGCCTATTCTTCTTTTATCTCAATATAGGGTGGGGCAAAAGTAGGTTTACAGTTGTGAGTATGCAAGACAGTTTGTTTTTGTATTATTATTTATTAACGATTGTATTATTTTATATAAATAACTGTTAACCTACCTTTGCCACACACTGTATGTGTACTCTAATGTTTGTACAGAGAAAGGAACAATCAGATCTGCCTTTCATTCAATTAAACTATCCGGAGAATTCAAAATACTTTTTGAAATAAAATTGCCTCATCATAAATATAATTTTTTTAAACTGAGTATTAGAGAACATATTATAGGTTTTTAAACTATTACTAGGTATGTTTCAAACACACTCTTGTAGCATGTGACTGTCACTCAATGGTAGGCAGAATAATAGTCCCCAAAAAGGCTTAGAAATTTTGAATCCCTGAAATATTTAAATAAGTTATGTGACAAAGGAAACTGAGTTAACGATTGTGGAAAGATTTAAAGTTCTAATCAGTTTACCTTAAAATGGGATTATCCTGAACTATTCGAGTGGACCAGGTGTAATCACCATGGTCTTGAACAGTAGGGAGGCGGGCAGAAAAGAAGGAACCAGAGACACTGTCTCATGAATAGAACATGGCTCAATATTGTTGGTTCTGAAAATCTAAGAAAAAGATGGGCCAGGAGCCAAGGGAAGAGGTCAGTCTCAATAAACTGAAAATGGCAAGGAAATTGATGCTTTCTTCAACCCCCGAGAAAGAACACAGACTTGCCAGCATCTTGATCTTAACCCATTGTGATGTGTTATTAACTTCTAACCTCCAAAAGTTAAGATAATACATTTTTATTATGTAAGCCACTAATTTTGTGGTAATTTTATAGAAACAGTAGGAAACTAACATTTCCAGAGGACATTTCTAATTTTTTATGCGTGGCACGTATGGTATTCAATGAATAGAATGCCTATTTTGCAAATATTTCACATTATAGAACATGTGAGTCAGAAAATGTATCCCACATTCAGTTGACGTTACAGATATAATATATATTTTACCAGCAGCATGGATTACCAAACAACTACAGAAATCAGCACATTGATTCTGGGTAAATTTGTCTTCTGTTCTTAGCACTTAATTCTTACCACTTCTTTTTTTTTTTTTTTTTTTTTTTAGGTGAACAGAATGCACTAGTATTCTTTAATTATTTTGATTTGTGTGTAACCACTTTGACAGAACTTTCCTTAAATTAATTCCTATCACTGAGCTTTAAAATTTGCTTTATACTTATCTTGTTTCAGATTGTAAATATTGTGTTTCATTGTCTCAAAGATTAATTCTTGGTACTAATCAGTTTAAGGCAATGATAAAAGCAAATCTTTTGCTTCATGGGAAGACAAGAACACTGTTTCTTAACTCAGTTGTATGACTTTCATGTTTGGGAATTTAAATAATCTTCATATGTCTAAGTTATTCAAATTCAGCCATCACTGGTTCCTATGTGAAAAGCTCACTCCTGGAAAAAAATTATTTTACTTATTTTGATCTGAAGATCCTGACACATTCAAGTTAGTCAGTTGCATTTTCTCACATTGAATAGCTTTGCACCACGTGGTGAGGGATGTGCTTCCAAGACTAGGAAATGTGAGCCAGAGAAGCTTTCAGGGAAAAGTGAACCATCTTTCAGCCAAACATATAGAATCATGGTAAAATGTAACTTTAGTGGAAACAAATGGAAGTTTAAAATAAGATTAAATGAGCTATTTCTTTAAGTAATGAAGATTGTGTGCTGGTCATTCCAAGGCTTTAACTGCATTGTTTAGCTTCGGAACCAGGAACATCTCATCAAACCTGTTTGTGGAAAAAGGCACACTAATCAAGGATGGTGGGCAGGGGTCAACCCAATAGACTCGGATTGCTAAAGACACTACATATTCCAAAGAAAGACCCACCATCAGATAATCAGAACAGGCTCTTGGTTGGCTTCTGAGAAGTAATAACTTCTGAGCTCCTTGGATATTCTTCTTTTAAGTGTTTTTGTTTGTTTTATGCATGAGGTCTAGGCAGTGTCCTAGCAACCTGATCAAATAAGTTTATAATAATGTATAATTCATGATGAATGTCTTGTGTGTGAGGGGGGGCATGCTTTGGGGTAAGGAGTGGCTGGAGTTTCAGAAGCTGAAACTGACTACACAGCATGTGTACACTTCATATATGTTAGCACATGTTGCTGTTGAGAGAATGAAATGCATGCTTATGTGATTCCCAGGTTGGGAACACATGGAAGCTTGACCCTGGTTTCTGTAGACCTTATCTCATGCATTTTTTTCACATTACTGATTTTATACTGTGTTTTTGCTGTAATAAGCTGTAACCATAACATCATTTTTAAGACTGGTAAGTCCTTCTATCAAATTACTAAGCCTGAAGGATGATCTTAAGGGCTCACCACTATAGATGAGGGAAAGAGTATTATAGTATAATAACATTTATTTTACTTTTACTTAGAAAGAAAATGTATCTTGCTTAATGAAAGTCTTAAGCCCTAGTTACTATTTCTATGAAAACTTTAATGCCATTCAGTCAAATAAGCTTAACAAAACATTCAGGCTAGTGATTTTTCTAGTTCTATTTGTTATATAAAGAGCAAAGATAAATACACCTACTCAAAAATAAAAGCATTATGGAAATTAGAGCAACAGGGACTATCTGTCCCATACAGTATAAAATTTGATATTGATTTTTTTTCTGTTTCCCATAGAAACACATCATTAATCATATAATATAAGTAAATGGAAGCTAGGGTCTTATATACATAATTTCAATTTACGGTAAACTTTCTTAAAGTATCTTTAAAGATGTCACAGATATGTAATATATCTTGATGCTCAAGAGCCATTTGAATTTGCTTTTAGCATGCATCCCTGTATGAGAGGCTGAAAATATAAAAACTCTATTCTTTAGATGTCCTTTCAGCTGTTTTTTTTAAAGCACTTTAGATTGGTTAATCAAATCAACTCACATGAAATAAATTCAGAACTGGATTAAGGGAGTAGGGTGGTGGGATTTGAGGATCTCCTTGTGCTGACCCCAGTGAGGACACAGACAATGCAGTTCCGTCAGCTCCCTGATTCTGAGCTGTTTGTTTGTATTTTCTGCAGTGGAACCTGTGGTCATGGGAGAGAGAATTGTATTATTGTATTTGGAAGGTGAAATCATTCCTGGAAGTGTGGTCAGAACCTTCTGTGATATCCTTTCAATGCTTTTTGTATCCCTCTAATCCATGGTAATAAATCTTCTGTGGTTTAAAATAACCAGAAATTTTGCATTGGTTTAAAAGTAAACCCTAAATTTGAGAGAGTCGATATTTGGAAGAAAAAAAAATCTCCTTTAATTTATGCTTTTTCACAGCTTTCTTTCCTTGAAAAGCTTTGAAAATGAGGGGAAAAAAGAACATCAGCATTTCACAGAATTTTCATTCCAGTGTTTTCGTCTTCAACAGAAACACAACCAATTGCAGTACCAATTTACCTAATGAGTTCCCAACCTACCAGAGTGAGCTCTGCGCACATGAAAGGCCCCGTCAATTTCTTACGTACCGCTTTGTTCCCAGAGTTCCTTTATGTTTAGTTCAACAACGCAAGGCAATGAAGATAACATGAGATTATTAGCTGGATAGAGATAGTTAAGTATTAAGACTATAAAACGGTTATGCCAACAGGAGAGACACCAATTTATGTACCAGCTCAAACTATTTCTTTCTTCACCTCCATCAGAATCTCTGGAGAGCATCAATGTTGATACATAGGACACCCACCCCATTTCCTGTAGCAGACAACAAAGAAACAGTCAGAAACACGTGCTGGATCACAGACCAGCAAAACTCCAGCCTGTGACCGGTAACTAAAACTGAAGAGTCACTAAAATGAAATTTTGTTGGGGAAAATGTTTTAAGAAATAAGCACAAGAAAATCCTGAAGGGTCCTTTCCATCTTTTAACACATTTTATAATCTTCTTGCAAAAGGAGAAAACATGTTTATTTATATTCTGTCTTTTATTTATGCAAGAATAAGTATTCAAATTCTATACTGCATATAATAAACATAAGGCTTTAAATTTTAATCTTCAATATATATTTTATTTCATTGATCAATTAAAAAAACAAATATGAAAGAAACAAAAGCAGTTTTAGTTACAAGATGTGTGGTAAAAAATGAAGGTCTTCACAAAATGTAATCAAAAGTGGTAATAGCAGATATAACTATAATCTTTGAAACAACACAGGTAATATATGTTAGTTGAAAAATATAACAGTGATAAGATGTTTTGAAATTGTGTTTGAACTTTAAGTTTTGCCTCTAAATAGTATGAAAAGTAAAACAATATTTGCACATTTTCCCCACACTCTAGGAATAAAGAGTATATGCACTCATTCTTTATTTTCAATCAAGGTATCATACTTTTTTAAAATTGAAACATTTCTTTTTTTGAGAGAGAGAGAGCAAATTTAGGTTCACAGCAACACTGAAGGTAAGGTACATAAATTTCTCAAAGAGCTTCTGCCTCTCTTCCCTCATATCAACTTCTCTCATCAGAGTAGTACATTTGTTATAATTGATGAGCTTACAGTGATACATTGTAACTACCCAAAATTTATAGGTTATATTTTGGTTCACTCTTTGTTTTATGTATTCTATGTATTGGGGCACAAAAAGAGACTTTTAGTAATTGACTTATGTGCCAGCAACCTGAAGACCTAGGGAGAGTTGCAATTAGGAGGCCAAAGGCAGCCCTGGCTGGGTAGCTCATTTGGTTGGAACATTGTTCTGGAGGGCGGAGGTTGCCAGTTCTATTTTCAGGTCAGGGCACATACAATAGCAGCTCAATGTTCCTATCTCTCCCTCCCTGCCTCTCTCTCTCTCTCTCTCTAAAAAAAAAGAGGTCCAAAAGCAGTCTGCTGGCCTAAGTCCTTCTTGCTTTAGAGAGATGAGTATTTATTCTAGAAAGGTTTTCTACTGATTGGATGCAGTTTACCTAAATTATGGAAGGTAATCTAATTTATACAAAGTCAATTGGTTTAATGTTAATGTCATTCCCCAAAATGAAAAAACCTAAACGAACACCTTAACAAAAAGTACTAAGGATAATGTTTAATTAACTACCTAAACACTATGGCACAGCCTAGTTGACATATAATACTAATCAGCCCAGGAAACCAGGAAGAATATGTGTGATGCTCAGGAAATTTATCTTGTGCATTTCCTTCATGTCATGTTTTGTTAAAGAGCTAACTCTTCACCATAATTTGTAATTGTTCAGCTGCCTATCTTAGGGGGAGAATCTCTTTATAAAAAAAAACAGTTCTAAATTTTCAAGTAGTTACAGAACTTATCAAATGTAGAAAATTAATAAGAAAACTCCTGTACGTGTTTCTTACTTCTTCTTTGACACCAAAGATAAGTGGGACTATACAGTTTTTCAATAATGTGCTAGTCAGTAAGGTGGTGATTATATATGTGGAAAGTTTTCTAAAGCAAATTATATATTCAGGACCCAGTAATAGTGACAGACTCCATTATGGATTATAGACAGTTCATGCCTGATGATAAAATTACATTATAACCAAAAATTTAAAGTAGAAATAAGCTCAGAAAAAAAGATTTAAGAATACTGTACTGGTAAATTTTCTTAAGAAAATGTAAAAATGATTAGAAATGTTTAAGTAGCTATATTCTTCGAAAAACCTAAAGATATCATACAAAGCATTATAGCATAATTGATAGTCATTGTTGTTTCTTGTTATTTTCTTATTGCATCGAGTAACAGAGTTTATAATTATCTTTGCACCTTGAGGTCAAAGATTTACTTTTTCAAATTTATTGGAGTGACTTTGGTTAGTAAGTTTATATAGGTTTCCAGTGTGCATTTCTATGATACATGATCTATATATTATTGCATTGTGTGCATACCACTCAAAGCTATTATGTCACCATATTTTATACCTATTTATCTCCACCCCATTTCTATCTGGTAACCACCATACTGTTGTCTGTAACTATGAGGTTTAGTTTGTTTGGTTTTCTTCTTTGTTTTTTTGTTAGTTGCAGTTTTATATCCCACATATGAGTGAAATCATATGATTTTTTTGACTAACATTTCATTTAGCATGATATTCTCAAGGTCAGGTATGTTGTCACAAATGACAGTATTTCATCTTTTCTTATCGCTGATTAGTATTTCATTGTATATATGTACCTGACCCAGGATCTGAATCCTCTCTCCAGTTGTTCAGTTTGTTGTGGGTTCCTGATTTTTTGACTTGCAATTCATCAAAGAAACTTTATGCTCATTTCTATAGCCATTTTATTTGGTGTAGTTAACAGTATGTAGAAAACCAATGTGGCAGGGATAAAGAAATCCAGCCTACTTAATAGCATTACAGTACTGGCCCTGGCCAAGTGGCTCAGTGGATAAAACATCATCTTGACATGTGTTCGATCCCCTCATCAGAACAGGTAGGAGAAGCAACCAATGAGTGCATAACTAAATGGAACAACAAGTTGATATATCTCTGTCTCTCTCTGTCTTTTCTTCTCTCTCACACACACACAAATTAATAGAAAAAGTAAAAAAAAAATACCACAGTGCAGTTCATTGCCTTCAAATTAATAATTATATTACAGACATGACTTAACTTATTGAAAACTAGGCATTAGATTAAAAAGGCCAAAGTCACTACTGGGCCAGAAGAAAGTATATTTTACTGTTTTAATATTTTTTCATTCTTCCCAGAGAAAAGAGGAAATGTCCACTGTTTGCCTCTCAGAAACTTAGATGCAATATTTTATAGCTTTTAGTTAAGCTACCTACTCTAGTTATGCTGCTGAGATGGCTGGTTGTAAAAGAAATCATATATATTTTAACTTTTCTACCATTTTTTCTCTGATAGAGACTAATTTTTATTGTTATTATATTAAATTTGCAATAATAATTACTTCATATTTCATTTTATGGCATTAGAGATTATATATAAATTTTTCCTGATGCTAACTATTGTCATCAAATTTAATAAGATAATTGAGGTATATATGATAATATTATGCAATGTATGGTAATATTATATGTACACATTATATGTACACATATGTATATACATACATATATATACACACATATATGTACTAATATATATATAAACATTTAAACAGGCCATTGTAAATGTTCTTTGATAATACTGTTGCAGAATGTTTTTTAATGTTTGAAGCTCTCACTGGAAATTTCAAATCGTATATAAACCACATTCCATATTTTGTTGTAGGTTCAACAGAATTCAGAAAACATTAATATAATTTCAAATTGTAAGTGTAGAACTACATGTCAATTAGTTGTAGCGAAAGACTATCAGCAATTTTTTGAAAATTGACTTATTGACTCAATAGTTCTTATTCATTATGTATAAGGCACAATTTTAAATACTTGAGATAGGAAGTAATATCTTCCTTCACAGAGATAATATTCCACTCAAAAGATACCAATAATAAAATATTCATTATGTGAAAAGGTGATGGAGGCTATGGAGAAAAATAGAGCAGAGAGAGGAGATGGGACCCCCAATTCCCTATAGGACTTGAAATTGTGACTGCATTGCGGGAACTCTTTCAATGAAATGGAAACATTTGATCAGACTCGAAGGAGTCCTGAGAGAAGACTATTCAAAACTACTGCCCAAGGGAAAGCAAGGGAGACTGCGGAGCTAAGTGGAGCAGGAGATGTATTGAGAGTGGGAAAGATCTCAGATGGAAGAAGCATTTCAGGACCTGAACTTGCTGTCAGCTCTACACTGTCATTACAGAGGAGTGATATGGAATGAGATGATATTGGCTGCTGGGAATCAGGGAAGGCTGTTGTGAGACCATGGGAATAATCAAGCCTGAGACAACATTGCCTTTGATTATAATGTTTGAGATTCATGAAGGCAGCATAATATGGATGGAAATGGGATGTATTTTTAGAATGAAGGTGACAGGATTTGCTGAAGTATTTGATAAAAGATATGAGAGAATGAATTAAGGACAATTCAAAGATGTCCTTATTATTAGTGGAGAACATTGTTGTTCCATTTTCAGTCTGCAGGAGAACGGGATTAGGAAAAAATTTCAGAGGTCAGTGTGAAAAACATGAAGGCAAATAAGATACGAAGCTGGGTAAGTAATTATTTTTTGTAAGTGAAATTGCAGCATGTTTTATGCCTTTGTAAGAATTCAGTAAAAAAGAGGGGGAATGGATCAGGAGAGAGTCGGGAAAGTTGCTCAGGAAATATTCCTGAGGAGGAAAGGGCCTTTAGGGTACAATGTCGACATATGGGTTTGGAGCTTGCAGGAGAGCAAGGACGCAGAGGTGAATGTGTGTTTTCATCCTGATTCCTCTTTCTGCAGCACTGTTTTTGAAACACCAAGAAAGTAGCAAGATACTGTCATAATGTCTTCCAAATCATTTCTTTATATAGGTATAATTTACATACTTTGAAATGACAGATATTAAATATAAGTACTATAGGTTTTGAAAAATGCATACACTCATGTAAAGTGCACTTTATTGAACTAGAGACATAACTTCTTTTGTCTCAGTTCCCAGTCTCATCAAATCCTCAGAAGCAACCACTATTCTGCTTTTTTTTCACTCTTTAACAACTTTGTCAGTTTTAAACTTCATATAAATAGAATACCAACTCTTCATATAAATATAGCATGAAATCTTCTGCTTAGAGCTTCTTTTATACAGCTTAATACACTGGGATTTATAGAGGTTATTGAATGAATCAATAACTTTCTCTTTTTTTGTCCAGACTAGTACATTTTATGAAAATACAGAATATCTGTAACTGATGATGACATTTTGATTGTCTTCTGGTTTTTCGCACTTATGAACGAATTTGCTAAGACCAGTTTTGTAAATGTTGTTATATTGGCATGTGATTTCATTTCTCCTGGATAAACACTTAGAAGTAGTAATACTGGATTATAAAATGGTATGGTTTTAATGTAAAAGAGATTACCATATTGTTTCTAAAATGATTGTTTATTTCACACTCCCTCTGATAAGGCAGAAAAGTTGTGGTTGTTATTATTCATTCTCACCAAAATTCAGTTAAATGTGCAGTGTTATCTAATTATGGGTTGATTTCCATTTTCCTGATGATGTTCAACAATTTTTCATGTGCTAATTTATCTGTTTTTTATTTTTCTCTTTGACATGTTTCTCTGAGAAATTTATTTATTTATTTGTTTGTTTGTTTATTTATGTTGTGGTTTCTGTTCATTCTTTGGTTTGTCCTTTCATTTTAGAATTTTCTTTTCTTTACACTCTGGGATTCAGATAAATGTATAGGAAACATTTCTCTCAGTCTGTCACTTGCCTATTCAATTTTTTAAGTGGTTTCTTCAGTAAAGCAGATTTCTTTAATTTTGATAAAGTATGATTTTGTTACTCTAAGATGATCAAGTATTCGTTCACAACTATGATTGAGAATGGAGAGAGGAACAACAGAACGTCACCGGAGTCGCTCTCCATGGGTGGTGCAAATCCCCTCCAGCTATCAAATCATCTCAGGGTGATCTGGCAGTCAGATTCATTTGCAATAGTGTGCGAGAACCACAATGGATCATTTTTCTTGTGTGTTCAGACTCAGTGTAACTTCTGAAAACCCAGATTATTAACACTAATTTCTCCTCTATAGTTTCCAGGGTCCTAGGTGTCCTAAACCTAAGCACCCAGTTGCTTCTCTCCCTTAATCACAGAGATGCTGTTTCTTTTGCGTGACTGTTATTATTATCCTTTGCAATGAAACCAAACTTTAACTCAGACATCATTTACTTCAGAAAACTTTTCTTTGACCTTTCCTGAACCACAACATTCTACCATTTTGTTTTCTTTTACCATTTGGTACTTTGATATTTCTTATCACCTTTCGTTAAATAATGTCTCTATTCCCTTTATACCATGTTTAGAATCATGTTAAATTTGTTTTCCATTTTTTTCTCAAACCTAGTTAGCATAATATTTTCATTGTTTTCAGTTTTGTTAAAATAATCATCTCTTCCCAAACTGTTGAGGAAATTATAGAGATACTTCCTTTTAATTAAAATATGGTATAGAAAGATATATAATTTCAACAAATAAAAGGTTCCAGAAACATAAAAAGGCCATAACAGGAGAGGTAAGTAATTCATTTTTGAAAATTCATAATCTAAAAAAGAATAAGGGAAATAGTTATTTTTCAGATACATTTATGAAATTATAAATACATGTTGAAAACAAGTTAAAAGTTTTTATGAAATATCTTATTTTAGGTTTAATTTTTCAGAAATAATTAACTTTATATTATTAAAAAAAGCACAAACACTAACACTCATAATCTCATACTGATACACAACATTATTATATAGTATTTTTTCTACATAGAATTTTCTGATTCCAGAAGCATTGCTCACTGAGTTAATTCAACCAAGATCTAAGGTAATTCAAATTAGAATCATTTCATTTAGCAAGCAATTCAATGAAAAATATATTTCCCTGAAGTTTTATTTCCCATGAAAACTAGAAGATGAAACATGAAACAAAATTGTTATTGTTAAAGAAAAATCTATAGGAAAAGATAATCTGATATTTTTACTTAAAAAGTTACCAACCTTCAGTTTGTCATATAAAGAGCTTAGAAGTCATCACTTTGATCCACACAGTAAGAAAACAAGCTAAACAAGTTGAAAATCAACAACTCATTTTGGATCCATCATAGAACGGAGGTCCCAAGGCAAACTCCTGCCATGAGAACTGGAGAGACAGGCACACAGAGAATCAAAGCTTGTGAAAGGGGAAGCCCAGAAGCACAAGCCCATGGATCAATCAATATCAGAAGGAATACTTTAAATTTTAAGTGATAAACTGCTGCAGGCTTAGTGTAGACTTGCTTGTGACTTAAAAACTTCAAGGACCCATGCTTGGGAGACCTCCATACTTTCATGAGTTTACCACCAAGAGAGCAACCAAATTCCCACTTTGAAGACCTGAGAATAATTTTTTTAGTTTCAGCAGACAAAAGAAAAAGTAGCCATTTTGAAATAGTATAATGCTCTGTGTTCTCCTTGGCAAGACCTGACCTTAAAGGAAAATATTTAACAAGAAGTTAACTGATTGGGATTTTATCAAAGCCTAACTAACCTGTGGGAAGAGAAAAATCAAACTTCAGCCTTTGATGTGAGGAAAAGGAAATGCTCAACTCGGGCTTAATAAAGACCGTGACCTAATCATATAACTATAGAACACTAATTATAGAACATTTCTCCTCTCTTAACACCCCAGTGCCCTATTAGCCACATCCGATATAACAACAGAGAATTACAGATTTTAAAAAAATCTACAACAAAAAAAACCTGTTAGCTTCAGACCCTTTTAAAGAAGTCTCCAAGAAAATCCAAAGAAATGAGTTCTAAACAAATATAGTAAATAAAGTTTTCTTAGGGGAGGCCCAAAGTTAAAAATTTGGCCTCAGTGATAGTTGCCTTTTAGTTCTAATGAATACGAGATATATTAGGGTTAGGAAATAGTTAATCCACTTGTTATTCTCTCTTAATGGCTCCCTGGACTTTACTTTGAAATGTAGCAGAAAGTTTACCTTTGCAAGAATATAGGGCAAAACTTACATTGGGAAGGGACTTGACAATTAGGGGAGTATAAATCATAATCGTTGTTTAGGGAAGCCTAACCACAGGAGTTACTGTGAAAAGTTAAGGCCTATGTAATAATCAGAAACTTACTTTACCAATCCAATTTTTACTTTGCATCCTAAGAACACAGGGAGCCTTTTCACAGATAATTCCCAGAGGCACATGACCTCAGAGATACCAGGTCCTGGTTGTTACTGGGAGACACCTGACCTTGGCTGTCTTGAAGATTTACCAAGAACACTAGATAAATCTGATTGGGCCTATGCTACATCAAAAGAACAGAGGAGACGTTCCTGCAGCTGAACCCTCACCTCTTGCACATTGTTACATAACTAACAGCACAGACTTTTGACTTTTTATTCCTTTTTCCCCTGAACCCTATAAAACCTGTCAGCACCAGGAGAGTGTTAAGAAAGTTTTGTGGATAGGATTCTACTGCTTTCTTGGGGTACTGGTTTTTCTGAATTAAAGACACCATTATATACTCAGTCCATTTTTTTCTTGATCAGCTAAATGCAATGAGCTGCCCCGAACCTGGCTCCTTCCCATAACAATTTTAGCCCCTGACACCTATAGCTAAAACAAATAGGAAACACAATCTATCTCCTATCCAGGTAAACAAAAATTTCACACAAAAGGCATATTTACTTTTCTTTTACTGGATACATGATGTCTGACTTGCAACAAAAATAACAAGGCATACTAAAAAGCAAAAATATTTTATGGAGGAACAAAGCAAGAGTATCAGAATTATTTAGATTTGGCAACAATTGCTGAAATTATCAGAATAGGAATTTAATATGACTATGATTAATATGCTAATGGTTGTAATGAAAGAGTGGACACCAAGTAAGAACAGATAGGTACTGTGACCTGGGAGATTAAAACTAAGAAATAATCAAAATGGCATGCTAAAAATATGTCTGTAACAGAAAATAAGAATGTCTTTCATAAATTCCTCAGTACTCTGGATATGGTCAAAAAAATAATCAATGAGCTTAAAGTTATATCAATAGAGATTTCTAGAAATAAAATGCAAAGACAAAAAAATAGATGAAAATTATGGAAATAAATATCCAAGAAACTAGAAACTTAACACAAATACATGATGTAACATAGCTGTTAAAGCATTTATTTTCAATGATCAGTTATGAGAACCACTGTGTCTGCCAGAAATTTTGTGCTGGTCTGTGAAAGAGTTAACCACCCTGGTCTTGTATAAAGATTATAAACCCAATGACCAATAATTATAGACTCTATAATCTTCATACAACATCATAGTAGTTAACTTATTGTATACCATTCAAAATTTGTGGTGGGCCAGTGGTTGAAAACCACTGTGTTAATGGAGATAATTCAAATTATACAAAGAATTCTTAAAACTTAATAGTAAGAAAACAAGCTACCCCTATAAAAAGGTAAAAAAATACATGACATATCATCGAAGAAAATATACAGATAGAAAATAAGCAAAGAAAAAGGAGCTTATCATATGTGATTAGGTAATTGCAATTTAAAACAACAATCTGATACCTCTATACATCTATTAACCTGGAAAAATAAATAAATAAATGAATAAATAAGTACCTGAAAATGCTACTTTCTGGTGAATTTTCAGAACAATGGAAATATTTATTCATTACCAGTGGGAATCCAAATTGGTAAAACCACTTTGGAAGGTAATTTGGTAATATATTATAAAGCAGAAAATAAGCTAGCCATATGATTTAGCAAACATTTTCTTAGGTATTTACCCTAGTGAACTGAAAGTTAATGTCCTCCCAGAAAGCTGCTCATTAATGTTTATAAAAGCTTTATTGATACTTGCCCAAAGTTGAAAACAATGAAGATGTCCTTCAATAAGTGAATGAATAAACTGTGGAACTTTCATGTAATGCAGTATTATTCAGCAACAGCAACAACAAAATGAGTTATTAAGCCACCAAAACACCTGGTGGACAATTGAATGCTTATTGCTAAAAGAACAAAGCCAGTCTAAAAAGGTTGCATACTGTATGATTTCAACTATATGACATCCTGGAAAAGACAAAACTATAGACAGCAAAAGTACCAGTGGTTGCCAGGTTCTGGGAAGAGGAAGGAAGGACTAGTAGTACAGCATGGGTGATTTTTAGGGCTGTGAAACATTTCTACACAGCAATAGTGGATGCTTAATATTATGCATTTGGAAAAAACTCATAAAATTGTATAATATAAAAAGTATTCATATAAAAGGTGAACTCAAATACTACATAACTATGCATATTAGTTAATAATAATGTATCAGTGTTGGTTTATCAGTTGTGACAAGAAGTCCACAGCCATGCCATATGTTAATAATAAGGGAAACTGTGGTTGGAGTTGTTGGGAGTATATGGAAAATAATTGTACTTTCTGTTCAATTTCTCTTTAATTCTAAAACATCCCTAGGAAATAAAGTCTATTAATTAAAAAAAAAATAAGCAATGAAAAATTGGCGATAAATTGTGGAGAAAATATATCTGATGGAAGGAAATGTGTTCCCAGCACTTCCCAAAGTATTAATATGTGGAAGGATACTGACTCTAAGAAGGAGTAGCATGAGACTAGAAAGAGCTTTTACATTAATATACAAATTATTTGCTTAATTGTACAACTATACATAATTGGCTTCAACTACAAAATAAGTGCTATATCTTAATACTTTCATATTTATATTGGAAACAGTATAGCTAATATTTTTTCTTTAGAGTGTTCACTTACAAGTACTTAGCATTCAACAATATTGAACAACAGTTGTCTTTGTTACAAGTTTTTCCCCAATATGCATGTAATTTGCCCATGCGACTATAATTATTGCCTTTGTGAATTCAGGTGCTTTTTATGAGAAATCCAAAGTAATCAATGCTCACACACCTTGAGTGTGTTGCTCTTTTATTAAATATAGTTTTAAAGTAAGAAGTGTGGCGATAGCATCGCTTATCAAATATGTACTTTATTTTAATGTTATATTTTAATAACAAATGTGACAGAAACTTTTATTACATTTATTTCCCAATTCAAACTTTTTTTTGTATTTAGTGGAACATGTTAAAATCATTAAAAATTATGATGTTTATTCAGCCTGTGTCTTTAATCATGTGTGAAGACTGTTACAGGGGAATGAACATATTACTTAATTAAACTTGTTTTATGTAAACTACTTTTATGAATGACTTCTAATTCCTGAAAATAATAAAAGTTGTATGTATTTGCAAAATTATTGCATACTAAATTAACTTATAATGGCCTTGTCAGATCCTAGATCATTAGAAATATTTTACAAAGGTTTAATGGGCATGAGCTCATGACAGGTCACTAATGGAGGCTCTTTAATGTATGTCTTAGGAAGCTATTTTTTTACATTTCATATAAATCAACCTTAAAATAGATACCCTGCCCTAATATTAATCATGTGTAGTGAATACAACTAAATTAAATTGATAAAAACAGGTCATACTTACTCTCACTTAACATTATCTTTAAAGAAACATATAAAACCATTGTGTCCCAGAATTCTATACTTATATGTTGTTAGGAAAAGACTATAAAAACACCTTTATTATCAACCTGTTCTTCCCAGATTTATAACTGGTTATTTTAAGATGCAGAGTATAAGATTTGAGTAATTAAACATTGATGGGAAACCAAAATTTAAAGGTATACTACTGAATATGCAACCCTATAAAGAACACTTAATTATTTGTCAAATAGTAATGTTTTATTTGGCAAGTCTTATTATACAAGCAATGTAAGTTGCTACTTTTTGGAGTATTTTAGCTTCATTTTTTAATAGTTAACTTTTTGAGTATTTATAAAATAAACCCTTAAATGTGACATAGGATATCAATAATTCTTACATCATAAATGTCTTTCTTTATTTTGGAAACATAGCACATCTCTCATGTAATTCTGTTATGTAAAGTTAGGGTAGGTTTTAGAGTCTTCTCAAAATAAAGGTTCCATAAAATTCTGCAATTGCCTTAATAATGGAATGTGAGAAACAATTTATCTCGGACAGTTTAAAATAGATCAATTACTTCTTATATCAACAACCTATTTTATCTAACTCAAGAAGAAAAACAAATGTTTTTATTGATTATTTTTACCAAAATAACTACAGTAAAAATTTGTTTTGACTTGAAAATTGTGCATTAGTGAACATTATTACTATGTATCCCATAAAATGTAGACTGTTAAATTATCAGGAGCTAGTATAGGCTAGAAAAGATATTTAAGTTGCTGACTAGTTATTTTTTATGTCCTATCTATTATGAAAAATTGTTTAGGTTCTAAAATTACACATGGCAAGTGAATCTTAAATTTGTTTCACACAATGTAGAATTTGAAAACAGTAAGTGAGAACTGAATGAGGTTAAATTTATTAGATAAAAATTTTGGTGCTATTTTTTACAAACAGGGTGTTTGATAAGTGGTTAATTATACCATATCCAGCTTCTTAATATGTATCTGAATTCTCAATTCAGCATTAATTATTAAAACAATAAATTAAGTTTTATTATTCTCTTGGAAAACATTTCCAATAGGATTCTTTGTCCTTTAGTTATTTTAGAGTAAATATGTTTCAACAGAGTTAGCCTCTTACTTACAGTTCATATTTGACCACTTCCCATATCCAAAATTATATGTATTATAGATCTACATATGCTGACTGTTTGGTAAGGTAGGAATAGAAATCATGTTTTATACCATTAGAATATAAAAATAATCTCCCACTCTGATCATATTTCTAGTTGGAATGAAGTTTTGAATCTGAGGTTTTACTATGAATATACATATTTTTAAAAGGGCTTTACTTTTTAAAAACAGTCATCATGTAAGAGCCATAAAGTAGGTATTATACAATTTTTAAACTATCTGCACTCAAAAGCATCTAAAAGACTATCTAGAAATCCAACCAAAGGTCAAGATAAAATTGAATTGTTTTTCTTTGCAAATTATAATAAACTTCCTTTGAGTAAATACTGTTTTCAAATATTGTCTCCTTAATTTGTAATTTCATTGCTCTGCTTTTTACTTTTCGTGTGTGTGTGTGTGTGTGTGTGTGTGTGTGTGTGTGTGTGTGTGTGTTTCTGAAGTGAGAAGCGGAGAGGCGGACAAGCAGACTCCCTCATGCACCTGACCAGAGAGAAATGAGAGGGGTAGGTTGGGTGAAGAAGCAGATGGGCACTTTACCTGTGTGCCAAGGCTTGGAATCGAACCCTGGACATGCACACACCAAGTTGAAGCTTTACCACTGAGCCAGCCAGCCAGGGCCTTCATTGTTCTGCTTTTTAAAGATTTACCTTAATGTAACAAAGTGGTAGGATCCTAGAAAAGAACAGAATAAAAGCCGCAGTTCCAGGGGGAAAAAAATAAAAACTGCAGAAAAAGTCTTAAATACTCCTTAAAATGCATGGCAACAAATGTTCTAATCTGAGGCAAAAGCAATAAAGTAAATAAAGCTCTCACTAGTGTAAACATCTGGCTAGAACAAAAGTCCTTATTTAGCTTTAAAATCTCAGACAATGCTTAGTAAAACCTATTCTTCAATTATTGCACATAGACTAATACATTATAATGTAACTATTTCTAGTGTCATCAACAGAAGGACATGTTTATGTCGCTGAAAGATAGAAAGAGATTTAGAAATAGAAGAAAAAGAGATTAATTTTTTTTAAGTTTGCAATCAAAAACTGAGCTTATATTTTATTTTCTCTGACATCCAAGATTTCTTCATCCCGTCTATCTTCAATTATAGAATAGATAGAAAAATAGGACATAAGGCATCAACACTGGTTGATTTCATGTGAGAAAACTGGCTAGCAGGCCACTTTTTAAGTTAAAATCCAGCTTATTTAAAAAAAAAATAACAGCCTCACACACTCTTTAGTACATTCTCTGTCCTTGATCAGCTATGTGGGGTAAGGAAAAATAAACACGAATGCCTTTCAAACTGCAGGCTTCTGTATTAGCTTCTCATTTAAAGTGAATTTTCATCTGCTTAAGTCAGCATCAAGTAAACTGTTTTTGAAATGAGCTTCACATTAACAGTATTTTGTTCACCCTGCAATCATAGCTATATTGAGTGAAAAGAAAATCAGTTTTATAAGGAAATATGTCCCTTTCTAACCACAAAAATTGGTGCATCATATTATATTTTTTATTCTGTTCTTGCATGAGCTTTACTCAAGTCACTCAAGTTAGTCTTGTGAATGTGAGAAGTGAAATATGAATTATGGAGTCTGAAATTCAGTGATATATAAAATTAAGTTAAATAATTACATACTGTATTTATGCCAAAATATAAAGAAAAGCTAGAATGAAATAAAAAGACCTCTGGTTTGGGTCATCTAGTAATGAAATTTACCAATGTTCCAATTCTTTCAAAAAGGCCATTTAACTCAGCAGCATATAAAAAAGCACAAGATATAATCCTCTCATGAACTCTGAGCACATAAATTGCAAATAATTTTCTTTAATCCTTCTAATAACTAATTTCTTTTTACAGCACCTGAAAATATAGCTTACTCTACAAGTTCTTATCTAAGGCCTGAAAGACACTTTATCCAATGTATTTGACAAGTAACTTTAGCATTCTGTTCTCATTCCCCTGGTTATAAAGTGAGATTATTAAACTTTGCCTTGAGTGTTGTGACAATTAATTATTTAATGTTTATAAAGTTCCTTCCAGCTCTAGAGTAGAAAAGTCACAGAGGTATTTCTTATACTCACAATAAATATTTTCATAAATGCAAATCACAGAGGAAGTATTATTATTAACTATAATCAAAATATAAAAGTCAGAATTAGAAATGGAGTTAAGGATTAAGATGATATAATACATAATGTATATTTTAATTATTTGTTAGTAGAGTGAGTTTTTATGGTTTGTGATCTTTATCTCCAGCTGAACTAAATAAACTAGGTTCAAGGTATATGTCCTGATGGTGTGTCATAGAAAGAATGAGTACAATTGACCCTTGAACAATGATGAGGTTAGGGGTGCCAAACGTCATGTGCAGCCCAAAATCCTCCTATAAAAGGTGCAAGATGGTGGCAGAGTAGGTAGATACTATGCTCACTTCTTCCCAGGACAACACTGGTGTTACCACTAAATTGAAGAATAATCATCCTGAACAAACTAACTCAAAACTAAATAAAGAGGATTCTTATAGGCTAGAATTCACAGATGATGTCATAGTGAGACTGGTAGGAAAGGTGGGTATGTAATGGGGGCTGGCCATACTGCCATGATTGGCAGCTGAGGTTCTCAGTGGCAGAGATGGAGGTTCCCTTGAGATGTCTGCAGTTTAAACCCCAAGCCAGGCTCCCTACCCCAGAGCACCAGACCCATCAGGTGTCCACATAGCATTCAACTGTGAAAAACAACAAGGCTTCTGTCTGCCAGAAAGATACAGGAGTCCACAGAGATTCAGGCATCATCTTAAAGAGCCACACACAAAATCTTGTACACAGCTGCTTCCTCTGGGTTCTGGCGGAAAATTAAGCAGACTGGAGTTGCATAAGGTGAATTTGGGGTGTAGCTTTGGGGAGAGACACTAAGGATAACCACCAGTCACCCTGGGCTGAGTCATTCTCCCATTCCACAGTCATCATCTCTCTTGGGCAGGGCACTCCATTCCATGTGGCATCAGCCTGGGGGGAACAATTGCCCACCCTCTGGACACCATCTCTCCCCTCCCTGCAGAGATTAGGTTTTGCTGAGGAGACAGCTGCCTTGGTCAGCAAGTAAAGTTCTGGACAGACTTGGAGTTTGAGTTTAACTCAGTTGTCTGGCTTTGAGGTAGGGGCTATTTCTCCCACTTTCCCATGCATCTAACTGGTGCTTCTCCCTCAGAGGATTTCAATAAAATCATCCTAATGGCTGCTGACAGATTCACTTTCTAGGATCCCAGGCTTCACACACGTACCTCTCAATGGCTCTGCCTTATTGAAGTCAAGGTAAAATCTTAGACAGACTGAGACCTGTGATTCTGGGGCGGGGGTCACACCTACCACTTTCCTTGAAACCTGACTGACACCTACCCCTCAGGGGAGATACACTAGCCCCATCCTCCCAAACTCACCAGAGGTTCTTCTATTGACAAAGCCTAATGGGGAACCAGCAGGTGAGATCAGCCCAAGGTGAATCTCAGGGTGACTTGGGACTTTTGCTGGCCTGTTCTCTTGTCTAGACTGGTAAAGACTGATGTTGGTGTGTAACTTGTTGTTTCCCCCATGCACCTAAGCTCAACAGAGATAGTCACAAACTGTGGATTTTTTGTAGCTCCAAGAAATTCCTGAGTGCCAGTCACAGACAGTGTCTTACATTGATTTCCACCAGGTTTCCCCCACCCCAGAAGTCCAGAACCTAAACATCCAGTAACCAGCTTCAGAGAACATCAGAACAGGGTCTAGTTAGCTTCAAAAGCAGCATATCAAAAGGGAGATCTTTTCAGGCATCAAACCCAGATAGATGAATTTCACTTCCTGTGGTCAGTGCCTGCACAGCAACTCACATGCTTTGCTTGAGGTAGAGTGCCACAGTCAGCCAGCTCGAGGGTTCGATCCCAAACATCGTGAGATAATAGCAATCAAGACTCAATTGCAATAGAAGGGACCACACAATTCACACAAGGTACATTCCTGGAACATTCAGCTCTGGTGATCAAGGGCATTGCATCACTGGTTCTAACAGAATCTTTACTACATAAGGCAACCCCACAATATTTAAAAATGGAACTGCCTTATGACCCAATAATTACACTTCTGGGAATTTTTCTGAAAAAAACCCAAAACACTAATTTGAAAGAACATATGCACCCCTATGTTTACTGCAACATTATTTACAGTAGCCAAGATTTGAAAGCAGCCCAAGTGCCAATTAGTAGATGAGTGGATAAAAAAAGTTTTGATACATTTACTCAATGGACTACTAAACAGACATGAAAAAGAAAATCTTTTCTTTTGTGACACCAAGAATGGACCTGGAGAGCATCATGCTGAGCAAAATAATCCAGTCAGAGAAAGACAAATACCATATGATTTCACTCATATGTGGAATCTAATGAACAAAATAAGAAACAGAAAGACATAGGGAGAAGCTGACAGCTGTGTGGATGGTGGGAGTGGAATGAGGTCAGTTGGAAGTATGGAGCAACAATGGAAAAAAAAAGAAAAAACTCATGTACACGGGTAATAGTGCAGTAGTTTCAAGGAAGGGTATGTGTGGAGGAGGTAGAGGAGGGTAGGAGCGGTGAAACATGGTAAAGGACAATGATTTGACTTGGGGCAGTGTACACACAATACAGTGTACAAAGCTGTGTTGTAGAATTGGGCATCTGAAAGCTGTGTAATTATATTAATCAGTGTCACCCCAATAAATTCAACAAATAATAAATAAACAAATAAAACAAAAAAATTCACATATAACTTTTTTCTCCCTAAAATTTCACTACTAATAGCCTCATGTTGACCTGAAGTTTTATCATTGACATAGACAGTTGATTAACTAATTTTGCATGAGATTTGTATTATATACTATTAATATGTTTGTAATACATATAATAAGCTAGAGAAAAGAAAATGTTAAGAAAATCATAAGAAAAACACATTTTTAGCAGTGTATATAGTGTATATATTTATTATAAAATATTCATATAAATGGACCTGCACAGTTCCAACCTGTGTTGTTCAAGGGTCAACAGTTCTTACTTCTATAAATCTAAAACCATTCAATAAAAAATAAATTAATTCAATGGAGTCATATAATATGACTTTACACTAGACAGCTGTACAGGTTAAAATTTGTAGAAGGAGAACAATGGGGAAAAGGTTTACCTGGACCAGGTTTCAACTACATTCTGTAAATCATTATTAGAGAGTAAATTTAGGCAATTAATGGTTTATTTGATGCTCTAAAAACTATTGCAAATTAGTGGTAATATCTTTGTTCATGTGTTTCTTTGTTTTTGTTTATTTGTTTTAGCATACCAAGAAATATGAATAAAGATAATAAGTTAAATTTTAAATAAAAACAATTTACTTTTTCCTGATATTATATTCTTTCCACTTTTTTTTTTCTTTTGGTTTATAAACATTTTATTGGCCCTTTTTTTAGCTTTATGGAAATATAATTGACTTAACATTGTGTATTTTTAAGGTTTAAATGTAATGTTTGACACACACACATAACAATTTATAAGAATAACTTTAGTTAACAACTCCATTGCCTCATATATTTACTTACTTTTGTGTGTGTGTGTGTGTGATGAGGCATTTAAAATCTATTCTCTCAGCAACTTTCAAGTATGAAATACAATATTGTTAACTATAATCACAATGCTTTTCATTAGGTTCCCAGAACTTATTCATCTTATTACTGGAACTATGTACCCTTTGACCAAAAACTGTATCACCATTGCTTTTATCAAATAATAGAAATGACAAGGAGCAATATTTTGTTGGTATATTTTAATGTACTCTACAAACTTTTAAAAGATAAGATGGTAACTTATAATGGTCTTTTCAATTTTATTTTCTGAAAATGTTTTTGAGATCCAAATGTTTAAAGAATAACCTTGAACTTGCATTGTGTTTTATAATTTTTGTATTACAAATAGACAATGTAGTATTTTGTGGTTTGGGAACATTAAAATTTTATAAGTAATAATAAAACTACCTGGAGGGTTCACTTACCAGATTTTACATCATACATGTAATAGAGAGAAAAGATGATACATAACACAATCCACATGCCTCTAATTCAGATACGTCTAGGGAACGTGGCATACAGGTCCAAAATTTAACTTTGTGTCACTAGTTTTTTTATTGCCGTATACCAATAAAAATAAAGAAGTATTATGATGCCCTTTCTTATTAGTATGTTATGTAAAATCACTTATTAAAAATAATTAAATACAATTCAAATTTTAATAGATTTCTAATCTCAAATGTGTTTGAAAAACAATATATTAAATTGACATACATAGTTTGGCTGTGCCAAAGGTTGTATGATGAGTTGATAAAAAGATATTAACCATTCTCCTTCAACTTTTCCTTGGTGAAATAAGTTTGTGTTATCACATTGAACTTTGAGAGTCATAAGTTTAAGAATAATCAGTACTGTGAAGCCTGTAGTGCAAATGTCATTGCTCTCTCAGAAATGATTGATAGGAAGGGCTGGCTTTAAAATACTAAGCTGTCCACTTTTGGTCCATGACAAATAGCATTAACATAGTCCATTCCAAAAGCTTAAGGTCTATGCTGAATAAAACATTGGAACCATTCAGTGTTTTGTGTCCCATAATGACTAAAATATATTCAAGCACAATTGATGAAAAAAAGAAATTAATAACAATGTTAAAAATCAGTTCATTTTTAAAAACCTTTTGATCAAATATCATGCACATATTCCCTACTTGATCACTTACTTAAATATCTTTATGTTTGTCCATTGCACTATAAAAGTGCTTATGTTGGTAATAAAACTCAAGATTAATTAAGCTATATAAATAAAAGTACGGTATTATATTGATTCAAGAGTATCAAGTTTTTTTTTTTTGTTTTATTTTTCCCCATTAGCCATGGTCTGCAAAAATGCTTAATAGAATTGCAAATATTTCATACAAACTAAAATTTTGGTAAGGTCTCATTAACTAATGAGCTAGCTCTTTCTTTAACTAACTTCTCAATTCGAAAATCTAAATGACCAAAAATAATGAAAACCAGTTTAAATTTCCTGAATGTAGTTCCTTGCTTCATTGATGCGACTCTAACCCTTACACACATTTTCTCTGAAGTTACTGTTTAAATATTAAATTAAATATTACACATTTTGCTATTTAATTGTTTTTTATTATTTAGTGGTGAAAGATTTTATATATTCTAGATATAATTTATTTATCTAATTTATACTTTGCAAACATTTTTGCCAAGACAGAAGTTGTTGGCCCTTTTGTTCTTTTAACAGTGACTTTCAAAGAGCAGAAATTCTTATATCTTATTCTTTTTTTAAAAAAATATATATTGTGTTTTTAGTGTCATACCTAAGAAATCTTTTTTTTTTAATATTATTTTTTTATTTCTTTTTATTTTATTCATTTTAGAGAGGAGACACAGAGAGAGAGAGAGAGAGAGAGAGAGAGAAATAGAGAAAGGGGGGAGGAGCTGGAAGCATCAACTCCCATATGTGCCTTGACCGAACCAGTGCAGGGTTTTGAACTGGCAACCTCAGTGTTCCCAGGTCGACGCTTTATCCACTGCGCCACCACAGGTCAGGCACCTAAGAAATCTTTTCAAAACACAAAGATTTTTTTCTGTATTTTTTCTAGAAGTTTTTTTTTTTTAAATTAGGACAGTGTACTTTATTTATTTATTTATTTATTTTATTAACTTTAATGGGGTGACACCAATAAATCAGGGTACATATGTACAATGAAAACATCTCCAGATTATCCCATCATTCAATTGTGCTGCATACCCATTACCCAAAGTCAAATTGTCCTCTGTCACCTTCTATCTGTTTTTCCCTGTGTCCCTCCCCTTCTCCCTATCCCACCCTCCCCTCCCTCCCCCCATCCCGTAACCACCACACTCTTGTACGTGTCTAGAAGTTTTACAGCTTTAGGATTTACATTTAGATCTATAATACATCTTGACTCAATTTTTTTATAGAGCGTACTATGAATTTAAGTTTATATTTTACAAATGATTATCCAAATGTTTGAGTATTATTTGCTGAAATGGTTATACTTGTTTAATGAATTGCCATTTTACTTTTAACAAAATTCAATTGTTATTTAAATCTCAAATAGAGCTATGTGGGTCTACTTCTAAGCATTCTAATACAACAATTCATTTGTTCATCTTGACATCAACATCACACTCTCTTAAATGCTTTATTATATGTCTAAAAATTAAGTCATATTATCACTCCAACTTCAATAATATTTAGTCTTCCAACCCATGTAAAGTTTGTTTCCCCATCTGGTCTAATTTCTTTCAACAATATTTCATTGTTTTCAGTGTACATGTCATGCAGATTTATAAACATCTTTTACCAGATTTATCTTTAAGTATTTCGTATTTTTGATGCTATTATAAGTGTTATTAATTAAATTAAATTAAAGGAGTTTTATAGTTTTATTACTATTATTAAAAATAGAAAAATAGGTTCATTTTTATGTTTTGTTGCAGATAATGTCAGACCACTGTCATTATATTCAATATATGTCATTTGAGCAAGGGATATAACAATTTTACACATAGACATTAAAGGGAGAAAAAATATATTACCTTGACCTTCTGAGTTCTTAGCTGAAAGCCCCTCTCCAATAAAAAAGCAGATTAACAAGAAGAAAACAAACAGAAGTTTATCAGCATGTACCCTTTTAGTTTACATGAAAAATGCCTAGAGAAAAGTGAATACTGCAAAATGACAGCTTTAGGATTCAGGATGAAATGCCATCTTCGTAAGGAAAGAAGGAAAGAAATGGAAGCTTCTTAGGAGAGAGTAATTGATCTTTAGGAAAGATGAATGGGCCCTTAGAAGAATAAATGGGAGATATAATAGTTTGTGACAAAGTGTGTCTGGGTGTGGTTTTGCTGATAGATTGATAAGAGTCAGTGTTGTCTAATTAATAAAATTTCCAGGAGAGGGATTTATGACAAATGAGTTCCTTTTGGAAAATCTGTCTAGAGCCAGGTAAAGGGAGTTCAGAAAAAGCCTCTTCCTACTTTGGCTGCTTTTTAACTGACTACAGCTCAAAATAATCAATATGCAAAAATGGCATGTGTTACTCTTCAACATCAATGTGCCAAAATCTACCCAGATCTGGAAAGCAGTAGAGCGTGTCAATTTCCATTTCTATGAGAGAGAAAATTCTGCATCTCAGAGGTTGGTCAGACAGTCATGGGTTCTCACTTTAGGCAAAAAGCCTAACTGGCTAGTTGCCTTCATACTGAAATTTTAGTATGCCAAGAACAGGAATTGGAAAACCGGAAAAATATGACTGTGGTCAAATGTAAAATGAAAACTAGCATGTTGGTTGGAAACAACAATGCAAAACATGTATGGGTGTGGGAAAACTCTGAAAAAAAATGTGTGGGAAATGAAAGAAATTTCACTCAGAATGTAGACATATAGGTTAGGATTAGTTTTCTTGATTTCTAAGTGTAATGCACTATTATAATAATTTTATATTATTTCTTTTAATTATTATAATAGTTTTATAATAATGACAATAACATTGTCATTGTAAAAGTTGGTTTTTTTGCTAAGTATTTTTACGTGCCAGGAGTGTAGACTTCTTAGGAAAACTTCAGATTGTGTCAGGTAAGTATAAATGTCATTTGTAAAATAATAGGTCTTCTAAAAAATGGGTTATTTTATGTAACTTTCTTTTAACTAAATACATGTTATGTGTTCAGAATCATAAAAGAAAAAATAGAGAGAGGGGAAAAAACACTTAACAGCAATTAGTAATATGTCACAATGATATTCCTAAACACGTATAAACATCCTTGAAATTCTTTCACTAAGAAATGACATTTTAATCTCAAATTTATTTATAACAGTGGATACTTGGATAAATCAGATAATTTTAGAATCTGTTTCTGACCTTAGGTTTCACTCTTTATTTCATACATTTATAGTAATATTTGAAGGAACAGATTTTTTGCAACCCAAATAGATAAAAATCTTAAATCTAAATACACTGGATTTTTGGACAAGGCCCACCGGAGGTAAGGACAACGGAGACGCAGAGACGCGACTCCGGAGACCAAGTTCAGTGACGCAGATTCCATTTATTCAGGAAGCAAGCTAGCATATATACACAGGTTCAGTCTATAGGGTGTTACAGCCTTTCTTCAAAGCCAATGGCTAAAAAGATCAGGGAGCTGCCTGGTTGGCACTGAGTCACTTCCTTACAGCTGGTGAGCTCCCTCCTGGGTGTGCCTAGGAGGGTTTCTGGCGCTGGAGTGTTCTCACAGCATTGCATCAGCCACAGCTGCTAGGAATGCAGTCTGGGCTCGACCTACATGGATTTGCAATATTAAGATATAAAAAGTATTATTCCATAAAATTAAATATATTACTTATTTAACATGAAAGAATAAAATTTTATTAGATATAACTTTAGCTAGTATTAAAAGTAACATAGAATTAAAATAATTAGAAATATCAAATGATGAATATTTCAATCTTATATGATTTTAATACCATTTCTACATTTTTTTCTTGATATAGTTTAGTGTTATTGTAAAACAAATTAGCAAGAAAAACCATTTTAGTGTAAAAATAAGTGTAAAATATATTCAAAATATATTCTCTCATGTACAATTTTTTTTTCATTAATTTTACCAAAAGTGACAGCAAAATGAAAAATAATGAGAGAGATATATGTGAAAAATATTCAGAAATTGTAGTCAGGAAAAAGAAAAGTGAAAGTTGACTTTTTTGAGTCTATTGTGTTTTCAAGAGTGTTACAAATAGAATAGCAAAAGAAAATAAAGAAGAAAAAATTTTAAAAGTACAGTAAAATACAGAACTTTTTTTCTTACTGCTAGAAGGCTTGGAAGTTATAACCAAACGAGCTCTTGACCTCATGAACACCTCTATCTTTTATGAGAACAAAAATATCTCAAATGGCAGAAAGCTTCTTTTCTAGCCCTGGATTCATTAATTTAGATACACAGTAAATGTTCTTTTTCAGTTTTGTTTGCTCAAGTCTAAAGAGACTATGGTAGCTGTGGGATCACAGAGAAAATTATGAAGGATTGGTGAAAGGGAAGTAAAGCATTTTGGTGTTGGCTTGTCAGTGTGATGAATTAGAATAGAACAGCTTTTTCTTTTAATATTTAAAGAAAATATTTATCCTTGAAAGAACTACTCTTTTTTTCCTTACTCATGGTTAATACAGAATCACAGCTCAAGATATTCTAGAAACTAAGGGCACATTTAAAATATTTTTAGTTAAAAGTATTTGGCATGTATTTCAGTGAGAAAATCAGAATATTTCAGAATATTTTTCACCCTTCTCTTCCCTAAATAGATAAAAGTTTGAAAATGCATTATTTAATAAATATGATCTTCTATGAAAAAAATACTAGACAGATCCAACTACTTTTTAATTTTTAGTTTTAAATAAAAAGAAACAGCATTCAAAGTAAACCTTCAACATTTACTTTTAGCTTTAACTGACTAAATAATAGAAAGGATTTCTTTTTTCCCTAATTTCTGTGATTAGTGATAGAATTCTGCTACCATGCATTGTGATTTGTGTTTTTATCCCTAATCCAAGGAAATATAAAATAAATAATTCAAAGTTCTTAACCATTTACCCAAGTGTATTAAATCTCTCAAAATAAATACCAGGCGGAGTTCTAATTAATCCACTAAGAAAAAAAGTAGACTTTTGATTTTAAAAAAGATTTTTAGAAAATATACATCACAAAAGTTACTGAATAATACAGTCCTCAAAGAGGCATATTTTTGTACTTTGGCAATTATTAACAGCTTTTCTTACTAAAACAATTCTTTCCAGCTAAATTGATGTGTAATTGACAGTTAAAATTGCATACATTTATGATGCAATTAAATACACTGATGATTTGGTATATATATAATGTATGTTGTAAAATATTTACCACTATCAAGCTAAATAATTCATCCATCACCTCACAGTTATTATTTTCTTCCCTTTTTGTGGTGATAACACTTAAAATCTAACTTCTTAGCAAATTTCAAGTATAGAGTATAATTTTGTTAATTACAGTCACATTGTTGTATGTTACATCTCCAGAATTTATTTATCTTGCATAACTGAAACATTGTAGCCTTGTTTAGATTTTGTCTCAGGAACTTTTGTTACTGAGGCAGGCAGAGTAAGCCAGCTACAAGAAATGAGAACTTTAATAGCAAAATCAGGCTTCATTTACTTCTTATGTGCTAAAAAGTTAACATAAAATGATCTGTACTAAAAGGCTAACTATATGAAATGTTTAAAGAGATTAATAATTTCTCCCATGAATAAAATTTCATTTTTGGTTATATTATAGTTAAAAATCCAATTCTGAATATTTAACCACATTTTACTTTAATATTTGAAATTTTCCAAGTGTATAATGATAGTGATCTTTGACATAAAGAAAGAAGAGTGCGTTTCCTGGGAGCTTTTTTAAAAATGAAAACCAAGCCTGGCCAGTTAGCTCAGTCAGTTATAACATCCTCCTGAAACCCCATGATTGCCAGTTCAATCCAGACTGAGGTCTCATATGGGAAGCGACTAATGAATGCAAAACGCAGTGGAACAACAAAATAAATGCTTCCCCCTTTCTCTTTCTCTCTCCTTTCCTCTCTCTTTCTCTCTAAAATCAATCAATAATAAATATTTTTTAAAAAGGTGCATACCAATATCTCAGAAAGGGACTAGGAGTGAAGGGTTCTGGGTAAAATCATGTTAATTAGGAATTACTTTGCCAATCTAATGTCATCTTAACTCTGAAACACTGAAGCAGATTCAGTCTAAAAAAGAAAAAAATGAATTGACTAGGAATATACTCACTGCTCATTTTAACTCTATTGGATTTGGAGAATTGATTTATGGCAATTCCAAGCAATTGCCCAATTTAGGGGAAATTATTTCAGATAGCGTTCACCGTAATTTTAAAGTTACTGTCTTTCTTAGAGGTTACTATATCACTGATAACTGTACTTTTCTCAGAGTTGTTCTATTGCAAATAAACAAATTGAGCTTCACTTTATTATTTATAATTCAATGATGTCAGGAACAATGAAAGAGATATTCATCTACTTGGCAGATTTCAGAGGAACATGCATTTCTGAAATACTGATTTTTATAGCTGCACTGCATAATGGCAATATATACTCAGGAGTAACCTGTTTGGAAGACTATTGTATTATAATCTCACTCCTCTGGGGAGTTATTTAATCAGAATAGCTCTGCTTAAGTGCACTACAAGAGGAGACATGAAAAAAATGTCAGAGGATCAAGGAGAGACAAAGGACTAGAAATTGTAATGCTAAAAGTAATTTAGTGCCTTGAGGAATGGCATTTTTTTTTCAACATGAGGTGGAAACAGCTCCTGGAAGTTGGGACTATGACAGCTACAACTGAGATCTCAGGGAATGGCAAAATAAATTCTCATACCCGTGAACAACGGAACACCTAAATGAAATGTGTTAAATCAAAATGGAAATGCAAGTCAAACAGTGCTCCTTGGTATTCAGTGTTATTAAAACACTAATTGGTATCATATGATTATAAGCAACCATATTGTATTTTATTTCTCTACCTTCTTAACTCTTTTTTGTACAACATAACTTCTATTAAGCTTTCCAGCATGAGCTAAATTCTAGCAAGTTTCATCATTTGCAACAATGAGTTAAACAATTTAATGACCTTGCATAATAAATCAGGTTTAAGATATACACTCTTACTTTACTGAAAAAATCTATGGTAATTACTTTATTAATGAGTAGCACGTGTTTAACCAACATTCCTAATTACCTTAAACTTTGATTATTGAGGTAAAAAAAATATAGAAAACACAGAATTCTATAGTTTTACTTTTTGTACTATTCTTTTACTTTTGTGGGTAAACTCATCTTTCTCTCTAGTAAACAAATCTCATCAGAAATTTCTTTTACTGTAATTTCCCCCCAAATCCAGCATCAATGGTTTTTCTCTTTATTGATAGTTAATACCTTGGCATTATACAATTATTCATATTGTTATATGAATATTTTAAAAACATTTCAGTGCAGCCTGACCTGTGGTGGCGCAGTGGATAAAGCGTCGACCTGGGAACACTGAGGTCGCCAGTTTAAAACCCTGCACTGGTTCGGTCAAGACACATATGGGAGTTGATGCTTCCAGCTCCTTCCCCCTTTCTCTCTCTCTCTCTCTCTCTCTCTCTCTCTCTCTCACTCTGTGTCTCCTCTCTAAAAATGAATAAAATAAAAATAAAATAAATTTAAATTTAAAAACATTTCAATGCATGGTACTTATTCATGGATGACCATTTTTTAAAAATTCACCATCCCTATCAAAGCAATCAAAGATAATAGTTTATTGACCCCCTCTCCATTCAGCATTAACTGTTACTGCTGAGCAATATATTACTTCTAAAGTCCAGGAGCCATTGGTGCTAGATGGGCTATAAAACATAAATTATGGCTTGACTTGTGGCAGTGAAGTTGATGAAGATTCGACCTGGAATGCTAAGGTTTCTGGTTTGAAACCCTAGGCTTGCCTGGTCAAGGCATATACATAAATATACTCCCCCACTTTCTCTCTCTCTCTCTCTTATCTAAAAATAAAAAAAAATAAAATCTTTAAAGAAACCCATATATTATGAATACAAATTTGACCCTGTGCTAGCAGGGATCGATTATTTGATCTTTGAGACATCACTGGATTCAATACAGTCCATGTATGCTCATCATTGCTCTGATTTCAATAGCATTATCTATTTCTCCTGACAATTAGTGTGTAGCCAATGCTTCAACCTAGCGTGACTCAAAACTTACCTCTTATGAGATAGTCCATGGATGGACGTTTTTACACAAAATTCCCTTAGCACTGATCAACTCTCTTTAAATATGCTTTCCTATTTCATTGTTTTAAAGAAGACTTACCATTCAATTAAAGATTATTTTAAATGACAGTGATAATGATATCAATAACAGGTAAGATTTTAAGCATTTACCAATTTCCAGATACTGTGCTAAGGTGCTCCATATAAATTATTCTATTTAACACAGCCACGCCAGGAGGTAAGGACAGCTTTTATTCATTTTTGACAGACCACGTAGAACTGGCTATCTAAATCATGTTTCAGAACACAAGAGTTGTCAGCCTCCAGAAAAAAATCAGAGGTTAGCTCCAATGTTATTCTCATAGGGACCTCCCCTAAGCATTCTATACAAATACCATCTCTGATATTATCACAGCCTGACTTTTTTTTCACCTTTTTTTTTTTTTTTTGGCACATGCCAACATAACCTAGCTGCCCTGTTCACAATGAAATATGACTAAATTGTTAATGTAAAGGAATTTAAATATGCTTATATATATAATGCAAAATTGTGGCAAATTAAGTAGCTAAATATTTAACTTGACACTTAGTACATTTTTAATAAAATAACCCCAAAATCTATATAAATGAAATCATAAATATTATGGTAGAAATAAAACAAAATGGACATACAGATAAATGTCAGTAAGAACTTATTTGCAATCTCTATTTTATTTCTGCTAAACATAGAATTCTTTACTTCTTTTCAGGTAAGTAGGACCCAAACTAAAAATAATAAAATTGTTGTTTCTGTTATGGTTATTTTTTAGACATCGCGTTCTTCAAAGTATGTTATTTCTTGAATTAAAAATGGAAGTTGAATACATTTCTAACATGAATAAAGTGTGTTTCTTCATTTGCACATTAGAATGTCTTGGTGATACCCATCTTACTTTGTTATGAACATTAACTTAAAAAATACCTGTGAAAAATTTGATATAATATCGGTCAAATAGTAAATGATTAATAAAACTTAACAATTTTTTTACAAATTGTTCTGAAGAAGACGTGTGGACAGTGTATCTCATTCATTTTATATTATTTTAAATAATCTTTTAAAAGATGACTATTTCTTATCTTTATTCCCATCCCTAAGTAGCAGTCGTCTTTTCTTAACTATTGTATACAAAAATTCTATTTATTATTCTATTAAAAAGTAATTAAATTGAACTGTACTAGTAGAGTCATTTACTCAGAAAACAGTCATTGTGCATTTAATGCATTGTAACACTCTTATCAGAGATTCCTCTGATCCTTGAATCAAAAATAATATTAATGTTTCAGACTATTTAATTTATTATCCATCCCACAATGCTCTGGATGAACAATAGAACCATAATTTTATTCAAGACTAATCTAAAATGCTACTTTTCCAACCCAAGTTATCCACCACTACTTTGGACTTTCACTGCAGTTTATCAATGTTAACATCATGACACATTGGCCTCTGAAACATTATTTGACTGTTATTAAAAATATATGTTGAAAGACTGAGGAGAAAATATGGCCTTATCACTTTGTCATTACAAGTTTATAACAGGAAAACAAATAAGGGTGTAAAAATCATTTTGTTCACCTCAGGTAAGAAACTATTGCGATGCTAAACACACTAAGAGGAAAAGAGAGGGTCCTAGGAAGTAATAATTGTTTCTATCACCAAGATGAAGATAGCTACTTGGAAAACAAAGTGAAAGTAAATAAAAGACCACTAGGTGTCACTGAGGAAGGGGAAGAAACAAAAGAAGGTTAAAGAAAAGTTAAATGGAAATCTTACCATAAATGCATTATTTATGCAAAGTTGCATAGCAACTTTTGCAGAAAAGATAACACAACATCAACAGCTCCCATAAAAGAGCAGAAGCAAAGGGGAAAAGAGTCTGGCTTCAAGGATTCTGAAAGCAGCTGCTGAGATGTATCAAGGCAGCAGAACTCCAGCTGCTGTTTTGTGAGCAGTGCCAAAGTTTTCATGCTGGAAGTACTTATAATAACTCCAGAAGAATACCAACATTTAACTTCTGTATTGTTGAGAGGTAAAAGAGTTAACAGACAGAAAATGATCTTGTAGTCCTTTAAATTAAATTTGTTATTTAGTTCTAGAATTTGTTAAGATTCTGTAATTTGGGGCAAATCAGTTAAAGATTACTGCTCCTTTCAGTTTAATCTTTTTATACATTGTGAAGGGTAGACAGAACCTGCCTATTTACAGGTTTTTAGTGAGAATAATATAAGAGATGATATTCCATAAAGTATAAATTATTATTTTAGAATTAACAATATCAGTATTACTTACGAATTTATTTTTTACATATTTAGAAGAGAGAAATTAATGATTTTAAATTATTATTTTAATAAAATGATTTCTTTTTGATAAAAGAATTTATTCTTTGAATCATTAAATCATGATTTGAAACTCACATATTTGAAGACACTTCTCTGCTTTCTGGAAGCTCTAATTTTTTTAGCTCTTGTTAAAATAATTGTGAGTTGGGATGGAATAGGATTTCCAGTTGGACAAAGTGGGACTTTTATGCAATATACCAGTACATTGCTGGAATAAAAAAGCCAATGGTCCAGACTATAAATTCTATTTTCAAAAAATTTAGTAACATTTTTTTCAGGGAAAATCTTTGCTAAGACTTATTCAAAGTGCAAATATCATCCTCTCTCTATGTTAACCTGGGAAAAAAACAGGTGCAACCAGTCTGATTTTCATTTGTGCTTTCTATCATAAATGACCTCTGCTTTAACTTCTGATGCTTTCAACACTCCAGCCAAGGGTGATGTATGGTACAAGGCTTGGCCATTGTAAAATCTATCACAGTAAGACCGATGATCTCAGGCTCTGATACATATCCCATACTTGCTGGGCAGGATGATGTTATGGTCCCATGCCTTCATCCTTCTGAGGAAAAGATAGAGTTTTCAGGATTTGTTATTCGACAGAAGTACTACAAAAATATATATGTATATGTAAATTATCATTTATCTCCATGAAAGACTACTTTCAAAGGCTCCTTCAAAACTATTCCAAGAGTCATGTTTTTCAGAAACCCACAAAAAATTGCAATCTTGTCACTCTCTTTCAGAGATACTCAAAAAACCTTTTTGGCTCTATGGAATCTAACTCCAACCTATCAAATCATCTATACATGATCTATTCATTAATTTAACATATATTTCTAGAGAAGAAGGAGGCATCAGATAGATGCTGGAAATAGAGTAAATGATATAGAAGCATTTCCTGCCTTCAGGAAACTTAAAGTTTAGTGCATGAGAAAGACATCACATGGATTATTGTGGCCAAATCATCACACAAAGGATTAACCAATCGTCTAGCTTTCTCTCATGCACCACCTTTACTTCAGCCATACTACTCTTCCCACAAACTTCACATTTTGTAATCATGACCAGTTGTCTTATGTGGCCTTGAACTTCCATGTCTTCTATTTTTTTTTCTGTCTAGTATATCATAGTTTCTTTCATTCCACTCAATTATTACCTCTACCTCTGTAGAAGCTTTCTCTACCAGACCTGATTTTCCTTTTGAGACTCCAGACAGTGTTTACGTATATAGTGTATTTTTTGTTATGGAGCCATCTTTTAATGTCTTCCTTGCTCACTTTTTAAAAGCAAAGTTTTAACATATTATATGAGTTGTTGAGTCTTGTCTTTACTAGTTTTTCACTGTGCCCTTGAACACATAATTTAAATTTTCTGATAATCAGTTATATAGATAGTGCTGTCCCAAATATAAAAAAAGTATTTAATGAGAATCAACATTTCTGTAATAAGCAGATTTTACAATTCTACCCCTATTTAATGATAAAAAATGCTACAGATATTTATGCATTCATTTGTCTGAAGTTGACTTGGTTAGTTTTAATAAGGTAACCTCTTATTGCTCATTTCAAATTATTTTTTCTTCTTCTTTGGTTAGGAGTTTAATGAAGCAATGTAACAGTATTTCTGGCTCTCTACCCTTAAAGGAGAAATTATTTAATCATTTGAACATGTGAAATTCCACCAAGTACAAATAAACAATTATGTAGTATAGCTTAAAAATCACTGAACATTTTACCTAAAGGAAAAAAACAACATGCAAAATGAGTTTAAGAAAAACATGATTATTTTTCTTTAAAATTATATCATTCTACTCACTCAAATATTACAATCAGTACACCAATAATAAATTAATAGATAAAACAAGAAAGAAATGTTGTCATTTCAAAAGCACACCTTTCTTCTGTGGTGATCAAACAAAGTAACAAACAAACACTATAGTGAAAAGAGCTTTGCATCTGCTTCAGGGTCACAAGTGTCTTATTCTAAAGGGCACTTGGTACCCTAGCAAAGAAATAACTGCAGTTGAAAATGCCACTAGTCACAAGCAATGCTTCTGGCCCCCTGAGGAACTACAATTTGCACATAATGAGACTGGTAACTTCTTTTCCTATCTAGTGAAAATGATCACTTCCACGCTGTATATTCTCAAACAAGGTTTGATTTCAGATTTTAAAGTTACACATTTATGATTACATTCCCCAGAATCCGCATTACTATTGTATGGATCTGCAAAGAATCGACTCTTTCAGGCCTGAAATATTGATCTTTGCATCATTATAATTTTAAAAAATGAAGGAAACCAAATTGAATAATTTAAAGGCTTTTTGGTAAAAGCCATATGAATAATGTTGGAATGAATTTAGCAATTCATAAATGTGGAAAAATATTTTATGTAAGTAGATAGAATAATGAAGAATGATAGCTACATCAACCTCTAGAAAGAATAAATTGGCTACTTGAGGGCTAGAGTAAAATATTAATAATAAGTGAAAAAAAATTAAGACTCAATTTCTTTTTTAAAAGATTTTATTTATTCATTTTAGAAGAAGAGGGAGAGAGAGGGAGAAAGGGAGGAGGAGCAGGAAGCATCAACTCCCATATGTGCCTTGAGTAGGCAAACCCAGAATTTTGAACTGGTGACCTCAGCATTCCAAGTCAATGCTTATCCACTGAGCTACTATGGGTCAGGCCAAAGATTCTATTTATAAAAAAAATAATAAAATGTCATAGAGGAAATACCAGCCAGTATTAACAAACCTTTAATATTGCCTCAGGAAAATTATAAACAGCTTAACATATAGAATGGTTACCTGTCACCACTTATTTTTAAAAAAATAACCATCGCCATCACCAGGGTCTACACAAAATTGCTCAAGATGATGTAGAGTTAACCAGCACACCTCATTTTCTGACATCTAAGGCCAATCGATGACTCCCTGCCTCTTAGAATGACCTCAAACTCTAAGAACCTAATTTCTATCTAACGCGTGAAGTCAAAGGAAACAAAGAACACCTATTACTGCAATGTGTGCATCATTTTCATTTGTTCAGTGTTCATTTAGCAGATGCAATTCTAGTCAATACTTTCATCATGCGTTATTTCTGCATCAACACCAACATGGACATTCAGTAGGTAGCATCTCCATCTTTTTATTCTAGCAGAAGTATTCTGAAAGAAATCTGGCTTAGACGGTATGAGCTGCTATAACAAAATACTATACATGGGGTGTCTTAAAAAACAAAAATTTATTTTCTCACAGTTTTGAAGCTGGAAGTGTGAGATCAAGGTGCTAGTACAGTTGGGTTCTGGTAAGAACTAACTTTCTTACTGGAAGCAAGCCACCTTTCTCCTGTGTCCTCATACAGTGAAGTGAGATAGAGAGCAAACTTTCTGGTGTCTTTTATTATAAGGACACTAATCCCATTATGAGGTCCACACTCTCATGGCCACCACTAAACATCTCCCAAACGCTGTACCACCAAATACTAACACAATGGGGTTAAGGTAAGACTTCAATACATGACCTTGAGGGTTTCACAAACATTCATTTTATAATTTAATCCTAAATGCTCAAGTTTGTCATTTTTCCTTTCTCACAATTTAGAGTTTCTATAAAAGCGTCACACCGTGACATTTTTATATATGCGGATTATAGAACATAATCTGTGTATGAGTTAACATCAAAGATCACATTACTAGAGAATTAGAAATTCAAGGTTCTTACCCAGTAAGCTTTACTAACAATATCAAGGTTACAATTAATTTGAGCACTGGCAAAGCAGAGGCAGGGACCGCAAATGTAGGTCCTGAGGACTTTTCTTGCCACATTACACCATTCTCTGGACCTGAGCAGATAAAAGCTCTCTAAACTTCACATGAGATCACATTATTATAGAAGGGAGCTGTTTTAGTGATGAACTAGCTACATTTTGTACAGTATTCTGATAAGTACATTGCTTAGATGACATTTTTCACATAAACCATAAGTGAGCTCAGTGAGTCACACTAGTCAGTGTGTGCACTAGTCAAGTTAAAAACTGCAACATGGTCTCACTAGGTAGTGGCGCAGTGGAGAGAGCGTCGGACTGGGATGCAGAAGACCCAGGTTCAAGACTCTGAGCCTGCCAGCTTGAGCGCGGGCCCATCTGGCTTGAACAAAAGCTCAGCAGCTTGGACCCAAGGTCGCTGGCTCCAGCAAGGGGTTGCTCAGTCTGCTGAAGGCCCCCGGTCAAGGCACATATGAGAAAGCAATCAATGAACAACTAAGGTGTCGCAACAAAAAACTGATGATTGATACTTCTCACCTCTCTCCATTCCTGTCTGTCTGTTCCTATCTAATCCTCTCTCTGACTCTCTCTCTGTCCCTCAAAAAAACAAAACAAAACAAAACAAAACAAACAAACAAAGAAAACCCTACAACATGATTGTGCATTTTGTTTCCCACATTGTTATTTCTGGAAATTTTATTCTTCACCATAAATCTATAGATGTAAAGTTTGGTTATATAGTAAGGCAGGTTTGGCAATTTCTTCTTCTTCTTCTTTTTTTTTTTTTTTGTAAAGGGTTAGATAGTAAATATTTTAGACTTAGTGAGGCACATAGAGTAATGCCTTGGTTTTCATTGACTTCGGTTACCACTGGTTTCAGTTTTTGTCGATTTTTTCCCTGAATAATTTGTCTCAGTTTTTGCCAGTTGCCTCAGATTTCATCAACATGACCACGTGACCTTGCTGCTAATTTTGCAAAAACAAAGGATGACCCACCTGTTCTCCTGCTCAGTGTGGCGTTATTTCTCATGTGAGCATCACCTCATGCATCTAGCCAAACAACTCCATTGCTTTCCAGTGTGTTTGTGCTTTTCTTTATTGATTGCGAGTGCTAATACTACAATTACATGTAAATGATTACTGCGTATACAGTATTCGGTTTAATATGTTTGGGGTATGTATTTTGGAGTGTCTAGAATAAATTAATTGGATTTACATTGATTCATATAAAAATAATTGCCTCGGTTTCTGTCAGTTTCTGATTTCACCAATTGTTTTTGGAACGATTATTGACGAAAACCGAGGTATAACTGTATAGTCTCTATTAATTTCTGTATTCTATTTTTACAAAACTTCAAAAATGTAAAGACATTTTTAACTTATAGGTCATAGTTGCTGGTCCCCGCAGCAGCAATTGTAGACAGATCTGACATATCCTGCTAGAAATATGCCTTAGATAAGGACACTGCAAGGAAACACTATTAGTTTACTTGGCATGTGTAAAACTTTATTTATTTTCTGGTTATTATGATGTTTTGACATCTTAAAAAACACATTCTGAATGTGGAGAGACTGTCCCTTCTGAGCTAGCCATTTAAGGGAATCAGTTTGGAGCATACATTTGATATACAAACTTAGCCCTGGCTGGTTAGCTCAGTAGTAGTGTATCAGCCCAGCATATGGATTTCTTAGGTTTGATTCCCAGTCAGGGCACAAAAAGAGACCATCTGCTTCTCTACCCCTTCCCCTCTTGCTTCTTTCTCTCTCTTTCTCTCTCTTCCACACCCATAGCCATGGCTTGGTTGGAGCAAGTTGGCCCCGGGCACTGAAGATGGTGCCATGGCCTCGCCTCAGTTGCTAAAATAACTTGGTTGCCGAGCAACGGAGCAACAGCCCCAGATGAACAGAGCATCACCAATAGAGGGCTTGCTGGGTGAATCCTTGTCAGGACACATGTGGGAGTCTGTCTCTTTCCCTTCCTGCTTCTCACTTAAGAAAAAAAAAAAACAAACTCTAAAAACTAAGCAATTTAGAAACTTGCCTCCTCTATTGACTTTTTTTTTTTTTTTTTTTTTTACAGGGACAGACAGACAGAAACAAAGAGAAATAGAGATGAGATCATCAGTTTTTCGTTGCGACACCTTAGTTGTTCATTGATTGCTTTCTCACATCTCACATGTGCCTTGATCACGGACTTTCAGCAGACCAAGTAACCCCTTGCTGGAGCCAGTGACCTAGGGTCCAAGCTGGTGAGCTTTTGCTCAAGCCAGATGGGCCCGCACTCAAACTGGTGACCTTGGGGTTTCAAACCTGGGTCCTTCGCATCCCCGTCCAACGCCCTATCCACTGCACCACTGCCTGGTCAGGCTCCTCTATTGACTTTTACACCCCAGAGAGCAATACCTTCTTTTTGCCTTAGTTATTCCTGGCAACTAGAGACCATTCTATAGCACCGAGTTATTATTATTCAAAACCTCCAATCATAAACTATTTACCACTTCTTTGCTTTGTGTTTGTTATATGAACCCCAATAAAAATTAAGCACCCTTCTCATACCTGCTTCTGTTTCCTGAAGAAAATCTACTCTTCTTCCTAAGGTCATGTGTGCTGAGCCTCTTTTCTATGGGAAATATAAGTAATATAAAACTTTTTTTCAGTGTCACTGATCTTTCAGTATCATTCAGTCACCTTTATAAAATAATATCCAGGCATAAGATACTAGGATGTCTGAATTTAACATATTCACATGGATACTTGATGGGGTTACCTGACTTCCTTCTTTTTAAGGAATGACACATGAGAAAAAACATGAATGGTTTAAAGGTCCGCTGCAAAAAATTTTCTTTTGTGTATATTACTCTACACTTCATATATACTGCTCAAAAAAATTAGAGGATATTTCAGAATGAATATGAAGTGGTAAAATATCCCTTAACTTTTGTGAGCAGTATATTTTCAAGAGCATAGTTTTAATAACAATTTTAAAAAAACAAATCATAAATACTATATTTGTATTGCTTTATTAATGATTTCAGCTTTTTTCCCTTTATGATTAATGTTACTTTTACTTTGTGTTTATTTTTGTTCTGCAAATTCTCTATGTTCAAAACTTACAGGCCCTGGCCAGATGACTCAGTTAGTTAAATCATTGTCCCTATACTCAAAGATTGTGGGTTCGATCCCTGATCAAAACAATTACAGAAACAGATTGAGGTTTCTGCTCTCTCCCCTTCCGTCTCTTTCTGAAATTAATCAATAAATTTCTTTTTAAAAATTAGAGCTTACAGGTCAAGAGGAGATTCTAACTACAACAATGGACTAAATGTTATTCACAATGGTGTGCATCTAGCTCTTTGGTGGTTTTAATATTAAAGCAAACCTGACTGACTAACAAATGGCATGGTCCACCAATTCAGAGTTGCATATAATTTTAGAAGATGGGCTCCAGAAAGAGATGTATCATGTTTATTTATCATCCAGTCTCTGTCATCAAAAATATTTGGGATTTCTAATACCGCGTTGCTTTAAGTCTTATCTCCTTCATGTATCAAATAGAAACACAATTTTCTGTAGCTATGATTAAAAACAGTAATTTATGTAATACGGTTAACACAGTTCCCGTGACATAGGGAATTCTATTCAGATTGTTTTTGTTCCAGCCCCAGTGGTGGTCTACTATCACCTCCCAGGAGCCTGTGATGTCTCTCATTTAAAAGGAGAGATCTTACAATAAGAATAGGACTTTTTCTTTATTATTTCTTATTCAGTATTTTTCATTGGGAGTAACTTTAGCAAAAACACTTAGGTTAAAGAGCAAAACTCTTCTTTTGTACATTGGGAGGTACAAAATATTTTAAAATGCATGATCATGTTACGTTTTTAACTTGACTATACTATGCACACACTATTCAGGGATTTCAGGTTTTCTGTACTGAGTTCACCTTTGCAGCCAAGCTCAGTTGAAGTTAACACCATCCTTCTCTACCCTGGCCACTGATGAGACAAAGTCCCTTCTGGCATTCTTCCCAGGTGTATCTGCTATAGTTCAAAGTTGTGACTACACCTCTTAAAGCCACCTGATATTCTTAATAAGGGTTATTTCTCTTTGCTTGAGTCTATTGCCTGGAAACTCCCTTGAACTGCATTCTTAATGGCCCAAAGCTCAGTTAAGTTCAAAACAGGTTACTTTCTTTTCTTATCTCTCTATTTAATATTTTTGTGCAGAAAAATGTTCTTGTAAGTAGCTGCTTACAGATTTCAAGTCATTGTGGTTGACTTAAAGCATCTACCTTTGCAACTTTTCAAACTGTATTGAACAATCTTTTTTATTCTGACCTTTAAATCTGCTTTTATTTACACTTAACATTCTAGAATATAGTAAGATAGTTAAAGAATCTACAAAATTTAGGGTTTTTTTTAATTTAAGAGGAGAGAGAGAGAGAGAAACAGCAACTCATTGTTTCACTTACTTGTTCCAGTTAGTTATATACTCAATGATTGCTTGTTGTATGTGACCTATGGAGCACTGGGACAATGCTTTATCCACTGTATGACCTGGCTAAGGTCAATTTTAACCATTTTTAATATCATGTTGATATGTTATAAATTTATAACCGGTCACACAGTCAAAAGTGCACCACGGCTTTACGAACACGCTGTATTAATGCAACTTTATCTAATAATGTGAGAGAATTCAGGGAATTTCAACAGCTTTTATAACATGAATAAGAGGTACAGAAGATACGTTGTCACTGGGGTGTGGTTATGGTGCAATTTTAAATAATTTCTTGGCATTCTTTTCTATTATCATCAATTTCAGTCTTCACTTAGGCATTGAACTACAAAGAAATTCACCTCTCTATCATCTTCTTTTGCTCTAAACAGTCAAAAGATTCTTTATGGGAGGACAAGATCAGAAGGGAACATTGCCCAATGCACTTGAAATTAATCATTCCATCACCTCAACTAGTGTCAGTGGTTCCAGAATATCTTACAAGGACTCAGCTCTCTCAGTTACAAAACTTTTCTGATGTAGCTCTTATGTATCACTCTTAGCTAATGGCTTAATTGTGCCAGCCTATTCTCAATTGTAATGCTGTGATAATATGAACCACTGTGTTTTGAAATATCATGGTATACAAAGTTGATCTCTTGTCTTGTCTCTGAGACATTGTGAGTTACGAAGTATCTAGTGTGCATTAATTACCTCATGGAATGCACTGATCCTCTGCTGTTTCTCAATAGTGGCCTTTGCCTGGCTATTTCCTCTGTCCAATTATGGGGAGTTATTATTAATAGCTGAAAATAAATATTAGTGAATTTCTGAATCTGGAGGGAGAACATTATATTCTTTAAACGAAGTTCCTGATTTCATATTATCTAAATTCTTTCTAATAACTTGGGAATAAAGAAAAAAGTAGAGTCACAACATGTGTACTGTATTTTCTCTCTTTTACAGACTTCAGGAGATAACAGCAAAACAAGATAGTAAATCTTCTGCCCAAGGCTCTATGTCAGCCATTTCATCCCTTTCTCATTTACCTTAAATGTATATGCATATATTAGAGTAAAAGGTATTTCCTCATGTATAAGATGCACCCTTTTTAAAAAAATTCAGGGTCTAAAAACTGGGCGTGTTTCATACAGTGGTTGTGGCATTTCAAATGCCATAGATGGAACTGAGGAAGAGGCAATATATGAAGACACTGATTTGTCATCAGAGACAGATGAGGACAAGCTAATGGATGGGAGTTTTGAAACACTGATGAGGAGTTGTATGAATTTTATCATGAATAAAACTTGAGTTTAATAACTTTATGTAATACATTTCTTTTCAAATTTTGAGCCTCAAAGTTAAGATATGTCTTATACATAGGAACATCTTATACATTGGAAAATACGGTAATATCTGTCATAGTATTTTTTCTCTGTTTTCCTTTCTAGGGCAGCTAGTCCTAGTCACTCCCGTGGCTTCCACAAGATTTGGGGTAATTTTAACTTTTGATTTGGCTACATGGCCCCAGGAACCAAACAGTGAAGTATTAAGCTTGAAACACTACTCAAAACACTGACAGTGGCTATACTAATGAGTCCTATTTTGATCCAAAATTATTCAGCTCACGTTTATATTGATGAGTACTAGAAACATGTTGGACATTTTATAAATCATATGAAATAAATGACTTCATAATTTGCATTGACCCTGAAATAGAATGGTTGGGTTTCTGTTTATTTTATCTTGGTGTGCTCTGTACATGTTGCAAAAACAGCAACAACAAAAATATGGAATAAATGAGACAGAGGGCAATAAGGTACCAACTATGGCTTGTACTGCACCATAGAGAAAGCACAAATAGTATGAAGTACTTTTAGGGTTACAGTGGATAAACTGAACAAAAATTATATATAATTAAAAAAACTTTCTTTAAAGATATTATGTGAAAAATAGATAATAAGTTGCAGATTAGTCTTTAAACACCCAAATAGAATGAGTATGATCATCGTCATTCATTTAAACTTTTATTGAGCACCCCCTATGTGCCAGGCACAGGGCTAAGAACTGGCGATAAAGTAATGAGTGACAAATATCTGACTTCAAGCTAACCTCATCTTAACATTCAATTGCAGCAATCAATGCTTCAAATAAAATATTAATTGTCAGCTTAGTATTTCTTCCTTTAAAAAAAAAGAGGCAGCAGAGATAAAAAATGGTTCTTTAAATCTGTACTTTGAAATTTTTACTTAAATAACTGAAGTATACTAATGTTGGAATTATGTTTTGTGTCATGACTATAACTCAGTAGAACTGTTTGATGGATGTGTAATACTACACAACTATTCAAAATCAAAAGAGTTTGTGTGAGCCTATTTATATTTCTAATTGAATGTACAGCTTTGATCTTGCTGAGTCTAATTTTATTTGGAATCCTTGAAAAGACTCCTTAGAATAGTTTATCTTGACATGTAGTCATGAGTTTCTACTACATTACCAGTCATTTAAAATTTTAGATTCACATTCTAACGAGGAACTTTCAGCATAAAAGCCATGACACTCAAATTATTGCTGTGAATACCAAATTATTCATATTACCATATTCATATCAATAAATTATCTTATTTTTCTACCCAAATCATTTTCAATTAATCTCTCATCAGGCAATCAGAACTGTTTTGTCATTCTAAAATTAGAAGATTTGTCAATTTAGTCTCCATTCCTACTATATTTTCAACATTTTTACATTTCACCTTCCTTTTCAAATGTTATGTCTACAGCAGAACAGATTCAGGAACAGTTGAGGAAATCAAGTAGTGCTAATATGAAATTGTTTTATTTAAGGAAAGTATTCCTGATAAACCAAACAGTTCTTTAGCATCATCTAAGAGATGTTTTGCACTAGTCCTACCTATATTATGCAAGCAATTAACTGATTTCACACTATCCTGTTTTTTTTTCAAGAGAGAGAGAGCAAGAGAGTGACAGATGAACAAACCAAAGGAAGAGAGATGAGAAGCATCAACTCATAGTTGTGTCACTTTTAGTTGTTCATTGATAGCTTTCACATATGTACCTTGACCAGGGTGCTCAGTTGAGCCCATGACCCCTTGCTTAAACCAACGAACATGGGATCATGTCTATGATCACACGTTCAAACCAGTGACCTCGTGCTCAAACTAGTGACCCTGAACTCAAGCTGGTGAGCCCAGGTTTAAGCTGGATGAGTCTGTGCTCAAGCCAGTGACCTTGGGGTTTAAACCTGAGTCCTCAGTGACCCAGGTTAATGCTCTACTGACTGTGCCACCACCTGGTCAGGCACACTTTCTTGTCTTTTTATTAGAGTTTCCCAGTCATGGCACTGCTATGTTTTGGGCCAACTACATTTTGTGGTTGAAGACAATGTTTTGATTTATAAAATGTTTAAGCACATTCTTGTCCTCCACTAGATGACAATAACTTTTATCTGGTTATAATATTTAAAACTGGTACTAGATATAGCTAATTCAACCATGGTTGTTATTATAAAGAAGTGTATTAAAATATAATATAGAAATATAAAAAAAGAATTATTTAGTTATCCATCTTATTTCAAATACATGTCCACTGTATAATAATCATTATGGAGGTTATTAAGATGCATAAATTTGGACTATTGATCATTTTTATCTTATTAATAGATGAGAGTCCCTTTAAAATTCAATATATTAATAGTTATTTTCAATTTTCTTACAGATATTTTTTTATTAAAAATTTATTTTTCTTCTTTAATTCTTACAAGTTTCCCCTTCTGTTTTGTTTGTTATTTTTTTTTCTAAATTTCTTAATTAAGAACCAAAACACTGTCTGACCTGTGGTGGTGTAGTGGATAAAGCGTCGACTGGAACGCTGAGGTCGTCAGTTAGAAACTCAAAACTTGCCGGGTTAAGGCACATATGGGAATTGATGCTTCCTATTCCTCCCCCCTCTTCCTCCTTCTCCTCTCTCTAAAATGAATAAATAAATAATTAAAAAAGAACCAAAATATTTATCGGTATTATGATAAGTGAAATCTATGCAATCATGTGTATCAGGACTTTGATTTTTTTTTCACTATCACAATAATGCCCCATGTTGCCTTAAATCTCCTGGTGTAGTGTCTGTTTTTTAGATATGAAGTTCTTATTCCTACTGGAAGATAAAAACATGAAATTTAAATTCTACGTAGGACCTAGGAAATTTGGGAGTGTTCATGATGAATGAAATTCCTGATTCTTGGTGCCAGGGACTTTTTATTGTGATCCACAATTCTTGTAAAATCACAGATCCACTGTTATTAACCAATAATACAATTAAAGAAGAGTGCTCAAAGATACCACATTTTTAGTAGTATCACTCTGTGTCTCTGCTTCCATTAATCTCTGCAAGGATAATGAGAAAAGTGTAAAAATATATCGGAATATTTTGATTGTAAGATTCTTTTAAAGTTGCTGACATCAAATCAAATTTGGGTATTTGTGTTTTATGGCAGTATAATTATTTTGGTTAATCAAAACATTTTATACAAAAATACACATATATAATAAACCATATTAGTACAGGTACTTATAAAACTTATTTTATGTAATAAAATCATACAAGTACATTTTCTAAGAATATTTGCAAGGAAAAAAATTTTAAAACCTCTTGGAGAAAAATTATTTGCCTTCATATTTCTTAATTTTTTTCAGAGAGTTGATTTTAATTTGTCTCTAAGTAGAATTGTCAGGGCCAGCTGCTTATCATGAAGATAAAATCATAGTAATATCTATAAAATCAGGTAAAATATTTTAAAAACAGCAGTGCAATAAATGAAAAGTACACTTTCAAGATGAGAGCATGTTTACTTGATTTTACACGTATTGCCAATCATTGGAATAGCATAAAGACTCAATTTTTGTGAAAATGCCTGCAGATGACAGGAAGTGATACACACTTAACGTCCTCTCATAAAAATTTCTTTAGGTTGTAATTTGATTAGCTCATTACTCTTTTAGTAACCATGTTCCAAGTGCAAGTTAAAGATATAAATGCATTTTGTAGTCTACAATTAACATGGAACTCAACTGACATATTCATACCTTCTTGATGAATTTCCTTATGCTAGGCTGATTAGATATCCTAAAATTCAATGATTTTTAAAGGATGACTTATTAATTTATCTAGCACTTGGCATTTCAACCAAATCATAACGTTTAGATTTTAGTTCGGAGATCATCTACTTGATCTAAACTTCTTGTTATATTACCTAAATCAGAGTATGCATTGAATTAGTTTTTCACCCTGTGTAAAAATTGCTACAACTTCTTAAAAAAAACATTTATTATTTCAATTGCTGTTGGTCAGAAGTCTGACTATGGTTTAGCTGGTCTTTTGTTAAGGGTCTCACAGGATGATTTGGGGTATCAGCTTTAGCTACAATCTCATTTGTGACTTCAGGATCTTATTCCAAATTTACATGATTGTTGGCCCAATTGGTTTCTTCTAGTCCAGTGGTTCTTAACCTGGGTTCTATCGAACCCTAGGGGTTCGATGAGTTGGTCTCAGGGGTTCGGAGAAGCCTCTGCCGCAAGGGCCAGAATAAAGTAATACCGTAATTTGTTGTGAGTTCATGCACTGTGTTGGTTTTGTTCTTTGAGCAAGGTGATGTTCATACACGGCTCATTTTGTGCACCAGTAAAAAAATACATACCTATGTCTTGAATTTGGAAAAAAAATCATATTTTATTTATTACTAAAGAAGGGTTCGGTGAATGTGCATATGAAACTGGTGGGTTCAGTACCTCAAAAAAGGTTAAGAGCCACTGTTCTAGTCATAGGATGGATGCCTTCAGCTCCGAGAGATGGTTCACAGGTCCCTGCCATGTTGACTTCTTTGCTTTATGGCAGGTTGCTTCTTCAAAGCCAGAAGGAGAAAGCTCCAGGTAGAGAAACTGAAGTCTTATATAATAAATTATATAAGAGAGTCACCCTATATTGCCTTTGTCATATTTGACAAGTTAAGAAGTCAGGAGTAAACCCATACCTTAGGCAACATCTTATTCAAGGGTACATGCATTACTCACTGGGCATAATTTTTAAAGTATCTTTCCTAGTCCTACCTCAGATCCTCAATGACTCACATCCCCCCATACATACAAAATATGTTCACACCATATCAGGTCTCCTAAAACATTCACACCATGTCAACATCTACTCATTGTGTTGGAGGTCATCATATAAATCAGGTATAGGTGCATATGAGTCATGTAATGCATTAAATACAGCTCCTGCAGCCACATTCTCGTCATCTATGACCTCTGAAAGTAAAGAGACCAAATAACCGCTCTAACAAACCCAATGAAAAAAGATAGAATAGATATAGAACAAAAACATTCTATATTCTAGTTCAGTGGTTCTTAACCTTTTTTGAGGTACCGAACCCACCAGTTTCATATGTACATTCACCGAACCCTTCTATAGTGATAAATAAAATATGATTTTTTTTCCTCCAAATTCAAGACATAGGTATGTGTTATTTTACTGGTGCACAAAATGAGCCATGCATGAACATCACCTTGCTCAAAGAACAAAACCAATGAAGTTCATGAACTCACAACAAATTACGGTATTACTTTATTCTAGTCTCCGCGACAGAGGCTTCTCCGAACCCCTGAGACCAACTCATCGAACCCCTAGGGTTCAATAGAACCCAGGTTAAGAACCACTGTTCTAATTAAAAGGAGGACCAAATAAAAAGTAAAAAAGGTCACTGGTTACTGAAATTCTAAAATCTAACCTGCAAAGGTTGGGGGTTGCTTAATTAAATTTTAAAACATCAGAATTATTCTTCTGGTTTTAGGTTCTACCTTCTGGAATATTGTTCTGATCCTCTCGTTCAATCTTTCTTTTCATGGAAGGTAGCACATATTTGTTGAATACAGTACTTTTATCAACTTTCTCCACATCAGTAGAATATTAAAAATGCTTTTTATGTTGTACTCTTTTTGTCCTTTTGTTTAAAAAATTATTTTGAACATTGTGCTATGGGACAAACCAGCAGGGATGTGACTGCCGAGTTCTCGCTGGGGAGTAGAAAAGGGTTTGGGGACCCTTGTGGCTCAGCGTAACCCCTCTCAGTTTGATCAGGCTCCTGTTCTCCCATTCTTCCTTCCAACCTTGTTCTGTCAGCTGTGGAGCATCTTTGAGAGCTGGACTGAGCCAAGGGCTGAGCTCAGGTAGGCAAAGGGGCAGCAAGATAGTGATGGAGTAGGCAGACGTTCCAACTTCCACCTCCTAGAACCAAAAAGGATTACAACTTAATTTTAAAAACAATCATATGAAAAAACCAACTTTGGGCTAAACTAAGAGGAATCTATAACCAAAGATCAATGAAGAAGCCACACTAACTGGTAGGAAAAGCAGAAATGTGGAGAAGGCTGCCCAGCTCCCAGGAGCCAGCTGCGGCCTGGAGGAACTCACATGGCGTGGTGGGTTGCCCAAAGCAGGTAGGGTTCTGGGCCCCAGGACCAGAGCCCCACCCTGCAGCCCTGGAGCCTAGAATAGGCATATGGACAGTATTTAGCTGTGAAATGAACCAGGATACTGTTTACAAAAAAGATACAGATTTCTTAGACCCAGGAATCATCTTAAAGGGATCACACAGAAATCCTCTTTCACAACCACTCAGCTGGGTCTCTGGGGGATTAGGAGTGCTGAAAAGACCAGAGTAGCAGGAAGAGAGTGTAATCTAGAAGGCATAGGGAGAAACACTTTGAGGGACAGCCACCCTCACCCCTGGGCTTAGTTATTCCCTAAACCTAAACTGAATATTTTTCCTGGAACCAGAAATACCAGCTAAGAGAAGCAGATCACCAGCCAAACAAAAGCTTTCCTGCTACAGTCAGATCAGAGAGTCGCTTAGAAGCCAGAAGCCCATCAGGGATACAGTATTAAGTGCTGAGGCCTGAGCTACATCACCATCCCTGCACTGCTGAGTGCTCCCAGGAGGTGGGCAGCAGTGGGATGTGGGAGAGTGGTCCAATCCATGGGGGGGGGGCTGGGGGACACCTGCAGCTGCAGATTGGGCTAGTGAATGCTTAAAGTACCACGGGGGGGGGGCAGAGACCAGGTGCCAGTTGAGTGGAGTCCCAGATACACATGCACACTCCCACCCATGGAAGCAAAGCTGCAGCAGCTGCAGCAGGCTGGTGTTCAGCATGCCCGTGCCTGAACACCTAACACAGTGGGAACAGTGGTGGGGGGCATGAGGACAGAACACACCTCAGGAACACAGAGGCCACACCCAATGGACTCCTGTAGCCATACCCTTCTGATGGCTGAAAAAGAAGAAAAATATAAAAGAAACGAAAAGAAAAAAGAAGTCTGGGTAAAACAACACCTGAGGCTAAGGGGCAAGCCACATTCAATGCCTTACCTAGCCCTTGATTTATAGTACTGAGCCCAACAAGTAGCCACCAATAAGAGGCAGAAAAAAGTGGACCTCGGGGGAACCTGAACATTTAAATGAACATCCTCCAGGCTAAAAGTAAATAAAAGTCAGCCTAAGTGTGCAGTTGGTTTTAACAACAGTACATGTGCTCAGCAGAGGCAGCCACAGGATCTGGATTGCCTGTTGCTCCAAAAAAGTAGATAAGGACCAATCATAGGCAACGACCCCCACAAGTCTGCACCAGGCTCCAGCCAAAAAGGTCCAGAAAGGGCATATTTAGAGGCCAAGTACAGAGAGCATCAGTTCAGAACCTAACACCCTTGTTAGAGTAATATCTTAAGGAAGGGCTCCTGACAGCAGACCCAGTTACGATATAGAAAATGCCGATATAAATAGCAAAAAGAACAGTGACCAGACAAAAGCCCACAAGAGTTTACAAACAGCAGCTGATGCCAATGCAAGAAGATCAAGAAATAACACAACTGGAATCTGGAGGCCGATAATACCAACCCTAGACTCAGCTAGCTACACAAACAACACAGCCAAAAAAGAAGTTTATACACAGACAAAGTGAGAAGGCAGAGAAATGCAACCCAAATGAATCAACAAGAGAAATCCACAGAAAAAGATCTAAATGAGATGGAAATAACCAAATCGCCAGATGCAGAGTTTAAAATGATTGTTAGATAGGATGCTCAAAGATCTTAGAGCAACAGTGATGGACATAATGAGCACTTAAGTAAAAAGATAGCAAATATCAAAAAGGACATTGAAATAATAAAAAGAACCAGTCAGAAACGACTAATACAATATCAGAAATGAAGACCACACTAGAAGGAATTAAAAACAGAATGGATATACCTGAGGATAGAATCAGCGATTTAGAGGACAAGATAAATGAAAGCACAGAAGCAGAGCATCAAAAATAAAAGAGGCTCAAAAGCCTGAGGAACCTCTAAGAGAGCTCTGTGACATGAAGAGAAACAACATCCATATCATAGGGGTTCCTGAAGGAGAAGAGAAATAACAATAAATATAGAACTTGTTTGAAGAAATCATAGCTGAAAACTTCCTTGAATTGATGAAGCAAAAAGTCACATGAGTTTAAGAAGCACAGAGAGTACCATTAAGGATGAAGCCAAAGAGGCCTACACCAAGACACATCATAATTAAAATATCAAAATTAAGATATAAAGAAAGAATACTAAAAACTGCAGGAGAAAAGCAATTAATTACCTACAGAGGAGCCCCCATAAGGATAATAGCTCACTTCTCAACAGAAACATTAGAAGCCAGAAGGAAATGGCAAGAAATATTCAAAGTAATACAAAACAAGAGTCTACAACCAAGACTTCTCTATCCAGCAAAGGCCATCATTTAAAATTGAAGGAGAAATAAAAAGCTTCCCAGACAAAAAACAAACAAACAACCCCCCCAAAAAAAACTTCAAGGAATTTATTAAAACCAAACCAATGCTACAGGAAATGTTAAGGGATTTGTTGTAAATGGAACAAATGGGGAAAAGTCTAAAAAAAGAGGAATGTAGATTTAATATCAATAACAACCTTAAATATAAAAGGATTAAATGTTCCAATCAAAAGACATAGGGTAGCTGAGTAGATAAGAAAACAAGAGCTATACATATTCTGTCTACAAGAGACTCACATCAAAACAAAAACAATGCACAGACTGAAAGGAAAGGGATGAAAAAAAAAATTTAATGCAAATGGGAATAAAAAAAAGGTGGGATAACAATACTTATATCTGACAAATCCAAAGGCTATATAGTAAGGGATAAAGAAGGTCACTACATAATGATAAAAAGAGCAATACAACAGAAATATATTACCATTATAAATATCAATGAACCTAATATAAGAGTATCTAAATTTATAAAGCAGATTATCATGGAAATAAAGGGTGAGATCAACAGCAATATTATAATAGTTGGAAATTTAAATATCCCACTAACATCAATGGATAGATCCTAAAAAAAATTAAATTAACAAAGAAACAGCACCCTTAAAGAATACACTAGATCAACTGGATTTAATAGATATCTTCAGAATCTTTTGCCCTAAAGCAGCAGAATATACATTCTTTTCAAGTGCTCATGGTACGTTCTCTAGGATAAACCACATATTAGGACACAAAATGAGTATCAATAAATTTAAGAAGAATGAAAACATATCAAGCATCTTCTATGATCAAAATGGCATAAAACTAGAAATCAACTACAATAGAAAAACTAAAAAACATTCAAACACTTGGAGACTAAATAGCATGTTGTTAAATAATAAATGGATTAACAATGAAATCAAAAAAGCAATAAAAAATTTCTTGAAACAAAAAAAATGAACATAAAGGAACTCAAAATTTATGGACACAGCAAACGCAGTCCTGAGAGGGAAATTTGCAGCATTACAAGCATACCTTTAGAAGCAAGAAAAAAACCCAAATAAACAACATAAAACCCTACATCTAAAAGAACTAGAAAAAGAACAACAAACAGACTTCAGAGAAAGTAGAAGGAAGGAAATAATAAAGATCAGAGCAAAAAATAAATGACATAGATTTCAAATAAAGATAAAGAAGATCAATGAAACCAAGAGCTGGTTCTTTAAAAAAATAAACAAGATTAATGAAACTTTAACCAAACTCACCAAGAGAAAAGGAGAGAGGACTCAAATAAATAAAATAAGAAACAAGAGAGAAGAAGTAACAACTGACACAGCAGAAATACAAAGGATTGTAAGAAAATACTATGAAAAACTGTGTGCCATAAAATTAGAGAATCTAGGTAAAATGGACAAATTCCTCGAAACATAATCTTTCAAAAATCAATATAAAAGAATCAGAAAACCTAAACAGACCAATTTCATCAAATGAGATTGAAACAGTTATCAAAAAGCTCCCAACAAACAAAAGGCCTGGGCCAGATGGCTTCACAGGTAAATTATACCAAATATTCAAAGAAGAACTGACTTCTATCTTTCTGAAGCTATTTCAAAAAATTCAAGAAGAGAGAAGACTTCTGAACTCCTTTTATGAGACAAGCATAATTTTCATTACAAAACCAGCAAAGGCACTACAAAGAAAAAAAAAGAAAACTATAGAGCAATATCCATGATGAACTTAGATGCTAAAATTCTCAACAAAATATTAGCAAACCAGATTCAGCAATACAGGAAAAAAATCATACATATGACCAGGTAGGATTTATTCTGGGGAGACAAGGCTTGTATAACATTTGCAAATCTATCAATGTGATTCACCACATAAATAAAAGAAAGTATAAAATTCACATGATAATATCAGTAAATGCAGAAAAAGCATTTAATAAAATCCAGTACCTATTTATGATCAAAATTCTCTGCAACGTGGTATACAGAGATCATATTTCAACATGATAAATACTATCTATGACAAACCCACAGCCAACATTACAATCAATGGGCAAAAATTAAAAGCAATTCTCTTAAGATCAGGAACAAGGCAGGGGTGCCCCCTTTCACCACTCTTATTCAACATAGTTCTGGAAGTCCTAGCCACAGCAATCAGACAAGAAAAAGATATAAAAGGCATCCAAGTTGGAGAAGAAGAAGTAAAAATATCATTATTTGCTGATGACATGATACAGTACGTAGAAAACCCTAAAGTCTCAGTCAAAAAACTACTGGACCTGATAAATGAATTCATCAAGGTGGCAGAATAAAAATCAATATTCAGAAATCAGTGGCATTTTTATATACCAACAATGAACTGTCTGAAAGAGAAATTAAGAAAACAATTCCCTTCACTATTGCAATAAAAATCAATAAAGTTCCTAAGAGTTAATTTAACCAAAGAGGATAAAGACTTGTACTAGAAAAATTATAAAAAATTGATAAAGAAAATCAAGGAAGATACAAACAAGTGGAAGCATATACTGTGTTCATGGATAAGAAGAATAAATATCATTAAAATGTTTATATTACCAAAAGCAATTTATAAATTCAATGCAATTTCCATTAAAATACCAATGACATACTTCAAAGATATAGAGCACATATTCCAAAAATTTATATGGAACCCAAAAAAGAACATGAATAGCCTCAGCAATCCTGAAAAAGAAGAATAAAGTGTGTGTGTGGGGGGGAGGGTATTACACTTCCTGATATCAAGTTATACTACAAGGCTATTGTATACAAAACAGCTTGGTACTGGCATAAGAACAGACATATAGATCAATGAAACAGAACAAAGAACCCAGAAATAAACCCACATCTTTATGGACAATTGATATTTGACAAAGGAGGAAAGAACATACAATGGGGTAAAGACAGCCTCTTTAACAAATGGTGTTGAGAAAATTGGACAGGTACTTGCAAAAAAATGAAACTGAATCACCAACTTACACCATTACAAAAATAAACTCAAGATGGATAAAAAACCTTAAATGTAAGTTGTGAAACCATAAACATCTTGGAAGAAACATAGGCAGTAAACTCTCCAATATCTCCCATAGCAATATTTTTGCTAATTTATCTCTACAGGCTAATGAAATAAAGGACAGGATGAACAAATGAGACTATATGAAACTAAAAAGCTTTTGTACAGCAAGAGACACCATTAACAAAATAAAAAGACAATCCTCACAATGGGAAAATATATTTGCCAATACATCTGAAAAGGGTTAAAAAACAAAATTTATAAAGAACTTGTAAAACTCAACACCAGGAAGGTATACAATCCAATCAAAAAATGGGCAAAAGAAATAAATAGACACTTCTCCAAAGAGGACATACAGATGGCTAATAGGCATATGAAAAAAATGTTCAACATCACTAATCATTAGAAAAATGCTAATTAAAACCACAATGAGATACCACCTCACACCTGTCAGAATGATGCTAATTAACAAAATAACACATAATAAGTGCTGGACAGGGTGTGGAGAAAAGGAAACCCACCTCTACTGCTAGTGGGAATGCAGACTTGTGCAGCCACTGTGGAAAACAGTGTGAAGATTTTTCAAAAAATTCAAAATGAAACTGTCCCTTGACTCAGCTATCCCACTTTCAGAATGTATCCTAAGAATAACAAATCACTGATTCAAGAAAAAAAAATGTACCCCATGTTTATAGTAGCATTGTTTACAATAGACAAAATATAGAAATAGCCTAAGTGTCCATCAGTGGATGAGTGGATTAAAAAGCTGTGGTACATATATACAATGGAATACTATGCAGCCATGAAAAAGAAGGAAATATTACCTTTTGTGACGACATGGATGGACATGGAAACTATCATGCTAATGAAATAAGCCAGGGAGAGAAAGAAAAATATCATATGACCTCACTCATTTGAGTAATCTAATAGACAATGTGAACTGAGAAATGGAACAGAGGCAGAGGTGGGATCAAAGAGACCAGACTGAAAGTAGTCAGAGGGAAAGTGGAAGAGAAAATGGGTTCAGAGATGGGAAAAAGATTAGTGAAATTATATATACATAACACAGCATTATAGAGAACAGGAAAGCAAATCTTGAAGGGAAGGTGGAATGGTGTTGGGGGAGGCCGGAGAGGACAAAAGTGGGGGTCACAATGGTAACATGGGAGTGGAGAGGTGATCTATTTAGAGGGACACTTGAATCCATGTAAAGACAATAAATTAAAATCATAAATAATAATAAGTAAAAAAAATTTAAGTTCCAAAAAAAAATAAATATGTAATTTTGAAAATTAAATTTAATAGGGTGATATTACTTAATTAGAGTACAAAAGTTTTAGGTAAATGTCTCCATAACATTTGAACTGTTGATTATAATCTGTAATCATCACCCAAAGTCAAATCATTTTCTGTAGCATATATTTGTCTCTCTTTACTCCCTTAACCCCTAAAATTTCATTGATAGGTTCAAAGAGATATATACTCTTAATCTCTTTAAAGACCCTTAATATAATCAAATACAAATATTGAGATCTGAAACTTCTTATCATATGAGGTTCTGCAAAAGTTGATATAACTGCATTTTTAGCCTTTTCTGTAGAGTATCGTATCTTGACAGTAAATTTTTTCATTTTAACCTGTTTTCTTTTCTGGAGAAGCTTATTTTTTAAAGTCATCAAGTCTTGGTCCCCTTTGATTTGTTAATTTTTTCTTCAATGTATCTTTTTTTCTCTACCATTACACTATCTCTTCGTTGGAAGAAACTATTATGTCCTATAGGTTCAGAAGTAGAGTTTCTGAAAACCAAACCCAGAATCACATTCAGCAGGTGCTATATTTACAATGTAAATTGTATAACTAACATTGCAAAGTTTCTGTCGCTAAACTGATGGGAGCATTTATTGGAAAGGAGTGGGAAATTGAATGGGGACATATGAAAAGATTCTGATGAAACTGGAGGCATTAAACCCCAAACTTGACAAATGTTTGTCAGTAGGTGCAACTGTGTAACTCTGAACCAAGAAATTAATTCTATTTTTTCTGAGTAAATGGCAATGGTTTCTCCTAAGGTCATTTACAAGTAAATACTACTGATTTTCCCCAGGATTCACCCCTAACATCCCTCTTTGCTTCTAGACTTATAACAAGTCCCATTAGGTACATAAAGATGATATACAACATATGACCCATTAAAACATGTGCTACATTGAAAAAAACTAAATTATTTTAAAATTTATACAAATAAAATCTTGGGGAAAAGCATGGAAATAGATATCAAGGATGTAGTATAATAGTGAAAGCAACATGAAGTTGATTAATGCTGCATTTCCACTAAGCATAGTCCACTAAGCAGAGATTCTAGATTTATTGTTAAAATTCTAGTGGTTAAAAAAGACTAATAGTTTGTTTGGCTAGTAGACTCAAGCACATACTAAACAGTGACTAATAATAAATAAAGCTGAAATTCCAGCATGTACTATAGTAGAATAGATCCAAAGTCTTAAGGATATTGAAATGTTAGATTAAATTTATTATTTAGGATTTGCTTATCTACCTAGGGAGGTCCAGAGAAAATATATTTGACAACCACTATGAGAAATATATTTGTGAAGGAAGCCCCAGATCTTTGAAGAGCTCTATGATCATTCTGGTTTAAAGGCCAGCAATTACAGTGGGAAATGCTGTCACTGAATTGGCAAACTTAAATGCAATGGAAAATTTTTGTATCCTTGGGCCTCAGGGTCAAATGGTAGCACCTAGCAGTGAAAACCAAGGTAGGCATAGTCACCATAATAAACAGCAGAATCAAACAGGCAATCAGAATAGTTTCACTTACAGAGGCTTATGGCATTGGCTAATTGATCATGATGTTCCTACAAGTAAATAGGTGGTAATTCTCCTAATTTCTAACTTGCTCAGTAGAAGCATCAAATTTCTAAGACAAGTAAAAAGTTTAACTTAAGTCGTATAAACAGTGTCACGATCTGTCAAAAAATTCCTAGACTTTAGCCTGTTCACAGACCCTTTTGAATGAAGGGAAACTAGGTCCCCATAAGAAAGGACTCCACTATACTGGCAAAAATGTATACTATTAATCTTTCTCCCAGTCTTCTGTAAAGGGACTGAGAAGATTTTGCCAGGGTGAATATGCATTGAGGAGAGTAAATAATTAGACTTTTCAAGGATTATTAAACACTGAATCTGAATTGACAGTAATTCTAGGAGAGCCCAAATGTTACTGTGGTCTGTCTACTGGTCAGAGTAGAGACTTATGCAGGTTATTCTCTGAATTGCAGACAGTGAAAGTATTAACCCAAACCTAACCTGATTTATTGACTACTCAAGTAGAAAATCTAGAAGAGTGAAAAAAAAGAGGGTCAATTAACTGTGCTTCTGGTTGAGGGGTGGAGACTGAGTAATTTGGGAAATGGATCTTCTCTTCTGGCTTACTCAAGTTGGAATACGTTTTGGACCATGTAACCCTAGATATAGACTTGAGTTTGACAACCAGCTTAGAGTAAGAATAAATATATAAGAGTATATAAAGCTGGACCTCTTGTTGTGTGTAGTAACATCTAACAAATCTGCTTCATCAACCAGTGAATAGAGAGCCAGGTTAGTTTCAGGCACTTATCAATTCTGGGAAACTAGCTTTAAAGACTGCATTTAGAGTATAGAGAAACAAAAGCTACTTTCCCTCTAAATACATGAGGAGATGGTATATGTTTTCTACAATAAAACACTTCTTCTAAACTTGAATAATGTTATAAAAAATAGTTACATACCTATTTATTTCTCTCATAGGTTGGATCATTGTTCTCACTTTCTCACTTCTCTCTCCTCTTCCAGGAGGTTGTTTTGTAGTCTAGACATTTACTATTGCTGAGAACTGCTTCTGAGTCCCTGTGAGCTCTTGGAGACCTGCTCCAGTGTTTCATGGTGGGATCTTTAGTGTTTTTTTCCAGTGACTTTCCTAAGTATTTGCTGATTTCTGAAGCTCTCAAAAAGAGATGTTAAGAAAATTGTCTTTGAAACACAGAAAAGGATTATGGGGAGTTTCCAAGTACTGCAGCGATAAAAATTGGATGTATGGACCTGCTAGAGAAGACAGTTACTACTAAATGCCCTGGGTTCTCAGCTGAAAGTCTGGAAAAGTACCATCTGAGAGTAAGAATAAAACAGAGGTAGGTAAAATATTTCAAAATCTGCAAAAAAAAATCCAGTTAAATAATTAGAGTGAAATTGTCTCTCACTAAAACTTTCTGGTTGTGCTTTTTCTGAAGGAAAAGAACATGATCCAATACGTCTACAATTTTTTCTGTAAAATCTGTTACATCTTATAAAAAATATTACCACTGATCCCAAGGAGCAGTATCTAAGTATAAAATATAGGAATTAAAATATATCAACAGAAGTATCAGAAATAAATTTTAAGCATAAAATAACTAATTACTGGACCCCAGAAAATATATGAGTAGATAAAGAACTTTAACAAAGAATTGAAATTATTAAAAAATTAAAAAGAAATTTTAGAACTGAAACAGCACCAACCAAACACTACAATAAACAGTCATAATTAAAAAAAAATCTTTCTGCCTCACAACAGAGCTCAGTTGATTAAAACATTTCTGCAAAGTGCAGAGGTTGCTGGTTCGATCTCTGGTCTGGGCATGTACAGAAACAGATCAATGCTCTTCTCTCTCTCTCTCACTCTTTCTCTCTCTATTTTCCTCTCTTGCTAAAATCAATAATAGAAAATTTCTTTCAGTTTTCATTAGCAAAAGACACTATAATAAAAAAGAACTATAAATTCTCTCCAAAGAGAAGAGTTGGGAAAAATACATCAGGGTTTTATATTTTGAGGGTTTTATTCTTAGCAAGATTAGTCAGAATTTATAAACTTAGGAAAGTTGCTGTAGAAATTTGTGCTTATATTAAATATGTGAGTCCATACTGTATAACTATTAACTTGGGTTGTTTATAGTCTAATCTTAGACATATTTCTGAGCAAAGTGCTATAAAGGAATTTGAACAGTGTGTGGTATATATCATAATTTAGTTTGGTATAGTTTTGAGAGTTTTTTTTAGACCGTTTTGAGATCCTTATGGCTCATTTTGCAAGTTATGGTTTCTGATTTAATTCTCAATATCACCAAATCTGAAGAAATCTCAAAGAAAATCTTTAAAAAATCAAGAAAACAATTATAAAATTAATACATGCTAATGGTAAAGGTTTTGATGAGTTTCAAGCTTATGACTTGGTTGCCAGGAAAAATAATCTTTTGATTAATTAAAATAGAAAATCCATGAAGGTAACAGGTCAAGATTAGAGACAATAATTAGTCTTTAATATGTTAATTTTAATGTTCTTATGACATATCAAGGGGTTATTTTATTAAGAGACTGTTTATTTCTATATTAGATATTAGAAAAGTATAAAAATTCAAAAATAATTTCAGAATACATAGTTGATTTTAGCCAACTAAGAGTTTTCTGTAATTAGTTTTTTAGTAAACTGTTTTTTGCATGTTATACAGTTATTATCAACATTTTAATATGAAATTGAATGCTCTACACTAAGTCTATCCTCAATTTTGTATATATTTTGCTTTATTAATAAAACATGCAATATCAAAATTTATATGAACAAAGTAGCAAAAATGATCTGATCTAGACATAACATATTCTTCCAGTCCTCTTAGATGTTTTCAATAATTTCTAAATTTTGTTTACTTGATTATAAAGTGTCCTATGGGATTTTGATAATGAAGCAAATCTGTAAAACTAAGGATAACATGCTGAGTTATTAAATTAGCTTCTAACTTAAAATTTGAATATATCTTAGGTTGACTTTAGTGCCACGTAAGTTTATTAAACTCAGAAATGTACTCAAGCCCATTTTAAATAGTATACTATTTCATTGAGAGTAGTAAAAATTTTATATATAGTATTCTACCATTTTTTTTAGAACTTGGAAAACAGAATTCCCTTCCAAATTTTAACTAACTATAATCTATTTAAACCATAGGCAGTATCTCTAAAAATGATGCAGCTGTAATCAAGCAGGGCAGAAATCTCTTAACAATTCATGTTGACTCTTATTTGGCTAAGGGTATAGACAGTTAATTATCCATAATTATGTCATCCATCTCCTTCTCTTTAATCTTTGTTTTTGTTTGAGTTCTATTCTTCTTCACCTTCTTAAATTTTTGCTTATTTTTCTGCATCACATATTGTAATTTCTTCTTATTGATTCCATTTTAATCTGACCTTATGAGATAATCAACTACCATTTACTGATTGTTTACTCTCTTGAATTATGTGCAGAGATAATGGTTGGAAGATACAAGATAAAGTGTTTGTTTTTATAAGCATATGAAGTAGTTGTACATAAAGATTGTGGGTTCCTTAATTGTTTCCACACGTTTACAAAGCAAAATGCAAGCAAGTGAAAATATACAAGGTGAAAACCACATTCATGAGTGCCAGAAGCATTCAGAATGAGAGTGTGAATAGTTAGAAACATCTGATTAACAAAAAATCATGGACAAATTTGAAAAGAAGTTGTATTGCAGAAAGAGAGGCAAAAGAATAATATCAAGTGGGCAAAAAATCCCATTACAATGGTGTCTAGCACTGTCTCGTAAATACCATCTGTTGATTGAATTAGTTGCAGGTGGCAAAGCGCGAGTGATATATTGGCAACATCAGTAAAGTGAGACTGCCTGGAGCACAGAATCTGCAATGGGAAGACAGAAACTAAGAAATAAGGATGAGAACATTTTAGGGAAATTTCAAAATCTTAAAAAGATCCATATGGATTTTACATTATTAAAGAATCAATATTAGAATTTGAGAAAGTAGTATTTGAAGTAGATGGTTCAAAAAGTAATGAAGATTCTTCATGTAATCCCTATCTAAAATGTAATTTTGATGGAAAAGTAAAGAAAGACAGCCACCACTTTTATACTTGCATTAGGAGTATATTTGGATAAATAGTAGGTTGATTAAATGAAACAAAGGTGTTGAATTAAAAGTAATTCTAATTAAATGTGATCATTGTCAAAAATGAACACAAAGTTATGTTTAAAACAAAGCAAATCAAACAATGAGTGCAACCCCATGTATATAATATTATTTTTGAATTACAATATTATACGATGGTAAAATAATGTTGATTTCCTTATATATTTGTAAGGTATTCAAGTGTCATTTGTATTACTATACATGAAATAGTGATTAAACAAACTCAGACCCATATCTCTTGGGTTCATATCCTTTTTGAAATACTAACTTCTGGATATCAGATGAAATATTCAACTTCTCTGTGTCTCAGGTTTTTAATCTATTAAAGAATGATACTGATAAGTGTCTGATAGAGGATGTATCAAAATAAAATGAAGTAATATTTGGGATTTTAAAAAGCTTGTCATTTACTAAGCTACCAATAAATACTAGCTGTTATTGCTATTGATTCTGTTACTAGAAAAGATTCAAAAATACCTGAAAATATCAAGTAAAACACAAGGTATACTCTTAATATAGAAATACCACATTCTTTTCTTTCAGAATGTAAGAGTTTTATTTTCTTTCTATACTTATATTATAAAAATCCTTAAATATTATGTTTATAAATGTTTAACTTTTAAATGTATATAAAGATCATAGCTTATTCTATGTGTGGTTCTGTCTTCTTTTCTTACCTTATTGTGTGCCTGAACATTCTATGTAAATGATAATGTAATAGTTCATAATGTTCATGTACAATGATATATTAAATCAATTTCCTGTAAGTAGGTATTTAGGATGTTTTTTTTTTCCATTATGCACATTGCTGTAGAGTATTCTGTTACAAACAACTCAGTGTACATATTATAGTAAGAGCATTTGACAACACTGGGGAACAAAATTTTTGTTGCATCCACAGAAACACTTGTTTTTACCTAATTCGAGTGTGCTGATCTCAAATCTGACAGTTTTTCTCTGTAAACTACAGTTTCTTTTGCAATTAAAACTTTAGGTTTTCATCTTAATGGAAAATTTTCAACATTTACTTTAACATACTGAAGTAGAATGTCTTCTTGGGCATCAACTTTGTGAAAATATAATAATTTATATAATGCAGTAAATACACTAATACAATAAAAATATAATTGCATAAGAATTAGTCTACAATTTTGAAATAGAACATATTAAAACACTTATTTTAATCATAAAATTTATGCAAAACTTATTTAAATTCTATTCAGGCAAAAATTTGCATTCGTAGCACTTGTGTTTGTGTACTTGTTGAGGACAATCTCGTTTGATGCTTCAGCAGTAGTCTGCTTATCACTAACAGCTCCAAGAGTTTTGGGAAACTTATCAAGTTGGCTGTTCAGGAAGTGAATCTTAACAATCATGTTCCATCCAATGTCATGGAAAGCCAACAGCATCCTTTGAACCAGAAGTTTCTAGTTTTCTTTTTTTATTGCCAAGGAAATTCTTTGTAACTGCCACAAAAGACTGCCATGCTGCTTTCTCCTCCTTATTCATCTTCCTGGCAAATTCTTCATCATGTATGAGGGTTCAAATTTGAGATCCATCTAATACACCTGCTTTTATCTTCTTGAAAGACAAGGAAGGAAAAGCAGAAATAATATATTGAAAGCATTCACTTTCTCTATTCAAAGCCTGAAAAAACTGCTTCATTAAGCCAAGTTTCATGTGAAGTGAGGGGAAAATGATCCTGGCTCAATTAACTACAGGTTCATGTACAATATTTTGCAACCCTACTTCCAGAGCTTCATGTTTCGACCACTCCTTCTGTGTCTAGTGTTTCTCTCGAACTTGGCTGTCTCGCAATCACAGAAGGCAAGGATACTTCATGAAACCTCTCTGTTGTCCTAGCAGAAAATTTATCTTTTTAAGATCCATACAAATGATCCAGTTAGGCTCCTCATACTTCAGAAAGTCAAGGACAATTTTTATGTCATTATAATCTTCCCGCAGATGAGTTGAATAACCAATTGGAACTGCTGCATAAACATACTGTTAAGTAGGAGAACACATTTCAGACTCCATTTAGAGCTGTCAACAAATAGCCGCTATTCTGTTGGACTGTAAGTGGTAACACCTAGGTGGCTAAGAAGACTACTGATATCATGACATAAACAAAGTGTTTGTCTTCGAAAAAAAGTCCACAAAAATTTGCTCACGCTTCCTGAAATGGAATACTTTAGCTGATCCGTGAAGTACATTCATTTCTTGAAGCCTGGAGACTAATAACTCAGCTGCTTTCTTTGATAGTACTAAATCTCTTACTAAGTCATTCAATTTAGGTTGGCTAAACTGCTGAGGCGTTAATGACTGCTTGGCATCAGAAGAAGACCCTTCAGATTCTACAACTATTTCCTCATGCATCTTATCAAAATATACTTGATTAACAAGTTCACTTTCTTCATCCTTAGAAGAAAAAAAACCTTTGAAAACTGGAACCAGGAGTATCTCAGAGTGGGGGATACGTCGTATTGCTGAAGCAATATTAGAATATGTGATCATATACCGTTTTTTCTTGCCGATGCCCTTTGTATGGATCAGACAGAAATGACACTCACTGCTATGGTCCTTCAGTTCACACCAAACCATGGGAATACCAAAAGACATTCCTTTGCATTTTCCTTTTGTTCAGTCACAAAGCTTTTCCTCACAATTATGACACGCAATATGAGAAGCCCAATTCTTGTCTTGATTGCCAAGGGGAGCTTGAAAATAGGCAATATATGCAGGTGTCACAAATGATGATATATTTGACGTTGAAGTATGTAACAATCACAATATAACAGAAGGTGTCAGGTCTATTCTTACATTTACGACTACTCGAAGAAGCCATGTTTCTATCTTAAAACAAAATAAGAGGGTGTTTTTATCAGATAATCAATTTTTACATTTAAAAACAACTACAATTATGTAAAAGTGATGTTTTTAAAACATTAAATGCCTATTGGTAATGTTCAATCCAAGAGTCGTTGCCCTTTAACTCCAATTTAAAAACTAATGCATGCCATTAACTGTAACCAAAAGAAACTAAAATTACATAAAAACTAAAGCATACACCCAAAAACGGATTCATATTTGGAATCAGCGATGCAGACTTATATAGAAACAGTTCTAAAGTCTCATGCAACAGAAAATGAAAAATAAATTGTTTTCTAGTGCATGCGGTACAAAACCACACTAATCATAATAGTTGCCTGGCATCGATGGATAAAACAAACCAAAAATAGCATCTTAAAAAATTAATAAGTAGAGAAAACAGATCAAGAAGTAAAATTACGTGTTTGAAAACTATGTTTTTTAATTTTTTTCTATTCAATGCAAAGAGAGGGGACAGAAACAGACTCCTGCATGCACCCTAACAGGGATCGACCCAGAAAGCATGCCAGTGGGCAATGTTCTGCCCATCGAGGGCATTGCTCTTTTTCTCAGCAACCAAGCTCTTCTTAGATCTTAAACAGAGGCCATGAAGCCATCCTCAGCGCCCACATATAATTCATTCTGATCAAGCCATGGCTTCAAGAGGGGGTGGGAAAGAGAGAGATAGAGAAAAAACAGTGAGAAAAGGAGAGGTAGAGAAACAGATGGGTGCTTCTCCTTTGTGTCCTGACTGGGAATCAAACCCAGGACATTCATACGCTGGGCCGACACTCTACCATTGAGCCAACCAACCAGGACAATAATTTTAAAAAATACATTAAATTTGATTTTTTAAAATAATTTTTGAATCTTAAGTATAGTAATCTAAGTTAATGTTTCTAGACATTGAAACTACAGTGATAACAAAGAGTGATAAGAAAAGGAGTAACAACTAGTTTAAAAAAGAATGATAACCTATTTTTAAGAATTTACAAAATTACAGGTTGTAGAAACCATTATTAATATTTCTATAATAAAGATGGCAAAATTGAAGAAAATGTTTAACAAATATTAAAATGTATAATACATATATGTTTTTCATAGAACACTAAATTGTCTAGAAATCACAACTTGAGATATTTTATTGTATATTAGAAACAGTGATCTAATAATTACTACAGCATGTATTCAACAAAGAGTGGTCAACAAGACTCTGATAACTCTGTTTATATTAGAGCTATACCTTAAGCTAATAGGGTGCTAAGTTTTCTAAGGAAGTTTATATTTTTGTGATATTAGTGAAAGTAATTCAGCAGCTGCAATGCCCAGAACTAAGTAATAGTTTTTGTACTTGACTATGATTTGAGTTCTTATTCAACAAATATTGCTTCAACTTATTTTATGTCTCATCCCTTATATAATACTTGATTCTATTGATTTAATAGTAAGCAAGGCACATTGGCTTTCCCCCAAAATTTAAAATCTAGAGATACTGATAGACAAATAGAGTTCAATGTTCAGAATGTTATGGGAGTTACTATGAGAAGCACCTAACCAAATATTAGGTGGAAAGTCGACACATTAAAAAATGTTCCCTGGAAGAAGTAAGTGCTTTTAGGAAAAAATAAGGGCAAAGCCATTTCAAAAATCAAGGAGGTGTCTGTCCAGCCCGGAGTCCTACAGTAATCAACTATTGGTTCAGTTATGAAAATGTGAATTAATAAATTATATATTGTAAAAATTAAATAAGTAACTTTTTTAAAGGAAGATTTTTTCAAAGAGAAAATATGAAAACAGGGTGCTGAGATTAAACCTCAAAGTTGTAAAAGAGCGTGATTCAGTCAGAGTGCCAGGAGTCGTTGTTATGGGAAAATCAATGGAATACACATTATGAAATAGGTCCATGATGGTGAGCCTATGACACACATGACACGTGTGTCAGCACTGACACGTGTAGCCATTTTCGATGACATGCGGCCGCATGTGACGACATACCAGAGAAGTATGAGACCGCATGCCGAGAAGGAAGTTTCATCCTCGGGCTCGTGCAGGCAGAGATAACACATTTGCTGTAGTGTAGACACTCTGTGCCGGAGGTCTGTAGGCCAAAACAACAGAACTCTGGCACAGAGCGTCTAGTTCTGGGACTTCCGGTTAAGACGTTTTTCTCTAAGTGACACACCACCCGAGTTATGTTCGGTGTTTTGGAGAATTTTGACACACCACGCTCAAAATATTGCCCATCACTGAAATAGAGATTAGTAGGAGATGAAGCCTAAGGCCAAACAGTTGAGTACCTTTTGTGTAGAATTTTTTATTGCATTTTGTGAGAGATTACAATAAATTGTTGCAAAGATGGTTTAAATTATATGTGGAATCTAATGAACCAAATAAACTAATAAAATAGGAACAGACTCATGGATACAATGAACAGCTGACAGCTGTCGAAAAGGAAGATGTTTGGGAGCTGGGTGAAAAAGATGAATGTGAGCAAAGTCACATTGCAGAATCATGTAAACAGAGACTGGAAGACTTGCTTACCTTGGCTCTTTGTAATGTGACTTTGCCATATATCCAATCAAAAGGCAACATTTATTTAACTTCTCCTCAAATCTAAGCTGACCTTGTGACTTGCTCTGATCAATAGACATACAGAGGTGATTTAGCCTGACTGCCTAGTCTAGACCTCAAGAAACTTTTTAAACTTTTGTTCTACCTCTTGTGTCCTGAGGATATACTGAAAAAAAAAAAAAGGCCTTATTTATCAAATTTGAAGATAACTGACTACTGCACAAGAAAGTCCAGTCCAGTCAACAGTCAAAATGAACTACTGGATATGTGTGTAAGACCATATTAGATCATCTGTTTCCACAAAAACCACCAGAAGATTGTAGACAGACTAGGAGAAAACAATAAACAACAATCCAGGTAACCCAGTGCAAATTGCTGGTCCACAGATTTGTGGGGAATTAATATAATTCTTACATTAAGCCAGCTAACATATTTTGGGGTTATTTTTAACACATGTATGTTGAAGCACTGAAATACTTTAAACAAATTGAAGAACAGGGAGATGAACAGCTTCACTGTTTGAACAACACTGGCTGCATGGGGAGAACGGCTTGGTGTTAGGTTGTGAATGAAGACAGTTGCTCAGCTGTTGCCACACCTATGAAAAAATTTGGAACAAAAATGGTAGCAGTAGAAATAAGTGGACATACTTGAGATCTGACAAATAGTTCTATTAGATGGACACTAATGATTGATGGGGTGTTGTGTGGAGCAGGATGAGTAATAGAGCAATGAAAATGGTGCTCAGTTTATAGATAGGATTCTAAATGGAGGACTGGACAGTCAGTCATTGAGAAAAGAAACATAAGTAACCGTTTCTGTGGAGGGAGTTTTGAGGAAAATATTGAATTAGTGAAAACATTTTTAAAGATGACTTTTAAAAAGATTTTTTTTGTTAATTGTATACTAAACAATGACAATAAAAAGTTGGGTACAATTGTTAGTGTAAGTAGTTAAATATCAATGAAGAAAGAAAGCAGAAGGAAGCAGACATTGAGCATAATAAATTGGGAAAGAGGAAATCAAATATTAAAATAATAAAACTTGAAGCCTGCTACAGTAGGAAGTTGCAGCATTCAATTTACTAAGAAACTATAGCATTTATAGTCCAGAACACCTCAAGGGATTGTGGCCTTGTACTGCTAAATGGATTACCAGTCTCCTCTCCCCAGAAAACAAACCATCCATCTTCAGACTATGGAGGGAAATGTTTCTGCATGTGCAATAAAAATCAAAACGGCAGACATAGAGGCCCTTTAATCTAACCTAGAAGAAGAATCTGATTGGTTAGTGGAAGGAACCAATGCAAACCTGTAAAAGATTAAGTTAATTGGTTTGTTTAAATAATGTACTCTAGGCTTTAATAATATATTAATATACAAAGAAGCCTCCTTTTCTTTTCTCTTTCTGTGTGGGGGAAATATGCTTACCCAGTTCATTCATGGGTATTCCAAGCAGTTGTGTGGTCTTGAAAAGCCAAACAGGCCAGCCAGCTGCTGGCAGCCCTGTGGAATCTACTCCGAACATAGCACCACCCAGAGTGCATCTAGAAACACAGACCATGCTAGCCAGATGAGGACTGATTGAACTGAATTATGATGTACAATATCTGGACTCTGATTTGTGTATTAGGCTTAATGAAGACAAGCCTGAACATTTTTCATGGTAGGGTAAATGGAAATGAGACACTGGGAACCTGTGGGCAGTCTTTCATTTCAACCCTGAATATATCTTACCATAAAAGCCTCACCCCCATGTACATGAGTCTTGTGGAATGCCTTTCCTGTAACTCTGTAAGAGGACACTATTTCTACTGGCCACACAATAACAAAATGTGTTGGAAGTGAGATCATTCAGAGGAAAAGCATAGGATGCATATAGAAAAGAATTCAAACACTCCTACTGTAAATTTAGAGGTTTATAACAAGAGACTTATAGCAACAGTTGAAGATTTAATGAAAGCTATCTGAGAACAAGTGCTTCTAATAGCTTTATTGTTTTCCAGCTTTGAGTATAAAATCTTATTATCTGATCAATATTTACACATATTGACACTTCTGTACTCTATGATGAACATCATAGTATTCTTCATCCAAATTACAGTTTTGTAAACAGACATTGATTTGCCAAATATTCAGTGTATACCTACACTATTTTCAGAATCTTTTCTAAGCTGTAAGGATATATTATTGCATAAAGTAAATAAAAGTTTTGCTTCCGAGTTCAGTGAATAAATGACAAACAAATGAATAAACATATAAATACTGGGTAGAGATAAGCACTATAATGGAAAACAAAGCAGGGTGAATAGGTACCGAATATTAGAAAGGTAGTATTAAATGTCAGTCTGTAAATGTAGCTTTGACCAGGTAACATTTAAGCATAACCAAATAAATGTACACAGGGAAAAATGTCAATATTTGAGAAAAAATTCAGCAGGCAAAGGGAAGAATACATAAAAATTTACTGAGATAGAAATATGCTTGGCATGCCTAAAAACAGGAAGTAAGTTACTGTGTTTGTATTACATTGTAGAAAGAGCTTAGTTGCTAGAAATGTAAAGCATTATAAATAACAAAGGGAATATTGGGTTTAAGTAGAACTATAATGGAAAGCCATTGGGAAGTTCATGAAGAACGCTGAAAACATTTGATTAATATAATTTACAAGTTTATGCAAACCTATTTTATGGAAATATGTGACAATGCAAGGAAGAAGAACAATTATGTGACTATCTTAAAAGGAAAAGATGAAGTGACAAGTTCCAGAATATATTTTAAAGATTAATAGATTAGTGTTCTATTACTGCTTTAAAAATTATCATAAACTTAGTGATTTAAAGCAACACAAATATATAGTTTCACATTTTATAGGTCAGAAGTTGTTACTGGACTAAAGGAGTCTATGTTCTTGCGCACATCAAAGACCAATAAAGAACTAACAGACACTTGCAGTAAGAAAAGTGAAGGTGTATTATTTGAGGAAATGGTGCTATGTCTAGAATCATAGGTGAGTTAGTGCTCAAAGACCTGGCTCTCTGATGGCTTTCAAGAGATGGGTTGTACAGAAACAGCATTAATTATGGTTTTTGACTAAGAGAGTTATAGTCATGGTCTCTACTGATTGGTGTGTGCTCGGGTTATGTGTGGTTGATCAGGGCATCTGATCCTGATGTCAGCCATGAAATTGCTTCATTTGGTTTTACCACTTTGGGTCTGGAGTTAAAACACAACTGAGCCCTAAATGCTATCTTTAGTTCCGTTGAAATTGTCTCAGTGGTTGATAAACCTGATAAACCCGAGACTTTGGTCTTAAAATTGTTTAATGTTGACCAGATTGTCATTGTCCTAAATGTTTAATGATTAAGGGTGTGGACGTGCAATGAAAAGGAGGCAGGAGAGTTAGAGTGTTAGATGAAGCTAGTTTGAATCAAAAGAAAAGAAAGGAGAAATGGTTATACTAACAAAATGAAGTTTTTACGTGGTTGGCCAAATTAAATCTTGTGATTATAAGACTAAGATTCTGATTTTCTTGCTATGTGTCTGCCAGTTATTGTTCTCAGCTTCTAGAAGCCACCTGCATTCTTCGTGTCTACCTTCCTGTGTCTGCAAGACCAGAAAAGATGACGTGTGTTGTTTTCATGCCTTTGCGCTATGCTTTATCTTTGGCACTTCACTCACATACTGTTAGGTAGGATAGATAATTACTAAAACGGGAGAAGGGAAAGGGATACAGGGGGGGTTTATCTCACCCACTGAATGAGGGAGTCAGCAAGATAACCAGATGTCCTAACACTTACAAGAAAAACTGCAAAGGAGAACTGAGCCTTGAAGTTTAGTGCTAAAGGTATATAACTCTTAAAATCCCAAACAGGCAAGGTGCTCAAGCTAGCTAAATTTGTCTGCTTGTGCCTTGTGCCAAGTGTACTACAGTGCTTAATAAATTATTTACTTTCCTTGAACGTTGCACCCTCTCTCATTCTTGCAAGTGTGACAGGAACTGAGGAAAAAGAAGTGCCATAGCCTCAGGTTTTGTCATGTACCGATACCTTCTTTAATTTTAAGGACCCTGGGCTCTTACTGAGTGAGTAATCCAGGATAATGTTCCCATTTTAAGGTTTGTTGAATAACAACTTTGATTTCATCAGCCAAGTCCCTTTTGCTATATAAAGTAATTCATATATACATTTATAGTAGTAACAGTAGTGAGTAAAGGCCATGCTGAATATTATTATATAACAATATTTAGAATACAGTTAGGGTCACAGTCCATAAATACATAAATGCTTAAGCTTTAACTTTTATTAATAGTAATAAGAAAAAGAGAATTACAGCAAAGAATTATAGCTCATATATGTAAAATTGCATTACAAACCCATTTAATCTTTATAACAGATTTATGAAGTTTGTAATATTCTTCCTCTTGCTTAAATATTCTTGTGTATTTGGAAGAAATACATTTTCATTTACAGTTTTTTTTTTCAAATAGTATATCTAGTGTGGTCTCAGTTATTTCCATTTATCACAAAATGCAACACTTTCTTCATACCTGCCACTCTCCATGCTTATCTCCTAAAACATATTACATATTTATTAACATTTTGCTACTTCATCCAGAGTGCAGCGCTATTACCAGGAAACGACTGGCTAGCAAGGTTCCATACTTCTCAGCGCCTGCAAATGGGTGTGTCAGATACTGAGTTATCATCAAAGAGAAGTGAGATGATGTGAAATGAAACATTTCTAGGCCAGGGCATTTGATGCCCTCAAGCAATACCATTGTCTTGTGGGTAACAAGAATGATACATGTTGACTGCTGATGCATATGCTTTCACCTTCTTGTCCTTTCTTCTTCTCAGCAGATTGCCTGTAATGACAGTGATGGAGGAACCAGAACATAGAAGGATTCTGTTTCCCTTACTATATTGTACACGAAAAGCAACTACTGTCTAGGACCATCAGAAAAACAAAACCAACCAACCAAACAAACAAAAAACACTTTTTATTTTCTTCATCATGGTAGCTAAGGTTACACTAACTAAGATAAAAATTTAGAAATTGATCATTTGAAGGGAATTTCTCCTTAAAAAATTACCTAAAATTAAGTGGCATTGGGTAGGTAGTTGAGTGTCAAACAACAGGGAGATAGCTGGGTTTAGCTGGGGCTCAGAAGGCCTATTACCTCTCTTATCTTAGAAGATCTTAAAAGGCAGAATCAGTACTTATTCAGTCTGTATCTTAGGGTAATGGCTGTAGAACCAACATATTAGGGTGCATTCATTATTGCTCTTCAATGCTTAGAGCATATTATTACATGGAATAAATGAACTGAACACTTATCCTTTTTGTTAGAAGACTCGAAGGTAATAAAAAGAAATATATAGAGGAATATAAAATTTTAATAGTTTTAAGTCACAAGTCCTAATACATTGTATTGATTAAGGGAAAAAAAGTGAGTATTGAGGCAATATCATGTTAAGGTTTGATATTTCTATGAAACACTAATGCTCCATATGCCTGTAATTTAAGAAATAAAAGGTTCATGAAGAAAAGAAGCAATCAAATAAAGAAGGCACATATGCATATTATGTCTAGAAAAAAAATATTGGTCCTTAATGACACAGGTAATAAACATTTTCTTCTGCCACTTTTTTGTTATTATTTTTAAACATAGCACTTTAAAGATTTATGTAGATGATAAAAACTTTTCATAGAGAATGCCTCTAAAATAATGGTACAAATACTCAGTATGTCTCATAAAACAAAACATACTAAAATAATTTCCATTTTATTCAAAGTCAATCCCTTACCAACTAAAAATGATTTAGCTTTTAGAAGCTCCTTACTTGAAAGCTCTGACATTGTCCCTTTAAATTTTGATAGAATTTCTAAGAATTAGAATATCTAGAGTCCTAATATTATTACTATATAGGATGGAAATTCAGCAATCTAAATTTTTCTAATAGCTGATTCTGTTTCATTGTACTCTATCATGCACTTTAGAACAAGTCAACCCAAAGTTCGTTGTGTAATACCAAAATTGGAGAATACACTATAAAATTTAACATTGTTTCACTGAAAATTATCTGCACAATATAATCTCGAAAACAAACACATGGTACAATTTTGGGTCATGTTTAACTATGCTATGGACTTCAGATTTAACAGGAAATTGTGTATCATGAAAAGTGCAATATCCCCTTCCAAATTTTTACTGCTTGTCCCCAAACTCAGATGGTTAAAATAAATGTCAAACAGAAACTGTCCCTGTAGAAAGGACTCTCAGCAATAAAATCAGCAGAAAATTATAAAAACGCAATCACAAAATACATAGCCAGAAGAAAAAGATGTGACGACACTGACGGCAATGGATCCAACGTAACTGTTTGTTGCGATTGGCTCACTTCCGGACAGATAAAAACCAATAAACCTCCTCGAGCAATACCATTGTCTTGTGAGTAACAAGAATGACACATGTTGACTGTGTTGTTAGGTACATGAGTTTTAGGGTCTGCTATGTAATGTGAAGGGACACAGAGGTGTAGCTGACAGCATAAGGAGACTATATATCTCAAGTGTTTTAGGGTCTGCTATATATTGTGAAGAGACACAGGTGTAACTGACAGCATAAGGCGACTATACATCTCAAATGTAGAGCAAAGCTTGAGGGTATATTCACCCAGCTACTTTCAAGGATAAAAGTGAATCAAGTCAAATGAGACAAACAACATGATAGTTTACTGGAGAATAAATTATTTAAAACACTTTCTTTTTTTTGTTATGTGGTGCTAAGGCACAAGTTCCATGATAGTAAGTAAGTATTATCTAAAGTACATAGCTAGTACTAGACAAATAAAATCATTTGCTTCTGGTGACATAAGAAAGCTACGTAATTGGGCGAACCAAGAATGAACAGACCAGCTCCATCAGTTTTAATAAATTTACTATAAATAAGTTTGGTTTTTTAACGTGCTGATGCAAGGCAGCTACAAAAACAGAGATACAGAAAATCAGAAAAGAAATTTTTTAAAGTAGAAAAACATAATGATCCTTTAAATCTTATACATACATTTCACTAGAAATGAATTATACAATGAGCTCTTAAATGCTTTGTAAAAGTTTTAAAAATTAGATTAATCACAACAATTTATTGATTAATTTGTATAGCTTATTTGAAAGTAAACTTTCTAGGATAAAAGCTTTAGACAATAAATCATGTATGTTACATGTGTGTGTTTATGTGGATGCGTGATTGCAATTAAGACAGTTGTCAATATAACATTACACTGGGGAACAGAATTTTTGTTGCATCCACAAAACACTTGTTCTTACCTAACTCGAGTGTGCTGATCTCAAACCTGATGTTAGTATTAAACTGTAAGCTACAGTTCTTTTGCAATTCAAGGGTTTATGTTTTCATCTTATTGTAAAATTTTCAACATTTAGTTTAACATAATGAAGTAAAATGTTTTCTTGGGCACCATTTTTGTAAAAATATTTAATTTATATAATGCAGTAAATACACTAATGCAATAAAAGATATGATTACATCAGAATTTGTCTACAATTTTGAAATAGAACATATTAAAACACTTATTTTAATCATAAAATTTGCACAAAACTTATTTAAATTCTATTCAGGTAAAAATTTGCGTTTGTAGCTCTTGCGTTTGTGTACTTGTTGAGAACAATCTCGTTTGATGCTCCATCAGTAGTCTGCTCATCACTAACAGCTCCAAGATTTTCAGGAAACTTATCAAGGTGACTGTTCAGGAAGTGAATCTTAACACTCATGTTACACCTAATGCTGCAGAAAATCAACAGCATACTTTGAACCAGAAGTTTATAGTTTTCTGCGGTTTTTTTTTTTGCCAAGGAAGTTCTTTGTAACTGCCACAAAAGACTGCCATGCTGCTTTCTCTTTCTTATTCATCTTCCTGGCAAACTCTTCAGCACGTATAAGGGTTTGAATTTGAGGTTCATCGAATACACCTGCTTTTATCTTCTTGAAAGACAAAGCAGGAAAAGCAGAAACAATATGTTGAAAGCATTCACTTTCTCTGTTCAAAGCCTGAAAAAACTGCTTCATTAAGCCAAATTTGATGTGAAGTGGGGGAAAAATGATTCTGTCTTGATTGACTATAGGTTCATTCACAATATTTTTCATCCATACTTCCAGAGCTTCACGTTTCAGCCACTTCCTCTGTGTCCAGTGTTTCTTCCTAGCTCGGCTGCCCCACAAACAACACACAAAGCAAGAATACTTTGTGAAACCTCTCTGTCGTCCTAGAAGAAAATTTACTATTTTAAGATCCACAATAATGATCAATTAGGCTCCTCATACTTCAGAAAGTGAAGGACAATTTTTTGTCATTCTTACTAAGTCATTCAATTTGGGTTGGCTAAACTGCTAAGTGGTTAATGACTACTTGGCATCAGAAGAAGACCCTTCAGATTCTGCAACCATTTCCTCATGCATCTTATCAAAATACACATGCTCACCATGTTCACTTTCTTTGTCCTTAAAAAAAATAAAACCATTGAAAATTGGAACCAGGGGTGTCTGTCTCAGAATGTGAGATAGGGTGTATTGCTGAAGAAATATTAGAATATGCGATCATATGCAATTTTTTCTTGCCGATGCCCTTTGTATGGATTAGACAAAAAGAACAGTCACTGTTGTGGTATTTAGGTTCATACCAAACCATGGGAATACCAAAAGGCATTTATTTGTGTTTTCCTTTTGTCCACTTATGAAGCATTTCCTCACAATTATGACACAGAATATGAGAAGCCCAATTCTTGTCTTGATTGCCAAGGGGAACTTGAATATAGGCACTATATGCACATGTCACAAGTGATGGAATATTGTGCCTTTGACGTTGATGTGTGTAACAGCCACATATATAACAGAAGGTATCAGGTCTATTCTTACATTTATGCCTACTCGAAGAAGCCATGATGCAATCTTAAAGCAAAATAAGAGGGTGTTTTTATCAGATAATCATATTTTTACATTTAAAAACAACTACAATTATGTAAAAGTGATGTTTGTAAAACATTAACTGCCTTGTGGTTATGTTCAATCCAAGAGTCGTTGTCCTTTAACTCCAATTTAAAAACCAATGCATGCCATTAACTGTAACAAAAAGAAATTAAGATTGCATAAAAACTAGAGCATGCACCCAAAAACGGATTTCAGATTTGGAATCCGCGTTGCAGACATATATAGAAACAGTTCTAAAACCTCATGCAAACAAAAATGAAAAAAAAAAATGTTCCCCATCGTTATTAGTAAATCTACTGACAAATCCTAAAATTAGTTTAACAATTGATTCAGCACTTTACATTTAGACCTAAGCTAACCTAAAAGAATCTGTGTCTTAGTGTTTGTTTATGGCACATGAATACAAAGCAGAGCAGTTAGAAGTTTAAGCTCAGGTGTCAGTCAGCTCTAGGCTCAATGTTTGGCTGATCCTGATCTCATTTTGTGTTATCAGACAAGCTAGTTAATCATTTTGAATAGATACATCCTCATCCATGAAATATATGGAACAATACTTAGCAGATATATTGTGACGTTTAAATTAAAAAATTTATGTTAAAATCCTAAGCATGTTTCCTGTCATATGTTTTGAATATGCATATATAAGATTATGATTCTTTTGATATGGTAAGTAGGGTTCTTAGCTGCCATGACCTTCACTGTCTGGTGTCACACAAGTAAATATGTTTTCTTCACAACAAAAGAAGCTTTGTAGATAGAGTTAAGGTAGCTAGTTACACTTTGGTTTTACAAAACCGTGAAACAAATTTATGATTTTTTGAAATTACTAAATTAGTGGCATTTACTAAAACTGCAATAGCAAACTAAAACTTTTACAATTATATGCACACATGTGCATATGCAGATATATTATTCATAAATAAGTTTTTTGTTTAATAGAAGTACATAATAAACAGTATCCTAGAAGACTAAAAAAGCTAATTTCTCTTCAGTTATTTCTCTCAGGGAGCTTATTGCATATTAGAACATGATTTAATTTAAATATCTCAGGCTACGTACAGTTCTATTGTTCTTTAGGGATAAGGGAATTCACATCTTTTGATGCTCGTTTTGCTCCAGAGACGGTGTGTTTGCATTATTCATGTTTGTCAGTATCTATCAACCCTAGGAGAATTTCAATAGCTCTGACTGTGTGTGTGTGTGTGTGTGTGTGTACGTGCGTGTGCGTGCACGCATATTTTAATATTTTTCTCTCTTTAACTCTAGAGATTATTTTCTAAACATAATGAATGAAATCTTTTCATAGATCTTTCTACTCAGACTGACTAACAACTAAATTTGTTAAATAGGAACCCAACTTAAATTTTAATTATATTTTTGGTAATATTGGGTATGTTCATTGATATCGGGTAACATAAAGAAAATATTGAGGTAATGATCAGAAAGAGAAAATGACAGTTTTCAAATAAGTTGCCATGGCTGAGCTATCAAAAATATAAAAAGCAGATATCTTCAAATGGCATTGATTGGCAGAGGACACATATAAAAAGAAGGTCTGAAAGATTGCCAATATATAAATAAATACAAATAATAATTTAAAATATATTCTATTCCAAAATAAGTGACTTTATTAACCAAAAAATATATTTCAAAGAGATTTGCAGTTTCTTAAGTAATTATTTTTTTGAAAGTTTATATGAGGAAATTACCTTAGACACATTGATAAATTTTATTGAAATATTATCACATGATTTAATAAATACTTTGACTAAATTTTATTATTTAATTCACATTTCTGTGTTTTTCTTGTTTTTTAGATAAAACCTGAGCATCAGATATGTTAAGACTTTAAAATAAAATAACTAATAATTGATATACTTAAGCCTTGGAAGTATAAATTCAAAGCCCACAAAGATAACCATTTGCTAAAAACTAGTGTAATGTCTAAAAATTTTGAAATAAAGTGGGTCATTTAGTAGGGTTATGATGCTTTTAACTAACTCTGTTACATTTAATAAAGTGAAAAATATACTATGTCTTAAGATGAGTATGTAAGTATAATCAGTTTCTAAATAAACATTTATAAAATGTATAAACAATAAGGTCAAACCATTGAAAAAGTATCTTAAGAAATATTATACGGCCTAAGCAGGCAGTGGCGCAGTGTGGATAGAGCATCAAACTCGGATGCGAAAGACCCAGGTTCGAGACCCCGAGCTCGCCAGCTTGAGTGCAGGGCCATCTGGGTTGAGCTAAAGCTCGCCAGCTTGGACCCAAGGTCCCTGGTTCCAGCAAGGTGTTGCTCAGTATGCTGAAGGCCCGCGGTCAAGACACATGTGAGAAAGCAGTCAATGAACAGCTAAGGTGTCACAACGGCAACGAAAAACTAATGATTGATGCTTCTCACCTCTCTCTGCTCCTGTCTGTCTATCCCTCTCTCTGACTCTCTCTCTGTCCCTGTAAAAAACAAACAAGAAAAGAAATATCATATGAACTATGACAGAATCCAAATGTATATTCAATATATTTAAAATTTGGAATCATGTATATACATACAAATATGCATTTGGAACAATAAATTAAAAGAAGAAAGAAACATAACATATTAAAAGTGTTTATAATGGGATATAATTATCAATTTTTTACTGTATATGTGTGTGGTTTTTAATTTTAACATTGAACAAAGAGGTCCCTACAATTTTCTTAAACCTTATTTAGAAATAAACAAATGCAAAGTAATCAAGAGTGTCCACCTTCATTTATTAAATGATTATTTTGTGCCAGATACATCACTAAGTATTTTATTCAAACCCATTGAATTTCCACAAATTAATTCCAGTTCTAGCAAACTGTAACCTCTTTCAGAGATGCAAGAGTGAGGAAAGAGAGGCGTAAAGGAGGTATAGAGAGAAGAATGCTAAATAGAAGCAACACTATGACCATGAAGATCACATACAAGAAATAAAATCATATAGTATAACAAGTTGTAATCATTATATATTAAAACACTTGAATATTTTAAATAACATGTGTAATCAAACAATTTTAGCTGCTCTGGTAACCATGATTTCCAGCATTTTTCAAAATTGTTTTTTGATTCTCTGATTTTACATTTGTGCTCATTTGCTATCCTAAGTAAGTTTTCACAATCCTTTATTTCAGCACTATGCATTTTTTTGTATAAACTATCAAATATGTTTAATTTATTTATTTTTAATCTTCACTTTTGCCTTTTCTTTTTTCTCCCCCTCTTCTTCTTCTTCCCCCTGCTTTTTTTTTTTTTTTTTTTTTTTTTTTTACAGAAACAGAGAGAGAGTCAGAGAGAGGGATAGATAGGGACAGACAGACAGGAATGGAGAAAGATGAGAAGCATCAATGATCAGTTTTTCGTTGTGACACCTTATATGTTCATTGATTGTTTTAGCATATGTGCCTTGACCTCGAACCTTCAGCAGACCGAGTAACCCCTTGCTTGAGTCAGCAACCTTGGGTCCAAGCTGGTGAGCTTTGCTCAAACCAGATGAGTCCACATTCAAGCTGGAGACCTCGGGGTCTTGAACCTGGGTTCTCCGCATCCCAGTCCGATGCTCTATCCACTGTGCCACCGCCTGGTCAGGTTTCTCCTGCTTCTTGTTTTTGAATGTGTATGTGAGATAAGTTGGACTTAGGAGGAATACAAAATATTTTGGATACAATATAAAATGATTATAAAATCGATGGTATCATAGAGAAAACCTAACTTATGTCACCATAGATGATGCCATATAAATATTTCATTGATGTGTGAAAGTTCTAAAATTAGGTCCCATATACCTTTATATTTTTTCTAAGATGGTTAATAATAACTCTCTCATGAATATAGAGAGATATATCCTGCCTCTGGCCCTCCCAATTGCATTTACCTTTCAGTTCTCTAAATATTTATTGACGGCTTTGATGTTCAATGTTGGTCCCATGGAAATGTCACCATTTCCTAATATTGATATGGGAGAGCTAAGATCTTTCTTTCTGTGAAAAAAGAAAAAGCAATATTGTGACAGAGGCTTAGTAGCACCTTAGAGTGGAAAGTTTAGTGTCTTTGTGTTTATCATATATGGTTGTCTGGCTATAATTGGGTCTTTCAATCCAAAGGCTTGATTGGTATTGTATAAAGATCATTATATAATTGTTTGAGGTAGGGGTAAGGATTATGGAATATCTGGCATGCAACAATTGTTGTTTTCTCTTGAAAAGTTGAACAGTGTTAAACAGTATAAAAAAGTTGCTTTTTATTTTACAATTAAGCTTTTTTTAACTGTTATCATTCTGGTAAAGAGTTCCTTAAATAATAATGTTATTATATATAAAAAGAGAGTGAGATAAGAAAGTGATGGTAGTGGAGATTGTTAATAATAGTTATTTGAACAGTAAGTAAGGTGTGTGTGTGTGTGTTTGTATTTGTGTGTTTTATTTGAGTTCTCAATGCAAACAGCTAATTCTGAATTTAAAATGGACTTTTCCTTGTAATTCATCGTAAACCAAATAAAATTAAAAGTGTATAAAAAATTTGGATAACATGAAAAAAAGATGTGTGGAGTAAAAACCATGCTAACCATTCATGCTAAAATATATAAATAATCTCAGAAAAGTGAGAATTTATTGCACATTTAAGAAACATCTGATAATTTTGTGACTAATTCTAGGGGACTTCTTTATAGTGCTAAAGTTCCGAAGTATAACAATTAATATGCTTATAGAATTAATTTCCATGGACAAGTTGATTTTGTAATAGTTCACTAATGATTATTTAAGTGAGAGTATATAAGCCTATGTACATATAAGTATACCCCACACAAGTATTTGTTTGAAAAGAGTAAGCAACATGAAGAAATACAGAATGAAATGAAATGTCTGGAAAATATACACTCTGCATATGAAATGTTCTGTTCCCCCTCTCTGGTGTCTTATTTTGCTCTCTCTTAACACTTCGCGTTTGCTACTACTGTGATTGAGTATGTTCATACTCAGAGCTAGAGCCTTTCACTTTTTGCTGTTCAGAGTCTACTTAATTTTAATTGCTCCCCAAGCACAGGCCAATTCATGATGGCAAGAGCAGAGCTAGACGCCTTCACAGATCCTTTGAAGTCTAAAGAGCTGCTATTCACATTGCCTCGGGCGTCTATTCCCACATTTGTGTGAAAATGGAGGCATCTGAACACCTCTGTCCTACATGCGCAATGTTACCACAACTGAACATACCTTGTGCATATTTAACATATTGTAACTATCTATATAACCTTTAAAATAAGGATATGAAACAGATGTTGCTTTGCTATATGCATTTAAAATGACATTAATAATGCCTGATTATAAAAGAAATCAGGTGTTTGAAATAATTAAGCTAAACAATACACATACTGAACATTTTATATGTGTGTGTGTTGAGCAAGGGGAGGGGATTAATGATTTGTTAGTCATCCCCCACACTGAAGAATAAAATTATTTTTTGGTACCTTGTAACTGCACATTTAATATATGGAAAGTACACTGAATAGCACTGCTTTTTTATCAAAAGAATTACAGTTTCGTAAAGCATTTAATATCATGTTTTTTGTCTAAAGCAAAAAAAAAAAAACAAACCACAATTACATTTGTCCAGGTGTTTAAATGTAAAATAATATATATACAGCTTTCATCCTGTATTTGTGGAGGACAGAAGATGACAAAGGTAAATTGCTTTTAGGACAAATTAAAATATAAATGGCAATAATAGTAACAATGATATTTTTATATAAAAAAATTAAATTTAAATAATGTAAGAGAAAATTTATGCCAGGAGACACATGATAGAAAAGTCATTTGAGAGATATCTTTCACTGATTGTTTCATAAGTGATTATTTTCCAGATAGATGTAAAAAAAATTAAACTAGACCACTCATATACACCATTTACAAAAATACACTCAAAATAAGTTTAAGACATATGTAAGGTTAAAATGTAAGATTCTGAGAGGAAAACAAAGGTGGTAGATTATTTGACATCAGTCTAAGTAATACCTATTAGGATACATTTTATCCAACAAGGAAAATAAAAGAAAAAATAAACAAGTGAGGTTTCATTGAACTAAAAAAACTTTTGCACAGCAAAGGAAACCATCAGCAAAACAAAAAGACAACCTACTCTCTAAGAGAATTATTCACAAATAAAACTGAGGAACAATTTCTTTTGCATTTTCTGTTGCATAAAGTGTTAGAACTTTTTCTATATTTCTCTGCATTACTGATTCAAAATTTGAAATTCGTATTCTGGTGCATGCTCTAGTTTTTATGCAATTTTAATTTCTTTTTGTAACAGTTATTGGCATGCATTGGTTTTTAAATTGGAGTTAAAGGTCAACGACTCTTGGGTTGATCATAACCACAAGGCAATTAATGTTTTAAAAACATCACTTTTACATAATTGTAGTTGTTTTTAAATGTAAAAAAAATGATTATCTGATAAAAACACCCTCTTATTTTGTTTTAAGATGGAATCATGCCTCCCTCAAGTAGGCATAAATGTAAGAATAATTCTGACACCTTCTGTTATATATATGGCTGTTACACACTTCAACGTCCAAGGCGCAGTATTTCATCACTTGTGACATGTGCATATATTGCTTATTTTCAAGTTCCCCTTGGCAATCAAGAAGAGAATTGGGCTCCTCATATTGTGTATCATAATTGTAAGAAAATGCTGCATGACTGGACAAAAAGAAAACACAAAAGAATGCCTTTTGGTATTCCCATGGTTTGGCGTGAACTGAAGGACCACAGCAGTGACTGTTATTTCTGCTTGATCAATACAAAGAGTATTGGCAAGGAGAAATGGCATATGATTGCATATCCTAATATTTCTTCAGCAATACAACTTATTACACACTCTGAGACACTCCCAGTTCCAGTTTTCAATGCTTTTATTTCTGCTAAGGACAAAGATAGTGAACATGGTGATCAAGTGTATTTTAATAAGATGCATGAAAAAAATGGTTGTAGAATCTGAAGGGTCTTCTTCTGATGCCAAGCAGTCATTAACCCCTCAGCAGTTTAGCCAACCCAAGTTGAATGACTTAGTAAGAGATTTGGGCCTATCAAAGAAAGCAGCTGAGTTACTAACCTCCACGCTTCAAAGAAAAAATGTACTTAATTGGTCAGCTAGCTCAAGTATCCCATTTCAGGAAGCGTGAACAAATTTTTGTGGATCTTTTTTTCCAAAGAGAAACACTTTGTTTAATGTCATAATATCAGTAGTCTTCACAACCAGCTAGATGTTACCACTACAGTCCAAGAGAATGGTGGTTATTTCTTGACATCCCTAAATGAACTCTGAAATGTGTTCTTCTATACAACGGTAATGTTTATGCAGCGGTTCCAATTGGTTATTCAACTCATCTGCGGGAAGATTATAATGACATTAAATTGTCCTTGACTTTCTGAAGTATGAGGAGCCTAACTGGATTATTTTTGTGTATCTTAAAATGGTCAATTTTCTGCTAGGACAACAGAGAGGTTTCTCGAAGAATCCTTGCTTTGTGTGTTTGTGGGACAGCCAAGCTCGAAAGAAACACTGGACGCGGAGGAAGTGGCCAAAACATGAAGCTCTGGCAGTAGGGATGAAAAATATTGTAAATGAATTGTAGTGAATCGAGACAGAATCATTTTACTCCCTCTTCACATCAAACTTGGCTTAATGAAGCAGTTTTTTCAGGCTTTGAATAGCGAAAGTGAATGCTTTCAACATGTTTCTGCTTTTCTTGCCTTGTCTTTCGAGAAGATAAGAGCAGGTATATTCGATGGACCTCAAATTCGAACCCTCATACGTGACAAAGAATTTGCCAGGAAGATGAATAAGGAGGAGAAAGCAGCATGGCAGTCTTTTGTGGCAGTTACAGAGAACTTCCTTGGCAACAAAAACACAGAAAACTATGAACTTCTGGTTCAAAGGATGCTGTTGGCTTTCCATGACATTGGATGTAACATTAATGTTAAGATTCACTTTTTGAAGTCACCTTGATCAGTTCCCTAAAATTCTTGAAGCTGTTAGTGATGAGCAGACTACTGTTGTAGCATCAAACAAGATTGTCCTCAGAGAGGGGAGCCAAGATGGTCAGGGAGTAGACAGATGCACCAACTTCCAATTTCCAGAGCCAAGGTGGATTGCAACTTAAATTTGAGAACACCCATCGTGAAAAACAAAACAAAGTATGGATTGAACTAGGAGGATTCTGCAACCAAGCACCACCAAAGAACCCATGGTGAATCTGGTAGGAGGGGCGGAGAAGCGGAGAAGGCTACCCCACCCCTAATAACAGGAAGTAGGGACCACCACTGCACCCGGGAGGAATTTACACAAGGAGGGCTGTCCAACGAGTTGCAGGTCCTTAGCTCCAAAACGGAAACCCCAACCTAGAGCCCTGGAGCGGGGAAGAGGCTGACATACTACATTTGACTGAGTAAAAAAGCCTGGATACGGTTTGAGAGAAGTAGGCAAAACTCTTAAACCCAGGCTCTGTATTAAAGTAACTGCACAAAGTGCAGTGCTCACAGTCACGTTTCCAGAGCTTGAGGAGGACACCCTAACCCCTGGGCTGAGTCAATTTAAAGGGAACCCCAATTAAAAGGGAACCAACATCACCAGCAAAGGAAAGTGTCCCTTCCACCAAAGGCTCCCCTACCCTAGCTAAAACAAAGGCGCTTAGAGCCAGGCACCATATTAGAGACACAAATAGGGAGTACAGAGATATCAGCTATGCCACCCACGGCACTGCTGAGTGCTCGCCTGGGGCAGACAGGCCAGAGGTGGCAGGGCGTGGCTGCGGTTTGAGTGAGCAAGGTCAAGCCGGCCCTCGGAGCTCAGGACTATCAATCAACAGAGGAGTGGCGCGTGGGCAAGTGCCGGCCCACCAGTGAGGGCGGAGCCCTCCAGCCCCGAAGTCACCTGGCAGCCGCTGGGAACTGGGCATGCGTGCAAACGAGTGTGAGCCAGCTCCAGCATAATACTGTATACAGTTATAGATGTAGTTCAATTTTTCTATCTATATATTGATGTATGATGTCTCTATCTGCATGCATATATGTATGTGTGTACTTATATACGTAAATGTGTCTTCATATGGGGTGTGTATTTAAACAAGTTTGCAATTATCTATGGAAGCGGACATAAATTTTGAGTTGTTTTCTTGATAGATCTATGATTAACAAGCATGATACATTAGCTGAGGTCTCCTTTTCATTCATAAAATTTTTTGACTGTGGTTGCCCAAAGCAGGCTGAAAGTTAATAATTAGTAATTAGTAGGTTACTTTCAATTGTGGTCATAAACATCTCCTCCCACCTAAAGAGTTGTGTGTTTTACAACATTGTATTGTATTGTTCTCAAATCTGTTTAGACAGGTTGTGCATTTTCTTATAATTGCTTCATTTATCTAACAATGCCAAACACCTCTAAAATGTAAATGAAAAAGAAACAGCATTGTTATATCTATGAAAGCAGAATTAAGTAATTTTATATAACCTAGTAACATCTAATGTTTTTTTTTTAATTACTGTCATTTTGGGAAAAGGCCAAGAGAATTATAACGTATTGGACAATATATATATTTTAAAAGTCTAAGTAGATTCGTATTTGAATCATTTTTTAACTGTCCTTGAGTATTAACTGCCCTAAGTCAAACTTGGAAGTAAAAAATGTGCTTGTGCAAAGAAATAATAATGTGAAGAACATAGCAATGATCTCAAAGAATACACATCGATGGTCAATGTTGGCTCTGTAAAGTCACTTTGTCAGGCTGAGCTTGGTTTTCCAGAATTCCCTTTGCTAAATGTTTCTGGTTATGGTAGGCCGCAGGAGACACCGTTGCACTAGATTTAGAGGGTTGAAACAAAGCAGCTGCAATATTGTGGTTTTATTCTCAGAAGATCATCAGGTCAGAGTCATGAGCCACCTTCGTAGCTGACTCACTTTGTCAGTAATCTGATGATTTCCTTTGTTAGAACCGGGTTGCAGTTTAGCCTGTGACCTCTCTCTTCAATCCTCTTCTTTAAAGCTGCTCTTTAATCCTCCACCAAACTTTGATCTTGGGTCAGGTGTGGATTTAGCCCTGAGATGAAGAATGTCCCTTTCTCCTGTAAGAGAGAAATTAAAGTCAGAAGTAACCTGGCTTTCAATGCTTAGCTGGGTTCTTGCATATTCTAATAGGGTTCCAGTCTGCTTTTGTTCTTTTCCACTAGCACTCACCTTCCCTTCCCAACAGCCTGCCCTGCACAAGTCAAGCCCTACTTTGCACATGAAAGCAACTGGTTGACTGTTTTCAAATTTTTATGTAACCTAATATGGTTTGAGTTAAAGAAAACTCATTCTCCTTTGATTCCCAAGTTAGATTCTCTTTTTTTAATTTAGCTAAAAACCACTGATCAGTATGGTGCTAGAAAACAGGACTTCTATAAACACTATATGATGGTCATTGCAAATTGAGAAAATTCACTAAAACAAAGCTGAAGAGTGTACAAGTTTTACTAAAGAAAAAAACTTTGGCACACCAATTCAATAGCATATATTATCTTTTCAGTCTTAAAAAATCATAACCTAAAACGTGGAAAGCACATTTCTATTATTTTACCCAGAAAAATAGTTAGTACTCCAAACAGGTATGAATATGAGTTCATTTTATTATTCTCAAGTTAAAAATAAATGCATCTTTATTTCTGGTAAAATAAAATAAATAAATTCAAATAAACCTGTATAATAAAAAATGTATAACTTATTTTTAAAAAAGTGTCTAGGCTCTAAAAAAATATCAATACTATAATTTAACTTAAGATTTAAAAAATAATTTTAAACATTTTAAAATATTAATTGATAATGTAAAGTAGAATATTAAATTGCATATGTAAAACAATTTGTATCCATTTGTGAATTTCTGGGTATAAATTAGTGAAGAAATAAAAGGCTAAAATAAAATATTTCACATAAGCAAAATAATTTTATCTCTAAATGAGAGAATGGTAGATGATATTGTTGTCTTGAAATTATTTTTCAAATTCTCTGTGAGTCTCCATTGTTTTTATAATGGTAAAACATACTGATTTGAAAGCAACAACATAGAGACACTTTTTTATAATAAATATCATTTATGGCACAATGTTTTTATTATTTTTCTTAAGCTCAGAACATATTAAGAAATGTGAATATTTTAGCATCTACGTAGCTTCATTTATTTTCTTTTTACACATAGAATTATTGTCTGAGAGTATCGTTCTTCTCTATGTATTCACAGAACAAATAAAATATTCCAGATCATTAGTCTGCATATTTTTTAAACTCTGGGATTAGTCTATAATCTATGGCATTTTGACACATCTCTTTAATTTATGATCACTGCTGCCATAATCTAGAAAATCTATGCCTCCTGTTATATCGTATCATTGACGTGAACTTCCTTTCTTCATCATGCATCACAATGGCTAGAGCATGCACCTCACAGTCACATTCTGCAAGTACCTTATTTATATTTATTTTTGAATGTCCTGGGTTTAAATAGATCAGATAAGAGACCCCAACATTTTTTTCCAAGTCTGGTATACCCTTTTTTGTTTTATGCATATTCTTACCTGAAAAAAAATGCCACAATTTTTCACTTCAATATTTTCTTGGCAATATCCAGAAATATCTTTTTCTTAAAATATATGTTACTCTGAGAAGCCATGGGTCAAGTAAACCATCTGTTTTCTCTAAAACCACACTTAAATCATGATGCCTCTATCCCCAGCATCATACAGTGCAAATATGTTACTACTAAATTCTGTCTTGTCATCAGCACTTGCTGACAGTTTTTAAATGTTTATTGTTTGACCATATTTCCTTCAAATTTCTATTATCCAAACTCAAATTCATTGTTTAAATTAGCTGGCTTTCTTCTCCTAGTTTCTCATAAAAATAGAGGTAATTAATGAAGTATATTGTCAAACTCTACACCAAAGATAATAACAGATTACATTATTTTCCATCTTAGGGAGGAAATGTCAAAACTGTTAACCAAAACCAAACAACCATCAAAGCTTTTGTTTGTCTTATAAATCTACATAAATCATCGCATAATGTCCATCTCTCCCTCACAATGTCAGTAATTTATTTATTGCTCTGAAACTGAAGCACTTAAAACAACAACATTTTGTCTTACAATTTGTGTCTCAGAAATCCAGTGTGACTTGGCTAGGTATTCTGGCTCTGTCTCAACAGGTTGCCATCCATCTGCAGGAGGGCTGGTGTTATAATGGGAGACTGGACCAGCTTCCTAGCTCCTTCTGCCTTCTGTGTTTTCCCTTTCCTATAAAAGGATTCATTTGCAGCTGAGTAATATTCACATCCTGCTTTCTGAATGCAGAAGTTTACAGACCCAAATGCCTCTTTTTTTCAGTTCAATCTGGTGTATTTCTCCATGTGTCTGTGTGTGTGTGTGCTTAAAAACTTTGTTGGTCTTTTACAAATCTTGAGCTTTATTAGACAGAGCTCTCTGCTATAAGTCCGTCTTTACCTTTGGCTCTTGCTGAGAAGATCTGGGTCAAATACTCACTTCTTACAGCCCCTATTGTTTGATTTAGAGGGCCTGTGTAGCACACCCTTTATTCCTTTAAAAGACCTTTTATGTGACTGAACCGAACTCTAAGACACCATCTTTGATCTTTCTGAGCCTTCAGAGAAGTTTTCACAGTTATATCTTCAGCATCAGCATCATACCATATTTTCCTGATAGTACCCTGAAATTGATCTTTGCTGAAGACTTTTCTTTCTATTGAGTTTATTGGGGTGACATTGCTTAATAAAACTATTAAGGTTTTAAGTGCACAATTCTATAATACATCATCTGCATCCTGCATCTTGCACTAACTACCCAAATTCAAGCCTCTTTCCTCCACCATTTATCTCTCTTTTGCTGTCTTCCACCTCCCTGCTCCTTTCCTTCTGGCAATCACCATACCGTTGCCTGAGTCTGTTTCGGTTTCTTGTTAGTTTTGTTTGTTTGTTTGTTTAGTCATTTCACTTTTTTCATCCATCCTTTTGTTTATTAGTTTATTGAATTCATTAGGTTCCATGTATGAATAAAATCGTATGGTACTTGTGTTTTTATATCTGACTTACTTTACTTAGCGTAATACTCGCCAGGTCCATCCATGCTGTCACAAAAAGTAAGATTTCCTTCTCTCTCTCTTTTTTTTTTTTTTTTTTACAACTGAGTAGTATCCCATTGGGTAAATGCACCACAGTCTTTTTATCCACTCATTTACTGATGAACACTTAGGCTGCTTTCAAATCTTTGCTATTGTGAATAACACTGAAATACACATTGCGGTGAATGCTTTTCTTAATTTTAGCATGTAATTATTTCTTTCCAAACCAGCAATTCCTGGCTACTTTTTTTTTTTTTTTCAGGGACAGAGAGAGAGTCAGTGAGAGGGATAGATAGGGACACACAGACAGGAACGGACAGAGGTGAGAAGCATCAATCATTAGTTTTCGTTGCCGTTGCGACACCATAGTTGTTCATTGATTACTTTCTCACATGTGCCTTGACCGCGGGCCTTCAGCAGACTGAGCAACCCCTTGCTGGAGCCAGCGACCTTGGGTCCAAGCTGGCGACCTTTTGTTCAAGCCAGATGGGCCCACGTTCAAGCTGGCAAGCTCGGGGTCTCAAACCTGGGTCTTCCGCATCCCAGTCCCACGCTCTATCCACTGCGCCACCGCCTGGTCAGGCAGTCCTGGCTACTTTTTAAAGTAGTTCTTTCTCAAGCTATTTCTTTCCTCTCACATTTTACATTTCTTCCAAATAGCAAGAGTAAACCAAGAAGTACCTTTAACACTTTGCTTTAAAATCTCCCTGGGTAGATCATTTAGATAATAAGCCACATGTCCTGCTTTCTGCATCACAGCAGATGAGAAATGACTATTACATTTCTCCAACTCTATAAAAATTGCCTTCCCTTTTGTTTCCAATATTTCCCTCACTCATTCACAGGCTCCTCAAAGTCCTAAATTCTGTCAACAATGTGTTTATGTGTTTTAAGCCTTAAGAGTCACTCCTCTCAATGTGAACTGCCTGGTTCCAATGACACTTTCATAGAGAAGTTAGGTGAACATTCCAACTCTAGGTATCAAAATCTGTTTTAGTTATCTATTGATGCATAAAAAATTAGTCCTAATCCTACTTTAAAAAACAACAACAAACTTTTACTATCTCATGGTATCTGTTGCTCAGGAGCCTGTGTGCATCATAGCTGTGTGGTTCTGCCTCTGGCTCTCATGTGCCTGTGGTTAAGCTATCTGCCTGGGATGCAGATATTTCAAAGGTTTACTGAGCTAGAGAGATTTTGCTGCCAAGGTCAAACACTTGACTAGCAGTTTACAAAATGGCAGGTGTAGTGCCATGAAACAAAGGGTGAAAAACCAAGAGAGATGCCATACAATGGAAGCCTCAGGTTTTCTTGTTTGTTTGTTTGTTTGTTTTGTAAGATAACCTTATAATTGACCTACCCCTTCAGCCAAATTGTCTTCACTAAGAGTAAGCTTACACTGAAGAAGAGGACATTATACTAAGGTTGGGATCTTTAGGGATATTTTACTGATTGCCTATTACACAATAACTACCATCCTTTCTCTGTTCTTTCTGAAACAAAATAAATGTAAAAGTGTTTCATAATAATTTTCCTCATCTGACAAACACTCAACCTGTTGTAATGTCTTCTTTATTATTTCACTGAAAATGCTTGCTTGTGAAACAATAACTCTGCCAAATACAGTGGGCCTTTTTTAGACTTTCTATTGGTGAAAAGATTAATCTAATTAAGATTCTCACCTATTCTCCTTGCAATAACTTGGGTGATGTTATTCTAATCTCAATTTTCTTTCAGTAATTTTATTCCTGCTTTCCACATTGTCCATTTATTTAACTTCTCTTTGAATGTCAATGCTCCCCAAATCAATTTTTTTGCTATACATTTTCTTTAGATAATGTAAATTTATTAATGTAAATATTTTTTAAATTTATATTTCCATTCTATGTTCTCCACTTGTGTTCACCTTTTTATTTTTGATTTTAATACTACCTTGTGATTTATCTACCATTGTGTGATAAAAGCAACTCAAACTTAACATATTCTAAATCATGTATGTAATTTTGGGTCATCTTGGGATTTTTAAAAATATATTTGATTCAATAGATCTTGAGGAAATGTGAAACTGGAGACTACTAATGGACTCCCAGGTCATGTCAATGCTATTGTTTCTTAGAGCACTCTTTGAGAAGCAAGATTCTAAATTACATTTATTGCTTCTCTTCAATAATAGCTTGCTTCTATAGAACTTGATCACTTAGTAAGAACATCATTTGTTTATATATGTAACCTAATATGTAAGAGATTACACTACAATTTTCTTTTACTCTTATGCCTTTTTTCACTTGTCAAAAATTTATGTATACCATTTCCATAAATTACTTGCATATGATCTTTGATCTCCATTCATAGATATGAATTCAATACTGCTTATAGAATAACTTCATCTAAATTATTACAGAAAACCCCTAATTAATCTACCTGTCTTCTTCAAATGCATTCTTTATCTTGCCTCAAGTGTAATTTTTCTGTATAATGTAAGGCTTATTGTGTGAATGCTATTTGTCTTCAAGATAAATTTCAAAGTCAAGCTTTAAATATAAGATATTTTATGATCTACACTATGACTACCTCCCAAGTCACTCTTTCCAGAAATTTATTTGCCATAATCAGTCTTAATTTTCAGAATTTTCTTTCCCAAAGGTATACTAAGCAGAAGTAAATCTCTTGAAAAATGACTATCAATTAATTCCACAAGGTCAACAACTATGATAATTTTAGTTCTTTAATCATATTTTTATTTTCCCATGAATTCACAATATATGTTTAGTAAGTACCATGAAATTAAATATTTAGGTTAGGGGTCTTCCTTCTTAGTATTTTCAATAAAAAATTATATCCTTATTATATATAGTTATGGATATATATATATATATATATATATATATATATATATATACACATCCTAATGTCTTTGCTTTGGTGGTATTACAAGTGTCTATTTTTTTGTACTTTGGGGATATATTATGTTTTGGTGTATAATTGTTTGGCCACCTGCTGCAACTGTGGCTCACATTATAAAGATATTTGGTCATTAGTCCATACAGTTATTTCACGCATGAGAATTGTCATTTTTAATTTGGCAGTGGTAAGCTAACACCCCAGCATGTGTTCAAAACTACCACCTCCAAAGAGCAATAAACAGAGTTGACTAAGTTGATTAAGTCAATAAAACTATCAGAACTGCTTCAAGGCTAACAAAAATGCTTGCATCAACTCATACTGTTTATAATTGCAACTATTTTTTTCTATTTTTCTTAATGACCATAATACAAGCTACTAATTCAGGTTATAAATTAAAATGTACATAAAATGAAAATATACTTAATAAATTTAAGAAATTACCTATTGAAACTTTAATTATCAAGATATTTCAATGTAAAATTCACCATGCTAAGATATTGAGCTAAATATATTCAAATAATAGGCATTTTGTCTTTATATTGAGAATACCACGGCTGTTAGGAATAAAAATGTAAATGAACTGAAAATGTAATTGGAGAAAAAAATATACAGGTTATAAAAGTACATTTTGCATTTTGCTTAAGAAGCTGTTTTCTAAAACCACATTGTCTTTTGACATTTCATAGTACAGAGTGGAATAGGGAGTTTGTTACTACACAGTTGAGGAGGGAAACTGGCATTTCTCATTAAAATTGCGTTAAATAGTTAACTCGGTTTTCATTGACTACGGTGCATTCACCACATTTGCAAATATTAATCTCTGGTTTATTATCTTTATTTTTGAATAAAGTGTGAGTATAACACACATGAAGTTTAGAAGCTTAATAAGTAAATATAAAAAGTGGATAAAATATTTTGTGCCATACATAACCTAAATATATTAAAAATTTAGCAATTATTTTTACTTTGTAAACTAAAATAATTTTATTATTAATATTATATAGCAATATTCAAATTTCAAAGAAGTAACCAGTATACATTTGATCAAATTTTCCAATCAAAAAACAAAGCGTGAAAATTTTATTAAATGGAAATGTGAAAAGTTTGCAAAGAAATGTATACTAGAATAGCATGCTTTCCTTTGCTTTAAGCTCTTTATCTTAAAACGAAGTTCTTAATACTGACATTAAATTAAAATTATCTGGGATAATTTGCTCATTTTTTTCAGCTTTTTAGGTATAACTGAAAAACAAGTACTGTTATGTATTTCTTTTGAAATGATCATGACAATTACACTAATTAAAATATTCATCACCTTTCAGAGTTACCATTTCAATTACTAGTGTTTTTGTTTGTTTGTTTTGTGGTGAGAATACTTTATATCTCCCATCTTACCAATTTCATGTGTATACTCCAGTAATATTAACTATAGTCACCAAGATAAATATTTGATCTCCAGAATTTATTATTTGTGTATAATCGATATTTTCTACCACTTGTTCTGGAAGTATTTTAAACTCATGAATACATGATCCATTCAGACCAATCAAATCAAAGTCTCTCAAGGTGAAGCCCAAACCTCAATAAAATGTCTATGAGAAGATTTAGCATGTGTTTACACATAATTAGAAGCAATACATTACCCTTAAAAATTTATCAGGTTATTTTACTGGACAACCAGCTCTCAGAGGTCATTTTCCGCATAGGTTCTTCACCGTTTTAATACCCTATGATCCTCATGTTAATAAATTATATGTAAACTTATTGTATATAAAACTATTATTTTTTGTGTGACAGAGACAGAGAGAGACAGATAGAGGGACAGATAGGGACAGACAGACAGGAAGGAAGAGAGATAAGAAGCATCAATTCTTCCTTGCAACACCTTAGTTGTTCATTGCTTTTTCATATGTGCCTTGAAGGGCAGAGGGACTCCAGCAGAGCAAGTGACCCCTTGCTTGAGCCACCGTCCTTGGGCTCAAGCTGGTGAGCCTTGCTCAAACCAGATGAGTCCTTGCTCAAGCTGGCAACCTCGGGGTTTTGAACCTGAATTCTCCATATCCCAGTCCAATGCTCTATCCACTGTGCCACCGCCTGGTAAGACTATTGCATATAATTTTTTTTTTTTTTTTAGAGGGACAGATAGAGAGTCAGAGAGAAGAATAGATAGGGACAGACAGACAGGAATGGAGAGATGTGAGAAGCATCAATCATTAGTTTTTCATTGCTATTGTGACACCTTAGTTGTTCATCGATTGCTTTCTCATATGTGCCTTGACTGCGGGCCTTCAGCAGACTGAGCTGCCCCTTGCTGGATCCAGCAACCTTAGGTCCAAGCTGGAGAGCTTTTGCTCAAGCCAGATGGCCCCGCACTCAAGCTGGCGAGCTCAAGGTCTCGAACCTGGGTCTTCCACAGCCCAGTCTGACGTTCTATCCACTGCGCTTAGGCTGTATATAAAATTATGTTATTTTACTATTACTTTTTATATTTCCTATTACCTTGTTTTATTCTGATCTAAGATGTCTTTCAATGTTTGATATTAAAATGAATAAAATATTAAGTATATTCCATTATTCAGCTTTAATTCTTATAATTTGCACATGTTATTGTTTTCCACAGTAGAGAAACCATTAAAATGATTACAGATATGTTATTACTGGCCATTGATGAAGTCATATATTCTGACTTTCACACTAAAAATTTTCAGATGTCCTTTCAGTTGTGAAAAGACTTTAAAGTATAAAAGGCTCTGGGAATATACCTGTCAATCATAGAAATTTATACTTAACAGGGAGAAAAGCTCTTTTATGCATACAGGTGAATGTAAGTGAAAATATAATTTCTTTTATTTAAGTTCTAGATTTTCCTGGCTTACTAAGAGTGAATTCAACTGAGTCTGTGTCAGTTTGAAGGCCAAATTCAGCAGAGGCCACAGATTGTGCTAGAACTACAACTAAAGGGACAAAATATGCCAATGTATAACTTTCAGTCAAGCCCTGGGCAGGTAGCTAAGTTAATTAGAAAGTTATATTGAAACTCCAAGGTTGTAGGTTTGATGCCAGGTAGGGCACATACAAGAAACATTGCATAAAAAGTGAGACAAAAAAATCTATTTCTCTCTCTCTATCAAATCAATAAATAAAATAATTTAAAATATCATTTAAAAATAACTTACATTTGAGGACACGAATAGTGTAAAATATTTCTACTTTGTGATTTATATCATAGTCTAGAAATAGGTGAACATTTGGTATATTTCTGGTGCTTACTCTTATAATTTTCGTCATGTATAATGCAAAATTTAGAAAGTTGAGAATTGCTTTAAGGAGAAATTGATTTATTTTCAAAGTTTTTTTTTAACACAGTCATGCCACTCTATGATTACCAAGGTATATTTCATAATTGTGAAGCAGGGATATATTTTTAAAGCTATTAATTGGAAAGAGAAGGAAATATAGCTGAAGTATAAAGCATAGTTTTGAGTGTAAAATAATAAACTCATCTATTTAATGATACAAACTTTACACTATGTTACAATAAATTATGGTTCCTAATGAGATAAATAAAATGTAGTAATTGCTTTTATAGTTTTATATATGATGTGGCACAAAAGGATGAATTAATAGATCTAGGTCTTACCATACCATGTTAACAGATGTTGAAGAACAAGAATATTTATTGTATTTGTATTATATTTCTTTTTTGTAATATATGTAGCCATAATATGTGATTGGGTTATTCCATATTTATGTACAGATTTGCAATTATTTATCTAGCTAAGAACTCACAATAAGGCAAAAATATGACAGCCATGCTGATTTTTTTCCCAATTACAGTAATTGAATAATATTTATTTCTTCAGCACTGACCTCTGTTATGGAGTAGATAAAGGTAGGCCACACAAATAAGTGCAAGAACTACAAAAAGATCTCAAAAACTGAGTAAAATAATTAAATGTTTATGTACTAATTGTTAATTTTGAAGTAGAAGTTTAGGTTTCATTCAAGTGAAATATCTCTCATTTATAATCTAAGAAAATGTTTAATGTTGCAACTGATCAGCCAGATATTGTTTTCATGCCTCCATTGCCTGAACAAACAACAACAAAAAGCATATTATTGGTCCTGTTTTAAATAAATGCCAGATGTGTTTATTTGGCACCAGGCTTCTTCTTCTCCAACAAATTAGTATAGTTCATGTGATTACTGTACTAAAGTTGTAACCTCAGTGTTTCCCCCCTTATAATGAAAGCCCTTTACGTTGAAGATGGGGCATACAGCTTTGCTTTAAGGGCACAGTGAGATTTAATTGAGTAGGAATTTAGGTCACACAATACAGGCAGGGTGTCCTTCTCAAGTTTTGATTGCGTACATGTGGCCACAAATCCAGTTGTATTTGGCCACTGGAAAGTGAAGCATCCCAGATGAACAAACCAAGAAAGCAGATCATCTTTTTATCCTAACATCTTTTGTGTTTTTCTTTCTTACAATAACAATTTAATCTCCCCTATACAGAATTATTATCTTTTTAGTTATGCATTAATTGCTTAAATCTTTCTAGCTGATGGTGAGAGAAAATAATTAAGACAGAGAATTGCACATTTGGAGAATAGCAAACATTAAAATCAATAGTCTAGATTGTCTTATCACATATTTGAGCAGCTATTTGACATTTAAATATCTCTGGCTGCAAAAACTGTTGACATAAATATCCTCGGTTTATATAAATATCAACTTCTTAACTTTTGCCTAAGTTTTACTATATTGATTCTGTGGAATGTTTTTATATCCCCTCCACCCACATCATTTGATGCCTGTGTACATATTGTCAAGCTATAAGTTATAAGCAAACCCAAGTTTAATGTTACATAAAGAATCACAAAACCTTGCCTTGTTGGATCAGAGGTAGAGCTTCAGCCTAGTGTGTGGGTATCTGGGTTTGATTCCTGGTCAGGGCACACCAGAGAAATGACCATGTACTTCTTTGCTCTTTTCCTTTTCTTTTTTTTCTCTCTCTCCTTCTCTTTCTCTCTCTCTGTCTCTCTCTCTCTTTCTCTATTTCTCTCTCTCTCTCCATTCTCCTCCCACAGCCATGGTCATCGCTTTATTGGTTCAAGTGCATTGACCTCAAGTTCTGCGGATGACTCTGCCTCAGGCACTAAAAATAGCTAGGTTGTGAGCATGGCCCCAAATGGGCAGTGCATCTGCCCCAGAGGGGGTTGCCAGGTGGATCCCAGTTGGGGCATATGTGGGAATCTGTCTATCTATCTCCCCTCCTCTCACTTGGAAAAGAAGAAAGAAAGAAATCTCAGAATGATGTGATTTATTAAGAGAATATATTGTTTATAATTTTTAAACCCAACTTAAAATTTTTCATTAAAATATTTGATTCTGTACCTTCTAATTAACTTGTAACAACCACAGTATTTTAAAAAGCTACATGTGAATTAAATACTTCATTCAACAAATTGTCTTGGAAAGCATTATGCATTAGGAGTTTCTTAAGTACTAAAGATAAATATCCTTGGTATGATAGGTGTCTTAACAAATAGATTGTTAGTGTAGAGGAATATTTTATTATGAATGATCCATGAGCCATCTATTTCAGAATCTCCAGATGGGACAATATAAAAATAATGATTTTTGAGCCCCTAAGATCAAATGAATCATATTATCCACCCATGATAACAAACATGTGCATTTGATCAAACTCTACAGATGCTTCAAGCTATAATAAAAACAACATTTTGTTTCAGCTTTAAGTTCATGTGATTTTGAAAAAGTAGAATCATATTAGCCTAAAGTCAAATTCTATATTAAAAAACATGAGAAGTCTTAACCAATAGAAGAAATAGAATGAATGGCAGTTCTTAGCCATGTTTAAAGTTTCTGTCTCAAGGTCCACAAACAGTATATCAACTCTTACATTTTATCACAATTTTCTTCTCTGATTATTTTCTTCCTTGGATATTATTTCCCATGAAAAGGTTTTAGTCTTCACTCAGGTTTCTTCTGTAATGATTAATGGACATGAAGTCTGCAGGTAAATTGACTTCACAACTAATATTCAAGCCCAAATTGGGTCATTATATTTTATTATAAAATCCTAGTTAGGTGAAGCAATGGTTAAGTATTTTATTAGATGTTGTTTTTATAACTCTAACAATACAAGATTTTATCAGTTGACACCAAACATTTCAATAAAATTGATATTAATCTAAACAAGATACTCCTTTATTGTCCCAGAGGAAGCTTCAAGTTTCATGGGTTCTAATGTTCCTCAATGAGATAAAATGACATTTTAAAGAAAAAGGGATAAAAGTATTGATAATAAAATGTCCTTACCATATATTTAAATAAAATTAACAATATGCCCAGTGAATACACACCAATTAACATTTTCTAAGCAAATGACCAATTTGAAGGAAACAATTTTATATTTAATTAAAATTGTGACTTATGTGAAACGTATGCCCAGTAAAGAACATGTGTGCATATGAAATGTGCTCCTTGAAGAGGGGAAACAATTTAACACATGCAGCATATTTTGTTTGGTGCTAAGGACCAAGGAATGACATTAGAAATTTGACATTTTTGTGATATACTGCTTTAGATGTAGGCGGTTATGAATGAATACAAAAGTATACATAATTATTTAAGTTGTTGAATTATGTAATTATACTTATTCAAAGCTGATTTATTAGAGGCATAATTCATATAATATGAAAGGAAGAAGAGAGAAATCACTTACATGGACCTCCTAAGTACCATTTAGAGAGCTCTGAACTTCAGTCACACTTAAGGTGAATTTGATCAGATTGTAACTGCTGAATTTAACCCTAACATAAGAATAGCCTTTGTTTATTTTATAATATAAGCTGTCAACTGCCAAAATTTGTGGCTGACTTGGTAGGTAGCTAATTATTTATTAACTTCATATCCTTCTTTAATTATTTTCCTCTGATTATCCCATCTCTAAGCCTTTGGATACAGCCACACTCTTCATTGTGTAATTGGTTAAACTGTTCAACCCAGAAGGAATGAAGATTGAGTATCTGGAAATTACTTTGGATGAAGAACCAAAATTGTATAAATCATGGAAGGACAAGGCATTGCTTTCTCTAAATAGACATCCTGGCAAATATCAGCAGGTCACTCTAGAAATATTTGGGGAAAATTCATAATGTTTACTTGAGGCCATGTAGCAATGTTTTATTGCAAAAACACTCAGCTTTCCCCAGGTCAAAGCACTCCAAATCTGTGAATTTGTTTATACCTAGAAACTAAATAAGACACCATGAATCCTCACTTTAGTGAGTTGCGATAAGGTTTTGCCTACATGATGTGAATTCATTTTTGCTGTTGTATGCCAAGCAGCATATTATTATCTGGTCCATGGTCTATTTTATATCTTGCAGTACTATGATAGATTAGCCAATAGCATAGATACAAACACTGACCACAACTTCGTGTTTGACTTTCTGTGAAAGTTCTTTCTATCTTATATCTGACATTTAAGAGTTGTCACCCCTTTTTCTGCTTTATTATCTCCTTACTCCTAGTGAGATCAGAACATTTAATTGCATTATAGTATTCCCACAAACATCCCTGGACCATAGAAGAAAGCTACCACTGAACATTACAAGAATGCTTAACATCTCTCTCACCAAAGCATGTCTTAATATCGTCTAAGGTAGCCTTTTATTTTTTCAGTTGATGTGGAACACATTGCATATAACATTTTCTACTCCCCATCTTTTGAGTTATTTTCTTATAGTATGCCTAGGAAGTTCTGGCGCTTCCACCTCATTGACTATAAGTCATTAAAAAGTTTAGGCTTCATTTACTGCTGATGCCACACCACAGATAACACATTAAATCTTGCATTTTATATTTGAGAAACCACATCAAAAAATTCAACCCAATACAGCATTATGTTTTATGTTTCTTGAATCAGTAGCCTAGAATACACTCCTATATTGCTTCCCCAAGTATGAGAGGTTGAAACTAGGAAGCTTTTACAATGTGCTGGTTCATGGTTTCCAAAAGTTGACCTTGTAATTATAATTCCATGCCACAGATTATCAGTGTTCCCTGGCAAGGTAACTATGTGTGCATTCTCAAATATATGAACAGTCTAATCCCAGAGTCCCATTGCAAAAGTCTGTTTTCTGGGAGCACTCCTAGGTAATAATTGTTGTATCAATCAACATCTAAGCATAAACCATGTAAACTGTCTAATGCTAGATAAATCTAACAAAGAAAAGATTATAAAGTAATGGGCAGAATCTATAAAAATAAAAAAGATTAAAAATTCTCTACTCTTATATTGATAGCTTTAGACTGAAAAGATGATTATCCTCAATTCTATGTATACCTACAACACCTCTCATTGAATAAAATATATTTTCTCTCCATTTGAATTTAGACTGGCAGTATGACTTGTTTTGACCAAGAGAATGTCATCAAAGTGAAGCTGTGTCATTTCTGAGACCAAGTCTAAAGATGCTTGGCAGTTTCTGTTTTCAATCTTGGAGACCTAAGCTGCCATGTAAAAAGCCTGAAGAGAGAGGCCCATTAAAGTCTCTGCATTCCCTGACCACTAGCACCAATGAAGCAGAAAGAAATTCCCCAAAAATCCCTGATACAATTAGACCATAAGCAAAGAAATGGTTGTTGGCCGTAAATTACAAAGTTTGAGGTCTGTTATTCTTCAGTAAATAACGGAAACAGTTAGAGTGGGGCACTGGAACACCCTCAGATCTGAAGGACATTCATTGTGTATACTCTTCTAGGCCAAATATAAATTGTAACTTCCCTATTAAATCTCAAATAGAAGTAATCTATAAAATTTCTAATCCTCTAAATCAGTTACTATAACTATCTTTGTATCCATCATCTTACATTGCAACACTTTCAATCAATCTTTTCTCCCCAGTTTAGTGTCATTTTCTGGTGTAAGAGATCACTTTGGCTCCTGATATTACTATACACCCTGGAAAATGTGTCCCTGAAGTAGGTAAGCATTAAGAAAATGAAGACTGCACAAAGTGTTCACCAAGGAGCTGCTAAGTTAAACATGACATTAAATTTCATCAATAGAGTAGTAATCAAACAAAGCTGTTACATTTATATAGTCAGTTATCATTAACAGATAGAGGGTAAATGCTACTTTCATAAAAACCAATATTTTTTTCTTTCTACTATTTAATGATTGCAAGCTACTTTCGAAAAGATAATATGCCTCTTTTATTTTTATCAAATATCAAGGACACTATCTAACACATTTAAACCAGTGTCACAGATTTTACTAAATCATTATTGGCCATCAGTACCACACATCTCATTGTAATGAAATAAGTGTTATTTTCATCTTTAATACAGATGTACCTTTAACTTATATAAATATAAATATATATTTTGTCATATTAAAGAAAATAATTGCTAAAATTTGAATAATACTTTATTATGCACCAGGCAATTTTCTAAGAGCTCAACCACATCAACTCATTTAATCCTTATAGCAGTCTTATGCATAATATGATTATCTCCATTTTACTAATGGGGACACTAAGGTACAGAGAGATCATGTAAATTTCTACATATGTTAATTGATTACAGAACCAATTGAAAGGGTTGAGTGGTATTTTTCCATATCTTTCCAATAGCTATGTGGTCACAGCTTGAAGCATGAAGTGTATATCTTTATTTTGTTTTAAAATGTTATCATTGAGTTCCCATAAAACAAGCTACCATGGAAGCTCAGGTAGCTCATTGAAGCTCTCTTTTTCTGTTTTTTGGTATTCTGCATCATTTCTTCCATTCCACCAAAAACATGTTAAATACTCAAAAAAAAAAAGTATAGAAAGACATAGCTCAAGCCTCTCAACATTTTCTACCATCATGTTAGCTAACTTGTATTTGATATACACAACTTGTTTGTAACTCTGGCAAGAAAATTGAACCAGTTCACACTTGGTTGTTATTAGATAACAAGTTGAACTCAAGAGGATTGTGATCAATAATCACAAATACTCATCCAGTAGAGATTCAAAACAAGGAAAGGTCTGTTTCCTGGGGGGAAAAGTGGAGGGAGCAATGCTCTCATTAAAAAACCTAGATACCATATTATGATTATTCTATCATCATTACAAAACACTAATACCTTGAGCTATTTAGAAAGTTATTTTCTCATACAAAGCTAATTAAATAAAAATTAAATGTAAAATATCACAGTGGTATAAAACAAATATAAAATGTCTTATTTATTTTTTCTAAAATAAATTGAGTCAGGTAACAACAGATGTTATTTTTCTAATGTGAATATGTTCTTGGAACCCTGGGACAGATATGGTTTTATATCATTTATAGATTTTGGTATGTAGCATCTGTTACTTCCATGAAAAGAGGGGAGAGACCATTTTAATTCCAGTACACTAAAATATTGTTGTTCCATATAAAGCAAACTTGTATACATTAATGATCTGTAATGTTTTAACCAGTCAGGTAATTACCACTCAGTAGAGTTAATGCATTCTATTTTAATTGCATGGAGAAGATAAGTCTAATTATGATAAACGAATGATTACCATTTGGAAGCGAGATTGTCAGTGAATAGTCCAACATTGTTGTAGATATATAGGGCAATGATTTTTGTGAGCTTTGAATGGCTTATGCTTCTAAATGTGTTTGACACTTCCAAAGTGGGCTCATCAAATTGTGCCTATATATCTGATTCTAATGCAGACTTTCAAGTTGAATACTAATAAGAGCTGCTCTGCAAATAATTTTTTGTCTCTTACAAGAAATTCTTCATCTTAAACTTACTTGAGCCTGACCAGGCGGTGGCGCAGTGGATAGAGCGTCGGACTGGGTTGCAGAAGACCTAGGATCGAGACCCCTAGCTTGCTCAGTTTGAGCAAGGGCCCATCTAGCTTGAGCAAAAGCTCGTCAGCTTGGACCCAAGTTCGCTGGCTCCAGCAAGGGGTTGCTCGGTCTGCTGAAGGCCCGTGGTCAAGGCACATGTGAGAAAGCAATCAATGAACAACTATGGTGTTGCAATGGCAACGAAAAACTAATGACTGATGCTTCTCACCTCTCACCATTCCTGTCTGTCTGTCCCTATCTATCCCTCTCTCTCTCTCTCTCTGAAAAAAAATTAAATAAATAAAATATTAAACTTACTTGAGCCATTTGTTTAATTATGTACACATTCTTATGTGATGAATGCTTACCATGTTTTATTGACTATAAAATCATGACTGGCTTGTTTGGGCTGACATTTTATTCTTGAACATTGAGGCTCAAACTTATTATTATTAGAATAACTTCCCCAAAGGTTATTTCTAGGGGACTCAATAATCTTTTCACATTGAGAAAGACATAAAAACTACCTACAATTAAGTCTCACAATTATAAAACATATTATTTGATTTAGACCACAATAACTGTAATTGAACTCTCATTTTCATATGAAGGCAGTGTTTAAATCTATGTTTCACATTTCTAAGTGCTATTCTGGTCCTTTTTAATTTCAGCTACTGAGTTGATAGGGCTCAAAGGGAAACAAAATGAATTTATCCATCACTGAACACAATTAATTGTATATTGGCCTCTTTAGGAATGGAGTTAGATAAAATGACTTAATCACAATTTTTCAAGGGAAAATTATAAATCATTAACTACTGTGACCATGACTCTGATAGAAAGAATATAATTTAGCACATTTAAGCAAATGACCATTAAGGAAAATACAGAGAATGTTGCATTATTATTATAACTAATAATGTTCCATATAGCAACATCTTCAGGTTGACTACTCTGTTTGAGGCTACTACAGTTCTGCTATAGAACTAACTATATATAATAAGAAAGGAAGTTAAACTTAAGTACACAGTTGCACTAATGACTAAATATTTGATAATACTTTTATTATTTATTAATATCACCACTGTTTTTTCACATCTCAGAAAACTTAAAAAATGACTGTAAGACCTTCAAAATAAATCATTAAAACTGGAGTATTTTTTTTTTGCATCTGAATCTACTGCAGAATATGTGTTACAATAATTATGAAGCATTTGCACAAAGATTAGTCAAGTATAGCCATCATTATTTATTTTATTATTATTTTTTTAGTACAATTGATTCAAACTAGAGGCTCAGAGACACATATTCTGGAAAGATGAATATCTATCAGTGGTGCGCATAAAGGTATTTCCTGTCTGATGAAACATTTGCTTCAAATATGATGAGCATTAGTTTCAAGTATATTTAAAATGTGGATGAGTTTCTTACACCGTGGAACACCAAACCAAAATAAATGCAAGCATTCAAAAATAGACACAGATAGCCATTCTTATTAGCAGTCTTAGTTCTGTTTGTCTTAGAGGCTATTTCTTAATGATTTGTATTATTAAAATTTTCAATGTTGTAATTGCACAGCAAGACTTCTAGGACTCTACACAAGTTTTTGTTTCCTTGTTTTCACTCCTATTAGTATATACCTGTTTCTTGGCTTATGAACTATTTTTGGTTGATAAATTCCATTCTATACTATGAAATGTGAATTACTTTAATCTGAATTATTGATTTAAATTATTGAAACTAATTTATTTCCTTATTTCCCTTTTATCTCATTAAATCTCATTCTTTTCAGAACAAAGTCCTGGATATTTACTTAATTTAGTCCTGTTTCTAAATATAATAATATAATTCTACAAGTCTTATTGAAATTGCATATATATATATGCAATATATATATATATATATATATATATGCAATTTCAATAAGACTTGTATATATATATATATATATACATATATATATATATATGTATATATATATATATATATACATATATATATACTGACAGAGACAAAGACAAAGAGAGAGACAGATAGGGACAGACAGGATAGGAGAGAAATGAGAATCATCCCTTTTTTGTTGTGGCACCATAGTTGTTCATTGACCACTTTCTCATATGTGCCTTAACCAGGGGGCTACAGCAAAGTGAGTGACCGCTTGCTCAAGCCAGCTTCCTGGGGCTCAAGCCAGAGACCTTCATCTTCAACCCAGAGACCTTTGAGCTCAAGGCAGTGACCATGGGATCATGTCTATGATCTCACACTCAAGCTGGTGAGGCCGTGCTCAAAATGGATGAGTTTGCACTCAACTCCACACCTCGGGGTTTCGAATCTGGGTCCTCTGCATCCCTGTCCAATGTTCTGTCCACTGACCCACCACCTGGTCAGGCTAAAAAATATAGTTTTTGATTACAGCCACTTCTCTTCATCTCAACTCTCTTAACAAACATCTCTCATTAAGACAATGACTCTCTTTTCCCAACGTAAATCCCTACTTTCTACTTTAGTTTGCTATTACTCTTTCTCTATAAAAAATTCCTAGAACTTTTGAAAATGTAAATCCCACCAAATTATTTTCCAGTTAATAACTAAAAACAAGGCTTCTGGAATGATGTTGGGAGGTTCTTGAGGTAATGTTTATTAAGTTGGTCAAATGAAAGTAAAACAGTCAAGGCAGTCAAGTTTCTTCAATGAACATTTTATCAAAATCTTAACTGCCTTTTGGGCAGAAATTGACAAACTTTTTCTAAATATTATCTGAAGGAATCCAGAGCCAAAACAAACTATTTCCAAAAGAAAAACAAAGTTGGGCATGCACTTCTAGATATCAAGTTTATAAAAAATCATAGTAATCAAGATAGTAAAGCAATGTTATAACAGTATATATATATATATATATATATATATATATATATATATATATATATATATATATCAATAGAAAAGCATATAGTCCAGAAAGAAACTATTAAGTTTAAAGTCAATTGATTTCACCAATAATATCAAGACAATTAAATAAAAAAAGAATAGTTTTTTAAACAAATGATGCTGAGAACTGAATATTCACACACACACAGAAATAAACTCAAACCCCTCTACCATTTCATAAAAAAAAAGAACTACATACCACAATGCAAAAGCTACAACTAAAAAAATTTAGAACTTAGGAGTAAACTGTCAGGACCTTAGGCAATTATTTAAAAAACATTTTTTTTAATTTTATTTTATTCATTTTAGAGAGGAGACACTCACAGAGAGAGAGAGAGAGAGAGAGAGAGAGAGAGAGAGAGAGAAAGGGGGGAGGAGCTGGAAGCATCAACTCCCATATGTGCCTTGACCAGACCAGTGCAGGGTTTTGAACTGGCGACCTCAGTGTTCTCAGGTCGACGCTTTATCCACTGCGCTACCACAGGTCAGACTAGGAAATTATTTTTTAATATGAGAAATCACAATAACAAGTGACAAAAAAAGGAATACTTTTCTCTTTTAAAAATGTAAAAATATATATGATTTACAGAACACCAGTAGGAATGTAAATAAAACCCCACAGAGTGAAAAAAATTGTGAAAATCACATATTCACAAAGAACTTGGGTCCAAAATATATAAAAACTTTTAAAATTAAATAATTTAAGATAAATAACAAAATTTTTAAATGAGTAGATTATTACAATAGAAATTTTTTCAAAGAACATGTATAAATTACCAAAAAATGACTAAAAATGTGATAAGCACAGAACTGGAAAATTATTAGTCATTAGTAAATTAAAAATCAAAGTCCCAATTAGAAAATGCATCATATTCATTAGGATGACTATAATAAAAAGGGAAAACAATAAAATATACTGACAAGAATACATTATTATTCATAACAGATCCAAAGTAAACAAACCCAAATTTTCATCAAGGATAACAAAATGTGAAACAAACACTGAAATATTATTTAACAATTGAAAGGATCAAAGTATATAATATACAATACATCATGGGAATTTGAAAACTAAGTAAAAACAGCTAGTTGAAAGAGCATATATTGTCTGATGAAATTTAAATGAAATAGTCAAAACAAGAAAATGTAAAGAGACAAAAGCAAATTAGTAGATGAGTTGTGATCTAGAACTCAGGATTGTTTGTGGTAAGAATGCTTAATTTTTGGAGTAATGAACATATTTTGAAATTAGATTATTTTGATACAAAATAAAAACAACTGAATTATTATTTTTAATGAAAGGAATCTGTGCTATATTAATTGAATCATGGTAAAGCTATTTTTAAATATATAAAAATATATTTATTTTTGCATCTTTTCATCTCTATTGACCTTTCCATCACTCATTTTTTCTGGCCACATTGGTCTCTGTTTATCTCTGAAAGTCTCCCAACAACTGTGTATTTTTCCTTATTAATACCATTGTAGACAGTCTATGTTTTCTGCGATTAAATAACTTGACCCTTTATAGTAATTTTTCTTTAGCATTACTCAAATCCCAACATAAATTTATCAATTCATACAGGTTTTCTTTCACCATCTTATCACAATCAGGTCACTTCAACCTGTGCAATCACAACATTATCTTCATTATTCTTCAGAGGATCATTTAATTTTTTAATATGTTTGCTAGCTTTCTTCCATTAGAATGAGGGCATTATGAGTATAATAACTATGTGATTTTCATTTATGTTAGTATCTAATGTCTATTATTATACCTAACTTAAAATAAGTTTAATTATGAATAATTATAAATTGTTAAATAAATAAAAAGAGAACAGTGTCTACTGCATTAACTATGCCTACGTACTACCTAATATCTATTAGTGAATAAGAAAATGCTGGACTGTCAGTATGAACAGTAATTCTGCTGTCCGCAGTGTCTGAAAAAATAACTTTGGAAGAGGTTTTTAAGTTCTATATTCTCATTTTTCTCCACTCCAAAGTAACGGCCCTGATATCTGGTTCAAATATAATATAAGACAGATAAAAATTTTAAAGAACATAAAAGATAGGTGGTCTTTCATAAATCCTAAAATGATGTTCAAGTGAGAATGATATCTCAACATATACTGAGACACTACAAAGCAATCCTAATAATTCCTCCTCGGCTATCAATAGATTTTTTTTCTGCTATCAGGAATATCTATCTAGTCATAAAGAACAATCTGTATCTCTTTGTATAACTCTACTTCCAAACTAAGGTTAGAATTTGCTTTGCCATTGATTTTCTTTTAAGAACACTATTAACTTCACAAGAGATTATTATCTCTGTCCATCGATCTATTCACCATCAGAATTGTCTTTTGAAATATTCATGAATATAGAAAAATTTTACTTTAACACTTATTTTGAGCATTGAGTTTTTTTTCCATACAATTTTTATAAAGATTTTTTTCTTTCTTTAAACCTATAATTTAAAATGTCTGAATGAAAATGAAACAAATATACCCTTATCACAATTTAGAGTTATACAAAGGATGGTTAAGAGAACAATTTCAAATATATTGTGATATATAATTTTAGCAATAACTTTTATTCTTGCTTTACAGATCATAACTTTGAGGATCACAGATTTTAACGTCTTTGCCTATGTTCATGAATAAAGTAAGTAGAGTGCACAGGATATAAACCTTAATTTGATTAGCCTGCCAGCTACTATTAAGAATGAAAACAGACTTTGGTTTTCTTAGTTTAATCCCTTGCCACATTTCTTTTCTCTCTTGTCACTCTTCTCTTTCCCTTTTTCCCCATTTTTTATCTCACTTTATTGAACCTGAGAGGTCACCGGAGAGTTTATAGACAATCCACAGTCTTACAAATATAGTTCTTAAAATAACTGTTCTGACAACTGACAAGTTAAAATTGCGCCAAAAAAATCTGACCAAGAGACGTATAAGACAAATAATCTTCCAACTGTACCAACCACATTTTCATCAGTTAAAGATAATCAAAGTGGAAACTTGAAAAGGACACCCCAAATCACACTGACTTCTCTTTTTTTAAAACGTGAAACTCCAATCCTGCTTGGCTCTGAGCATTTGAAAGTTACTTGGCTTAAAGTGTTTGCTGAGTACATCAGCTGATTTAAATCTACAACCAAATTTCAGTAAATTTTACTGTTTTTTTTTTTTATTATTATTTTGGCCCTCCTTTTTTTTTTATTTTGTGACAGAGACAGACAGAGAGACAGAGAGATGGACAGATAGGGACAGTCAGAAGGGAGAGAGACGAGAAGCATCAATTCTTCGTTGTGACGCCATAGTTGTTCATTGATTGCTTTATAATATGTGCCTTGACCAGGGGGCTACAGCAGACTAAGTGACCCCTTGCTCAAGTGACCGTAGGCTCAACTTAGTGAGCCTTGCTCAAACCAGATGAGCCTGCGCTCATGCTGGCGACCTTGGGGTTTCAAACCTGGGTACTTTGCATCCCAGTTAGATGCTCTATCCATTACCCATTGAAGCATCCATCATCTCCAATACGCTCTACATGATGCCGTGAGAAACGGATCGTCAATTACTTTGTGTATATATGACATTCTGAATATTTTAGGACTTCATTTGGGGATTTTAAATTCTTTGAAAATAAGAACTATGACTTATTCATCTTTATTTACTTTGCAGTAGGTAGAATGTGTTGAGTGGAGAACTAATGCAAAGTAAGTGATAAACTTTAGATATTTGTTAAATTTTCTCCATATTGTTCCAATTTTAGTATATGTACTGTCGAATGAAGCACATTTGTTAAATTAAATGAGTTGAGTTTTTTTTTTTTTTTTTTTTTTTTTTTTTTTTTTACTGAAACTATATAGTTTAAGGTCATATATCCACTATGCCACTCAATGCCTGGTCAGGCACCTTGACACTTCTTAATGACAGAAAATATGTTTCATTTATTTATACATAGCAAAAACTTCCTTAGACTTAAACTCCCTTGTTCAAAGTCTATGAATAAGGTCAGATGGTTTCATAATTATTTCCTGGTTAAGTGCAACCCAGTCATAATTCTAGAAAGCATGCATTTTCAAATATTATTAGAACTAGATAGAATGAATTTTTTAAATGTTCAATATATTTTTCATCTATCTTTAGCTAATATATATTAATATATTTTTAGCATTTGTGTGGTCTTGTGTATCATGCTTTTACTATTTCCCCTCTCTAAATGCAAGAATGTAAAACCTTGAGCAGAATTCACACTTGAAAATCAATTACAGTTAGTTCTAAGAGTATCCTCAAACACTTCAAAGGTGGGATATATATTAAAACATCAACTTCCTCATAAGTATTATCATCATATGACATAATTATGTAAAAGTCCACAATAATTTTGTAAAATTTTGATTTATCATAGAGATAACATAAACTGTGATTTGTAATCATTTTTTAAAACTTCATAAAATAAGTTTAAAATGAGGTTAATAGAGTATGAGAAAAATGATATGCAAAGAGAAAGAAGAAGAAACAAGTGGATATTTATGCTTTTAACTAATCCTAGTTTCGTGTGGTAACATTTGAGTCTATTAGCAAGGATTTAAAGTGTAACCCTATGAATGTTCTAGTATTTACAATTCATGAGCCATCACAAAATATAGTCATTTAAAGTATTGAGTTGATTCATTTGGATTCATAACAATAGGAAGCATTTTTATAATTAACTATAGATATTCTTAAAGAAAATAAAAAAGCTTTTTATTAGAAGGTTTAATCAAAACAGTGATAAGAAATGATCCTCCAAAAAGAACAGATTCAAGATTATTGGAGAGATTAGAAAATAAAAATGGCTTAATTATAATTTTGAAGTGATAAAAATAAAGTCCTGGATTATGCTACATCTGGTAGCTATGTGAGCTTCAACAATCAAAAATTATAAAGAATGGTTATAAACATTGTTTAGATAATCTGAATCATAATTTTATAATATGTTTATATAATGTTAATAATAACATTTTTTGTTACTCAAAACCACTGAGTCAATCATAGCAGAATGAGAATTCCAGCACTGGTCTGTAACTTCCATTCTGAGTGTTCAAGTGAGAAAGGATTTTGGTTTTCATTTTAAAGGGTAAAATAATCTAAATTTAAAGGGTTATATTTTTAGAACATTATATTTAGCCTCATTTGTTTTAATGAATTGAAATATATGTATGTCTTAGCTTTGGCTGTCATAACATAATACCATATCGAACAGCTTAAAATAAATGTATCTCCTGAAGTTCTAGTGACCAGGAAGTCCAAGATTAAGGTGTCAATTGATTTGATTTGGCTGAGAGCTCTCTCCCTGGCTTCCAGAAAGCTTCCTTCTTGCTTTGTGCTCACATGGCCTTTCCTTGGTGCATGTGTATATATGAATAAAAAGAGATCTCTCTTTCTCTTCTTCTAAAGCCACTGATTCCATTGGATTAAGATACCATCTTATGATCTTATATAATTATAATTGTCTCCTAAAGCCTGGTCTATAAATACAGTCACATTAGGCATTAGGATTTCAACAAATAAATTTTGGGAGCACATGATTCAGCCCATTGTAAAGTACATACTGACTCTTGTCACCATGGTAGAGTCTCTAAAAAGATGCTGTCTGGGAACCAGAGAAATTCCTGAAAGATGTGTGTATTACATCACACTAACAATTTTAGAAGATCTTACATTCTTTTCTGACCATAAAATCAAATAAAACAAAGTTTGTTTTTAGATAAAATTGACCTTTCAGTGCAAAATAAATTGGCACTCAATGATCTCTTATGTAATACACAGTTCATAAGAGGAGAAATGAAGTGATTAAGGAACACTTCAAAATTAAGACTTGGCTCATAATTATTCACAAGTCAAGACCAAAACTATTAATAATGAATATCATATAAAGGAGGTTAAAGATAATGCTGGAGGAAAGTGTATCTGAGTTAATTAACAATATCAAATAAAGAGTTTTCAATGAAGAAAAAATTTAAATTTCTCATATGCTGTATATATTTCATTTATTATTTTGTTTTTGTTTTTGTTTTTTATAGGGACAAAGAGAGAGAGTGAGAGAGAGGGATAGATAGGGACAGACACGCAGGAACGAAGAGAGATGAGAAGCATCAATCATTAGTTTTTCGTTGCCATTGCAACACCATAGTTGTTCATTGATTGCTTTCTCACATGTGCGTTGACCACGAACCTTCAGCAGACTGAGCCACACCTTGCTGGAGCCAGCGACCTTGGGTCCAAGCTGGAGAGCTTTTGCTCAAGCGAGATGGGCCCACGCTCAAGCTGGCAACCATGAGGTCTCGAACCTGGGTCTTCCACATCCCAGTCCGAAGCTCTATCCATTGTGCCACTGCCTGGTTAGCCTCTTTCATTTATTAAATAATAGATTTATTGGCAAGTATATAAATTTAGCATTGTTCTGTGAGAGTCGATTCATTCAGGTTTGTTATTGCTTTTGATTCAAAATAACATAACTATTGAAATTAGATTATTGATTAATAATGCCATAGGAGTTTCCTCTTTCTTGTCATTTTAAAATAAACCTGTGAAATTTTGCATGTTAATTTACATTTGTGTGGCATTCATATCTTTAAGAATTTTCATACCACTCTGTGTTTCTAATTGAATAAAAGAATGATCAGTTTATTGATTTCTATAATTTTTTATAAAGTAGAAATTTTGATACAAAACTAAAAATAGCATGAATCACAAAAGCTGCTTTTCTGTCAATATTTTGTGCATATGAGGTAAAACCCTGAGAGAGCTAATTTTTGAACGGCAACTTCTGAGTTTATTGCTGCTCTCTCTTGTACACACATCTCCATTTAGGGATAAAATTGTAGAGATTCTCATCCAAAGTCCATCAGTATTACTCACCCAGTTTGAGAATAAACTTTCAGCTTCACATTTTATGGTGAAAAGCAATTTACAAAAGGAAACATGTCTGTCATGTTTATGGAATTTAAATCCCATTTGGGACATTGACCATTAAATTAATTAAACTGCTAAACAAAATACTAGTACTGAAGAAATGGAGAATCCCTTTTCTAAAATAGTTTCAATCAGCTGTAATTGAAAGAAAATGTTTAGAATAGACTTTTCCTTAATGACAGTTCAACCTAACACAGAAATGTTTCTACATTAACAGACCATTGACTTCATTAGTTTGTGTTTTCAAAAACACTTAGGTCATCTTTACCAAATCAAACAGAAGAGGACATTACAATTAAGACAAGTCTCTGTTTAATGCAAATGGGAAAACAAATATTTTCTAAGTCAATATTTTGAAGTATCAGGTAGAAACATGGTTGAGGCTCTTTACTAAAGTATAGCTATCTTATACTGATTTATTTTATAACACTATACATAGCTTAGTGTTGATATTATGAGTATAAAAATTATATATATTTTTAAAAAGCATTTATCTTCACACTAAAATATTTCTTGATGACCACACTCACTAAACAGTAGCTATAGACAATGAGTAAATTTTGAAATTCACCTATGTAAACATTTTGTGGCTCATGGAAAAAAGTAAAAACATACTTCCTCTAGTTTTCTAATTGGAAGTCCTGAGTAGCATAAATTTATGGTTTTGGAAGCTAATCACTTCTGTCCTGGAACTAGGAATGAAAAATATTAATTGTAATATAAATTGTAAGGAAAAGAAATTAAGCAATTTAAAATAAGGTTGAGGTAGATCTTTTCTTTGAAACACTCCCACATCATGCTCTAAAGGCAATTTGTTTGCAAATACTCATTTTTTGGGTAGATAAAATATATTATGCTCACTGTTTTAAAGATGGCGCTGCCAAGGGGAAGCCCGTTGCCCAGGTGATAACATTAGTTGCCCTGCCTTTTCTGCTTGGAATGGGCGTGATTGTATTAATATGTGTTGGGGGAGGGCTTTCACGCTAAAAGGTTTTAAAGGGAAGACAGATCACGTTGTTCCAAGAGAAGAATGATTACATTCTAGGAGAGAACAGAGAAAGAAGAGCAGAGAGCAGAGAAGAGATCAGAGTAGGGCCACGTGGAGACCAGAAGAAGCAGCTAAGATGGCGGCGTGCTAAAGGAGAAGCCGCCTGACCAGGCTGTGGCACAGTGGATACAGCGTCAGACTGGGATGCAGAAGACCCAGGTTCGAGAGCCCAAGGTCACCAGCTTGAGCATAGACCCATCTGGCTTGAGCAAAAGCTCACCAGCTTGGACCCAAGGTTGCTGGCTCCAGCAAGGGGTGGCTCGGTCAGCTGAAGGCCCACGGTCAAGGCATGTGTGAGAAAACAATCAATGAACAACTATGGTGTTGCAATGGCAATGAAAAACTAATGAATGATGTTTCTCATTTCTCTCTGTTCCTGTCTGTCTCTATCTATCCCTCTCTCTGATTCTCTCTCTGTCCCTGTAAAATAAATAAATAAATAAATAAATAAATAAATAAATAAATAAATAAGGGCAAAGCCAATTTGTGTAGAGTTTGTGCAGAGAGAAGCTGATGGGGAACAGAGGTGAATAAGTCTGGTGAGCTAGAAACCTTTGATGCTAGGAAACTCGGATAAGTCAGTAGCTTTGTGAGCACTGAATGAGTGGGTTTTGGAGCTCAGTGTGTGTTTTTATTTGCCCGCTGAGTGCAAGCCAGGATTAAAGCTAATGGCCCACCAGTTCTTGGATCCGTTGTTTCATTACCAACTGTCCAAATCAAATGCAAACCTGCATGGGCCAGGCGACTGTGATGGTGGTCATGGCTACTGGCTTTACATCATTCAAAAGTCAGTTTAAGGCATTAACTCAGTAGGTACAGAACTGACAGAACTATGCTGAACAATATCTAAGTCTGAGCAATAAACAGATTATTTTTAGTAATGAGTTATGATTTCTAAGATAACAATTGTGAAGCTAATAAATAAAATATAGTTTTTCTATTTATTATATAGTAAAATAATAGTGTGTTTTGGGAATATTGTGTCCATTACAATATCTTACAAAATTCAGAGAAATGCCATTAAACCCAATGTTTAGATATACAGGAAAAGAACTAACAAGATCAATAATATTTTTTCTGATTATTCTACTCTCTCACTTTGACTTTATGCTTGAATTTCTTTTACTTGAGATCTGAGTTAGCTGGAGTTTAGGTAAGTCTTTATTAACCATAAACAAATAATCTATTTACAACATTCAGCCACTATACTTACTTCATTTGCTTAGATTGCAATAATTTTGCATTTTAACTGAAAGTAGTTGGTATTGTTAGTTTGAACTTTTTAGATTAGGAGAAATCTAACACATAAATTAACAAAAACTGAATCTAAGAGTATCCCCAACACAAGAGTATTTCAAATATTTTTGTCAAATTTGAGATTTTTACAAAATTAAAATTTATTAGGATTTTATTTAATTATATGATTGGAAGCTTTAGATGATAACATTTCCATATTATTAGAGAAATAAACTAAATCATAATAAATATTTAGCTAACTAGAATGCATTGCTTACTAGAGCTCTTTTTTTTTCTCTACCAAACAATGTCTTCCTTCTTGTTAATTTAAACATCATTTACTACATTGTAGCATATGCAGTCACAAAATTATAGTTTATTTAGGGTATTTTTTTCTGAAAGAAAAAACATACATAGGGTTAGATAATTAGTATTATCAATGATACAAAAATGTACTAATTGAACTCTACTAAGTTAAAATATGTGAATTTGGAAGGTGTTCTAAAGTTTATCTTGTTAGAAGTTGCAATTCCTCCATTTGTGTCCTATACAAATATAAAAACATTACTTAAATTTGTACTTTAGTCTGAAGTTTCTAATAAATATTCATATATAATAAATTCAATATATTTATATTATGTGTGGAAAACTTCTTTGGCATTATAAATACCAGTAGAAACATGGTTGAGAAATCAACAAAAGTAAAATAATATATATTGGTTGTACAAATAGAACTACAGAAGATATTGTCAGGAATTTGCCATAATTTTTCAGACAGCTCAGTGTAGTCAGTGTAAAACTCACTGAGTCTGTATACGGATGTAGCATATTAGGAATATGAATATTTCAAATTTAATTTCGATGAAAAGTAATTCAGTTCAAATGCTATTTCATAGTAATGTGGTAACAGACTTACCAAAATGATTTTCAATCTGTTTCACCAGATGTTTGAAAAGAACCATTTCTAGTTTTATAGCTAGAAATGTGGGAGTAGGGGGAAGAAGTTCAAAAAATTTTATTATCATGGCTTTTAAAAAAAGAAAACATGTGCAACAGATACTGTACAGATTTTGCACTATACTACTTTCAAAGATTTCTTAAGCTTACAAAAGGTGCCGGTATTGTGGTTAATAGAAAGTGGTAGACATTCTAAACAAAGTAGCTCTGTCTACTGTGAATTATGGTTTTTGTCGATTATCTATATATCTGTATTTTATTATACCTTAAACAAAACTACATGATATTATGTTGGAAACTCCTCTTTTCCATATCTTAAAATAATTTGAAATACCTCTACTTATTCTTGAAACAGATGACTTTTCTCAGAATATTATCAACAACTTTATGCAACAAATAGTATTTTTTAGAAAGACTCTTAAATAGAATTATGGTAATTAAACAAAATAAAACAAAAACTTAAAAGATAAATTGATGTTGAAAAATGCTTGAGCATAACAAGCAACTTAGTTCTAAAAGTCAAGTCACTCAGCCTGTGCTAATAAAAAAAAATATTTTGATGAACTATTTAATAGGGTTTACCTAAGTTGTTTATAGCTAATCTTGAATGCACTAATAGGAAACTGAAGGCCTATAGTCAATGTTGGCTTTGCTCCCCTTAGATCTCATTCATAATTACAGTGGGTCTTTAATTATTCTGCTTCTCATTTTCAATTTATGATTAAGACCAACACCATCCCCCAAAGACTAAAAGGGCTGAGAGGTAGACAGGAATAAAACAAAGGACAGCAAGTCCTTTAGCTTATTGCCCAGGTGGCCAAAATAGATTTTTGTTTTCAAACTGTTTGTTACAGAATAAAAATGAAAACATATGATATAAGGAAACAAATGAGCAACTTTTCTAATGCAGGTTGGAGAAATATTTTTGTAACATTTTAAATATATTTTATTGTAAGTCTAGGAGTGAATAAACCCATGAAGCATGCGTCCATCATGCAACTTTATCCCTAACTCAGAAACTTTGTTTTCATTACTTCAGAAAAGGCTAAAATGTCCATGTTTCAAGCAGCACACATTTAAGAAAGATCAAACAATGGGAGCAAATTTTTTTTTTGTTAACTTAATTCTTATGAAGTATTATCAACAGTAGTTGTAATATTGTGAGCTCCCAATTTTATATAAGATGTTACTCTTGTTATTAGCTAAAATACTTTTGGTGATAATAAGATGATGCAGATTTAAAATTTGAGATGTTTTCAATTGACTTTAATACCTACCTCCAAAAAAATAGAGCATAAAATTACCCAATAATCTAAAGAATAAAGTGAGTTTATAAGGAATATAAAATAGTACTTATAACTTTTAAATATATTTTTATGTAACAGAAATCAATCATGTTTATTCAAATATCCACTTAAATTAATATTTTTTTATTTTTATTTTTTTTACAGAGACAGAGAGTCTGAGAGAGAGATAGGGACAGACAGACAGGAACAGAGAGAAATGAGAAGCATCAATCATCAGTTTTTTGTTGCGACACCTCAGTTGTTCATTGATTGCTTTCTCATATGTGCCTTTACAGTGGAGTTACAGCAGACTGAGTAACCCCTTGCTAAAGCCAGCACCTTGGGTCCAAGCTGGTGAGCTTTTGCTCAAACCAAATGAGCTTGTTCTCAAGCTGGTGACCTCGGAGTCTTGAACCTGGATCCTCCGCATCCCATTTCGAAACTCTATCCACTGTACCAACGCCTGGTCAGGCAAATTTTTTTTTTCTTTACAGGGACAGAGAGAGAGTCAGAGAGAGGGATAGATAGGAACAGACAGGCAGAAACGGAGAGAGAGGTGAGAAGCATCAATCATTAGTTTTTCATTGCTGTTACGACACCTTAGTTGTTCATTGATTGCTTTCTTGTATGTGCCTTGTCTGCAGGCCTTCAGCAGACTGAGCAACCCCTTGCTGGAGCCAGTGACCTTGGGTCTAAGCTGGAGAGCTTTTGTTCAAGCCAGATGGGCCCACGCTCAAGCTGGTGAGCTTGGGGTCTCAAACCTGGGTCTTCCGCATCCCAGTCCGATGGTCCATCCACTGCGCCACCACCTGGTCAGGCTGGTCAGGCAAATTTATGCCATGTTTTATGAACTACCTTCACATCCTAAACTAGAAACATCTTTGAAAGCTCTGCTTTAATATACTAATTTAATGTAATCTCCATCAAAATCCTAATGCCATTTTAAAATATATATAGGAAAAAGAAGACATCACATTTGTGTGAAACCACAAAAGACCCCAAACAGCCAAAGCAATCCTGAGAAAAAAAGAACAAAGCCAAGGGTATCATACTGCCTGACTTTAAATTAAACTACAGAGCTATGATAATCAAAACAGTATGGTATTGACAGAAAAATGTACAACAGACCCATGGAACATAATTGAAACCACATGTATATGGGAAAATAATTTTGTCAAAGGAGCCGAAACCACACAATGAAGAAAAGAAAACCTCTTTAATAAGTGGTGCTGAGAATATTGGACAGCCACATACAAAAGAATAGAACTAGATTACAGTTTGTTCCTACATGCAAAGATTAGTTCAAAATGGATCAAAGACTTAAATATAAGATCTGAAACAATAAAATAAATAAAAGTAAATAAAGGTACTAAATTTATAGACTTTGATTTTGTATGAATTTGACCCTAAAGGCAAATGAAATAAATGTAAAAATTAATTAATAGGACTATATCAAACTAAAAATCTTCAGCATACCAAAAAAACCCAACAACAACAACAACAAAAAAAAACAACAACTGCAAAACAGAAAGGCAATCAACAAAATGGGAGATGGTATTTGCTAACAACAGCTCTGCAAGAGATTAGTATCCAAAATATATAAAGAACTCATGCAACTCAATATCACACAAACAAACATTCCAATTAAAAAATGGATGGAGAATCTGAACAGACACATATTTCAATATGACATACAAACGGCTAACAAATATATGAAAAGGTGGTCAACTTCACTAGCTAGTAGGAAATACAAATCAAATCTACAATGAAATATTGTCTCACATCTTCTAGAATGACTATTATCCACAAGACAGGTAATAACAAATGCTGGAGAGGCTGTGGAGAAAAAGGAACCCTCATTCACTTCTGGTGGGAATGTAAATTGGTGTGGCTGCTATGAGAGACATTATGGTGGTTTCTCAAAAAATTATGAATAAAATCGCCATATGAGCCAGCAATCCTTCTCCTGTTTATCTACTGGAAAAACTCAAAAACATTTATTCACAAAGATATACGTACCCTTATGGTCATTGCAGCACTATTCAGTGTCCAAGACATGGAAACAACCAAAATGTCATTTGATAGATGACTGGATAACGAAGATGTGTTAAAGGTATTCTATGAAATACTACTCACCCATAAGATAAGAAAAAATACTGCCCTTTGCAACAACATGGATGGATCTTGAGAATATTAAGCTGAAACTCACAGACAGAGAGAACAATATGTGGTTATCAACGGGAAGGGATTGGGGGTTAGTAAGAGGTAAGGGAGGGTAAACATATGATGATGGAAGGTTATTTGACTTTGGGTGGTGAGCACACAATGCAATCTACAGATTGTGTAACATGGAAATGTATGCATATTAACCAATGTTACCACAATAAATTTAATTTTAAAAAATCTGCTTCAAAGTACTCTTATTGATCAATGTCACCCTGTTAAGTTTAATTTTTTAAATAAAATAAAAGAAAACCATATTAATTTTAACAGAAGAGAAATGAAAAAATCCCAACAAAGCATTAGAATATAATTAGACTTTAAGAAAAGCACATATGTTTGACTCTTTAGTGATATGAATAATGAAATAGGTTTAAGAGCTTAACAGAACAGCATAAAGCAGTGAGGATAAAGCTGAAATCTGTTGAGCAAATAACGTTATATTAATGTCTATCAGGAAAAACAAAAAAATAACCAAAAAATAACATAGAAACGTTTTAAAATTATTTGTTTTATGATGAGATCTAAAAGAATAAAATATTGGGCATTACTCATACATATAAAAGGCTGGTGTGTACCCATTTGATGCCCTAAATTGCATCCCTGTAGAACTGGCAAAATTTCTCTGGTCCCCTTTAAGTGTTTGGATCAGTTCAATGAGTAAATTATGGATCCTTCTAAGCCTTGATCTTAAAATAATCTAGTCATTTTGTCTTTTCTGATATTGTAATGCCCTGATAGAAGTAATCTTTCTCTTATCTAAATTCTGATAGCACTGTATTTATAAGCCTCTCACTGCCTTCCATTGTCTTATTCTGGAGAGTTATATAACATTGTGAGTAGAATGTCAAGGGTCCTCACAACCTTTGATAGAAAGGAGGCCTGATGAACTAAGTTAACTTCACTTTAGTTGGCATGTTACCCCATCATGGACACTGCTGAATCTCAAGTTTCTCAACTTTTGAAGTCTTCAGCCCTAAATTATTGTGATGCCAAAAAACACAGCTGTTTGTGACAAACAAGCAGTTGTGAGCGACTTCAAAGGACATTCATAATAGTCATATTTTCTATGAATATCTGAGATCATAACCAAAAAACCCTGTGTTTCATGATGATGATCAAAGTAATTAGTTAAAATAGATTATGAGTTTCTATTGTGTCAAATATTAAAAACCTGTAAAAAACCTTTTTCTTAAGCCTATAGAAAAATGTATGAAACTACAGATAAAGTATATTGAGTATTATTTTTCAAGACTCATTTTTTATCCAGAACTGGCATCCTGACGACTTGTACATTCTTTTTTTTTTTTTTTTTTACAGGGACAGAGAGAGTCGGAGCGAGGGATAGATAGGGACAGACAGATAGAAATGGAGAGAGGTGAGAAGCATCAATCATTAGTTTTTCGATGCCTTTGCAACACCTTAGTTGTTCATTGATTGCTTTCTCACATGTGTCTTGACCATGGGCCTTCAGCAGACCGAACAATCCCTTGCTGGAGCCAGCGACCTTGGGACCAAGCTGATGAGCTTTTGCTCAAGCCAGATGGGCCCGCGCTCAAGCTGGCGACCTCGGGGTCTCGAACCTGGGTCTTCCTCATCCCAGTCCGACGCTCTATCCACTGCTCCACCGCCTGGCAAGATTTGTACATTCTTTTAGTGACCTGATATTTTAAGGACATCAGAGAAATCCTCAAAAATACAAAGGACATGAAAGATATTGGAGTGCTGCACACTTGACCCTAAATATCACAGTTATAAATTGTGCCAAAAAAAAAGCCTCAGTAAGTCTTTTTATTTGAAAAAGCATAAAAAATAAATCTAATTTGCTAAATAAAATTAACAAAGTAGTTTTTAAATTATGCCACTGGACACTGCCTATTTTCTGTTCTGTGTGGTATAGAAAATTATGAGGAAAAATAATTAGAAGGGAACATCTATGCTATAACTGGGATGTACCCTAATGTACTAAGCAACTATAATATGGAAATGTATAATTTTTTTTAATACATCTGCTCAATGATTCTCACAGTCATGATAAACTTTGATATTAGATAACAAGATTCTCTTTATTTTGAATTCTTCTAAGAGAGTAAGACAGAGAGATTGCCAATGTTATATGACAATTGAAGAATAGTATAATATATCTAAAGTTATATACATAAGATAAATGGTATGTACTGTATGTATGTTTTATTCTCACATAAAAATCTGAGTAAGAGTTTGAATTACCTTGAGTGCTCTCATCTAGAATGTAAATTAGAACCAATAAGTAACGTTAACTGAACTATGTGAGTATCAGCAATTTTCACTGGCCAAGTCCTAATGATAATATGTTGAGTTTGTTGACCATCACTCATTGTACTCTGTCAGAAATACAAAAGAGGGTAATGGAGAAGTTATCTTACAAAAATAAAAATGCAGAATTTTGATATCTCCTAAAATTTTCTTCTCTCTTTCTACTTTCAGAGCTGACTTTTTCATGCACAGAAAGCACATTCCTTCTTTCTCAAATAAGATTCTGCTTTGTCTGCAATTTCTGTAGTTGATTAAGTTTCATATCACTCCTTGAGTGGCTCAGACAGGGTCAAAAAGTGGTTCATCACATGTACGATACACACTGTGTTTTCTTCTTTTTTATTTATAATGTGCAGAGCAAGAACAGGATGACAGAACAAGATGGCTATTTCTCTTATTAAATCAAAGAGGAAGTCTTGTTTGCCTACCTAAGGAATTTTGGAAAGTTTATTACAAATTTATATTCTTGTTCTTTCTAATAGGCTTAAAATAACTGTTCTCTTTCATCATTCTCCTTTTTGCCCTTCTGTCTCTAGTCACTTAACTGGTATAAATGTATAGAGTTGGAAAGCTCAAACTGGGTCATATCCCAAAGGAACTCAAGTTCAGAACCTTTTCTTTTCCCCTTTTATATCATCTATGTTTTATGATGGTCATAAGAGGATTGATAAATGTGCCCCTTCCTGGGATAGTAGGTTAACACAATACAATCATTCCTTTTCTTTTATCACCATATGTATTAAAACTTGCAGCAAAAAGTAAAATATATTCCATATTGACTAGAAAAATCTGACCAGTTTTAAAATCTGGTAATAAAGTTATAACACAGTTATAAGAATTTTTGCAAATGCAAAATAGAAAATTCTAGCAATGGCATCATTAAATTACATTGCTCCAAGACATTGACTCTCACTTTATTCAACTGCTACTTCTGTGAGGAAGTCAGTTAACTAACTACACACAAAAGTTGTGAAATATCATGGCCAACCTTGGAATATCCTTAGGTCTCAACAGGCTTGTCCATTTCAGCTTACTATACCTTGAAACAAAAACTTCAATTTCTGATTCTCAGAAATCCTTGAGGATTCACTAAATCAAAATATTTTGTGAAACAAAAGATTCAGTGAATCAAAATATTTTATAGATATCAACTATGCAAGAGAATGTATAGGAATAAACAAAACAGAACCTTAAGAAAGAGATTCATACTACTTTTTAAATTTTAATTTATTGTGTTTACATAGATTCTAGTGTCTCTCCAAATGCATCCCCCCTCTCTCATATTCCCCTCAACATCTCTCTTGACCCCTTTCAACAGCTCCATCCCCCCTTCCTTCAAGTTTAATTCTATTCCTCAGTTCACATTGTTCCTTATATTCCATAAATGAGTGAAGTCGTATAGGATTTTTCTTCCTCTGCCTAGCTTATTTCACTTAACATAATAGTTTTGTACAGATAAAGACAAATTGAACAGAATAACAAGACAAACCACACAATGGGCGAACATATTTGACAATATGTCTGATAAGGGGTTAATAACCAAAATTTATAAAGAAACTGTAAAACTCAACTCCAGGAAGATAAACAATCCAATCAAAAAATGGGCAAAAGAAATGAATAGACACTTCTCCAAAGAGAATATACAGATGGCCAATAGACAGATGAAAAAATGTTCAACATCTCTAATCATTAGAGAAATGCAAATTAAAACCACAATGAGATACCACCTCACACCAGTCAGAATAGCGCTCATTAACAAAACAACACGTGATAGGTGCTGGCAAGGATGTGGAGAAAGAGGAACTCTCTTGCATTGCTGGTGGGAATGCAGACTGGTACAGCCACTGTGGAAAACAGTATGGAGATTCCTCAAAAAGTTAAAAATGAAAATGCCCTTTGACCCACCCATCCCAGTTTTAAGAATATACCCCAAGAACACCATATCACTGGCTCAAAAAAAGAAATGCACCCCCATGTTTATGGCAGCATTGTTCACAATAACAAAGATCTGGAAACAGACCAAGATTTTGTCAGTGGATAACTGGATTAAAAAGTGGTGGTACATATACACAATAGAATACTATGGGGCCATGCAAAAGAAGAAAATGCTACTTTTTGCAACAACTTGGATTCTTACTACTTTTAAGGGGTTGACTTCTTTATTATTTTTCAGGGACAGAGAGAGAGTCAGTGAAAGGGATAGATAGGTACAGACAGGAACGAAGAGAGATGAGAAGCATCAGTCATCAGTTTTTTATTGGGGCACCTTAGTTGTACATTGATTGCTTTCTCATATGTGCCTTGACGATGGGCCTTCAGCAGACCGAGTAACCCCTTGCTGGAATCCAAGCTGGTGAGCTTTTTATTTTTTTATTTTTTGCTCAAGCCAGATAAGCCCACAATCAAGCTGGCGACCTCAGGGTCTTGAATCTGGGTCCTCCGCATCCCAGTCCCACACTCTATCCACTGCACCACCACCTGGCAGGCTAAGGGGTTGACTTTTAATATGAGTACAGAAATTCATGAATTTTAGCTTTTGTTCTATGAAAATTCAATTCAAGTGTTTTAAGGTTGATTTATTTACTCAATATGTTTTTATTGAACACCTATTTGCCAAGAGTTATTTGCCTCTGTATGTGCCCTAGCTAGAGATCAATCCCACAATCTTGGCCTTTTGGGGTGATGCTCTAACCAAATTAGCTAGCTGGTGAGGGCCAAGAAAGTAACATTTTAATTAAAATAAAAAGATACATTAGACATTCAAATGATGCATTGTATATAGATGAAAAGAACACCCTCAGCACAGGGAACAGAAAGTACTATGAGAGAACAAGGCACATTCAAGAAAGTGAAAGGAAAGTCTGACAAGGCAGTGACCTAGTGGATAGAGCATGAGTGGGATGCGGAAAGACCCAGGTTCGAGACCCCGAGGTTGCCAGCTTGAGCGCAGGCTCATCTGGTTTGAGCAAAAGCTCACCAGCTTGGACCCAAGGTCGCTGGCTCGAGCAAGGGATTACTTAGTCTGCTAAAGGCCCATGGTCAAAGCACATATGCGAAAGCAATCAATGAACAACTAAGGTGCCGCAACAAAAAACTGATATTTTATGCTTCTCATCTCTCTCATTCCTGTCTGTCTGTACCTATCTATTCCTCTCTCTCACTCTCTGTTTCTGTAAAAAATAAAAATAAATAAATAAAGTGTAAGGAGATGAGTATAGATGTTATACAAAGAGTAGAGGTTTGGTGCACTATGAGAATTGAGAGGTAGGTGGCAACCAATGAAATGTCCCAGATGACCTATGAGCGCTTAAGTCCTCTACTTAGTAGTCTTTTTTTTATTATTTATTTTTTTTATTTCCTACTATCTTTCTAACACAGGGGTCAGGAACATTTTTGGCTGAGAGAGCCATGAACACCACATATTTTAAAATGTAATTCCGTGAGAATCATACAATTAACACTAAATACAAGTAAATGTGTGCATTTTATGCAAGACCTACACTTTTAAAGTAAAATAAGCCTCTGAACTATCTTTAATAACGTTGTTATGCTGTTGCTAACCAATGATGAATAAAATACTTCTTACCATTAATGTGACTTCTGGTGCTGCATGGTTTTGCTTATGGCGTTGTAGTCTGGTTGATACGTGGTGAGGTTAAGCTTCATGCAGGCGTTGTGACTTCCATACATTAAACATGATCTTAGGTTGGTCTTAACGTTCTTCAGATGTGAGAAAGACTGCTCACATGCATATGTAGAGCCAAACATTGTCAGTACAGCACTAGTCACACACTGCAGTGTGTGGTATGTGATGGAAAGTGCGTTCTAAGTTTTGACAATCAGCTGGTCCCTGGGTTGAAGTTTTTTTCATTTCTCCCCACTTGTGTTTGCTCGCCAGCTCTGCTTGCTGTTGTGCAAGTCTTTCCAAATCTTCATTCAGTGACTTGAACTTTTTCACCCACATGTCTGAGGCCTTCAAGTTAGCAGCTTGTAGCTCAAATATCTGATGGAGACACTGAGGATGTAACGCAGGTCGTCACTGTACGTTGCATACTCGTGTGGATGGGTGATGAACTTAAAAAGACGACAGCGCTCACAAAATTCTCCAAAGCGCTCTTTGAATGACTGCAGGAGATTAGATGTGAAGCCTGCTAGCTGCTGGAGATCAAGATATTGAGCAGGGTCACTTGTTGTGAATGCATCTTTAAAGTTTCCCAGTTTTTCAAAGTGTAGTAAACGACCTGTTTTAATGTCAGTGATGAAGAGTTCCAGCTTGTTTTCAAATGCAAACACTGCTTGTTGAAGGAATAAGACTGTATTTCCGACTTCTTACATTTTCACATTGAGCTGGTTCAGATGTTCAGTCATGTCCACGAGATAGTAGAACTTCAGGAGCCACTCAGTGTTAGTTAACTCAGGATGCTCGACGTTTTTTATTTCAAGAAAAGTCCGGATTTTGTTCAGACAAGCCGCGAAATGGCTGAGCACCTTCCCTCTTGACAACCAATACACATTGCTGTGCAGAAGCAGACCAGGATAATTATTCCCAGCTTCATCCAGCAGTGTTTTAAACTCACAATCATTTAAAGCTCGGGCAACAATAAAGTTGACCACCCGAATGACCAGCGACATCACCTCATCTAAGATGCTAACCACACATCTGAGCACAAAGTGCCTCCAGATGTAGGATGCAGTGAAAACTTAGGATGGGTCTTTTTTCATGTTCATAAAGAAGCTCTATGAATCCTTTGTTTTTCCCCACCATGCACAGAGCACCATCAGTACACACCGAAATAAGTCACCTTGTTGGGTTCAAACATGGAGTTGCTGCTGACTAGCTTGCACTCGGCACAGTAGCTCTTGACATGCTTTCTTCCTGCTGTATCCGCTGGATATTTTGATGCAAATATAGTATGGCGTGTGTCAAAGTGCTGCTTTATATTTGACCATTTCATCGATACAATTTTATCATTGCATATTAGACACACTGCAGAACCTGCTCTCTCCACAAAGTCGAATTCCTCTGTCTATTCCTGCTGCAAAGTATGATACGCCTCATCTTTTTTGTTTTAGCCATCTTCTTCGTCAAAAGGGTTTCTGCAATTAGCTAGTTGACTACTTGATTAAAAGGAGGGAAGTTTACTTCCTGACCTCACAATGACCCATGTACGTTATGCATTATCCAATAAAAATTTGGTGTTGTCGTGGAGGACAGTTGTGATTGGCTCCAGTCACCCGCAACCATGAACATGAACGGTAGGAAATGAATGGATTGTAATACATGAGAATGTTTTATATTTTTAACGTTATTGCTTTTTTTATTAAAGATTTGTCTGTGAGCCAGATGCAGCCATCAAAAGAGCCACATCAAACTCGCGAGCCATAGGTTCCCAACCCCTATTTTAAGTCATGACTCTCAATCTCTCATCTAGAATATTGAAATTATTTCTTAGTCAACAGTTGCTATTTATTCAGGATTCTCAAATTCTTTCTCTTTCAACCTATAAGTTATCTTGTAAAAACAGAAATCTTTGTCTGTAATTAAAATCCATCAAGGTCTTCAACTGCTCTGGAGATAGTGAGTCAAATCCTTCTGTGAACAATTTTGCCTATGGTCCTAATGTATTACTAGTTACTGCTTTCACGATTCAAAATGCAGAAATAAATATATATTTCCAATCTACCTTAAATCCTTTCAGGGGTTGATCAATTCTTGCATCACCGTTCTTATCTTCTACCTTTCTCTTTTTTCTTCTTTTTCCAAGTAGAAGGAGGGGAAATAGAGAATTCTACAAGTGCTTCCAATCAGGACCTACATCGCAACCCCTCTCTGAGACTGATGCTCTGTTTATCTGGGCCATTCTTGCAACCAATCTTTTTTAACACCTGAGGCAAGGCTCTAATAGAGTCATCCTTAGTGCCTGGGATGATGTGCTTAAATAAATTTAGTCATGACTGCAGGAGGAGAAGAGAGAGAGAAAGAGAGAAGAGAGAGGGGGAGGGGTGGAGAAGCAGTTGGTCCTTCTCCTATGTGCCCTAACTGGAAATTGAACCCAGGACATATACACACTGGGCTGGTGTTCTACAATTGAGCTAAACAGCCAAAGCCTCTCTAACCTCTCTTATTCTTGCTGTATTCACACACTGGATTTTATATTTTTCACATGCTCTTTTTCTCAGAATGCTTGGCCATGCTTTGTCTTCTGTCCCCTCGTAGCTGCCTCTGATGGCTCATACTTGTAAAATTCAACACAAGTCGAGTTTTAAATACTAAATTCATACTAAATTTTAAATAAAGCATTAGAAAACAAAACAAAAACAATAAAAATGTCTTGTCTCATCACATACTTCTTATATTTGATAAAGATCTGGCCTTAGACTAAATTAGATACCGCTGACATGAATTCTTATAGTTCTCAGAATGGAACTTATATTTAAATAACAAGTTGCATAATTAATTGTGTTTTAATCAATTTTTCTTAGGCAGAATATAAACTCTATTATATCAGAACGAGGTCTTTCTTATTTCATATTTGTCTTCCTTTGAAGACTAAATATTCCTGAGGACAAGAATTGTCATCTCTCTCTTTTTCACTGTGTTTCTTCAAGGATCTAACACTGTGCTTGGCAGATTGAACCCTCTCCATGAATATTGCTGCAGAAAAAATGAAGATATATTGAAGGAGAGAATGAGACACTCAGTGTCTCCAATTAGGAAATGTAAGTTTCATTCTAAGTCAGAAAATGTTGATGAGCTGATTTTCTATTTTAAGGGGAAAATGATGGGATTATTTACTAAGTAGTTCCTAGAGTATGACACAAAGTGGTGTAAAATGAGCAAGGTTTGCTTATTCAGTGACAAGAAAAAGCTTAATAAAGCCTATATTGAGCTTCAGCAAAGTGGTGGTGAGCTGCTTCCCAAGTAAACAACAGATGATAAATTGTATAACCGCAATATGGGGGAAACTAGTCCTGCCATCAGACATCATTGTGTAAAAGAAATTGGTAAAGGCATTCTTAAATACAGCTCTGGAAGGTCTCTCTAACTTGCAGTACATCGAAAAACACTCAGAATCAGGAAGGAACATGTTCTTCGTGAAAGATTTATGCCCAGTTCATTTCTATTACTTAGCCAAAGTTGATGTTTAAATTATTTTTCAATTGACATAGATTGATAACTTACATTTCGTAAACTTGTTTGTGTGTGTTTGAATCCAAAATTTTCTCTCTAGTAATGGGGGTAATTGAAGCAGTAATTAGTGGGGACTATGAGGCAAGGTATAATTCTAATGGAAAGAGAATTATTTCTCTTTGCAATCTTAAAAATATTTACATTACAGAAATAGTAAACCTAATTATAAAATGCTTTAATACTATACAGCAAACTATTCTGACCATTTTTTAAAATAAATGTTATGCTATCTAATAGTTCTCACACATGATTTTAGTTACTTTCAAAGTTACTAATACAATTGCATCCTAAACGTCATCTGCAATTCAAGCTTATATTTACCTAATTGGCCTGGAAACAGAAGCTGAGACATAAGGTAGCCAAATTAAATATTTTCAATTAAAAGAAATAGGTTATAAAGTCACATACACACACACACACACACACACATTGTGAAATGAAACAGTTTTTTCATAGTTTCTTTAAACCACACTATTTTTTATAAATATGTGATTCTCTGAAAGATAGAATAAATCTTTGATTTTTTTGAAATGTGCAAATTCTCTATTGCTTTGACAATCTTACTTTTCTTTAAGCCATCTCTTTAACAAAAAAATATCTCCTTGCCTGATGAAATTGTAACATTAAATTCTGCCTGTTAAAATCTTCTTAAATTAAGGCAAGAGAAAATATATAAAAAAGCAAATGAATTTACTATGAATTAAAACACACTCCATATATATATATATATCTTTAGTGAGAGGAAGGTAAGGGAGACAGAGACAGACTGCTGCATGCATGTGCCCCTACCAAGATCCATCTAGCTAACTTACTAGGAGGTGATGCTCTGCCCATCTGGGGTATTATTCCGTTGCAACCAGAGACATTAGAGCCTGAGCCTTAGGCCATGGAGCCATCCTTAGTGCCTGGGGCCAACTCGCTCTAATTGAGCAATGGAGTGCAGGAGGGGAGGAGTAGAGAGAAAGAGAGAGAGAGAGAGGGAAGCAAGAGGGGGAGGGATGGAGAAACAGATGGGTACTTCTTTTGTGTTCCCTAATCCAGAATCAAACCCAGGACAGCCACATGCTGGGCCAACACTCTACCACTGAGCCAACAACCAAGGCATTGTTATATCTTAATAAAGAGAAATAAGCATTTTTGTATGACTGATGGGTATACAACATAATGAATTGTACAAATGCTATAGAGATGTATACCTGAAACTTATGTACATTTATTGATAAATGTTACCCCATTAAATTTAATTTCTAGATAAAAGAAAGAAAGTAAAAAAATATGTACTTTAAAAGTTTTTGGAGATACATTATCTTAAGTAATCTTTCATAGTGATTTGAATCTATCACTTTATTCCTTCTCACATTTTAATCTAATTCTGTTCATCACTTCAGAACACTCGGGGAAAAATCTTCGTCTTATTTCTACAGCACTGTTTATACTACCATCCACACATTCAGATCACCATGAAAGCAGTCAAGCAAACAAACCAAAAGAACACAAAGAACTTTAAAACAATAGCAACACAAACAGAAAATTTGCTTTGTTCTCTACACAGTGTACAGCTATTTAGCGTCTTGCTGACACTCTTTCTAAATTCCATTTTTACTGAGCTTGATGCTGCAGTAACACTTGTAGTTCTACAACTAACTGTGCTTCTAATTGTCTTGCTCTTAAATCTGCATATTTACTCTGCCAGAAGCAATCCTCCTCCCCTTTCTCAACCATCATCAGGCTAAGTAATATTCAGCGTTCATTTTTCCAGTTAGAGGTGGATTTTTCTTCAGTCCTCCTGTAAAATTACTGTTCCAAGTCAGTACCACTCTATGTTTCTGTCACAGAACAGAAAGAGTTGTCCACCCACACTGGTGGAGATGCACTCTAGACACCAAGCATTGCAGTGGAGAAATATTGGCTATTTTATTAGAAATGACTCAATCCAGCAGAACAGAAAGCTAATGCTCAAAAGCCTGAGTTTCTCCATAGCATGTAGGTTACAAATATTATAAGGCAAAAAAATAAAATAAAATAAAAATCTCTTGATTAGAGGATGCAAGGTTTGTCAAGAGTTGACTGGCTGCTGGTGAGGTAAAGATAATAAACCATTTCTTCAAGTCAAGAGGACAGTTCCGAGATCTGTACCATTGTCCTTATGTCTCGTTTCAAGAGAAAGTAGCCAGGGAGGTCTTTCCACTTGAGGGCTTAGAGACTAAAACATAATTTTGGTCACAGTGTGGTCTTTAGCCTGCCAAAGTTCCAGACTTTTTGACCATTAGGTCTGGGCTATTACCTTCTGTGCTCTCCTCGGTGAATGTTGATTATGAGGGAAAAGGGAGGTCTATGAGAGAGTGCTGTAAACCAGCGCAGCTAGTAATTGTCCAGGTCCTGAGTGAGAAAGTGTGGAATGAATAAATAAACTCAAGAGAGAAAAAGAATGGGATTGGGAGGCCTCTGCTAGCTAATGGCAAGCCAGAGCAAGGCAAAGCCCCCTGTCTGCTTTATTATATAGTGCAGAGCCATATGCAAATAAGGAAGTCTCCTATACAGCTGAGGCACAAACAGGAATTCTCTTACAGCATCCATTTAAGGCATAAACAGGAGTCCCCTCACCATGCATAACTAAAATCAACCAGCATCAGAACAAACAAAGGGTGAGGGGAAGGGCATGTAAATTGCCTCTAGCAACTTAAGTAAGTAGGGATGGGACAAGTAGAAACACTCAACTTCATGGCCAACATGGAGGTGTGGGGAAGAGCTTAGCCTTTAGCAATTTTATTAAGTAAGGTGGGGGGATGGATAGCAAGAACCTTGTCAGCTTACTGCCAGTCCCTCACACCTCTGTCCCCCCAAAATCTAAACCACAAGGACTCTGTCAGCTTGCAGTCTCCCTCATATCTCCCTTTTTTATTTTTTAAATTTTAGCTCCTGTGCTGAGATTTGCACTCATCTGATTTCCTGGATTCCAATTTGGAGGCAGACTGGAAAAATACAAAATAAACACATGATCAATATAGCCCATGCTAACAGATACCAAAATAAGTGTATTAATATATTGAAGGGATTAAAGCCTTTTAGATCATTAAGCAAATTCTTAGCCATTATAGTAGGATCTATAAGAGATTCTTTGCTGTTTTGAATGTCCTTTATATGTTGATTCAATTTCGCCAAGTCCATGTTGACACCATCACCATTTCACATTCCCAACCCCACTTCAGTCCCATTGAGAACTGTCACAAGGATTAAGAGTGACACCAGGAAAAGTTCGCATAGCACTAGAACTGCTGTCACTTTCTCTCTATATATAGCTGGTTTCCAAGGTCCATGACCACTGCTTTCCAGTGCAGTAAGCTTTTGCCTAAAACTTAATGGGCATTCTGGATCTCTGAAACCAGGTTGCTTTCTAGGGACTGATGCCAATCGATGATGAGTCTTCATTCTCCTTGTTCCTCAATGGCATTCAAAGAGGACCTGCTGATGACAAAATTGGAATGTACCCTCTCTCCCAAGTTAGTAACTTTGCCACTTAGGGCCAGCTAATATACTTAAGTACAACATGAGGGACTTAGGCTGTTGCTTGGCTAATATAAAATGTCTCTCATCTGCAGTAAATCCTGAGGAGGAAATGTTTTTACCACATATGCAGGAGCATTGTCAGTTTTAATCATTTTAGGAAGTCTTAAAATAGAAAATGCATACAAACAGTGAGCTATAACATGCTTAGCAGACTCACCTGTTCTGGCAGAGGCTTCCAAAAATCTAGAAAAAATATCCACTGTAACGTGGGCAAAGGATTGTTTGTGAAATGAGGATATATGAGTAACACCGATATGTCAAAGTTTCCCTGGGAGGAGTCCCGGAGGCTTACTTCCGAACAAGGGGACATACTGTAGCATAGGACACCCTGGGCAGGACCCAACAATCTGTTGTGCAGCCTCCTGAGCTGAAACTGTTTATGCAGGGCTGCAGCATTCTGATGATGAATAGTATTAGACTGAATTGCCTGATCTACTATGGTTATTCCAATAATCTTCTCTTGGGTGGCTTCATCAGCAAGGGCATTCATTCCCTTGTGCTAAAGCTCTAAGGAGCATATAATGACCTCGAATATGTCCTAAAAACATGGAGCTTTATGCTGACATACAAGTTTTTGAAGGAGGAGAAATTATTGAAATAGTTTCTCATCTGCAGTTGTCCCCCAGACGGCAGTCTCTCTAGTGGAAACAACCATAAGCATATATTTGCTGCCTGTATAGAGATTAATGGAAGAATGTGGCAAAGGCTGAAAAACCATGATAATGGAATGTAATTCTACCCTTTGAGCTGATTTTAAGGTGACTGTTTCAGTATAGACTTATCCATTAATTACTAACCCTGTTATTCCTGAGCTGGTCCCATCAGTAAAGACAGTCTTTAGCAACTTAATCAAGTGAGGTGGCGGGATGGGTAGCAAGGACTTTGTCAGTTTACTGCCAGTCCCCCCACCTCTGTCCCCCCAAAATCTAAACTGCAAGAACTCTGTCAGCTTGCAGTCTTCCATAAGGGAGGTTTAGAGAGATGTGATTTCCAGAGCTAAGATTTAAAATTATGTTTAATCAAAATCATAAGGACCTTCAGGTTCATCTCAGTACACTTAATTTGTCATATTTTCACTTATAAAATCCATTTAAATGAATAGAGGGAGTAGATTATTTTACTGTTGAATTATATGTATATGCTAAAGTCATGCTTTAAACTATATTGAGTGACAGTGATTATCCAGCTTGATGTCCTACCAGGTGATTTTCTGCTAATGCTTTTCACTTGATTCAAACTTTCTGTCCTTTATGCTGGTGCTTTTCACAGCACTTCAGAAAATTATTTACCAATAAAGCTCTTCTTTACTGCTATGTACCTCAGATAATATATATTTATTGAACTAAAAATCATACTTTCTTCTTCTTGAATTTTTCTGTTAATTGCAATAATATGATGATGTTAGGAGTGTCAAGTATCAAATTATATTTGTGTTATATTTTCAAGTAATGTATGTTTTGTGTTCGTATAAATTGCAGCCTTTTTGAGGTAAATAAAACCTGGGACATAAAGAGGTGAACTTTCTGTGATTTCTTTATGGTATCACAAACAAACCTGTGTAAGAACATTTCATTAAGTATATGATTAATATGTGTTAACTTTCAAAATTTTAAGTTTTATTTATGAGAAATTAATATGAACCACCTACTTGCATCTATGTGAAAAGGTAACATATTGAATGAGTCTTTTCATGTTGATATCTCACAACTAGTCAGTTGGAACAAAAGCATAAAACTTACATAAAAGTGGTTAGCTTAGAATTAGCAAATGTTATGATGTATAAATGCATTTTCTGGGCTGTTGTTCAGGAAAAGGAAAATAGAGCAAAATTATATAGGTAAAGAGAAGAAAAAGACTAGCCTTCAGGGAGGCTCAAATAATACTTGCAGAATAAAGTGCTAGTAAAAAAACAATTACACAAAAACAGAGCTTTAAAAATATGTGTAAATCAACCTTTCAGATTGAACTTCTGGATAAATGAGAACCCTGTTCACTACATAAGTTTCTATTACTTTACTAGACAGACAATGACAGAAACTGAGACTACAAAGTGAAAAGCTGCAGTATCCATCAAGGCTAATTTTAATGCAACTATTTATAATAATATTTTCTTAAAGAGAGAGTCTTTTTAAAAATTTGTATTAATTGATTTTAGAGAAAGAGTGCAAGGTAGACAAAGATAGATGATAGATAATAGATAGATGATAGATAGATAGATGATAGATAGATAGATAGATAATAGATAATAGATAGATTTATTGACCCACTAACTTATGCATTCCTTGGTTGATTCTTTTATGTGCCCTGATCAGGGATCAACCCACAAACCTTGGCATATCAGGATGATACTCTAACCAAATGAACTTCCCAGCCAGAGCTATACTAAGATTTTCATAAAAAAATATTTTTGAATATAAAAAAGTATGAATTTTAATCATATAAGTAAACTTAAACTATTAGTGCATGAAAAGACATGTGCTCACTAATATGTGTATAAGCCTCAAGAAAACCAACAATGAGAACAGGTTCTAAAAAGAAAAGAAAGGAGGAGGAAGAGGTAGAGCACAAGGGGAGAGGAGACAACGTTGAAAAAGAAGTAAAAGGAAAAGAAAGAATATTTAATATTAGGATGCCATAATGAAGACTGAACCTCTAAAATGAGTGAGATATCATGGCTTTTTCCTAGTCAAATCAACTTCTTGCTATTTCATAGGAATCTTCTATTCACAATTAGATAGATAAAGAAAATTAACTGAAGAGCATTAAATAGTTTTTGGATTATGTTGAAGTGAATCCAATTTTAATAAAGGAGACTGGCAAGGACCATACAATAAAGTTATTGCATATGAATAGCAACAAAAGGAAATGGGAAGATTTGCTTAGCAATAACGGTTGCTCTTACCCATGGGAAAGGAATGAATTACACGGACACTAAGGGTCACTGAGGGACTTAACTAGAGAGAAAGTGGTGCACAAAGAGGCACTTGATTTTAATTTGACATAAGTAACAAATTTTCAATAGAAAAGTTGTATAAAATAATATGCACTGCCATGTGAGGCAATAACATTTACATCATTGATGTATCCATTTATTTCTTTATTGAAATAACATTTAAAGAATATCAACTAATACACATGTATGATGAGGGAAAAAATGCAATTCTGACCTTTCAGAAGCATAGAATGTAGTGAAAATATAACAATATTAAAAAGATATTAAAAATTAAATTAAATGTGTATGTAGGACAGTATGCACAGTCACTTTGTAACCAGATGGGCTGATTTTAATTCCCAGCTTAAGCACCTATTTGCCTTTGGAGAGGTTAAAAACAATTCATATGAGTGTCTACGTTTCATCTGCATAACTGGAATAACAAAATTATTATAAAATGAAATGATAAATGTTTAATGTGTTTTGCACAGAGACTGGGATCTGAAAAAGAAACAATCGGTACTTGTTTTCTCAAAAAAAAGAACAACTGAACTGAATCGTCAAGGATGGGAAAAAAATAGAGAGCATTTTAGGTCAAGATACTACCATAGGGCAAAGGCATGGAGGAGTGAGAGCTCAAGCTGCATTGAAAATAAAACATATTGAATTATTAAAAAACTGAAAAAGGGTATCTTGACATCTAATTTAGATGTACCATTTTAAAATTGTGAACATAGAGAAAATAAAGTTTTCACACCATAAGCCATAACTTAAGCTAGCTGCATGGAAACACAGAAGAGTTTTCTCAAAATAATAATGTGTTGTTTAACTCAAAACATCTATGATGGGTTCAGTTTGTAAAGCAAGAGTTGTAAAGTTATATTAACCATACTGTGTATGTTGACATATGCTCACCAAATACACTTTAAGACTAGGACAATTGGAGCAACTTTAATGATGCAAGTTTAAAACAAAGCAATTTAAGAATTTACACATACAGTTAATAATAAATTTATAACAGATACTAGTTTAAGTTTACATTATTATAGCAATAAGCACCATTTTCTATGATATTAATATCTAATTTTCTTATTTGATATGGTTATATATGTATATGCATGTTTGTGTGTGTGTGAATAAGAGTCATTAGTCATAAGTTACTATGAAAATAACTTGGTATATATTTAACTTCAATATTAGCACTGGGTATATATTTCATAAATTCAGGTTCTCTTCCCTTATTGTTTAAAATGAATCCTAGACTTTTGCAACTGAATGCACACTTTAATTATATAATGAGAATCATTCCCCTTAATCCATGAGTCTGATTCAGGGTGAGTACCAATGAAGAATTAATATGCAAATAACACCTTATGTTCAGCTACTGTATTTGGAAAAGTAACATCAGATAAAACTTTTTATATTAAATTTATATGCATTGTATGAAATAGAATCAATCTGAGGTACTAACCAGAAATTATTTTTGAATCCACAGGTTCCACTCAATGTACTTAAAATATTTAAATATGATGCTATCTCTCTGACATGACATTTTCTCACATAAATTGAAGTAAGTTTAAGATAGAAAGGATAAATTCACCGTCGCCGGTTGGCTCAGTAAATTAAGAGCGTTGCAAGTTTGGTCATTGATCAGGGCACACACGGGAAGCAACCAATCATTGCACGACTTAGTGAAACAACACATGCTTCCCTTCCTTCTCCTCTTTTTCTTCATTCCTCTCTGTTTCTCTAAAAATAAAAATAAAAAATCAATAAATATTAAGTCTTGGCCAGTTACCTCAGTTAGTTGAAGCATCATCTCAGAGTGCAGGTAGAGGTTTCTGGTTCGATTCCCTGGTCAGGGCACATACAAGAGTAGCCCAATGTTCCTGTCTCTCTCTTCCTGCCTCTCTCAAGAAGAAAGAAGGGAGGAAAGAAAGAAAGAAAGAAAGAAAGAAAGAAAGAAAGAAAGAAAGAAAGAAAGAAAGAAAGAAAGAAAGAAAGAAAAAAAGAAAGAAAGAAAGAGGAAGGGAAAGAGGGAGGGAGGGAGAGAGAAAGAAAGAGAGAAAGAGGAAAGAAAGAAAGAAAGAGAAAGAGAGAAAGAAAAAAGGTAAATTAAGGATTGCATGTCAAAAACAGTAATTTGACTAAATTACAAAATAATAAATAAGTATGAAGTGTTGTGTTGTACAATAACTTAGTCTTATTTAAGAGATAAACTATTGATTCAGTGGCAACTTTGTAACTTACATGACATTGTTTGATGAGTGTATAAGCTACACAGATTTTATTTAACATTGCTATCTCCTGATTTGTATTTATTGCACCGTAGAATTATAGACTTAGGGAACAGCATTTGGAGTATATAGAAAACATTTTTATTTCCTTCTTGTATTTGTTAGCAGGTCAAAATTCAGTTAAGAAGAATATAGTCTGAGGAACTCTCCATGAGTTGGTTAGAGAGAAGAATAACATTTCAAAACTCATGGAAAAATAGAATAAAGATATTGAAATGTAGGCAATATTTCTCTTTCATATATCATTTTAGACATGTAGACAAAAAATTAATGTAAAAATATGTTTGCAGATATTAAATAATTTTTTCGTATTGTGATATGCTTCTAAAATCATACATAAAGGACAAAATAAAAGGATTAAATGTTTAAATAATTTTTATTAGTATATAACCTGCTCTTTCAGGGAAAGAAAAAAACCACATCTCTCATCTGAACTGGGAGCTGACAAGTCATGAGTAGATGCTGAATTGTACCAGGTTGGGCTTTTCTTCTTATACTGGTGAATAGCATCCCCCCAAAATGTATATAATTAAGAACTGAGAGATAAGTTTCTAGAGTCAAATATGATGCTTTGTAAGTAAGGACAAAGTCATGGATTGAATCTGAAATAAAATCTCTACAAAAGAGAACACTAAAAAAGGGTGAGCAGATTTTATGTTGCTAAGCAGGAGACGAAACTGAAAGAGTTGTCTGAGGTAGTGGTATGCAGAGGAGAACACGTTTTTCACAGAATGCTCATGACTACCGTGTTCTAACAAAAGATACTCGAGTTCCATTAAATCCCTTAGAGAATAAAAATCAAGCTTGTCAATACATGGAAATATATATATATATAATTTTCCTAAAACCCAGTGACCAAAAAGAAAGTAGATTATTTTACCTATAAAAAAAAGTAGATATAAAAATTACTATGCAGGAAGATATTGGCAGTGACATATTGAAACAAACATTGTCTGACTTTCATTAAGACACCTCAAACATTAGCTTCTGCGATCTCTGTTAGGTTGACTCTCTTGCATATGTAATTGAAAGAGACTTTGATTTTGGATGTGATATTGAGATTACCTGTTTTGTGTTAATGACTAAAATGTCAAGTAGTGGAAACACAGAAATAGCAAAATTAAAGTAAGCACTTTTATTGTTTATATAAAAATAATGATATTTTAAGATTCCATGCCTGTAGTAAGAAATCTCTACAAAAGAGACTGATTTATTTTATTATAGGATTATTATTTTATGATATCCCACACATATAGTGGGAATATATAATGCTTATAATAAATATCAATAAATGTTAATAGGGAAATAATCAACCTGATCAATTCCTTCTAATTTTGTAGAGGAAGTGAAATCAACCAAAAGGCAACATAGGTCCTGGCTGGTTGGCTCAGTGATAAAGCATCACTGAACATGTGGAAGTCCTGGTTTTAATTCTAATCTAGGGCACACAGGAGATTTGCCCATCTGTTTCTCCACCCTTTCCCCCCTCCTTTCTCTCATTTCCCCTCCTGCAGCCAAGGCTTCACTGGAGCAAAGCTGGCCCAGGCGCTGAGGATGGCTCCATGGCTTCCACCTCAGGGACTAGAATAGATTCAGCTACAATGAAACAATGCCCCAGATGGGCAGAATACTACACCCTAACGGGCATGCTGGGTGGATCCTGGTTGGGCACATGCAGGCGTCTGTGTCTCTGCCTTCCTGCTTCTCACTTCAGAAATACACACACACACACACACACACACACACACACACTAAATAAATAAACAAATAAATAAATATAAAAAGGCAACAATAACGAACTCACTAAAACAAATAAATAAAACAACTTTGTTTGACCTTTATGGGCGCAGCAGGGTTGGGTGGAGAAAGAGTGACTTTCAGATAAACCTGAATATCTCTCTGCTAGCCAGTGGAGGCTGAATTAAAATAGTAGATTTTGAACATAACCATGTTTAATAGCCACTGTTTTATGTAACCTCATAAGGAACTTTTAATTTTCAGGGTACATAAATACTTAAAATTTTGTTTTCAAATTAATTTATAAAATGTTTACACCATTAAGCTCCAGGACAGATCACTGAACCAGTAAAGATCCTGATCTTCACAGAGCAATAATATCCAACTAACATGTTCTATCCTGTCTCATATTTAGTTACTCTACAGTGAGAGGAAAAGCTTGGTTCAGTTGTCAAGCATAACAATAATTTTAAAAAGATGTATGGAGATCAAAATTTATGATTCTTTCCCAGACAAAACAAATTAAGAATGAACTAGAAAGTGAAATGATCATATGCTGCTAATGAGAACTAAGAAAATGTAATTTATGAACCCATCTCAATGATTGTTCAAGTCAATGCAAATCTTGTTTAATATCTTTGTATTTTCCTCCTGACTTTATTAACTTTGTATTAGGTTTATGGAATCATTAAGATTCTAAAAATGTTACTTAAATTACTCAGTTATACTGTCTCGTAACCCTTCAAAATCCTACTACATTTCTTTACTTCCATTATTGGAAAAGTCCCAGGAAGTTTTGCCTATTCTTACTGCTTTCAATCTTCACATCCTATCTTTTTCTTGAATCCACAACAATCAAATTTTTGTGTTCTTGTCTATTGAAACTATTTTGAAGAGATCAGTTGTAGATGCTGAGGTTAGAAAGTACTGAGAGATTTACTTAAGCTTTCAGAGTCTATAAATTGTAAAGCATCCATTTTATCACAGGTCTTTCTGACCCAAGCACAAACACTCTTAATATACCTAAAGGGTACAAATTCTGGTCACTTCCACCCCCCACACAACAATTTCCAACCTACTAGTAAACAGCATGGCCTACACAATAAAGTATCTGAATTAAGTCTTCATATCTTGGCACCTACACATTTGATAATACCACAGAAAGTTGTTTTTCTAATTTAAAAATTGAAACAAACTCAGATTAGACTTGTATAGTGTAAATTTGATAGCTTATTTATTTTTTCTTCTTTTTTGTGACAGAGAGAGACAGATAGGGACAGATTTACAGGAAGAGAGAGAGATGAGAAGCATCAATTCTTCACTGCGGCAGTTTAGCTATTAATTGATTGCATTGTCATGTGTGCCTTGACCTGGAGGGGGCTGCAGAAGACCAAGTGGCCACTTGCTCAAGCTAGCAACCTTTCACTCAAGATGGTGAGCTTTGCTCAAACCAGATGAACCCACGCTCAAGCTAGCGACCTCGGGGTTTTGAACAGGGGTCCTTTGCATTCCAGTATGATGCTCAGTCTACTGTGTACAACCTGGTCAAGCTTGACAGCTTATTTTTGAGGTTATTTATTTTTTCCCTAAAATTATTGTCACTGCTAAAACTGAATAGTCTCCTAAAATGCTGACATCAAACACAGGTAGTGGCTTTTCAAAGAGAGCTATTGAAATATTCTGGGGTAGCATATTTCTATCCATTACATTGTAAGAGTTATCAGTCCATAGTATTCAGTTAGAAGAAAAGAAATATGTAGTACGTAATGTTAAAGATGAGGACAGGTGGCAACATAATCTCAGAAAAATTTTGAGGCCCTGGCTGGGTAGCTCAGCTAGTTAGAACTTTCCTCCATATGCCAAGATTGTGGGTTGATTGTTTGACAGGATACAAAAAAGAGTCAATCAAGGAATGCATAAATGAATGGAATATAAAATTGATGTTTCTCTCTCTGTCAGTTTCTAAAATCAATAAATAAAAAATTAATTAAAATAATTGAATTATAAATAATAAACCTTCTACTACATTTTCTTTTATTAACATCAAAAGAATTGTTTCTGTTTTTCCTTTTAAAAACTGTATTAAGTAGTTGAAGAGATGTTTCATTTAATGTGCTTGATACAGTGTTTAATATAACATAAATGCTCAATAAATACTAGTTATTATTATTTTATTAGAACTTATTGGAGCATATATTAGCTTTGTTGAAAGTCAACTTCCTTAGAGTATTATGATTAATAGTATAATATTAGTATAATAATAGTGCTACAACAATAAGAAAATAGAAGAGACTATAACAAGAGAAAATGAAGCTTAAATTAAGCCAAATATAGTCTGAAGCTTTTTATGTGACTATTATTGTAGACCATTATAAACTGAAATCACTTTCATTTGTGGGTCAGGCCTGCTGAATATTAATGTGCAATTAATTTCCTACAATTTGGTTCATTAATCCAGAAACTGACAATAATACTTCTAGAATGGCACTATTTTAAAATAGGTTCACAATGTTTATTTGAAAAAGAAGGAGAAATGAAAAAGGAAGGAGGAAGGAAAGAAGGAAGAAAGAAAGGAAGGAAGGAAGGAAAGAAGGAAGGAAGAAAGGAAGGAAGGAAGGAAGGAAAGAAGGAAAGAAGGAAAAAAAGCTCTCCTACTCCCAAATGTATCTTTTGAGACTCCTGTTTTCCTGCCTGAGCTCTGTCTGCTATGCTTTTGGCTTAATTTTTATTTAATGGTCTTCTGCAGAAGATTTGAATCAGTAGTAATTAAATTCTATATGTACTCTTTCTCTAACTTAATTCACCCAGAACTCCTGACAGAAATGTGAACTATAGAAATTATATATATTAGTATGGGATTATTTGGATGATGAGAGTTAGCATTTTTTATTCATTAAAAAGAGGCAACATATTAAAGAACCAATCTTATATGTATCAAAAGCTAATAGAAATAGAAAAAATAACTATTTAAAGCTTACTCATTACCCTATTATTTTAAAGAGAATTTAGTTTCTTCAATATAGCCTTAATTTCCTTTTATAATTATTTTTATAAAGAAGAAATCAGTTGTGGTTAAATTATGTCATACTTGAATAAAATAGAAATATTGATAAGGTTAAGTGCTTAACACAATAAAAACAATTTTAATTGCAATTAAAATAAATCTAGAGAGTACAATAAATCTATGTATTTTTACATACATGACAGTTATGAACATGAGATAATTACCCTTAAAAATTTCTTCAAAGATGTAGCCTGACCTGTGGTGGCGCAGTGGGTAAAGCGTCGACCTGGGAACACTGAGGTCGCCAGTTCAAAACCCTGCACTGGCCTGGTCAAGGCACATATGGGAGTTGATGCTTCCACCTCCTCCCCCCTTTCTCTCTCTTCCTCTCTCTCTCTCTCTCTCTCTCTCTGTCTCCTCTCTAAAATGAATAAATAAAAAAATTTAAAAAAATTTCTTCAAAGATGTAAAAGATTATGTTGCTTTAACGTTTTTTCAAAATGAGCATAGGAAAATTTTGTTAGTTGGAAATATGAACTAATACTCAAATAACTAAGACTGTATTTACTGTCTTACCTTCATTACTGGAGGCATAACTCTTTATCCCCAAAATCTTTCTACTCCCTGATAGCATGTGCCTCATGGTCTATGTGTTTTTATCACTTCCCTCCTACCTAGTTATTTAGCACAGTCTAAAATTCCAATTCACTCTGTCCTTGAAAATTTCTTCTACTTGTCTTGCTTACAAAAAGTCATTACAGAGCACTTTGGAGTAATCCCAAATTTTCAGATATAATGAGAGAGAACAGGTGCACAGAGAATGAAAAGAATTCATTATGCACATTACTGGATTTTTTTATAACATGAGCCTAATTCATTAAATCTATCAAAATAAAGTTTGGTATCATAGTAAAAAACTTATATCTACATATTTTAAAAGATAAAAAAAGTCTGTATAAGTCAATCAAGCAAAAGACTGGAAACAGAATGCCTGTAAACTATTATTACCTTTGTATTTTCTAATAGGTCTTATAAATTTAACATAATAAATATTCTTGACTCCATTTATCTTAATTTGCTTAGAAAAAAGAAGAAATTCAAACAATTGCTGTGAATTCAAATGAATTAGCAAAAACACAAATCCAAAATACTAATTTCAAGTAAAGTACTATAATTAAATAAACAATGATAAAGTTTTCTATGAGGATTATGTTTCCTTAAAATATACATCTATGGGGAAATTTAAAAATTTATGCATTTGTTTTAAAATCTTAATAACTACATCGTGTTGTATTATGTATATACACCATAAAAATACAAAATTTTCATGCAATTTATAGCAGAGACAAAATTATTTGAGCATTTGAAAACTGCTCTATATTTATTTTATAAAGGGACCTAAAACTTTAAAATCATTTCCTCAATTAAAATTCAGATATGGAAATTCATCAAATTACTTAAATTATGAAGAAAATATTCAGTCAATATTATTTTTCTTAAAGGTACACACATAATTATTATTAAACTTCTTTTGACTATCTAAAGATGATCATCAATAGAAACTTTCTTCTATTAAAACAATTAATTTAGACTAATGCATTTATATTAAAAATGCTTAAATATTTTTTTGTTTGGTAGACTTTTAAATATAATTGTTAAAAAAATACAATGAATAGCTCTTTTGCTCATTAATAATCTGTTTGTTATTGTAATATTTTTCCCTCATTTATAAAGTAAGGGAAGGCACACAAATTAATTTTTTACTTTAAATAATATTTTACATACACTATAAATAATCACTGATGTAACCCAAAATTTAAAGGTTAATATATATGCAAGACCATTGTGGCAAAAATTAGGTGTCTAAAAATATGCCAATTGGTTCAAATTCTGGATCTGTCACATATTAGTTGAATAATCTTGACCTTTTATGTAAATTTTCTCTGTTTTTTTCCTCCTAAATAATGTGATATTGATAATATGTTTATTATAGTGCTATTTTAAGAATTAAATTATATAATCTGCAAGTATTGAACACAGAGCTTGAAACACAGTAATTATTCAATAAATATTAGTGAATGTTATTAACTACAGCATTTGATTTGTCTTATCCTCATTCTCTTATTACTTGCCCAATACATGATTTTTAAATAAATAAAAACATTTTCTATTTTTATCATAAAAGGAAGGTAAATGAATTATCATGATAAACTTCTTGTAGATAAATTTCTGTAACTATGCTCTGGAGTACAGACAGAAATATGAAGAGATTTTTAATTATTAGTTTTTTATTTATTTGTCCATCCATTTGTCATAATACAACTATATAATCATATAATACTTTTTGATGGTCACTGATAGACACTGAGAATACATTGTGAATAAAATTTATGTAATATCTGCTTGGAATCAAGGGAGAGTGGGGAAGAAGGCAGACATTAAACCTATAATGCAAATGGAAAATAAAAAGTAAAGAATTATCTTAGTAAGATTAAATAACCCAGTATAAATAGTAAAAAAAGCCATTCTAGAAATAAAATTTAAGCTGAGATTTGGTGGAGTTTACCATTTTTAGCAAGATTCTTAGCATTTTTACCACTACAAACATTAAGATTTTAAATCCTTCCCCCATTCCACTTTCTATGCCAGTAAGAATCTAGACCCAGAGACCTAGATTTAAATCAACATGTTTAAGTCTTTGGAACAGAGAATGCCAGTAGTCCCAGACAGAGGAAACAAGATGTGAGAGTTAAGAGAGGAATTAGTTTGTGAAGTATCTTCTGAATTTGGTAAAGACAAAGTATATGGAAAGACAAAGTGTAATTTAAAGTACAGGAATGGTAATCAGATTTATGGTTTCAGAAGATCACATGGATTAGACAAAAAAGTGATAGAAATGGACAACACAGTGTTTGAGGTGAGATATTATTGAATACAGGTATTGATCAACTTACGACCTATGCAACTTAAGACCATTCGACTTTACGACCAAAATCGCTAGCCACACCTGCTCTGCGTCTGGTAGCGCAAGCGTTGCCCCCAGCTGAGCTTAGGACAGTGCGGACCAGTTTCCGGCAACACTACCATTTCTGCATGTACCATTTCAACTGTTATCCCAGACTCAGTACAGCAATTTGTGTCTTGTGTCTTGGATATTTTTCTTCAAACCTCTACCAAGATGTCTACCAAGAGGAAATTTTCTTTGTCTTTGACTTAAAGATTTTTATAACATCATTTCACAGTACTGTACACATAGCCTACTCAACTTATGACCAGATCGTGTTATGACCGGTCTGTCGGAACCAATTGTGGTCGTAAGTCAAACACTAGCTGTACCACCTACAAATACTGAGATGACATATAGAATATGGTGGTAGAGCTGGTGGGTATTAATAGTCAACAAAGAAATATAAAAATAATTAAGATTCTGTGAATGGCTGACTGTAAAGAGTGAGGAAGAAGATGAACCTTAGTTTAGACTCCAGCAAGAGAAGTATGATGCTTGAAGCATAAGAGGAGCATGAGGAGAATTTTATCTTAACTATGCTGAATTAAATATATATATTTAAGGTGTCTAGGAAGAAATTTTGCTATTATTATGTCTATGATTATAATGTTGAGGTTGCTGCTGCTTATGGTGGTGGTGATAATGTCAAAACTTATTTGAAGTGTACTGTGTAACACTTCCATTGATTACAATACATATTTTTTAAATAAAACTTTATGAAAGATATAAACCATGCTAAAGTTATTAATCAATCAGAAAACATTAGAAATAGATGTCTTAATTTCAGAGGAGAGTCTTCTGCTGAAGGTAAGAGACTAAGAGCTTAAATTGTAGGTTAGGCTTGTAATGTGGAGAAGAAACAAAACCAGATCATCTATCAGGAGCCAATAACAACACCAAATTTATATGAAGGAAACAGAATGAAGACCCTGAATGTGAGACTGAAAAGATACTGGGCAAAGAGAGATTATTCTTAGAATAAATGAGTAATCAGTACATACAATATTAAGGTTTAAAAAGTATTCATTAAATAAAACAACAAGCAGGTTATTTTCTAAGGACTTATTGCATGGATATAAGAATGCAGTTGGAGAGAAATGGAATAAAACTCAACTTAAACAATTATTCAAAAAGTTTAACTTTGAGGGGAACTTTTTCAAAATCATATCATAAATAAATTAATTTTTGTAAAGTAAACAAAAATATGGAGCTGAAAAAGTCTGGTGTTAGATGAGAGAAAATTGGGCATACTTGCATGCTACAGCAAAAAAGCTGAGAAGAATGGGAAGATCCCAAATATTTATTAATATATAAGGCAAAATATCTGAATTCTATATGTCTGGAATGATATTCATTAGAGTGCTTCTCAACTGGTGATTTAGCCCCCATATATGAAAAACTTTTGATTGTTACAACTTGGAATGGTATGCCAGTGGCACTTAATGAGCAAAGGTCAAGGATGCTGCCAAACAACTTAAAATAACACGACAGCTGTCCATTACAAAATGCCAATAATGCCGAGGTGTAAGAAACCTGAATTAGAGGCATTGGTGAAGTGAAGGAAATGGGTTTATAGAAGGAGGAGTCACTCTCCCAGGAGAGCAAAGATGAGTTACAGCATGGTTTAAAGATGAGAAAGTTGTTGAAGCCATCTGATGACATTAATGATAAAGGACAGTAGAAAGAAGACCATGACCACCAGGTATTTGAAAAGAAAAAAAAACATAGTTGGTCAAGGAAATATATGATGATTAACAGGTGGCATTGAGTGCCAATTTAGATTGTTTACTGTGAATTTACTGGCTGCAGTCTTCAAGTTTATGTATATTTCAACACTACCCAGTTAAGAAAGCTGGTGGATGGGGTTCAATTTGAGAATTTTCTACAGGCATGAAATGAAATGCAAGGTTAAGAAGGTGAGAGGAAGAAAATCATTTTATAAAGTTAAGTCATGTAGATAATAAATTAAGATAGGAAGAGAATTGAAGGTTAAAAAGTGAAGTCAACAGAATGGACATTATTGAACTGGTATATTGGAACAAGTCAGTTATTATCCTTTAAAGTTTATCAGCTAATTGATTACTACTCTTTAGATTGTATTGTATTTCTAAAAAAATTTTTTAAATAAACAATTTATCAATGATTTGATTCATTTTGTACATTCATGTTATTTCTTAGCTATTCATGAAAATATCATGAAATTTATATTTTATATATATATATATAATATATATGATATATCATTTAACAATAATACAAAATTCAATCAAATTTGGTAAATATAGTCTTTGCCATATGTTTCTAAAAAATTATCCAAATGCATTTTGAATATTACACAATTGATGCTTGTAAAAATGTTAAAATAATATAAAAAGAAAAATATAAATATTGAGAACAGAAAGCTTTTTTTTTGCTTTGTTTTAAAATTACAATTTAATTTTCAAAGGAAATTTGAAAAAATATATGAAGGACTGTCAAGTAGGAGGAAAATGTTGAGATATGGTCAGCATTGACCATACTTAAGAGTTTTGTTATATTGTCCTTTGGCTGTTTGTTAAGGGTTGAATATCACTTACACTTTTATTACAGAAATATTTATGAAGCACCTGCTAGGTCTTTGGGATATATCAGTAGATCTGAAACAAAGAAAATATTGTCAAAGTGGGCATTACATTCTAGCCAGGACAAGAAGTAAATAAGAAATTTTGAAGTTATTTGCTATTTGATTTTAAAACTTAGTTTATGTTAAGCTAATAAAAGAAGTTAAAAATAAATGTACTAAAATGATACTTTACAATATAAGACTTGGCAGTATAAAGTTGATACATTTGTTTTTCTAAGTGTGTATGATTTCTTTATCATAATAATAGAAATCACAAAGACTGTGTGCACAGGTTTTCTGGATTTTCTTTTTAGCACTAAAACTATTCTTCAGAAATTCTAAAAGCTATATTTAATTTTTAACACCTAGTAAAAATGTCTCAAAAGTGATACCCATTAGAGAAAGAGAAAGAATGGTAAAGTGAAGATGGTGCTAGCTAGCCGGTCATACTTGCCATCATGAATTCTCCTTACAGAAGAGTACATTCTCAATGCTCATTTGTCTTTAGCATTCCAATATATAAGGAAAAATAAGAGTAATCCTTTTTGGAAAAAAAATGACTATTAAATAATTCTTAATTTTCAAAAATGGCATCTGTATTTAGTATTATTAAATAAAACAAAACATCAGATAAGTAAATAAATTTTAAAAGTTTATTACACATAGATTCAAAAATAATGTCCTGCTTATAATCAAAACATTTTTTCCTTTTCAATTAACTGTTTTGGCTAAATTGTTCAGTAACAGAATGAAATGAGGAAGACTGAGAGGATGTCAAGGAGGGTGTCCAATGAAATTCTACAGAAAAGCTGTCTATGGCTAAGTGTAACTAAATACATATGAGAGGTATTATACCCAAACATTCATGGGGGGAGGAGAATATTTTATAGAATTCTTATTTTATGCAAAAAGTTTTCATAATTGCTACCTCTATAATGAGATATGGTCTTAGGCTTCATAAAGTTTACATATTTCTAAAAGCAAAGAAAAATATGAATATAATTTAAACAGCCATATGAGGAATTTTTTTTAAATTTATTTATTTTAAAGAGGAGAGAGAGAGAGAGAGAGAGAGAGAGAGAGAGAGAGAGAGAAAGGGGGGAGGAGCAGTAAGTAAGCATCAACTCCCATATGTGTCTTGACCAGACCAGTGCAGGGTTTTGAACCAGCAACCTCAGCATTCCAGGTCAATGCTTTATCCACTGTGCCACCACAGGTCTGGCAAGGAATTTTTATTTATATTTAAAATATCCATATAGCACCATTCTGAAGTCTGAATTAATGGAGAAAGATGTGTCGTCTGTGTGCGGTGGTGTGAAGGTCCTGTGGATTCCTGGAAACTAGGTATAAAATGTTTAATTCAAGCTCCAAATGTTAAGGTCCTGGACTTGTGCAGTGGCATAGAAATGGAAGGAGCCTGACCTGTGGTAGCGCAGTGGATAAAGCGTCGACCTGGGAACACTGAGGTCACCAGTTCAAAACCCTGCACTAGTTTGATCAAGGCACATATGGGAGTTGATGCTTCCAGCTCCTTCCCCCTTTCTCTCTCTCTCTCTCTCTCCCCTCTCTAAAATGAATAAATAAAAAGAAATTTAAAAAAACGAAATAAAGAAATCTTTGTGAAAAATAAAGAAAGAAATGGAAGGAAGTACAAGGATTGGAGAGATTTTTTTGAGGACTCGTTCAGTGTTGATAGTAAGGGATCAAAAATGAATCTTAGGTTTCAAGTTTGAACATTCAGTGGATAGTAATGCTTTTATTAAAATATGGAAGAAAAAAAGAAGCAGCTAAATATTTAGAGGTTAAGGTCAAGTTTAGTTTTAGTTTTGAAATTTGCAAATACAAAGGAAGTGAGAGAAAAAGATCTGAAGATATGGACCAGGCCATTGGATCTGCGGAACAGGAACTCCAGAGGTACATGGATTGGAGACTGAAAGGTCTTTTACCGGGTATATGACTGTGTTCAGCTTTGCTTCCAGGGTTATTTGTATACTCTCTAAAGGGCAAGGTGCTTATTATTCAGAACTAGCAAACCAAAATAAAGAAGTCTCCTAAGGGTCCTAATAAAATGTGCTAATTAGGGATAGGAAGAACTTGCTCCCCTTGGGCAGCTAACCTCCTTGGAACTAAATGTGAGCTGTACTGTAAAAGATGTTTTCAAAAGCTCTGCTGTTAAAAAAAATGTTTTCATAATATTGGAATCTGTGCTCTTGGTGATTTGAATAGTCAAATTTTGACTTAAGACCTGCCACTTTTGTGTTGCTACTCTCTAAAGAGTATTTGTGAAAATAATTACCCTTTAAAGTCAGGATAACACTAATAGTTTAAAAGGGTTTATTTCTTGGTGGAATTTCACATTGTTTTTAAATTTTAACTGGTATAGACTTCTCATAAAACAAATAACATTTGTGGACACACAAAAAATTACCTGTACAAAAAAACTCCATTATAGGCTCCTGTTGGATATTTCAAAAGTAGAACGTCCACTTCAAATGCCCTTACACTTTTGTCTGTTAAGTTATATATATTCTCTTGTGTCAAAGCTCTGTCCCAGGGAGAATTTTTTGTCTCTGTGTGCAAAAGCAAAAGAACATATAATTTTTAAAACACCACCATCTTTCATCTTTCTGAATCATCTATTTCAACACAATAGCAATTTTTTAAAAATTTTATTTATTCATCTGAGAGAGAGAGAGAGAGAGAAATGGAGAGGAGAAGGAAGCATCAAATCCCACATGTGCCTTGACCAGGCAAGCCCAGGGTTTGGAACTAGTGACCTCAGCATTCCAGGTCGATGTTTTTACCACTGTATCACTGCAGGTCAGGCCCTCAATAGAATATTAATTTATACAATAGCATCTACTTTCGCAAAGCATCATCTCAAAACACTGGTAAGCATGCCTTTAAAAGTGAAGAAGCTTAACCAGGTGGGGATGCAGTGGTAGAGCATCAGACTGGGATGTGGAGGACCCACGTTCAAAACCCCGAGGTCACCAGCTTGAACGCGGACTCACCTGGTTTGAGCAAGGCTCACCAGCTTGAGCCCAAGGTCGCTGACTTGAGCAAAGGGTCACTCGGTCTGCTATAGCTCCCAGGCAAGGCACATATGAGAAAGCAATCAATGAGAAACTAAGATGATACAACAAAGAATTGATGTTTCCCATCTCTCTCTCTTCCTGTCTGTCTGCCCCTATCTGTCTCTCTCTCTCTCTGTCTCTGTCACAAAAAAGTAAAGAAATTCTCCTAATTATAACTTAATTAGAAAGCAAAAATATAATATAAAAATCAATTTTCTCTGAAATTTAGACTTTATACAATCAAACTAATGGTTAATACCATAGTTTGAATTCCTCCAAAGATTTATATCCAAATTTTGTAATTGACATGAAGTAGAAAAAAGTGAAAAAGGATTATTTCTGTTATGTACTTTTTATAAACCAGTAAAATATAAGTAATGCAAATATATATTATGTGCTCTCCACATAGTATGTTCTCCATTTAGTTATGAGATTATCCATTTCATAGGTAGATAAAAAGAAACAAAGATTTTAAACTTTGCTATGCCCCTAAAATTATATTCATTCCGCAGTTAAGAGTAACTCCAGACAAACTTAATTACTGTGCATGTTACAAAGAATATTGCTTTAATTTGCATCTCACACAATATGTATACTAAGAAAAGAGACATGAAAGAAACCCTGTAAAACATAAAAAATAATTTACGTTAGTAATTTTAAAAAGATTTCTAAATGGTAAGATTGCCTTAGATAAGTTTCTTTAATATTTCTGTGTTTTATTTATGACAGCATAGTATAGGAATTTGACTAATAACAATGATAATAATGACTTCTTTCCAGTTAACAAATACTGAGGTGGAGTAATACCAACAACTTGATAAATGATGTGACATTGTAGTATTTAAAAATTAAAAAGAAAAGCTGACTCCACATTAGATATTGCATTCTATATTCTTATTGAAAACATATCTTATTCTAAATAAAAATGATGACTTTAATTTGAAAATAGTAAATGCCTCAATTTAAAAATTAGGGCTTTTCCCTCATGATGGGATGTATTCTCAGATGTGTATGTAAATTTTTATTTATAATAAATTATTTGGAAAAGACAGTAGATCATTTGGAAGACACATGTTGATTTTATATATATATATATATATATATATATATAATTTGACTTATCAGATGGCTGCCAATTGTTAATTTGTACTTCAGAAACTGATATTATTAGGCCTACATATTAAGGTAATATTTATCTCAATTGATATATTTTAAAACTAATTATAATATAATAATATGAATGATGACCCATTAAATTTCCAGGTAGATTAGGTTTCATGTGGCAAATTAATATTCTTGAGTATGTCTTATTTTTTACGCCCAATGTGCTCTGCAAAGCAAGCCTGCTCATTTAAATTCTGAAAGTTTCAAAGTTGAGTTTAAAAAACAAAACAAAAAAACAAACAAACAAAAAGAAACAACTTATTTGGCAGCTGTTGCTGTTACTCAGTCAAATAACTCACCCATTGTCTAGATCTCAGTGAGGGATGTGGGGGAGGTCCCAGAGTTTCTTTCCAGCTGTTACTTAGTCTGGGATAATGTTTTTGGTTACATACAACTCCCAGCGTGCAGTCTGCTCCTGACAGCTTTAATAAAATTCCATTTAAGCAAAATGAATTAGAAGTTGGTGTAAACAAAGTTTAGAAAGAAACAATGAATAACTCTTTCTGTGCCGCTTATGACTTAGAAAGTTCATCCTGAGGAAATCTGTCACCTTGCAGGATAGAATACCATGGGCAGCTTTGCTGGAGCCTGATCCTACCTTTTGCTTTTCTGAGCAAACTCTTAAAAGAGTTAGAAGAGCTTCTACAGAAATATCTGGAGCTTAAGAGCTGGCAGCATCTGTTCGGTATGATAACAGTAGCAGCCTTCTTGGTGTCAGTCTAAACTTGAAAATCCCCTGAATACCCCAGACCTAGAATTAGAGGAAAATATTGCATTAAACCACCATACTTCAAACTTTCCAAAGATAATCACATCTGAGAGCTGAAACTGCCTTCCTCCCTCGCCACTCCCTTCTCTCTGACACACACACACACACACACACACACACACACACACACACACACACACACACATACGGTATGCAAGCACTACAGACACAAAAAAATAAGATGGTATTGAAAAGACAAATCTGAAAAAGGTAGAGTGTGTTTTAGGAAACTTACTAAAGGAAACATGTTGGGTGATTACTAAATTAATCTATGATAATAATGACTTGTGGATAATCAAACCAACATGGAAACAATATACTTATAAATATATAATGCTAAGAAACCTTAATTTTCAACAGCTTTTGCCTATTATTTCTATATCATGTGTCTGATATTGGCTCTGCCAAAAGTGTGTGTGTGTGTGTGTGTGTGTGTGTGTGTATGTATCATACTGTGTAATCTTTATTTCTGTTACTACTTATACAGATAGGTTGTGTGGGGATAAATTCAAATCTGCCCCTTATTAACTGCCCTTATGCCTCAATTCCCTCAGCTATAAGCGAAGATAACTATAGCACCCATTTTTTATGATTACTATAAAAATCAACAAATTAATGTACATACACATCTTAAAATAGTGGAAAGCACATAGTAAGACATGTGAGTGCTTGCTATTATTAGTCCACTTTTTTTTCTTAAATTTTCATTGTTCACTGATAACAATATACAAGTTTTTCCACTATCAGAAAAGTAGACTCTTCTCATGAAACCTTTCACAAGTCAAAATGTTGTAAAGCAAAGAAGTAATTCTCATTAATTTATATTAAAATTTTCTAGTGTTCTCAGACACAAGAAATCATTTACAAAGTCATAGCAAATAACATTTAAAATCTAAAAACTTTAGCATGTACTAAAAACAGAAATTACCTGATAAATACACAGCCTACATAAACTAGAAATAATGTATGATGTACAATGTAGTTTCATTTATTAAAGTGATTGTTTTCTCTAGAAGTGCAGGATAACTTAACACCATGCTTTGTACACTCAACAGTTCACTCTAGTTATGAATTCCCTATTTCATCCATTACTGGATGCTGATTAGAAAATACAAGTTTACTACTAAGAGAATGAATAATAACTTTGGCACAAATAGTGTACAGGGGCAACTTTAGTACACGATGTCTTTATTTCCATAACTACAGTGGAAATGCTTACTTACGTCCAGTTTTACAGTATATGTCTAATACCCATACAAGCTGTCTAAGGGTTCCTGCTGCTTTAAGTTAAGCCACAACTTGCTAATAGATGCACAAAATAAACCAAGAGAATGCACAAATGTTCACACTCCATTCAAAATTATGGCTGCAGCTGAGTGTTGTACCCAGTGAAGGAGCTTGGTGGCTCCACTCTGGCTTCTATAAAGGCTGCTGAAAAAAAATGCTGTTTTCACATTTTTTAAAAGAATAATCCTTTTATTTTCATATTTCTTTTGGCCCTAAGACAGGAACAAGTGTAGGTCTATCATACAAACAAAATAACAGAACATGAACTTTTAAAAGTGGAGGACAAATGGAATTTGGATGAAAATATCAGGAAATGAGCTGCAAATTGATGAAGTATATACACATCTTAGTGTGTCCCTCTAAAATGATGCTTTCATTCAAATAAATTAATGGCCTATTCCAATGAGAACACCTTGACGTCTTCCCCAGAGGATCAATATTGTTTTCTTAATGCTGCGTGTATGTAAGCATTGTCAACAAACAAGGGTTTGCTTCTCTGGGTTTTATTACAGCATTCATAAATCATATATTAGTGTCTTTCAAAAACTGTAAAATAAAAGAGTATCTTATATTTTTTCAAGCTTGGAGTACTGCTTTGTCACTGATTTTAAAAAAAGGTAATTTAAGGGGTTACAAACTATCTCAAGGCCCACACAGATAAAATATAAATAAATACAAACTCAATATCCATGGCTTTGAGCTATTCTAAAACTTTTCTTAGATTTTTCAGTTGTTTGATTCATTAAAAACTATAGGATGACTAAATTATAGGCCAATTCTCCCAAATGTTGGCAAATGTCAGTGATTTGATCAATACTTAGTCATTCATACTTGGTCAATTATATTTATTGAGTTCCTTTGTTGTAGCACAAAATTGACATAAAAAACCAGCAACTCTGAAATAATCAGTTATAAGAAAATAGTAAAATTCAACTTTCAGAAGTTTTCTTTTAAAACTGACAAAGAACATAAACATACTGAAATAAAGTGTCCAATATAAAAACGGGGTCTATTTGTTATCTATGTCTAATTAGTTTAAATGTGATTGATTGTTTGAAATGTGAGAGGAGAAAGAGGATCATAACTTATGACATTATTAGGAAGAAAATAGTAATGTTTATCATTGATATGATTGAATCAGTAAAGCCACTTAGAGGTTGTGGGAATTCATTTGAGATTATTCTCCCCCACTGGCTTGCAGGGGATGGTAGGACATGAATGATTTCCAATCCCGAAAAAGGTCAACACAAATATTTGAGGATGCTGGGGCTGATCAAAATGGCCTCTTCTCACCTTCCCACCTATGGTCCCGGTGTTCCCAAGGGAACCCTTAGGAATAATAGGATAATTCAGCTCCTTTACATTTTTCACTTAGATTCCCAGTAGCTGGATCTGGTAAGCTCTATTTTTAAGTCAAATATCAAAACATCAATAAGTAACTTCAGCACCTCCAGTCAATGAGACATGTGATTAAGTCATTTTGGTGAGGGTACAACTTATTTCTGATTGCCTGATTGAGCATATTAATCATCAAGAAATATCTCTGCCTGACTAGAGGGTGGTGCAGTAGACAGAGTATTGGACTAGGATACAGAGGACCCAGGTTCGAAACCCCAAGCTCACTGGCTTAATCATGGGTTTATAGAGTTTGAACATGGGCTCACCATCTTGAGCGTAGGATCGCTGGCTTGAAGGTAGGAATGCTGGCTTGAGTGTGGGATCATAGACATGACCCCATGATCACTGGCTTGAACTCAAAGTTGACTGGCTTAAAGCCCAAGGTCACTGGCCTGAGCTCAATCAAGGCACATATAAGAAAGTAGTCAATGAACAACTAAGGTGCCACAACAAAGAATTTTTCATCTCTCTCCCTTCCTATCTGTCTGTCCCTATCTGTCCCTCTCTGTCTCTCGCTGTCTTTGTCCCCACCCGCAACCCCAAAAAAGAAATACCTATTATATTTTGAACTTCCTGGTCTTTGCCTTCCATTTCTATAACTGTCTTAGGGTCTCCATCGAAATATGACTTTCAAGTAATTATCTAGCCTAAGAATATATTGGGAGAACACAGTTGATCAAGTTTATTGAAGTAGTTAGGTTGGGCAAAACTGTAAGAAGAAAAAAGAGGAAGAACAAAATAAGCAAGTCTTGTGGTGTTTTCTTATTTTAGTCTCCTTTCTTTTCTGTTATTTTGTATTCTGTATGTTGTTCTCACAATCTTTTTTTTCACTTTAAATTTTTAGTTTAATTTGTATTTTTCAAATTGGGGCCTCAATTTCAAATCTGCTTCTTTTCACTCATTTGATTATAACACCTTGCCCTCAGAGGTGGATTAAGGTTGGTTGAGGCGCTGGGTGTAGAAGAAAATAATGGGCCGATTGCCATTAGAAAAAAAGTGTAAAGTTGGGATTTTTGTGAGGCCCTTCAGAAGTTGGGGCTCAGGCTCGCATTTGATGAGCTTGCCATTAAATCTGCCTCTGCTTACCCTCTAGATTTCAAAAGGGAAAAAACATAGGCAGCTTTTGAAAAGTGTAATTGAAGAGTAATGGAATGATTTTGAATAGCTTCTTTCTACTGGGAAATTATTGATAAAAAAAGGAATCATCACTTCAGACTTTATTTGAACAGATGACATGAGCCACCCTAAGTACCCTTCAAACTTCTTACTAAGAGCTCAAAATACATTTGGATTTAAAAATATATTCATAAAAGCCTATGATTCCCTGATGTCTACTAAATTAGACATAAGTTTTAAATTTAGGTGTTTACAGTGTTCTGGTGTTTCAATTTTAAAAACAGAAATGCTCCTGAATGAGAAATAGTGATAGATATTAGGTCCTAAGTTTTTTAATAATATACTTAGTCACTTTTACCAAGTAATTTTATAGGTAGCTTGCAATATAAGCCAATGCTTTCTATAAACAATTGTGTACATGTATTCTTTATTTTATGGCTTCTATGCATCTTTTCAAAATAATATCTCTGCGAATGCCAATGTCAAACTTTTATCTTCTGGTAAAAAGATTATATACTCTTTACTGCCCATTGAAACTTCCATCATCTCCAATACGCTCTACTTGATGCCCCAGAGAAACGGATTGTCAGTTACTATGTGTATATATGACATTCTGAATATTTCAGGACTTCATATGGAGATTTTAAATTCTTTGAAAACAGGAACTACAATTTATTCATCTTTATTCACTTTACAGTAGGTAGAATGTGTTGAGTGAAGAACTAATGCAATCTAAGTGATAAACTTTAGATATTTGATAAATTTTCTCCATATTGTTCCAATTTGAGTACATGTACTGTCGAATGGACCACATTATATTTTTTAAATTGAGTTTTTTTTTTACTGGAACTATATAGTTTAAGTGAGATGAGATGAGGGATGATATAATTAACTATTTTTAAAGTAGCCTTATATTATGTGTAAATATACTATGCATGATTTGGAGAGAAATATAAGTAATATCAGCATATTATAATACTGTTTATGCATTTATCCATATCTTTTTATTATTATTTTTTTAGTTTTATATGATCATAATTTTTAGAATTATTTCTTTGTGATTATGTTTCATTTTTGCTAGTGTTAGAAATTTAATCTTAAGTTTTTGAGTCAAAAACATAAATTTCAAAAATACACTTTTCTTTTGAGGCAAAATGGTTACTTGTATTATGCTAATCTAAAAGAACAAAAGCAAACATGTTACATTTTTTCTAATTCTCCTGAAACATTGTTATGTTTCTTATGGATAAAAGAAATTAAAAAAAAAAAGAATTATAATGGAGATTTTTATAATACATATTTTAATAAAGACATTTTAGTGTAGTTTATTGTTAACAAAATATGATATTCATGTATCTGCTTTTTATACCTTATGACATACAATATAATAACCTGATTTAAAATCATTTTATAAAAAAGAAAGTTGAGGCCTGACCTGTGGTGGCGCAGTGGATAAAGCGTCGACCTGGGAACACTGAGGTCGCCAGTTCAAAACCCTGCACTGGTCTGGTCAAGGCACATAAGGGAGTTGATGCTTCTAGCTCCTCCCTGCTTTCTCTCTCTCTCTCACTCTGTGTCTCCTCTCTAAAATAAATAATAAATAAAAATAAATTTTTTTAAAAAAAAAAAGAAAGTTGAGGTTGAGGCTAATGTTCATTTCTTAAAGAAACATTGTTTCTTTTTTTAAAATAAATTATAATTTCAATAGTTTTTCAAATTTTTTTCAAGTCTGTTGTAGATAATGTATAAAAAAATCTTTAAAACTTTACTAGTTCATGGGAGTTCTGTAGTACCAAATTTATCCTGGCACCTATAATGAATTTTTGATGAACCAACTGTCCTTTTGAAAACTCATCTTGTGTTTTGCATGCAACATTTCCACTTGCTTCTGAGAGTTTGAAGAAGAGGAAGTGCAGTTACTAAACAGTTTTTCAGAGGTTAAATTTGTTCACTTACAAAAATAACACTTAATTACTGCTTAAAAATATTCAAAATATACAGAACAAACAAGAAACTTTGGGTGAGTACTCCAATTTGTAAAATACAACATAGTCAAATCTTTAATGTCAAGATTCTGTAATTAAAAATCTCTAAAACTGAATAATTATCTTGCATAGAAATGATGATTATTTAAGCATGCAAGCTTTTACCTATATTCTAAATATTATAGCATAGAATACATACTTATCTTTTAGGTTAGTAAGTGAAGTTTTACATTAGCTTTTACAAAAAATAAAAATAAAGATGGGAATCTTAAAAGTAGATTTTAAAAGTGTCTCCACCTATTTGTTTACTTCTTCTGATTTTCTGACAGAAGTTGTAAAGCAAATTAACATCATATTATATGGGCATGTAGATAAGCATACATAATAGAGGTGATATAATGAGATGAGATAAGGGATGATATAATAAACTATTAAGCTAATTTTTTTTTTCTTGCACTAGACAAATTAGATCCCTTTAAAGCCATTTAAATATTAGCTACTGCAAGGGATCAGGACAAAAACTACTCTATGAAGAAGAAGAAAATGATGTAAGGAAAGTCCTGCTCATATGGAAAGAAAAGTAAAACACTTTCTGTGTGGGAGACTATGGAACACTGGAAGAAGAGGTGAGGGTTTAAAGTAGATACATATAAGTTTTCTGGTTCACACACACACACACACACACACACACACACACACAGACACATGGTGATTTAGATTATAAAAATATCGAGTTGAAATTGAAGATACACTCCATACCTCTTTTAGTATTCTTGAGAAAGTCTATTGCTTTGGACAGGTTATCTCTAAAATAGACATAAAATGATTATACCAGACAGAACCTCAGCTATTCCTCACAAACTTCCTTTAGCTACCACATCATGCAGTTCAAGTCTAGAAATCATGCAACACACACAAAAGGAAATTATATGCAGGGTCAGTGTCTTGGGCGCTAACTTGGGCAAAGGCCAACAGGCTCACCAGGAGCTTGAGCAGCTTAAGCAAGAGGCCATTTAGAGAATGAAATGTGATTCAGAAAAGTGTGCAGTACCATGCAGAACTAGGGTTCAACTGAGCCAACAAATCTACTATACTTCAAGAATTATCCCGCTTCACTAAAACGGTTAACTAAGGCAGAGCAATTAGTGATTAGGTAGATTGGAAGCATCTTCCAGAGGGATGACTAAAAGACAATATATAGCTTTTGTTGACAAAAGTATAACTCTAGAAATATACCCTAAGAACACCATAACACTGTTCGAAAAGAAGAAATGCACCCCCATGTTTGTGGCAGCATTGTTCACAATCGCGAAGATCTGGAAACAGCCCAAGTGTCTGTCAGAAGACGAGTGGATTAAAAAGCTTTGATACATATATACTATGGAATACTACTCGGCCATAAGAAATGATGACATCGGATCATTTACAACAAAATGGTTGTACCTTGATAACATTATACGGAGTGAAATAAGTAAATCAGAAAAAAAAAACTGAGAACAGCATGATTTCGTACATAGGTGGGACATAAAAGTGAGACTATGAGACATGGACAAGAGTGTGGGGGTTAAGAGGTGGGAGGAGGGAGGGGAGGGTGGGAGAGGGGGAGGGGAGGGGCACAGGGAAAACCAGTTAGAAGGTGACAGAGGACAATTTGACTTAGGGTGATGGGTATGCAACACAATTGAATGATAAGATAATCTGGAGATGTTTTCATTGTACATATGTACCCTGATTTATTGGTGTCACCCCATTAAAGTTAATAAAAAAAGTATAACTCATTTTCTTATACCTACCTGGAGCTTTATCTTACCCCACTCATGAAATCTCATATGTACCCTTACCTACTGTTCATCCACCCTTATTCAAATAACACTACAGAAGTGATTGATCTCAGTTAATGAGGAAGATTGAATTTTTTAGGGTTATTAAGTATCCCTCTTCCCTCTATATTGTGGCTTCTCACTCCCCTAAGCACTAAGGCATTTTCTTCACCTACATATCTGAAACAAGTTCTCAAACCCATATGATTTTTTATTCAAAGAAAGGGGAAAGAGCAATTTGAAGTCAACAATTTTTTGTTAAAAAAACTGATACAGAAAAAAAGAGTTGCACAAGTCAGTTTATGCACACCTCATTGGGAAAAGCAAATTGCAAAGAGGTTATAAAAATCTTTTTCTTATCCTTGGTGTCGGTGTTCCCACTTACACACTGTTATTATGAAAGAAGAAAAAATGGGGAGAAATTGCTTATCTGCCACACTTATGTATCAAAAATACATTGAGTTGAAAAAAAATTAACTTTTTACTACCCTTTCCCCCATCACTAATTCTAAATCTGTACCTCTACTATTATGTACTATCCAGCAAGGTAGAGTATAACACAGAAAATAAGTTTGGGTATATACACTTTAAAAAGCTACATTTTACTAGCTGACTGTTTGGAATAATGAAAATAAGTAAACTTATTACATATATATTTTATTACCTTATATGTTTAATTTAACTAGGAATCCTGGTGAATTATACTTCTTTGAGAATTTAATATCATTTCCATATCATGATCTGAGCTTCCTGCATGATGATAATTCTGTCAAGTTCTCCAATATCATCTCAAGTCACCCTCCAAATTGCTTACTCTGGTCCAGGCATATTGGTCTCCCTCTCTCTATTTACCAGAGCATGCTAATCTCTTTTTTCCATTGAAGTTCTGCACTCTTTATCTCCACTATCTTTATCATACTTCTAGTTCTTCACCTACCTAGCTCCTATGCATCCTTCCATAACACCTCCAGAAAGAGTCGCACCTTTCATGATCATCTTATCTAGAGCCATCACTTGCTTATTTACTCAATTCCATCACCTTATGCATTAATTTTCTTCACTGAACTTTTCAGAGTCTGTAACTGTCTTATTTATTAATCCATTCAATACTGCATGGTTTGTTTTAGACACATACGGAAGAATCTATTTCTTTGTTACCCCACTCTTCTACTGATTGCACTGAGCAACACAAAATGGTGGCTATAAATGTTTACTAAATGAATGAATGGTGAGTATAAACAACAAATATCTAGATGTGAGTGTATGTGTGTACTATCAGCTAAATCTTAATATTCCTCAAAAGATGAACTGAAAGAAAATAACTTACAAAATCGAGAACATTCTTTATAACAAGTCTATGAAACACCATGTTGTTGCCCTCAAAGCACTATGAAATTCAGCCAAAAAAATGGCTTGTTGGTGATCAAATCAACATGGATTCACATTCTGCTCCATACTCTGAAGAGAACATATGCCATAGTAGACCTGCTTTATGTCATCTAATTAAATTATTGATTTTGTTTTATGTTTGTATAAAGTAGTTTTAAGGGGCTTAAATTATTCTAACATCTATAACTACTCTTTAGACTACATGATAAACAGCATGATTGGGGAGAAGCTTAATGATGTTGTCTTATGGAATAATATAGCCTCTGATTTTTTAAATTTTTTTTTAAATTTCTTTTTATTTTATTCATTTTAGAGAGGAGACAGAGAGGGAGAGAGAGAGAAAGAGAAAGAGAGAAAGGGGGGAGGAGCTGGAAGCATCAACTCCCATATGTGCCTTGACCAGACCAGTGCAGGGTTTTGAACTGGCGACCTCAGTGTTCCCAGGTCGACGCTTTATCCACTGCGCCACCACAGGTCAGGCCTGATTTTTTTAAAGAAGTCCTAGATTTAGTCTTTCTGAGTTTTTAATGACCTCAGGCAAGTGATGAAATCTCTTCAGACTTCAGCTTGATAATGAAACTAAAATCAACTCCAATATCTTAGATTAGTTGTGAAAAATAAGAGATGTATTTGAAGATATTGCATAGCACAGGGTCTGACTCATAGGAGGGGGTGAATAAATTTTAGCATATAACTGATGGCATCCAGGACATTTTCTGGCTAAACTTTCACTGGCACTACAAAAGTGTCTTGTTTAAAACTACTAAAAATACATAAATTAGAAATTACAATCTTCATTCTACAGATGAGACAACTGTAGCTCAGAAAGACAAATTTATAATTGTTACACTGGCTATGGTCAGCAAAACCATTTTATTTTCAATTTACTTGCATTATCTTGTTCTTAATCAATAACCTACCTTCAAAGTTCTTTCATTTTAGATAATCTGGCAAACAGCAACATAAAGTAAATCTTTGAATTGTCACTTTTCTTATTTGAAACTGTTGGCATGTTGACAGTTAAACAAGAGAGGGTGATGATTAGAGAAAGTGAGTAAAAGAAAGAGAATAGGAGACCATCATTAAAGAAATTCTGAAGTTCTAATAATATTGCATGTTTTAACACAACTGGATAGTAAGTCTTTATTTTTTGTCTTTCTTTTTCCCTAAAAATACCCATGACACCATAATTATTACTAATATTGAATAGATATTTTATAAGAATAAATCAAGGGAGTATGTGAAAAAATATGTCTGTATTTGTTATTTATTTATCTATTTATCTATTCATCTATTTATTTATTTATTCTTTACAAAGTTCAAAAACAGTTTTTTTAAATCCAAAGCTGTGGGATGGGGCAGAGATTTGACTAGCCCACTCTCTTTGTTCAGATAGTATATTCTGGAGCACAACTTAAAACTATTCCGGCTGCCCTGTCTATGTATTTTGACACACACTACTCTCATTCTCTCTGTCTCACTCTAAGGCAATATTAGCTGGCAGGAGAGACTGTAAAGTCTGAAAGCGTCAAAGGTAGAAGTTATTCCAATTATTGTGCTGCTCTTACCATACTTAACAAATATGAACGTCTACAAGTTCATATTGGTAATTAAAACTTTATTTCAAAAGCACAATCAACATATTTTACAAATCACAGACCCTGGGTACACTAAGCATTGAAAATCGATGAAAATTTGATCCAGGAAAAAATGAATTTGAGATTTTTTTCTGTATTAGTATTTTGTCCCATTGGCAATACACTAGTGTTGTTTCATTTAAATAACACTGTTTAAGGTTTAAAACCATCCATTTTCTTGGTTTCTCCTCTCACATGTTCATGTGGAAATGAATTCTTCATCTCTTGTTCTGAAACCTCTCTAGTCTAAACTTGCTGACATCACTGTGCACAATTTCTTCTTGCAAGTTAACTGCTTCAGCTTATTCTGACTCTCACCTCCTAAGGGGCACCAGAGGCAAATGGGATCTTGAATTATCAATGATAAACAATTTATTTTCCAAACAGTTCCATTTGAGAACAGAGGATTCTGCCTCTCACATTTTATGTGAAGGGCTTAAAAGGCTGTGTGACTCTCTTGCAGCACTCCCTACAGAGTAGTCCTGGGTACCAGCGAATCCTTAGCATCTTTCTGAGCAGAGCACAGGCAAAATGGTCCAAAAATAGAAGACTGACTTGTCTGTTGTGTAGCTGCACTGCATGGGAGCAGATTTTTTATAGTAGTTGTATTTTTTTTTCTTTTTCTACAGGGTCACAGAGAGAGTCAGAGAGAGGGATAGATAGGGACAGACAGACAGGAACAGAGAGAGGTGAGAAGCATCAATCATTAGTTTTTTGTTGCGTTGTGACACCATAGTTGTTTATTGATTGCTTTCTCACACGTGCCTTGACCGGGGGCCTTCAGCAGACCGAGCAACCCCTTGCTGGAGCCAGCGACCTTGGGTCCAAGCTGGCAAGCTTTTTGCTCAAGCCAGATGGGCCCGCACTCAAGCTGGTGACCTTGGGGTCTCAAACCTGGGTCTTCCGCATCCCAGTCCAACGCTCCATCCACTGCGCCACCGCCGGGACACGCAGAACATATTTTTAATCTATATTATTGGACTGTTTCTTGAAGAAATTTTCTAAGTTCTTCATCATTTTTGCTCTTCTATTGTACTCTTAAGTTTGAACCAAAATATTGCTAATTTCTAATTATTTAACATATAATGTAAATCAAAGCTCTTAAAGAATTGATAGGTATGGGTTTTTTATACAAATTATTTTAAAAGATATAAGTAAGGCAGCACAAAAGTAAATATTTAAAAATAAATAAAGATCTTGAAAAAGCAAAAATGCATCTAGTCACAGTATTATCTTGCTTTTCCATTACCAATGTCTGTAAGTATTTTAACTACAGAATAATAATTCTGGAAATCATTTGTGTAAATGAGAAAGGAGTCATGAGAAAGAAGATCTATTCCACTATGTTGCCATAGAATATAAGCATAACCACCTTCAAGGAAACCTCAGCAGTTAAGACTCTCTGCACAACAATAACTTACAGTATGATAGCACAGCTCACAAAAAATGTCCAAAACAACAGCACTAATAGCTGCTCCAGGCAATCAGGTCTAGAGAAAAATAGCCAATTATGTTTGAGGTTTTGCAGAGATGGCTCTGTTGCCTCCTTGAGGCTGCATTCATAAAAGCTTTCTGAATCAAAACTATAGTAGAAAATGTGTCAATGAGAAACCGAGGTTGAGCTCTGGTGTTAGATAGAACTAGGCTGGATATCCAGCTCTGCCTGTGATTAGCTTGATTCCTTGGGCTAGTAATTTTATCTTTCTGATTCTCTACTCACACATTTCTAACTTAAAAATAGATTTTCCTTATAAAATTGGGACATTCTAGTGAATTTAAACAATATCTTACATAGAAAATAATAAATTATTTATAAACACTATCAGGAAATGAGTTCCATATTCTGAATCTTTCTTCTGGTGTTCTTGACTCTAATGTGTGGGAAATTTAATGACCACTCTTTTAAATTTAGATTTTCCAAATTTGTCAGTTAAGATTAGATTGAGGGTGACAGAAAAATAATAACATGAAGGAACTTAGAGGTATTATGCTTAATAAAATAAGCCAGACAAAGAAAGACAAATATATATGATTTTATCTAGACGTCAAATCTAAGGAACAAAATAAATGAACAAACAAAATTGAAACAGATTCATAGATAAGGGGAATGGACTGATGGTTTTTAGAGGAAGGGGATTTGGGGACAGAAGTGGAAGATATAAAGGGAGTAAGAAGTACAAATTTCTAGATACAAAATAGACACAGGGGTCTAACATACTGCAATGGAAATAGTTAAGAATATAGCGATAATTATGTTTGATGCTAGGTGGGTACTAGAAATACTTTGTAGAGTATATGATTATCTAATCACTATGTTGTACCCCTGAAACCAATGCTAAATAGTATTGAAATATATTTAAAAGTTGTGATTTAAAAAAATGCTCTGAAAAGAATACTATAATAACTACATATGGTGCCAGGTGGGTACTAGGTTTATTGTGTGGATTACTTTGAAAGTTATATAAATATCTAATAATTATGCTATATGCCTGAAACTTATATAATATTAAATGTCAACAGTAATTAAAAATAAACAAATATGTAAAGCAAAATAAATGTTGAAGCTTTTATTTTTTGTTCATACATATTAAAAATTAAAAAAAATAAAAGAATTATTCAGGGTTAATGTCACAGTTTCAAGAAGACCAGATACTTTTTATATTATTACTCTACTACCTTAAAAATATAATTTCAATATGTGGAATATGTTGTTAGTCATACTTATGTACCATGAACATAACAAAACAGTATTATTTATATTTCATTAAAAACCCATTACATATTATAAAATTATTCCACTTACTACATGATGAAACTGAGGCACAGAGATAATGTAGATATTGTCTAATATCACACAATACCAATATATGTCTTGGCTAAAGCAACATATTTTTTTTCCTCAAAGTGTCTATGGTTAACAGCATATCTCAGTCAACCATTTACAGAAGGTGAAGTCATTGTGCATTCCATACAAAATATGTTATCCCTTACATAAAATATCATTCACAATCTTTGCTACTAGGGATCTCATATAATTTTTTAAAATCAATCTAGAACAGTTTATTTTTACAGACAAGTTCAGAAATTTGGAATTTCAGACCATTTATTAAATACATATTTTTAAGGTATATACTACTTCCTAGGTAGGCACTTTTTAGGACCATGCTTAAAGAAATAAATAATGCAAGATCTTTTTTTCCAGATGTTACCTTTCAGTGAGGGAAAACAAATAAAACAATAAGATCATTTGAATTCTTATATTGCTTACTGGATGATTGATATATAAGCCACATATCTTACTTTTGAGTAATTTACAATTTATGAAAGAAGTAAATATATCCATAGTATTACAAACATAATCCTATGTTCATACTAAATGACGTAAGTGATAATCATTGTGGATAGTGTCAAGAATTACGAAGGAGCTGGGATTTTACCCTACATGCAAACCAATTAGTTAGCCTGCTACGCTTTCTTAGATGCTGGTTGAACATACAAGACTCTTGAGTCAGAGATAAACAACACTGCTATTAACTGCACAACATGCTACATGAGATGGCTCTTCTCATTCATTCCCCTTGCTTTCCATGTTCCCTGGGATGATCTGAATGGCCCAGGTGGGTGCTGTCTGTAAAGATCTGTGTCACAACTGAGTAACCCTGAGTTTAAGAACCTTGATTCTTTATAAGAGTCTGCTAGAAAATCTGCTCAAACTTTTTCTTTGGAGGGAATGTTATATTTATTCATTGGTTCACAAACAAATCTTTTCTCTGCCCTGAAGAGAAATATTATCTCTATTTTACAAGACAGTTCTCTATACAAATTCTCTTGAAAAGATAGCCCAGATCAGCCAATGATTTAAAATGTGCAGGGACACCATGGAGAATTATCTCCCAACAGTTACAGAAGACCACAAAGTTAGTCATTGAGCTGAGTTTCTACAAATGAGAACTGGTGCAGGTATTTAAATAACCCAAAGAAATTCTATTTAGATGAATAAAGTGGAGATTTCGTGGTAGATTATAAGAGCTGGTGAGGATAAAAAGTAAAATAAGGGTATTAAGTGCATTAGAGAAATGAGACTTTATCCTGGGGAATACAGAGAGTCAAGCAGAAAATGATAGTGAAAGCAAAATAATGGAAAATATTTTATGATGGACTGGCTGAAATGGAATCATTACCATGGACCCTGGGAGAAATATATTGCTCAGAGAGAATCCACTGATCAGATAAGAAAGGTAAGGAAAATGAATAAATCTAATATGTTCCCAGTGTTTGAAGCCTATATAACTAAGAATTATGGTATTACAAGGAAAAACAGGTAAGTCAGAAAACTTGGTGTTATGGGTGGGAGAATCATGATGATTTGAATTAGATTTAATTTGATCTAGTCTAAAAATATCCCAGTAGAAAATATCCAATAGAATGTGGGAGATTAGAAATTATAAAATGTGTTGTTATTAAGCTTCTGATGAATCTGTAATAATGACAGACTTACTTTTGAGCTTGTAAACAAAATATAATTTCAGAAACCTCAAAGTTTCTGACAACACTGTCTATCTTCAATAGGAAGGGGAATAGAAATAGCCTAAGTGATTTTAAGAATATTCTGATATTCTGTGAAAATTGCAATCAGTTTCTGACATAAAAGAACTTTGTTTTCCTAAATGTTAAAGTTTTTAATGTCACAGACCTGCGTTTTGTTATTTTATTTTGTTTTTATTTTTATTATTGTGTGTGTGTGTGTGACAGAGACAGAGAGAGACAGAGAAAAGGGCGGATAGGGACAGACAGACAGAAAGGGAGAGAGATGAGAAACATCAATTCTTCATTGCGGCTCCTTAGTTGTTTACTGATTGCTTTCTCATACATGCTTTGACCAGGGGGCTACAGCAGACCAAGTGACCCCTTGCTCAAGCCAGTGACATTGAGCTCAAGCTGGTGAGCCTTGCTCAAACCAGATGAATTTGCATTCAAGCTGCAACCTCAGGGTTTCAAACCTGGGTCATCCACGTCCCAATCTGACACTCTATCCACTGCACCACCACCTAGTCAGGCTTGTTTTTATTTCTTAATTTCAGTAGACATTCACTATTATGTTAGTTTCGTGTGTACTGCTTAGTGGTTAGACATTTGTATAACTTAAGAAGTGACTCCCGATAAGTTTAGTACCAAACTAGGGGTATAATACTTATTACAATACTATTGACTATATTTCTTTCACAGACCTACATTTTAATTCTAATCTAAAAAAATAAATAAATAAGATTACACTTCATCTAATGTGTTAAGTACTGCACTCAGCTACTTTTTGCCCAAGAGCATGTAAGTACACTGGATTCAGTTAATTAGTAAACTAAATCTTCCCTGTCTAAAATGTCCCTAAATATCTCTTCATTGCTTTATTTTCTCTGTGGAGTTATAGTCGAATTTGAGGAAGATTTAACTTTAATTTGAGTTAGCCAAGTGGCACTGAATACTGTTTAAATTTTCCCTCCAGCAGCTCATTTATTTGTTCCTTCACCCACACATTTATTTACACAACAAATTCTTCATTATCAACAAATGTGTCACAATGTATTTTGCTAGGCATTGTATATTAAAAAACAATGAATCAACAGAATTTATATCTCATTTCTTGAAAAATCTCTCCATTGTACTTGGGGTCTCATACTTGAAACTGTTTGATTTACCTAAAGCTTTGCCATTATGTCTACCTCAAGCAAAATTCTTATCTACAAGCATCATAGACCAACCGTACATGACTCAAGCAGAGAATAGTTTTTAAAAGGAAGAGCTAGAAGTACTGTCACTCTGTGAAAGTTGTACAACCAGCTCAGAACATAAACAAGAACAAGGAAGCCCATGTGACCAGAGTGACAGCCAGATGTGAACAAGTTCAACAAGGATGTACTTTATATATGTATCTTGATTGCTGCACAGACCCTGTCAAAACTAAACACATAAGGATATCAATGGTCAGGTCTTATAGATATGTTTGGACATCTTGAAAAAAAATATCTCTGTGGTTCAACATGTTACCCAGACTCACACCCCCATTCTCTGTCACTATCTCCTGAAGTGTTCCCATTGTACCTGATCTTTCAACATTCCACTAAAAAAAAAAATGTAGAAATTGAAGATTATTAACCACTCCTGAATACATTCAGTGTTTAGATATTTTAACTTGCGGTCCCAAATTAAAATTATTTTGTAGTTTGGTTGCAAGCATGGCCTTAGATGAGCAGAGCATCAGCCCCAGGTGGGGGTTGCTGGACAGATCCTACATAAGGCACATGCAAGAGTCTGTCTCTTTACCTCCCATCCCTTCAATTGAAAAAGAAGAAAAAATTATTTTGAGGAGAAATTAACTTCTTACAAACAAATATTTTGGAGTATCTAATAAACTCTTGGGAAGTGATATATGTTTGGAACATAAAAAAATAAAGACTATCTTTGGCTTCAAGATAGTCACAGTGTGGGGAAAAGAAGTTGTATCAAAGCTAACTATACTATATAATAGGAAAAGCATTCTCATGGAGTGTGTGTACAGTATTATGAGAACACAGATGAGAGACTATTTCTACCTGCAAGTAGCTAAGAAGAGCTGCAAAAATAGAATTGTACACAGTTGGCAAAACACTATTTAGGCATAAACATAATTTTTCTGTTTGTTCAGGGTGTATATCTGCCATTGTATTTCCAGTCAAACATGCACATTTAATTTTTTCTGCTTCACAGGGTTGAAGCAGTAAACCATGCCTAAATGGACATAATTTGGCTAGCTTCAAACAGAGTCCCCAGATCTATAATCATATAGCATTTTGGTCCTATCCTCCCAAAGCTCTGGGCTACACAATAAATTTCCTTAATATACAGTTGTTGGATGATAAGGAGAAAATACATGGAACCAGAAAATAGAATTTTAAAAGCTGTTTTTAATGTAGCAATGAAACGTATTCTGGAAATGAATTCTTTATCTTCAAGATTTAATCTGCCTGAGGTACATTCTTGGGGCGAGAAGAAGACAAGGCAAAGGTAACCATAAATGGAAAAGTATTCAAAACTTTACATTTTAAGCTTTCCATTTGATATTTTAAGGTGTTGTAGATATTTTTGCAAGCTCTCTGTGTGTGAGCTGAATACATCACCCTGCTTCTGTGCAGAATGGAGGGAACAACTCACCAGTGTGCTCAGTAAGAATCCTGCATTTTTGCATCATTCATTTGGTACCATGATTCTAAAAATGTCACTTAACTTTGGGATTTACATTAAAAGGAGATATTATTATTATTATTATTATTTTAGTTTCACAAAGTGGAACTCCTAGAATAATAGCTTAATCAGCATGTAGACCGACTACTCTAGCAATTGGGCACAAGCTTCAAACAGTGTCACTTGTCCAGTTCAGAATATTATCCAGCAATGTATTCTTTAAGGTTATAAAGTGACTGACTGTTCTGAAATATTTTCATTTATTTTTACTTACTTTAATGAAAATCCTGATTTTGCCTCTGCTGAAAATCATTTGTTTCTATTGTATATTTGTCTCTAAAAATATACTTAGGAAAATATAAGTATATTAAAATATCTAGTATTCTAGAAGGTAGTATTTTTCTGGGAATATTTTACTCAACAATAAGTTATATATTATGTACCACTAGAATATATTCAAGAATAAGTGTATGAATAAATGGGTGGATGGAAATTTGCTGGCTCTAACTTTAGAGAGCAAAGTTTGGAGTAAGGCAAGATTAAGACTCAAGATACATCACATTTCTACATTGTAAAAACTGGTAAATTTCTAAAACAAGGAGAATTTTCTTGAAACAGTAGGCTCAGAGGAGCAATTGGAAGCAAGCCAAGATATAGATAACTTGTCAACAAGAAATAAGCTGTTAATAAGAATGTAAGGTCTCTGATTTGATAAATACATATTGAAGAATTTACAGTGTGTGTGTGTACTCATGCTCATCTGTGCACGTGTGTTTAGTTGTAATTTACACCAAAACAATTTGATTGCAGGTGTTTGTTCTAAAATGTTGTGACCATATCCCTACACTGCCAGCTAATATTATATTAACATCTTTAACAAATACTTTATTCCCTTGATTTGCCTAAAGTGAACAAAGACATCATAGTGATGTTAAGGATTATCTTGCAATTCAGATGAGTGTGCACAGTGATAATTGGATATTTCATTTGTGAGCCTGATATTCCTTGTCATAGAGATAAAATGCTGAAAGAACCCAGGACTTCAAATTAATTGTATAAATTAAGATTCCTAAGAAGATATAGGACAAGTACTTGAGCTATACTGCATGACCCATCTTCGTTGGGTGTTGTATTACTTAACCTGTTTCCTGTAACAAATGGTCACAAACACTTAGCAGATAAAACCAGTTTTTGTGGGTAAAGAACTGAAGAGCAGCTTGGCTGGATGAGAGTGAATCAGGGTGAGAATACAAACAAGACATGTCATCAGAAGTTTGAACTGAAATTAGAGAAGTAATTCACTTCCAAGTTCAGTTCATTTAGTAGTGGCAAATTTAGCTACCTTCTCACTGGTGGGAGACCTTAGTTCCTCACTATATAGGTTTTCCTAATTTGACTTGAGTATCCTCATGGCATGGTAGGTAATCTCTCCCAGAATGAATGATGATTGGATATATACAATATAGATATAGTTATAGATATAGAGAGAAAGAGAGGATTAAGTTCAAGACAGAAGATGTCCTTTGTAACCTAATTTCAAAATTTATATATCATCATTTCTATCATATCCTATTAATCACATAAGGCATCCTTGGTGCAATACGATAGGGAACTACAGAAGGATGTATACTAAGAGGCATATATAATATATAATAGAGATTATTATACCAGTGATTAAACAATAATTATTTTTATTCTGACATCTGCAAATATGTAATGTTAATCCCTAATAATTAAGAGCAAACATTAAAAAACACAAGAAAAGACATAAGAAGCATAATGAAGCTTCACTTCTCAAGCACAATAAAATTGTCACAGTCTCATTTTCAAAATAATAAAATGAGGTTGAGTCTTAGCTAATATGAAAAAGTAGTAGTAATCATCTAGACCCTTTTGTAATAGTGAGTTGTCACTGCATTACAAATTATTCCTCAATGAGCACCTAGTGCAACATTTAACATATTTCACAACTTTCTAACAAGGCTATGTAGTGTTTTTTTTATCTGAACCAATTTTCTTGATTTATCTGGTTAGCTAGTGACTCAGTTCAGCCTTGGTAATACTAATAGTCTCTCTCACATGTCTGGTTGAGGGTTTATGTGATCTGAGTGACAAGGATGGTTTGATGTGATATATCTCTTTATCTAGATATATAGACCAGTCTCGTTGACATGGTGTTCCTAGGAACAGCAAGGAGAAGAAGATTTCCTGAAGTTTCTTTTCTAATCCATGTTGACATCACGTTTATGACTCTCTTCTCAGAGTGTGTCTCGTGGACTCTGCCTCATGAAGGGCAGTGCTGCAAAGTCAGGTTGAACAAACCTGTACAGGTGTACAGACAAATTGTTTACTAATTTTGCAACTGCTGGACTCCCCATTTCATGTTAGCTCCAATCCATTTTTTCTAGAAAAAAATCTGAGAGTGTCAATCATTTTATTTTTGTGCCAAGTACGTCCTCACCCAGAAAAGTAGAGAATGAGGTAAGGGCCTGCATGCAGAAATTTAATTGGAAAACTCATTCCAGGGAGCAGGAGAGGGACTGAGGAGAAAAACAAACAGGAAGTACAAACAGGCAACACAATGATGAATTCTTTTTAAATTGATCCATTATGTACAATGGAAGTTGGATCCAACCAAGACCTTCCAGGGAGACCTGCACCGTTAAGTCTCTATACAAGGAAAAGAAGAGGGGAGCTTTTTCTAACAATCATGGACTCCCATTGTTCAAGGACTGCCCTATGGCATAGAATACATTTACACTTTCTGTTCATCCTGGCATTAATATGTAGATTCCCTCCTGTGTAAATCTCAGTGAAGTTAAGGAATTCTCATGAGAGTAGACAAGGAATGCGTGGTGCAGCTCAGAGTTTGGTTATTGCATCAATGCCTGGAGAAAAGTATGAATTAAAAATTGTGTGGAACACAAATGATTTCTGAACAGTACTTGATCCTAGTCATCACAATTTGTGTATAAAAAGTACACAAACTTTATTGTATGTTGTATCTCCTTTAATCCTTACTACAACTACCAGAGAAACTAAATTAATGCTTAAAGCTAGAGATTTAGTTAGTGGAAGAATTAAGATTTGAATGTAGGTTTTCTAACACCAAAGTCTGTGTTTTATCAATGTAATTTACTTCTTAAAATTCTTGTGTGTGAACATATGTCTTATTTGTAGAGGATGAAGATGAAGGAATTATCAGGCAAGGCTGCAGATTGAGGGTTCTTTGGCATTGCCCAATAATAAGATGTAACACATCTTTTATCATTTACTTACTCTGGAAAGCGCATAGGTATATTTAGGGGCCCTCCATGAATACAAAATAGGTGATATGGAGTCAGGCAAAAAATAAATAAATAAATAAGGAAATTGGAGATATTTTATGATGTAGTTGGTTTATCACACTTAAATGAAAATGACATTTTTATTATAGTACAGGTTCTAATAAGCTCATTACTAACCAATTCTCCAGTCAGAACTCTCCATGAATAATTATTTCTTCACATCTTTAAGGAAAATGACAACTGATAGACATAATGGTGTCCTAATATATTGTGAAACCATAAAAATATCTTGGCAATGAGTAAGCTCTCACCAGTTTTCTCATTTATTGTATTTAAGTTTAGAAAAATATCCCTGGTTCATATATTATACAAATAATAATTTCATTAACCCTATGATTATATAAAAAAGAAAATCATTCCTCAGCATTGTAATAAAACAGAATTAGTACAGAAACAGTTAAGTGTATGTGTGTTGCTTCTGTGAGTGAACAAAGGAGGTCAAAAAGAGAATCCTACTAAATTTTATTGCTGTCTCATAAAAAGTGTATATAGCACCCATAAAGATTATGGTGAGAAAGTCAATTATTTACTGTGAGAGCCTTGGCTGTGAAATCGTTTATATACCACTGAAGAATTTGCATACAGTGGGAGAAGGAGAACCTGTGAATTATATTTCTATGCATTTATTTAGTTTTTCCACTGAGTAAAAGGCATTCAACACTTTTCATTTAAGACACACAATCAAAATGTCTATCATGAATTATCTGGGTGATAATTGTTGAAAGGATTTCTGACATTTCAAAATTTAACTGTAATTTTCGTTGTTCTTTGAACAATACAGTGGACCTTCTAGACCTTTTAGTGTGCATAAGAGTGTATTACCAGTCACTTTAAGTGTATTTTGTATTATTTGAAATAGTTATTATATACCTGCCACTGTGTTCCTTAGAAAATAGACCGAAACTGTAATATGAAACAGAGAAAGTCTATGTCATTGGAAAATAGACTACGGTAATTTAGGTATGTCTTTCTCACACCATTTAATGATACTCTTTAAATGGTACCACATTCTTGTAGTGTCGTCTGATATAGAAAAACAAATTATTTTGACAACTAGATTGCCTCTTCACTGAAAAATAAAATGTTAATCAACTATTTGTTCCCTTTAGAGTCATTAATGTTAATACCTTGCATATTGAGAAGGAGCACTGAAGATGCACCTTTTTAAGTTTTAAATCTCATCTTTAAGCATAGCACATTAGAGTTCTCACAATGCATTCACCTACATTGCTTCAGCCTCAAAATAAACACTGATATTAAAAAATAAACTTTTAATTCTCATTTTGACAATGGAAAAGAAGAGATTTTAAAGGGAAAAGTGACTTTTCCAAAGGCACAGAAAAGTAAGAAAACACCAGAATTGGAATTAATTTATTTTATCCTGAGCAGCACTCCCCATCCACCACCGCCACCGCCATGCCCAGAGTATCCAGAAATGAACAAACCGCTCCTCATTGTCCACCCTCTATTATAGTAAAACCTCACTCACTGTCCATGTAAAATAGCCTTGGTCTTGGGTTGACCATAACTAGGTAAAAAAATTGTGAAGTTATTTTCTAAAAATTTGCATAACTTTTTATATGCAATTTTAGTTTATCAGTTGTCATTTTATGCACATTTGTCTATAGGCATGAAAAATAAGATTTTGACAAATTTTTTATTATATTTTGACTAATACCAGAATAGCAAAAACCAAAGTTCTGGATTTTGTTCTGGGAGGATAATAGATAACCCACTATACGTGTCCAGCTGACTATTGACACAAAGAGAAATTTCCTATAATTTTTTAATCTAGTACCTATCATCACAGTTGCAATGCAAAGCAATCATATTTAGGTGTCCTGATACTACCCAAACTAATGTATTTGAGAATTTCTGTCTCTCTCTTTCTCTCATTACTGCAGATGTGTGCTATTTTTAAGAATTGTTACACATTCTATACATGCCTTGGACACTGTAAAAATCATGTATATTTGTGGGGAAAAATGTATATTTTTAATTTTAATTTTTTTAAATGTATAATAAAACATTTGTGTAAATTATGTATTTCTTAATAAAAATATTATATTTATCTAATATAAAATAGCTTTCTTCAAATTTAAAAAATAACTTAAAATAAGTAACATTGTCTATTGAAGATAAGAGTTTATAAATTATTGTTTGTGATTTTCCAGGAACTAGAAATGATTTACATTAAGCACACATTACACTGGGGATCAAAATTTTTATTGCATCCACAAAAACACTTGTTTTTACCTAATTAGAGTGTGCTGATCTCAAATCTGACATTAGTTTTTCTTTGTAAGCTACAGTTTTTGCAATTCAATATTTTAGGTTTCACCTTATTGTAAAATTTTCAACATTTAGTTTAACATAATAAAGTAGAATGTCTTCTTGGGCATCATATTTGTGAAAATATAATAATTTATATAATGCAATACACTAATACAATAAAGATGCGATTGCATCAAAATTTGTCTACAATTTTAAAAAAGAACATATTAAAACACTTATTTTAATCATAAAATTTGCGCAAAACATATTTAAATTCTATTCAGGAAAAAATTTGCGTTTGTACCTGTTGTGTTTGGGTATTTGTAGAGCAAAATCTCATTTGATGTTAGAGCAGTAGTCTGCCGTCATATTTCTGTCCCATCGCCCCTGATAGTGCTCTTCCATCATCTTCAGATCTTGATGAAAGTGTTTTCCCTGCTCATCAATAACAGCTCCAAATTGTTTGGGAAAATCATCAAGTTGACTGTCCAGAAAGTGAATCTTAATGTTCACATTATATCCAATGTCGCAGAAAGCCAACAGCATCCTTTAAACCAGAACTTCATAGTTTTCTGCTTTTTTGTTGCCATAAAAGTTCTTTGTAACTGCCACAGAAGACTGCCATGCTGCTTTCTCTTCCTTATTCATCTTCCTGGCCAATTCTTCATCACGTATGAGGGTTTGAATTTGAGGTCCATTGAATACACTTGCTTGTTTCTCTCAAAAAAAAAAAAAAGGCAGAAAAAGCAGAAATCATATGTTGGAAGCATTCATTTTTTCTATGCAAAGCCTGCAAAAACTGCTTCATTAAGCCAAGTTTGATGTGAAGTGGGGGAAAATGATCCTGTTTCAATTAACTACAGATTCATTGACAACATTTTGCATATCTACTTTCAGAGCTTCATGTTTCGGCCACTCCTTCTGTGTCCAGTGTTTCTCCCGAGCTCAGCTGTCCCACAAACACAGAAAGCAAGGATACTTTGTGAAACCCCTTTGTTGTCCTAGCAGGATATTTACCATTTTAAGATCCACACAAATGATTCAGTTATGCTCCTTATACTTCAGAAAGTCGAGGACAATTTTTATGTCCTTATAATCTTCTCGCATACAAGTTGACTAACCAATTGGAACCGCTGCATAAAACATTACTGTTGTTAGGAGAACACATTTCAGACTTCATTTAGAGCTGTCAAGAAATAGCCGCCATTCTGTTAGACTGTAAGTGGTAACACCTAGCTGGCTGAGAAGACTACTGATATCATGACTGTAAACAAAGTGTTTGTCTTCGGGAAAAAAAGGTCAACAAAATTTTTTTCACACTTTCTGAAATGGGATACTTTAGTTGACCAGTGAAGTACATTCTTTTCTTGAAGCCTGGAGGCTAATAACTCAGCTGCTTTTTTTGATAGGCCCAAATCTCTTCCTAAGTCATTCAGTTTGGGTTGGCTAAACTGCTGAGGGGTTAATAACTGCTTGGCATCAGAAGAAGACCCTTCAGATTCTACAACCATTTACTCATGCATCTTATCAAAATACACTTGATCACCATGTTCACTTTCTTCAACCTTAGAAGAAATAAAATATTTAAAACTGGAACCAGGAGTGTCTCAGAGTGTGGGATAGGTTGTATTGCTGAAGGAATATTAGGATATGCGATCATATGCTGTTATTTTTCTTGCTGATGCCCTTTGCATGGATCAGACAGAAATAACAGTCACTGCTGTGGTCCTTAGGTTCATGCCAAACCATGGGAATACCAAAAGGCATTCCTTTGTGTTTTCCTTTTGTCCAGTCACAAAGCATTTCCTCACAATTATGACACACAATATGAGAAGCCCAATTTTTGTCTTGATCGCTATGGGGAACTTGAAAATAGGCAATATATGCACGTGTCACCAATGATGAAATATTGTGTTTTGATATTGAAGTGTGTAACAGTCACATATATAACAGAAGGTGTCAGGACTATACTTACATTTTCACCTACTCAAGAGGCCATGATTTGATCTTAAAACAAATTAAGAGGGTGTTTTTATCAGATAACAATTCTTTACATTTAAAAACAACTACAATTATGTAAAAGTGATGTTTGAAAAACATTAATTGCCTTGAGGTTATGTTCAATTCAAGAGTCGTTGGCCTTTAACTCAAATTGAAAACCAATGCATGCCATTAACTGTAACAAAAAGAAATTAAAATTGCATAAAAATTAGAGCATGTACCAAAAAACAGATTACAGATTTGGAATCAGCTATGCAGAAATATATAGAAAATGTTCTAAAACCTCATGAAACAGAAAATGAAAAGAAAATTGTTCCCCAGTGTTATCTGCTTATTATCTACAATACTTTTAATTTTAGATTTTACTCATATTTGATTTATTTGACTTTAGTATATATTAAGGTGACCAGATTTTAAAATTGGTAAAGTGGGACACCATTGATGGGGGGGTATTGATTAAAAATTTGGTATATATGGAGCAAAAAAAATTTTGATAGAATGCAAAAAGAATATTGTAATGTATTTTTTTTTTAATGGGACCTTTTTAAAATGTCACAGGACGTGGAAAAATTGTTAAAAATCAGGACTGTCCCGCCAAAAGCGGAACGTCTGGTCACCTTAGTGAGTGAGTGAGTGTGTGTGTGTGTGTATGAATACAGATCTATATAATTTTACCAATCTAGTGACAGAACGATTGTGTACTTATTTCCCACATTGCAGAATAAGAATAATACGGTTTTGTGAGAAATAAGAAGTTTAATATATGCAAAACATTAACATACAAAGAAAAAAATTCTCTACGTTTTAAGATTTTTAAACTATCATTACTCAAAATAATTTTAACTAAATGATAATGAAGTCTTTGGATTTAAATTCATTTTTATTATCAAATGATTCTTATTAAGCTAACATTTAATGTAGAAAAAACAATGTTTAATATTGTATTGCTGTTTTCAGAGTACATATATTACTCTTTTGGTAAGCAACATGGTAAATAAATGGCTTTTTTATATATAAAAAAAATCTCATTTTGTGTTTCAAATTCTTTAAGTTGAAAACTTTAACATTCTAGGAATTTAAACTCACAAAGAAAATCAAAAGTAGAGCATGAGTTTGACACCTTAGACTACTTGACCATCCTGATACATTATTTTATTACTTTATTAAATCCATTTGGGTGACATTGGTTATATTATTTGCTCACAATAAAGCAAGGAACAAAAGAGAAAAAGAGGCATGAACACGGGGAAAAGAAGAATGGCTGTCAGAGGGAAGGGGGAAGAAAGAACTGGATCAAAAAGATAAAATGATTAGCCAAAAATCAAGTGTACATAATGCATAGATACAGATAACAGAAGGAAAGGGGGAGGGGTACACAGGGGGAAGAGGGCATAGGTGAAGATATATGAGGGAAGAAAAGACTTTATTTCTGATGGGGGAGGCATGATATGGTGTATAGATGGCTCTATATTGAGTTGTACACTTGAAACCTGTACAGTTTTGTAATCTACGTTAACACAGTACATTTATAAAAAGGATAAAAATGAAAATTATTAGTATGTTTGAAGTAACAGATTTATTCCATATTTTTTTTCTACATTATATATACTGACAAGAAACCCTAAAAGCTGAACTATATTATTTTTAAGTTAGCTTTTTGAAAAATAATATATATTATTTGCCAAATTAGAAATTTAGATCGCTGAGAAAAAAAAACTTGTCATAGATAAACTTTCTTACATAAAATTATTAAATTAACTTTCTACCAATTTTCTATTATTTGTACTAAGAATACACACACACACATACACACACATATATACATATGAACAAATTAAAAACACACTGTTATCAAACTCTCAGTTTTGTTTTTATCTTTATAATGAATGTGAAGACAACTTTTACATTAATTAACAGTAGAGATATTTTAACATATTGTGCTTTCGGTTATGCCTGTTGAGAAAACTACTTAATGTAGATGCCCTATTTATCTTTTTTCCCTCCTTTATTTTCCTCATTTTACAGATATACCATGGAATGAAAGAAAAGACTCACACATAACACATTGCAATGGTATAAATACTACAATAGTCATCAGTTGGATATTGTCAAAGAATAAGTTACTCAATAAATGACAATTTTGTATATTAGTAGAGGTCCTAAAAGACACTTAGTTTAAATAAGATATATTGATGTATATTTCCATTTTATTGCTTTTTGTTTTCAATACCTGTATCGAAATACAAGTTATAATGAAATGTTTTAGCAACTTATTCCTTGCTTGAGTTTAACCTTTTAAGATGAAAGATACTATGACCACAAAAATATTAAGCACTGGGAAACTCCATAGGTATTTTAAATTTAAAAAATTGTGAAAATGATCTTGTATGTCATATTTTTCAAAGGTAATACTCACAGAGTAACTGACAAACACATTTTCATAAGATTGAGCCATAAAAAAATTCTATCAATTATCTCTTCAGAGAGATAAATAGTGAGTCAACCATTTTCTAGTTAAATCATTATATATATATATATATGTTTCACTGGGTCACAACTAATTCTTAAAGTATAGCACATTTAACACAGAAGATATTTGTGATATAATCAATGTTATATATTATCAACATATCACGTTTTTATTCAATTCTCCCTCAAATTTTATAAAACATATGCGTATACATTTCAAGTGAAATTGATTTAAATTTTCTCTAATTTTATTTTATGATTCTTCTTATACCCAGGTCCTTTTAAAAAATTATTACATAATTTCTAGTGGTTGTACAGTAACAGTGGAAAGATATTCTAGTGATTACAGATTTTTCTAATGGTATTATTTACAAAGCAGTATATAAGTTTTTGATCTTTTCATATTTTTTTAACTTTCTTCTCAAAACAATTATGTGAGTTACAGAAACTGTGATACATGGAAGTGAACGAAAAGGCCCTGAATCATAAAATAGATAATAAAGGTCAAAATTTGAGTACAAACCGGTATCCTCCACCTCTAAATCCTGGGTTCTTTTTCTATAGCACAGTTGCTCATGTCATTCTTTTGGGAAATTATAAATGTGTGTATGTTTGTATATATGTGTCTGTGTGTGTGTGTGTGTGTGTGAGTGTGTGTGTATATACTTAAAAATTATAAGAAGCAAATGTTGCTTTCACAACCTTACATAACAATTTTAGAGAAGTTTTGTCTGCACTATAAACACAGTCAACTGTGAAAACTATTTTACAACACCATAGTATTCTTAGAATACTATGAATAGAACTCTATGAATTTCATACAATTTTACCATTTTGTGAAAAGTCAAACTCAAGCCAGATGTTATGACAGCTATGGCATCTTATAAACAAGTCCAATAGATTTTAAAATTTATCAAGTACATTTTACTACTAAGAGAATAAGCATTATTTTTTTCTTTTTAAAAATTTTTATTAATTTTAATTTATTGTGTTAACATGAATTCAAGTGACCCATTCAATATAATTTCCTCATCTCTACCCCCCTTGTTTTCCATTGCCCACCCCTTCCCCCTTCTTTGGGACTTGCTGTCCTGTTATCTGTATCTATGTGTTATGTATATATAATTTCACTGATCGCTTCACCTTCTCTGACCCCATGCTCTCATCCCCCTTTTCGCTGACAGCTGTCCCTCTGCTCCCTGTGACCCCTCCTCTGACTCTATTCCATTCCTCAGTTCACTTTTGTTCATTAAATTCCACATATAAGTAAGATCATATGATATTTGTTTTTCTCTGCCTGGCTTATTTCACTTAGCATAATAATCTCCAACTCCAACCATGCCATCACAAAAGGTAAGATTTTCTTTTTTTCATGGCCACATAGTATTCCATTGTGTATATGTACCACTGCTTTTTAATCTACTCATCGACTGGTGGATACTTGGACTATTTCCAGATCTTGGCTATTGCAAACAATACTGCAAAAAAACATAGAGGTGCATATCTTCTCTTGATTCAGTGATTTGGTATTCTCGGGATATAATCCTATACGTGGGATAGCTGGGTCAAAAGGCAGTTCCATTTTTAATATTTTGAGGAATCTCCATACTGTTTTCCACAGTGGCTGCACAAGTCTGCATTCACACTGGCAGTGCAGGAGAGTTCTTTATTCTCCACACTTTCACCAGCACTTATTGTGTATTGATTAAATGAGTGCCATTCTGACAGGTGTGAGGTGGTATCTCATTGTGGTTTTTTTTTTCATTGTGGTTTTAATTTGCATTTCTCTGATAATTAGTGATGTTGAGCATTTTTTATATGCCTATTGGCCAGCATGTTGTCCCATTGTGTGGGCTGTCTTTTAATTTTGTTCACAGTGTCTATTGCTGTTCAAAAGCTTTTTAGTTTGATATATTCCCATTTGTTTATTTTGTCCTTAATTACACTTGCCCATGAAGATATATTGGCAAAATATTGCTATGAGAGATATCAGAGAATTTACTGCCAATGTCTTCTTCTAAGATGTTTACAGTTTCACGACTTACATTTAAGTCTCTTAATCCATTTTGAGTTTATTTTTGTGAATGGTGTAAGTTGGTGGTCGAATTTCATTTTCTTGCTTGTACTTGTTTAATTTTTCCAACAGCATTTATTAAAAAGACTGTCTCTCCTCTACTGTATGTTTTTACCTCCTTTGTTAAATTTCAATTGTCCATGAAGGTGTGGGTTTATTATTGGGTTCTCTGTTTTGTTCCATTGATTTGTATGCCTGTTCTGATGCCAGTACCAAGCTTTTTTGATTAGTATCAAGTCATACTGCACTTTATTCTTCATTTTCAAGATTGCTGAGGCTATTCATGTTCATTTTTGGTTCCATGTAAATTTTTAAAGTATTTGTTCTATATCTCTGAAGTATGCCATCGGTATTTTAATAGGAATAGCATTTAATCTATCAATTGCTTTGGGTAATATAAACATTTTAATGATGTTTATCCTTCCTATCCATGAACACAGTATATGCTTCTACTTGTTTGTATATCCTTGATTTTCTTTTTCAATGTCTTATAATTTTCTGAGTACAAGTCTTTAAAATCCTGGGTTACATTTATTTTTAGATACTTTATTTTATTTTATTTTGTTGTTGTTGCAATAGTGGAGGGGATTGTTTCCTTAATTTCTTCTTCAGACAGTTTATTATTGGTGTATAAAAATTTTACTGATTTCTAATTTTTAATTTTATATCCTGCCACCTTTCCAAATTCATTATCAGGTATAAAAGTGTTTTTTTTTTTGTTTTGTTTTTTGTTGTTTTTTTTTTACTGAGACTTTAGGGTTTTCTATGTACAGTATCATGTCATCAGCAAATAACAATAGTTTTACTTCTCTTTTCAAATTTGGATGCCTTTTATATTTTCTTCTTGTCTGACTGCTGTGGCTAGTACTTCCAGAACTATGTAAAATAAGAGTGGTAAATGGGGACACTTATGTCTTGTTCCTGATCTCAAGGGGATTGCTTTTCATTTTTGTCCATTGAGTATGATATTGGCTGTTGGTTTGTCTTAGATGGCCTTTATTATGTTGATGTATGTTCCCTTTATTTCCACTTTGCTGAGAATTTTGATCATAAATTGATGCTGGATTTTATCAAACATTTTTCTTCATCTATTGATATAATCATGTAATTTTTTTCCTTGTGTTTATGAGATAAATCACATTGATTGATTTGCAAATATTGTATCAGCCTTGCCTTAATGGAATAAACCCCACTTGATCATGATGTATGACTTTTTTAATGTGTTGCTTGATCCAGTTTGCTAATACTTTGTTGAAAATATTAGCATCTAAGTTCATCAGAAATAGTGGCCTATAGTTTTCTTTCTCTGTAGTGTCTTTACCTGGTTTTGGAATTAAGGTAATGCTTGCCTCTTAAGAAGAGCTTGGAAGTCTTCCCTTTTCTTGAATTTTTTGAAATAGAATAAGAAAGATAGGTGTTAGTTCTTCTTTGACTATTTAGCAAAATTCATTTGTGCAGCCATCTGGTCCAGGATTTTTGTTTGTTGGAAGTTTTTGATAACTGTTTTGATTTCATTTGTTGGGATTGATTTGTTTATGCTTTTTAATTTTTCCAAATTGAGTCTTGGAAGATTGTATGGTTCTAGGAATTTATCCATTTCTCACCTAACTTGTCCAATTTTTGGCATATAGATCTTCATAGTATTTTCTTGCAATCCTTTGCATTTCTGTGGTGTCAGTTGTTACTTCTTCTTTGAAATTTCTAATTTTATTTCTTTGAGTCCTCTCTCTTTTTTTTTATGAGACTAGTTAAAGGTTTGTAAATATAGTTTACATCTTTAAAGAATCAACTGTTGGTTTCATTGATCTTTTGTATTGTTTTTTTAACCTCTTTGTCATTTATTTCCACTCTGATCTTTACTATCTCCTTCCTTCTACTTCCTCTAGGGTTTATTTGTTCTTCTTTTTCTAGTCCTTTTAGATGAAAGGTTAATTTGTTTATTTGAGCTTTTTTCTTGCTTCTTAAGGTATGCTTGTAATACTATGCATTACTTCCCTCTCAGGACTGCTTTTGCTGTGTCCTATTTTTTGAGTTGTTGTATAATCATTTTCATTTGTTTCAAGGAAATTTTTTATTTCTTCCTTGATCTAATTGTTTACCCATTTGTTAATTAATAATATGCTATTTAGTTTCCAAGTGTATGAATGTTTTCAGTTTTTCTACTGTAGTTGATTTCTAGTTTCAAGCCATTGTGATCAAAGAAGATGCTTGATATGATTTCAAACTTCTTAAATTTATTGAGACTTGTTTTGTGTTCTATCATGTGGTCTATCCTAGAGAATGTACCATGAGCACTTGAAAAGAATGTATGTCCTGCTGCTATGGGGTGAAAGGTTCTGAAGATATTTATTAAATCCAGTTGATCTAGTGTGACATTTAAGGCCACTGTTTCATTGTTAATTTTCTGTCTGGATGATCTATCCATTGATGTTAGTGGGGTATCAAAATCCTCTACTATTATAGTACTGCTGTTGATCTTGCTTTTACGTTCCTCAAAATCTGCTTTATATATTTAGGTGCTGCTATATTAGGTGAATAAATATTTACAATGGTTATATCCTCCTGTTGGATTGCTCCTTTTTTCATTATGTACTGACCTTCTTTACTCCTTACGATATATAGCCTTTGTTTCAAAGGCTATTTTGTCAGATATAAGTATTGCTACCCCAGCTTTTTTTTTCATTTCTATTTGCATAAAATATTTTTTTTTATCTCTTCCCGTTCAGCCTATGTGTATCTATTGTTCTGAGGTGAGTCTCTTTTAAACAACATATGTATGGGTCCTGTTTTCTTATCCATGCAGCTATCTTATGTCTCTTGATGGAGCATTTAATCCATTTACATTTAAGGTTACTATTGACATGTACTTATTTATTGCAGATTTATTCTTTAAATCTGTAATCATCTTTTTCTAGATTTGTTTTCTTTGCTCTTTTTACAGCAGACCCTTTAAAATTTCTTGCAGTTCTGGTTTGGTTGTAATAAATTGCTTGAGGTTTTATTGTTTGTTTGTTTGTTTTTGTCTGGGAAGCTTTATATTTCTTCTTTAATTTTAAATGATAGCCTTGCTGGATAAAGAAATCTTGGTTGTTAGTTCTTGTTTTGCATTATTTTGAATATTTCTTGACAATCCCTTATGGCCATAAGTGTTTCTGTTGAGAAGTCAGATGTCATCCATATGGGGGCTCCTCTATAAGTAATTAACTACATTCCTCATGCAGCTTTTAGTATTTTTTCTTTGTCTCTTAACTTTGGCACTTTAATTATGATGTGTCTTGGTGTAGGCGTCCTTGGGTTCCTTTTTAATGAGACTCTCTGTGCTTCTTGTACTTTTGTTACCTTTTTCTTCATCAATTTAGGGTAGTTTTCAGTTATGATTTCTTCAAACATGTCCTTAAGGGAAAACAGCGTCTCCCTTGTTTATTCTTTTCTCCTTCAGAAACCCCTATGATGCAGATGTTGTTTCTCTTCATGTTATCACAGAGCTCTCTTAGAGTTTCCTCAGTCTTTTGGAGCCTCTTTTTTTTTTTTTTTTTTTGCTGCTCTACTTTCATGCTTTAGTTTATCTGGTCCCCTAAATTGATGATTTGATCCTCTGCTTCATCCAGCCTGTTATTGATTCCTTTTAGTGCAGTCTTCATTTCTGATATTTTATTTGTCATTTCTGACTGATCTTATTTGATGCTTGCTATCTCTAGGTAGGTGCTTATTATATCCATCCATTGTTGCTCTAACATCTTGAGCATCAAAAAAATCATTATTTTAAACTCTGCATTTGGTACTTTGGTTACTTCCATCTCATTCAGTTCCTTTCCTGGGAATTTCTCTTGTTGATTCATTTGGGTTACATTTCTCTGTCCATTTTGTTTGTGCATTAGGTAGGATTATCTGACTTTGAAAATTGTATGGTGTCTTTATGAAGAAGAAGATCTCAGTGGTATTAACCTCCAAGCCACCTGTTTTCCTTGTTCTAGGAATGTTTCTTAGGATACTATTTTCCCTCTTATTTTATGTGAATATTAAATGTAGTTGGTCCTTTCATCAGTATGGTTATCCTTTTCAGGCTGACTGACTCTAAAGGTCAACCTTGATCATGTGTATTACACACTGCAATGTCAGCCCTGTTGGGCATATTTATTCTCCAGTGTCTGGTGCCTTCTAGACTCCACGTTTGGGTGTGCTGCTTGTGTAGGTAGCTGAGTCTAGGGTTAGTGCTGTCTGCCACTCACTGCCAGTTGTGTTGGCTCTAGATCTTCTTGGGTTGGTGTCAGCTGTTGTTCGTAACCCACTGTGGGACATGTGTCTGCAGCTGCTTCAATTTTCACTGCTTGTGTCTGTATTTTTTTCTGCCTGGATAGTGTGGGAGAGACCAACCTTTGTATAAGGATCAGTTTCCTCCTGCTTAGAGATGACAGCAGCTCTGTAAAAGCCCCAAGCTCTATAGAATTGGTCTATATTTTCCAGCTCCTCCTCCTCTTGCAGCTGTTTTGGGTTTATTGGTCAGGAGCTCAGTATAGGGAGTGTGGCCCCTACTCCAGGGCTTAATTCCTCAGCCACTGCTGTATACTCAAATTTTATTTCTCCCCATCAAGGTGATCAGAAGTCAAACCAAGTGTGGTCAATTATCCTTGCTGTAGAAGTTCTTTCAGCTGGTGAGACCCTGGTCTCAGAGAAGAAGACAGAGATAGTCCTCTCCTGGGTCTGATGGTCCCACACATACACACACCAAAGGTGGCTAAGCCCTCGACCAGATCCAACAATAGCCTCACAGAGACATACACATTAAATTTCCATGCTCCAAGCCTCTCTCCATTCCCTCTGTGTAATCTAGCCCAGCAGGGCAGAAATTCCAGGACACAGGCCAGCTCAATGTGAAGCTCCACCCTACCCAATGAACATGAACTGCTGTGCTGATGCTGATCACAGAGAATGGAACTTGCCACAGCTGGGCCAGGTGTGAGAAGCCTTTCCATAAGATACCACTCTAACAAGGGTTTTTTAGGTCCTAAACCAATACCTTCCACAACTAATCCCTAGATGTGGCAGCCCTGAGCCTCTGGCACATTGCTAAGTTCCCTGGAAGGAACCTGGCACAGACCTGTGGGAGACACTGCCCATGACTGGCCCTCAGCAACTTACTTGGAGCTACAAGAAATCCAGAGTTTGTGGTTGCCTATGCTGGACCCAGGTGTACATGGAAATACCATGCTGCAGTCCTAGGCTGGCTTTTACTCACTTTGGGCCTGGAGGAAAGTCTACTTAAAAGTTCAAGTTTCCTTGAGTCCTGACTCCTGCAACCTCTGTCTGCTGGATGCTTGTTGGGCTTAGGTGCTGAAAAACACTCTGCTAGAGTCTAGTGCCTACAGTAATTCAGGGATTAGGAAGGATGGTGGGTGTGGCTTCACCCCCCCACTCCGTGTCAGTTTGTTCAGACCTTTTTTCAGATCTCAGTAGGGTGTGGCCCTAGGAGTCTGGTGGATGTGGCCTCTGAGACCCAGAGATGTGGCCTGCCTGCCCTCTGGACAGTTTCTACTGAGTCTACCATAACACTGGAGCATCTGTTTTAGAATCTGGAGTGTGTGCGGGAATGCTTTGGTCTCAGCAGCAGAAAACTGAGCTACTGACACACCCCTGCTTCCTGGCCTCTCAGAACGACCCATCACCACTCTGGAGTATGAGAGATTCCCCAGGGCGGAGCAGTTGCTTTTCACCAGGCTGATGCGGCAAAGAGGGAAGGCTCCACTCAAGAAAGATGGCAACTGTAATACTGGAAAATGACTCAGCACAGTGTTTCTGGTGGCCATTCCCCACGATGTCTTTCCCTGGGCTTCCAACTTTACACTGTCCTCATGCAACTCCAGTCTTCTCAGCTCTCCCTCCACCAGAGTCCCAGGTTAGTGGTTGTGGATGAGATTTTCTGCATGGGTCCTTTAAGATAAAACCTGCATCTTAGAAAGTTCAGTCTCTTTCTCACAGACAGAACCCCTTCTTTTTTTACCACCAAATGCTATCTGGGTGCTTCGTCTAGGCTCTGGGGCTCCAAACCTGGAGCTGAGCACCCATACCTCTCAGGACGACTCTTCCTACAGTGAGTTTCCATTCGGTCCCTCAGCTGCCACTTGTTTCTGGGTGTAGGGCAGCTCTTTCTGCATCTCCACACTTCCTACCAGTGTTTGTATGGCTTTTTTGATCCTTGGTTATAGACTCCTCTTCCTTTAGTTCGAAGTTGCTTTTTCAAGATGGTTATTCTTAATTTAAGTTGTAATACAATTTGGTCCTGGGAGGTGGCAGTTGGAACATCCACCTACTCCATTGCCATCTTTCAATACTTAAATATATCATTCATTCTTTATCTTTAAATTTTCAAGCTAAAAATTCTTCCTTTATATATATATGTGTGTGTGTGTGTGTGTGTGTGTGTGTGTGTGTGTGTGTATACATATACACACAAATATATGTATATACAAATATATGTGCATACACATATGTATGTATGCATGTATATAAAATCAACCTACAGCTCTTCTGAGACTAAGTAGTCACTCTCCCCTACTTGGTTTGGTGAAGCTATCTACTTCAATGCTGGAAATTCTATATATTAAATGTTACTTGCTAGTTTGATTTCTGAAATATTAAGAAAGATGATTGTTAGACTAGTTTTTAAATCACAAAATATAAAATTTAGTTAAATATAAATTTAATACTGTTCTGATGTTTTGTGCTTCAGAATGAAACTCAATTCTGTATCCTGGAATTTTTCAAGCACAGACTTAAAGAATTTTGAAACTGTAAGTAATGACCAGTAGTAAAGCTGATACCAAATATATACAAATATTCACCAAATGAACTAGTCTCTCTATAGTTAACATAATTATTCAGTGCTATCATTTAATATATTTGGAAAGTTAATATATCTTGTTATTTTAAATAACAGAATAAGTGTACACCAATTTCATAGTAAAGGAAAAAAATATAGTTCATTTTTCCTTTATGATTTTGACTTCAAAACCTCAATGCTTTACAGAGTCCATTTGCTTATTATTAACTTTTAAAAAATCAATCAGGGAATTTCATCTTGAATATGCAATAAATGCAAATTGCTAAAACTCCCTTGAGTGGCCATTTCAATATCATAATGTGTATCCCTTGAGACACATCAAGTGGCTGTATATCCAGAAACTGAGTAATCATAAAATAGTATAGAATACGACCTTTAGTTTTTCAGGATGCAAGTTGTATATTTGTCAAAGGTAGACTCACACTGATAGAATTTGTTAGACTGGGGAGAAAATTGAAAAGTAAATTGATTCATTTATAATGAGATACAGAGCCTCTAAAGAAGTATTCTTGAATAAATAAATTAATTCAATATGTGCATGATAAATTAGGAAATTTCTCTTATGATTATTTATTGATATAAAATGTCAATTTTAAGACCATTTTTATTATTTCCATATTATTTGGGAAATTTTCACTGAAGACTTTCCCTTTTATTCCTGATAATGTGATACTCCCGTTTTTCCAAAGAGGGGAAAAATTGAAATGTTGTTGACAAATGTAAGTTCTATTGTATTAAGTTTTAAACTTCTATTTATTGGGAGACCAGTCAGCCACATTTCTACCTAAGAAAACTTTTCTGCTGTGCTTACATCTATCCAATATCATTCTGCCTGACAGTCCATTTTGTTAGGTATAGATTTCCCTCGGTTTTAGACGCATTGCTTCTTGTAGATACTCTTATTCCAGTATACAGAATGGCTGCTCTACTGCCTTTGTGGTAATGAGCTTCTCTTCATGTTCAGGGATTGATGTTTCTCACCAAGTGCAGGCATGTCACCTCCCAATATGGAAGTGCATATTACTCTCTTTCAATCCACTTTTAAAAATCTAAATAGAAAATTTATCATCTTTATTGATAAACATTAAAATTTTGAACTCATTTACATTTAAAGTAGTCTTTTATTTTTTTTAAATAATGCATATTCTCAAAGCAGAATTACATGTATTATTCTTGAAAAATGTTCAACATCTTCTAAGTCAATGAATGTCTTAACTAAAACTTTTTGGTTTAAAAGGCAACAAATATTTTAGTCTATCACTGAGGTTATAGTTCTTCTCTGTATGAGTCCTGAAAAGTCCAAGTATTTGTTGTTTCTTGCAATGATAGCTTGGTTAAAAATATTTTTATGTTCCTGTATTAGCTGACAAGGTTTGAAAAAAATGTTCAACATTATCAATAACTTTTATTTTTGAACAGAACATGGCTAGTAGTAGTTGGAAAATAACACTATCAAACATACTGCAATCAGTTACAAAATAATATTTTCATTTACACCAAGGTGTGGAAAAATATTTTTCTAATGTATTTCATAAAGCATTTAACACATATAAATAATTTTTATCTTAACTCATTTTTACACAATGAACTTTTTAGAGCCTAAAATACAAATTTAGTTCTTCTTTTGCAACATGTTAAACATGGTGAAGATTATATAAACTCACTCTAAATGTAGAAATATACACTAACCTCATAACCAATGCTATAGCAGCTAAGAGACGGATTGTCGATATTACCTAAATGACAATTTCTGTACAATGAAAAAAAAAACATATAGAAATTGCAATTGCACATTCTATCAGCTATGTAATGAAAAGTTTTGCCACATAATTTAGGATGACAGTATTCTAGGCACTTAGGAAACGCTCATGACATTGTTCTTAGCAAAATGATCCTTTTCCCATTAGTTAGTTCACCCAAAGGGAATTATACCAAAAATAATAGATTAAGACAAAATAAAACAAACTATACTTTATTGTGAGGTAACATTATTGCCACAATCATATATGTAGTAGTACAAAATCCTATTAAGTTAAACTTGATTATGTGGAGCATTCTTTCTGCCTAACCTAAGTAGTCTAATCAGCCCAGTGTCTGAGCAAACTATTCCTCCATATAAGAGCAGTCAATTTTCTAAAGAATGTTCTAACACTTTTCTCAGAACTATCTTTCACCATTCCATTCTTTGTGCATTTCCTCAAACTCATAGGTATGTTTCTGAGGGTATTTACACTTGCTGTTTCCACCCTTATTCATCTCCCCCCTTTTTTTTAATGTCTTAGTCTCTCACTTTCTTCAGGTATTAATTCAAATTTTACCAAGTCAGAGACTCCTTTCCCAGACATTCTATTTAATTTCACCACTGCACTCTAACTTTTAAAATTCTTATTTGCTTTTTCTTCCTTTTATGATTATCAGTTATATTTGTAAATACCTAATCATTATAAATTTTACTCATTTATTTCATTTATTAAAGTTGTTCCTTTCAGGAGAATATCTCCCAGACAAGGATGAAGATCTAAAGGTATATCTCTAGATGACACAGTATACTCAATGTTGGGACTTATATGTAGGACTCACTTGAGGCTCAACAGCTTGCAACCAATGCTCTATACTCAGATGTGTATATATAAAAGAAGCTAGCTAAACCAATACCTGCCCATGATTTTTCTATTAGGTTTCTAAAATAGAAAGTGGTTTTTTGGTGTCAGTGAATGAGATGCACATATTGAGGGACAATTATGACTACTGTTCATAGAAAAAGTCTGTGAAGATAATTGAAAGGAAAAGGCCTATGGCATTTGTTGGAGCCACCTGGCCCAGCCAACCCTGAGATGTACCATATGGATATTTTCATTGCAATGGTCAGGAACTCTTTCATTGGATCATTTTCTTCATTTATGTTCTATTGATATTTCTTTTCTTCCTTCTTTCATTCCTTCTTTCCTTTCCTCTTCCATATCACTTTTTCTAATACTAATTAATTTATTTAATATTTAAATTAGTCTCACATATGTTTTGCAGCCTGTGCCTAAAATAGTATCTAGGAAATAAATACTGCTGAAAAGTAAATGAATTTGCTCAGGATGTAATCAAGTTACCAAAATGTATATCTTTTCCTTTCATGTGACTTTGCATATCTCCATTTTAATCTTTACTTCAGAAGCCCATCTTACCCCTATTAATACGAAGTTCTTGAAGGTAGAGCCACTATAACCAATATGATAACAGTTATTAAATAATTCATAGGTGCCTGAATTTAATATTTATTGAACACTTTGCAAGTACAAGGCCTTATGCTTAGTACTAAAAATAACTTTTAGACTTTGACCTAAGTGTTTTTGCCAGTTGTTGATGAAGAAATTTCTATGACACTGTTAAAATGTGGAAAGATAGACAACTATAATATAAAAATGGGAAAGATAAAAGTTTATTTATAAACTGTTAGTCATAAACAGCCATTAAATATCTTATAAGAAGGCTAAAATGCTCGTTTCTCTATCATCAGATATTGTAACCATACGTACGACATGAAATAAAATCGTTGAAACAGAAATAAAAGCTAGAAACATGGTTTGAAACAGAATACTTTCTGAAAACAACCTTTATTGTGTGTGCTACATTTCATATGCACTGTCTCCCACTCATAATATGGGACATAATTTTGCAATAAAAGGAGCCTATAAGTGGTCTTCTTATGTTGATTCACCTATTCCCATATTCAATTATAATAATATTACTAAGAAACATATGTTAATCTATCATTTTCAAGCTTAAAACCTTTCAATAGCCGCCTGACCTGTGGTGGTGCAGTGGATAAAGCGTCGACCTGGGAACACTGAGGTCGCCAGTTCAAAACCCTGCACTGGTCTGGTCAAGGCACATATGGGAGTTGATGCTTCCAGCTCCTCCCCCCTTTCTCTCTTTCTCTTTCTCTCTCTCTCTCTCTCCTCTCTAAAATGAATAAAATAAAAAAAAAGCTTTCAATAGCCAAACAGTGACATTAGGATAATTTCTTCACTCATTTTTTCTGCCTCTTTAGTCTCTGTCCCACCATCCATTGCCTGCATTGGGTCATTCAAACGCTGAATGCTGCTTTCTTCTTGGGGCTATGCACACAGTTCCCTTGGTCTAATATTTTTAATTCGTCTTTCCTTTTGTTGAAAGAGCTTTCATCACTCAGAGTTCTTTTTACCATCTTTTTTCTTTTTCAAAGCTTTTCCTCATCTTCTGTAAGTTTTTTATGGCAAGAATTTAGAATAATGATCCGGCATCTTCAGTACCTAGCACTTGGAAAACAATAAATTAGTATTCATTGAGTGGATGAATCAGTGAATGAGTGAATGAATGATTACTGAAAAAGACTAATTGGACTTTTACTTTAGACCTTGATTCATCTCTCTGCTGTTCTTAGGTTTACCCCTTGTTAGAGAAAGAGGACAAGATTAAATGATTTTTCTGAAGCTTCATTTAACTTTTGCCTTGAAAAATAAATTATGTATTTCTTTTTTTTTTTTTCTTTGCCCTGCTAGATATCAAAACAGCTCTAATCACACCTGGAAAAAGCAGAATGATTACCCAAACACTTCAAAATAAAATTATAAAAATTCTGCCTGTTTCCTAATCTGTTTTTTCGGCTCAGCAGCAGAAATGCAAGCTTTTTGTCATCCCCAGTTTCTGTCACTGAAGATAATAGCAATGCTTGGTTAATGATTCAAGGAAAATAAAATGAACCCACCGAGCTCTTCATTTTATTTATTCTATTATAATATTTTATAGCATGCAATTTCATTTATGGCACTATTTATCATCAAGTAATATTCCGTAAGTGATGTGACAGGGCTTGAAATAATGAGTAAACCTAAAAGTAATATTTTAGCTGTTTTAACTTTAAATTTAGGATTAGAAAGCATGCTAAGGTCCCTGAAGTTAGAATATCTAAGGGGTACTAACTCCAATAAACAAACTGGGAAGTTCTAGAGAGAAAAATTGTTCTCAGTTTCCTTTAATCAGGTTAAATTAATACTATATTGTCCTCTTAGATTAATCTTAAATAATTCAACTATATGTTCTAAAATAAGATAAAATATTAGTTCTAGTTTCTGCCCTGAAATCAGCATATTTAAAATAGTTATTATGTGTTTATTTTTTGTTTTGTTGTTTATAAGAGCTAATGAGATAATCATAATACCTTTATAATTAACATTTTGTCTCTCTATTCATGTCAATTCTCAAAGTGTCTAGTTTTCCTTTTTACATTGAATTCACTGTATGAAAAGGATGATTTCTCTTCTTGGTTCCTTTTTTCTCCTTTGAGAGCCACCAAGCCCCACAAGTCTCTCTGGGATCTAACTAAATCAATCCTCTGCTGTATTATATATATGCATTAAAATAAAGAAAATATTTTTAGGAAAATTATCCAATCAATTAATTAAGAAATAGCATGACACATCCAACAAGATGCAAAATGTTGAGTTATACCAAATTTGTTCAAGTCAGTTTTGATTATTTGTTATAGCGCCATATTTGAAGTAAACAATAATACATTTAAAAGGATAAAATGTTGAATTGACATAAGTGCAGAGCTTTTTTTACAATGCCCCGAATTAGTAAAATAGTGACCAGACATTTTTTATGTACTCTAAATATATATATATATATATATATATATATATATATATATATATATATATGTAAAATAAAACACAGAAAGATATTGCTGCAAAGTTTATATCATTCTACAGGTAAAATATCATTACTGTATGTACTGAACAGATATAAAATTGCATATTAAAACAACAAACAAAAAGGGAAAGTAGGCTCCAGAAATCAAAAATACATGAGGTTTATCATAGAAAGCTTTAAAAATGGGAAGTAATTGTAATTTTCTTATTGCCAAAATTTTCAGAGTGTGTAGAATATTTTTAAGTGCTAATAAAAGTCTAAGGAAAGAGATAATTTAAATATTTTTAAACTATTAATATATTCATAATAATATACAAGCTTAAAAAATAATTCATTTATCATCCAAAATAAAAGACAGCTGATGCAATCAGCAGCTGTTGACTGTTCATTTGGAAGAATAAAATGATATATTTATAGGAGAAAATATAATGTGTTATTCTTCCAAACCTGATATTCTTAGAATTGATTCCTAGAATCTGCTGAGTGATTTTAAAAATAGTAATGATTGTTAATGAAATGATATTTAAAAATAGATGTCATAATGCCACATTTATTATTCTGTATATATATTGGAATGGAATATTCTTTTTAATATGACTATGGTTATAACAATTAGGTCAGTTAAATTTACAAAATAGCTGCTAAATTCTAAAATAAATCTTACATTGACTATTGTATTAGTTATTATCTAAATATAAACTTTAGTTAATATGTGTGGGCACCATGAATTATACATTCATATATTTTGTATACACCTAATTAACAATTAAATTTTTTCTTATTTTTTTTAAGTGTATGGAAATAATTACAGCATAAAAATAGTTGTGACTGAACATACATATAATAAATTTATAACAAATAAACATGTTTACTCTTCTAGGATATTAATTTCTCTTGAGATGCAAATAGAAGTCACACATTTAATAAAGTCCTGATTTCTTCAAAGTACAGTAAGATGGAATTAGAGATTATAACCACATTCTGTTTAGAATTTATTTCATATGGACTAAAACCAAAGTTACTGTATTCACAGATGTTAATCTGTGAATATGGAAGAAAATTCTGTGATTAGGTTAGGCTTTGAAGTCAATGAAAATAAATCAGTTATTAAATATTTCTCTTAGTGACATAGCCAGTGAGGCAAATAAAACCCCATTAGTATAACTGCATTTTGATTCTCTTTTAGCAAAAGCAGAAAAAAAATTAGACAACTGAAAACTATAAACAAATGTAATAAAGTGATATACTATTTAAGCACATGACAGTATTTTATAACCTTTTACTATAGCTGTATGATCTATAAAAACTTATTTTGAAGCACAGATTAAGTGATGGCCATTTTTGAATTTGAATACAAAATAAAAACATTTTGTTCAATATAGTAACCAAATTTAGTTTATGTGATTATAAAAAATAAAAAATTAAGTCACTTGACTAAGCATGCAAATATTATTGCAAGTTTATATTGATATATCTTCTACAATAAACAGATATCATATCTGAATTTAAAAAATAGTGATATATAGATGGACCATGGAAAGAAGGACAACAGGAAGTTAACTTAAGACACTTTAAACAAAAGTTAGTCATTACTGAATATTCAAAGTAGCACAGAATATGTAAAACTAGAGTTGGTTCCTCAAAAAATAAATAGTATTTAATAAACAGAAAGAGAAAAGTGAAGAAATTCTAAGAACATGAGGTATCATAATACTCTCGTGTGTCTCTGGACAGCCTAGAAATGACCCCACTCCCTTCACATGCTTCTAGAAGCAGATAAGGAAGGATTCTATCCAAACAGAACCCTCTACACTAACTACATAGAAATTATTTCTAGTTTGATAATTTCTAAAAGTCACTGGTCAATAAGGGAGTAAATTTTAGCTTTATATAATCATGTTTGGCAGATTCTGTTGTTTTTTCAAAGTGCTCTTTACATTCTGGTATGATTTATAGAGTAAGAAAAATAGTAGCTATCAAAAATAAATCAAGGTGGTGTCCTTATGTATTATGTTTTTACCTAATACATTTAATTTTCAGTTAAGCTTTGCTAAAGAGATATTACCATTTTATTTTTGTTAAAAGTGATTTAGTAATTTTTATGCATGAGCTTCTTATACTTTTTGGGCTTTCTTTTTTTTCTCTTTTTAATGTTAATTAACTGGCTGCCATATCCTCTTTCATCTGTTCTTAAATAAGCAATTTTTTAAAAATAATTTAATGTTATAAAACCAAAATATTTTTGTGTTTTAAAAATAAATTTATTATTATTTTGGTTGTTTAATAAAATCTTGATTAACTAAACTTGAATTGATTATATATCTTTATTATATTTTTCTTACATATATTATAAAAATAACACAAAATATTTTTTAATCTACTTATTGATTTTAGAAAAAGAGTAAGGGAGAGAGAAATAGGCAGACAGACACATCTGTCCCTGTATGTGCCCTGCCTGGAAATTAAACCCACAACCTTTGTGTATTGGGATAACACTATAACCAGCTAAACTATCCAGCCAAAGCACAGAATAACTTCTTGGAAAGCTTTTATTCAGCATATGCAAATTAAACTCATTGTTTTAAATGATGACTTGAACAGAATCCTCTGCTAATTACCCAGCTGTGTATGTTTGAAATAAGCACATTGTGAAGCTCATTGGAACTGAGGCTTGACACTTCGCTATGGTTTCCATGCTATAGACACAGTTGGTCATCTACATAGTATAATCTGTTTGCAAATGTTCTACTAAAAAGATCCATATCATTGTTGCTCCCCAACTCCAGGTTAAATGAGGCTCAGAGAATCATAATCACATTTTATACAAATAAAGATCAGGTAAGCTGATTGATTAAAGAGGTCATATATGTTGGTCATTAAACATTCTAAAATCTCACTGAAATTTTCTTTTTCTTTTTTGCTCAGATAAAAATGTTTCTTAAGAGATGAAAAGAAAACTATAATTTTAAAATATTATAACAAAAAGTTCAAATAGATATTTTTTTTACTGTCAAATCACATGAGAATTGTACTTCTATATTCAGTTAAAAGTATTGAGAAAGTTGTTTAACAGTCCAGTTTGATTTGGTTTTCTGTGTTTTCTATCTTAGTTCCTACTTTTCATCTTTAGTATCGCTTTGCTACATTCATTATAAATATTTATAAAGAACTTGAATGTTTATCCTTGAACTACTACAATTTCCTCATTCTCACATTTTTCTACAAGTTTTCATGATGAAATTCTACCCCTACTTCTACCAACTAACCATCATTTACTCTATGATATTGTACTTCTCTCTCCAGACATATCATTATGCTTCATATGATTATTTTTAACAAAAATATTTTCAACTTAACTTTGTCACCATAAATGCATTTTTAAAAAATATTTTGATTGTTTGTCTTCCTGGTGTTGAGTTTTATAAGTTCTTTATAAATTTTGGTTATTAACCCCTTATCAGACGTGCTGTCGAATATGTTCTCCCATTGTGTGTTTTGTCTTTTTATTCTGTTCTTACTGTCTTTAGCTGTGCAAAAACTTTTTAGTTTGATATAGTCCTATTTGTTTATCTTGCCTTTTATTTCATTTGCCCTTGGAGATAAATCGGCAAATATATTGCTGCTACAGATGTCACAGATCTTGCTGCCTATCAAAAAATGGGCAAAATAAATTTCTCCAAAGAGGACATACAGATGGCCAATAGGCATATGAAAAAATGCTCAACATTACTAATCATTAGAGAAATTTAAATTAAAACCACAATGCGATAGCACCTCACACCAGTCAGAATGGCACTCATCAGCAAAACAACACAGAATAAGTGCTGGCGAGGATGTGGAGAAAAGGGAACCCTCCTGCACTGCTGGTGGGAATGCAGACTGGTGCAGCCACTGTGGAAAACAGTATAGAGATTCCTCAAAAATTTAAAATCAAACTGCCTTATGACCCAGCTATCCCACTTAAAGGAATATACCCTAAGAGAACCATAGCACTGTTCGAAAAGAAGAAATGTGCCCCCATGTTTGTGGCAGCATTGTTTACAATAGCAAAGATCTGGAAACAGCCCAAGTGTCCATCAGAGGATGAGTGGATTAAAAAGCTTTTGTACATATATACTATGGAATACTACTCAGCCATAAGAAATGATGACATCGGATCATTTACAACGAAATGGATGGACCTTGATAACATTATATGGAGTGAAATAAGTAAATCAGAAAAAAACTGAGAACAGCATGATGTCATACATAGGTGGGACATAAAAGTGAGACTATGATACATGAACAAGAGAGTGGGGGTTACGGGGTGGAGAGAGGGAGGTGAGGGTAGGGTAGGGAGGAGGGGAGGGTAACAGGAAAAACCAGATAGAAGGTGACAGAGGACAATTTGACTTTTGGTGACGGGTATGCAACATAATTGAATGATAAGATAACCTGGAGATGTTTTCTTTGAACATATGTACCCTGATTTATTGGTGTCACCCCATTAAAATTAATTTAAAAATTTGATATATATTTTTAAATTAAATTTATTGTGTTACACATTCATGTGTGCAACTAAATACATCTTGGGGACCCTGGCTGTTTGACTCAGTGGTAGAGAGTTTGCTGGGCATGTGGATGTCCCAGATTCAAATTCCAGTCAGAGCAAACAGTGAAGAGACCTTCTGCTTCTCCTCTTTTCCCCTCCCCTTCTCTCTCTCTCTCTCTCTCTCTCTTCTCTTCCTGAAACCATAGCTCAATTGGTTCAAGGGAATTTTGCCCACTTCCCATGCTGAAGATGGCTCCCTGGCTTCCACCTAAGGCACTAAAAATAATTCAGATGCCAAGCAATGGAGCAACAGCCTCAGGTGGGCAGAGCATTGTCTCATAGGGGCTTGCCAGGTGGATCCCAGTTGAAGTGCATGCAGAATTCTATCTCTATACCTCCTCTCTTCTTATATAATAAAAAGAAAGAAACATAAAAACATCTTGGGCACACTGCAACTAGTGCCCATAGCGCCAAGCAAAGAGGTGGGCAAAATGGAAAAAAAATGGAGACATATATTTGCATATATTTATAAATCTCACATTAACTGCTTCAGAGCAGTTAATTATTTTGTCTTTAGAAGCACAACTGGCTTAGTGAAATATTCTGTACACTATAGGTACATCAATTTATATGTCAAATTAATATCATCCACATCTCTGAATGCTTAACTGTTCACTCACATACCCTGCTATGTAACAAACATACAGAATTGAAGAGGAATGTTTTTTTACCTTTATAAAATATTTCATTAAAAGCATCCCTTTATCTAAAAACTGTATCTTCTTAAAAATGAACGAATTAATAAGCCATTTAACTTTGAGGAAATTACAGAAGCTTCTGGTTTTTTTAGATCCTTTTTGGAAACTGCCAAATATTTCATAAATTTGTTCTGATATTTTTATTGAGATATAATTGACATGTACCACTGTGTTAGTTGAACGCATAAAATGTATTGATTTGCTACATTTATATATTGCAATATAATTACTACTGTAGCATAGTTAACTTCTCTATCCTGTTGTGTAATTATTTCATTTTGTAGTGAGAATATTTAAGATCTAGTTTCTTAGCAACTTTGATGTATATATTATTGTTGTGCATTAATTAGATTTCCAGAACAATATCATCTTCCAGTTGTATGATTGTACGCTTTGACCAAAATTACCCCAATTCTTCCACCCCAACCCCTAGTTATCACTATTAGACTTTTTGTTTCCATAAATTTGGCTGTTTCAGGTGCCACATATAAGTTATATCATAGGGAACTGATCTTTCTCTGTCTAACTTGCATCATTCCCAGAAGGTCCATCCACAATGTTACAAATGGCAGGATTTGCTTCTTTCTCACAGCTAAATAATATTCTTAAACATATCACAACTTCTTTATGTAGTCATCCATTTACAAACACTTGGGTTGCATCCACACCTTGGCTATTATGAATAGTGCTACAATAAACATGTGATCATTATGAGTATAGATACCTTTTTGGTATCTTGTTTTCATTTTCTTTTATGTATCCTCAAAATTATGGTTACTTCATAATATGATTGTTCTCTTTTTGAGGAACCTCCATACTCTTTTCCATGATGGTTGAACCAATATCTAATATCTAATCCCACCAACAGTGCACGAGTGTTCCCTTTTCTATGCATACCTGATAACATTTGCTACTCCTTGTTTCTTAGTAACAGCCATTCTAATAGGTGTGAGGTAATATCTCATTGTGATTTTGATTTGATTTTTCCCAGTGATTAGTAGTGGCATCTTTTTATGTATGTGTGGCCATTTGTAAGACTTCTTTGGAAAAATATTTATTCAGTCACTCTGCCCAATTTTAATTGAAATTGTTGTCATTATGTTTACTGAGTTGTATGACTTCTTTAAAGATGGAGTGGACAAAAGTAAATACAGTTATGAATAGATGAACCCCAGAAATGTTTTGTATTATTAATTAATGATTGCATTTATTATAATTATACTAATAATTATTATTATTAATCTACTTTTGCCCACCCTTGTTTTTGGATATCTACACTATATCAGATACATGATTTGTAATTTTTTGTTCTCCAATTCCATAGGGTGACTTTTTATTTGGTTGATTGTTTCTTTTCCTCTCCAGAAGCTTATTGATCTTTGTTTTCATTGTTTGTTCTTTTGGTATTATGTACAAAAATATTGTTGCCAACGCCAATGTGAAAAAGTTTTTTCTCTGTTTCCTGTAAGGAGTTTTATAGTTTCTGGTCTTATGTTTAAATATTGAGTTAAAAAATTCATACCTATCACAATCACAGACACATATTAAATAATTGATTAATGCTAAGACATTTTCCTTTTTTCTTCTTTTCCCTTGATTTCACATATCTGAAATGTATATATGCTTGCCTAATTATATTAGGACTAAAGAACTCAATGTGGTTCATTTTAATGAGAGAGGAGAAAAACATTCCAAATATATTTAATGCTTTGTATAAATAAAATACTTCTGGCTTGATGAAATGTCAACAGATAAAAATGTGTTTGCTTAGCTGAGTTCCATGGTAATAAATTTAGGCCGACAAAATTTGAGGACATTCTTTGTATAGCTAGCAAAATTATTTTAGCCTTAGAGAAAGAAGTTCAATAGCAACTCAACAGTTAACTTCCGAATAGCTTTTCCCTTCTGAATATTAGTTAGGCATAATATTGTTATTTTATATATATATATATATATATATATATATATATATATATATATATATATATATATATATATATAATATAGCTGATCCTACTCACTGCTCATTAACTATTTCTTTGCTACTTCTATTTTAAGTGTTCAATAAAAAAATATAAAAACACTTATTTAAATTTAATTCTGTTATAACTATTTTATAAAATAGCTTTAAAGTAATACCTTTAAAATCTCTAATCAATCAAATTTCATTTTTATACTATTAAAATAAAATCAGATTATGCTATGAGGTTTGCTATTCCAGCTTATGGTTTCACAAACTTAAAAATTGCAAAATTTTTTTTGTAGATGTGTACGTATACACTAAAACCCACTCAAAATGCACTCCTGCCAATTTTCTTGGTTACCATTATGTCACTCAAGATTCTTCACAGATAAAGCAGGTACAGCCAAATGTTTGAGCAAGAGAAAACAGAAATATAGAAACATTATTTTCACTAATACAATATAATCCTGGTATAGGGTCTAACGTTTTCACTGCAACTATAGTTAAGTACTATTGAGATATTTAAAAAAAGAATGCCTTGGCAAGTCCAAATCATTCTCATTTTCAAAGGGGTGATTGGACCATACTTTCAGGAATCAAGAATGTGTGTCTTTCTATATGACCTCTTATTACATCAAAGAATGTTGGCCACACCAATGAGCCCACCTTAAAATACAAAATATGAGAATGAAATATTGTTAGCACCCTCTTTAGAGCTAAAAAGAAAAATCAATTCTTCTGACCCAACTTTAGAGAAAGCAAAATATATTTCAACAAATTATCATAAGTAATTCCTGTGAAACATTACCAAGAAAATATGTAGTCAAAAAAAATCATATTTTTGATGTAAAACTGTTTACACACATAGGAAAATATTTCTTACTTTTATTATATATTTGACATTTTAAATCTGGCTCTTGTGATCCTTTCTGCTTTGCCTGTTAAGTATTATATTTACATACACACACATACATATTGAATTGGCTGTCTGTTTAAAAATTGATTTGTAGTCCAATGCAAATATCTTCTTCTACTCAGCGGTTTACCTTTTCACTGTCTTAATTATATCTTCTGATACACAGCATTTCTTATTTTATTGAAAACCTATTAATCAATCTCTTAATTTATGGTTAGTGCTTTATGTGACCTAGAAAATCTTTTTTCCCAAGTTCATGCAGTTATTCTCTTATGTAATCTTCTGGGAGATTTATTGTTTTACCTTTTATATTTATATCTATTATCTGCCTGTAATTGATTTTTTCTTCAGTGTTAAATAGGATAAAGAAAATCCTTTTGTCTTACTATAGGGTAGAAGATTGGGCTTGATTTTAAAAGCATGTGTGATAAAGTATACCCTTGATTCATTGAAATTCTGAGAAAAGCTTTCAATAATGAACCATTATGTATGATTCCTAGTAGATTTTGTAAATAGCGTTTTTTTAATATTATTGACGCTCCCTTTTATCTTTAGTTTTCTAAGAGTTGTTTATTTGGAATGAATGTTATATTTATACAGATAAAAATCTGTTATATCTTTCTAATACATGATAACACTTTAAAATTATTTTGAAAGATCATTCTTTATTTCTTGTAATATTTCAACTTTAAAATTTTCTTTGTCTAATATCCAAGCTTCTTTTCATGAGTGTTTATATGCTAAGATTTTCCATTGTTTATAATTCATCCCTTTTGTTTAAGTAATTTAGATATATTTCTGCTTGGTAGCCCATTCTCTCCCCTCCTCCCAATATGAAAAATGTGTCATTCAATTGAAGAATCTGGTTCAGTATATGTTATACACCTAATATTTTTCTATTCTGTTTTTCTGATTTGTTATCTTCTTTTGAATTAAATTATTTCATATATAATACATTTTAATCCATTAGTTTTACTCTATTGTTATATATATTTAAATATACTATTCCATCTGAAGCTGCTTTAAAAGATACTTTCTTAATTAATTCAAGTGTAATTTTTAAGTATTCTTTTTTGCAACTTTTAAGTAATGTGAACAACATGGATCTCTAAAACTTCATTTACTTACTTTTTGGTTTCTTACTTATTGTTTCCTGTGTTTCAATAGTAGATATATTTAAACTAGATAAGTTATTGATATTGTAGCATCAAATTTATTTAGATTTATCCATATCTTTGCATTTTGTATTGCTGTTTATTTTTTTCTATATTTCCATATTTCTAGACAAGATCATTATTGTTATTCTGCTTGAAGAAGTCACTTTATTATTATTTTAAGTATTCATTAATGATGTTTTTTTTAAGACTTATATAAACAAGTTTTGCCTTCATTTCTTTTTTTTTCTGGCTATAGAATTCTAGTTAAGTAGGTACTTTTTTCAAAATTGTATTGATTTGTTTATTTGTCTTTTTTATTAATTCTGTTTGATAAGTATCAGTTTTATGGTTGATTTGTTGAAAATAGTGTCTTATTTTGTCTTTTGGATACTTTTAAAGTTTTCTTTTGCTTCTAGTTTTCAGCAATAGTATTGATATTTTCTTGCTTACATGTTTAGTTGTATTCTCATTCTTGGGATTTATAACATTCTTTTTAAACTGTGTCTTGAGCAATATGATTAACTTCAATATTTTCATCCAGTAGCTTTTAAAATATTGCTTCTTAATTCTCCCTCTTTCTTTCTCACTCTTACACCTATTTTCTATCTTTTCATTGCTTATGGTGTCTAGTACTCAAATTTCCTACATGTTTACTTTCTTCAAAGTATGTCATATGTCACTTATGTTAATTTTTGGATTTTTAAAATTATTTTGTTAATATGTTTTAGTCTTCTTATTTATTCTGATACAGCAAATTTGTTAATAACTTTTTAGCTTTGACTAATCTGCTATTAACCCTATTTATTAAATTCCTAATCTGCTGTTATTTTTTATTACAGTAATGATTATTTAATTCTTTATGTCTAGTTTCATTTATCTTGTGCTCTATTCCCAGTACATATTAAATATGTCTGAATTCTCGATTATTGTGGGGTTCTTTCAATTGTTTGCTTTGTTTTGTGGTTTCCAATTATGGGTTTATTTCTTCCTGCAATACCTTCAAAATGTTTAGTAGACACCACATTAAGTGTAAAGATAGTCACAAAAATTTGAGAATCTGAATGACATTGTTCCTCCAATGACATTTTACTATTGCTTCAGACCAGCATATTAACACAGCATTTTTCTTCTTCCAATTTTCAATGGCTTTTAAAGATTTCAGAAACCAACAGATTTTATAAAATAATGTTTTGACTCAAACAACCACTTAATCCTCATATTTAAAATAGCTTTTTTATAATTTTTCTTGTATATTTCAGTTATTTGATCTTATCATCTTTAAGTAATAATGATTTTACTTCCTTTCTTTGCAATATTTACATATCATCTTTACTTTTTACATTAATGTACCTTGGCTAGTTCTCTTCAAATAATGTTACCTAATAAAGATCAATGTACATATCTTTGTACTGTTCTAGACATTGATGAAAAAAACTTCAGTGATTTTCCATTTAGAATCCAGTTGACTTTTAAATATTTATATATCTATATTTATATAGTATATCTATGGATTAAATAGAAATCCATCTGTTCTTGTTTAATTAAATGAAAACCAATGGTGAGTTCCAATTAAACTTTAAAAGTTTTTCATCACTTATGGATTTCATTAATGTTTTTCTTCTTTTCTGATTTATAAATAAGGTGAATGATATAATTACATATCTAATAACCTTTGAATTATCAGATAACATACACATATAATCACTGGATTCAAATTGTTAAACTTTCAGTAAAGATTTTTTACATTTATTAGTAAACTAAGTCAATAATTTCAGTTTTTGTGTTTTAATGGTGTTACTTTTTACAAATTTTATTTATATAAGAGCTTGAGTTCAAAGTCTCTTTCAATCTCCATTTCTCTCCCCTTTGCTCACTTCCACCTACCCCCTTTCCCTCCGGTACAACATCGTCTGTTTCTCTATGTTATATATATTTAGGGGTTTCGGATAATTCTAACACCTTTTTTCAACCATCTCATGAGCTCTCTTCTTTCTCACAGTTGTCAGTTTATTCTGTGAATTTATGCTCCTATTTTTATTTTGTTTCAATGAGTGTATGATGCAGTATGCAGATGGTGTTTTATTGGGTTGTACACTTGAAACCTGCATGGTTTTATGAACCAATGTCTCTCCAATAAATTCAATAAAAATAGATTAAAAATTAAATAGAACATACCCTGATATTTTGTGTCAGGAGTATTTTCAATAAATAGCATCAGAATCATTTCTGTATTAAATGTGAGAAAATTTACCTAAGAGACCATCAAGTTTAGAACATCTTCCTGGTAGTGTTTTGTATGATTTTTCTGTTTTCAATAGTTATTTTACATATTAAACCCAGTACTAACTGAGTTAAGATATATAAAATTCTTAGAATATCAGTCCATAATAAACCTTTAAATGTCAGGTAATAATCTCATCTCTGTTAATAGTGTTTAAAAACATCAAAGTTCCAAAGTAATGCTATTTTGTGATGAACAGCTGACACAACAGGAAAAATAATAAAACCTATTTTTTTCATTTCCATTATCTAATTGTCCCCCCACCCACAATCCTACCTCCACCCTTATACATGCACTGATTTAAAGCTGCCAAGTTGATATTACTGAAATTATGTTTAAGAACACATCTATGTAATCTGTGTGATATGGTTATAAGTACTTTTTGTCTATATCATTTCTTTTAAGCAAAAAAAAAAAGTGTTTGTTGTAAACTATGTTGTGATAGTTTATATATGTGGCATGTGGATGTGGCCAGGAACTGTCAGCACAGGTATCTAGATATTAATGAAGAAAGGGAGGTAAATTGGACAATATGCTTGCTTGCTTCACTAGGAAGTTATAATTCACACACTCCTGAATACACCCTCTACCCTTGGGACCTAATTTCTGGGAATAGGCAGGAAGGATCATTACTGAGGGAGGGATAAGAACAGCAGGAAAATTTTCTTTGCAGAGCCCAGTAGAAGTCAATATAGCTTCTACTTTGAGACATGTGCAGCAGTAGCTATAACAACATCAGCCTGAAAAAAAGATCAATTTGAATAAGGGACATAGAACCCCAGAAGATCTAAGATATGTGTTGGTTAGGGGGATGATCCAACACTATCCCACAAAAGATTGGAAAGTTAGCTTGAAAGGGTGCTTGACCCTTCCCAAGCGTGAGATAATGTAACCTAAAATTAGCAAAAAGATAATGGTAGCTCTCTCCCCTCCTTGGTAACACATGCTCACCCAGGATACTCACACCTTCTCTCTTCATAGTACTGATGTGGCCGTAGCTACAGTTAAAGGATCTCCAGTTGCACTGCCAACCAGAATACAGTGGATAACAGAGACCAAGCTAGTCATTAATTGGAAGAACAGAGTTAAAACTGATTAAGTCTTGCCATGGAATTAACCACTGCACAGAATTTTTGGACACTGGTCTTTGTTCTGGGTTTGACAAAGACAAGGCGAGATTTTCTGCAAGGCAGGATAGAGATGAGACATTGGGGACCTGGGAAAATCTTCTGTTTCTACCCAAATAAACCTTGCCACAAAGCCTCAATCTCCCTTATGGGAATCTACTAGAATACTTTCTTTGAGGACCTCATTTCTACCACATCAAAACCAAAACAAGAAAAGAGAGTATACGAATGTTGTGCAGAGAAGAAACAGGCGAATTGGTGTTTTTGATGGAACAGTGGGGTGAGAGGAAGGTAAGAAACAAGGGGTTAGGAGATTCAGAAAAGAAATCAGGGAAGTCTGTGCTGGGAGACAAGAAGTGAACCTGAGAGCAAATGTTATTGGCAAAGAACTCTTACAAGCAAAGTGGTATAACGTTAAATCTGAGCTTGTTTTTGGTAAAAGCTTTTGTTCAGAATCATTAGATTGTCAACCTCAGACATGTAGAGTAAACCTTTATTGAAACTCTTAAACACTTGCTATAGAGTCTATAGTCAGTGGTGACTGTATATTTTTTATACTGATAAAATATATGAAACCATATTTTTGTAACTGTGTAAAAATTTGCAATTGCTCCCTCTATATGTGGCAAGAACTATGACTTCTTTTACAGACTTTACTGATGTAAATTGTTATTTGTGTGGCTTATCAATTTATTGGTAGAATTTCAGCACTTGTGAGGGCTCTAGTGGCTTACTTCCAGTCTTCACAATGAGTTCTGTCATCACTTTCAGCTAATACACCACAAGAGGCACACTGGTGTGCTGCAAGAATTTTTAAAACATGCAATACCTGACTATTTAGTTATGAGCACTGATCACTTTTTCTTTAGACTGTCAAATAAAAAAAATGACAACAGCCAACATACCAATAGTCATCTTGTGTGAATGAATCACAATTATTATTATTATTTTTTTTTTTTTGCAGATCAACAGAATATATACTCTTCGGTGTGTTATAGAGTTTTAGTAATTAGTTTATCTGTACCCTAAGGTGAAAAAATTGAAAATCGTTGCTTTAGACTAAAATCTATTTTTCATCAGTAAAATTCTTTGCCTGTATTTTAAAAACATTTAGCATCCCATTCCACTTAATTAGCATCTTGCTTTATTAGAATTTGCCTTTTTAGGAAAGACTGTCTACGCACTTATTGTCACTGTTAATGACATTTGAACTATTAGGTGTTTTTACATACAACAACGATGAATATTCTTATTTTTCTCTTTCCTTCTTTAAAATTTTATTTTTACTTTTGGTATAATTCAATTCAGTTTCTTAGAGTAAAACAAAAGCTCTATAGTATTTTGAAAATTAGATGATTATTAAATGTAATTTTCAAAGAAACTCGTGCATTCAAGGGAACTACCATTGTGTAACTCAAAACAAGTCAGTTTGACAGAACCTTTGAAGCTACATGACTTTACAGAATGTAAAATGTTTTTAGTGTTATCAGCATTTTGCCCATCAGAAATTCTTTCCCACATACCCAAGGAACTAATAGTTCTTCAGAATCTAATGAGTAGAAGCCCCTACTAGACAGTCTATATTTCAGCTCCATAGGAGAGTACTCATCAGCTCAGTGTCATCTAACAGTTGGTTTGCTTAAACAAAAGATACATATTTGCTTACAATTCCGGAGACTAGAAGTCCAAGATCAAAGTGCTGAAAGTGTGGGTTTCTCCTGAGATTCGTCTCATTGGCTTGCACATGGTCGCCTCTGGCTGTGTCCTCACATAACCTTCTCAGTGGGTTCTGTCATCACTTTCAACTAATGCCCCACAAGAGGCACACCAATATGCTACAAGACTTTTTAAAACATGCAATATCTGACTATTTTGTCTTGAGCACTGACCTCTTCTTCCTTAGATTGTCAAATAAAAAAAAATGTCAATAACCAACACACCTATAGTCATCCTGTGTGAACAAATCAAAATTATACATGTGCACTCAGAATGTCTCTCCTTCTTCTTATAAGAACATCAGTCTAATTGTATTAGGGTGCCATTTCTATGACTTCATCTAACTTTAGTTGCCTTCTTCAAGTCCCTAACTTTGAATGCAATCATATCAAGTTAGGTTCAATTAAGAAATTTGGGGAACACAGTTTAGTTAATAACAAGGTTTCTAATCTATGTTTATAGATTTTAATTATTTGGAGCTTCTCTCTTTTTTCTCTTAGGCATAGGGATGATTTCCCTTCTGCTATCTAGTTAGCATTTTTATACCTCATCAAGAAATTTTATTAAATTATGTTCAAATAACTACGGTGGGTTCTGACCCCTGATTGAACCTGATGCTTACACTGCTCTTCTAACATCAGCCTTGGTCATTTAACCTGCTTTGGCCAATATGATGGCAACTCCCATGTGTCTGCCCCTGTAGCATCATACAATTGCTGTAAGAACTTAGAGATTCCCTTCAATAGCTGCTGCTTCTTAACATTGACCCCCAAAATAAAGACTTGTGGAGTCTCAGCCTTCATTCCCAAGCAAAGCTGGTTAGCTGAGACCAACATAGACCTAGCAGAATACTTCATTGTAACTCACTGTGACAACAGTCTGCTGATACTTTTTAACCTGTTCTTCTCTGTATTTTTACCAATTGGTCCTTCTCCCCCATAACTGTCATATTCACACACACCCTATACAACAAAGCTTAAATCAGTGTCTCTAAATTGTGGTCAGTGTTGAGCAGATAAAATATATTATGCTCACTTTGTTAAAGATGGTGCTGCCCACATGCAAGTTCATTGATATTAATGTGTCTTGGGGGACAGGACAGGCTGTGGGCAGGTTGGGTTTTTATAGCCTAGGGTTTAGTTTTAAGAGTAAGCTTTTCCCCACACCCTTGACTGATTGGATGATGTAGGGTGGTGCACTCTCATGAGGAATCCCATTGTGCCTCAGATGAGTGACTTTGTATCAGAGACTTTCTTGTTTGTAGATTGGATTAAGGGCTTGGATTTCTACATTATAAAGTGGGGCAGATTGGGAGCTTGCTCTCTTGGTTCCTGAAGTATTAGAAAGGAGAGCAGATTAAGGCCACGTGGAAGAGAGGGGGCAGCCAAGATGGCAGAGTGCTGAGGAAGAAGCCAGTTTGTGTAGAGAGAAGGAGATGGGAAGCAGGTGAATAAGTCTGGTGAGCTAGAAACCTTTGATGGTAGGAAACTTGGATAAGTCAGTAGCTTTGTGAGCACTGAATGTGTGGTGCTGGCTCACCAGTTCTTGGCTCCAGTGTTTCATTACCGACTGTCTGAATCGAATGTGAACCTGCATTGGCCAAGCGGCTGTGATGGTGGCCTCGGCTACTGGCTTTACAGTCAGTAAATTACTCAGACTGTCATTTATTATAAAACTTTCAAACCTGGCTTAGTTATTATTCTTTTCATTTTATCTGTTAAACATGCATATTACTGAGTTCCACACACCCTTTTAGAATGTCTGTGGCCAAGCCCATAAAACTGTATTTCAACAAACTTCTTATTTGATTTTCAATAAACTTTAAAATGAACACTTGTTTTGTGAATAATTTCTGTTACTCACCCACCATTTTCAGTTTATTTAGTTTTTCAGTTTTTCTAGTTTCCAATAGCTTTGGAACTTAAAAATCAATAAGATGTTGTTCATATTAAATATATACCTTATTAGCTACCGTTTTCTAAGGCAAGAAAAGCCCCCAGTGGGTTTTCAATAACTGCTGTAGAAAAATGCAGATGTTGAAAAGGAAGTAAATGACAGAAATGAATGATTTGGAGTTGATTTTGGGGGATAAAAAGGAAAGGGATCTCCTCTCCTGACTTCAGGACATCTTAGAAGGTAATAGTTCAACAAGGATGCATTTTGCAAACTTAGTCAAGTTGTCTATGCCCACCACCACTGGATTAGCATTGAGAACCAACCAGACCTCTGATGAATATGTCATTAGTTTCCACTAACTACACTTAGGGAAACTGTACTGAACTACTCAAAGGAACAGCTGTGAATTTACCTCAAAAATAACATCTATTTAACACATATTTATTTAAGAAATATTTCAGTAATACCATGTCTCCTGTGTACACTAAACATTTTGGTTCATGATTCTACAGAAAATAAGAATTTATATTTACACCGTATATAGATGCATATATATTTAAAAAATAGAACCCACTTTACACCTCATTTTTTATTGAATGCCCAAAAGACGGTTAAATCTTTCTACACTCTTGCTCCTGGATTGATATCTGCATTAATGATATTATATCCCTCAACATTTAAACAATATCTTACTGAGCTTTGCCATCATAAGGTAACTGGGAAGCATTATTCAATGTGTAAAGATGTTACTAAGTGACATCTCAATTGTATAAAGGTGGAAAGAAGTGGTGAAATGCAGGGCTTGACCTAAGACTTTAGCATACAGCCTATTTCCTTTTTGATAAATACGCTTAAACCTAAAGAGATTAATTCAGCCTATTCCACTGTGGCCTGTGCAGCCTTGAAAGTGTACAGAAGATGCCAAAGGCTTCACAATCAGATAAAAACATGTTCCTGTTATTTTCTATAGGGGAGCAATAGAGTGGCGATGCTATTTGTAAGAAAATCCCTGACCTACTTGAATGCTTACCGTTTTATCCCACCAGAGCATTATTCAGCCTGGTGAAATGGATAGCTGAGGCCGGCAGGAAATGATTTGGTTTTACAGCTTTATATCATGTAGCAGACTTTGAAGGCTTAAAAAAAAAACAAAAATAGAGAGCTTCATTAGAATAGTATAATTAATCCCACAATAAAAATCCTACAAAGAGATAAAAGAAATTAGAGGATTTACAACACAAAATGAAAATATGCCAAGTATGTGGGAGAATGGGGAAAACTTGGCTAAGAAATGTGGTTGGGAATTTAATTGACTAGATTGACTTCACTCAGTGGGGATTACAGAAAAAGAAGCTCAACATTTAAAAGAGATATTGTCTTAGTTCCGCTGATATAACAAACTGTCATAGAATAAGTGGCTTATAAACAACAAAAAAATATTTCTCACAGTTCTGGCGGCTGGAGTCTGCCAGACCGTGTGGGTAGCAGTGAGCAGCCTCTTCCGGGTTGCAGACTGTCATTTTCTCCTTGTACTCTCCCATTTCACGGAACAGACACAGGAAGCAAGCTCTCTTGTCATTCTTACAAGGGCACTACACTCATTTATGAAGATTCCAGCCTCATGACCTCATCTGATTCTAATTACCCCCCAAAAGCAAACCTAATACCATCCTCACATAGCGGATGGGGTTTCAGCATATGAATTTTGGAGAGACACAAATATTCAGTGCATAACAAGGAAAATAAATATAGGTTGCTGATGAGGAATAAAAATTAGTTATCACAAAAGAGAGCTGAAGTATTTTAAATTTTAAGAATTAGTTTATCTTGTAACTAGAAATCAAATGGTACATTCTGAATTTAACCAAAATTATAATTTACCTATATTACACTTTTATTATTAATAAGCAATGAAAATTTTATTCTTCAATATCATCAAACAGCAATTCACTCATTTTGGCAATTTTAGAAACTTTTCTTTTTCAATTTTTTCCCCATTTTTCTCTTTTTTTTTAGATTTGAAAGTTGTTTTGACTGATAATGAAACTTAAAATTTTCACATGACAATAAAAGCTGTTATTTCTTTCAGTACTAATAAGCTAAAATAACAATTTTCTTTCTATGTGTATTTAATTATATGTTAAATTTTACCATTAGGAGCCAGTGTACTTTCAAACAGAACTTTAAAATGTACAAAACAATAGGCCTATCCCTATCCTAATTTCTGTTAAAAATTACATGTTTATAATCATGCTTTTCCTGATTCAAGGCAATCCCTTTACTTGACCTCATTATTATTATGGCAATTACTATTTTTTTCACCTGATAAGACCTTTTTATGCTTCTCAGGCTATTTCTACCTGTGAATGAGTTACTTGCTAATTTGATCTTTTCTAAAGGAAATGAAGCATCCACACAATATCAATCTTCTGAAGTAAGAATGGGATGAATGCCTTTTTTTCAGAAACCAAGAGAGCATATCCTCCTCCAATATTTCTGATGAAGGATGTAAGACTCTCTAATAGAATTGGAATGCTTGGTTAATTGCCGTTGCTTGCATAAGTGAATGCCCTCATTTCTCTGCTTAGTAGAACAAAGCTATTTAAGTGAGTTTGCAGATAATGTTCAAGAGTTTATGCATGTTTCCCTGATAATATTTACATTAATTATAATGATCATTGTTTAGATTATTAATACAGTAATAATACCAAGTACTTATTAAAGACTTATTTCATGCTGAGTTATATGCAAATTACCTCCTGTATCCTGACATTATCCAATCTAGAAACCTTTCTCAATCAAGACAAAAAACTAAGGTTTGGAGAAGTGTTATATGATAAAGTCACACTATAGCTACGTTCATACAGGACAGAGGTAGGAACAATACCAAGCAGTGTATCTGAATTCAAAACTGGTGTCCTTGAGCATTTCAAATTATTTGTTATAATATCTGCCACAAAAATTATCGTACTTGTTTAAAGATTTGAAAATGTACATCATAATGTTCCTTAAAAAAAGCGTAGTTGTGGCAGGAATTTCTAAAAAACTTATTTCTTTCCTGTTTTTACAAATCATTGTATTTTAAGAAAACTAGAGGCAGATAAAGGATGCAACAAAAATATTGTTGAATTAGAGAGGTCTCATAAATTAATAAAAGATACTTCTTTTGTTAATAGATATTGCTGAACTTTGGTCAACAAAAGTGAAGACCATCTTAGTAATACAAATAAACATTTATGGATAGCTAAGCACTTATTATGCATTTCTTATTAAAATTTCAAACTAACCTATAAAATGTGATGTACATATTGGGGGAAAAAGTCTTTTAGATATCTAAGCTGATGTGTTAATTTAGCCATTGGATACATTTGTCTGTGTATGAAGAGAGGAGGTACCTAAAGATATATATGTGGTACATTAGCAAGGACATAATACTTAAGATTTTGAGGCAAAATAAGATCATGAAAGAATTAATATAGATAAAAAGGAGAAAGGAAGACAATTAGCTTTAGAGCACTACAATTTTAAAATATGTGGGAGAAGAAAAAAACTGAAAAGAAAACTGCAATTGAGTGAACAATGAAAGAAGGAGGAAAATCATTAAATTGCTGTGTCTTGTGAAGACAGTTTTTTCAAAGAGGAATGTTGAATTAGCCAAACTGTAAGGACTGTAAGGTCTGAGGGAACAGTCCCCAAAGACTGTCTTCACTTATGATACCAACTGTAAATGCAGGAAATTCTCAAAACCACCCTCAGGAACGAAAATTCACTAGAAAAATTCACAGAACTCATGGTCATGGTTTATTACAGGGAAGCTATTCAATAAAATTAGGGAAAAAATGTATTGAGTTGAGTCTGGAAGGACACCACATATGAAGTCCTTATTGTCATTGGGACACATTACTGTCCTGGTATTGATGTATAACAATACCCATAGAGTATTTCCAACTTAAAGAAGCCCTCCAATATGAAGAAACCAAGACTTTTGGGGGAAATCATTGTGGAAATAATGTTTGATTTTCCATGTGGTTGCAATCACATCTCCAGATTCCCATTCCCTGGCAATTAAGTTGATATCATTGGCCCATAATATATCACCTTATTAGCATACATTGTCAGGCATGGTTCCAAAGGTCCATCAAGAATAGCAGAACAGTCTTAATACTCAAGAAACCCCAGGAGTTTAAAGGTTATATTCCAGGAGTAAGGGACAAAGGCAGATTTCTTTTTTGGCAAAGCCAAGTTCTTCTTTGTTGTGCATGGAATGAGTGATTATATTAAATTTTGTTGAAAGTTCACATAATTATTAAAAAATAACATTTTTATAAGCTGTTAGTAATGTTCATGTAAGAGTAAATGTTGACAATGTATAAAAAAAAGAGGAAACTTTCTGGAGCAAAGGTTTTGAGTATATAAAATCAGATGGATCTTACCCACAAGCAGGAAGATTGACTATATGATAGTTCACCCAAGGTGAAAGAGAGAGTGGTCACAGATACTGAATGAAGGATTGCTGTGGTTGAGGTCTGTAGTAACTTTTTAATGATGACTGCAAACTTTTTTACTGAAATATGAAGCCAAGTCATCAGATTAAGAATGGAGATGTAAGAAGAGGAACTAAACATTTTTAAAAAAGAGAGAAAGCATGGAAAAAGTCTCTTAAGAGACTAGGGGAATTGTTGGATTGAAAAGAACATAGTATGATTTTCTTTAACAATAGGTTTCATTTGAAATTAACCATGCATTTAAATGTTTCTATTTATTATGATTTTTAGGTTTTCCTCCAGCCAAAATCACATACATGATGCAGGTGTAAAATAAGCAGGGAGTGGTGTTTACTAGAATTGTGTTTCTGTCTAGTACAAATGCTTCATTATTTGGCTTGCTATCTTCCCCACCCTAGATTTTTCATTTACCTTTCAAACCCTTTCTTGGAATCCAGGGAGGTTGGTCTCTAAAGATGAAATTACCAGGGTACTCTTTGCAACTGACATTAAGTCAGGCTCAACCAATGAAAGCCTCTGGTAGAAGATTAGTGTAAGGTATTTTCCCCACCGAGGAAGGAGGAAAATCAGTGTAGCCACTAAGTGTTGATTATTAAGGTTTTATTTGGTACAGAGCGCTTCTCGGACGAGACTCACTGGCACAGAAGATAGATGCCAGGAATCTCGCAAAGTGGAACCACATGGTGCCAGATTTATAAAGGGGTTCTTTCAGGGTCATCCAGCTATTATGATGTAGTGATTTCTCACTGGCTGACGGACAGTTGCTTTTCTCCAAAGATCTCTGGGAAGTGTAGTTCTGCGCGCCTGGTATTGTGGGTGGTCCCAGCCAAGGTTTCCAGGATCTGAGTTCCTCACGTGACTGTCCTCCATTAGCCATCTGTTGGGCAGATAAAATATATTAGGCACACTTTGTTAAAGATGGTGCTGCCCACATGCAAGTCCGTTGATATTAATGTGTGTTGGGGGACAGGCTGTGGGCAGGCCAGGTCCTTATAGTCCAAGGCTTAGTTTTAAGAGTAAGCTTTTTCCCACACCCTTGACTGATTGGATGATGTGGGGTGGTGCACTCTCATGAGGAATCCTCCCATTATGCCTCAGATAAGTGACTTTGTATCAGAGACTTCCTTGTTTGTAGATTGGATTAAAGGTTTGGATTTCTACACTATAAAGTGGGGCAGGCCAGGAGCTTGCTCTCTTGATTCCTGAGGTTAGTATTAGAAGAGAGAGTAGAGAAAGGCTATGTGGAGGAGGCCAGGAGAAGCAGCCAAGATGGCAGAGTGCTGAGGCAGAAGCCAGTTTGTGCAGAGTTTGTGCAGAGAAAAGGAGATGGGGAACAGAGGTGAATATGGCTGGTGAGCGAGCAACCTTTGATTCTAGGAAACTCGGATAAGTCATTAGCTTTGTGAACATTGAATGAGTGGGTTTTGGAGCCTAGTGTGTGTTTTTGCTTGCCCACTGGGTGCAAGCTAGGATTAAAGATGATGGTGCACCAGTTCTTAGGTCCGGTGTTATTTTACTGACTGTCCAAATCTAATATGAACCTGCACTGGCCAGGCATCTCTGATGGTGGCCTTGAGCACTGGTTTTACAACTGGCCAAGCTGCTGTGATGGTGTTGGGCAGATGAAATATATTATGCTCAATTTGTTAAAGATGTAGCTGCCCACGTGCAAGTTTTAAGAGTAAGCTTTTCCCCACAGCCTTGACTGTTTGGATGATGTGGGGTGGTGCACTCTCATGAGGAATCTTCCCTGTGTGTCTCAGATAAGTGACTTTGTATCAGAGACTTCCTTGTTTGTAGATCGGATTAAAGGTTGGGATTTCTACGCTATAAAGTGGGGCAGGCTGGGAGCTTGCTCGCTCTTGGTTCCTGAGGTTAGTATTAGAAAGGAGAGCAGAGAAAGGCCATGTGGAGGAGGCCAGGGGAAGCAGCCAAGATGGCGGAATACTGAGAAAGAAGCCAATTTGTGCAGAGTTTGTGTAGAAAGAAGGAGATGGGGAACAGAGGTGGATAAGTCTGGTGAGCTAGAAATCTTTGATTCTAGGAAACTCGGATAAGTCAGTAGTTTTGTGAGCACTGAATGAGTGAGTTTTGGAGCCCAGTGTGTGTTTTTACTTGCCCACCGGGTGCAAGCTACAATTAAAGCTGATGGCTCACCAGTTCTTGGCTCCGTTGTTTCATTACTGACTGTCCGAATCTAATGAGAACCTGCACGGGTCAGGCGGCTGTGATGGTGGCCGCGACTACTGGCTTTACAGATGGGCTTCGACTACTGGCTTTATACCATCTGTTGGGCAGATAAAATGTATTATGCTCACTTTGTTAAAGATGGCACTGCCCACGTAGATGTCTGTTGATATTAATGTGTGTTGGGAGACAGGCTGTGGGCAGGCCCGGAAGTTATAGCCCAGGGCTTAGTTTTAAGAGTAAGCTTTTCCCCACACCCTTGACTGATTGGATAATGTGCAGTGGTGCACTCTCATGAGGAATCTTCCCCGTATGTCTCAGATATGTGACTTTGTATCAGAGACTTTCTTGTTTGTATAACTGAATTAAAGGTTTTGATTCTATACTATAAAGTGAGGCAGACCGGGAGCTTGCTCTCTTGGTTCCTGAGGTTAGTATTAAAGAGGAGAGCCGAATAAGGCCACATGGAGGAGAGGAGAAGCAGCCAAGAAGGCGAAATGCTGAGAGAGAAACCAGTTTATTCAGAGTTTGTGCAGGAGGAGATGGGGAACAAAGGTGAATAAGTCTGGTGAGCTAGAAACCTTTGATTCTAGGAAACTCGGATAAGTCAGTAGCTTTGTGAGCACTGAATGAGTGGGTTTTGGAGCCCAGTGTGTGTTTTTACTTGTCCACCGGGTGCAAGCTACAATTAAAGCTGACAGCTCACCAGTTCTGGCTCTGTTGTTTCATTACTGACTGTCCGAATCTAATGCGAACCTACATGGTCCAGGCGGCTGTAATGGTGGCCTTGGCCACTGGCTTTACACCATCCCACAATTAGATAATGAAATAAAATAAATTTAGCATATTTCTTTCTATTTCCTCTCCTAGCAGGAGTGTCTTCCGTGGCAGTAAGAGTGGTTATGATGGTTTTATTTCTCAGTCTGTTTCTTTCAGGCATTTAAGGTATATTCAAAGAAAGGATTGTAATAACTTTCCATGAGTTAGCAGAGGGAGCTAGTTAATGTTAATACAAGAAGGAGCAAATGAAATCAGACATAGAACCTAAGAAAGTAAGGAGCTGAGTTGGACAGTAAGCCTGACTTACTCGGAAGCTACAACATTCACAATTCTCCAGGAGACCCCTGCATCCTTCACCTATGAAACCTAATCCCTGAAGTGGGCTCCTGGTGGACAACGGGCCATTACCCAGGATTACCAAAGAAAAGATAAAACAGGAATAAGTCCTCTGCTGTCACATGCACAGTAAAAACCAATATAGCAACCATAAAGGGGAGTTATCTAATCTGGGGAAAAGACTGGATTGCATAGGGGGAGGACCCAACAGTAGCTCATGAAGAGCCAAGAAAGAGATTGGTTGCTTTTAAAACCCAGGTAATATAATCAAAACTTAACAGAGTCCCTTCCAGAAGCATGCATTTGTCCATTTTCTCCTTTTTTGTTACCTGGTTCTCTCTCCCTGCATCTCCAAGCACAGGTCCAAGTGTGGGTGGGCTTTAAGTGCAGGTTTGGGTATAGCTAGCTGGGCAGGGACAGATACTGAGTGGAAGCAAACTTTGGCATGGACTAAACCAGTGGTACTCAAAGTGTGTGCTAGGGCACACTGGTACGCCCTAGAAGATTTCCAGGCGTGCTCTATGGTATTCTAGAGAAATATGTGCCTGTTGTAGACCAAAAAACCAGCAGGGTTTTCAGAGTTTATATTTTTTTGGGACAGAGGTGTGGAGAATTGGCTCTAAGCTGACAGTCTGCCCAACCTCCCACCTCACTTCTCTGATTAGGTTGCAAAAGGCTGTTAAGCTGTGGTGCTGGATTGCTTACACTACCCCCCCATGTTCCCCAGAAAGACTGGAGGCAAGTTTCTTCTATCCTTTGTTTGGTATAAAGTTAAAATGATATGTATGATGGGGTTTTTCTGTACTTCATAAAATTCTTGGGTTGCCTTGGAAACATGATCAAAGAGCTCACTGATTTTTTAATTGCCCACTTTGCCCTATAAATAAAGCAAAATGTGGTTTGAGGGCGTGCTTTGTTCTTGCCAGAAGCAATAACAGGGCCCTCCCAACCCTGTATTTTCTTAATTCTGCACTGTTACCACTTGGGACCTGGAACTACTAGCTGCGCTGCTTCATAGCATGTGCCCAGATATAAAAATAGAGTTACTCTATTATACCATTTCATTACAGAAATACTGCTCTTTTTGTTAACACATCATTATTATATTTATTACTAACACACCATTATATTATTTTTAGATAAATGTACCCAAATAAAATGGATAGATTTCTTAAAAAAAAAAGCGTGATATTGAAGAATCTGATTCTGGAAGTGAGCAGAAGTAAAGTGTAAATAAAATAGAACTAGAAGGCTGGTGGGAAGAATTTAATTTATAGCATTTTCCATCACTTAACACTGAACAATATGATTGAGTTAGAAACCCATTCATGGAAGCTTCAAGTGATTTTGGTTTAACATTAACAGAAGAAGAAGAACTGGCAGCTATATCCACTGATTGTGGATTAATGATTAAATATAAGGAATTGTCTCTTGAAGGCCTTTGGATTTCTATAAAGGAAGAATATGGGGCAATATCTAAAAAAGCTTTAAACATTTTACTACAATTTTCAACATCCTATTTATATGAATTAAGATTTTCTACCCTCAACATAATTAAGAGTAAAAAGAGAGAAATTCTTCAATGTATTGACGAGGCAATGAGAGTTTGCCTTTCAGATATATGCCCAAACATTGAAGAAATTACTAGGACACATCAGGCTCATGTTTCTCATAAACACAAGAATGAAAAAACTTAACACATTTGTGCCAGGACCTGCCGAAAGTTACTAAATCTTACTAGGAATGTATCTATATATATAAAAAGATAACATTTTTGTCAATTTTTATTTTTAACCCTTTTTTTATGAATTCTAAAAGACATAACTCAAAAATGTAACATAAAAATGTTTTTAATGTTAGAATAAATTTAATTTTGTCATATTTATTTTGTTTAATTACCTTAAAAGCATGCTTGAACTTTATATTCTTTTTTTTAATATTTGACTTAATTATTATAACATATTTCTCAGAAATTTTTACATAGTGTGCCTACAATTATTTGTAGGATTTTAAATGTGCCCCGACTTCAAAATGTTTGAGAACCACTTAACTAAACTAATCTATGGCAGCTTCGTATACTCTGCCAATGTCAGGTCATGGCATATCTCTGTATTCTGGCCCTTCTTCTGGCCTTGGTGAAGGCAAGGCTGGACTTATTCCACAGCAAGATAGAGCTGAGCCAGCTGGTCATGGATGAGACACTGGCACCCGAGGACAGTCCTTTGCTTTTGCTCCAGCTACAGTAATTCTTACAACTGTACCTCATTTTTTTTGCATGGGTCCCCAAAGTGCTTTTCTTGTGATTTCATAAAAGAATGCTATTTCCACCAGAAAAAATATAATATAATAAGTGAATATTTGTTATATCTCTATTATGATAGAAGGTTTTGAATCTGAAAGATATTTTTGACATAAGATCTTAGTATGTATTCTATTGAGGCCTAGATCGTTTGATTTTTTTCTTAGTTTTTGTTGTTGTTGTTATTGTTGTTGATTTTTAGTTTGATAAAATCTTAGAATAAGTAAATGACAAAATTAGAGTTAGAACTAGAGTCTTGTGATTCTTAGTTCAAGGTATGTATGTGTGTGTGTATGTGTGTGTTTAAAGATTTCTTTTTTCTTAATCAAAGGAAAGAGATATATTATCTTATTATAATTGTAGAGTAACCCAATATTCATGACAAGCAACCACCAGTATTAAAAAAGGAGTTCAGGGTTGATTCAGTTTATTTTTGGCCTTTCTTAAATAGTAGATTCACATGCAATATTTTCACAGTGTTTGTATATGTGCTTTGTTTTCAGTGTGTGCACACAGCTCAACAGTTCTCATGCTGTTAAATTCATATCGTGATTTTAGATATAAAAAGATTAGAGGCACATATAAAATCATAGATTCATAAATCATTTTTGACATCTTGACTAACGACTTAAAAGACTGCAAAAAATCAATCCATATCTCTCCATTTCTTCATGTAAATTCTTTTGCCTAGTATCAAGAACTCAAGAAAAAATAAATCTGTACAATATTTACAATAACAAAGACATATATTTTAAGCTGGGTTACTTTAGTTATAGATACTGAATTTTTTTTTTTTTTTTTTTTACTTAAACACCTTTAAGACTAAGATAACCTTACAGCTTATTTTCATGAAATATTATTTTTTCTTTTAGGTTCCGGGTAAACAATAGAATTGTCAAAGAAATAAATTTTATGTACAAAGTGCTTATTTATCTAGGATAAAAGATAGTATTTAAGCAGACAAAAAAATTTCACACTGCCTGATGAAGTCTAAGTACCACCTACTTCTTACTTAGTGGTTATACGATGTCCTACAAAAATGAAAAAGATTACATAAGCAAGTTTATATATTACTGTATTGCTTCTATCCATTGTTGTAGCACTGTGCAAAGGATTGAAATAAATGCACATTAGTGGAACACAAAATGTAAATAAACCTAATTTGGAACGAGGAGAAACCAAATTAGAGTGTAGAGAGTTAATTACTTTGTTTATGTAGAGTGTTCAGATTAGAGAACTTGTTGTTTAGGGGCACATCACAGTTTAGAACTTTTTTGTTTCAAAAAAAATCTATACGCTAAAGTTTTAGCTGAAGGAGTAGAGTGATGGAGGTACTTTTAACAGCATTCCGACCTGCTGCCTACACACCAAGGACTCACAATGTGGGTGTTGTCTTTGTAAATTGACCATAATTCATGGTACAATCTTCAACTTTTCAAGCACTATACTGTTATTGTCTTACTCATTAAGAGTTGATAAGATCTGAGGAAAATGAATAAGATAACTAGCTTTAAAAGTGTTTAAAATTTAAAAAAGTGTATATGTATTGTTATGAACAGAATTGTGCTTCCCCATTCATGTTTTGGAGCTCTAACTCACAATTTCTCAGTATGTGACTATATTTGGAGATAGTCTTTAAGGAAACGATTAATTTAGAATGAGGCGATTTGGATGGGTTTCTAATCCAAGAAGACTCATTTCTTCATAAGAAGAATGGACTCCAGGATGCTGTACACAGAGCAAGGCCATGTGAGAACACAGAAAAGTGCCCGTCTCCAAGACAAAGAGAAAGACATCAGGATAAACCAAACCGACTAACTTTCTGATTTGGGACTTCTAGCCTTCGGAGCTGTGAAAAATAAATTTTGGTTGTTTAAGTCCCCAGTCTCTGGTATTTTGTTATGCAGCTCTAGCAAATTGACACATACATTAACTATTACAAAATGAGTTCTATAAACATGAAGCAGACCAGATCCTTCTATTGTTTGACCAGCACTTTCCTTTATAAGTGAAATGTACACAGCAGCAAGAGATCAACTAGAAAAGAAGTTCTTATATAAGCAAACTAAAGAATGAAGATTTTTCACAGCAGGAGAGTCCAGCTTAGGGCTCACAAAGCAAGCTCTAATAGCTGGTGTATTTTAGAAATAATCTCTGGAAAAATAAATATATTAAAATTTTATATATATATTTACTAAATGTGTTCAAATTAAACTACTATCATCATAATATTGCATGGCTTTGCATTTAGTGTGTATGTTTTTGTGGGCTTGAGTTTGAATATTTGTGAAAATGAGCTTTGGTAGATTTCCCAATAATTTTAATAGGCAAAATAAAAAATATCTGTTAGCTCCCCACTATTTAGTTTATTTCTTCTTAGTATCAGCATTTCCTTTGGATCTAGGTTTGTCCTGGAACAAATGCTCAAAGCTAACAGTAACAGTAACAACTTAGGCTTTTTAAAAATTTTCCTGCTCTTTCATCCTAAACTTGTAAATTTACTCTGAACTGGTTATAATGTGATTCATTTTATTTTTCTATCCATGAAAAGCAGGCAAATATTAACAAAATATTTCTTAATAAAACTTATGTCCTTTCACAGTAACTCTGACTAGACAATTGCATGGACATTACATTGTTTGTGATTGTATTGACATGACAACCCTTGGCTTGCAAGCTTTACAGCTAATTTAGTAGAAGATAAGGGAAGATGATTGTTCAGGGCTTTAGATAGCCAATATACAGAGTAGGTAAACTATTCCATGAAATAAAGTAGCCTTTAAAAAACTGCCCTAATCTGTCTATTTTCCCCAAGGCAGACATTCCTAATAACAGGACCGATGCTTGGGGTAAAACCTCCTTTTAAAATTTTCTCTCTGGATGCAGCTCCCTCTGCATTTAAAAGTAGCTTTCTTCTATCTTTCACATTTGGTAAGCTCTCCTCACCTTTTAGAATTAATATTTATTTACCTTTGAATATGTAAATATATTCATGTTAAAGTCTGATATTACTGAAGTAAGACTTCATTCCACTTTGTTGAATGTGTAGTTAATTTTCAATACTGAGAGTGTGTTGTTTAGGAACGTGCCGTAAGGCTACCTAAGTGGGAAGACCTTCTGTACATTGTGAAATGTGTACTATTTCACTTACTTTCAATCTCACAAGGTAACCTGACACAGTTCTAGGAACAGTGCAGAGTGTACAAAATTCCTGGGTCAAAGACAGAGGACAATTTATTTCTGACAACAAAAGCATTGAACAGAATATCAGCGTTTTGTTTTTGTTTTGTTTTGTTTTGTTATTTTGTTTTTTACACTGGTTTCTCAAATGATAGCTACAGAGTGACCAAGACCCACCTTCAAATGCCAGGGTTTCTTATAGGATAAAATTGCTGAGCAGAGGCAAATGGGAAATTTCATAATAGTCTGTAAGCATAACTACCTTTTGCCCTAGAGAGAGTCTCTGTACCTTGCAATGTATTTTGCAATATAAACATCTACAGAAAGATTGTCCAGATCAAAATGCCAGTTAGAGGCAAGCTATAAGGCTTGCAGAAATGTAGGACGCCTGAAGGTAATTGTGTCTCACTGTAAGAGATGACATCCTCTGGAACTAGTAATTTTAAAAGAGATGTTGGGATGTGACATTTAACAGAAAAACTTGTACATTATCAAGGCTGAATTAAATAATTATGCATTTCTTAATATGTATAAGTATATTGTAGAATATTTAAAAAATTTTATTAATTGACTTGAGAGAGAAAAAAAAAACATTGATTTGTTGTTTGACTCATTTATGCATTCATTGGTTGATTCTTGTATGTGCCCTGACCAGGTATTAAACTCATAACCTTGGTGTATCAAAAAATTATCTAACCAACTGAACAACCAAGCCAGGGCATTCTTTAATTTTTCAAGAGTAGTAGGAAAGTATCCTTTCAAGATAGGAAAGAGAACTAACAAAATTTACAAAATTTCTCAAACCAGTTATTTATTTTTCACAAATGCCATCCATAATTTAATGTACAATCATTATTTTGTATATGGAATAATTTATACTATTATCTTACAGTTCAATAAAATGACAAGCTAAATGAAATTATACTAAATAGATGAAATAAACATGATATAACAGAATCTAAAATTCATATACTATAACACTGGGAATAAAATATTAACCTATAAAGTTTAATCCTTTTTACATTTTACTATAAAATGTTGCATGTTTCTTTAATAGTTACAGCTCAATAAAATTCTTTCTTTGAAGTAACTGTGTTTCAACTGGCTTACATTTTAGAGTGACGGTTTCAATTTATGAAGCAAAACTACTTGAGAAAAAAAGATACATCTGCACTTAAGGTAGATAGGATCAGGTCTTTCCTTTGCACTCTTCAACCAAGATTGTACTATTGTCCATCAAGAACTGGAAAGGTTCTGCCATTTTTCTTTGCTTGGCAGACAATAAGTTAGGCTGTAGCAATTTCATAGATGTTGGCAAAAGACAAGAGACTCTTGGATCTGAGACAAAAGACTGTTGTTAATCATGGCACAACAGGCGGTGTGAGCTTCTTTTGAGTATTGGTTCCTTTTCCCCTCTGCACAAGAAAGGATTAACTGAGCAGGCCTAGATTTTTCAAACCCTGCACATTCCAAACATAAAGCGATTTTCATGATCCTTGGTTGCCTGCTGGGAACTGAGCTCTTGGAATGTTCTGTCTGATAAGTGTTTTTGTGTGCTTGAGGTCTTGGCCTTGCTCAAATACGAGTTTGTCCAAATAGTTTATGCTTAGCAATGTGATTTATGGTAAACATCTGCTTTCCTCCAAGGGCCTGGAGATTGAGTAACTGAGGGCAGTCACTCATGCACTGTACACCCCAATGACTAAACCTCAAGTTTCACTCTGCACATTCAGGCTCAGATGAGCTTCTCTAGTTGGCGAGAGTTCGAATGCATTGTCATGCATCATTGCTTGAAAAAATACGTGTGTCCTCTGTGATTCCACTAGGAGGACAAGCCTGGTTTTCTCCAGATTTTGTGCCTGGATACTTGTACCTGGTTCCCTCCAGACTTTGACTTTTTCCTTTGTGTATTTTACTCTATGTCCATTAGCTATTTAATAAATCATAATCATAAATATAAAAACTTCTAAGTCCTGTGTGTCCTTCCAGGAAATCACCAAGGTCAAAGGTGGCCTGGGTGACTCCACACACCCCCCAAACCACATGGCTGTAATGTAGAGTAGCCCAGGTCATGTTGTGCACACAGTGAGTCTGTCACCAGTAAGGAACACTAAATTTAAAGAACCTACAGCCATTTAAATAGGTTAAAGCAATAGCCCAACTATTGCCCTGAAGCGATGCTTTGTTTAATTACCCACTTCAGGAGCATATCTTCTCTCTTTCTTTGAGGGAGACACTGCTTCTATTTTCAAGCTGTTTCCTATTCAAATGTCCTATATAATGAATATTCTGGGAGAAAGCTGTTATAACTTGTGAAAACACACCAAAAGGTGACCCTAATCTCCTCCTCTTGAATTGGGCAGTGTCTGTGATTTTCTTCTAAACAATATTAATGTGACAAACATGATGGGATGTCACCTTTTTGTTGGGTGACAATATATGCAATACAAACACAATGTATACGTTATATATTATGTTATTATATCATATTGCATGTTATTTTTAAATAATTTAATATGCTTATATAACCTACTATACATATTTAAATTTACATATTACACAGAATATGATGTATAATGATAACATGCACTATATTACGTTATCTGTTATATGATTATATATATGACTCCATCTTGATAGCAGGTTTCTGAGAGTAGCTTAGGGAAGAAGAAGCAAGCTTCCATGTTCTGAAGGACCTATGGAAGAACTCATATGGCAAGTAATTGTGGATGTCCCCTGATCTCAAGGAGAACCTTTGACTTACAGCCAGTAAGAGGCCAAGAGCCCTCCTCCATAAATTTCCAGTAAAATGAAATCTGAAAACAACTCAAACAAACTGGGAAGTATTCATCCCTAGCGAGACCTTCTTTCACAGCAACTTTGTCAAACTCTGAGCAGAAGACTCAGCTAAGCTATGGTTGGCACTTCTGAATCATGGAAAATCAGAGATAACATATGTTCATTCCTCAAAGCTGAAGATCTGTGGTCATGGGTTACACAGCAAGAGATAACTAATGAAATACTTTTGTCAGAAGAGATGCAGAAACACTGGAGCCTGTGAAGTATTCTCTCCCTCCATTGTACTGAGGGGCTCTCAACTATATAGAGTAGAAAAGTACATAACTTTCCTAATTCAATAACGATCCCTTAAATTCAACAAGACAATTAAAAAGAGTATGCTTATTATCACCTGACAGGCGGTGGCGCAGTGGATAAAGCATGTGACTGGGATGTGGGAGACCCAGGTTCGAGACATCGAGGTCACCAGCTTGAGCACGGGCCCATCTGGCTTGAGCAAAAGCTCTCCAGCTTGGATCCAAGGTCGCTGGCTCCAGCAAGGGGTTGCTCGGTCTGCTGAAGGCCCGCGGTAAAGGCACATGTGAGAAAACAATGAACAACTAAGGTGTTGCAATGGCAACGAAAAACTAATGATTGATGCTTCTCATCTCTCTCCGTTCCTGTCTGTCTGTTTCTATCTATCCCTCTCTCTGACTCTCTCTCTGTCCCTGTTAAAAAAAAGAAATAATAAAGTATGTTTATTTCTTTTTTTCTACACAAATTTTTCTCTGCAAAACCTTTGCTGTGTTATGATGGAACATAATATAAAAATGAATAAAACTTAGATAATGTCTTAAGGAGTTTTTAGTCTTATAGCAAGGGGTAAAATACTAACTCGCAATCCAAATCTATTTTTTGTTCAGAAAGAGTCTCAGCTCCACACACAGCTAATCGTGTCCCCATATAGAGATGAATAATGTGTCCAATTCAAACATTTTTCTAATAAAAGGAGATTTACTAACTATACATAACAAGAAAAAAATTCTCATTGTTCTTAGCATCAATTCCATCTATTCTTCTACCCTACCCACATAATAAAAGAATAAGTTGAAGGTGATGTCACCTTGAGATACATAGAACCCAGTGCATAATCAATTGAAAGCTTTTCTAGAATACTGGGTTTTGCCAATAACTGTACATCTTTTGTTTTGCTCCAAGGCATATGCAAGCTGAAAGATTGCATTGAATTATTTAGGAAGGAAGAACTACTTTAGATGCTATTTGTGGATAGGTAAAGGGAAAGGTAGATGGTAATGTAGTAATATATAGCAGATGGCCAGAGAACCTGTACTGAGATAAAAGAAAGATTATATTTCTGTCTATGTATTTCTCTGTACACCTATCACCTATACTATGCTGTCATATCATATACAAGGGAAATAATTTTCCATGAATTCCTTGACATTTTAATGGAATCTATAATTCTGGGTATGATTTTTTAGATTAATTTTAGTCATGTAATTTTAGCAAGAATAGATTACTCACTAAGGATTACTTTCACAAGGTCAGTGCAGAATGACAAAAACAAGGGTTCCATTGGGAGCATAGTTACATTGAACTGCAATTGTAATGTACTTGTATATTTACGTGCCTGCCTCTTGTCAGATAAATCATGAACTTCTTCGGATATCAGCACATGTGATTCATGCATACATTTTCTGCACTTGGCACAACTCCTTCTATTGTGACAGGTATATAAGAAGCAACATGATTTAAATTAAAATAAATAGATAAATGAAACCTTTATATCAAAATTCAGATAGAAGTATTGTGGCCAGAGACTCAATAAAGGATACTCATTTTCCTTTACATGCATTGACTTCCATGGGTTTTCTTGTTTTGCTAAATCAGGTTTAATAAATATTTACTAAATCAAATGATTTACCTATCTTGTTTTCAGAATAATCAATTTTACAATGAAAAGAACAGATCAAATGTCTGCTATCTTGCCAAATGATGTAATGTTATTTTGATTCATTTAAAACAAGTACTTTATTGTGTGGCAGAGTGAATATAATTAATAGCATCCTGAAGTCTGATTGCTATCATTTCAAAAATATGTAAGAGTCTACAAAAGTGTATTTGAGAAATCAAATCCCTGTCAGTGATCTTATAGAATTATTTTTAAAATTTTTACAATATTAACATGAAATACAATTTTTCAGAACATGGTCAAAAGTTGAATATTTTATATTGTTTACTTTTGCAACTAAAACAGAAATAAACTTTACGTAGTTGAGAGCAATGTTTGCCCTCAATGAAGCAAGACAATGTACATATCTGTATAGATAGTCCATTGTCATAATGTTCACTTAGGGAGATACCAAATCTAGATTTTTATTGTAGCCACCATATAAAACAAAGAATAATTTTAATTAAGAATCTCTGATTAATGTGTTATCAAACTCTAAGTGTATTAAGCAATATAGATTTTTGGTTTTAAAAATTTGAGTAAAGAGCATGTACACAATGTATGTATAAAATATATACTATATCATAAATTACAAAAAATATGTTAGGTAATAAATTATACATTAGATTGTATGCTGTACTATAAATTATACATAACTTTATACAAATATGAATTATATATGTATTTATCTTTGCTAGTGCTGAATACTGATCACAGATGATTATTACTTCTATACTACATAAATGCACATATCTGCAACAAGATTTCAAACAATAAAAACATATTAATTCTGCTTTTATCAATTAAAGATTTTAAACCAAAGAATTTATATTATGTGAATAATTTACAACGAACAAAGAAATAAGAAAAAGTAAAATTTAAGAAAACAAAGAACCAGATGTTTATTAATCCATGTCTTAGTCACAATATTTTGTTGCAAGTTATTAAAACCCAAGAAAACAATATTGAGTTAAAATGTGCTTTCTGGATACGAAATGAGATTTAAGTCTAATGGAAGCTTGTGAACAATCTCAGGAAAAAGATGTTTGGACTAGAAAGCCCGCAAAAATTTTTACCACCAGGTTACTCTGCATTTTAACTCTTAGCAATTGCATGATTTTTCATCTAGTAAATGATATTGAAAAATATAGTTTCAGTAAAAGGAACATGAACTTAATAAAATAATCAATGAGTTTGCTCCACTGGGTGTATCAAGTTTTTGTTTCTATGTATTTTTGTTTCTATGTGTCTACTAACTTTTTGCCATACAGATAAAAAACATTTTAAAATGTACTTTTTCTGTATAGATACAGGGGCATGATAAATAAACCATATATTTTATTTGAGAAAAGAAAATAAATGAAAGTTAAATATATTCATAGGCAGATTAACTAAAATGTTTTAATAAAAACCAACAGGAACTAAAATTAATTAGAAAAATTTTGTGACAAAGAAGATTAAAATATCTTTTAGGTTAGCTAACTACCTTTTAGGAAACATTCCATACAATCGTTATAATTTCAAGGATCATGGAAAAGTGAAGTTCAACTGGGTAAATCAACTATCCAGTTTAAAAAATAATAAACGCATAAAAACAAAATGGTTTGGTACTAGCCATTCAGCAAGTTATTGAAAGAAACATGAATAAAGGATGTGTTTATTTCATTAGGGGTATATATGTGTGTGTGTGTTTGTGTGTGTGTGTGTGTGTATGTGTGTGTATACATATATGTACACACACATATTTTTTTCCAGACCAAACAGAAATATATCTATATATACATACATACATATACATATGTGTATATGTGTATACATTTATAACTTTATCTCTAACAGTTTTTTATATTTCAATGTTTACATAAACAAGCATCTACACAGTGTTTATATTCTGTTTAGAATGTTCAATCTGAAGACCATTTCAATATGTTTGCCATCTTCTACTTTCAAATCTACTTCATTATTCTCAGTAACTCTATCTATAGATCTATCTATCTACCTACTTATCTATCTGCCTATAAATTCTGCCATTTTATTAGACAAATAGAGATATTGTATAATTATATAGATAAAAATTAGAAAACACATTAAAGTAAAAACTTAAAGTTATTAGTTTATCTTATTAAATTAATTTTTAAAGTTTTAAAACAATTGATTTTAAAATTTCTTTATACAAACCACAAATTAATATTTTTAAGATATTTAATTATCTTATTCATGCTTTTAAAAATAAACTGTAGGATATATGTCTTTGTTTATTGCAGTTGTACTACACCAAAATCAGCCTCAAGCATTCTGTAAGTTTATTTATGATAACAAAATTTAATGTAGTCTAATATCTTTCTATTCTTACATTTTTTTAGTGCTTAAATTATACTGTGTAGTTAAGCATATGAGATATACACCCACACACACAGATATATGCATGTATTTATCTATAAACACATGTATGTACATATACTGTATACATATACATATATACAACTTATTATTTATGGTAGTTATTTTCTATAAAGTATATTCTATGGAGTCATTCCAAACACCAAAATAATGAATACTAAATATTATGTTAGATTTCTATGATTTTCTGTTCAAAACATTTTTGTCAACTAATCAATACAGAACTTTGTTTTATTGGTTTTGAAGACATTTAATACATATTATTCACTCATTGACATTGAACTCATAGCTAACAGCACTTTACCTCTTGTCTGAGAAAAGTCTGTCTAAGCATGTAATAACCATCCTACATTTTAGACCTCTTACTCTCTTGGAACTACACTTGGGTGCCATTTTCAACAATAAAATTGCCTATAAAAAAACACAAAAATGAGTAACATGGCACTAAATAGACCATGAAAAACATACTTGTTTATAGTACAAGAACTGAAATAAGAAGTCAGAGTGTCATTTTGTTCAATTTCTACTAGGAAAGTATGTGTCAAGCATGTCCATGATTGACTGTGAAAGTGCTGGTATTGCTTTGGGGTTAAAATAAATTTTAACAAGTAGACGGATTTGCAAGTATCAAATATGCAAATAATGAAGATCAACTGTATACAAATCACATGCATAGTCTATATTACACATATACTTGCATTCTATCACACATATACTTACACGTGTAAATTTATATAGAGTTTATTTTTTTATAATATAAAATGAGTGTCATAAAATATATTTATTAGGAAGATAGCTGGTTCAGAGGTATTTATATATATTTTTTACTTAAATAAATTTTACCATTTTGACAAGCAATAGATGGTACATCTCTTTCATATTTGTTTCATTGAATTTTAAATAATGTACCTTCATTAGAATTTGATACTCATTCTAAATGTTTGTTTGACTTTTGGATTGTACATTTTGTATATATTTATTCACATTCTATGGATATGTTTGACCACTACTTTTCCAAACAATTTATGAAAACTCTTGATATAATATTGACAGTATTCCTTTAACTTTAATCTACATGACTGATTTTTAATGTGTATTGGTTTTGGATTTAATATATTGTTCCATGCAATGGTTCTAATTTTTATATAATAAAAATATTTATGCTTTTTAAAATTTATTATGGAACATTGATCTAAGTTATTTCTTCAAGATTGCTAAAATACATTAGATTTTCTAGATATTGTTACACCAAGTATTGCAGACACAATAAATGTTTCAGCAAATTCCAGCACTCTCTAGCCAAATGATCAAGAAAGCGGGAGCTAAGCAAGTCAGGGAAGTTTTATAAAATAACTGTTTTACTTCAGCCAAACAGCATAAAAATATATTTGACCCCATTCTTACCCACAGTAACAAAAGCTAAGTAAAGAGCCTAGACTTCCACTCTTAACAGACTAAAATGAAGTAACCTTACCCCTCCATTGGGTTGGTGTTAGGGAAGGTTAACTTAGGATCCAGGGCTTTCTTCATTTCTAGACTGTGATTTCCCTTTTCTCCTAACCATTTCCTCCACTGACACAAAGTTTAACTCAGAAAGGGTCATTGATTAAATGTAATTTTTCATACTATAAGACATAGAAAAAAACAAACAGGATAACAATGTTTGTGATCTAGTGTCAGGCAGAAAATTCTGTGACTTGACTCTGAAAGCAAGATTCATAGAAAGAAATATTGGTAGAGTAAACTTGCTCTTTGAAAGGCTCTGTGAGATAATGAAAAAACAAGCTCTGCACTAGAAAAAAATATTTGTAACCACATAACTGGCAAAAAACTAACTGGTATTTAAAGTATACAAAGTACTAAAAAAAACTTCAACAATTATAACCCAAACAACACATTTCGAAAAGGAGCAAAAACCATAAAAAGACATTTTGTTAAAGGGAAAATACAGATGCAAATTAAAACTATAGGAAGATTTCATTTTCCATCAGTCAAAATGATTTAAAAAACAGTGACAACATCAAACATTAAAAAGGATAGGAAAAATGAATTACATTGCTGGTGGAATATAAAATAAACAAATTCTAGAAAATAGAAAATAGGTGAGCGGTTTTGTTTATTCTTTCTCTTTTTTCAATCAACAACACACGCAGAAAACATGTACACACCATGGATCTCAGAAATTGTACTATTGGCCATTCATCCCACATAAATAAATACTTATGTTTATGCATAAATAACTATTATCACATGAAAGTTTCTAGCAGCTTTATATATGATATCCCAAAACTGGAAAATTCCATTGTCCATTAAAGAGTAAATGTTTCGCTCTGGCCAGTTGGCTCAGTGGTAGAGCATAGGCTGGATGTGTAAATTTTCTGGGTTCAATTCCTGGTCAGAGTACACAGGAGAAGTGACCATCTGCTTCACCACCTCTCTTCGTTTCCCTTTTCTCTTTCTCTCTCTCTTCCCCTCTCACAGCCATCACCTTATTGGTTCAAACACATGGACTAGTAAGTTGAGGATGGCTCCATGGAGCCTCTGCCCCAGGCATTAAAAATAGCTTAGTTGTGAGCATGGCCCCAGATGGGCAAAGCATGAGCCCAGGTGGGGTTGCTGGATGGATCCCAGGTGAGGCACATGAGGGAGTTTGTCTCTCTATCTCCTCTCCTTTTAACCTGGAAAAATAAATAAATAAATAAACAATCAAACAGGAGTGAATCTTTTAAAATTGCTTTAGGTATATTAAGCACTAAGAAAAATGAATTTGGTATCCACAAAAACTTGGATAAATCTCTAGAGAATGTTGGGGAATGAAAAGAGACAAAGGATTCTATTTATAGAACTCTTGAAATGATAAAATTTTATATATGAAGAACAAATTAATGGTTGCCATCAATGAAAGAAATCCTTATTCATTTGTGTTTTGGAATAGCTAAATGAAAATGACATCTCTTTTGATTTCTAAGCCTTTTGATCCATATTTTTTTGTAACCATCTCTTCTTGAGTAGATTGGGACATGTAACCAATAAAGCATGCCAAAATGATGGAGCTTTAGTTTCCCAATTATGTCCCATTATAAGCAGCAGCGAAGAAACGTTGCACATGCAACAAAAGTGCTTACTAAGTTGACTAAAAATTAAGCAAAAATGAGATTTTTCCAGGTGGATCTGACCAAATCAGATGAGCTTTCAAAAAGGTTTACAAGGCAGGAGCACTCTCCTATGCTGTCTTTAAAGAAGCATATATCATTAATTGTAAAAATGTGAGAAAATAAATGTCGAGTTATGTGAGCCAGGAGGACAACCTGAATGAGTTTCTGATTAAAATATAGATAATTAGATTCTTATGATATAAGCAGAGGACCCAGTCAAGCTGTGCCCAGATTCCTGATCCTTTGAAACTGTGAGATAGTAAATTTATACTGTTTTAAGCTGCTAAATTTGTTATAAATTTTAATGTATCAATAAAATACTAAAAAATAGGTCAGCAATTTTCAACCAGTGTTCTGCAGCTTACCAATGTGTCACATGAATTTTACAGCCGTATAATGATTATAAGAGAATAGGGGTTGAGGGTAGAAGGGTGTAAATATGGGATAAATGGTAATGGAAGGAGACTTGACTTGAGATGGTGAGCACAAAATCCAATATACAGATGTTATAATATAGAGTTATACAGCTGAGTCCTATATGATTTTATTGATCACTGTCTCCCCAATAAATCAATTAAAAAACATGAATTATCTGACTATCTAGTTAGGAGCATTGACCTTTTTTCTCTTACATTGTCAAAAAAAAAAATGACAACAGCCAACACCATAGCCATTCAGTGTGAAAAAATCAAATTTATACCAATTTATTTTTTGTCAGATCAGCAAAAAATACAACATATCTTTTGTGTGTGGCAGAATTTTAGTAATTAGTTTATATGTACCACAACATGAAAAAGGTTGAAAATCGCTGCAATATATAATTACTGTTCACTATAGTTTCCTTTCATCTTTTACTTCAAATTGGATTCTCTTTTTGTTTATTGGATCTTTGGCTAGTCACTTTTTATAGTGTTCATCTTACAGAGCTTACATTTCAGATGAACTCTTTGGTTATCTTGCATATCCACAAATCTCTTTCTTCTTCACCCGGGTAGGTTATAGATTTCTCTGCTGACTACAGAATAGATTCTTGAGGAGAACCTCATTTCCTTTAGATTTCTCACTGTTTTTGTCTATTGCCCTTCAATGTTTCAGAAGCATTCTATCAGCTTGCTGTTTAAGAAATATTTATTGACTTTAATATTTTTTAAATCTATATTTGAAATAGTGCTCCCTCACTTAACTCATTACCTTTTCCTGAAGGTTCTGTATTCTGTTTTAACAATTCAAGTAGAGATATTGTCTTATTACTCAATTCACACACAAGGTAGACACTGTTGGATTGAAAGTGTGGGATGCTATGCCAAGAAAGCAAAGAAATGTGAGTTAAAACCATTATCAAGACATACGGAATGGACAGCAAGAAAATAGTTCAATATACTTCTGAGTTTTATTGAATATAGTATTGCCAAAGAAACCATGAATCTGAGTTCAAAAAAATTGTTTTATTTGTGACAGTATGAATTAAAAAAAAATCATCAGATATCTAATCTTGTACTATCAAGAAGTGGGCTGTAAAAATTGTGCAGTCCCCCAGAGAAGACACTGTCTCCAAATATCACTTCAGATATAGTTATAGACCATAATATGCAAAAAAAAACCCTCTAAAAAGCTAGAACCATGTAAAACATAAAAAAAATCTAGTTATCTCCATTTGGTAGATCCAGAATCTCATAAAGAAATTCTTTCCACTGCTAGAGCTTAAGGTAACATAATATATGGCTGGTACAATTCAATTATCCTAAGGACCAAAGATGCTGAATATTTTCCATTATATAGTTTTCCATTTTTATGAATGGGAAATATGATTGTGAATATCATGTCCCTGTTTTAACGTGTGTGTGTGTGTGTGTGTGTGTGTGTGCGTGCGTGTGTATGTGTTGGAAAAAACAAGAATTCAGTTTAGATAACAGAAGCATTTGTTTTAGAACAGCTGAGAGAAGAAGCATTGTATGAAATAATACTCAATATTTTAGTATAAAAAACAAAATATTTTACTCTTTTTTATAGACAAATGAGAATTATAGATTTTAGAGCAGGGCTATGACATGATCAGAGCTGACTTTCTAGAAAATTTATTTAGAAACAATGCATTAGATACGTGGGATAAGAGCCTGGAGGTAGACTTTGTGCTAACTGATCTTCAAGGCAGATGTTAGGGTTTTTTTTGCCTTGCTTTCAAGACTTCGCTCAATAAGAAATTAAAGATTATCTGATATATTATATTTTGTGAGATAAATTTATGTATCTAAAAGCTGGACTAAGATCTGTTAGTTCACAATAGTAGTTTTTTTTGCTGTTGCTTTCAAATTATTTAACTTGTACTTGAACATCCATAGCTTTATTTTCACAACCCACAAATTGTATAAAATATGCACTTGCATTTTGACTCATCATATGTTTAATAGTACTCTTTAAAATGTTCTTTATATTTTAGTAATTTGGAATTTTGTGGAATTTATATTTATTCTATTTATAATTTCTAATTTTATAAATGACAGTGGCTCCTTTTAAATTTTTTTCAATTAAAAAATACCACTTTTGTTCTGTCAAGGGTAACAGAGTTTTATCTTGGAATAAACAAGGGCTCTAATGTCTGTTTTATTTATCTGTACCTGATTAACAAAATACCAAAACTTTGTGGTTTAGGACATCAATGATTTTAATATAGCTCAGGTTTGTAAGTCAGGAATTCAGGCAGAGCTCAACTGCATAATTCTTCTACTCACATTGTTTTTACTGTGTCACTTTGCTACATAGCTGAAGATTGGGCTTTCTAGTGAAGATTGAGCATTTAGTAATTTACACGCACACCTGGTACTATGCAGAGACAATAGCAAGGCTGGTGTGTAATGCCACTTTCTCTCAGATATCAAGGCCTCTTAAATGGTCTCTCAGGCAGGGAACTGGGGTTTGAAATGATGGATCAGATATTCAAAAGCAAGTGTTCCTATTACTATTTTCTTTTGTTCCCTGCCTGCAATGCTTCTGCTAATCCCGCTCTTCTTGGATTCAAAGTATTTTATTTACCTTCATTGTATCCTGCAAAACCTTATTCTGACAAAAGGACTCTTATACATCAAAAGAAGTAAGGCATTTTTAAATTTATTATAGATTTGTGATGTCAACACACAGCCATATGGCTTAGTGGGTCAGATATTACCCAGTTCTTGATGTCAACTTGACCTACCTACTGATCTGGTGTCCCATAATGAAACTTTCAGTCTCTACCAGAGCCCAGTAGTAAACATGGAATGCTTTCTCAGAAGCATAATTTATAGCTATCTGTAGAATAAAATATGTATTTGTTAAGGGATGTTTTTTGGCTTTCCAGAGATTAATGTCAATATGGATTTAGTGTATACTAAAGCTTTAAAATCTCACTAGTACCTTTTGCTGGAGGTACAGTCACCTGGTAAATGACTTCAGATACCTTTGAAGAGTGATTTGAAGTACATCACTGTAATCTCTGTAGGAAGAGCAAGTGTTCTAGGAGCAGGAAGTGAGAGCAGAAAGTGTTCTTGACAGGTGGGCCCTGAAGCTGACAGACCATCCCTTTTACTGGTTGAGCAGTCACAGATCCCAGATTCAAGAATAAAAGACATACACTCCATTTCTCAAAAAAAAGACAATAGCAAAGAATTTGTGACATCCCTAATGTTAGTGCCAGAATTGTGTGTTCTTATCTTCATCAGCTTTTGACATTGAAACTTTGGTAAATATCTGAGAGAATTGTTTTGGACAATGAAATTCTTGTGTGAATATATGTGTTACTTTTATTTACAGTCTTCATAAGTAAAATGAGTCTTTGTATTTACTTTTAAAAGTAAAATTTAACAACAATTAATATTAGGATGAGTGATAGAAATAAAACATCTCTGTCCGATAAGTTCAGTGCAAAATATTTTCAGGTGAATGACTATCTAGCCTCATTATCAATGTAGAACACAACTATATTATAAAAATTAATTTCTCAGATTTTAGTTTCTTAATTTATAAAAAGAATAAACTTTATTCACAGCATTGAATTTTGATGAAAGTTAGAAGAATAATGTTTACACTAGACCAGGCAGTGTTGCAGTGGGTAGAGTATCAGTCTAGGATGCTGAGGACCCAGGTTCCAAACCCTGAGGTCTTTGGCTTGAGCGCAGACTCACCAGCTTGAGCGCAGGTTTACTGGCACCAGAAGAGGATCATAGACATGACCCTCAGGTTGCTGGCTTGAGCAAGGGGTCACTCGCTCTGCTGTATCCCCCTGGTCAAGCTGGTCACATATGAGAACACAATCAATAAACAAGCAAAGCAACAAATAACTAAGATGTTGCATTGAAGAATTGATGCTTCTCATCTTTCTCCCTTCCAGCCATTCTGTTTTTGTCTGTCTCTCACTCTCTCTCTTTCCAAAAAAAGAAGAATATTTATAAACACAGCACATCACCTTCACATGGTAAATGCATATCACATCTGAGTTCTTTTCTAGTTATGTTCATTCTATCCTTATACAGACATTATTTTACTTAATTGTCATATTTGCAATTTCTGGAATTTTACAAGTACATAAAACATTGATGGTAAATCTTTTTGTTTTACTCTTGTGCTTATCTACTATTATATTCTAAATAGCCATTGGTCTAGAGATAATTGCAATGTGGAAATATTCTATGAAATACATGGTTGGGCAAAAGTAGGATTACAGTTGTGAGTACACAAAACAGTTCATTCTGTATTATAATTTGTTAAATATTGTATTATTTACTTGCATTACATTTGTAAACCTTATTTTGTATAAGGTATAAAATAATTTAACAGAAGATAGAAATATATAGTACTCTGTACTGAGATTAAGAAAATGTTAAATGTTTAATGTTTTTTTCTCCACACGAATTAAACCTAGTTAGGGACAAGGTAATTCCTTTAAGTAATGGAAAATTAAATAATCTATCATGGCCTTTGGAATACAAATACTAATGGCAATCAGTCATTATGAAAGCCAACTTATTAAACATATTTAATGGAGATAGCTCAAATCGATCTATGGTGGATATAAACCACACAGAGGTATCTTAAATCAAAATAGGGGATGTTTTTTTAAATGTATTAATACCAGTTGACATGTGAATTGAAAAGCCCATGTAATACAATGACTTTCGATGAGTGCTGTTAAACTCTCTGGTATATTCTTCCTAACAAGCTTAGAGGAAATTAAATTTACAAGACAAGCTTTCTGTCTGTGAGTTTATCATTCTGCTATACAATTAAGAATGTAGATACTATCTGCTTTCTTATTAAATCCAGTAAATGTGCCCACAGGCTACTGCAAAGGGAATATTCACAAAATGAGATCAAGAAATACATAAATAAAAAATGTGAGTTTTGTACTCATTACTCATGGTTTCCAAAGTTTGCATAGAGAATGAGCAGACCATTATGTTCATTTTGCTTTACTAATATTGACCCAGCAAAGTAATTTCAATACAATAGTGTGAGGTTAGAACTGTAGGCAAAAAATAACTTAAAGATTACCAGCCCAGGACTTTCACTTTATGGATGAAAAAATAAGCAAATAAATAAAACAAGAAAACAAATACAGCTTGGACCCAAGGTCTCTGGCTCCAGCAAGGGGTTGCTTGGTCTGCTGAAGGCTCGCGGTCAAGGCACATCTGAAAAAGCAATCAATGAACAACTAAGGTGTCACAGCGGCAACAAAAAACTAATGATTGATGTTTCTCATCTCTCTCCATTCCTGTCTATCTGTCCCTATCTATCCCTATCTCTGACTCTTTCTCTGTCCGTGTAAAAAAAAAAACAAAAAACAAATAAATGATATAATGATGGCCAGGAAAAGAAACCTACATTCTGAACATTCAAAAACCTAGTAAATGACAGAGCTGAAACTTGACTCTGAGGATATAGCTTCCAAGTTTATAATTCTCTTTACTAATTCATTTCTAACTCTTTATTATTCTAAAATGTAATTTATATATAGCCTTACAACATATATTCCAATATTATAAACTGCCTTTAACCCACTCTGATGACCCAATTAATAATCTGACAACCTATATTTTAATGAAAACAAAGGTTTCTGCATATTAACTAGAATTATTAAATATATTAACTGTATCTATTTTTTTCACAATTTAAAATGACAGAATTGCATTGCTCTAATAACAATTTCACTTCTAGTTTAAGAAATAATTGGAATTAAGGGAACATTCAGCTAAAACAAGATTAAAAAGCCAATGATCTCAGAATGCCCAAAGTCATGAAATGTAATTAGGAACATGTTTGGGGGGAATTTTTTATATAAAAGCAATTTACATGGTATTTTAATATATTTTGATTAGACACAAGATTATGAATAAAACAAATTTGAGTTATAACTCCTCCTTTTACTAATAAAATGATGTTCAACAGTTATATAGCCTAGTTAATTTTTTATTGCATTATCTATAGTAATTATGTGTTTAGGTTTTGTGTGTATATGTATGTGTGTGTGTTTGAGAAAGAGAGAGTGAAAATGAGCAACTGAAATTGCCTGCTCAGTGATAAATTTTGAGCAGGCAATGTGTTATAAGTGTTTACAGTTTGGTTAGAGTTGGGTAAACTGGGGTTTTAAACTTGTCTTCATTTAGGGGATAAACTTAAATTCTTGAGTTTGTTTTGTTGTGAGAATAATAGAGATAATTGTAGTATATTCCTTTTCGAGTTTTTACATGGATTAAAAACAGTCTTCTCATTTAAGATGAACTAAAAAAAGTTGATGCATACTGATATTGTTCAATACACAGGAGGTATCTTAGAACTTTAACTCCAAACATGCTACATAGACATTCAAGTTCTTGTTTAGTTATTATTCTTTCCCCAAAATTTTCTTCCATAAGGAATTAAACATTTATCTTATCACAAAAGTGTAAATCTTTTTTTGTTATTATGTATGATTATTATCTGAGTATGCAAATATGCATAGAATTTGTAGCCATATTTCACAATAGTAAATGTACATCATTCCTGTATAAAAACATGAATATCCTCCTGGTTCAAGGAGCATATTTGCACTAAATATCACTCAGTATAACTATAGTTTTTGTAGAAAGGACATTAAGGTATCTACATTAATAAAACAGAATGGCCAGATATTTAGCTTTAATTACTAATAATAATGTAGTTTGTAAAAAGAAAATATCTCATGGAATTTTGAAGCAATATATAAAATTATAGGATGTTAGTAAATGAATATGCAGCTTTTTTGGCTTCCTGAAATCGTGATGAGCATAACTCAGATGCAGGGAATATTATTCATCTATTCAACAAACATAAATCAATGTCTATTATGTTCTAGGCATTTTTCCAAACACCATAAAACTAGAATAAATAAGATCCAGCACCTGTTTTGAAGTTTCTTTTATATTTGTGATGGAATTCCATATTGAAGTAGGAGTGCTGGGAACAAGGGTAAGAGACAAATGTCACATAAATAGCACTTCTGAAGTTATTTGCTAACTCAAACATACAGACAAAGATCTGATTTTGTGACCATAGTATCCGTGTAATACAGTACTTGGCAGTTAGATTAATTCTGAGCACATCAGTACAATGGAAAAAATAATTTTATTCAAGGAAAACTGGCAGCCAGGAAGACACTACAGATTAACAACACAGGTAATATCTCAACTTTGCCTCGGAATACCCCTCTCCCTGGTGTGTGGCCAGGCTGGGTGCAGGTTAAACTGAATTCTGCCATTGCAAACATCAGGATTCTAATCTCAATGTGTTAGTACCTAGTATTAGAAATGTACACATATCTTAGCTCAGTGTAAATGTCTCATCTCAGTGTCTTTCACATAAATATTTCTTATGTGATGATAGTAATAATTACTCAGTCTTAAATTATTATTACTTGCTTCAAATTAAAATAGCTACATACCAAATTAATGGAGTTATCAAAATATTAAAGAAATAGTACTTTTGAGTTTTATATCCTTAATGATAATAAAATATTTTCCCACATATTCAAATAAAAAGAATATAGTAAAGGTACAAGTCTCTCCATTTTAAATATAAAAATATTAAATATTGCTCAGGCAATTTAGTTGGTCAGAGCATTGTCATAATATGCCAAGGTTGCAGGTCGATCCCTAGTAAGAGCAAATACAAGAATCAACCAATGTATGCATAAATAAGTGGAACAACAAATCAATGTCTCTCTCTCCCTTCCTCTCTCTCTGACATCAATCAATAAATAAAAATTTAAAATATATATTACAACTAAAAGAATTTCAGCTTCTTGTTTGAAATATTGGATATAGTTATGTCTATGATGTCATAAAATAGTTGGAACCGTATTTTTTGTTTCCATACTTTTGGTCAACTAAATAATGGAAAATATTTAAGAAAGTTAACATGCCACTTTCTTTCATGGTTGTGTAGTCATTCTTTCATGCAATATTTCATTGAAAACCAAAGGCTTTTGTCCTGACCTGTGTTGGCACAGTGGGTAAAGCTTCGACCTGGAATGCTGAGGTCGCCAGTTGAAAACCCTAGGCTTGCCTGGTCAAGGCACATGTGGGAGTTGATGCTTCCTGCTCTACCCCACCTTCTCTCTCTCTCTCTCTCTCTCTCTCTCTCTCTCTTTCTCTTTCACTCACTCACTCGGTCTCCTCTCTCTAAAATGAATAAATAATATCTAAAAAATGTTGAAAATAAAGAAAACCAAAGGGTTTTATTATAGAAATCAACAAAGAAGACAAAAATAAATCAAACAAAACCCCCCTGCACTTCAAGAAATTTCTTGTAATTGTATGAAGGAAATACAGATGACAAACCAGTCAAATATAATTTTTAGTAAGTTAGGTAGTATTTAATAAGAATAAAAATATATTAAAGCTGAAAAAATTGTACAGGAGATGGATAATGATTTGCAATGGGTGTCAAGATAAATTATCCCAACAAGGTGATATTTGAGACCTGTCAGAAGTGGGGAACAGACTTGGAGCACCTCATGAGAGACCCAGAAGTTTGTGTGTGCTGATTGTTTCTAAGGAATAATAAAGCAGAGAAAAGGGGAAGAAAGGTGAGGAAAAAATATAAAAGAGATGAGGTCATAAAGTTAACAAATGAGTTCCAGGGTCCTGATATTGTTAAACCTTGGAGGGTTTTTGTTTTTACTGAGTCAAATTTGAAAATGATGTGAGATTTTGAGTGACATTGCATTATAATCTAAATCAGGGGTGCCCACACTTTTTCAGCTTGCAAGATACTTATAAGATTACCAAGTCAAAATGATCTACCTACAATAAAAATGCAAAACATAAATTTATTTCTTCTATATTTATCATTATTTAAGTTACTATTATTACTATTTAATATTGTGTATTCTTCTTTCACCTTTCTCTTTCTCAGCTCTCTTTTCAGAGGAAAGTCAATGTCATCGTTTTTATGAACAGTCCATAAAAGCCGCTCCACACTTCTCTTCTTTGGAATAGCAATGGCACACAGACAGATGAGGCAAACACCCTTAGAATATGACATAGTGAAAAAAAATCCCCTCCCATTTTGTATGAAAGTGGTAGATTTTAGGCTTCTTACTCGGACCAGCTATGGCACTCATTTTTATACCCTTTGTTGTATTTAGTTTAAATAAATTGAAGGCTAACTACGCAGCAATGTAACTGAACAGTTAGCGTGGTTTAATGCACATGTGTAGGGTGTCAAAAGTTCAGATGTCAGATTGGCTACCTTGTATGTCAATCAAAATACAAATGTCTTTTTTTTATTTTAATTTATTTTTATTTTATTCATATTAGAGAGGAGACACAGAGTGTGTGTGTGAGAGAGAGGGGGGGGGGCGGGGAGGAGCTGGAAGCATGAACTCCCATATGTGCCTTGACCACACCAGTGCAAGGTTTTGAACTGGCGACCTCAGTGTTCCCAGGTCGACACTTTATCCACTGCGCCACCACAGGTCAGGCACAAATGTCTTTTTAATGTCATGCGATCTACCCACACTTCCTTCGCGATCGACCAGTAGATCGCGATCGATGTATTGAGCAGCCCTGATCTAAATAAATGTTAACGTATTAGTGCCCCAGCAATACTGTGTTTAGAGTGTAGTCTTACAGTAAGAGAAGGGAAGGAAGAGAAAACCAGTTTGGAGGTTAATACCAGAATTAAGGCAAAGGGTGATGGCAACATGAATCTAGGTATTTAAATTATGGACATAGCTGAAAGTTAAATCCAAACAAGATTTTGGGTTGAAAAGATTAGGAAGGGTGAGAGGAAAAAAATCCAGTTAAGGATTTATTCTATGGTTTTGAGACTGGTCACCTGTTCATAATAAAATTAGCATTTGCTAAATGGGAGGGACAGGACTAAGGTCAAAGTTTAGGAACTCAATTTTGGGATTAAAACTGTACGATCATATTAGATATTTAAATAGAAATACAAGGTAAGTAGAAATATATACTGTTCTGAAAAGAAAATCAGTTAATAGAAAAGACAGAGGATTGCTCGTAGGGTATATCTGAGAAGCAGGGAGATGATGGGGTCTACAGTATTACTACTACAAACAAGGCAACAACCCCAAGTGCAGTTGCTGATGCTGAGCCTCAGTATACCAGACCAAGATGAAACTCAATTACAGTTGCAGCTCTACCAGAAATGAAATCTTTTTTTTTTTTTTAACAGAGACAGAGAGAGAGTCAGAGAGAGGGATAGATAGGGACAGACAGACAGAAACAGAGGGAGGTGAGAAGCATCAATCATTAGTTTTTCATTGCCATTAGGACACCTTGGTTGTTCATTGATTGCTTTCTCACATGTGCCTTGACAACGGACATTCAGCAGACTGAGCAACCCCTTGCTGGAATCAGTGACCTTGGGTCCAAGCTGGAGAGCTTTTGCTCAAGCCAGATGGCCAGCGCTCAAGCTGGTGACCTCGGGGTCTCGAACCTGGGTCTTCCGCATCCCAGTTCGATGCTCTATTCACTGCACCACCGCCTGGTCAGGCAGAAATGAAATCTTAAATCATTCTATCAGAAATCACACCCTAGCTGGGTGGTTCAGTTGGTTAAAGCATCATCCTGATAGGTCAAGGTTGCTGGTTTGATTCCAATCAAGACACATAACAGGAATCAACCAGTGAATGCATAAATAAGTGGAACAGCAAATTGTTTTCCCTCTCTCTCTATCTCTCTGTACCCACTCCTCTTTCTATCTAAGATGAATAGATAAACATTTTTTTTTTTTAAAAAGTGACCTGATCCACACTAGTTAGGGAGTCTGCCTGGTAGAACGCTGTCGCCCCATAAAGGAAAGTCACCTTGAAATAGCAACCAACCTTCTTTTGTCTGATATAACATCCTTGTTCCTGCTCCCTTCTGCTTATAAAGTATTTGATTTTGTACAATTCTTTGAATTTCCTTTCTATCTTCTAGATTGGATGTTCTCAGATTTAAATTGACTTTTGCTCAAATAAAACTCTTTAAATTTTTAATATACCTCTGTTTATCTTTTAAGAAGTCACATTGAAAGTTTGGCTTAAGCTAGATTTTCATCTATAAAAAAAGAAAAGTATTCATGTAGTTATATAGGCACAAGTATAAGTGGGTAGAAGTTCTTTTATTTTTACTTCAATTTCTCATGTAAGTAGGAAGTGCAGTTGCCAGGTGAGAAAAGAGAAGAAGATATATTGAAGATATGGGAAAGTGGAGAAATTATGCATTAGACATTTAAGAAACTGGGGAAGAGGAGTATCTTATTAGCCAATACTAAGGTCAGGTTTAGATAAATGAACATGAATTTATAGTTAAGCCAATTGAATATATATGGGATTGGCTTCATTTGGAGAGTCAGATTTAAATGGGATTGGTGTTTAGACATATGAGTACAGCAAAGTTTGAGAAAGACCAAGGAGTTAATTTCATGTACAAGGGGTGATGACAATGACTTACTATAGAATGTAAATAGGATTTTAATCAAATTTGTAATAATTACTTACTGATTCCTTTTGATGTGTCCGGTATTGTGTCTTGGTAGAGACATGAAAATATAATGTTGGCAAATATTAGTGTAAGACTTGGTCAGTGCTTAGAAGAAATAATTTTTATGAGTCATAACCAAAATATAAGTTTGAGTAAAGAATATAAGAAAATAAAATTATAATTAAAATATTGGAGAACCACAACAAACTAGTTAAATACAATTACATAAAACACATTGGACAATTGCAACAAAAACTCTTTATTCCATTAGACATTAGATACTTCTTAGTACTGAAAAATTCTACATTGTTGTATGTTAGATGCACTCACTCATTCCATAAATAACTACAGATTTACCAGTTTGTGCTAAGCAACTGTATTGCTTTTCTGTTATCTGTTGTAACAAATAAATTACCACAACCTAGTCAATTAAAGTTAAGGGGAAAAATATGAAAATATCTAGATCAGGCATAATTAAGCTTTGGTTGCTCAATCCTGTGTGTATTTGAACACTTTTCCTCTACAGTCTCTTATTGAGAGAGAAGAAGGGATATAGAGCTTCATCGGATAGGAGGGATTCATTCTCATTATGTTGAAGGGTTTTCTATCTTGCTTAAACTTATTTTTGTTTTATTTTATTTTATTTATTCATTTTAGAGAGGGAAAAACGAGAGAGAAAAGGCAAGAATCAGAAAGCATCAACTCCCATATATACACCAGGCAAGCCCAGGGTTTCGAAATGGCAACCTCAGCACTCCAGATTGACGCTTTATCCACTGTGTCACCACATGTCAGGCAAAACAACACAAATTTCTTATCTTACAATTCTTTAGGTCAGAAATCCAAGGCAGGTAGGTCTCCTAGGTTAAAAATCAATACATCAACATGTCTTCTTTTTTTTTCAAGGAGGCTTTAGGAAAAAAAAAATTTCTTTGTTGTTTTTCATCTTCTAGAAGCATTTCTCTGCTCTTGCCCCCCCTAATTTTCTTTTAAAGATGTCTTATATTTCTAATCATTCTTTGGTAGTCACATCTCTCTGGCTGCCAATAGCCTGGAAAGGTTCCCCACCTTTGTGGGTTTACATGACTAAATCAGGCCCACCTGGATAATATGTCAGCTAAATAAAACATATTGCCCTTACTGACATCTGCAAAGTCCCTTAATTCATATAAGGTGATGCATTTCCACATTCTAGAGATTAGAATGTGGTCATTTGGGGTGCATTCCCAAAGCAGTAGAGATATTACTCTGCTTCCATGAGTTTACATTTGAGTGGATGAGACTCTTTCTATGTAATGAGTGATTACCATTAATTTATGTTTTACCGTAGTTATGAGCTGTCACATTTGAATGTTAATCATATGGTTTTAGAATTAAAAAATAAGGTGAAAACTGACAGTAGTGCTACCTAAATGAACAAAAGCAATAACTCATCAAGATGTATTTGGAGAACATTAAGATTTTTATTTATACATTTTAGAGAGAAGAGAAAGAGAGAAAGAAGAGTGGGGATAGAGCAGGAAATATCAGTATTTGGAGAGAATTGTTGAACACTAGAATATCAACAACTGCTTAATTCAATGTTACCAGTCTTTTGTTGTGTCATAATTAATGAAGGGTTTGCATTTCTTTTCTTTTTTCTTTTTCTTTTTTTTTTTTTTGGAGAAAACTGAGAATCCCTTGATGAGAAGAAATAAAAAATTCTTAGGGCACTCTAAACAACATTCATCATGCTGCGTATGATGCTGAGGGAGCTGTGACCTGGAGATTGGTGAAGTGTAATAACAGGAAAGATGTCAGTACATTAAGGAACAGGCTAAGTTTCATCAAGGTGCTTGGCTTATGCAAATGTGGAATCCTTATGTGAAAAAGAGCATCCTTAGGAGATCATAACATTTTTCTCCAAAATTTCCTTTTTCTACGTGGGTTGTGATAGGGAAAGTCAATTCATGATTATAGCCTCTAATTCTACTCTACTGTCAAGTATCCTCCCAATGTTCCTGCCCCTGAACTTGACGAGTTAGCAATCTCCTTCAAAGACAAATTACTTCAAAAAAGTAATTGAAATAAATGCTTCCATATCACAGGTTGTAATAAGAACAAAAGTGATGTGAGAGAAGTTAAGAGAAGAGAAATATGGAAATATCTAAGTCAGGTATAATCGATCTTTGGATGTTCAATCCTGTGTGTATTTGAACACTTTTCCTCTATAGTCTATTATTGAGAGAGAGGAAGGGATATAAAGCTTCATCAGATAGGAGGGATTCATTCTCATTATGTTGAAGGGTTTTCTATCTTTTCTAACCTTATTAAAGTTTTGTTTGTCTGCCGTGAACAATTCAGCAGATTTGTGCGAGAACTTTGGCAAGCACACTTGTCTTCATCAACAGCAGCGGTGACAGTCAAACACTTTGTCTCCAAGTTTTGTCATCTCCCTTTTTGCTTTGCCTGCACCATCTTACATAGAGCGTTATTTCAGGAATGTTCAGACCAGCTGAGTGTTTCAGGCTGACTCAAGCCAATTTGGTCTTGACAAGTCCTAATAGTACTGGCTGCCAAAATGAGAGTTAGGTGAGAGTCACTTTCCTAAAATCTCACCAACTAAATTCTACTGCCTATACAAACATGAGTTAAACAAATATTTGCTATGAAGCAAGTGTTACAGCTTGTTCAATAAAGATGATAAAATTCCATCTTCCAGTTGTTTCAGATTCTTCCACTGCACTTTTCAGGAAAAGTTAGTGTATCAGATACACTAATATTTTAGAAGCAGGATTTATTAAACGGAATGAGGTGACCAGAATCTTATGAATCACCAGACACTTAGACACAGTTTGGAGTAAATTGTATTCACCATTCCAGAGGATCCAGATCATTAGTTTATTATATATGTGTGAAATACATATCTTAATTAATGGAGCCAATCCTGTACAGCAATAATTTCATCAATAACAGGCCATTTCTAAAATTCATTACAATAATTGATAGTCTTCTGATACCATAAAATCCTGAAGCAGCTGACCACCTTCAAAGCACCCCCTGAAAAAAAGCAGATATATTGAACTTTTAAAGATTTATATCAAATAATATCATTCCAAGCTTTCAGGTAATCAAAGTCCTTATTATTTATAAAATAAACTCAAGACTTTTTTAAAAAACTTCTTTTTATTTTATTCATTTTAGAGAGGAGACACAGAGTGAGAGAGAGAGAGAGAGAGTGAGAGTGAGAGAAAGAGAGAAAGGGGGGAGGAGCTAGAAGCATCAACTCCCATATGTGCCTTGACCAGACCAGTGCAGGGTTTTGAACTGGCGACCTCAGTGTTCCCAGGTCGACGCTTTATCCACTGCACCACCACAGGTCAGGCAATAAACTCAAAATTTTTAACCATAAATTCTAGTTTGATCAGCCCCTGACTCTTTACAATCACAATTTTTTTTATAATTTCTTTATTGTCATTATGCTCCAACCATACTGATTATGTTTTATTAAACCAAAAATTATATTTAACTTTTAAAATTGTTTCTGTCTGTTTTACTCTCAGAGATAGAAATAAAATAAAACTACTGTTTTAATAAAGGTGGAATAAAAATATTTTTTTTTAGAAAAAATGCTTTATTTGGAACTCATTTAGTGTGTAGCCTCTATTCAACATGTTTAAAACACTCTGAATGACTCATCTCTCAGTAGAAGGTGCTACTTTCAATGTGTTAGATCCTCAACACAAAGAAGAAACTAAATGTACAAAATGTACTAGCAAAGTCGTTATTTTTCTATTATAGAGATAAACATTCTCTTTAGAAGGAGAAATTTGATAAGAAAAACATATAGCTGTGCATATTTTAACTGAAGTGTATCTTTCCCTCGTTAATCAATATGCTTAAGCTTATTTATACCCCCGTTATTGTTATTATTGTTTTTTTTGGTTGAGCATACTCATCATTCCAGTTATGTCATGAAAAAGATTGATTTCGAAGGTCACTGACTACTAATGTATATTTTTAGCAGAAGACTGCCAAAATACTGATAAATCTATTATATTAAGGACATTGTAAAAGTCCCAAATCTCTTCGATGATAAGACTCTCCACATTTGATACTGACGTTATTAGATTATTGGAGAACTTGTTTCCTCCTTGAACATCGCCATGGTTAAGAAGTGATATTTAATTCACTCTATAGATGGGACTGTCCTGGTGGTATAGATGCCTAATCTGGGTAAGTAAAAAAACATCACTTGATTTTCTTGTGACATAAAAATTTTCTGAAATGCCATGAGTGTCAGAGCACTTGAAAAACTCTAAATTGAATTGTATGGTAATGAAAAAAATAATTTTCTAAACTAACATTATTTTGCCTCAAAATCTGTCATAATTAAGAGATAATTATTATACACTAAGGGAATCATAAATCTCAATGCACCTAAGGTCTTTCTTCCTCTTTCTTACAATGTGTCATTAAATAAATGAAACATACTTTCCCCTGGTGTCAGGCTTTTGACTGAGTCTCTCTCTGATAACATTAGGCATCCTTTTAACCACCCTGGAGCTCTTTCCCATGCATTGCCAAATAAACATAATAAGGTATTTTCAGCAAAAAAATAAATAAAAGAATAAAAAAAGAATAAATAAATGGAACACGCTAACAACACATTTTAATTCAGTACTCTGTATTTCTTCATCTTTTCTTTTTTTTAATTCCTTTGCTCCTAGGGTAGTTACTTCTAAAACTTTCTATTTTAGTCCGGTATTGTCTACCACCTGTAAAAACAGGGTAACAACTTTTGTGTTAGTGAAGATTTAAAATTGTTGCTTAGATTTAGTACCAACTTGTAACATTTTAATTGGAAGCTAAGCTTATTTTACACTTGGGTTGGGATTTTGCCAACTACAGTGTTTCAAGAACATTAAAAAATTGGTTACAAACATGTCTTCTTTTTTCTTATAATATAGCTAGATCTTTGTAAGAAATATCAATATTCAAGAGTTCAGATTTAAAAAATGGACTATTAAAGATAATTATTTGTACTAAAACCATATTCATGAAAGGATTACACTGAATTGCTTTTTCCTTTCATGCATATAAATTAGGATTTTATTTCTATAACTAATTTATACTTTCATTAAACTAGTTTTTAATTAATTAAAATTATCTTGCAATATATTTTTATGCAATTTGAGTTTTGTTGTATTAAGATGTCTAAGTTATTTAAGAGAGTTAAGTAAATGACAGTAAGCATTCTTGCTAATTAATGAATGTCAGAGTACGTACAGTAGACAGACATTTCTAAATATATGGCTTTCAGATTTACCCAGTTACAAGTTGCATTCTTCATTTGATTCAGCTGATTCTCAATAATTTCCTGCTAAACTTAAATCAATTACTCATTTTATTTTATTCTTTCTTGCCAAAACCCACTTACAAATATATTGCTTAGTTCAGTCACTATATCTAGAAATAAAGTTAGAGTTCATTATCAAAGGGTAAATTTAAAAATTATCTAATAAGCACTGTTTTTTATATCATTAAATTTTTCACTGGTCTCCAGTATATTGCCAATATTCTTTAATTACTTACATGTCCATGGACTTTTTCTTTTGACACTTTTCTAAAAGTCCTGGCTTCATCAATTAACAACTGGGTGGCCATGTCCTTTACCATATATAAGAGCAACTTTTTATTTGAAAATAGGCATCATAAAAACATCTATCCTCAAAAGACCTTTACTATAAATTAAATAAAATATTGAATGCTGATATTTTTTTGCAAAGAGTGAGAATACAATAAATTTTTAATGAAAACAGGATGGAGCAAAAGTAGATTTACAGTTTTTTATATGGAAAATAATACAATATGTAATAAATCATAATACAGAAATAAACTATGTCTGGCATACTCACAACTGTAAACTTACTTTTGCCCCACCCTGCATCTTAGAAACCTTTTACAATTTGAAGACTAACATAAAACATCATCTTGCAAAAGCCTTAATCTGTGGGGTTATTTTGTTGTTGTTGTCATAACTAGTTTTATTTGATGCATTACAAAAACTGTTGCAGTAAGTTTTTTTCTAAAAAACACTTAATCAGAGAGAGTACAGCTGATTAAGATTGTAGTAGTAAACTGCAGAGTAAATCAAAGTTTATCTCCATTATTGTTGAAAATTGCTTTATAAACACAAAAACTAGTAAGCATATTAATGAATACCTGAATTTCAAATGTGCCAAAATGCTTTCCTAAAAGTAGTGCAACAGCCTGACCAGGCGGTGGCACAGTGGATGGAGTGTCGAACTGGAATGTGGAGGACCCAGGTTCAAGACCCCGAGCTCGCCAGCTTGAGCACGGGCCCATCTGCTTGAGCAAAAAGCTCGTCAGCTTGGACCCAAGGTCGCTGGCTCCAGAAAGGGGTTGCTTGGTCTGCTGAAGGCCCGTGGTCAGGGCACGTGTGAGAAAACAATCAATGAACAACTAAAGTGTCGCAACGGCAACAAAAAACTAATGATTGATGCTTCTCATCTCTCTCCGTTCCTATCTGTCTATCCCTATTTATCCCTCTCTCTGACTCTCTCTGTCCCTGTAATAATAATAATAATAATAATAATAATAATAATAATAATGCAACAGATTGCCATGGTAGATATCATGGAAAAAACAGATCTGATTTACAACTTGGTATTTCTTTTTATTTCTGAGGCTTTTTTTTTTTTTTTACATTTTCTCTGCATCTCCACTACCATTATTATAAACTAGGAGTCAACTATGAAATATCTAAAATTATTATATTTATTTGAAATTAATTTGGAAATTCATAAATTGATATAAAAATAAAGTGTATATGTAGTTTTGTCCTTTGACTACCATTTTGTCGTTAATTTTTTTTTTTTAATAATGCTATTTGAAATAGAAGCTAAGCTCTGGAGAAAGAGAGAAAACAAAAAGTTAGGATTTCTTTAGCTTGAATATAGACTGAATGATAAAACCTAAAATAAACCATTGTGAAGTACAATCACTTATTGATGACCAGTGTGTGGTAATCATCAATTTATCAAGATAATCTTACTGTTTCCCTCAGTTTGACTAAACTTCAATTATTTTCCTGATTATAAACACCTCTCCTCTCTTTTCTTAGAGCATTTGCTTTATAAAACTTTCAATTGTATATTATTTCTGTATGTATTGTTTTTTTAAAAAAAAATTCTGGCCAGTTTTACAATACAAGAATGTTTTTCTCAAAGATCTAGGGACCATCTCTTTGAAACGTAATCATCAAGGATAATATAATACCTTTATATTCCATCTGCTGTGGATGGATAGAAGCTTGTCTTCCACAAGAGCCAATTAGCACACCCAATGGCCAGTCACATTGAATAATCTCCCCACTAATCTTCTCCAATACTTTTCTTGTCTCACCCCATTGCTTAAAAAACTCAACTGCCTATTTTTTCAGCCTAGTTGGACTTAAACCCTCTATCTTAACTACAATAATCTTGACCTGTATACAACAGTCTTGAACAATGACCTCCTTCTGTTTTGCCTCTATGAGGTACACACTTCCTTTGGCACATCATATATCAAGTGACACTTCATGTTGAAATGTGACCCAAAAGTAGGTTTCTCAAGTCTGATTGCAGATAATTAGTTATTGTTTGATCAAAGCTTTGATTAAGAAATACCTTTTAATTACTTAGTGAATCTTATGCTTATTCATTCATGAGTATAAAATTTTATTCAAGTATTTATTTTTTGCATGTGCTGAATGTGCTCTTTTAGAAGATTTTAGAAATAATAAAAGAGTGAAACCTATTCTCTCATGAAATTAATAAACTGAGGTTATAAATGCATGCTGTAACTGGAAATAGTCTACGCTTGCTTTTGCTTTGGAGCTCAAGAAAGTACATTATTAGCTCCAGTGTTGATTTGATAGAATATTAGAACATAATTATATTGTGTTAGAAAGAAAAGTATGTAGTTCCTCCATTTAACACAAACTCAAAGTGAAAGTTAATTCAGTCTGTCTGCCTTGCTGGGTTGTTCAGTTGGTAAGAATGTTGTCTGGCCTTGTCAAGGTTATGCTTCAATCCTTGGTCAGGGAAAAAACAAGAACCAACCAATGACAGCTTGAATGGATGGAACAACAAGTTAATGTTTCTCTCTCTTTTTCTTTCTGTTTCTGTCTCTCTCCCTTCCTCTCTCCTTAAAAAAAAATCAATAAAATATTTTTAAAACCTAAAATAATGAAGTTAGTTCAGTGTAAATGTTCCAGGAAATTTTTTTTTTTTTTTTGGAAGGTCAAGTAGAATATTACTAAGAATGTTTGATTTATCTCTCCTTTCTGAATACATTTGCTTATGTTTTATTTTTAAGCACCACATTCAACTTTATCTGTATAACTACCTTTTATATTTAGTATAAGGTGACCAGACGTCCTGCATTTGGCGGGACAGTCCCAATTTTTGACAATTTGCCCCGCGTCTCGGCATTTTAAAAAAGTCCCGATTTTTGGAAAGAGTACACGAAAAGCTAGGGAATGGCTGGAGAACAGGAAGGGAATATACGGTTTTCGGCAGCCATGTTGCTATTTTGCCAGTATATGAGTATTTTTTTGTTGTTTGTTAATTTTATAATGTTAATTTTTTTTTAATGACATCCAATCATGGCTTTCCTTTTTTGTTTGTTTGTTTGTTTGTTTTTATTCATTTTAGACAGGAGACACAGAGAGAGAGAGAGAGAGAGAGAGAGAGAGAGAGAGAGAGAAATGGGGGAGGAGCTGGAAGCATCAACTCCCATGTGTGCCTTGACCAGACCAGTGCAGGGTTTTGAACTGGCGACCTCAGTGTTTCCAGGTCGACGCTTTACCACTGCGCCACCACAGGTCAGGCCATATAATGTTAAATTTTAATAATAACAAATAATTGTTGAGAACTGATTATCGAGAACTGCTTGTCAAAGTTTGCATTGTTGATCAATTTTTAGAATTCAACCACCATTGTTTGGACTTATTGAACAATGCATTTTTTTTGCCTTGGCAACAACGAAAACATTTTCTAACTGTCTCTCAGAGGATACACATCGTACTGCGTGCTAGTGCTAAACAAGTGATATCAACAAATCAGCTATTCAGATAATTTAGATAAGTAATTTATTTATTTATTTCATAAATAGATAAATTTTTTTGAATTTAACAGACAGTACTCATATTATTTATATTTTATAGTGGCGGCAAAAAGTCTAGCGCCAGCCTTGAAAGTGACACTTATGACTTACGTTATGGCAAACTCAGAGGAAAAAATAATACAACTTAGTATTGTTATTATTTAGAAAGAAAAATAGGATTAAAATTAAAATAATTTTAAAAATATAGTTACTTTATAACCATCAAAGTAATTTACTTTATAAACTAACAATAAAATATGTTCATGTAATTATGTACCTACTTACTGTGTTTTTAAGCAATATGTATATAATAATTTATAATATAATTTTAAATTATTTTTTAGATCAACATAATGAGTAAGAAAAGAGGATGCAAATTCAACAATGATCTAAGAAGTGAATTTCCTTTTATTAAAAAAAACAAAAGCGATTAATTGGTAAAATGTGAGAAATGTAATGGTGAATTTTTTTATTTCACACGACGGGAAGAATGATATTTCAAAGCACTTAGAGACACAGAAACATAAAAGATATTTAAACACTGCTGCATCTTCCTCCAAAATACAGAAATTTTTTCGGAAAACAACTTATGGAGATGCAAAAAAATTAGCATTAGCAGAAACACATGTCTTTTATGCTATTAATCACAACCATTCCTTCAGGTCTATGGACTGCACATCACAAGTGGTCAAAAGTTAATCAACAAATTTGCCTATGCTAGAACAAAATCCAAGACAATTGTGTGTAATGTGCTTTCCCCTTATGCATTTTCAGAATTAAACAAAAATCTAGAAAAAAATTAATTTTATATTCATATATTTTGACGCATCTAATCATAATGACATAAAGTTATTTCCAACCATTATTAGATTTTTTGATTCGGAAACTGGAATAAAAATTAGAATTTTAGATTTTGCTTCTTTGCCCGGCGAAACTTCTGAAATAATTTTCAATTCCTTTATTAATATTTTGGGAAAAAACAATTTAAAACATAAAATGATTGCATATTGTGTAGACAACACAAACACAAATTTTGGAGGAAAAGCAAGAAGAGGTACAAATAATATTTTTTATAAATTAAACAAAAACCTTAATCAATACATTATTGGTGTTGGTTGTGCAGCGCATATAATACATAATGCCATTCAAACAGCTGCTGACTTGTTGCCCATAGATGTGGAAAATATTGTTATTAAAATATATTCTTATTTCTATATATACACTGAGCGCGTTGAAATGCTTAAAGAATTTTGTGAAACTGTGGAAGTAGAATATCAGAAAATACTTGGATACAGTAAAACACGCTGGTTAGCTCTTTTGCGAGCTGTCAAAAGAATTTTGAAAATATACGATCCTTTGAAATCCTACTTTCTATCACAGGATAAATGTCCTAGAGTTTTAAAAGAGTTTTTTGAAAAAGAATCTTCAAAAATTTGGCTAGAGTTTTTACACAATCAAGCAGCTCTTTTTCAAAATGCTGTAAAACTTATTGAAGGTGACAAAATTTTGGTAATCAAAGTAGCAAATGAAGTTAATAAGTTAAAATTTCAGTGTCAAGAGCGGTTAGAAAATAATTTTCTTTCGTTAACTATCTGTAATAGTATAAACCAGCTAGAAGAACAAGGTTCAATAAATCGTGCAGATATCATAAATCACATTAAAAAATTCTATAGTAACTGCATAGATTATTTAGAAGAGTGGACGGTACATTACAATGATATTGAACATTTTCATTGGGTTACATTAAAACAAGAACTTAATTGAAATGATGTACAAAAATCATTCAATCATATTACTAAAAATTTCCTATATAGTAATATTTCCAAAAATGATATTTTTAATGAGGTATCATTATAAAAAAAATACATTGGTAAGGAAAAGGTTAAATCTTGGGCATCGACAAAAATCACAATAGAGAACAAATGGTTAGAAATATTTTATCATTTTGAAACAAACTATGTTCCATACAATAGTGCACTAAAAATTATGGAATATGTGCTGTCTTTACCAGGAACTAATGCTGCGACTAAACGCGTTTTTTTCTATGGTAAATAAAGTGTGGACATCAGAAAAATCACAATTAAGTGTTGATACTTTAAAGCTATTTTATGTGTAAAATATAATTTAACAAATTCTTGTGAAAAATTTCATGACCTTTTAAATAACGACAGCAATCTACAAAAAAAATTGATTCAAATGAGAAATATGCCAAAGAATAAAATAATACTATACATAATTTTTTAATGTATTATATTTGTAAATTATACGTATGTTGAGATTTAAAAAAATATATTACAATACTATTTTTGCATTCTATGAAAAATTTTTTTTCTCCATAAAAGCCAAATTTTTAATCAAGATCCCCCCCCCCATCAATGGTGTCCCGCTTTACCAATTTAAAAATCTGGTCACCTTAATTTAGTACCAAAATAATTTTGATGGTTATCAATCAAAAGTTGCTCCACTTTTAAAATTTTTATTTATATTTTAATTAATGTTCACTTATTCTCAAAACTAATCTGCTTATTATCATGGGAGTTAGAAAAATGTTCAAAATGTGAAAACTAAAAGCAATTCTTATGATGACATTTTTATTTATGTAATCAGAGTATATTTAAAGACTATTGCATATCTTGAAACGAAAAATTTTTTTCTAAGTCTTTTCCAAACTTCAACAGATGTAGTTTCCAATTAGGAAAATTGGTGTTTGCATGTTGTTTCCCCTCATTTCAAGTGGCTTGTCAATATTTTGATCCTCACTTCTTAAAGTGTTTTAATACTCTTACTTATAAATGTATATAGTGTGTCTTATACTAAGATAACACTATAAAAATTAAATTTGGATAAACACACTTGAAATTTACAAGAAACCTATTTTGAACTGACAAAAACTCCACATCTTTCTGTAGATTTCATTATATTTAGGTAACTGCGGCATTCACTACCTGTGATGATAAAGTTACAATTCTTATATTTTTCTATTTCTTTTGGGAAAAAAAAAAAGATTTTAGTACAAAAAAAAAAAAAGCATGGGACAAAGAAACTTAGTGGTAAAATGTGGTCAATAAATGAACAGTATTATATGCCTCACTTGTAATAAGGTAACATTGCCTTAGATGAGAGTTGATGGTATGTGTTTATAAAAGTTAGGAGATATTTTGATTTATTAGTAATGACTTCTTCATGGCTATCTCAAAAATTAAAATGTGAACTAAATGATAGAGACTTTCTTTGGTCGCCTGGAATCCAAGACTCTTCAAAAGTCTAAAAAAACTAGTCACAAAATATACTTTATACAGGAGAAGTCTAGGTTTCAGATAGTATTAAAATTCCCATCAAAGTATTTTATATTCTATGACATGTCTACATCTCTTTAGGCAGAGATAGTTGACAAAATTTAGCCTATTTTGTGTTCTTCTCCACAAAATATAAGAATTTTTACTATAACTAGTTTGGGCTACATTAAAAAAACAGTGTTCTATTTTGTTTAATAAATGTGTTCCTCAAATGTTTTGTGTTGTTGAATATACATTAAGTGTATAGTAAATACCTTCTGAGAAATCTCAGACCTTTGAGTTTGAGAAAGGATTATATCCTAAGATGGAATAAAGACAAAACTTCACTGTGGTTTAAAAAAGAATACCATGTATTGGAAAAGATGTATAGAAATAATGACAAAGGTGATTACAGGTGAAGTTATTTGAAAGGAAGGATAAAATATTAATTGTTCAGCTATCCAGGCAGATACAACTAATCACCTATAAGAAGGAAAAATCAGTTGAGCACAAATTTAGCCACACCAGCATTTCATGCCAGAAGATAATGGAGTAATGTGCAAAGAATTCTGCAGAGAGAAACTATGACTCAAAAGTATCATGCATAACCAAGATGTCAGAGGTCAATAAAAGTAATTTGTGTACATTTTTAAATGCAAGAGAATGTAAAGAACACAAAAGAACCTTTAATAGAAATGCTCAAGATAAAGTATAACTATCTAATAAATGAATAATAACAAAATAAACCAGGAATAGAAGACTGTTAGTATAATGAATGATGTTAAACAGTGAACCCATTTATAGCTAGAATTATAAGTGAACAATTAAGAGTCAGAGAAACACCAAATAGAATGTAAAATTATGAAAATGAGCAAAGTAAAATATAATACAATTATCAAAAACAGGAATTGATAAGGGAATTAGCTGGTTTAATCTTAGCAGTAATTAAGATGAACTCTTCTTATTCGAATTTTATGCCATAAAGCAAAATTAATTTCTCTTTGGAAGCCAAACCTTAAACAATCACTACATGTTTTATACTAAATAATCGAGACTTTAAAATTTCAAAAATAGATGACAAAAGGCAAATTTCACCAGATAATTAAAATATCTAAAAATAATAAAATAAATATATTTTTATTTTAGAAATAAAAATATAATAACTGAATTAAAAACACAATAGATTGGTTCATAATCAGATAAGAATAGAGGAATAATAAACTGGAAGACATATCAGATAAAAATATTCAGAATTAAAATAGAAAGCAAAAAGATAGAAAAAGGAAGTAAATGTAAGATAAATGAGAAATAAAAGATGAGTGTAACATATATTGAATTTGAGTCAGTCAAGGAGAAAGAGACAGAGACAGAGAATGGGCAGAATAAAAAGATACGAAGGAAAACATGGAGATACCAAATAAGAATAATTGGTAATTGAAGGAGAAAATATAGATTATTTAAATAAATGATTGTTATTAAACATAATAAAAATATCGTAGGTAATGTAAAATATATGCCAAATTAAAATACATGTTTTGTTTTAAAAGATCTAAGCTACTGCAATGATCTAATACTGAGAATATGAAAGTGAGTAAAAATGATAAAATTTAGTCTAAGTGGAATACAAAATACCAGAAAAGGATTACAAAATTTTAGAAATTCATGACGCTATTCAAATATTTCACCTGGAAACTAATTTGGGGCTTAAATTTAGGTTAATTCCTCTCTCTCTCCTTTTTTTTTTGTAACAACTTCTAGGTATCAATACTTTTCCATCTGCCATATTAAATGAATTAGTTTCTATGTCATCTGCTCTGAACTCTACAACTTAAGAAGAAAACCAGATCTGGCACAAGTAATACATGCAATAAATAATCATTAAACCTTTTTTTTTTTTTTTTTTTTTTTTTTTACAGAGACAGAGGGAGAGTCAGGGAGAGGGATGAGGGATAGAAAGGAACGGAGAGAGATGAGAAGCATCAATCATCATTTTTTTCATTGCAACACTGTAGTTGTTAATTAATTGCTCTTTCATATGTGCCTTGACTGCGGGCCTTCAGCAGACCGAGTAACCCTTGGCTCGAGCCAGTTAGCTTGGGTCCAAGCTGGCGACTTTTGCTCAAGCCATATGAGCCCACGCTCAAACTGGCAACCTCAGGGTCTCGAACCTGGGTCCTCCGCATCCCAGTCTGACGCTCTGTCCACTGCGCCACCACCTGATCAGGTCCTCCTTGGTATTTTAACCTGAAATTTTTAACCTGAATCTATTCAACCTTAACAGTCAAGTACAGTTAACTTATTAGAAATTGCATATACACTCTGGCCTGAACAATTCAGTGGTATCCATGTCATAAAAGATTTAAAATGTGGGAGCTCTTCTAGATATAAGAAGACTCAAAATACATGACGACCCAATGTTATTTTTCAGAATAAAATGTTGAAAAATGTGTAAAATTGTGAGTCACCTATTTATGTCAATGCAGAATATATTCATTGATATTCATAATATTTCTAATTCTATTCATTTTAAAATTGTTCTCAAAATTCACATGCATATACTTCCATTAAAATAGGTGTTTGCTTTTTCTCCACCAGGGATATTAATATATACTCATAATTCCTGTGAACAAAAATTGCTATTTGACTAACACCAATCACTGTAGTGTCATATACATTTATGATGGTATTTAAATAAATAAAATAATGCTCAATTTGTTATGTATTTTATTTCACTCCACTAAAATAAATTAAGAATTTAAAATCAATGTCTCACATAAATATTGAGCTCATTTTTATTTATTATCTTTGTCATACATTTATAATAAAATAATATATTTAGCTCATATTTCATGACACTTTTATAATCTGAAAAATCACTTCAATTAATCTCTGAAATATTCACAACTGCTTTATAGCTGGAAACAAAACTTCTATATTTTAGAACTATTTCACATTCATAAATTTTTCCTGTTAGGAAAATGGATAGAATTAATTTCAGAATTTGCTTTTTTCTATAAAAATAAAATTTAATACAGTTCTCTGGTCTTTTTCTAGTAGTTTGGGTTTTAGAGAACACTCCTTTAGTATTTTATAATAGGAATAGCAAGGAAAATTAATCTTCTGTGTAAATTGCAAATACAGCTACAATTCTTCACTTTTCCTTGTATCTTCATCCTTTGCATTCTGATAGCAGTTTTCTCCAACTTAAAAAGCAAAGTCCATTTTCCACTTATTGGTAGCTGGGCTGGCCTTGTAAGTTGCTTTGGCTGATAATATATAGCAGGAAAAATTGCATGCCATTTCGGAAGCCAGGTCTCAGCAGGCCACGTGTTCTCTTAGAGCTGCATCACTACTGGAAATCCAGTTCCTGTGAAAGCTGCAATGTTTCAACAAACTAACACTAGCATGGTCAAATATTAACATCCAGAAGCTGTCATCACATTTTCTTCAATGTCATTTTCACTGCATTTTCATTTTTCACTATGGTCCTTTTATGTCTAAATGTCTAAATATTATGATTATGTTGTATGTACTAAATAATAAATCTTTAGATTAAAAAATAAACTAATTGATGGTAACTATCTTAACCTTTACTACCTCTCATATTTCCTTAAGTTATTTATGTATAATAATATATATAAATGTATATGAATACATATGCAAATATAATAATTTATAATTATATATTAAATATGACACTACTATAATAAATATTATCTATATAAAATATATACATACTATATAAATAAAGTTATATATGCAAAATCACATCGATATACATATTAAAACACACACACATATAGAGAAAAAAAGAAAAAGTGATGGAGAGGAAGAAAATAATTGAATATTTAACCAATTTAAATACTAAGTAACATCTGCAATAAATTTGGGACCAACAGGATGAGGTCATCACATCTCACAAGGTGCATTTAGCTCTCTTCACCAAAGAGCTCAAAACTTCTAAAGAAACATTCTTCTATCACTAAAGACAATAATGACGAGAATATATACTTTCTTGATTAGTCAATATTGTATTACTGCTTTCTGGCTCATTTTAGTGTTTCTTCTTTCAACTCCCTTGTTCATTGTAATTAAATTAATTAGGAAAAAATGGTGCTGAGGTCGAAGTAAAAAACAGTAATAATCTCACTTACCAAGTGGAATTCTCTGTTGCCTTGGCTCTAATACACTACAAAACTCTAAAGCAAATAAAATTGTGATTCTTCACAAATTAATGTGGACCAATTAGTAAAATTATAAAAAACACTATTTAGCCAAATAAATACGAAAATAAATATTTGCCTTAAAAATTTCTACATGGAAGAAGGCTGAAAATAAGCTTAAACCATCTTTTCCTTAAACAGAGGAAAAATTAAATAAGATGCATAGTTCTTAACAACGTTAATCTGAGTTGCTGAAAAGGTCTCAGAATGTTGATGTCTCTCAACTAGGCATATCTGAAATAGGGCTTTCAAAAACAAAATGCTAACTTAATCTTGTAGAAAATAACAAGAAAACCTGGTTAGTTATTCTGCACTTCTTCTGTTCTTCTAGGTTTAATGTGCAGATTATTTGAAACTGCTTTCTACTAATGATGTTTGGAATTAATACAAGCCATTTAATGAATCTTATTTATGAATGATTTTTTTGCTACTTTTATTGGGACAATTTCTGCTTGACATTTTGTGTTTTGACTGGCATTTTCATGTAGCCAGCTGTCACAGAAAGGGCTGCAACACATGCCGATAGCAGCGTGTGCCTTTTTGGGTGCTGAATTGCATTTTCATACAAAAAAATCAAATGATCCATAACATATTATGCTGTCATTTGAAAGCAGCATCAGAAATGAAACATTTTTCATGCCCATGCCTGTAATGTATTTTGTTCCCCAAGGCTCAAGCTAGCATTTCCTCACTACTTTTAAAAATATAATAAGGTGAAAATTATTATTTTAATTGACACCATTAGGGTTTTCAGAACACTATTTTTTTATAAGTAGAGGTTGTAAAAGCACATTGAGAAGAGTTAGTATATTGTTTGTTTTGCCATTGTATAATTATACCTCAATTCCCTAGAAATACCTTTCAAGATACTATATATGTGTGATTACATATAGTTATCACATGGAAAATGACATCTAAAGGCTATTTCATGCTTTGGTTAGAGCTCATGAAATAGAATATATGCAAATCAATGCAAAGTATGTAGTAATAGATCAAATAACATAGCTAAGTTGCACTATCAATTCTACTAAATTTGTTGTGTAATATATATGAAACAACAGTTTAAGATGTATATTATAGGAATATCAACCATACTTTTTAAAAAATGTTTTGCAATTAGCAAAGTCTCTCTCCTAGTTACTTCAATTTGACCCTCAAACTTTGGTATACTATACTTAAATATAACTTGTTTATAATTTTCCTTTCCCTTTTTTACTTAACTGAACCTGTAGAAAATAAACGTATTCTTTCTAATGTGTAGCCTGCATTATGTTTGTTAGAAAAAAGTACAGTTGAACATATAATTACCTCTTCTACATATCTAGATTCATATCTAGCTTGTATATTTTAATTTCTTTTAATTCTTCAGAAGTCTTACTAATTACTGTTTTGATCCCTAGCACAAAAATTTTAAATAAGGAATCAGATGTCTGAATGATAAAATGAACATGTAACTACATCAGACAATGATAGTTTTTTCAGAAAAATGTCTAAAAGCTCATTTATTACCATGTGAAATAGTAAATATAAAAACATCATTATAAAGAAATATTAACATTTTGTAGCTAACTTAGGCCTCTGTGAATCATGTGGTACTTAAAGGCTTTTGGCCACCAAACATCACCTTAAAATGGGGACTTTCAAATCAAGTCTCAAACACCTGAAATGGAGGATGTATTCATGCATAATTTAAGTATGATTTGGTTGGTCAGTTAACATTGTGACTTCCAACCACCAACACTGAAGAACATAGTATTCTTGTACTCTCTGGAAACAAGCATTTTTTTTTTGAGATAGGTCCTGAGTGAGACATTTGGAAATATAAAACAAGCTTTGTGTTTCAACCTTGAGAACAAAGTGCCACTATTGGTGAATCCTTTCAGTGATAATAGCTTTTACTATATGAAGATAAATAATCCAGAAATGTGGTATAAATTAATAACTGAAGAAGAAAGATATGCAAAGTAAGTTTGAAGTAAAGTTGAAGTAATTTATCTTAAATGTTTTAAGACAAGATTATTAGTGTTTTTAAGTGCTTTAGTCTTGAGATTTGTCAGTGAGGAAATGGGTTCAGAAAAAATAAATTAAACTTAGAAAGTATTAAGTTGAAGGTATCATTGAGCAGATATTTGATTTTAAACCAAAATTATTTCTGTTTCATGGGAAGAATTTTGCATCACTTAACTAGTAATGATCTGGTGATTTTTGATTTCCTACCTTACTATGCCAATTCTGAGAGAGCTGAAACTTTAATTAAGTTAAATCTTGGTTTGGTCTTCTAGGCCAAACCAAGATTTTAGCATAAGCAACTCTATTTTAAGCCTATTGTCTTATTTTTAACACACATAACCAAAAATGAGACAAGTGATGAATATATCTAGGTAAATTTACAAAGATTCTTCTGAATAAAATACATAAAAATCTAACTCAAAAGCACTTTTTGAAATGAATAACTTAAGTGATAGTTTAAATTTTCTGCATAAGTGATCAGTTATTTGATATCTTAAAGCCATGCTCTCACACACTAGCAAAAATCTAGATTATAAACTAAGCTTTGTATTTAGAATTAATCAAAACACATTTTGAACATAAGAAATATTTTAGATTTCAGGTTAAATTACCTTAACAATAACCCACAGCCTTCAAGTAAGTAGTTAGTGAGTACACTGTCCTGAGGATTGACGTATAAGAGCTACTTTTTGTTGAATGGTTTCAGCCATCATATTTTAATTACAGGTGTGTGTAAACAAAAAATAAATAATAGGAGATAAAACTTAAAATAAAGAGTGACAAAGGTATAAGGAATTTTTAATATCATAATTAAACAAATATTTTTGCCTGTTTATGTACAATATGCATTTCTGTATACAAAGAAATCGTTCTCTTTTCTGTCTTCAAAGAAGCATATTGAGATAAAAGTTAAAAAGAAGTGTTAAATATCGAATTGACGTTATCATCTACCATTTTATTTCAAAGAAAAGATATCATTTATCTTCCAAGTCATGAATGTCATCATTTTGCATCTGGTGGTCAGCGATAGATAGAAGAAAGAGATCGTTTTTAGCTAAATATATTTGTAAAGAAAATGATATGAGTAAACGTGAAGAAAATACAGAAATGTTAGTGAGAATATAGAACAAAATTTTCTAAGAACATTTGATTTAATTGGAAAAGAAAAAAAAGACAAGTAACCTTTCCCCATTTATTTTTTTTTTTCTTCGTAATCTTTTAATGAGTTTTTAACAGTAAGTAGTTTGGTTGGTAAAGTCATGCGTATGTATGGACAAAAGAAAGAGCAAACTCATTATTTGTGTATTTTCTAAAGAAGTGCTACTATCAAATTTCCCCAAGTAAAATATAATAATAAATTTAAAAAGGAAATTACTTTTAAAGATATTTTACAGTCATTAATCTCTATCTAATTTCTGGTGATAGAAAAATATTCAGAGGGATCCGATAAACACTAAAAAGAACAGTAACACTGTTATATATTTATGTCACTTGTGATATTTTCCTATGAGAGGCTGAATATAAAAATGGACAATGGTCCGACCTTACATCGAAACAGAACTCCAACTTAGCAGCCAGCGGGGGACTCCAAAGTGTCTGCAGCAATTGGCCCAGAATGGTCAGGACTTGGTCACTAACTGCCCTCTATCCTTACTTTTGTTCTTTCCTTCCCCTTTCAGCACTTATCTCTGCCCTGTCTAGCTTAGGACCAACCACAGAAAATCAAACATGCTCTCCAAACCAACCACTGAGGATGCCTCATACTTTTTATTACCATGATTCCAGCTTCTCTACGCTGACAACTTCCACTCAGAGCCCTACGAAGCCTTTCTCTTTCTTCACTGTACAGCTTTTCACTGCTCTACCTGCCTCTGAGTCTGCAACATGCAGCTGATGATGGCTGACTCTATTGCTATAGCAGGCTCTAAAAAAAATCCTCTCTGCTTGTTCTCATTTGGGTGGACTTTATTTCTACACCTAACATCTGTAAGAAATTTGTATTAATTCTCATTTGACTATACTTCTGTAGTACAATTACAACAATGGTATACTATAACATCTTAATAACTTCATTTTGAATCAAGCACTGGAACCTTTGAATAATTAGCATTTCTTTATTTTTAACTGAAGTTCCTAAAAGGTTTATGTTTTTTTTTTTCTTGCATGGTTACAAATTGTGTACATATGACTAGATTGATTCGCTAGGCGGCTTTAAGTAGTCATTCAACCTGGATTTAAGTTATGTCCTTGTTATCAGTTAGATCCTTTTTAATATGCATTTTATTTTCACCTTCCTGGGCCTTTGTTTACCACCTACAAAATAAGAATATTGGCTTGTATAATTTCTAACTTAGGTTTTTTTAAACTCTAAAACTTACATTTCAATTAAATATTTTCTTCTCTTTTTTCATTTAGTAATTAAATAAACATTATTTTTTCTAAAAAATTTCACTGAAAGCTTTATTCACCTAAAAGACATCATGAGATCATTAATATCTCAAAATATTCTAATCATCTCTAGTTGTGAAAATGTACTTCAATTTGTCCTACCAATCAGTCATTCCTTCAGTCATCATCCACGCTCTCACTTGTGTTATCTTCTTAAAACACAGATATAATCTTTTACCTAATTTAAAACCTTTAAGAAATCCTACTTTATGCAGCATAAATCCACTAATATCCATGTATATTTTATAACATTATAAAATAGTATCAAACCAAAGATTTTTGATAGCAAAGATCTTATTGTGTTCATTTCTATATTCCTAGTACCTAATACAGAGTAAAAAAATAAATATTCAGAAATTAATTTTAGGAATTAGGGAATGAAGCATAAATTCATCTCTGAGTTTTAACATAATCTGAAGAAATTCTGCAACTAATGACATAATATTTCTGCTATTAATGGTTTGATTAGACGTAAGTTATCACCTCTCTAGAGACTTTGCAAAGAATTCCTCAGAATCAAGGGTGAAAACAATAAAACAAGACCTCAGCGCTAAATTTTGTCCCTGGCCCTGTTCATTTCAAGGTGTTAACAACTCTTAGGTTATGTAATTAATAGAAAGCTCATAATTAATATTTTGAAATACCTTTGTGAACATACTCCAAAAAGTATATTTTATTTGTTTAAATTTATAAGTTTTAGTACGACAAAATATTAGTTATATTAGAAACTTACAATGCAATTACTTATTTGCCAAATTATTCATAATACTGATAGGATAGAAAATGTAGCTAAATAAAGCCTGAAGAGGTATTTTTATTTTAAACTTCATAATTCATTCACATGTATTCAATCTCATTAATTTACAATCAGAGTATATTTCTTGAGATTGAGAATATGTGTGTACCTTGGGTTTTTATGACCAAGCTTATGTCTTTTGTCAGGAGATAGTGTACAAATTATACTATGAGATATGGTACATAAAAGAAAGTTTTTGAGGTTCACAACACATATATACATTACATACTCAACCATAGTTAATTACACATTTTTATTGTAACAATTGTATAAATATTTATTTGCCTGAAATAAAATATATAATACAGAAGATATGTAATCTATGTGAACTATTTGATTCACTAAATGACTATATCACTGATCAGTATATCTGGATATGTAGACAGGGACATAAATTGAAAAGTTAACTTTTTTTTCTTTAATTTTTAAAAATCTTTTGGCACACCAGCATGAACAGGTGTCACTAAATATACAGAGACATATGGAGCCAATATGGCAAGTCTGTCAAAAAAGATTCTTTCCTGCCCTTCCAATTTCACACGTCATAAGAAAACTTCTACGAGATGCTTTCCTTAAACTTGATATTATCTGGCACTTCCGTCAGTTGCCACTGTTGCCAGAGGTCTTACCAACACTTGAGTATACCGTATGCCATGGAAACAGATAGACACAAATATAAGACAGCAAAGCATATGTCCTAAGAATGAAATATATGTTTCTAAGGAATGTTATCTTAGGGGAACACATTGATAAGACTGCTATTCACGAATTAAGTATTTTCAACCATGAAATGCAGGTGATCTTTAAAAGAAACCAAAATGGGGGGTTGCACTGAATTATAAAACTGCTTTTTGTATGGTGCAATCTGGTTGCTACTAATAACAGTAGTTCTCAACATACTAACAGCATCCATCCTTCTTCCATACTTCTAGTTATTTTGCTAAAAAATGATTTATTGTGCATTAATCAGTGCCTTCATTATGTTCTCCTTCTTTTATTTCTCTTTATACCTATATTGCTTTCTCTTGCCTCATTTCACTTCATGAAGCATTATATTTTCAATATCACTTGTATTCACAAGCAACATTGACATTTTAAAAAATATATCTACAGTTTGTAAGATCATTATAAACTTTTATTACAAGCTAGGTCCCATAAGTAAGAACAACTAGAATACTGTACAACTTAGCAAATTCTTGTCATAACCAGATTTCGTGTTTTCTTCTTTACTGTTTTGTTGTTATTTTGGAAGTATGTCCCATCCTCAGGATTAAATTCACATATGATTTATCTTGACCAGAATAACCCAGGTTTTTTTGCTGTATTCTCATTGTATTTTTGTTAGAATATTAACAATAATTCTTATTTTATTCTCCTTTGTATTGTATGCACTTTGAAATACCTCTCTTTCTCTGCAGTCTAAGTATAGTTCTGTTCTTGCAGGAAAGTGGTTCAGTTTGACTCTATAGTCTTAAAATTACAAAGCAAATTGTTGGTATGTTTTAATTATTCCATGTGGGAAATCTCATAAAATTTTCAAACATAGAATTTGTAAATTTTAAGAATATCTGAAGATTTTACATGCACATTTATCAATTGAAATTAGCGTTTCAAATATTTGAGGACTGAAAGTGAATCAAATGCATCTGCAAATGCAATACATTTTTAGTTGACCATAAAGCATTTGCTTGATTTTTAACACAGAGCTAAAAATATCCAAATTGTGAAAAAGGAGATACCTAGAAAATATAAAGTAATAAAAGAGTAAGTTGCTTAACACTCCTTGGCAGGTATACCAATGCATTTTAAAGAAAAAAAAAAGCAAATAATTTATCACATAAAACAAATGAATGAAGTCACTAAAATACTGTCCCATTCTTTATATGTTTGCAGCAGAAATGTTTCAAATATTGAAACCAAAAATCTATTCTATTTATTGCTTTATGAATGTTTTTATTGTGTTACTTATGAATTTTGACAATAAAGAAGAGATAAACAGTGCTTGTCCATGCTACTGTTGTTGGAATAGCATTAATAACCAAGTAAATATTTATGCTCAGGTTTACACATCATTGTTACCTCAGCATAAATTTTAGCCTCCAAATCACACTCTACTTTTAACAAGTTCCAAGAGAAATTTTCAACTCTGAAATATTATAAAGCTGTGTTTTCACAATGTTCCCAACTCTCCTTTGTTAGTAAGTAAAACAAAACAAACAAAACACCAATTTATTTTCAATCCCAAATAATATTGCAATAACAATCCTACTCAAAACATTGGGGCTATATTAGAAGTGCTAGCTTTTTAATTTTAAATATAAATCATCAAAATATGTGATAATACTTAAATATTTTGAGTATTTGAAGATATTTGAAATTCTAAATTGACTGCCTGACTTTAAGACTCTTAAGTTATCCCCACAAACATGAGTGACTTCCTGCAGAAGCTTCTGTAACTCTTACATCAAAACCATTTTTATATTATAATTTCAGATAGAATGTTCAAAACCTGAATTTTGGAAACCATATCTTAGCTGACACTAAAACAATACTTACTTCAAAATAGTTATTGTCAGTTAAAAGAATGAGAAGAAATAAGGTAGCTTGTTGAGTAACTGTATGGCTTAGGGAAATAACTTAGCCTCCAACAGTGAGAAGAAAGGTAGAAAAAGGACAAGAAGACATCAGAAATTAAGTTCTACAGAAGAAGTGACATGGTAGAAAGTAGAAGAGAGTAATAGTAGGTATTACTCCCACTAGCAGGCACCAAACAACTTTATTTAAACACTGTTCTCAAGCACTGTGGAAATGTGCATGATTTTTCTCTCAAATTACAAGTATTATAAAGATTTTCATATACATTTTTAAAATGTGAGGCTGGCATAATGATAACATTCTTTTAGTTAAAAACTATAGCACCATAAAATAATGACTACAGCACCTTAAAGTATTGAGTGAAAATAAATATTAATAGTAGCTTCAATTATTGACCATTACTAAATAGCAAACTAGATACGAAGGACATTAAATAAGTTCATTGACCTACTTCTATAAGTAGTCTAAAATGGTAGTGTCAGACACAAACCCTTCTATCTAAATTTAACTAATGACACGATTTGGAGAGTTTGAATAGCATGCTGAAGGAAATTTGGAAAACAAATTGGAGATTCAAAATTTTAACTCAGGTAAATGGATTCCAAAGCTTCCACCATAGATCTAAGAGGTAGATGCACAGAATTATTCAATCTCAGGAGTGGATTTGGTTCAGTGATACATTTGCAAAGACCTGCAGTGTGTATATTTAATCTTTGTAAACAGTGCTTAGCACAAGTAAAAAATCAAGCATAATATTTTAATTTTTATTCATACAATGCTGAACACTCATAAATGCAAAACTAATAAAAGATAATTTTGATCAAGCCATATACTTCCAAAAGAATGGGTACCTCCTATGTAAATATTTATTTTGGTACCTCATTTATTCAATTAAGATGATTTGATTACCAAAGTGAAATAAATAATGACCATGCAATCACTTTATTCAGATGTTATCTCTACTTAGTTTCTTAGAAAACTTACTGATGAAAGAGGGCTGGGGAAGCTGAAGGACACACTTGATGGCATAGAGCAGATCACACGAGTCCCTTGCCTGAATGTCACATGTTTGTGTAAAATGGTGGTGCTTGCACAAACCCGCAATATAGAGACATTTTTCTTCACTTAATATATTAAAAATTTAAAAATATTATGAATAGATTCCCACTAAGATATAAGGGTTTTTATTTAACTGTGTATATAACATCATTAAGTGTTTCTACTAGAGAAAAAAAACATTGCTCCTTATCTCCTTTTTTATAAAAATATAGTATTAAACATATTAAATGTCCTCATAATCTCTGGTGTGTGCTCTCTGCAGAATATTAGAGAATTTCTGCCCTTCCTTTCCTCTATAAGTACAAGCACAAAGAATCAAAGTTAAAAAGAGGACTGTTAAAATTCCTTTGAAGAATATAAAAGACTCAATTTTTGCTACCACGGCAGTGAAGTGCAATCGGAGGTTATCCACTGAACTGAAATCGAAGGTTATACCTGAGTAACAAACAGGGTTTTAAGGTGAGACATTCAAAAAGCTCTTTTTTGAATACACTTGTTGTGCTTTTTGATCCTTTCTGAGAAATAAAAAAAAAAGGACGGAGAAAAAATAGGGTGTTATACTGTACGTGGCCTGTGTTCCAGAAATAACTGAATTGCACTGCATTAAATCTATTGCATTAAAAGATATAAATAGCACACAACTTATGACCTGACGGTAGTTTAATGGTAGCGAACTAAAAACTGTACTTGCTATGCTTTTTTTGCGCCATTTCTCAAATGAAGTGAGCAATATAGCATTCAATGCATTGGCTGTAACCAATTTTATGAATTTCTTTAACAAGTGAAATAGTTTGAAAGTAAGATATCTTCTGGCAGCTGTCCTCTGATTTGACATGCTTACTAGATAGCAATCAAATGACAGTTATTGTTTTCTCACTATTGCTATTGTATTTTCTGTGGTGGTAATAGCATCACATTTCTAGATATTGTGTTATGGATACTGAAAATAAAAATACATAATCAGATCACCTACTGCTCAATTTTATTTTCAATCTGTAAATAAACAATCTGTAAATAAAAAAGTAAATTTACTTTACTTTCACGAAAGCTTTTGTGCTGTAGTTCCTGTCTCTCTCTGTCTTTTCCCCATGCGCCAGAAAATGATTCAAGGATAAATGGGGTTCACTAGACACCTGACAATCAAGAAAGTTATAAGCATCTAAATTGCCATACAACTGAAAAGGCTATTTCAATAAAAAGAAAATCCATTTGAAAAGAGAATGTTTTAGTTCCTGTTAGAAGGAGTCATGAAGATTAGTCTCATCAGCTCTCACAGGAATTAATCCTTCACAAATTTTCTCTCTTTTTGATATTCCAAAAACAAATTGTTCTTTTCTTTTGAAACAAAAAAGGGGAAAAATGTTATAACTTTATGGATCTTGACAAACATTTTCTTAAACACTACCTGGCAGACATGTCAATGATTCTTGCAAAAAGGTTAAAATAAAAATGCATTAGAGGAAAGAAGAGAGAAACCAATTGTCCCTGTGCCGGCAGAAAGACCGTCTGTTGAGATAAAATCAGCAATGGAAATGCACTTCAGGAACACCAGTATTTTCCAGCCAAAGCCCCTGGTGGGGCCAAGGTTAGTCCGGAGATGGGAAAAGACAGCATGACTTTCACCTTGCCAGCAAGTTGCAATCTGTATCCAAATTGCTGTGACAGTGTGCTTACAAGACAGAATGTGAGTGTATTAGGTGAGGCTGTGTCAGCAATTGGAGGAAAAGTGAAACATTCAGTCACAAAGTTGTTTTATTTGTGAAATCTCTACCAGGCATCCTGCTACTGTGGCAACAAAGAGGCCTTTTGAAAATTACCTTTTAAACTGTGTGCCAATATGTAGGAGCGAGGGGGTTCCTCTTGTTGAACATTGCCTTAGCAACCAGTTCTCAGAATCTTTGATCAATACAAGTCCCTGATACTTGTTTTTGCCACTTCCAACAGCTGGCATCATATCTCTTGTCCTGGGCAGTTTTTCTGATGCTACCATGTGGAACATCTGCACGAACTCTTTAGTGTTAACATCGAGGGATGTCCCTTGATGAATGGGGAAGCAAGGACAGAAGCTAATGGAGAATGCATCATCTTATTGTCCCTGGGCAAATAGCTTAGACATCCATCATGCTTCTGAGACCTTGTGAGATTGAGCACTGGCACATACAGGCGACTGACTCAATAATTCCTTGAATACAGTGTTTTCATTTCCTAGTTTCTCATTCTTAATGTACAGAATGGCTTTCTCAATAAACTAGTCCACTAGCCTTTGATTCACTCCATGCTTTTGGGAGAGCCCCAGAGTAAATGGAAGCATTGATTTCTAGGCAAAAACTTTTTCTTAACTAACACTATATCTGGCATTTATTCTGTATCTGAAAAATCATGCATAACAGTAGTTTTTGTTTATTTTTTATTGCTATTAGTGGTTAAGAGACATTAAGCTGAGCAAATTTTAAACAACCTGTATGCCATGCCATTGTCTAAAGAACTAAGTCCGAAGTCCTACCAAGCTCACAAACCACTCAGGATCCCCAGGATACAGTTCCTGTCACCTCAAAGCACCAGTTCAATACACACACACACAAGCACATACACATGTGACACTCATATTCCTATACACAAAGCCTACATTTTATCAAAATCAATTCTAAATTATTCAATGTTTTCACAATTCATCATGAATTCTCACATTTCATGGTTTGTCTGCATCTTCTTTCTTCTGTATCAAATCTCTTCTCTTATTTGCCCATCAGATGCACCTATTATTTCTTTTGATTATCTATCACTGGACCCTTTCATCTATATTAGTCAAACAAACTTGTATGATTCTCACTGGGCTTATGAAAAAGTACTCATATACAAACTTTGTAATGCACTAGTTAAATAAATTCTTATTTCAGTGTGCTTGAGATGAAACTAAGGGAATAATTTTTGTTCTATTTAGTTGTACCTACAGTGCATAAAAGTAGATGCTTTACAAATATTTGATGACATTGGTTGAACTTTGTTTATTTATTTGAATTTATCAGGTAACATTGTTTATGCAAATTAAAGCCAAAATGAGATATTGCCTCATACCTGCCAGGATGGCTATCATCAATACATCAACTAATGTTGGTAAGGGTGTGGAGAAAGCAAACTCTTGTGCCCTGTGGGTGAGAATGCAGATTGGTGCAGCCACTGAGGAAGGCAATACAAAGTTACCTAAAAAATTAAAAATGGAACTGCCTTATGACCTAGCAATTTAACTTCTGGGAAGGTAGCCAAAGAAACCTGAAACACTAATTCAAAAGAACATTTGCACCCCTATGTTCATTGCAGCATTATTTACAATAACCAAGATTTGGAAGCAACCCAAGTGCCCATCAGTAGACGAGTGAATAAAAAGCCATGGTAAATTTATACAATGGTATACTACTTGGCTATAAAGAAGATGGAAATCTAAGCTTTTGGGATAGCATGGATGGACCTGGTAAGCATTATGGTAAGAGAAATAAACAGGTCATAAAAAGACAAATACCATATGATTTCACTTTTATGTGGAGTCTAATGAACAAAATGAACTAACAAGCAAAAAAAACTCATAAATAGCAGGCTCACAGCTGTTGAACTCTTGTTAAAAATATCAAGCATCACAACTCCACATTATTGCCCAGCCAAAGAAGTTTATTCTACACTCTTCAACTTCAGCCCTTTTAGGTTATTTTCCTCATATCATTTACTCATTAGACTAACACTGATTTTGTGCTCATTACATATCAGGTACTATGACACAAACACTTGGGAATAAAAATATAGTGCTTTCCTTTTTTACATTTTTTTTACATGTTATAAAATTTTATTCATATAAAGTACAAAAACAGGCAAAGCTTACTTATACGGTGATAGAAGTAAGATTTTGGTTATCTTTTTGGAGTAGGAAGTAGTAACTGAGATGCCAGCTTAAGGAGAAGACAAGGAATTAGCCTCCAGATAATTAAATAAAATGTATACATTTAAAACTTGTTATATGAAGTATAAAGGTAGAGAACACAGCTTATGAACAGAAAGATCTGCTTTCAAGAGGTAAGGACCCACTGAACTTAAAAGCTGACCCTTACACTACATGAAGAGTAAGAAGAAAATTTCTGGGCAGAGGAAGAGCCTATAAGAAAAAATTGAACATGAAAAAAACTGATCATCTTCAAAGAACTTAAAGAAAAGGGGTGTGAGAGAGTTGTTGAGGAGTGGGGGAATCAGACCTGGTAGGAGTGAATTCAGAGAGGAAAGTAAAGGCAGGAGCAGGGTTATGAAGGCCAGCTTCAAGTTATTGAAGGTTTTAAAGAACTGGAATTAGGAAATGTAATGAATACTTTATAAACAATTTGGCTTCTTACTCTGAGGGGAATTGAAGGAAAGATTAAGAGTAGAATTGAGAAGAGAGCAGTTAGATAAATGTGCCTGCAGCATTGCAGAGAAATTAGATGTGAGATGCACATTTGTGAGTCAATATTTAAATCATATTTAAAGCAAACAAAATACATTAGATCACCAAGGAAAGAAGAGGATGAAAGTAGTGACAACTGTGTCTGTATAAATTCAACAAAGGAAAACTCAGCTTGTCAGAGGTAAAATCTGGTACATGCAGCATCGTAGAAACTATGTCATATGCTTTCCAGTGTTCTAGGAAGTTTATTACCAATGTGCGTTATTTGAAATTGGTAACAGGTAGGGCATTGCAAATCTCACAAGAAAAATGCTTTTCCTGATTTGGAATGGAACACACCAGAAATAATGATAGGAAAAAATTCTAGTATCAATGAAAAAAAAGAGAGACATTTCCATTGTAAGTTTGTTGTAACCTTGTTCATGAGTTGGGAATACTTGACACTTCAATAAAGTTCTACTAAGGATATAAACATCAAGGAGAAGAAGCCAGTGAGTCAATGGAGACTACAATTGACTTTGAACAACATGGGGGTTAAGGAATATGATCCTTAGGCAGTCAAAAAGCCCTATTAAACATTTGATTCTCCAAAACTTAGCTGTCTCTTGGTATTTGTAGAACTTACTTCCAGGACTCAGCACAAATATGAAAGTCAGAAAATATTCAAGTCAGCAATATAAAGTGGTGTAGATCAATGCATACAGTTAGCCCTCTCAGTAGTGGATTGAAAACAGCATGGGTATTTAATGAAAAAAAAACCTCCCATGTAAGTTAGACCTGCACTGTTCAAGGGTCAACTATATTTAGAAGAGGTGATTGCTTAGCTAAGTCCCAGAAATAAATAGGAGGTAGTCAGCTACTCTTTACAGATGGAACAACAATGTGACAAAGTGAAGGAAAAGATGAGATCATATTGCATTGAGAAGTTCTCACATAACTCTTATACATCAAGACGTTGAGTTGTAGAGCTTACCACTTCCTGAAAATAATATCTGAATTTATAAATTCATCTGTCCATTTTTTGTATATTATCCTTATGCTACACAGGGATTACAGAAAATTCAATCTCTATAGCAGCACTAGACCACAAAATTAATTTGCAAATTAACAACTATTTATGTTGCAGATATTTTACTATATTTGACCTTCAACTTTGTATAAATTTTGAGTTTTCTTAAATTTTTTTATTGATTTTAAGGAGCGGAAGCAGGGAGAGACAGAGACAGAAATAAAGAGAAACATCAATCTGCCCCTGTATGTGCTTTGCCGGAAGATCGAGCCCGCAACCTTTGCATGTCCAGGAATGTTCCAACCAACAGACCAATCTTACTAGGGCCTAATTTTTGTGCTTTTAAAAATTATTTATGTTTTTTAAGTTCAAAACAAACTACCTGTTTTTTTTGCAAGTTAAAAGTTTGATTTAAACCAACTCAGTTGAATTCACAATCTAGCTATTTAAATTTATGCAAGCATTTCAAACACTAGAATTTAAATCCCATACTAATTGCCTTTATAAATTTTTAAGGTCTTTTATAAGGAAGAGTATTATTACTTATGTGCAAGTTGCTTCTATCACTTTTCTAAAAGAATCAATGATAATAAGATGTCCAGATACTGTAAAGATTAAATGATATGCTGAATATTTTACGAGAACATAGCAGACATATGGTCTCTAAGAAAAAACTACACTCTTGGGAAAAGCTGTTATCGGGCATTCTGGAGAAAATTTTACAGTTGTCACTATAGCTTCAGTGACAGAAAATATTTTTAAGGAACTTCTTTGGCTGTAAGTTCAGAAACAACAGGATGAATTCATTGACTTTGACTCAAAACCCAATGAACTGAAAAAAGAAGAACCTATTTTCAAACCAATGCTCTGGAGAATAAGGCAGTTGGACACCAACATCATACAACTATATAACTGTATATTGAGAAAGTAATATTAAGAAAGAATCTTGACGGCAGTTATATGACTTGGGATTCCACGTCCCTCATTCTCAATATAAAACTTAAAATACCTTATTAACTTATTTTTTTGTCAGTGAAAGTGAGAAGCATATAAAAAATCATTGGTAAAATTATTTTAAGTGATTACTTCTCTGTACTTGCAGAAAGCAAAATTTAATAGCTGCACAAGACATTTCTTTTTGCTTATACCCATTGTAACCAATGTAGAGACATATTTTCATTTAAGTAAAATCAAAGTGCTTTCTTCATTTTATAAGGGCAAGAATTCTTACCTAAATAATTTAAACACACTATATAAAGTTTAAATGATCAAAAAATGAAGACATTACATACTGGGGCCTTTTAAAGTTTTTTTCAGACCGTTAGAAATCATATATTTAGTTTACATACACATTTATTTATTTATTTATGTATTTATTTATGTATTTGTTTATTTATTTATTTATTTATTTATTTGAATTTTTGAGGAGTTTATTAATTAACTACACGGGGCACAATACCAAATCATGCAGCCACATTTATTAAGGAAGGTGATGTTGAAGAACAAGCAATTACTTTATAAAGTCCGTCACTGTTTTCAAAACATAGAAAAAATTATTATTTTCATTGTTATGAAGTTTGGTTATAACATATTTTGTATATGTAAAGAGTATTTTGATATAGAGCTACATAAACTGGGAGGTAGATACAGTCAGAAAAAAAGGGAACTATCTAAAGATTCAAAGAGCTATTTTCTAAAGAAGCAGTGTGTGCTAATAAAAGGTCCAACATTTTTTGGTGTATTTATTTGCTTGGGCTGCCATCAAAGTACTACACTAGGTGACTCCAAGACTAAAATTATATTTTTTCTCAGTTCTGGAGACCAGAGGTTGAATATCCGGATGCTGGTAGAGTTGGCTTCTGGACAGAACTTCTCTTTTGTTGGAAGATGGCAGCTTTCTCCCTGTGTTTTCACAAAGCTTTCCTTCTATGTGTTAGCACTTTTGGTGTCATTCCTTTTTCTTAGAAAGAAGACTAGTCTTACTATATTAAAGCTCTGTCTTTTATGAACATATATGACCTTAATTATCTTCTTTGAAGTCACTATTAAAGGCAATGTGACAAATATAGTTACATTAGAAGTTAGGCCTTAACTTATGAATTTTGGGGAGAGGAAGTGGCACAATTTAATATACAATATTTGATAAATTTTTCTTAGTTCTATAATTTAGTCAAGTTTGCAGTAATTAATGAGCCACAATAGTGAATGAACTGTTAGTTTAATAAATAAACTGAGCATTATATTCACTGGCTTTCTCTAAACTCATAAATTTATCTCAACTTCAGTTTTTTTATTTATTGGATCATTAAAAATAAAATTCAGTTTCTTATTTAACAATGAATATTTTAGGTAATTAAGTCTAAATTTTATAAAGGATGTTTTGTACTCCATTGGTTCATCCAAGTTTATTTTCAATCCCTATATTTCTATTTGTATTCACTGTTGTAAAGAAAGCTATAGGAAAAAAAGTTATTTAAATATTTTTTGTGTTATTTACATCTCTAGCTTCTCATTCTAGTCAAACATGTAGAAAAAAATCCTGTCTAGGGTCTTAATAAATTAATAGATCTTAAACTAGTTGCAGCTTCAAATTCTTCCTTCTTCATCTTTCTAAGGATCTTAATTATGTGGTCTATCCTAGATGATCATGTACATCATATTTCTTTTTCTTTAATGCAAGATATCTTATACTTGTAGTTCAAAAAATATTTTAGTATTGCTGCCTCAAAAAAATGTATAAACAGCAGGAGAAAACAAGGTTAAAAAATAAAAGAAGGAAACTGATTATGATCTTAGTGCTATAAAATATTCCAGGAATATAGGTGTCACAGTAAATTTTAAAAACATAAAATCTTGTGAAATTGAAATGAAAACAGTGTTTTTTTTAATAAAATGAACTTATATGACGAAAAGCATTTTAATAGATGAACTAGTTTACCAAAACATTTTATCTACTTTTCTCCCAAGGATAACAAAAAATATAAAGTACTTTGAGTTAATAAAATTTTATTTATAACTAGACAACCATAATTTGAATGCCTAACAGTTAAACTGGATGCAAATATTTTCCTTTTAAGCCAGAATAAATATCTGTGTTTCATTTATCCAAGTATTCTGTAGTGATTCAAAAATGTAAGAAAAGGTTTGTTTAGTTAAAGATCTTAAAATAGAATCAAAACTTTTAAACTGACCCAGATGTAAATGAAATATCATATTTAAACAAATATCATTTCAAGAAAGACAACAATATCCAGGGTATTAATAACATAATAAACTATGTTTACTATTCAATTAAAAATTTCTAAGCATGCAAAGAAGCAGAAATGTGAACCATAACTAAAAAGAAAAAAAATACCCAGTCAACTAAAACAGACCATGAAATGACAAAAAGAATAGAATTATTTGATAAACTGTTTATAGCAGCTGCTATAAATATATTCAAATACTTAAAAAAAAACACAGACAATTTGGTAGTAGACATGAACAATATTATACCAAAATGAGATATCTATCTAGTATTCAAAGTAGAATCTACATCAAATAAAGTACAGAAAGAACAAAAAGCACAGAAATAATATAAAGAAAAGCACACTGTAACATGGATAATATTAAACAAATTAATTAATTATAGTTGAAGTGTTTAACAAAAATGTTAAGATATTGTAACAGAAGAGATATTTAAAGATAAAAATTTTATAATTATAAAAATGTAATTTCAACATTAAATGTATTGTATTGAATATAGTACCCTTTTAGCACAAAAATAAGGAAAATATATCAATGATAAAAGAGTCCAGAAATAGACCATATTTTTAACATCACTTGTTTTTTGATGATGGGAACCATAGCACAGAAATGGTACTCATATACACAGAGCTGGATTCTCACTAACTGAGCATTTCATTTTCACTTATGTAAATAATTTTTCAAGTAAAAACAGCTAAACCATCTTGCCATCACTCAAATTCTTATTAAACACACTTCTAGTACTCATATAAGTTAGAATTTTAAAATAGCAATTCATATCATGATACATGGATGTACCTGTTGCAATAGTAGATGATGGATGATAAAAAAAATAAGTTGGTAGATAGATAGATGATAGATAGATAGATAGATAGATAGATAGAGTGTCTTAATGATCAAATATTGATTGTTATGAATCATCTAATATAATTGTTGAAGCTATTTTATAATTATTTTACTCTCTACCGAGCATGTTCTTAGATTGATATTTCTGTTAAAGTTAATATGACATTCTGTATTTCTCTAACAAACCTGTGATATCATAGGTAAAAATTACTCTGAAGAAAAATTATTCTAAAAATATGTAAAAGGACTATAAAATTATGTTTTCATTCACTAATTAGACTATTTGTTATGTTTATAAAACACTTTTAGCACATTAAAAAAGGCAAATTTTATTGTTCTCCTGAAGCAAGATCCCATGAGCATAAGCCTTCTTAGAAGAGTAGGATAACTTATTTATATCAAACCGTAGGAGAGAAAAGAATTGTACAGAAATTAATATTCAGCAAGACATGTGAAATATAAATAAACAAGATAATGTACCTAAGAATCACAAACAACTGCAAATTTTGAACTATGTTTTTTAAGATCCATGAAATTAGAATTAAGCTAAAAATATTTCTCTAAGGAAAATGATGCACAATAACCACTTGTATTTGTACATGGATCCCTGAAAACAGAAAACAAAATATTTCCACTTTTCCAACCATTAGTAAATTTTTTCCTCCTAATATTAGTTTTATTATCTGTTTCCCTCTTAAAGTGTAAAGACTTATCTAGTACTCTAGACATTTACAGAATTCTTCGCTCAGAGAAACAGTCATTGCCATATAAATTTTACTTGGTTGCTCTAGTTTATCACATTCTATAGAACTTGTTGAAAAATAATCTCTATAAAAATTGGTACTGTTGCCTGACCAGGCGGTGGCGCAGTGGATAGAGCGTCGGAATGAGATGCAGAAGACCCAGGCTCAAGACCCCAAGGTCCCCAGCGTGAACGCGGGCCCATCTGGCTTTAGCAAAAGCTCACCAGCTTGTACCCAAGGTCGCTGGCTCCAGCAAGGGGTTGCTGGGTCTGCTGAAGGCCCGTGGTCAAGGAACACGTGATAAAGCAATCAATGAACAACTAAGGTGTGCAACAGCAATGAAAAACTAATGATTGATGCTTCTCATCTCTCTCCATTCCTGTCTGTCTGTCCCTATGTATGCCTCTCTCTGACTCTTGTTCTGTCCTGGAAAAAAAAATTGGTACAGTTAAAATTTGCTAGAATATGATAAGAGAATGGATACATAATTCGCTCACAACATGGTGAACATTTTTAATGTAATTTTGTTGCTTATTGCTTATTTGCCTGAATATAAACAATGCACATTTTGCATGCAATTCTGGTAGATTTTATAAAGTTTCAATAAATTTTAAGATTCATTTGAAATATTACTGTATTCTAAATTATCAGTTTTCCTTTTCTGTTCTATAAAATGAAATTTAACAAACTCTAGAATTAACTAATGTATTGCTAAAAAAATGTTCAGTTTTTTTGTTATTAAATATATGACAAAACTCATGTAAAGTTATAACAATAATCCTAAGAATTTTATGCTAAATTACTTCAAAAAACATTTTTTTCTATGTCATCTTTTCTCCATTAATATTAGATATAATAATATCATTTTATTGTATTGATAATCACATGGTATATGATCTTAACTAATATATTAATAATTACATCATTAAAATATCCTTATATATATGAACATATGCACATGTATATATTATAATATGTATGTCACCATATATAAATTTATAAACTTAATATTTGTTCTCTTTTTAAAAATCTAAATTAAAAAATTTAACTATAAGAAAATCTTATTACTTTTTTTCCCATCATGATTTGTTTCCAAATTATTTTTTTTTTTTACCTGGTACAATTAAATAAGCATACTGAATAAAATTAGAGCAACTGAAACAAAGGAGGAGGGAACTCTATACCATATTTTCCATGGCTGCCTCATACTCAAGTGTGTCTCCTACTCTATGCAGTACTTCCCTTTCTTGTGATTCTATTTCTTCTCTTCTCAGTGATCAAAAAGAAAATTTGGAAAAGAGACCTAAAGTAGGTGACAGAATTACTATTCAGTGACAGAACTTTCAGAAAATTGTTAATTCTGATGTTTTTCTCCATTTTTTTTTATCCCAATGGGTTATAACTTGGAAACATAACTTGGGATGGCATCTTCTATTATGAAAGTGTAAATATATTACATATAATTTATTCTAATAAATATTATAACTCAATATGATATATTCAACTTGCTTTATACTAGAAAAGAAAACTTTAAAATTAGTTATTAAAGGACTTTTAGTTTATATAAAATAGTCCCAATAAACACAACTCTTTAATGTTATTATAGAAACATATCTCAGAAATCTTGTTAGTCTTCTATATTTTCTTCTCTCCATTTGCTCTTGGTTACTGGAGCTGGGTGGATAGCAGCTATATTTGAAAACTTGGGGTTTGGGAAGATAAATTAATATTTTTGTTCTCATAATCACAACGTGTCACTAAAATTGATCCAGTTATTGTCTTTTATCCACAACCAAAAATCCTTGAAATAAATGTTATTTTTCCTTCAAATAGTATCTTATTTTAATATACTAAATGACACAAAGTATATATACCTAAAGCTAACTTGGGAGCAGAGAAAAGAGACGTATAAACTTCCAATGGGAATGATGGAGAAACAAGCAACACAGGAAAAGTAGATGGTGGGAATGTAGTTACATCAGCAGGAAACCAAACAGATTGTGCAGATGTTCATATCACTGGAATTTAAAGAGCAAGGTGTAAAGCCAGCAATGATAAGGCAGGACTATACCAAAACTATCATGGTGATAGTTCCAAAAACAGGATGAGTTTATAACTATGTAGATATTGATTGAACGAATTTTACACAATTTTTTCTGTATTGTTAGATACTCATCTAATAGACTTTAGAAAGGGATTCAAATACAATTAAAAGATGAGTCACAATTATTCATTTAAATTCCCCTAATTGAAACCATATAGTCAATCAACTAATGAAGTATCAGGTTTAGAATATTTTATAAAAATTAATTTTTACAAACTACTTAATTTTTAAAGTAATGTAGAAACAGAATGAGAGTGCAACTTATTCTGAATCTTAAAAGTCTTCCTTTTTCTTACTACTGTGAGTTTTGTTATTAAGTTGTCAATGTAACCAGTGATTTCAGAAACACACTCAGGAAAGAGATTGACAGCTGTCAGAGGAGAGGAATGGTTGCAGGGCTGAGTGAAAAGGTAAAGGGATTAAGAAATAAAAAAAAACACCACACACACACACACACAAGAAAACCTTATAAACACAGATAACAAGATAGTGAATGCTACAAGGAAAAGGGGTGTGGGAGGTAGAAGAAGGTGTAGGTGGAATAATAAATGGTGATGGAAGGAAATTTGACTTGGGGAGGTGAGCACACAATGCAATATACAGATGATGTATTATAGAATTGTACATCAAAAACTTACATAATTTATCAACCAATATCACCCCAGTAAATTTAGAAGAAAAAATAAAATTTAAAAAGTCCTTACCTGACCTGTGGTTGTGCAGTGGATAGAAAGTCAACCTGGAAACACTGAGGTCGCTGGTTTGAAACCCTGAGCTTGCCTGGTCAAGGCACATATGGGAGTTGAAGCTTTCTGCTCCTCCCCCTTTCTCTCTCTCTACTCTCTAAAAATGAATAATTAAAAAATATTAAAAAGTCCTTCTTAAAACTATATGGTTCATTTTATTTTAAATTCCATATCTATAATTTAAAACTGACTCAAAAAAATCTGTATATTTTTGTACTTGGACTTCAAATTAGTTTGCTTTTTATTCAGCCTTAAAATATGTGTATACTGCAAGAATAGAGGGTGCCTACAACCATTTGCTATATCAACATATAGCTGTGCATTTCCAGCTGTTTTATAAAGCATGTCTTTATTTTGCAATATACACACAAATGAGTTCTTTATAACAATGAAATTCACATCTTTTCACATAGCCACTACAGACCCTAAAATAAAAAGAGTTCCTTGCTGTGAAATAGAGACATAAAAATATGTTAAATGAGACTTATTGTGAAGCTATTCTTTCTAAGCAATATATTTGGTATAATTACTTTTGCTACATAAACCAGACAAACTTAGAAATGTTTATCTTTATGAGAAAAATAAAATAAAACATTAATTCTTGTAAACTGAAAATTAGAATAAAGCCATTTACTCTTATAAAAATATACTGGAGTCTAATTTCCTCTAGTTGGAGGACATGAGTCGGATAAAGACACTGAAGATAAATATTATTACACTAAAAGCAGACATAGAATAAAATAAGTAATCATATTTAATTATTTAGAAATGTAGTCAATATTAAAAATAATCTCCTGCCAAACAAAATAGAAAACGCTGTTAAAGCTATTATTACATTGCCTCCAAAACAAAGTCTCTTTATTTGAAAATCAGGAAGGAAAGAGAAAATACAAACTAAGAGTGCAATGCTTATTTTTTATTCTGTATTTTTAAGAGTTTTTCTATTGAATTGATTAGGATGACACTGGGTAATAAAATTGTACAGGTGTCAGGTGTATAATTCTATAATACACCATCTGTATATTGCATTGTGTGTTCACCACACTCAATCAATTTTCCCTCCATTTCAATCTATATTTCCTTTATCCTCACCCACCTCCTTCCATCCCCCTTCCCCTCTTGTTATTTGCACACTGTGTCTATGTATTTTTTCTTTGATTATTTTTTTGGAAGCACATACAATATTGGAACAATACAGCGAAGATTAGAATGGCCTCCACAAAAGTGTTTCTGCATATTAATCGTGGATACCATAATTAATTTGAAGAGGAAACTAGGAATTCCACTTTTAGCTGTCTGATAAACTTGATATGTTGGGAAAATATTTAAATATAACTCTGGTATAGACTTACATTTTCCGGACTACATTACAACATAAATTTTATAAAATGCATAGCTAAAAAATGTGTAAGAAAATTACTTTTGCAAAAAATAAGTGGAATTAATGGTGAGTGTTCAATCCCCAGAAACTTTTACCAGAATCTGAAATCTTGAGCCTTGAGTTTATATGTAGATTTTGGAGAGAGAAGGAATGCATAAGTTTCATTTTAGTGGGGATTGTACCGTTTCATAGAAATATAATAGAATTGCCACTAGTTACTTTCTAGGTGTGAAGGAAGACTGGGTGTGATTTGTCTCACAGCAAAAGAAGACAACTTGATAAATTGTATCAACTGGTTATGTCTTTATATCATTGTTCCCTTCCCTGGTCTTATTTTATAGGGTGAGAGTCTAGTCCCTGGGGTAAGAAGTTTACATGTCCAAGGAAATTGAATCATCCAGAAACCCTGCAACTTCTAGATCATATTCTGAATGTCAGAACCTTGGAATCCCCAGCTCAACAGTAATAGTCTGCATTCAGGGCCTTTCATGAGCCTCTTCTCTGGTCCTATACTCTCAAAACAGAGCACACTATGTCAGCATGTGGTTTGGCCAATGGGAGGCTGGCTGTTCACCAGACCTGCATGTGGAGTGACGTCTATGGAACTTAAGAAACATATGTTATACTGGTTGTTGCCATTTGATAGTGTACAAGGTCCTTCCTTATACAGAACACAACTGGGGTTTGGAAGGGAAGAAATGGCCTCCAGGCCAGAGACCTATATTTGTGTTCTCACCCCAGCCACACCAGTACTGGTGATGTACCTGCTCTCAGGCTTTGTACGAGTTTGTAAAATAAATAACTCCCTTAAGACTTTATAGTCAGAAGCTTACACTCACATATGCAAATTTATACTGTGTAGTGGTCTGAGAGTCACTAAATTGAGCAATACTGTGTAAGTGATCTCATGTTTCTAGTGATTGAAACTGACTGGGCAAAGCATCAGATACCTCTGAAGAAATGTAACTCTTTCTCTCCACCAATCAAAAGATAGAACCTCTGCTCCCTCCAAATCTGAAGAATTTTATGTCACAGTTTCTAAATATAAAATTAAACTTGGAAAATAATAACTTTAAGTGTCCTACTCCATATATATGATACTCCCTTTGACCCTCTAAATCAGGTCTGTATAACCTTTGCCCGCCCTTTGGTCACCTGTTGCATGACCTGCAAACTAAGAATGGTTATGTTTTTAAATATTTGAAAATGAGCAAAAGAAGAATGGTATTTGTGACTTGAAAATTATTTCACTCTGAAACTCCAATTTTAGTATTATTAGCACATGTATCTTCTGCAGCTGCTTTTGTGTTACAACTCCAGAGCTTTGAGAACAGGAGCAGTGTACATCACACCCACCCTGGACCCTGAGGATGCAAAGAATACCTTTGTTGTCTGTGTTCACTTGAGTTGCTATTCTGTTCTTCTCATTCGCATATTTAGTTCCTCCAAGCAAATGGTTAGGTTTGCCCAAGAGTCTTTCAGTCATTCAACTCAGAACCTTGTCCCATGCTTTTCCTCAATACTGAAATGCCATGGTATTCTTACTAATGCTAATCAAAGTCTCACAGTGAAAAGCCTAGCATAAACAGAATTTCCAATTACAGTAGTCCCCCGTTGTCCTCAGGGGATACATCCCAGGCCCCTTAACTGAATGTCTGAAGAGGAACTAACCATGCAATTACTATTGTTTTTTCATATATATATATATATATATATATATATATATATATATATATATATATATATATATATATATATATATATATAACTTTTCACTTAAAGGAAACATTATAGCTTCTCTTTGGCATACCCAGATTGCTAGAATCACTACTCTTGTGCTTTGGTGCCATCATTAAGTAAAATCTGGGTTACTTGAACACAAGAAGTGTAATTCTGTGACAGTTGAGAGAATAACTGAGATGGCTATTCAGTGACTAATGAGAAGGTCATATTTACATTTTGGATATGTTAGACAAAGAGATGACTCATGTCCCAGTACAGCAGAATAAAATGCTTTGAGATTTTTATCATGCTACTAAGAATGGCTCATGATTTAAAACACGTGAACTTTTAATTTTGGAATTTTCCATTTAATACTTTCAGATGAGTGATCACAGACCACATGTGGGCTTGTTATTGAGTTATCGAGCTGTTCTTAGCTCTCCCAGTCATAAAAAAGGAAGTATAAAAACACATACGGACAAAACAGCACTACTATATCAATTTAAAAAAAAAAGAAAAAATTCTCTTTGAGTCATTCACCTCAGAACCTTGCCCCACTGTTTTCCTCAATCCTGAAATGCTATGGCATTTTCTTTTTCTTTTTTCTTTTACTTTATCTACATTGATACCTTTAGAAACGTTGGAGGCTCTGAGCCCTCCAGATCTCTCTCTCTCTAACACACACACACACACACACACACACACACACACACACACACAAAATACATATATATGTATAGATATTGAAAAACAAAAAAAGTAAAAATTACTGTTCATCAGACCACTGATAATACCAACACATCACAGTAAAATTGATATTGTACTGCTATTTCTGAAAACAAAACAAAAAACTTTTGTGTTAATTTCTGAATGAGTTTTTGTTTCTTTTTATAAGAGGAAAAAAATACCTATCAAATTGCTTTCATGTGAAATTATGCTCTCAAAGCTATTCGTACTTTACTCAGAAAGTTTTTGGAAGCATGTTGTAGAAATAATGGCCATTGGTAACTATCTTTGGTAAGTGGAAAAATTACCTATTACAGGGAAAATCCATTTTAGTGATGTGAACTCATTAATGTCTGAATATTATGTTGAAATAAATTATGATACCTTCCTTTCTTCTCATTAATTTTGATAATAGAGAACCATATAAATAAAAATTAATTATTAATTAATATTTTAATGTAACAAGAAGCATTAAAAATGCTACATTTAAATATATAATTATATAAAACTATTTTAACTTATGAAGGTGTGCTCAACTTTATAAAGAGAAGCTTGATGTCAGAAATGGGAATATTTTAAACCTTTTAATTTGTTGGATAAAATATTATATCCAAAGATTTAAGGGCCTTAAAAAATATCTGTTTGGGAAAAATAATATCCCTTCAAATAAACAAGATAAATACAGCACAATTATAAAGTATAATTAATTTGTATTTCACAAATTTTACTAAATGTGGTTTGTTAATATCTAGTAAAAAAATCACAAGTTGATATTTAATGCCTAAATATAAAACTGAAATTTGTATGTACAAATTTTATTATATGAAACAGTTACAGCTTTTGTCTGAATTTTAAGTTGCAAAAGAGAAATTTAGAGATAAGAAGTACCTACTGGCCAATTAATGTATGTTAGCCTTGGATCAATTTAAGTAATCAAATAGTAACAATTAAAAATTGGAATATGTACATATGCCATATATTATTCATTAAAATTTGAATGCATTTAAAATAATTAAAGCTGAAGTGTTATATAAATGTTATGCAAAGTATTGCGTTAAATTCAAACTAAGGAATAAAGGTATTTTTTATGATATGATTTTAGTATGTTTAAGATAATCTGCAACTTGTATTAATCTTTAAAAATTTTTTCATATGAATTTTGTAGGTACAATTCATAAGCATAAATTTATCTGGTGCTAATCCATTTAAAACACATTGCCAATTGGAGCTCATTTTTATAGATTCTGACTATGACTAATAAAGTTCTTAATTTCTTCTGTTAATGTAAATTTATGTAGCAATGTTATAAGTCTTTATAAAAATTCAAAGGCTTTTGAGAAATTGAATAACTATACTATATTTAACCATAATTAAAATGAAAATATCTGTATAATGCACTTATATTGTATGTACTCTGTGTTGGGTGTGTGTACATGTCAGAGTATGATAGATATGGATTTTTAAAACAGAGTCAAAAGTAGATATTGGGCAAAACTTCAAGCATCTGTATTTTGATCATAATACAGAGTTCTAACATGATGGTATTTCTTTATTTCCCCAGAACAATTTCTTTTAAAATTTGACTATTATTAAGTCAAGATAACATTAACTGGCAGAATAATTTATCTTTACATACTTTAAATTTTGGCATAGCAAGACATTTCTTGCTATATCAAAACTGTCATATATCAGAAACATAGAAGAATGTGTTGTTTCAGAACTGAAGATGTATTACAAAGCTTGGAAGAACTGGATTTAATACAGTTAACATCAAATAATTATATAAAAATGCATAAATTCTAGTAATACTAAAAATAAATCAATAGACAAGAATTGGTTTATTCAACTAGGAAAATATACATATGAATCCTGTTAGAAGTATATATTAATTCATCATAGACTGACTAGAAGCTGGTTAAATTTTTAAGTTAAATTATTTTAAGTAATTTTGAAAATTAAGTTGTTTCTACTATTTCTAGGTACAAAAAAAATTCTCTCTTTTTTAGACTGAAAGTTTTATTCAAGAAGACCAGAAAGTTTAATCCTCTATTTCCTAGGAACTTAAAACTTTAAATACTTAGAATCCCAATGTCTTAAAATTGAAATCAAACTAATGAATTCACCAAGTTATCCAGTTAATAATTTTACATGTATTCACATAGTTTCAAAATAAATAAGCAAGTACAAGTCTTACTCAAATAGAATATAAATCAAAAGAAAGCACCAGAAAACATTGAACATACAGTAATCACATTGTTTGATTTAATCTTACATTATTTTTATTCTTTTCTTGATTTATTAAAAATGATCATTTTTATTTTTTGAGAAGATAGATATTCAACATAAAGAAACAAAGATTTATATGGAAGAATTTATACACAGAATACTATTAGAACTGAATTTGAAATATTAATGCCTACATTTAAAAATATATGCCAATTAAAATTATATGTTTTTCTATTTCTGTTTATAAGGATATCCTGGTAGTAAATATACTCATACAATTAATCCTAATGTATAGATTTTGGTCTCTAATCCCATTTTCCCACTAGAAGGAACCAGAGTCCTTTGAAATAAAGAATGGCTAATTTAGACTCTGAGTCTGAAAAGTACTAGGTAAGTTTATAATACTTTTTTATACCATAAAACAATGAAATATTCAAAGATTAATGAAATCATGTTTAAAGAACATGATTTCATGTTCTTTAACATGAAACTAACTAACTCCTGTGAGTCAATAAAAAGCTGACACAATTTGAGCTTTTAAAGAAGACTACTGGGAGATGATGATTGACACATAATATAGTATATCTGAGAAATCATAAGTACATAAATACTCAAACAGAAAAAGTTAACAAAATCTTCTAAAAGAATGTAATCATATTAAATATATTTCTGTTGAGTGATTTAACAATTCTAATATTCTAAGCTCATTTATTGTATCAATGAGAAAAGAGAAACTAAATATAATTACATCTGACATATCTATAATCAAGAAATGTTTACTAAAATGATCAAATATGTGGGGATCTCAAGACAGCCAAAACTATCAAAACACTTCAACTGAATATAATTTCATTTTATAAAGGAATATGATCTTAATAGTAAGAAAGCATCAATTTCTTTCTTAACCACTTCCAATGGTTTAAATTTATTTTTCTTAAAATTTCATCAAGTTCTATAGTTAGAAGGAAAAAGATCTTTACTTATCTTAAGAACCAGCCAATATGGGAAGGAAAAATATTTTATTAGGTAAATAGTAATGATTATAACTTCAGTCTGGGGAAATGGTCCATGACAGTCATCATTCTTCTACTGAAACTAGGAAATCAATAATAACAACAAAATTCAAGGTTCTATGGATTCCATTTTCTTCATACACTTGGATGTAAGAAGATTTTTTATTAGTGGTAGAGAAAGGCAAAGGCAAATAAATAAATAAGCAGGCAGCATATAGCCAAAGGCCTCTCCAATTGTCACCATAAATGTAGGCTGCGGACACAAAGATGAGGAACAAATCCCATGATGAATTAAGCCTGTTTTAGTTTGTTACCACCAAATAGCTAAGATCATAGTTGTTCTCTTCATTGAATATTTCTTTAAACGTGAGCTGCCAAGCTGCCAAAACTGGAGGAAATTTATATGTATGTGTATAATACACACACACACACACACACACACACACACACACAAATGACAGAGAGAACTGCTTGGAAGAGCCATGTCGACACTGCCATCACAAACCGAGGTGAGCCTTCTTCTGCGAATCCTAAAATACATCTTAATCTCTGGAAATCTGAAAGAAACAGTCTTTCTCACAGCTCTATCACAGTTAAACTGAAAAGCAAAAGAGACATAGCATTTACAACCGACCAATGAAAACCACAGTAAAGTCTGAAGAGCTATGTGCAAACACATCTCCAGGATTAGTGTTACAAACCAACAATTCACCGGGCTAGTATTGACTGTAGCATGCATTCGATTTTGCATTGTTTAAGATTGCAGTTGGCTGGCAGTTTGATTAAAGATCATTTCCTACCAATCACCCTTTGTTCCTCCTTCAGTTGTCTCTCAGAATATTGGTGAATAATCATATTTCCTGGACAAGCATACATCATCAAGTGTATATGCATTTATATGTACATAGACACATAATAGGAAAAAGGAGAAAAATAAGTAATCCCTAACCAAAATTTTTATCTATTAAAGTACAACTACTGAAAAAAATCAAGCAAACTTAATAGTTTATTTCATCAATGTCATTCTACATTAACTATTCTGAACAAATGTGTAACTCTTTCTAAAATGTTTTTAAATTTATTTTAGATATATAATTTACTCCATTAGTTTCTAAATATATATTGAATTGTTATTCAAATAAACTTTATGTTTGTTTACTTAGGAGTCTAAGAATCTTTGAATTTTCCCAAATCTGGAAAGTAAAGTAGGTGTAATATTGGGATGGGCTGAAAAAAAAAAACCTTGGGTTGTAATTATGAAAAACAAAAAAAACTCATAGAAAAATGTGTTATGAACCAAGGAAAAATAGACACCTGATTTGGCTGGTAGATGCAGCTTTCATTTCTTCTTGCAGGAAGAATATTAGTACAAATAAAATTCATTTTTAATATGTAGTCTAGTTTCTACCACAATCCTCAATATAGACATCTCAATATTCTCATAAATAAAGACTGAAAAAAATATGGGTTCAGAGTCTAAAAGTAGACAATAGACAAAGAAACTATGACAAACAAAAGTTAGCAGGCAGAGCCTGACCAGTTGGTGGTGCAGTGGATAGAGTGTCGGACTGTGATGTGGAGGGCCCAGGTTTGAGACCCCGAGGTCACTAGCTTGAGCACACGCTCATCTGGTTTGAGCAAAAAAGCTCGCCAGCTTGGACCCAAGGTCGCTGACTCCAGCAAGGGATTGCTCGGTCTGCTGAAGGCCCACGGTCAAGGCACATGTGATAAAGCAATCAATGAACAACTAACATGTCACAATGGCAACGAAAAACTAATGATTGATGCTTCTCATCTCTCTCTGTCCCTATCTATCCCTCTCTCTGATTCTCTTTATCTGTAAAAAAAAAAAAAAAAAGTTAGCAGGCAGAAATAGACTTCAGGGTACTTCATAGATTTAAATTTTTTCAGTAGAGTGCAAGCTCTACGTCGATCAGGCATTCTCGATTTGACTCCCTGCAAAGTGGGACACTCCTTCAGCAGGACTGGTAGTCTTGAGGAGACTGTGAGGATGCCCAGACTAACTGTCACCGGAGGGAAGAAACGACCTAAGAACCATATAGGCAGTTTATTACTCATTTTGGCATGCCTGGGTACAGCTTAAGGGAACCCTGTCGGCCTGCTCATCTCAGCTGTCTTTGCTCAGAGTGGCATGGAGACAGTCCACGTTCACGTTGGAGGCTGGGCGACTACCACAGCAGAGGGGCCCCTTAGCTTTAGTACCTTTTCTGGCCAATGCCTTCTAACAGGTGTCACTCTACAGTATTATTACCTCAAATCACCTTTTTGGGAGTTCCTCACAGGGAGCCCTTTTATGTTAATCTATTGAAATGTTACATCAAGCCACTTTTAATATGTTTCTAGGGTAGTTTCTTGTTTATGTTAATTTACAGAGTTATGACATCAAGCCACTTCTTATCTATATATATCTTCACACACACACTAACTGGGCCCTGCTTGGAAGTCAGAGTCTGTTTATCATATTTGTACACACTATATTAATTCCTATCCAGATGGAATAACTTTATTTAATTTCCTTACTTGTTTTTAATATTATATCTTAATTACTTTTATGTCTTCCATATTTTTCTATATTTCTATATATTTAATTACTATAACATTATATTACTGCAACAAAATTAGAATGGATTAAGATGCAGATCAGATGCATAAGAACAAAGAATAACTGAAGTGAAAAATGTAAAGTAGATGCTTATGGTTATTTTAGAACTATAGTTGAAAGAAATTGAGATTTGTTAGTTAACTTTAACCACAGCTGTGAAAATATATTTGTGTTGGGCCAAATTAATGATCGTTGAAATCGGATATACTTAAGGAATTAACTTCTCTAAACCTCAAATTTCTAATTTGTAAAAAGAAAAAAGAGGAATAAAAGCATGGCAAACTTCTTCATGGTGTCGTAGTAAAGATTAATGACCTAATATGGAAAATTTATTAATGAAGTTATTTGTCCCTAGGAAACTCATAATATTTGTTAGCTGCTATTATATCACAAAGTTCAATAATCACACTGTCTCTAAATTTGGAAAACAATTATATTGTCTATATATTATTTCACATAACATTAAATTTGATTTCAAAAATAATGAAAACTCATCAGGATGTATTTTATTTGTTCAAAACTTCTCAAAGTATATTTAAATAGACTTCTAACAGTACTCAGAAAGAAACACTGTTGACAATGTATATCTTCTGTTAAAAAATATTTTTATGTGAACAAAAACATTTTCTCAACAGCTGGTAGTATTTCCTTCTCCATATACCTTAATATTTGTATTGCTAATATTCCAAAAATAGATATTTATAGCTACAGAATATCTGACTATTATAAATATTATTTGCACATTTAATCGTTATCAGACTTTGGACTACTCATTTTTTTCAATATTATAAATAATGACTCAGAATATTTTTTATGTAAATAAATAGACATTTATCAGTATTTTTCAATCAAATTTTTGATAAAGTTTTATATTGAAGGTTATTAACAATTTATAAAAAATTATATATATATGTTTTCACATTTCACTAAATCTTGAACCAGTTTATACTTCAAACATGGTATGAACATATATTTCCCTGCACCCAAACCAATACTGAGATTTATCACTGAACATTTGATGGACAAATGCCTTTTCTCTTTAACACAATGAAACTCAAAGTTGCATAGTTTATTAGACCAGTGAGTAAAAATTGAATAAACATGCATAGACGCAGAGAAACATTTAATTCATAGTAATGACTTTATAAATATATGTTGAATAAATTCCACAGCTTAAAAGACATACAACATAAATTGTTGCATCTCCTAATAGTCTATCACTTCAAAGTGAATTTCTGAATAACACAGATTAATATATATTAAACTCTCTCGGTATTAATCTTATTGGATTTAAAATATACTATTACCAATATCAAGAAGTGTTTATGAAATAATTAAGAAAAGCTTTAACCTGACCAGGCAGTGGCGCAATGGATAAAGCATGAGACTGGGATGTGGAGGGACCCAGGTTCGAGGCCCCAAGGTCCCCAGCTTGAACACAGACTCATCTGGTTTAAGCAAAAGCTCACTAGCTTGAGTTCAAGGTCGCTGGCTTGAGCAAGGGGTTGCTCAGTCTGCTGAAGGCCCGCAGTCAAGGCACATATGAGAAAGCAATAAATGAAAAACTAAGGTATCAAAAAAATGAAAAACTAATGATTGATGCTTCTTGTCTCTCTCCGTTCCTTTCTGTCTGTCTCTATCTATCCTTCTCTCGGACTCTGTCTCTGTAAAAAAAAAAAAAAAAGAAGAAAGAAAGAAAAGCTTTCATCTTGTGATGTATTGGTTACTTTTGTAAGACAGTTCATTAACATTCTATACATTCTATATATCTTTGACATATCATTTTGACATCCATTTTATAAATGACAATAAAATTTCAAAAATATTTTTGAGATATAAGAATAAAGCATACTTTAAAATGCTATGACTAGCCTGACGAGACAGTGGTGCAGTGGATAGAGCATTGGACTGAGATGCGGAAGGACCTAGGTTCGAGACCCAGAGGTCGCCAGCTTGAGCGCGGGCACATCTGGTTTGAGCAAAAGCTCACGGGCTTGGACCCAAGGTCGCTGGCTCCAGCAAGGGGTTGCTCGGTCTGCTGAAGGCCCGCGGTCAAGGCACATATGAGAAAGCAATCAATGAACAACTAAGATGTCCCAACGGCAACAAAAAACTGATGATTGATGCTTCTCATCTCTCTCCGTTCCTGTTGGTCCCTATCTATCCCTCTCTCTGACTCTCTGTCTCTTTAAAACAAGAACAACAACAACAAAAAAACCACACAACAAAACGTTTACTTTTCACAAAATAAGATGAAGACCTAATAAAGACTCTTTCAAGTTGAGAAAATAACTTGCTCAATTTTTGAATTCCTATAAATTTTATTTACAGAATAACAAAATACTAAAAAAAAAGCATACACAAGTTTTTCTTTGTATATTTCAGTGCTTTACCCATCAATCATGAAAGACCATCCAGGAACTATATTCTTCACAAGAAAATAAGTTAAACTAGTAAAATGCTAACATATAAATAAAATATTTTAATATAGACTAAAATCCATCAACTTAATTACGTACACTCCAAATTTTTGCATCTATCACATAGCGACTGTCAATATATATACACCAGATGCTTTTGCAATTTGGTTTAAGTTACAACTATAGATTTGATATTTTAAAGAGTCAAAGATATTTCACTGGTTATAGATATAAGAAATAACTTGTTTGATGTTGTAAGGGGACAAAAGAGACTAATAATTTACATTAGGATTCTTCAAAGACAGCCTGAGACAAAAATATAAAATGAAGTAATTGGGGGAGGGGAATATAAGCAGGGTCTAAAGATGAAGGGAGCAGTGGATGAAGTTTGTATTGTCAAGGTAGCTACAATTGTATATGAGTGCAACTTAACCAAGCACAGAATACTAATCTGGGGGCCAGTGTAAAGCATTCTCCCCAGATTTGCCCTGCCAGAACTGGGTTGCTTATGCACCTTTTCTTTTCAATCATTAGTTTAGGACTGCTTTCAAAAACATTAATTATTGATTATTTCTAGTCTACCATTATATAATTTGTAATACTGCAAAGACTATAACAATAACAACAACAAAAAGACTAAGAAACCAAATTGAGGTTATTTTATGTTGAATTTATATCCCGAGTGCCCTCAAACTCTCTTACTGCTTTATTCTCTGTGTTCACTTAAAAGCTTTATGAAAGCTTTTATATAAACATCTGTAACCTCTGCAGGGCATAGACTGCATTTTAAGAATATTGATAATATGAAACTTGACTTTCAGAGAAATAAAAGGTTGTTATGACTCTTTCTCTAGCTATATAGAAATAAAGAAATCTGGACTCCAGGACAAGAGTAGGAATGCAAAACCAGTCTCAGGAGAAATTAGTATTCTGCATTTTAAAAAAAATCAAGTGATACGTCTCTTGGGTTACTTCTCCAACATTGTTCCAAGAATTTTGAAATTGTGTTTAAGCCAGCAATCAAGAACAGATATATAAAAAATTATTTTTTAAGGATCCCCCAGTGAATCGGTTTTACCAGATAACAAGATAGAGTAACAACTCGGTCCACAAGCTATGCCCCTGCCACAACGGCTTGGTCAGCATTTCAGTGCCACATTTGTCGGTATGATTAGTCAATAATTACTCAGCACGATACTGCAGAGATTTGAGAAATGCCATAATTGGGAAAGTCAGGTGTCAGAGATTCATCATGAGAAAGGGCGAAGGCCATGCCCAGGGAAAAATTATGATTAAAACATCATTGACCGTTTTACTGTCTTCAATTTCTGAGAGCTTATATTTTGAATTATCACTTTTTTTTTAATTTGTTAAAACTATGGATATAAATATTTATTAAAAATAATATTGACAATTGAAGAACTTTGAAAATTATGGGCATAATACTTCATTAATGGCTCAAACTTATGTGTATGAACATAACTGTCTTACACAAATTTACTAAATGTAAAACATTTGCCACTGTACTATTTTTTGGTTCTTAGGAAAATTTATATTAATTTTGGTACAATTGCTTCTTTTTCAATTTCTTAAAAACACTATTTGCTTTATAAAAACTTTTTCAGTAATGTAATGTCAGATGAATTTATTCTTGCCAGAAATCCAAAGTTTTGAAAGCCAGTAATTATACTAATTTTAACTGATTCAAAAAAATAGTGGAAATACTATTATAACCTTTAAACTATATAATTGAGATGAGGTACTTAAGAATAAACAGGAGTAAATTTTAAAAATTTATTCTGAAAATTGAGCTATCATAAATACTTATCTTTTGGTGGAATTTTTCACATATATGAGAACCTGGTTTGGCAAATAATAACAGAAACATAGGCAAATTCTACCCAATTATTTGTTTATCCTTTTATTATGCTACTTCTTTTCTTAAAGCCAATAATGTTCACTGTTATCCATCACATGTATAGAGCTCATTCTTCCACTTTCCATCATACTTATCACTCATCTACTCTTGTGTTTAATACTTTCTTTAATATTTTAAGACATTTATAATTTACATAATTTGCATTGTATTTTGATATATAACAGTGTATTTAACATATATATATATTATTTAAGCAAATTAGATTACATGTAGCTTTATTGAGACAAATCTATGACATAGCAGAATGACTATGAGACATAAATATATTAACTACAAACATGCTTATATAGATCAAATTCCTAATATTTTTTAACATCTTGCAGTAATTAAAAGAAAAAGTGTGGCACCCTAACTAGTAGGACCAACCAGATAAGAGAATATTAAATTAACCAGGGATGGGTGATGAGTAAATCAGTCTGCTAAAATACTGTTAAGCTGGAGAAAGACACAGTACAGATAGGTCTGATATTTCATCATGAGCTTACTGGTTTTTATCCCAATAAAAGAAGCATTCTGCTTGTGAACAAACATTTCTCATTAAGGGAAAAGACTATTTATGTTTTTCTGAATGTTGATGAAAAGTTTAAATACAATTTGATTATGGTACAGAGAGAAAACAAGCTTCTCAATATGGCAAGATCCTCCCTACACAGGCTATATCCCCAGTTATCACATATGCACATTAGAAACTGAAACTAAGGCAGTTAGTTTCTTTGAAAATTCCATAAAAAACCCACCTTTTTTTCTTATGGCAATCGTGTATAATGGATTATATTCTTTTAAAATATTTTACCCCTAGTAGGGGAAGAGGACAGGGTTTAAATGTGTCTGTCCTAAAGTCCTATGATCTCACATACTTTTATATAAAGAAAGGTCCAGAGGAAGTCCTTTTCACAATCCAGCCATTTACATGATGAATTGAAGGAGAATGCTTGTGACCCTTAAAAGCAAACATGGGTAACACAAAACACATCCATCAATGGAAGATAAATCACAGAAATGATTGACCTTTAGCAAACAGCTTCAAATGTGATCATGATAAATGTGTATTAAATTGATAATCTATGAGGATAAGAATTTGAGAACCAAATCTTAGAACTCCTGGAGCATCATTCAAGATAGGCTGAGTTGATGGTTTATATTGCTATGATCACTTGAAAATATGAGCATACTAGCAAATGTGTCTAATCAATGCAATGAGAAAATTCATTATTTTATTAACTCAATGATTCTTATTAGAGAAGCAATAGTAAGATCTATATTTTATAGTTTTTATCACATTGCACTGAACATAGTTTGTTAATTTAATCTTAATTGCAGTATAAAAATATACATGTTTTATTGAATTTTCTAATTTTTATCTCTCACTTTCACAAAAAATAATATACTGCAATTTATATTTTATCTCATCCACTATGTAAATATTAAATATACATTTTATTATGACAAAAAAATTGAGTGTATTATGATGCTCATTTTTAAAAAAGAACTTTGTACATTTACATATGATTTTGTAAATAATAATTTATCATGTACTTAATAAAGATTTCTCACATTTAAAATAAAAATAATTTTATTATCAACATTCAAACCCCAAATCACCAATAAATGTAAGGAAATTGTACAGCAAAATAATGTGTTAAATTAGTCAAGAAACCATAGGTCATATTAGCAGGAAATACAAAAGTATCTCTCTTGAATTTTACCAATCTTACTTAAATATCTCATAGACTTTTGTGATCCAAAAGTGGTTTTTCTATCTTTTCCACTCCAAATAGAATTTGATTCAAACTACAATATAACATTGCCGTAAATGACAATGGCCACTACCACACATTCTCAGTGCAAAAGCTAAAACTCAAATAGTTCTACAGATGATAATCATGGCCAAATTCCCATATTTCTTCAAGCAGACTATTCACTTTGTTTAATGATAAACTTGAACAAGATTGTCCCTCCTATGAGTTCTCAAGCTTACAGTTCATGATACTTAGTATTTAAAACACTTGAAATTTAAGTTCAATTAGAAGAATACTGAAACAGAATTGGTTTTAGCATCATCAAATGCAGGATCCCAGCTTGAATAAAGAATCAGTTTATATCTTAAACTTATATCACATGTTTTGGTATATTTCTTTCCAAGGTCAATTATGTTCCTTGTATAAATGCTTAACTGAACTTGGGAAACCTTAGGTTTACTCATCCATGCTGACCCCCATTTATGATTAGAGGTGAATTTGGCACAGAAAAAGAGAAATACAAACATCTAATCTATAATGACACCCTTTTAATAAGACATTGAACTGAAGTTTAGACTGAAATATTAGTTTAAATCTTTTGAGACACATCATAATATTTAAATCCAGAATAATACACATAACTTTGCAAAACGTGTAATGATAGACTTTACCACTATAAACGATATCCAATAAAATAGAAGTGACTCTGTTTGTATGTCAATATCTTCAACAGACTGCATTTCCATTTATTTAGCTGAAGCAATCTTTAGCAGAATCCAATATTATTCATAAAGAATTTTGTTCAGCTGCAGAGGAAACAAAGAATCCTGTGAAAACTGCAGGTTCCTTATATAGCATTAAGTCTATTATCTCTCACCAGCATGTGGCTAAAGTTCCTATTCACAGCTCAATTATTTTTTATTCTCTTGAAAATTCATTCACAAATAAGGATTTAATCTCTTACACATCAGGCATCACTCTAGTTACCTAGTTAAAGTGATGGACAAAATAGGCATTATCCAAGTTATCTTTGAGGTAAAGTCTACAGACTTAGAGTTTCCCTGACACCAATTTATTAAAATGTTCTAAGCCCCATATAATTTATTTTTGCATGTATTAGTAATGGTTCCACAGAGGTGACTCTTTTCCTGCTCTGTCTCTAGGCACCTTTCACAGTTTTCTGGCTCTCTGGTTGCTACTCTGGTGATTAGCTTTTGTGTATGATGGATGGATTCTTCAAGCTGGTGTTTATACTTTCTGGTTCGCTTCACTTTTCTCCACAATATTTTTTTTTCCAGGATCTCAATAGCATGTAGACAGTCCTTACTATATGTCTCTACAACAGAGTTGAGAGTAGATTGCAGCTTTAACAAGACTTTATTGAATATTCATGGATAACTAATGAACATTATAACTGAACTTACAGAATTTTTTTGTGTGTTCAGAATCTGAAGGCCTAATGTGTTGAGTCCAGCTCTCTGAGGAATCCTTTCATGGTAAAATAGAATTCTTGTCTACTCCAAAGATAATGCAAAAATATCTAGATTTGTATTTAGGCAAAATTACCTGAAGTTCTCAGGAGACATGTTATTACCTACTTCTTATAGTCTAAGATGATTATTACCAAGCTTATTCGCTACCTTACTTCTAGCTCCTTTTCAAAAAAGTTTACTACGTTTAACCACCACGATCAGTGATGTCCTATACCTGCTGATTAAAAAAGAACTATTACACCACAATTAAAGAAACCAAAATAAGCATAGTCTAGAATATTTAATCATAAAGAAAATCATATATATGACTGTAATAGTCTGATCCAGGTTTTGAATATTATATGTTCATTGAAGCATTATTCATGGTGGCTAACACATGGAAAAGCTGAAGTGCCTTTTTTTCTTCTTCTTTTTTTTTTTTTTTTTTACAGTCAGAGAGAGAGTGAGAGATAGGAATAGATATGGACAGACAGAAATGAAGAGAGATAAGAAGCATCAATCATCAGTTTTTTGTTTTGACACCTTGGTTGTTCATTGATTGCTCTCTCATATGTGCCTTGACCGTGGGTCTTCAGCAGACTGAATAACCCCTTGCTCGAGCCAATGACATTGGACTCAAGCTGTTGAGCTTTTGCTCAAACCAGATGAGCCCACACTCAAGCTGGAAACCTCAAGGTCTCGAACCTGAGTCTTCCACATCCCAGTCCGACACTCTATTCACTGCACTACCGCCCGGTCAGGCAGCTGAAATGTCTTTTGATAAATGATTAGATAAAAAAGATGTGGTATATATATACAATGGAATACTACCCAGATGTAAGGAAAGATGCAATACTGCCAATTGCAACAACATGGAGAGACCGTGAGAATATCATGTTAAGCAAAATAAGTCAAACAAAAAGTTAAGAATCATATGACTTTACATATACATGGGATATAAAACTAAGAGCAAAAATGAACAAACAAGAGAAACAAAAACTCATTGATACAGAAAATAGTATAATAGTTACCAGAGGGAAAGAGAATGGAGAGATAGTAAAGGGTAAGGGTGTCAAATATATGGTTAAGAAAAATGATTTGATTTTAAATAATGGGCACACAATACTATATATAGATCATGTATTATAGAAATCTACATTGAAATCTAAATAATGAATATCATTAACTAATGTCACCTTAATAAATTTAATAAAAGAAAAAAATAAAATATCTATACTACTCATATTAATTTCAAACAAAATATTTTTTCACTTCATAATATCTCTATAATTATTATGAGCTGATATCTTGTATTCACATTCTCAACTAATCAGTAAAATAAAAAGTCAATGATTTCTGGTAGATTAAAATATAAATTTCATCGAGTAAAATAACATTCATTTTTCAATTCCCAATGTCTCCCTCCTCAAGCAATAACTTTAAAAAACTCAATCATTTATATTTATACAATCATACAACATAATTTATAATGAAAAACAAGATTTTTAAGCTTCTCAGTTATTTTTCTAAGCTATGTCTGTGTTTTTCAAGATATGTATGTAGAATCTCTTTATAATCTCCCTACACCCCAGATTAAAGTTAAAAAAAAAAAGAATAGAAAAGTAAGCCTAAGGCCCTCCTGGGACATCCATGATTAAATTATGAGTGCTCCCAGCACAACCCTTCCTCATCCTCAAAGGGGAATTCTATTTTGGAATACTCAGCACTCCCCAAACCTACTTCCTTCTAATACCCATCTTTCTGTGGTATTTCTTATATTCTCAAATAGTTACTTTAGAATTTATAACATAAAACAAAGAGTAAGAAGGGAATAAGAGAAGAACAAGCAGTAAGAGAAATTCTGGGTGATGAAGTTAAGACAGGTTAGGATACATCTGCTCTGTAAAGAAGCCATGGAGAAGAAAATGTACACAAAGAATTTAGATTATTTTGAAATTATTTCTGTTTCTCATACATGTATTTTATATATGGAGTCTAAATCTCATGGATCAACATTATATATCATATGATACAAAATTTATAAACTTTTCTCAGATAAATCATTTATAAATAATTTAAAGTTTGGAACCATAATTTTTTGCATGATTGAATCTAATACTATCATCAAATATAGATGGATAAAGTTGGCAAATTTCAATAAATTAATTTAGTTCCTCTAAGGTAATGACATTTCTAGAACTAAAATCTATATTTCTCTCTGGATTCTGTTTAGGACTCTTACTACTCTATCAACCTTATCTAATAATCATTTTTCTATCAATTATAGTCAATAATAATAATAATAGTATATTTTATTTATATAGATTTTATCAATCATCAAAATAATCTAAAACATTTTGATAATCTCATGTGAATTTCATGAGATTCAACAGTATGTCCTTTAAGTTTTTTCTTCTTCTTCTTTTAATTCCTTGAGAGGAGGGGAGGCAGAGAAAAGGCTTGTGCATGTCCCTGGTAGGGCTCCACCTGGAAAGCCCATTAAGAGGCAATGTATGGCCCATTTGGGGCTTTGCTTAGTAGCTGAACAACCAAACTTTTCAGTGCCTGAGATGGAGGCCATAGAGCTCCAGGGACCAACATGCTTCATTTTATACTTTTTGTATTTCTTTGATACCTATTGACTTCTTGGTAAATTCTTCAGTAACACTGTGTCACAAATTCTTTCTTACTTTGTGTTTGGTCTAGACATAACGTTTTCTAAGTGAACTCTTATTCCAATGACAATATCTCTTAATCCAACTGATGTTATATTGTATTTTTAAATATAACATTTGCTCATTTTGTTTGCTTTTTATTATTGTTCTTTTATTGGCATTATAATCCCTTAACTTATTTTATTGAATTTCTTAAATATATGTTTTGCAAAAACTTTGAAATTCTCCCATACATTTTATTTCATCAGGAATGATTTTATGTACAAATTGTCAAGATCATTGGCTATTTTCCTAAACAATACAATTTTCCATGGTTTGAAATTACTTTCTAGGATTATTTCTGTTGCTACAGTTTGAAGGCAAACATCATTAAATCTGGCCACTTCTTAAAGGTTTGGAACCCTTTTTAAACAACCTAGCTACACAGTAATTCTGTCATCACTATCACACTATTTTAGTGACAGGGAACTCACTAAATCCTAAGTAACAATTTCATGTTGTTTGTTTGTTTGTTGTGTTTTCTTTGTGTCTTTGCCTTTTTCTTCTATAATCACCTTTGCATGCTTGATAGTTTTATGTTTGCTCCCATCACTTCTGTGTTCTTCCTTGTCATTCCAGATGGCATTTCACAGATCCTGTTTATAGTGGCATTGAGGATAATATAAACCCAGTCAAAAAGCCAGTGGGCAGCTTGGTTCACTTCCTAAGTGTAGCTATGCATGGTTCTGCCAACTTCTCAGGGCCAACAGCACGCGAACATCTGTAGTATCAGGTAATTGGACACAGTTGTTTTGTTTTTGTTTTCCGTCAGACTTCTTTTTCACAATCGGGATGCATATCCAGGTCCTGCAAATACCTTTTCTGTTTTACTTCCACCTTTGAAGAGATTTTATTTCCTTTATCCTGCATGTATATGACAGATTCTGAGTTACCACTGCCTGCCCCTTGACCAGAACCTGGCAGTTCATCAAGATTCAGCCCTGCTTTCATCATTATCGTTTTTATTTTTATTTTTTTATTTCTCTCTAATTGATTTTTAAATTTCTTTTACAGAGAGAGAAAAACATTGGTTTGTATTTTCATTTCTTTGTGTATTCATTGGTTGATTCCTATGTGTTCTGATCAGGGATGGATCCTGCAACCTGGTGTATGGAGACAGCATTCCAACTAATTGAGCTACCTGGCCAGGGCACTCAGCTCATAAATTCATAAATAAGTTAATCTGTGTTCAGAGTATTGCTTTAGTCATTCATATATATATATATATATATATATATATATATATATATATATATAATTGTTATGTATTTAACACAGAAAGGATGTATCAAAGAAAGAAAATTTAAGAACATCATAGCTAGAAATCACTTGCTCTGAATTTTCAAACTTGAGTAGTGATTTTCTACAGCAAAACAATGAAGTAGACATTAAATGCATAAGCTAATGTTTATGTTCAGCAATAAACTACTGTAAGAGATGAGTCAGAAACCAAGCTGATACTTGAAATATAGAAATATCTGGCACTCAGGAGGACAAACAGGGCTGAGGCAGCACCTGGGACCATCTGCTGTGTGGTCAAAAGAGAGCCACACAGCAACATTTGCAGTTGATGGCAGAAGTCTAATATCTAGAAACAAATTAAGATATGCTAAAGAAGGAAGAAGGGGTGCCAATACTATTTGAAAAATCTCTATACATTAATATTGCAGCTGCCAAGATAATTCTCTGGTCACCTTTGTCATGAAATGTGGGCATATAATGTCAAATGTCCCTCACTGGTGAGGCACCACAATCTATCAGTAGGGCAAAGATAATAACAATAGGCTCTGTTTTATGGTCCTATTAATCCTCATTGCTGATGCTGCCATCAGTGTTTATGTTCAGCAGTTTTAACCCCCATGTTGCCCTATTTTAAGCAGTGTATTTCAAGAAAATTTCCCTAAGACTACAGTGCTTTAAATATATTCTTTAAAGCAGAAAATTTAAAACCATTCTTACTTACACTTGGGGACTCACCTTATTTAACTCAATTTGTACAAGACTGGCTGGAATTTATAAACCAGTGCTAATAAACTAATCTGCCAAGTTCAAGAGATAGTATTTTCAGATTGCTTTAAAGAAAGGTAGTCAGTATTTTCATACTAAACATTTATAAACAATATATTTTAAAGAATATTGTGTTGAAACTAATTTCTCTGAGCTCCAATTTTATGATTGAGATTAAAAAAAGTCAATTTCCAGGATATTATTCCCCAAAATAAAATATCTGCAAAGGGAAATGCTTGAATCATACACTGATTTAGATTAACAAATTTTTGTTTTGTATATTGTATGTTTGTGCACGGTAAATTTTAGAAATGTAGCTCTAGCTACATTTCAGTATGCTGATCAAATTTTGAATTAGTGAATAGCAAAACTTAGAAAATATTTAAATCTATTGTAAATATTGTCATGAGTGATAACCTCTAATTCTTGATTTTATACAGGAATTGGTTCATCTTGTATGTTTGTTAAGTGTGGATTCCTTCAAGCCTTGATATATAGTATACTTTTAAAATATAATCTCTACTTCCCAGATTGCAATATTGTTATTGCAATGAACATCCTTGCAAACTTTGAGGAAAGATACAGTTGCATGAGTGAAAGTAGATGAGGGTATCTCAATCTCATTTCTTACTGAAGGCTTAACAAGGAAGGTTGTGTACAAGAATCAGAAACTCATATATTCAGAGACGAGGAAATTCATAAAATAAGGAATGATGAAGCTTTTAGTATCCTGGGGTGTGGGACATATCCCCAGAAAGCAATAAAAAATATATGAAGATTGGACAGGCAAAATAAAATACATATAGGTCTATTACTTGTTTCACAGGTTGCTGCTTTTAATCCTCAATTTTATTTATAAACTTTGGTTTTAGATTGCACTTTTAGATTTACTGTCATTGAAAATTGGCAAGGCTTATATTACAGAGGACATCTGTTAGCATCTAACCTCACACTGTTAATTTAATATAAACCTACAAATTTCAGATATTTTTTAAGACTTTATTTATAATTTTTGAGAGAGGAGAGAGAAAGAGAGAGAGAAAGGAAAGGAGCAGGAACATGAACTTCTGTATGTGCCTTGACCAGCCAACCCCAGGGTTTTGAACCGGCGACCTCAGCATTCCAGGTCGACACTTGATCCACTGTGCCACCACAGGTCAGGCCCAAATTTCAGATTATTTATTATCCTTAAAGGCTGTATACAAACAGGATTGACCTCTCACAATTCAAAATAATGCTGCCCCTTAATCTTTATGCAAATTACCTTGACTGATCATATATCCAAATTTTATTTAAAATTTTAAATAATTTAGATGTATTTATACACTTACTATGGCAAAGGGCAAAGCACATTAATTTCTTCCTTGTTAGTATGCTTTTACTATTATTAGCCTGGGTATACTTAAAATGTAAATAAAATTATTCCCTTTTATACTGAGTTTTATCAGTGTTTAATAGTGTAAATAATCTCATCTAAAAAATTTATTTTTTTAAACAATTATTTATGGGTGCATTTTTGCAGTTATGAGATATTTCGCAACAAGAGATGTTACCTTAACTCAAGAATTCTCTGATGTGAAGCATAAAGAGAGTCTCATATGATCAAGAGAGTCAAATCATATTTACCATTTTTGTACTCCACATATCATCTTGTGACCTCTGGTGTTAGTGGCTCTCAATTTTTTTTTATGTTGATGCACCCATTTTAAAAGACAAAGCAAAAATATTAAGTTGAGACTCAGCAAATAGTAAAAAATTTTTTTCAGCATGTATAAAGTAAACAAATAAGAACTTACTATTAACACATTAATATTTCATATGTATTTTCTTAATAAAAATAAATTTTATATGACATTTATTCTTTGACATATTCATTCAAAGACTATTCACTTAGTTTGAAAAAAAACTTTCAGTAGACATAGAGATTCATTCGTTTATCAAATTAACTTGGAAGAAAGCCATTCATTTGTAAGAGATATTAGAATATCACAGTATTTATTAAATCATCTATTCTCCTTTTAATAAACAAACATTTACTCTTTCCCTACTAGTGTACAATAAAATGTTTAGTTTCCAGGTGTGTGATACCACTGTTATAAGAAAAAATTATTTTTGTCTTTTAATAATTTTATATTTTTCTACTTTATACTAAACATTTACATTTGTTTCTCAGCTGCTATAACAAAGTACCACAAACTGGGTGACTTTAACAACAGAAGCCTATTTTATCACTGTTCTGGAAGCTGAAAGTCCAAGATTCAGGTGATGGAAAGGCCACACTCCTCTTGACAACAAGAGAGATGAATCCCTTCTTGCTTCTTCCTAGTTTCTGGTGGTTTGCCAACAATCTTTGGTGTCATTTTGCTTGCAGCTACCACGTTTCAGTATCAGCTTCTGTCACACGGTGTTCTCCTCACTTGTGTCTTTTTCTCCTCATTTTTTTCTTTTATTAATTTTAATGGGGTGACATTAATACATCAGGGTACATAATTTCAATGAAAACATCTCCAGGTTATCTTATCATTCAATTATGTTGCATACCCATCACCCAAAGTTAAATTGTCCTCTGTCACCTTCTATCTGGTTTACTTTGTGCCCCTCCCCTCCCCCCTCTCCCATCCTCTACTCCCTCCCCCTACCCCGTAAACACCACACTCTTGTCCATGTCTCATAGTCTCACTTTTATGTCCCATCTATGTATAAAATCATGCTGTTCTGTTTTTTTCTGTTTTACCTATTTCACTCCATATAATGTTATCAAGGTCCATTCATTTTGTTATAAATGATCCGATGTCATCATTTCTTATGGCTGAGTAGTATTCCATGGTATATATGTACCAAAGCTTTTTAATCTACTTGTCCTCTGACGGACACTTGGACTGTTTCCAGATCTTTGCTATTGTGAACAATACTGCCACGAACATGGGGGCACATTTCTTCTTTTCGAACAGTCCTATGGTGTTCTTAGGGTATATTCTAAAAGTGAGATAGCTGGGTCAAAAGGTAGTTCGATTTTTAATTTTCTTAATATATTTTATTATTATTAATTCTAATGGGGTGACACCAATAAATCAGGGTACATATGTACAATGAAAACATCTCCAGGTTATCTTATCATTCAATTGTGTTGCATACCCATCACCAAAAGTCAAATTGTCCTCTGTCACCTTCTATCTGGTTTTCCCTGTGTCCCTCCCCTCCTCCCTATCCCACCCTTCCCTCCCTCCTCCCATCCCGTAACCACCACTCTCTTGTCCATGTCTCATATTATCACTTTTATGTCCCACCTATGTATGAAATCATGCTGTTCTCAGTTTTTCATTTTTTCTGATTTACTTATTTCACTCCATATAATGTTATCAAGGTACATCCATTCTGTTATAAATGATCCGATGTCATCATTTCTTATGGCTGAGTAGTATTCCATAGTATATATGTACCATAGCTTTTTAATCCACTCGTTACCTGCAAAAAAATGAAATTAGACCATCAACTTACACCATTCACAAAAACAAACTAAAAAGGGAGAAAAGACTTAAATGTAAGCCGTGAAACTATAAACATCTTAGAAGAAAACATAGGCAGCAAGCTCTCCGACATCTGTAGCAGCAATATATTTGTGGAAAACAGTTTGGAGATTCCTCAGAAAATTAAAAATCGAACTGCCTTTTGACCCGGCTACCCCACTTATAGAAATATACCCTAAGAACACCATAGCACTGTTCGAAAAGAAGAAATGTGCCCCCATGTTCATGGCAGCATTGTTCACAATAGCGAAGATCTGGAACCAGCCCAAGTGTCCGTCAGATTTTTAATTTTTTGAGAAATCTCCATACTATTTTCCACAGTGGCTGCACCAGTCTGCATTCCCACCAGCAGTGCAGAAGGGTTCCCATTACTCCACATCCTTGCAAGCACTTGTTCTGTGTTGTTTTGTTTATGAGCGCCATTCTGACTGGTGTGAGGTGATATCTCATTGTGGTTTTAATTTGCATTTCTCTAATGATTAGTGATGTTGAGCATTTTTTCATATGCCTATTGGCCATCTATATCTCCTCTCTGGAGAAATTTCTATTCATTTTGTTTGGTCATTTTTTGATTGGATTGTTTGTCTTCCTGGTGTTGAGTTTTATAAGTTCTTTATAAATTATGGTTATTAACCCCTAATCAGATGTGCTGTCAAATATGTCCTCCCATTGTGTGGTTTGTCTTTTTATTCTGTTCTTATTGTCTTTAGCTGTGCAAAACCTTTTTAGTTTGATATAGTCCCATTTGTTTATCCTGCCTTTTATTTCATTTGCCCATGGAGATAAATTGGAAAATATATTGCTGCTACAGATATCGGAGATCTTGCTGCCTATGTTTTCTTCTAAGATGCTTATGGTTTCATGGCTTACATTTAAGTCTTTTCTCCATTTTGAGTGTGTTTTTGTGAATGGTGTAAGTTGATGTTCTCCTCATTTTATAAGCATACCAATCATATTGCATAAATTCCACCTCTACATCTTAGTTTGATAACACCACAAAGACCCTATTTACAAATAGGGTCCCACGCATCAGTCCTGGGGATTTAGACTCTCAACAGATCATATAGGAGACATATGTCCATCTATAGCATCTATCCTATGGTCCACAAATTTGTATCCTTCCTCTGTGCACAATACATTCACCTAATCATAATATTCCTAAAAGTCATAATTCATTTTACCATCAACTTTAATTTCACCTAAATATTATCAATTAATAAAAGTCCCAAATGTTTTTACCATAATCATCTATATCAGTTATGGGTGAGACTTCGGGCATAAATTCATCTTTGTCAATAGAAAATAAGTTAAGATGCTTCCAAAATACAATGGTGGAGTACCTACAGGGAAGACATTCTCATTCCTAAGGGGAGAAATTAGAAGGAACAAAAGGAACATGGGTCTCAAACAAGATGATATCTCAAACAAGTTCTATTAGATGCTGGGCCATAGAATAACACTGTGGTTGGACACTCTGTCCTCTAGGATTGCTAGGATGGCAGCTTTGTCATTTAGGCCCATTGAAGGTTGTATTCTTATTATCTTTAGTTCAACCTTGGCTCAGGCTTCTGCATCCATGGCTTTGCCCTCAAAATCATTCTTCCCTCCATGACCCCATCCTTGTCCCTTTCAGTTAAGATAATAGTGTCTCTAGTGTTATAACATTCTCAGAACTTTTTCTTTCTCTTAAGCAATTCATCACAGTCCAAGTGATCAGATTAGAGGGCATTATCCAGACCTTTCCTGGCTGATTGCATTTCTACTGGTTTCAGTTGAGATTGTTGATTGGATCCATTAGTCATACACCTAATCTCTTTACAAACAATTGTCCAGCCACAAGTTAGGTGTTCTCTCCCGAGCATGCTTTGTAAATTGTTGTAATATGGTTAGGCTGAGAACTTTCCAAATCATCAAGTGCTGCTTCCTATTTTTCAATATTTTCCTCAATTTATCTTTCTCCTATCTCATTTTACTATATGGGGAAACCAGGTCGCAATTTTCACACATTGTGAATTTCCTCAGCCAAATATTCAACTTTATTACTTGTAAGTTTTGCTTTTCAATAAAAACTAACACACAAACCAGCCAAGTTCTCTGCCAATAACTTTCTTTCCAGTAGTGTCCAAGAGTATATTTGGAATTGCCTTCTATGATCTGACCTTACCAGAAAGACCTTTAACATCAATATTTCTCCAGTGAACTATTTTAGGCTTTATTTATTTTGCACCTCAAAAATTTTGCAGCTTCTTTGCTCTATCCTATTCCACAGCCAGTTCCACATTTTTTAGGTATTTATAACAGTTTTCTAGTAGACACTTGTATAAATATTTTTAAAAATTCTCCCACATCAATCTTACATTTTAATCTTTCTTAATTTCTTCACCCATTTGCCCTTTACAGTATAAGAATATAGCTACTGTATAATCTATTCAAAATGACCTTAAAAATATCTTAAAATTGATAAAAAATCTTATTCTTAAAAAAAGACCTCCTTACTAAGCATAGTCATATTATTAACAATAGCTACCTTTTATATAATGCTCACAATAAGTTAAATACTAGACTATGGGTTTTACATAATTAAAGTTATCTATTTGATATTAACTCTGTTAAGATGCAGATATCATATCTTGCATTTCAGAGCTGTATTAATTGATTCTCAAGGGTTAGCTTTTGCACAAAGTTATACAGCTATTAATTTTTTAAAACACTGTGCCTTTTGATCTTTTTCTTTAAAAACAATAAAACAAAACAAAACACCCCACCAGTAAACAGCTCTCTACTGCCTCACAAAGAAGGAAAAAAGGCAATGAAATAAAGAAAGAACAGATAACATTATAGAAAGAGTAAGATCATTGAAGAAGTATATCTCAAAGCAATGACAGAGTATAAAATAAAACCAACACCTCCCTGAATCCATCCCAAGAAAAAGATTTGTAACAGGTACTCTCAGTGCTTTACTTATTCAATTTCCAACAATTTACATGTTCACTGGATGGATCTTGCGTTCTTCTTTCTCAATATTTTTGCTCCCAAGAGCCAGTCTTCGAGTCTCATTGTAGAAAGCCTATTCTCTGGTTGCCAGACCCTACACTGTGTTAGGTAAATAGAAGTTGAGTACCTGGAGATTATCCCATCCAGGCTAGCCCTTAGTCAATGATGCCTGACTCTAAAGGTAGTAATGTATAAACTAGCTCTCTCCACAGTCCTAAGGTATAAGGTGGAGGGTCTGTGGGGCTCCTTTCTACATGGGATTGAATTTAAATTACCCTCTGTAGAACTTTCCTTGATAGTGACTATTTGATTGGTGCTCTTTGCTTTCCTGCACCATTTCTTTACTCTTCTTCCAGATTCTTCCTGGAAACACATTTCAATAAATCAGTCTTTTTTGATTTCTCATCTTAAGTTCTGCTTCTGGAGAACCTAACCTAAGACAGTGTGAATGTCTACTTACATAAGGCAAGTGTAAAAAAGAGTGCAGAAAAGAAGACACATGTAATTGATTTTCTTCTCTTGTATTACAACTGGCAAGGTTTACCTTTGTTCCCTTCAGTTCAGATACTATGAAAATAATCATATTGAATGTAACAACCACACAAATTTGATTGTGGGACTACTAATTTTTTTTCTATGAAAAGCATTAATTATATCATTGGAGAACTTACTCTGGGTGGGATTGATTGGCTTAATAAGTGTTAAAATGTGTTAAATCAGAGTAAAATCTTTTTTCAAATCTTAAGACTGCTCACTGATTGGAGTAACAATGTTAAAAAATAGTCATACTTTATAATGTTAAATAATAAGTATAAATGATCACATATAAAATAATGTTGATAATTTTACAGTATTGAGAAAAATGGCAATTTTGTATTTAAACCAAAGTATCTGTGGAAGTCCTGAAATTCTGCCACGAAATTTTCCTTTAAGGAAGAAGTTGTCCAAAACTACAGCAATTAATCCAGGGCGATGCATGTGTGAGATTTTTATTGGAGAAGAAGCATGGCAGTGGTACCAGACTCTAGCTGTTTCCACCTAAGTAAAGGGTGGGCTCCTCTCATGGTGAGTCTTTTTTTTTTTTTTTAATTATTTTTATTTATTCATTTTAGAGAGGAGACACAGAGAGAGAGAGAGAGAGAGAGAGAGAGAGAGAGAGAGAGAGAGAGAAAGGAGGGAGGAGCAGGAAGCATCAACTCCCATATGTGCCTTGACCAGACCAGTGCAGGGTTTTGAACTGGCGACCTCAGTGTTCCCAGGTCGACGCTTTATCCACTGCGCCACCACAGGTCAGGCTCTCATGGTGAATCTTTTCCCTGAGGTTCTCCCCTGACCCAGCTGAGAAATTCTCTAGGTGAACTGCATTCTGAAGCTTGTTGTACTAAAGCCTTTTCCTCTTCTACTTCTTTTTGTAGTTTGTACACTTGCATCTTGCCCTAATGTCTTGCCCTGTCCTCTTGTAGACCCTCTCCCCTTTACCAGTCACAAGTGTTTTCTTTTCAAAATAGTTTGCACTTTTAATTACTTCCCATATCACCATAGCTCTCAGAATATTTATATCCAATTTAGTTGCATCTAACTTTACTTATAGGTCAAGTTCTACATGCAGTCTATTTCCTCCCTCCTGTTAAATTAGAAAACTTAAATGCTCAATTAAATAGCAATAGCAATATGTGGTGGTATTGAATAATTTCATAAATTCAGATTGAACATGGATCCAAAAGTTTTAGTGAGACTTCACACTGATGTGTTTTGTGTATAGCTTTAATAATGGTATATCAATAAGCACATCATAATCAAAAGTTAAAAAATGAAACATTTCAGCTTAAAAGCATTCAGGAATTTCTTCCTAATGTAGTCTTTGGCTACACCTGACTTGTGAAAGTACTTTATCTTTTTCCACTAAAAAATTTGAACGTGATGTTTTAAATGTGCCCTATAACACGTCTTTGAATTCTTTGTCTAAAAAAAATAAAGAAAAGAAAGTGCTGGGAAGTGTCAGACTTTCAGCAATCAAAGTACATTTGGTAAAAAGATACTTTTTTTTAAAGGTTCAGTCTGCCTAAGAAATCTTTTTAACCATTAAAATTCATGATAACTTGACTCTGAAGAAACAGTTTCGGGTGATTTGAGAAAACGAATATATCACTCATAGGCATCATTTTAGCAAGTCACTTAAAATGTTCAAAAACGTGTTTGCTGGTATCATCAATGTCAGAAGGAAATGATCATCTCATCTTTCATGTCATAACTTAGGACAACACTTTCACTGTTGTCGGATAGCTTACGTAAATATATTTTCCTTAACTAAAGGGTATTTTTAAAAATAAAATGATTTTTCTAACTCTAAATCTTGTGTATATTTACAAAAATTTATTTTTTAAACAAGTTTTTAAAGAAATAGAGAGCAAATATCTGACCAGACATTTCTTTAAGGATTAGTATTCTCTTATATCTACTTTTTCCTACATTAACCATAATTTATGATTTTCTATCTCTTGAAATTACCAAAAAATTTTTGCTATTGTTGGGTGTTATGAGGAAAAAAATTCCAAATCAGCTGTATAATGGGATAACAAATGTACATTTCTTAGTTTAATAAGAATAAGGGCCTGACCGGTTGGCTCAGTGGTAGAGTATTAGCCCAGCATGTAGATGATCAGGGTTTGATTCCTGGTCAGGGCACACAGGAGAAGCAACCATCTCCCATCTGCTTCTCCACCCCTTTTTCTTCTCTTTCTCTCGCTCTCTCACTCTCTCTTTACCTCCCACAGCCATGGCTCAGTTGGTTTGAGCACATCAGCTCTAGGTGCTAGGGACAACTACATGAAGCTTCTGCCTCAGGTGCTGGAAATAGCTCAGTTGCAAGCATGGCTCTAAATGGACAGAGTATTGACCTTTGACAGGGTTTCTGGGTGAATTTGGTTGGGGAGTATATGAAAGTCTGTCTCTATCTCTCTTCCTCTCATTTGAATAATAATAATAATAATAATAATAAAACTATGTTCTTGGTAGATGAATGTTAGTTTTTGTAATTATGGGTGAATATTATATTTACACAATTAAAATATTGAAAGTTTTGTTATATATTTTTATGTTGGCAATATTTTCCAGAGGGATAAAATTTTATGTTAAGCCTTTTTATTCCTATCATAGAAAACAATAATAATTATAGCATATGCTAACACTTAGTGTCTTTACAATTCTTAAAATTCTACATTTGTTGATAATAGGATAATTTTAATGAGTTAAAATTTTTATAAACAGTTTAATTGTGAAAGTTATTTAAATTCATAATTGATAAGAAGAAGGTTCTGACTAGTAGCTCAGTTGGTTAGAACATCATCCTGTAATACCAAGGCTGTCAGTTCAATCCCCAGTCACAGCACATAAAATAAGCAACCAATAAATGCACAACTGGTATATATTTAGGTGATCAAATATAATCAATTTGTTTAAAAAAATTGTTATACAATAATGTACAATATATTGCCAACTAGTATAAAAACTTTAATTAGCACATATTAAACTCATTTATTTTAGGTCCAATATTTTATATTTTATCAGTTACTTACCATTTATTCAGTACTATACCATTTTAACTAAGTTTATCATATATTGATTTTACTTTTCAACACATGCTCTATTGTACTTCTAAAAATTTTTCTTTGGTACCAGTTCATAAATTTGTGAAAATACTAAAATCTTTTCATGCAGACATCCAAAATATTTTTAAGTAATAAATCTAATTATTAAGCACTTGCTAAGTTTTAAATCATACACATTCCAAATTGCAAATAATATGTGTTTTGTTATTATATTTTTGTCATTGTAATTATGTTGTTGATTACATTTTCAATAAATTTTTTCTAAGTATAATAACAGATGGTTTTATTTTTATTTATTTACTTATTTTTAATTCAGTGAGAAGAGGGGTGGCAGGGATACAGACTCCTGCATGTACCCCAACTGGGATCCATCCCACAAGCCCATTAGGTAATGATGCTTTGTCCATCTTGGACATTGCTTTGTTACTCAGCAACCAGGCTCTTCTTATCACCTGAAGCAGAGGCCATGGAGCCATCGTCAGTGCCTTGGGCCAACTTGCTTCATTTGAGCCATGGCTGCAAGAGGGGAAGAAAGAGAGAGAGAGAGAAGCAAGAAGGGGAGTGGTGGAGAAACAGATGGGCACTTCTCCTGTGTTCCCTGACCAGGAATAAAACCCATGACATCCACACACTGGGCCAATGTTTTACCACTGAGCCAATGAACCAGGGCCTCTGATAGTTCTAAAAACAAATCTAAATCTTTACTTTTCTTTTAATTAGTCATAAAAGTTACTCAGGAAATCACTGTTAAAATTCAGGTTAACATCCATTATTAGGAGAAAAACAAACTTTTGTTACATAGATGAGAGAACAAATACAAATAAGATCAACTGAAGAAACAATGAGAAACCTCAAAAGAAGTATAAAAATATAATGTAATTCAAATAATGAGCCACATAGAAGAATAAAAATAAAACCTTCCTTATTGTTTAAATTACCTGAGCAATAGAGCATGGAATATATAACAAAATTATACAGCCTTGAAGACAAAATCTATTACATTAAAATAAAGCTACCACATAAAGAAAAATATGTTTGAAACATTCAAGTTATTTACAAACTCTAATAGAGTTTAAAAGAAAAAACATAAATTTAAGTGATCAAAAGAAATAGAGAGGAGAAGAAAGAGGAGGAGAGAGAGGGAGAGGGAGAAGGAGGAGAAGGAGAAGGAACAAGCCACAATACAAATCCAAGAGATAGGACATATACATAATTAAGTAATAAAAAGATATTTGGGGACAACTTATTAAGACTATTAAGTACCAAGTTGAATTCAAAATGATTACTGGATCACCCAATAATCATAAATAAAATAAAGTACTTGAAAAAGACCAACGCCTGTATATAAGTAGATTAAGATAAATTTATTTTTCAAAAATTCTGCAACTATACTTTATAAAAAATACATTGAAAAATGAGAAAAAATGGAGAAAAGAGAAGGAGGGGGTGGGGGATGGGCGGGGTACAAAGAAAACCAGATAGAAGGTAACGGAAGACAATTTGACTTTGGGTGATGGGTATGCAACATATTCAAATCTCAAAATAACCTGGAGATGTTTTCTCTGAACCTATGTACCATAATTGATCTATGTTACCCCATTAAAATTAATTAAAAGAATGAGAAAAATGTTTCTGGCTTTTAGTTTCAAGGGTACAGGGCTTAGATGTCCCCAACTCATCCTAACAATAAATAAGAAGCTGAACAGAACTTAAAATCAACTCTTCCTGGATCCTGAAGAGAGAGAAGAAGACAGGGTAAACCACTGCCTTTAAAACAATAAAACCAAGCCCTGACCTGTTGGTTCAGCGGTAGAACATTGGTCCAGCATGTGGCTGTCCAAGGTTTGATTCCAAACCAGGGCACACAGGAGAAGTGCTCATCTGCTTTTCCACTCTTCCCCCCCTCCTTTCTCCCTATTTTTATCTTCCCCTCCCACAGCCGAGGCTCCACTGGAGCAAAGTTGGCCTGGGTGCTGAGGTTGGCTCCAGGCCTCTACCTCAGGAGGTAGTTAGAATGGCTTCATTCTAATGCTCTGTTGCATTCTAAGCTATTAGAATGCAACAGAGCAATGCCCCAAATGGGCAGAGTGTCACCCCTTAGTGGTCATGTCAGGTGGATCCCAGTCGGGTGCATATGGGAGTCTCTTTTTCTGCCTCTCTGCTTCTCACTTCAGAAAAATAAATAAATAGATAAGAGAAACCAGTGGAGAAATACCCCTGTAGAGCAGAGTCCCAGGTGGAAATGTTGCAGGAATCGGGGCTAGTGGTATCAAAACCTAAACTATTCTTTGTGAATTGCCAGAGGCTCTCTGTGGACCATTCTAAGAGTTAGAACCTCTAGGAGACCCAGTTAGAATACAACAAAATACCTCAGCAAACCTATTTGAATGGATAAAATAAAATCTTAAGAAAAGAACTGACAATAATACTAACTGCTAGCAAAGATGCAGAGCAACAAGGACTCTCATTCACTGCTGTTGGGAATAAAAAATAATACAGTTCACTTATTTGGAAGAAAATTGGTAATCTTAACATAGTCTTACCATATGGTCCAGGAATAGTGATTTTAAGTATTTACCCAACTGATTTGAAAATTTATATTCACACCAAAATATGCATGAGAACAAAGCAAATAAGAAGTCATCCAATAGGTGAATGAATAACTATGCTATATTTACACAATGGAATATTTTCAACAATAAAAATAAATGAGTTATAAAACATGCATACACATGAATGGACCCTAAACAAATATTGGTAAGTAAAAGAAAGGCGATATGATTTTAATTATGAGACAATTTGAAAGTGTCAAAGCTATAAATACAGTAAACCAATTAGTGGATCAGTGGTAAGTTATCACAAGTGATTGAGATATAAATAAGATGAAATATATAAAGTACAAGGAACTTTTTAAGTTGGTGAAAGTATTTTATATGATACCATAATGGTGGATACATAGCATTATGCATTTGTCAAAACCCAAAGAAATTTATTGTTCAGGAAGTAAACCTTAACGTATATTTAAAAATATATATTTTAAAAATTCTTATAAAATTTTGGAAATTTAAGAAAAATGCAAGCTGTGATAGAGGATCTAACTGTATTATGAATATAAGCAACAACTTTACTAAAGCATATTTAGAGAAATAGTGCTAACATATAATATTAGAATGTTTGTAATACTAAAGGCAAACTGATGTGCATATATGCACTGTATTTTAACTTATAAAGTTTCCACAGAAAGAATGGAGATTAATACTTCTAATGCAGCTATAAATGTGCACTAAATTGGAAGATGAAGTAACTGAAGATGGTTGGTGGTAGCCAGTTTTCTCACTCTTGGAGAGTTGGAATTTATGCAAGGGGAGGAGTTACAATGATCCATGTTGTGATGGAATAAAGTTGGAGACATCACTATGAACTCGTGCTTAGCATAACAAAGGTACAGATAATGACATCAAAATATTTATAAATCTATGTATGCCCACAGGCTCATTTTTATACACATATATTGCATTGCTTTCTTAGCTGAGAATCTCTGAAAGTAAAGACAACCAGTAGCAATAAGCACACATAACACTCAGATGTGAGGTTCTAATACCATTCTTCAATAAAAGTAGTCAGATTTCCTTGAAGAAGTAGATGAATCTAGGACTGGGTTTTGTAATATACAGGATGAGGCTGGAGAACCATGTAGTGTCAGAAAACAAAGAGCTAGAAAAGGAAAAAGAAAAGTACAGAAGACAAACACCATGGAGGTGGAGGTATGTCAGAGAGACACAACTGCCAAACAAAACAAATTTCCAATGGCTAAAACTGTAAAAACTTGAACAAGAAAATACATAAAGTAGTATTGGATTAAGAAAACTTAGCTTCTTACAAAGTCTGTAAGAATGCTTAACCCTCTTATCATCTCCTCTTCCACAGCTATTTGCATTGCTGCTTTTGCATTCTCGGAGGCAGAGACCATAACAACACACAGATAATAGTAATAAAATTTTAACAATTAGTTGTCATGAAAGATTCATTGATTGAAATATGAAAAAAAATCTTTCAGAGGACAATTTGTGCATGAGACCGGTGTATAAATAATGGGTATTAGTTATATTAGCCTACAATCATGTGGTCAATTAATTTGGTGCTTGCTGAGGTTTCTTATATTATATTTAATATAACAGAGAATCGATCTTATTATTTTTAAGACACCACTAATAAATTCACATAGTTTAACATTACTTTTAAGACAACTATAAATGATGGATTTCTGCAAAGTTTAGAGAAGATAATTTTCAAAATTATCCTACACCATTTCAGTTTTATTTAGAATATTAATATTTCAAAAAAAGAAATAAAATATGGCAGCTTTAGTCTCAATAATAAAATGCAGAAACATGTTAGAAAAGTAATGTTGCCTCCAGTGTGGGAATATATATTTTTGAAGACAGTTTTGCTGTGCACAAAATACAGTTTAAATCCAGCGCACACAGGAGACAGCAGTTGGCATATGCTCTTCAGTTTGACAACTTCACTTCAGTTTTATACAGCTCAGCACATCTTTATTAATCCATCAACCACTGTTACTGCTCAGAACAGGAGGAGCCATGCGTAGGTATTTGTTAGAGCTGCAGTAGTTAACTCGAAAGGTTCTAAAAAATGTAGACTGTTGAAGTAGAATACATTTTGTGATGTCCTTTTCTTCTTCTCCCACTCCAGCCAAATGGTAATTCGAAAAATAACTTGTTAACACAGTTTCATTTTTTAATTTAAATAGCAAAAGAAATATTCCCTAGGTAATAAATACATATAAGATACTTCAAAATTTGCAAAAATATATGCATTTTTCATTTAAAAAATATGTGTTTTCTTAAAAATTCTGGTGTGTATCTTTATTGCACAGATTATTTTTCTTTCTTTGTTTTCTTTTTTTGGTTTCAGGCAGAGGCTTTTGTTTGACATCTTCTCTATTTGAAAACATTCACCAAAACCGCTCTTCTGTTGTTGAAAATCATATTACTTTCTTTTGAAAATGATATATTAAGTTATAATTAAGATAATTTCAGATAGAAGCTTGGATTCATTGTATTATTTTTAGAAATCTTAGAGAACACTGTAAAATATATGACTGTCTAACCACTATGCTGCAGATCTGAAACTAATCCAAAATCATATTAACTATAAAAACTATAATTTTAAAGAAAATCTCAATCGTGCAGTATAACTCCTTAGAGGTTGCATTATCATGGAATGAAAATCATTATGCATTCATTGTTTTGTCACACAGATGTTTGAAATAATTGGCATATTGTCACAATCTATGGTGGCAGAACTTGGACTTGATGATCATTAATAGAAGTTATTACACTACATTGATGATACTATTATAACTACCTTCTTAGAGGAAGACACTCAAGAAAGGCTAAGTAAGTACCTTAGTCAACCCTATGACAAATGGAGACTTTAGATAAATTCAATGTCCAACCCAATTAATAAAATCTCTGGGAATTAGTTGGTCTTGAGTAAGTAGAGACCATCCTCAAATTGTGAGTAATATGTAATTATCCTGCACAGACATTGTCAATAATCAAGAAACTCATAGGCTACCTGTTTTTGATGTTTTACCAGAAAGAAATCTGAATTTAAATGGGGCAAACACAAATATTAAATAATTTATAGAATGGTGATACAGACAGTCCCACTAGGACCTTCTGGTCTAAAATCTCAGATAGTATTCCAAGCATCTGCATTCATAATATATGCAGATGAGATTTTTTGTGTGTGTGTTTGTGTGTGTGTGTGTGTGTGTGTGTGTGTGTGTGTGTGACAGAGACAGAGAGAAGGACAGATAGGGACAGACAGACAGGAAGGGAGAGAGATGAGAAGCATCAATTCTTCATTGTGCCACCTTAGTTGTACATTGATTGTTTTCTCATATGTGTCTTGACTGGGGAGCTACAGCAGACTGAGTGGCCTCTTGCTCAAGCCAGCGAACTTGCGCTCAAGCTGATAACCTTGGGGTTTTGAACCTGGGTCCTCTGCGTCCCAGTCTGACGCTCTATCCACTGCGCCACCTCCTGTTCAAGTGATAATGAGAATTTGTTTTTAAATATAACGCTATGGGTATGCAACACAATTGAATGATAAGATAATCTGGAGATGTTTTCATTGTACATATGTACCCTGATTTATTGGTGTCACCCCATTAAAATTAATAATAATAATTAAAAAAATAAAATAAAATAAATATAACGCTATGTTTGGATTTTGAACTTGTAATTGGCCATTTGAAAGATAATTGCTACTTTATTATTGGGCATTGGTCAAAACAGTCCACACTTCTGAAGAGCATCAGATAATTCTGAGCACTGATGTACCCAATCATATCTTGGGTAATGTCAAAAGAACATTAAGATAGTTATGGAGCAACACAGCAAAGCTCACAGTTTATGTGGAAATGGTGTATTCAAGATCATGTTAAAGAATGAATTTCAGTGAGTAGTACAATGCATACACACATAAGAAGGTTGTGTCACTGCCCATAATACCAACCACCCAGCCTTCCAAATACACTACCTTTTGCTATTGTGTGGTCAGAATTTAATGAACTCTCTGCTATCCAAGACAAAATAGCATTCCTGGTTCACAGATCAGAGTGTCCAGATTAAAGACCAGGTTTGTTCTTTTGCAATAGGCTCAATTTTGACTGTATTCAATAAAACTTGATGGAAGAATGTTAAGGCAAATCTGTGCATTGGGCAGAGATACAGGCTCTTTATTTAATAATGCAATAAAATTAGGCTCCCATTTTTAGGGGATCATTTGAATTTTTACAGACTCTTGGGCTTTAGCCAATGGATTTGTTATATTATCATATAAATAAGCCTTGATGATTAGACAAAAAAGAACCCAATATATGATATTCATTTAAAGAAAAAAGTTTGGATAAAGAGAAAATAAAGTGAAATATTGGGATATGCTTAAAAGTCAATTAAAAAGTAGAAAAAGAAAAATAATCCACTTCCCAGCTCAAAAAACAATTGGAATTTTAAGGCTGAAATCTGAATCCAATTCTTTATCAGTTCTTAACATTCATGAATTAGTTTGACATAATGTGTTCAGGCTATGCTCCATGGTAACGGACATAAGTTTTCTCTTGGACTAAATGATATGATTAATATAAAGCATACACCCAATGTCAAAAGAAGTAAAATAATGTGAAAACAAAGCAGGGTATTTTTCCTAGGCTTTTCACAGTTTTCATTACTTTTTATTTATTTATTTATTTTTTTTACAGGGACAAAGAGAGAGAGTCAGAAAGAGGGATAGATAGGGACAGACAGACAGAAACAGAGAGAGATGAGAAGCATCAATCATTAGTTTTTTGTTAACATTGCGATACCATAGTTGTTCATTGATTGCTTTCTCACACGTGCCTGGACCGCGGGCCTTCAGCAGACCGAGCCACCCCTTACTGGAGCCAGTGATGTTGGGTACGAGCTGGCAAGCTTTTGCTCAAGCCAGATGGGCCCGCGCTCAAGCTGGCGACCTCGGGTCTCTAACCTGGTCTTCTGCATCTCAGTCCGGTACTCTATCCACTGCACCACCGCCTGGTCAGGCTTATTACTTTCTTAAATAAGATATGATTTACTCTTTCATGATCTATTGTTTACTGCCTGTCACTTCTCATTGGAATATAAGATTCATGAAAACAAGAATCTATTCTTACTTCATTGATTTATATTAAAACCTTTTGATATTGACAAAATAGGTGAACAAAGTTATTAAATTAATGAATGTGTTAAAAGTCTGTTATGAATCTGTCTCAAGTTACTATGGACCATTTACAAATAAAACCATAAGTATTCTGGATGAGGTTAAGTAGTTGTGCTTGTATGACTTGTAGAAGTAAAGAAGGGAAAGAAAAAAGAGAGTAGAAGAGAAAAAGAAGTAGCAACTTATGGGAACAAAAAGAAAAGAGACAAGAAAAGAGTATAAGATTAATTCATCTTTAAAGCTCTTTTATTTCTTATTTTTATGATCCTTGGTTTTTTATCTTTATGGATTCCTAATGAATTCTCTAAAAGACACCAGTACATAACTACACTAAACAACATACTTCTCAACCACTTAAAAGTTAGGTTCACACACGCACCAACACACACATTCCTTATGAAAAGAATGAGTTCCTTGAAATCTACCATAAAATATTTTCCTAGTTCAATATTAATGGGAATAATATTAATAATGTCATTTTAACCGCAAACAAAGCTGTTCTTATTTTTCATTAAAATGAGTACCACTCATTGACATTTCAAATTTTTTTTAATTTGATGCTTTTGATGATAGTTTTCTCATTTCCAATAAAAACTATGAAAATAAAATTGAAAATGTTAGAGATATTTTAGTAACACATAGCTTCTAATCTAGAATAGTTATAATTAGAGTTGACTGTGTCTTCCCTTTAACTTGCAGAAACAATAAATGTTAATGAGGCACTTTTATTTTTGTGTCTGGAGCTGTTCACATGCAAAAATCATTAAAAATGTACCTGCTAACATCTGTAATGCCCACAACACTTACACAAGGGTTCAAAACATTACTCTTAATGATGTGCAAAAATATTTTATGTTGACAAAATATATACTTGTAACTCTAATTCATCACTTCTTATAAAAAGTTAATAAAAAGATTCTAAGGTTGGTATAAAATACAACACAAAAGAATCTAATTAATGTAAGAGCTTTGTAAGAATAACTAAAAGAATAAGATCACATGGTGAAGGATATTTAATACTTTAGTTGATTTTTATTATCTATTCAGCAGTAAATAATGAGACCTTGTGTTTTCTTTTTCCTGAATGTGTTTTTAATGTTAAGGAATTCATATTATAAAGGTTTATCTAGTATAAATGTGTTGGATCTATTAAAATGAAGCAAAACAACTCAGGCAGAATAATAAAGATTAAGATGAGTGGCAATAAAGTTCATAGTGCCATGGGGACAAAAAGAATGACTAAAATAAGTGTAATAAACCAAAACATTCATAATGTGAATGACTTCTCTTCTATCCATGTGTGGTAGAGAGAATAATTGATACAGAAAAATGTCCTCATTCTAATCTTCTGAAGTTTTCATTGTTGGTTCTTATGGCAATAAATAAATAAACAAATAAATAAGGATGAGGATGGTAATTAGATTGCTAAACAGCTGATAAACAGCTGAGTTTATAATGAGATTATCTGTAAATATTCAATTTGTTCAATGTACTTTTATTTTTATTTCCAATTGAAAGGAGGGCAAATAGAGAGACAGACTTCTGCACGCACTCCAACCAGGATGCACTGTAAGAGGCCAATGCTCTGCCCATCTGGGGCCATGCTTGCAACTGAACTATTTTTAGTACATGAAGCAGAGGCTTCACAGAGCCATCCTCAGTGCCCTGAACTGATGCGCTTGAACCAGTCAAGCCACAGCTGCAGGAGAGGAAGAGAGAGAGAGAGAAAGAGAGAGAGAGAGAGAGAGAGAGAGAGAGGAGGGGGAGCGGGAGGAAGAGGGGTGGAGAAGCAGATGGTCACTTATCTTCTGTGCCCTAATTGCAATTGAACTTGGGACATCTACATGCTGGGTCAATGCTCTACCATTGAGCCAACCAGCCAGGGCCAGTTCAATGTACTTTTAAGGGTCCTTTAAATTGAAAAAGGGGAACAGAAGAGGTAAGAATGAATAGACGTGATAAGAAATCAAGCTAGCTTTGGTTTTGAAGATAGATGAATAGAGTCTTAAACCAAGGAATGTGGGAACCTATACAAGATAGAAAGCACAATACATATTCTCCTTTTGGGCCTCCAGAAAGAACACATCTATATTAAGGTCTTGACATTAGCCCAATGAGACAGTTTTGGACTTTTGACCCTCAGAAACTATTTAATCATAAATTTATTGCTTTAATCTATACTTTTATGGTAAGTTTTCCATCGCCTATAGAAAACTACATCATTCAAAGCTAGGATTCTTTTCTGTATTGTCTTTTTTCAAGCATTTGGGCTTAAATAAGTCATACATCTTTTATTATTTCTCTTAATTCCCACCCCTTATTATCAATGCTATACAAATCCTGTAATTAATCTACATCATTTCTGTAGTAAGTAATCTGAATTCAGGTCACAATTACTTCATTTCTAAAGAGTTTTCTAAGTAGTGATTTATTAATTTATTCATCTGAACTGAATTCCTTGGGTACTCCACACTTCCAAAACTCTCTTCAAGAAGTTGCTAGAGTACTCTCTCTTCGTTTGTATTCTATCCCTGCCTATTTAAAAGATAAAGTGAATTTTATTAGTTACACATATGATTTGAAATACTCAGCCCAGCACTCAGAGTCTCTGTAATTCATAACTTTCCAGAAGACTCTCAAATTCATATCTCCTGTTGCAAATGCTCTAAATGATTCCATCCAATTGTCTATAAATTTTTCTCATGAATATGATGAGACATTACAGCATAATTATATCATCTTATATGGCAGAGGGATTTTGAAGAAGTAATTAACATCCTTAACCAGTTGACTTTGAATGTGTTCAAAATGGACATGATCCTAGGTGAGGCCTTAAAAAATGTCAGAGAAAATTTAAGTGAGTTTTTAGGGAGCAGCCTGCTTTGCTATGTGGAGAGGGACATGTTGCAGAAATGGATAGACATTTTTAGGAGCTCAGAACAATCTCACTTGACAGCTAGCAAGAAGGCACAGCTCTCAGTCCTACTTCGAAAGTAATTTAATTCTGTCAACCAGTAAAAATTGAAAATGACGTTGAGCTTCAGATGACATCACAGCCCTGGCTTACACTTTGATTTCAGCATGAATACATCTTGAAGAGAGGGTTCAGTGGAAATGTACTAGGTGCATAGAAACTATGAGATAATAAATAAATGTTGTTTTAAGTTGTTAAATTGGTGATAATTTGACATGCAACAATAGAAAATTATACACTCATAGTGTTCTGCCAGAAATACTCTTTTATTTCCTTCTTTCTCTTTGTCCAACTACCCATTGCACAGACCAAAAAGAAACACTGATTGGAGCTATGATAGAAATCACTACCACTGCATCCTTCAAGACTTTCATAGTACCATTAATCAGCAATCCCGCCAGGAATGTGATATTGCTTTTGGTTTACTGGTTTTCTATCTAAAGGCAGTTCTAATGGCTCCTGCTGGGCCCTTCCTCCTAAGAGCCCTCACTACACAGGTCAGGGAGCCAATGCTGGGATTCTGCCAGTTTCTGAGAATGTATATGCCAGTTATGCATTTTGAAACTGGAGAAATAACCAACAGATAGGTTTGGGAACCCACATAACCTACTGTGAAATTAACCTGAGTTAAAACTCTACTGATCACCTGATCTCCTTACTCTTTTATCTGACTGGTAAATCACAGTAATATTTCCAATTTCTTCGAATAGTGATCAGTTCAGAGTATGCATCTAGCAATCCCAAGAAAAACTGTTGTTTTTTTCTATAGCAAAGCTACCCTAGCAAACAGATATAGGTTTCTCTGAGGAACGTTGAGAAAAACATTAATGGTTTTAATTTTTGGCTCTGTACTGAAGTCCCTCCCCTAAAGGACCAAGTCACCACTTTATGCAAGAAATTTTAGGTATGTAAACAAGCTTAAGTCTGGAAATTAATTGAGGGAGCATGACTATTGAATTTGATGATTCCAATTAGATTTCTATTTACTTGAACTAAAACTCTTTCACTTATATAAGTCATCTAAGAATTATTATCCTGCTCACCTATTTTTCTCCTACAAATGCCATGATTAACTAGCTGGGTTCATGGGTTTCTGCAAGTCAGACTATTCTGACTCCTGCTTTGATTCTGCTTCCTGTTCATTACAGTAACAATGTCCACCTTGTCTATTGCAATTAAGTGCTTGCAATGAAGAGCTGCCACTCGACCCCTACCACCTTGGCATCTAATTATTCTCGTTACATTTAAGAATTCAGTAAAGTGGCATCAGTTTTCACTGTCATTTCTGACTTTCTGGGCCTTCCCCCACACACGTGTTTCTCACAGCTGTGTTCCCCGGGTGGGTGAACAGGACTTATACAGCAAGTCCATGCTAAATTCCCAGTCTCCCTGAGCTTTTGGATACCTTCTTGAACAGCATACCACAGTGGTTACTGCATTTCAGTATAACTTAGCGTAGGCTACTTTTTGGTCTATGTTTCAGCACATTAGAAAGACAAGCGGTTAGAAACTTTTGAACACTCTGAGCTACAACACTGAATTCAGAATCTCTTCTCAGTGGATGTATGTCAATTAGTTTGGTTAGATTCAAATTTATGATCCTTCCATCATTATCCTACAGTCTTAATAGCCACTGCCACACCTAATTCTAGGATTTCTGTCTGCGTAAGTTGAAAATTTTATGCAGTTCTCTTGGAGTGTAGTACACTTACTCTTTGGTCCCACTTTACCTTTTGTGCCCTATTGGAACTTGAGTCTAGGTATAAGTCTAGAAGCAAAGTGGGGTAGAATCGGTGGGTGCTGATAAGAGTCAAAAGTGTCTTAAAATCTAACTACCTAAAAAGAGGCCATTTCACGTTCCTTGGCCGAGCCACAATAACCTACTCAGAGAAGAACTTGGTAGACTTTGTAGGTTTCGTGTCCCCAGCTAAACCAGGGTCTGCTCATATGTCCCCAATACAATTTTTAGGAAGCTATTCCTTCCCAGTCAATAAAAGCACTTTTTACAACAGACAGCCTGCAAGGCTGGAAATTTAATTTGTTTTGTAATTCAACCACTCACAGAATAAAATTCTAGGTTTTTTTTTTTTTTTGAAATTCTAGGTTTTGTTTTAGAAATCTTATCTCTATAGATACAGAAGATAAAGGTTTCCAGATACAGTCATTCATGCGAGAATTTGGAACTGAAAGCTCATCCTTTTTAATTTCTTTTATATTAAAAAGGTTATTTTTGTGCTTTGCCCAGCACAGTTAGAAGCAAACAGCCATTTTCATTAAAGTCATTAATTTGACAAAAATGTTCTAAGATAGGAAACACATGGTCACTCAAAACCTTGCCTCTTCTAAGCATTTCATTAAGAGTATCCAACAGTGAAAATTTGTGTATCCCTGTTGCCACATCAAGTCATGGGTAATCAGTACTCTCTTTACCATTATAAATAATTAGTGCTTTTAGTTAGAACCAGATAGATGAAGCAATTCTATAAATCACAGTATTCATAAAATTCACCCTTACATCTCTGTTCCTATAGAACCATACTCTCAATATCAATATCTGTAATAATCAATTTCTCCAGAGAAACAAAATATTTATTTATTTATTTATTTATTTATTTATTTATTTATGGAAATTGGCTCACACATATATGGAGGCTAGCGAGCCCCAAATATGCACAGAAGTCTGGGAGGTTAAAAACTCAAGCAAGAATTGATTCCATTTTTGAGTTCAAAACCCATAAACAATCCATTAAGCTAGAAATGTAGGCAGAGTTTCTGGAAACTTCAGTTTTCCTTTTAAGGCCTTTACATGATTAAATAAGGTCTATTATTTTGTTATTAAGGTAATTTCCTCTATTCAAAGTCAACTGAATGTGGATGTTAATAATATCTACAAAAATATCTTCATATTACTATGTAGACTAGCGTATGACTAAGGTCTATGACTTTGGCATCACACGCTAGCAAAGCTGGCACATAAAATGTAATCATTACTTTCAGCTGGAACATTGTTAAATACAACTGTCTTTATTTTTCTTCTCAGTTCATAACAATATAAAATACAATGACTGCTAATAGAGTTTGATGCCACTGACTTTATCCTTGCTGAGGTGCTAACAATATGATCAACATTATTTTTGTGCCAGAAATGCAAATGCCAACATAACGAAAAAGACAAATGATACCTTAGTATCTTTATAAAGATAGTTTTAACATGACGGACCTTCTAAATTGGTTGGATAAGGCCAGAGAGGTACACAGAACTACTTTGAGAATCCTTGTTCTAGGAAATTATTATTACCTTATTTGTAAAAGTTTGGTTATCGGCTTTTATTACACAGTTAAAATTGAGATGATCTTCATACTTTCTTTCCTTAAAGCACTATATCGTATTTATTTCATGACAGTTTCCCAGGATAGTAACTGGAAACAACGTTGAAAAGGCATCACATCCAATATTACGTGTGTATATAATCATGTAATCTGTTCTATTGCTTTTCTGTTTTGTTTTTATTTTATTAAGTGAACGATGTCATTTTTTTTAGTTTACTGGTTTAATTTAGAATTTTGATTTTGCATTTCATCAAAAAAATGATCAATTATTCAACAGAAATATTATCAGGAACTATTGTGCTAATATATTATTTTTAAATATTTAAGTGAAAACTAAATGGCTTATATTATGTATCAAAGTGAGATTCCACACTTTATTTTTAAATTAATATGCTAGGCTCTAAGTAGTATTTTGAAATATTAATGGAATTCATTAACAATAAGTAAATGAACTCATAGCTCATTAGTAAAAAATAATTCTTAGAAATCACAAGTTATAGTTTAAGTAGAAATGCTTCCCAAAGTAATCCTTTAAATAAATGTAATTTATTTTAAGATTCATTTTGGACTCAGAGTAACAAGTCACTAAAACAATGAACTAATAATTGTACATATATATATAATGCTTTTTGTTCTCTGTTTTAATTGACTTAGAAATATTCTTCTTCTAATGTAAAGAAAAGAATTTTACTTATATGGATAACATAATATAAGGTATGGTTGCTGTTTATGTCTTCCAGGCACTTGTTCAACTGTCTCCTCTAAATTTAAGATAATTCACTAAATATTAACCAGGTTTCACAATACTCTTGACTTTATACGCTTTTTATTTTTAGTCAGTGCTGAAATTAATAACATGTGTCCTGAAATGTGCTTTTCTACAATAAAGTCATGCTGTTTTAGAATACTTTTAATAAAGCAAAATCTTTCTTATAATATTTTATCACAATTTTGATATTTTCTTAAAATATTTTATTACAATTTTGATAAAGTATAATTATTTATTAGTATTTTAATACATTTTAAAGAACAGTGTAAGTTAAATTGGTCTGTCTCATTATTATTTAAAATTTTATTATTATGTTTTGAGATATGATAACTCAATACCTAATATTAACTTATTTTAATATTTGGTTTAATGGTTGATATAGTTAAACAGTATAAATCATAAAGCTATATAGGTACACACAAAAAATAACATATTTGGTGTGTTAATTAAATCATGGTGAGGTTTTTTTCCTAATTAATGCTCCAATTAGAAAGAAATTTTCATTTTTTAGAGTGGGTAACTTATTTTTCATAATGCCTGTCTTAGTCTGCTAGGGTTGTTATAACAGAAACCATTGAGAGAGATCTTATAAACTAATAAAATTTTATTTCTTACAGCTCTGGAGACTGGAAAGTCCAAAATCAAGGCTCTGGCAGATTTTGTTCACGAGGGGATCTGTTTCCTGGTTCCCTGACAGCCATGTTTTTCTTGTAACTTCACAAGGCGGAGGAGGTGAAGGAGTTCTCTGAGGTCCTTTTATAAAAGCATAAATCTCATTCATAAAAGCACCACCCTCGGCCCTGAGCAGTTGGATTAGTAGTAGAGCGTGTGGAAGTCCAGGGTTTGATTTCTAGTCAGGGCAGACAGGAGAAGCGTCCATCTGTTTATCCACCCTTCACCCTCTTCTGTCTACCTCTCTTTTCCCCTCCCACAGGCCAGGCTCCATTGAGCAAAGCTGTCCCAGGGTGTTGAGGACAGCTCCATGGCTTCCACCTCAGGTGCTAGAATGTACACAGATGGGCAGAGCATCACCTCTGATGGGCATGCGGGGTGGATCCTGGTCCAGCGCATGCGGGAGTCTGTCTGACTGCCTCCCTGCTTCTAACTTCAGAAAAAAACTTTCACAAACACGGGGGGGGGGGGGGGGGGAAAAGCACCACCCTCATAACCTAATCATTTCTCAAAGAAAACCCACTTATAAATACCATCACATTGTAGATTAGGTTTCTTTTTATTCTGTTTTTTTTAAAATTAATTTATTGGGGCCATTGGTTAATAAGATCATATTAGTTTCAAGTGTACATTTCTATGATACATAATCTATATATTGCATTGGTAAGTTTCAACATAATTTTTCAAGGATATAAACTTTCAATTTATAATGATGTTTAATGTTAACAGAGTATACGTTTAACTGTCCTCGTTTTTTTTTTAATATTTTTGTGAGATGCTGATATCAGTGAGGTACAAAATTTTGGCAAAAACAATAACAAATATTTAAAGATCCATTTTGAATGCATTTTTAAGTCAATATTAACTTTTGATTTTATTTATATAAGTAGATTAAAATATATTTATATTTTAAATTGTGTTAGTCATAATACATTTTCTTGTGTCTTCTCATTAGGCGATCTCCACTGTATTTTCTTTTCCATTTTTTTAATTTAAAAATTGTTTTTTGTATTTTTCTGAAGTGAGACTCAGGGAGACAGAGATACAGACTCGCACATGCACCGATCCAGGATCCACCAGCATGCCCACCAGAGGGCGATGCTCTGCCCATCTGGGTTTTTTTCCCCTTGTGGAGAGAGCCATTCTAGTGCCTGAGGCGGAGGCCATGGAGCTGTCCTCAGTGCTCGGGGCCAACTTTGCTCCAGTGGAGCCTTGGCTGTGGGACGGGAAGAGAGAAATAGAGAGGAAGGAGAGGGGGAAGGGTGGAAAAACAGATGGGCGCTTCTCCTGTGTGCCCTGGCCAGTAATGTATCTCAGGACTTCTACATGCTGAGCTGATGCTCTACCGCTGAGCCAAGCAGCCAAACTATATTTTCTTTTTAGATAGTCACAGTTTGCTCTGAAAGTAGGTGGTGCTTACTTGACTTTAGGGAGTGTGAACTCCTATTTTACAGGGGATAAGCCATAACTTTTCAGTAATAGTTTGGCAATTTCATTATTTTTTTTTTTTTTACTGGTCTTAAGTTAGATATGTGACCAATTATAACTCATAATGAGATATAAGTCTTCTTTTGCTTGTTTCTCCTGATTCAAAAGTATAAATAAATACAAAGATAAATATAGATAAAGAGATAAGATTTTTTATTTAAGTTAAAAAAGTAAAGTAAAACTAATTTTAGTTCAGGGATAGTGAATTGAGCACACATCTTTTTGAATTTTCTAAATTGAATACATTCTCAATTAAATAGCAAATAAAAAGTATATCTCCAAGGAAAAACATAACAGTAAAAAAAAAATAATGGCAAAAATGGTTTGGAAATGGAAAACAGAATAAGATTTTACTAATTTTTCAGTCTCAGAAAAGTCAAATTCTAAACTAAAAATGATAAAAACTGAGAAGGATTTCAATATTCGTAACAGAACACTTATATGTTCCAGAAATTAATGACATTTTGAATATATGGAAATAAAAGTCAAGAGAATTACTGGGGAGAAACAATGATTCATTAGAAATCTGTTTAATAAGGAGTTAAACCCCCAAATGTGTTGTTATTGTGTCCCTCGTGCACAATGACAAAAAATAAGAAAATCTATTATACTTTGGATAATATAAAAAAATAAAAACAAGGCTCTTGATTAGAAGAGTAGTATTTCAAAACAATTAAGAAACCAGATATTATTTCTCTTAGGAACTTGATCAACCCCTGAGAAAAGTTGCAATGATACATACAACAAACACTTCCCAACAAAACCACCAACCTGATCAAATGAAATAAGATATGCAGAACTGAAGATCCCAGAAGGCAACAGGTATACAGAGAAACCCAATTAGAGCAGAATGAATAGCAGAACGATCTGTGAAAAAAGAAAATGTAGCACCATCTTTTGGACTTGAATATGATTTTAGATAATTATAACAGAGAATTGTGTGAGCGAATTAAGAATAATTATTAAAGTATGTATGGTTGTTTGCACTCCTTAAATATCAATTCCCATTATTGTTCTATAGTAATAAAATCCTGCTTTTAGCTTAATGTAGGGTTCTGTGAGGCATATGTTGTTATTACTCTCTCTAGAACGTATGTGTGGCTATATTACCAAGTGTTTGAAAATAAGATTCACATAGTGGAACTTTTGGAAAAGTCATTAAATGAGGAGTCGGCCATTTTCTCTGTCTCTTTCTCTCTCTCTGCCTTTTTCTTGCTGAAATAGAGATATGATGAGTGGATATTTTGAATTAGAAGATGACTTTGTAAATGTAGGCTTCAAATAGAGGAATAATATCATTAAAAGATCCAGTGTCCTAACACTATAGACCCATATACCAGTCTTGGATGACCTAACTCTAGATCAGTGGTTCTTAACCTTTTTTAAGGTACCGAACCCACCAATTTCATATGCGCATTCACCGAACCCTTCTTTAGTGATAAATAAAATATGATTTTTATTCCAAATTCAAGACATAGGTATACGTTTTTTCACTGGTGCACAAAATGAGCCATGCATGAACATCCCCTTGCTCAAAGAACAAAACCAACAAAGTTCATGAGCTCACAACAAATTCCGGTATTATTTTATTCTGGCCTCCGCAGCAGAGGCTTCTCCAAACCCCTGAGATCGACTCATCGAACCCCTAGGGTTCGATAAAACCCAGGTTAAGAACCACTGCTCTAGATTTATAAATGGAAGACAAATAAACTTCTCGTGGTTTAAACTACTAGGGTACTATCATATTACAATACAATTTTATTACTGGAATGTTGCATGACACATAAAAGAACCTAAAATATTTGATATTGGCTTAGTGCAAGTAGGCAAAGAGTCGAACCCAAGAAATCAGATACTGCACGCTGAAGAGCTGGTGCTTTTGATATGTCCACAAAATACAATGAACATTTTTCTACTTTCTAGCACAACCAATGTTCCAGGATCATTTTGTATTTTCCTTTATCCAGCTCTAGAATAAATGATTTAAACAATTAATCTTGATTTTATTTAATGAAAGATGCCATATTGAAAGCAAGACCATGGCTCTCAAAATGCTCATTGCTATGTGGGGTTATTGTCTTCAGATTCTATTAGTGGACCGATCTGGAAAAGATATGTATATACTCACAAACATTTATATACTTCTGCGTATATCTCTTCTACCCATCTATCTATAATGCAGTAGTAATAATATTTTTAATTTAAGACTTCAGATTTTATTCAAACATTTTTTTGGTTGTGTTTTAAATACCATTTCTGGCAGTGAGAAACAACTTGAATTATATATAGCACATTAAATTATTTTGCTCAATTAATTTATATATTTGTTTAATGAAAACAATCTCCCTTATCAAATATCTCCCTGCCCCCACTTTTCCCATCATTGCACGTGTTTGGAATCAGCGAGGCCAGGGTTTTTTAATTCTTTGCATTTAAAGAAGTTATTTTGAATACTTCTTTGGCTGTTCACACAACACTTACTAAAACACTGAAATATACATTTTATATAAATGGCTTGAGTTTTCATGATAGTATTTTAAAATATTTATGTAAGTCTAAAGCAAATATATAAAAATAATATGTGCAGTTATTGTTCTTTTTAAATTAATGACATATAACAAATATAATCATAAGTGCAGCTAATATTAACAGAGTTTTGTACATCCTAGATCTTATATTAATCACTTTATTTTTGTTCTTTCACAGAATTATCATATATATTTTTAAATGAGAACCATTTAGTCATCTTGAATATAGATAAGTTTTCCATATTTTTATAATAGAATCATTACACTTAAAATTAACCTATACTTTATGTCTTCACACCATATTCTTATCAGTGCAGTATCATCATCAAAAAATTTATGGTTTTCTCAGCTTTAAAGAATAAAATGGCAATAAACAACTACATATCAATAATAACCTTAAATGTAAATAAATTAAATGATCCAATCAAAAGACATAGGGTAGCTGAGAGGATAAAGAAACAGGACCCATACATATGCTGTCTACAAGAGACACACCTTAAAACAAAAGACGCACGTAGACTGAAGGTAAAAGGATGGAAAATAATATTTCATGCAAATGGAAATGAAAAAAAGCAGGGGTAGCAGTACTTATATCTGACAAAATGGACTTTAAAACAAAGGCTGTAATAAGAGATAAAGAAGGACACTACATAATGATAAAGGGAACAATTCAACAGGAAGATATAACTATTATAAATATCTACGCACCAAATATAGGAGCCCAGACATACATAAAGCAGACTTTGATGGATATACAGGGCAAAATTAACAGCAATACTATCATAGTAGGGCATTTCAATACCCCACTAACAACACTGGATAGATCCTCAAGAAAGAAAATTAATAAAGAAACAGCAGACTTAAAGGATACACTAGATCAACTTGATTTAATAGATATCTTCAGAACTTTTCACCCTAATGCAGTAGAATATACATTCTTCTCAAGCGCTCATGGTACATTTTCTAGGATAGACCACATGTTAGGACACAAAAATGGTCTCAATAAATTTAAGAAGATTGAAATCATATCAAGCATTTTCTCTGATCACAATGCCATAAAACTAGAAATTAACCACAAAAGAAAAACTGAAAAATACTCAAACACTTGGAAACTAAATAGCATGATATTAAATAATAAATGGATTAACAATGAGATCAAAGAAGAAATAAAAAAGTTTCTAGAAACAAATGATAATGAGCATACATCGACTCAAAATTTATGGGACACAGCAAAAGCAGTTCTGAGAGGAAGTTCATTGCACTACAGGTATATCATAAGAAGCTAGAAAAAGATCAAATAAGCAACCTGACCCTGCAGCTAAAAGAACTAGAAAAACAACAGCAAATAAAACCCAGGACAAGTAGAAGGAAGGAAATAATAAAGATCAGAGCAGAAATAAATGACATAGAGGCTAAAGAAACAATACAGAGGATCAGTGAAACAAGAAGCTGGACTCACCAAGAAAAAAAGAGAGAGGACTCAAATAAATAAAATTAGAAAGGATACTGGAGAGATAAAAACTGACACAGCAAAAATACAAAGCATTGTAAGAAAATACTATGAAGAACTCTATGCCAAAATATTAGACAACCTAGGTGAAATGGACAAATTTCTTGAATCATATAACCTTCCAAAAATCAATCTAAAGAATCAGAACACCAAAACAGACCAATTACAACAAATAAGATTAAAACAGTTATCAAAAAACTCCCAAAAAAGAAAAGTCCTGGGCCTGATCGCTTCACAAGTGAATTCTATCAAAAATTCAAAAAAGAACTAACTCCTATCCTCTTCAAGTTATTTCAAAAAATTCAAGAGGAAGGAAGACTTCCAAACTCCTTTTATGAGGCGAGCATAATTCTGATCCCAAAACCGGGCAAAGACAACACAAAGAAAGAAAATTATAGGCCTATATTACTGATGAATTTAGATGGTAAAATTCTCAACAAAATATTAGCCAACCGGATCCAGCAATATATGAAAAAAAATCATACACCATGATCAAGTGGAATTTATTCTGGAGAGGCAAGGCTGGTTCAATATTCGCAAATCAATCAATGTGATTTATCACATAAACAAAAGGAAGGACAAAAATCACATGATAATTTCAATAGATGCAGAAAAGGCATTTGATAAAATCCAGCACCCATTTATGCTCAAAACTCTCAGTTAAGTGGGAATACAGGGAACATTCCTTAACATGATAAAGGCCATCTATGACAAACCCACAGCAAACAACATAGTAAATGGACAAAAATTAAAAGCAATCCCCTTAAGATCAGGAACCAGGCAGGGGTGCCCCCTTTCACCACTCTTATTCAACATAGTTCTGGAAGTCCTAGCTACAGCAATCAGACAAGAAGGAGAAATAAAAGGCATCCAAATTGGAAAAGAAGAAGTAAAACTGTCATTATTTGTAGATGATATGATATTGTATATAGAAAACCCTAAAGTCTCAGTCAAAAAATTACTGAACCTGATAAATGAATTCAGCAAGGTGGAAGGATATAAAATTAATACTCAGAAATCAGAGGCATTTTTATATACCAACAATGAACTGTCAGCAAAAGAAATTAAGGAAACAATCCCCTTCAGTCTTGCAGCCAAAAATATAATGTACCTAGGAGTAAATTTAACCAAGGAGGTTAAGGACTTGTACTCGGAAAATTATAAAACATTGATAAAAAAAATCAAGGAAGATACAAACAAGTGGAAGCATATACCGTGCTCATGACTAGGAAGAATAAACATCATTAAAATGTTTATATTACCCAAGGCATTTTATAAACCAATGCAATACCAATTAAAATACCAATGACATACTTCAAAAATATAGAACACATATTCCACAAATTTATATAGAACCAAAAAAGAAAATGAATAGCCTCAGCAATTTTAAAAAGAAAAAATAAAGTAGGAGGTATCACTCTTCCAGATACCAAGGTTTACTACAAGGCCATTATACTCAAGACAGCCTGGTACTGCCATGAGAATAGGTGCATAGATCAATGGAACAGAACAGAGAACCCAGAAATAAACCCACAGCTTTATGGACAACTGATATTTGACAAAAGAGGAAAGAACATACAATGGAGTAAAGACAGCCTTTTTAACAAATGGTGTTTGGAAAATTGGACATCTACCTGCAAAAAAATGAAACTAGACCATCAACTTACACCATTCACAAAAACAAACTCAAAATGGATAAAAGACTTAAATGTAAGCCGTGAAACCATAAGCATCTTAGAAGAATACATGGCAGCAAGCTCTCCGACATCTGTAGCAGCAATATATTTGCCGATTTATTTCCACGGGCAAATGAAATAAAAGGCAAGATAAACAAATGGGACTATATCAAACTAAAAAGTTTTTCACAACTAAAGACAGTAAGAACAGAATAAAAGGACAAACCACACAATGGGAGAACATATTTGACAGCACATCTGATAAGGGGTTAATAACCAAAATTTATAAAGAACTTATAAAATTCAATGCCAGGAAGACAAACAATCCAATCAAAAAATGGGCAAAAGTAATGAATAGAAATTTCTCCAAAGAGGACTTACTGATGGCCAATAGGCATATGAAAAAATGCTCAATATCACTAATCATTAGAGAAATGCAAATTAAAATGACAATGAGATATCACCTCACACCAGTCAGAATGGCACTCATCAGCAAAACAACATAGAACAAGTGCTGGCGAGGATGTGGAGAAAAGGGAACCCTTCTGCACTGCTGGTGGGAATGCAGACTGGTGCAGCCACTGTGGAAAGCAGTTTGGATATTCCTCAAAAAATTAAAAGTCGAACTGCCTTTTGACCCAGCTATCCCACTTATAGGAATATACCCTAAGAACAACATAGCACTGTTTGAAAAGAAGAAATGCGCCCCCATGTTCGTGGCAGCATTGTTCACAATTGCGAAGATCTGGAAACAGCCCAAGTGTCCGTCAGAAGACGAGTGGATTAAAAAGCTTTGGTACATTTATACTATGGAATACTACTCGGCCATAAGAAATGATGACATTGGATCATTTACAACAAAATAGATGGACCTTGATAACAGTATACGTAGTGAAATTAGTAAATCAGAAAAAAAAAACAACTGAGAACATCATGATTTCATACATAGGTGGGACATAAAATGAGACTATGAGACATGGACAAGAGAGTGGTGGTTACGGGATAGGGGGAGGGTGGGGTGGGTAGGATAGGGAGGAAGTAGGGGCATAGGGAAAACCAGATAGAAGGTGACAGAGGACAATTTGACTTTGGGTGACAGGTATGTAACACAATTGAATGATGGGATAATATGGAGATGTTTTCTATGTTCATATGTACCCTGATTATTGGTGTCTCCCCATTAAAATTAATAATAATAAAAAAAATTTATGGCTTTCTAATAAGTCAATGTGCAATGCATAGTAATCATAAATCTTTTTATAGTAAATGAAGCCAAATGATGAGTATAGTAATTCATTTATTCATTCATGCATTTATCCATTTATTTGTTAAAGAATTATTCATTAACATTTGTCAGTCACCATCTTATGCACTGAAAATTAGAACGTAAGAGTTGAATCATCTCTGTCTTCATGAAGATTATAAACTATTTAAATTTTAACATACATTAAAGTTTTAAAATAAATAGAATTTCTGAATATTTAGACATAGAATGAAGGTAACAGAATTACAGAAATGATATTCTCAGGACCTCTAAAATTACATTACATTGAAAATGTAATACTTGATACTTACCTATACCTATATTAACAATTTAATATCATTGGAAGCTTTCTGAGCTTTCTACTTCTGTGGCAATACTTGAAATAACCAGAATTTTCTGCTTTCTTATATCCACTCAACTATTTGTTGTGTGGGTATAAGGAGCAGACTTATAGGTACTGAGGATATAAAACTGAAGAATACAAAATTTCAATCCATAAAAAAGTTATTGTGTAGAATAAGATGGGGAGAAAAATTACACAAAAATATTTTAAATTCTAACATTACAAATGCTATCGTTTATAAACTTTATAACCCATTTGTAAAAGTAGAGAAAATAAAAATTATGAAGATTAGTAAATTCTATTAAAACTAAAGATGTAACTTTAAAAATATAATGTCCCTTGGAGACTTTTATGTCAAGTAACTTCCTATAATGTCGTTGTCAGGACTGCATTTCTGTTTGTTTTATTAAATGCTTCAGAGATAGTGAAGTAAATCTAGAAAGAAAAATAAAGAGGAAACATTTTTATTTTTAATAAGCATTTAAAAATATCTCATTGGCCTGTAGACCCTAATAATGTTTCCTGTCAGGCTTAACTTTTGTTTATATGATAAAATGACAGAGCAATCTGTTAGCTTTTCTCAAAATTTTTATCTTTTGTGTAATTTTATTAGTGCTATGCAATTACTTATGTATAGAAACACAAGGGAAGGAAATGAAAACTGATAGCCATGTAATTCCAGGTATTGATTCAGGTGCCTGAATTTATTTTCCATATCTTTAAAGACACACTTAAATTTGTGTTATTTTTGTAGTTATAAATAATATACTTAGAATAATGTAGTGAAATATAAAATCATTATTCCATATTTAATTTATTAATTGCAAATACTAAAATGAGCTTACTATATTGCACCCCAATATCCAAGTCAGTTAAAACTTTGTTTCCACTTCCTATCTGACCTGATTTTATACATGTCCTACCTTATAGCCAGACTGGATAGCTGTTGTTTGACTGAACACGTTCTGTCCAAATGTATTTACCACTTTGTAATTCTACTACTGAAAGGTCTTCAACAGTAAATATAGATGACAAATTTAGGTAACTAATATCATTAATTCTTTCATGACTTACTCAAATTACCTGGTATTATTTGTTCTTTTGGATTTTTTTCCAGGTATTTATTAGGCATAAAAAACATCTACATATTTACTGACAAAAAAACAAACAAACAAACAAAAAAACCCAAAATACCACATTTACGGATTTTTTTGGGTCAAGAATGAGGACAAAACACAATGTATATAAGACTCAAAGATGACTATGTTGTGATTGTTGATTTAAGTACCAACGTGTTAGCAATTCATGTGGCTGGGGCTGTTTCATACATGTTGTCTTGGGGATAATCAACCCTTACATTGCATCTCAGGGCTCCAAGAGTGGTTGTGGAAGCTTCGGTGTGTCTGCTTCCTTTCACGTTATGCAGTAGTGTTTGGCTGCAAGTATTATTTAAGGCCCATCAAGATTCAAAGAGCAGGCTGTAGCATCTTAACTTCTAGATGATAGAAGGGTCAAAAAACTTGGAGGCCATTTTAAAAAATCACACAGACCCCTTTATTCTTTATTACATGTGAACAACCATATAACTATATATATAATCTGAGCTTTTGTTTTACTTGTGGTTGTTTTCTCTGATCTCTCTACCTAGAGTAAAACAATTTGAAAGCAAAATTATTTTACTACCTCCCTAATCTTTAAGTAGCTATTACCACAATATCCATAGTATTTCTGGTTTATGAAACCTGTAGTCTAGTGATGGTGACTAATATTCAAATAAACCAAAAATATTTATTGATAAGAATTGAAAATTAAACATAAGGTCTTTAAACAATTTAGTTAGGATAAATTTTGTGTAATTTATTTTTGAAAGAAAAATTATATTTCATAACAACTCTATAAATGAATATTTGTGCCATATAACTAAAAGTTTTGAAGTTGCACATATAAATGTCTTATTCATTACAAGCACAGAAGCTGAAAATCATTTTAAATGCTGAAGTTATTTTAACATATTAATTGAGGTTTTAGAAAATTATATATATATTTATTTATTTTAATGGGGTGATACCAATAAATCAGGGTACATATGTTCAAAGAAAACATCTCCAGGTTATCTTATCATTCAATTATGTGGCATACCCATCACCCAAAGTTAAATTGTTCTCTGTCACCTTCTATCTGGTTTTCCCTGTGCCCCTTCCCTCGCCCCTAGCCCACCCTCTCCTCCCTCCCTGCACCCCGTAACCACCACATTCTTGTCCATGTCTCATAGTCTCGCTTTTATGTCCCACCTTTGTATGAAATCATGCTATTCTCAGTTTTTTTCTGTTTTACTTATTTCACTGCGTATAATGTTATCAAGGTCCATCCATTTTGTTGTAAATGATCCAATGTCATCATTTCTTATGGCTGAGTAGTATTCCATAGTATATATGTACCAAAGCTTTTTAATCGACTTGTTCCCTGATGGACACTTGGGTTGTTTTCAGATCTTCGCTATTGTGAACAATGCTGCCACGAACATGGGGGCACATTTCTTCTTTTCGAACAGTGCTATGGTGTTCTTAGGGTATATTCCTAAAACTGTGATAGCTGGGTCAAAAGGCAGTTTGATTTTTAATTTTTTGAGGAACCTCCAAACTGTTTTTCCACAGTGACTGCACCAGTCTGCATTCCCACCAGCAGTGCAGGAGGGTTCCCTTTTCTCCACATCCTCGCCAGCACTTATTCTGTGTTGTTTTGCTGATGAGTGTTATTCTGACTGCTGTGAGGTGATATCTCATTGTGGTTTTAATTTGTATTTCTCTAATGATTAGTGATGTTGAGCATTTTTTCATATGCCTATTGGCCATCTGTATGTCCTCTTTGGAGAAATTTCTATTCATTTCTTTTGCCTGTTTTTTGATTGGATTGTTTGTCTTTCTGGTATTAAGTTTTATAAGTTCTTTATAAATTTTGGTTATTAACCCCTTATCAGACGTGCTGTCAAATATGTTCTCCCATTGTGTGGTTTATCTTTTTATTCTCTTCTTATTGTCTTTAGCTGTGCAAAAACATTTTTCGTTTGATATAGTCCCATTTGTTTATCTTGCCTTTTATTTCATTTGCCCGTGGAGATAAATCGGCAAATATATTGCTGCTACAGATGTCGGAGAGCTTGCTGCCTATGTTTTCTTCTAAGATGCTTATGGTTTCACAGCTTACATTTAAGTCTTTTATCCATTTTGACTTTGTTCTTGTGAGTGGTGTAAGTTGATGGTCTAGTTTCATTTTTTTGCAGGTAGATGACCAATTATCCCAACACCATTTGTTAAAGAGGTTGTTTTTACTTCATTGTATGTTCTTTCCTTCTTTGTCAAATATCAGTTGTCCATAAAGGTGTGGGTTTATTTCTGGGTTCTCTGTTCTGTTCCATTGATCTATGTGCCTGTTCTTATGGCAGTACCAGGCTGTCTTGAGTACAATGGCCTTGTAGTAAACCTTGGTATCCGGAAGAGTGATACTTTCTGCTTTATTTTTTCTTTTTAAGATTGCTGATGCTGTTTGTGTTCTTTATTGGTTCCATATTAATTTTTTGGAATATGTGTTCTATATCTTTAAAGTATGTCATTTGAATTTTAGAAAATTATATTTTAAAGTTTATTTCTACTTAGCATGAATAAATATTTAAAAATTAATGAATTTTACAATGATATTGTTAAACAATACATGTTTTGAAATCACAATTAGTTTATCTTCTTTGAGCAAATGAAATCATTGCATATCAACTCATTTCTTTATCAAGTTTACCTTGAAGTCTTGGCTTTTTTTGTTATTATAATCTACTATGGTAAACTAGATTATTATTTTATCATATGCATTGAATGAGTGCAAAAACTAAGAACTTTTTTTCTAATACATACTTAAATTATTGGCAGACAGCTTTTGTATGTGTGTCATGGTATTTAAGTTAAACTGGGCCAACATCACACACACAAATAAATGTGATATTTTCATATGCAATGCATATACATCAATATTCAATGATTTAAAATAATCGACATTATTTTTGTCAATATAAAAATAAACCTTAGTGCTAATTTTGTATTTGTTTAAACAATATTTAAAATTTGCTCTTAATGATCTTGTAGCCAATTCATCTTGAAATATGATATTTTCTGAGATGTATAAATCAGTCTCTAATAACCATCAGAATATATTTTTACTTGATAGATCAAAAACAATTTTTGACTAAAGGTAACTCATAAGTAAAAGTTCTGAGTAGGTAAAACAATTTAATCTAGATCTTGACACATGTATTTTATAATTGCTTAAATGACTCAGTGAGTGTGGCTTTTGAGGTAGTGCCACAGCTCAGCAAGCAAGAAGGTGATGATAAATAAAATTAATAAAGAGAACAGTGGATGCCTCATCATTTATCTCTACCGCTTTACTAAAGAGTATAGTGCAAACATTCTCTGGCAGTGCATTTACAATGATGTGAATGTGAATCCTGTTTATGAACTGTCTGATCTCTTTCTCTTTCTCTTTTTTTTTAAGAGACAGAGAGAGAGTCAGAGAGAGGGATAGATAGGGACAAGCAGACAGGAGCGGAGAGAGATGAGAAGCATCAATCATCAGTTTTTTGTTGTGACACCTTAGTTGTTCATTGATTGCTTTCTCATATGTGCCTTGACCATGGGTCTTCAGCAGACCAAGTAACCCCTTGCTCGAGCCAGCAACCTTCGGTCTACACTGGTGAGCTTTACTCAAACCAGATGGACCCGTGCTCAAGCTGGCAACCTCAAGGCCTCAAACCTGTGTATTCCACATCCCAGTCCGACACTCGAACCACTGTGCCACTGCCTGGTTAGGCTGATCTCTCTTACTTGAGAAAAAGATAATAAAATCTGTGAGTATATGACAACATGATTCTGAAGCTATGATTCACGGAACAATTCTATTGTCCTTGAACCTAACCCAGTTATAGCTTATCTTTAGTTTGCTTTATAATATATATATTTGCTTGTTCTGTTTTAAGAGAAGTTCTGTGTGTTTAAAGTGCAAATTTACATTAAGAAAAACAGATAGAATTTATATACTAAATAAAAGTAAAATATATGTTCTGGATTCAGGTACGTGTTCTACCTTGTACTTTGCATCAGTATTAAAGGAAATTGGTACAGAGTCATTTTACACTTTGAGCCTCAGAAATTCAATATCATATTGCTTTTGGAATATAAAATAATCTGTAACTAATAATAAGGTTATAAAATTTTTAAAGGCTTACATCTCTCAAAATTTTCTGTGGGAAAAGACTTAAAAATTTGATAGTGCAAGACGTGAGTGTTAAACTGCCTTTGGAAAAAGTAACAAATTCTGGATTATGTATGATTGGAGTACAACACTATGTGTAGTGTGGACTATTGGAAACAACTAGTGCTTCCTGAGGAAAAAGAATGATAATTCTACTTCACATGGGGATGGTACATTATATGAAAAAGAATTATTTGCAAGTTCCTTGAATGACAAGATCACGAATGCAAAGGTGACCTTAGTGCTCAGGATCTACACAGCAGCCTCATGGCAAATTAACTCCTCCAAGGCAGTGCTTTTTAGCATAGGTCTGTTAAAAGTTGGGGTAGGTAGTTGAGAACCACATTTCTCTTCTCGTATCTAGAATTAACTCAAGTTTTTCTAATGTGAAAGTTGTTGAAATTTTTGTGAGTACTGTCTAAAAATATAAAAACTAAATATAAAAACCACCATTACATATTTTTATTTTTTATTGTACTTATGAAATGACATTAATTATTAAAATTATATTGGTTTCAGGTGTACAATTCTAAAATACATTATCTGTATATTGTTCTGTGTGCTCACCACCCCAACACTATTACTTTTATATTATGAAAAGAATGTATTAAATAAAAAGACAGTTTATAATACTTGAAAATTAAGAGAAATAAATGAATAAATATAATTATTAAATTACTAACTCACATTAAAAGTATGTGATTCCACAAAAAACATTAAACAACGATATTAAATGCATTGAATTATTTAAGCTGTAGTGCGTGATAAAATAAAATGTCATAATAATAAATATTATTTATTTTATTGTATGTGTTATTATGTAATTAAACAATAAATATACTGAGTTTGAACTACTTACATATTATATATATATATATATATATATATATATATATATATATATATATATAAATATTACATTATTGTTATCCTAGAAGAGTATTTCTCCGGGAGAATTTTGTACTTATCTTTTATGGTTTCAAAATATAGCATTCAGCATTCAGTAAGAGTCAACTCTATATCATCATAACTTTTAGGGCATTGAGGTCTTTAAGCAGCAATTAGAGGTCAGATTCAAGTTATAAGCTAAAGATATGTCATGACAAACAATTAAGATGAAGTGAGTTATGGTAAAAGGTTGCAGAAGAAATAACACAGAGAATACATTAAAAGTCACCAACATCCAGATAGAACCAAAGAAATAAAACATGAATCTTGGGAATCGCGGTTAAAAAATTTAAATTTTCATTTGTTTGATGTTAATCAATGCTAGCTTGTAATAAATTGGTCACCCACTTCAGTGTGTGTGCATGTATTTCTTATGTAGTCTAAAATCAGTTTCAATTGTCTCTGGTAAATATTTCATTGCAGTGAATGCCTTTATTCTATTGATTGATATAATAAGTTGTTTGCTCAAGAAATCTTCCTTTCAGGTCACAAACATACAAGATTCAAACATGTGACTTGATTAGATTAGTGAACATCTCAGAGATGCAGAACTTAAGTTATTTTTAATCATTTAATGGTACATGGTACTTACCAATTCTCATTCTTTACATTCTCAGTCTTTTAACTTCTATCAGATTTAATGCCTAGTTGTTTTTAATGGAGATAAAAATTGAAATTAGTTGGTATTATATTTATAATTATGATTTAGATATTTTTAAACATAATAGAAAACACTTAAATCATACAATAGGGTTCATTAACTTAGCTAGACTTAGGTAGGATTCATAATTATCCAACTTCTGTTGATTGCTCTTTGTTCTTTGCCCTTACAGTATATATTTGTATTAATTGAAATGCATAGTAGTGAAATAGCCTCCACGGAAAATAATTTAAATCAGTCCCATAAATTGTGTTCCGACATACAGAGGCACATGTAACAGTTAGTGCAGACTAAAGGATCCGACAATAAGCCAAAAAACAAAGACAGCGTAAGAACCCTTGAATTACATTTTCTTAGAAAAACAAAGTTCTTACCAATAGCTTCAAAAATCGAACCTGGGAGTCAGGAGACAGCAAGTCTCATGGCAGAACCTAATTTTAACAACAGCAAGGTAGAAGGTATGGTTTAATATTAAGTCAACAGAATAATGACATTTGTTTCAAATTGCACCTTGGTTTTCCAGAGCTTAGTAATGGAAGTGGAATCAGGGAACCATTCATATTTATTTAAGGCTGCATGTAAGACTATCTCTTAGACACAAAATAATAGAACAAAAGTCCTTACTTTCTTTTGCCATATAAGGAGGCAACAAGGTAAACATATCTTGGAAATAGTATGATCGTGTTGCCGTCTGAAATTTTGGTGATGTTTGGGGCATTTGGAAAAATTATGTATAGAAATTTTATATAGTTTAGTTTGATCAGAAAAAAAATGGTAATATTTAAAATGACATAGTAGGACTGATTGTTTTTAGAAAACCTGGTATCTTTTATAATCTTAGCTAAGAAATTATATCATTGAAACAGTGAATTCTTTCAAAACCTATATTCAAAACCTCATAACTTCAGAATTAAATCTGTCATTCTTGTCTATGTCTGATGATGAGAAAATATGGAACTAACCAAGCAATTTTCAGCAAATATTATGCCTGTAATATATGTAGTGATACCCAACATTTCAGATTTCAATACAGACTGCCAACCATACCATTCTCAAAAGCCTTCTTAATCTTTCTTTTGAATATGTGGTTTTTATCTGTTTAGGCTGAAATGAAACAACAGATTTTCTTTCATATTGATATCTCATTTTGTTAAATTGCTAAAATTAATTTGCATATGTGTTGAGTACTTGAAACTGATTTGAATCCTCATTCTTCTGCCATGGTGCAAATTAAATTTTAACTTGGAGTCAGTCTTTTTTCTTAGTCTTAGTTTTGGGTGCATAGACTTTGTCATGAGATCCATAGGGGGAGTGTAGTAAATCTTGTTCTCTAAGTTAAAAATTTACACTATAACATTTCCACCAAGATATCCATAATTATCTCTAGTCACTGATTCACAGAAAATCTTGTGGAGATCCTCTTTATTCCCATCTTTAGTTCTAGGTTTTGAAGCTACTCCAACCACTATCTTGCCCCAAATGGCTATATTTGAATCATTGTAATTCCTATTCCATGCTAACAAATAGAAAACACTGTTTAAATTAGCTCAGTCTACCTACACACATTATGCAGACAATTTTCTGTTAGAGTGTTTGTACCCATTATGTCCAGGATCTACCCAGTCATGTAAAATCATATTTGTCTGAAATTTCTTAGTGCTATAAAAGTTGATTCATACCATCTTTCTTTCAGATTTCATTCTTTCAGGTTTTCCCACAGAATTTATTTGATATCTGAAGCTCAGAGATTCTTTTTAATTTTGGAGTTAAGCGGGGAAGAAAGTGTTGTTTTCATTTATTCTGTACTCTGATGAAACTTTATCTCTGCTATGACTCCTTTACATTCTTTCAGGTCACTTGGTTAGAAAATTAAAATTCAAAAATGAACTACCATTTTCTATGCTTTATTCTAAGACATATTTTTCCTGAGGCTAGCATTGAAAGACCTAGATGATTTAATAGAAATAAGGCAGGGGGTAATAAAAAATTACATTTCAAAAACATAATCTTGAGTCACATGTAATGCATATGAATATTAATACAGAAGAGAAAAATAAAAAAGAAGTAAATAATTCTTGGAATAATTGTAAAAATGAATAGTAGAGAATTTCTAAATAAAATTTAAAACCCTTAGAAAACTGAGATGGAATAGGGATATAAAGAATGGGTTGTTATAGATAGTTTAAAGAAAAAATTCACAAAGAAATATCCTAAATTAATGAAGACAACTTACTGACCAAAAATATTGTTACTGTTGTTTGCCAGTTATATATTGGACACTATGTTGATACCTTGGAATCACAATGGCAGCAAGACACAATTTTTTTTCCCAAGGAGTTCAAAGACCAGTGGTAAATAAAAGGAAGTAAAGTATCAAATACCATGCTTTATGGTAAGTATAAATGTAAATATAAACCAATTTAAAAGTTATTCTCAAAGAATTAATGTAATAGTTGGTGATGGTGATGAGGAGTATGTGTGTACTTGTGTGTGTGACAGTTTCTAAGTTGAATAAAACTTGTGTTGAATCTTGAAAAGAGACAAGAAGGCATGTAAACAGAGAATGTGAAATTTTACAAATCCGCATGCAATCTGTATATAGGCCATCTTAGAAGAGGACTGGCTGGCAAAAAAATTTTCTTTCTCCCATTCTCTCTCTCTCTTTATTATACATATCTCTTTATATATAATAGATATATATTATAATAATAACTAATAAGAATAAACTGTGCTGTGTATAATCACAACTATAAACTTACTTTTGCCCCACCTTGTATATATGTAAATATATATACAATTATTATTCATATATAATTATTATATTTAATGTTCTGTAGGATGCAATTAATTAATTTTTTTAAAAAAAACTAACATAACATATAGGCATTTCTTATTGGAGTTATCAGCTTGGATTTACTTCCTTATTTATACCTGGTGATAGTGAAAAATATGTCAAGAGGAACAACAAAGATTGGTTGAGGTGTGAGAGAATTCACTCTCCTTCTACCATTTTTTTACTATACTTATTATGCATCATGAGCTAGGATATTTGGAAAGGTAAACAATTCTTTATTTTTACTCTTACAGTGCCCATGCTCACAATATAATGGGAGATTAGAGAGTGTTAAACTGCCAATTATATAATACAAAATTAGTAGATGAGAATAAAATACTGAACAAATTTGAGGAAAAAACTATTTCACTGAGATAGTTCTCAAAGTTTTAACACAGGAATCTATACTTGAGTTTGTAGTTTGTGAATAGAAAATAAATAGTCAAAGAGAGTAGGAAATACAAAAAGATACGCAAGGTAGAGGAGAAAACATGGCACATAGAATTTCTGATTCTAGCTAGAATGAAGTAACAAGTACTGAATTAGTCCTATCACTGTGGTCAACTCTATAATTGAATAACTATATGAATCAACTATTTGAAGACACTGGATAGTAGTCAAAATAAAATTTTTGTCCCTGAGGGAAGGAAAACAAACAAGATGAACCCTAATAAATGCTCCCCCAAAGGAGGAAATTATTATTGATAATAATTAAAACTTATTTCAATTTTTTATGAAAAATCATCTTCATATTTCTCTTCTCTTACTGTTAACTTAGGCCACAAGGAATTGTAGAACTAAACACCTGAAACCTATATAAATTTGTTAACTAGTATCACCCCAATAAATTCAATAAAAAAAGAAAATGCAACTTTAAAACTTTAAGTAAATGATTGCATTATTAACTACATTTAACATTTATTTATATTTATTGCATGATACTATTAATACACTCATGGTCAAAGACAGTATGTAGTTTATGTTGGTGTAGCAAAGTAGCTCTGGATTTAGAGTTTTAGCTCAAATGAAGCTCAGATGATGGCACACTCATACTGGAAGAGATGAACAAATGGTGAGGCTTATTATACCCTCAAGGATATTGAAATCATCTTAAAGAAGTTCAGGGGAGGGGCAAGATGGTGGTGGAGTAAGTGGACGTACCAAATTCCAACTCCCAGAACCAAAATGGATTATAACTTGATTTTAAGAACCATCATCTGGATAAACCAATGTTGAACTGGACTGAGAGGACTCTTCAACCGGGGAACACTGAAGAAGCCACATTGAGACTGGTAGGAAAAGCAGAAATGAGGAAAGGATTGCCCAGCTCCCCAGAGTGAAAGGAATCCTGGAGAGACTCATATGGTGGAAAGGAAGGCCAGCAGAAGGGTAGGAACCCGGGTCCCAGTTACAAAGTCCCAGCCTGCAGGCCCAGAGGCTAGAAGAGGCGTTTGGACAGTATTTAGCTGGGAAACAGGTTAGGATACTGTTTGTGAGAAAGAGACAGTTGTCTCAGACTCAAGATTCTTCTTAAATGGACGGCACAGAAAACCTCTCTCACAACCACTCACCCGGGACTCTGGGAGACAGGGAGAGACGAGAGGACTGAAACAGCAGGAAGAGAGTGTGGACTGGAAGGCACAGAAAGAAAATCTTTGAGGGACAGCCACCCTAAACCCTAGGCTGAGTCACTCCACAAATCTGAAACAATATTTCCCCTGGAACCAGCAAAGGGAAGCAGGACACCAGCCAAACAAGCTCTCCAGTGGCAATTAGAGCACAGTCGCTTAGAAGGAGGGAGCTTTCAAGACTACAGTATGGAGTGTTAGTGTCTGAGTTGCAGCGCCCCCCACCCACACTGCTGAGGGTTTGCCGGAGGGCGTGTAGCGTGTAGCAGCTGGACACAGAAGCGCAGTTTGGCAGGTGGGGACAGAGGCTGAGCCGGTGAGCTTGACTCAGTCTAGCCCAGTGGGGGCGAAGTAGATGCGCGAAAGTGGTCTGGACGCTGCGGTTGGACTGCAACCCCACCTGTGGGGGAAAAGCGGGACCCCCAAATGGGCAAAGATCCGCCACAGGGCAGGGGCAAGCAGGCAAGCAGCCACACCTGGCCTCCAAGGCTTGAAGACCAAACCAGCTTTGTCCACGGAGGCCCGGCTAAGTACATATCAACAACCCCACCCAACCGAGGAGCCAAGGTTGGCAGGTGGCAGGGAGGAGGCCTGACTTGTAGCTGAGCGCACCCCTGAAACCCCTCCCAGCCAGAAGAACAGGCTGACAGGGATGCATAGCTAAGCAAAAGTGCTCACCCTTGCCCTTGGTGGCCAAGCTTATGGCCTGAGTGAGTTGCACGGTCCCACCGATGGAGAACGGGCGAAGGCCGAAACCAGCTGAGGCTTATAGAGCCTGGCACAAGAACACAACCTCTCCTGTGGAGGTGAGGTGGAGACCTCAGCAGCCAAGGCTGGTGCCAGCAACACCCACACCCAACTGCCCTAGGCAGCGACAGAGGGGGTGGTGGACCTGCAGACAGACCACACCTAGGGAACACAGAGGCAATACCCATTGGACTCCAGTAGCCAAAGCCTTCTTACACACAGACAAAATGGGCAGGCAGAGGAATGCAACCCAAATGAATCAAGAGAAATTCCCAGAGCAGAACCTGAATTAATCAGATATAACCAAACTACCTGGTGCAGAGTTTAAAATAATGATAGTTAGGATGTTCAAAGAGCTTAGAGCAACAATGGATAGTCATTATGAACACCTAAATAAAGAGATAGCAAGTATAAAAAAGGAAATTGAAATAATAAAAAAGAATCAGACAGAAATGACAAATCAGTATCAGAACTGAAGACCACAATGGAAGGAATTAAAAGCAGAATGGATGAAGCTGGGGATCAAGTTAGAGGACAAGATAAACAATGGCACAGAAGCAGAGCAGAAAAAAGAAAAGAGACTCAAAAAAATGTGAGGAAACTCTAAGGGAGCTCTGTGACAACATGAAGAGAAATAACATCTGCATCATAGGGGTTCCCGAAGATGAAGAGAAAGGACAAGGGATAGAAACTTTGTCCAATCAAATCGTAGCTGAAAACTTCCCTAAATTAGACTAGAAAACATTTCACTCGTTCAAGAAGCACAGAGAACTTTATTAAATAGAAACCCAAAGAAATCAACACCAAGACACATCATCGTTAAAATACCAAAGCTAAGGGATAAAGAGAAAATTTTAAAAGCTGCTAGAGGAAAAAAGGCTATCACCTACAAAGGAGCCCCCATAAGGATGACATCTGACTTCTCAACAGAAACACTTGAGGCCAGAAGGGAATGGCAAGATATATTCAAAGTAATGCAGAACAAGAACCTACAACCAAGAATACTTTATCCAGCAAGGCTAATGTTTAAAATTGAAGGAGAAATAAAGAGCTTCCCAGACCAAAAAAAAAAAAAAAAGCTCAAGAAATTCATTAAAACCAAATCAATTCTGCAAGAGATGCATGGGGCCTGTTGTGAACAGTTCAAAGGAGGAAAAGAATGTAGCAAAAGAAGAATACAGCATTAAAGAATAAAACAGCAATAAATAACTACATATCAATAATAACCTTAAATGTAAATGGATTAAATGATCCAATCAAAAGACATAGGGTAACTGTGTGGATAAAGAAACAGGACCTATACATATTCTGTCTACAAGAGACACACCTTAAAACAAAAGATGCACATAAACTGAAGGTAAAAGGATGGAAAACAATATTTTATGCAAATGGAAATGAAAAAAAAAGCTGGGATAGCAATACTTATATCTGATAAAATGGACTTGAAAATAAAGGCTGTAGTAAGAGATAAAGAAGGACACTACCTAATAATAAAGGGAACAATTCAACAGGAAGATATAACTATTATAAATATCTACGCACTAAACATAAGAGCCCCGACATACATAAAGCAGACCTTGATGGATATAAAGGGCAAGATTAACAGCAATACTATAATAGTAGGGTATTTCAATACCCCACTAACATCATTGAATAGATTCTCAAGAAAGAAAATTAACAAAGAAACAGCATACTTAAAGGATACACTAGATCAACTCAATTTAATAGATATCGCCAGAACTTTTTACCTTAAAGCAGTAGAATATATATTCTTTTCACGTGCTCATGATACATTCTCTAGGATAGAACACTTGTTAGGACGCAAAAGTGGTCTCAACAAATTTAAGAAGATTGAAATCATATCCAGCATTTTCTCTGATCACAATGGCATGAAACTAGAAATTAACCACAAAAGAAAAACTGAAAAATACTCAAATACTTGAAAACTAAAAAGCATGTTATTAAATAACGAATGGATTAACAATGAGATCAAAGAAGAAATAAAAAAGTTTCTAGAAAAAAATGATAATTAGCATACACCCAGCACTCATTCATGATCAAAACTCTCAGTAAGTGGGAATACAGGGAACATTCCTTAATATGATCAAGGCCATCTATGACAAACCCCACAGTAAACATCATACTAAATGAGCAAAAATTAAAAGCAATCCCCTTAAGATCAGGAACCAGGCAGGGGTGCCCCCTTTCACCACTCTTATTCAACATAGTCCTAGAAGTCCTAGCTACAGCAGTCAGACAAGAAGAAGAAATAAAAGGCACCCAAATTGAAAAAGAAGTAAAACTGTCATTATTTGCAGATGATATGATATTGTATATAGAAAACCCTAAAGTCTCAGTCAAAAAACTACTACCTTATAAATAAATTCAGCAACGTGGTGGAATATAAAATTAATACTCAGAAATCAACCTGATCAGGCGGTGGCGGAGTGGATAGAGCGTAGGAATGGGATGCAGAAGACCCAGGTTTGAGACCCCAAGCTCACCAACTTGAGCGCGGGCCCATTTGGCTTGAGCAAAAGCTCGCCAGTTGGACCCAAGGTCGCTGGCTCCAGCAAGGGATGGCTTGGTCTGCTGAAGGCCCATGGTCAAAGCACATTTGAGAAAGCAATCAATGAACAACTAAGGTGTTGCGACGGTAAGGAATAACTAATTATTGATGCTTCTCACCTCTCTCTGCTCCTGTCTGTCTGTGTCTCTATCTATCCCTTTCTATGACTTCTATGACTCTTTCTCTGTCCCTGTAAATATATATATATATAATTTTCCGAGTACAAGTCCTTAACTTCCTTGGTTAAATTTACTCCCATTTTTTTTTTTTTTTGGTTGCAAAAAAGAAGAAATGCGACCCTATGTTTGTGGCAGCATTGTTCACAATAGCGAAGATCTGGAAAACGCCCAAGTGTTTGTCAGAGGACGAGTGGATTAAAAAGCTTTGGTACATATATACTATGGAATACTACTCAGCCATAAAAAATGATGACATTGGATCATTTACAACAAAATCTACCTTGATAACATTATACAGAGTGAAATAAGTAAAACAGAAAACAACTGAGAACAGCATGATTTCATACATAGGTGACACATAAAACTGAGACTATGAGACATGGACAAGAGTGTGGTGGTTACGGGGTGCGACAAGAGAAAAGAGGGTGGAAGAGGGAGGATGGGAGGGTCACAAAAAAAAACCAGATATAAAGTGACAGAGGACAATTTAACTTTGGGTGATGGGTATGCAACATAATTGAATGATAAGATAACCTGGAGATGTTTTCTCTGAACATATGTACCCTGATTTATTAATATCACCCCACTAAAATTAATTAAAAAATAACAATGACATACTTCAAAGATATAGAACACATATTCCAAAAATTTATAAGGAACCAAAAAAGAACACGAATAGCCTCAGAAATCTTAAAAAGAAAAAATAAAGCAGGAGGTGTCACTCTTCTGGATATCAAGGTATACTATAAGGCCATTATACTCAAGACAACCTGGTACTGGCATAAGAACAGGCACATAGATCAATGGAACAGAACAGAGAACCCAGAAATAGACCCACACCTTTATGGACAACTGATATTTGACAAAGGAAAAAAGAGCATACAATGCAGAAAGACAGCCTCTTTAACAAATGGTGTATGGAAAATTGGTCATCTACCTGCAAAAAAATGAAACTAGACCAGCAACATACACCATTTACAAAAACAAATTCAAAATGGATAAAGGACTTAAATGTAAGTCATGAAACCATAAGCATCATAGAAGAAAACATAGGCAGCAAGCTCTCCGACATCTGTAGCAGCAATATAGTTGCCGATCTATCTCCAGGGGCAAATGAAATAAAAGGCAAGATAAACAAATGGGACTGTATCAAACTAAAAGGTTTTAGCACAGCTAAAGATAATAAGAACAGAATAAAAAGATGAACCACACGATGGGAGAACATATTCGACAACATGTCTGATAAGGGGTTAATAACCAACATTTTTAAAGAACTTATAAAACTCAACACAAGGAAGACAAACAATCCAATCAAAAAATAGGCAAAATAAATGAATAGAAATTTCTCCAAAGAGGACACACAGATGGCCAATAGGCATATGAAAAAATGCCCAACATTACTAATCATTAGAGAAATACAAATTAAAACCACAATGAGATATCACCTCACACCAGTCAAAATGGAGCTCATCAGCAAAACAAGACAGAATAAGTGCTGACGAGGATGTGGAGAAAAGGGATCCCTCCTGCACTGCTGGTGGGAATGCAGACTGGTGCAGCCACTGTGGAAAACAGTTTGGAGATTCCTCAAAAAATTAAAAATCAAACTGCCTTTTGACCCAGCTATTCAGTTTTAGGAATATACCCTAAGAACACCATAGCACTGTTCGAAAAGAAGAAATGCACCCCTTGTTTGTGGCAGCATTGTTCACAATAGAGAAGATTTGGAAACAGCCCAAGTGTCTGTCAGAGGACGAGTGGATTAAAAAGCTTTGGTACATATATACTATGGAATACTACTCAGCCATAAGAAATGATAACATCGGATCATTTCTAACAAAATGGATGGACCTTGATAACATTATACGGAGTGAAATAAGTAAAACAGAAAAAAACTGAGAACAGCATAATTTCATACATAGATGTGACATAAAAGTGAGACTATGAGACATGGACAAGAGTGTGGTGGTTAAGGGTTGGGGAGAGCGAGGAGAGGGAGGGAGAGCAGATAAGGGAGGGGCACAAAAACCAGACAGAAGGTGACAGAGGACAATTTAACTTTGGGTGATGGGTATGCAATATAATTGAATGATGAGATAACCTGGAGATGTTTTCTTTGAACATATGTACCCTGATTTATTAATGTCACCCCATTAAAATTAATTAATAAAAAGAAGTTTAGAATTTGTGTGTTTTTATGACTTTTTAAAATAAAACTTTATTTTGTATGATGTGGAAAGATTCATTTATATATATCTTAAAAACTTGAGTATATATTAGGATTATTCCTGCTGGTAGATAAAGTACAGGCTAAAGACCTGCAGGGATATTTAGTAGAGCACCTAAGTCACTGTGTTCCGAGGGAGAGGCAGAGAAGTCTGCTAACTGACTACAAGTTATATTTGGGATGTAAGTTTCAGGTAAAATAGTTCATCATAAGTTATAGTTTTATATTGACCCTGCCTTCTCAAAGCATCTGTTCTTTTCAGACAAAAATGCAAGGAAGCACATTAACAGCATAGCATGTGACAAAAGATTTAGTATTTTACCTTTATCTGCCCATTGGTAGACTTGAATAAGTATTATATTACAAGGAAAAATGGATCCAGGGAGTCTGATATTAAATCCCTAACAGGGCTCCAAAATGTCAGCTGGATTTTAAACTAAGCCGTGTTACTATGTAAGTTCCATAAAGGGACTGCTGAACCTGTGTATTGATTAGCCACCTGTGGGAGATTGCACTCTTCCAGAAAGGTAAACATCTACTTGGGGTCCTATTCTTTGAAAGGAGGCACTTATTTAAGTGAGAAAATCTAAAGCTATTTTTCTTAATTTTGACATTGACATCTTTTTCTAAATCTTTTTCTCTCTATTCCGTATAATTAACCAAAGGAAAATAGAATCTGGTTCACAGTTTTTCTCACTTGTACAACTCCTGCTATCATTAACTGTGAGTATAATATCCATGACGACATCTTAATCTCACAAATAATTGACCTCTTCCACTCTGATTACCTTCAATTTAGCTCCCTGTGAGCTGCAAATCTCCAGGGCTATAGTGTTACATGTCATACACACACACAGAATTCCAATCTGTGATCAGTGCCTCACATATCAAGCTTACAATGTGATACTTTTATCCTCACTACTTAGTTAATTTTTTATTCATTCATTCATTCACTTAATCCACAAGGAATAGGCCTTTACTATATGACATTAATTCCCTAAACTCTCCCAGTTGAATGCTGAAAATATAAATATACTAGACCACAGTACATATCCTTAATGGGCTTTATGTTAATATGTGTATCATTCTAGTGACAAGATGTTCTGAGTATTAAGGATGGTAAAATATTTATTTTCTGTGTGATGTGGAAATAGAAAGGAAGAAATAGCAAACCCAGCCTAGAGGAATTAACAGCAGTGTAAGAGAATATGGTCTCTGAACTGAGTCTAAGGTCAGCGGGAGAAGCAGTGTGACCCAGGCTTGAAGAACAGCCCAAAGGTCTGAGATGCCCTATGAGTTCAGTGTAGATCCTCCTGCTTCTCCCGCCAACCACAGACTTAATTCAGAAACTCATTCCCCTAAAACGTGCTTGTGTTCAGATCATAAAGGGCCCTCTGCTATGTGCTTTTTCCACCCAGGTTAAAGATTAGGATTCATGTGCCACTTGGCAACCGTTAGAATTTGGCTTTAGTTATCATTAATCAAAACTGGAGTCAAATTCAGAAAGAAGATAAAATCTATTTCTCACTGTCCTTCATCTACCCTAATTCAACCTTCAAATTCTATTTCAGAAATATGAACCACAATACCTGGCTGAATGATGGAACAAACTTTCCAGTTAGACAACATAATTACTGCGTGGTTAAAGCCCATTAATCAAAGTGAGCCTCCATCCACTCTCTTGATTATTAAACAATAGAAATATTGAAAGTTTGACCTCTCATTCAAATGGGAAAAAAAATGACAATTTTTCCCAAGAACACATACAACTGACATTTATTGTCAGTATGGCCACATGGTAAACAAATACTCCAAAAAAGTTTTAATGCCAGAAATTTTGTTTAAAACGATCAGTGCCATTTATCTAAGATCATATGTTGGTTTCTAAACACATATTAATTTATCTTTTGAGCTTTTTCTTTCTCAATCTTTTTTAGTCTCTGTTTCTTTCCTCTCTTTTATTGACTGGTATTCATCTCTTTTACTAATAAAAATCCCTTACCGTTCCCCTAGAAATATTTTTTATCTATCAATTTATCTTTTGCTTCTGTCCACTTTGATGAAATTGCACAAATTGGCAGATTGTGTTCCTATGTTGGGTTGGTCGTTTTGTTTTACAATTTCTGGGGAAATTGCTCTAGAGACACAATTTGACAGGCTCAACAGTTAATGACTAATAAGTGCATCTTTAACTTCTCCACCTTCTTGTCACACATTATCTACTTCCTGCCTCTTTGTCCTGTAAACAAACTCACTCTGTTAGTCTTTAAACATGTCTGGCTCTCTTGCCACTGTCCCTGATCCCTTATCCCATTGTCACACCCTGCTTCCTTAATTCTTTCTTCAGCCTTTGAGAGCAGGTGTTTCAGGAGTATTCGCTGAATCCAGTTTTGTGTTTTTAAACTATACTTTCTTATTTGCTTGCCAGTATCCTCTGCTAAACTATCAAATTTGGCCAGTATTTTTATCCATTAGGGTTAAGTTTGATTTCTTAACATTTACAAATATTTGATGGATAAATAACTAACTAAAATACATGATTTAAAAAGCTGACATCTTGGTTCAAGTTCCGTATTAGCTTTGCCACCTTAACATCAGCCTAGAACTGCTCTGGACTTCGAACTTTGAAACTACAAAACAAGAGTTTTGAACTAAATAGTAACTAACGTCCTTTTCAGATCTTTAATTTATGACTTTATAACTGAAAATATTTGAGGAAGAAAACCTTCTTTTCATTGGCATCATACTTCCATATCGTGAAAGCCTCACCAGAATAATATTCTTGATTTCTCTCCAGACAAGGACAAGGGATTTATCTGGCTGGAGACTTTAGAAGAAAGTTCTAATCTTGGGTCTATAGGGAGAGCAGAGGGCTCATGTTCTCAACTGCTTGCACCAAAATAGTCAGAGCAAGTTCTGCTCCTGTGAATGAAGGACTGTCATTGACCTATACTGCCTGTGACCAGGGACTTAGTGAGGCTAACTTAGGCCTGTTTGCCTATAGACCCAAGTCACATTCCCAAGTCATTTTATCAATCATGAATGTGGTGTTTTGATTTCCATTTACTTCACACTTTTTTTTTTTTGCCATCCTAATTAGGGTTCTGAGCTTTGGAAATAAACATAGGAGTATTATTTATGAGACTTCTAAAGTTTTAAGAGATAACAGCTAAACAGAACTTATGTTCTCTATTTTCCCCAATCTTTTAAACAGAAGTTTATTTTGAATATTTGTGTGTATTTTATATTCACAAGCATATGTAGTCTTTACATGGAAATTTAAACTTGCATACTCACATATTCAGTCTGTAATTGTTGGGTTTAGTGTCGTTACTATCCAGAATCCTCCAGTGGTACAGGAAAAGGTATATACTATGAGAGCAAGACATTTCCACAATGAAGATTTACACATTTTGAAAAGGAAAATAGTCACAGATAATCTAGTAAATAAAAATGTTTATAAAATTTTATTTTTTCAGTGTTGCTTTTTATGTAGTTTGAAACAATAAAAAATTCTAATTGTATCATAAAAAATAGTAAAATTTTAAAGCAAAGACTGAGACATGGTAACTGTTTTTTTTTTAATGTATTACCATAGACTTCCTGTTTTGGGAGGATAATGGCCTTATATGTCTTCCTTAGGATAAACCGTATGAGTGACCAACAAGCACAGAAAAATATCATCCCCCTGAACACAGGGTGTGGTCCAGGTATAGAATTGTTACCTCAGTGATGACATAAAGATTTCCCTTGCCAGGTAATTACAGGATGCTGGAGAAAATGTGAGTCTATATATTACTGAAGTTATGGACTATAAAGGTTAAAAGCTTAAATATCTCTGGCAATATCTTGGTTACTAAGGGAGTATACCCATCAGAAAAAGAACAAAGGGTTACAACTGAGTGATGGTAAGAGTTGCACGAAACCAACTCTAGTATATTTACCCAATTACTATATCATTAAAAATATTTTTATTTTTTTTCCTTAAGATGGTTGGAAATAAATTCCTGACACTTTTATCTAGAGTCTATAACAATAAACACAAAACACATAACAATATTGTTGAGCTTTAGGAAATAGAGTATAAGAAATTTATTTAAAAAGAGAAGAAAATAATTGAAAGATTAATGAAAGGTTTTCTTTGCCATAACATTTTTTCCATTTTAAAAATATATTTTTTATTAAGAAAGTGACAAGGAAACTTTAGAGGAAGTTGACATGACACTATGCTTATATTAATTACGTTTTTCTTGTTTGTTTTTTTCTTGTGACAACTGTTATCCACAGTTACAGTAAAGGATTCGAGCATTACATGAAAAAGTTCACCAGAAAGGCCACTGTGCCATTAGAAATGTGTCTAATGTTTGCAGTGAGGCAGTTGACAGACATCTGCCATGTATATGCCACTCATGGTATAATGGAAATATCATGAATGTTGGAATCATGTTAAACCACTGCCACATATAGTGATATGTAGACACTATATTATGCATGTTATCACAACAATATTCCCTGATAATAATTTTTACTCTTAAAGATTAGAAAATCAAGACTCAAACAGTGAAATTTAACCTAACATCACATATCTAGAAGAATTAGAAATAAATACTTAATTTCAGATTTTTCAGGTACAATGTTTAAATTGGTTTTTATTGTTTGTTTTTATCATTTACTTATTAATTGTGCAACAAGGGTGGAGAGAATCTGTCATTTTGATATTGATAAAGAAACAGGCAAGAGCGATTATGTTAGACTGTGTCTGTAAGAGGTCTTGAATTAAGATGATACAACAGGTTCCCAAAAAGAGGCATTTTTTGAAAACAAAATTAATAACAGTGAGAGGGCCTGGGCCTGAAGAAAAGTAGTTTTGTACTACTCACAACATTTTGTAGTTATATTCTTTCCTATATACTGGACAGTACAATAAAGAAACTCAGGACAATTTCAAAATAAAATAACACATTTTATTATGATAGCTACTGCTAAAGTGATTTCTTTCTTTGTATCATATTTTATTCAATCTCAACATTCATCCTATTTATAAAATTATACAGAGATGCAAAATAAAGAAATTTAGTAGTTTTTACTTAATTCCCATACAAATTTGTCAGAAACCTCTTTCCTTAATCTGAAGTACAATAAAATACAACAGATTGTATTTTGCTACTCTACACCTAAATGCCTTAAACATTTGTTGTAACTTCTATATTATAAAGATTCATGTATAGATTTTTGGGTTGTTGAAATTTTAAATTACATTAAAATAAAAATAATATGTTGCTGAATTATGTCAACAATATAATCCACAAAACTGCTTTATAAAATATTGTTTTACCAAAAAGAAAACAAGACCAAATTAAAATGAAATTGTATAATTTTAGCGATAAAAATGAATAATAGACTAAAACTTGAAATCAAGAATAATATTAATGTAAAACTAGAATTATTAATCAAAATAAAAATGCTTTCTGTGTAAACCTAGAAACCATGAGAATAGTTACTACTTGGAAATAAAATGCCTATGGGATTATTAGTGATAAAAATGTGGACAAAATTTCTGTGATTTGATTTACAGTCATGCACGGATAAAGGCACTTAAATGTCTTTTTCTTTAAAATGAAGGTGTGGCTCTTATTATTCATGGCATGTAAGAAAACTCTTCTTTTTTTGTTAGCGTTCTATAAAAACAATATAGGCATATTTTCTGAAGACAGCAACATGCTGCAGTACAAGAATTTGTGCCATTTGGAAAGTGGTCACAGTTTAACCATCATTATCTCATTAGGTATTTTTTTGTACAATAATTTCTCTGTGCTTCTGTTTCCTAAGCAAAAAAATAAGTTATAGAAAGATGTTAGAGCATGATATTTCTATGAAATGTTTTAACTCTGAGATACATGTTTACATCTTTGGGATAATCAAGGATGGATTGTAGATCTTCACAGTAGTGGGGTAACCACTTTTTTCTATGCCTTTATTAAATAAGTGCTGTTAATTATGATTTTTTTAAGTCCCCATTTGAAAATGCACCCCAAATATCCTCACATAAACTACCGTAAGGTGAGGTCACAGTGCCAGGAGAATACTGAGCGAGGCTGTATTTCGAGTGTGGTTTCCCTGGAAACATCTCTTGTCTCCTTATTTCTCATATATCTTTTGTTGAAAACTTTATAACTGTTTTTTCTACATATGGCAGAAAATCCCAATAAAATTGAAATAAAAGCACTTATCCCTATCACTTTCATTGGTTCAGATCAGCACCAGCTGGAATTCTCATGGTCTGTGGTTCTATAGACCAACATATTGAGGTCATTTCTGTTTTTCGCTGTCAGTAGCAAATGATGGAAAATGTAAATTCATGATGAGCAACAATTCCAAAAAGTGGCATGGCCAGCTAATTGAAGCTGACACTCCTGTTCACTTTGATGGTTACATATGTGCACAGAGATAATGTGCCTTCAGAAAATGCTGAAGTTGGTATCTTTTAACCTTTGTTTGTGAGAACATGTTGTCTCATGTCTTTGATGAATTATAGTTTCAGCCTTTTAGAAAATCTCAAAATCTTCTTTATATTCTGATATTTTTACATTTAATTTTAACCAGAAGATTATTTATTAAAAATATAAAATTATCCTCATTCTATTTGTAATGTCCAGTTTTGGCTTCTAGAATGAAAGTTAGAAATGAAATGTACAGAATCACCTTAAATAGTTTTCTTAACACAAAAGAGACAGAAAATTTAATCACAATTACCTTCTCTTTTTAATAAGTAATTTGTTTTTAACTAGACAAAAGTCCACTTTCAAAATGATGTTGTTAATAACAAATTTTATCTTAGTGAAATGTTATGCAATAAGGTGAAAGTAAATTCTGTTTAATTATATATTTAACTCTTGTCCAGTAATCTTTCACTTTTTCTATTTTTTTTTTTTTTTACAGGGACACAGAGAGAGAGTCAGAGAGAGGAATAGATAGGGACAGACAGACAGGAATGAAGAGAGTTGAGAAGCATCAATCATTAGTGTTTCATTGCCATTGCAGCACCTTAGTTGTTCATTGATTGCTTTCTCACATGTGCCTTGACCGCGGGCCTTCAGCAAACCGAGCCACACCTTGCTGGAGCCAGCGACCTGGGGTCCAAGCTGACGAGCTTTTGCTCAAGCCAGATAGGCCCGCGTTCAAGCTGGCGACCTTGGAGTCTCGAACCTGGGTCTTCCGCATCCCAGTCCGATGCTCTATCCACTGCACCACTGCCTAGTCAGGCTCACTTTTTCTAATTCTTGAAATGGGGTGTTTCTTCACTAAATTCAATAACACAGGAAATATTAGCATCCACTAAAAAGTAGAAATTCTTATATCTCATAAAGGATATATAGAGAGACATGATGTCAGCAGAACAAAAAAAAAACTTATTGAAATTCAAAAACATAAGCCACTTATAATTGAGACTATAGGATAGTGTTTTCCTCTGTAAAATGGTATCAATAATTTTATGTGTAGAGAGAAAACTTTTTCTGGTTTACAAATTACAAATAAAATAATGATAGATGCCTAGTCTCTTTTTTCTTTATAATCAATCAGGTTATAATTCGTGAATCATCAACCTCAAAGTAAAATCAAGTAAACAGTGTATGTTAAAAAGAAAATCTGCTAGCATGCCTAATTTTTATTATTTCCATGGACTGCAATAAAACCAATTGGAAGGAATACCTATTTATTTTATACCATGCTATCTTAAACTTCAGCAACTCATTTAGCTCTTCCATGTTAAACAAAGCTAACTTTAGGTGCATGTAGAAAAGTAAGGACAGAGAGGAAATAAAGATTGAGAACACAGAAATTTACATGTATTAAGAAGACTGAGTCAGTTACTAGGGTTCTGTAATAAATCAAGTTCATGTTTCCAGTTCTACTAAATGTCTCTTGTTCTTTGCTATTCTGTGTGTGTGTTTGTATGTTTCTAAATATCACACTTACCGTTTTCCTTTGAAGTTTATTTTTGCAGCCTCTCAGTCCAGATTTCCTCCATCAGAGACTGTCACATTTGAACATTCCGTCAGTCAGGTTGTGATTGGAAATCAGACTCTATGCACTTCTCCTTGTGGCCTTGTAATTGCCTACATGAGAGCAATCAAACATATCAGCTAGAACAATTGCCTCTATCAGTTGGAAACCTTTCTTTAATTTAAGTGAACATAGCAGTTTAAACATTTATTTGAACAGTTCTTTCTTTTGAAAAGAAATCATGTGTCTGCCCAAGGTTTATTAAGCTGAAGAATGGACTGCACGGTTTTAGTACCAGACTGAAGAGAGATAATCAAAAGACACGCCTTGTTCTTTTCACGTTGCTAAGTGAAATGATATGAAAATCAGTATTTGGTGACCCCTTTGAGGAAATCTTTAAATCCCAGCCTGTCGAATATTGCTTAGTATTTTTGCAGCTTTACTTCTTTCATAATAAATTAAGAATTAAAAAGCTATTTTGTATTTACTAAATAAGTTTTCTTCATATCTTAAAAAACATTGAATTGACCTGATGACAGTCAGTAACTTCAGCAATAACAGCTATTATAGTAACGGACACAAATAGACTAGGAAACACAATGTAACTCTTTGGTATGGAATATTGCCTAGAGGCACATTAAGGATTTTGATAAATAAGAACTGGTAATTTTTAATAGCATTACTGAGAACTTCTTTGATATAAACATAGACACATAAAAAGAAATGAAGATACTATATCATTTAAATCTACTCTAATTTTATATACACTAAGTATATGAGAAAAGATGGAAAGGCTAAAAGAATAAAATTAAAACACAAGATCCTTTGTATTAACTGTAGATATATTTTATTTCAGAATGTATGAACCTGAACCTGCCTTTAAGTCATTAAACTATTGAGTAGTTTAGCACTTTTGAAACCATGTGTCAAATAATCCACTTGGAATCACCCTTATCAAACCAATCCCTTGATTATAAACTTGAAGTTTTTCAAAAATTGTCAGACTCTGAGAATAGTGCCAAGGAATTATTCATCTTTAAATGCCAGCATATTTCTGAAGATTAAAGTATATTTAACAAATGCTTCTTTAATTAATTAAATAAAATTCTGAACTCTCTCTCACTCTCATTCTCCCTCTTTCTTTCTCTGTCACCCACACATACACAAACACACAAATACAACTATAAAAGACATAATTCATCCACTGTTCTTGAGTGAATCCCTAAATATATAATATATTTATAGTAAGTCACCAAGATTATAGACTAGGGAACAAGAAAAGTCATTTGTACCATTGATAAAGAAATACCAAACTGTTCCGAGACCTTCCAATATCTCCTCTTCGGTTGAATTTGCCATTTGGTGGGGAATCAAGTATGTACCTGTTTGATGAATATATTTTATTAAGTAATCAGCAGCAAGTTGTGAAGGGTATTACTGCATAATCTCCTAGACTTTACAAATACCAATGAAGTAGATGAAAAGATCTGTTAGATACATTTGCAATACTCTAGATAAAATTGAAGTTAAGCATTTATGTTGCATTAACAAGTCATACTTCTTATTTCAGTATAAAGTATTTTATGAACTCTACTTTGCTAATGCGTTTCAGAGAAGTAAAGACAAAACAGGGTAAAGAAACTTTCTTTATTCTTACTTATTGCAAAAAATGCCTCAAACAAAATCATTCACAAAAGAACAGGAATTTTGGAGAATTGAACAGAGCAACAAGGCACGTGAAGGTTATAGGCTTTGAAGGATGGACTAGAAAAGAAAGATCAATGCTACTGTAGACACACTTTTATATTTATATTTTTTATAAATATTTATTATTTATTATATTTTTTATAAATATTGCCAAAGCTAGACTTAAGTATTTTTCTACTTTTGTTATCCTTAATGAGTACTGTTCTCTAATTGACAGGAACATCAAATATTACCTGTCACAGGGGGGTAAAACTGGTCCTATTATGATACATATTATTTAGCATAACTTATTATAGACATTCCTCATTTTTACATAAAATTGTATCTGACAATGTTAATATTTCTAGTTGTGTGAAATCTATAATATATTTTAAAAATAAAACTGAACTATTAAATTAATCTAATAAGGTAAATTCTCATATCTGAAAAGCAAGTTCTACTCTGCTGGTCTTAAATGGCAATAGACAAAATGTGGCTAAAAGTACACTTGTTAATAAGTGTAATGTTTACAATTTTACATTTCTGTGTTCACTTTCTACATCTGAAGGTAAAAGGTATTTTTCCAGAGATAAAAAAGAAAATTTACATTATTGTTTTTTAATTTATCCCTCTGGGGATATATATGATGATTGGAAGAGAATTGAAATTCTCAAGTAGAGCAGTACAGTGTCTATTTGTTTATTTACCCTTGAATACTTGGTTGATTACTACAGCAGTCTAGTTGTGTAAGAGTAAATTACTTTCCTTGTCCAGATATACCTTTATTAATTTTGAAGTAAGCAAGAATGTGGCTATCAGTAAATTTATAAATTCTAAATGCTTGATTCTACTAAAGTCTCTCAGTGTCAATTATTCTATTATTCTAAACAATACTGGAATATGCCAAGTTACAGTCAATAAAAAGAGATAAAAATATTTTATTGCCTTTATTTTTATCAAAGATTTTCTGTAAATTAGAAGTATTAGCTCATCTTCCACTTCTTGACTCAACAACTTTCATACTCTATGTACCAGATTAAGTTGAAAATATATTATTAAAATATGTGATTTATAGAAAGGACATCACAAGGTATGTATTAAGAATAAGGCATAAAAAATTGATATTGTAGTCAATTCCATTGTGTTGCACAATAAGTGGAATTTTTAGTCTTCTATACTTTGGCGATGACAGAATTCTCTGTGAGTCTCCCGACCTTTTATATTTTTTCTCTGGTATCTCTCACCATACAGAGTTTTCTTTTCAAGTCTTTCAGCACCTCTGCCTCACTCACATTCTGGAGAAAATCTCTAACTCTCCCCATTTGAAGAAGTTTTACATCTTGATTATTTCTGCTTTTTTGCTACTTTGAACAATTTTTTTGATTTGGGCCACATGATTGTGCATATTTTCTTCTCAAGCTTCTTTGACTCAAAAGAGAATAAGCACTTTCAAAAATGAGATCTAATGCAAGTGACCCAATTATCCTTCTGCCTTCCCACCAGTGAGCCTTATTTTTTATGTGAAACGAGCACAGCTTTAGTGACCACGTTCTTTTCTCCTTTGGTGACTTAATTAACACATACTGAGTTAATGATCTTTCTGCTTTTCATAGGGTTCTAGTTTTGTCAGTTAGGAACAAAAGACATCATTCCCATTATTGTTTTCTTGAGATGAATTTAGATCTTTTCTTTCCCACATAAAGCCTGGCTGAATTACAAATGAGAGCACAGGGACTATTAAGTGTTTTTCTCTCTTTGTTACTCAGCAGAACTGGTAAGAGATAGAGGAAACCAACTCAAATGATAATAATTTGTTTTGAAACTTTATAATAAAAAAGGTAAGGAAGAGGAGAATGCTGCCCTTTGTGAATGTTCTCAATTACCCTTTAATCAGCCCCACCCCACCAACCCTTCAATAAAACCTCTCCCTTAATGAAACCTTTATATCTATTTTCTTCTTTAAAAATGTATTTATTACAACAAACATATTAATGTTTACAAATTATCTATATATTTTAAATTTGTTTAATTATTGTTAATAAATTTATTGAAATAAACATGTGATTATCTACCAAAGTACCATTTATAAGATAAAGAAGTTGGCTCTGCCAGGGTTGCTCGTTGGATAGGGCATTGTCCCAATGCACTGAGTCACGAGGCTCACTTCCTAGTCAAGGCACATACGAGAAGCAACCAATGAGTGGACAACTAAATAGAACAACTAAATGGAACAACAAGTTGATGCTTCTCTCTCTCCCTCTGTCTCTCTCTCTCTCAAATCAATGAAAAAAGGAAAAAAAGATAAAGATGTTATCGGGGTTTCCTAACTCTAATAATATGGTTCCCCAATCCTTTGTCAATGTATTAGAATTGCTTGAGTGCCAGGATCCAGAATATTCTGATTGAGACAAAAAGGAAAGGAAGCAGAAAGGAATAAAGAAAGGTAGGAAGAAGAGAATGGGAAAAAGAAAGAAAATATAAGAGAAGGGAGGTATTACCAAACTAAAGGAGTCCATTTTTCAGGCTCTTTGGTGGTTTCCAGATGGGTTATATAGTGAACAAAATCATTAATCATGGTGACTAAAGAAGTTTAGGGATCTATTCAGGGTCTTAGTCTCTACTGGTTGGTTGAGTGTTACTGTAGGAGAAACTTGATTATTGCATCCAGTCCTGATGTAAGCCATGACCTTGTTGATTTTGGTTACACAATGTTTCTGGGCCTGGAGCTAAAACACAACTGAGGCTTGACTGTTATCTCTAGTTTGACTGAAACTCTGTTTCTGATGTCAAAAGACGTGAGGCTTTGTTCCTATGATTATTTGATGCTGATCAAAATCTCATTGTTTTAAGGGTATAACGATTAAGGAAGTGGTCTTGTAAGGGAGAAGGCTAGTGAGTCAGGTTGCTGGATGATGCCAGTTGGAATCAAAAGAAAGGAAGAAGAAAAGGTCATGTAAAAAAAATGAAGATTTTATGGGTTACAGAGGAAGAAAAGATAAAAATAGAAAAAACTTTTAGAGCAAAGGGAACTCTTGATCTTTCATGAATCTAAGAATTGTTGATTTTTTAGTTTGTTCAGATTTTTACTTATTGTTAGGAGTAGTGACTTAAAAACTTTAAAAAGACTGACATTCAAATGTAATCATATTGATAATAATTTGTTATATCTAATAATAATAACTGTTATAGTGGCCTATGCATTTTAGGTGCATATTCTAGAAGAAAAAATTGCATCAAAATGAATGAAAATAAAGAACTACATTATAAGAGGACTGAGAGTTTTTATTTTTCTTGGATTTTATGTTACCAAAATAGTTTTTCCAATTGATAGTCTAGTTCTACAAAAGGCCCAGACAATTATTGGTAATTCTTATCAAGGAATTAGATTCATTGAGAGAACATTGAACAAGGAAATATGAGACCTGAGCTCTGACCACTTATCATTATTAAATACCCGTATGACATCATTGATGCACTAGAGTTGTTAAACTATAAATTTCCAATATGTATAATAATAATTGGTCTACCCAAATTCCTCTTGTTCTTCAAACAATTTCTTAAGACTTTTTGTTGTATATAGTTGTAAAACCCTTATACTTCATATTATGCTTTATATTGTTAACATGAAGTGTTTCAATGTAATAGTGAAGGGTTTTGTTTTGCAACATTTTTCAATGTTATGTGTAAGGCCAGTATCCACGGCCACCATCACAGCCACCTGGCCCATGCAGGTTCGCATTTGATTTGGACAGACGGTAATAAAACAACGGAGCCAAGAACTGGTGGGCCATTAGCTTTAATCCTAGCTTGCACCAGGTGGGCAAGAAATACACACAGTGGAAAAATAATTCCCTTTCCATTCACGGTTCCCAAAGCCACTTACTTATCCGAATTTTCTAGAATCAAAGGTTTCTACCTCACCAGCCTTATTCACCTCTGTTCCCCATCTCCTTCTCTCTGCACAAACTGGCTTCTCCTTCAGCACTCCACCATCTTAGCTGCTTCTCCTTGCAATGCTAATTCCAGAAACCGAGAAGAGAGAGCTCCTGGTCTGCCCCATTTTATAGTGTAGAAATCAAAATCTTTAAGCCAATATTTAAATAAGAAAGTCTCTGATACAAAGCCACTTATCTGAGGCATAAATGGGTTTCCTTATAAGAGTGCACCACCCCACATAATGCAACAGTCAAGGGTGGGGTAAAAGCTTAGTTTTGAGAAGACTTTAGTATTAGAAGGGAGGGAAAGGCTTAGTATTAAAACTAAGTCTTAAGCTATAATGACTTTGCCAACTTCAGCCTGTCTTCCACACCCAATGCAAAGTATAAGTGAGCGAACATATATATCATATTTACAAACTTATTTGTCCAACATTATACCTTCATGGAATCAAGTTTTCAGAAATCATGGTAATATCAGTATCAATTTGTGACCAATAGATTATAAATTAATTTATCATTTTAAAAATGTAAAATACTACTATTTAAGCAAATTTCAGTTAAAATATTGTTCCTGAAACAAAGTGATCATCACTTATTCTTATAATTTTTGTCATGGAGAAGGGAGTCATTTTTAACTTTTACTTTGCTTACATTAGAGATCTTTGAGAAGCTTGAGTATTTATACTGTGCCTATTTCATAAATGCTCTAACTGCTCATTATATCTATTACATTTTGCTGTACATCATCTTCCCCCAAATTTCTTTACCAGAAAACAACAACCATATTTTAGTTCTTTGAATTGGAAAACAGTGTGGAACTCAGCTGGGTGTTTTCCTGAACTGAGCGGAATTGGCTGATCTCGGTTGGCCTCACATATGAAGCTGCGGTAGATTATGACTCAGCTGCAACTTGGACCCATGATCCTCCAGCAGGCTAGCCTGCTCTTCATATGGCTATCTCAGGATGCCAAGAGCAAGAACAGAGATGCACAAAGGCACCTGAGGCTTAGATTTATAACTGATACAGCAGCAATTTCACCACATGGCTATTAGCCAGAGCTAAACACACAGGCAATTCAGATTTCAGGAGAGGAGAAATAATGGGCTCCAGGAATAAACGACAAAGAATTGCAATCAGTTTTGCAATATACTGCAACCATTTTTCTTTCTTTCTGGTTTCAGTGTCATGCTAGTTTTTCATGAGAGAAAAGGCTTTAGGAGAAGATATTTGAGAATTTCAGTGAAGAAGTTTATGAAAATGCTGTGATAATGTAGTAAAAGTTTTTTTCTTCTTTTTTAATCATCATTTATATGTTTTAAAAAGGTTTTTTATTAATGTAGGATAGTTGATTCTAGACTTACAAAGACTACAAAGCCCCAAAAGGAAGAATCAGAGTCATCACAGCCCAGCATATTCTGTAAGCAGATCCAGAAAGCTATAGAGAAGCTGAACCAATACCTAACAACTGACAGTGGTTCTACCAATGAATGGAAGGCATGGTTAATAGGAGCTCTTGTGTGTATTTGGGGAGGAGGGGTGGATTGTTAACTGCTGGCTGCATATGCTTAGGGATCTTCCAGCAGAAGTGATATGTGCCCATACCTAGCAAATATATTAAACTTTATTTTAGCTGTTTGGTGTCCTAAGTATACATACTCATGTCCATGGTGCTCTTTGGGAAGGATTACAGTGTTATAGTGTTAGGGTAGGTAGCTAGATATGAATCCTTATTCATATCTAGCTACCTACCCTAACACTATAACAAGAGCAAAGGGAATCAGATATTAAAAAGCTTGCTTGCTTCTCTAGGAAGTTACAGCTGCAGACACCTCAGGAGATCGAAGCCTTTGTCCATCAAGGAGACTAACATTCCATTTTCCTTTGTGAAGGGAGGAAGGACCAACTTTTAAAAACCTCCTGAGTACACCCTGTTCATCCCCAGACTAGTGGGAAAAGAATAAAAATAGAAGAAACTCTTCTATTAGGTGCATGCCCAGTAGAAGCCAACATAGTGCAGGGGGAGAAGTTTCTATGATGAGAAGTGTTAAATTGGAACTAAGATGGTAGCCACAGAGGCCCACCTGTCTGGCCCAGGGGAAAGATTGAATTGGTTAGGGACAGGATTTAGCACAGCCCACAAAAGATTGGGAGTTGGTTGGTGTTGGGCAAATAAATTTGTAAAATGTATTTTTTAGGTTTGACCCCTCATATTTTGCATTGGCCTGGGCAGCACCATGTGAGTGTAGTTGTGAAAAGCTGTGGTGCTTGCCCTCAGGGCTGCGGATTAGCAGATTACCTTCAAATTTGGGAGGGGCCATTGTATTACTAATGTTCCCTGGACAAAGGATTTTTCCCAGCCTGAGTTTTGCAGAAAGAGAAAAAGGAGTGCAAATGTGGAACCACAGCTGTGAGGCTTTGGGAGCTCTGCTGAGGCTGGTGGGGCCTTTGATTCCAGGAGAAACTAGAGAAGATTTTCCAGGTGTGGAATCAGAGAATGTGTCAGGATTTTGGGAGTGTAAAGTCAGTAGCCGCGGCCACCATCAGAGCCACCTGTCCAATGCAGGTTCACATTTGATTCAGACAGACAGTAATGAGACAATGGAGTCAAGAACTGATGGGCCATTCGCTTTACTCCTAGCTTGCACCTGGCGGGCAAGAAATACACACAGTGAGAAAACATTTCCCTTTCCATTTAGGACTCCCAAAGCCACTAATTTATCTGAGTTTCCTGGAATCAAAGGTTTCTAGCTCACCAGCCTTATTCACCTCTGTTCCCCATCTCCTGCTCTCTGCATCAACTGGCATCTCCTTCAGCACTCTGCCATTTTGGCTGCTTCTCCTCTCCTCCACATGGCCTTTCTTTGCTCTCCTCTCTAATGCTAATCTCAGGAACCAAGAGAGAGCAAGCTCCCAGTCTTCCCTATTTTATAGTGTAGAAATCAAAACCTTTAATCTAATATATAAACTAGGAAGTCTCTGATACAAAGTCACTTAGGGTGGGAAAGACTTAATGTTAAAACTAAGCATTAGGCTATAATGACCCTACCTGCTTACAACCTGTCCCTCACACTCAATACAAACTATAAGCGAGCAAACATATATATTATATTTTCAATTTTTATTTGACCAATATTCCACCGCTTTTGCTCACTTAAAATTTAAAGCACAGGGTATTTCTGCACAAGAAAATTAGGCACATTACACAAATTACAACAACATGACAAATCATACAATTTCAACAATTACAAAGATACACTTTACCAGTGTCTGAGGACTTTGCCAAAATCGCAAAATGTTCTCAGACTTTGCATGGCCAGGAGCTGCCATTGGGCTGAACATGCAGGTTCCCATTGCATTTGGTCAGACAGTAAAGAAATGGTGGAGTCAGAGGATGGTGGGCTATCCTGTTTATTGATGTCTCACCAAGAAAGGTAAGCCACAAGAGAAGACAAGGGAAAGCAGAAAATCTGCTTTTCCAATGGAAGGCAAGGGATCAGGGAGGCCCCTGCAATGGTGATAGCACAAACTGAGAGAGCATGCTCATAGTCTGCCCCACTTTATAGTGTAGAAATCCAAATGTTTAATCCAATATACAGACAAGAAAGTCTCTGATACAAAGTCACTCATCTGAGGCATAATGGGATTTCTCATGAAAGTGCACATCAAAAAGGGTGGGAAAGTCTTAGTCTTAAAACTAAACTTTGGGCTATAATGACCCAGCCTGCTTACAGCCTGTCCCCCACACCCAATACAAAACTATAAGCGAGCAAATATATACATCATATTTACAAACTTATTTGACCAACAGACTTTTTTCTAGCCATGGGAAATGTTTCCTGGAACAGGAGAAAGGCCTCCAGCAAAGCTGCCCTCCACCCCCAACAGGGTATTTCACATTGTTCAAAATCTGTAAGTCCACCCTGCAAAAGAGCCAGTGCCCACTCTGGTCATAGTCCAGGAATCTGTCCATGCACATGGGGCCTCAGCCACAATCCTCATCCCTGCCATTCTGGCAGATCTTACACTGTTCCAAAGAGGAACACATGGCAATGGCAGTCAGCTTTTCCATCTCTGCTCCGGAGAGCATGATGGCATTCACCCCATGTCTCAAAATCGCAGATCTACCAGGGTGTAGTAGGTACTGCTTGCTGATGGGTTCTCACCTTCTGGATACTGTGGATTGAAACTTCAACCTGATTCTCCTCATCCTACACAGAGGAACTGAAAAAACCAGCTCCCGCCACTGGGCTCGAGCCTCAGGCTGCTGCTGCCTTCTGCTCTGTAGGCTTTGCAACCCCAAATCTGGCCTCAGCCCTGGCCTCCAGCTGCTTCTGGCTCTCTACAACGTCCAGGGTAAACTTCAACTCACAAATATGTGATTCTTTCTCCAGTGGCTGCTCCATTTCCAAGTAAATCTCATGAACCTGGTTGACCTCCTCCGGTGCTTGCTCCAGCTCCACAGTCAGCATCTCTTTCTCCCACGTATGCTCCAGCTCCTTCTACTGCTTGGTTTGCAGGTCCCAGGAAGCCTTTTCACAGAGCTCTTTATTTCCTCATGTATGGCTATAAAAGTCAGTCAGCCTATGGCCCCCAAAAGAACAGCCATGGAGAACTATAATGGTAGCCAGTCTTCTACTCCACCACTCAAAGGTGGTGGTGGCTCTATACTGATGTCTAAATCCTGCCACAGACTCTAGCAAATGTAAAGCCAGTTGCCACAGCCACAGTCAGAGCCACCTGACCAATTCAGGTTCACATTTCATTTGGACAGAGAGTAATTAAAGAACGGAGCCAAGAACTGGTGGGCCATTAGCTTTAATCCTAGCTTGCACCTGGTGGGCAAGAAATAAACACACAGTGGGAAAACACTTCCCTTTCCATTCTGGGCTCCCAAAGCCACTGACTTATTTGAGTTTCCTAGTATCAAAGGTTTCTAACCTCACCAGCCTAATTTACCTCTGTTCCCCATCTCCTTCTCTCCGCACAAACTGCATAAACTGGCTTCTCCTTCAGCACTCTGCCATCTTGGCTGCTTCTCCTCTCCTCCATGTGGCCTATCTCTGCTCTCCTCTCTAATGCTAATCTCAGGAACTGAGAGAGAGCAAGCTCCAGGTCTGCCCCATTTAATAGTGTAGAAATCAAAACCTTTAATTCAATATACAAACAAGGAAGTTTCTGATACAAAGTCACTTAGGGTTTGAAAGGCTTAGTCTTTAAACTAAGCCTTAAGCTATAACAACCCTACCTGCTTACAGCCTGTCCCCCACATCCAATGCAAACTATAGGTAAGCAAACATATATATCATATTTACAAACTTATTTGACCAACAAATGGCTTACATTTAGTATGAAGAATTCAGGTTTGTTTTTGCCATAAATTGCTTAACTGTTCCCTCAGTTTTCTGCAATGAAAAGTTCTGGTATTCATCCACTATTTTTTTCACAATTTTAAGACTAAAATAACTGGAAATATTTTTAAACAGTTTAATACTATATAAATATATATACAATTTTTGTTACTTTATATACCATACTTTTAATTATGAGATTACTCCAGGATTTCTTCATAATTCTAAATGTTCATTGACCTCACACTATATTTATTCTATAAGCACTCAACCAAGATATTCTCAACTCTCTTGATTTTCATTCCCAAAGCCACATTTGCAATCTTCTTATAAAACTAATACAATAAATAATATTTTCATAAGTGTCAATTTACTGATAGAATAAATAAATATATCTGTTGGAAAAAATGTATAACCAAATGTTTCTTGGTATAGAGAAAATATAAATAAAAAGCAGATGAAAATTAATAAGCAGTTAAATGAAAACAAATCATTGTACTAAAAATCAGGACACCAATAATATCCACTCAATGTAATGACCTTCAGCAACACACTTCACTTTGCTTGGTCTGCTCTTATCCTATCTAATACAAAAGGGTTACCCTAGGTAATTTTCAGGTCTCCTCTAACTAAATTCTATGAAGCTTTGCACCATTTTATCACAATGCTTCATAATTTGTTGACATATCAGCAAAGAACTTCACACTTCATTGAAAATCCATTAAAACAATTACCATGTCATTAGTGAAGACTTTTAATTATGAGCTTAGTAACCTAAAGAATTTACTGTGATAAGCAAGATTAGCTTTGTGAGCATGTGCTACATTAGGATGCATTGAGTGGAGAGATGTCTGTCCTTCAGAGAATTTGAAGCTGTCATTCACAAAGCAGGCAGCAGTGTTGATTAAACATGTCAGCTGAAAAGTCAGGAAGTGGGGAAAATTGTTAACCTTTAGAACAGCCTCCCTCCATTGAATGGAACCTTGTTTCGTTTGACCCAGTTCAATGAGAGAATAGAGGATAACAACACTAGAAAAGGATATTTGAAAGGTGACAAGGTAGAGAAAGGAAAAAGTGTACAACTGAATTCATAGTTAAAATAAAGAGATTAGACACGTATGACTGTTGTGTTATTACATCGTATGTGCTTTCACCGAAATAATAGTGGCCCAAGCTATTGATAAAGTGATAAGCATTTGTTTCTTATTTTTGAACTAAAATGGAAGACCTTATATTATTCCAACCTATAGTGAAATATATAGTCTAGGAAAAAGCTAGCTATGTTATCTCATTGGATAATGGGGGGCATGGGGGGCTGAATGTGACTGTATTTTCCTTGTGTCCTCCCTTGCCTTATATAGTCAAACAGCATTTAGTTCTCTCCTTTACAGAAGATCCCTTTGCCATCCACAACTTGAAAATCAAGATTACCCAGGGTTGTATTCTTCTTCACATTTATTGCTTCTCACAATTTTTCTGTTTCAAATAAAACTATTTTACTTAAAAGTAACATACAAGCTGGTTTACTATTATAGAAACATTGATTTTGTGAGCCTGAAAGGAAGCATAGGCTATAATTTTAAGTAGGGACGCAGAAATTAATTTTCTGAATTCTGGTTTTGTTGGTTTGCTCTAGAAAATGTGTCACAGCATCTATAGTTGCTGAGCTTTAGTTTCTGCCTGTATAAAACCAGAAGTTCCTATAAACTTCATATCTAGTATATAGTTAGTGCTTAATATATATCAGCAAGATAACACTATATCAAGAATCCAAACATGTATTGTACTATAAGAATTAGAAGCTAAGGAGAAGGAAGACACAGGACTTATAGGAGTTTCAGTTCTTCGTTTCTTTTTTGGATGTGACATGATTTTTCCCAGCAGCTCTCTTCATTTTCTCGTCCCAGGAATATAATAACCAGCTTTGCTACAATCAACATTCCCTAAAACGTAGCTGTAATGGCAGGGGCACATATGACATAGAAAAGATCTGTTTGCACTTTACTAGAACTTGAAAGACAAAGAAGACTGTTTAAGAGTGCTTCCTATAGAATGGATGTGTGAAAGTAAAATTTCCTATGTACACTAAGTAATTTCTGTACTCCAAAAGGCATCCCTCCTTTTTCTCTTCTATACACCTCAGTCAATTATGTCCTCTAAACTAACATTAATGCTTGTAAAAGACAAATGAAATCATCCCTTTTTTCCACTTAATATCTTTCAGTTATTCTTGTCTCTTACTGAATAATACACTGCTCACAAAATTAGGGAATATTTTATGGCTTCATATTCATTTTAAGATAGCCCCTAATTTTTGTGAGCAGTATATATAGCGCACAATCATCCCTTTAAAAGGTCTTTGGTTATCTAAGTTTAACGTATCTTTTCTGTGTCATTTTTCATCACACGTCATTACTTAACTCTAAAAACTAAAGTTCTTGCAGATGTGTAAATGGGTTGTATCTGCTGAGCTTTTACACATTTCTCTCTTTTCTTTTTCCTGGAATATCCATGTCTTCTTGTTCATGAGTGCTATTGAGAACTTACATGTTTTGTTTCATGTTTTTAAAATGTTGGAGGTCATTGAGAGGACATGACTGTCAGTTGATTTTATAGCCGAAGTGCCTCACTTCCATGCCTTTGGAATGCATACTGTATTCCACACACCATTCCACATTAGGAGCTGTTTCAAAGACATAGACTTGAGAGAGCAAGTTATAGACCATCTGAACTGAATACGTGACTGAACCCTCTTAAGACTTCTGTATAAACTTTTAAGATTCTGGCAGATATAGTCAGAGACTCAGTTGTACTTGGCTGTCCAGGACAAGCCTTGTATATAAGGTCCCCTTGCTTATTAAACCAATCTGGAAATGTCCTGACTCTTTGATTTTTTTTTTTTTGCCCTTTATATATGTTGTTGTTTGGGAAACAACATAGTAAATTATGTTTGTCAGGGAATTTTCCAAAATTAAGGTAGGGTTTGAGATGTACCTTATAGAATATATAAAATAAGAATTTTAAAAATCAACCTAATATTTTAATCATTTATTTTAGAAATTTAATAAATTTTATAATTAAATTAATATAACACATTTTATAATTTATTGATTTGAGGTAGAGAGAGAGAGAGAAAGAAAGAAATATCAATTTATTGTTCACTTATTTATGCATCCATTGGTTGATTCTTGTATGTGCTCTGACTAGAAATGGACCTTAAAAACTTAGTTTATTAAGATAATGCTCTAATCTACTGAGCTACCCAGCAATAGGTTACAAAACATTTTTGTATTTAGAAAATATTATTACTAATAGTTATTTTTAGTGAGAAAAGAATTAATGTGCTTGCTTTATTTTTTTAAATCTTAATTTTACTTTTTTATGATAGAACATTTGACATAAAACACTAAAAGCTTTCTCAGCTAAATAATATTCCTCACAGGTAAACTAATACAATGCTTTACAAGTTGGTTTTGGTGGTCATAATTACAGATAAAAAGACTAAACTTCTTAACCAGATTGATAGGAGGAAAATAAAGATAAAATACAGAATAAAAGAAAGTAACGTGTTTTCGGAAATAACAAGATATCACATTTTGAACATGAGTTCATTTTCTTTGTTAAAAACAACTTCAATCTGACCAGGAGGTGACGCAGTGGATAGAGCATCAGACTGGGATGCGGAGGATGAGGGTGAAACCCCGAGATCACTAGCTTGAGAGTGGGCTCATCTGTCTTGAATGCAGGCTCACCAGCTTAAACACAGAGTCTCTGGCTTGAGTGTGGGATCATAGACATGACTCTGTGGTTGCTGGCTTAAAGCCCAAGGTCACTGGCTTGATCAGGGGGTCACTTGCACTGTTTTAACCCCTGGCCAAAGCACATATGAGAAAGCAATTAATAAACAAGCAATCAACTATCAACTAAGATGCCACAACAAAGAATTGATGATTTTCATCTCTCTCTCTCTTTCAGCCTGTCTGTCCCTGTCTGTCCCTCTCTCTGACTCTCTTTGTCTTTGTGAAAAAAAAAAATTCAAAACTCATAGATATTATATAGAGCTACAATATATTTAGAGACAAATAAATAAATAAATGCTTAAGGAGTATTATTTGTAAGATATTTCTTTAAAATAAAGTTAGCACAGATTTTTGTTATTTCACTTGCCACACTTTGTACATTTACATAATTTAAAAATGTTTACAATTTCTCTCTAAAATTATAAGCTAGCCTGACCAGGAAGTGGTGCAGTAGATAGAGCGTCGGCCTGGGATGCAGAAGACCCAGGTTCGAGACCCCAAGGTTGCCAGCTTGAGCGCAGGCCCATCTGGCTTGAGCAAAAGCTCACCAGCTTGGACCCAAGGTCGCTGGCTCGAGCAAGGGGTTACTCGGTCTGCTGAAGGCCCGTGGTGAAGGCATATGTGAAAAAGCAATCAATGAACAACTATGGTGTTGCAACAGCAACGAAAAACTAATGATTGATGCTTCTCACCTCTCTTCGTTTCTGTCTGTCTGTCCCTATCTATCCCTCTCTCTGACTCTCTCTCTGTCCCTGTAAAAAAAAAAAAAATTATAAGCTAATATTACCAAAACATAATGGTTTTATTACACATGGGCTCACTAAGCAAAGTAAACTTAATATAAAAGAGTTGTTGCTTGAATGTACATTTTTTAAAGCCTATAAATTAAACACATTTTATGACTTTTAAAGTATTTGATAACACTCATTACTTAGAGGACATTAACTTAATTGATATATAAACTCTTACTACAAACCTGTGGATGTATAAATGGTAATCACTGTTATTTTGGCACATGTTATGAAGCTAACACAAAAAAATGTTACACATATGATCTAATATGGCACTAATTTAAATGTGAAGTAATCTCCTATCTTTTCTATTACCTATTACCACTATTACTTGTTTTTTATTTTTCTACTTATTTGTTTGTATCACACACACACACACACACACACACACACACACACACACTTAGATTATCTTTTTATTTGCCCCTGCTTCTTTTTTTCCTATCTAGCATATGAGGTTTATAGAGCAGAAGGTTATCTACTCTCATACTTTGAAAATTATTTCTTGTTCTTAAAAACGCATTAAGAATCACTCTATCTTGGGGTGTAAATTATTTTATTCTACTACCCTGTGTTTATATAATACCCTATCATAATTAGTATATAATATTTATAAAGAAAAAATAGAAAAATATAGATAACAATAAAGAAGAAAGAAAAGAGAATGAAAAAGAGAAGAGGAAGACGCTTTTAGACCAAGATAATGTAGTGTTTATAGTAAGTAAACTCAATAGAAAAGTTGGTTTCACTCCACTATGTACTACAAAGTAGAAATCAATGTTGTTTAATGTAAGGTTGGTGGTTGTGGCCATGCAGGTTAACACTGGATTTGGGCAGATGGTGAAGGTACTGTGGAGCCGGATGATGGCGGGCCATTCTGTTTATTAAAGTCTAGCAACAGTGGATGAGCAAGCAGGCAGGGAAAACTGCTTCTTTCTCTTTCTCTTTCTCAATAATCCCAAGCCAAAACAGGCTGGGGGGGGGGTCCCTTTCTTGGGCAAACAATAGCAAGCAATCGTTCCTCCCAATGATGGTAGGAAATCCACAATCTACAGTCTACCATCTTGAGTGCAAGCACCTACAGCCCTCAATAGATTATAAACACTTGGTGCTGCCTTGTGCTCATGCACCAATCAGGCAAAGTACACGGCGTGCAAGCCTACCACACTTGTTTGCTCAGCATTTAACAATAATCAGCTTGTGCACAATGTTATATTGTGTCTCTTATGATCAGGCCCTGTTCAGTACCTCTTTTTTTTTTAAAATTTTATTTTATTCATTTTAGAGAGGAGACACATAGTAAGAGAGAGATAGAGAGAAAGAGAGAAAGGGGGGAGGAGCTGGAAGCTCAACTCCCATATGTGCCTTGACCAGAGAAGTGCAGGGATTTGAACTGGCGATCTCAGTGTTCCCAGGTCGAAGCTTTATCCACTGCGCCACCACAGGTCAGGCTCAGTAACCTCTTTTGGGGTATGAGGGTAATAAAGAATAATCTCAAAATCCACTGCTCTCAAGAAACTCACTATACATCAGAAAGAAACCGTACATTGCATTGGCTATCATAGCAAGGTGAGATAGGAGGACATTACTAGTGGAATAGAATGAACTAAGCAACTTACTTTTTCCAGAACATTATAAGAAGATTTCCAGTTGCAGAAAGAGGTATTTGATTTGAAATTTTAAAGACAACAGAATTCCTCTTAATAGAAATAAAGAAGATAGGCAAATTGAACAGTGTAAGCAAAAACAATAAAAAAACAAATAAAGGACACATATGTTAAAGGTAAAATAAAACAAACAAAATATAGATTAAATGGAGAAGGGTGAGAGATGATAAATCCAAATTAGATTATATAAAATTTACCTAATATTGGTTCTTTTTTCAGGTTTCTAGTTTGGTGGTGTGTTTTATAGTTTAGGAGTTCAATAAGTACTGTTAAGTTTGTTCATTGAAATAAGCTCATCTAGTTTAAACATTATATTTTATATTTTAAAGAGTGCATTATGCAAAAAAGATAGCTATATAAATTGAAGTGAATCAATTGTGTTCTTAGGATTTTTTTCCATTTCAGTTGGTGCGAAGCTTGCTGCTTTTCTTGGCTCTGTATAGATGGCGTCCACATTTCCAGAGCTGGTCAGCATGTGTTTTATAACTAGCACACAGTTTTGAATGGCTTGTTGGCATTGCTTCCTTGCATGCCACGATTATTGGACACTACATATGTTGGTTCTGTTCTCTCTCTTTTAATGTCATCCATTGTATCCAGCATGTTCACAGTACATTTTAGCTCTTGAGTTAGCAGTTGAAATGAAGTGGAAAATAAATTAATACTTACAGAGCACTCACTATGGTTTATCTCAATTAATTATCATAAATCTTTTAATTGCAAAGAGAAATGATCAGAGAAATAGGTACTTTGCACCAAATTATACAGCAATGAGTAATTATACTAAGACCTAAACAAATTATGTCGGAATGAAAGCATATTCTACACTTTACTGATTTTTACTAAAAGAAATCTAAAGTGAGAATTCACAATACACAGGGAATGTCAAGATAAAGGGTATAGAAAATGTGCTCCACTAAATCTTCCAGAATTCCTCTTTATAAAAAGAGAAGAGCTTAATTGGGTTAATCACTAAAATCTAGTAATAATTCAGAGAAAAATGGAAAAATAAGAATAAAAATTATCAATGATAGGCAAAAAAAAAAAATGAGATTATTTAGGAGCCAGCAAATTCCAAAGTTGCTGAGAATTCAGAAAAAATATTTCACTTTGAAATATGGACTAGAAGAATTTGTGTGTTCATGTGTGTAGGTATGTATGAAAAAGAGAAAGAATAAATTATTTTTAAAGATAAAATTATAGCATATATTTTAATAAAATTACTTTCTATCTTAATCCTTAGAAATATGTTACTGAACTTGGTCAGTCTGAACTTTTCTTCGCCTCACAAGTGTGTCTTTCCCAAAGCTTTAACTATCTTCCTTCTCTCCCTGACTTTGATTCTCTATAAGTTGTTAGTTCTAAAGATATGTCTATGACCTAGACAAACAGAATTCCTGACCCAAACTTCAAGAAGCCATACTTTGTTTTATCTGGGAGGATTCTGTATTGTTATAGTGAAATGTCAGATTCTTAATTATTATACTTAGAGTGAACTCAGATTTGGAATACAAAAGCTTGTCATTCACTAGGGGATCCTTTTTTTGTTATCCTCAAAAATAACAAGTGATTTGTATGGAATTTTATAACACTCTATTCCCCCTCCCACAGAGGATTTTTATCTTTACTCACAGCATCATTTCAACTTTTATGTTGTCCTTATGGTCAATAAAATAAAATTCAAATCCTATGAAGTTTACCAATTAAATTCGCTAATAAAAACGGGGATAAAAAAGATTAGTGCCAAAATCAAGAAAATAAATAAGCTTTACAGAGAAAGATCCTCTTATTGCTTCAGTCACATGCAACCTTTTGACACTATATTTGAATGAAAGGATTTGTACCAGCCAGGAAACCAGAAACCTCTCCTCATTATTCTTATTCAACACACAGTGATGGTACTTTTTCTTAAGCTACTGTCATTTCATAGAGTGGAGTGGCTTTTATTTTATTTTTATTTTTTAAAGATTTTATTTATTCCATTCTTTTTCAGAGAAGAGAAAAGAGAGAGAGAGAGGGAAAGAAGAGGAAGGAGCAGAAAGCATTAACTCCCATATGTGCCTTGACCAGGCAAGCCTAGGGTTTTGAACCGGCAACCTCAGTGTTCAAGATTGATGCTATATCCCACTGTGCCACCACAAGTCAGGCAAGTGGAGTGGCTTTTAGATCTGAGAGTAGATGAAATAAACCTGGATGTCTATGTAACATGCTCAGGATCCTGGATTCAAAAATTCCCCAAATGATTTTTATGTTTAACTAGATTGGGCACTACTGACATTCAGTTGTTCCTTCTATGCCTCCATGCTCAACAGAATCACTGTTTTGATACTCTGAAACTATGACTTTGGTTTCACCATACATACAGCATAAAGTGTAAGGAGGATGGGGAGGAGTAGCTCCAATGTGGAGAAAATGGGACTAGCCTTCTTAGGAGATACAACAACTAAACACATAAGCTCATGGAACACAAGAAGAACTTATTAGTAAAACCATTGTTAATTTCCTGGTCTTGATAATTGTAGTATGATTATTCACAGTGCTGTTTTTAGAGGAGTCTGTGAAGAGGAATATTCAAGAATTTCTGTACTATTTTTACAACTTTTCTATGTCAAAATTAATTCCAAATTAAAAAGTTTAAGCAATTAAAATGATGAATTCTCTATCGTTTATTAGTGAATCAATTTGTAAGAGGAAAAGGAAGTCTAAATCAGTACACACAAACCTCAGTAAGCAGAGAGAGTCTATCAGTTATCTTCTGATTATGAAGTGTACGAAATAACACTTTTATCAGAAGCAAAATGGGCATTAAAATTAAACAATGCCATTTCATGTGACTGGCAAACTGATAAACAAATGATCTTTTAAAATTCTTACAAGATGATAAAATTGATTAATAGAGACAAAGTCATTTGAACACAGCGTGGCATGTAATAAGCATTATACAAGTGCAGAAATAATTTTAATTACTAAAGAAAGAACAAAAGTAAAAACAAGGCTCTTTTAAAAAGCTCTACTGTATTACTGTTTTCCTGGAGTTTTAACATTAAAATGGAAAACAGATTACTAAAAATTATATTATATAGCAAGTAAAATCACATCTAATTTTTAAAATAATTCTAAATATACTTAACAAACAGTTACTATGCATCAGACAATATTTTGTGGCACTAGAAATATTAAGGTGAACAAAACCTAGTCCAGTGATGGGCAATCTTTTGAGCTTGGTTTGTCAAAATTCGCCAAAAAACCGAGCATAACTCGGGTAGTGTGTCACTTCGAGAAAAATGGCCTAACCGGAAGTCCCAGAAGTAGACGCTCTGTGCCGGAATTATGTTGTTTTGGCCTACAGACCTCAGGCACAGAGTGTCCACACTACAGCAAATGTTTTATCCTCAGCTACTGCACCTGGACGTGCAGGAGCTGAGGATAAAACGTCCTTTTCAGCATGTGGCCCATACTTCTCTGGTATGCGGCTGCATGTGGCTGCATGGCATTGAAAATGGCTACATGTGTGAGCGCTGACACGCGTGTCATAGGTTTGCCATCACGGACCTAGTCCCTACTTTAATTGGGATTACACTCTACTGAACAGAATTTAAAACTAGCTGGTCTATTTGTGAAAAATAAATCATAGCTTCTATCAAATTGGAGCAAATGTTCTTTATTATAGGCGCATGATTAAAACACATGGAATGAGACCAACTTGGGCTCAAATTCTAACTCTTTCGTTATATGGTTTTAAGACTTGGACAAGTTTAAAAAGTGATTAAACCAATATCTTAAATGTGTAAAATTGAAATAATACTATTTAGATTATCAGAATACAATGAAGAGTGATTCAACATATGTAAAATCATCTATTACATTGTCTGCACATATTGTAATATAAAAGCAAGCAAGAAATAAAATAGAATACATTTTAATAATGATGAGTAAACATAAATAAGAATATACCAGATATAAATAAAATAGGCTATAAAGCATATCAATGTTAAGGAATGGAAAACTGAGATATACACACACTTTAAATACCATGATAAAGGAGAATAATCTGTGAATTATAAATTGATTTAAAAATAGAATTGACTAGATAATTTTATTATTGTGGTACAATTCATATTTGTGAGTAATTCTTCAAATCATGAAAAAGGGTGAATATATAATTATAATAGCAAGTGCCAGATATTCAAATAAAAGATTTTAAATCCAGTCCATGAAAAATTTTATGGAAAGTACTGATAGCAACTAAAATAGAAGCAATGTCAATATGTATAATCGTTAAGTTTTCTGTAACTAAAAATGAGCAATATACTTTTATGTGTACTGTTAGCGATGCAATGTAATGTAAAAATGATAGATAAGCCATTCCTAAAAGTATCAGGAAGAGGAGAAGGGAAAGACAATTCTGCAGGTCATATCTAGGGAACACAGGAAGAGGAGAAAGATATATTCAAAAGAAACAAAATTAATGTGGACTCGGATTTCTCTTATTTAAATGACTTGAAGCACATGAAGAAATTTGTGAGGGTTTTGAGAGATAACTAAAGAATTCTCTACCAAGATGTTAATAAAACTAATGATAACAGAAACAGCTGTGTCACCTCTATGAATAAAGATAAAAATAATGCTTTAGAGAAAATATTACTGTAATTTTCATTTGATTTTGTGTCTCTCTTACGATGATATATAATTAAATGCTCAAAATAATTCTAGGAGGTGGATGGATATTATTTCTATCATTTGTAGATGAAGCTGATTTCAGATAAGTCAATAGCCTATTATACTAGTGGGATCTAATCCTAGTGTTATTGTAATAATAATCAAGTTTCTTTTCAGATGGAAAAGCAATAGAACAATATTGTCAAATATAAAAACGATTCATAAGGTGCATTTTCCATTTACCCTTCCTTGCATGATTATCTAAAAACATTATTCTGCAAAGAGATGAATTGCAATTTAGAAACTCATATACAGAAAAATTTTAGGAAAATATAGAGAAATTATGAGTAAAAGAACTAGCAATCTTACAGAGAAATTAAGAGTTTATAAATCACATTGACTTGGCATAAAAATATGGTTCTTCTAAATAATGGCTCTAGAAAGTTGGACAAGTTATTTGAATTCCAATTCTAATAAAATGAGAATAGTGAAAAGATCCACCCCATATGTTGTAAAAATAAATAAAAGTAATTAACATTTTTTAATAGGACTAGGTATGTTTTAAGCTTAAATAAATATAAGCTATACTATTATTACCAAGACTTGAAAATGTTTAGATAAAGAAACATGTACAGAGGGGTTATGTAAGCATTACATATTTTTGTTATGTAACAAAATTAGATAGTAAATACCAACTGAAATTATGAAAAGAGATAACACAACAAATAAATAAAATCATCATCTTTGGGTCAGGCTTAAAAATTCCTTTTCAACAATTTGTTTACAAGACAAAATGTCATTTATTTCAGATTATTTTCTTCAAGCAGTATTTTAGTAACTTGAGTATTAGTAAATAATTTATATAGTGATAGTTTAAATTGTGTAATAATAAGAATCTAATAATATCCAAGTAAATTAACTTAATTGTTTTTCACAGGGATTTATTTAGAGATAATAAAAATAACTACTGCTATTGACTTGCTGCTTGAAATGGCTAGCAAAAGTAATTTAAGTATTTAATTGTATAATTCGAAGAAAAATAACTCATAGTATGTTAATGTTATTGTTTGCGTTTGCAGTACTATGTTTGACATTTATCACTAAATGCAATGAAAGTAACTAATGCACCATAAAATAAAAAAGAAAAGAAAATATAACAAAACACATATCCATCTTGTGGAAGCCCTAAGAAATAGTAACAAATCTGTTTCAAAAGAACAGCAGCTAGAGAGCTGCTCAGGGTTTTTTGAGAGAAAAGTTACCAAATATATTAACAATTTAAAAATGTTATGTACAAGTAATTGTATTAAATCTTATATAAAGAAAGGAGTCATATAAACACATATAAACATACACACATTCTTGACTGTTTTAGAATGTGAAAACTGAATTTAAGTCTAACGAAAAACATAATCATAAGTTAGAAATCTATATAAATTTTCCAATAGTATATTTTATATATTTATTTATTTATTTATTTGTTATTTATTTTTTTATGACAGAGGCAGAGAGAGGGACAGATAGGGACAGAAAGACAGGAAGTGAGAGAGATGAGATGTTTCAAATTTTTCTTTCAGTACCTTAGTTTTTCAATGATTGCTTTCTCATATGTGCATTCACCAGAGGGCTACAGCAGAACGAGTGAAACCTTGCTCAAGTCAGCGACCTTGGGCTTCAAACCAGGGATTTTGGGCTTAAGCCATTGACCGTGGGGTCATGTCTATTATCCCACTCTCAAGGCAGCTACCCAGTGCTCACACTGGTGAGCCTGTGCTCAAGCCGAATAAACCCTTACTCAAGACAACAACCTTGGGGTTTCAAATCTGGGTAGTCTGCATCTCAGTCCAACATTCTAGCCACTGTGTCACCTCCTGGTCAGGCCCAAAAGAACATTTTAAAAAAGAATTTGAGATTTAAAAAAAAAACAACACAAAATTCTACCGACAGAAAAACAGAAAATTAAATAGGATGTGCTACTATATAGCCATTTAAAATTATGCTTTTAAGAATAGTCTTGTGACAAGAAGAACACTTATAATACAATGTTAAGGTTTTTAAAACTATGGGATTTTAAATATCATGATTTTTCTCAAGATAGTGTTCTTAAGTGTAATATTGACTCTGTTTCCTCTGTATCCTTCTGTATATCTTTCAGGGCTTCAAAATGATTAATTATCAGAAAATAATAAACATTTTAATAATATAAACTTTTAAATAGTTTGTCAAAAAGAAACAAATAAAAGCTCATATTAGAAATCTGTTTTATTGTATTTGAGATTGTTAGTTTTTTACTGTTATCTAAACATTTAGATTATTTTAAAACTTTCAATCTTGACTATCATTCTGTTTTACTGGACCAAGAAAGATTTGCTCTAGATAGTCATACACTCATTATTTCACAAGCATATCATGCAAGTATTATATTCAAGTAGTACAAGTTTCTGGGGGATAATAAAATTAATAAATAAAAATAAATAAATAAAGGTCAATGTAGAAAATGAAATTTAAACAGTTGATATGGACCAAAATAAATGAACTGTTACTTCTATAAAGATATTATTTGTGCATGAACTATAAACATGGACTGCATAATAATATTTAAGTCATTAATGGACAATATATAAAACAGTGGTATACCAAGTAGCCTAGGTGTGAATTAGGCTATCTCCTGTATGTTTATTTAACTTCACCCTCTGATGCTTACACAATGACAAAATCATCTGAGGACACCTTTTACAGAATGAATCCTTATCATTAAGCAGCCAGTGACTGTAATAAATGTGTCCACCAAATGCCAAGAACAGAGTAAAACAAAGAAAAAACATCCTTGAAAAATGTAGGGAAATAAAATTAGTATTATCTTTGAATGAATAATTTAACTATCAATTTTGGAAATAAATTTATTTGTATTATAACATCCTTTTCCTCAATGTTTCATTATGATAATTTAAAAAAAAAAAGAGCAGGTAGCAAAGTTTATAACATTTTACAGTGAAATTTTATTTACCTAACTATATAGATTCTACCATTATTACTTCACTACACTTGATTTATTAACAAATACCCATCTGTCCATTCCTCCATTCATCAATTAAGTCATTTATTTCATGGGTATTTTTTGGATACATGTCGATGTATATAAGAGACGTCAGTACAATTTCCCTATACCTATTATTATGGATTCTATTAATTAAAGTTTAATAGTAATTTAAAGTGTTTTTTGTTAAGTTTAGATATTAAATTTTCATAAAATGGAATATTTCAGTATGACTTTAATATTTTTATCAAACTTTTTATTTTGAAATAATTTTATACTTACAAAAAATTACAAAATTAGTACAAACACTTCACAGAAACATTTTACCTAGCTCTTCTGAGGATTAACATTTTATTCTAGTGACATACAGTTATCAATATCAGCAAAATAGCATTGATAAAATACCATAAATAATCTATTTCACTTATTAAACTTGTAATGATTTCCAATGAATGTTCTTTTTTTGTCCAGGTTCCTGTTCAAGATCATAAATTGCATTTAGTTATGGTTTTTTGGCTGCCTTTATTTTTCCTTTTCTAACATGACTTTCTTTGTAGAATGTTCTTCAATTGGCTTTGTGATGTTTCCTCATGATTAGAATCAGATTTTCTGCAAGACTAGCACAAATGTACCTTTATCATTGCAATACACAGACCACCTTACCAATAGTCTTATCTTTTCTTTTTTTTCTTTACAGGGACAGAGAGAGAGTAAGAGAGAAGGATAGATAGGAACAGACAGACAGGAACAGAGAGAGGTGAGAAGCATCAATCATTAGTTTTTCGTTGCCATTGCGACATATTAGTTGTTCATTGATTGCTTTCTCACATGTGCCTTGACTGCGGGCCTTCAGCAGACTGAGCAACCCCTTGCTAGAGCCATCAACCTTGGGTCCAAGCTGGCGAGTCTTTGCTCAAGCCAGATTGGCCCGCGCTCAAGCTGGCGAGCTCGAGGTCTCGAACCTGGGTCTTCCACATCCCAGTCCGACGCTCTATCCACTGCGCCACTACCTGGTCAGGCTACCAATAGTCTTATCTTTGTGAAGAAAGTTTTAGAAGAGAGTAAGTAGAGCTAATATCTGAATTATAATTTCTAATATTATCAACTCAAGCTTAGAGTTGACTTTCTTTTAACAATTGATTTGCTTTTTAATTTGTCATCATTTACACCCAGCATTAGTCTAACTTTTCAGTTCTGCTTCTAAGATTTCATTTTAGGAATCACATTAGACCCATATTTTGTATATGAGGACTTAACTTTTCAATATTGAGTACTTAAATTTTGTAGGCTCCTGAAGACAGATAGTCTATATTTTATAGCTTTTGAACTCTTGGAAATTATCTGTATACAGAAGATGCTGATTAAAACGGTTCTTACTACTGAGTGGTCACCTAACTAACAAGTTAAAAGTGGAAATCCAAACTTTAGAATTTAATGAAAATATTTCACTTTTTGAAAGAGTTCACAAAAATGTCTCTCTAAGCTACTAAGACATGAAAAAGAACAGCATCTCCAGAGATTCCATTTTTTTCTTACATAATTTAGAAAACAAAAGAACTTATGTTTCAATTTTACTTTTCTATTGAAATGTTGAACTTTTTAGATCCCTGTTATTTCCTAGAATGCATTATGCAAAAGATGTTCTTACAGAATTACCAAAGAAATAGGGGAATGAAGTAAAATCAGCCAAGTCCAATCAGCAAGATACAGTATTTTTGTTTCTTTATATTATCACACATATTTTAGTTCAACATCTGTTCAACGACATCTCAGGCTATATTTTGGGATGTGTGACAATATTTTTTCCACAAATTCTTTAGTCAGAACTCAGGATGTTCTCATTAATTGTGATTTGTAAAGGAAGCATTTAACTCAGGGCAGATGCTGAGCAGCATGAGTATGGAACTAGGTACAAAATGACACAGGAAATTCACAAGTGGTCACGGATGGCCAGATGGTATTGGCATCTGAAAGATTTATTACACGAACTTGGCAATAAAACATGTGTGATCACTAATTTAACATAAAAAGCAGTCCAGAAAAGTGTTTATGTTAAACAGATTTCCTCTCCAAATATCAGGTGCAGCATATTTTATTACATACTTTAATTTCTCTGTTGCGAGAACCAAATACAGAAAAGTGAATCACTTTTGTGGCAAGAATCCCATTCATTTAGAAAAAGTCATGCCTATATAAGCAAATTAAAGTAAAATAGATGCATAATTCTCAAGATATTGCAGGTCAGTAGAGTAGGCATTTGCCAGAGAGTAGGCAAATATGGATATGATTTTGATTGATTTGTCTAAATTATTTACTTGCTCCCACACTTGACTTGGATATATTTGCTGTTTATACATATTACACTAGGTTAATGCTGAAAATTCCATATCATGAAATTGTGAATTTGTCTTTAAATTACCAGAAGTCTCTTTATGCTGTTTACTAAATCTTTTCTTAGGAAACCAAAGTATATAATACTTCTCCAAATTAAATTTATAAGCTTGAACCTCCCTGGGATACTTTTTCTGATTTTGCCTCCTAGCTAGCTTTATTAAATATCATCTCAAGTGTTATCACATACATGAAGACTTCCTAATTTCCTCCACCACAGTTGAATGCACTCTTCTCAGAGTTCCAGCACAAATAAAAATACCTGTGTTATAAGCCTCCTTCAATCTACCAAAAGGGTATGCTAAAGCTAACGTGAGTACTTGGTGTCAGGTGGAACTGGTTTCTAAGCTATGCAATGATAGATTAGTTATTTTTACCCAGTTTCTTACTTGGTAAAATAAAGAGATTAATACCAGCTCCACAAGCACTTAAATTTTTAAATTATATTTATATAATATAAACAAAGATTTAACAAAACATGTAAAACATAATACTTATTTTTTTGTTGTTGGTAGACATCAACATTCCACTAGATCCGTGATGGGCAATCTTTTGAGCTTGATGTGTCAAAATTCGCCAAAAAAACAAGCATAACTTGGGTGGTGTGTCACTTCGAGAAAAGCGACCTACCCAGAAGTCCCAGAACTAGATGCTCTGTGCTGGAGTTCTGTTGTTTTAGCCTACAGACCTCCGGCACAGAGTGTCTACACTACAGCAAATGTTTTATCCTCGGCTACTGCACCTGGCTGTGTAGGAGCAGAGGATGAATCATCCTTGGCGTGCGGCCCCATAGTTCTCTGGTATGTGGCTGCATGTCAGCGAAAACGGCAACATGTGTTAGTGCTGACACGCATATCATAGGTTCGCCATCACGGCACTAGATTCTTACTGTTTTGGATGTTAGGAATTACATATTCATCTTCTGTTTTTGTTGTTGTTGTTTTTAATAGATTTCTGGTTTATCATACAAGGGTATGACTTAAAAACGGCCAATTGGAAGAGATGCACAGGGCAAGGTATAGGGAAACAGTGTGGAGCTTCTACGGTCTCTCCAGGTGAGTCACAATCCTGGTACCTCCAACTGTTTCCCAACTTAGAAGCTTTTTAAACGCCATCATTTTGTATTTAATTGGAGACTTTATTACATGAGTATAATTAATTAATTCATTAGTCCATTGCTTTTGATTTATCCTCCAGCCCTTCCCTCACTGGAGATCAGAAGCATGACAATGAAAGTCCCAATTGTCTAATCACAGGGTTTGTTCTTCTAGCAACCAACCCTCAACCCTATGTGTAGTCCAAAATTCACTTCATTAACTTAACAAAAGATACCTGTAGGTTTCCCATCACTTAGGAATTCTGAGGGTTTTAGGAGTTCTGTGCTGGAAATGGGAATGAAGACCAAAAATGTATTTCTTATAAATCACAATATCACAGTCCACTCTTGATTTTTAAATACAGATCCCTTTTAGAAAACACTCATAAAAATTAGAAGGCACTGTCACATTACTAGAATCCCATTCAGTCATTAATAACTAAAAGTCTATCATCATATTGTATGAGGAAACTCAAGTTTGCGGGTTTCTCTCGGTCTCATCAGCTTCCAAACGAGGAGTGGTGTTAACAATATATGACATCATCTTTTTAGACATTGGTATAATTATTATCTCCTGCTTTGTGCCCTTTTGAGGTGTTGATGTAACATAAAAATTTTTCCAGTACATAACCTTAGTCTCCTTACTATGAGCAACCTATTTTTCTTTCTCTATTCTTTGCCTCAAAAATAAAGTAAGTACTCATTTGCCTAGCAAAATCACTTTATTCTGGAATAGCGAAGCAGTGCAATCTGGGAAAAGTATACTATGGAAAATCATAAGTAATTCTGAGGAGACAAGGGGAAGGTTAGTTATTGAGCTTAGGATAAAAAAGAAAGGATTGTTTTGAAAAAAAATGTAATCCTATGTGAAAAATATCCTTCTTTATTGAAACAATTCTTATCTTCCTTCTTTCTGCTGGTTATGTAGACTGAAACAAGCCAAATATTTGTGAGCACTCCCCCTTGAAGACTTCCAAAGTCCATTTTAAATAAGGTTTTATTTATTTATTTATTTATTTATTTATTTATTTATTTATTTATTTATTCTTTATTGTGACAGAGAGACAGAGAGAGAGAAAGGGACAGATAAAGATGGACAGGCAAGAAGAGAGAGAGATGAGAAGCATCAATTCTTTGTTGTGGCACCTTAGTTTTTCATTGATTGCTTTCTCATTAATGCCTTGACTGGGAGGGAGCGCTACAGCGGAGCAAGTGACCCCTTGCTCAAGCCAGGGACCTTAGGCTCAAGCTGGTGAGCCTTGCTCAAACCAGATGAGCTCGTGCTCAAGCCGGCAACCTCAAGGATGCGAACGTGGGTTCTCCACATCCCAATTTGATGGCCTATCCACTGTGCCACTGCCTTGTTATCCTCTTTTAATTTTTTATAAATGCTTATGCCCAAACATTTTCACCTTTGGAAAGGATGTTAGAATGGGCAACTGTGCTCGTCTGGATCAGAGGAGGTAATTCTAGTCTAGCCAGCCCTTCTCCCCTGTCCACTCCTGTTCACATGGAGTAAGGTTATATAGGAGCAACTAGTAGGCTTTTTTTTTACCACAAAGAACTTCAGTTGAATTCATTGTTAATCCCAATTTGGCAGATGGGGAGAAATGCACATTCTTTCTGTTCTTCAGGCCCGCAGGCACTCTGACATGAAGGTTTAAAATACAGTTACAGGTTCTTTCTCAGGAATCATCTTTCAGTTCCAGCCCTGGTCCTCTGACCACTGCATTAGGTAGTGGAGAAAAAACAAGTTGTGGCAATGAGAGGATCACAAACAAGTACCTTTTCGATTGCGTCATCCCCAAAGCCAACCACAAAAACCCAGAAACTAACTATCCAGTGGGACACTCCTTTATCCCCAATTGTTCATGTTGGGTGTGAGCACACTGGTTGAGTGCACGTTAGTAAGCTCTTTATGCTTTTATCTCTCCTTTGTTTTAATGACCTGACCCAATTCTCTATCAAACTGGTACTCTGAGGAAGATATCTCTCTGCCCCTTGTTGGACATTATCAGCTATGAAGTAAGTTCCTTGGTCTGAAAATAATGCTCAGCTATCCAAAGTGGATTCATATCTTCTGTCTGGTTTATTTATGGCTCAGAGCATTTGCATCCACCACCAGGTAAGGAAAGCTCAAAGAACAGAGTCAGTATCTGTTCTTGTCAAGACCCATTTGTAAGCCCCCAGAGCCACCAGCTTCAGTGTGACCGGCCAGCCAGTTGGACATTCCCACCAGAAGATCTACTACATAGCCGTCTGCAGTCTGTCTTTTCTGACTGAGAGCCAGACAGTTCTTATTGGGATTTGTGCCTCAATAGATGCAAGAAAAATATGGCTAGATTCAACCCATCTTTGCATTGATGTATACTCTCAATTTCCAGTTATTTCATGGACCCAGGTAGCCCCCTTAAGCCAACCTATGCTGGTATCTGCTTGACAATTCCAATCACCTTCCAAACATGAAAAAAGGTTCTTCTGGTGGGCATCAGCATGTTCTACTTTAATACACCTTTCAGATTCCCATAGGGCCATGCCCATATGGCCATCTTTGTAATAGGCCAAGTTTTCATTGATCTCCTGCCCAACCATATGGCTAGGTTATTGGCTACTGCCCATCAGTCACTAAAAACCGAGGCATAGGGGCTTTTATCTCTGTTCAGCTCTTCTATCACTGCTACCAAAACAGCATGCAATTCAGCCATAAAAACTGATTTGTTTTTACTTTCTTCCATCACAAGGGCAGCCTTCCAAGCAAATGTTGTCCATTAGTCTTGAGACTGCCATCTATTAAATAAGAAGTTCTTTGTTGTGATCTGTTTATAAGGATATAATACAGCAACTCCTCGAGAGTCAGTCCTAGAATAAAAGAAACTCCCCGCTTTGTATCTCCTCCTTGCATTCTCCAGGTTGCATGACCTTATATGAACTCTTTCCATTTTACTTTTAAACTCTTCTGGGCATTGTCATTCACATTGGAGTTTCTCTGACATTATCCAAGACATTGTGTGTGTTTCAGGTTTTAAGATCAGGTTATGTTCTTCAGTCATAGGGGTAACTTCAATTACAGTCCAAATAGCAAGTTAGTGAATACCTCTCAAATGGAAATTCTCTAGTCCAAAGTCCCTATTGTTATTGCTGGGAAGTGCTTACAGAGTTTGCCATAAGCTGTGGTCTAATGCACAGAGACACTGCCGCTGTAAGCACTTCAGTCACTACGCTACACTGTGTGGGCTTGGGCAGTCTTATCAATTCTCATCTAACCTGTCAATTAACTTGCATGCCCTCTTTGTTAAAAAGGTAACTGGGGAGATATTCCGCAGTCAAATACAATGGCCATCCCCATAACACAATCAGATAAAAAAGATGCAGCCACTTCACATAAAGCTTATTCAAATATACCAATTATCTTATAAACATTTATCTTAATTTAATCGACCCTTAAATTTCTAACTATAGTCTTCATTAGAACTTCAACAGGTTTTGGTATCACATTTCTGGACTCCAGTATCAATTTATCCAAAAAGCTTTCTCACTGCCTGACCATTTTACCCACTCTTGGTTTGGGGTCCTCAGTAGAGGATGAGCTAAGAGACCCTAGCCTTTTATCAATCTTTAACTTGATTAATATGCCTAACTATTGCCCCAAGAGATTGTTGGTCAGGTTTCCCATAATAATCTCTTGACTGAAATTTTCTCCAAACTGAGGTAAACAGTACAGACTTAGTTGGAGCCCTTGAGTGTGGGCAAAGCTGCTGGAATTCCTACTGGTTTACTCAACCTTTGTAGACTTGTATTAAAACCTTTTAAAGCCAATCAATGTTCATTTTATTCACCCAATTTCTTTATAATCCTCTAAAAATTTCTACCCTGCTCGAATGAGTCCTGTGAATTTTCCCTTTCTGTTTTCTCTTTTTTTTTTCTGCTATCAACATTTCCTTTACTTACTTCTTTTTCATAATAACCAAAAATTTCCATCTCCTTGGATAGAGTTCTGTAACTTCTGCTTGACTACTCCCCAGTATCTTGTTAAGTAACCTAATTTTTTATTAGCATATGTAAGAGTTATGAGGGGAAACTGAAAGACCAAATTTGTTAAGCCTTTCTAAACTGTTTTTATTTCAGTTTGCAACAATAAATTAGCACAGATGCCCAAGTGAAAGGAGCCCCTTTAAAATACAGCACTTACCATGACCTGTGTAGTGACTATGGGCTAGCCATCCATGCAAACATGTTCTTCCACTCTGCAGCACTCAAAACTGATGACACACAGCTCCTAAATAACTTCCTTCCTTAATCTATATTGAAACGGGTTTTCAGGAAGTTGTTGACACTGATCTATACACATAAAAAACTCTTTCAAATCATACCCTCTTGACTCAATAGTTTTGTAGTTCTGCCCTTTCCTCACTTAGATTTTACCACTAGGGGTGGTTTTGAGTACTAGTGACCAAAGTTCAGACTCACTGAAATCTGAGTTTAGCACCAATGATCAACCCAGCTTTCTCTTTTACTTTTACTTTAGCTACAACTAATAATAATACCCCAGGGATTTTTTTTTTCTTATTAATATGTATTCTTTAGGCTTCCAGAGACCCTTCTCTTTAGAAGTTGTATCTATCTTTAACAACTGATTATAGTAGAGTTTGCTGTTCCACACTATGATCAATCACATGGTCACCCAGGAATCAGAGGTTTCTTCTCCCTTATGCTTTCATTCCTTCCTCTTCCCAAACCACATGCTTCCTTGAGCCAAGATCCTTGTGTCAAAATTCTACTTCTCTGACACTATTTGGGGTTTTTGTGCCAATTCTAATGTTTGTGATGCAAGGGACTTCCCACACATTACCAAACAATTCTTAGAACATCAACTGAGTATCTTGTAATTTGATACAGTTCTAACGTTATCTACCTGGAGATAGCACCAGGTTCCACTTAATAAAGGGTCATTTCTAGAAAATGATTTACTGCCCTTTTCCCCTTCAGATGCCTGTCTCAAGTCCAGGTTGATAGCTGTGTTCTTATGAACAAGCTACAGATGAGAGATTCTTACAACAACTCAGATTTGATTAATCTGCTAGAGTTGCTAACAGAACTCAAAGAAACATCTTACTTAGTAGGTTGCTGATGCACTATAAAATAATATAACACTGAAATAGCCAAATGGAAGAGATGTATAGAGTATGGTATGGGGGAAGGGTTCAGAAATTCTATACTTTCCTCAGGGCTCCACTCTTCTAGCCCCTGCATATATTCACCAATCCAGAAACGTTGTAAGCTCATCTTTATATCAGTGAACATGTTACATGCTATTTGGAACACACAATATGCATGCACACATACTTATATTTGCAAGGGTTTAGTTATGTGTGTGTTTATATCAAGTAAAATAAAAACAGACTGCAAGCAATTTCAGGTGACACAAGAAAGAGAATTTGCAGTTCTTGCTCTGAAGTTTCCTTCTAAATTAGCAAGTATTAAATGGCAGAACTTAGGAATAAGATTGTAACCATAAAACATATTACCAAATAGCATATATACTACATTGATCTTGTGAGTTAGATACATACTAGACTAGATTTATCTTTATACCTTCCTAAAGCAAATATCCTAAGATCTAGATAAAGAATCAAGCAGAAGAATTAAACAATCATTGAGAGGAAAATGAGTACATCTAATTATCTGTATAAATTATAATTGAACCACTTTTAAAAATAGACTTCTATTATTTTTAATTTTTGTAATGTGGAATAAGATTGTGGTTAGTTACATTATAAACTATAGTCCAATCATAAAACTGTAAAAGCACCATCTTTTTAGTCCAGAAAACCTATCATAGACCAATAGATTTGTTTTCTGTAATATAGAATGTTAAGCTGATTTCTAATCAAAGTGAGTAGTAAAAAGGATAAAACATTCACAATGACAAATTCTAGTTACTATACACTTTGTTTTGATTTTTGCCAAGTATATAACTAAAAATGCAAGTTTTTAATCTACCTGAAGTTGTTTTGGCCCTGGTTGGTTGGCTCAGTGGTAGAGCATCAGCCTGGTGTGTGGAAGTCCCTGGTTTGATTCCCGGTCAGGGCAAACAGAAGAAGCAACCATCTGCTTCTCCACCCCTCCCCTCTCTCTTCCTCTTCCACCTTCATGACTCAAAAGAGCAATCTGACCCCAGGCACTGAGTATGGCTCCATGACCTCACCTCAGGCACTAAAATAGATTGGTTGTCAACCAACGGAGCATCAGAGCAGTAGCAACAAGAGTTGCCAGGTGGATCCCAGTGTGACACATGCAAGAGTCTGTGTCTCCACTTCCCTGCCTCTCACTTGATAAAAAAATAAAAGAAGAAGAGGAAACTGTTTTATATCTGTACAGTTTTCATTTTTCATCATAAAATGTCTCAAAATTCAAACATAGGTTAAATGTGTCTTTATACAGTTAAATATGTTTTGTGTAAAACTTGAAATTTAATGGCTGTATTTGGAGAGTATTTCAGTAGGAAACGGTGCTTTACTTTATTTTTAATAAGATACATTTCTGTAAATTTATTGAAAATCTGGAAAATGTTCATGGCAGATGAAAAGTCCTATCATTATATCAAAGAGTAAATCATTATATAAAATATTTTATTTGGACTATGACCACAAAATTAAAAATTATACAAAAATGCCAGTATTTATTGATTGCTTACATAATTCCAGACCCTGTCCAAAGCAACTCACATGAATAATTTTGTTTAATCTTCAAAATAATATATGATTTATAATTATTATTACTATTTTTATAGAAGAGAAACCCAAGTCACGAAATGGCTATATAACTCACCTAGTGTCACATAATTGAATTCAAGATTAAAATCCAGTTTTGAATACAAAGTTATTTTAGTTTATTAATGCAATATAGGATCTTGAAAAAAAAAAGATTTGAAAAGTATACGAATTTCAGCTGGACTTTTTGCATAAAATATTTTAATAAAATTTCTACATTGGACATGAATTACCATCATCATAAATATAAACTTTATTTCAATAACACCATTCAAATGATTTAAAAATTAAATAGACTGTCAAACTGACCAATATAATTTTTCTGTATAAATTGCTTTTAACAGATGAAATGAGAGATTATTGAGATTTAGAGATACATAATTAAAGTAGAAAATATTCTTCTAATAGCTATACTGATATGTATTGTGATTCTAAATGATTAAAGGTAACTCATTCCTTTGTAATAGTTCTTCTTTATTTCTGATTCTCTATCTAAAACATGGCAGATAATATTTGATCTAAGATATAAATAAAACAGATTAAACAATATCCAAAAAATTTTAGTGTTCATATAAATATTGATTACAATATCAATTCACATTATATTTGCTTACATGTTTCTTATAAGGTTAAATTCATTGCATGTCTACAGAAGACTCCAATTAGTTCACACTAGGCATAGCAAATACTATAGTTATGACTGATTTAATCATAAAAAGAACAGCTTTAAACTATTTGACTTTAAATTATAAAATTTGGCCAGGTTGAAGACTAAATATTCATATTTTAATAATTTATTTTGTATTGCCAGCATGTGACTTATATGATAGTTTTGAGAATATAGAAAGATAGACTGTTGCTTTTTGTGGGTAAAATAGTTTTCAGCTAGACGTATAATGGTCCCAACCCCATAATGGGTTTTTGGAATTAAAGAATTACAGACAGAGCTTTTGGGTGTTGTTCTACGTAGTGAGAAACAGGTTCCTCACATGAGGTAAGATCTGAACTAAAATTTTAAGGAAAGTTTACCATATGGAAACTCAGGAAAATAACTTCCGGCAGTAATAACTACAAATGCAAAGGCTTGAAACACAGGAAAGCATGGCTTATTCTAGAAACATAATTATTGATCAAGTGTGAAGAATGAAACAAGTGGAGATGAGTTTGGCTTAGTACTCACAAAGCAGATAAAGAATCATATTATAACCATGGCTTGATAGCTCAGTTGGTTGGAAAGCCGTCCTATATGCCAAGGTTGTGGATTTTAACTCCTGTCAGGGCACATACAAGAATCAACCAATGAATGCATAAATAAGTGAAACAACAAATCGTCCTCTCTTTCTAAAATCAATCAATGAATAAATAAATAAATCGTGTATATTGTGTTGCATACTAGACATAGAAATTTAAAATATGTTCTGAAGGCAGTGGGGGTGAAATAAAGACTATTGATGAAAGCATTGAAAATTCAGATATACAATATATACATGGAAGAGAGATAACTCTGGTGGCAGACTTGGGACTATAAAAGAGCAAGTGTGTCCAGACACACAAAAAAAGTATTATCCTCTTCCAAAATATGGTAATAAATCACCTGGTAGAACTTACCTGGACTTAGTCAATGTCAACATGAATGAACAAGAGAGCTGAGTTTCTGTAATAGTCTCAGTCTATAATCGTAGAAGTTCTATATTAATTTAAAGTTAATGAAAAGTTAGTTGTGAAAATCTGGTAGTACCTCAATGTTTAATAGATATTGATTTTAACAAAAAGATGATAAATTTAAAGAATTTGCATAAATAGGAAAGATGTTTCTAAAAATAAGAAATAAATGAAGGTGGATAGGTCTGAATATAAAACAACAGCTCAATGTTGGATTTCTTAAACTAGAGGGGCTCTTAGACTACCTAGGTAGAGACGGCTGTTAAATATTTCGATGTGTGGATCAAAAAGTACGTTTGAGGTAGCTATGTAGGTTAAGTCATTTTTCCAAATTGACAGTAGAAGTTTAGAGGCAAGCGAAAATAGTCTGAAGAATGTATAAAGGGGAAAAAAACATGGGGTGAAGATAAAAAAAAAGCCTTGGAAATATTGACTCTTATAAAATGAATAAAAGAAAGACTCACAAAACAGACAAATACAACCAAGAACAGAAAAAGAAAGGGTGATGCTGATATCCCAGAAATTAAGAACCTTGGAAGTTTGAGGGAAATGCTAAATGTGGAAAAGGGAAAATAGAAACATTGAAATAATTCCTGTGAATTTTTAATGAATGGCCGGCATGATTTCATGAGGGGCAGCATTGGAAACAACATTGACATGTTGTGACATGAAAAGAAGATATCAGATTACAATTATATCTATAGCATCTTGTAGAAATTTGTAATGAAATGAAGTTGAGAATTTAAGAGCTAGAAGTAAACATAAAATGAAAAGACGGTCTCTGTGAATTTTTCATACCTCATATCTGACTAGACTGGCTACACTTCAATTAATTCTATATTGAAACAATGCAATTATTCCACACAGAGCCCATATTCTATGTTCCTAGTTGGCCAAATACTCTGTTTTAAATCTTTATTCAAAACAGGACCCAACCAATGCCATATCATTTGAGTTTCTAATCTAGAACAGTTTATCAGCCTGGTGTATTTATTGATTTTTTATTTTGTTCATAACATTTAAAACTTGTTTAAAACATATGTTTTGTTCTCTAGAACTAGCTTGGTCACCACTTGATTAAACTATTAAAAAAATAAAAAATATATAATTTTCAAAACACAGGAAATATCTGCTTTCCAGAGATGATGTAAGAACAAATGAATTTATTTCAATGAAGTATTAAAAATGAGATATGACACAATTTCTAAGAACCATAGCTATCACCTCTTAGGCTGAAGAACACAATTGGAAAGAAACTCTGTTCTTCTACATACTTTTTTAGCCAATCAAAATATTTTTTCTTTCTCCATGGTAACAATTATAAAGACGAAGTGGAATCAAATAATCAAAATGTGCTAACATCAGAAGACTAACAATATGTTGTGAAACACTCCTGTCGCCTATAACAACAAATGGATTTGTTATCTCTCATTAGCTACAGAAAACTGCATGAGACCGCCTAGAACTCCTGGAAAAAGCTTTAAAGTAAATTCATAAAATTAGACTAAATTAAACAACTTGAAAATGTAATTGGAGTCCTATGAAGAAGAATTAAACATAGTAAGTGCAGATAGATTCTTCTGTTGCTGCTGTGCAAACTAACATCTGGAGACCATTTGTCTTTTCTTCCATATGTTGGGATAAATTTTTCTTGAACAAGTTGACCTAAGCAAATATTTTCAAAAATAATTATAGTTTGTAAAACTTTAAATGAAAAGATGGTCTCAAAGTTGGCAATATCCCCTTTTCATAGCTGTATTGCTAATTCTGAGCCTTACTTTTCCTTACCTAGATTACATTAATATCTTGCTTCTAATGCCAATTTTTCTTTCTTTCTCCATTTAAATGCTTTGCAGATGAATAGTTTTGGAATTGTAACTCTGCTCACTATTTGCTGCTTTATAAAAAGCCTAATTCTTAAATATTCTGTAATCTGATCACATTTTACCTGTTGTTGTGTAAACTACTTTCAATCTATTTCTGTTCAATGTATTAACATCATTATTATATTTGTGCTTTTGCCAGACAATGAGTTAAACTTGATCTCAGAGAGCAACACCCCAGAAAAAAAATGTGTATGTTTAAATAAGAATCACAATACACAATAAACATAAACATTACAGGGATTGCATGGAAATGTTGTTCCTTAGTGGAGACAGGTGAAAAGTTAAATAAGAGATCGCTTATGTTTTGTCTGTGAAAGATTAAAAATACTTTTGTCAAAGAAATGAGAAAGGATGTAAGACCTCAAAATGGCCTTTCAGCTGAAAGTTTGTCTATATGAGTGGGAGTGGAAAGGCAAACTGTGGTAGTGGGTTGAATAAAAAAGACTTTTGCAGGTTTGGTTAACTACTGTCTTGGTCAATTCCAGCAGCTATAACAAAATATCAGAGACGAGGTAGCTCTAATAACAGTAATTTAGTTCTTACAATTCTGAAGGTATGAGGTCTCAGTTCAGAGTGCTAGCATAGTCAGGTTCCAGTGTAGGCCCTTTTCTGGGTTGCAGATTGCTAACTTCTTGATGTAGTCTCACATGATAGAAAGAGATCAAGGGAGCTCTTTGGAGGTCCTTTAATAAGGGCACTAATAATCTCTTTTATGAAGGCTCCATCCTCATGACCTAATTACTATCTGAAGTTTTCACCTCTTAATACCATTACACTGGAGAGTAGAATTTCATCGTGTGAATTTTGGAGGAAAATAAACATTCACTCCATACCAACTACAATAGATAAATGTCATTGTATGGATTTACAAGCTAGGGAAGAGACAATAAAATATGTTATAAAAATAGGCCACTTCTATGGTCATAACTTTTTCTTCTAGGGCACACTTTACAAGAATTATCCAATCATGTTCAAACTGGACTGCTTCTACATAGTCAAGTATAGGGGTGTGTGCGTGTGTGTGTGTGTGTGTGTGTGTGTGTGACCACCACATGAGTGTTGTTTACAGAGTTATGTTTGAGACATGTTAAATTAGAGAAGTGTGGATTTATTTAAAAGAAGTTGTATTTGGTCTTGAAGATTTCTACATAAATCATCAAATATAAACTTCAGTTTACTCTTAGTAAAGATGATGCATTTTCTTCAAAAGTTTACCCTTGCCTTATTTTTTCTGAGTACCATAGGCTACAAGATATTTAGAGGGTAAGGATAGTGTTAGGTCTATCTGGGGTCTAGCATAGTAACTGATACACAGTACAGTGTTAATTAGTGTTTTCAAGAGAACAGCTGGAGAAAAAAATAAACGAAATACATAGGATTTTTTTGTAATGGTGTTTGTTGCTTGTCATTTCCACAAACCTTAGTATACCTTCTGTTATCAGCACTCCACATTTATTCCGGGATACATATCTTTCCTTTATTTGATAAAATCTGTTGTAACCATCTCTCAGGGTGCTCTGCCCTTGTAGAAAAATAGATTTCTTCTCTAAAGATGTTCCTCTCTACAGTACAGAAATGCATAATGTGCTACTTTGCACAGCAAGGGCACATTGGCAGACATGATTAAGTTAAGGACTTGTGATGGGAAAATCATCTTGTATGATCAGAGTGAATCATTGTAATCACATGACCTTATATGAAAGAGATAAGAGGATCAAACTCAATAAAGGTGTTATAATGATGGAAGCAGAGGCTTTGAATGGGGAGGTAGGGTCCATGAGAATGCAGGTGGTCTCTGGAAGCATTTACAGAAGTAATGCAACCCTACTGATACCTTGATTGTAACCCTGTGAGAGTCATTTCAGACCTTAGACCTCCAGAACTATATAATAATACATTTCCCTTGTTTTAAGCCACTAAGGTTATGGTAATTGTTACAGTAGGAATAGAAAACTAACAGAGCCCTCTGCTAGTCAATCAGTAGAGCCATGACCCAAGTTTAACAAAAGATCACTTGCTCCTTGGACAATTGAGATGGTGATTGAAGGCTGCCAATAATGAAATCTGAGATAATATGCTAAAGAAAGCATGTTACTTCTGGAGAAATTATCAGCATTTTTCTATTTCCTTTTATCTTGATTTGGGTTTCTCCAAATGCAGACCTTGAAATAAGAATTCAACTGCATAAAACAAAGATAGAGAAGCAGGGAGATTAAAATAGACAAGGAGAAAAAAGCCAGTAAGAAATGTTCAATCTAGGCCCTGGATAGTTTAGCTAAGTCAGACATTGTTTGGAAACCTCAAAGTTAAAGGTTTGATCTGCAATCAGGACACAAACGGAAAGCAATCAAAGGATACACAACTAAATGAAACAACAAATGAATTTCTCTCTCTCTCTCTTACACTTTCTCACATTATCTTTCTAAAATCAATACAAAAATAATAAAGAATAAAGATGTTTAATCTAGCGTTCTCAATTAGGCATAGAAGCGGGTTCTAAGAAAGTATACAGAATGCTTTAGATTTTAGTATGTCTGACGGCTGGGACATTTATCGAATGTGACTGCAGTTATTTCTCATTGGCTGAGGGTTGCCCCCTGGGACATTAACTCCTCTGCCAACTTAGACTACACTTGCAGGAGAAGCAGACTCCCAAGGCTTTAGAGAAAGCCCTGAGGCAGAAAACAACCCGTGGAGGTAAGTACTAGCTTAGGGCAGGACATTGTCAGCATTTGCAACTGTGACAAAAATCATATATTATCCCAGGGGCCACCAAAACCCTCCCAGTTCCTGTTCTTTATAGGTTTCATTTATTTGTTCTTCAGCTCTGTAACCTTTTTATAAACTGACCAATATTCTCCTTTTTGCTTAGGCAAATCTCAGTCATTTGGAGCTTGCAAACTGGAACCCTACTTGTTATGTTTCCCAAGTGATTTTTCTGTGGTTCAATCCATTCTTTTTTTCTAAATTATTTTAGTCTTAATTATTTTAGGGATTATTTAGCTAAAAAAATTGCCTTTGTTTGTTGCATATTTAGTGTGAATACTCGATGCATTTTCTTCCATTTCTCTGATTTTATACACACTTTACATATATTGATAATGCCATAAGCAATTTAAAATATCTTTAAACTACGAAATCACAGATAAGCATGACATTGTTTTATAAAATTCCTGCCATGTTCGATAACCAATGTTAAAAAGAATTACACTATATGTTCCATACCTGATTGTGGTAACGTAGACATACTGAAGATTATTTAAAGAAGACACAGTTTGAGGGTAATTTTTATCCCATAGATTCTTTCAATTTTGTTATATTTTCAACTCTGTGGACACTGACGGAAAATCACATTAAGCTTTCAACTAATGGAATCATTTGAGGAAGTTACAGTACCCTATTTGTAGAAATCCTGCACAGTCAATCTTAATGGTATTTCTGTCCTTAGCCTAACCCAGTGTCCTTCTACCACACCTCAGCAGACACAATGGCAACTAAGCTGTCCTGGGCTGGCTGCACAGTGTGACGCCGTGTGTAGGAGACTGTCAGATGGGTGAACCTTCCCAGCATGTGCTTGTCCTGAATGTCATATACATGCTATGTGTTCCACTGTTCTTCTGTTTCTCATTGCTTATAGATCAGATTACCCCACAGCAGAAAGTCCATTCTCATAAGTACTGAACACTGACCCTCTCTCTCCTCTCTTGGTCCCCTCCATGTTTGCCCAGTTGCTTATGAAAAACATGCTGTATGTGTTCTTTGTATTCTTCTGGATTTCGGAGTCTACCCTTACTTATTTCTTCATCTTAGCTTCTTTTTTTTTCCTTCCTTTAGTTATATCCTTTTTTTCTTTCTCTTTTTCCAGTCTTCTTTATTTTTCTCACCTTTTCTCTATTTTTTAGCCAAATATCAGTTGAAATCCTCACACTAAATAACAATGCTGTTTTCTATTTTCCGGAGAAAAGGGAATTATTCAGAAGAAAATTTTCTTATGGTCCCTTCTATTCTATTTATTTATACATCTGTATTCATAAGTTCTCTTTCTTTCCTGTACCATGAAGGAGCCTATTTCATCTCAAACTAAAATTGCCACTTAAGCATCGTGTGGCTTAAGTGGTGAGTGAATTTTTACGATCTCAGTCAGATCAAGTCAACCTTCTGATCAAGTTCATCTAATAATTTCCTATTTCAAATGAAATAAAAGCAAAGTACCTTAACATTTCAATGGGTGTTGACCATCTTGGTTTTTGCCTACTGGAAGTTATTTGTTTATTCTTTCACCCATACTGGTTTCTTTGCCATTATTCAGACTCGCCGAACATGTCCCAAATTTCAGGCATTTGTATGTGCTATTCTCTAGGGGATGTAATGTGTCCTCCTTCCTCCCCAAATGTCTCCTTATAAAAAAGCTCTTTTATCATTAACCATAAAATATTAAGTCTAAACACAGCAACTCACCCTTAATGTGCTGTACTTTTTTATAAAGAATATCTATTCTACTTTTAATTTTTTTGTTTGTTTTTACTCTCCCTTCTACTGTCTTTATATACAACACATTGGATATAACCTGCATGATGGCTGATGTCTGTCTCACACCTTAACTGCCATATTCTTAATGTCAAGAACCACAGAGGGGTTTTAATAAATGTTTGTTAAATGACAGAATAAGTGAATGGATAAATGAATTGTCATAAAACCTAAGTGAGTTTTCTCATAATGTGTTATTAGATTACTTATTTCAAATTACTCAAGGTGCTTAACTTAGCATGTCTGTGCATAATTTTAATTAACTCTTAATCACCAGACTTGAGACTCAATGATCTGTATTTTTCTACTTTTCACATTTTTACATTTCTTAAAGATTTGTAGTCACATACATTTTGAGATACACTGGTCTACAGGATTAAACCTAAATCTCATTGCCTCATAAATTGTTCCTAATGATCTAATCCTTGCTTTCTTTATACTTACCTACTAGGTTCTCCAAGTATACTGCTCTGCTGGGATGAAAATTCAATTGACTTTATTATATGTGATAGTTTTCATTTAATTTTCTTATCTGTATAGATCCCTAGTGTGTATTTGCCTCTTTCCCAATAATATGACAAAGAAAATAAAATAAATGAGGATGCCTTTATGTATCATTTGTGATTCCACTTAATACTGGTTCCATAATGTATATGAAGGAGGTCAGGTGAGAACTTTGGGATGGAATTAAATATCTGATTAAAAGCTATGTGTGATTTATGTTACAAGTCAAATTTGTGAGCAAATGTAAACACGATTAAGCAAATGTAAGACATGGCTAGATAGGTAACTCCCGTGGACAAATGAGCCTCGTGAGAACCATTGGGTAAGAACCAACATCACCACAGCTGGATAGCACACACTGAAGCTGCCACTGTAGATGCTGCCATTGCTGGAGAGCACCATTTGCAAGAAACCCGTGGGAACTGATTGCTGCTACCACTTCCCCAGCTATCTCCACAGTGAATTTTCCACCATCCTTATGCTTGTGTCACCAGTTATTGAATTAACAATGTACTCAGTGATTGTGTCAGCTCTGCTGAGTCAGGCCATGTGGAGATTTGGCTGAGAGAGCTACTGTCAGGACAGATGAATTCTGCTCCCCAAAAGACTCTTAAAGTGGAAGGATTTCCGTGTGGCACATAAATGTTTGGATGCCAATTATACTACCCAATACAGTTACCCAACACAGCTCAGAAAGCATGAGCAGAGGAATATGAAGTGTGAAAAACTGTTAATAGGTTGCAGAATTACAGAATAATACCAGGAAATTGAGATATTTTAAAGAAAGACAAGTCAAGAATATGAAATGTTTTAAAGATCATGGAATATAAAAACTGAAAGACTGCCTGAGGAAGGCATTTTATGTTGTACTCAGAAGAGAAAGTTTACCATGAGACAGAACATCAGGATGGTTATTGATCTGCTGTGATTTAGTGACTACATCATCCATTCCTAGTCCTTACTTATCAAGAGTACCTTTCTACCATCAGGTATACTTTTGCCCTAAATTCCTAAAGCTTTATGAATCTTATAAGAATCTCTTCCTTCAATGACATATATTATGACTACAAAGATGTGGTTCTTAGTGTAATTTCCACAAGCTGTACTTCAGAAATACAGCTATTGCTCAAACAATAGACATATAAAAATTTGGTAATAAGTTTAAATAATAATAAATTTTACAGGCTATTTATTCTGTACTCAGACCATGCTTGGCCATCCCTTTGAAACTAGTGATGACTATTTCTTAAAATAAAATTAGTTTACATTTTTAAAAATTTATTTATTTTACGGGGACAGAGAGAGAGAGTCAGAGAGAGGGATAGATAGGGACAGACAGACAGGAACAGAGAGAGGTGAGAAGCATCAATCATTAGTTTTTCGTTGCCATTGAGACATATTAGTTGTTCATTGATTGCTTTCTCACATGTGCCTTGACCGCAGGTCTTCAGCAGACTGAACAACCCCTTGCTGGAGCCAGTGATCTTGGGTGCAAGCTGGCGAGCCTTTGCTCAAGCCAGATGGCCCCGCGCTCAAGCTGGTGAGCTTGGGGTCTCGAACCTGGGTCTTTCGCATCCCAGTCCAACGCTCTATCCACTGCGCCACCACCTGGTCAGGCTACATTTTGATTATAGCTGATGCAAGTCCAGAGCTTGCCCACAATTCATTTTACATTTGTATACACATTTCAGTTGGATGAGTATACAGTAGTCTCCACATTATGCCTTATATTTAGGAACTATAAATATTATAATTTTATGGTTTAAATTAAATATTAAATTGCAAAGCAGGCAACATTTACTAGACAAATATTTTCTCCTTTAGTTAAAAAATTAAAATAACAACACATTTAGATTAAAATATTTTTAAAATGTTTTCAGAAAAAACATATAGAACTTAATATACATTCACTTCTTAAATGTTGTGATATGATATATTAACTTATGGTAGCACCATTTCTGTAGCACAAATGCTTTATAGCCTTTTATTTTAAATTGTGTTATTAGTAATGCAAACAAATAAACTACCTTGGAGCAATAAACACTCTGTTCTTATGCACATGCTGCTTTATTACCTCTGTAAGTAAGTACTTTCCAAATAAAATATAGTTGATCCTTGAAACACATTGAGGTTAAGAGCATCAAACCTTCTTGCAGTAAAAAATGCATGTAGAATTCTGACTCTTCAAAATCCTAACTACAAACAGCCTACTGTTGACCCATAACCTTACCTATATTATAAGCAGGAGATTAACACATATTCTGTATGTTATATGTATACAATGAAGTAAGTTAAGAAAATTAAATGCTGTCGAAAAATCATGGCTCTGGCCAGTTAGTCCAGTCAGTTAAAGCATCATCCAAAACACCAGGTTGTGGATTGGATCTCCAGTCAGAGCACATATGGGAAGTGACCAATGAATGTACAACTAACTGAAACAATGTATGAATGCTTTTCTCTCTCTCTCTCTCTCTGCCTTCTCTAGGTATTTTTAAAATCAATCAATAAATAATAAAAAAGAAACTAATAAGAAAAAAATACATTTACAGCATTTATTGAAAAAAAAATCTGTGTATAAGTGAAGCAGTGCAGTTTAAAACTGTTGTTTGGGTTAAACTATACATGTTTTGGTATTAGAATTTTGTTTTTCTCCAAGAATATAGAACACTTTGTCTTCAAACATTTGTCTGATTGTAGCATTGATGGGTTCTATCACCAGGACATGTAGGATTAACAAACAAGCCATTTTTTGTAGTTATTTTTCTAAAATATAATAAAATAGAGAAGCCTGAAGCAAATGCTTATTTAATTATCTTTATTATAAAACACATAAAGAGAGTTGGGTAAAAATCATTTTTTACTGTAAATGTTCCAAATAGTATGATTGCAATAAGACATATAAATCAACATATTAAACAAATAACATTATTAGCTAAACTCAAATTTAACTTAAGTTGATGAAAGTCAGCTCATTAAGCCAAAAATAAGGGATACCAGGAATGCTATAAGGTCTGTGTAATAAAATACACTGAGGTATTAAGGGTAATTGAATTTGTTATATGAGTCATCTTATATAAATGTACCTATCTTTATTTGAACACAGGAAATCTTAAAGGCTAATCCATATTTAGATTATTTAAACAACAGTAGGTTTTACTTTATATTCTAAATAAAAATAAGTTGTGATTCATGGAAAAATTAGAAAAATAAATTATGTTAAATATTTTAGAATTTGAGGTAAATTTGTAATAAATTTTAAAAAGTTAACTCTTAAAAATTAAAATAAAAAGTTGTCCTCATAAAACAATAATTTAATATCAACCCTACAAAAGCCTTTCTAACATTTATAAAAAAGTTATAAAATTGAATGCATATCTAATAAACTAATCTATTTCTAAAAAAACACCTTAAATAACTTAAAAAATAGTTTTAGCATATAGACAAAACAATCAATATAAACTGTACTTTTAAACATTTCTTTTTAATTTATTTTTATTTATTCATTTTAGAGAGGAGACACAGAGTGAGAGAGAGAGAGAGAGAGAGAGAGAGAGAGAGAGAGAAAGGGGGAAGGAGCTAGAAGCATCAACTCCCATATGTGCTTTGACCAGACCAGTGCAGGGTTTTGAACTGGCGATCTCAGTGTTCCCAGGTCGACGCTTTATCCACTGTGCCACCACAGGTCAGGCTATAAACTGTACTTTTAAAAGTTATCTGACAGCTCTCATACTGTTCAGAAAAAGAAATGAATCTTAAAACCACTTCCATATTAAATCTCCCAAATTATACTATTTTATTAATTTTATATTTTACTCAAATTTTTATTAGATCTTCATCTTGACCTGTATTGGATATAATTTTATCTGTACCACATCCATAATACTTAGAGAGATTGCCCTAACTTCCTTTTCTTTCATACTTTACTAAAACTCACTTGGCACAGAATGTCTTAAATGTTTAATTTCTAAACACATTTCTTGCATTCTCAACATTGCTTAAAATTTTCTTCACTTTTAACATCTTTTTGCATAATTTCTAAAATTTAGTTCATTAGAAATAGTCATAATTAAAAGTTGTGTTTATTCACTTAATTGGATTTATTGGAATAATATAAACATACAGGTCTCAGGTATATTTATAATTGGGTATATTTACCCAATTCTACAACACATCTCTATACATCATCATGTGCGTTTACCTCTCCCAAGTCAAGTCTTCGTCAATCACCATTTCCCCCTCATAAGATTAATTTTTAAAATTGTTTACCTGTACATGGTATAAAGTATTATGTATTATTTTATCTTATTTACGTATTTTTCTCTAGAATATTATGTGCCACAATAAAATATTCTTTATATTTTAGAACAAAGGTACACATAGTCACAATACTATTCATTTTTCAAACTCTTCTGTAATAACTTTTTCAGACCTCAATTCACTACAATAATCTTAGGACAAAGATGATAGTCTTTTCTTTTATTATTTAAATATTTGTATAATTTCCTGTAAAGGGATGTCCTGCTGCTCTCTGTAAGTCAACCCGGTCTCATAACTTAAGGAAGATGTCAGGTGTGGAAGAAGGTCAGAAAAACATTTTTGGAGTGTAATTTTAATAAATTAGATAAAATGTAAGCAATAAAATTTCAGATAATGGTGTAAAAAACAAAAACAAAGAATGAATATTTTTACCTGATAAGAAATTTTGACTGAGACTAAATAGTAAACCTAAAATGGTACAGTGTATATGTTAAAATAACAAACGAATTTAAAAGTAATAGTCAAAAGTTTCAATTGTTTTGATATACATAATTATTCAGATGAAAGTGAAGATATTGTTTTAAGAATGCTACAAATAAATGAAGTACCCAGTGTGTCAGTGTTTTTAATGAAACTTTTCCTTATAATTGAAACAGATTAGCTCATTTGAGGGAAATAAAAAAGAACAATATGCAAATTTGAAAGATTTTATAGAGCATCATGAAATAAATGTCAGAAACAGTGATTTATATATGCTCCCTGCATACTAACTTACATATGAGTAGTATGAGATGCATATATCAAATATTGTGAGATTTATTTGAGGAAGCATTGTAAAACTTTTGACTCTGGTCATAACATTCACTTTGAACTTTATGTCAATAGTGCCATTGCTGAATGAAGAAACAGCATAGAAACTGTTGCCTATATTTTCTGTTCCCATTGCATTATAGTTACATGAAGTTGAGTGTTATGCATTGTAACATTATCCCTTGTCAGGTGCATGTCAAATATAAGGACACCAAAACAAAAGAAACATAAATATGTGAATTGTTTCTTGCTACTTCATCAAATCCCAAAGTATATCTGCAACAAAAAATGAAATTGAAATATTGATAGGAAAAGATGCCCTATGAACCACAGTATATTAAATGGATGAAAAATTGCATTTAAGTCATATTGTGAAAGTTATCCTCAACAACGTTTAATGATGTAAATATTTCACAATTTATTTAAAAAATATAAAGCTCCAAGTAAACTTAATAAAAGAGAACTATAACACCTTTATATTTTTGCACTGTTTTATTTTTTAAAAATCTATTTTGAGTTATAAGAAATGGCAAACATTGCAAGGTATTAAATATTTAGTAATTTATTTTTATTAAATGGCTAAAAGCAACTTTAGAAATTAGTCCTCCCCAAAAAAAGGTAGAAATCAATTATACATTTCTAATTTTTTTTTTTTTTTTTTTTGGTGACAGCCAGAAAAACATGGGAGAGAGAGACAGATAGAATGACAGACAGGGAAAGACAGACAGGAAGGGGGAGAGATGAGAAACAACAATTCTTTGCTGCAGCACCTTAGTTGTTTATTAATTGCTTTCTCATATGTGCTTTGACCTGAGGGCTACAGCAGAACAAGTAACCTCTTGCTCAACTCAGCAATTTTTGAGTTCAAGCCAGTGATCATAGAGTCATGTTTATGATCCCATGCTCAAACTGGTGAGCCCGCGCTCAAGCCAGTGACCTCAGGGTTTCAAACCTGGGTCCTCTGCATACCAGGCCAAAGTTCTCTACTCACTGCACCACCTATACATTTCTTATTAGCTAAATTGATTTATGACTATTTCCAGCTTAACTGAAAAAGTAGTTTTTCACAAAAGAAAACTGAAATTTATAACAAAATTTCTACAGCTGGACTAACTTCTCTTTTGGTGACATGACTAGAAATCTATAATGACCCAAATGCTTTATATCTATGCTGTCCAAGCTTCGCTCATCTTTACTTTCTTTGAGCATAATACAGTATCCTGATTCAAAAGAAAAGATATTTGGTGCTTATTCAGGGATTAGTAGAGGTTTAAATGTTAATACTCGGCAATACTATTTCATCTGAAAAATTCTCATTTAAATTCTTACAGGGGACCTCTGAGTATATGCTGTGTTTAAAAAGGGCGTTCGTGGAAAAAATACTATCTTGGGAATGCAAAATGCAACTCACCACAATAATCTTTGAACATTACAGCACTCTGCCTTCTACTGTGTTCTGAATGCAGCAGGGAGTAAATACTGCCTGATGGTTATATTTTACTTAAGCAAATATTTATCAGAGAGTAAAATATGATTTATTATTTTTAAATTATTTTTCTGTATAAAATAAAATGTGGCCTGACCTGTGCTGGCGCAGTGGATAAAGCGTCGACCTGGGAACACTGAGGTCGCCAGTTCAAAACCCTGCACTGGTCCGGTCAAGGCACATATGGGAGTTGATGCTTCTAGCTCCTCCCCCCTTTCTCTCTCTCTCTCTCTCTCTCTCTATCTCTCTCTCTGTCTCCTCTCTAAAAAAAAAAATGAATAAAAATAAAATGTAATTTTAGTATTGGTAAAAAGAGAGATCAACTTTTTTCACTATATATGATAATAAATTACAAATAAGATTACTTTTTAAAAAATTTTAATGGGGTGACATTAATAAATCAAGGTACATATGTTAAAAAAAAAAAAAAAAACATCTCTAGGTTATCTTATCATTCAATTATGTTGCATACCCATCACCCAAAGTCAAATTGTCCTCTGTCACCTTCTATCTGGTTTTCTTGTGCCCCTCCCAGTCCCCTCTCCCTCCCTCTCCTCCCTCCCCCCACCCAGTAACCACCACACTCTTGTCCATGTCTCATAGTCTCACGTTTATGTCCCACCTATGTATGAAATCATGCTGTTCTCAGTTTTTTTCTGTTTTACTTATTTCACTCCGTATAATGTTATCAAGTTTCATCCATTTTGTTGTAAATGACCCGATGTCATCGTTTCTTATGGCTGAGTGGTATTCCATAGTATATATGCACCAAAGCTTTTTAATCCACTCGTCCTTTGACAGACACTTCGGCTGTTTCCAGGTCTTCGCTATTGTGAACAATGCTGTCATGAACATGGGGGCGTATTTCTTCTTTTTGAACAGTGCTATGGTGTTCTTAGGGTATATACCTAAAAGTGGGATAGCTGGGTCAAAAGGCAGTTTGATTTTTAATTTTTTGAAGAATCTCCATACTGTTTTCCACAGTGGCTGCACCAGTCTGCATTCCCACCAGCAATGCAGGAGTGTTCCCTTTTCTCCACATCCTCGATTACTTTTAAACAGATTAAAGCTATCTTTCTCTCTCTCTTTCTCCTTCCCTCCTTCTCTTTCTTCTTTAGTATGACTTCCTCCTTCTTTTCTTATTTCCTTTCTTCCTTTCTTTTACTTCCTTTTTTCCATTCTGTTTTTTTCCCCATGCTTAGTTATAAACAGAAGCATATTACCTTAATTCAAGCAGAAACCTTCTCTGTAAGAGAGGAATATTTATATTGTACATGGATTTGAAAAAAGAGAAAAGAAAACCATGACTTATTTTTTTGTTTAATTCTTGTTTTTAGTTCTCTGTAAATGAGTTATAATTTTTTTTGTCAGTATGGTTTGGAAAATGAAAATTCATAGAGAATATAATAACCCTCTCAGCTCCTCCATGGTTTGTTTCAGAACCTAATGTTAACTCTAAACTGAGATTAATACAATCTCTAAACAGCATATTAGGCAATAGTTTGAAAAGATCTTGGGAATTTTATGGTTCTTAGATAAATTAGACTGAAGCTTAAGATTATTGTTTTTGTCTTCGATAAAATGAATACCAAATGGTACAAACCAATTCATTTCTAGAAAATACGTGGGTTGCTGGAGCTGCTGTGACTCTCTACAGTCCCAATTACGTTACATTGTTTGGGTCATTAATTCCAGTACAGTCTCCACTAGATTGAGTGTGTAATTTTAGATTTTAAAATTATATTTTTATATATTTTTTATGTTTTTACAGTTATTAAATCAAGCTCTGCTATACACACACACAAACACACACACACGTATACACATTTTTTTTTTTTTTTGGTGACAGAGACAGAGAGAGAGAGACAGATAGGGCCAGACAGGTAGGATGGGAGAGAGATGGAAGCATCAATTCTTTCTTGAAGATTCTTAGTTGTTCACTGATTGCTTTCTCATATGTGCCTTGACCAGGGGACTACAGGAGAGTGAGTGACCCCTTGCTCAACCCAGCAACCTTGGTCTCAAGCCAGTGACCTTGAGCTTCAAACCATCGACCTTTGGGCTCAAGCCAGAGACCATGGGGTTATGTCTATGATCCTACACTTAAGCCAGCAACCCCACTTTCAAGCTGGTGAGACTGCGCTCAAGCCAGTAACCTCAGGTCCTCTACGAACCTGGGTCCTCTATATCCCAGTCCAACACTTGGCTCAATTTTATTAAAGAAATATTTTATATGACTTACTTTTCACCAGTCTGTTCTGGTATGTTTCTTAGGATACCAGAATCACCTGGATCAATGGCAGCCAGTGTGCACACTCTGTAGTGTTTTCCACACATGGAGTCCAAGTCAATATTATTGGCACTGTAGTGATGGATGCCAGTCTTGGCCAGCATGGCGTAGTACTCTGTTTCAGGATTCCTCAAGGCTGTAGTGTTGTTGGCGAGGATGACCAGGTTTGCTTTGCCTTATCTGATCATTTTTAAAATCTGCTTATATCCCACCACATACTTTTCACTTTTCATACCAAGTTGGAGTCTAAAGATAAAAGCCTCCAGTGACTTCTTCTTCTTTGTGGATATAATCTCCCTGCCTTAGGTGTGGGAAGGCCCCCAACCAAGAGCAGCTACCAGGATGCCTCAAGGGAATGAAAGCTATATTTTACAATTTATATATAAGGGCATAAATGATCCATGTGGTTAATGTGCATTTCTGAGGTCAAAAATATAGTTAATATCAAAAGTTAGCTTAATATAAAATTTCTTGTCACTTAATCTAGTATCTTTTCTTATCTGCACTCTTAAAATCCTTTTCCATTCTTACATTAGCTGTAGAAATGAAGAATGGTCCATGAAAGCCAGTAGGTCTCAGCTTTAGTCTAAAAACATTCTCTTTGCTGGAAGAACATTAATTTTAATAACTCAAGTGACAGAGTCTTTGAGTGACTGTTCATCCACCAGAGACAACACAGTAATGTTCAAAAGTACCACGGACTTTCAAATAAAATAACCACTTAATTGACCATCTGTAACTGTACTTATAAGTTATGAAATGATGTTTAAAAAAACCTACCATGTGCCAATTTATTAACAGCAAATTATGTGTATCCCTTACCAATATAAATAGTAGTTTTTGTTTTTTTCTATGTTTTTTCCTTTTACACCACTCTCAAAGAGGAGCACAGTATTGTTTTTTTCAATACAAAATCTTCTTGTCATAATATTACCAAGGTTTATGTTCCCACTGGGTCTAACACATATGCCTTTGCAATTATCAGAGGAGGGAGAACTATACCTCTTCAATTACTCTACCTACATATGTGGCCCATGAGAAAAAAGTTAATCAGATAATCTGAATAATAATATGGGTACTAAGGAGCAATGGCAGAAACATCCAACATAAAAATAGAATTTGTCGAATAATAAAACTCAAGTGAAAATAAATATTTTGAGTTATCTTTGAATCTCATTACCTAAAATGGAATAATGACTATGTTAGTAATAGCATATAAATTACTAGCAAGAGAAAAAAAGAGCAGAATAGGACTAAGTTAACACATGAAATAATATTTTTCCTTTTCTCACCACTTAAGCTTTTGACATCCTGTGAAAAAGCAGTCAACAGTTAGAGATCCTGGTATTAATCCCAAAAGGCATGATGATGTCTCTTTCAGAGTAATGCCTGATATAACACATAATGTTCCAAAGGTCAGTTTAACAATGAAATATGACTGTTGTCACCAGAGAACATAAAGACAATAGATTTGACATTGATGAAGAAATGTTGTATGTCACTGAAACCTTGACCAAAATTGCCTAAATAAAATACATGGCCATCTTGAGTTACTTTTATTTTATTTTTTTAGGATTTAAAGTTATTTTATTTTTTATTTTTTAATTGATTTTAATTTGTAGTGCTTACATAGTTACAAGTGTACCCTCGAATATATCTCCCTCCTTCCTCCCTTGTTCTTCTTGATACCACCTTTGCTCCCTTTCTCCACCGCCTTCTCCCTTTTCTTCTGTGATTTATTATCCTGCCCTCTATGTCTCTGTGTTATTTTTATATACTTTCACTAATGTCCTTCCTTTCTTTGATCTCCTTCTCTCTTCCCCTTTTCCTCTGGACTCTTTGACCCTTTCTCTGCCTTTCTTCTGTTCCTCAGTTCTAATTGTTTATTGGATTCCTCATATGAGTGAAGTCATGATATTTTTCTTTCTCTGCCTGACTTATTTCGCTTAGCATAATAGACTCCAGGTCCATCTATGTTGCCATAAAGGGTAAGATTTTCTTCTTTTCACATTTGCGTAGTATTCCATTGTGTATATGTACCACAGCTTTTTGATCCACTCATCTAATGATGGACACTTGAGCTGTTTCCAGATCTTGGCTATTGTAAACAATGCTGAAATAAACATGGGGGTGCATTTCTTCTTTTGAATCAGTGATTTGTTATTCTTAGGATATATTCCTAGTAGTGGGATAGCTGGGTCAAAAGGCAGTTCTATTTTTATTTATTTATATTTTTAAATTTTATTTATTTATTTATTCATTTTTTAGAGAGGGGTGGGGTGGGGGGAGAATCAGGAATCATCAACTTCCATATGTGCCTTGACCAGACAAATGCAGGGTTTTGAACCGGCAACCTCAGTGTTCCAGGTCAACGATTTATTCACTGTGCCACCACAGGTCAGGCACAGTTCTATTTTTAATTTTTTGAGGAATCTCCATATTGTTTTCCACAGTGGCTGCACTAGTCTGCATTCCCACCAGCAGTGCAGGAGGGTTCCCTTTTCTCCGCACCCTCAGTGGCCATCTTGAGTTACTTTTAAATTTTTCTATCGCACTGTGACTCACATTTATAAATCAAACATAATAAGAACATTAGAGAGTAATGATATGACATACATAATGAGTCTGATTTTTACTAATTAAGGTATATTGCCATGAATTGTTTGTGTTTTTAGGGACGGTGCAAAAAAAATGTTTGTAATTCAAACACTTGATGAATATGCTTTATAAAATTTTCAGCATAGTGCCTTTCACACAACAGGTGCTCAAAACTACAAATAGTTAGAGAACACATAAATCCTTATTCTGAACCTGTGCTCTGACTTTTCTTATGTCACCAAATTAATGTTCAAGTCTGTACTAATACTCCAATCTGAACAAGTTATCTATTTATACTTTTCCACATCTTCTTCTTTTTCTCACCTCTATAATTTGTTTCTCTTCAAAGCACCCAATCCTCTTCTATATTTGGCCTACCTAAATAGTAGCTACTCTCCCAGTCTTTCCTCAAAACTCATCTTATCTGCTGTCCTCTAAATTTCCTCTGTCTCTTCAAAACTGAGATTTTAGACTAGCTAGCTCTGTCTAAATCAAGTTTTCATGGAATGAACTCATGTTTTGAAATACGTACCTTTCATATGGGCCTCAATGTTTGTAATATTTGTCCTTCAAGGATTGCTTTTTTTACAGTAGGACTAGATATACAGAAGCTGTATAATATGTACACAGTGAGTTTTATTAGTAAATACTGACCATTCACTAAACCCTCATGCTTTAAAGTACTTTGTGCCAAGTGAACATGCAAGGGAAACACAGAAGATTGTAGGAACTGTATGTGGTGAACCAATAAATGGAAGCTTTAACTTGTCTGAGATAATGACCTATTTGATATTCGGATTATTGGGCCTCATTAAGAAAGTCTGCTGTAAAACTTTTGGTGTCAAGAGTTTTTAATTTAAATTTTTAAAAAACACACAAATTATAGAGAAAGAAAGAAAATTTGTATTAGTGCTGAAAGCTATAAGCATTAGGTACCATCTTTTGCAACTTATTTGATATTTGACTCCATTGCTATGGAGTGATGTACTTTGCTACTTTTGTTGTCTTCTCACGGGTTTTTAGAACATCAAATTTGGAAAAAACAAGAAGCAATTTTATTTATTTCCTTTCCTTGTATTTCCAAACTTGTACAATAAAAAACTTGCAATTTATAATCTAATAATGCAAAAGTGTGCTACAAGTACAACTATGTTTAAGAAATAGTGCACACTCTACCCCTCTCTTAAAGATTTCTAACATCTATGTAGACATCAAGGGTTCTAAAGACATGCAGAGTCAGACACATGGTTGATCGAAACACTATACCATATCTTTTGCAATATTAACCCATTTAAACTAAGAACAAACCTAGGAGAATTACTATTATTATCCTCATCATGTATAAGAAAGAATAAAATTAAGTAAAATTTTGAAGATCACAAATCTAGGACAAGGTAGAACTTGGATTTGTACCCAGGGTTTCTGGCTCCAGAGTACATTCTCTTACTGGCTATGTTAGTTCTCATCTAAACCAACCTGCATTTTACTGTGTGCTCCTTCCACAGACTGATAGCCTGAAATGTAAAGCAGTATTGCCAATATTGGAAGCCAAATCTTCTTGCAATTTATAATAGAAATGATTATTATTAGATTATTTCTTAATAGCTAAGTAGAAAGAAGAAACAGGATAACTACTGTCCAATAGTGGCCTACAGATGAGATATAGACTGATTGTAGGTTTGTGATTTAAGAAATAAATCAGTGTTTGGCAGCATTGGCCCTATACCAAAATAGGGCAATAGTCAGCCAGAAAAGGAGATCTAAATTCAGTGGTTTTTTTTGTAGTAACTTTATATTTTTTACCTGGTCTACTACCAGAGACATACGTGTGTGTGTGTGTGTGTGTGTGTGTGTGTGTGCATGTGTGTACACATACACATGCACACACACACAGTAACAATGTCTTAAAACAATCTTCATGTTTGATTTAGCTGGTGGATCACTATTGAAACAAATTTATTTTATCTTTTCTATCTATCACTTAATCTTTCATTAAAGCTTTTCCTGACCAACTCGAAATAGAGTGAACTCTATCAGGTTAACAAACTTAGTTTCATGTTTGTTTCTAGCAGTTTCTTGTAAATACAGTTTCTACATCCAGATTTTATGTAAAAGAAAAGCAAAAGGCATTACTTAACCCTCAGTAGCAAGTGTAATATTGTGCTTCATTAAGGAAATGATTTTAGTTCTTTGCACTGCATCTGTCATAAACTACTTTGGGAAATGCTTAATTCTATTTCAAAAAGGTACTGCCATTTTTCTTTGGGTTAATCAATGTATTCCACCACTTAAAAATACTGAGTAGTTCCTTATAATTGGATATGAAAATGAATCTGTTGTGGTAAACAGACACCTGTAGTGAGCATGGTTTTGCAGGCACACCCTAGATAAAAACATGAAAGCATGACATATTTATATTGTCAATTCTGATATTTTTATCCTTTATCAAAATTAGCTTTCATATAAGAAATTATTTTAACACTTCTTTCAATTATACTCTCTGATCTAACTTTCTTAAATTATATAGATGTCACAACTAGATAAAACATAGACCAATGAGTACATTTCTTCTTATCTCAATGATATTTTTTTATAAAATATATTTTGAGAAAGACAGAGAGAGAGATTTAATGTAGTACATGCCAGCTTACTGCTGCCATGAATGACAGATTCCTGGTGCCATGAGAATCTCTGGGAATTAAAGCATGTCAAAGCTCCGGGTTGTAGAACATCAAATAAAATGGCCCTTCAAGTTGAATTACTCAACAAGTCAGTAGGTAAGGTTTGGCATTCCAAGATTTTACTCAGGAATACCTACTATCATGTAATTGCCTGCCACCATCAGTGACTATTTTGGTGAAATAATAAACTCTCCAATTGAAGGGGGTGGGAAGGTGGGCATGTAGAGATAAATAGTACTGTGCTACTCACAGAAACAGACACAAAACCAGCATCTCTTGTTTGTAATCAGTAAGCATCCTCTTATTATCAGGCACTCAATAGACATTTGCTGTTTTTAAAGTCAAATACAATCAGAGGAAGAAAAAAGAAATTGCTTCTAAAAGTGAACACACCAGCCTACTGCATTCTGAAACAAATTCATCTCCCCAGTTTTTAACTGTCTAAAACAACATAAAAATACTGTCACAATTATGTCATCAGTAAGGCTACGTTTACTGACTTATTGATTTATCAAACATGTACGTGATGGGGAAGAGCACTCTGGTTTCACCACCAGCTCTGGCAAGATCATTCTAAATGAGTTCGACAGCCAACACATGTCTTACTAAGTCAATTAACATATGATTAATTGAAAAAGGTAGCTAGGGTGTGACTGCTGCTTTTACCTTTAGCTTGGAGACAAAGGTTCATTGGAAGAAGAACCACAGTCCATATTCATTCTTAGTGGCTACATGGTGTTTCAGTCACTGGGGTCATTGCCCGCTTACTGCATGAATTTAAAAATTCAGGATAGAGAATGTAATAAAACAAGAATTTCTGTAATCACATTAGCTCTAAGACTCTTTCACTTGGAGACAATTACCATCCATCACATTGTCCCTTAATTCCTTAGTGTTTATTTTGGTAATTTCCAAAACAAACAGAGGGGTGTTACTTTTAAAAATTATATCGTGGGGTATTTGAAATGGAAGTGTGGTAAAGTCAGCATTTGTCACGTTACAGAAACAATATAAATAGGGGGGAAAACTACAAACATATCCTAGCACTAAATGTAAATGACCCTAAAGTGTTTTAAAGGCAAAACATAAAAATAAGATCACTTTTCCCTACACAATTCTGTTTAAAAATAAGAACCCCTGAAATCTGATGAATGGAAGTCAGCACATGTATATATAATTAAACAATAAGCTCTCTACTGTGATTACTATCTAACCTAGACCATAATGCTTGAAAATATGCCTTCAAAAGACTTATCCTTGAATCTTTGGGACCAAAGAAAAGGAGAGAAAAATTACATCATTACCACTTGGTATATGTCTTAATAAAAGTTCTTAATTAAAAATAAGCATAACTATATGCTTACCTGTGGCTATTCACCTGACCTGCCCATCCATCCATTCACTCATCCATCTATCCATCCACCCATCCATCCATACCACAAAGAGTTTAAAATATTTTTTGGAATTAGAACTTCTGAGAGTTTGTCAGTTGGGTCTTCAGATGCCAAATGAAAATAGAATTGCACTCTATTTATTAAGGAAAATGCCCATAAAGGACAGGAGAGGGTCAGCAGTTGTCAGGGAAAGCCTTTGCCATGGTGCAATATGGCACCTATGCAAAGATAGTAGAGGGAAAGGAAGATTGACAAGAAGAGTCTCATTCTGTGAAGCTGCACTGAGGGGTTCTTGACAAGCCCAAGGGAGCTTCAGCGAAAGGATTACCTATAAAGCACTTGCAGTGGGCAGAAATGATCATATCCTCGTGTCCCCATTATATTCAACCATTGCCTAGTGGCTGCTTGAGAAAAATGTGAATGGTCTTTGCTCAAATACTTTGGTAGGTCGTTAAAGTCACCTGCTGTATAGTGTCAGATAACTTTACCCATTACAGCTGATAGGTAAGTTGTTTTTTAAATGGAGATTTTACATATCTTCAAGACTACCACAAAGAGGCACTGGAGATATAATAGATCTACATTTGTTAAGGCATAAGATATAATCCTTTCTCTGCTAAGGTAATGGCAGTTGAAAGTAAATAACTGAGTTTAAGTGAGATCAGTATTAATACAAGAATGATACTGCAAAGCATTCATGTCTAATTGAGCTGAAGAAAATGGGCAATTCACGCCTTCCTTTCTGAACAACAAAGTAAATTTAATGAGAATGGATAATAAGTGTTAATAATTGACCAAATAGAACAGGAAACACCAGAGTCATCTACTGTTTCTTGAAGAAAATATTCAAAGGTCTACATTTACATTATCTCTATTTCCTTTATTCCCTTTTCTGAATTTTGCTCTTCTCATTATCATGTACACAGTATAGAATTCATGAATTTCCTCATTTGTTATTCCTATAAAACATTCTCTAGCTATGCTGAGACTTCTAAGAATCTCTAGTAACACAAATGATGAATATTATGTTTTACTTTATTATTAACTTTGATTTTTCTAAATGCTTATCAATTGCTCAATTGAGGAAAATTGAAGAAAACTTCTAAAGTAATATGAATAAATTCTTATATTTTTTCAGTTTCAATAAATTTTACAAGCTTTGTAAGGCTCCTTTGTATTCAGTTATGCACAATTGTTGTGCCCTTCCCTCCCTAGGACATGATAGATTCTCTCTCAACCTTTGAACATGATATTATTTCAAATCTAATTTTGTACTTTTTATATGAAATAGGCCATAATTCTTATCTCACTCAAAATTTCATTTGAATAACTTTCTCCTAGAATAATCTTTCTAATGGTGGTCATTCTCTGAAGCTAAATGTAAGTAGAAATCTTTTAATACCCAATTCAAATGCTTCTTCTCCATGAAGAATTTACTTTTCTTCTTTGGTAAGAAAGTGTTTGCATATCTGACTACCTCTCTGTTGCATTTTTATTAATACAGCTTAATACCTCTTACTTTATAATGTAATTATTTATACCAACAACACTCACTCTAAGTACACAGATTACTTTGGTTTATAAGAGCTTTCTATATACATCTCATTTTAAATCTACAGCAACTCATGAAGAGACAGTATACTACCCTGATTAGCTCAATGGATTGGTCAGTTTGATAGATCACAAAATTATTAAGTAGCAAAGCCAAGAATTAAACTTATCTTTTAGGATTAAATTAAATAAACTTTCTGTAACTTTTTGCTATAAACCTTTTTAAGTCAAAATTGATATATGTGAATATTATGCAAATTTCCATATAATCACTATTCAATAAAAAATGAGTATAGAAATACATACGATCCAACTTATACATATCATTTAAATGCATCTCTCACAAATAGCAGAGAACTAGACTCATTTTCTCAATTTAACCATGTTTCACTTGGTATTTGCCCGTTATTTGCTTCTGTTAATCATCCTAAGAAATATATGCATGAATAATTTTTTGTTTACAAAGTCCTAGTGTAGTTATCAAAGGCAAGAAGTAGTTATTTTAGTGGTGGTGGTGGTGTTTTAGGTGTCTTCGCCATCTATTTTGTTATTTCAAAACACAAGAGTGAGCATTTACCCAGTGTTAGCCTCCCTTAGTAAAGGAAGAATAGTCCTTAAAAGCTGAAATATTATTTTCTCGACAAAATGTATCTCCTGAATTATAAATTGTAATTATAAATTTTAAAAGATTTTCTAAAAATTACAAATCCATAAATCATTATAGAATACTAAAAGTGAAACACTAAATTAATTCTTAATAAACTTTATTTTCACAGAAATATGCATTAAAAATGCAAATTCACTGAAAATGCATTGTGAATTTTGTCTGATTATTTGTTTGCTGATAATACTTCCTGGCACCTGCAAATTCATTTAATAAATTTATTTTTCACAAAGTGCTTTCAAAATTAAGTGCATAAGACACCAAGAATAATTTATTTAATAATTAATATAACAAAATGTACCATTGCTTATGATTTATGCATATAAACTAATATACATTATCTCAATGTCATTTTGAATTAAAATGGTGAAAATTAAAGCAAAATGTGTTCATTTTATGATAGAAATTTCAAAATAGTGTAAAACTTAATTGTTCTGTGCATTCATGTTTTATATTCTTTATGTAGGTCAAGAAAAGAAGTATGCAACTAAAAAAGTCTGGTTTTACATTTTATTTCAGTGCAAATGTGTTCAGACCATTTTTGAACAGTGTTATCTTACAGAAAATTTCCAGATCTTTAAGTGACACACACCTAGAGTTTTGTTCACTTCTTAAATAAAAGCCTTTTTCCCCCCAAGTGGCTTAAAAGGTTTTAGATGGGAGGTACCAGATGTCAGCAGTTCCAATCTTTTTAGTGCAACTCTAATAGAGAACAGCTTAGTGATTACTGCTGTGGAATTTAACCTTCAGGTCACCGATTCAATCCCTTAGTGCTGCTGGGCTTTTGATAATAATAGATCTCCCCCACACACAAACAACACACGCGCACACACACACGCACACACCACACATATGCACAAAGGGGACTGGCAGTGAAGGCAATGTATTATTAGAATGGAAAAATAAAGTTTTCTTGAGAAGATTTACAAAAAAGAAAAAAATGCCATTAATATTCTCATATAAAAGTGTTAATGGGTATAATAATGTAAGGTTTGATAGCTCAGAAATAGTCTGTGACACTATAGAATAATGTGCTGAATTTTGAATTTTCTTAATATTGTTTCACAAGGATTTAAGAAAATAAGTTCTCATTTATACCACTTAGCCTTTGATATGGCCCTAATCTGGGAAAGAATGTGGAAATTTAAAATGAACAAAACCCTGGATGCAATGTGAAGTTTCAGTGGATGTTGTCTTTCCTTCTGCATCAGAAAAACAGCGATCATTTTAAGGCACTTGGTGATTGTGAATTAGTTGGGTTTCACCTCAGCATGAAGCCAAGCTATGCATCTACACAAACTAAGGTAGCAAGAACACTGTGGTTTTTAAAGAACTCTCAGTAATGACATTTCAGCATGGAAGACCTAATCAGAAAGGCCTTTGCTTATGTTTTAAAAAATATATATTTCAAAAAAATCTTATGATCTAGAAAAAATGAATAAAAATAAAAAGAAAGGAGAAGCAATAACCGTTGTGATTGCATTGACTGACAACTTAATCTGTACTAACAGGGGCTCTTGTCAAGAGGTTAATTTTATTTGAAAGTATTTTAAATCAAGGACACTAGTATTAAAGTCATTATTATAATATTTTTTTGGCAGAAACAGAGGTTTCTAGTAGTAAAATAACTTACTAAATGTCATATAATCAGAACATAGAAAAGTTCAAGGCAAGGTTCCAATTTAGTTACATCTAATTCTAACTCGCAACCACAGCGTATATTGAAATGCTCATTAAAGATGAGCTGAAAAAAAGTGACTACCAGGCCATTCAGCATGTATCCAGTGAGGATGACTTAATGTTTCAGAAGTGTTATTTCCATGAAGAAAGCAAAAGGGTGACTACATACAGGTCCGAGTAGAGTCGTATTAACCTGAATGACTCAATCAATAGGATATAAGCAATGTTTAGCCTTTAATTTATCAGTCAGTGTTTCATAGTATTGTTTTTAGTTCAGCAACCTATATTCATCATTATCCTGGAAGCAGAAACCACCCAATCTCCTTCTTGATGAAGCATAACTCTGAGATATTGTCTAATTTATGTATCTATATCATTTTTTCCAGCTTCATTGTATAGATTCTATAATCTCTTCCTTTCTCTTCTTTTTCTTTCTATATTTGATATCAATTAATCATAATTATTGTTAAATGAATCATTATCTTTAAAAAAAGAATAAGAAATAATCTGGCAATCATTGTGTATCCTTCTTTACTCAAATATCTAATCAATGCCACTTGTGTTATCTACCATTCTACTCTAGATGAAGCAAGATTTACTTTCTTTTTCTTGAATCTTATATCATCTTAAAATTATATTCTCTTAATAACCAGTCTCAGTTTCTAACAAACGCTCAAGTAAAATTTCTAATAGTGAGCCATTTAGAATCACTGAGCCATATGAATTTCTTTAAAGTAATGAATGAGTCAGGTTCGTGAATCGGTAGAGCTCCAGCTCTGGTCAGATGTTAAGCCCCATCTTTCCACTCAGCATTGACTCCCACAAGGCTGTGTGTGTGTTTGTGGTGTGTGTACTTTAAATATATATATTTGATTTAGATGGTGCTTTTGACAAAGCTGAAATAAAATTGTTTCGATATCTAGCCATTTAGAGTGCAATTTTCTAGGGTAGATTTCACTTCTTGCTTAAAAAAAAAAAGAAATAAAGATTAAAGTAACCTTGTGTTTTTTGCTTAGGAAATTCTAAAAAATGCCCTATAATATTAAAGAAAATCCTGTGAGACTCACTTGGTCTTCATTTAGTAATATTACTTTCAGTAAAAGAATTTTTATATTAACAAATAAGAGAGTCTCTTTTCTAAATCTTAGAGAACATTTTGTTTTTTTTGCGTTTGCTGCATGGCTCATTACATAACTCTGCATCTTTTGCCTCATCTGATGAAGAATGGAGCCATATTTCAAATGTGAAATGGGAATAACTACAGAACCTCAAGCAATTTACACAAAAACAAACACAAAAATGATATAGAGCCATTAAATCCTGGTGTTTTGGTCATATACCAGTTTGGGTAATATGTTATTCTTGAAGTATTACCCAGCTAGAGTGGCTTTTTTTTTTTAGTATTCTATCAAATTATGTTGGATTGCTTTCTGCTTTGCTAAGCAAACTACAAATTTTATTTCACAGGAGAAGCAGTGGATCCCAGAAAAAAAATAACAGAATGTATTTTAAGTTTACTACTGTCCACTCTACTTTTTCCTGTATTTAAATATCATTATCATGGTATTTACTATTAAAATTGCTATGCAAAGTGTTTTTTAAATTATGTATTTTTACAACATCCTGAATATAGTATAAAAGGAAAATATAACCCTAGAGATAGATTTTTATATTCTAGAAAAATTTGACAAATGAGTATTAAGGATAATTAGCAAAATATTTGCTAAGATACAATATGGAACTCATGGAAGCCTGGATTTTTGTTATATTACAATACACTGTCTATTGTAGTTTTTGTAGCTTAAAATTAAACATAGCATTAGTTCATTTCGAGCCTGAAAAATAAAAAACAATTTGTAACTGGTCTCATAAAGAAATATTCTCTTTAAATATTGTTTTGGTATAAATCAACAACATCTTAACATATTTAATTAAAATATTCTCAAAGAAAACTTGACTATTCCATACATTTTATACATATATATATATATACACACACAGATAATGACTTCATAAAACTTTTATGAAATACTATATATGTATTTATCTGTTATATATTTATGAAGAATATATAATGTGCATATAAATTGATATAATAATAACATGTTAATAATAAATATGTATATTATATTAATGTATAATATATTAATATTAATAATTTATATGTATTTGCCTTAGAATATCTTACCTTATTTTTTGTTGTTGTTTTTTAATTAAATTTATTGGACATTAATAAAATTATATAGGTTTAAGGTATATAGTTTTATAATATATCATCTGTATATTGTATGGTGTTTTTACCACCCTAAATCAAGACTCCTTCCATCATCATTTGTCCTCCTTTTTCTCTTTTACCCTCCCCAACTCCTTTCTTTTTAGTAATCACCAAAATGTTGTCTGTGTCTATGAATTTTGTTTTCTTTGCTTAATCTCTCCAGCTTTCCAACGTCCCTCTCCTCTATGCACTGTCTATTCTAATATATCTATGTTTTTGTTTCTATTTTTTTGTTAAATTATTTCGTTCACTAGATTCCACATGTGAGATATTATGGTATTTGTCTTTCTCCGAATGGCTTATTTCACTTAGCATAATACTCTCTGGGTGCATCCATACTGTCGTATAAGGTAAAATTCCTTTTTTTCCTTATGAGTAGTATTCCATTGCATGAATGTACCATGGCTTTTTAATCCACTCAACTATTTCTAATGTCTTATCTGGACTTAGTCAAATTTTCTTTAGATAATAGGTTACCTTTAATAGAAGTCTTCATTATTTATTTATTTACAGGGACAGAGAGAGAGTCAGAGAGAAGGATAGATAGAAACAGATTGACAGAAACAGAGAGAGATGAGAAGCATCAATCATCAGTTTTTCGTTGGGACTCCTTAGTTGTTCATTGATTGCTTTCTCATATGTGCCTTGACTGTGAGCCTTCAGCAGATGGAGTAACCCCTTGCTCGAGCCAGAGACATTGGGTCCAAGGGGGCGAGCTTTTTGCTCAAACCAGATGAGCCCACGCTCAACCTGGCGAACTCGGGGTCTCGAACCTGGGTCCTCTGAATCCTAGTCCAACACTCTATCCACTGCGCCACCTCCTGGTCAGATAATGGATTACCTTTAAAGTGTCAATTAATACTTTAAAAAGTCTGTCAATCTAAGACTATAAAGTTACCCAGGAGATTGGATGTCATTCTTCAAAGTGATGAAGAAAATTACTAGTTAATATAATATTAAAATGTAGATATATAAAATTATTCTTTAAAAGACTTAAAATTATCAAAGATCAAGAAATCTTGGACAGACTTAAGTTATATAACTATACCAGACTTTCATGCCAAAAACCCTAAAACCAATGTATAAATAAATAAACAAATACCTACATAAGTAAAACTTCCTTGCTGGTAGTATTATATAATTTTATTAATATAAATTCTTAATTACTTATAATAATAACATATGTTGTTATTAATACATACCTACATATATATGATATAATTATTATAGTTATTTCCCTTAATTAAAGCTTTGTATATTAACACTTTAAGCTCAAGTTAATGAGTATTTGGAAATAACTTTTTTGTGTGTGTGGCAGAGACAGAGAGAGTCAGAGAGAGGGACAGATAGGAACAGACAGACAGGAAGGGAGAGAGATGAGAAACATCAATTCTTCGTTGTGGCTCCTTCATTATTCTTTGATTGATTTCTCATATGTGCCTTGACCTGGGGGGGATACAGCAGACCGAGTGACCCCCTTGCTCGAGCCAACGACCTTGGACTCAAGCTGATGAGCCTTGTTCAAACCAGATGAGCCTTTGCTCAAGCTGGTGACCTCGTGGTCTCGAACCTGGGTCCTGCACATCCCAGTCTAACACTCTATCCACTGCGCCACCATCTGATTAGGCTGGAAGTAACTTATTGCAAACTGTCAGCAATTATACATCAACTCTATATAGAGCAATGTTTCCCTAAATGTAGTATCTAGAATACTTATAGTCTATTAAGATGGTAACTGACTTCCACAAAATATATTTTTAAACATTTAACACTTTATCATTAAATGTAAAATCTTTCAGATGTGAGAAAAGACCACATGGTTAAGATAAGCTGCCAGCTTTCATCTCAACTGAAACATCTACCACAGAGACTAGGTGAGGATGACGAGACGGAAAGGGACACATTTAGAATGTATTCAGAAGGCAAGCAGAATGATATATCTGTATTTAAAAATACTACCACAACTTCAGCATAGACACTAGTGATTTTTATATGATCTAATTAAATATTTAACAACATTCAGATTTAAAGTCAATAAAAATATCTTATACCAAGTTTTTATTTTTATTATAAATAAAATTAGACTAAAGATTTTCTTTTACTTTGCAGCAAGGGCATTAAGAAAGAAAAGAGATAAAAATACATTTTCAAGTTTCCTAATAGAATATTGTATAAACCTATGTTGGAAAAATAGAAAAAAATTCAGACTGGAAAGAGAAGGAAAAAAAGAAAATGTGTTAGTATTAGAACTAATCATGATGTATTAGCATTTCTTTTAATGTTCATCTCCACTAGCTACTAAGAAAATGCAATTCAAAACTACAGTGAGATATCACCACATAACTGTTAGAAGAGCGATTATCAATTAGACAAATAACAACAAATTTTGAAGAGATGGTGGAGAAAAATGGAACCCTCATTCACTGCTGGTGGAAATGTAAACTGGTACAGCCACTATGAAAAACAGCATAGAGATTCCTCAAAAAGTTAAGAATAAAATTACTATATGATTCAAGAAAAGCTTGAATCATATATTATTATCAGAAAAGCTTAGAAACATTTATTTACAAAAATATATGCACCTTTATGTTCATTGCAGCGTTATTAATAGTAGCCAAGACATGGATATAACTGAAATATCCTTCAATAGGTGATTGGAGCAAAAAGTTATGGTATATATATAAACCATGGACATCCTTAAAAAAATATAACATTTCAAAAACATTTTGATGCATGTAGGTGAAAAATGAGTACTGACAGGATGGAAAATTTAAAAATATTTTTAAGCATACTTGACTTTAGCAGTAACTATTGTAATTTTAAATTCCTCTTAGAAACAAGGCTCTATTAAAAGTCCACAAACTGCAGCACACAATTTCTTAAAAGCAGAGTCTGGGTTTCAGTGCTTTCTTTCTTTATTTTGCAGAGTTTAGCACAATGCTGAGCATGCAAAGGAGGATTCTGAAAAATGTACTTTTAATTTTAGTTAAGTTGAATCAGATTTAAACAACTCAAATTTCAGTGATTCCAACAATTCGAAGCCTGGTGTTTAAAAGCTGAGACATGTGCTTACAATATGTAATCACAAGTCATGGTTGACTGTTTAATTTTAAATTAATTAAATCAAATAAAATTAAAAATTAAGACCCTCTGTCACATTTACCACATTCCAAAGGCTCAGTAGCCACATGCAGTTAATATCTATCATATTTAACCAGCACAGGTATAAAATATAAACATTATTATAAATATATTTATTGGGAAGTCTTTGCTTAAATGATGTGAATATTAAGACAAAGAGAAATTCTGAAGAAGAGAACCAGTAATGCATAAGGTATGGTTCAGTATGAATCAAATACACTATCTGGGAAGAATATTTAAAAACTGAAGTTACAATATGCATGACAACAAGAAAAAAGTTTGTGAATTTACATACTAAACTAGCAGATTAGACACCTGCATTCTGCTATTTGAATGAATGATTCAGTAGACCTCTGTGCATATTTGCATTTGTGTGTATATGTAACTAAAGTTCAAGATTCACAGCAGCTGTTATGCAATTGAAAAATAAAGGTTCCTGTTATGAAGACATTTTCAAACATTGTAAAAGATTGGAGGAATGTAGTGAATAATTCTGTCCTATTTCTTGAGTGTATGTGTGCATACACATATAATTTTGTATAAAGAAAAGATAAAAATTTGCTTTTTTAATAAAATATTCTATTTATTAATTTTGGGGAGGAAGAGAAAGAGAGTGTGAGAGAGAAACATCAACTTGTAGTTCCACTTATTTATGCAATCATTGGTTGATTCTTGTATGTGTCCTGACCAGTGACAAACCCACAGCCTTGGTATCTCAGGTTAACCAGACAAGCTACCTGGCAAGAGCAGAAGTTGCCTTTTCACATTTCAAGGTTTAGCTTGCTATTCTTCAAATCTGTTTTTTCCTACCATCCTAATTTTTGGGGGGTGTTCTATCTCCTGCTTTGATTCCACCAATAATCTAATCTATCTTCCTACAGGATTGCTAGCCTTAGTCAATCTTTTACCTAGTCATCTGCAACAGATTTAAAAGAAAAGGAGGGTTATATCATGCCATTTACAAGCATTCAGAGGCTTCTCACTGACTACAAGATTAAGTAGAGGCATTAATGATCCTATCCTTGTAAACTCACTTCTCCAGTATTCTTAAAAACCCTTTGACCTTTACATTTCATACTCTTAATTACTGAACTACTTGAGTATCACAAGGACACTGCATTTTCTATGACTTTAATAGTGTTATATTTCTCTGTATATATACTTCTGGTCACAATTTATCTTGTTCACTCATTTTTTAAGATTGATTCACTAAATTTATAACATTACTCAATCTGCTATTTCTATTAAGAAAATAAGTAAAATTACAACTTAAATCACAATGATAAGTGGTTTATTAAGAATAAATAAATAAGATCATCTTCTAACCATATTTAGTAAAATATGGTACTAGAAGGCTTTCCATCAAAGATGAAAACTAAATTATGATCACAAGGATGAATAGAAGTCAGTCAGGTAAAAAGGAGAAGAATGTTCTAGTCAATTAAGAAACTAACGGGTTCAAAGATGTGACCTGCAGGAAGAAGAAATAAACAAATGTTAATAAATCTGAGATTTAATAGACTTGAAAAAAATTTCTGAGTGTTAAAATGACTAATGATAAGACCTGAGAACCTATATAGGACTTTACTTTTGAACGGTTCTCAAATGTCATTGCAAGATCAAAGTTTATAAGATCAAAGTGACTATTGAAGAGTTGAAGAAAAGAGAAGTCTGAACAATTGGAAACATGTTTCTGAAATTAATACAGAAAGCAAAAATTATTTTGGAAATATTTATTTAATCGACTAAAATATATTGGCAATCCAGAGTGGATAGATGAGAGATTTATTAAAAAAGTAAAAATAAGAGTGTTTCATGATTAATTGGGCAGGCTGGGCAAGTGGTTAAAGAGCAATTAAAGAGAATAGCAAAATTCTAGTATGGGCTACTATTTGGTTAGTATTTTTTATTTTATTCACTGAGGAGAGAGAGAGAGAGAGCAGGAGGAAGATGAAGAGAAAGTAATGATGTTTTAATGTCATATATTGCTATTCCTTTGGTCACTCACATAGAGATTGCCATGGATAGCAGGTATAGATGTACACTTTTAAAAAAACAAGAATTTGGGAATGAAAATATATATATTTTTTAATTCAGTGAGAGGAGGAGAGGCAGAGACAGACTCCCGCATGTTCCCTGACTGGTATCCACCTAGCAAGCTCACTCAGGGACAATGTTATGCCCATCTGGGGCATTGCTTTGTTGCTCAGCAACTGAGTTCCTTTTGATGCTTGAGGTGAAGGCCATGGAACCATGCTCAGTATTCAGGTCAACTAATTCTATTTGAGCCATGGCCGCCGGAGGGGAAGAAAGAGAGAGAGAGAGAGAGAGAAGCAAGAGGGGGGAGGGATGGAGAAGCAGATGGGTGCTTCTCCTGTGTGCCCTGACTGGGAATGGAATCCAGGATATCAGCATCCCGGACCAACACTCTACCACTGAGTCAACTGGCCAGGGCCAGGAAATATAAATTTAAGCAACACCAGATTATAAATAGAAGACTAGACCTTGGATATGGACAATACTAAATATGTATTTTAAAGGTAGGCCATGAAAAATGGTAACTTAAAGACAAGTTTGAAGAAAAAAAATCTATAAAAGTATAGTGTCAGAGGAGCCAAACAAAGAATAGTGTCAGAGGAATATCTCAAAGAAGGAAAATATTCTAAGCAGAATTTTAAGGTATCACACCAGATTTGGAGGTGTCAATGGGTAGTTTGATCTCTCTTTGAGTGTGGGCAGGACCTGTAAAAATGATGGGATAATATATCTTCTATTCCTGATTAAATGAACTAACTTATGTTAAAGGTGACGGAGTAAGCACTTTTTTATATAATATGTTTTCATAGTAGGCTGAAGGAAGAGTCTCCTGCTGCCTTTGAAGAAGAAACTTATTACGTTGTAAGAAAAGCCCAATGCCCAGGCTTGAATGCATGATCTAAGAGCAGAAAGAGATCTGTTGCAGATAGTCAGCAGGATCCATATAACTCTGTCCCTAACCTGAATGACCTTGGAAGAGGACACAGAATTTAAGATGAGAATGCAGCCCTGCCAACATTTTTATTTCAGCCTTGTGAAATACTGAGTAGAGAACCTAGAGATGCAATAGCCAGATTCATGACCTATAGAACTGTATATTGTTTTAAGATATAAAATGTATTTTACTAAATGTAAGTAATTGGTTAGACATATATTTAAGATTTGCACAAGAATATTCTCAAGTACTAAACAAAATGTTTATCTCGGATTCACTGGCATGTCTATTGGTGATACAGGTGAAAGCAGGTTCAGTGCAAAAATGAATAGAACTCAGAGTTTTCAATATAAATAGGAAAGGGGATTAAAGGGTGGTACATATTGACTATAAGCCTCCCTTAAAAACTTCACTAAGGCCTGACCAGTTGGTGGAGCAGTGGATAGAGCGTCGAACTGGAATGCGGAGGTCCCAGGTTTGAGACCCTGAGGTCGCCAGCTTGAGCGTGGGCCCATCTGGCTTAAGCAAAAGTTCACCAGCTTGGACCCAAGGTCGCTGACTCGAGCAAGGGGTTACTTGGTCTGCTGAAGGCCCATGGTCAAGGCACATGTGAGAAAGAAATCAGTGAACAACTAAGGTGTCCCAACAAAAAACTGGTAATGGATGCTTCCCATCTGTCTCCTTTTCTATCTGTTTGTCCCTATCTATTCCTCTCTCTCACTCTCTCTAACTTTACTATGTATGGGCCAGAATCCTAAAATAGTATTTGAAGTGTGAATATTTTTTTTGTTTGTTTTATATGGAACTCTACAATTATTCTTAATATTGTTGTTTGAGAGAGAAGATCAAGAGGGCAGATTAAAGCTATGGAAGAAAAATGGATTATACAAAAGAAAAATATGAAGATAACATTAGTTGCTCACACACTCAGGAACTAGAACAACCTTGATGATATGGACAAAACAAGAAAGAGAATGCAGTGCATTTAAAGCAAGGGAGAAGACATTCTCATCTAATGGAGTCTCATTTCTCAATCATGAAGGAAGTGGGTTTTATTTTGTTTTTTTTTATATACCAGAGGAGGCATTTAAGATCAGGAGGTTTCAAGTTTAAATTCAAGCTTCTGCTATCATTTATTATAAAATTTTGACATGACTCTTCATCATTCTCACCTTTAGTTTATTTCAGTAAATGAGAACAATGAAACCTGTTCAATAGAGAGGCTTAGACAAAATAGTATCTGTAGAGGGATAACTATGGCTATTTTAGTACCAAGATTGAGCATGGTTTGGTGGAATGAGGGATTCAAGGAGAGTGGAAGAAGCTTGAAACAGCTTTGTGAAGAATAAGAGAGGCGGTTGAATAGGAAAATATTAAATAATTCCTAAAATCTTTTAGGGCTCAAGTGAGATAAAGGACAATGGATTTCTTCTAATCCTTGGATAAAAATTTTATGGGCTAATTAAAATTCAGGAACAATGGAGCAAAGGGCATGAAGGATAAGCAAGGGAGTAATAAAAGTGATTAAAATGGATAAAGTAGAGAAACCAACATATAGAAATTTCTACTGATACTCAAGGTATGTGCATTTAATTACTTTTGCAAGTTCAAGGACTCCCTTAATAATCTTTGGTATGGCTCATGCAGGAGAAGATATTTATTCTGTATGCTGATGCTGAAAAAATCTGGGCACTAGTCTCAATTTCTGAAACTTTTGCTTCCCTTAGCATCATACAACAAAAATAATAAAAAGAAATTAAAATTGTGGTGTATTTTGTTTATCTTTTCCCCCATCTTACCAACGATATATTCACAGTAACAAACTCATAATAATAATTAAAAATTGAGTTCATTATGATAATATTTCAAATTTATTGCAGAATTTCTTGGCTTTTTTATGTTTATATAATACAATATGTAGATGATGTTTTATGTTTTTTAATTTTTTTTATTTTTTTGCATATGACTAATTATTTTAGCATCATTTTTTGAAGACTATCTTTTTTCCATTCAACTTTCTTTGCACTTTGGTCAATATCAATTAACAACCTATTTTCAAACTATATTCTACTTCATTTATTTGCCTGTCATTATGACCCCATGCAGTTGTTTAAGAACATGTATTAAAATTTGATAATTTGAGTCCTCCATATTTAATCTCCTCTTCAAAGTTGCTGAGCTGTTCCAAATCATTTTCATTTCTATACACATTTTAGAATCAACTTGTAAATTTTTACAAAAAACCTTCTAGAATTTATTTTTGTGAACACATTTAATGTATAAATCAGTTTGGCAATTGGAAAATAATATTTTAAACTTTAATTTAAACTCATGTTAATGAATAATATTTTCTGAACATCCCCTCTTAGACCCAGTTACAGCAGAATATATTGATTGATAATGAGAACTAATTCTTACTGAGCATGCATTATGCACTAGATGGGAGTATTTAATATATTTCTCTTCCACAAATTCTGTGACTGTATTGTTAATATTTTGGGCATTTATCCCTTATTGTCATTATTACCTTTGAATATAGAATTCTTTGATTTTTATATTAATGCATAGCTGTATGTGTTACATCGTTTTTCATAGCCTGTTTTATCATTTTGACTCATGCTATTTCATTTCATTGAACTTAATATCTGCATGTGGGTAAATATTTGACTTTTTGTCTTTGTTTTGTTTTATTTTTTGGCTGTATATATTTGTGTTTAGAAAGTATATTTTATTCTTTGAGTAAAGCGCACACACACAAACACACACATATATATTCTACAGTTTCTGTAATGCCTTAATTCACTATCATAATAATAAATCTTTATTACAAAACAACTTCAAAATCACATGTACTTTAAACAGCACACATTTATTTTTCATGCTCATGAAGATGTGAGTACCCAAGAATCTTGCTAGATTAAGCTTTATTTCATTGGTTTTGGTCCAGATTGTAGATTGGGTTCAGAAATACTTTAAACATGTCTTTATTCTAGGGCCAAAGTCCTACTGTATAAGTTCTTGCCATGGTAGACGGAGAAGTATAAAAGCAAGGCAGATTGTACCATCACATGTTCAAATCCAAATATAAGGCACAGGGAAGTGCACATTGCCAACTCTGAAGCCAGGGCAAGGGCAAGTAACAAACGAAGAACTGCAAATGTATAATCCAATGTGACTACAATTATTTCAAATTTTCACTGAAAACCTGCTTTTATTTTGAAATATCTAACTTTATATGATGCAAAGACCCTATTTTATCAATAGTATTTCTTCTTATATAATGCAATATACCTAATATACTCTATTAATAAAATATATTAATATAATTACAATATATCAATACAATATATTAATATGTTGTATTAAATTATTCCACAAGATGCATTCTTATACACTGTTTAGAATTGGTTCCTCTATCAGGTAGTAAAACATCATATAGTCTTACCTTCTGATCTTTCACTCAGTTGTATTTACTTATGTTACACAATATTACTACATTTAATAAACATCAAGACTGGATAAAAAAGGTGCCTTCTCTTTATTCTTTCCTCAAGTACTTACAAGTCTTCTAGGTCCCATTTTTTTTCTAAGATATGATAATTAATTTTATGTATCAGTGCACTTAAGCTATATTACCCAGTGATTTAATCAAACATTAATCTAGGTAGTTTTCTAAAGCTATTTTGTAGATGTGGCTAACATCTATCATTAATTACCTTCAATTAAAATAGATACATTATTCTTGGTAGTGTGATTGGCCTCATTCAATCAGCTGAAGACTTTAAGAGCATAAACTCAGGTTTTCGAAAGCAAGGGATAAAACATTTTCTCCTTTCTTCTACAATTTTTGGCTTGTCTAATATTTATTTTAACACAAACTGAATTAACAAGAGAAAAACAAATTCAATATTGTGTATATGACAGCCTCATAAAAACATGAGACTTCCAGACAATCAGGCAGTTGATGCTTGTCTACCATCTTGTACTAAGAAAAAAGGTTAGGGTTTGTGACTTCCAAGGAGAGAGAGAGACAATTTACAAGAAGATAGACAAAGTAAATGTTTAATAGACTAATGTTTATCATGCCATGCAGACATAAGCTTTTGTTTAAAATTTATCTCTGGTGGTAGTTCTTTTCCTGGTGCAGGCCCCCATTTAAATTATTTTATATAGTTAAGGGGAAGGTAAAAAGCTCTTTCTGAGTTTTCCTAAGTCTTCATTTCCTTCAGCTCAAGATAGAAGATGATATATGTATCATCTGTTACAACTCTGTTCCATTCTCAATGTTTCCAGGAGCCTGGGGGACAAAATGAGTTATTAATTGAGTTCCTTATATATCCACTAATTTAGAAATCATCTGGAATTAATGGAATACATTCTCCTACCTTATTTATTATCTTACTGCACTGAGTAAAATTACTAGTAAAATTGTAGAGAGCATTCATACTAGGAAGACTTTATATTGTTTCTGGGATAATAATAAGATAAAACCACAAAAATGTATTTTCTGTAAGTTTCTAGTGGATAGAATTTCTCTTTTTAGATATTTCTTGTAAAAATTTTATCTTATTGCTACAAAAGTAGTTAATTAACTCCTTATTCTATGGTAATGATTTTTTTTAAATATAATAAAGTGTCAGTAAACATTTAGCTAGCTTAAGTTGTGTGTGCACATACATGTGCATGTATAAAAAGAAAGTCATTACAATAAGTTCCTGAATCAAATAAATTTGTAAACATGCATTGCTAGTTTGTCTAATACTTTATAACCTACCTTCTTAGGTAGAGTTTTAGCATGGAGAGAAAATAAAATAGTAATTTAAAAAGATATTTTCTAGCTTCATATCTCACTTTCATGAATCTCTTTTTTTCACTTGCATGTGTTCTTAAAAATGTGTATTGCGTTGAATGCAAGAACTTTGTGATTTACACAAGTGTTATTGTAATTTCTAGTTTGTATTATATTTAAAATTATCCATACATGTTGTTATGTATACATTTTATCTTCTGCTTCTACCTTGTGCAGGTTACTTCATAAAGTGGATTGATGGTGGACATCTATGAGGTATGACTTACTAAATTATTACTGCAATAAAAATTTCTATGTGTCCTTTTATGAAGTATAAAAAATTATTTCAGGATACAAATTACATGATAAGAATTCATATAATCAAGTTTAGATGAATACTGAATATGTGTAGCTAGTGACAGATTACTCAAAATTTCTGCACAATTCTACAATCCCATCAGTAGGTCATAAGCATTCTTATGTCTGTATTTCCCTGTCAATATTTGATGCTATCTTGTTTCCTAAATTTTGATACTCTTGTAGCCTAACACATTTTTGCATCAGAATTTCAAAATTTAAATTTCATATCTCAGAATTTCTTCAAAATCAGATTAACATTTTCTTTCTTTCCCCACAATATACTTTACTTACATAAATTATGATATTCTTATTTATTGTACAGTTGTTTGGATTGGTGTCTCATTGTTAATATATTGTATGTAATAACACCTTGAAGACTTTTGAGATTGTAAATGTCTTCCTTTTTTATATTGTCATACGTTGTTAATAATTGCAAAATGGAAATCTTAAAATTTTTATATACTCAAATTCATCATTTTGTGTTATATAATCTGCATTTGAAAATTTGGTTAAGAAGTTTCTTTTCTACCCTAATTTACTTTTATAAGTTATATAATGTGAAAATATAAGTTAATATAATTTCTTTTAATTGATTGTAAATTTTGAAGAAATATTAGATAATCTTATTTATCTGAACAATTCTATCTTTGAATGTACCTCATGTAGTTTGTATCTCTGTCTTTTTGTCACTACAAGGCAGGCACTGCTAATTCCAGAAACAACTAAAAAATTAATGACATACATACTGCACAGTAGCTTAAGAATGAAAAATATGAGTCAGAATGATATTCTAAGGAAGAGTAAAGTTCTGTAGCAATTCACTCTGGCTTCCCATCATTTCACTGACTCACTGACTCACTTCCTGCTCATGTTCTTCTAGCTCACCGGTCTCCAATAATACTGGCCTCCTGTTTCCTCAAACACACCACTAGTTACTGCCTCAGGGCCTGTGCGATTGCATATCTCCGACTAGAATGTTCTCTTTTCAGGTTGAAGCACAATTGGTTCCTTCACTTCTTTCGAGTCATTTTTCAAAATGTCACCTCACTGGCATCCTTTCTTGAAATTGCACCCAATACAACTTTTTCTGTACTTTATTTTTTTTCAAAATGTATAATCTATAACTAGTAATTATTTTAATTGTGCATGTCCTTTACTGTTTGTCTCCCCATCTAAAAAATATGCTCTTTATGGGTAAGAATTTTATTGTTCTTTTGTATGTTTTCTTATCACATTGAACAAGAACTCAATAGATCATCTCTTTTTTTTTTTTAACAGAGAGTCAGAAAGAAGGACAGATAGGGACAGACAGACAGAAAAGGAGAGAGATGAGAATCATCAGTTCTTCATTGCGGCACCTTAGTTGTTCATCGATTGCTTTCTTATATGTGCCTTGACTTGGGGGGGGTACAACAGATGGAGTGACTCCTTGCTCAAGCCAGGGACTTTGGGCTCAAGCCAGCAATCAGGAGGTCATGTCTATGATCCCATGCTTAAGCCAAATACCTCACACTCAAGCTGGTGAGCCTGTGCTCAAGCCTGCACTCAAACCGGTGACCTCAGGGTTTCAAACCAGGTTCCTCCTCATCCCAGGCCAATACTCTATCTACTGCACCACCACCTGGTCAAGCTCAATAGGTAATCTCTTAAATATTTAAAACAATCAATCAATAAATTCATGTTAAAATTAATTACTTATTTTTAATATAAAAATTATCAGATGTGAATGAAAGCTGTTGGTATTCCACAGGAAAAACATAAATCAAAACAAACAACAAAACTTTTCTGGTCATCTTGACTAATCCTTTCATAATTGAGCAATAATTCTAAGTATTTCTGCATGTGGTATTTTGACATTAAAAGGAAATTGATTGAAAATTACTAACAATGAAAATGAACATATATTTCTATAGGGCCTCAAAAAGTATCAAAAATCAGGGAAAGAGATTAAAATGTATATTTAAATGTAATAGGTCTTTCAAATTTGTATTTAAAATCTTCTTATTTGAAAAGTATTCTATACCTATACAATATATTCTCAAACACATATATCTGCATTATATTTACAATGATTGTGAAATAAACAAATGTGTTTTCATGAATCTTATTTCCTGGTAGGGAATATAGACAATAAGCATAGAAATAAGGAAAATAATACCAATTAATATAGGATCTAGCTTTCTGAACTAAAAGTAATACCAAGAAAAAGTAAAACAAAACATACTATATCACCAATTTATATTTTTCTCCTAAAACTGGGACAAATTTAGCAAACAACATTTTCTTCTAAGACTTCATTAATTTCATAATATATGGCAAAGTGTTTATTAGCATACTGTGAAACATTACCATAGATGATTATAATTAAACTACACTTATCAAAATAATGAATAAAGCACATTTTGTGGTACAGCAGTGTTGATGTTTTTCATATTTATTTGTTCACTAACTAATCTGCCAAATTCGGTAATCTCTAGCGAGTCTCTCAGTTATTAGTGTAAATTACTGAAGGTCTACTCTGATAATAAATAATAATAGCAATTCTGGGAAACAAATCATTAGCAGTTTAATGTCAAAACATTTTTTGTGGATAATATATATTAAGAACACAATGAAACATTTTTCATTCAATTAGAATATGTTTCCAGAGGGTTATAATGCAATTTAAAAAGCTGCTTATAATGAATATAACAAAACACCTGAATTTTAATACTATCAAAACTGTTCAGAATGTTCTAAAGAAGAGGATTAGTTATATAATGTCACATCCAAAAGGAAATTCATAACATGAAAACACCTCTAAATCTAAGACATCGAAAATGTCTTTGATGGAGTGATCTATTTTCTAAGACTCTGAAATTGGAAACTACTGTGTAAATTTAGCTTTTAGCTTTTGTGTGCTCACTTATAGATTTCCTCCATGAATAGATTTGTCTTTTCTTTTCTTTTTTAGGTGAGAATAAGGGAAACAGTGAAGCAGACTCTTGCATGCACCCCAACCAAGATCCACCAAGCAACTAATGTATGGGGCCACTATTCATGTATGGAGCTATGTTTAATGCATGGACCAACTGTGCTATCTTCAGCACCACACTCAAACCAATCAAGTCATTGGCTGTGGGAGAGGTGAAGAGAGAAGGCGAAAGGAAGGGGGATGGGGAGAGAAGCAGATGTTCGCTTCTCATGGGTGCCCTGACCAGGATCAAACCCAGGACATCCATATATTAGGCCAACACTCTATTTATTGAGCCTCTGGCCAGGGCCTATCTTTTTTATTTTATTTTATCCTCTTCTTTAAAAATTCTACTGACATTTTTGGGGTACATTGCTTAATAAAATTATATAGGTTTCCCCCAAAAATTAATAAAGAATATTATTTTGTATTTTTCTGAAGTGAGAAGTAGGGAGAGTGAAAGACCAACTCCCGCATGTGTCCGACCAAGATCTACCCAGCAAACCCACCAAGGAGCGATGCTCTGCCCACCTGGGGCATTGCCCCATTTGAGCTCCTGAGGCAGAGGCTGTGTTGCCATCCTCATTGCGTGAGCCAACTTTGCTCCAATGGAGTCTTGGCTGCGGGAGGGAAAGAGAGAGATACAGAGAAAGGAGAAGGGGAAGATTAAAGAAGCAGATGGGTGCTTCTCCTGTGTGCCCTGGCCAAACTTGAACCTGTGACTTCCATACGCCAGGTCAACGCTCTACCACTGAGCTAACCAGCCAGGGAAAGAACACCTTTTTAAAAAATTTATCTTTCTAATTTTTAAATTTTTTTTTAGAAAATGACAAGAGAGAGAAATAGAAAGGGAGAATGAGTGCGAAGCAACAATAGTTGCTTCTCTTATGTGCCTTTACTGGGCAAGTCAAGGTCTTCAAACTGATAACCTCAGCATTCCAGTTCAATGCTTTATCCACTGTGCCACCAAAGGTCAGGTAGAATAGACCTGCTTTATGACTCAATGATTCTACTACAGAGGATATATACAAAAAATTCTGAAACACTGATTCAAAGAATTATGCACCCTTATTTTCATTACTCCATTGTGGTACTATGTATACATTTTATTGTATGTGGGCCAAGACTATCACCATAATTCAGACAGTGTATTAATTTATTTAACAAATAAAAATACAGTAACTACTAAGTATTTGATCTTCCCTTAGGCACTGAGAAGAACAGAAAAATTTCTCTGACTGTGTGGCAATTCTCAATCAAATTCTGAGGGAATAAAAAAATAAATAAGATAACTAAGGAAAAGGTCATAGCACATAGCCCAGAGATTAGTAACTGGGTTTTAAAATCCATTCTTCTGTTCCTGAATGTATGTCTACCCAGCATTTTCAAGCTCTCCTTGATGTTAAGTGTAGCCATGTGGCACATTTCTCAAGAATGATGTGAAGCAGAAGAAATTTGTCTCTCAGACTTCCTAAGAAAAACTTGGAAATGAATGTGCTTATGAATGAACTGGCATATAACAATGTATCTTAAATTATAACCTAGGGTTTATCCCAAGGTTAATCAATAATTTTACAGTTTGTTCTCAATCTGAACTGCCATAACAAATTGCATTTAGAAAATAAATTTTTATTTTGTTTAAGAAACTTAATTACTTTGGTTCATTTTGGGTCTGCATCAACAGTATACCCTAATTCAGTGTGTTAGATGGTGTTAAAAGTTAAAAAAATAAGCATGTGAAATGATGTAACATTTGCTTTTCTGCCATGTTTGACTGCTGCCTCAAGATCCAATATGACTGCTTAGTCTTTTGCCTTCACATCTGCATTCTAGCCAACAAACAGGATAAATGTGCTAAGAAGGTCCTGTCATATTTAAAGTTTTGTAGTGAGAAAGAAACTTGAAGGACTCATATGGGACATGTCTGCTTGCATATTTTTTATTTGAATATCATCAGCTACCCACTCCTATGTTGAAAGGAAATTGGGAAATGCACTTTTTACTCTAAAAAGCATTTGTACACAGAAACATCAAAAAAAATATAATAGGAATAGTAGAGGTGTTAACAGAGAATGTTAAGTGTGAGAGACTTCTTAGTGTTGACCACTATTTTATATTTAATTCTTTAAATTATTTGTATTTTTTATTAACTGAGAAGCAAGGAGGCAGACAGACAGACTCCCCCATACACTCCAACTGGGATCCACCTGGCAAGCCCCCTACTGGAGGCAATGCTCTGCCTCTTTAGGATCACTGCTTCTTGCACGGGCAACCAAGCATTTTTAGCACCTGAGAAGAAGTCATAAAGCCATCCTCAGTGCCAGGAACCAACTTGTTCGAACCATTCTAGCCATGGCTGAGGGAGGCTACAAAGGTGAGGGAGGTGTGGAGAAGCAGATGGTTGCTTCTCCTGCGTGCCCTGACCGGAATCAAATCCGGGACTTCTACATGCTGGCCAATGCTCTACTGCTGAGCCAACCAGTCAGGACCTCTTTTATGTTTAAATCTTGAAAATAATATGAGACAAACAATAGTGGGAGGGTAGGGTGACTGAGCCAAAGTGTAGGCAAATAGGCTACAATGAGTTTGGTGCTTCTAGCAAACTCTCAGATCTACTCTATGTTTTAGATGTGCAAGAGAGCTAAAAAAAATAAAAAAGAAAATAAAGAAAAATAAAGCTTACAAAATGTATATGAGCTAGAGAGATCAATCTGAGAACTATCTCAATATATGTAATTCTGAAACCAGGATGTAGATGAAATCACAAGGTAGAACACATACAAAAAGATGTGGGAGGGCATGCTTAGGTGTGGCCTGATGAACAGAAATGAGTAGAAAAACAAACAAGAATCTAAGAGGCTTAAAAAGAATGTTCACTATAAGAATATTTAGTATAATAATACTTATAATATGACAGGAATTATCAGACACACATGCATGACACCAAAGATAAAAATCTTGATCAAGAATACAGATGGTTAGAAAGTGTCACTGAGTTTGTCTCTGAGGCACTCACTGGTGAAAGGTAGCAGATCATCCCACCCTAAAATATCAGGACACACCACTTTAAAATATACCACTTGGGCATATTTATTATTTTGATCTATAAAATTTTGAAAAAGGGCACAAATGCAGAGAAAAATTTTCTCTAAACTTCCCTATCTGCCTAAGGGCAGATCCAACAAAAGAAACTCAATTTTCATAATCTCATCCCTGGAATTTTCATCAACAAGGGCAAATTAAATATTTTCATAAGAGAAACCAGAAGTTGACATTATACCCGGACAAACTTTATTACAATCTATTATACCTCCCATCTGTTCTTCTAGTGGCTCATTCATCTTTTGTAAAAATCATTTAGTCTCACCTAAGAATAAAACCTATATCCCCTTTCCTTAAAATGGTGTATAATTCTGAATTCTAAGCCACCTGGAGGAGTTAATTTTTTTTCTGGGTATCTCAGATGTATACACGATGTATACATGCTATTAAGTATGTTTGTCTTTCTCTTGTTAATCTGTCTTTTATTAGAGAAAGTCTCATCATACAAAAAGTATTTTTCCTCCTCTGCATTAGGAATTTTTAAAATTTGCTTTCTATATAGTGTTTATTAAAAGCACAAACAAACAACTACAATTATTAACCATAGGTGTATGGTGAAACTGAATGTGCACACTGGGCCACAGCTTAGCCTCTAGAGTCAGATGTTAGAGTCTTAGCACCAGCACAACTGAAAATAAAACTCTAGAATAAGTACTTACCTCCACTGTGCCTCAGTTTCCAACATGTAGATTAGCTGTAAAAGTATCAATCGTAAAGTTGTGTAACAAGGATTAATTTGAATGACACATAAAAATTATATAGATCATCCCAGATTCATAAGGAGTACTCAATGATCATTAGCTATTAGGATAATGATGCATGTTTTTATTGGAAATGTTAACAAGGAAGGAAAGGAGAGGGAAGAAAAGGTAATCCAAGGTGGAAACAGAGTTGACAGAAATTTTTGCTTTCTTAGAATGACGCAAGGGAGAATATGTTTGAAGTTGTAGTACAAATGCAGTGGTAAATGGATGAAAAAGATAAAAGATGACATAGCTATAAATTTTTAAGTGAAGAAGAAGTCTAGAGATTTTGAAATATAGTGTAAAATAGATACTCTCGATAAAAAGTAAAATAAAGTGCGTCAAAATGAGCAGAAACCTGCTGAAGGGAGAGAGTGAATTTATAATAGACACAGGCCTTGTGGTTTGATAAGCTTCTTCAGGCTTTTGTCTAACAGAAAGCTAAAAATTCCTTGTCTCTTTTTACAGACAGAAACATTCAAATGAAGTTAGTGTGGGTGGGGTAAGAGAATAAGCGAGAGAGATACAGGGAGCGATAGAAAAAGAAAATGAAAGTTTATAGAGTAAAAAACTTTACCACAGACTTCGTAATTTATTCCAATGTCCTGTCTTTCTTATTCTCGGTTCCTCATATTACATTTTGGAAGCTTTTTTGATCTAGAAAATAATGAGGACACCAGCTAAGACTTGGTGTGAGAAAGGCCTTTGGGTATTTTAAGAATATGCTATTCTACTTTATTATAATGATAGCTTTTTTCCTCACAGCACAGGGGCCTTGACTGTATAATTTCCCTTGTCTTGCTTTGGCTGACCTCCTGTTCAGACCAAGTCTGCTCATCTCACATTAGACTCAATTATTACTGGGAAACTCTTGCAGCTGGTGGTGGAGGTTATTCGTTAATTATAGACAGTGAACTATTCTTTAAATGTTTGCAGCCAATATTTAGATAGAGCTCTAATGTATTTTTAATTTTCTTAGGCCCTTGGTATTTTTACACAAATAGAAATATGATTCTAAAGATCACCATCATATTTTATTGCCTATAAAAATATCCACTTATCATTCACCAATTGGGATTTCCATTCTTCATGATACCACATGTCTATAAGATGAATATGACTCAAGGCATGAATACTTATAATCCTGCTTTTAGCACTGAGTAATAAAAACATCAAGCTTCAAAACCTTTAGAAGATGAGATAATAATGTTCTCTGCTAAACAAGAATTAAGATTATATATTATAAATGTAAAATATAGGTACTATATATTATATAATATATAAAATACATATATACTTTAATAATGATAAATTTTTACATATTTAAATAATAAATTAAAATGCCATAACAACAAGAACAACAAAAAACCAGTTGTCTCAGTGACAGAGCATCAGCCAGGCATGTGGAAGTCGTAGGTTTGATTCGCAGTCACGGCACAAAGGAGAGGCGACCATCAGCCTTCTCTACTGAACCCCTTTACCCTTTTCTTCTTGCTCTTTCTCTTTCTCTTTCTCTCTCTTCCCCTCCTGAAGCTGTGGCTCAATTGGTTCAAGCACATCGGATCCAGGCACTGAAGATGGCACTCCATGGAGCCCTGGCTTCAGGCACTAAAAATAGCTCAGTTGTGAGCATGGCCCCAGATAGGCAGAGCATCAACCACAGACAGAGGTTGCTGAGTTGATCCCAGTAAGAGCATATGTGGGTGTCTGTCTCTATGTATCCCCTTCTCTCACATGGAAAAGAAGAAGAAAATGTCATTACTGTGTTCTTTTAAATTGCTCTGTAAATTATCATTTCTTGCTTATTACCATTTGGTTTTTGTGACTTATTTTAAATTTCAATCTGATTTTTCTAAACAATTTTCTGAATACACGTACATAAGGGTTTCATAATGTCATCTTCCTTTTTCTCCTCTAATAAAGAGGATAAATATGCAGTTATTGTATCTCTTGATCTCATACTTATTTAACATTAAAGTTACTTGAGTAAATAAAACATCATGTCTGCAAGATCAGGCAAGAACTTCGAATTCTCTGTGGGGATCACATGAAGACTCCAAAATACATTATCGGTTTTGTTGTAGGGCTTCCTATCTCTTTGACTTTGGAAAATAAAATAAAATACTTTTGTGAATTAAAAAAATAGAAAATAAGAGAATAAAAAAAATTTGTATGTCTCTGTCTAATGTTGAAGAAACAATGAAAATACACTTAATACATTAAAAATTTTCCACTTAAAAGTATTTCTGCATACACACACACACACACACACACATACACAAATGATAATTGCTATCTATAATAAGTGAGTAAATCATTTCAAAAGTAAAAAAAAAGTAATATGAACAACCATTTTCTGACCATTGCTTCTGTATCATATATTATGCTAAGTACTGTATATTTTGCTCCATAAGACACACTTTTTCCCCAAAAAAGTGGAGGGGAATATTCCTGGCATCCTATGGAGCAAAAAATACAGTATTTTATTAAATATTTTAACACAGCATTTTGTTCAAAATATTTTTTTTCTTATTTTTCTCCTTAAAATCCTAGGTGTGTCTTATGGTCAGGTGTGTCTTATGGAGCAAAAATATGTATTTTAAAGTCATATATTAATTAATCCTTACAACATCCCAATATAGTAGGGGTCTATGATAATTTCTGTTTTACAGATGGGAAAATAAAATTTCAAGAAAAGTTAACTATCATCTGAAGCTTCAGATACCTAAGGTGTACATGCACACCTAATGCTTAAGGTTGTATGTTTAATAATTGAACATCCTCATTTATGTACCTTTTAGCAACTGTATCCTTTCTTCCAAATTGTAGTTGCCTTACACTTTCCCTGGGTTACAAACTTTTTGGTTTAGACTCCCAGCTACATATTAAGTATTTTCTCCATTTAAAAAAATATTCTGCTTCTTCAAGTCATTGAGAGTTTAAAAGGCAAAGTACACATTACATAAATACAATAGGGTTGCTTCTCTCTCTCTCTCTCTCTCTCTCTCTCTCTCTCTATATATATATATATATATATATGTATGTATGTATATCCAAAACTTATTGGAAAGCCATAAGAGAAAGAATTTAAAGTTTGGATGTCATGAAATTAAAACTGAAGGTATATTCAAGAAATACGGTGTGATTATATCACAAATTCTGACACGTATTGTTCTTTAACTCTGAAAATGCATTTAATCTTTCTTTCCCTGAGTTTCTTCACTGTAAAGAACTTACAATAGCTCCAAGCTTATAGCATTGTTTTTGAGACATATGCATTAATCAAGGTAAAGAGCTTAGAACAGTGTGACTCAATATAAGCCCTTGATTAATGTTGGCTCTACTGATGAGGACTATTATACAAGAAAGAGAAAGATTTCCTATTCGAGAGAAACCTTGAAAAGGAAGCAGAGATGTATAAAAGTTTTTAATACACAGAAAAACAGAAATTACTTTGGTTGGCAAGAGCTTGAGAAACCATAAAGAATGGAAAGAATGAAATTAGAAAGGTAAATGAGGACCAAAGATAAAAGGCTATTTATTTTACTAGCCATAATAATTTTATAATGAAAGTTATTGGTTTAAGTGATTAAAGAATTTTGTGTTGAAATGATATAGCCAAGTGTATATTTTAGAAGAAAATATATAGAAAAAAACTATAGAATGGACTTAAGAGAAAGGTTTGAAGGAAGAGTTAGTTGCAGTAGAAACTAACAGTGATAAAGATTATTAGCAGGTAACTTAGGAGATAGGTATTTTTAAGATGTGAAAAAATAGAAGTTGTGATGTGCACGGTGTAACTCGTGAGATCACTGTCAGTATTAAATCCAGTATTTAGTTCCGATTTACTACTCAATCTATGTTAGCTATAATTGTTAATATGGTATTTTTAACAAGAATGATAATGTTATGACTTAAATTACTCCATCATTAAGCAATTAATTAATAAAATGAAAGAGTGCCTGACCAGGCGGTGGCTCAGTAGATAGAGCGTCGGACTGGGATGCAGAAGACCCAGGTTAGAGACCCCAAGCTCGCCAGCTTGAGCGCGGGCCCATCTGGCTTGAGCAAAAGCTCACCAGCTTGGACCCAAGGTCGCTGACTCTAGCAAGGGGTTGCTCAGTCTGCTGAAGGCCCACGGTCAAGGTATTGTGAGAAAGCAATCAATGAATAACTAAGGTGTCGCAACGGCAACAAAAAACTAATGATTGATGATTCTCACCTTTCTCCATTCCTGTTTGTCCCTATCTATCCCTATCTCTAACTCTCTCTCTCTGTCCCTGTAAAAAATAAAATAAAAAATAAAATGAAAGAGTGAGTTTGGATCAATAAACAATTATTTGATTTGGATCAATAAATGATGACTTGATTATAGGCACACTGTGAATAATATTTACATGGAATATTAGAGCCCATGTGTAAAAAAAATAAAATGAAAATAGAGGTTAAGAGTGTAAGGTATATGAAATGGGAAGTAGAGTTGTATCCATGGCAACCAACAATATATGGGAAACAAGCATTGGAAATGAAGGAGTTCACTTAGGGAGACAGATACAAATAAGACCAGAATGAAGAAAAGAGCAAGCCTTTAACCTCAGAGTTCACTACTTTTTTCTTGTCATATGGATGAAGACCAGTCAGAGAGTGAATAGCCAGAGATATGAGGAGAACCAACAATTAGTGGCTTCATAGAAAATCATTAATCAATACCTTTCATTGATTACTAATATGCTAGGTGGTGTAAATAATGTATAAGTACTAATTCCTTTAACAATTAAAAACACATTCAAGTATGTCCTACTATTTAATCTTTTTTTTTTTTACAGAGAAGAAGACTCTATGCACAGATAGGACAAGTACCACACTAGGAGAAATTAGAGCGGAAGTGGTCATCACAGCTCACAACTACTGTCAGAGCGGCATTGAAAATGGTCCTTTGGCTTTGGCAGTTAGAAGACGTAGCCATCCAACTGTAGTATAGTTGCCTCAGTGGGATAGATTTCTAAATCAATTGCAATATAGTAAAAAGTGGGAGATAAAATTAATAAAGAAGAGGAAACAAGCCCTGGTAGGTTGACTCAGGGGTAGAGCATCTGCCCAGCATCTGGGAGCCCCAAGTTTGATTCCCGGTCAGGGCACACAGGAGAAGCACCCTTCTGCTTCTCCCCCCTCTCCTGCAGCCATGGCTCGAATAGTTCAAACAAAATTGGCACCTGGCACTGAGGATGGCTCCATGGCCTCACCTCAGGCGCTAAAATAGGTTGGTTGCTGAGCAACAGAGTAGCAGCAGCTCAAGATGTGCAGAACATCGCTGATAGAGGACTTGTAGGTGGATCTCGGTGTGGGTGCATGCGGGAGTTTGTCTCTGCCTCCCCACCTCTCACTTAATAAAAAATAAAAGAAAAGAAGAGGAAACAAATAGTTTGTCTAGTATCCATCAGTTCTTTTTCTCTAAGCAAAGGTAAGGACAATTAGCCCTCATGAAAATAAACTACATTTGATTCTCTGATTGTTTGAGGATCTGAATTTTATATGTAAGATTACTTTCCACAAAGGTAAATTTACCTTTTATTGTTTTCTCATTTCTTTCTTCTTTTTGTTTTTGCAGACCAGATGACCATAGTGTCTAGAGATTAATTTTCAACAGACATTACAATTCTAAAGTGTATCAATATTTGAATATTTTAACTCCTCCTCCCAAAAATGAGATTATTGAGTTTAACATGGGCCAAGTGCTGTGCCAAATTCTTGAAAAGGAACATTTCATTAAACCTCAGAATAACTATAATTTAACATTACCCATTTTTCAGATGAAGAACCTAAGACAAAAAATATGCCCAAAGTGACAAGACTAAAACATGATGAAGCTACTAATTAAACCAAAAAAACAAACAAACCCATTCTGGGCTTGTGTGCTACCTCCTTCTAACCAAAGTCTCAGAAGACACCAAACGTGTTTTTCCTTATTTAATGATTTCAATTGATACCAGAATCTTGCAAGATTTGAGATTTTTACAGTTTTACATTTTTGGACTAATTTAAGTCAATGATAAATTTTGTATCCCTGTTAATTTTATCCTAAGTTTTATCTTTAAAAAGTTTTAGAAAGATGATTATATTGCATTCACTTAAAAGTTTCTTTGCATTTCAGTAATGTGTGAAGTAAATGTACTTGCAAAATAAATTCATGACATCTGATCTTGAAAAGAAAATGTACCTTAAAAAAATTCTAAGATCACTTTGTCCTCTAGGTTTGTAAATAATATTTAAATTATATCCTCCATCTTGTAAAGATGATTAAACTTATTAAATGTCTTTCTGTATGATTTAACTAGATCAGCACAAAAAGTGTGTTAATAATACATTAAGCTTTAAGCAACCATTTTAAAAAATTAACAATTTGACGTAACCTTTATATTCTACTAAGTGTTGAACTTTTTCAAAAGTATTTTTTATTTTAAAAAGAGAAAAATAATAATCAAATATTTAAAATTTAAAATCATTTTAAAACAATGATTTGTCTTTTATTAAATCTATTTTCTTTTTTATTATTTATTTCTTTTCTTCTTTTTATAAGTGAGAGGAGTAGAGATAAGAGAAACAGACTCCAGCATTGCCCTGACCAGGTCCTTCTGCCAACACCCATCTGAGATTAATGCTCTACCCTTCTGGGTTCATACTTGCAATTGAGCTATTTTTAGCACCTGAGGCAAAAGCTTCATGAAGACATCCTCAGAACCAAGCTGATATGTTTGAACTAATTGAGCCACGTCTTCAGGAGGGGAAAAGAAAGAGAAGGAAGAATGGAGAAGCAGATGGGTTCCTCTACTGTGTGCCCTGACCAGGAATCAAACACAACACATTCATATGCCAGGCCAGTGCTATACCACTAAGCCAATCAGACAAGGCCTTGTTAAATTTATTTTCAATGAATGCCATAAAAATATGATATAAAAATTAACTCCCATCACAGTCTGTTTCTTTTTCTTAAGTTTATCAATATAGACATATTTAGAAATAGAAATGTTTCTTACATTGAAACATTGCAATATGCTGATATTTGGAAAACATACTTTGAAGGGAGGTCATGTGATTAAATTACTTAAGAATGTTGCAACTTGATTGCATAACCTTGATCTACTTGGATTTAACATCCATACAGTAGGGAAAGTTTAGCTCAAAGTACATTTTAATTTAATATATCATGATTTTATGAGATTAATGTACTCACCTAGATAAAATACCATGTATATTTTTATCAGTTGGTTTTGAACTTAGAATATGTAGTTGAAAGCACCTATGATTGATATTTCCCTCCTTTGACTGAAAATTCAATTAAAGTGACTAACAGTCATAAAAATAAGCCATTGAAAATTAATACTGAAGATAATGCATCTGCTGAAAACCAGTTATCATTGGGCACTTATATAAAATAATTCTTGCTATCATTTTAACTTTCTTGAATGTTTTATTGTAGAAATCATTTTTAAAGTGTTTCATTTTAAAAGTAGCATGCAAATTTTTTTTATCTCAAAACAGAGTTCCTGTTATGTTCACTTAACTTTGCATACTTTTTTTCTTAATTGTTCTTCTAGTTAGAACAATTAAGAAGGATCACTTCTTCAATAAATTAAGGATCACCTCTTCAATAAAGACTTTAACCTTTTAACCTGAAATCACTTAATTTGAATTAAGGTAAAACATTTCTTTTTTCCCAAAGAAATCCTTCTCATTCTACTTGGAATAATGTGTATGCATAGATGGGTTGAAGGAAATGAGAGAGCAAAGGAGATGAAGAAAGACAGAATAAAAGTCCCTTATTAGATTATGCACACTAAACGAAAAAATTAATTTATCTTCATAATCTAAAACACAGTATGTTTACAAATATCTGGTAATTGAACACAGTAAATTAAATACATTTGTTAACTCTTATCATCTGTCCACATTTGTACTGGGAATTTCTAATAATTATTTTTATTAAACTAAAATAAAATATTTAGACAATTATTTAATTTAAAAAAAATAAAACTATTGAAGCAAGTCCTGTTTCTTTCTACAACTAGATTCTAAACTAAAAAGCTGGCCCTCTGCTAAGGTACATCTATCTCTACATCTTAACTAGCAGGAAGTAATGAACTAAATCCCAACAAGTGCAAAAATTATGAAGGGGTAGTGTGTGTGTGTGTGTGTGTGTGTGTGTGTGTGTGTGTGTGTGTGTATGTGTGTTTTTATGTGTGTGTTTATGTGTGTGATTGTATCAGTATCTTGAATTTTGGCTAAGTAGGAAGCTAGAAATGTAAGTTTCAGGACATTTCTTATTAGTCTTCAGTAAAGTGTGTTATAATGTATCACAAAGGACCAGGGATCATAAGTTGATTTTCACCATGTGGAGTTTTTTCCCTTTGTCCTTCAATGAGTCATCTGCTCTTTTCTTTTCTACTTCTGAAGTACTCCTGAGGGGCTAGTTAAACCAAGACAGAACATTTACCTTCTGCTTCAGTCCTTGATAAGGAGTTCACAGAGTTATGGCGGAGAAAAGGTAGAGGAAAAGGAAAGAATTAGAAAAATCCAAATTGAAAAGAAATCATAGGCAATTATCAATAATTTAAAGTTACCAATAAACTTTGGCATAGATGATTTTAAACCAAGGTGTCACCCATTAAACACCAAATTAGGCACCCATTAAAAAAAGCATGTTCGACTTATCATTGAAATTTTCAGCCGTTAACATTAATGCTTTATGATCTAAATTATGAACTTGCTTTTTATTGCTTTACTCTTAGCAAAACCTCTGCGTTGATGTCATCAAAATGCCCTTGCATGTTCTCTATACTGTAAAGAGATTAAGAAAATTAGTGGTGGCCATATAGAAAGATAAATCACATCCTTTAACAATTAATAATCAAAAGGATAGTAGTTACATTTAAATATTTTCTTTTGTCCATCTAATGTCTACACACAAAGAGAAAGATGTGACAGGGTAAAACAAAATTGCTCAAAAAATTCTCCAAGATTATTCTACTGCTTTTCTGCTTTTGTTTGCTCTGAAAAGCAGAATCTTGACTTGAGTGTCACATAGGCTACAAACCATTCAGGTTTAAATACATAGAGAGCTATACAGTTGTAATACTAAATTAGTAGTCTTGCTTTTTTTCTCTCTCTATTAAGAGCTTCTCAAAGACTATCAAAAGAATGACTGGACTGACCTTCATATGAGGAACTATATCAAGTGAAGTTCAAAACTTTTACACACAAAATATAAAGGATGTGCACAGTTTTCTTATTTCAGAAACAGTACTAGTTTTCTTTTCACTAACAATCTGGTAATAACCACCATTACTAAGGAAAAGGTTCTGATCTATTTGATAATACTTTCCTTATTTTCCAAATACTATGACCTCTATTTTTCTCTGGATTTATTGCTTCAGCACTCAACTTACTCTGTTTTACTGTATTATTTGTACACTTGGTCAAATAATACCTTCTAATAAAAAAGCTTTTATTGATTCCAAATAAATGCTTAATTCTCTCCAATGTGCTATAGCCATGCCTGATTGATTTGTACCTTTTCTAATTGGAGAATTCAGTGTCTGAATTAGTGTTTCCTTTGGTGCTTTTATCTTTTAAGTACAGTGGGTGGACAATTTCAAACTTCTCTGGTGTTGAGATAATCCTCAATTTAAGTAATCAAGGGTTAAATTGTTTAAGTTTTGCATATTATTTCTGTCTTTTTTATTATTTATTTATTTATTTCAGAGACAGTGAGAGAGTCAGAGAGAGGGATAGGCAGGGACAAACAGACAGGAACGGAGAGAGATGAGAAGCATCAGTCATTAGTTTTTTGTTGCCGTTGTGACATTTTAGTTGTTCATTGATTGCTTTCTCACATGTGCTTTGACCACGGGCCTTCAGCAGACTGAGTAAACCCTTGCTGGAGCCAGTGCCCTTGGGTCCAAGCTGGTGAGGTTTTTGCTAAAACCAGATGAGCCCATGCTCAAGCTGGTAACCTCAGGGTCTTGAACCTGGGTCCTTCTGCATCCCAGTTCGATGCTCTATCCGCTGCGCCACAGCCTGGTCAGGCTAAATTGTTTAAGTTTGATGTAGCTGTTATAGGGAGACCTATATGGTTGATCACATGGTAGAGTTTCTCTCCCAAGAAAATAAAATGAGAAAATAGGAAAGTGGAGACATAAAGGGACAGGAAAATAAATTCCATTTCCTCAGATTTTTTTTAATCTCTTTATTTTTCCCAATAATAAATAAATGGCTTCAGAGTCCACTAACACTACAAGCTTCCTGTCTATGGCTCTGGATGCTATAAGACTATAGAGAAAAGAACCCAACAGTTTTGACATTCAATGATAAACTTCTAGATTGTGAATTCAAGTTTTGTCACTTTTCACCATGTATGAGCTTCAACAAGTAGAAATGTACTTGAACAGAAAGAGAAAAAACAATCTGTTAATAAATAGAAAAGTTATAAGGCTGAGAACATGTAGAGACTGAAACAAACTAAAATAGTGCTTGAATTTTTCTCTGATTTGATGAGTAAACCGAGGTGTCAGAGTTAGAGAACCCACTATATAGTGAAGAAAATAGATTGTAAATGGTATAATCCTTTTATATGTTATGCAATAATAAAAGCTTTCAAATAAAGAATACTGTACAGCCTGTATACAAAAAATAAGCTTTTTAAATTTTATTCAGAAAATTCAATTTAACAGGGTGACACTGATCGATAAGATTACATAGGTTTCAGGTAAATATTTCTATAGTATTTGAACTGTTGATTATGTTGTGTAACATCTACTGCAATATACAGTGTTTAATAAAAAAGTCAATGTCCTTAAATTGATAAAAAAGACAAAAATAAAAAAAACTTTTAATTCAATACCCAGTCTTCTGATCTAAGTATAAATTATTAAATAAGAAAACTTAAATTAAATTGTAATTTTAGTAAAATAATATAAATGTAGCACATTTAAAATATTTTTAATTGATTAATAAAAGACTGCATAAGATATAAAAATAGTCCAAGGTGAGTCCAAAAATCTAAAATTAATGTGCTTCTTAAAAGCAATACTAGATTTTCTTATCTTCGCGGGGTGGGTGATAAATTGAACCACCAACAGACAACCTTATTTGTATTTCCATGAAAAAAATAATTAAATTGCTATTCATTTTTTGTATCTTATGGAGTAGTAAAGCAAGTAATATAACTCCATGACAATGAAGAGCATAGAGTCTGTACATTAATATAGCACATCTGGATTATCGAGCTTTAATGAAAATACACTTTTTGCACTATTTCAAAGTCTTTTGCAAAATGGCATTGTAAGACATGAAAAATATTCTGAATATTTGTTATTCATTACATTTTACTAAAATACAGCAATCATAATGATGCAATATACAGACTTAAAGTGAAATTTTGTAAGTAATTCAAATATATGTCTAACTAAAGAGCTGGTTTTGGTGAGATAAAAGGAAACATTATATATATGTTTTTGTTCTCTCCTGCCCAACTTTATTTCTCTGGTATTTCTAATAATGGCACTACTATTTACCCTTAAAGAAAAAGATACCTGAAATTCATTACAGCATTTTTCCCAAAAGGCAATAGATGGAACAAACTTAAGTGTCTACCATCAGATAAATGAACAAAGGAAATGGGAACATATACTTACACACACATACACACAAAAACATATATATATGTGCACATGTATATACATACATACATACATATATATACATATATATACACACCCACATATATTTATGTATGTATAGTTCAGCCATAAAAAAATAAAGAAAATCTTGTCATTTACAACAATAAAGATGAACCATGAAGGCAATATGTCAAGTGAAATGAGTCAGACTGAGAGAGACAAATACTATATGATCTCACTTATATGTATAACTTAAAACCATTAAACACTTAGCAGCAATGGAGTGATTGTTGCCAGTGGCTGAGGAGCAGAGAAATGAGGAGATACTGGCCAAAGGGTACAAACTTTCAGTTATAAGACAAATAATATCTGGGGATCTAAATGCATAACATGTTAATAACACTGTAGCTTTATTAATACTGTTAATTTATAGGACTACCATTAATACTGTTTTGTATGATTAAAAGTTGTTACCAGACTAGAGCTCTAACATTCTCACCATAACAACAAAATGATAATTATTTGAAATAAACAATATATCTTATTATGATAAATATTTCCCAATATATAGAGGCATCAAATCGTCATATTGCATACCTTAACATGCACAACGTCACATGTCAATTTCACTTCAACACAGCTGAAAAGAATTGGATAGATCTTACAAACATCATAGTAAACGAAAATAGAAATTAAAAATGACCATTATGTTATAATTTGTGTAAGTTTTAAAAGCACACAGAGAAGTACTAATATTTATGTATACATACATTTATTTTTTAGATACACACAAGAAAGACAAAGCAATTACACAATCAAAACTAGTGACATTTAGGTAGGGAGAGCGAGAAATGAGTTCATGGAGGTAGGGCGGAAGTGAGGCGTGAACTGCATAATTACAATGTTATTCTTTTTTTTTTTTTTTTTTTTTTTTTACAGGGACAGAGAGAGAGTCAGAGAGAGGAATAGATAGGGACAGACAGACAGGAATGGAGATAGGTGAGAAGTATCAATCATTAGTTTTTCATTGACGTTGTGACACCATAGTTGTTCATTGATTGCTTTCTCATATGTGCCTTGACTGCGGGCCTTCAGCAGACCGAGCAAGCCCTTGCTGGAGCAGCGACCTTGGGTCCAAGTTGGCGAGCCTTTGCTCAAGCCAGATGGGCCCGTGCTCAAGCTGGCGACCTCAGGTCTCGAACCTGGGTCCTCCTCATCTCAGTCCAATGCTCTATCCACTGCGCCACCGCCTGGTCAGGCCTACAATGTTATTCTTTAAAAAATAATTTAAAATCAACCTTGTTAAGCTAATTTAAATATATATATATGAGAGAGAGATGCTGAATATCAATGTACATATCTACTCTAGATTTCTTTAAGATTGGAATATTTTATAATTAAAAATAATTTTTTAAAATTATTAAAATTTTGATAAGTGCCATGTAACAAGAAATTATTTTTATTCTTGTTACTGCATCCTTTCTAAGAACTAATAGAAAGCCACTTATTTGATCTATTTCTTTAATAGAATGGGATCACACTACTCCAGTTTGTAAAACAAAAGTTATAGGTAATTGAAGAATCACATTTTTATAAGACATGTAGAATATTTTGTAACTTGTGTAATTATAATAGTCCAGATGCTGATTGCTATGATTATTTTGTTGTTATGAATGAAATGACTGCGAGCAAAAGTTTATTACATTCTTTTTAAGAATTGCGGGTTACTTAGAGGTTAGATTGGAGAACAGGTGGCTATTGCAAAATCTGGCTTCAGGGTATTGTATATGTATGTATACATACATATCCACCATGTGCTATACATATATGAATGTATATTTATTCTATAAATGTCGGTTTGTTTCATATGTCTTATGTTACTAAAACATTTTTCATAAAGATATATATATATATATATACCAAATAAACATGAGGGTGGAGCTGAAGTTTTAAAATTCATCTTCTAATATTGTTCTGAATTTCTGAATTCACACAATCTTTCAAAAGATGTCTTTATTTGATGCAAATTTGTAAAGCAAATTTACTTGACATGTGCATTAATTACATAGGTCAAAATTAGAGAAAGGGAGGGTAGGGGCTATAAAAGAACAGGAAAACCCTTTTAATGGGGATGAGACAAACAATTAGCTTTTTCTGAGTAGCAAGATTGCATGGAAGGTTATTTCTCTGGGGCAAATGTTTAAGGCAGAGTAAACAGTGGTACAGTTACAGAGTGCATTGTCTGAATTCCACAAACACGAGGCAAAGGGCCCTGTGCTGGGCTGCATTAAATAGAAGAATGGTGGTCAAAAGGCTTCTCTACTTGGCTTTCTCAGTACTTTATGACAATTAACTCTGTATGCTTTGCAATTGATCCTGATAGTTCTGTAATTACTTTGTCTCAACAAACACTGAAATTGTGAATTGGTTTTTGCTTTTTACATTTGTGTTATACTTGCCAATTTCCTCTTTGGGACCCTGTGGCTGTAACAACTTGATGTTATGTGATTGTTTATCTATTTTATTTTCCTTTTACTCGGTTCTGCTGCATAGGCATTGTAGTTTCCCCTCCAATTCCCCAGGAAGGCAGTCAGTCACACCTTTACTAAACTTGCCTTTGTTAGCTATCTATCCAGGGTGAATATTGAAGGGAAGTCTGATGTCAGCTCTACCTAGGGGGGAAGGGATTCAACCAAAAGACAAAGAAAGTCTTCAGAGACAAGGCAAGGGTCCAGCTTTCAGTTGTTTGAGCTGGTCGGCTCAGCGTGACTTCTGTAGGTGCTCCTGCAGCAGTTTGTGTAGTGTGCGTATTTCCATGCCTCTGTATAAACTATAGTGATGTGGTAGCACCCTCGAATCACAGTTCTGTTTATAGCTGAAGAGACTAGTGCTCACAGACAAGGTCAACTCTACCATAAGCTTTAGGACACGCATTTATGTATAACTTTGAAATTAAGGAAAAGAAATCACAGTGTGAGAATGATTGTCAGTGGTAGTCATTTTCCATTAGATAAGATCTTTTTAGTACTATGATGACCACAGAAAGTTCTCTGCCAAGACCCAAGCCAGATCTAAATGTTTTCATTATTTTTCCCACAGGATCTATATAAAAACTTCCTATTTTGTATGCTTGACATCATAATGAAACAAAGATAATGTTTTGAATATAACAAAATGTACTGGAAATTCAAAATATTTTGACTTTAAATTTTTATACTTTTTTTAATATAATATGCAGTATAAAATTAATTGCCTTTTAATCAGAGAGAAGTATATCATTGGAATTCTCAACATTTTATTACAAAACTTATTAATATGTTTGCAACACAGTTCTAGATATAGTAGCTAGAGAAATCACCTGGTGACCTAGCCAAACCCAAATATCTGATTTAGTAAGAATGTAATTGGATTTGAGAATTTGAATAAAAAAATATAATAAACACCTTAGATAAAAAATAATAATAACACTTAGATAAAAGTCCTAGGTGTTTATTCCCGTAGGTGGTCTGTGGGCAGTAACTGAGAACTACAGGCAAGCATCCCTGTTCCCTACATGTGGACCCTGCTGTTTTTCCTGTAAACCACAGAGGTGGCTGATGTTTTCTTTCATAAAAACTGCATGTAACCAATGTAATATTCTAGCAAACCTGAACAGAATTCAGCGACAGGTTTTTCTTAATTATGTTTATAATTTTATTCCCTTGCCCCCTGTCAAACAAACAAACACACACAACTATTTTAGTATTTAACCAATGAACTAGATTAATGCAGAGCGTAGTTTTATCTGCTCTGGTGTCAGTTCTGTTTCTCCACAATTTAATAGTGTACATTTAGGGCATATTTATTAAATACTTCTCCAAGAAAATAAATAAATGAATAAAAGGCATGGGCCTAAAAGATGAAAGAGAACCAGCCATGGGGATAAGACAAGGTGTTTGGCTCAAACTAATTGGAGAACTCTAACCTGACACTAAGAAACCAGCACCCTGATAAATGTGAGCTGGCTGTGAATGGAAAGGAGGCACTGGGCAGAAATCAGAGTTGAACAATTGGACAGGCGTGCAATAAGTTAGCATTTATTCACTCATGTTTTTATTATTAAACTTACAGATTCTGAAGATAACCACCAAAGCTGACCTTCAACAGCCAACAAATTCCTGACTTCTAGCACAGCTGACCAGCTAATCGGGTCAGCAGTTCGGTGATCTCTGGATCTGATACGTGGAATTTGAACATGACAGAAACTCAAACACATAGGTTTCTGACTGCAAATCCCACAATCTTCAATTTTTTTTCATTTACACGTGGTAGGAAACAGAAGTGCCAGAGAATAAAAACTTTTAGTAGAAAGTGGACATTGTTTTTCTTAAAGATTCCAAGAAAATACACATTTTGGCCAGGCTGTCAGCCAGTGTTATAAAATTGGTAAGGATAGTTCTGAATAAAAAGGAGGAAAGACAGAGAATAGCTGCTGTAGATGATGTTATGAAAATGTGTTTCCATGTGGTCAAAATGACAGGGAGGCTGAATTGTTTAATGTCGGCTTCCACAACTGGGTCAATCTGAATTTCCAAGCGGAGTCACACCTTATTCAAGAGCAATTATATAAATGCAATGCATAAATTCAATTTTAGATAAGCTTATTGTTACCCTTAAAAATCTCTCTCTTTTTGCTGTTGATGTTCTTTGAAGGTGGATGTACAATTTCTCATTAAATCCAATAGCCAGTTTTCCCTTCACTATTATAAAAATGTGTTGTTTCTCCTGGTACACTAGATGAAGCGGTTACTTTGGTAAAGTGTAGGTGCTAAATTGTACTAAAATACCTACCTTTAATTCTAGAATTTAGGGTTACAAGGTACTGCTGTCATTGCAGGGTGAGGTCGTGGGAACTACTAAAATACACGGAGAAAAGAAGAAACACGTTTACCTCGTTTTATGCTTTATGCTTATTTAATGGCACAAGCTCATTTTGAAACATTCATTCGCATTCATACCACTCTTTCTCCGGCCTGTCTAGATATTATAAATTAACAAAAATAGCTAACGTGGCATGACTAGGCAGTGGCGCAGTGGATAGAGTGTCAGACTGGGATCCAGAGGACCCCGATTCAAAACCCCGAGGTTGTTGGCTTGAGCACGACTCATTTGGCTTGAGTGTGGGATCATAGACATGACTCCATGATCGATGGCTTAAGCCCTAAGGTCACTGGCTTGAAGCGCAAGGTTGCTTTTTTGAGCAAGGTGTCACTCGCTCTGTTGGAGCCCCCTGGTCAAGGCACATATGAGAAAGCAATCAATGAATAACTGAGGTGCCTCAAGGAAGAACTGATGCTTCTCATCTCTCTCCCTTCCTGCCTGTCTGTCCCTATCTGTCCCTCTCTATGTCTCTCTCTCTCTCTCTGTCTCTGTCAAATATAAAAACAAAAAAAGAAATAAAAGAAAATAGCTAACATGTATTGAGAAGTTAATACAGTAACAGATCCTCACAGCAACAGTATTTTAACAATCTTATAAATAATGAAACTGATGAAACTCTAAATCAAGTGATTTTCTCCAGATGATATGATTAGAAATAATCAGAACCAAGATGTAAAGACCAGTCCTCAGGGTTCGAAGTCCTGTGCTTAATCCCTGTCATAAGTGGAATTTTAAAATGGTACCCTGCACAATCTCTGGAACTGTGAATTCGATAGATGTTATTGCCATGATTAGATCATGCTATATATAGCAGAGCTGACCTTCAACAAGAGAGATTAGCTGGATGGGTCTGACCTATTCACATGAACACTTTAAAAGCAGTTTTCTCCAGGTGGTCACAGACAGCAAGTCAGAAGATGCATTCAGCCTAGGCTGAAAGAAGGCACACATCCTGGTTCTCAGTGGCCAAAAAAAAAAAGAAAGGCAACCTCTAGCAGCTAAGTACAGTCCTCAGTCAATGGCCATTAAAGAAATGGCTATCTCAGTCTTACAACTGCAAGGGACTTATTTTTGCTAATCACAAGAATGAACTTAAAAATGGACTTTTCCTGGAACCTCCAGCTAATTACTAAGCCAAGACAGTAACTTGATTTCAGGCATGTGGTGCCCAGAGTAGGAAACTAAGCCATGTTGTTCCAGACTTCTGACCTCCAGAGCTATGAGTTGATAAAAGACTGTTGTTAAATTTCTGGTAATTTTTTAAATTGTTATGCAGCAGTAGGAAACTATCACATGCTCCGTATGATGCATATAGAGATAGGAGGAAAGTCTACCCACTTTGTGTTTCTACATGCTGGTCTCAATGCTAAGCTCTAATGATATACAAACCAGTTTAGGTTGTTTTATTGTTAGTGTGAATCAATTCACAGTTGGTGTCAGAGATAATCAAAAGTAGTATAACATGATTATTTTAGTAAATACATTCTTTGAAAGGGAGGTTTTAAGCCAAATCAAATGCTTTTCAATATTTCCTGACTCTGTCTAAATTTATCAATATCTACATAACTATCTTAGTGTTGACAACGATACTGTAGAAGATCTCGTTTTTGTCTGCCAGTTTTGCCAGAAAATCTGTGCCACCCTTAGGGAATGCTCTAAATTTATCTTTGTCTACAAATATGGGTTCTTCCTGGCCTCATTTCATCTCATCTGCTCATATGTGTTCTTTATTAAGTGACAAGAAAATTACAAAATGTATCCAATTCTTTATCATCACTTAAATGAAACATCTTTATTTTGGCACAGTCTGATTATATTTTATTTTCAAGTGAGTTGGTAGGAATGGCTTTGTTTAATTTATAGTTTTGTTATGACATATGCTAATGTTCTTTACCATTACCTTTTTATTTTTACTCTACATGCGGATTGTGACTAGGCAGCTAATATCCACCGAAGTATAAAAGATTAGTTACTGTGTGATAACTAAAAATAATTAAGTTTAAATATCTTATATTTATGAAAATTAGATAAAAATTAACAATAGTATGAAATTATAGATATATATATAGATATAGTATGACAAAATACTACTTTTTAACTTTCTATAATAAATAATAAAGTTGAATATGAACTATTAGTCCATATGCTTTCCAGAAAGAAAAGCAGTAGTATCCTCATTTTTAGCAATATTCATATTGTAATTATTACAGATATTTGAAGTGTCTCAATTAAAATGATGTCCTGGAGCAACTTTACTTATAGGCAACATAAATAATAAAAAAAAACCCAAAATCAACTTAACTAGTTAAACCTCTTTTTTAATTAAGGGACCTAAAACCATCATGAAGTCCATAATTCTAAAAGAGAAAAGACAATAGGCATTAAATAAACATTGCATTATGGTTTATTGTGGTAGGAATATAACTATAAGCTCAATTATGACATTGTATTTGATGTATGTGCCCATTTAAACTGAACTAAACCTCACAAGTAAGTGAGTAATTGTGTAACTGAAAATGCCTGAAGATCTTTTAATTCACCTCTCTCAGTCTCAAGACAGAGAAATGAACCCATAACAACAAACAACTAGTCAAAAATTTAAAAAATAATAATAACATATGGTGGGTAAAACCAGGATAAAAATTTAGACATCCTGTTATTGATGTCTGTCCTGTGCACTTTCCGTGACTCCCATTTGAGGGAAATCAAAGTCCTCTTTCCATACTCTTTCACACTCTGTCCATTCCAATGACTTCCAAAATATCTCTTTATGACTCTGAAATCAATGTTTAGCCCTGACCTCACATACAATTTCTAGGTCAATATTTTCTACCATTTCTACAGTATTGCTGTTGTTTTTCCTCATCTCACAACCCACGATTTTTAAAACTAAAGTTTTTGAAACTATATATACACATTTTATGAAAGTTGGTTCACTGTGGTGAATGTATAAATGCTTCCCAGTTATACGTTTGCACACACACATATACATCTTTGATTTATATAAATCTTAGTTAAAAATTTAACCCTGGAATTCATTTCTGAGAAAGTACACATTATTACAGCCTAACTCAGCCATGATTTTAGACAATTTAGGACGTAAGCTATTTTTACAATTGTATGTTCCTGTGCACTTTTTCTTTGTTTAATGGGTTTAAGAGTGAAATCAAAAGCAGCAGTTATTTCAATAAGTAGAAAACCAATTTTCTATGATCCCAGAAGCAAACTGTGGGTCTTCAGAAGTTCTTCCCATTCCATAGGTTTCTCGTACACGTCAGTTTCTCCTTGAGATGCAGACATACTCTATACTTTGCTCTGTTATAATAGATCTGCGTTCCCCATTTAATTAATACACTTTGGGTTCTGTCTTTCTGCCTAGCTCTACTGTGTGCTCTTCATGAAAAACAACTCAAATTCTCAATAATACAGTGAGTTATGTTATCAGTTATTATTAAATGACTTTTTTTTTAGTTTTGACATAACTTCTGAACAGAAAAAAGTAGTTAAAAATGACAATATAAGGACTTTTTCATTTCTGACCTCTTTTCTCTTTATCACTTTCTTCTCTTTCACCATCTCTATTCTACACTATTTATACAATTGATAGTCAAACTCTATACTGTTGTCAAGGTTTCTCTTTTAATTCATCCAATAATAAATTGTCAAAACATTTCTAGGTATAAATTATGATGATGGAGAGTATGTAATCAAGAGTATGAATAAGGCAGGGTCTCTTCCTTCAAAGAGCTTATAATCTTACGTGGAGTCTAGCAAACTCCAGCTGTGGGCCAAATGTATTTCACCACTTTGTAAATTAATTTTTTATTGAAACACAACCATGATCCTTCCATTATCTATAATATGTGGCTGCTTGTGCATATAATAATGACAGAGTTGTGACAGAAACTAAATGGCCTACAAAGTCTAATAGGTTTACTCTCTGGCCCTTTATGAAAAAATTTGCCAAGTCCTAGTTTAGTAGATACTATAGCCACTGAAATATAAGAACAAGGAAATGTTAAAACTGGGTTTGGAAATGTTATAGAAGATATAATTCAATTAATAGTGTGGTAATGAAGGAAAATTATATAAGTACAATTTATGTGAACTCTGAAAAACTTGTAAGCTTTTAACAGTAAGAAATGAGATAAGAGATAATAGTATGGCAGACAGTTTCGAAGCACTATCAAAGAATAAGCGATGTCTCTGTCATATGTGTACCTAACGGCACAGTAGTGGGTGGAGATTTTTCAGTCAATAATGAAGTTTTGTGGTATATATATATATATATATATATATATATATATATATATATATATTGTGTGTGTGTGTGTGTGAGAGAGAGAGGAGGGGAGATAGTGAGGCAGACTCTTACATGCACTCGAATCAGGATCCACCCAGCAACCCCATCTAGGACCAATGTTCGTGTACCTAAGTACATGAGCTATTTTTAGAGTCTGAGGCTGATGTGCCCCCAGTCAAGCTATCCTCAGGGGAAGAAAGAGAACAGAGGAAGAAGGAGAAGAGGGGAAGCAGATGGTGGCTTTTCCTTTGTGCCCTGAAGTAATTTAACCCGGGACATCCATACACAAGGTTGACACACTATCCACTCAGCCACAGCCAGGACCACGACCTGTGATATCTTTTAAGATGTATTGCAGGGGCTATGTACTTCTAGATGTTGTTTAAGTGATTATACAAATCATTTTTAAAGCAACATTAAATGTGTGTAGATCTTATTTGTTAGAGATTTTATCAATCTTAAGGTCAACATTTTCATTTTTAGTTACAAAAAAATAATAGTTAACATGAACAAATAAACCCTTCATAAAGAATATGCCTTTGGACTTTTTAAATAATAATTTAATAAACTGAAATGATTTATTTTTATATACTTAAAGGAAATATCAATGCACAATAATTGTGGAGAAAGAAAATATTAGTGAGATCTTTGGGGTATATAGATATTTTAAGTGTGTAATGATAAGTAAATATTCATGTTAGTTCAAGGTTCTAAAACATACTTTCTGGGGTCATATCTGGATTTGATATGATCAATTTTTTTTAAAAAAAAAGATTAATTTTTTAAAAGAATGATAAAATATTTTTTGCTTAATTTCCTATTGTTATTTTTTATTTACTTTGGTTATTCCTTCTGTTTTAACATCTCAAGTGATATTCTTTAGATTAAGACAAAATATCTTTTTTATTTATTTTACAGGGACACAGAGAGAGTCAGAGAGAGGGATAGATAGGTACAGACAGACAGGAATGGAGAGAGATGAGAAGCATCAATCAACAGTTTTTTGTTGCAACACCTTAGTTGTTCATTGATTGCTTTCTCACATGTCCTTGACCGTGGGCCTCCAGCAGACCGAGTAACACCTTGCTTGAGCCAGCGACCTTGGGTCCAAACTGGCGAGCTTTTGCTCAAGCCAGATGGGCCCACGCTCAAGCTGGCGACCTCGGGGTCTCAAATCTGGGTCCTCCACATTTCAGTCCAACACTCTATCCACTGCGCCACCGCCTGGTCAGGCAAGACTAAATATTTTAACTTAGATTTTTTCCTCACTTTTTTCTTATTTTGTTTTCTTTTTACTTCTGTGTTCGATTATTTTCTAGTAACTAAGGAAGAAATTCTATAAATTCTGTTTTATTTATAGACTACACACTAATTAACAATTTATATAACACTTATTTTAATCGGTAGTTTATAAATAAGAATGCCTACAATAGTAGAATGCTTGTAGTACTGAGAACCTACTGTCCTGATAATATAATTGAAAATGATAAGAAACAGTGTAAAAGCCTTACCCTAATAATTTTATTATACATTTGAAAGGTATAATATTTAGAAAAGTATAAGTTTTAAGTACAAGTATCCTATAATGTTAAGATAATTTTATGGTCTTGAAAGAAGGTTAAACATGTAAGTCTCACATATAAATATTAGCTCTCATTCATTTAGAGTAATCTTGGAGTATTTAATTGTTTCTTGTTCCAATCCAAGCGAATAATATGAAACCAAACCTTTGGTAAGAATGAAGCTATTATCCCAGCATTGAGCTCATTTAGGTTCATTGGGGACAACAAATAATGCTACCTAATTAATTAGAATGACAGGAAACTGCATGACATATTTCCTATGGCTGGCTGGTTTAACATTCTAAAACCCTCCTGTTGATTAGAACTTGCATGTTTTAAATAGAAAAAGGATGTTAGACATCCCATCTGTTGTGTAGCAGAGCTTCAGGAAAAATGTAAAAAGGTGCATTCAAGTCTTGGTAAGTTCATGTCAGCAGAACAAGATAAATGTAACATATTATCTGATACACAACATAACAGGCTATTTTTTCCCCCAAATTTTTTTGTTCTCCATCATGTTGCAATGAAGGAAAATGACTATTTGAAATCTTGGCAGTGTGACTCTATTTGCCATACTGCAGAACACCTAACTTACATTCAAAACTTTTCCTCTGACTGTAAGTGTGTACAATAGGCACAGCTGAGGAAACAACTTATTTCACACTGGGTACATTATGCTATAAAACACACTATTACTTATAGCTTCATTTCCAATAATGTACAGATTATGAAAGAAATTTTTTGGAAAGTATGTGCTTAACATATACAATTCTATTATGTACCTGAAAATACAACTTTGTATTTTTCATATGTATTTGAAAAGTATATGGATGAAAAATGAATAGACATATTTAAATCCATTTGAATTGAGATGAAACTAGATTTACTGTATATTTGTGTAACATCATATGTAGTTTTCCATAAAATAAGCAACTAGGTTACTTGCTACAGTTTTGGTAAAAACAAAGTGTTAAAAATCCACAGTTATTTACCAAAACATCAGCTGATACCCAAGAAGGACCATCTATGTCAATAAATTCTTGTACTCACAGAGTCATTTATGAAAAATAACTATAAGCAAACACTAAATGTAAAATTTTTAAAGAGTCCTTATTACTTTTCTCATTTTAATTCTATCAGAAATACCTTTTTTAATTTAAAAATAGAATGCACCAGCTATTCAATATTAGGCTTTTTAATCAATGGTGAGTTTCAACTCATATGCAAATCAAAAAATGAGACCAATAGATTAAGAACAGAAGCTGAGAAGGAATTTATCTTGGTATATAATGAAAGAGGTATAATGACAAGTAATTGCCACTAGCAAAATTTCAGCTCATCAAGGCAAATCTCCCAAATGGTATACTTATCTAGATATGAAATAAAAACGAGATATCATTACCCAAGAAACAGAACTAGATCAGAAGGCCAAGATGTAAGTCATCAGTGTACAAAAGGGAGATATTACTGAAAGATTCAATATAAGAGGCAGAAAAAAATCAACAAGGGTGACATAGAAATAAATTAAGCTTCTAGCGGGAAAAACACAAAGTAATTACTGCATGCATACTACACCAGCAATGAGTAGATGCTTAATAAAAAGAGAACTAAAAGAAAACATACTTTGGTGAGGTTGTTTTTCAACTTGTATCTATATTTTCATAGCTTTTTAGGTGAAATTAAGTTTGGGGAGTTTTAATAACTTGAGCAAAGTCACATAGCCAATAGATGATAGAAATGGGAATATCACACACACACACACACACACACACATGCAAACTACACACACACTATTTTTTTCCTATCATGTACTGAGCCCACCATAAATACAGCTTTCCAGAGATAGGGAAGGTGTGAGGCCATAGTAATTTAGTAAATCATAACTGATAGTATTAGATTGAATTTCCTATTTTTTTCTTCCTTGCTTATCCCCCTCTTTCTACATTCACTGTCTCACTCTGCAAAACAAGTTTTCAACATGAGTCTTTGGACTGTGAAGGTGTCCCTTGCAGTGGCAGAGAGAGACGGCTCTTGCTGTCTCACAGAAAAGCTTAGGAAAGGCATGTCTGCACAGAAGTCAGCACCCTAGATACATTTGATGATAGAGAGCTCAAAGAAGTGCATTTTGATGTCCCTCGAAGGTACAAAATTTGAGAGGTTTGTATTGGTAAAAATGTAGCTTAATTAAGCCAATACCCACTAACCATTTACATAACCAGTCTTTAACACGCACGCATCATACTTCATCTACAAAACTTTGTTTCTAAAGTGCAAGCTGCTGATAAATATATAAACATGAACTTCCACATCTTTGTCTTACAGATGGAGGTGTGTGTGTGTGTGTGTGTGTGTATGCATTTAAGTACTAATCTATAAATAAAACCTAAAAGATGACTTAAATCAAGAAGAAATTGATGCATATGTCACCCCCACTAAAGCTATTTTCCTTTTTTTTAGATTTTTATTTATTCATTTTTAGAGATAGATAGATAAAGAGAACAGGGGGAGGAGCAGGAAGCATCAACTTCAATATTTGCCTTGACCAGGTGAGCCAAAGGTCTCAAACCCACAACCTCAGCATTTCAGATCGACATTTTATCCAGTGCACTATCACAGGTCAGGTCTAAAACTATTTCCAAGTGATTTCAATTTGAAAAGTTGTAGGAATACTGTTCTGGTTTTTTTTTTTTTTTTTTTTGGTTTCACATAGGTTCTATTTTGGATCCAAATATTTCACAGGATGCTATGTCTGGGGTTTTGTTTATATTTTTTAAAGAGATTTACTTAAGTATTTTTTTAAAAAACCTAATTGAGCAAAGTACATGGATGTAAATTCAGCCAGGGTATCATACATAGCACAGATCAAGACACTGTATATCCAAAATCTAGAGTCTACACTTAGAAGAGAAGCACAGATGTATTTATAACGTGCCTAAGATGAAAGGTCATTGTAAAATACTTGATTAAAAATTATGTTCTTTCTTTTATTCCTTCTGCTACTTATATTATACTAAACTCTTAAATTATATTCTTACACTAAAACACACACACACAGACCAGTTTCATTAATCAACTTCACCAAGAATATCAAATATATTTCAAATCACATCTCCCTTATTTTAAAGAGCTAAATCTTTGATTTTATGGAATTAAATAGAACAAGCATAACTGGAGTGTATCTAGTTTGGTTGCATAAAAATTTTATCCTTGCTGTAGCTTGTGAATTGGGAATAGCCTAGAAATTACCTAGCAATTGAGAACAAAGGTTGTGAATATTTTGTTTAAACTACTACATCATTCTGTGTTATTCTCTGTCTTCACTCCCAGAATCTACTCTTATCCTCTGTCCTTCTCTTTCTTGTTCTTTTTCTTCCAAACCATGTAACAGGCAGGGATAGTGCAGGCTGATTCCTGCAGACTGACTGCCTCATCCAGGTTCTCTAGCCAGTGGGCTTCTGGTTCATTGAGGCAAAAGCAGCAGACCGTTGAACTAGAGAACAGAGAGGTTTTTTCCTTCATTTTCTCTCCATTGACCTTTTCCATTTTGGCAATGCATGTATTCCTTTAGAGCACCACCAGGCAATGTTTTATGACTCCTGGTACCACTAATCAGTGGTAACACTATTTTCTTCCCTTGTAACCTCAATCCCAAAGAAAGGAATGCTTCAACATTTGGGATAGTCTCAAAGACTCTTGCCATAAACCATTTGTTCTTTTAATTTTGCCCCTGAATTTGTTTATGATTCCTAATATTTGAACAATTTGAGGTGCATTTGTTTCCTCTTGGGGTGCCGACTAATATCCTCAGCATAATCAATTGATGAGACTCATTTCTGAACTGCTGTTTCCTATAATTTTACCATAAACTGATGAAAACTTAATTATAAGAGAACAAATGTTCCAAGCCAGATTTTCTATCATTTTCCTATGAAAAATAATATATTATTCAACATAATCAAAGGACAAGCACTACCTTTGCAGACAATTACTCTTTATATATATAAACTCAGGTCTGATGAACACAAATCACCATTTTATTCTAATGTGAGACCCTTGTCTTTAAAATGCCATGTGTGACTTATGCTTTTCCTAGTTATCTTTTTCCCAAACAGCAATGCTATTGTGACCACCCTAACATACTAATCCAAATAGCTTCTAGAAGTTACTAGAAAGTGCCACGTGTATGCTCATGAACACATTCCCTCTCCACAACATAATGTGCAGGTTGTATCTGATATGCCTGCTTATTCATGGTATTCTGAGCAACCACTGACAATGTGCAGGAACACCCAACAGGAGGAATATATGCATTTCTATCCAACAAAACAATGCCTCACTGAAGAGCCCCTTCTTGGCCCTTTGCGTCCATTATCTTACTTCATCAGAAAAGCCAAATTGCTCGGACTCTCCTCCTATCCCTCATTCTGTTGCTTTAGTAAGTAAAACTCTTTCAGATTACTCATCTCATTTGAGTGGAGTTTCATTAAATATTCAAAATCTCAGGCTAAGGGCCAGATATAACAAACATACGCTACTTGCTGTTTTTTTTAAAAAAAAAAGAAAGTATCTTTTTTCCTTTGGGTTCCTTCTGTGGAACCATTTTGTTCATCCTGCTGACAAACTCTCATGCACATCTTGAGTCTGCTGCCCCAGCTGGCAAGACGTGCTTAGACTTATCTGAACCCAACGGATCCATCTGGGATCATTTGTCCTTACAAATGGATGTATAAGGCATAAGACTCATGAAACTATCTTTGTTGATGTTTTCTACCTGTTGTTGCAAGCATAAAAATCCTATGGAGGAACACTCTGAGAATTAGCATTGTGCTAATTACACTAAAATTCTGACCTCAAGTGCGCAATGTCTAAATTAACAATAGGGGATATTTCTTCTACTTTCATCACACACAGGAGCAGAGTCTATTCAGGTACTCTTCATAATTATAATATTTGGTTATCTTTATAGCACAGATTTTTTTAAGTTTCACCTAACTCAAACCCTTTTTTCTACAAATCAGATTTGCAATCCTCTTGTTTTAGTGTTTATCTTCCATAAAGTACTGTTGCAATGATGGACATAGTAATCCAACTTTTGCTTTCACTTTTCAGGCCAAGAAAATATATATATTTTATTTTCCAAACATCATGTAACAGTTATTATTCAGGATCTTGAAAAATGAAATAAAAATAAACAAGATAATAATTTTCTTTAATAAAATCAGGTCTATTTAATTTAACATTTTGATTTAAAATCTAAAAGAATTTTTAAGATTAAGAAATTGTTTTATATTTAAAGCTCCTTTTATAACTATGCTTTGTGAAGTGAATTTTATACATAATCCTTAAAGCTGTCTTATTTCAAGAGCAGCCTGTCTAGCTCCTGCTCGTAACATCTTCATTGTAGATCTAAAAAAAATTTTTAGGCACTAATTCACTAACTCTAAAACCATATGGATGGGATGTGGAGCATTTTAAGAATAAACTTAGGTCACTTCAATATCATCTAACGTCCAACTGGTTTCTTTAAGGTAGACAGTGTTTTGCATTAGTTTTTGTATTGCAAACAATCTACAGGAGTGACTAGAACAAAAAAGTAAATCAATAAATATTTTTAAATAAATTATGGAATTGATTGATTTTGTTAGCTGCCATTTTCTCCTCAATGTGGCTTTTTACAATACTTGACATACTCTCTTTATTCTCTGATATTTCAAAGGTAACATCAATTTTCTTTTCCCTTTGATCCCATGACACTTGGTTTTTATCTTACCTTTAGGCCACTTTTTATATATTTATTTACTTGGTCTTTTATCTTATAAAATTATTATTATTATTTCTACTTCACAGAGGAGATACATAGATCAAAATGTTGAAAATGTTCAAGTGTTAAATATTATGTTGCAAAGCAAAGATACTGACTCATGCTGTCCACTTTTCTTTTCCATTTTTGAACTCATATTTATCACTTATCTGGCACTATTTTGGACTAAAAAAACTATAATATTTATTGAATGAATAAATAAATGTCTAAATAAGTGTGTTTCTGCATTGAGAGAATGTTAGACATTATCTAACTTTAAGTAGTTAAAGTCATAAGTTTAGTGTGAATGTTTAGCATTTTTAGATTGAACATTAAAGGTATCTATGACAGTAATTGTCCAAGTGCAGACTTTAAGAAGTCTACCTATATAGAGATTAATGAACTTCTAAAATGGATTAAACTTATTTCCCCCAAAAAAGGTGGTCTTTCCTCCTTACTTGACCTAAGGAAATTCTTAGTTTGTCAATGTGATTTTTCTTAGGATTAGTCTTCCTGGCTAGCTAGTCTTCCATAGACCTAGTTTGGGGTGCAGATCCCAATAAGACACCTTCACCCAGTTTTGCAGACACCAGGGATGCCACCTACCTACTGAGTCTGAGAGGGATATGACTGGTGATAAAAAAAAAAAAAAGGTTACATAGTAGCTGGAAGATTTTCTTATAAGACAAAATGAATTATTTGAAACTTTCTAAATAATTGATATACAAGTAATTAGTAAAACAAAGATTTTCAGATCTCTTAATAGTAAGTGAAGACAATATTAAGGAAAAATGTGAGAATTTATCCCTTTTCTTAGTATCAAAAGAGTAATGATAATAAAACAAACAGATTTGTTTAAGCCACAAATTTAAACACCAACACAATATTCCTAAATTTCCTTTGAGAGATGTGAACATCTCAAATTCCAGATCTGAGTCTCCTGTTTGTACCTTACTCATTCTTCATTTAATAAGCATTTTTATGAATACAAACAATGGGTCAAACACTGTGCAAGATTTTTCAGTACATGATTGAATAAAACATAATACTTATTATCATGTAACACATAATGTAGTGAATGATACAGATATATAATGCATAATTATATTGAGATAAGTTTTAAAAGAGTATTATAAAAATTAATTGTTAGAACCCAGAAGAGGGAACAATAAATTTGCTATTTCATAAAAAAATTACAAATATCCTCAGTACTATTTTCCACAGCCTACTTTCTCTGTCAGTGTTCAAGTCACAAATCCCTTTATGATATGAGGCATTTCAATAGAACAACATTCATTTTAACACATGGTACTGCATTAATTAAAATTCAATTTAGCAAACACACACTGAATGCCCATTATGAGAGATTACTAGTTATTATTTATACAGCACTTCACCCAAAGAGGTCACTAAGGGTTTGCACTATATCTGAAGAGGTAGATTGCTATTAATGAACTTTAATATGGGATGATTTCCCTGTAAAAAGTATTCTTACAGCATAAAAATAGAAAACGGTAATGGACAAGTGTAATTCAAACTAGTAAACCTAAAAGAAAAGAACATGTCATAGTAAGAAATAAAAATAACTTGCAAAGATAAATTAAACTTGGTTAATTAACTTAGGAAATGTTTTCTAGTTGAAAAGATTCATAAGAGCACAGATAGAATAAAAAAGTGAAGGAGATACTTAATTAACTAGTTCTGGGTAACTAAAAAATAGGTTCCACATGTGTCAGAGGGTTTAACACAACCCATGGGTCAAGAGATGGATGGAGAAAGATGTATATATAAACAAAGCAAAATGATTCCGCCATAACAAAGAATCTTGCCATTTGTGACAACATGGATGGACCACAAAGGCATTTCACTAAGTGTGATAAGTCAGACAGAGAAAGACAAATCTGAGTATCATTTATATGTGGAATCCAAAAAGTTGATCCCATAGAAGTAGAGAGTTCAATGTTTTGTGGGTGGAGGGATTGAAGAGATGTTGGCCAAAAAATACTAACTTTTATTAGAAGATGAATAGTTCTAAAGCTCTGACACATAGCATTGTGAATATAGTCAACAATACTGTATTACGTACATAGAGTTGCTAAGAGACTAGATCTGGAATGTTTTTCCAACAAATTAAAATGATGAATTTCTAATTATGTGACTTGATGGGTATATTAACTAAAACTATTGTGGTAATCATAGTGCAATATATAAATGTACCAAATCAATACACTGTATATCTTAAATTAATACAGTGTTATATTTCATCTATATCTCAATAAAAACATTTGGAAAATCTGGTTGGGTTTTGATTACTTTAGCACTTTGGAGAAGTTTGCATTTTGTCCAGTGTGTAAATTGGAGTAATTTAGGTTTTAATAAGAAAAATATATTTTTTTTCTGCTTTAAAATGCCTTAAGAGGCAAAGGAGAGAATAAATTAGAGAAGCAAAAAGGTAGAGCTTAAAGTTTAAAAGTGCAAAAGGAAGAAAATAAACTTAAGCAACATCTAATTAAAGGAACTGGAACGGGAAAATAACCTACAAACAAATTAAAGCACTCAGAGTGCTAGAAAGTAAGCAGGACCAAAGGATTTATGGCAATATTCATAGAGTCAAAATTATACCCAAACTCATGTACTAAAGTTATTATGTCAACAATTCCTGCTACTAGTCTTGAAATCTATTTGTGATCTGCATTGCACTGAAATTTTTAGACACAATCAGATTAACTTTATTGTGATCAAATGTGCCAATTAGACTAAAAAAATAAAGAATGAGGTATGTGGCATTCTATAATAAACAGAGATAATTTGGTGGATTTACATAAAAAATCTGGAATACTATATTCTCAAATATATGAAAATAATACTGTAAGACAATCTGACAGTATTTGAACTTAAGTCTTTCTTCACATCAATAACTGACTGTTGTCATTAGAGAGTACAGTACTGTCCATTAAAATCCTTCACACCATCTGTAGAATTCTTGACACCACTATAGAGCCAATTATCATTTATCAGCAGGTTTGCTATAGTCATATTTATAGAAAAGAAAGGTTAGTCTGTAACTATGTCTTTAGCAAACTTGTACACACTAAATATAGACCAAGGAGGATATGGGTATTAAGAAAGTTGGTACAAAATCAATTTCAGTATTTAGAACACTACCTGGCATAAAGCAGATGTTCAGTAATATGTGTCAAAAAATCAATAAATTACTACTACCTATCTACTTCTAAATACCTGCCCAGGTCACAGATGGCATTTGAATGTTTGAACTACTGTCAATTATGCACCGTACAGGTTCTTTATAGCTCAATTTATTTATCACTAATAAAAAGGAAATAACTGATGACCTCATGGGTTAATGCAAGACCAATGGAATTCAAGAATTCCAAAAATATAAGAACTGTTTTCTTCCTTTCGCACTGAATAATGCTAACGGTTCTTTCTTTGTACTACACAACCCCAAACATTTTACACCAATAAGGTACAACCCAATATTGCTGTCACAATAGGAAACATTTACTTTAAAATAATGGCAATACAAAATATAAAAAGCTGTATTGAAAATATATGATAATTTATATGCTTGTAAGTAAGATACTGGCAGATATGACATCAAATACTACATCTGAAAAAATTTAATGAATCAAGAAAAACGTGTTTACAGTGACTCGCATCAGTTTGATCAGTTTCTTTTCTCCTCCTCCTCGTTTCTAATGAAAAGGTGCTGACTTTCAAACTATGTTTCTATTTATTATTTTGTTTTCTTTTTTCCTGTTTGGTCCACTGTTAGAGCAGAAAGAAACTTTCTGCTGGGATATAATCTTCTTGATTATTTTATTATTTCTATGCAGAAATTTTGATTTTATTTATTCCTTATGAAACTAGAGAATGTTTATAGAAATGTTATCAACACTTTGATATGAAAATGGGGTAGAAAAGTGGAAACAAAACTGGAGACAGAGGGAATTACAATCAGTGTAGCCACATAAGAAACGGTGTATTGTTAATAAGATACTGAATATTCATATGGAACATGGCCACATCATCTATAAAGATAGAACTTGGACACACAACCTGCAATGATCAACCCACAAAACTCACCTTTTATCTACAATAAACAACCATGAAGGCCAGTATGCTGTAAACCAGATTTGCAAAAAAAAAAACAGATTGCAATCTCTAGCAATAATCCAGGAAGTTAAATAATTGCCCCAAATAATCAAGATTTGATTAATAACTGACAGCTTCTTTAATTTTTGTTCTTGCTTCCAACATAAGACCATACATAAGGAGCCAAATAGGTACCCTTAACCTGTAATTAGTAAGAGTCCCACTTCTACACTTCCCCATGCCAAATCTCCAATCAGATCATACATAAAGTCTTCCCTTTTTTCTACTATAAAGATTCCCCACTCCTCTGAGTGCCTTTGAATCTTTGCCAAAATGCAAGTGATGCTGGCTAACCCCCTTTGCTATATACCACTCAGATAAAAAGTATTTTTTACATTTGGTTGGTCTCCCCCCACCCCACACACATTGGAGATATTAAAAAAGTGGATTAATTTAGTGGGCAATAGACACAGAAAAGCCTGAGGTACATTACAATTGATGTAATGCACAGGTGAGAACACCCTTCCTTCTTCATTTTTAACTTCGCACAATCAATATTGGATGTATTATTTATGACGCTGACGTCAGCATGGTTTATCTGTTTGCCTGTTTGTGTTGATTTATTGAGTTCTTAGTTTTCTGTCTGCATATAAAAAAGGCAAATAAGTCACTCATCTTTCTTCTTTCCCCTTCTACTCTCAAAATTCTTTGCTTCTCTTTCTCACTTTTACCTTGTAGCTCCCTTTATCTACCATCATTTTTATTTTTTCTCCAAGAAAATATTATTCAAAAACCCAGAAAATACCAGCATATCAGTGAAGTGCCTGTTACTTCAGGACTTAACAACAAGCATGCCACAAAATAGATCACAGTGGTCTCTTCTGTGCTTAAATATTTTCAGGGAACATAATCAGGAATTTCTAGTGGCTTATTATACTGTTTTCAAACTCAACCAATGGCTTATAATAATAATGTAATTAATGATGTTACAGTACTCATGATAAAGCAAGCACTGCTTAAAATATGTATTAGCTATTTATTGCTAAATAACAAACATCTTCAAAATTTAGTGACTTAAAACAACTAACTTCTATTCATTCAAATTTTTCATGAGCCAGGAATATGGGAGAGGATCAGCTGTCAGGTTGAAACTTTCAGCTTCTCATGAGGAGACAGACAAAATAAAGACCAGGTTTGCAGTAGGACTGAGGTAGGAGGTTCTGTTTCCAAGAGGGCTCATGCACAGAGCTGCTGTAAGGAGGACTTTTTCTCACTGGTTGTTGGGAGGACGCCTCCAGTCTTCATCATTTAAACGTCTCCAAAGGGCTGTTTGAATCCTGTCCACATGCTGGCTGACTTCCTTCACAGTGAGTGAGTGATTTAAGAGAAGTAATCATTAGGAAGCCACCCTCTCTTTGGTCATCTAATCTCTAAAGCCACACTGCTCATTTATTCTATTTATTGGAAGTGTTTCTAAATCTAGCCAACACCCTCTCCTTGGGGAACCAGTGCTGTATGTACTTCTTGCAGGGTGTGTCTAAGATTTTGAGAATATATTGTCAAAATCCTTCACATAATTATTAACACATTCTCTCCTAAAACTTCATGAAAGAGGTATTACTGTCCTCATTTCACAGATGAAGAAGGTGAGGCTCAAAGAGACTAAATAGTTTAGTCTCCCAGTGAGAGTATCGTGGAGCTAAGATTTGAATTTAGACAGTCTGGCTCGCAAATCTGTACTTTTAATTTTTGTGCTAAAATGACTTTTTGTCTGTAATCTTCACGTCGTACTTGATAGGTTACTTTTTAGTTTTGAAACATTTTTTAATAGGTCCATATCAGCTCTGATGGTTCTTAAGCCTTCTTTCTTCTTCTTGCTGAAGCAGCACTCTTCAGGGGTCACATCTTTCTGAGCTCTCTGGTTTTCTTGCTCACTGTCAAATGACCTTGCCCAACAACATGGTCTTCTTTTCTTTTCTGATTTGTCTCAGTCTGTTGCCTATCAGAGATGAAGTAAGCTCACTCCTCTGAGAGGCATGGCTAGATTTTTACAATTAAATATCCAAGACACTGAAGAGATTATTGACTAAAGAACATGACAAGAGAGGCAGGAATACTGGTAATCCAATATACAAACAAAGTTTAATTTTAAGGTATGGTAATTCACAGAAATGCTCAAGTGCTTTATTTTCCATTCTAACTCCATCAGTGCTCTTTTTAAAAATCCCAAAACAAATGTTTTCATGATTGTTTTATAAGTGCCATAAGCACCCATTTGATCAGACTCCTTTTTTTAAGAGAGAAAGAGAGAGACAAATAAACAAGAAAGGAAAAAGAAGATGAGAAACAACTCATAGTTGTGTCACTTTAGTTGTTCATTGATTGCTTTCTCATATGTGCCTTGATTGGAGGGCTATAGCAGAGTGAGTGACCCCTTGCTCAAGCCAGTGAACTTGGACTAAAACCAGTGACCTTGGACTTCAAGAAAGTGACCTTTGGGCTCAAGCCAGTGATCATAAAATCATTTTGATGATCCTACCCTCAAGCCAGATACTCTGCATTCAAGCCGGATGAGTCGTGCTCAAACTGGTGACCCTGAGGTTTCGAACATGGGACCTCAGCATCCCAGGTCTGTATTCTATCCACTGCACTACCACCGGTCAGGTTGATCTGACTCTTAAATGACACTGAAAAGAAGTTTATACCTCAAAGGGACACAAGCCTACAACTCTGTCATCCTAATTCTTAAGATCTATACAGCAATGTGAATTATAGAATTTATACTAGCAATGTGGTATTGTGGATTAATTAGTAAATTGCTTATAATATCTCCTCAATGGTGAAAAGATATTTTATAATCTGAAGAGCTGAAATGAAATAATTAAAAACAAAATACTGATAGTATTTCAATGTAGAAAACTATAATTAGAAAAAGAATTTCAATCTGTGCCAAGATTCAATATTAATAGAATTAGCAACTATAATTTTTTACTTTCTAAAATATTTCTGAAGTACTTTGGTATAAGTTGTTTAAGAATTTCAAGGAAATAATCAAAATAACTGATCTAACATACTGGCCAATCAGTGTTAGAAATCAATCCTATAGATTTATGTAAATCTTTAAAATGAAATAAAAATTGCTGGAGAAAAATATTTATCTGGGATTGCATTTTTTATTTTCTGTCCCTGTGTATTAGAACATGTACACATCTTTCAAAAATAACTGCACTGTGACAAATGAATAATTTAAGTGTTTACTTTCTTAATTGCTGGTCATTTTTAACAATTTGCCAGTGTCAGCATGTGGTCTATGTGATGGCAATACTTCTCTTCCATTTAGTCATTTCAGAGAACACTTCATGTAGGCTTGCTCAAATTTAGTCTTTAGGAACCTCAGATGAGCTGAAGGTTCAGTCACTATCCCGCTCACAATTGGATCCATTTGGCCTATTTCAGTTGCATGTGTGCCCCTTTCCTAGTGCATGGAAACATTTGAACAATGTGAATGATCTCTTAGGAAAAGTTAGGTCAAGTCCCTGAGCCAGCCCATGGTAATGCTGATATAAATGACACAAAAACAGTCCATAGAGGATGATTGGTAAAGTGAAGTGGGATTTTCCTTTTGTGTTCAAATAAACACTCATGTAAAACATAGGGAGAGAAAACTTTTACCATAATTCTAAAGCAGGCATTTCTAGTCCTAGTCTTCCAGACCATGAATCACCAACCTCCCCCATTTAAACATGTGTGTGCTGTCACAGAGACAAGGGACAGCCAGGGCTGACACGTCATGGAATTCTTTATTTGAATGCCTAAACTCCACAACCTCTCATTGTCCTAGCAGTTTATTACTAAAACTGACCTGACTTTAATTAAATTAAAGAAACACTGGAGGGAAATTTGGATTAAGATCGCAGGCTTAGCTTGTAGATCATCTCTCCTCCTATGTTAACTTCTTTGAAATGACAGAGAATATTTTTCTTTAAAAAAATGCATTAAGAACAGTGCCAGGAAATAAGAGCTATTACCATCAGTGGGCCAACATTTTTTTGAGAAATTCTTAGAGGCTAGAAAGCAGATGGGATCAGATAAATGGAGTAGAAAATTCATGATGTATTTGCAGGAGGCAAGCATGGTAGGCCCGCTGGGAAGAAGGGAGTGGTCAGAGGGAGGCCTGGGGCAATTGACAGGGTGATAAATAGATGAACTGGCCTTGGCTCTGGTGAGTTTCTAACCACAGGCTCTTCCCTTTCTCCCAAATGCTATGATTAACTACAGCTACATCTGCCTCCTATCAATAAAGTGGGTGTAGGCTCTGGGGTTCAAGAAGCACAAAGAGGTCACAGATGGCCAGAAACCCCAGAAAGATAAAGACATCACAAAGGAAAATGAACTATAGCATCCCCTGATTGTAGAACATTTCATTCTTGTCCCATAACACTAGAGGAATACTTATAATCAAGTTTCACTTTGTATACTTTGTCGGTGTTTAGAAAGTGTATGAGGATATGGGACTTTCTAAGATCCAATTTCTGGAACTTAGGCTGGGGTATTCTAACCCCAGCTCCCCGCCTTTTCCTTCTCAGTCCCTAGGTCTCAATCACCAGTCAGGACCATAACTTTTCACAAAATAATATTTCTTCCTGATCCTGACCATTCTTGATAAACCAGCTAGAGTTGAACATGCTGTAGGGCCTGGTCTGGGCATAAATGGATGCTTACCCTTGCTATTCGCACATCTTAAACACTTGTTTCCAGTTTATTGCACCTGCAGTGGGCTGGTATTGAGCTGAAAGTTTACACGGAAACCCTGCATTAATCCTATTATTTAAGAAATAAGTGTAAACAGAGCTTCCATTACCTCCATACAAACACTCTTGACCTAAGAGTTAACATTTGTATCTTCAAAAATAATGACAGTTAGTTATTTTCCATTCATATTTCCAAGGTAAGATGTGAACCCTTGTACCTGAGAGCTCCCTGTCTGGTGCAGAGAGGAGAAGTCACTAATTTTAACACTTGCTCTGCTTAGCAAAGGAAGACTTAAACCAAAAGTGGCTGACAGCCAAATACAAACTTTAATGCATTCTAACTCTCCAACAACAGACTCTACTCTTAATTATTTGTCACAGCCCAAAGAAAGGTGAGACTTCAGACAACGCCTTTCCTAATGTGTCAGATGAGTGTGTAGTTGGAGTTTTGCTTCTTCATATAACTCCTTAGTCAGCCTATAACACCTTTCTGTGTGTGTGTGTGTGTGTGTGTGTGTGTGTGTTGTGTAGAGTAACTACTTTCTTTTGGTTTTAAGCTCTAAAATACCATGTCCCTTGAATTTCAAAGGCTTGCAGGTTCACAATTTTATTTCTTTATTTTCTTGAACATTAAGACAGAATTAAAATGTTTCTCCACATGATTTACTTGAAAGTGTTGAAAACACATCTTGTTTCTCAATTACCTCTTTGACTTTTTTCTCTATGCTCTTCTATTTCAATAATTTTGAATGCCTTCACAGACTGGTAATAATAAGAATAAAGTTGCATTATTTTTTGATAATTTTAGGCCATGAGATTTTTTTTTTCATCTTACAGTAGAAATACACGAGATCAAAGGAATGAGGCAAAGATGCAATTCGGATCTATTTCTGAATCTGTACATGTGTTTCTTCCATCTGACTCTGTCTTATGCTCAACTCTGCGGTGACATTGTTGCCATTACTGTTCTGCTCCCTTGCTAACTTGCAAAATGCAGATTCACAAATGTGTCTTTGACTTTATCATGCTGTGCATTAAGTCAAACTTTACCTAATGCAAATTAAAATCCCAAGTATGCGAGAGGTCACATACTTGGCATTGTAGTGGCTCTGGTGGTGTTCCTTCGGGTTTAATGGAGTCCATGTGGTTCAGTAAAATGAGAAAAGCACTCTGGGAACTCAGGGGGGAGCTGTGAATTTGAAGTGCTTGTTTCTCAAGCAGATTTTTCAAAGCTAATAAACACTCCTCCAACTAGAAATGCTTTTATAGTATAAGCCTTAAATTCACAAGGAAAGCAGGTTCAGTGATGAGGTAGACAAAAAAAAAAAAGAACAACTAACAAAACATAATTAATCAGGAATGACCATTTTACAGTGTTTCATTTCCTTGGTGAGAATAAGGCACGTACTGTGAATTTATATTAAAGACACCGTTGAGAATATTTCAGTTGGAATGCTTTAACCTTGGGAACAGGTTTGAAGGAGTATCAGATATAAGGTGACATAAGCAACAATAACTAACTGCACACAGGCCCAGTTTGAAAGCTCAACAGAACCATAAAGAAGAGCTGGTGTGGTGGTGTTATAAAACCACAAAGAAAAATATTCATCTTCCTGAGGCCTTACCCCCCTCACTCATCGGCTTCCCTCATCTCCTGTTAGAAAGATTTAGCACATACCTCCCACCTCCTCATTTTTTCCTTTCTGTTGCTTTTTGACCAGAGAACACTGTCATCAGTCTGACCTATTTCAAAATACCTCGCGACAAAATTAAATCCCTTCCATTTCCATCCGTGTATTAACTCCTGTTCCTTAAGCACAGTTGAATCTCACACAGTCCTTTGAGGAAAGAAATATTAACACATGAACTGACTTCTAAGTTTATTTTTACAGAAAAGGCAGCTTTAACATTTTGTCACCTTCTTAAGGACATATTTTCATTCACTGTGTTTCAAAATATATAAAACCAGCTCCCTGTTTCGGAAGGGTTAGTGTGTAAATTTCACACATGATGTTTGTGTTCTGTAAGAGAAGATAGGTATCTATAAGTGATGTGACTGTTGACAATGTCAGTAAAGAAGCTAAACTGAGTTTGGGAGAAGAATACCTTTCAAACATTCGTAAAATAACATCTCAGAACCAATAATAGTGGCCCAGGGATGGGTGGTGCAGGAAGTCATCACCCATATTCTCCCGGGGAGAAAAACTTTCATTCGTTTATTTGTACCCAGAAATGTGGCTTGTTGTAAGGAATTTCAAGCCTTCTTGCATAATTTTAGAGTGACATAGTCAGAGAGCACTTTATATTAAGATCTCAGTAGTAATCACTAAGAGGGAAACACAGACGCCTGTGACTTAAATACAAAGAAAAAAAAGAAAGAAAAAACTAAGTGAAAAGAGTAGACGGTTCCAAGAATAATTTCTTCTAGCTTGCCAACACTGTCTGGTGGGACATGTGATAACTAGAGGCAGTGTATTCCAAACACCCAGTCCCCTCCGTCCTCTTGGTTAGAGGAGCTGGCTGACATAGACAGACCTCACTCCAAAGTGTAATTTTTGTGTCTCGTGCCCAGCGGATTCCTGGAGTGCTCCAAGTCACCGCGCTGCAGTCCCTGCTTGGCCCAGGGCCAAGAGTCTCCCTTTCCTGGATCCTTCTGACTCACTGACACGATATGGCTCCAAGGAGTTCCAGATCTTCTCTAGTCAAACATTTTTAAATATAAAATTAACAAGAGTAGTTCGGAGAGGATGAGTTAGAAGAAAAGTATTCATTACTGAACTTTGAATCCTAAAATGTGAACCAAATTGAATTCTTCTCTTCAACAAAGAATGTTCAGGCTTTCTAGTTTGTGGTGTAACGTTTCTCAGAAAAATGCTAACTGCTCAAAAGTTGATAAAGGATAGAAAATGAGAGAGAAAATTATTGCCAGTCACAGAAATATAGTTTTCGCCCACATATTTAGTGACATAAAGAATTAAAAATTATTATAGAAGAAATGATAATGTTTTAAAATAGTGCCACTGAGTTTCCTAATACCTTCTTAAGTGTCCATGATTGTGTTTGCTCCTGGGGTAACAGATTGAGGAAAGTTGCATACCATCTTTCAGTCTAGTCATATGTGAAGAAAAGGAGGAGATGGAAAATTAAGAGAGGTTACTGCATAGTAAATATTGGTACAAGTTCACGCAAACTTTCTTGAGAACAATTTGCAAAACTCAAATTGCAAAAGCTCAAATATATATGGTCAGAATTATATAAAAGCCATCTTTAGTTACTCTACCTAATTATATATTTTTAGACTTATTGTTGACCTAGATACTGAAATACTGTCATATGTAACTTACCATTTTTATAAATATATTCTTGCATCCAAAGAAATTACTACCTTTACCAAACTTGTGAGAAAGCTACAAGGACAGAGAGAGAAAAACTGTCCCTACTTCCGGTTTTGCCGACCCAGACACAGTACTCTCAGCTTGTGTGAATCGTTAAGATTTCAAGAAATTGCCTGCAGTCTTTTGACATTTCCTCTGCCTCATTTTAATAGCATTGCTTGCTCATTTCAAAAGTGAAGCAACGAGTAGAAATGCTAATCCCGTACTCTCTTTTTCTTTCTCCATAATAGATTCAGCATTTTTGAGAAAATAATACCTTTTATTTCAGTGAGTGAATAGGCCTTTACAGACATTTCATTAAATCACAAAACAACCTGTGACAAAACTACTGGGTACTGTTATTATCTTCAATTTCCAGAAGGGAAAGTGAGGATGGAACAAGTTTACTTAGTTTGTTAGGAGGATCTAGCTGGCTTTGCAGGCTTTAGCCTCCACTCTTCCTTCAGACTCCAGGCCTGCCTGACTGAGTCTGCCTTTCTAATACTCGACACACCTTAATGCTGGAAGATTCCATACTACTTATACGTTGCTACCCAAATATTTACCATCAAAGGCTTTTTGTATTACAATTTAAAATGAACCACTTGGCTCATAATGTTTCCTCCCATAACTATTTTGTGTCCAGTCTCCTAGAGATAGGTCACTGAATAATAACCCCTGGACCAAAGGCAATCAGATGCTACACCCCATAGTAACTTGAAACATGAACAAAAGACACAAACGGTAAAATACTGTTGATACTGACTTATAAAATGAGAGTACTCCAGAGCAAAAAAAAAAAAAGGAAGACATGCTTCTATAGCAAGTACCTGCGACCTCACTGCAGTTATATTGTTCAACTTTTCTATTGTTCTATAATCTACTATAATGTCTACTCACTATTTTTTCTTGAGAGGCATATAACCAAGAGAAAGTCATATTCCCCATGGTTTGTGGCTCTGCCTTTATAAAAGCTATTTTATTTATTCAGTTATTTAAAGTGCTTTGGTTAAATACTCAGTGTATTTTAAAAACTCTTCTGACCGTATTAATATTGCCAAATGATAGCTCCTGTAGCATCACCTAACATTTTTTAAATTAATTTTAATGGGGTGACATTAATAAATCAGGGTACATATGTTCAAAGAAAACATCTCCAGGTTATCTTATCATTCAATTATGTTGCATACCCATCACCCAAAGTTAAATTGTCCTCTGTCACCTTCTATCTGGTTTTCTTTGTGCCCCTCCCCTCCCCCCTCTTCCTACTTCTGTTCCCTCCCCCCACCCCGTAACCACCACACTCTTGTCTATGTCTCATAGTCTCACCTAACATTTTTGATTGCTTGCTTCTTAGTATTCTTCCACTAAGTCATAAATACACTTTCATCAGAGGAAATATTCACTCAGAAATCACCGTTTTACAATGTATATGATATTTAGAACCCATTTTTCCATTTATTGATTTGTCAGCATAAGTAAATTATAAAAAGAGCTAGATAAACATACCTACAAAGTTTAAGAACAGTCATGTGCTGCATAAAAATGGGCCCGACCATGTATGCAATGGTAGTGTCATGAGATTATAATGTAGCTGAAAATTTTCTGTCCCCTATTGATGATGGAGTAGCTGAGTTAGCTTTCCTAAGTCAGGTGTAGTGCCTTAAGATCACAGGATGCATTAGTGTTTTGCGTCAGTGGTGAATTGTTAGTAACGCTAAAGGGTAGAAGTGCCAAGGGCGTTCACCTGGGCCTGTGAGCTTCCCAGACTTCTTTCTTTTCTCAACCAGTGTTACCACCAGACTGACCCCCGTGTCTCTTATTATGATTGAAAGACACCCTTCAGCAATAACCATCTGGAAACTTTGAAGGAAAAAGGAATTTATTACTTACAGACCCTGGAGTTTATCTCATAGTGAAGTCTAGGCAGGTGAAAAGACAGTGAGAGAGAGAAAGAGAGACACAAAGAGAGAGAAGATGAGGCCTGGGCTTCAGCTTTTATTGGGATTGAGTGGGACCTAGTTTTTTGTGAGTTCACTGATTATTGATGAATTTAAACCATAAGAACAGGATTTACGCATGAAAAGAAAAAACAGACAGGTACTTGAAATGGTCAGTTATTGAAATCAACCAAGAGTATTAAAATATGGCACCTCACTGGCAGAAAGGACCTCATTCTTTATCTAGTTGTGTGACTGGCCTTGTGTTTATCTGATAAATCCTTTCTTTAAAAGCAGATGCCTCTTTAAAGTGAATACTGCTATGAAGTGGATGCTCCAGCAATCAAAGCGTCAGTCTGGCCTTGCACAACAAAAAGAAAAGCTTCCATCAGGGACTCCACTACAATTACAGCTCCGTGTTCACAGCCAGGTCTGTAGGAGAACAGGGCATACCATCACAGTAACAGGCTGTGCCGTGCAGGTTTGTCTAGCTACACTCCAGAACATTCGCACACAGAAAACTAACAAAAAACACATTCCTCAGGATGTGTGCCTGAAAAAAGCAGCATATGACTGTGTAACTCAATTTCTATAAAACATGTTTAACATTAAAAATGTGCAATTTTTAACAATTTAGGAATTCATTTCCTAAGAGTAAAAAATGAAGAAAAATAAATGTTTGTCTGAAAATGTTTAGAAATGGCATAGAGTAATAATAAAAATGTACAAGCAGTAAAGTATTCTTGATTTCAATGTCTGAGTGTGTTACTAGGTACTTTACTGGCCCTTCATTAGAACACAAGTTCTAGTAAAACAACGAAGATGAGAGATTAAAAATACTAAAGGGGGGGCGGGGTCAGTGGGATTGTGAGGAATTCTAGATGAACTCTAAATACTTCTGCCATAGTATCCTTAAGACTGTTTTGAAAGACAATAGGATATCTATGAAATAGCCTTTGTATTTAACATAGTGATAGAACATAATATTGATAAATGTATTTAATATGTAGATCATTCTGTAGTACATAAATTAATGCAATATGTCGTATTTAATAATTATATTAAAATCATTCAATATATTTTTTCTTCTTTTCCAAGTGAGAAGAGAGAAGATAGAGACAGACTCCTTCCTGCATGTACCCCACCAGGATCCACCTGGCAACCCCCCACTAGTGCCTATGCTCTGTCCCTCTGGAATCTAGCTCACAACTGTGCTATTTTTGGGACCTGAGGTAGAGACTCCACAAAGCCATCCTCAGCATCTGGGTCAATGTGCTGGAACCAAACGAGCCATGGCTGTGGCAGGGAAAAAGAGAGAGAAGGAAGAGGGGGGAGGGTAGAGAAGCATATGGTCATTTCTTCTGTGTGACCTGACAGAGAATTGAACCCTAGACATCCACACACTGAGCCAACACCCTACCACTGAACCAAGAGGCCAAGGCCAATTTTTTTTGACAGATTTTATTTATTTATTTATTTTAGGCAGGGAAGAGAGAGAGAGAGAGAAAGAGAGAGAAGGGGGCAAGCCTGTGGTTTTGAAATGGTGACCTCAGCATTCCAGATCAATGCTTTATCCACTGTGCCACCACAGGTCAGGCAGGGCCAATGTTTTTAGTTATTGTAGATTAGGGCTACTATTTTCAATGGCAATTATTAAGATGTTTAGAGAAAAAATATATATGCAATTTGCAAAAAAGCATATCTGCAATTACCAACCATTAAAAGTAATTAACCAGAAAATACGTTAATTGATATTATATACATATGTAACAATATAACTGATATATATATATATAAATATATATATAAATAACACATAGATTTGATATACATGGGGTCTCATAACCATTAATATTTTCAAAGATATTTTCACATTGTCATTATTTTTCTATTCTTTTGGATTGTAAGAGTAAAATTAGTGGATAGGAAAAACATTAATGTTGGTGCAATACAGATAAAGACAATTTGACATAGGCTTTGAGATTAGTCAGACTGAATTCAAACGCAGGCTCTGTTGCTTATTAATGCCCTTAGTTTTGTTATTTGTAAAAGGGAGATAGTAGCCATGTCATGGGGTTTGGCAGAAAAGGTGAGAGCTTCAGCATACTGGAGGAAAGACACAGTCCCAGGCAGTGCTACCTGTACATAATATCCATAGCTACCTATGCATAATTTTCAATATGAATGAGGTCGTGGGTTTGAAACCTTCTCTCTTCTCCCTAAACTCGATGAGTAAAATCTTTTTTTAAAAAAAGAAAATTATATTTAACATATTATTTTGAAGAAACTAACTAAAAATTATGCATCATGTACTGGTCTAAGAGTCAGAGAGAATTGTTTTTGTAGCAACTTGACAAAAGTATAACAAAGTTGCATATATTGAAAGAGCTACAACACTGAATTATGAACTGTCACAAATGACTTAAGTTGCCTAAAAGTATCTGTGATTTTCTCATTTATGAGCAGCAACATTATTACTTTTTACAATAAAATATTCATATGACAAAGAAATCATTGTCATAATTAGTGGAAAATATAAAATATTCATTTTGTTTTCATTGTACTCTTGAAAGAAAGAAAAGATTATACAGGGAAGAATATCAATTAGTATTTAAATAAAATATGTTCTCTTTATTTAAATTAATTCATATTTAAAAACTATGCTAAAATATTTTATTTGCTTATAGTATTTTGAAAAATATTTTAATAAAATTATATAGCTGCTCTTTGAAAAAAATTTTCCTTTCTGTGTCTCCTTCCTCCTTGAGTGCACATTGTAGTACAGTGTTACTGGCTGCTGCTCTCAAAAGAAGAGAAAGAGAAGATTCCTCAATTCTTGTGAATATAAGCTTGTCCTGCTATAATTTGTAGTTTCCAACATGCAGTCACATAGGTCAGGCTGCATGCTGACATGTGGAATCTCTGTGCCCATGCAATACATAAAAGAGACAAAATGTCAACCTATTTGGGCAAATACTAACAACGTTTCTCTTAATTAATATTGTCTGTATACCATTCCAGTAATGACTAAAAAGTTCTTTTTTCTTCCAAATAAAAACTATGTCAAACCTTTCCTCAATAAAACAAAGAGGGAAAATCCACCAATTACCACTACATTGGTTGACATAAATTTAAATATTATAATAAAAGTGTAAAACTTACAGTTAACTAGCAGACTGTTGTTGAATGTACATGTGTACAGGTAGTAAGATACTGTGAGCAATTCAAAATATTTTGAGAAAAGTAAACGAATTGTTCTACAATTTTAAGAATTTCACTTTAGAGTTCAAATCTTAATTGATAATGTCAATGGTAATTTTTGAATGGAAAAACCATTATAGCTTAATATGTATGTACATTTTTATTCTAATAATTTACAGTTATTTGTTATATAAATTTACATTAGATAATATACCTAATATAGTATTATTATTATTATTATTATTTACAGGGACAGAGAGAGAGATTCAGAGAGAGGGATAGATAGGGACAGACAGGCAGTAATGGAGAAAGGTGAGAAGCATCAATCATTAGTTTTTCATTGCCATTGCAACACCTTAGTTGTTTATTGATTGCTTTCTCACATGTGCCTTGATCATGGGCCTTCAGCAGACCAAGCAACCCCCTGCTGGAGCCAGTGACCTTGGGTCCAAGCTGGCGAGCCTTTGCTCAAGCCAGATGGGCCGGTCCTCAAGCTGGCGACCTCGGGTCTCGAACCTGGGTCCTCCACATCCCAGTCCAACGCTGTATCCACTACGACACCACCTGGTCAGGCTAATATAGGATTTTTTTATCTGCAAAATGGCAATGATAATGAGAATAATAGGTATGGGATGATGATAGACATATACATTTTTCTCATGATTTTATGATGAACTGATACTATCCCACTTCAAGTATTACTTTGAAGATACAGTAATGAAGAGAGCATAACATTGGTAGAAGAACAGTCAAATAAATATATGGTAGAGAATAGAAAGCCCAGATATAAACTTCCATAATACAAGTCAACGATCTTTAACAAAGATGTAAAGACAAAATAGTGGAACAAAGGCAGTTTTTTTAACAAATGATGCTGAAACAATTAGACCTCCTCAGGAACAAGTGAACAAACTTATACAAATACCTTATGCCTTTCACAGAAATTAAGTGAAAATTGATTAAAGACAATATAAAATACAAAACCGTAAAAGTCTTAGAAAATAACAAAAGAAAAAAACCCTAGATTTTGTTGGGTATGAAGACAACTTTCCAATACAACACAGAAAGTATAATTTATAAAATAAAATAGATAAGCTGAACTTTATTAAAATTAAAAACTGCTCTGTAAAAGACAGTGTTGAGATAAAAAGAAGACAAGACACAGACAGTGGGAAAGTATTTGCAAAAGACACAGTTGTAAAAGGCTATCATCCAAAATATACAAAATACTCTGAAAACAAAATATTTAAAAAAAATAAAAATAAAAATAAAACAATCAAAACAACTAAAAAAATGGTGCAAAAGTTTAACAGAACCCTCACCGAAGAAGATGTACAGATGGCAAGTAATAAAAAGATGCTTCACATCATATGTCAACAGGGATATACAAATTAACAATAATATACTGCTACTACTCACCTACTAGAATGGCTAAAATCTGAAACACTGACAGCACCAAGTACTTGTAAGGATGAAGCAACAGAAACTTTGACACCTGATGGTGAGAATACAGCTACTTTGGAAGACAATTTAACAGTCTCTCACAAAACTAAACATAGTATTATCATATACTTCAGTAATCACACTCCTATAAAGTCATAAAAAGATACTGAAGAACATAAATATATATTACTAAGTGAAAAAGCTGATCTGAAAAGGCTACATTCTGTGTAATTCCAACTGCATAACATTCTTGAAAAAGCAAAAAGTACAGAGACAATTAAAAAGATCAGTAGTTGCTAGGGTTTGGGGGTAAGGTAAAAAGACAGAGCACTGAGGATTTTAGCACAGTGAAAATACTCTGTATGACAGCATAATGATAAACACATTCATCCAAACCTATAGCTTGTACACAATAAGAGTGAGCCATATGTAAAGTATGAACTTTGGGTGATTATGATAAGTCAATATAGGTTTATCAGTTGTAAGAAATGTCCTAATCTAGTGGAAGATGTTATTAATAGGGGTGGCTATACCTGTATCAGAGCAGGGAGTATATGGGAAATCTCTATTTCTTCCACTCTGTTTGTCCTGAACTTTAAAATACAAATATGTAGTATTTCTTTATTTTTTTAAGTGAGAGGAGAGGAGATAGAGAGACAAACTTCCACATGCACTCTGACCAGGATACACTCACTGTGGCCAGTGGAATCAACTGAGCTATTTTTAGTGCCTGAGGCTGAAGTGCTGGACCAATGGAGCCATCCTCAGCATCCTCAAACCTTGATTGGTTTGAGTCATGCTCAAACCAATCAAGCCACTGGCTGTGTGAGGGAAAGAGGGAGTGAAGGGGGAGAGGGTGGAGAAGAGAAGCAGATGATTGTTTCTCTTGTGTGTCTGACCATGGATCGAACACAAGGCATCCATACACCAGGGTGATGCTCTATCCGCTGAGCCATTTGGCCAAGGTCTATTTAATATTTTTTAAATAAACTGTTGTTTCTAATGAATGGCAAATAACTTTGTTCAATAAACATTGTTTAATAACAGTCCTACTGCATAGCACATAAGGGTGTCTACTCTGCATTTTATTTTTTAAATTTGATTATATTGGAACAGAAATCAATAGCTATTTTACTATTGTTCCTTCCTCAAGCTTAACAAAATGAGGCCATCATATTAAATCATGCCAGTGGAACAGAAGTAACTGTAAAGAAAGGGATGTCATATAATTGGTTGTAAATTCCCCATATTATATGTTTTGTTTATGTCAAGTTTTTGTATTAAACTCGCCAAAATTCTGGTTTAATGAGGACATACTTACTGCCTTTAAAATATAATTAGCACTTACTTTAAAGAAATCTGGGCTTTGATTTACTTCATTATTCAAACACTGTAATTTAAATTCAGCTTTATATCAGGTATCTAGCCACTATTTCACCTCTTTCCCCAGATACATACGCACACAGACACTATATTTATTATAGTGGTTATAGCTTATTTTATTTTTGCCCCTTGTATAATGCAACAAGGATTTCTTTGTTTTTTAACTTGTATAATTTGTTAATTTGTGATTAATGGATCCCAAGGCATGGCAACTGAAGAAGGTTAATTTGGGGTTTGAGATTCTTTTCATGTAATTCCTCATTTAGTGTTTCTTGTAAGAAAATTGAATTGACACCCCATTCTAAGGTACCATCATCATCATATTTAAATGTCTCTATGATGAATGACAAGCATTAACCAGTTAATCTTCTAAATGCTTCTAATCAATTCATTTCCCAGTAGCCGAGAAGAATAGAATGACATAGACAGCACGTACCCCATTTTATGTGTGTCTTTTATTGGTGTACTGTGAGAGTAAATTACTTTGTGTTGAAATATTTATTCCTATTGTTCATAAGTTTTACACTGTATCATCCTTTTCATTAGATATTAGGAAGTTAAAAGTTGATATATTGCAATGTGAAAAATGTTTGATGTTTTATGTTTACAAATTTCAAGTGAGGCATAGATATGATGTGTTGAAAATCTTCCACAATCACAACATGAAAAAATGTATTATCAGTTAACTTTAACATATATCTTTATTTCATTTAACTTTTTTTGTTTCTGAAAGTTATAACAGAACATTTTGTCATATAGTAAAAAGTTGGTATGCTATTCTTATATGTAGTTATTAAAATAAATTGTTTTAATAAGGTTCTACATGGAGAGAAAGAAGTTAATCTTATTTTAAGTGAAAAGAGAAGTTTTTGCTTGGGTAAATATTTAGTGTGCAGCATGCGTCATAAGCTTCATTGGTCATAATTGGGTGTTCTTTACTGAGTATTTAGGAAAATTTTTAATCTAGAGTTAAAAATAATAGTTTAGCCAGTGAATTTAAAAAAAATGCAATAGTAAAAGAAAATGGTGGATGAACATGAAAATAAAATAACCTCAAAAATTATTCATTTACCAGAATTTTCTCACATTAACTAGATGCATATCTCTAGTAGAAGTTGCCATTTTATAGTGTTTGTTTTAGTTTTTTAATCAACTAGTATTTTTCCAATTAACATAATCTTCCACTGAGTACATAGAAATCATAACAATGTAAACAGCAACAAGACATTTATTTAGTGCTTATTCTCTCTCAAAGGGCTCATTACCTCACTGAAACATAATTACCAACCAATGAGCTAGTTTTATTATTAAATTGCATTTTAAGAAAACTGAGTGTTCCTAAATTGATCAAGGCCACAGCATTAAAAAGAAAAGAAGCCAGGAATTTAGGGCAAGGTTATCTGATTCTACAACCCATTCACTATATTATTTATGTTACTTCCTAACTTCTAATTTTTCTGTTATAATTAACTATGAATAATTATCACTCATTATTGCTTCACCTTATTACTTCAATTATGCTTTTTGTTATCAACATTAGAATTCTTTGTTTAAATAAAATTAAATATTGAAATTTTAAATAAATTAATATTTTATTATAATAGATTATATAATATAGATTAGAATGTAGTGCAAATTTTTAAAAATATATTATTTTTGGTCTGTTCATACAATCCCTCAACAGTAAATATTTTAATCTTTGAATGACTGTTTTTTGGTGTGGATTAGATCTAACTCTCTCAAACACTGTGCTTTTAAGATCTTACTAGGAATATGTAAAACCTTAAATAACTGCTATTTTTCCTAGAAATTTGGAGACCAGCTGTTCATCCTTACTATAGCTATGCTTAGCCCAGTAAGAATGGCTGTGCTAATAAAAATAAAAGATTTTCTGCTCTTTTTGCCAAATAACAAATTCTTTGTAAGTTTATTTTCTTCATTTAGAGAAAAAATCAAGTAGATGTCATGTCGTGTTGGTTAGATAGAATCTTATTTCTGAAGTCAGAGCAATTTTTAAAAATTCCAGTAGAGATTATTTTTTTTAGCAAACATCAGTAATTCTTGCTCACTCTAATCCCTTCTATTTAGACAACTAAATGTTAAATACACATTTTTTTTTCAATTAAGTAATTGATGGGCCCACAGTTTCTTAAACCTTCGTTTGAACATTACTCTCCTAAAAAGCTATGTAATAAAAAGACTTATTAAAATTACTTTGTTTCAGAAAATGTAAAATGGAAATATCTTTTACAAAGACTATTGGTTGTATAGATAAAAAAATGTGTGTAAAAATATTAATTAACATATTGATCACATTTATAAATGCATTCCAAAAGAGCATTTGGAACTTTTCGTGTTATGATAGTAAATATTTTAGGCTTTTTGAGGCCAGGTGGTTTCTGTCATAAGTACTCAACTCTACCACCACATTATAAAAGTTGCCAGACATTACATAGACAAATGTGGCTGTGTTCCAATTAAATTTTACTTTAGAAACTAGGCAGTGAACCTGAAATTATATTTTATATAGCAATTTTAACTCCTTTTCAAATTAATCAACAGTCAGTACTATGCTATACAACATAAGCATGTAAGAAAATTCATAGGGAGTCCCAGTCATTGCAAGGGCAAAAATGAACTACTCACATACACCTAAGTCCATATCATTCATAACTGTATTGTAAATTATGTGATGAAAACACTTTAGTGGTCCCGAGAAGTGAGTGAGCAATGAGAATTTAGGTAGTGAAGAGAAGCAGCCAGGATAAAAACAAATAAAAAGGAAAAAAAATTCACATTTGGAGCAAAGAGAAGGACAGAACTTTCTGTAATCTTTCACATCTTTTTTTGGTGCCAATGCTTACTTATATTTGCATCTCTCTGCAGCCCAGCTAACTCATTTACTATTTTCCTAGCCTCTAACACGCTTCTTTGCCCCTTGCTTTGGGTTTTCTTCCCTATACTTAGGCTCATCTGTATGCATTGCCATCATACTCATTTCTCAGTTTCACTATAAAGCATCCATCCTGCAGAAAGCATTTTCTGATTCTTTCCAAGTCTTCCCCTTTGCTGACCACCCAGGCCATTCGGCAACGCTCACATTCTACGTATTAATATCACGTTGTGTTTCTGCCCACTTCCACACTAGCTTTTTAATTACTTGAGGATCTTACTTAAAACCATAGTTGGATGTTTTCTAGCCACCACATCAAAATCATTGTGACAGCAAATAGTGTCTCTATTAAATTTAATTAAATTCCTTCCATATAAATTAATACAAACACAAAAACTCTCAGGCCCAGGAAATGAAGAAGTGTTTGAAACATAATGCAACCAAGAGCTGAATGATCTATGACATATAGCTCTATCCAGTTTTTTAAATTAACTATTTTCACTGGCATTTCCATTTTAACTGGACTATCATCATGTTGGTAGCATTCATTTTGAGCAACATCTTTCAATATTCTGCCTACTGATTTTACCAATGATGTCTAAGTGTTAAATCTGTGGAAAAGAATGCTATTTTGTTACTAGCAAGGTTTCCTGATCTATTTGAATGTGAAAACACTTCCTAATCTATTAGATCACTGACTTTTATCTCCTTTCTATCACTAGAACCTTTCAACTTGTCACTTAGCTATAAATATTTTATGACTTTGGTAACTATATTATTCTTTATATTCTCAGTTTATGCTTTTTGGTTGGAAAACTTTTAGCTTTAAGCAAATGTTTGTATGTGGTACCTGCCTTACCCATATTTCATTAATATTTCTTTTATATTCTATGTGTGATCTTTGCAATCATAACCATCATAGAACACATACAGTTGACATTACTGCTATTCATTAAATGTTTTAGTTGCCCCCCTTTCTCCCCTCAGAATAAGAATTCACTTCCTACCCCCATTTGAGGGTGGGTAAGACTCTGAAACAATTCTAGTCAAAGATTTGTGAGCATAAGTAAAACATGTAGCTTTTGGACAAAACATTAAATTGTCAGTGTGAGACCTCGCCCCACCCAAGGCTTTAATTTTCCTTTTATGGTCATTAGCAGTATTCAAAGTTTTTGGTATTCTGTCAACCTTAGTCAATGAGTGACAGAATAACGAATATTGTTGACCTATAATGGACATGAGGAATGATCAAAGTGTAAATATGTGTTGCTTGAGCCACCATGGTTTTGGGATTAGTCATTACTACAGAATAACTGAGTCAATTTATTCTGAATGACAAAGGGAAAAAAAAACACATACACAAACAAACAAGCAAAAAACCCAAGAGATGCTGTTATAACAAAACAACAAAATCTAAACATATTGCTTTGTCTTAAGGAGGGCAATTTGAAGCCAAATAGACTTAAAAATTGAAATACATGTTACATAGCAGCAAAACATTTGATTAAATAATCACCTGTGATAGGCTGAAAGTCAGAATATTTAGTTGATGATGTTGTAGTGTTCAAAAAAGAGATTGGTCATCAGAATGATAATGGCCAATATTGGATGCTGTAAGTTGCATTTGACAAGATAGTACAATTAAGAAATAACTAGTAATTAAGCCATTTGAAATTAAGGACAAAAAAGTATATAAAGATAGTTCAGAAATAAGTAACATTTTTATTGGAAGTGGTTACAGCTTCTCAAAACTGAAGAAATAGAGATTAAAAGAAGAAAAAAAATATATCAAAGTATTCTTCATTGCAGGAGAATGAAACCAAATGAGCAACCATTATACTGATTGTTAAAACCTTGGAAAAAATTAACTTTGTTTCTAGACAATCTCTTTTGTTGACAAGATCTTCAGTAAAAGGTTTAATGGTATAACACACCCACTAAAGCTGATAAACCTGAATTATGTGTGATTAAGTTAAGAGAAAGACGAGCATCCCAAGTAGAGTTGCAATTGTAGTTATTGGCACCTGGGACTGATTGTCCTCCAGTCGTTAGGAAGGATAGTTATTGAGAGTTGTACTGCTGAAAGAACCACCACTGAGACCAAACTGAGACCGTGACTGTCCAAGGTTCCAAGGTTTAAAATAATCTTTCTCTGGGTGATCAGAAGGATAAACTGTGATTGCCATGAAGTGTTGTTTAACAAATGTTTCCAGTTTTTTCCCATTTTGGAACTATGTAGTTAGGACACATTTTGGGGGCCATGTAAGGGGATATGGCATTTGAGTTATGTGTGGAAGGACTGATGTGTAACCTCTTTTCACTCTGGAATAGTGATAAGTAAAATATGAGACAATGACTCTAAATCATAGGTAACTATGAGGAGCAGATTAACTGGCCAAATCTCAATGATTAAATCTCTAAATGACATCAAAAATACAACTTTATGGTTTTCAATTCACTGAGGTTTTAGAAGGGTGTTGCTACTACAGAGTAATTTAGCAAGTGCTAACTAATCTTTTCGAAATAAAATAAGCATATTTTTCCAGAAGTAACTAAATATAGATTGATAGATTTAATTCAAACAATTTTAAAGACTAGATATTAAGGAAGAACCTATTGTTATCAAGCCAATACAAAACTTTATATAAAATAAAATGTTGATTATATATAAATTTAAGTATGAATATACCTATTATTAATACCTTATATTTCAGTACCACTTCAGTGTAAGCTCTAAGTAACAGTACACAAAGAACAAAGTGTTCACATTGAACTTAGAAAGAAAGTCAGGGCATTGTAAAAATAAGCCTTTTGATTGCTTCCAGTCTGCTTGAATTTTTAGAACTAATATACATGTCTGAAACAGCATTGCTGTTTTTTTCCAGGGCCAGGCTGACAAAGAATGCTATCTCTGGAAGGCTGTTATTTAAATGACTACTCCTTGAAAGCAAGTAATATATGAACTGTCCAGTATTCCTCCAGCATCTCAATCGTGCTAAAAAAACCCTATTGTTAATAGTGCTGATTGTTAAAGGAAAATCTTCCTGTCATGGCAAGTTCTTTAACGTTGAAATTTCCCCTCAAAGATATTTCACAATTCCACCCCAGCTTTTGCTTTTGCTTTTTCCATTTTTTTTCCTATAATAAAGATAATAAAGGTTGGATTTTGAAAATAGTTTATACCTATTCAACTACATGTGTGGCTCAAAAATCAATCTAATGAGTGTTTAAAGAAAAATTGGTAGAAATGTGACATACAAACAGTATACAAAAAAAATAAAAGAAACAAAATGAAACAAAAACATAGTAACTTGCTTAGGCAAGTATATGGTGGAATGGACAAGAAACGATTGACTGGCTGTGTTTCGCTCTGTATTTCCAGACTACTTACTATAAAGCTAGTATGAAATTATCCAAAAATACCTACTTTTGTGTTTACTCTTCTTTCTAAATAAACAATAAAGTTTCAAATTATTTTTTATATTTAAATGTCTCATGTGCTTCAGAAATAACCTTTTTTGGCTCTTCTGGGCTGGCATTCTAATTTCCTTCTAAAATTTAGATAAAACTCAGGAATACTAATAATTTACTCAACCTAAAGTATTAGTCCCTGTTAGGGTGGTTCAAAACAGGAACTATAAATAAGATCTGTGCGTGAGGAGCTCCTTTCTCTGCTGATCTACTATTTTCACTGCCACCAGTACTGAAATCAGCAACACAGCAATAAACAGACAAACAAATAAACAAATCAAAAAGAGAAAATGCTACTTGAGATGTTAAGACCTGGTTTTTGCCCACAATTCTGGCCCATAACATGGGCTACACCATTCTTGAACTCTCCTGGGTTTCCCAAAAGAAATCCTTATTTTTCTTAGTCCTTCCACTTTTTATATTCTAAATGCCAATTTACATGGGCCCCTTATTTTCAAATGCTCACCTAATTAATAAGATGTTGGCATATTAAACAAAGGCTGAATTGGGGATATTTTTGCAGGATAATTTTATTTTCTTTCTTTTCTCCACTTTCATAACAAAGAAGCAATGTGTATTAAAATCACATCTATCAGGCACCTACATAACCCCCACACACCCGTCCTTTCCTGTATCACAGTGTTTTTAATAAACAATAGTCTAATCCTCCCAAAATTCAGGAAAAAGATGCCTTTACTAGTAGAACCTGTGCTCCTGTTTATCTGGCCTCCCCCCAAATGCCGTAAATACATTAATCCAATCTTTTTGCTTCTTGGGGCTTGTCTTTTATCCATTTGACTACTTTTGTATTTATTTATAGTGACAGATATTCTGAACATTCTAAGGCAAATGCTGGAATGCATTTTGATTTTTTATAAATTATAGTAATAAAAAATGATTTTCTCCATGTTATGCCAAAAGTCGAGTCACATCACAGTTTTTGTGTAGTTGTATTTTCACATTGATTATATTTTGATTTCATTCACAAAGTTTTTTCCCATTAGTATTAATTTTAATGGGGAGACATTGATTAATTAAGGTACATTGATTCAGAGAAAACATCTCCAGGTTATTTTGATATTTGATTATGTTGCGTACCCATCACCCAAAGTCATATATCCTTCCCTCACCTTCTATCTGGTTTTCTTTGTGCTTCTCTGCTCCCTCTTCTCCCTCCACCCTGTAACCACCACACTCTTGTCCATGTCCCTGAGTCTCATTTATTTCTCCCACCTAAGTATGTAATCATATAGTTCTTAGTTTTTTCTGATTTACTTATTTCACTCAGTATAATGTTATCAAGGTCCATTAATGTTGTAAACGATCCGATGTGATCATTTCTTATGGCTGAGTAGTATTCCATAGTATATATGTACCACATCTTCTTTATCCAGTCATCTATTGAATGGCTTTTTGTTTGTTTCCATGTATTGGCCCCTGTGAACAATGCTGCTATGAACATGGGGCTGCATGTGTCTTTACGTAGCAATGTTTTTGAGTTTTGAGGGTATATTCCCAGTAGAAGAATTGCTGGGTCATATGGTAGTTCTACTTTTAATTTTTTGAGAAACCACCATACTTTCTTCCATATGGTTGTACTACTTTACATTCCCAACAACAGAGAATGAGGGTTCCTTTTTCTCCACAGCCTCTCCAACACTTGTTATTACCTGTCTTGTAGATAATAGCTAATCTAACAGGTGTGAGGTGGTTTCTCATTTTAGTTTTGCTTGGCATTTCTCTAATAGCTAATGAAGATGAGCATCTTTTTTTTCATATATCTGTTGGCCATTTGTATTTCTTCCTGGGAGAAGTGTCTGTCTGTTCATGTCCTCTTCTCATTTTCTTATTGGATTGTTTGTTGTTGAGTTGTATGAGTTTTTTGTATATTTTGGATTTTAGGCTTTTATCTGTGTTGTTGTTTGAAAATATTATCTCCCATTTAGTTGTCTGTCTGTTTGCTTTGTTGTCAGTTTCTCTTGCTGTTCAGAAGCTTCTTAGTCAGAGGTGATCCCATTCATTAATCTTTGTCTTCACTTCCCTTCCCTTTGGAGTCAATAAAGTGCTCTTTATAACCAAGGTCCATGAGTTTAGTACCTATGTTTTCTTCTATGTACTTTATTGTTTCAGGTATTATATTTAGGTCTTTGATCCATTTTGAATTAATTTTAGTACAAGGGGACAAACTATAGTCAAGTTTCCTTCTTTTGCATGTGGTTTCCCAGTTTTCCCAGCACTTTAGTTGAAGAAGCTTTCTTTTCTTCATTGTGTGTTGTTGGCCCCTTAATCAAAAATTATTTGACCATATACATGTGGTTTTATTTCTGGGTATTTTATTCTGTTTCGTTGGTCTGAGTGTCTATTTTTCTGCCAATATCATGCTGTTTTAGTTATTGTGTCTCTATAAGACAGTTTGAAGTCAGGTATTGTAATGCTCCCAGCTTCATTCTTTTTCCTTAACATTACTTTGGCTATCTGGGGATTTTTATCATTCCATATAAACCTGATGATTTTTTGTTCCATTTCTTTAAAAAATGACATTGAAATTTTTATGGGAATTGCATTAAATTTATCGCCTTGGGTAATATAGTCATTTTGACTATATTTATTCTTCCTATCCAAGAACAAAAGATATTCTTTTATTTCATTATATCTTTTTTGATTTCCCTTAACAATACTTTGTAGTTTTAATTATATAAGTCCTTTACATTCTTTGTTATGTTTATTCCTAGGTATTTTATTTTCTTTGTTGCAACCATAAAGGGGAAATTTTTGAGTTTGTTTTCTGATGTTTCATTGTTGACATTAGGAAGGCAATGGAGTTTTGTATATTAAGTTTTTATCTTGTGACCTTACTGTATTGGTTTATTGTTTCTAGTAGTCTTTTTGTGGACTTTTAGGGGTTTTTGATGTAAAGGATCATATTTTCTGCAAGAAGAGAAAACTTTACTTCTTCTTTCTCAATATGAATGCCTTTTATTTCTTTCTCTTGTGTGACTGCTCTGACTAGACTTGTAGCACTACATTGAATAAAAGCGAAGAGAGTGGACAACCTTGTCTTGTTCCTAATTTTAGAGAAAAAGTCCTCAGTTTTATGTCATTTAATATGATGTTAGCTGATGGTTTATCATAAATAACCTTTATTATGTTGAGATATTTATTTTCTATACGTATTTTTTTCAGTGTTTTAAACATAAGATTTTGTTGTATTTTATCAAATGTCTTTTCTGCATCAATTGATAAGGTCATGTGGTTTTTGTTCTTTGTTTTGTTGATATGGTGTATTACGTTAACCATTTTACGTATGTTGAACCATTCTTGTGATTCTGGGATGAATCCCAATTGATCATGATGAATTATTTTTTTTAATGTGTTGTTGTATTCAATTTGCTAGCATTTTGTTTAATATTTTACCATCTGTGTTCATTACAGATATTGGTTCGTAGTTTTCTTTTTGTGTGTCCTTGCCGGGTTTTGGTATGAGGGTAATGTTGGCCTCATAAAATGTGATTGGTAATATTGCTTCTTCTTTAGTTTTGAAAGACTTTGAGTAGAATAGAAACCAAGTCTTTGAATTTTTAATAGAATTCACTAGTAAAGCCATCTGGCCCTGGACTTTTATTTTTGGGAAGTTTTTGATAGTTGTTTCTATTTCCTTTCTGCATGTAGGTCTGTTTAGACTTTCTGCTTCTTCATAACTCAGTCTAGAAAGATTGTATTGTTCTAGAAATTTATCCATTTCTTCTATATTGTTAAATTTGGTGTCATATAGTTCTTCATAGTATTCAACAATAATACTTTGTATATCTATGATATCTGTGGTGATTTCTCCTCTTTCATTTTGAATTTTGTTTATATGAGTCCATTCTCTTTTTTTCCTTAGTGAGTCTTGTCAAGGGTTTGTCAATTTTGTTGATTTTTTCAAAGAACCAGCTCCTTGTTTTATTGATTTTTTGTATAGTTTTTCTATTCTCTCTTTCAATTATTTCTGCTCTGATTTTTATTATTCCATTTCTTCTGCTGGTTTTTGGTTGCCTTTGTCCTTCTTTTTCTAATTCCTTAAGATGTGAAGTTAAGTGGTTTACTTGGGCTCTCTCTTGTTTGTTCATATAGGCCTGTAGTGATATGAACTTCCCTCTTATTACTGCTTTTACTGCATTCCAGAGATTTAGATATTTTTATTGTTATTTTCATTTGCCTGTATGTATCTTTTGATATCTGTGCTTATTTCTTCTTTGATCCACTCATTTTTTAAAAGTATGTTATTCCATTTCCACATTTTTGTTGGTTTTTTTACCTCTTTTTTGAAGTTGAATTCTAGTTTCAAGGGTTTATGGTCAGAGAATATGCTTGGTATAATTTCAATCTTTCTGAATTTGTTGATGTTAATTTTGTGACCCAACATATGATCAATTCCTGAGAATTCTCCATGTACACTGGAGGAAAATGTATATTCTGGCACTTTGGAATGAAATGTCTTGTAAATGTCTATCATATCCAATTGTTTTAGTGTTTTACTTAGGCCAATATTTGTTTATTGATTTTCTGTTTAAATGAACAATCTAGAGCTGTCAGTGGTGTATTAAGGTCTCTAAGTATGATTGTATTTTGTTAGTTTTTATTTTTAGGTCAGTCAATAGCTGTCTTATATATTTTGGTGCTTCATGGTTTGGTACATATATATTAAGAAGTGTTATGTCTTCTTGATTTAATGTCCCCTTTATCATTATGAAATGTCTATCTTTGTCTCTGATTACCTTTGCTGTTTTATAGTCAGCATTGTTAGATATGAGTATGGCTACACCGTTTTTTATTTTTGGATGTTATTTGCTTGGATTATTATTCTCCAACCTTTCACTTTAAATTTATTGTTATCCTTGTAGTTTAGATGTGTTTCCTGTAGGCAGCATACAGTTGGATTTTCTTTTTTAATCCATTCTGCTACTCTGTGTTTTTTTTTTGGTGAGTTCAATCTATTTACATTTAGTGTAATTATTGACAGTTGATCCTCTATAAAGTTTTGATTCAGTGCTGGTTCTAGAATTAAAACTCAAGAACTGGTTATTGGCTTTCATGATTTTTGCAGAAGCATTTTTCTCCCCATACTATGAAATTTTAAAGTTGATGAATCAGGAGTCCACATGCATTAAAATGGGCTGTGAAGTCTAAAGCATTATTTGTTTAGATATTTTTTTATTCTTTTTATTTTATTCATTTTAGAGAAGAGACACACAGAGAGAGTGAGAGTGAGAGAGAGAGAAAGGGGGGAGGAGCTGGAAGTATCTACTCCCATATGTGCCTTGACCAGACCAGTGCAGGGTTTTGAACTGGCGACCTCAGTGTTCCCAGGTTGATGTTTTATCTACTGTGCCACCACAGGTCAGGCTAGAGATTTTTTTTTAATGTTTACTGTGGCTGGTCAATACATCCCACAACTTTTCATATTTACCATAAAAAATAGAAAATTAGTATTTTATACTGTATCATTTAGTGTAGTTGTTTTCAGTTATCTTTATTGTCTTCTGACAGGCAACATTGCCAGAGACCATTAAGTTTCATATACTTTTGGCAAGTAAAGAAGTAAAAAGGAATGATAACACATTTAAAACTACATTCTTAGGCCAGTGCGGAGTAAGTATAAAATGATTAATATTTGAATGTACATGTTAGAGCTGTTTGGTTTTCTTGACCATTAGTTTAAGCAAAAAGAAAGCATCCTACAGAATATAATCTATATACTCTGGATGGCATTACTTTGCTGTCAGACTTGTTTTTTCTCTATGCCCTGGCTATTTTATCAAATCGACAAATAATTCTTAAACCTTGGTTTTAGGCCCTGGCCACTTGGCTAAATGAATAGAGTGTTAGCCTAGTGTAAGGATGCCTTTGTTTGATCCCCTACCAGGTCTCATAAGAGAAGTGACCATCTGCTTCTTTTCCCCTGCCTATTTCCCTTATCTCACTCTTCTTACGAAACCAGTGGTTTGATTACTTCCAATATGGGTCCTGGGTGCTGAGGATAGCTCAATAGGTTTGAACATCTGCTCCAGACAGCAGTGGCTGGGTGGATCTTAGTTGGGGAGCGTGTGGGAGTCTGTCTCTCTACCTTCCATCCTTTCACTAAAAAAAAATTTAAAAAATAAAATAAAAATAACTAAAACAAAAAACAAAATAACCTTGGTCTTATATCTTACAAAGGTCTTCAAAACTTCATAAGTAGATTTAAAATCCACTTGGTAAAGATACTGTGTAAAGTATTTAACTATGAGACTGTTATGTATAATTAGATTTCAGCAAAATATTAAAAATGTACTCCTGTTTACAATAAAACAGAAGTAACTGAAGCTCAGTATTTAGCAGAATTTATCCCAATTTTAGAATACTGAAGTTATCCACTTAACATGAAAACATCAGCATCTCAAATGCATGGAAGAGTTATGTTCCAGTTGAGCATGATACACACTTAAGATCAACAATAAAAACAGAGGAGGAAACAGTTTTGAGAAATGGAATAACTAACACTCAAAGAAAATGCTTAATATTGTAATTCAAACAGATTTTTCAGATTCAGTAAGACAAAAGAATGAATTACCTCTCTAAAATAATAACAATAGATTATGAAACAAGAACAGAAAAAAATGACAAAAGGAAAATGAATAATATGTAATTATAAAGAGCTCTTGAAAATAAGGCATAACTTTATAAATAATTTAAAAATATGAGGTAAAGTAGCTAAATGGACAGTATTATGAAAGGATTGTTGACTAAAAAATGATCATTCTTAAAAATTTTCCCAGGAAGCAGTACAAACAGGTGTACAGATAAAATCAAGAGTTACAGTTCATCCAATAGAATTTCAGAACAGTAAAACATGAGAGAAAAACAAATGATAATTAAAACTTTTCTAGAAAAGAAATGTCAAGGTATATGAGAAAATAAAACAAGTGTTGAGCAGGAAATTGAGAAGTGGGGAAGAAAAGGAAAAAAGAAAAACATATGATTAACACCCCATAGTGAATCTTAAAAATATGGATATTAAAAATAAAATTCTTTAGAAACAAGAGTAAAGAAAAAATTATCAAAAAGAAAAAGAAAACAAGATAATTTTTACTTATATTTTTATCAGGAATATTTGATACAAAGAGAAATGAAAAAATATTTTCAAAATGCTACATAAGAATTATAAATATATAAAATTCCTTATCTAAGAAATTGTTATTCAAGAACAAAGGTGCAATACAGACATTTTTAGAATAATAAAAATAATAATATATATGAGTAAACTGTCATCTTAATAAGCTCTTTCTAGAAAAATTATTATGGCAAAAAGAAAAATAAAACAAAATATAATAAAATCAAAAATAAATAATTAAAACACATTTTAAGTTCAAATGTTAATAATAAATGGTATATGTGAATTATATATTTATGAATTCACATTGGCATTGATATTTATTGATGGATGACAGAGAGATACAAAATTGTCCTGTATATATTAACTTTTTAAAACAAAAGTTATCAAACATGTTTAATTTTAGAATTTTTCTATTGATTTTGATTTATTGTGTTTATATAGATCAGTGGTTCTTAACCTTTTTTGAGGTACCGAACCCACCAGTTTCATATGCACATTCACTGAGCCCTTCTTTAGTGATAAATAAAATATGATTTTTTTCCAAATTCAAGACATAGGTATATGTTTTTTTACTGGTGCACAAAATGAGCCGTGCATAAACATCACCTTGCTCAAAGAACAAAACCTACAAAGTTCATGAACTCACAACAAATTATGGTATTACTTTATTCTGGCCTCCATGGCAGAGGCTTCTCCGAACCCCTGAGACTGACTCATAGAACCCCTCGGGTTCTATAGAACCCAGGTTAACAACCACTGACATAGATTCTAGTGTTGCCCCGAATGCATTCTCCCTCCCCCCGTATTTTTAAAGCAAGTGTGTTTGAAAACTATGAGAAAACTACTAGAAAAATGCACATGAAGTCTAGAAATTTCAATTGAAATCACCTCATTCTGGGCAAAAACAATTTACTGAAACACAATTTCTGAGTACATAGAAAATTTCACAAGAATAAGATGACTGGTTTTAAAAACTGTACTACTTCAGTCAGTCTGAAATACCACTGCATTGAACTTGGCTACTCATTCTACGTATGGCTAAACTAACTGGGCTACTGCGAAGCCATTGTACTTTTATTATTTTTATTTAGAGGGATGTGCTTATTGGTTATTTAGTAATTATTATTTTCTGCCATGTTCTATGAAAAGTATATTTTAAATCGTGAACATTCCTATATCAAATATGAGGGAATATAATTATTTTTGATAAAATTATTTTTATTTATGCAAGCACATTTTTAACAGCTTTGTTAAGATAGGTGGGGCACAAAATTGAGACTCGTGGACATAGACTGGGTGCAGTGGTTACCGGGGGGAGGGATAGGTGCAGACAGAGGAAGATGAGGTGAAGGGGAGGGGCTTAAAGAGAAACAAAAGATAGCGTGACAGAAGATGATTTGACTTTGGGTGATGGGTAAACAGCATAATCAACTGTACAAAGAATGTGGACATGTTTTCTCTAAATTTATCTACTCTGGTTGACCAATATCACCCTGTTAAATTTAATTGTCTAAATAAAAGAAAAAAAAGTCATTTATTTATCATACAGTTTACCCATTTAAAATGTACTGTTCAATGGTTTTAGTACATTCACAGAATAGTGCATCCATTAATACAATGAATTTAGAACATTTTGTGAACACCAAGGCTTGAGCTGCTGAACAGGTAAACAGATGCTTAACAAGTAAGAAAATGATTGTTTTAGTTGTAAACAAACAAGTTTGAAATTACAAAATTAATGGAAAGACATGAAGGAGAGGAGAACAAATGAAATAGGCAAGTAGGTAAGGACTATAGAGTCCTGAGATAAGTGACAATACCATTCATATAAACTGTACCTTTCCCCCGCAAGAAAATACCCTGATCTGCTTAGCTATTACTTCCCAATCTCACCTCTTTCCCAGCTGCAGGCTAGCATTTACCTGCTTTCTATTTCTGTCGATTCTCCAATTGTGGCTATTTCATATAAATAGAATTATAAAGTATGTGATTCTTTGTGATTAGTTGTTTTTTTTTACTGTGATTGTATTTTCAAGGTTTATCCCTGTTTTAGCATGTATAAGTACTTCATTTCTTTTTATTTTCAAAATATATTTATATATATTTACCCTTTCATTGGTTGATAGACAATTGCTTTGTTTTTCTTTTTTGGCTGTTATAGATAATATTTCTATCAACATCCATGTGCAAGATTTTGCTGGAACATGTTTTTATTTCTCTTGGATATATAAGCAGTAGAATTCTTGAGTTATATAGTTTAACCATTTCAAGAACTACTAGTATGTTTTCCAACATGGCTGCCACATTTTTCATCTCTGCCAGTAATGTTTGACGGATCCAATTTCTCTATATCTTTTCCTACAGCTGTAATTATCAGCCTCTTTTTTAAAATTGAATTTAACTCCACAAAGCTACTCTTTTCAGAAACATCAATATCACTATTACCTGAAATGTTGTAGTTCTAAATATTTTTTATTTTGTCTGTAAATTAAATAAGAAATGTACGTATTTTTTCCTCTTATAGTATAAACCAAGGGTCCCCAAACTACGCCCGCCAGCTGCATGCGGCTCCCTGAGGTCACTTATCCGGCCCCACACTTCCAGAAGGGGCACCTCATTTATTGGTGGTCAGTGAGAGGAGCACAAGATGCATCCGCATCCATAGTTCCCATTAAAATACTGGTCAGTTTGTTGATTTAAATTTACTTATTCTTTATTTTAAATATTGTATTTGTTCTCTTTTTTTCTTTTTACTTTAAAATAAGATATGTGCAGTGTGCATAGGGATTTGTTCATAGTTTTTTTTTCATAGTCCGGCCTTCCAATGGTCTGAGGGACAGTGAACTGGCCCCCTGTGTAAAAAGTTTGAGGACCCCTGGTATAAACAAACCAAAAGTGAGTATACATTAGGCTCTTGTCATGTGTTCTGAACTGTGTCTGCATGCCTTAGAGACCCGAAAATGGACTTAGCACAAAAGTCAGTGCTGAAAAAGAAGAAAGTCTTAAGGGTCTACTTGGTCCCTAAAATAGTTTCAATGTTCATATTTTAAGCCATCATACTATTTTTTTCTTTGCGTTTTTTTCTAAATAAGGCTTATAATGTATATATACATATAGACATATAATTTATTTGTTCAATAGATGTGTGATCTATTGTAGCCATGTTTGGTTTGCTGTTATAATATATCTAGAGGTTAGATTATGATAAATAGATCCTCAGAAATACAGAATGCATCAGTGAATAGAAAAAAGAAACCAATTGTGGTTTAAATAGAGTATTTTTTTGTAAAGAAGGGGAGGTTCTGGAAGAACCTAGAAAAATGTTAAATTTAAAGAGTTGAACAAAAAAGTGTAGGTCCAAAGAACGAAAGATTGACTGAAAAATTAAACAAAAGAAAGTGTGAAATTTTTTGACACAATCATGGAAAAATGGAAAAATTGGCAAGACTAGCATAATGGGTTTGTGTTGGGAAATTAAATTAGATATATTGAATGGAATTAAATTATACAGGGTCTTAAAAATCAAGTAATTTAGACTCTGGTGGTAGAATTTGTGAGATATTGAAGATGTTTACCCTGGGGAGCAGGACAATAAAAGCAGTAGTTATAAGAAATATTACTTACAGCATTTCTAGTCGTTTTCTGTCCTGAAGCTATGTGCAGAGTAAATTGGAAGATTTTTGAGTCTAAGAGATAACTCAAAGCTAAATGTTGTTCTCAGATCTAAAAGTTTCACTTAGCCTAGATTTTCTGGGAAGAGGGGCCATATATATATATATAGAGAGAGAGAGAGAGAGAGAGAGAGAGAGAGAGAGGGAGAGAAAGAGGGGGACAGTGAGCAAAAGTAGGCTTGCAATTGTGAGGATACAAATCAAAGTTTATTTTATTATTATTATTAATTATTGTGTAATTTATTTGTGTGAGAACTGTAAACTTACTTTTATTTACCCTTGAATACATAACACCCAAACTATTAATCACTCCACTTGTCTTTACTTATATATTGCATCTTTATTTTATCTGAAGGATAAAATAATACACATTATTATCTTTTTTATTTATTTTTAGCAATGTGTAAATAAATGCCAACAATCAATACTGTTGTTCATAAATGGGAATAGACTGAATTATGGTTACTCACCAGAAAAGAACAGCCACCTCCAAACATGAGTTTATGAAGCCCTGGAAAACACCAGTTGCAATGGGACTCTACAAGAATATATGAGAGACATTTCAAAAGATAAATCAGAAACATTTGTTGAGTAAAAGAATATGCATAAGTTATAATCATAGGCTTATTTAAAAATATTCTTATGATTTCATGACTTGTAATTCAACTGTTATCTGGAAAGAGGAAACAAAGATGCAATGAAAAACTAATGAAGTAGTTGGGTTTTCAGGTTTTTAGGTAATCACGGAACATACAAGAGAACCTATCCATGAAGCCATTTCAAGTTATAAGAGAAGAATTCCGATGAGAGACTTGGGAGTCATCGCTGACAAGGGGGATGTGTGAAATCATTAAAATAGACAAGGTCTCCAAATGAGAAGTAGGCAGCACCAAGGAGGAAGGGTTATGCTACTACTTCATATAATGCTCATAATGACAGTGTGGGCTTGTTAGTACATATTTCATTTTACAAATAAAAATAATTTCAGAAAATGTTAATGGCATTTCTAAGATAAAATAGCTAATTATAGTGGCATAATAAGAGTGCATTGAAAGAGACACACCCGCCTCATACTACTGGTGAGAATGTCAAAATCAATAAACTTTCTGTTGGAAATTCAGCAATATGTAGCAAGAATATTATAAATGTTGATATCTTTTAACACAATAACATTTGTGTTAATTTTCCCAAGACCTAAATACACACACACAAATGTATGCACATTAATATTCATTGCAACATTATTTATAAAAGTAAAAATTAAAAGCATTTTATACAGATTTCCAACAGTATAAGATAATATTTATGCATGTTATCGCACATCAACATAATAGAGTACCATGAATCCTTTATAGTAATGTTTTTAATGAATATGAGAACATGGAAACTCTTAAATATATACAAAAAGAGAAAGTATAAAAAGAAAAAACTATTTAAGCAAAGTGGCTTTTCATGAAAGGTAATAAGGTTTACATACTACTTGGTTTCTTTTTTTCCTTTTTATTGAATTTATTGAATAAAAATCTGTGATACATTCATACACAGTAGACTACTTGTTTTTAATTAAAAAATTACTTTATCTTATAGTTTATTTCCATATCTCACGGAAAACACATTAATATAGCTTAAATCAGTTTATTCAAGACATAAGTATCAATAAAAAATAACACAACTATCTAGCTACTATCATACTGTTAAAAACTGGACAGATTTATTATTTGATTATCCAGAAGCTCTTTTTTGACTATATGATGTCTTCAGTGTTTTAGAATTCACTAATTCATCAGTCTGTGAATAAGCCATCTAGAAAGGTCTGGATACAAAAACAAAGGGTCAGAGCAATAAAATCACTTGCCCCAAATTACACAGCAATTTAGCAGTAGATGTAGCTGGATCCAGAATTATCATTGCTCTTTGAATCCAACATTTTTTGGAAAACATTACTTTTAAAATAATATTTTTATTTTACATAAATAGTTTTTTTCAATATGAATGTAAACATTCAATGTAATATACTTAATTTTATAAGAAATGTTTCTAATAAGGTAACACAACTCTAAATTCTATTGGACTTACACAAAGAGGAGTTCTGTAGAGTTAAACCCACTTTACAGAATCTATGTTTTATAAATAAATCTGCAAAGGGTTACAACATAAACTTGCTTAAGCCTGTATGGGGGTAAGTTTCTCTCATTGCTAAGTCCTAGAAAATGCCTACTTACCATCTGTGTTGATTTTCTAGGGCTACCAAAATAGAAACTACAGAAAGGGTAGCTTACAGAACTGAAATTTATTTTCGCATAGTTTCGGAGGCTGGAGTCCCCGATCAAAGTGTCGGCAGGGTTGATTTTTGCTAACACTCTCTTCCTGGTTTGGGGATGACTGACTTACTATGTTCTCACATGATGTTTCCTATGTGCAGAGAGAAGAGAGAGAGAGAGAGAGAGAGAGAGAGAGAGAGAGAGAGAGAGAGAGAGAGATCTTCCCTATGTCTTCTTCTTATAAGAACAGTGGTCCTATCAAATTAAGTACACATTCTAACCTCATTTAACCTTAATTACCTCCTTTAAATCCTTATGAGGGTGTGTGCACATTTCAGTCGTCAGAAACACTTGATTGTAATCTCCCATCTACCGTGCAACATTTATTCATCCCTGTTGTTTGAATCATTAGAAAGAGGAGGATAACACTCCCGTTGGAAATAACTGGCTCGTTAGCACATACTGATGATTTAAGTATGGATGAGGCACATGGAAGAGTAAATGATGATTGCAATTGCTCAAATGCATGTTTTATATACATGAAAATGTCCTTGAATAGGAACACATGCCAAATTAGAAAGATGAAGAGTAACCTTGACTTTCGATATAGCATTTGGAGGTTATCTATGGCAAAAGAAAAACACTGTTTGGAATGTCAAAATATGCAGAGAACATCTAAGTTGATGCATTCTGACAATAAAATAAACTTACATTTCCTTTAACTATTCAACCACAGAGGTAACTAATCCTTCATTCAGTAGCTCATTATGCACTGTCATGAAATAGATAATACGATTTTCACAAACCTCTTTTGATTTCATGTCAGACAAATTCTCTCAAAGCCATTTAATAAATAAACAGACAGGAAAAGCAAACCAGAAAGCTCAAACAATTTGTATAACTGATTACTCTGAGACATCTATTACCCTTCCCTAAAACAGATGTACATTTCCACCCAACTGAGGACACAACCTAAACTGAAGTGTAGGTAAATTGTATAAGAAAAATATTTAAAATTAAAAATTGAGAATATATTAAATTACTCCTCATATTGTGAATCAACAAGCAATTCAATTAAATGAACTGAATCTGTCATCATTTATAATGATGTTGGCTCTCTACATCCTTATCTATATATATATTTTTAGTAGAAAAAGTTGTAATAATATATTATATAGTCCAATTATATAAGACTTCTGAGTCCTCAGTTCTACTTTATAATATTTGTCACTCCTCTTGCCTGCCATGCTCTTTTGCACACAGCTAATTTCTGGAGAGAAAACCCTTGACTTTTCTTCCATGAGGTTTTTTTGAAGCTCTAACTATTGTTGACTTGGCAGTGCTACTTTTCCTTTTCCTTAAGAAATTATTGTGCTCCTCTACTTCTGTAGCCATATACGCACCACCCTGAAGTCAAGACTTCTAACCAATTCATCTTCAGTTCTCTTCTGCCTAAAATTATCTCTAGGCCAAGGTAAACCTTTAAAAAGGTTCTTGAAATCACAACCATCCAAGTAAGATAATAAATAGGCTTTTTGTCAGGAGAATGGCATTTGTAGTTCAGCCTAGGCTGCTTACTGAAATTGTTGTTCTGAGCAAGGAACTTAAAGTCTCAAAGTTTTAGTTTGTCCATCTGAATAGGAGAAACATTACTGCTAACATATTGTGTTATTGTTTGTATTAAATGAGATTAGGAAGAGAAAAGGAAATAGAAAATCAGAGAAAGGGGAAAAAGAGAGAAAGAAAGAGTGAATGAGAATGAAGACAAGCTTAACATCATGCTGGCACCTAGGCTAACTTTCTATTACTGTTATTTCTATGAAAAGACAAGTTATATGACTTACTATCCACTTCCCATTTACTATTGTTTCAATGAAAAACAAGTGTTGGAGATATGTGACTTATTTAGTTAAGATGCTCATTATGTTTGTTTATATTCATGTTATCATAAACCTTGTGTTTCAGAAAGGCAAAAGATAAACCATAAATAAAACTAGGCTTTTAATTAATTTAATGCAATATAAAACCAAAATTTTTTTTCTGTGAAGACAGCTGCAAATAAATTGATGTAAATTGTGCAACCTTCCAAATATTTTATAAATGTATATATTTATATTTATATATCATGTCTGTTCCATCAGAATAGATCTCCCTCTATCATAATTATTTCATTAATTATCACAATTATAGTTAATCAATTGTATGATATTCTAATAGGTATTTTTTCCAATAAATTGTAAGTTCTATAATGGCAGAAACCATACCTGCCTTGTATATTAGAGTTCCCTTGGTACCTCTCAGAAGTACAGAGACATAGTTGTACAAAAAATGTTTTGAGAATGAGACAAAAAGAAAATATAAAACAAAATATTTGTCAATATTCTTTAGCATATTACAAAGTTTTCTCAGAAGTATTATTCTATTTGTCTTAGCATTTCTCACTATAAAGTGGAAATTTCTGTTAAGTCTTATATTAAAACAAAAAAGAATATTCACAAGGCAAAAAAATAATTTCTATATCAGTAAGAATACAAAAAGAAGTGTTTTTTTAAAGTTTGATAAAGGATAAGATAGAGAACAAACGTAAAGAACCAACTGATGAGCCAAAAATTCATTCTTACATAGTATGAGTAGGGTCACTATGAGTTGTGTTAATGAGTAGAATTAGAGATGATAGAAGCACATAGATGGTAGGCTAATTTAATTACAAGGAGAATGAATGATGTAGAAGCCATCTGAACCTAGCCACCAGGATAGTTAGAGGGTTGGCAAGCATTATAATGATGAGTGACAGCTATAGTAACAACAATGATTACAGTGGACTTGGAACCATGAGAGTTGTTCAAAGATAAAATGAGCTTTCTCGTGATAAAATAGCATTTATATCATTAAAGATATTCACATAGATTGATCATCTATTATACAAGAGCATTTTTGGAAGAACTAAAGCATCAGTTCCCTTTTTTGTCAGAAACTTCTTTAATACACCTTCATTATTGAAAAGATCAGGCCCCCACTCCAAACAGGAAGCTTTTATATAAAGGAGAGTATATATTTTTTCATATAAATGAAAAAAAATTATTTTTTTCAGTGATTTGAGGTGGGGAGAGGAAGAGAGAAATGCTTATTCTTTCACTTAATTGTTTCTCAGATGTGCCATGACCAGGGAATGAACCAATGACCCCAGTGGTTTGAGATGACACTCTATAAACTGAATCACCTGGTCATGACCTGAAAAAAACAAAAACTTCTTTCTCTGATTATTATTTCATATTTATTAAAGACAATGGAAGCACAACAGATTCCAGAGATTAAAAAAGTGAAGAGATTTTAATGCACATCTTAGTGATGACTGAAAAGATGTAACTGCATTTAGTAGTGACTTATTCTAAGTAATTACCTAGAAAGAACTGAACTTCACTATTTTTATTAAATTGTTAATTTTAAGATTTTAATTCATAAATACTAAAAATCAGTTTTAAATATTTTTTTTAAAAGTATTTTTATTACATTTATAGCTCCACATGCAAATATCAGTTACTGACCTATTACCTCAAGTATTATCGACAATGGAGTAAATTTTAAAACAGCAGTTACAAGGAACTTAAAAAAATAAATATCTGCCAAATGTTAAATTCTGATAGATTTATTTTATAAAGAAATGTATCCAGACAACTGTAAATAGTGTGCAATATAATGGGATCTAACAATATAAAAATCAATTAGTATGCTACCCAAAATGCATTATAACATTAATCTGCAGCTAGATAAAATTGAGTAATATCATTGGAAGAGAAATAAACACTTTGGAAGGTTTGCTCTTTTTCTTTTTGTTTTTCATTCAATCAAGGTTTAAGTAACTTTTTATTTTTTTTAAATTTTAGTAGTGACTAATCTATTGCAGAGGCTTAATTTCTCTTAGTTTTCTCAGAAGAACATTCAAGTTTGTTTCATGAGGCAGTTTAATTACTGCCTAGTCATTTTGAACTTGTGTGGGCTTGCTTTTACATTTTCAGAAAGGCAGATTGTGGAAAGATATTTACCAATCCTCTGATTTGGCAGGATGCAGAATGCAAGCTAGTTTTTCAGTGAATCTGTTCAGGTTTGTTTTAGAGTTTCTTAGAGTAAGTCCAAAGTAAGCCTTATTCTAGAGCACGGACATTTGGGCTTTCTGGTGTGCTGGCTGGATGCCTTGGTACTAATGAGGGCCCTCCATTCTGACTAGGTCAGAGTCCTAAGATCTTCAGAAACTATTTTGATTTTTCGTACATCCATGTTACAGTTAACTCTATAAAAACTGCTTTTTGGTAAAGCTCACATTGTTTAACACTAAGTGTATGCAGCCCAGTCCTTATTCAAGTTCTTGCTGAAAACCCCCAGAGTTCAATACTGATCTGTCTCTTCCTCTCCAGTGATGTGTTACAGAGATTTTATCAGCAGACCCATTCTCTGAGTTCTGCCTCTTTTCTTTATTTATTTTTTGTGACAGATACAGAGAGAGGAACAGATAAGGATAGGCAGACAGAAAAAGAGAGAGATGAAAAGCATCAGTTTTTCACTGCGGCACCTTAGTTGTTCATTGACTGCTTTTTCATACGAGCCTTGACCAGGGGGCTACAGCAACCTTGCTGAAGCCAGCAACCTTGGTCTCAACCAGCGGCCTTGGGCTTCAAGCCAGCGACTTTTAGGCTCAAGCCAGCGACCATGGGGTCATGTCTATGATCCTACACTCCAGCCCGCAACTTTGGGCTCAAGCTGGTGAGCCTTGCTCAAACCAGATGAGATTGTGCTCAAGCTGGCGACCTCGGGGTTTGGAACCTGGATTCTCTGTGTCCCAGTCCAACACTCTATCTACTGTGCCACCGCCTGGTCAGGCTGCCTCTTCTCTTTAACAGGACTTCTGTGAAATACTTTTCTGTGTCACAATAAAAAAAATAGCCACAGATCAAAGATCTGGGGTAAATACAATGCTCATAATGTAAGTTTTCTTTTTCGCCAATGCCTGAAAACAAGTCTCGTACGCTTTGTTCAATTTAACAGGTTTTTAAAGGATTTTCTTTTAAATGTTAATTAAATATGTGTGGTAACATTATTGATTAATAACACTGTATACATTTCAGGTGCATAAAATTTGCACACTTCGTTGTATAGTGACCATACAATTAAACAGTTTTTAATGGAAAAGTGACTAGTAGAGAACCAGTTGCATTTCACTGCAGGTAATTTTTAATACCATTTTGCAGGACCATTCTAAAGACTGAGTGAACTTATGAAGGCAAAGTGTATGCTCTACAGCTTCATCTTAACACATGTAGATAAATTTAGCACACCTCACAATTCAATCAGTGATATCAAACATCAGACAGACAGGACAATGAAAGTCAAGTGTGGTCTATGAATTTGCCCACTTAAAGTTCTTGGGAAATCAAAGGACTTACATCTCATATAAAAACCAATACCATTTTTGAAGCATTTTTGTAACTTTCCAAGGGAGAAAATTATTTTAAGTACTCAAGGACAAGCACCTATGACTATCTTTTAGGTTCATAAACTTTTTTTTTATAGTCTTAAAAGCACTTTATCCTCGCTTTAATGTATCCTTAATGCTACAACCACGAAAAGAAATCTGATGATAGATAAGCTCTAGGCTAAGAATTTGACACTATCATTTAATGCTTTGCTTGAATTGAAACACTCCTAACTATTCATATAATAAATCTTTGAACTACAGAATAGTTCAAGTTAAATCCTTATTCCATTTTCTCTATATTTTAAAGCATCACATGAATGCTTGGTAATATTTTTGCATATTTTCTTTGAGGTTTTAATAATTTAAAATTAATCATTATTTTCTATTTTATTGGAGGTATTTTAAATATTTGCTAGTATTAATAATTACACATGAATGCACAGAAGCAGAAAATGATGCATTGGATGCTTGAATGTGCTATGTATAGTATATATTAAAAGGGTGAACTACATGTAGTTAAACATATATACATATACACAGGCAGATAAAGATAAACAGAAAGTGGTAAAAGATAAAATTATGCATAATATGTTCATGTTATATATTTACATATAAACACACATATATACCACCATATATAATATAGATTAGGCATATAATAAATACTTATATGTATTATAATATAATTATAGCTTATGTGTGTTATATGTTCATTACTATGCACATTTTTTTCTGTAATTTACATCAAATTAGAAAGAAAACAAATCATAGATTTTGTATTTTCATATTAGGAGTGTTATATTTTTATATCCGCTCAATCTGAAGGTTAAAGTATTTCATTCACAAAAGAATGTATAATAAATGATGTCATTTCTACCTATTTACAGGAGAGATAAATGTGAGAAAAATGTAACTCAATGGTCTGAATGACTACAATACACATATGTGGATGATATTTTTTCATTTTATTAAATATTTGAATTTTTATTTAGTTAAAAGTGCTTACTAGCAACACCTTAAATGATAAGTGGTGATATTATTAAAATTTTAATCTATCAGAAGTTTGATACCCCCAACTTTTATTGGAAAAATATTTAATGGTAACTTTTTATAATATATGATTAATAGTAAAGTAAATGAGGAATTAATTAATGTTTTATTTTAAATAGATCATAAATGAAAGCATGTTTCACACCCAAGTTTTATATTTGAGTTCTTTAAATTAACAGTTAAGGGTGGTGATTGTTTCCAAGCTGTTAGAAATATTTCTGTGGGTTTCTTTCTTCACGGTTTCCAGATAGGATTACATTGTGTATCTTCTAATGATGAGAAATATGCCAACTGGGCAGAGATGGAATGTGTTCAATTAGCAGGTAGAGTCTATGAATCTTTTACCATCACAGTACATAACACTACAAATAAAGTGCTTAATGAACAATCAATTATAGGACTAAAATTCGTTTTCTTGAGGCTAAATATGGTAAAATTCTTTATATTTTCTTTTATATTATCATTAAATGTTTGATATGTCACCCGGTAAACTGATGGGTAAAGTTCACAGGTGTTGGGGCTTATATGTTTGTTGTATTATATAAATAAGAAACTTTCTATTGAATTACAGCATGAGTACAGGTAAGTACATGCATATCTTTATAAACTGTCAGAACAACTAAACATCCATGTAACCAGCACACAAATCAAGATATAGAACCTTAGTAGCATTCCAGGAGCGTTCTTCTTCTTTCTGATGTTTCACCCTGTAAAGCCAGTAGCCGGGGTCAGGATCAGAGCCACCTGACCCGTGCAGGTTCACTTTAGATTCGAACAGATGATAATGAAACAATGGAGCCAAGAACTGGTGAGCCATCAGCTTTAATTCTAGCTTGCACCCAGCGGGCAAGCAAATACACACACTGGGCTCCAAAACCCACACATTCAGTGCTCACAAAGCTACTGACTTATCCGAGTTTCCTAAAATCAAAGGTTTCTAGCTCACCAGACTTATTCACCTCTGTTCCCCATCTCCTCCAGCGCAAACTCTTCACAAACTGGTTTCTCCCTCAGCACTCTGCCATCTAGGCTGCTTCTCCTGGCCTCCACGTGGCCTTAATCTGCTCTCCTCTCGAATACCTCAGGAACCAAGAGAGAGCAAGCTCACGGCCTGCCCCACTTTATAGAGTAGAATCAAAACCTTAATCCAATCTACAGACAAGGAAGTCTCTGATACAAAGTCACCCATCTGAGGCATAATGGAATTCCTCAGGAGAGTGCACCACCCCACATCATCCAATCAGTCAAGGGTGTGGGGAAAAGCTCACTCTTAAAACAACCAAACCTTAGGCCATAACGACCTGGCCTGCTTACATTAGTCTTTCCCCCACACCCATCCCAAGCATAAGGGCAAATAATATCACCTGGGTGATGGGCTTCCATGTGGGCAGTGCCATCTTTAACAAAGTGAGCATAATATATTTTATCTGCCCAACACACTCCAATCAAGTGGAATCACTTTTCTGACTTCTGAAGCCATAGATTGATATTGCCTATTTGTGAGCTTAATAAGAAAAAACATACCTAGTTTTTGTCTGCCTTCTTCCCGTAATATTTTTGTGAGATTATTCAAGAAGATGCTTGTAGTTATAATTTACTTATCTGCATTGTTTTTTGTTTGTTCATTTGTCTTTAGGTGAGAGGAGGGGATACATTGAAGCAGACCCCCACATGCACCCCAACCAGAATCCACCGAGCAACTCCATATGGAGACAATATTTGAGTACCAAGCTATTTTTAGCACTTTAGGCTAATGCTCTCCTTTGGAGTTATCCTCAGGCCTGGGGCCACACACAAAGCAATTGAGCCACTGGCTATAGAAAGGGGAAAAAGTGAAAAAGTAAAGAGGGAACAGGGAAGAAGCAGAAGTTCACTTCTCCTGTGTGCTCTGACCAGGAACTGAACCTGGGATGTCCATACACTGGTCAACACTCTATCTACTGGGCCACCAGCCAGGGCCTTATCTGCATTGCTATATAGAATTTTGACTGTACAATTAAATAAAACTATACAACTGCATTTAATGCATTGTTAAACATTACATACTTAGCTCTCAGTTATCAGGTAGTATATATTTTGTTGTTAGACATATTCTGATAAAGAACCTCTAGTGAATATTTATATTGTTTTTCTGTTTGTTTGTTTCTTTTTGTGACAGAGACAGAGAGAGTCAGAGAGAGGGATAAATAAGGAAAGACATACAGGAAGGGAGAGAGATAAGAAGCATCAGTTCTTTGTTGCAGCACCTTAGTTGTTCATTGATTGCTTTCACATATGTGCTGTAGCGGGGAGGCTACAGCAGACCCAGTGATCCCTTGCTTGAGCCAGCGATATTGGACTCAAGCTGGTGAGCCTTCCTCAAACCAGGTGAGCCTGCGCTCAAGCTGGTGACCTTGGCATCTTGAACTTCAGTCCGACACTCTATTCATTGTGCCACCACCTGGTCATACTGTATGTATTTTTATGTATTTTTCCTAAGTATATTCTTAAGATTGAAATTGCTAATTCATAGCATAAGCATTTATTTGACTTTAGTATTTCCACAGAATTTTCCAAATTGATAATACAAATTCTCACTTTCAGGAATATGATCAAAGTTTAGTTGATCATAGGAATATGCTAGCTTGAACCTTTTAGTGTTCTTTTTTTCTTATTTTTCCTCATTCTCATCATTCTGGTAGATGTGCAGTGGTGTTACATTCTCTTTTTAGTATTTTTTTTAGCAATGAAGCACATTTTAATAACTTTTTATGTATTATATATTTATGTGTTTTATGCATTGATGTGTGGGTAGTGATCTTTACATTTTCTTTCTTCTTTTTATTCATTTGTAAGACTTTTTAAACTATTTTACTCAGTTCTTTATTGATTAAATGGATTTTCACCTTAGTATATTTTTCCTGTAAAAAATGTTAATAATTATTTTTAATTATTTTTATTTATTCATTTTAGAGAAGAGATTCAGGAAGAGAGAAGAAGGGAGGGGCAGGAAACATCAACTCCCGTATGTGCCTTTACCAGGCGAGCCCAGGGTTTTGAACCGGCGACCTCAGTGTTCCCGGTCAATGCTTGATCCACTGCACCACCGCAGGTCAGGCAGAATGTTTTTAATTTTAATATAGTTCAGTATATATATATTAGGTTAAAGTAGCAATTCTCAACCTTTTTCACCTCATGGCACTTATAAGTTAGTGAACTCTGGCACAGTAGTTGTGTGTTAAACAAGATTTTTCTATATGCAAATAATTGCTATATTTTTCTATTTTCTTCTAAATATATGATGGTTTCATTATTTCAGAATAATTTTCTATATCAAGGTCCTTAATCACTTCTGTACTGTCCCTTGTGAAATGTATATAAACGTATTCACAGATTCCAGGTATCAGGACGTAGATCTACTTGTAGGGTATTATTATGTCTACCACAATAAATGATTATACGTAAGTGTAAGTATAACTTATAAATATTAGTTATATATAATGTATAAGATACATGTATAAGGATATAAATAACAAAATATCATTTTCTAAATTATGTAAAAGACATTCGCTTGGGAAACAGGACAAGTGATAAAGCTACAATTCTCAGCTTTTATGGTAAAAGCCTATTGAAACTATTTTCCCTCTATGTACAATAAATTTTTTAAGCATTAAATGGGTCCCAAGAATCAATTTTTATTGTTGAAGTGCAGTCCAGTTAAAAATGTCATGAATTTTTATTCACTAAATAGTATACTATTGAGACATATAAAATAACATCTGGTACAAATATTAAGCAAACTTTTGTACCTTTATCAATTTTTAACAAAGTAAGTATCAACACATGCACAATACTTACAGGTCAAAATCTGCTTTTTAAGTAAAAACATTAAAATCTCTTTTAAAAATTGTTCAAATTATCATTAATTAAGTTAAAATAATAATTAAATTATATCTTAAACATTGAATATTAAAAAGACTTCTGGTGACCAAAATAAATATAATGGGTTAAATATTTTAATCTATATTTTCTCCAAAAAATAAAACAAACTAAAAACAAACAAAAAAAGGAATTTTACAAAATTTAAATTTATAGGTATAGCAAAAATAGGAAAAAATAAATCAAGTCACCAGAGATGTTAACACATATTCTTTGAATAACACAATTAAATAGAATTACAATAAATGTCTTATCAAAACATAAAAAATTATAACAAAATGCTTTATGCAAACAATGGCATTAACATTAAGAGTTGTTGTGCCACATTATTTTAGAAAGATGTAGGAAAGGAGGTATTTTTTGCATGAGAAGTCCAGTGTGAGGAGTGAAGCTGAAAGAGATTATTTGAACATGTAAACTCACAAATCCCTTCCTATCCAGTAAGGATAAAATCTACCTTCCACTTCTCCACCAGAAGAATGAATGTTTCTTCTAAGAAATTATACCAGAAACTACTGTACACCAAGACACAAAACAACAAGGGTAATGGCTAAGAAAAATTATATCAGAACCAGGGATTAAAGGTCAGCAAATATTTTTTGTAAAGAGCCAGAGATTTAATACTTTAGGTTTTGTAGTTTATACAGTTTATGTTGCAATAAGTTAACTGTGCAGTTGTAGCATGAAGGAAGTCATAGATAATATGAAAATGAATGGCTGTTACTATGTTTTAATAACACTTTATTTATGAAAGTCTACATTTGATACATATATAGTAATGACTGAATTTTGGATTAGATTAAACTCTATACATTTAAGTTTAAGATCACTAACAGTCTTTCCCAACTTGGTAACAAATGTACATTAATCATAGAGATACTAACTATAAAAGGGATAAGAATAGCTTATTCTGCTGCTTGGAAGACCCCAGACAAATCATTCCATCACCACCTGATCAATCTAATGTGAGGTTCTACTATAAAAACATACAAATGGAACCTCTAGTTATCTTTCTAGTATCTCATCCTTAAGTATTAATGAAAACAGTCATCAGATATTTAAGAATTCTCTAATACAAAAAATGAAAGAAAATAAGAGTATGGAATTTTGAAGTAAAAAGATAAAAAGTGAACAAAATTTTAAGCTATATTGTTGTTAAATATTATTAATGTGCTCTGAAATAGAAATTAAAAAATACATTCATGAAACAAAAATATAATACACATATGGTGCCATTCGTTTTTCACCCAACTAATATTTATTGATACCTAAATGGGCAAAACTCAGCTTAAGTGCTTGAGATACAAGTTAAATAAAAATAAACAAAAAATGTAAAAATTTCTGACTTTATGAAATTGCTATTTTAAAAACAGTGAAGAGAATATAACAATATTACAATAAATGTGACAATAGAATGCAGTAAGTGGTATGTAGAAAATATGGAACAGGATAAGTCACTTCAGCAGTTATTAGAGTTGGAGTCTTAAAAAACGTGGTCAGAGGTAGTATTTATTGATTAGGGGTGCTTTGAGCATTGGCTGAGTTAGCCATCAACCATTAGGGAGTTAACATTTTGTATATCTGAAGATTGAGTTAAGCAGAGGGAACAACAATACAAATTCTGTGTGTTCAGTATTTGAAGACTAGCAATCAGGTCAATGTGGCGTAAGGAGAGACTAGGAAGTGACAACAGAGAGAAATAAGCAGGTCAGTTAAGACAGAAGTCTATGAATCAGCAATTCTGACCATGGGGTCCACAGACCCTAGGAGGTACCTAAGACCCTTTCATAAGGGTCTGTGAGATTAAAAATATTGTCATAATAATATATTTTTCCCATTTTTTGAATTGACATTTACGCTGATGATACAGAGTGGTGGTAATGCTGCAGGTGTCTTAGCATAATAGAGTTCAGTGCCAATTAATGGTGACTTTATTTTTTCCCACAATGCAAGCATTAAGAAAAAATTCTGGTTTTACTTAAGGCCATCTGTGATGAAACTGTAAAAATTAATAACCTGATTAAATCTCAACCATTTTTAGACATCTTTTTAATATTATGTGTGACAAAATGGAAAATATACATAGAGCTATTTTGTTGTGTATAAACGTATAAGAGGAAAAATACTAACAAGATTTTTTAAGTCCTCAGTTGAACTAGCTGTTTTTATCATGAAATGACATTTAGGTAAAAGAGCAACTGACAGATTATGTTTATTCGGGCTTTGGGGAAGATAATTTTTGAAAAATAAGCCTGTAATTTCAATAAAAGCAACTGACAGTATTTGATATTAATGTAAAATTTTGGTTTAAAAAATTTGCATTTTTTAGAACTTGTATCAGCTACCAGGACCATGACTATTTCCTAATAATGAAAGACTTTTTTTGATATCAGTGGTAATATTAATGAATGCGATATTTTCATAATGTTTGATGTTATGTTTGAACATTCTGTAAGATATTCATAAATAAGTGAATCATTAGTTAACATTGCATGATGTTAAAATGTCCTTCATTTAAAATTTAAAAAGAAATTAATTAATTTTAATGTTACATAAGGATACATTTTTAGTCATTGTACCAGATCCACACCATAACTCACCTTTACATAACTACCACTTAACAAGATTTGGTGTAATATCAAAAACAAAAATTAACAAGTATCAAATGTTAAAATATTTATCCCTTTTCCACAGAGTGATATCTGTCTGGGCCATATTTTTTTTCATATATCTCAACCATACAAAATAGCACACCAGAGCAAAACAGAAGGAGATATGAGAACCTTGCCATCATTTATTTAACCAGACATTTAATGTAGTTTAAAAACTATTAAAAAGTGCCAATTTTTTCAATAGTTTTGCTTGAGAAAACAGTTATTTGTCATAATTTGGTATATATTGTATTACAAAGTTTGATATTAATACTTTAAATGAATTAATAAATATATTAAAAATATATCAGTATTTATCTAGGACACTAATTGTTATTGAAAGATTCAAGTCAAATACAAAAAAGTTCTTTGGGGTCCTCTAGAATTATTAATAGATATCCTAGACTAAATATTTTCTCTATCATCTTATAACCTATGTGATCTCTTTTATGCTTTGTTTATTTCTCCATTGACAGTCACTCAGTGCTAATCGATAATTGCTTTATATGAAAGAATTTCTTACCCATTAGCCAGTTCAGGAATTAGCAATATGTACTTTAATGGTTAATGTAACCTTTTTAACATAGGCCAAAAGACAGAACACTTGAGGAGAGAAAGTCTTCAAAACCATCCTGAAGACTCTATTTGAAATTCTCTAGACAATTGTTACTATAATTGGAACTTGTATCTCTTGTTAGCACATTCTCAGAGTCTTCCCTCATTGTTTTCAGAAGGATATTTTGCTAACTATGCAAGCTAAAGTTAGAGGCACTTGTTATAAATTTACAAGGTATCTGGCACTCCTCTTATGTTTGCCTTTAGCATGATATACCATGCTATTTTAAGAAACTGGCTTGTCTCTCAATTTGGCTATAACTTCAATAAAAGCAAAGAGTATGTCTGCCTTGTTCATCATCTACCTAGGGAACATGTATGTAACATGGTATAAGAGATTTCAACCTGTGGTTTTCTTTTTTAAATCCCTCAGGTCTCAATGATGTAGTAGCATTCATTTCCTCGAGATGAGAGAAGAAAAAAAGAAGCATCATTCAGCACTGATTTACAAACTTATAAATTTTAATTATTGTAAAACAATAATATGAAACACAATGTGCATTTAAATCTCAAGAGCTAGGCAATTAAGAGGAAAGAACATTTTGTTTTAAAAGAATTCTAAATATCAGGATTTCTTTATTATGAGCTAATCCTAAAAAACTCAAGAACTAGAGTTTATATCAATAAACTACCATATCAGAAATAATGCAGAAATTGAATAGAGCTCAAATCCAGGCATGAGGGTGGGTTGAAGTCAACCATTAGGTTTGAGATCTAAAACAGTATGAAACTTTGGGGCTACTGATTTTCTGGAATTCTCAAAGTTGATACATGAATGCAGAATATCCTGAAGCCAACACTGCTGAAGCAGCATAGAAATGGCAATGTGGCCTGTTTAGTCAATGAGAGTCTGAGATGGATTTCTTGCATTTCAAATTTCCCTCAGCTGGTATGACACATGGATAATATCCAAAAAATTTCAGGTTCTGAGTGTCTGAGAGAAATACACACGAAGCCAGCTGCCATGAAAATGATTTGAGGATTATTGAGTCCATGGCAGCAGCTACAAAACCATCAGGGCCAAGTTTGGGGCAGAGCCATCCAGACAGATAATTTTGCTATTTCCGAAAGAGTCACCATGCTTTGCCTGTGACATAAGATCAGAAAAAAAAGAAAAAAAAAACACTAACGAAAACCACTAACCAGGGATGTTCAAAATGAAGATAAAAGTCAATTTGCAACACCAAGAAGAAAAACTAGATACTCCAGAGGCTGATGAGGACAGAAGAAAGTGCTCAAACCACAAGCATCCCTCAAACCAGTTCATGAGAGCTGAGTGTGGGCATCTCTTTCCTGCTCCGATTCTGTGGTATCCAGTTGGAAACTTAAAATTGGCCATCATGAGAGCTTTAAAAACCATAAACTTGGAAACCTACAAGCTGAGATCTTTTCCTTACTCCCCACCAAAGAGGTGGTTTTTAAATATTTACCAGCACACCATAGATGATATGTAAGCCTACTGCATATTTAGATTACCCTGGGGAGAAATAGAGGAAGTACAAATGAGGCACCACCTTAAATTGAGAAGAATAGATTACCAACTCTGCAAAATATAGTTCCTAAGACCTAAATAAACTTTTATTATAAAGAAAAGTAAGAACCCAGGTGGTATTTTTCAGTTACCTTAGGCCAGTGGTTCTCAAAGTGTGTGCCAGGGCGCACTGGTGCACCCTAGAAGATTCCCAGGTGCATCCTATGTTATTCCAGAGAAATATGTGCCTGTTGGGGACCAAAAAACCAACAGAGTTTTTGGAGTTTAGTTTTTGGGGGACAGAGGTGGGTAATTGGCTGTAAGCTGACATTTACCCAACCCTCCACTTCACTACCTGATTAGGTTGCAAAAGGTTGTTAAACTGTGGTGCTGGATTGTTTACACTAACCCTCATGTTCCCTGGAAAGACTGGAGGCAAGTTTCTTCTATCTTTTGTTTGGTGGGTTTTTCTGCACTCAACACAATTAAGAAATAAAAGAGAGGAATTCGTCAGTGTATTGATGAAAAAATGAGAGTCTGCCTTTCAAATATATGCTCAAACATTGAAGAAATTGCTAGGACACATGAGGCTCATGTTTCTCATAAACACAAGAATGAAAAAACTTAACACATTCATGCCAGGACCTGCCGAATTTACTAAATCTTACTGAGAACATATGAATATATATAAAAAGATAACTTTTTTGTCATTTTTTATTTTTAACCCCTCTTTTTTACGAATTCTGAAAAGCATAATTCAAAAAATATAACATAAAAATGTATTTTAATGTCAGAATAAATTTAGTTTTGTTGTATTTATTTCATTTAATTACCAAATAGCATGCTTGGACTTTATTATTTTTTTTATATTTGACATAATTATTATAATATATTTCTCAGAATTTTGTATGTAAAGCGCCTACAATTATTTGTAGAATTTAAATATGCCCTGACTTCAGAAAGTTTGAAAACCACTGCCTTAGGTTATAAAATTGTGAAAACAATATCTATAGGTTAATATTTAAGATGACATTATGTTATTTATTCATTTAACTATAAGATTTGGGAAAAGATGATACTTATTGCTATGTAACCTATAGTTACTCGTGTCACTGTTTTTCCCTGCTAAAAAAGATTTCTGCATTAAAGATACTTCTGTTTTAAACATGTCACCTTAAGAATCCAGATGGTGAAATGCAGACTTTCTGATGGTTAATGAATGGCTCGTCGCTCATTGTACTGAAGTACTGTGCTTCCAAAGAGTTCAATATTTTCAATACGTTCTGCAAGATTTTAAAAATCCCATTTACAGATTGGTTCCAAATTGGCTTACATATTGGCATCAATTATTAGCTTGTCATAGTGGTTTCTAATGGAAAGGAATACCAAAGCCATTGAAAAAAAATATGGTATCTTAGATAGTTATTTTGCACTGGTATCAGCCATGTGTATATGTCAGAACAACTTGAATGAGTCTTAGAAACCTATGGAGAGGAAACTGCCTTAGTTTTGTATGAGCCAGAAACCTCAAAAATGCTCTCTGCCTATCAACTCACCTGTCAGATCATACTAACCATCACTTCTCTGAAAGCCCTTTTTTGGTTTTACCCTGTTAAGTATTATTTTAAATTATATTTTCAAAAGACAGAAATATTTTCCAGCAACCATTTATTTTATTCCCAACTTTGCATTTCTTTTCTGTGACGAATTAATACTCAATTCCCTTTCTCCAGATTGGAGGTCCAGTGAGAGCAAAATCTTTCTTTTCCTTACCTACTGTTTTGAGTCACTAAGACCCTAAGTGGCTTATAGTGAATGCCATATGCTTGTGGCATAAATATGGAAATAACGATCTGTAAAAGGTATTGCAAAAGCATTTACATTTTATATAATTCAAAAGAAATTATACAATTTAACAAGAAGATGCAAATATTTAATTGGAAAATTTATTTCAACAGCTTGGTAATTAGAAAAACAATGGAAATAAGAATCCTTAAATCTTTTTTTCCTCTTTCAATTAATTTTAATGGGGTCACATTAATCAATCAGGGTACACAGGTTCAGAGAAAACATCTCCAGGTTATTTTGACATTTGATTATGTTGCATACCCATCACCCAAAGTCATATAGTCTTCCATCACCTATCTGGTTTTCTTTGTGCCCCTCTTCTTCCTCCACCCCCTCCCTTCCCTTCTCCACCCCCGGTAACCACCACATTCTTGTCCATTTCCCTGAGTCTCATTTTTTTGTTCCACCTATGTATGGAATTATATAGTTCTTAGTTTTTTCTGATTTACTTATTTTGCTCAGTATAATGTTATCAAGGTCCATCCATGTTGCTGTAAATGATCCGATGTCATCATTTCTTATGGCTGAGTAGTATTCTATAGTGTATATGTACCACATCTTCTTTATCCAGTCATATTCAAGAGCTTTTTGGTTGTTTTCATGTCTTGGCCACTGTGAACAATGCTGCTATGAACATGGGCTGCATGTGTCTTTACGTACCAGTGATTCTGAGTTATGGGGGAGTATTCCCAGTAGACAGATTGCTGGGTCATATGATAGTTCTATTTTTAATTTTTTGAAGAGCCATCATACTTTCTTCCATAGTGGTTGTGCTACTTTGCATTCCCACTAACAGTGGATGAGGGTTCCTTTCTCTCCACAGCCTCTCCAACACTTGTTATTACCTGTCTTGTTGATAATAGCTATTCAAACAGATGTGAAGTGATATCTCATTGTAGTTTTGATTTGCATTTCTCTAATAGCTAATGAAGATGAGCATCTTTTCATATATCTGTTGGCCATTTGTATTTCTTCCTGGGAGAAGTGTCTGTTCATATCCTATTCCCATTTTTTATTGGAATGTTTGCTTGTTTGTTGTTGAGTTTTATGAGTTCTTTGTATATTTTGATATTAGGCCCTTATCTGTACTGTTGTTTGAAAATATCATCTCCCATTAAGTTGGCTGTCTGTTTTCTTGTCAGTTTCTCCTGCTGTGCAAAAGCTTCTTAGTCTGATGTAGTCCCATTCATTTTTTTAAAAAATATTTTAAATTAATTTATTTATTTATTCATTTTAGAGAGGAGAGATAGAGAGAGAGAGAGAGAGAGAGAGAGAGGGAGAGAGAGAGAGAAAGGGGGGAGGAGCAGGAAGCATCAACTCCCATATGTGCCTTGACCAGACAAGTGCAGGGTTTTGAACTGGTGACCTCAGCATTCCAGGTCGACACATTATCCACTGCGCCACCACATGTCATGCCCATTCATTTATCTTTGCCTTCACTTCTCTTGCCTTTGGAGTCAAATTCATAAAGTGCTCTCTGTAACCAAGGTCCATGAGTTTAGTACCTATGTTTTCTTCTATGTAATTTATTGTTTTAGGTCTTATATTTAGGTATTTGATCCATTTTGAATTATCTTTACAACAAGGGGAAAAACGGTAGTTGATTTTCATTCTTTGGTACGTGGCTTTCCAGTTTTCCCAGCACCATCTGTTGAAGAGGCTTTCTTTTCTCCATTGTATGTTGTTGGCCCCTTTATCAAAAATTATTTGACCATATGCATGTCGTTTTATTTCTAGGCTTTCTAGTCTGTTTCATTGGTCTGAGTGTCTATTTATCTGCCAATACCATGCTGTTTTAATTATCGGGGCTCTATAATATAATCTGAAGTCAGGTATTGTAATGCCCCCAGCTTCATTCTTTTTCCTTAGGATTGCTCTGGGTATTCAGGGTTTTTTATAGTTCCATATAAACCTGGTAATATTTTGTTCCATTTTTTAAAAAAGTGATATTAAAATTTTGATGGGAAATGCATTAAATTTGTATATCACCTTGGGTAATATAGTCATTTTGACTATATTTATTCTTCCTATCAAAGAACAAGAAATATTTTTTTATTTCATTATATCTTTTGCTATTTCCCTCAACAATTCTTGGTAGTTTTCTTATATAGGTCCTTTACATTCTTTATGTTTATTTCTAGGTATTTTTGTTGTTGTTGTTGCAACCATAAAGGGGATTGTATTTTTGAGCTCATTTTCTGATGTTTCATTTTTGGCATATAGGAAGGCAATGAACTTTTGTATATTAATTTTGTATCCTGCAACTTTATTGTATTGGTTTATTGTTTCTAGTAGTCTTTTTGTGGACTTTTTGGGGGTTTTGATGAGTAGGATCATATCATCTGCAAAAAGTAAAACCTTTCTTCTTCTTCCTCAATATGAATGCCTTTATTTCTTTCTCTTGTCTGATTGCTCTGACTAAAACTTCCAGCACTACGTTGAATAAGAGTGGAGAGAGTGTACAACCTTGTCTTGTTCCTAATTTTAGGGGAAAAGTCCTCAGTTTTATGCCATTTAATATTATGTTGGCTGATGGTTTATCATAGATGACCTTTATTATGTTGAGATATTTCCATTCTATACTCATTTTGTTAAGTGTTTTAAACATAAAGTGATGTTGTATTTTTATCGAATGCCTTTTCTGCATCTATTGATAACATCATATGGTTTTTGTTCTTTGTTTTGTTGATATGGTGTATTACGTTACTGTTTTATGTATGTTGAACCATCTTTCTGATTCTGGGATGAATCCCACTTGATCATGATGAATTTTTTTTAATGTGTTGTTGTATTCAATTTGTTAGTATTTTGTTTAGTATTTTAGCATCTGTATTCATTAGAGATATTGGTCTGTAGTTATTTTTATTTTTTATGTGTGTGTGTGTGTGTGTGTGTGTGTGTGTGTCTGTGTTGTCCTTGCCAGGTTTTGGTATGAGGGTTATGTTGGCCTCATAAAATGTGTTTGGTAGTATTGCTTTTTCTTCAATTTTTTGGAAGACTTTGAGTAGAATTAGGAACCAAGTCTTCTTTGAATGTTTAATAGGATTCACTAGTATAGCCATCTGGCCCTGAACTTTTATTTTTGTGGAGTTTTTTAATAGTTATTTCTATTTCCTCCCTGCTTATAGGTCTGTTTAGGCTTCTGCTTCTTCATGACTCAGTCTAGGAAGGTTGTATTGTTCTAGGAATTTATCCATTTCTTCTATATTGTTAAATTTGGTGGAATATTGTTTTTCATTGTATATCTTCAATATATGTGGTGATTTCTGCTCTTTCATTTTGAATTTTGTTTATATGAGTTCATTCTTTTATGCCCTTGGTGAGTCTTGCCAAGGGTTTGTTGATTTTTTCAAAGAACCAGCTTCTTGTTTTATTGATTTTTTGTATAGTTTTTCTGTTCTCTATTTCAATTATTTCTGCTCTGATTTTTATTATTTCTTTTCTTCTGCTGGTTTTGGGTTGTCTTTGTTCTTTTTCTAGTTTCTTAATATGTGAAGTTAAGTGGTTTATTTGGGCTTTCTCTTGTCTGTTCATATAGGCCTATAGTGATATGAACTTCCCTCTCATTACTGCTTTTGCTGCATCCTAGAGATTCTGATTTGTTGTATTGTTATTTTCCTTTGCCTGTATGTATCTTTTGATTTCTGTGCTTATTTCTTCTTTGACCCACTCATTTTTTAAAACTATGTAGTCTAGTTTCCACATTTGTGTGGGTTTCTTTACCTCTTTTTTTCCAGTTGAATTCTAGTTTCAAGGCTTTATGATTAGAAAATATACTTGGTATAATTTCAATCTTTCTGAATTTGTTGATGTTATTTTTGTGGTCCTAAATATAGTCAATTCTTAAGAATGTTTTATGTACACTAGAGAAAAATGTATGCTCTGGCACTTTGGGATAAAATATCCTGTAGGTGTCTATCATATCCAATTGTTATAGTGTTTTATTTAAGGCCAATATTTCTTTATTGATTTTTTGTTTGGATGAACGATCTAGAGCCATCAGTGGTATATTTAGTTCTCCAAGTATGATGGTATTTTTGTCAGTTTTTGTTTTAAGTCAGTCAGTAGCTGTCTTATATATTTTGGTGTTCCTTGGTTTGGTGCATATATATTAAGAAGTGTTACGTCTTCTTGATTCAATGTCCCCTTTATCATTATGAAATGACCGTTTTTTTTTCTCTGATTATCTTTGCTGTCTTGTAGTCAGCATTGTTAGATATGAGTATTGCTATACCTTTTCTTTTTTTCTTTCTTTTTTTTTTTTTTTTTGGATGTTATTTGCTTGGAGTATTGTTTTCCAACCTTTCACTTTGAATTTGTTTTTATCATTGTTCCTTAGATGTGTTTCTTGTAGGCAGCATACAGTTGAATTTTCTTTTTTAATCCATTCTGCTACTCTGTCTTTTTGTTGGTGAATTCAATTCATTTTAGTTCAGTGTAATTATTGACAGTTGAGGGTTTCCTATTTGAATTTTATATATTGCTTTTTGATAATTTTGTATCTTCTTTGGTTCTTCTCTTTTTTTTTTCTATCATTTGTTTTCATTATTTTTTTTGGTTGTAATTTATACTTCTTTTCTCTGTTACTTCCTTTTTAAGCCATGTACTCCTGTGTAGGTTTTTTCATGTGTGGTTACCATTAAGTAATGTAAAGCATATATATCATGTTCATTGTAGTACATTATCTCATGAGTGCTTCTGCACTCCATCCTCCTTTGCTACTGATAATCTTTGTCCTCTCCCATTTTTTGTTTCTTTGTCACAGATTAATCTTGATTTTATTGTAATCTTGATGGAGCTTTTACTTGTTTAGTTTTTTTTCTCTCTCTCTCTCTTTGTGTCTGGTCAGAAAACCCCCTTTAGTATTTCCTGAAGTGAAAGTCTTCTGGTGATAAATTCCTTCATCTTTTCTGTATCTGTGAATGTTTTTATTTCTCCTTTGTATTTAAAGGATAGATTTGATGGGTATAGTATTCTTGGTTGGAAGTTTCTCTTTTTCAGAACTTCAAATATTGGGGTCCACTCTCTTCTAGCTTGTAGAGTTTCTGATGAGAAATCTGTTGATAATCCAATGGGCCTTCCTTCATATGTTGTATTCTTTTCCTTGGCTGCCATGAGATTTTCTGTCATTGGTTTGTGCCAATTTCATTATAATGTCCTTGGAGTTGGTTTGACAGGGTTAAGATAACTCGGTGCTCTGTTTGCTTCTTGAATTTGAGGCTTTAGTTCTTTCCACAGGCTTGGGAAGTTCTCGTCTATTATTTGTTTGAATATGTTCTTCATTCCATTTTCTCTCTTTTCTCCTTCTGATATACCCATTTCTTATGTTACTCTCTCTGATGGCGTCAAACAATTCCTGTAGGGCTATCTCAGTTTTTTTAATTCATTACTCTTTCTTCTCTCTGTAGTACCTCTAGTTGCCTGTCTTCTATGTCACTAATTCTCTCCTCTATCGAGCCTGTTCTATTGGCTAAGCTTGTTAGCTCATTTTTCAGTTCATGAATTGAGTTTTTCATCTCTCTTTGATTTATTTTCATAGTTTCAAGTTCCTTGGTGAAGTATTTCTGTTGATTGAATTGTTTTTTAAGCTCCCTAAATTGTCTATCTGTGCTTTCCTGGATATCCCTGAATATTTTTAGGATTTCAATGTTAAATTCGCAGTCATTTAACTTCAAGGTTTTTAAGCTATTGATTTTTTTTCTATAGATTTTTCTTTATTGATCTGAGCTACATCTCTGTCTTTTGTATCCATGATATTCTATTTCCTTTCTTTAATGGCATTTGAGAGTGGTATTGTTAATAACACTAATAAGAGTTGATAAAAACAATTTTTTTGAGAAAATGCAGTGAAAATCTGAAAATTCTATTGTGCTAAGTGGAACAAAAATACGTAGAATGGAGGGCCTGGGTTGGTGGTGAGTAACAGGCAAAAAATGAGGCAGGAACCCATAAAATGCCACAAGGAAAAAAGTTGGATCAAGAATAAAATATTTTGTTTGTAAATGTTGGTCAAATGAGAGAAATTGTGTAAGAGAAAATATATCAAATAATAGAAAAAAGAAAAAATACAGTGAAAAATGAAAATTCTATTGTATTAAGTGGCACAAAAATTATAGTACAGAGAGATGGAGTTGGGGAAATGCTAAAGAGATAAAAAGTGAAGTAAAAACATACAAAATGCCACAAAAAAATTGAATCTAGAGTAAAATAATTTATTTGTTGGTGAGATTCAAGTGAGAGAAAAAGTGAAATAGAAAAGAAAAAACAAAAAGAGAAAGAGAAAAAAAATTAAGTTAAGTTTTTCGGAATGTAACACTTATTGAAAAAGAAAAGAATGGAAAATGTAACACCTATGAGTAATAACATTCAAAATAGAAAGAAAAGAATAAAAAGGAAAGAGTATAAAATGACCAAGGTGGAAGATAAAAAAAGATAATACATACAAGAAAATAAAAAATTGAAAAAATTATAAAGACTGTGAATTTTCCTTGATTTTGAGAAGCTATTTTCTTACTTTTTTTTCTTCTCTCTCTTTTTGGCTTGTGGCTCTGTACCCAAGATTCTTCCCCTGTGGCACTCTTAAGCAGAGATTTGCTGTTGTGTTGCTATGGTGATGACATAAACTAAGTCTCAGTTTTATTGGTAGATGGGGCTTGGTAGTGTTTGCAGGTTCTTGACAATGGGAGAGTTTGTTTTCACGGAGCCTCTCCCCAAATCTCTTCTTCCTGAACCAGAAGCCTGTGGACCCAGCTGTGAAGTTGCCCCAGCCAATGCCTAAAGAGCAAGGGGCTCTAAGAGCTGCCAAATACCCCCTCTATCCCCACTCAATGCAGAGTTCTGGGTAAAGCTTAGTCAGCCAGAGCCGCCAGCATATTCAGGCAGGGCTGGGAGCCAATTGCTTTTCAGGTATCTATCTATGAGCCTCTGGGCATATCTAGTATGCCTCAGCACTCCGCAGGTTTGCTCTCCAGAGGCTGTCTGCAAGCTACCTATGCGCCCTTCCCCCCACCACTTCTGCAGTTCTCTTTCCCAAGAGTGTGCTTTGTTAGCCTGTATGGCTGGTGGAGGTGCCGCACCCAGACAGGTCCAGTTGTAGGGAAGCCAGCTTTCGTGTACTTCCCATGCGCTGTCATGTGGGAAGCCGGGATTATTAGATTATTCAGAAACTCTGTTCACAGCCCACATAGAGGGTCACTATTGACAGTCTCCAACCCAGTCTTCCCATTCGGGAATGCGGTCACCCACCCCCAAAGCGCCAGGTGGGTCCACTTGCAAACTACCTGCGCTCGCTGACCAGGATACCGGGAGTAAACAAAGCAACTGGTCGCTCACCTCTGCCGGAGTCTGCCACTGGCATTAGCTCCGTGGTGGCTGAGCCATGAACACACTCTCTCCTCAGCTTGTACATCACATCTCTGCCCTAACCCAGCTTTTTCTGTGCCCCCAGTCCTCACTTTTTCTCAGTTCCAAGTGAAAGCAGTTCTTGCTCAGATCAGTGAGGAAAGAGGAATACTGCGTCCTCCATCTTATTTCCTTCAGAGTGGATTATATATTAAGCCACCTTTTCACCCAATTGTACCTTTGTTTGATATATGTGCATTTTAGATGCTCCTGAGATTTTCTGTCTCTAGTTGTTGATTTTGTTGAAATTTCAGGGAGAAGTACTAGGAGCAATCCTCATGGTGCCATTTCTCTGATGTCACTGCAGAAATTTTTTAAGTTAGCATCACAATTATTCAAAAAAGTTAAAATTAAATTAGCCTTTCAAAAATGAAAGTTAAAAGTTTTAATAATACTAAGTGCTATGCAATTTTGATAAGCAAGTATTCAAATTCTCAAATGGAAGAAATAGAACTTTAATGTACATTTTTTAGTAGGTAATTGGTAGAAATCAGTAAAAAAAGTATATCTTACCCAATATTACCAATTTGTTGAGAATCATCCAGGAAATATATACAAATAGGTATAAAAAAGAACACTTATTAAAACATACTTATAATATTAGAAATAATTTAAATATTCAATAATGTGGGATTAAATATGTGAGGTTAGTATAGTTTATAGTTATTAAAAAGCACTAGCTACCATTAAAATGATATAGTACATTTCAATTGATTGACTTAGCTATTTGATGATAATATATTTTACTGAAATTGAGCAATGAAATCCTCGAATGTGTTATATATGACATTTCAGAAAGATGTGCACTAAAGTTCTTATACTGCTTATCTTTGATGTCATGAGTCTTCGGGTAATATCAATATTTCTTTGTTTGAGCCTCTATATTTTATATTGTTTTCTACTTTGATAATGCATTACTTGAATAATTATTAAGAAGAGAAGCTTAAAAGAAATAGTGGTAAAACATGAAAAGTCTTTGTAGTTCATTGAAATTGACTTATAAATAAATGTTTCAAAAAAGAAGATTTAGATTTGAATAAAGAAAACAGGGATTTGAGACAGAATTTTATGGAAAGGAACTTAATACCTGCATCTGCATCAAGGCTTTTATGTTAAAATTCCACTTACTGATGCAACAGAAATACTATCTTAGTGTATTCTTAGGAAAGAGACATGGTTAGTTGGTCAAATGTTAAGTTCTAAGTTTAAAGTACTTATGTTGTTTTTTACTTTAAATAATGAACAAAAAAATGGTTGGTGATTTCCCCCAGGTAGTAAGCAGCGGTAGATGATTTTTGCTTTGTAGCTGTCTGTCTTTTCCCTGTTTTAACTGAAAGGGCAAAAACATATGCAGTTCACATAAATGGAGAGCACCTACTGTGGAAAACATCACTTTTGACTTAGAAAGGAACAGTAAAGCCACTGTCAGTTCCCAGTGAAATGATGATTTAAAAAGCAAATATGTATTACTTATATATCCAAGTTATAGAAGTTACAAGTTAGAAAAGTTTAAGTTTTTCTCTTGTTTTATTGTTTTTTTGTTTTGTTCTTTTTTGAGGCAGTGGTTATATGTGACCAGTCAAATTTGTTCTGTTAGAGTTAAGTCATTTCCTTGACTTTACTTCTTGATAGCTATCAAATGAAACACATACACTGAAATTCTTTCTTCATTAAGTCAGCTACCAGAGAACTTTTATGAAAGAATGGTAAAGCAGTTTTTTTAAATTTTTTTATAGATAAGAGATATAGAGAGACATCAACTCATTGTTCCACTTAGTTGTGCACTCATTAATTGCTTCGTGTATGTGCCCTGAATGGGGATAGGACCGTGAACTTGATGAGTTAGGATAACATTTATCCACTGATTCACCTTCCCAGGACTTAATTCTCTTAAGAGCAAACTTCTAGGATTTCATTAGCACAATCTTAGATGGAATTGGGCTACTTCTTTAAATATACAATTCTTGTCTGCCTTTAACATTTCAGGAGGTACTTATTTAGCTTGTATCTGTCTTCATGGTTGTTTATCAAGTCTTCTTAATTCCAAAAAGTTTATTCTTCTTTTTAATTCACTTTGTACAGCAATTAAGAAAAAAATAGCAATAAATTTGCAAAAAAACATTGATTTTAATCCTACAAATACATCTAAAGTGAGGTTTCCCAACTTAGAACCACTGGTATTCTGGACTGTTAATATTTTTTAAGGGATTGTTCTGTATACTGTAGGACATTTTGCAACACTCCTGGCTACTGTAATCATGCCACTATATTTTGTTGTTGTTGTTTATTAGACTACAGTAGTACCCTTTCCTTCTCATGACAACAAAATTGTCTCTAAACCAGTGGTTCTTAACCTTTTTTGAGGTACCGAACCCACCAGTTTCATATGCGCATTCACAGAACCCTTCTTTAGTTTGATAAATAAAATATGATTTTTTTCCAAATTCAAGATATAGGTATATGTTTTTTTACTGGTGCACAAAATGAGCCGTGCATGAACATCACCTTGCTCAAAGAACAAAACCAACAAAGTGCATGAACTCACAACAAATTACGGTATTATTTTATTCTGGCCTCCATGGCAGAGACTTCTCTAAACCCCTGAGACTGACTCATCGAACCCCGAGGGTTCAATAGAACCCTGGTTAAGAACCACTGCTCTAAATATTGCTTAACGTCCCCTTATAGGCAAAGTACCCTCTGGTGTAAATCACTGATCTAAAAAAGTTCCAGATAATTCAATCCACAATAATTAGTATTCTGTGCACTTAAAAAAATATTTTTTCATGTCACTCACAACTAAATTTAATTGTGCCATAAGTAAAGCAAATTATTTTGTTTGAATACATGAGTTCATAATCAGGAATCAACCTATTAAACTTTTGTGTAGATACCAGAGATAAAGTGTTGTTTTTTATGACTAAAGACATGGTTAAAAGCACAGAAAGAAATCTTGTTGTGTCAGTTTTTAGCTAGTCAGTCACTCCATCACAAACCTTATTGTTTGTCCTTACATGTGCTATTTTTCTATGACACAAAGCCTGCCTTGGGCATATGTGTACGGGGAGAGGCTGCCCTCAGGGCAAGAATGTGCCAACAAGAAACCTTATGTGCACTGAATTCACCAATGCGTTTTAGTTTGCTCTCAACACAAATAAAAAATACAAATTTCAGTTAACATATCAAGAAATCTTCCAAAATTTAGAATAAAAATATTAAACATCTAACAGCTATTAAAGGCATATGAAGAATTACATTGTGCTGACATAGAAAGAACTTGGATTTCAGAGCAAGAAATATTTGGATTAATTCTCTGAGCATTTGCTAGTTGTGTGATATCAAGACACATTTTTCTTTGCTTAATTTTTACACTTTCAACTTTTTTTTTTATTAGTAAAATAGGTATGATAATAGTTTACAGGATTATAGTGAGAACTAAATTTAAAAAGTAAAATTAGGCCTGACCTGTGGTGGCGTAGTGGATAAAGCGTCGACCTGGGAACACTGAGGTCGCCAGTTCAAAACCCTGCACTGGTCTGGTCAAGGCACATATGGGAGTTGATGCTTCCAGCTCCTCCCCCCTTTCTCTCTCTTTCTCTCTCTCTCTCTCACACTCTGTATCTCCTCTCTAAAATGAATAAAATAAAAAAAAAATTTAAAAAAAAGTAAAATTATACAGCATAATGTATGTTCTATAAATATTTACCAAGTAATGGAATAAATACATGATGAATGTGATTCTCAAGAATGCAGAAATGTGTAAAATTCAATATATCTTAGTTTATTTCTGGACTTATGTTCAGAAAAGATTGTTTCAGAGGAAAAAATATTTAATGTTTTTTTTTTCTCTTTGGTTTAAGATGTTGGTAAAAACAGAATTACAGTGCAGCCTGTATTTTATGTGCCAGAGAACTTCAAACATCACTTAGAAGAAAGTCACCTATATTTATATCCTATTCAAAATAGTAAAGCAATTCCAAGTTGGCTAATATAAAAATAAAACATTCAGTATGCTTTGGTCAGTTGCCTCCTAAACACTTCACTAGATTTAAATTCTGTGCATGTAACACCCTCAAACTACCAATTGTGTTTATATAAAAACTTAAGTTTCCCACTTACTTTATTTTGCAGCATGCATTTTAAGCTCTTTAGTAGATAGTTGGGAACAGTTTGAAATGTCCTGAATAAAAAATCTTCTATTGGTAGCAAGGGAGAGTAAGTTTGCCTTTCTCTAACATAATCCTATAAAAGAAACAACTTATTTGATATACACTCAACCACAAGAATACAAAACTCAAGTGGTCTTAACAACTCGTGAATCAAAAATTCATAAAGTGCCTTCTAAGTCACACTAGTATAAGTAAAGTTACAAATAGAAAAAGCACAGAGCACAGCTTCCAAGTGCTACCAGTCAGTGTAAGGGAGAGAGGAACAAACAAGTCACTGAAATATGGTATGATAAATCTGTGACATGGATCAACAAAGAATTCTGCGGATGGCCAGAAAAAAATGACTTTAGGTATGCTATCTTAAGAAAAAATTGTGTTTCCTGGGTATGAAATATATCAACCCAATAGCATAAAAAATTTTAAAGCATTTGAGATGAAAACAACATCAACAGAGTTCTTACATTTGTCTGCACTTTAAAAACATTTGGAGATCTTTATTCAACTTTTTATTCAACAAATAGTTATTTATATATTTATTTAAATTTTATATTTTACTTACAGTTTTCATTCACTTTTTTTTTTTTTTACTAGTCTAAGGTGTATACAGCACAGCAGATAGACATTCATATAGGTTACAAAGTGTTAGTGTTCCCTCTGATAATGCAGGTGCTCACTTAGTACCTTAGATAGTTATTACAGTATCGTTAACTATATTCCCGATGCTGTGCCTTACATCCGCCTATTCTGTAACTACCAATTAGTACTTCTTAATCCCATCACCGTTTTTTACCCCATCCCCTAACACGGGTCTCCCCTGGCTTCCATCGTTCTGTTCTCTGTACCTATAAGTCTCATCCAGGTCCAAAGTCCATATTCATTAAATAAGAGTTTCTGGGCCTGGAACCTAGGAAGCAGGAGTTTAAAGATCCTTGGATGTTCTCAATGGGCAGCGAAGTTTGAGAAACACTGATCTGAAAAAGTAGAGGGTATCCGTGTGGCCTAGTGAAATGAGGTATGTATTAAACTGGCCCCCAAATTTGGTTGTTAGTTTTATGCCTGAGACAACAGTCAAGTGAAGAATAGACTTTTGTTGTTGTTTTACAAAATCAAATGTAAGTGGCTGTAAAAAAAGTACAAGATATTTTTACACTAACATAACAGTATAATATTTTATTTGTAATTGCAGCTAAACATAATTGACTCTATCGCAATCCATTGCTTTTGTTATCTCAGATGACTGGAGCGATGGTGTGGTAGTAGACCTGTTGTATAGTCCAGATGAATGAGAACCTTCTGCTAGATTTTGGCTGAGTTTGTGAGGTTTTTTTTTCCGCAGTAGGGTTCCAATAGTCTTAAATAAATCGGAGGTTTCAATTCTCTGGTGACCATGTCTTTTTCCTTTTGACAAGAGATTGAAAGTGAAGAAATCAGACGGGAAAACTGAAGAAGAGAGAGATTTTTGCTTTTAGTAAGCACCTGGAGAATTTATTCTGAAGAATTTACCAGTAATACACAAAATGAAAAACAGGACCTTTTTATTCCTCCCCCTTCCCCGTTTTTTTTTTTGTTTTTTTTTTTTGCCTAAGGCCCAGTTGGAAAAAATTTCTTACTAGTGTTATTGAAAGCATCCAGTAACACAGATATGGAGATCTTATTTTAAAAGTTTGAAAGCATAATACCTCTATTGTTACTTTCTCTAATTGATTAGGTTGTGGAGTTGAATAAATTCAATGAAAATAATCTGAGTGAGGGGAGATTGCAGTGAAGAAAGAACCAGAGATAATTATATCCAGGCATTTTAATTTTTTATGCTATTACTGTATGTCACAGAAAATTGAATACATAGGAAATGTAAAGTATTAGTTATTTTATTGATGCTATTTTTTATTGGCAGAGAATTATTTGTTTTTGGAGGGGGTAAGGAAATGAGAATAAAATCACTGATAATTACTGACAATCCAGTGTTCCACAGGAGATACTTAGGAACGGTAAAGAAGATAAGAAAACTCACTGAGCTAGTACAAGGGCAAAAATACAAAGCAATGCAGTTTCATATCTCAGGAAAAAGAGAAACTCTACACCTACAGGCTGTATTTTTATCTCATTTTGACCAATAACAAGGTGTTTTCACATCATTTTGTAGGCTTACTTGACGGAATAAAGCTTTTCTGCATACCAAATTAAAAAAGGTTTACTAGTTGTCAATAATTTTCTCCAAATTAAATGAGGTTGTTCACAATTGTCCAGGTAGAGGTATGACAATCTGTATTTCTGATAAAGAGTGTCATGGTGGCTTTCAATATTTTTCCTGTTTTTCTACTGAACTTGAATTACAAAGGGCATTGAACCTTACTAAATTCCTATAACTTGAAGAGACCTGAAATTTTAAAATAAACTGAGAAATATTGTTATAAACCAGTTAAGTGACTCTAAAAATTGTGCATTCAACTCTCAATGATGTCTTAAATCCTTAAATCAAGATTAGCTTAAATTTATTCATGAACTTATTGTTTGGGGCCAAAATATGATACACATTTTATAATATGAGAAAGTTATATTTCATGATAGATTACTCACAGAAATGACCCTACCAAATTAATTTAATTAAAGTTAGAGCTACAATAAGAAAAAGCAACTTCTCACATACTTGTATCAAACCTTTTTCTTTTTTCTAATTTCAACCCCTTTGACACCAAGAACCAGTTTCAAAATTTACTTCTTCCTTTTTATGATATGTTCCACTTTATTTTTTCTTTTTTTAACCAATGGAAAAGCCATGGGCTTTACTGGTAAACAGACCAAAACTTAAATTTTGTCAGTGACAGGACTTCCAACATTGGGAGATTACATAAAAGGTCAGAACCATTTTCTCATTTGTAAAATAGAAATAATAATAGCATATCTTAGATAAATGCAAATTTCTCTGTTTGCTTAGGTTAAATATTATATAATGTAAGTTATCTCAAAATAAATTAGGCAACCATAAACTTACTATTCTATCATACAGGTTAAACAATCTTTCTACTCTAGCAATATTATGCCACTAAAATCTTTTCTATGTTGACTGGACAATCTACCCTCCAGCCTTAACTCTTTACTTTTTTTCTAGTTACTTATAGAAAAGTCACCCTCAGATAGCTATCTATTTTTCCTATTTTCAAATTTAATGTGTCCAAAATTAACTGATCAAATGACCTTTTCATTTTTCTTCTCCTTCCAAAGTTTCTCATTTATCTCTGTGCCAGAGTCTTTTAAAAATTTTCTTATGTGAGATTATCACCATTTTGATTTTTCTTTCTCCACAAGTTATATCTCATGTAACTAATATTTCTTTTTTTTCTTTCTCTCTAAAGAACATGCCTCTAATTTTGTCTTCTTGTTATTTCACTGCCATTTCAATCGAGGTCCTCATCAACTCATTCTCTTTCTCTTTATATTTATGATGAGATTTGATTAATGGAACAACAATACACAAATATAAATAAATGTGAAGAATATATAATTAGATAATTAGAAGTGATAGTTTGAAATAGCAAAACATTTTTAAATTTGACTAGTTTTCTTTCATATTAAATTTAAGTGATTTAGGCCCTGGCCAGTTGGCTCAGTGGTAGAGTGTTGGCCAAGTGTGTGACTGTTTTGAGTTCGATTTTTTGTCAAGGCACACAAGAGACGCGACCATCTGTTTTTCCACCCTTCCTTCATTCCCCCCCTCCCCTACTTCACTTCCCACAGCCATGGCTCATTAAAGCAAGTTGGCCCTGGGCACTGAGGATGGCACCATGGCCTCACCTCAGGTGTTAAAATAGCTTGGTTGCCAAGCAATGGAGCAACAGCTCCAAATAGGTAGAGTACTGCACCATAGGGGGTTTTCTGGGTAAATCCTGGTGAGGGTACATGCAGGAGTCTTCCTCTCTACCTCCCCACCTCTCACTTAATAATAAAAATAAGAAAATAAAAATACATTATTTAAGATGGATTTGGCTTTGTAGATGAAGTAATCTTTTTGTCTTTCTACTCAGTTTTTCATAAAATTGGCTTTTTTTTACTAGACTATGCAATTGATAATTGTTGAACTATTTTCCCTGATGCTTTTGTCTAACTTGGCTCACGTTTTCTTAGAATTGTAAATTTTACCACTAGTTCTATATTTTTAATGCTCTTCAAATATGGAAGAGCAAAATTTCCATCCTGGACTTTCTAATCTCTCTCTCTCTCTCTCTTTCTTTCTTTCACTCTCTCTCTTCCACTCTCTCATTCTCCCTTCTCTCCCCTTAGATTATCTTCCTGGACATGTCTACTTCTCAGATTACCTAAACTACTGTTTCTATAAGTATGAATTTTGGGGTGTGGCAAGTCAGTGTAGCCTGTTCTGATCTTGTTACCCTGCTGCACAGTACTATTAAATACTCACAAAATTTCCTTCAATGTTTTTATATGTATAAATTCAGAACTTTTAGAATCATATGTAAGAACTTTAGGGTACTTTATAATGATTTCAGTAAAAATTCATTCAGCACAGTCTCCCCATTTAGACACTTTAATATATACCTTTACATTTGTACAGACAGGTAATTTTGTTGTTTTTTTGTTTTTGTTAAATTCCTACCTGAAACATTTTCTTGTCATAACACTTGGTAAGTAGAGCAAATATATTTATTTCTATTTTATAAATTGAGACTATAAAAACCTTTAGAAAATTTGCCCAGTTTTTGAATTGCATGATGAGTTTCCCACTATTTTATACTGTCCTTTTTTATCCTCAAATAAATCATTCAAATTAATTAATAATTTTTCTAGATTATTTTGTTGTTTTATTTTTTATCATTGTTGAGAATGCCAAATTTTAAAATAACCAAATTTCATAAGAAAGTCCAAACATAATCATGGCCGATGTAAGGTAGCGATGCAATGAGTTTAATCATCTGTAATTATTTTCATTTCCCATCTCTTTACCCCTATTTTATATATTCTTTAAAAACAGAAACTAGATATGTTGAAAATATTCTGATTTTTCACTTGGTTTGTATAATACTTTTTACTTAACTCATTCCTGTAGAATGAATGGTTGTGTTTCCCAAAATTCTTATGTTGAGGTTTTAATTATATTAGGAAATAGGTCCTGTGATGAGGGATAAAGGTTAAATGAGGTCATAGGGTGGGTGCTTATGTGATAGGAGGTGCCCTTATAAGAAGAGACAAGAGGGCTGTCACTCTTCCATGTGAGGACACAGTGAGAAATCAACAGACTCTCGTTAGAAACCAAATTCACTAGCACCTTCACATTGGACTGCCCAATTTTCACACCAAACATGTGCTATAATAAATATCTCAATCTGCTAGCTAATGAGTTCTCTGATCTTATTTGGAAAACTGCAAATACTTTGTCTTTCACTGTTTATGACTTAAGGCAAAAGTTAAATCTCAGCACTGCTAATGCAAGATGTATATTTGTAGCCTCAAATGTTTTATATGCCAATTATTTCAGAAAAGCAAACTCTGAGACTAGAACAAAAATATCATATCAAACTACTCTGTTTTGACTTGTGGAAATTTCCATTGCTTTTAATATCATAGGCATTTCCTTTGTAGTTTTTTAGAGAGCCCCTGTTTCTGGAAATGTATTTACCTAAAACTTTACTTTTTAAATTTGTTTTGATCATTTTGGAAAATATTTATTACTTTGCTAACTACTACTAAAAATAAATAAAATTTACTATAGTTTAAAATATTGCCATAAATAACAATGTTGAATGTTTGTTTTAAATCTAATTATTATTTTTTTAACTTTTATTTATTTATTTATTTATTAACAGGGACAGAGAGAGAGTCAGAGAGAGGGACAGATAGGGACAAACAGACAGGAATGAAGAGAGGTGAGAAGCATCAATCATTAGTTTTTCATTGCCATTGCAACACCTTAGTTGTTCATTGATTGCTTTCTCACATGTGCCTTGACCACGGGCCTTCAGTGGACCAAAGCAACCCCTTGCTGGAGCCAGTGACCTTGGGTCCAAGCTGGCGAGCCTTCACTTGACCAGACGGGCCCACACTCAAGCTAGCAACCTTGGGGTGGTCTCAAACTGGGGTCCTCCGCATCCCAGTCCGACGCTCTATTCACTGCGCCACCGCCTAGTCAGGATAATTATTTTTTTGAAGAAGATTGTTTTTTTTACAGGTGGGTTTTTCTTGACTTTTGTTATGGGCTTTTTTGTTTTGTTTTTTTGGTATAATGGGCTGAATGATGCCCCCAGAAAAGATATGTACACATTCTAGAATCTGTAAACATGACCTTATTTGGAAAAATGACCTATTCAGTGAAATTAAGTTAAAGATCTCTAGATGATATTTCCTGGATTATCAGGGTGGGCCATAAAGCTAGAAACAGATGCTCTCAGAATAGATACACAGAGCAGAGGCACATAGAAAGAAAAAGGCCATCTGAAAACAGAGCAAAGATGGGACTGATGCAGCCACAAGCGAACAAATGCCTAAGGTCACTAGAGGTTGGAAAAGGCAAACAACCAAATGGGGAATTTTTTTTTCTTTTATATCCTTCAGAGACAGCACAATTGTGCCAAAATCTTATTGTGGACTTCCAACCTTCAAATCTGTGCAAGAATAAACTGTTTGGTTTTTTTATGGTAATATTTACAACAACCCTTAGAAACAATAACATTTGTGAGGTCTCTAGTTTGATAGATTGCTTTCTTATATTACTGGTATAAAACAAAGTTAGAAAAATATGTTACAGGGAGACTTGCAAAACTTACTGACTCTTCATTTCAAGCCTTATTTTTTTTTGTCAAAATTTTATTCAAAAGTCAGAAAAACAAGTTAAAATCAGTGTTTGATTCTATAGAGCTCCCCAAACTGTTGCAAGTAAAAAGGACTTAAAATCATAGAACTTAATCACCCTATATTGCAGAGGAAATCAATTCTAGAAAAACCCAATGACTTTGTACAGTTCACAACATCTATACTGAGCCCCAGCCTTAGTCTGAACCCATTGGCAATGTGAACAACTGCTCCTATTAGTCACAGCTGATACTGCAGCTTACCGGTTTTCCTATTGTACTAATTTGCTACGGCTGCCATAAGATATCACAAGACTGAATGGTTTGAAAAACAGATATTTATTGTCTCACCTTCTGGAAGCTGGAAGTTCATGATCATGCTGCGAGCTCTTTTCCTGGCTTGTGAACCATCTTATCACTATGTCCTCATTGAACTTTCCTCTGTTTAGCTTGGAGAGAGAGTATGCACTCTGGTCTCTCTTTTCTTATAAGGACACCAGTCATACTGAATATGGGCACCACTCTAATGATCTTATTTAACCCTAATTGCCTCCTAATTGAGCTTGTCTCCATTGGGGTCTATATTGTCATGTTGGGATAAAGGTTTCAATATACAAATTTTGGTGGGACTCATTTTAGTATAAAACACCTTACCACTGTTCTTAGGTAAAAAAAGGCTTCATAATGGTGTTCCTTTGATTTTGAAAGTGGGTACTGAAACAGTATAATTGAACAAATTTTTTCTCCTTTAGCAAGACCATTTAGATGAACCTGACTTAAAAGCCATGTCATGCCCAAAGAAGACCCAATTTTATATTTTTTCCTTAAATAAATATCTTCTTTAAGATAGCTATGAAAAACTAAAACAAACTCCTAAAATTTGCAGTTGTAACTATAACTTTCAGTCAAAATAAGACTTTTGTTATATATTAATGCATTTATAAAACATGCACATAGGGCTTGACCAGGCAGTGGCACAATGGATAGGACTTCTTACTGGGACTTCGAAAATCCAGGTTCAAAATCCTTAGGTTGCCGGCTTGAGCATGGGCTCACCAGATTGAGTGCAGGGTTGCTGGCTTGAGCGTGAGATTATAGTTATGACCCCATAGTCACTGGCTTGAATCCAAAGGTCACTGGCTTGAAGCCCAAGATTGCTGACTTGAGGCCAAGGTCACTGGCTTGAGCAAGGAGTCACTCACTCTGCTGGAGCCCTCCAGTCAAGGCACATATGAGAAAGCAATCAATGAACAACTAAGGAGCTGCAACAAAGAATTGATGCTTCTCATCTCTCCCTTCCAGTCTGTCTGTTCCTTTCTCTCTCTCTCTGTCACAAAAAAAAGATATGCACATACTAATTTCATAGTATAGGTGAAAAGGAAATTTTAAAAACTAAAGAAGGTTGATAAAATAATTTGATAAACAGTTTTAACACATTTAAGAACTAGGTTCCCTTGATGTTTTCACTGCTGTTCTCACCATAATTCTTACTTTTGTCAGCATGAATAATGTTCAGTCTTCTGAAAACTCGGGCTGATTGAGGATTTCTATATAGGCAAGGAAGGTCAGTAATGGATATCTTCACGCTTTAGCCAGAAAGAATAAAAAAAAGCAACTTCAAAGTTTGCAATAAACAGAGCAATCTTTGGGGATCAAAAATGTCCCTTAGATTCGATGCCAGGTGTCTTTCCTAATCTTAGCTTCACAACTTCCCCAGTCACATCAGCTACTTCCTCTGAGCAGGGAGTCACTGTTCATGCTGTCAGAGAGTCTAGGGAAAAAAAGCACAGCTGCTGCAGGCATATATTGTATCTGCCAATTTCACAAAATGAAAATGAGGGTGATATACAGTGTCCACAGAGTATTGAGTTATTTTTTCTCTCTCTCGACTCTTTTCTCTATTTTCCTGTCTGAATACCTTATATTCCTTTTTCTCCCTCATGTTTTTTTCTGAACCCTTGTCCTCTATTGTCACTCAGATGGGGTATACCAGAATCAGAATTAGAGAGTCCAAAATCAATAACTTTGATGTTTTAGTAGACAAGGAAGTACTAGTAATAACGTCAGTAAAGTGTCTTGTTCTCATTGCAGGAAATGTGAACAAACATCTGTACATGCGATGAGTTGCCTCAATTTGTTATAACGTGAAGTAGAAATTGGTCAGGACACCTTAAGTAGAATGGAAGCAAGAGGCATTGCTTCTTCTAAACTCATTATTGAAATTTGCTATTTAATTATACTCTGTGATGAGATTTAGATATAGCACTTTCAGTTTCATTTGGAGACAAGACTCACTGAACTGGTTTGAAAATCCAGACTTGATTTAAGTCCAAATGAAGTCAGTTAAATAATATAAGCTTACCTTATAAAGGTATAATTATTTGTGCTTATTAGGTGGCACCGAAAATGCACCCGTCTAAAATAAGTTAGTATAAAGTATAGGAGTTACAGAGTTTTCAATAAAAAATTAAATAGCATTTGTATTCACACAGATTATACAACTTAATAAATTGGTAAATTTTTAAAATAATATTTTGTTGAATTTTTTCAAATACAAAAATTTATTCTGAAAAACAAAATAACTCATGCATATAAAAGAACCTAATTGTATCTCTTCAAAACTCATCCAATTGCACATAAAACATGTACATAATGATATCATCTTAAAGTTTTATCTATAGGACTGGTAGAATTAATTATAACACACTCATAGTATGAAATATCTAGAAAGATATTTTTAAGTTTTATTTTAAAATAATGAGTTAGGTATTAGATTTTGAAAATAAAGTCTTTAGTTCAGTATTCTTTTAAAAAATAAAGGTAATAAAAAATAAACATAGGGTATATTTTTTGTCAAGGTAGTATGATCTTACCTGACCAGGCGGTGGCACAGCTGATAGAGCATCAAACTGGTATGCAGAGGAACCAGGTTCAAAACGCCGAGGTTGCTGACTTGAGTGTATGGTCACTGGTTTGAGTGTGGGATCATAGACATGATGACCCTATCGTCACTTCCTTGAGCAAGAGGTCACTTGCTCTGCTGTAGCCCCCCAGTCAAGGCACATATGAGAAAGCAATCAATGAACAACTAAAGAGACTAACAAGCACAACAAAGAAATTATGCTTCTCAACTCTCTCCTTCCTGTCTGTCCCTAACAGTCCCTCTCTCTGCCTCTCTCTCTGTCTCTGTCAGGAAGAAGAAAAAAAGAGAAAGGTACAGTAATATTATCTCTAGTTAATAACTTGGTAAATTTTAGGTTGTGAAAGAGAATAATGAGATGACTTAAAGGATACTCTTAGGTTACATATTATAAATCTCATTATTAACAATAAAATACACTAATTATTATATATGTTACAATGTTATGAACAAAAATAAGAAAAACAAACCTCTCCATTTATACATAGCTTATTCCATCTCCGAATATCAAGGTAGGCTTTCTTAAAACAAAATAATTTGGAACCATTCACAGTCAATTTTTTGAATACATTGAGTGATAGAAGTAAGTCTTTAGGAGAAAACTAAATTAGATCCTTTCCTTAATTCTTTGATCAGACTAAGTTTCTCAGATTCTCAAAGGGTGTGTGTGTGTGTGTGAGAGAGAGAGAGAGAGAAAGAGAGAGAGAGAGAGAGAGAGAGAGAGAGGATGACTGGACCATATAAAATATTTGCATTTGCATTACTTGTATTAATCTGGGGCTAATCAACATACATTTCTCTTTGAAAGAACCCCGTCTCTTTTATCCAAACTAAAATAAGATATACTTGGTCACCATTAATGTATTCAATTAATGTTTACTTACATAATTTTTAATATGTAAGTTGTTGAGCTGGGCATTGCAGTGGTATATTCAATAGAACTTCTAGGCCTATAGAAGAGCCCGGGTCCCTAGGCCCCAGCCCAATGTGCCACAGTACCTGCCTATTTGTCTCAGAGGCTCTTGGGGGTAAGCGGGCCACAATGATGCTGGGGCTTTCCCTCACAATGTGCCAAGAGGGAGAGTCCTGGGCCCAGGATTAACCCTCCATCATGATGACCCTCTCTTATAGAAGGTAAATTAATAATAAAAAATATTATATTCTTGAAATTGCAAATTATGTTTGTGCTTGATATAAACTGTACCATTGACAGAACACAGAAGCATATTTAATCAAAGAGCATTATTAGTCAATGTGCCAAACAAATAAATGCAGTTAAACATTCTCTACATGTCTACACTTAAAACACCTACATGTATAGTAGGTATTAGTATATGATATATACTATATATGTTTTTCTCAGGGCTATCTGCTAACTAGTACAATTTCTATACTTTATCAACAAAATTATGTTGTTCTCCTGATGACCATATTCATTCCAGGACCTATTTCTTGTCGTATTTTGAATGTTTTGTCTTACATATTAGTACTCTTTTATCCCCTGGGGAATATACTACAAAACTCCAAGTGGATGCCTGAAATCGTGATAACGATGTTTATTTTTTTTCCTTATACAAACTTATCTATAATAAAGTTTAACTTATAAATTAAGAACAAAAAGAGGTTAACAACATTAACTAATGATAAAATAGAACAATTATAATATACTATAATAAGTTATGTGAATGTCATCTCTCTCTCAAAATATCATATTATACTGTACAATAAATACTCACCTTTCTTCCTTTTGTGATGTGAGGTGATCAAATGCCCACATGTGGAGATGAAATGAGATGAATAACATAGGCATTGCCACGTAGTGTTAAGGTACTATTAACTTTCTGAGAATACATCAGAAGAAGGGTCATCAGCTCCTGGGTTATCTAGCCATGAAAATGTTGATAATTGTATGCTAGACATAGACAAAGTCAATGGCTAAAACATTAAATACTTTTGGACTGCAGTTGACCATCAATTACTGAAACCTCAGGAAGCAAAACCTGGTAAATGGGGGAACTACTTACTGCATTGGTGCTCAAACCGAGGGCAGATGCCACTTGTCATGGTGGCATCTCTGTTTGGGTTCCTAGCAGGTCACTGCTCTATCACTTCCCTGGAAATTACACTTTCATATGTCAAATACTATCTCTTCTCCATTACACTTTGTTGTGTAATATGCTCCTCTCAGAACTCTAAAAAACACGGAGTCTGAGTTAGTGTACTGGCTACATTCCTGAGCCTCATTATACTTAAATCTGTCTGTCCACTTACAGCTAATTTTTATTTTATATGATGCTGATAAAAAGTGCTCAGGAGCCTGACCAGGCGGTGGCGCAGTGAATAGAACGTTGGACTGGGATGCAGAAGACCCAGGTTTGAGACCCTGAGGTCGCCAGTTTGAGTGCGGGTTCATCTGGTTTAAGCAAAAGCTCATCAGCTTGGACCCAAGGTCGCTGGTTCCAGCAAGGAGTGGCTTGGTCTGCCGAAGGCCTGCGGTCAAGGCACATGTGAGAAAGCAATCAATGAACAACTAAGGTGTCGCAACTGCAACGAAAAACTAATGATTGATGCTTCTCACCTCTCTCCGCTCCTGTCTGTCTATTCCTATCTATCCCTCTCTCTCATTCTCTCTCTGTCCTTGTAAAAAAAAAAAAAAAAAAAAAAAACTGTTCAGGAGTTTACATTATGGCTCTAGTCAACTATCTTTGATTCAAATGAAGCAGAAAAGAAATCAATGGTACCGTCAAGCAAGGGAGCAAATGCACCTTGTCATTAAATAGGGCATCTGCAGTTGGGTTTATTTATTAGCTGTGTGACCCTGGATCAGTTATTCAGCATTTTGTAGCTCAGTACTCCTGTTTATATCAATAGCCTCAACCAGGGCAATTTAGCCCACCCCTTCCTTCAAGGTGCATGTAGCAATATTTGGACTCATTTTATTTGTGGGCGCTGCTCTCATCTATCAGTACAGGTCAGCTTGACCATCCTGCAATGAGCAAGATAGCCCTGCACAACAAATTATCCAGCCCTAAATGTCAGTAGCACCAAGTACACAAACTTGAACTTATATAATGATGACCATTAGAATGCCTTCTCTATGTGCACCTCTGTAAGATGAACAAGAAGCCTTTAGGTTTGTCTCCAAGGCATTGCCTTCATTGTTTCTCTATTCCCAATCCCACATTCTCTTACCCCTTTCTCTCCTCCTCAACTACTCTGCTCCATTCACAATATACCTGAGATGCCAGGCCTGCTCCTGCTTAGGATGCTCATGCCATATGCTTTTTTCTTCTAGAAGCAATATTCTCTCCAGGTATCTGAATAACCAATCTGTTCTCCTCCTTCAAGTCTGTGTTCTTATGTGGCCTCCATGAGAGCTAACCTGATCACCCCATTTAAAATTGTACCCATCCATCCCCACAGATTTTATATATATATATTTCCTGATGTTCTCTGTTTTTTTTTATTAAAAAATATATTATCCAGAGCATTTAACCCCTTCTATCACACACTACATATTTTCATATTATTTTAATTGTGTTTTGATTTTTCCCTTATTAGAATGTAAGCTTCAAGGAGGCAGCAATTTCTGTCCTTCTTTCCCACTGATGTGACTCAAGAGCATGAAATATGCCTGGTAAATTTTTCATACATATTTGTTAAATGTGACTGATTCACTTCATTAAACATCAAAATGTTTAATAAACACTTGTTGAATAATTTAATTTTGAGTGCTAAGCATAGAACAGTCATCTACTAAGTAATAAAAATAATGTATATTACTTATTATTAGGCAAAATAGCAGTCAAAGTTTAACTCTCTACAGTAGTGTGGGTTCCAAAGGAAAGAAGGACTCCAAAACCATTTAATCTTATGAGTTAAAGCTTTAGTGAATAGGAAAAATAGTCTTTACCTTGCTATAAAGAATCCATAATTCCACATGTCAAACTACTAAAATGAATAAAGATTAACATATTACACCTTATGCTTTAAATGTATGTAAGGCTAAACATCAAAAAAAAATGTGCAATGGATTTTTGTGCTTCTCAGATCAAATAGAATATCACCGTCTTTATTAGAAAACACCTTCAGGCCTGACCTGTGGTGGCACAGTGGCTAAAGCGTTGACCTGGAACACTGAGGTCGCCGGTTAAAAACCCTGGGTTTATCTGGTCAAGGCACATATGGGAGTTGATGCTTCCTGCTCCTCCCCCCTTTCTCTCTCTCTTTCTCTCTCTCTCTAAAACAGTAGTTCTTAACCTTTTTTGAGGTACTGAACCCACCAGTTTTATATGCGCATTCACCGAACCCTTCTTTAGTGATAAATAAAATATGATTTTTTCCCCAAATTCAAGACAGAGGTATATGTTTTTTTTACTGGTGCACAAAATAAGCCATGCATGAACATCACCTTGCTCAAAGAACAAAACCAACAAAGTGCATGAACTCACAACAAATTACGATATTACTTTATTCTGGCCTCCGCGGAAGAGGCTTCCCCAAACCCCGGAGATCGACTCACTGAACCCCTAGGGTTCGATAGAACCCAGGTTAAGAACCACTGCTCTAAAATGAATGAATGAATGAACGAATGAATAAATAAATAAATAAATAGAAGACCTTTAGAATTGGCACTTGGGTTTCTCTTTCTTAATTTCCCCTTAATACTACATGCTAGCTATGCCTTGATCCTATGTTAATCAGAATCTTGTCTTTGCAAACTATATAGTATTCTATGGTTTACCTAATTTTATGCCATTGTAGCATAAAGCTTCCAAAAACCATTTCATCTTATGGGTGAAAGCTTTAGTGAATAGAAAAAAAAAATACTTTACCTTGCTATAAAGAATCCATAATTCCACATGTCAATAACTAGGAATTGACATAGAAAATTATACATTTTTCATTAAGCACATTTAAAATTTGCATGGGAGTTTGAACAATTCAATTCTCCTGCTTTATTATAATGTTTACGAACCTTTCCAAACAAATAGGTTTTCTTCTCTGTCTCTTAATAATTAGAAACCTCTGGAAATTATAGTATTTTTTGGATATTTCAAACCAACTCACTAATTATTTTAATATAAACTTATTCACTTCTAAGTTGTAAAATATTGCTAGAGAAAGCAACATGAAATGAAGTAACTTGCTTGGGCTAACATTGATTCTCTAACAAGTGTTTTGGTTTGGTTTTGTTTTCTTTTTTAATCCACATTTATCACTGAGTGCTGGCACAAACAAATTTTATCTCATCATATAATAGAAAGTAAATTTTCTAATGATTCTACAAAAGTAAATGAATCATAAAAATAACCTAACTTCCTTATGCTCACTTCATTTTGCAGTAAATTTTATCATAGAATCTAAAGAATCTCAAGGTACTTGCCTGATCTTTTCATCAAATTCTATTCCCTTGCTACCCAAACAAAACAGATAATTTTACTTAGGACAGTCTACTAATTGGTTGCTTCCCTCTTGCCCCTTTAAAGCTTGAAAATGTAGTCATTAGGGGAAAAAAAGAAGCAAAACAGATTTATACACATATGCAGTGAGTATTTTTTATTACAAACACTTGTGCTGGGAAACATCACCAACATCTTAAAACTGTTGCCTTGAAATGGCAGGGAATCAAGAAATGCCTGCCATGCACACTTGATATGCTGAAGCCATGGAGCCTTCCAAACTTATACTTGTCTAAATTAGCGACCTTGCCCATGATTCAGATCTAATTTGAATTGTTATGAGCAGCCCTAATTGCACTATCGTCTATCCCCAACTAGTGAGTGACTCTTGCTCTCATTACCCACCTCCTGCTGCTGAGAGGAAATTAAGTACTCAACCTAGGGTTATTTGCTCTATTAAGACAAACCAGTGGCATACTGATTAAATTTATACTGTCAGATTGTATTCCATTCGTTACTATTTCCATTTTCTGGAGAATATAACCAGTCATTTTTCCCATAGAAACTTTTGTTCTTGGAAACAAGCAGCCACTATACTAAAGAGATTTGCAAGCAATTAAAACAAAATATATTTTTAATGGAGAAAAATAGAATTTTAGTAAAAAAAAAAAAACCCTTGCGATTATATAAACTCAGGAATTAGCTAAAAATTCATAGTGCTGAGGAATTGAGTGTGTGCCCAGGTTTATGCCAGTGGGTGTATTTAGATGTCAATATTAATTTTGTTCAATGACTAAATTTTTCAATCATCTTTGAGATTCTTACATCACTTCACTGCCTGGATTACCAAGAATATAAGTTCTTTCGATTTATTAATTATTTTTGAGGAGGGGTGACACCCCTTCTTTAAAATTAAAAGATAAATGTGAGAGACAACAAACTCTGAGATGTTAGGAGGCAAAGCTAGTACATTTCAGGCTATAGATTTATCAACAATTATTTTATTTCATAATGTAACTCTCAGTTGCACTCTGCACAGTTCCCTTATGGCCTAATATGATGACCCTATCATATTTTAAAAAGAAAATTGATCCAGCAATTCCAAGAAATTAAAACTCTTTGAAAATTATTCACAATCTATTATGGTACTTTCTCCAGGTCATGTATGTAGTGGAAAATGCCATTTTTATAAGCTGTTTTAAATGGAAATAATTCTGGATTTTCATAAAGCACCTTTCTTTACCTACAGAGATGAAATATTGAAGAAAGTGATTTTGTCCAAAAGTTTTATTCTGTATTAATAGCAAATTGTGAAAGCTGGTGCTATCAAATGTGCTTTAGAGAGGAGAGTACTAATGGAAGATTGACACAAGAAATGTAAGATTCTGACTTTTGAGACTTCTAGTAACAAGTGAACTAAGCTATAGTTTTTGGGAGTGTCGTTCCCATTCATCTAAGAAGGCTTTTTAATTAGTCACTATTTGGGTTTCTGGAAATCTAGTACCCTCGTCCTGAATTTGGGAGATTTGAACAGAGATATGTCATTCACACTCTAAAATCATTAATACTTAATTTAACACTTAACATAGTAAACACTATTCTTTCCCATTTTATTTTTATTTTCTCCTTGACTCATTTCCTTTTCACATTTTAAATGTTTAGTTTCCCAGCAACATAACCTGTGTTCTTTAATATTTCTCTTTATTGAGTAGTAATTGTAATGATGCCTACAAAACAGTAAACCCTATAAAGCAAAGCGATTTAGAAAAAATTAAGACTTGTTGTGTTGCTAATAGTGGCTCTGCAAGTATAGTTTTTGATGCAATCATATGGCTCTCTTAATATTGGCAAAATACAATAGTAAATGATATCATTAATTTTAAAAAATATAAACTTACAAAGATCCCCAAAAATGTTTATTATTTTATTCTATTTTTCTAAAGTTTTTATTGATCCTCATATTTTAGAAAGTATATTGCTATATGTGGGTCAAATAGGTTGCAAATATGAAGTATATGCTTGCTCGCTTATAGTTTGCACTGGGTTTGGGGGACAGGCTGTAAGCAGGCAGGATACTTATAGCCTAAGGCTTAGTTTTAAAACTAAGCTTTCCCCCAACCCTTAACTATTGCATGATGTGGGGTGGTGCACTCTCATGAGGAATCCCATTATGCTTCAGATAAGGGGCTTTGTATCAGAGACTTTCTCATTTGTATATTGGATTAAAGGTTTTGATTTCTATACTATAAAATGGGGCAGAGAAATTCACTCTGGAGGAGAGCAAAGAAAGGCCACATGCAGTAAAGGAGAAGCAGGCAAGATGGCAGAGTGCTGAAGGAGAAGCCAGTTTGTGCAGAGAGAAGGAGATGGGGAACAGAGGTGAATAAGGCTGGTGAGGTACAAACCTTTAATTCTAGGAAACTCAGATAAATAAGTTAGTGGCTTTGGGAACCCTGAATGGAAAGGGAAGTGTTTTCCCACTGTGTGTATTTCTTGCCTACCAGGTGCAAGCTAGGATTAAAGCTAATGGCCCACCAGTTTTCGGTTCCATTGTTTCATTAACCTCTGTCCAAATCAAATGTGAGCCTGCACAGGTCAGGTGGCTGTGATGGTGGCCGCAGCTACTGGCTTTACACTATAACAGTATAGAACTCTATTTTTTTTATAAACCATTCAGCTATTATGAAATAAAATGAAAGACATCAGTTCATGCAGTCAATCACATTATTATAAGGGTCCTTTATCAAGTCATTGAAACTCTGTTCCAAGAGCAACAGCTTTAGGGTAAGATCTTTGTCAAATATTTAATCTTGCTGTGTAACTTATCAGATTACCACATGACATTCATGCTTTGTTGAAGAAATTTGAGTGTATAATAATGAAAAGAGTGCAGAATGTAGAAATTATCAACTCTTTAGACAGCAGGGAGGCAAAAATCTTTGGATGCCGAATGCAGTCTGTAGTTTATCAAAGAGTAGAAAAATAGAAGCTTAAAGTGGATGAGGAGCATAGTTTTCTAAATGGCTTTCATCCCACCCTATACCCAGAACAGTAAATCTCGTGTATAATACGTTGTTTTCAAGAATAAAGTTTGTGGCCAGTTTAGTCTTGTGTTTAAATCTGTTGGGCAGATAAAATATATTATGCTCACTTTGTTAAAGATGGCACTGCCCACATGGAAGCCCGTCACCCAGGTGATTGCTTGGAATGGGCGTGATTATGTTAATATGTGTTGGGGGAGGGCTTTTGCGCCAAAAGGTTTTAAAAAGAGAGATCACTTCTTCTAGGAGAAGAGTGATTGCATTCTAGGAGGAGGGCAGAGAGCAGGAAGAAGAGCAGAGTAAGGCCACGTGGAGAAGAGGAGAAGCAGACAAGATGGCATAGTGCTGAAGAACAAGCCAGTTTGTGCAGAGTTTGTGCAGAGAGAAAGAGATGGGGAACAGAGGTGAATAAGGCTGATGAGCTAGAAACCTTTGATTCTAGAAAACTTGGATAAGTCAGCAGCTTTGTGAGCACTGAATGAGTGGGTTTTGGAGCCCAGTTTGTGTTTTTACTTGCCCATGGGTGCAATCTAAGATTAAAGGTAATGACCCACCAGGTTTTGGCTCTGTTGTCTCATTACTGTCTATCCAAATCTAATGTGAACCTGTACTGGCCAGGTGGCTGTGATGGTGGCTGTGAGTACTGGCTGTACATTTAGTGTAGTCTGTAGCAGGATCCTATACAGTTCGATATAGATCCACCTCCACCTTTGAACAGTGGAGTAGAGAACTGGCTGTGGTTATGGTTCCCCATGCCTGTCCTTTTGGGGGCCATAGGCTGGATGACTTTTATAGCCATGCATGAGGAAACCGAGCACTCTGTGGAAGAGGCTGCCTAGGACCTGCAAACTGAACAATGGAAGGAGCTGGAAGAAACGTGGGAGAAACAGATGCTAACCCTGGACCTGGATGAAGTGCTGGAGGAGGAGGCCAACCAGGTTTGCAATATTAGCCTAGAAATGGAGCAGCCGCCGGAGAAGAAATCACAAGTTCGTGAGTCGCAGATTGCCCTGGATGTTTTGGAGAGTCAGCAGCAGCAGGTGGCCCAGGCTGAGGCAGAGGTGAGGGCCGGAGCTGCAAGGCCCATGGAGCAGACAGCAGCTGTGGCCCAGGGCTCGAGCTCGGTAGCGAGAGCTGGTGTTTTCAGTTTCTCTTTGGAGGATGAGGAGAATTGGGCTGAAGTTGCCATCTGCAGTCTCCAGAAGGTGAGAGCCCAGCATCAAGGAATAGTTACTATGCCCCCCTAGTAGGTCTGCAATTTTGGGACATAGGGGTGGATGGATGCCATCATGCTCTCTGGAGCAGAGATGGAAATGTTGACTGCCATTGCCACGTGCTCCTCTTTGGAATAGTGTAAGACCTGCCAGGACGGCAAGGATGAGGGGTGTGGCAGAGGCCCCATGTGTGTGGAATGATTTAATGGACTATGACCAGAGTGAGCACTGGCTCCTTTGTTGGATGAACTTATGGATTTTGGACAATGTGAAATACCCTGATGGCAGTGGAGGGGGGCTTTGCTGTAAGCACTTCCCTGCCTTCAGAAGCTTTTCCCATGGCTAGAAAGGAGGTCAAGGACATTTTTCTCTTTTGGCAAAGTGCTCAGAGACTGGTGAAATGTACCTTTGTAATTGTTGAAATTGTATGATTTGTCATGTATTTGTAATTTGTGTAATGTGCTTAATTTCCTTACACAGGGATGCCGATGGTGTAGATTGTGGGTAGTAAAGTGAGCATAGGGGTCGATTGTTGGGCAGATAAAATATATTATGCTCATTTTGTTAAAGATGGCACTGCCCACATGGAAGCCCGTCGCCCAGGTGATTGCTTGGGATGGGCATGATTATGTTAATATGTGTTGGGGGAGGGCTTTTGTGCCAAAAGGTTTTAAAAAGAGAGATCACTTGTTCTGGGGGAAAGAGTGATTTGGTTCTTGGAGGAAGACAGAGAGCAGAAAGAAGAGCAGAGTAAGGCCACATAGAAGAAAGGGGAAGCAGCCAACATGGAGGAATGCTGAAGGAGAAACCAGTTTGTGCAGAGTTTGTGCAGGAGAAGGAGATGGGGAACAGAGGTGAATAAGGTTAGTGAGCTAGAAACCTTTGATACTAGGAAACTTGGATAAGTCAGTAGCTTTGTGAGCACTGAATGAGTGGGTTTTGAAGCCCAGAGTGTGTTTTTACTTGCCCACCAGGTGCAAGCTAGGATTAAAGGTAATGGCTCACCAGTTCTCGACTCTTGTTTCATTACCATTTGTCTGAATCTAATGTGAACCTGCACTGGCCAGGTAACTATGATGGTGGCTGTGGCTACTGGCTTTACAAAATTCCATTTTCACAATGTACTGGACAAGTTATTATTATACCTGGGGAAATACCTTCTTTTGTAAAATAAAGATATCAATATTAATTTTACAGGATTAATGAGGTGATTAACCTGAGGGGAATTTACTGTGTAAATTATTAAAATAATGCTGGAGTAAGAGGGTCTTACTTTGAACTTGATTGATTCTGGATTCCTCAGTAATTTACTAGACTTTTAAACTGGTTATGTAAACTCTTTGAGACCCATGCATGTCATAGGATGCAAAATTTCCTCTGCATTTACTTTTTACAACCTTTTCTGCTATAGACTAAATATGTTTCTCCCTTCAGAATTCCCATACTGAAACTTATTTCCCCAATGTGAGAGTATTTGGCGATGGGACCTTTACAAGATGATTGGTGCCCTTATAAAAGAGACCCCAGAGATTTCACTGTGTAAGGACACAGAGAGAAGACAGCCATAAGTAAATGAGAAAACAGGTCCTCACCAGACACTGAATTTTCCAAAGCCTTCCTCTTGAACTCCCCAGCCTTGTAACCTGTAAAAAAATTTCTACCATTAGTAAGCCACCCAGTTTGTTATAGAGGCCTGAACAAACTACCACACCTTCATAAGAATTAAACAATATTCATCAACAAACACTTTTTGTTTCGAAATAATGCCCATTTATTATCTCATAATGTTTGTGGGTCAGGAATTTGGATGAAACTAACTGGGTCCTCTGCTCGGGGTCTTCTCAGGCTTAAAAGTAAATGTTAGCTAGGCTGTTTTTGCCTGGAGCTAATGGTCCTCTTCCAAGCTCCCGTGGTTGCTAAAAAATTTTATTTTCTTGTGAGTGTGGTACTGACTTTTCTGTTTTGTTTTGTTTTGTTGTTGTTGCTGTTGTTTACTTCTTCTGACTGAACTGGACATTTTTCCTGACCTTTACACAAAAATAGCAATTTACTTGAAGGCCAAAAAGACAATTAATTTCTTCAAAAAAGATCCAGCTCCTTTTTTAAGAGTTTTAACTTGATTATATAGACTCACTGAAAATGAATAAATAAATAAATATCTCTTTTAACTCCAAGCCAAAGATTTCAGTCTTCAGTTATATCCGTGAGATAATGATAAACAGTCACACTCACACATCCCACTCAAACTCAAGTGATGTTATTTGTATAGAGTAAAAAGGAAAGAATATTAGGGAGTATAAATTTGACTGTTACTTTTGTAAAGAAAAGTGTTTAGCAGGGACTATGGCAAGTAGTAGATATTCAATGCTGGCTATTATCATGTAAAATATTTAGCACAGTACCTAAGAACTCTTGGTAAAAACTCCCTAAAGAGTAACTATTATGATCATGTTATTCTAACTTCTCAGTAATTTGATGCAATGTATTCTCCTTGTCAAAATATTCAATCCCAGTAGCATTTACAGTGTTATCAATCAATCATAAACATTCAACATCTCCCTTGACCAACTGGGAATTCTGTACTTTTTGCTTTAGTGAGTTTCATTGTAGCAATGACATGATATTGCTATAACCACAAACCAAACAATTGTAGTTTTAATGAAAAATTATATTTTGATATACTGTACCATAGCTTCTTGAGGAAAATAACCTTTTTTACTTTACCTTGAACAATAGTAATTTTATAGAGAGAAGTTTATTTACATCAGGACAATAAAGTATTATCTCTATCTGGTATTTGAAAAGTGTGCCAATTCAGTTGATGATTCAGCTAAGTATTGAATGTTATATTCAGTATCTCCCTTTTTTTGGTACTTAGTTAAACTAAAATGTCAATCTAAAATTTGACTTTTAAAATTAATTGTTTCTAAGTAGTTTAAAAATTAATTTATAATGGCTACCCTGGATGAGTTGCATTCTAATTACTTAAAAGTCCATCCATACAGTGATATATTAGTTGGGGATCAATTGTTGAAGAAATAGTCCGTATTCCCTTAGCTATACATCATCTCTTTTCAATTTCTTACGAACTATGGCATTTTTCCAAACATTTTGATAGCATAGTAATTTGTAGTTGTGCAGGCTATTCTCTGGTTATTTTAATAACATTATATTAAGATATTTTTTCTGGTTATAATTTTCTCTGTTGACCAAATAAGAGATCTTTTGATTTCCAGAAAATAAACAATTACATTGAGCTTAAACAGCTGCACCACTTAAATCAAGTTTCTAAAGCTGTGGCTCTAATGTGAGTTAAAGGTAATTAATATCTCAATTTGTTAAAATTAAAAGTATAACAAGGGTCCTACACTTGGGGGAAGTGCAACAACTCACTGGTCCCTTCTAATAAAAAAAAATAAGGCTATCATGGAAATCTATTTATACTTAAAATTTTACTATAAATATTATATTGTGTAAATCATTGTTTTTCCCCTAGAAATCATTTTCATTTATTCATGATACTTAGAAGTGATGATATATGAAACTGTAGCTCAATCTCTGTAAAAGAAGCTATCACCAATTTCACTTTATTTTTTCAACCAACAATTTTAACTCAGAGTATGAGAGAACCTTTTAAGTCTTTCAAATGTTCATATTTGTATGAGTCAATTCCAAAAGCATTATTCTGAATGTTTCTATTTCTATTCTTGGTGTATTTAATGCAATAAATTTTACTATCATTTTACATTTGAAAGCACTGAATAGAATATTTTTTTATTGAAAGCAGACCTATCTGCACCACAGAATTCTGTGTATAAGAACAGTTGGTACTAAAGTAGGTGTATAGAATTAACGAGAAAGAGTAACCAAAGTATTAGAAAGCCACATTTATGCTCAATTCTTAGCCGATCTACATTGCATATTGAGAATGCTCCATCTGTTATTTGACAGTTATTTTAGATCGAGCTTCAAGATCTAAAATTTGGATGATTTAAACATTACTTTAATTTAGCTGCATAGGCATAAGTTTGATAATTAGGATTTCATACCTTTTCAAATGAATTAATGCATAAGTTGACTATAAACTAATACATGTTGACATTTGCTCATTCAATATTAATTCTCAGATACTTCAGGAATTTGCAGCTCAGGTTTACTGGCATGTGTCAGATTAATTGATACTTTACTTGGAAAGTATCCTTTCACTTAACCTTTGAGAATATAACACAGGCAAGGTACATAATTTTTATCAAGCGAGATTTTCTGTTCCAGATCAACTATCAATACATTTTTTAATGCATTTATCACCTTACATGCTTATATGTTTATTTAAAAGTGAGTTCTAATCTCTTAGCAACTATTTATTATACAATACAGTGTTAATAACTATAGTTGCCATTTTATACATTAGACATTTCTTACTCATTTATAGCTGGAAGTTTGTACCCTCAGATCTATTTATCTTATAACTGAAAGTTTATACCCTTTTGTTAACCTATTCCTCCCATCCCCACTACTCAGCTTTTGGCTATTTTGCTCTCTGTTTCTAAGTATTCAACTTTTACTTTGGATTTCACATATAAGAAATACAATGTAGTATTTGTATTTCTCTGTCTAACTTATTTCATTAAGCCTGAGAACCTTAGAGTCTATACGAGTTGTGACAATATGCATGATTTCTTTATTCTTGTGGCTGGAAAATATTCCATTGTGTAATTATGTGTGTTTAACTCACATCTTCATTGTCTATTCATTTGTTGATGACACTCAGGTTATTTTTATATTGTTGTTATTGTGAATAATGTTGCAGTGAACATGGGAGTGCAGAATGGGTAGCCAGCTTTCATTTGATTTTATTTACATACAAGCAGAAGTGTAGTTTTTACCTCATATGTCAGTTTTCTTTTTAAATTTTTGGGAAACCTCCACACTTTTTATTAGTGAATGTAACAAGTTACATTTCCACTAACACTACATTTTCTTCTCCACAATCTTTCCAACACTTGATATACCTTATCTTTATGACAGTCATTCTAAATGGCATGAGGTAATATCTTAATACAGTTTTAGTATACTTTTTTATTTTTATTTAAACAGTTAATTATAACAAAATGACATTGATCAATTAGAGTACATAGATTCAGAAAAAACATCTCCAGATCATTTTGACATTTGACTATGTTGTATACCCATCACTCAAAGTCAAATTGTCCTCCATCACCTTTTATTTAGTTTTCTTTATGCCCCTCTCTCCCCCCACCCAATTTTGCTCATTCCTTTTCCTCCCTCACCGCATCCCTATAATCCTTTCTCCTCCCCCTGGCAACCACTGCACTCTTGTCCATGCCCATTAGTCTCAATTCTGTGTCCTACGTATGTATGGAATCATACAGTTCTTAGTTTTTCCTGATTTACTGATTTCACTCAGTATAATGCTATCAAGGTCTATTCATGTTGTTGCAAATGATCCGATGTCATCATTTCTTATGGCTGAGTAGTATTCCATGGTATATATGTACCACATCTTCTTTAACTTGTCATCTATTGAAGGGCTTTTTGGTTGTTTCCCTGTCTGGGCCACTGTGAACAATGCTGCAATGAACATGGGGCTGCATGTGTCTTTAGTACCAGTGTTTTTGAGTTTTGGGGTATATACCCAGTAGAGGGGTTGCTGGGTCATATGGTAGTTCTATTCTTAATTTTTTGAGGGACCACCATACTTTCTTTATAAAGGTTGTATTATTTTATATTCCCACCAACAGTGAATGAGGGTTCCTTTTTCTACACAGCCTCTCCAACACATGTTATTACCTGTCTTCTTGATAATAACTAATCTAACAGGTGTGAGGTGGTATTTCATTGTAGTTTTGATTTGCATTTCACTAATAGCTAATGAAGATGAGCATCTTTTCATATATCTGTTGGCCATTTGTATTTCTTCCTGGGAGAAGTGTCTGTTCATGTCCCCTTTCCATTTTTTTTTACTTCTCTTTTTTTTATTAATTTTAATGGGGTGACACCAATAAATCAGGGTACATATGTTCAAAGAAAACATCTCCACGTTATCTTATCATTCAATTATGTTGCATACCCATCACCCAAAGTCAAATTGTCCTCTGTAACCTTCTATCTGGTTTTCTCTGTGCCCCTCCCCTCCTCCCTATCCCACCCTCTCCTCCCTACCCCCACCCCGTAACCACCACATTCTTGTCCATGTCTCATAGTCTCACTTTTATGTCCCACCTATGTATGCAATCATGCACATCTGATAAGGGGTTAATAACCAAAATTTATAAAGAACTTATAAAACTCAACACCAGGAAGACAAACAATCCAATCAAAAAATGGGCAAAAGAAATGAATAGAAATTTCTCCTAAGACGACATACAGATGGCCAATAGGCATATGAAAAAATGCTCAACATCACTAATCATTAGAGAAATGCAAATTAAAACCACGATGAGATATCACCTCACACCAGTCAGAATGGCCGTTTCCATGTTTTTATTGGATTTTTTGCTTGTTTGTTGTTGAGTTTTGTTAGTTCTTTGTATATTTTGAATATTTGGCCTTTATATGTGCTGTTGTTTTAAAATATTATCTCTCATTTAGTTGGCTGTCTGTTTGTTTTGTTGTCAGGGTTTTTTTTTGCTGTGTAGAATCTTAGTCTGATGAAGACTCATTCATTTATCATTACCTTCACTTTCCTTTCCTTTGGAGTCAAATTCATTAAATGTTCTTTATGACCAAGGTCCATGAGTTTAGTATCTATGTTTTCTTCTATGTAATTTATTGTATCAGGTCTTATATTTAGGTTTTTTGATCCACTTTGAATTAATTTGGGTAGAAGGGGGCAAACCATAGTCGGGTTTTATTCTTTTCCCTATGGCTCTCCAGTTTTCTCAGCACCATTTATTGAGGAGGCTTTCTTTTGTCTTTTGTGTGTTGTTGGCCCCTTTATCAAAGATGATTTGACCATATACATGTGGTTTTATTTCTGGGACTCTTTATTTTGTTTCATTGGTCTGAGTGTATATTTTTCTGCCAGTACCATGCTCTTTTGATTATTGTGGCTCCATAATATAATTTGAAATCAGCTGTTATAATTCCCCCAACTTAATTCTTTTTCCTTTGAATTAGTTTGGCTATTTTGGTTTTTTTTATAGTTCCATATAAACCTGATAATTTTTTTGTTGCATTTCTTTAAAAAATGACATTAAAATTTCTATGGGAATTGCATTAAATTTGTATGTTGTTTTGGGTTATATAGTCATTTTGACTATATTTATTCTTCCTACCCAAGAACAAGGAATATTTTTTATTTCATTGTATCTTTTTCGATTTTCCTTAACAATACTTTGTAGTTTTCATTATATAGATCCTTTACATTTTTTGTTATGTTTATTCCTATGTATTTTATTTTTTTTTGTTGCAACTGTAGAAAAGATTATTATTTAGAGTTTGTATTTTGATGCTTCATTGTTGGTATATAGGAAGGCAATAAACTTCTGTATATTAATTTTGTATTCTGTGACCTTATTGTATTGGTTTCTTGTTTCTAATAGTCTTTTTTGTGAAGTCTTTGGGTTTTTGAAGTACAGGATCATATCATCTGCAAAAAGTGAAACCTTTACTTCTTCTTTGCCAGTATGAATACCATTTATTTCTTTCTCTTGTCTGATTGGTCTGGCTAGAACTTCCAGCAGTACGTTGAATGAGAGTGAAGAGAGTGGGCAACCTTCCTGATTTTAGAGAACAAGGTATCAGTTTTTTTGCTATTTAATATGATGTTAGCTGGTGGTTTTTCATAAATGGCCCTTATTATGTTGAGATATTTTCCTTCTATACCCATTATGTTGAGTGTTTTAAAAATAAAAGGGTGTTGTATTTTATCAAATGACTTTTCTGCATCTACAGATAGGATCATATGGTTTTTGTTCTTCTTTTTGTTGACATGGTGTATTACGTTAACCGTTTTACGTATGTTGAACCATCCTTGTGATTCTGGGATGAGTCCACTTGATCATGATGAATTATTTTTTAAATGTGTTTTGTATCCGATTTGCTAGTATTTTGTTTAGGATTTTAACATCTGTATTCATTAGAGATATTGGTCTCTAATTTTCTTTTTTGTTGTTGTTGTCCTTGCCAGATTTTGTTATGAGGGATATGTTGGCCTCATAAAATGTGTTAGAAAGTATTGCTTCTTCTTTCAGTTTTTTTCAAAGACTGAGTAGAATAGGAACAAAGTCTTCTTTGAATGTTTGATAGAATTCACTAGTATAGCCACCTTGCCCTGTATTTTTATTTGGGGGGAGGTTTTTGATAATTGTTTCTATTTTCTCCCTGCTTATGGGTCTGTTTAGGCTTTCTGCCTCATCATGATTCAGTCTATGAAGATTGTATTGTTCTAGGATTTTATACATTTCTTCTAGATTGCTAAATTTGGTGGCATATAGTTTTTCATAGTACTATACAATAATTCTTTGTATATCTATGAAGTCTGTGGTGATTTCTCCTCTTTCATTTTGGATTTTATTTATATGAGTCCTTTCTCTTTTTTCCTTAGTGAGTCTTGCCAAGGGTTTGTCAATTTTGTTGATCTTTTCAAAGAAACAGCTTCTTGTTTTATTAAAATTTTTATAGTTTTTCTGTTCTCTTTTTTGTTTATTTCTGCTCTGATTTGTATTATTTCCTTTCTTCTGTTGTTTTTGGCCTGCCTTTGCTTTTTTTTCTCTATTTTTTGTGGCATTTTTATTGGTGAATTCAATCCATTTATATTTAGTGTAATTATTGACATTTGAGGGTTCCCTACTGCCATTTTGTATATTGCTTTTCAATAGCTCTGCATCTTGTTTGGTTCTTCTCTTGTTTTTTTAGTTTGTTTGTTTTTTTGTCATTTGTTTTTGTTTGGTTGTATTTTATACTTTTTTCCTTTGTTTCTTCGTTTTTTAAGCTATGTGTTTCTGTAGTGGTTTTTTCAGAAGTGGTTACCATTAGGTAATAAAAATGATATATATCATATTTATTCTAGTACATTATCTCTTAAATGCTTCTGCACTCCATCCTCCTTTGCTACTGTTAATCAATCTTTGTCCTCTCCCCTTTTTTGTTTTTGTTATCACAAATTAATCTTGTTTTTATTGTGATCTTGTTGGAGATTTTACTTGTAATTTTGTTTTGTTTTATTATTTGTATCTGGTTGTATAACCCCCATTAGTATTTCCTCAAGTCGGTGTTTTCTGGTAATAAATTCCCTCATCTTTTCTATATCTGTGCATGTTTTTATTTCCCCTTCATATTTGAAGGATAGCTTTGATGGATATTGTACTCTTTACTGGAAATTCCTTTTTCAGTACTTTAAATATTGGGGTCCACTCTCTTTTGGCTTGTAGAGTTTCTGCTAAGAAATCTGATGATAGCCTAACAGGTCTTCCTTTATATGTTGTCTTCTTCTTTTCCCTGGCTGCCTTGAAGATTTTTTCTTTGTCATTCATTTGGAAAATTTCATCACTATGTGTCTTGGAATAGACTTGTTTGAGAGGTAATTCAGTGTTCTGTTTGTTTCTTGGATTTGAGGCTTTAATTCTTTCCAAGGACTGAGAAAGTTCTTATTATTTGTTTGAATATGTTCTCCATTCCATTTTCTCTCTCTTCTCCTTCTGACATACACATTATTCTTATGTTGCTCTTTCTGATGGAGTGATAAAATTTTTGTAGGGCTTTCTCATTTTTTCAATTTGTGATTCTCTCTCTTTTCCTCTCTGTGGTGTTTCTAGTAACTTGTCTTTTATGTCATTAGTTCTTTCCTCTATCTGGCTTGTTCAATTAGCTAAGCTTATTACCTTGTTTTTCAGTTCATGTATTGAGTTTTTCATCTCTGTTTGATTTCTTTATATAGTTTCAATTTGCTTGGTGATGTCTTGTTTTTGTTCATTGAATTATTTTTTGAGCTCTCTGAATTGCCCTTCTGTGCTTTCTTGTACTTCCTGAATATTTTTAGGACTTTAGTTTTTAATTCTCTGTCATTTAACTCCAAGGTTTTGAAGGAATTAAAATTTTTTCCAGAGGTTTTTCATCATCTATCTCAGCTACATCTCTGTCTTTTGTATCCATGATATTTGATTTCTTTTTCCTTAATGGTATTTGAGAGTGGTATTGTTAATACCACTAATAAGAGATAATTTTAAAAAATACTAAAATAAATATTGAAAAGATAGTGATAAAAATAAAAATCTATTATGATAAGTGGAACAAAAACTACAGAGAACAGGGATTCAGAACTGAGGGAAAATTATGAAAAGATAAAAAATGAATTTAAAAACATGCAAAATGCCATAGAAAAATGTAAGTTCAAAATAACATAATTTGTTGTTAAGTGACCATCGAATGAGAGAAAAAGAAAAAGAAAGAGAAAAGAAAAAAAGAGCTTTTAGGTTTTTGAAATGGAACCCTCATAAATAAAAACAAGAATAATAAATGCAACAACTATAAAGTTCAAAAAGAAAAAGAAAGAATAAAATTGAAAAAAGATAAAATGACCAAAGTGGAATAAAAAAGAAAAAGAAGAAGCAATGATAAAGAAATTATAAAGAATAAAATGTTTTCCTGTTTTTGAGAGGTATCTTTTTCTTCTTTTTTTGGCAGGTGGCACTCTACTACAGGTGTTGCCCCTGTGGAGTCTTGAGCAGAGATTTGTTATTGTGTCACTATGGCAATTATGTAGGTTGGGCCTTAGTCCAGTTGGTAGGCAGAGCTTGTTTGGTTTGCGGGCTCTGACAATGGAAGTCTTAGTTAGTTCTCTAGATGCCTCTCCCCACATCTCTTCCTCTTGAGCTAGCAGCTTGGGGACTTAGCTGTGAGGTTCGACCCAGCCACTTCTTAAAGAGTGAAAGGCTCAAAGAGCAGCCAGATTCTTCTTCCACCAGCAAGATCAGGCCGGGCTGGGAGCCCACTTCAGATCTGGCACCTTTCTAAGGGCTGGCAGACAGGTCTAGCATGTCTCAACATGCTGTGGGTTGAGAACCAATTGCAGACCAGGCCCCTTTCTAAAGGCTCCAAGACATCTCTAGTAAACCTCAGTGCTCCATGGGTCTAATCTCCACAGGCATCTCCCTTGTACCCATTTTGGTAGCCAGCAGCAAGCCCTTGCGCACCCAGCCCAAACAACTTCTGCAGTGCACAGGGAGGTCTGATTTGGCCTTCTTAGGTGCACAACACCTATGATCTCAGTCAGTGCTGGAAATGCAGGAATGTGCTTTGTAACCTGTATCCGCTTGTGGAGGCACCCTACCTTGACAAGTTCAGGCCTGGGGATCCTGGCCCTTGTATACTTTCCATGTTTCTTGTCAGGGAGCCGGGACCATACAGAAATGCTGGATACAGCCCATACAGAAGTCCACCACTGACAATCTTGGGCCTAGTTCTTCTGCCCACGAGCACATGTGCCAATGCCAGAGGCACCAGGTGGAGCTACTCACACACTGCCTATGATCTTGGACCTGGGAGCACACAAAGTTTCTTGGGCACCGGCCTCCACATACAACCTGCACCGGCAACCTCTGTCAGAGCCTGCTGCCTGTGCTAGTTCCATGACCATGATCTCAGGCCAAGATTGTATGCTCTCTCCTCTGCTTGATCATCTGCCCTATCCCAGCTTCTTTTCTCTGCCCCAGATCCTCCATTTCTCTCAATTCCAGCTGAAAGTGGCCTTTCTCAGATTAGTGAGGAAAGCAAAATACTCCGTTCTCCGTTTTATTTCCTTCAGAATGGATTATATATTCAGCCACCTTTTCACCCAATCATACCTTTATCTGGTGTGTGTATATTTTAGCTGTTCTTGAGATTTTTTCTTTTTCTTTAGTTTTTGAATTTGTTGAAATTTCAGGGAGAGATATCATGAACACCCCTCATGGAGCCATTACTCTGCTGTCATCTCCTCCAGTTTTGATTTTCATTTCCCTAATGCTCAGTAATGTTGAACATGTTTTCATGTGTATTTCTTCTTTGGAATCACATCTATTCAGCATTTACTTTGCCAAAATTAATATATATATATATTATATCAATTTTTGTATATCGATATATTATTATATATATATAATTAATATATATATCAAATTTTATAGAAAATAATAGAAAGTGGGCGAAAGAGAAAAACATCAGTTTGTAATTCCACATATTTATGAAGTTATTGGTTGATTCTTGCATATACCCTGACCAGAGGATAGAACCTTCAACCTTGGTGTATTTGAACAGTCTAAACAGCCAGGGCACTGAATAGAGCCTTTTAGTTTGTTCACTTGTACTTTTGTTGCCTTTGCTTTTGGTGTCATATCCAAAAAATTATTTCCAAGACCAATGTCAAGGAGCTTATTACTTGTTTACATCTAGGAGGTTTATTGTTTTAGGATTTATATTCAAGTATTTAATCCATTTTAAATTAACTTTTGTGTATGGCATAAAATAATCCTCCATTTTCTTTCTTTCTCTCTTTCTCCAAATAACCAAATTTTCCATCATATATATATATAGATAGATAGATAGATATAGATATAGATATATATCTGGAATAATTTGGTTACTTAAAGAAATAAATCACATTGAAAGCAGCCTACATATATATTATATATAAAATATATAATATGTAGATATATATTTATTTCACAACATATTATTTTAAACAATAAATTGGTGCACTGATATCAACTTTGGACAAAGCTACAAATTATAAATAAAATAAACTAAATGTATTATCACTCTTTTCTCTCTCCTTTCCACTTCCTGTTTCTTTGTTTCTTTCTCTCTTCTACTCTCTTCTCCTTTCTAATCTACATTTCCAAATGCCAACAGATAACTATTTATGAAGGCCCTGCTGCCTATAAAAATCAATCCCATTATATCTTTTCCCATGAGCACATTTTTTTCTAATAACATCCTGTATGAGAAATCAATGCACGAGTCAACAAATAATTATTGAATACCTAATAGTGTTGGCTATAAATACATGATGTGATTTTCCCTCTAATGATCTAAAAAGAAAGAGTAATTACTGAGGAGTTAGACCTACATTTATGGGCTGTAACTTAAGCAGAGTTATGGAGCTGATAACTTCTCAGCAGGCAATATACAGTAAATGTACTTGAGTTTCAAAGATGAATGCATATCTGTATCACTGTTTAATAGTGTTTAAGTTTGTTAATGCATGTAGTCTGGTAAAATAAAGAAGCCAAAAATATACTAAGCAGAAAAATAATTTCCCTGAATATGTCTCTCTCAGAAATAAACGCTATTGAATTCATTTGGTCATACCTTCAGTCAGAATTTTACATATCAAATGGACACTACAAAGGAAGCCTGTGTAATTCTCCCAGTAAATTGCCTTCCATGAAGTTTTTAATGATTCAAGCATTTGATATGATTCAAGAAACTTTAGTTATACTAGTAATTGCAACAATTTTTTTTTCTTTTAGATTTTCAATCACTTCATACTTGCACATATCTTTTTCTTAGTCTTTTATTTATCTTGAAAAAAAACCAGCCTTTTTATTTAAAAAAAAAAAAACATATTTATTAACTTTAAAGAGAAAGGTGAGAGGAAGAGTGGTAAGCATCAACTCATAGTTTCTTCTAGTATGTGCCTTGACCAGGCAAACCCAGGGTTTCAAACCAACAACCTTAGCATTCCAGGTTGAAGCTCTATCCACTGTGCCATCAAAGGTCAGGTAAAAATCATTCTTTTGTGTATGTGCATAGTACCTACATTCTATTGCTGGCTACATCATACACCTTTAACTGTTTATCTACAGAGGCAATCTTTTCAGTTAACATATCCAACATCATTTTCTTCTGGAGTATCAGCACCAAGTTTTATTTGGTTATCCATTTATCTACAACTCTTTATTTCTATCACATGTTCCAAGTGATAAAGTTCCACCTCCCAGTTCTCTGATCCATGTATTGAGCCCTTGAGAAACAACAAATCTTATTTCTTTTTACCCAGCTAATGGTTCAGGACTAAACATGTAACATTAGCCTGTTGAATTAGATTTTCTTTTACAGACATAATTTTAAAAATGCATCCATTTTTATGATAACTTATATTTGGAGAGGTAGCAGCTATAGGATGTATGTTTAGGGTCACTTGGGGATACCGCTCAGTGTTTGGGAATGTAACAAAATATAAGAAGTAATGATATTACTAATAAATGTATAAAACTATTTTCTTATTAGCATTAAATTTAATCATACCTGAAATGCTACCTAATTTCATACTCTGTTATTATGTAAGTCAATAAAATCTCTTAATTCAAATCATGGTAGATTGCAAGTTCTTTTTCAAATTAAGGTTCCTAATAAAGTTAAAGTTTCAGATTTTTAATCCTCAATTTTAAATTAAATAATAAACTATGCCCTTTTCATTGTGAAGGGATTTAAGGAAGTGTTTGTATATTTGTTTTGTAAATGGTGAAACATCGAAGAAGAGTGAAGCATTGCTATTGTACTGCAAAATAAATATTTGCTGTTAGCATTATTTGCCTGCTTTTATTACTAGATTTTTTCATCATATGCAGAGCTTCTTCTGTATTCAAACATTTATAAGTTCCCTTTGCATAAAAATTGCTTATAGATTATGGTATCATTTTATTGTCTTTATAGATTAGGTATGACAACTCAAGGGTCAGAAAAACTGTTTGCCTAAAGCCACACTATTATTATGTTGTAGAAATAGGTATCCAGTCTGAGTCACATACTGAAATTAATTACTTTGACTCACTAGTACTTAATGGGATACTTGGCCACCTAATTTTAACACCTATTACTGACTACTTACCTGAGGAATGTATCACACACATAGCTTTAGTTATCAGCTTGGACTTTGCTCCAAAAGATAAGACTGGCACTTTCCTTCGCCTTTGAGATGTGTCCCAGAGTCTGAGTTTATTGATGTAAAGTCTGAGCTTTAGACAGTTGCCTGAACTGATGTCAGAAACCATACCAGTCAGTTGTTCAGATGCCCAGAAATGTTTCAAAGAGCATTTTCCACACCTAGATTATTTCAAGTGCATAATTGCGACTATCTTTTGAAGTAAATCCGTTTTATCTGACTGATTGAGAAATTCAATTATAAAATTGAAATGTGAAAGAGCATGTAAAAATGACTTTAAGAAGGAAAAAAGAAAAGAAAAATGGCAGTCAGTCCTTCCTAAGACTTATCTTTACATGACAAAAATATTACTCTAAATTGAAATATATAACTTTATTATTTAAAACAGAAATCATCAAGCCTCAGTAAAATAAAGACACAAACTGGTCCAAATCCTAGCACTCAGTGGAATAGCAACAAGCATAAAGTTTCAGTGTGGGGATTGCCCAAGGACCCTCAATAACAGCATTGCCAGGAGAATCCTGAAAGCCTATCATGCCAAGATTTTTTTTTTTTTTTACTATGGCAGATTTCAGACCATAGTGCTTGGCCATATTACTTCATAAGTGAGAAAATTATTCCTTTCCTTGCCTTGAGGCAAACTTGCCACATGAGGTAAACTTAAGGTTTCCATGTTGCAAAGACAACCTTTATACTAGAGAATAAGACGAAGGAGATTGAGGGCTCCTCTATGAGCCAAGTCATTAAGGGAAAATAAAGACTGTTGTGAAGAATAAAAGAAAGATCCCAGAGAGAAATAGAATAGAGGCAGTGAGGAAACCAAAATAATAGTCTAAATAATAAATAAAAACCAGTGTTAAATTGTTAATGAGTGAAATAAACTGATACAGGGAAGACAGAGAAAACATCGAACTGTGTTAAAGCTAAACAATAGTTATTGGCTATTCCCATAAGAAGTTAATCTCAATCTTATATCTAAGAACCACCCTCTATCACCATGCTGGCAGTTAGACTGTTTAATAATGAATCACAGAGGTTCTGTCTGTGAGGAATTCACAAGGATAAGTAAGAATAAGACATATTGATAAATTCCACAATAATAAGATAAAAGTGTGTAGTATTCATACAAAGCACTTGAGTATTTATGTGGACATAAATCTTGAAGGCTGCTGGCCTTCAAATGGCTTGAACAGCATGTTTGCTTTCACATCCCAGAAACATACTTGCTCAATATAATTTTATTTAAACCTTTAATGCATAAAATATGAAAATTTAAAGGAGACAAAATAGCAAAAATCTGTAAGTTGCAGCTATCAAGAAAGTAGTGTGATGTCCTTTTGTAGATGTTGGCCATTTGGATAAGTGAGCATACCTTTTCCAAAAGTAAGAAATCAAATATAGTATGAGTTGGAGAGATCCTGTGGTATTGAGATCACACATAATTCTATAAAGATGCTGATTAGTAATAACCTAAAATATTTACTTATTAGTACAATTATTGGTTTTATGATATCAGTTATTTTTGCCTTCCCCTGCAAGTGTGCTGAAGGGTGTCTTCTACTGTTTTATTTACCTATATCTGCCAAATGCCTACAGCTATACCTTCACATGGCAGGTACTAAGAAAAAAATATTGTTGAATAAATTAATACATTTAGGGTAGAGCCATAAAAATAGTAAGGATTAGAAAAACAACATGTTTACATGTGTGTGTATGTACATATGTGTTACACATACACCCTTAACCTCAAGAAAGATATGGCTGACTTTCATTTTTCAAATATAAAAAGTAAAAGTTGTTTGATGGGATTTGGAGACTAAAATAATTTAACCTTTTTCTTACTTTATACTATTTAAAAAAGAAATGTAATTAACATTATGTCTTTGAAATGCCTGTTTAGTGTTAATAAAATTACTTTTCATAGTTCTACTCTTTGCCTATGCCCACTCTTTCCTTCCTGACAATTTCATTATTATGTATTTCTTGTTCATACCATTATAAATTAACAATCAAAAAAATGTTGTCCATTTTACTCAGCTGCTGATGGATAAATTTAAAGTTTACACTGATTACTACCAGAATAAAAGGGGGTGTGGGAAGACAAAAATGATCTAAGGAGAATAAATGGTTATGAAAAAAATTTTGACTTGGGTTGGTGAACACATGTTATATTATACAGATGATTTATTAAAGATCTGTGCAGCTGAAACCTATATAATTTTATTAACCAATGTCACCCTAATTGATTCAATACAAAAAGAAGAAATAAGGTATTTAAATATTAAAGAGATGCTTGAGCATGGCATTCTAGATGTTTCCCAATGTAATTCCAACCTCATGGCAAAATATATCAAATTTTAACCTAAAGAAAACAACTTTTCCAAAAATAAACTACATGTTGCAAATATATATTGGGCATTTTGGTCTCTATTCATTTATCTGACACTAGTGTCCATTCCAGGTCTATTTTTTTTTTTTATTCTAGTTGTCTAAGGAGTTATTCAAAATGCCTATTTTAAGGATGCTTGCTTAATACTGAATTTTGTACAAAGTAATATGTTTAAGTCTTGCTCTCAAACGTTGACTTTTCTTTTGTTGGTCTCTTTGGGGCTTAGTAAAGAAAATAAAAATATTCTCTCATCCTATTAAGATTTGAATCAGTGCTAAGAAAATTCGAGACAATTTATCAGAGCCATGGGCAGTTTTTTAGTGCTGTTTGAGAAGTGACAAATATCCACAACCTACAGAATTTTAAGCAAAGATATGTCTTCACATTTAATGGTCGAGCATCAATAGAATTAGACTGGATAGAACATATTCCAGAAGACTTGGAGGGGCTTCTGCACATTCCATTGTGGCAAGAACAAGCAAGAATAAAATTCATCAAATGTGTCAGGATTTCTTCTTGCCTAAATTATCTACAGATGTTAAGCAAGCAGCTCTGCCAAAAAAGAAATAAGAATAAACCTTCGGCGTGATGAGGATAATGATGTTGAAAATAACCATTTATTGACCACTATATGCCTTATATACTTTCTTAGTTGATGATCTCATTTAGTATTTACAACACCCTTCTAAAGTAGGTGCTATTTTCATTTCTACTATTAAAATGAGGAATATTCAATTAAAAATATTCAATAATAAAAATCAAACATTTATTGTGTATATATTTAGATGGGAATAACATCAATTGCTTTTTGCATATACTTGTATTTCTCCAAGTATATGATACCCCCATGTATAAAACGCACCTTAACTTTGGGGCCTAAAGTTTGAAAAAAAAAAGTATTACATGAAGTTATTGAACTTGTTTTTTGTTTTGTTTTGTTTTTTGTTTTATAATTTTTATGAAGTCAGAAGCAGGGAGACAGAGACAGATTCCACATGTACCAAACCAGGATCCACCAGGTAAGCTCATCAGGAGGTGATGCTTTGCCCATCTGGACCATTGCTCCATTGCAGCTGGAGCCATTCTAGTGACTGAGGTAGAGGCCATGGAGCCATCCTCAGTGCCTGGGATAACTATGCTCCAATGGAGACTTGGCTGCAGGAGGGAAAGAGAGAGATAGAGACAGAGAAAGGAGAGGGGGAAGGGTAGAGAAGCAGATGGGTGCTTCTCCTGTGTGTCCTGGCCAGGAATTGAAGCCAGGAGTTCCACACACGAGGCCGATGCTCTACCACTAAGCCAGTCAGACAGGGCCTGAACTCAAGCTTTATTCATCATAAAATTCATACAACTTCTCAAATGGGAGATGCAAGTAAAAAAATCTACAACATTTGTATAAGACACTCCCAGTTTATAGACCCTAAATTTTTCCATACAGAGTGTGTCTTATGCATGGGGAATAGGGTACGTTATCGCACATGAGCCTAAGAACATGTTGCTCCAAGAGGAGATTCCACACCCAGAAAGAGACTTGCCCAGATCACACTCCTAGGATTACAAGAAGTCTCAAAGCCAGTTACATCCTACACTAGAAATTCAAATATTAATCACAGCACATACTTTCATTGGTATTTGTTTTTTTGTGTATGTGCCAGAGACAGAGAGAGTCAAAAAGAGGAACAGATAGGGACACACAGAGAGGGAGATAGATGAGAAACATCAATTCTTTTTTGTGGCACCTTAGTTGTTCATTGATTGCTTTCTCACATGTGCCTTGACCGTGGGGTTACAGCAGACTGAGTAACCCCTTGCTTAAGCCAGCAACCTTGGGCTCAAGCTGGTGAGCCTTGCTCAAACCCGATGAGCTCGCACTCAAGCTGGCGAACTCAAGGTCTCAAACCTGGGTCCTCCACATCCCAGTCCAAAGCTTTATCCACTGCGCCACCGCCTGGTCAGGCTTTCATTTATTTTTTTTAAATGAGACGTGTCAAGCATACTTCGGTGTTAAGTAGAACTGACTTAGAATCTTCATTCTGACACAGAGCTAAGCTGCTATCTTATCCTTCCCAAAACTGTTTTGTCTTTTTTAATGTAAAATTTAATGAAAATATTCAGCTCAATGGGCTGTTTGAAGTTAAAATAACACACTAATATATAAAACATTTAGCACAGGGTTAAGTACATAATAAATACTCCATAAATAAGAGTTGCTATTATTTTTAAGTAATCTGCTCACTACTTTCTTTTTAAATTGTATATAAGGCAAGTAACAAAAGATGCTTGATACCTTTGCAGAAAAGTCACTTAACCATATTATTAAAAGAAATATGCTTTTAGAAAAATGTTAAATTTTAAGCCTTACATCTATAGTGTTGTATAGTGAACACATTGGTGTCAAAGAACTTTTTTTCTACTTGGACCTAATTTCCCTTGGACTAGGAGAGCAGAGAGGATGTTCTCCTTTTACCACAGGAGAAAACCAGGTTCTGGGTCATTATTCAAGGCAGGAGTTTGCATAAGGAAAGGAAGAATGGAGAGACTAACTATTTTTTGTAGGTGATTTGCAGTTGAGCCAGTTATCAGATGAAAGAGCACAGACTTTGCAGAGGTGACAGAAATGGGAGTCTGACTTACAGGACTACTGGGTATTATTTTAAAAGGAATAGCATCTCAAGGCGGTGAAAGTTAACACAGAAGAAATATTTGCTGAAATTAGCTGATACCGAGATAGTTATGTAAGAAGTTCATGTAAATGTCCATCCAAGATGGGAAAAATGCAGCCAAAAACATTTGGTGCCATTTGAAGGTAAATAATTTTTTGTGCTTGTTAACTCATTATTCATACTTTCATGTAACAGTTTTACTGGAAAAATATATAGTTAATATCTTATTAACTTACCTCTCAAAAAAAGGAAAAGTAACCAGAAAACAATGATACTTTAATATATAACACTGGGGAACAAAATTTTTGTTGCATCCACAAAAGCACTTGTTCTTACCTAAATTGAGTGTGCTAATTTCAAATCTGACATTAGTTTTTTTTTCTATGAGCTACAGTTTTCGTGCAATTCAAAATTTTAGGTTTTCATCTTATTGTAAAATTTTCAACATTTAGTTTAACATAATGAAGTAGAATGCCTTCTTGGGCATCATCTTTATGAAAATATAATTTATATAATGCAGTAAATATACTAAAAGATATGATTACATCAGAATTTGTCTACAATTTTAAAACAGAACACATTAAAACACTTATTCTAATCATCAAATTTGCGAAAAACTTATTTAAATTCTATTCAGGCAAAACTTTGCGTTTGTAGCTCTTGCGTTTGTGTACTTATTGAGGGCAATTTTGTTTGATGCTCCAGCAGTAGTCTGCTCATCACTAACAGCTCCAAAATTTCTGGGAAACTTATCAAGGTGACTGTTCAGGAAGTGAATCTTAGTCCTTATGTTATATCCAATGTCACAGAAAGCAAACCACATTCTTTGAACCTGAAGTTCATAGTTTTATGCTTCTTTTTGCCAAGAAAGTTCTTTTTAACTGCCACAAAAGACTGCCATGCTGCTTTCTCTTCCTTATTTATCTTCTGGCAAATTCTTTGTCACATATGAGGGTTTGAATCTGAGGTCCATAGAATACACCTGCTTTTATCTTCTCAAAAGACAAGGCAGGAAAAGCAAAAATAATATACTGAAAGCATTCACTTTCTCTATTCAAAGCCTGAACAAACTGCTTCATTAAGCCAAGTTAGATGTGAAGTGGGGGAAAAATGATCCTGTCTTGATTAACTACAGGTTCATCCACAATATTTTGCATATCTACATCCAGAGCCACTCCTTCTGTGTTCAGTGTTTCCCCGAGCTCGGCTGTATCACTAACACAGAAAGCAAGGATACTTGGTGAAAACTCTCTGTCATTTTAGCAGGAAATTTACCATTTTAAAATCCACACAAATGATCCAGTTATGCTCCTCATACTTCAGTAAGTCGAAGACAATATTTACGTCTTTATAATCTTCTCGCAGATGAGTTGAATAACTAACCAATTGGAACTGCTGCATAAACATTACCGTTGTGTAGGAGAACACATTTCAGACTCTGTTTAAAGCTGTCAAGAAAGAGCTGCCATTCTGGTGTATTGTAAGTGGTAACACCTAGCGGGTTGAGAAGACTACTGATATCATGACAGTAAACAAAGTGTTTGTCTTCAGAAAAAAAGTCCACAAAAATTTGTTCACGCTACCTGAAATGGGATACTTTAGCTGACTGGTAACGTACATTCTTTTCTTGAGCTTGAAGGCTAATAACTCAGCTGCTTTCTTTGATAGGTCCAAATCTCTTAGTAAGTAATTCCATTCAGGTTGACTAAATTGCTAAAGGCTTAATGACTGCTTGGCCTCAGAAGAAGACCCTTCAGATTCTACAACCATTTTCTTATGCATCTTATCAAAATACACTTGATCACCATGTTCACTTTCTTCATTCTTAGAAGAAATAAAACCATTGAAAACTGGAACTGCGAGTGTCTCAGAGTGTGGGATAGGTTGTAGTGCTGAAGGAATATTAGGATATGTGATCATATGCCATTTTTTTTTGCCTATGTCCTTTGTATGGATCAGACAGAAATAACAGTCACTGCCATTGTCCTTAGGTTCACGCCAAACCATGGGAATACCAAAAGGCATTCCTTTAAGTTTTTCTTTTGTCCAGTCATGAAGCATTTCCTCACAATTATGACACTCAGTATGAGGAGTCTAATTCTTGTCTTGATCACCAAGAGGAACTTGAAAATAGGCCATATATGCACGTGTAACAAATGATGAAATATTGCGCCTTTGAATTGAAGTGGGTAACAGTCACATATATAACAGAAGGTGTCAGGACTATTCTTGCATTTACACCTACTCGAAGAAGCCATGATTCAATTTTAAAACAAAATAAGGGTGTTTTTATCAGATAATAATTTCTTACATTTATAAACAACTACAATTATGTAAAAGTGGTGTCTGTAAAACATTAATTGCCTTGTGGTTATGTTCAATCCAAGAGTCATTGCCCTTTAACTTCAATTTAAAAACCAGTGCATACCATTAACTATAACAAAAATAAATTAAAATTGCATAAAAACTAGAGCATGCACCAAAAATCAGATTTCAGATTTAGAACCAGTGATGCAGATATATATAGAAACAGTTCTAAAACCTCATGCAATATAAAATGAAAAAAATTTGTTCGCTAGTGTAATCTATAAGTTATTTTTTTAAAAACTCTAACATATTTTTTAGGAGGAAGCATAGTTTTCTTTATCATTTTCATGCTGTCATATCTGTTATAAAACATTGATTTCTCCAGTTGTTCTGTAAATCATCCTGAAGCAGTTTATATTTGTGTGACAGTAAGCCACACATGTTTCTCATTATTGAATGGTACCTTTGATCTGACTTTTTCTGATAAAGCTAAATTGAATTGATGTGACAAAAACATACTTCTTACTGGAAATATTCATTTTATAGATAGCATTCCAGTATCATGCACCAAAACGTGTAGAAGAAAATCCTGAATTCAACCGAAGGGAAAAACAGCATTCACTGACTCACTATTGTCGATAAGCAGAAATATCACCACCTTTCAAAAGATGTATATAGCTCTTTTTTCGCCAGTGTTGTTTTGCTAGTGCCCCTAGGCATTCTTTTATAAGGCCATAGTCAGTTACAGTAGGACAGACACGCACCTTTCAATCAGGCAGTTCCGAGTCTGACACCGACTGGCATTTATTGGTGGTATTGGTTTGTCTGACATCATGGCCCAGACTATAATTACTGTATTATACTGCCTCTCATAGTAACAACTTAGATGGCTGGAACAAAAAATAAATATTTATCTTTTCTATTTTCTGATTTTATTTTACAGTATAGGACAACAAAGTTATTCTTCCAAAGTCTTGTAAATATTAGGTGGTAGAAGCAAGATTAAAAACAAACAAAATTTACTGTTTTAACTTCACAAGCAATACACCTTTTTAATACAATTAGTTTTCTCATCTTTGCAAATATCTTTAAAATATAGTTGTTTTACTTAAAAAAATTAAAAGAGGTCCTGGTCTCTGTCAGTTGGAATGTTGTCCAGAAACACCAGAGTAATGGGTTCAATCCCCAGTAAGGGCATTTTGGGGAAGCTAGCAGAATGTACAACTAGGAGGAACAAAAAATGAATGCTTCTCTCTTACTCTCTTTCTTCACCTCTTTCTGTGTCTCTAAAATCAATCAATTAAAATAAAATAAGAAAGAAAGAAAAAGAAATTCAGTAAGGGCTATAAAAATTCAGTTTTTAGTCCTGGAGAAGTTTTCTAATAGTGGAAGAAATTAGCGATCTTGAGAATACTATTGTACTTTCTCTGCAGTTTTATAGTAATAATATGGATATTGCAAGTCTCAGTCAATTCTTCTTTCTTTCTCTTTTAAGTTAGTACATTTTAAAATAATATCCAAGAATCAAAGGCAACTTTCTGCTCTTGCTAAGAAGTAAAGACTTGTTCAAGTAATTTATTTACACACTAATTTATATAAAATATTTATGTATTTTATTTTTAAATAAAAACTATCTATTTATGATGTAAATGATCATTTGCTATACATATTTATAGTAAAATGATTACTACAGCCAAGATAGTTAGTTTAGCTTATCCTCACATAGTTACCATTTTTTGTGTGTGATGAGAGTATCAAACATCTACTCTCTTAACAAACTTCCAATATTCAATCGAGTGTTACCTACAGTAATCATTCTGTACACTAGATCTCTAGGTATATTCATCCTACTTAACTCCAGCCTTATATCCTTAGTCAATATCTCCAAATTTTTCCCACCTCCCCACCCCAGTTCTACTCTCTGCTTCCATGCATTCAAGGATACCCTACCATTTGTAACTATGCGAATGAAAATGGAGAACATTAGGCTTAGTAAAATAAGCTAGACTTAAAATTTAAAAATAATAATATCTGCATGCTCTCACCCATATGTGGATTATAATAAAGTAATTTTTCCCTCAAAACTAAAGGTAATGCTAGAATAAGACAAAGGTTTTGATTTCAATAATATACAGTAAAAAAAAAAAAAATTAAGAATATATATGTAGCCTGACCAGGGGGTGGCGCAGAGGATAGAGTGTCAGACTGGGATGTAGAGCACCCAAGTTCAAAACTCCGAGGTTGCTGGCTTGAGCCCAGGCTCACCAGCTTGAGTGTGAGCCCCGTGGTCGCTGGTTTGATTGAGCCCTAAGGTGGCTGGCTTGAGCCCACGGTCTCTGGCTTCAGCAAGGGGTCACTCTCTGCTGTCTGCTATATCCCTATGGTCAAGCACATATGAGAAAGCAATCAATGAACAACTAAAAAGCAGCAACGAAGAATTGAAACTTCTCATCTCTCTCTCATCCTGTCTGTCTGTCCCTATCTATCACTCTTTCGGTCTCTTTTTCTGTCTTTGTCTCACACACACACAAACACACACACACACACACACACACACACACACACAAATATATATGTATTTATACTAGAGAAACAGTTTTGCTCATTGTAAATATAGTTTGTTTTTCTTTGTTTAGGTGTCTAGGATTTAAACTCTTTCATTCATTCATTCATTTATTTATTTTACAGGGACAGAGAGAGAGAGTCAGAGAGAGGAATAGATAGGGACAGACAGATAGGAATGGAGAGAGGTGAGAAGCATCAATCATTAGCTTTTCGTTCCCATTGGGACACCATAGTTGTTCATTGATTGCTTTCTCACATGTCCCTTGACCGCCGACCTTCAGCAGACCGAGCTCCTTGCTGGAGCCAGTGACCTTGGTTCAAGCTGGCGAGCTTTTGCTCAAGCCTGATAGGACCGCGCTCAAGCTGGCGACCTTGGGGTCTTGAACTGGGGCCTTCCGCATCCCAGTCCGATGCTCTATCCACTGCGCTACTGCCTGGTCAGGCCATTTATTTATTTCCTTGCTATATCCCATAGTAGTCAAGGCTACTTCATGGCAGTCTGCCTTATCCCTTAAATTCCTAAAACCATATCCATTGGCTTGTCTTCTAGCCATACCTCTTCCAGATTCCCATTTGTCTTGTTCTCTCTACTATAACAGTAACCTGAATTTACACTTTGATAAATATACTTCAGGAATGGCCTTAAGGCATTCACAGGGATTCCTGCACCAGAATACAATTAGCTATGTACTATAATATGTTGAATTCTGAGGAGATCATTACTGAGTATAATCAGACCTCTATTATTATATGGTGACATTCTTAAAGATGAGTTATTCATAATTTTAAGAATTAATCAACTAAATGGTTCTGCATTGGTTCACCCCCAATTAGATGCAGCCTTTTCTCTCTATCGAGGGGTACAAATTCCAATCAATTATACTTACATTACAGATAATAAAGTATCTCTTTTCTGAAATATTAAACCCATGGGTCCAGTTCCAATCATATGATTGTCACTTTGTGTCTGCTTAAGACATTTATGCTGTTAAGTCATAGCACTTCTAAACATATAATTAATTTGTGGAAAGCTGCTTGCATGCACATACCCTGACTAATTTCAGGAATTCACTCTGAAAGTTTTATTTGCCTTGACACCATTTCAGGTCTCATTAGCAATGAGCTCTTATGAGTATACTGAGATGGTGTATCAGAGGCTGAGCAGCTCGGCACTGTTTGTGGGAGTTTCACATTATACCCCTTCCTTAACAATGAATATCTATTCGTTTTTTCTTAGTCTCCAACTTGGTCTTTTTTGGTTAAACATTAACTCTTTGACATGTAAATCATGAGATGTATTATCATTTTTATTTTAAAGTATACTTTTGTCCTCATGTGCATATAAATATACAGGAAGATAATATGCATCAAAAAATCAATAATATTTATCTCTGCATAAGAATATCTCAGAAAATTATTTTCTTTTCTTTTTCGATATTTTGTAATCTTCATGAAACCAAAAGATTTATCTGTGCCTTAAGGCTGTTAAAAATATGACATTGAGTCAGAACATTGAGATAAGGTTTGACTCTCAAGTTTACAATATAACGTAAACACTCTGAAAAAAGTAGTAGTATTAATACTAATAATATAATTAATGTTTTTATTAGTAGTTTTCAATTAACATGTACTCATGTAAGTTAATTCCACAAATTAATTAAGAGAGGCACTATCATCACTACTTTGCAGAAAAAGACTCTCATTTTGACTGTCTTGTATAAATAAGTGATAAGATTGAACCCACACATTCCAACTGTAAGTCTAGTATATTTTTCCCTATCAAAAAAGAAAACACCAAAAAACTAACTGCTGATCATTTTAAGACTGAGAAAAAAATATCTAAGAGCATGGAAAAAAAATAAGACAAACCATCAAAGAAAGATATGTGGGAAAATTGACTCAATACGTACGTTCCAACCTAGTCGGGAGATGGGTAGGGGCAGAGAATAGGGAGTGGCAGGCATTCTGAAGAAAAGACAGAGCACCATAAAAAGCAGAGCTGTGAAGAAAAAGGTATCATTAGTGGATAATAGAAATGTAGAGAAAAAAAAGTATAAAATAAAATTTGATTAAATAAATGCCTAAATTATACTCACTTGGCTATGCTTTTAACACTTCTTTATTGAATAACCAGAATTATTGTCCATAGCCAAAAGTAAAACTAGAATTTGAAATCTGTGCACAAAAATATATATAAACCATTGATGAGAACTGTCAAAATTATCAGACTCAAAAACATGCAAAAAGTAAAGTATGAATCAGGCATGTAAATCAAAAAATCAATTATTCTGGGAAAATGAAATGATGAAAGGAGAAATGATATAGCCTAAGGGAAAATATAATTTTAAGAAAACTTTCAATAAGGGCTTTATTTCTTTCATCAGGAAAGAAATATAGAAAGGCCAAAATAAACTTGCTTCAGAAACAATAATACACTACAAATTTTTACAAGAAGTCTTAAAAAAAAATGACCTCAGTTATATAAATAAATACAGATTAATAAAATGTATTTGTTCTTTCTTGTTATGAATGAATGAAGCAATGACAAAAATTTTAACTTATAAAGATTATTTTGAAGTAATATTTAAAGCAGAGTTATAGAAGTGTAGAATTGGAATTTTAAGTATCACTGAATTTAATTTAATTTTACAAAGGAGAAAACGGAGGCCCCAGAAGTCTTTGTTACATTACCAAGGACCCAGAAGTACTTAGTGAGGACACATCAGTAAATGTCCAGTTTTCCTTACTCAAAAGGAAAGAGGTAATACTGTTTTCCTGTTAACTGAATGACTAGCCTGGCAGATTTTGAGAACGTGGGGGTTGTGATATAAATCGACCAAGTTGTTAGGAATAAGATTACAGGATGTGTGGAGATTAAGAGAACCAGCTAAATACACAAAGGAATGTGATCAGTCCAGTCTAGTTCTATTGAGAATCTACCATTACATGCAACAATATGTATTTACTTAAACTCTTGTTAGTGGTAGATATTTGTTACTGAATCATAACATGAAACATTGGTCATTAGTCTCAAGAGTGACATAGTATTTCCAAAAAATATCCTACTACTGTCTCTAACATTTTTTTCCAAGTAACTGATACCTTTTCTATAAAATTTTAATGCTGGAGTGTTGTTAATCTGCTTAAGATATCAATTGAAGTCTCTTATAAAACAATCAGGGTTCTCACGCCTTTCTCAAATAATCTTTAAATGGTCTGTTGAATGAAACAATAGAAGGTTGCAATTATCCAGTCATGCCACCAAGAATAACAACCAATTATATGCAGAGATTATATGCATAGGAAATGACTAGAGCTAACTGGACAACTGCCACAATGACTTTGCACCAGTGGAAGATACTTAAATATTAAAAATGTTAAAATTGTGTATGTGTGTGAGAGAATGTGTTTATGTGTGTGTGGTTATTGTATAAACATGTACATGTACATATTTCATGTATCACCTTATTACAATAAAATGTAGACAGTAAATGAAACAAAATACAGTAAATCTGTGAAGTTACTATTGGTGTGAACAATAGAGAAAGCTCTAAATTAGCGTATAGGTATGAATGATCTAGTTTCAAAAGTAGAATGTCCATGATTTAATTACAAACTCATGTGGTTATTTAAAAAGCAATTTTTGGATGAGAAAAAAAAATTTAAATTGATCTTGAACACATTGAACCGTATACTACCTTTTACTATGCAAAGGGAAGCTTGGGTATTATGTTACTTGCTTAGTTATGTGGCATAATAAAACTGATTTTAATATACGCCTATTGCAGAAAGAAGAAAACAGTTCCATTTTTTAGCATTGGCTTTCCTTTTCCTATCTGTTTGGCCGCATGAAGCCTGGGTGCCTGTAAAGGCAGGATAATAACTAATCCTCTTTGGTGTTTAGAGTCACTTAATCCTTTCTGGTACTTATCCTATTAACATTTTTTCTCTTGTATTTAAATGCCAGTGCAGAGAACTCAAATTACTTGCATTTATTTCTGTGCTTCTGGATTTCCCAGTTATAAAAAGTACCTTTAAAAATGTTTGATTAAATATATGTATTTATCTGAGTTTATATTCATTTTCAAGTGCTTATTCTAGCTTAAAGACTTTTACCTTGGATATTTTAAGCTACCAGTTTATGTTTACCATTATTTTGTAAATGCAGAATTTGTCTGCCGTGGAATATAAGCCCTATAACTGGGGTTCTAAAAATGATTTTACAAAACATTTTTCATACTTTTAGATTTTAGTTAAAATCCTACTCAAGGTATGTGAATCCAATAAAGTTTATTACTGGATATTACTTATATTAAAGGGTTTAAATCAATAAATCTTATCTTTTGGAGAACTCTGTTAGTCAGACCAGGCTAAGCTATGCTACACTAGCATGCACAAAATTACACTCATTTTGTATAACAAAATCTTATGTCTCATTCAAAAATCATATCTATTGCAAATTGGCAGGGCAGTCTATTTCAGATAATCTTGTATTCCCAGATTCCCAAGACATAGGACATGGGATGTGACCAATCATGACTTTTGAAACTTTAGTCTTGCCTGACCAGGCGGTGGCGCAGTGGATAGAGCGTTGGACTGGGATGCAGAAGACCCAGGTTCTAGACCCCAAGCTTGCCAGCTTGAGCGCAGGCCCATCTGGCTTGAGCAAAAGCTCGTCAGCTTGGACCCAAGGTCTCTGGCTCCAGCAAGGGGTGGCTCCATCTACTGAAGGCCCCTGGTCAAGGCACATGTGAGAAAGCAATCAATGAAAAACTAAGTTGTTGCGACGGCAAGGAAAAACTAATGATGCTTCTCACCTCTCTCCGTTCCTGTCTGTCTGTCCCTGGCTATCCCTCTCTCTGACTCTCTCTCTGTCCCTGTAAAGTAAAAAAAGAGTATTATAAAACTTTAGTCTCAAAATATCACATTTCATCCCCTTCTCATTTTCTTAGGCAAAACAAAATAACTTAATAACATCAAACAAGACATTGAGGTGCTAATATATGTTTAGCTTTCTTTTATATAGATGCTTTGATGACTAGTGTGCATTCATATATGCACAGTCTATTTGATAGTATTATTTAATACTTCAACAAACTTAGTGTACAGTATAAATATCTTTATTCTCCTTTTCTCTTAGGTTTGAGAAAGAAATTTAGATCAGATTATTTATGTCAATTTTTCTAAATTCCACAGCTAATAAGGTATCATATTGAAATCTAGTTCCATTAGTTTTTTCTTCCCACTATTAACTTCTATGTCTTATCTACCATTTGATAAATGCGAAGACATGTGTTTATTCTTTCATTGTTCAGCATATTTTATTTAAATTAATTAAGATAACATTGGTTAATAAGATTATATGGGCTTTGGGTGTACAATTCTATAATTCATTATCTGTATATTGTATTGTGTGTTCACTACCCTAAGTCAAGTTTTCGTCCATCACCATTTATCTTCCCTTTACCTTCCTCTACTTCTTCCCACCCCCTTTCTTCTTGTAATCAGCATACTGTTTTCTGTGAGGATTATTTTCCCTTCACTTAATGACCCAGCAATCCCACTCCTATAAATATATCCAAAACACCCAAAGCACTAATTTGAAAGAATATATGCACCCTTATGTTCCTTGCAACGTTATTTACAGTAGCCAAGATTTGAAAGCAACCTAAGTGCCCATCAGTAGATGAGTGGATTAAAAAACTATGGTACATTTACAAAATGCAATACTACTCAGCTCTAAAAAAAGAATGAAACCTTGCCTTTTGTTACATCATGTTTGGACCTGGAAAGTAATATAATAAGTGGAATGAGCCCGTTAGAGAAAAACAAGTGCATATGATTTCACTTATATGTGGAATCTAATGAACAATATAAACCAAAAAGAAAAGGAAACAGACTTATAGATACAGAGAACATACTGACAGCTGTCAGAAAAAAAGGATTTGCAGGCTGGATGAAAAAAGAAAGACTTGTGTTTGTAGGCATTACTTTTAACAATCTTTCTTTTCAATGTGATTCGAATGTAGAATATTATAAATTGGACACTTTCAGTATGATAAAATGAAGAGTTTGGCAAATCTTTTCCTTATAAAGCAATTACAAAACTGTACACAATTGTCAAAACCAACAATTCCAGGACTCTAGAAATGGATAAATAGCATAAAACAAATTGACAAATATTTTTACTTGAGAATTAGCTGACCTTCAGTTAAGGACAGTGAGAGTCCTTGCTTTTCTTAACCAGTGATTTATCATCTAACTCCCTTGGTCAGAGCTGTTTCTACCAGGGAAGGAAAAGCTATTGGAGACAGCTCATTGGACTTTGAGCAAAAAGGAAAGCAATGCCACCCAAATGCATTGTAAACAAAAGCAGCAATCTTTGTAGCAAGAGAAAGCAGAGGACAGTGACTCTGCTTGTCTGAGGCTGCATTTTAAGTGGTTATCAACTGTTGCTGTATCTATTTAATAAAGAATATGTGTCTGTATTACTGGAATCCCAGCATTATTTCCTTGAATCTGCCTGCCTATGCTCATTGTCTCAAAGAGATGCATGAGCAGAAGTTTGCAACATAGATGGAAAAAATAGACTGACCAGGTGGTGACAAAGGGGCTAAAGCATTGGACTAGGATGCAGAGGACCCAGGTTTGAAATCCCGAGGTCACCGGTTTGAGCATGGAGTTGCCGGCTTGAGCGTGGGATCATGGATATGACCCCATGGTTGCTGACTTGAGCCCAAGGTTGCTGGCTTGAGCAAGTGGTCACTGGCTCTGCTGGAGCCCCCTGGTCAAAGCACATATGAGGAAGCAATCAATGAACAACTAAAGTGCCACAACAAAGAACTGATGATTCTCATCTCTCTCCCTTCCTGCATGTCTGTTCCTCTTTCTGTCTCTATTATAAAAAGAAAAAAGAAAAAAATAGTATAGTATTGAGTTGGTGTATGGACACAGGTAGCTTATGCCCTAAAAGTTGGCTCCCCAGTGGCATGTAGGTTACAAATTATACAGGGTAAAATCACAAGACACTGGATTAGGGGATTGAGGGTTGTGCTGAGAGCTGATTGGTCAGAAGTGAGGTTAGGGTGACGAATCATTTTTCAGGTCTTAAGAGATCTCTGAGTTCTTTTTCAGTGTCCCTCTGTTTGGTCTCACTGGAAAGCAACTGAGCAAGCTGTTCATCCTTAAGGCACAGGAACAGAAAGATAACTTACGTCAACATGTTACCTTAGCCTACCAGAGGTCCTTCTAGACCCTGTGCCTGTTAGTCAGGTCTGGACTACAATCTTCTGCTGCACTGTGCTTTGCTAATTATCTGGGGGAAAAGGCTAGGTCTCTGAGGGGTAAAGACTCACACAGAGGGATTGCTCTTTAGAACTAGGATTTAAAACTAAGTTTAATCAATGTCATAGGAATACTTGGTTTTGTGTGTGCATGTGTCTATGAATGTAGTAATTTAGGATAGAAGAGGTAGAACTCTTCATTTACAGGTAGTGTGATTCAGTATGTAAGAATTTGTAAGAAATCTACAAAAAAAAGTTTTAAAATATTAAAAGAAGTAATACCAGATTTTAGATAGATCGCAGACACAATATTTTAGTACACCAAATGGTAGCTCCTCAAATAAGTTCACATTTTAATCTTCAAAAGTTTTAAGTGTTACCTTACATGGCAAATGAGTTGATACTATTTTATATTATAAAAGCTGTAACTGATGTAAAGATTTTTGAGAAGAGGGGTTTAGCCTACTTTACCTGCGTGGATCTTTGGTGCAATGCTGCACATGCTTATAGGAGAAATGCACAGGGAAGTTAGACAGAAGAGGGGAGACACAAAGAGGAAACATGAAGATGAAGGTAGGGATTGGAGAGACAAATGCCTCAAATCAGGACATACCAAGGAATTTGGGGCAGCCACCAGAGCTAGAAAATACAAGGAATAGATTCTCTCCTGAGAACTTGCAGAGGGAGAGGGGCCTGCCAAGACTTTGATTTCAAAATTCTGGCATCCAGAACTGTGAAAGAATTAATTTCTGTTGTTTTAAGCCACCATGTTTGTAGTTATTTGTTCCAGCAGTCTCAGGAAATTAAGACAAATGTCAACATAAAAATTTAATTGCATATGTAAAAAAATGAATAAACCAAAAGGAAAATGAAGCATTCAACTCCCATTTGTGATAGGATAAAAAAGAATAAAATGCTTAGGAATAAATTTAATAAAGACAGTGCAACACTTATAAAACATTACTGAGAAAAAATAAAGTTCTAAATAAATTGAGAAACATCCCATATTCATAGGATATATATATGGGGGTAAACTGGGCAAGAAAACGTTATAACAAAAAAATTAGTAGAATTAATAATGACAGACAAAACAAAACAAGACTTATGAACTGTGTTAATGTTTTAATGTCATATGATAAATGTGAGAAAATGTAGAAATAAGAGGATTGAGTGAATTAGAGTAGTTCGCCAGGTAGTGATAAGGTAAAAGTTTGTATTAAAGGAGATAGTGTTAGGTAACATTTGCATTCTTTAAAATTAATATATTCATGAGCAGGAACTTTTGCTAAAACCAAGAGTGGAGAAACTGAGTTTGAATTTGTTCAGGATTTCAGGAGTCTCAGATTTTGCACTCATTTAGAAGCTCAGCAGTGTGACATTGCTACTAAGGGAAGACAATTGCTAATGAAATAAATATTAAGGTTGTCACTACAAATTAGGTATATGGGGATATGTGGTATATGTAAAAGCTTAGTTGCAAGTTACCATTAAATTTTGAATACTAGTTAGAACATTTTTACTCAAAACACAGTTATGCTAAAATGACTGTCATACCTAACAGTCTACCAGATTAATTTATTAATAGATCTATTTATTTAGGAAGTACTCTATATCCTAAATATGTTACTATTTATGAATGTTAAATTTTATTTGTTGAGAAAAAAAATAAAAACATAAACATTCAGCTCTACAAAGTCATTGATGTTTGAAAAAACTGTCACATAATTTTTTTACCTCAAGTAGTTAAATAATTTTTAAAAGTATTTTTTGCTTGAATTAAATATTTATCACTAAATATCTACCCACATATATCATATTTACACATTTTTTTGGCTTCAGTCTTAAAAACAATGAAAAATATAAATTTCAAGATATCAAGTTGTCAAATGAAGTGTACGATTTGTTACACAGAAGTGACATTAAATGAAAATTACTCTGGCCTGACCTGGAGGTGGTGCAGTGGATAGAGTATTGGACTGGGATGCGAAAGACCCAGGTTCGAGACCCTGAGGTCGCCAGCTTGAGCGCGGTCCCATCTGGCTTGAGCAAAAGCTCGTCAGCTTGGACCCAAGGTCGCTGGCTCCAGCAAGGGGTGGCTCGGTCTGCTGAAGGCCCCGCAGTCAAGGTACATGTGAGAAAGCAATCAATGAACAATTATGGTGTCTCAATGGCAACAAAAAACTAATGATTTATGCTTCTCACCTCTCTTTGTTCCTGTCTGTTTGTCCCTATCTGTCCCTCTCTCTGACTCTTTCTCTGTTCTGATTCTCTCTCTGTCCCTGTAAAAAAAAAAAAGAAAATAACTCTGAAAGTTGTTTTAAAAATAGGTGTTGGCTCTGGCCAGTTCGTTGGGCATGTGAAAGTCCTGGATTTGATTCCCCGCCAAGGCACACAGGAGAAACACCCATCTACTTATCCACCCCTACCCTTTCTCTCTCTATTCTTTTTCCACAGCCATGGCTCCATTGACTTAAGCAAGTTGGCTTCTGGCACTGAGAATGGCTCCATGGCCTCACTTGAGGCACTAAAAAATGTCGTTCCAGTTGCAATGGCCCCAGGTTGACAGAGAATTGCCTCCTAGTGGAGTAGCCAGGTGGATCCCTGTTGGGGCGCATGTGGGAGTCTGTCTCTCTGCCTCCCCTCCTCTCACTGAAAAAAAAAATAGATGTTGAAAAGAGAGCTAGAACATGGTTTAGATAAGAGATTTTAGTCAAAACACAATTTAGAATTTTATTCCTAATATGAGTGTAAATGAGAATAAAAACAGAGTTAAACAGTTTCTTGATCCTTCTGTAAATTCTGTTAATAAATATCTTTAGAAAAAATTGATTTATAGACCTGCTATGTTCCAGAAATAAAAGGTAAATATAATTTATTTTTAGCAAAATACAATGAAAGACAGTTTAAAAAAATTACTCAACCAATGTATCATTAAAAGTCTGTGTGTGAAACTAACCTCTGTAAAGAAGATCTTATTAACTTTTAGTATGGGCTAGTAAAGTCTCAGTGGGAGAAAACTGCATACAAGTTTAAAATAATTACAAACAACAAAACATGCATCCCTTAAATGAAAAAATAGCATGCCAATGATTTCTGAATGTTCAGAAAATATAAATTCTTTTATTGGTTCAAATGTATATGTAGAGATAAGTACATGAACTTCCATATATATGAAGGTACTTGTAAAGAGGTTAAGAGAAGCGACTTCAGAGCAGGTCTGGATGTGAAATAAAGCTCTGTCACTTATATGTGACATTGACATTGTACTAGTTATTTAATTTTTAGTATATTCATTTCATTAATTGTAAAATGGAAATAAAAGTAATCATCTTCCGTGTAGGTGTTGAGAAGGTGAAATTTAAATGCTTAGCATACAGTTTACGCTATATAAAACTTTAAAAATTACATATATATAAATTTTATTTTTATGTTTCTGAAAATCTCTGGTAGAAGAAGGTACTAGAAATAAAAGAAAAAAGAAGCTTTTATTTTACTCTAAGACTTGTGCTCCATATCTGGCATCACTTCTCACTTAACGCTACAGAGCCTCAGAAAAGAGAAAAAAGTAAGGCAATGAAAGTTTAAAGTTTTTCAGGTCCATTGGCACTTAGTGAGCTGCTCACATACAGGAGAAGCTTGACTTGATATTTTAGCCATATGCATCTTGAACTTCTTGACAAGAGTTAGAGCTTTATTTAACTTGACATTCTTACCTCTTTTTTGTTGTGCTTTTTATCCTCTTCTTTCACTGAACTATGAGCTTTTCATGAAAGCCTAATTTTCCCATCCAAATAATAATTCTTTGTATTTATAGAGCAGCCATATTATGTGCACATTTAAATTGAAAAGTATTCCTTGTAGCAAACTTCTGATATTGCAGATTTTTTAAATATAAATAATGCCTGTCAGTAGATAAAAGTCTTAAGAAACACATTTTTCAAATCAGTTTTCTACTAGGGTTTACAACGTTGGTGAAAGTAAAAAAATTGATATGACCTGGATTTATGGATATGGGGTAGTATTCTGTGTCTCTTCAGTATAAACAAGACTAAAGTGTCAAGAAAGAAAACGTTGATTTTAAAGAGGACCAACCTGTATTAATACATGTAAAGAACTGTCTTTCATTTTAACCATAGGCCTGGAGAAAGTATAGTCAAAGAAATCTGATCTAAGGAAAAAGCATAGTTTTACAGGTTGTCTTGACAATTTGATAGCTAGCTCCTTCAAGGTTCTTAATCTGAAGACACTCTGAGGTAATAAAAAAAGGGCTTCACATTTTTGTGTAGATTAATTGTGCCAAATTATTAGGGGCCTGCACTAGCAAAGAATATATATGTACTGGTTGAAATTCGTGATTATTTTTTATAATAAATGATACCGTCTTATAGTAATATCCATGCTCCACTATTAATTTCACAAGTTATCATGAAAACCTCTATTTAGTACAACATTACCTCACACTTTGACCACAATTAATTTGTCCTGATGTAAGCACTTGAACCTACTTGACCAATAAAAAATTTGCTAGGGATTTTTAAACTACAAAAAGAGTCACAACATTCTCTTTATTGCCACTGGAATTTTAAGTGGTAATATTAAGGAGATATCAGCAACTATAATTTATGACATGTGGAAAAAGCATAACCCAACCTTTATAGAGAATGAAGAAGAGAAATAAGAAAAGATTTGTACTTTATGTTTCATCCTGACTTCCAGAAGTTTAGTTGTTAACTCTTCTTTAAATTTGTAGAGATGCCCTAGTTTCACTCCCATGAAGGGGGGAAAAAAAACACCCTAGGGACTTGGCCAGTGGAGAAGCTCCTACAGAGCCTTGTCAGGAATTCTGTAGTGTTTTCAAGAGGAGAGTTAGAGTATTACTGGCTATTATGTGAGCACACCAGTGTCAACCAAGAACAACAACAACAGTGAACAAAAAGAGTTTCAGTACGAATCTATATTCCTAAAGAGCTGCATTATTTCCCCTCTCCCTATGACTCGTCTCATCACTTGGAAATAGTCAAGGCTCAGGTGAGGCAATCATGGAAGGAGAAGGAAGATCTTAGCTGCTGAGCCTCAAGTCAAGTAGAAAGAAGAATAATTAAACAAAAAGAATATGATAATTTTAACTGCATGTATGTTTATTGATAGAAAGTAACCTGGAATTCTAAAAACTTTAAGGAATGAAGATTTAACTTGTAACACTAGTGAAGGAGAAGAATACAATGTACACTGTATGTACCTTCAACCAGTTGGGATTGCTCATACAAATACAATGGATTTCCTCCAGTTGAACTTAGAGCCAGCCAAGTGATAATGCCTGCCCCTAAATTTGAGGGAAGCAGAATTTATCTATGCATCTATAATTTCATTAGACCATGAGTAAGGTTAGGTGAGAAAAATCACTTATAAAAGACAAATGAATGCAATTTAGGAAAGCTGGTTTGTCTTTCAAATGCTGTTCTACTTACTTACTTATTTATTTATTTATATTAGATCACACTTTAAAGAAACATATAGGTTTTGGAGCCTGCAAAGCCAGTAGTCAGGGCCACCATCACAGCCACCGAGCCAGGGCAGGTTCGCATTAGATTCGAACATATGCTAATGAAACAATGGAGCCAAGAACTGGTGAGCCATCAGCTTTAATTCTAGCTTGCACCCAGCGGGCAAGCAAAAACACACACTGGGCTCCAAAATCCACTCATTCAGTGCTCACAAAGCTACTGACTTATCCAAGTTTCCTAGCAACAAAACTTTCTAGCTCACCAGACTTATTCACCTCTGTTTCCCATCTCCTTCTCTCTACACAAACTCTGCACATACTGGATTCTTCCTCAACACTCTACCATCTTGGCTGCTTCTCCTGGCCTCCACATGGCCTTCATCTGCTCTCCTCTCTGATACTAATCTCAGGAACCCAGAGAGAGCAAGATCCCAGCCTGCCCCACTTTATAGTGTAGAAATCCAAACTTTTAATCCAATCTACAAACAAGGAAGTCCCTGATACAAAGTCACTTATCTGAGGCATAATGGGAGGATTCCTCATGAGAGTGCACCACCCAAATCATCCAATCAGTCAAGGGTGTGGGAAAAAGCTTACTCTTAAAACTAAGGCATAGGCTATAATGACCCGGCCTGCCAAGAGCTTGTCCCCCAAAACACATTAATATCAACGGACTTGCATGTGGGCAGCACCATCTTTAACAAAGTGAGCATAATATATTTTATCTGCTCAACAGAGTTTAGTGTGTGTTTTTACTTGCCCACCAGGTGCAAGCTAGGATTAAAGATGATGGCTCACCAGTTTCCATTGTTTCATTACCGACTCCATTGTTTCATTACCGACTGTCCAAATCTACTGTGAACCTGCACTGGCCAGGCGGCTGTGATGGTGGCCGTGACTACTGGCTTTATAATATCTTTTCTTCATCATCACCTAAGTTTGATACAGATAATTGAGCAGTGTTTAAATTGTATTTTATTTTCTCTTATATGCGTAATATTTCTCACATATTAATATCCATCTCCCACAATGTATTCGCAAATCCAGCTAGCACTGTATTCAAGTATACCTGAAGTGTATCATTTTACCTTGTTTCTCCTCCACTACTACACTCAAACCAGCTCACCACCCTCTTTTCTCGGATCACTGAAATAGATAGCTTCCTCACTGGTCTCTCTGGTTCTTCCCTTGTACATCTATCTGCAAGTGCTTTTCTAAACATCAGTTAGAAGGTTTCTTTGAAAACCTAAGTCTCATTCCTCTTCCCAGCTCAAAGCCTCTAATGGATTCTTACATTATTCTAAATAATATCCAGAGTTTTATCATGTGTTACAAGGCTCAGTGTGACCAGGCTCTTACCTAATGGATCTGACTTTACATCCTACCTCTCTCAAAGATAAACATATCCAGAGGAGTAAGAAGAGTGAAACAACCTTTATTTAGGTAACTATTGACAATAAACAAAGAACTAGGCTTCGTTTTAATCTGTGTAGAGGTGACTGAGCATTGAAAGAGATTACAAGAGCCAAGGGAGAAAGAGAGGCAGGGCTTGAGTGAAATCTGGAAGTTAAAGATTACAAAAAGTGAGAAGGAAGTGCATATCAAACCTATCTTGGCTTGCTAACTGTCACTTCAAGTAGTATTCTCTTGCCTTCCCACCTATCTGCAGATGTTGCTACAGCTAATAGTAAATTCCTTTGGAAGCGTAGAGATTTCTTATGCAGGCACTTTTAGGGAACAAGGTTTAGCCTAAGATCCATTGTTTATTTTGATAGGCAATAATTTCCCGAGGCCCAATCACCTTGCAACCTTCTACCATGGTTTAACTCTCTGGGGAGGAAAATGTGTGTGTGTGTGTGTGTAATAATTTGTACCATCCTATCAAATGAATTCTAGTATTTGCATGACTATACTGACATTTTTCCTTTCCTCAGCCAGTAAAAGTCATATAATAGCTGTTTGCCTAATATAGGCAGTAAGTACTACACCTAGAGGAAGAAATGGAGCACTGTATGGAACCAGTATAAGACATTGTTGGTCAAATAAGTTTGTAAATATGATATATATGTTTGCTTGCTTATAGTTTGCATTGGGTGTGGGGGACAAGCTGTAATCAGGCAGGGTTGTTATAGCCTGAGGCTTAGTTTTAAGACTAAGCTTTTTCCCACACCCTTGACTGATTGGATGATGTAGGGTGGTGCATAATGGGAATCCTCCCATTATGCCTCAGATAAGTGACTTTGTATCAGAGACTTCCTTGTTTGTAGATTGGATTAAAGGTTTGGATTTCTACACTATAAAATGGGGCAGGCCGGGAGCTTGCTCTCTATCGGTTCCTGAGATTAGCATTAGAGAGAAAAGCAGAGAAAAGCCATGTGGAGGAGACAAGAAGCAGCCAAGATGGTGGAGTGCTGAAGGAGAAGCCAGTTTGTGCAGAGAGAAGGAGATGGGGAACAGAGGTGAATAAGGCTGGTGAGCTAGAAACCTTTGATTCTAGAAAACTCTGATAAGTCAGTGGCTTTGGGAGTTCTGAATGGAAAGGGAAGTCTTTTTCCACTGTGTGTATTTCTTGCCTGTAGGGTAAATGCTAGGATAAGGATGACGGCCCAGCAGTTCTTGGTTTCACTGTTACATTACTCTCTGTCAGCATCAAATGTGAACCTGCATGGGCCAGGTGATTGTGATGGTGGCTGTGGCTACTGGCTTTACAGACATACAGGGAGAAAAATCATTTTGTTTTTTATTTTTTTCCCAAATCAACTCAAATTTATATAAATAAATATATGGAATACATTACAATACAAAAGTTTAAATATGCCTCCAGCAGTACCCAAATGAATGTTGAATTGGAAACTTAAAAGTGTTTAAAATTGATTGGAAAGTTCCATCAGCCAGATTTCTCCACTCAACCTATTTGCTTTAAAACTAGCAAAGATAGAGAGCAAGAAAACCATGAGCTTATGCTGCAGCCAGAGCATGATGAGCAGCCTGTTTTACACCTGAATATGGTAGAGAATGGATTTTCCTAAAGACCAAAAGCAGCAAAGAGGAAATAGCAACACAAGCCAAGAAGGACAATGCCTCTGTGTTGGTCTCTTTTTCTAATTCCTTCCATTGCTATCATTTGTTTTCTTCCACCGGGGTTGTGAGCGCCCCTTCTGGAGGCTAAGGTGAGACCTTAGGGAGAACATTTCACCATAATGTGCTTCTGCTCCCTCATTTGTAAAATGAGAATAACTTGACCCATCTTATTGGAGATTGAGAAAAGTTTACAGGGTTATTTTCTGGATTATAAATGTAAAACACTTAGAATGGTGCCAGGCAGCATTTTCAGTTTATAGGAAAATTAGCTGTTAGCATTAGTGTTCTCAACTCTTACAATTTTAGCAAAGAATATTAGAGATACCTATTATTTTATAGAGTATCTCATTTTATGTCTAAAAATTCCAGGAGAGCAACAGTCAATTTATATCATTTCTATATAAAATTTGCTCAATCTCTTCATCTCTAAACTTCAAGTTACCAAAAAAAAAAAAAGAAAAGAAAAAAGAAACGTACACTTGTAAGTAATATTGAGTATATAAAAAAAGATAAAAGCAAATAAATAGCAAATTAAATAGACATATGCAAACAATGTTTTTATTTAAAGGTGACCTTCCTAGAAATAACATCAGGTTTTGCAATTGTATTTTCAACCTCAATATCATCAGGTGAAACTAAAAGCAGAATATATAAACATTTTGGGGTTTGCTGAAGCCTAAATGATATATCCATCTGATAAAAATGTGATGATATTTAGGAAAATGTCTCCTTTATCCAGCTTATGCCAAAACCACTTTTGACACAAGAAAGAGCCACAATCAATTCTGAATTGATTATAATTAAAATAAAACACGTTAACTATATTTATAGATTACTGGAGACACATCTATGTGCTTAGGCTAAAAATACACTATTACACTCCTCATAAGATTTGGTATATTTCTTAGCCACAGAGGATGCCATCAAATAAACATAAATATAATGAATATGGGACACTGCAAGATAAAATATAATAAAAACGCAAGAAGGGAAATCAGATTTCCTCATAAGAAAGCATAGTTTTGACAATTTTCTATTCTACTATAAACCAACTAAAGGGCTTCTAGAAAACACATATTAATTCTTAATTATAGAACTCCAACTCAAACTATAACAGCTGAGGAAACTGAGGCCAAGAAACATTAAAGGATGAACAAACACACTCTGCACGGTCATAGTAATGGGGGAAGAACCCGGTTTCAAGTCTACTGAAGCATAGTTCAAGACTATATATTAGAAAAAAAAAACTCAATGCATTTTAAAGAATAAATCGTTTAAAGGCTAGTGTGAAGATTGTGAAATGAAAATAAAGGATTTAGAATATTACACAAACCTAGTTGATAAAGCAGCGACTAGTATTGAGAAGACTGTCATCCAAGAAGTTTTATGATGGATAAAATATTATCCAATGGCATTGCATGCTACAGATAAATCGTTAATGAAAAGAAGGGTCAATCCATGTTACAAACTTCATCGTTGTCTTCTTTTTTTAAGAAATTGCAACAGCAACTTGAACCTTCGACAACCACACCACCTTAGTCAATAGCCATCAACATTAAGTGATGTTGCTCAGTTGTTTATATTGCAATATAATATTTTGTAAGTTTTCAAATTACAAACTGGATATATATCAAAAGAAAACTATATAAAAATGATGTTATTGGATAACAATGAAATTAAATTGCAGTGAAATTAGGTGAATTCACAATAGGTAAAAAATAAACAACACATTCTTTAATAACCAATATATGATAAAATAAATCTAAAGATACATTGGAAAATTCTTTGAGATAAATGATAATAAAACACAATGAAATAGATTCGGTCCATAAGGTATTAGTGCCTGCTACGACATAAATATATCTTCAAAATATGCTCAATGTAGGGAGCTAGTGAAAAAGGCTTACATATTTTATAATTCCATTTATATGAAATGTTCAGTATAGACAAAGCCCGAAAATAGATTTGTAATTTTAAAGAGGTAGGGATGGGATTTGGGAGTGAAGATTGATAACACATGGTATGGGTTTTCTCTTTGGGGTGATAAAAATGTTCTAAAGTTAAAAAGTGGTATAGTTATTCTGTATTAAATACTTCAGAATGGTGGAATTTACTGCATATAAATTATATCTGAATTAATTGTATGCATATAATTATATCAGAATAAAGCATTTTTTATTCATAAAGCTTAATGAAAAATAGCAAAACTTAAATCTGAACACAAGTTTATCTGATTCTAAAGTCTTAAAGTTTCAGAGCATCAAATCATCTTGGGTTTACAAGATAAATACAGAAGCACTGATATTTTGAGAGCATCAGACAATGTATCATATGGAAATACTGTATTTGCCTGTGTACACTCAAACTCCTCAACACTTGACAAGTAACAGTTTTCAAAATAATGATATTAGTAATGGAAGTTGACAAGAGAAAAGGTAAAGACAAAAAAAAAATGAAAATCAATATTATAAGAAAATATTTCACCGCCTGACCTGTGGTGGCACACTGGATAGACCGTCCATCAGAAACACTGGGGTCACCACTTGGAAGTCCCAAGCTTGCCTGGTCAAAGCAGATACAAAAATAAACAACTCTGAGTTGATGCTTTCAACTCCTTCTTCACTGACCTTCTCTCTTTCTCTCTCCTCTCTCTAAAATTCAATAAACAAAATTAACTTTTTTTCACCTTGTTGTTTATGCCAGGCATTCTCGTACTATAGCAATAAATGACAAAATGCTGCTATTCTAATATCCTAAACTGATAGCTAAGGTTTTTCATAAAGTGTTTAATGTAGACATAGTCTAGAATGGCAGAATTTGAAATACTATTCTTAATACAGGCAAGTCACTTGAAATATATCATGTTGCCTGATTAGTAAACATTAGTATTAAGAATTTTAGACATTTATCATATTTTAAACAATATTTCTCATTCTAGTCTTTCTTAATGTCTTTGTCTCTATATCAATTTCACTCTTTTACACACACAAACACACACATACATAGCTAAAAATAACTTTATAATTTTTATATTTATTGTAATTATTGGGAAAAGTTATAGAAATTATACATGTGAATGTTTAAAAGTCAGTATCTGATAAATCATACCACATTAGAAGGAAAAATGGAAAAACAATTGTGTAGGTTTTCATTGAAATTGCACAAAATACAAGCAAAATAGTAAAAAAGTTTGGGAGCTTATACATTGATACTTTTAACATAAAAATTCATACTTAAAATAACAGGTATTTAGATTAAAACTTAATATTTGAGCAGATGTAGGAACATTCTTCTACTACCATAACTTTAGTACATTTCTTCAATTAAAGTGTTTAGTTTTATAAAATAGTTGTCTCTTAACAGCCACATGAAAGTTAAAATAAGGATAAAAAGTGAGCGTAACTCCATCCTCAAAAAATAAGCCATTCAAACACTTAGGTCTCTGCTCAAAAGGACTTATATGTCCCAAACCACTGACTTCTCACTTTAAACAAGAAAAATATTTTAGGAGATAAATGTTCACACAGGATATCTAGAAGAAAATATTTTGGCTTTTAAATATACATAAAATTATAAAATTTTGATCATTTAGGGAGAAAAATAGTGAGTTATCTAAAAGATATCTCACAGTATAATACTCCAAAACAGGTAAAATAAGAGCAAAGATGCTATCTGTTTAACTCGTAATTGCAAAGTGTAAAGTTCTTGAACTGAATTCCTTAGTTGAAGATATTTGTATATATCATCTTATAATTATATTATAAAATTTGTTCTTCTATTTTGGCAGTATTAAAAATATTTTATTGAAAATTTGGTAAGGATGCATTATGACTAAGATCCAATGTTTTAAGTAGTTATCAGATTGGTTTGTAGAACTATTCAGTTCATAATTTTGTGAGTTCAGTAAGCTTTGATGCATTTATGTTTATTGAAATAAAAAGAAACTAAAGGATGACTTAATGAGTGAACTGTTCACTGTTGCTTCAATGGGAACTATGTGAATGTAGTTTCATAATTATATTTACCCTAAAACAATTTTAGCAAATCTGCTGTCCTTGCAATAATGGCCATTAAAGTTCAAAATTGCTCCAAATACACAAGATAAAAGCATAAATTAAAGGATAGAAAATAAAAATTTTTCAAACATATAGGACATAAATTTAGAGATGATTTATAAATCTTTCAACTTGTCAACTAGAAAGAATTGAAGTAAGATATTGAGTCATTGGGGGAAAAGTATATGGAGAAACCACACAGTATTTAAAGAAAAATATATATATATATATATATTTTTTATTTTTAAAGAGAGAGGAGAGGAGGCAGAGAGACAGACTCCTGCTTATGCCCCAACCAGGATTCATCAGGCAACCGGAGCCATTTTTTTTTAGCACCTGAGTAGAGGCCATGAAGTCATCCTTAGCACCAGCACTGGAGGGCAACTCACTCAAACAAATCAAGTCATGACTATAGAAGGCAGGAGGAGAGAGAGAGAGAGTGAGAGACAGAAGAGGAGCGGGAGAGGTGGAGAAGTTGATGGGCTCTTCTCCTGTGTGCCCTGTCTGGGAATGGAACCCGGGACATCAACATGCCGGGCCAACACTCTACCACTGAGCCCAACTGGCCAAAGCCTGAAACAAAATTATTTTGTGACAAATGGCCTTTATTTGATCTTAGTTATACATTTCTTTGTGGAACTCATTTAATTTTATTAAAAATATCAACTTCCTAGTGTTTTGCTGAAATGAAACAAGGCATAATATTATTAGTAGTAGTCCATAAAATGCTCAACCACAGACATTATTTGCCCAGGGGTAAAAATCCTGAGTGCTTGACCCTACTTTGTTAACTCTTCAATAGAAATTAAACTATGTCAAGAGTAAAATTGTTTTCTACATTGAGGTTTTTATTATTTTTAATTGAATTTTATTATGTAACACTGGTTAACATAATTATACAGGTTTCAGGTGCTGGATTCTATAACACTTCTCTACATACAGTATTGAATGTTCTATTTGTAAGCCTTTACAGCAACCTGTTTTATTTTCCCATCAACAGATTAATAAAAAAAAAAAAAGAAAAACATTTGACCAATAAAACTGTTACTAAAATGCAGATGATTTTGTTATAATGGGTTAACTGATGATCTTTTTCCAGATGGAAAAGATATATAAAATCACCACGTTTGAAACTTTTAGTCTATGTCTAACTATGAAGCCCAGTTAAAAAGTTCACTACTCAATACTGAATATTTTCTCTCCTGCCTTACAATTTAGCCTCAGGAAAGACTACATCAAGCTCAGATACAGTTCATTTTTGTCAACATATTTTTAAATGTGGTGTAAAGAGAGAGTATCAAGCAAGGAAGGCTGACTTTACAAAGGTAATGTGAATGACCTAAGACTGTATTATTTACCAATATGATAAAATTTAGAATAGTAAATGTCATCTACATGGATAACTGTTAGAAGTTTAAAAATCACTCACTCTAAAGAAATATTTTAGAACAAATATATTTTTTAAAACTCTTCTAAGTAGTAAAATTTTGCATTCATTAACTTTTCACTTTAATGTGTATTTTAAGAACCAAGTCCATTCTCCTAAATCTCACACCATATAGTTTATCCACCATGTTGCTTCATCAGATAAGTACAGTAGAGGACATAACATAAAGGATGAGCTAGATGGTGGTCAGAGTATTAAGCTCCAGTTAAAAACAACTAGGTTGTCATTATTTGTAGAAAGTCAGGACATTTGGCAGAATCATCTGTGTTTGGGCTGTCTTGTTAGTTGTTCCGCAAATAGGTTCTGCGAGCCCCTCCAGAGACTCCTATTTTTTATTTAAAGAAATAAAAGTTACTTGTCCAGCATTTAAGATTTTTAACAATATGGTTCCAGTGCAACACTCAGCTTCCAAAGCCCAAGTACACTATGAATTCTCAGCATTCTTTATTTGCAGATAATGTTCCCTCCACATTGGCCATTCTTCTTCTAAGCCCTAAAATCTTGCTCATCCTCAAGGATGAGCTCAAATTCTCCCTGTACTGAATCTCTTCCCATCCTCATTCCAAGCAGAATTATTTTATTATTATTATTATTTATTCATTTTTAGAGAGAAGGGGAGAGAAGCAGGAAGTATCAACTCTCCATATATGCCTTAACCAGGCAAGTTCAGGACTTGCCTCTGAACTGGTGACCTCAGCATTCCATGTCAATGTTTTATCCACTGCTCCACCATAGGTCAGGCCTGGCCTTCAGGCAGAATTCATTGCTGTTTTCCTTATGCTTTTACCAAACTTCCAGTGCTGAATTGAAGTCATCTTATATCTATTTTTGAGAGCCGATAATTAAATATTCAGAAGTTTTCAAGTTGATTTTTAAATTGCAAAGAGCTTGAAATCAGTTATGGTGGAAATATTTACACCATAAAAATCGGCATGTCAGGACTCTCCTGCCGCTACACTGCCACCCTTCCAGGGTTGATTTCTTAGCATAACATGACTTTATACATAACTTTGTATGTTACATATTCTATTCCCACTAAATTACAATGAAAAAATCAGCCCCTTCTATGAAATTGTAACCTCACTGAGGACAGAATCAGTGTCTGAATTTATTTTTCTACTTCCCAGAACTCAGCAGAACAGGCAAATGGCAGATGATCAATAAATAGCTGATCAAATAAAACATACACAATAAAAATAAAAACCAGCTTGTTTTTCTAACTTATCTTTAATAAGACATTAGGCACATTGCGTAACGTCTTAAATATATTTTTTATTTCTGCAATAGGTAGGGAAATACATATATACATAACTTAGTTGTTATGATGATTAAAGAGATAATAGCTAGTATAATGACTTTTAAATAATGAAAGTCTGTAAAAACAAAGACCAGAAGATTTTGTTAATTTTATTATAATTGAGGCATTTTCTCAAGTGCTATCAATGTCCCCATAATGTAAAACTACTTTATTATTAATAAGCAATATTAAAATTAATAACCTATTTATTATACATTCATTAATAAAATAGTTATTTTTTCCCAATGAAACACTATCATTTAGCTCAGTGGTTTTCAACATTTTCACACTTGTGAACTGATGAAAATAGGCAAATTATTTCTAGGACTAAGGCAGAAATAAAAGCCATTATTAGTATTTTGTGCATTATGTTTTAATTTTAATACTATAAAATGAAAATTCTCTAAAATAACCAAAAAAGAAAAAAATTACTTTTAATAAAATACAATTAAAATTTCTAGAGAGCAATATTTAATTCAAGTAAAGGCAGTGCAAAGTCTGCGATTGCTTCTTTGCAAGAATACTTGCACATGATTTCTAAATGCTCTGCAAGGTGCAAAAGGTTGTTCAAAGGAACCTACAAATTTCAAAGACATCTAAGACAACCTCAATAGTATGTTCATTGATAATACAGACTGATAAGGGTAACCACCCTGAGCATAAACAAATTTGACTGAGATCTTTGGGTCTATATTTCTCAGACAGAACCAGAGTGGTTAACTCCGTGAGTAAGTGCAGTGGAGAGAAAATGAGTGAGTGAGTGATGATTATTTTTTGTTGTACTCTTGTTACAGCACTATTTGGTCTATTTTTTAAACAAGATCTTACATATGATTTCCTTCAAATATTGTTTTTCATAGTCAAATTAAACTAGAAGTAAGTTATCAATTATATTTATTATATTTTATTATATTATAGATGGTAAATCACTGCAACTAAACAGCACATTATCAAGAGTTAATTTCAGCAATTTTACACTAAATTTGGGTACCTCTATTTTGGAAATGTCAACACTAGATTTCTGACCAAATTAAAAAAAGAAAAACAATTCCAATGCCAATTGGAATATGAGTCAATGGGTTTATTCAATATGAATCCAAAATTTTAGTGAAGAATAAACGTTTTTTTGACAAATTCTCCCTGACAGTTTGTTAAATTGGGACAAGTCTACTGACATAGAAAAACAGCTCTATATTTTTTGTGAGGCAAATACAAAAGCTGAAAATGATACTCAGACTTTAAACGGTATGAAGGAAATGCAAGGAACAGCTGGGCAGTAACAAGAAGTAAAAAGGTGGAATGTGGATTAGTGAATGTGACCTTATCAAATGACTATATTTTTGTTAACCAGTTTTTAAAAAAACTACATACTTTAGACCTATGAACTAAAGAATCATTTATATTTTTGTCTATTTTTGATGCTCACTACTTTGTGTTAACATTACTTTTAAAGTCACACATGACAAAAAATGGGTAAACTGTGATTCTAGAATAGAATCTTAAAACCATGTGATGCTTGTAGTGTAAAAGTGAAGATATAGCAATAGTTCAAACAAAAGAAAAAGTCAGCCTGACCTGTGGTGTCGCAGTGGATAAAGTGTCGACCTGGGAACACTGAGGTCGCCAGTTCAAAACCCTGCACTGGTCTGGTCAAGGCACATATGGGAGTTGATGCTTCCAGCTCCTCCCCCCTTTCTCTCTTTCTCTCTTTCTCACTCTGTGTCTCCTCTCTAAAATGAATAAAAAAAAAAAAAAAAAAAGTTTAAAAAAAAAAAGAAAAGAAAAAGTCAGTGTGAGAAAATTATTAAATGTTAGATTAAATTATATTTTTCTGTGTGGCAAGAAAACTATTCAGGGAAGATTAACATTATGAGTCAAGGCATATAAATGATTATTTATTTGTTGAAGGAGCATTTTTGGAATAGAGAGCTATGCGGATGAAGGAATGGAAGGAAGGGGTAAAATGAACTTGGAAATATACTTAATTTTTAACATGATTTATAGTGAGTATGCCATTTTTCTATAAAGCTATAGACATGAAAGCCATGGACTTTTTACTCCTTAAATATTACAGATAAGCAATATCATTCATTAATTACACAGAACTCACTTTAGGAGTTGGTTTTCAAGTGGCTCAAAAATTTTATAAGATGCTGTTAGAACCAGGAAGCTTCAACATTGTTTCAGAGATTGCTAGTGACCAGTATGTTCTTCCAAAGAAGCCGGAAATTCATATTTTTATGGTAAGTATTCTAATTTTTAAATTTTGGCAACTTAAACAAACAATTAATATGTATATTAGGCTCCAAAACCTAAAATATGGCCTAATAATCATAAAGGCTACCAATTTCTGACTTTCTTTCAATTTTTTATATACAGGAGATTATACAATTTTCTCAAAGGAAATTATACACATGCTAGGCTAGTGCATGAGCAAAATGACCATTTAAATAAACTAAGTAATTCACTATTGCATATCTGTGGACCTAAGGATTTATAGGGCTTTGCTGCTTTCTGAAAATAATTTCCAACTTGAGCTGCCTTTGAGTCATCGCGTTTAAAACCCAGAAACACTGGGACTTTTTTAAAACAGCAAATAGTAATAAGAGTAAATACAAATTTGTAATAGAGGTATAATAAACAAAGTGCAAAGATCTGATTATGTTAGAAAATTTTCAACTCCTCTATTGAGAATAATTCAGATAAGTCAAAACAAAAACAAGAATTTCTCACAGTGGTCCTAGTCATAAAGTTTGGGCTTTTTTTTTTTTTTAATGGTATATGGCTGTCTATCTTTCTCTAGAGACATCTGAAGTGACCTGTAGATTTGGCATTTTTAAAACTAAGGATTTTAAGGATGCATCAAATCTACTGACTAAAGATTCTTTTCAGCTATCAGAAATCAACTTAAAATTAGCCCAGTGGTTTTTAACCTCGGTTCTATGGAACCCTAGGGGTTCGATGAGTCAGTCTCAGGGGTTCGGAGAAGCCTCTCCCATGGAGGCCAGAATAAAGTAATACCGTAATTTGTTGTGAGTTCATGCACTTTGTTGGATTTGTTCTTTAGCAAGGTGACGTTCATGCACGGCTCATTTTGTGCACCAGCAAAGAAAACATATACCTATGTCTTGAATTTGGAAAAAAAATCATATTTTATTTATCACTAAAGAAGGGTTTGGTGAATGCGCATATGAAACTGGTGGGTTCGGTACCTCAAAAAAGGTTAAGGACCACTGAATTAGCCATTTTAGTGGACATTAAAAAAATGTGCTAGCAATTCAAGAAACACTGAAAATGCTTCTGGAGAGAAACATGACACATTTAAATATATTTTTATTTTTTAACACTTTTACATTTTTATTATTTTTTAATTTTTTTCATTGATTTGAGAGAGAGAGAGAAAGAGAGAGAAAGAGGAAAGAAAGGAAGAAAGAAAGAAGCACCAACTCATTGTTCCACTTTATTGCTCCATTTAGTTTTGTACTCACTGGTTGCTTCTCCTACGTTCCCTGGGCATGCTGGGTGGGACTACTATCTACTGAACCACTAGGCTGCACCTAAATATATTTTTAAATCATTCAAATGAGAGAACTTTAGGATAAGTTTCCCTTGAATTTTATCATTTTGACCAAGTTAGCTTTATATAAAACAAAAAAAAAATGTTAAGTATATGAAGAAAGACAAAATTAATGTCTTCTTACTTCTCCACAGATCTGTGTCAAGCCAAAGAAATATAATAACATAGTATTTTTGTTTGTCTGTTTTAGTTTTCCTTATTTCATTGCTTTGAATACTATACACACACACACACACACACACACACACACAGAGGGGTTGGTAAAAGTAGGTTTTACAGTTGTGAGCATGTGAAACACAGAGTTTATTCTTGTATCATTATTTATTAATTATTATATTATTTATTTGTATTACAACTGTAAATCTACTTTTGCCCGCCTGTATATTACTTGCAAGAATCCATTCATCATATTGGTACCATAAGCAAAACTTCAAAGACCTCCAAAGGAGGATAAGTAAGCAGCTTGTTCTTGGAATTTAGGCAATCTCAAGGATGTCTTAAATAATTTAAGACAGGAAAGTATTTTGCAATGATCATTTAAAATATTTTCTGTGTTTCTGTATATTGACACTGATTTTGGAAATTGACCCAATATATTTTAAATTGAATTTTAAGTTTCTATGAGAAGTAATTTCTTAAATATAATAAATGTACATATATATTTATTCCAATAATATTTTAAAGTTTTTTTATATACTATCAGTTTAATAACAAAAAACCATATCCTTTTGAGCATGATCTTTTGATGATTAAGATTAACTTATTATATAAAGTAAGTTTTTTTATTTGGTCTTATTTTATAAAAATATTCAAGTAAAGGTTAGTTAGTGAATCATAGATTTGTTAGATGTTATATGTAATTTTATTGTTTTAAGTAATTTTAAATGTTTTCTTATTACATATTAAATGCCACTTTTCACATATTGTATCTTTTAGTAAACATTTATTTTAAAGTTCTTTAAGATTTGGAGAGAAATTATAAAAATCATTGGGAGTTCTCATAAACCTTAAAACCCATTGTCTGTGTTAGTAACATTTTACACCACTGTGGTATATTTGTGGTAGTTAATAAAAATATTGATTAATTATTATTAACATAATAATATTTATTAGATTTTCTTAGTTTTCAACTTAATTTTCTTTTTCAGGATCTCATCCAAGGTACTATTTAAAATACACATTTTTACCAAATCTGAATCCACTTTTAAATAGCACTATTCTACTTCATAGGTAGGTCATACTTTAAAACAGAGCACTTCTAATTTCTCCCTTCTTCCCTGTGACAGTGATGTCTTTTATTTCACTCTTCATATGTATAATCAACTAATACATTGCTACTATTACTATCATTGCTTTAACAAAGTTATTTTTATATCAATTAAGAATAAAAAAGTAAAAGACTTTATTTAACTTTCATTTACTCTTTATTTGATATTCTTTTTTTCTTTATGTTGATCCAAGTTTCTGGCCATTTTTTAGTTATTCTTTTAATATCCTTAAAGTTAGCTTTGTGGGCAGTGAATTCCCTAAGCATGAACTTGGTTTTTATCATTTTGGAGTGGTTTTATTTCTCCACATTTGGAATAGTATTTTACTGACTATAAAATTTATGGTTGTCATCTTATTAGTTTGTTTTAGCATTTATTCTGCTCGTCACTGTTTTAGCCCCTTGAATCTGTGGTTCGGTGTCCTACATTATGGTTTAAAAATTCTTGGCCATTATTAACTTAGATCACTATTTTGTGTTTGCAATTTCAATTTTGTGCATTGTACGTTTTATATTTTTTACAGTTGTGTCTTATTCTTTTAAAAAATTAATTTCCATTCAAATAAATAAATCTTCAAGTTTGCTTATTCCCTCTTAGGCCATGTCATGTGCTGATGAATGGTTTTTTTGTTTTTTTAATTTCTACTATTTTCTTTTAATTCTTCTTCCAATAGCACCCTTAATATAATAATCATAGTTATTTTTAATTCCTTGTGTGATAATTTTCACATGTGTGTTATATTGGGGTTTGTTTATGATAATTTCTTTTACTTTTCAGACTTCAGATTTTTTTGACATGCCTTGTAATTATTTTGTTAAAAACTGGAAGTTTTGTATGAGGTACGAGAAACTGAAGTTTTGAAGCCTTTATTGTAAGGTTTTATGTTAACCTGACTAGAAGTTGGGTGTGTTAAATGTTTGCTATAGCTACAAGTGACAGAGGATTCACATTCCTTTCCTCTTCCAAGTTTGTCTACCTTGCTGACTTTGGGTTTCACTCAGTATTTCTCCTCAGAGGTAGAACCTTTACTTTACAATATTTTCAGATGTAACCCACTGTGATTATCCTGAAGTACTACTGATGTGTTGATACGGTATGGGCGAGGAACTGCATTCTATAAACTAATAAAATCTCACTCTTTAAATAAGCCACTGTCCTTGGGCTGTGACCTCTAGAAATGTTTTTTGAGTAGTAAAACTTTTTCATGCTGCTCCCTATTTTTTTGCCTGGGTATAAAATTTTCAAGTATCCCCAATGTATTTCCTTGAAATTCTAACCCCTGTTGATTGTGTTTTCTCTATTTGTTTTGTTTTGTTTTTTTCCTTTTGGTGTGACAGGAAGGCTGGAGGTAACTGGGTCAGGGGAAATATCCTTTCCCCAGCTGGAATAAGGTCAAGGCAAGGTCTTTTCCTTCAGTGGTAATTCATGTGCTATTGAGAAGGTTCTGAGTATATTTCACAATGATACCTCTTCTAAAGCCATGAGGGAATCTTTTCCAGATATTCATTATAAGAGTAGAGTGTGATGTCGTTCCTGGAAGTAAAACACATACAAGTAAGTCCGCAACTTTCAGCATGTCTTCACTCTCACGAGTCCTCCTTCAGCCTCCAGCAATTAGGCAAAATTGCCATTTATGTACTTCTACAAGTTGAGGTCTCCAGTAGGTTCTGCTTCAAAATGGCAGATTTAGGCTGTCTCTCAATGGATAGTACTGTCTCTCTAGTTTTCAGGGTGGCAGTTTGCTCTGCAACTTCAGTTCCTAATGGCTACAAGAACAATGATTATCTGTCCAGCTAACTTGTTGCTGCTTTAAGGATAGGAATGACAACTTCCAAACTCTTTACATTTTGGAGCTTAAAATAGCAAAATGATTGGGCTTTGAAATATAAAATTTTGTTAAACTTATTGTGTGTTACTTATTAATATTGTCTGTAGGATGAAAAACACAAGAACAGATAAATTATTTCTTGAACCTGTTAAAGTATAATATGTAAGACTGAAAATTTAATACAAATATCTTCTATGAAAATAAGAAGGTAAAGTTGGGAGTTCTTTCAAAAAGCAGCATATTTTTAATACTTGCTTAAAAAAGAGAACACTTTTTTTAAAATAATTAAGTTTATGTCAGAGTGTATAAATATAACATTTATTCATACAGTATTAACCTGTAGTAGTTCCTACATCTAGGAAATAATGTGTCTAATAATTTCTGTAGTAATTAAATTTATACTTAAACTAAAGAAAGGATAGTTCAGTTCTGGTTTTTAAACCATTAGTTGATTTATTCAGAGGTCAAAATAGCGATGTTCCCCTGAAAAGCAATGAATTGACTCAGTGCATTCCATACACCATATATTATTTTTTATAGGTAAGGAGTCCTTGATATTCTTAGGACTGCCAATAGTTTTTATGTATGTATGTCTGTACTTCAAATATTAGCAAAAAAATGTATGGTACTTGTCACTTATCCATTTGTTCACTTTGTGTGTTGATGTGTGTATGTTTATAGCAGTGGTTCTTAACCATTTCTGAGGTACCAAACCCACCAGTTTCATATGCGCATTCACCAAATCCTTCTTTAGTGATAAATAAAATATGATTTTTTTTCCAAATTCAAGACATAGGTATATGTTTTTTTGCTAGTGCATAAAATGAGCCGTGCATGAACATCACCTTGCTCAAAGAACAAAACCAACAAAGTGCATGCACTCACAACAAATTATGGTATTACTTTATTCTGGCCTCCATGGGAGAGGCTTCTCCGAACTCCTGAGACTGACTCATCAAACCCCTAGGTTTCGATAGAACCCAGGTTAAGAACCACTGGTCTATAGGTATGTCTGCAATATTTTTTTTACAACAGCCCTTTCAAGATTTAAAAAGATTTCTTGATAAACCTTGGCCAGAGTGCTCAGATGGTTAGAGCATCATCCCAATATACCAAGGTTGTGGGTTTGATAACCAGTCAGGACACATAGAAGAATCAACCAATGAATGCATAAACAAATGATCAACAAAATTGATGTTTCTCTTTTTCTTTCTGTTTCTCTCTAATCAATAAATTAAAAATCACACAGAAAAAGAATTTCTTAATGAAGATAGCATAGCAGTGATTCTTCAAGATGGATGTATGTGTTCATGTTTGTAATGAAACTACAGAAAGATCATATGGGTGCAAAAGTAGACTTTATGTTGCTGTAGATACAAACAATAAACATATCAAAGAAAAAAATGACAAGATAGAAGACTGTAATGCAAGAGGTCCAGATCCGGAAAATCAGCCTGGTGCTGTTGCAGCATATCAAAGAAACCACAAAGAGGATCTGATGGAGCAGACATAGCATTTATTATTCACATGTATTTAACACCTATGGCAGCAGGTCAGTGAAAGCTCCACGCTCCCTTGAGAAGTGCCTTAGTTTTTTTAGCTAAACCCTGGGTAATTCAAGGGAAACTGTCTACAGGCAAGCAGACATGCACCAGTCTCTGATGTTTCTCCTTTGTAATCGCTGGTGGCTCAGTTCCATTTTCAGTAAAACCTTAATTACACTTCCACTGCCCTCTATCTCATGGTCCACAGTCAGGACCCATGACCATGCTGCCAAGGACTGGGAGGGGGGAGGGCCTTGTCCAGACGGACCCTACATGGTTGAGTACAGATTTCAAAGTGATTGCCAGTGTACCATTTTAAAAACTGATACACAAGTATTAGTGATATATACATAATTATATATTTTAATAATATACACTAGAAGCAATAATAAAAAATAAAATAATTTCTTGTAATATTTCTGCATCATAAGTAAAATAGGTCATACAGTATGTGGGCTCAAATGAAAATAACTAAGGAAGACTGCCCACAGATTACTTCTCTTTTAAACTTTCTAAATGTATCTATACAGCTGAATAGAGACTTTCAATAAGGGAATGGAAATACAGGCTATGTGTAAGTGTTTAAATTATGTGACTGTCCTAAAACAAAATTTGTAAGATGATTCAGAGTTATAAGTTTTGGCAGATGAATATGTGACTGAAAACTGTACATTACATGACAGACTGATTCTCAGTGTGCTGGTTAATGCAGCTGTGTCCTGCCTGTCCTATGTGAGTCCACATTATTTTTTTTTTAATTTAAATGTATTGAGATGTCATTGGTCCACAAAACCATTCAGGTTCCAAGCATACAATTCAATATAACACAGTCTGCATACAGAACCGTGTACCCTATTCTCCGAGCAAAATCTCTTCCTGTCCCGAGTTTCTTCCACTTCGCCCAACTCCAACTACCTTCACACCTCCTTCCCTCTGGCTGTTGCCCTTGTGTCTGCATCTATGTCCTGTGTACATATGTGCTTTGGCTAATCGCTTTGCCTTCTTTCATCCAGTCCCCTTCTTATCCTCTGCAACTGCAAGTCCGTCTGTTCCATGTCACTGTGTCCTGTCTGTCATCTATGACTCCATATTAATATTTCAAAGAAGTTCCTTTATAACAACATGATATATCTTTTGGAACAATATAACTTGATATTGTACTAGGATAGTAAAGTTTAAGGATAGTATACTTTAGAGAATAAAAATTAAAGTAGAATGCATTAATGGACTAAGTTGATTGCTAAGGAGATGTGTATTTTAAACGTGGTATAACTGGTGAAAAATGAACAACTAATGGAGGAAAGAAGACACACTTACAAAACAGAACATGAGGATTGGTTAAACGTAGCACTCACAACAACGCTAATTTAAGAAAAAAATTTATAATCTTTTAACTACATCTATCCAAGCAATCTATCTTGGGCAGTTGATCATTTTTTTCAGGAAATCTGATGGCTGCAAAAATGAAATTTAGATTAATCAGTTGGTGAAATATACCTGATTTTATATTCATTAGCAGATAATAAATACTCAAATGCCACAAAACCCTCTAATTTTCAGTATCATTTGGTCTCTGCTCACATTTACATTTGATCTGCAGTGTAAAAACAAAAAGTGGCACATAGCCTTGCTTCTATATGAAGGTCACATTAAAGAAATACATGTTTTTAAGCCTGACTTTTCTTCTTCTTTTATAAATTTAAATAGAAAAGGGGAAGATTTGGGGAGAAAGCCCGGGCCTATAACTTAAATAATAGATTGGGCTAGAGTGGGGCAAGCTATAAGAAGAGAAAAAGGCTTAATATGGCTTCTTACTCCTTTAAACGGTGGCCAGCAGTGAGACCTGGAGAGAAACCTAGAGGACAGTGAAGACAAGTCACATCCTAAAGCCTTTCAATATGTTTCCCCTGGGATTTAAAACTTGTGATTTTAACATTTGTTTTGGAAAACACTTTCATGATACCTGGCACTTAGACAATTGTTTAAGAGGAGAAACTAGGTACAACAGTAAAAGACTAGCTGAACTGTATTCTGGACATAGAGGAATGCAAATAAGAGCATGCAATTGTAAAACGGTGCACACCAAACACTGGCAACAAATAAGCAGACCGAGTTACTTTCAAGCTAAGAACTAGGTCAAAAGTCAGACACAGCGTACATCTGTAACAGCGGCTTTCCTTTCTTTGAATTGTTTAAGTTGCTTAAACTGAATTTTAGTGTGTTTATTTGTATTATCTGTGGTTCAAAATTCATTTACAAGTTAACTGTTTTTCCCCTAAAATACTTCTGGCAAGATAATGGCACAAATAAGCATCAGTTTCTAGAGTCACAAGTTATTCTAACATTATTTATGTTGTTGGGTAAATAATCACAGCTCATTTGCTTTTAAGAATCTTTCCTTTGGATCATAAAAGAGTGTTTTGAGACTTCAAAAATAGCCTAATATAATGCAGTCTCCTGGGTAGAATATCAACAACAAGCACTCTTTCTCTCTCTAACCTTAGTTAATAAATAGTAAATCCTTGTCAAAGAACATGTGAAGAAGGGTTAGATTAGAATATAAGAAGTTTTGCAAAAAACACTGACTTCGGGAAGACACAAAGTTGAGATGGAGGAGAGGTTTAAGAGAGGATGAGAGGAGTAAGTATCTCTCTCTCTCTCTCTCACACACACACACACACACACACACACACACATTTACATCATGTGATTATATTATTACCTAATTAAACATGTTTAAAAAAACTCAGACTTTCAACATCTATCATGAAAGGTTAGTTTGAATTATAGACATTAAAGCTGTCACTTACACTAGTCATATCAGAATTTTTTCAAACAAATCTTAATCTAAATACTCTTTTTCAATTTTCCTTTGCATTCTGCTCTTGCCTTTTTACATGTGATTGGCCTGCAAACCTGATGCTTTTCATGCCCAACCATCCCAGGCTCACCAGGGTTTGCTCACCTGCCCAGTAGACCCATCTTGTTTCAAACTCTGTCTTGAAACTTATTTCTGTCTCTGGCCTCTTGTGGTTTAAAAAGACATTTTGGACTCTGCTACAACTTCCTGAACTAAGATCTCCATATCAATTATTTCCACCTTCTTTAAGTTAAAATTTTTTCACTCCTTTATCTGCTACTCATGTGTACGGAGCTGACCAACAGGCATTTGGTTCTGTGGCCTCTGCCTCCTCCCCGGCCACCTGCACACCTACACGCACCATTTAAGAAAATGCCTAGTACATAATTCATGTGCTTGTTCATTGATAACACATTTTCCTGAATTTTTATTTGAGAATTATAACCTTTCATTCTTTGGCAATTTTGGCAGCCATCAAAATGCATCACTTAGGTCCCCTGCTGCAATCAGTGTAATTGACGTCCCCATCATTTTCAAGCTGAGCCTTGCTCCTTCAAGCTGCTCTCAGCCAGGAACTTGAGCTTGGCTAGCCCGTTCTTGCAAGGTGAGGCAACTTTGGCTCAAGTAAATACTCATCCATCTGCCTCAATGCGCTGTTCTTGGAGCTGTGCTGTCACCTGCAACATAATATCCAGTCCATCTTCTTTTCCTCTCTGCTTCAGAGATGTCAGACTCACATTATACGAGAAGGCATCCCTGGCTTTGGCCCTTTATTCTGCACAGTCATTTCACCTAATCTTTCTTTTCCGTATCTAATCCAGTTTGACATTTGCTTCTTGGAAGACCCCCACTGACAGAGGAGTATAAAATATGTAGTCCCTTTTCCAAGTATCATGCCCATTGATGAATTTTAGTATAAAGAAGTGAACAATTTCATGGCTACTTAAGTCAGAAGCATTTGTAATGAAATGCCACTTCTGTAGAATTGTATGATTTTTAGACTATCATTTCAAGCCTTAGTTTACTGTTTCTAAGATACAAATATCAATAATTAACTCTATAAGAGTATAGTATGGGGAGGATTCTGACATATAGCTAACATCTATTCAGTGGTAACTTTAAAAGTAATGAATGAAGAATCAGGGATCTTCATGGAATTCATTTTGAACACTTAAAGAAATGAGCATTGAAATGGAATTTTTATGTTTCTCTTTGGGACTGCGGGAAATGTCAATTTGAATAGAGAAGAAGAAAGATTGACATTACTGACAAGATCTCCTGAAATTACCTCTACAGAGCTGAAGATTTTCAGAAAAACTTTGGTGGCTGAAGTCCTGACTTGTTCTCACAAGATTTCAGTATGTCTCACTTTTTAATAAGGAAAAAATGATAATCTCATGTAAAATTCATCATTAGCACCCCCACAGACCCGTGGAAGGTGAACTTTTGAAATTTAAACTTTAACAGTGCTTTCTGCTTGCTTATGAAGGATTATAGGAATGATCCTATTTCTAAGTAGCTCCCATCCTAAGCAAGATCATTTCTGGTTATTAGTGCTACTTCCTCAAGTGGTTTAGTCCTTGGATAACCTGCCTTAAACAAAAGAAAATAAACTTATGACAATTCAGAATCTTTATGAAGTTTAAATATAGTGAAAACAGGATTGAAAGAAACTATAGGTGTTTGAGAAAGAATGTTGATCTGTAACACTGTCTGCTTTGGGAAAGAAGTGATAAAATGTTTTATTTGATTATTAAAATAAACTTTAGCATATATAAAACTTTTCTATTTAATGAGAAACGTGACTTCAATCATTGTAAATTTTTAGTGATGTATTTTAAGAATGAGATGTTAACCATGGAATACCTTTCTGGTTTAAAAACATCATTATATGCAGGACCAAAGAGAGGTTTTAAGGTCAAATCTGTTATAATGCGACTTTCTTAAATATCCGATAAGAATGCAGGTCAGTGATTACTAAATAATGGAACATGTACCTTAACAGGATAAGTTAACTCTTCAAAAGCAAATTAGCTTCTTTTAACCTATCAGGGTTTTTCTACATTTTGATTAAGGAGTGAAAAACAAGATGCCATCTCTTTGATTACTGGTGCTATTAAAGTGATAGTTCAAAAAATGAAAGTAACATTTTCAACACTAAAATGAAAGGGACCAAACAGAAAGTTTTTAACAGAAATATCTGTAATTATATTCTGAGACATTGTATACAAACAGCAATTCTCTTTGAGTAAATACATCTTGGTAGTTAAGTAGATTTTTTTCTTTTTTTCTTTTTTTTTTTTTTTTAGCTAGAAAGAGAATGTATTTGAGAGGGCAGACAAGGGCAGAGAGATAGGAAGTGAGAAAGATGAGAAGCATTAATTCTTTATTGTGGCACCTTAGTTGTTCATTGATTGCTTTCTCATATGTGCCTTGACCAGGAGGCTACAATTAAGCCAGTGACCTCTTGCTCAAGCTAGTGCTTTGGGCTTAAGCCAGCAACCTTTGGGTTCAAGCCAGTGACCATAGGGTCATGTCTATGATCCTACATTCAAGCTGGTGAGCCTGCACTCAAGCCTGGGACTTCAGAATTTTGAACCTGAATCATCATTATCCCAGGCTGACGTCCTATCTACTTTGTCACCACCTGGTCAGGCTAATTTAGTAGATTTAGTGAATAAGTTCCTTAGAATATTGACAGAAATCAATTTTATTGATGTAAAGAGCATGGGTTTTTTGAAACCTGACTAATAACATGACCATTTTTCATGTGAATATACAGCCAGCTGGGGAGTGTATGAAGATAAGGATAAAAAATAAATTAGTTTTTTTTATTTAAAAATGCTGGAAATTGTTGTTATAAGAATGCCCAAGCCTGTAAGAGTTTATTTGAGCCAAACTGACAATGGGCTGGGAAACAAGGTCTCAATTTTGCAGTGTCTTTTTAGGAAAGGACTGAAAGAAAGATTGCATGAAAGTGAGCAAAAGCAAGGTGCAGGATAATTAACAAGATTATTTGCCCCCACGAGGGTGGTTATGTCTCCAACTAGTCTGAAAAAGAGGACTACTCTGTCATTTCAAGAGTGTTAACTTAGATGTACAAGAACAATGGGAAGTGCTGGCTTAAACTGAAGTAATTAGAGACTTGGAGCATGAGTGCCCAGTTAGGAATTTATGATCACATGGCTCTGTGAGGTTACTTTCAGTCACTGAATATGTACATACCCTCATTTTACCAACCAAATTTATGATCAAATAGTGCATTTGCTAAGAGGAATAAGCATGATGCTATCAACATAAGAAACATCCAAACCTGTAAGAATTTTTATGAGTTTCTTTGACCCGAACTGGCTACAATTGCCAGGAAGCAAACTCTCAACAGATTGAGAAAATGCTTTAGAAAATGGCCCTTTCACCACTTATTTTATACATCAGAATCAAAGTGGAAGACATAAAGGGACTACATAAAATTAACTGGTGATAGATTAGTGAGGCAGGAGAAAGCAAAGCAGAAAATCTCTAGGATTGGATAAAAAGTAAAAGGTACAGACACATACTTCTTTTACATAGACATATAAGATACCTGTAGCTTACAGTTAAAAACTAACGCAATAATAACTGAAGGGATTTGTGGTCTCTGCTCTAGTGCCCTGAGGGGTCTGGAAAAGACTACTCTTACATTTCAAAGACATGTTACTCTTACATTTGTTATTATTATTATTATTTTCTTCTTTTCCAAGTGAGAGGAGGGGAGATAAAGAGACAGACTCCCTTATGCTCCCCGACTGGGATCCACCAACAAGCCTTGCTTGAGGCTGATGTTCTGCCCATCTGGGGCCATGCTCACAACCAACCTATCTTTAGTACTAGCAGTAGAGGCTCCATGGAGCCATTCTCAGTTCCTGAGTGATGCACTCAACTCAATTGAGACATGACTCAGAGAGGAGAAGAGAGAGAGAGAAGGAGGAAGGGGAGGCGAGGAGAAGCAGATGGGTGCTTCTCCTGTGTGCCTTGACCAACAATTGAATCCAGGACATATACATGCTGGACTGATGCTCTACCACTGAGCCAACCAATCAGGGCCTACTCTTACATTTTAAAAGTATATTTTCAGGTATGTTATCTTTGATGACAAAAAACAACAGATGGTATCAATTGACATAATCATTGACCTTTATTGAGAAAAGGACCACCCTAGGGCATAAAACATAATTAAGATGACAATTGTTTTAAGGGTGATGGCATAAAAAATTAGTATTTCAGTTATGACAAATTTTTTAATCATTAAAGGTTAAGAAGACTTTTAAAATTTAATTAAACACCAAGCAATTGATACTAGAACACAAAACTTTCTTTCTTAAATAATATCAAAGCTTGATTCAAAATTTAAATTATAATTTCTCTTTTTAGTATTAGATAAATCATGTTTATTTCCTCAAAAACTTTCAAATATCAATAAGTCTTATAAACTCAAGAAACAGATATTGTAATTGAATAAATGTTATTTTAAAACAGATGTCTTTGTTCCAAAAGCAAATCAACTATTTTTTAAAGAATAAATCATTTTTCAAATAAATCAAATATTAATAAAAAATTAGTTTTGATAATTATTTATTGCAAAACTGCATATTTGGAAGAAATTGAATATTCAGTTTTACATATTGAGCTGAAAATTTTATAAAGCCTAAAGATAAAATTTAACATCTAAATTGAGATGTGTTGTAAGTATAAGATATACACTGAATTTCAAAGACAATACAAAAAATGAATGTACGTCTCATATTTTTACATTGATTTGTATTGGAATGATAACATTTTGGATAAAGTGGGTTCTATAACATATGTTTATCAAGGGAACCAAAGTATTGCCACCCTAAAACTTTCTTTTCTGTGATATTGATTTTAAGCTGGTCACTGAGAAGTAAAAACCTCTGAAAGAACATCTGACCTCACCCCTTCTCACCTAAGACACTCAGATGGATAAAAACATTCTAAGAAGGGAATCTTTGCAGTCACCTTAGTGTGCTGGACAGAAAGGCTCTAAGGAGGACCCAGTTAATTAGTTCATCAACTATCCCATTGATTCTGAGCTGCCTAGCAAGAATTTGCCAGACTCATAGATACAAAGAACAGATTGACAGCTGTCAGAGAAGTGGGTTGAGGGTTGGGTAAAAAAGGGTGAAGGGTTTAAGCAAAAAAAAAAAAAATGTTATACAAACAGACAACAGCATGGTGATTATGGGAAAGAAAAAGAATGGGGAAGTAGTAGAGGTAAGGAGGGGATAAATGGAAATGGAAGGAGATTTGACTTGGAGTGGTGAGTGCACAGTGCAATGTACAGATGATGTACTAAGAATTGGTAAACCAGAAAACTATGTAACTTTATTAACTAGCCACCGCAATAAAATCAATTAAAATATCAAAACATAAAGAATTGAGAAATGGAAAAAAAAATATCAGATGCTATTGATTCACTTTTTTCAAATGAATTAAAGAAACTGGTGCTTCAAAAGCAAGAATATGACCAAGTCATTGCAATAAACATAACAATAGTCCTGGCTTTCTCTTTATTTTTGCTTTTGTTTGTTTGGTTGTTTTATGCTTTTTTATTATATTGTTGCTGCCATGTATTAAAATTAAAACAAAACAAAGAATTTGTCTGTTTTGTGTGATGCACGTTCTCCCTCAACACCTATAAAATACCTACTTTCTTTGAAATCTCTAATCCTTGCTCCTTTTCTCTCTTATCAAAAATAGCATATACACCTCAACTGACCAAAGTATTATTGGGTCTCATATATTATGACATCCTCTGCCATATACACTTGTAATAAACTTTGTATAGTTTCTCCTGTTAATCTGTCTCTGTTAATTTGATTACTAACCCAGCTAAAAAAATTTAGTAGGTGACAGGAAAAGTATTTTTTTTATTTATCAGAGTAATAAAATTAATTTTATTTCTTTTTACTTTTATATAAAATTTAAAATTATATACATGACTCACTTTCCATCTCTATTGTACACTGCTAATAATGTAATATAACAAAATTAATGCAAAACATAAACTTCTGTCTTTGTCACAACATCGCACAAAGATCAATAACAGGAACAAAAATACTCAAACTATTTTTCTCACTATTTAACCATTGATTTTGCTTATGAAGCATTGGACTCATTTGTTCATCATGGTATGTATTCAGTTCTTTGCTCTTTTGAACAAGCAGTGAGCAATATAAAAGTAGTTTTAACACCAGGGTGTAAATCTTGGCTTTTTTTACTTTAAGCTGTTCTACCCTGATAGCAGGCTTCTCTGAATCATATTATAAAATGAATAATATTTACCTTATAGTTACTTCTGCAATTACTAAGGGGGGAAGAATTAAAAACATGTGGTGCTAAGTGTAAAGTTTCTCTATGAAATCCATAAATATTTTAATATGCCATTCGATTTCCTGACTAAATTAATATATACCTCATAAACAGTCTGCTAGCTAAGTTATGTGATCAAATGTTATCTCTATCTTTATCAGCAAAGAAAAAGCAAGCCATAAATTTTGAAAGATAATTTAAAAAATATGTAAAGACAAAATGTGCTTAATAATAGTTTATTTTAGTCATGGAGTTCAGCACATAGACTGAAGGCAAAAGGATAGAAAAAAATATCATTCAAATTAAAATGAAAAAAAAAGCTGGGGTAGCAATACTTATATCAAACAAAATGGATTTTAAAACAAAGCCTATAGTAAGAGATAAAGAAAGTCACTACATAATAATAAATGGAGCAATCAAACAGGAAGATACAACCATTACAAATATCTATACATCTAATATAGGAGCCCCGACATACATAAAGCAGACTTTGATGGATATAAAGGGCAAGATCAACAGCAATAATCTAAGACTAGGGGATTTTAATACCCCACTAACATCACTAGATAGATCCTCAAGAATAAAAATTAACAAAGAAGCAGCAGACTTAAAGGACACACTAAAGGACATGATTTAATAGATATCTTTAGAACCGTTCACCCAAAAGCAGCAGAATGTACATTCTTTTCAAGTGCTCATGGTATATTCTCTAGAATAGACCACATGTTAGAGCACAAAAGCAGTCTCAATAAATTTAAGAAGATTGAAATCATATTAAGCATTCCCTCTGATCACAATAGCATGAAACTAGAAATCAACAACAACAGAAAAACTGAAAAATACTCAATCACTTGGAAACTAAATAGCATGTTATTAAATAACAAATGGGTTAACAATGAGATCAAAGAAGAAATTTTTAAAAATCCTAGAAACGAGTGATAATGAGCATACTTCAAGTCAAAGTTTATGGCACACAGCAAAAGCAGTACTGAGAGGGAAGTTCATAGCACTACAGGCATACCTTAAGAAGCTGGAAAAAACTCAAATAAACTACTTAACCCTGCATCTAAAAGAACTAGAAAAACAACAACAAATAAAACCTGGGACTAGTAGAAGGAAGAAAATAATAAAAATCAGAGCAGAGATAAATGACATAGAGGCTAAAGAAACAATACAGAGGATCAATAAAACAAGGAGTTGGTTCTTTGAAAAGGTAAACAAGATTGATGAACCTTTAACCAAACTCACCAAGAAAAAAAGAAAGAGGACTCAAATAAATAAAATTAGAAATGAGAGTGGAGAAATAACAACTGACACAACAGAAATAAAAAGGATTGTAAGAAAATACTATGAAGAACTGTATGCCGCCTGACTGGGCGGTGGCGCAGTGGATAGAGAGTCTGACTGGGATGCGGATGACCCAGGTTCGAGTCCCTGAGCTTGCCAGCTTGAGCAAAAGCTCATCAGCTTGGACCCAAGGTCACTGGCTCCAGCAAGGGGTTGCTTGGTCTGCTAAAGGCCAGCGGTCAAGGCACATGTGAGAAAGCAGTCAATGAACACTAAGGTGTCCCAACGGCAACAAAAAACTAATGATTGATGCTTCTCACCTCTCTTCGTTCCTATCTATCTGTCCCTATCTATCCCTCTCTCTGACTCTCTCTCTATCCCTGTAAAAAATAAAATAAAAACAGAACTGTATGCCAAAAAACTAGACAACCTAGATGAAATGGACAAATTCCTTGAAACATATAATATTTCAAAAATCAATCTGGAAGAAACAGAAAACCTAAACAGACTGATTACAACAAATGAGATCAAAAGAGTTATCAAAAAACTCTCAACAAACAAAATCCCGGGGCCCGATGTCTTCAGAAGTGAATTCTACCTAATATTCAAAGAAGAACTAACTCCTATCCTCTCAAGCTATTTCAAAAAATTCAAGAAGGAAGACTTTCAAGCTCCTTTAATGAGACAAGCATAATTCTGATTCCAAAACCAGTCAAACACAACACACAAACAAAATAAATTATAGACCAATATCCCTGATGAAATTAGATGCTAAAATCCTTAACAAAATATTAACCAACCAGATCCAGCAACATATGAAAAAAATCACACACCATGATCAAGCAGGATTTATTCTGGAGAGGTAAGGCTGGTACAATATTTGCAAATCAATCAATGTGGTTCATCACATAAACAAAAGGAAATAGAAAAACCACATGATAATTTCAATAGTTGCAGAAAAAGCATTTGATAAAATCCAGCACCCATTTATGATCAAAATTCTCAGCAAAGTGGGAATACAGGCAAGATACCTCAACATGATAAAGGACATTTATGGCAAACCCACACTCAACATCATACTCAATGGGCAAAAACTAAAAGCAATCCCCTTAATCAGGAACAAGGCAGGGGTGCCCCCTTTCACCACTTTTTTTTTTTTATGGCAGAGACAGAGAGAGTCAGAGAGAGGGACAGATAGGGACAGACAGATAGGAAAGGAGAGAGATGAGGACCATTAATTCTTTCTTGTGGTTCCTTAGTTGTTGATTGATTTCTCATATGTGCCTTGACTGGGGGGGCTACAACAGACTGAGTGACCCTATGCTTGAGCCAACAACCTTGGGCTCAAGCTGGTGAGCCTTGTTCATACCTGATGAGCTCATGCTCAAGCTGGTGACCTAGGGGTTTCGAACCTGAGTTCTCTGTGTCCCAGCCCGACGTTCTATCCACTGCACCACTGCCTGGTCAGGCTCACCACTCTTATTCAACATAGTCCTGAAAGTTCTAGCCACAGCACAGACAAGAAGAGAAAATAAAAGCTAACCAAAATGAAAAAAAAGAAGTAAAATTATCATTATTTGCAGATGATATGATATTGTATACAGAAAATCCTAAAGTTTCAGTCAAAAAACTACTGGAGCTAATAAACTAATTCAGCAAGAAGGCAGGATATAAAATTGATGTTCAGAAATCAGAGGCATTTTTATACACCAACAATGAACTGTCAGAAAGAGAAATTAAGGAAACAATCCCCTTCACTATTGCAAACAAAAAAATAAAGTACTTAGGAGTAAATTTAACCAAGGAGGTTAAAGACTTGCACTCGGAAAATTATTAAACATTGATAAAAGAAATCAAGAAAGATACAAACAAGTGGAAGCATATACCGTGTTCATGGCTAGGAAGAATAAACATCATTAAAATGTCTATTCAAAGAAAATTATAAATTTAATGCAATACCAATTAAAATACCAATATCATCATACTTCAAAGATATAGAACACAAATTCCAAAAATTTATATGGAACCAAAAAAGAACACAAATAGCCTCAGTAATCTTAAAAAGAAAGAATAAAATGGGAGGTATCACACTTCCTGATATGAAGTTATGCTAAAAGGCCATAGTACTCAAAAAGTTTGGTGCTGGCATAAGAACAGGCATATAGATCAATGGGAGAGAACAGAGAACACAGAAATAAACCCACACCTTCATGGACAACTGATATTTGACAAAGGAGGTAAGAGCATACAATGGAGTAAAGATAGCCTCTTCAACAAATAGTGTTGGGAATATTAAACAGCTAGCTACCTGCAAAAAAAATGAAATTAGACGACCAACTTAGACCATTCAGAAAAATTAACTAAAAATGGATAAAAGACTTAAATGTAAGTCGTGAAACCATAAGCATCTTAGAAGAAAACATAGGCAGTAGCTCTCCGACATCTCTCACAGCAATATATTTGCTGATTTATCTCCATGGGCAAGGAAAATAAAAGACAGGATAAACAAATGACCTCACTCATTTGAGGAATCCAAGGAACAATGAGAACTGAGGAACAGAATTGAGACAGAGTAGGGATCAAAGGGACCAGAGGAAAAGAGAACAGAAGGAAAGGGGATGATAGGATGAGATAAACCTGAAGGGAAGGGGGGAGAGTGGTAGGGGATGGGGGGCACTGGAAATGTTGAGGGGTATACGGGGGAGGAGGATGCATTTGGAGCAACACTAGAATCTATGCAAACACAATAAGTTAAAATCAATAAAAAAAGAAAAAGAAAAGAATAAAATTTAAATACTTAGAAATTGTGAAACATACTTCTGAACAACACATAAGTCAAAGCAGAAATCTCCAAAAATTTAAGAATGTTTTGAACTAAATAAAAATGACAGACCTACTTTTCAAAATTTGTGAGATGATGTGAAATAACTGCTTATAAGGTAATATACAGCAGTAGATGCATATATTCGAAAAGGAAAATCTAAAATCAGTTATCTAAGCTTTCTTCTTAGGGAACACAAAAACAAAGGACAAATATTAATCTATGTTTTTCTCTCTCCCTCTCATTCTTTCTCACAAATCAATAAATAAAAAAATTAAAAATAAAGAAAAAATAGAAAGAATTCTCAACATCCAGATTGATTTAGTTCAATAAATTAATCTAGAAACATTTCTCATATATTTTATGTTGCCTGTAAACAAAGCCTAGAAGTATAAAATGGTAAGCATGTTGAATTGACTGGTGGAAAGTCAGAGGTAAAATTAATTTTTTAATATCTAAAGTAGGGAACAAAAGAACTGCTTTTGTGTAAATGTTTATTTATTTCCAAGGTAAATGCACCTACTAATTTAAAAATATTTCAGTTGTTTCAGAACAAATATCTAATCTCTTTATTTTAAATAAACAATTGACTGACACAAAAATTAAGCAAACAAATTGTATCTTGCATTCTACTGTTTGAAAGTGAAAAATTACATATACAACTAAAATTCCCTTAGGCATTTCATTTGCTTAATGAGACTGACATCCCAGAAACTTTACATAATTTATTTTCCTTCTGAGAAAATATTTTTAATAGTTAAAAAATATTAATTTTTTACCACCAGACTCTCAAAGGATTATTCTATCTCTGGCCAGACACCTCTGTTGATTAGAGCATCGTCCCAAAATACAGAGGTTGCTGGTTCAATTCCCTGGTCAGAGCATGTATAGGAACAGACAGATGTTACTGATTATCTCTCTCTCCCTTGCTTTCTCTCTCTCTCAAATAAATAAAATAAATATTAAAAAAAGATTATCTATACTCTGGCTGGAAAACTGATTGGTAGTTGGAGAGGGTATGTTGGCATCTGGAGAAACTTTTAACTTCTGTATCAATGTTTTATGCTTGGGGATCATACAAGTGTGTTAAGAAAAATTTAGTTCCCTTGACTGCTAAAAATTTCTGTAAATGACTTGAAATATTAAAATGAAGAAAAATATGAATGCATGTACATGTGTATGTGTGTGTGTCTTAAAATACAGGCATTATTTTAGTACTTAGTAGTGAATAAAAATTTTTGTTGTTTGAATTTTCTTTTCTTTCTATATAAAATGTAGATAGAGAAGGTTTTAAAGTTAAAAGCATCTCCACTACTAATATTTATAAGTTTAGTAGATACTATAATATGAACTCTCTCAGAGACATATGTATAATCAATAGGTATTTGTGATATTCAGCATAAATACTAGAAACAGTCTAAAGGCTTTTTATACATTTGGTTATGGTTATACCGTATTTACAAAATATAGCTAATATTAAAAGGTTTAAAAATATTTTTTAATTAGCAACTTCTCCCCAAAACTTTCAATAATAATAACACTATGTAACTTTTTTTTTGTGGATTCTGGAGGAAAGCTGACTCTTTATATTTGACCAACAGATTCTTACCTTCACTTTTAGGTTGCAAACAATGAAAATTAATGATTAGTCTTCACTCACATTGTTCCTTGCAATCAGTAGGTTTTGTGCACTATTAACATCAAAGAAAATTTGTAATGAACGCAAATCATTAGGACACAAAGTCAGGATTATATTCTGCACATTCCAAAATCACTCCTTTTCTTTCTGTGGCCTTAGTGAATGGGTCGGGAACCTATGGCTCGCAAGCCAGATATGGTTCTTTTGATGGCCACATCTGGCTCTCAAACAAATCTGTAATAAAAAGATAATAACGTTAAAAATATAAAACAGTCTCATGTATTACAACTCATTCATTTCCTACCGCTCATGTTCATGGTTGCAGGTGGCTGGAGCCAATCACAGCTGTCCTCGGGGACAACACCAAATTTTTATTGGATAATGCATAATGTACATGGGTCATAGCGAGGTCAGAAAAGTAAACTTCTCTTCTTTTAATCAAGTAGTCAGCTAGCTAATTGCAGAAACCCTTTTGACAAAGAAGATGACTAAAAGAAAAAAAGATGAAGAGTATCGTACTTTTCAGCAGGAATGGACAGAGGAATTTGCCTTTGTGGAGAGAGCAGGTTCTGTAGTGTGTCTAATATGCAATGATAAAATTGCATTGATGAAATGGTCAAACATAAAGCGGCACTTCGACACACACCATACTACATTTACATTAAAATATCAAGCTGGGGACAGCAGGAAGAAAGGATGTCAAGAGCTACTGTGTAGAGTGCAAGCTAGTCAGCAGCAACTTTGTGTTTGGACCCAAAAAGGTGAATGGAATTTGGCTAGCTTTGCTGGTGCTTTAGCAATTGTGAGAAATGGAAAGCCATTCACAGATGGGGAGTATGCCAAAACATTCATGCTTGATGTTGCCAGTGAACTTTTTGACAAATTTTTGGATGAAGATAAGATAATCAAACGAATAAAAGACATTCCTCTGTCGGCAAGAAATGTTCACGATCATACCATCATGATGGCAAATCAAATTGAGGCAACATAAGTGAAGGACATAAATGCAGCACCATTCTTTTCTCTCTCTTTGGATCAGTCAACAGACGTAAGCCATTTATCCCAGTTCAGCGTGATTGCAAGGTATGCTGTCAGTGTCACACTACGTGAGGAAAGTTTTTCAGTTTTACCTATGAAAGAGACTACAAAAGGGGAGGATTTATTCCATTTTTTCACTGAGTTTACTAAAGAAAAATATCTACCGATGGATAAACTTATTTTGGTGTGTACTGATGGTGCTCCATGCATGGTGGGGAAAAACAGACGATCTGTAGCACTTCTTCGTAACCACGAAAAGAGACCTATCCTAAGTTTTTACTGCATCCTACATCAGGAGGCGCTTTGTGCTCAGATGTGTGCTGAGCAGCTTGGTGAGGTTATATCACTGGTCATTTGGGTGGCCAACTTTATTGTTGCCCGAGCTTTAAATGATAGCCAGTCTAAAACACTGCTGGATGAAGTTCAGAATAATTATCCTGATCTGCTTCTGCACAGCAACGTGCAATGGTTGTTAAGAGGCAAGGAGCTCAGCCATTTTACAGCTTGGCTTGTCTGAGCGAAGCCCAGACTTTTCTTGATATGAAAAACATTGAACATCCTGAGTTAGCTAACACTGAGTGGCTCCTAAAGTTCTACTATCTCGTGGACATGATTGAACATCTGAACCAGCTCAATGTGAAAATGCAGGCATTGGAAATACAGTCTTATCCCTTCAGCAAGCAGTGTTTGCATTTGAAAACAAGCTGGAACTCTTCATCGCTGACATTGAAACAGGTGGTTTACTACACTTTGAAACACTGGGAGAGTTTAAAGATGCATGCACAGCAAGTGACCCTGCTCAACATCTTGATCTCCAGCAACTAGCGGGCTTCACATCTAATCTCCTGCAGTCATTCAAAGCTTGCTTTAGAGAATTTCGTGAGCACACTCGTCTTTTTAAGTTCATCACCCATCCACACGAGTGTGCAGTGGACAGTGCCGACCTGAGTTACATCGCCAGTGTCTCCATCAGAGATTTTGAGCTACAAACTGTTGATTTGAAGACCTCACACATGTGGGTGAGTAAGTTCAAATCACTGAATGAAGATTTGGAAAGACATGCATGACAGCAAGCAGAGTTGGTGAGCAATCACAAGTGGGGAGAAATGAAAAAACTTCATCCTGCGGACCAGCTGATTGTCAAAACTTGGAACATGCTTCCTGTCACATACACACACTGCAGTATGTGAGTATTGTTGTACTGACAATGTTTGGCTCTACATATGCATGTGAGCAGTCTTTCTCACACCAAAACACCGTTAAGACCAACCTACGATTATGTTTAATGGATGGAAGTCTCAACGTCTGCATGAAGCTTAACCTCACCACATATCAACCAGACTACAAAGCCATCAGCAAAACCATGCAGCACCAGAAGTCACATTAATGATTAGAAGTATTTTATTCATCATTGGTTAGCAACAACATAATAACATTATTTTAAAAAATTTAGAGATTTATTTTACAGGTATTGATCGACTTACGACCTATGCAACTTACGACCATTTGATTTTACGACCACAATGGCTAGCCACAACTGCTTTGTGTCTGGAGCAGATTTTTTTGCACCTGTATTTTGTAATTCTGTATGTTTTGAAAATATTAAACCAGTTGTACTGGTAATGCAGTGTTTTACTTAAACCTGAAGAATGTAAAAATAAGAAACAAAATGGTGTAGAGATGATACAAATGGCATAAAATGAACAAAGAAAATTATAATATCTAACAATAATGAAAGAAAATTATGATAAAATATGACTTAAAGATTCTTATAACATCATTTCACAGTACTGTACATATAGCCTACTCAACTTACGACCAAATCGTGTTACCACTGGTCTGTCTGAACCAATTATGGTCGTAAGTCTAGCACTAGCTGTACTATAAAAGTGTAGGTCTTACATAAAATGCAGACATTTACTTGTATTTAGTGTTAAACATATTGCATGGGTCTGACGGAATTACATTTTAAAATATGTGGAGTTCATGGCTCTCTCAGCCAAAAAGTTTCCCGACCCTTGACTTAGTGCAATTGAACACATCCCCTGTGACACAATCCATCTTGTACTTTATTCTGTCAGCCAGTTTTAAGACCAAGTGTTTTCTAGAATATTTTCTCATAATATCAGTGAGTCAGTCATTTCTATCTATGTCAGAGCACGCCTTCTCTGAAAGGGATGACTTAGTCAGTGAGAAGAAAAGCACGAGGAGCCAGAGAAGGTGATACATTTTTCAATGCTTTATTGCTGCTTCACTACTGCTGCTTCTACTCCTATTGCTGCTGCTGTTATTTCTGCTTCTGATGCTCCCTCCTCCCTGGGGATTCTCAGCCTCAAGTCTCAAGTCTCCTGAATTCTCAGTTCTGAGCTCTTCTAGATTTTCTGAATTTGTATGTCTCCTCCATAGCAGTGCAAGCACAGGTAGATATAGGGATTAGAGATAATAGTGGCATAGCGTCAATATCATACTAACAATTACATCAGTGTGGTGATGTCAACCTGCTGAGCCAGCTAGCCTATACCTAAAAAGGTAGGCTTCCAGGCTGCTGACTTAGACATGCCTGGGAACCAAGGCTAAGTCAGCTAGTCCAGGTAGGCATGGGAGCTGGTACTAGGACAAACAGCTCAGAAAGTCGGGGGAGCTGGTGCTGCTTGTAGTCTCTCATGAGAACCAGAGCTCACATCCTGGCTTTTCACTATTAGAGTCCTCACAGAGGCTATCATATTACTTTCTCAGTCTTTACCTAAGAAATAAATGGTAGCAAGAACCACCAATATGGAGCAGTGAGGAGTAATTTGGAGTGAAAACAGACATTTGGAACTTGGGTTCCATTCTTTACACTGTTTGGCTTTGTGAGGATCAGATGATGTACTGTGCGAGTAGCAATTTTAAAAATATTAATTTCTGTGGGAAGTATAAAAGTTCTTCTTTTGGGTATTTTGAAGTTAACTTATAGTCATCATTGTTCCACTATGTTTTGTTAAGCATGCTATCTAAAAAGAAAAAAACCCTTTTAGTTATGTTTAAATTAAATTTTAATAAACTATGACCAACCTACTAAGCAAGTTGTGTTCTCCTATTTACCTATTTAAACACAAATAATAAAGCTAAACTCTACAGTCAGTTTGTGTTCTCTTAAATAAGATGCAGTGTGTGTGTGTGTGTATCTTTATACCAAAGATATTTATGCACACACATCATAGAAAAGTACATATTGTTTCTGGTTACACCAACTAAAATGTGGTATTTATTGAATATGCACTATGTGTCGAACACTTATATAATCTGTGAAATAAATTGTCCCTTGTAATTTTTACAAAAAAATATAATTAACCTCACTTTTAAAATAAAGAAACTGAGTCTCAAAAATGTGTAACTAACTTGCACAAAGCCCTCTTCAACTAAGCCTGCTGTCTTGATATTTTGGAAACATTTACACTTCTTGGTAGCTGCACCCTTCAACTAAATATTTATTTTGCTTCTCTGCTGCCCTTTTAATTGTTTTATGCGGTTGTGGCTTTGGTGAGGCAGAGATGGTGATGTAGTTCAAAGTGCTTTTGATGGTTTACTTCCTTCACTCTATTGATTGAAAAGTCAGAGGCACAGAAAACTTGCTCATTTCCTTCATCAAGGGAGGAAAAGATAAATCATGCTACACCTCATTTTATGGTGCAAAAAGCTATATAATGGCATCGTGTCTTCACAATTATGTTAAACCTAACATAATTGTGGATGTAATTCTCTAGCAAAGTTGACGTTTTCTTAAACTCTTTATTCTTCTTGGAGAAGTTGTTTGGTGTTATGCAGCACAAATCATAATAGATTAGAGAAACAGTGTTGTTTGGTAGTGTCTTTAGTACAACATAAACAGGTAAACACAAATAAAAATCCAAATAAATATTTGTGGTCATTAGACTTAGATTGCCCATGGCTCAAAGAATGAATATGTCAAAAGCTATAATCTGTATCATAAAACCAAATTGTATTTTAAATGTGTAATGATGTTAAAAATAAGTATATATTGAATGATGACTTTTAAAATAATCACAATTTATGTGACCTAAGCATAATGTATATTTTCAAGAATATCTTTTCCTTTTACATGTTTGTCTGACATGAAAATTCAGTAATAACTTGTATAATAAAATATAAGGTTTCTTTCAGAGCTAAATCTGATTTACTTAGTTTTACTCCTTATTTTTCTCTTTCTGTATCACTCAAGATATTTTGTTTTCATTAAAATTTTGTGAAACGTCAAGTCTTAAAATGTAGAATTTTCTCTTATGTTATTCTTCTGCTAAAATCACATTTTTAAAGGTGAAGGGATTAAATAAAGGAAAAGAAACAGACAAAGACAACAGTGTGGGGATTGCAAGAGGGACAGGAGGTTGGGATGGAAAGGAGGACGGAGAGGGGAAAGCTGGTGTAAGAAGGGAGACTGGACTCAGGGTGGTTAACATACATCGCAATATACAGATGACGTAGTGTATAGCATTGTGCACCTGAAACCTGTATAATTTTATTAACCATTGTCACCCCAATAAATTCAATACAATTTTTTTATTCATGACTTTTCTCATATAAATTATATTATTCTTTTGCAAATTCTGCTGTTCATGTCTCCTCTAATCCTAAATCTCTCTCTAACAATACACTTGCTGAAAAAAAATTCCCATTTCATGTTGTGTGTAACTTCAGTATTAAATGTCAGTTTAACTGGCTTGTAAAAATATGTGAAAATAAAATGTGAGTGCAATGGACAAACATTAGTTAGAAAATCTTAGTATTCTTTGCCTCCATTAGACTATAAAAAAAATGACACAAAGTTGGAAACGACTGTTCAATTGAGATTAAGTCAAGTTTCCCCTATAAATTGTAACAGCTGTTTGTCAGGAAGCATGCAGAGACTGAAAGACTTTGCTGCTCTCTCGGGAACCCAAGCATTTTTATTCACAATAGAAATGCGGTATCACTTTTAGATAGCAAAAGGTGATCCTGCACCTCTTATTATTCCCCTGCTCTTAAATCTATTCTTTGCTTCCCCTGTAGAGTTTTAGCACAAAAAACAGCTGCACCCTACTATCCTTCACCAAAACTTGTTCTTTGTTCTGTTTATAGGGTGACATTCAAGGGAAAAATCAAATATGCATTATTTTACCCATTAATTTTTACTATGGCTTGAAATTTAAATTTCTCATAAAAGTTTGAAATGTCCTTGCTGGACAAAGCGTGCAAAAAGGACAGAGAAGCACATACGAGCATGCAGATCCCTAGATAAGCTCAGCCTCTCTCCATATCTATATCTGTACTCTCCTTCATTTAAAGATGTTAGAGCAGGACTAAATTCAGATAAGGATTAAGTTTGACCCATATATAACTTCCCTGCCTTTCACCAGACAGTCCCTCAGAGTCAGAGTTAGGAGATATAACTTTTAGATCATCAGTTTTCGAATGCAGAATATTATTAGTAACAAGTAATATGAATAAAGGTAAAATCCTTGTGGTCTATTACTCATAATCAAAGAACACCATTTGGATTTATCCTTATAATATGAACTTCAAAATTTCTAACTTTGTCCAGTTAAATTTGCAAACTTAATGTCCCATGAACTTTTACTTAATCTAATTCTCGCTTCTTTTGCCCATTTGTATTTTTATAAACTCTTCGTGTTGAAATTCCATCCCTATTAAAGCATTTCTCTTCCAATAAAATTACTTCTTTGAATTGGATTATTTGTCATAGAGTATTTTACTCTTTCTTCCTAAATATTTAATAAATACTATCTGGAACAATTAAGACATTGATCATTTTCATGCTTATTAAAGCTCACTTAATGACTTTTAAAGAAGAAGCATGGTTGCATTTACAAACATTATACAGAGCATTAATCTAGCACTTTGTGTAGAGAGAAAAAGGCATTGAAGGCGTAATTCATTGGTTGTTTTACACAGAGTGGCTTTAGCAGTTTGGTGAAATATTCTCTGAATGCTGTTATAAATATAATAACAATTTTCTGGTAGAGAAGTCAAGACAGCTTAGGGTATTGGTAAGGAGTTATGGTGAAATCCTCAAAGAGTGCTGGAGACCCCAAGAAAGGGCTTAAGAGCATTGAACCGAGGTAAGCAGCTGCAATTGATTTAGCGAGTAATAACCCAGAACACAGAGAAGAAAAGACCCGAGGAATACATACACTTCTGTCCTGGCTTCGGTGTTTTTTCCTGAAGGCCAAGGACATAAGTCTACCAAACTGTTGAAATTTTCTCCTTAAAAAGTGTCATTTTACTTTATGACTACCAAATGTGCATCGGTTTTGGTCCAACCATTTGATGGCTGCTTTCTCAGAAGGGAGTGAGACTGTCTTGTGTAAAAGCAAACTCAAAACTCACTTTTCCCTTTCCCTGCCACACATTAAAAAAATGATTTTCATTGTCTATTGCACCTTCTCAAGGATAAAAGTAATCAGGTCAACCATTTTGTTCAGTAGTTTCTGGATGGATTCTGACGGTGACAGGAGTCAAAAGAAGCTATGATCTGTGGGGTAGTTAACGATTTTACGTTTGCTCTGGGAGCCGGTTATAACTGGTGTCTGTGGCAACAAGCAGCGTTATTCGGGGCCCCTATGTTAAGAATGATTTCATGCAGTCATTTAAGCAGAACCTTCCGAGGCTGCCTGAAACTGAGCAAGACTGTTTCAGGCTCTGGAGAAGCACAGTTCTTCGGGGTCAGACAGCTATGGTGACCTCTTCAAATGATTCACAAGGATTATACTGTCGTACTTTGTCAGGTGGCCTAAGCATTTAGAACTGTAGCCTTCTAAAAGATTTAAAGTTTTATCATTGCTAAAAAATTTCTTCACGCTTATCTTCCAGTTTTAATTTCTTCTTCTTCCCTGTACATGATCTTTTCTTCATCCAAAAACATCATTATTATATCTAGACCATCCCTTGCAGTATCTTACTTGATAACCCTGTCCATGTTATTTACTCAAAATAGAACCTGTCTCTCCCTGTGTCAGTTCTACCCTCCATCTCAGCTCATCAAATCATATTTATTCAAAGTACAACCCACATGCCACTGTAAAAAACTACCAGGACCTACAATTAATTCTAGTTGAATTAGATGTGCATATGAGATTTCTCTATATATATATTAGTTAAAAGATGCAATGTTGCATTGGGGTCATAGTGGGGTATGGATTTTAATTACATGTACTTAAATCTGGGCTGCTAAACTCAATGCCTGTATGACCTTTGTTGAGGGAAAGCCTCAAAAGTCTAAATTTAAGATTGGTTCTGAAGAACTGACACATAGCCATATTCAAATTCATCAGAGCTCTAATAGGAGACACTTATATATGGGTAAAGCAGCCGCTCCTGGTGGTGGCAGACTGGGAAAAATCCATGCCCTTTCTAGAATCAAGTACCTTTTTTATAGGAGGTTAATAGCAAAACTATATGATGGGTAGTCACATAGACTATCAAAAAAGAAAAAGTCATTTTTAAGTTAAAAGATAACATCAGGTAGTCATTACCCTCTATGCATTTATTGACCTCCTCTTGGGTCTGACATTTGTTTGGGGGAGGTATCTGGTTTCCATAGCAGTCCACCAATCATGGGTTGCAGAGTCACAGAAAAGGCAGCACTTCCCAGATGCCTTTGCTGCTAGAGTCATTTGCATCTCCATAGCGAGTTTCCCTGCACCTTGAACAAATTATGTAAACTCTGCACTTCAATTTCTTCATCTGTACAATTAAAATAATAGTTTTTAACACAGAGGATTTTTAAGATGATCAAATTGTGACAATATGCACAGACACCTAGAGGCATGTTTGACAGAATCTAAGTTCTCCATTTTGTTAGAAATCACCAGAAGTGTTAGCAGAACCTACAGTCTTGAAAGCACTGACTACTTATATAGAGAGTAATTATCAATCATACAAAGTTCTAAGAAGGAAGCATTCTATTGTCTTAATTTTTTATCTTCTCCAAGGCTCAATATATTTTCTTATACACTCTGGTCCTTAAACAAACTTTCTTAAATTCAGTCTACTGTGAAACAGGCTCAGGTTTTTAATTTTGAGCTCTTTGGAAGTAGAAACAATTCTTCTCTGTTTTTTTAAATATGTTCTCACCATAAAAGTAAATCAGTGGCAAAGTAAATGGATGATGAAAAAACCATAACAAATGAAGAAATCATGCTATCTAATATTTTTTGTGTTTATGTGCATGCCTTATTTGATCCAGCATAACTTCCTTGCAAAAATATAACACTCATACACAAATATAATGACATTTAATGTCAAATTGAACCTGCATTTGAAAAGGTAAATAAGGAAGCATCTGAGATATTAAGAAAAAATTCTTCACTTGACTCGGATTTGTGAGTTCTGGGGGAAAGGCTGGAAGACATGCATAATTGACAAATTGCAAATCAATATGTATTTTGTATCATTTAGTTAATTAAAATAATTTTACTAGTTTTTGAGAGCCTTCAGTATTTTTTTCAACTATCAATAACATTTTATTTAGGAAATTTCTATGCATTGCAGAGGCATTAATTTCCAATCTCTCATCACTCCCTCCACTGAAATCAGAAAGATTAAAAAAAAAACAAACTTGTATAACATCTTGTAGTTTCTTTAAAGTCTTAGATTTAAAAAAAAACAACCTGAAGTGATTCTTTTTTATGAGAATGCTACTTATTTAAGGAGAATTTATAGTTTGTCCTTTTGCTCACTAAAGATGTCTACACCTTCCTGGGGGAAAAACTAGTCAATGCTTCTGCTTCCTTTTAATAAATTAATTATTTGATTACTACACATTATCATTCACCACTTGACACCTTTTTACAAACTTGATTGTTGGATGCATTTTTCATTGGGCAAAAATCAAATGTGGCTTTGCATTGGATGTCTAAGTGTCAGAAACGGCAGTGTTGATGTCCTTGTTTAAAGAGGGCAAATATAGAGAGAGATGCAGACATTCTCAGAAAGAACAGATGTAAGAGACTGAAATAGGATGTGCACAGAATTCAGAAGACTGATAGCCATTACTTGGTTTGGTTTTGAATTTGGTAGCCATCAGCCCCCACAGCCTGCAGTGTAGGCTAGAATATAAATCTTCCCAGAAAGAAGTATGGTTGGATGCTGCAAAATGACGGAGTTGGCTTCATTTTGTTCCAAGTGTATCAGAGCAGATAAATGCAAGAAAAAGCAGTGAGCAGTAACCTGTTTAAGATCATGTGTGGGTGTTTCTGCAAATTCTCTGTCAATCTAGGCTTGGGGAGAAGTGATCAGAAACATTTTATTAAAATACACTTCCACCTCAAATTTATCCAAGATGTGAGGCCACCTTAGCGCCATGATTTGCAATGGAGTTCTACATCATCTGGAAGCTGGTTTGCTAGTCCATCTTAAAAACCTGGTGAGCCAAAGAAAGCAGAAGGACTACCTAGAAAGATATGCCAGATGATTTTCACATTGTCCGCAGGTCAGTCCTAGGAGTTTGGTTCCACTATTCCTACTAGATTCACCATTTTTATACCCTGGCACACACAACCAAAAATGATGTGGCTGCCATCAAGCTGGTGCAGAGAGCTAGGGTCACAGAAAATGGACTGCCTTTGGTATCTGGTTCTGCATTGGCCACTGAAAAAAATCCAACCCTGGTAAATTTCAAGTCTGGATGAAATTCATTTTCAAATTGCTTGCCATAGATAGATGTACACTTTGACTTGTCCCTGTTAAGTCACCTCCCTGGATTATGAAGTCTATGGTGATTGTGTGGAATTCAGTGCCATTGTAGCAACCTTGAGGAGCCAACTTAACAAAATTTTTACAGGTTTTTGGCAAAAGCTGCCAATACAGCTTCAGCACAATAGACCCCTTGCCAGTCTGCAAGTATTCGCTGGGAGGCTATCCGGAGTATGAGGGGATCACCACCATAGCAAAGCAGGCCTTCAGTATGTTCAAACTAAGAAACTTAGAAATGCAATTGAGAATACAAATAAACCAAGTTTCATGAAATAAGCAGAAACAAGAAGTATATTTTAACATCAAGGTAACAGTGATACCTGGTTGTGTATGTATCTGTGTATGTTTTTTAAACATAATCACTATATTATATAAACATGACCATCATATTATATATTATATTATATATACATTATACATTTATATAGACATTATACATAACATATACATTATATTATATATAATCACTATATTAATAATATAGTATAGCTTCTATAATTTCTATGATATATATGTTATTAGATAGACATTTTAAGAACATCTCAATTTATTCTACCCATAACCCTGAAAAGTCAGCTTCTAATGTTCCAATTTACAGATGAGAAAATTGTAGTCAAGAAGATGAAATCAAAGTCACAAGTTAGAAGAGGCAATATTGAATGTTAAATCAAAGTTTGGGCTGCGATCAAAGCCTACACAGTTTTCTGATACATTATGTTTAGAAATAACTTATAGAAAGTGTTTCAGTTCATAAGCATGATTTAAGTCAAGAAAATTCAGGAAAAATGTTATCTATGCTACTCCTATTTATATGAAGTAACCATTTTATAGCATTGATTCAAATAATAGTGAAATATAGAAGTAGTAATAGTTTTTCCTTGGAGGGTAGAAAATACCATCCAAAAGGCTCTTTCTCAAAATGAAGATTTGAGATTTGAAACCTCATAAATTGTGCCACAGACTCTTTTATTGCTCAGATATGTTCCTCTTAATAGCTTTACCGCTCTTACCAAGTAGTGATGATTTCTGTGTAAGAATGCATTAACTACAGGTATGAATAATTATTGTGACACAGTCTACAACTAATATTTAACAGATTGGTACTATTTGTTCTACTCTATACCATAGCACTGTATTTAAACACTGTTAAGTTGGGAAAGAAAGGGAGGGGAAGAAGGGCAGAAAGCTGGCAAGAAAAGAAAAGAGAAATAGACAGAAATAACATGAGGAAAGCTTGAGTAGTCCGCAGGAAAAAAAAGGAAAATGTATGAAAAAGAGAAATAGGTAAGGATCTAAACTTCTTAATACAAAACCTTCATGAGCATTTTTAAAGATTTTTGGGGTCATGGAGGCCCTCCAATTACTGGGAGTATTTAAAGCAAAAGTTGTCATTTTACATGTCAGGACTCTTATGACTATCAGACCAAGAGATGATCTCTAAAAAGTCTGTCTTAGCTAGCTATTGGTCAGCATACTTTCATTAAACAAGTTAGGTTGCAGGAAGAGACACTTGTAAGGTTTCCTTGGTGAATGGTGTGTTATTGTTAAGAAACATAATGATATTGAGTGAAATAAGCCAGTCAGAGAAAGAAAAATGTCATATGACCTCACTCATTTGAGGAATCCAAGGAACAATGAGAACTGAGGAAAGGAATTAAGACAGAGGAGGGATCAAAGGGAAAAGAGGAAAAAGGACAGAAGGAAAGGGGATGATGGGATGTGACAAACCTGAAGGGATAGGGGAGGGTGCTGTAGAGAGGAGGACAAGGGAGATGTTGAGGGGAATATGGGGGAAAGGAGATGCATTCAGGGTCACCTTAGAATCTACATAAACACAATTAATTTAAAAAAAAAAACATAAGGAAGGTCTGTCAGTAGTTGTATAACATTCTTTCAGAGAATGGGAAGAGAGTCTGAAATAGAGTAACAGTGTATTTACATTGTACCCTTTGGGTCAGGAATTTTCTAGTTTCTTTTTTGTTCCTGCTATATCTGCTTCTTCAAATATAGTTTTTCTGTTTTTCTTTGTTTCTCTTGTCTTCCTCAGGTTACATTTCTGCTTACTATCTTTGTGGTCTCCACCTGCCTCTTTCCCTCTTTATCTATTACACACATATTTTGCAACAATCCATATAAGGTAGGGTTTCCATGTCTGGGTATAAAATCAAAGCATTAACATTAAAGTGATACTGAACATAATTGCATTTTTTCCTAATAAATGAAAAGATACTTCAGGATCTTGAAGTACCCCAGAGTCATCTTTAAGTGTATTAATTATCTTTCCTATTATTTCTAATTTCTTTCTTTCTCATAAAAGTCAAGTAGCAAAATAAATTAGTGAGTTGAGCTTTTGATTTACTCAGTATTCAAATAAAGGAAAATGTACTGAATATTGTATATATTGTAATTGAAGAAAGAGCCGTTTCCTCAGATACTAGATTAGAGTAAATGACCTCTAACTTTCTGTATATTTTCAACTGCAGGACTTCTATGAACTATGCAAATACAGTTCAGAGTTTCTCACCACTCTGTGATGATTGCTTTCCATAGTCATATTTAAACATTAATTTTCTTTATTCTATTAAATCAAGAACTTGCAAAACGATTCCAATATTTTTTATTCATGTTCTATAAAACGTCTAAAGGATTTTTCTTTAATCTCTGGTAAGTCCTCGATGACTCTATTAACCAGAGAATTTAAAACTATCACACAGAAACAATAAGTATTTTAATTTTTTTTGCCCATATTTTTACCCTTTTGAGGAATGTTGTCAGACTGTTAATGCTTAACATTAAGTGCATCTTACAAGAAAAATAGAAATAATTCACAGTCCCATTTAATTTCAGACTACTTTATCCACATGATTTGGTCATTTATTCAGTGTTTTTAAAATTAGTATTATCTAAGGTGTACTGGGCATGGTCTAGGCCCTCGTGACACAGTAGTGGATGCAATATACAAAATTTTTGTCTTTCCGGACTTTGTATATTGTTTACCTTCATAATAATTTGGAAAGTCCTTAAGATAAGTACATATTTCATTTGGACAATTATTTTCAGAGGTTATTTTATGCTTTGTGTTTCTCGTTTGTCTAGTTTTCACATTTTGACACGTGTCACAGAAGTGACATGGATCATTCACTAAAAAAAAAATTGAAATCTTTACCTACTTCATAAAATCTATTGAGTATTGAAATCCTTAAACCTGTAAACAAACGCACGGGTGGACAAAATAATGATGTATATAACTTTATGCTGTTTCAAGCTTAATATTTACTCAAAGGATAGACAAAATGGTGTAGAGAGTTTCCATAGCAATTTTTAGATTAATTGAAAGATTACAAATAACTGATAAGCAATGCAACCAGAACAAATAAACAATTTTCCACTGGCCAGAATGAAGGAAAGTAAAACCATTTTGCTTTCTTTCTAGAATAAACAAAATGCAACCAGCATTTGTAGCTGTGTCGTAATTGATTTCATTTGAGAGCAAAGACCTTTTATAACTTACTTGTGGCTTTGGCTTTGGCTGAATTGTGAGGTGTTCTTTATTTTTATCATTGCTTACACAAAGCATTTGATATTCTACCAATAATAAGTCATTCTAATGTGTGCACATTCACCGCTGACCTTGCCGCTGTTAAACTACATTTATTCTGGCCACATATTCAACGTTGACTAATTGTGCTTTTTCCTTAAAGAACCTAATTACACATGTAATTAGATTTTCCTAAAGCACATCTTCTTTTTGTAAGTGGAAATACACATAATAAACTACGTATAAACACCACTATCAATGGGTCAGGCCAAGACCAAACAAGTTTAATGTGATACGATGGTTCTTTTTTCAAAAATAATTGCAGAAAATATTTTACAAACTGAAATTCAAAGAATGCTTGTTCTTTCATCTGCTCATTGTTATCAACACCAGGCAACTCAATAAGACATAAATATTGACTTGAATTTGCTACTGTGGTGTCATCAGTGTGATTGTGAGACTATATTTTTTAAGTAAGTGGTCTATTTCTTTTGTTACCTTCAAAAAATATCTGATATCTAGCATATTAAATAAAATAACTACACTGAAACAGTGCAGTAAATTCAGCATGATAATTTCCAACAGAGTTTTGAAGAAACTAAGAATAAAGCAAAGGTTCGTGAAAAAATATACAATTAAGTATTTATGTCACTATTAACTGATCATTTTAAAGTTAATTTAAGTCACTTTAAAACAAAATTTTAAAGATCAGTATTCCATGGATTGTCCATCAAAGCTACACTTGATTTATATGAGATTTATTTCCAATTTGGGAATGTTAGGTTTGGAACTTGAGTCTCTGGAGGTAGCATATTCAAATGTGTTGATTTAATGAAGCTTTGCTGTAAAAGAAAGAAAATGTGCAAGTGTTCAATAATCATGCTGACAGTACTACTTTTACTGACCTGATTCCTGACAACTAATAAGTTAGTCAAATATAGAAGATACTTTTTGATTAGGTTACTATGAGGTGTCTATGAAAAACTGAAATACATATGTCTTGAAGATAATCAAAGGAGAAAATCAATATATTAATGGATCTTACTTGGAGAATAGCTTTGGGACTTATAAACATGTATACAACAATTGAAGCTATTAGAATGAATAAAATGTGGAGTGCTGTATTGAGGACTAAGTAAAGTTTAAGAACCATAGATTTATGCTGCATTAGTCTATTTCTTTGTTAGTGCTAAGCCAGAGTTAGGATTTTCCAAGCAAGTTCCTCTGAAGGTGATTCAGAATCAATAATGAGAGAGGAAGAATCATCCAGGTAAAGATCTTGTTGGAGCACAACGAGAAGATGGAATGGAAGAAGAGGACGGTAGAGCAGCCAAAGGCTAGAGGTGTCAACAAATTTATAGATCATGTGTTTGGAGGTGAACTGAATAAGAAAGTGAAAATTATTTGAAGCTGAGGTTATGTGTGGCTTGCAATGTGAACTTACAAGTAACACATTTCAGGGTGATGACAAGAACCAGGCAGAATTAATTATTCATGCTTCTGTGTTATCATAGTGGTTTGTACTTAATTCAACTCTAAAACTTTTTACATTGTACAGTAGTTGATTTTATGTGTTTTTCCTGAATCCAATGAGAGTCACTTAAAGGTAAGGAAAATTTCTTAGTTCTATTTCTGGGACATAGAAGAATCTGTGGAAGACAATACATGTCCAGTTTATGCTTGAATTGCTCAAATTAAATTAATGAACTACTAACTTTTAGGTTTAACACTATAATGTGGGTGTGTATGCGTGTACCTGTAAATGTGTGTATGTTATAATAGTGTGCTATTGATAAAGCTAAATTTATTTCCTGTACATGTGGATCACTCACTATATTTTCTCTTTGGTGAAGTCACCATATGCTTTCCATAGCAAGATGGAAAGCACTTTAAAACGCTGAGTCCTTAATGGAAATTTCTGAAAAACTTAGATGCATTCTTCTCTACTCAACTTGAATTATCATTGCATTAAAACTTTTTTCTTTTATTATTCTCTTGCATTTTCTAGATGGGATTATTTTTTTCTGTATTTTTCCAAGGTGAGAAGCTGGGGCAATGGAGGGGGCGAGCAGACAGACTGATTCCTGCATGCCCCTGGCTGGGATCCACCCAGCGTGCCCACTAAGGGGCGATGCTCGGTCCCTCTGGGGTGTTGCTTCATTGCAACAGAAGCTATTCTAGCGCCTGAGGCAAAGGCCATTGGTCCATTCTCAGCGCCTGGGCCAACTTTGCTCCCATGGAGCCTTGGTTGCAGGACAGCAATAGAGATAGAAAGGAGAAGTGGAAGGGTGGAAAAGCAGATTGGTGTCTCTCTTGTGTGCCCTGGCTAGGAATTGAACCCGGGACTTCCACATGCTGGGCCAATGTTCTACTGCTGAGCCAACCAGCCAGGACCCAGATGGGAAGTCTTTTAACTAAATTTTATATGTAATCCTCTGAACCCTTGCACTATTCCATTAAGAAAAGACATGACTCGTTCTTAGCTCTTCTACATTCATTGAGACAATAGTATGTCTTATCTCTTGATTTTAAATATCCATTATCAACCATAGCCTTAAAATGTATCCAGAAAGAGCTTATTATTTGTTGTAATTTAATTGCAATTATAAATGTGGTAAATTTATTTGACATATGTAAATTATAGTCTATTACAACTATGGAAAATATTCTAAGGGAGTAAAATAGAAGGACAAAATAGGATAACATTTAATTCCTCTACATTTCTGTTTTTGTCAGTAAAGCTGTGCTGTTTCCAAAGTATAAAAAGAAACTAGAAATTTTTTGGAAATTTTGTTTTCTATTTACATAAGAGTTAGATTTACTCCACATTAATGCTTATCTTCTTCATATATAAAATATCTGTCTTATATAACTAATAAAAATTTAAGTGTCCCAAACTATTTTGGGGTATATTCTTGTATAAACTAAAGAGTAACTTTAGGCTTTTGCTGTATTTCCAGGACACTAACCAACTGATTAAAAGTGAGTATTTCAATAACACAACTGTTCCCAGCCTTACCAAGCAGTAAGTGCATGATTTCATTGTTTGGAGTATTGGTTTTGTTATTCTACAGTAGAAAGTTAATATCTAAGGACTAATGAAGATTGTTCATTGACATAGCTTTGTAAAGAATAATCTGTAAGGATGGCTGTATTTGCATATTCTTACATTGACCTTATTTTAGAAGAAGATCTCTGGAATTATGCATGTAAGTTTGTCTATTTTCTGATATTTACTATTGTATCTAATTGGAAATAGTTAAATTTTACTTATAATACTTGTGTTGGAAATTTTTGGATGATTTAATAAATATTTATATTGTCTTCATAGAAAATATAGTTATACCTAATTTCAATCTTAAATAGACATTTTTTCATATTAAGTACAGATTAGAAACAAAAAAGTTATCAGAAAAAAGACCAAGGAGAATTATTGAGAAGTACTAGGTATACCAGTAAAGAAGAAAACTCAATGTTTCCATGTGTGTGTGTGTGTTTTGGTTTACTGGGGTGATGGTATTTGCACTTGTTTCAAACATCGAAAAATACGGTGTATAAAGTAGTAATCCACAGAACAATGCAAAGTGAATTACCTGTCTCCAGAACTACAATGTTGCATTAGTTTGCATAATGTATATACATCTGGGAATGGGTTATAAAAGTTTAATTTTAGTCAAACCTGAACCTTAAATATGGATCATCTTCTGTGTCTGTGCTTTTACTAATAGACTTATGATAGTCTTTCACATATCTCAAAATGATCTGTTGGAAAGTGAAAACTTTGGTTAATCTAATAATTTTATTACGGTACTACTGAAGTAAATAATACATCTTATTTTCTTTTTTTTTTAACTCCACTCTTCTTTAAGCACACAGCACATGCACCAACACACTCCCAATCATTGCCTATTGATCACTTTGTATCTCTATCTTTGCCAGTCGGTTTGACTGTTTGTTTCTGCCTGTGTATCTCTCTCTCTCTCTCTCTCTCTCTCTCTCTCTCTCTCTCTCTCACACACACACACACACACACACACATACTCATCAGTATCCATTTATCTTATCTTTGTACATGATTTGGAGCAATTAAACCTATGGTATCATGAAAAAGTGAATTGGATCTGTTAACACAAGTAGAGCTGCAACAGCTGTCTGGTGATGTCACCGATTGTATGTTCTCTTCCTCGGTTCTGCATAGATGTGATAGAGCTCACTGTCCATCCCTGACATTCAAAGATCACCAAGAGCATCTGCATGTGTTCTGATACTGAGACTTTGTCCTGCACACTGCCTTTCTGTTGTTCATAAGCATCAAAATTAACTGCATTCTGGGCCTGGTTTATGCCAACTCTGTTGTTAACTATATGAGGATGCCAGCATAATTTAAAAAAGAAAATAATAAACCGTCTGTCTCTTCAAGTATGGTCATGCAGAGTGAACTATGGCAGTGAGTGCCCTAAATGGGAAAAAAGAATTGGGTGGCACTGTAATGCTTTAACTTGTGATTACTTATACTAAATAATGTTTGGATTCTCAAAAATAATTGAATGTCATTTTCTAAAAAATCAGTGTGGGTTTTAGTGAGAGGAGACCACTGGGTAGTAACCTTTCCATTTCATCAAAGGATGTTTCCTGAAACACAGGAAATGTTTCTTGTACTGGACATTCTTATTTTTATCATAATCAGTTTACAGTTTCATCTTGGATAAATCCAAGGCAAGACATTTACATCTTTCTTATAGTTCACCTCTACAATTCTCTTAAGCATAAATGTGACCCCCCCCCACCCTCATTAACAGCAATTATTTCTTCCTCAGTTAATATCACATGCTGGCTTTGTGGGAAGGTAGAAAAAAATCTAACAATTAAGTGTACTCCTTTTTCAAGAAAAGCATGATCCAACACATACTCTTCTTTCTTCATTGTTTTTCACTTTTAAAAACCAAACAACCAAGAAAACGGTAAATATTCATTAAGTTCTGAGATTTTAAAAAAGTATGATGACAATACAACTGGTTTATTTTTAACAGAAAGTTAGAAAAATATTATTTGAATATATATGCTCTGGCATGATAAACAATGTTAAGCAAATATAATAAATTTTTCTGAAGGCTTAGGTTTAGCTAATCAGCTTATTTGCTGGTCACATGTCTGTGAAGAGACCACAATCTAAATAAACCAGTTTGCCTACAGAGAGAGGCAGTAGAATAGCCAAGATGTTATAAACAAACCCTTGCTATTTTATATTATTTACACTCAAGGTTCTCATAAGAAAACAACATAATCATTGTAAAAGAAAAAAATAAAATGACATTACTTGAGAATCTGAATTCAATTCTTCTTAAAGCAAGAAAAACATCTATATGCGGTTCCCATAATCCAATAACTCTCTCTCTCTTTCTCTCTCTCTCCCTCTCTCTCTCTCTATATATATATATGTATGCATACACACATATGAATTTTACAAATATGTCCATTTTAGTTTCATTCTCAAATATGATGTACAAAATTAGACTTAGCAGTAATAATTTTTTGTGTGATTATTATTATATTTTATGACATACAACCAGTACTAGATAATTAGTTTAAAAATCATTCAGCAATACAAATATTTTTCTAAATGTAACACAAATAGATCTCATTCAGCAAAGACTACAGTGCAACCACATCATTATTTCTGACATTCAGCGGTCAACATCCGACATCATTGCCTAAAATGCTTTTCACTGTAACTAAGCACTGGAAAATAGCAATTGTGATATCAGAGCATTCATGAATAACGCATGAAGTTAGAATTTACATTTTTCATTAGTAAGGCTGACTGTTTTCTTCTAAAAATGTTGTTTTGTTGGGTAAGTAATACAGAGATGTGGATTTTATGATTCCTGTATAATTGAAAAGTTTTAGTTTTTAACTCCTTTGCCAGTAAAACTGAAAACCTATGGCCAGATTATCACCTGACAGCACGCTTCCATCTCCAAAATTAATTGTTAAAAATGAAATGACCAAAAGAAAAGTTTCTATCAGTCAATATATCTTATAGATATCTGTTTCCATGAACTGCATTTTTATCTCATTAAGAAATGTCTTCTCTAATGATTAGTGATGTTGAGCATTTTTTCATAAGCCTATTGGCCATCTGTATGTCCTCTTTGGAGAAATTTCTATTCATTTCTTTTGCCCATTTTTTGATTGGATTGTTTGTCTTCCTGGCGTTGAGTTTTATAAGTTCTTTATAAATTTTGGTTATTAACCCCTTATCAGATGTGCTGTCAAATATGTTCTCCCATTGTGTGGTTTGTCTTTTTATTCTATTCTTATTGTCTTTAGCTGTGCTAAAACTTTTTAGTTTGATATAGCACCTTACACCAGTCAGAATGGCACTCATCAGCAAAACAACACAGAATAAGTGCTGGCGAGAATGTGGAGAAAAGGGAACCCTTCTACACTGCTGGTGGGAATGCAGACTGGTGCAGCCACTGTGGAAAACAGTATGGAGATTCCTCAAAAAATTAAAAGTCGAACTTCCTTTTGACCCAGCTATCCCAGTTATAGGAATATACCCTAAGAACACCATAGCACTGTTTGAAAAGAAGAAAGGTGCCCCCATGTTCATGGCAGCATTGTTCACAATAGCGAAGATCTGGAACCAGCCCAAGTGTCCATCAGAAGACGAGTGGATTAAAAAGCTTTGGTACATATATACTATGGAATACTACTCAGCCATAAGAAATGATGACATTGGATCATTTACAACAAAATGGATGGACCTTGATAATATTATACGGAGTGAAATAAGTAAATCAGAAAAAAAAAACTGAGAACAGCATGATTTCATACATAGGTGGGACATAAAAGTGAGACTATGAGACATGGACAAGAGAGTGGTGGTTACGGGGTGGGGGGAGGGAGGTGAGGGTGGGATAAGGAGGAGGGGAGGGGCACAGGGAAAACCAGATGGAAGTTGACAGAGGACAATTTGACTTTGGGTGACGGGTATGCAACACAATTGAATGATGGAATAAACTGGAGATGTTTTCATTGTACATATGTACCCTGATTTATTGGTGTCACCCTATTAAAATTAATAATAATAATAAAAGAAATTGAAAAGAAAAGAAATGTCTTCTCTGCTCCTGCGTTTCTCAACTTGATTAACCAACAGCAAATACAAATATTTTTTCATGCTAACTTCTAGATCCATGTGGAATTATATAATTCATGAATATTTATACATGCAAATGATGAACAATAACGAAATAAAGTCACAATGCTTCAATGTTAATGTGAAATTTTACAATATGTTGTAGGGTGTGTACTTGTCTGCTTAACCTTATTTTCAGAAAGAGTCACAGTGGTACTCCTTAGTATGCTAAAACCAAACATCATTTTGATGCTTTTTAGTGTTTAGTCTTTGTATTTTTTTTAATGTTTCTCAGTAAAAATTAATTTCTTACTCCAAAGACTAGTCCTAAGTAAAAATAATTATATTAGACTTAAATAAGACCATTGTGATTATCTTATAAATTTTCAGCACTGAGAAACCCATCTTTTCATTGCACATTGCCCTTAGTTCTGAACTACTTACTGGGACTTACCACTCCTGTGCTTCGAAGTAGTTCATGATCCCCTTCCCCTGCAGGGTGGAATTGTATATCCCTATTTGGTCACATAAGACGGTCTTCCACTTGTCTCCAGACTACATCAATCTTGTTTCTGGATATTTTCCTCTGTAATAAAAAAATAGTAAATAACTGCTATCAAGAACTTTATACCAAACATTATGTAATTTTTATGTATCAGTTCATTTATGCTTACAATGACTTAGCTTTTGGGTAAGTTCATTCTTTTCTGTGAAGAGCTATTCTATGCATTGTAGGTATTTAGCCACATCAACCTGCTAAACACCAGTGGTAGCTTCTCAGTTATCACAACCAAAGTGTTTCCAGATATTGCCAAGTAGCTTCTGGACAGCAAAATCACCCTTATCTGAAAACCACTAAGCTAAAGTGATAAATGTTATTAATGTCTCCATTTTACAGATGAGTAAATTAAAGGACAGAGAGGCAAGGCATTTGTTCACAGTCACCTGACCAGCAGGATCAGGACTTATGATTCTGTCTTCAGCTTCTGCTTTCTTAACTCTCACTGTACTTTGGCATGTCTAAATGTATCCTAGGATTAAAGTCACAATGTGGTAGCCCTTCAGAATTATGAGTTTCTTGAACAAGTTTACTGGAAGTGACTTAAGTAGATAGTCTGACTGGTCCAGAGAAGCAGTTAAATGTATAACTTTCTAAGAAAGCTTAGGTCTCATCAATTAATGTTAGTAAAATAATTAAATTTAAAACTTAAAAACATCAGTATAAAATAAAGATGTACATGTATACTTTAATTTTATAATAGATGCAAATTAACTGCATAATAATATATAAAATGTAAACTAACTGCTCAGTGAATATTATTTCTTCTGATTGCATGATTAATCCTTTTTCCTTAGTAAAGTTTATTTCCAGCTATTTACTATGTACCTATTCTTCCCGTAATTCCCCAAAATTTATCCCAACTTGGGTGCCAATAATAACAGTGAGGAAAGTGGTCTACCCAAAGGTTAAGACACAAATTGTGGAGCCAAATTATTGGGTTCAAATCTCAATTCCCTTGTGTATTATCTGTGTGACCTTGTGCAAGTAATTTAACTTACTTAAACTCTCTGTACTTTTGCTTTATTATTTGTATAGTGGAGATAAAAATCATATGTAGATCATATATATATATATATATATATATATATATATATATATATATACACACACACACACATACACATACATACACACATTGAGTTACACAGTGGTGCTGTGTTATCTTTCAAAAATATCCATGGCTAAGATTTGTTCTCTTTAGCATACGTTCTAACTATATAATTACAATATTTTATTTTTATTATCCACATTTTATGAAAACACAAGTCACCATTAATTAAGTCTTTCAGTTAAATGACAACTTTTGATTAATCTAAATTCCAATTATTAAAACTGGGCAGTAAGTTCCATGTTGTCATTTTTATATTAATTACAGCCACATTTCATACAAAGGAAATAAACATATGTTAAAGATATATTTACTTTCTTTTCCTTTTCTCTTTTTAATTAAGCATTCTCAACCTCATACTAGATGGTTAAAACGATTAAATAATTAACTTTTTTATTTTTGGGAGATCTCTGGGAATTTTAATTTACATGTTGATTATGTAGCCAGGAAAAGTCTCCCAAGTTAAATTTGATTAAGCCAGGCAGAAAGTACCTTATAATGAATAGATAGCTAAAACAGGAATGCCCTTTGACTATTGTGTTAATAAACTATGCTTTTGAGACTTGTTTAGTACAAAAGGCTCCCTGACCTCTTGATTAACTGTAAAGCGGGATACTTCTAATATCTGCAGAGTTTTACTCCATTTTTACAATTTTTAAACCAAACACTTACAGCACTTAAGTATGTTAGGAAATAATAAAATAGGTAAAAGCTGTGCATTTATGAGCTCAGCTGTGAAACTGCTGCTTCTTGTTCATTAGAAAACTCTTCGTGTTGAAGACACCAGTGTTTGGAATGACTTCCTTTGTATCCCAAATTATGATACACATCGGGAGGGGATAAATACAAAAGAAGTGTAAGTTTTATAAGCCTTAATATTGTGTGTAAGGGCTAACACTTATATGCCAGAAACAAAACCATATCTGATGATTAATTGTAATTGCATAATCTAACATGAGTGGAATTAAAATTATGCAGTTTTTAAAATGGATACCTGAAGTTCAGGGTAGATAAGCCCCACTACTGGGAAGATACAGTACCTGCCTATCAATGCAATGCATAACAGTCCTGTGTCATCACAATATTGAACTTTCACACATATAATCAGCTAGTATATGAAGAAGGAAAATATTTTGAGGTAATATTTGATGTAATTTTGACAGTAAAAAAATTCTAAACTAGTTCAATCAACAGTTTGGAAGACCAAACCATATTTATATATTTAAATATTAGAAAAAAACTCAAAAGTTAGTAATATTAAGTTTTGATTTAGGAGATTACAAAGTTATTATTTTATACTTTTTTCTGTACATTCGTATATATTTTCTGAAATTTCTACAGTATGCCTTTATTATATTTATTTTTACTTAAATATATATTTATATTTACTTAAATATACATTAAAATTTAATACAGCTCCTTGGTTAAAAAATCATCAAATAGAAGTGTAAATTTTTAAAAACCTTTATTTTTATGTTTAGTTCTAAAAGTTACTTTTACGAATTTAATAATATCTTCAGTCTATTTTTTATGTCTGTGAACAGTGAGCGGTAGTCAAGAAGAACTCTGTAAGCTAAATATGTCAATACTTGTTTATTTTGTACAGTTCTTCACACTCTCCACTTATAGTTCTAAATATCTGCCACTTATGCATTTATATATACATAATAAGTACTAAAAATTATATTTCCAAGAGAGATCACATGAACATTCTCCTTAATAACTGCAGTTTTTCTGATGGTTCATTCAAAAGTCGTTTACATTGAACACTATATTACTTTTACTATGTAACTACTGGTATTGCAAACTCAATTGTATGTTTTGGGTATATATTGTTTGGTAGGGTTTTATTTACAATTTCTATGCCACTCAAAAAGAATGACCCCAAAGTATAGGTCATGTACATTTTTCTTTATTATATAAATTAATTACTTTAATTTAAGTTGTTAAATACCTACAATGTGACCAATGTTGTCTCCATTTCTTTTTTGTGTGTGTCTGTTGACAGACACAGAGAGAGTCAACGAGAGGGACAGAAAGGCACTGACAAACAGGAATGGAGCAAGATGAGAAGCACTAATTCTTCATTGTGGCACCTTAGTTGTTCATTGATTGCTTTCTCATATGTGCCTTGATGGGGGGTGGGGGGTACAGCTGAGCAAGTACCTCCCTTGCTCAAGCCAATGACCCCATGCTCAAGCCAGATTAATCCAGGCTCAAGCTTGTGACCTCAGGGTTTTGAACCTGGGTCCTCCATGTCCCAGTCCAATGCTCTATGTACAGTGCCACCTCCTGGTCAGGCTGTCTCCATTTCTTAATGTTTTGAGATGATGTAATATTACAGTTTACTTCATATGTAGACTATGCAAATTCTTTTACATTTGTTTTTCAGAATTTTAGTTGCCTTTTACTTTTTTCATTATTAGAAGAAATTGTGCATGCTTGCTATCCTATTTCCTCAATACTTAAAGATTTAGTCTTACAACACCTTGATCTTTATATTTTGATTAGACAAAAAAATTATAATATCAGGACTATAACTCTTTTGGTTTTTATTTCATCTTTACTGTTTGCCTAATGCAGAATCTAGTGTATTAAAAATTCTTGACAAATATTTTCTTAATAGATGAATAAGAATAAGCAATAATATGGTTACCATATTCTTGTCCTTTTATCTCCCCAAAATCTGACATTGTGAAACCGAATCTCTCATCAATGATCAGGTTTTATAATCCCAGAGTTTCAGCTAGGCAACAATTCAATATTTTTTAGAAAGAGCCTAAACCAATTATGCATTTATTCCTTTAATTACTTATCAGATTGTGATTTATTGTAAAAATATATCCTTGCACTGATTGAATGATTTTAGTTTGAGTGAGACAAATTTTGATCCCAATGTTTAAAAATAATAAAAATACTAAGACACTGAAAAATATCATCTTATTTTAGAATTTTAATTATTTCACTTGGTTATCTGAAAGACTAAATTAGCTACCTATTAAGTGACCTCTTTCCACTGCAAGGCTTGGATTTAATGACATAACCAGAATCGCTATGATGCTTCCTCAGAGAATAAAATACTTTTCATAGAGGATCTTCAGAGAACTTGATGAGAGAGAAATAAGTAATAAAAACACTGAATATGAAAGTACATTTTTATAAGAACATTTTGCCAAAATTTGTCCATGGCCAGAAGATAAAGATATAAAGAATTTATCGGACTACTCGGCATTTTTATCCACTTATTTGTCTGTGAGCCACGCTTATTCATAAATGGGAAAAATCCACCACACCGCAATTGCATTGCACCTTGCACTTCTCTCCTGAACGCCTGATTAATTTTTTCTGGCTTCAAATTTTTACTATTTTATTCCATGACAAACTCTTGACTCCTCAGTTCTCCTTGAATATATATTCTAAGAATAATAAATCCCTTAATTTCTTCCATTCCTTTTCAACTTAAATCTAAAACTTTCATGATCCTGTCCAGTCACAGTTCAACATGAGGTTAAGGTATAAATATTGGGATGTGACATAGTAACGTCAACTGTCTCTGATTGTTAAATTATTGCTAAGGGCATAAAATATTCTATTAGATTTACATTGACTGAGCTTTCACTGAAAAGAAAGTGAATTTGTATACTTGAGTATTTTTCAGGCTCCTTGTTATTTTACTCATTTGATCTTAGATCCCATAATAGTTATCTTAGGTGACATTTTTTTTTGATAGTTTAGATACATTGAAGTCTTCCAATTTTTAGGACTTTAATTCCATAATGTGTTCTCTTCCATATAGATTTAGCAAGAAATTTATAAATTTCAGTATTTGTACTAAGACTTCCTTTCTATCTGTCCACCTCAGCAATGGTGACACTGAACAGAAGAAAACGTAAGGGTCCTTAAAATTAAACTTCTAAATGAATTTGTTTTACTGTTGGAATTCCTCCACGCCCACTCTTTTCTCTGCTTGCACAACCAAGGTGAAAATCTTAAGATATCCTGTTTTTGTTACCATTTATTTTTGCTTGTTTCTGTAAAAACCATCTACTCTGAACTTCGCTAGAAGGAACAAGTAATGCAGTATCAAAAGAAAAAGAAAAAATGTATCCATGAGGACACTAGCAGCAAACCCTGTTTTTCTGGAACAGATTAAAAATGTTAAGCAGAGGATAAATGTATTATTATCTTACTTTTTTAAAAAAATTAAGTAAGATGCAGGCAGAGAGACAAACTCCAGGCAAATCCCATCTGGTGTTGATACTCTACCCGTCAGAGCCCAGGGCCTACCCACTGGAGCCAATTGAGCAAGCCATGGCTGTAGGAGGCAGAGGGAAGAGAGAGAGAAAAGGAAAAGAGGGAATGGTGGAGAAGCAGATGGTCACTTCTCCTGTGTGTCCCGGGGCTTCCGCACACCAGGCTGATACTCTAGTGCTGAGCCAACCAGCCAGGACCTATCTTACTTTTGCAATTATAAGGACTGAATATGATTCTCAAGGTTACAATGCCAATAATCATTGAATTCCAGGTTTGAATCCAAGGCTGTCTTACTTCAAATACTTCTTATGTTTCCTTATTTTATGACTTTTCGTTAAACTAAGGAACATCTTAAAGATAAACATGTTCTAACAGGCTGAAGAAGGCATACAACTTTCACTGCATCATTTTTAAAAGTGTCATATTAACAACCTGTTTGGGCATTTAACAGCCATCTGTTACTCATTAATTTTAAAAAATCGGGATGCTCAGTGTCATAGTGTTTTTACTTGTAAGAGAACTATATTACTCAATGGTTCATTCTTTGCCAACAGTGACTATTACCTAAACAAGTAACTATTTGCATGCCATACATTCTATGTGTCCCCAGCCCTTATCTACCCAGGTGTGAAGAAGTCATCATCATTTGACATTATTATAATTTGTTATTTTCTTTCTTAATTGTTAAAAGAAGCAGCAATTTTTGTGAAATGTAAGGGAATAACAATTTAGGTAACATTCTGAATATCACATATAAATTCCCAGTTCTCAGCATCATTCAACATCGGGGACAGGCATTGTACTCAAGATAGCAATCAGAGTAAAGGAAAGGATATGAAAATCAGAAAAATGCCACAGGTGACTAAAAGGAAATTCATTTGCTTTTGAGATAAAGATAAAACTGAGTCAAAAAACCCATACATATCACACATAGGATTTTTTTTAAATCTTTTTTTAAATTAATTTTTATTTTATTAATTTTAGAGAGGAGACACAGAGGAGGGGGTGGGAGCTGGAAGCATCAACTCCCATATGTGCCTTGACCAGACCAGTGCAGGGTTTTGAACTGGCGACCTCAGTGTTCCCAGGTCGACACTTTATCCACTGTGCCACCACAGGTCAGGCTCACGCATAGGATTTTTATTTGAGTAATGCATGTGCAAATCTATTTACAAAGATAAAGGCTTTGTATTATTCCAGGTAACTAGTCTCTACCTCATTGGCTTGTAAAATTAAATGAGAATGCATAGAAAGCACTTACCATACTGCCTACCTCATAATAAGCAGTCATTAAATGCTAGTTCTTATATATTTTTAATTGTGATCATTACTCTAGATGTGCAGGGTGAATGATGTAGAAGTTTAAGCATTAATGAGCTATGGAAACAAAAACAGAAATTTTTTATATCCTTAAAATTTTTATTGACTGCATGGTTGTTATCTAGACAATTCAATTCAAAATGTTCACTGAGGGCTGGGACTATTTGGTTTGTCTATCATACACTGAGATAAATTAGTTATATAAAGAAATTTCTCTATTCTTTTATACCAGTTACCAGCTTTAAATAGATTTGAAATAGTGGAATCAGTGAATTTATTTTCTGTAAGACTTCTAATTAGTAAAATAAATACAGGTGCATATGATTTTCTTAAGAAAAAAGGAAAAATAATAACGACCCCATAATAGTTTTTTGTTTGTTTGTTTGTTTTTGATTTTAGTGAAAAAGAGAAAGAGAGAGAAAGGGAGAGAGACAAGAAGCATCAACTAGTAGCTTCATCACTTTGTTTATTGACTGCTTCTCATATGCCTTGACAGGCAGGGTGGGGAGCTCAAGCCAATGACCTTGGGCTTTAAGCCAGCAACCATGTGATCATGTTTATGATCCCACACTCAAACTGCTGACCCTGTGCTCAAGCTGGCAAGACTGTGCTCAAGTCAGTGACCTTGGAGTTTTAAACTTGGGACCTCAATGACCCAGGTCCTTGCTCTATGCACTGCACCATCACTGGTCAGGCCTCATGCTTTTTTTGACCTAAAAAGGAAACAATAATATGTAACTCTGATCATGCATTTTAATTGTTAGTTCTATACAATGTCTTATCATAGTAAGAACAGTTGACAAAATGTCTATATATAAAGGTAGAAGTTCCCAATTGTGCATATCTTGAAAATCTAAGGACATGGTAAAGCAATTGTCAATTTATTGTGATAATTTTTAATGTGTTGCTGATGAGAACTGTGACAGCATGGTCACTCTGATCACAGTTATTGTTCTCAGCTAAAATTACACAATTGCCCTCAAAGCAATTAAATTAGTCTCTCATGAAATTAATTTGGTTATATCAGTGCCCCTGGATCTACTTATTCCTATTGAATTAGAAAGTTTCACTCTCCTGTAGCTGGAAAGCTGAGATATAGATTCAGAGTCAACTGCCTAATTATAGTCCACCCCACACACAGTTGAAAAATGGTGAGAGAATAAGCCTCTTACTGCTGCCCATGTGTGCCTCCCATCATGAAAGCTGTAGGCCTGCCAATCACAATGAAGCTAAGACTGAGTGCTGAGGGGGAGCATCCTAGGTCAGCCACAAGATTGTAGTGTTTTCTTTCTGCAGTTATTATGGAGGAAACATGTTGGGCAATTGACCAGCTCCCTGCAGAAAAGACAGCTCTTGCCCTATGGAGAAAACCAAAGAGGCAAAAGAGGCTTTAGCCAGGTAAATTGCCCACAAAGTGGCTCCAGCCATTTGAGGCTGGAATGTAACATGCCTGGGGAATAGAACAGGAACTTTTTGGCCCAGTAAGCTACTTAAATGGTACAGGAACAGTAAACTGTTTTTTCCTAAGCCCATGTAGTCTTTAATGCCTCTTGTACATTATTCATTCTTTTTGTTCTCCTAGCGTATTTAGAAAAATTCCTTTTGAAAATGCAAACTTGCCCAATGTACTATGGAGAAACAGAAAAAAATAACATTTTTTCAAAAACTGATATTCTTATATTTTTATTTTTAGATTTTATTTATTCATTTTAGAGAGGAGAGAGAGAGAAAAAAACAAGGGGAGGAGCAGATAGCATCAACTCTCTTATTTGCCTTGACTGTGCAAAACCACAGTTTTGAACCAGCGACCTCAATGTTGCAGGTCAACGCTTTACCCACAGCAACTCGACATGTCAGGCCTTTTTTTTTTTTAACATTTTTAAAGGAGATTCATGAAACCCAGGCGCCAAAGGAAGATGGCAACTGAAGTCTTTCATGTAAATGAAACTCAAGAAGGTGTCACTTAAGGAGAGTTAGGAGTTAATGACTATTAATTCATTTTACCCTCCCCACCAATGAGTAAGTAATTCAGAGGAATGGATCTTGGTCTTATCAGAGGTCCTGTGCAATTGTGAGATCGCCTGTCTCTTTAGTTTGGTTTAACTTCAACTGTCCTTTGTACGCTGTGTGTGCAATAAACATGTCTGTGCATCTATGTTTATGTCAATAGTATTTAGAAACTGTGATTGTGCCCTAAATATGTGATCATTTGGGAACCAAAATGCTGGATTTAAATGCTAGTTCTTCTTCTCTAGGCTACAGTCTTCATCAGTAAAATGAGAATAATAACAGAATACAGCCAACAATTTAGGTAAGAATATTAAAGAATTTATTTTTTGTAAAGAAATTTTAATAGTTCTCATCACAAGTAAGTTCAGAAGAAACACTAGCTATTGCTTTTATTATTGCTATCTAGAAATTTTATTTGTTAAGTTTGAGCAAATTTGCTTATTCATATAAGCCTGAAAATACCAAGATATTATATCTATTCATGTCTTAAATCTGAATATAATTTTTAAGTAAATATATAATTCTTAGTTTAAATAATTCCAACAAAGGAAACTAAAAGCAATTCTCTAATTTACAACAACTATAAAATCAGGAGAGAGAGAGAGAGAGTGTGAAGAAAACTAACAGTTAAGGACTATGGGTCTAAGAAGTGAAAGGCACTATCAGACTCGTGAGCTTTATGATTTTGAGTGAGGTGGGTACGTCAAATACAGGGGAGACCACTTTGTGAAGTATATCATTGTCTCACCACTGTGCTGTGCACCTAAAACTAATACAAAATAATAATTAAAAAATCATGAGCTTTACATTTGAGGCAATTTAATATTTCTCCCTAAGGGCCTCTGACAATCTAGAACAGGAAAGAGAGAAGGTAAGCAGAGTTGCTATTCTTGCAAGGTTAGAAATATAACACCTTCAATCTAAAATCTGCCAATGAGGTGAGAAGACTAATAACCGCCCGGGGTTTGGAACAGGATTCTAAGCAGGTGTACCATAATAGTAAGTGAAAACCAGCAATCAGTCAGCTCTCCTGGGAAAATAAGTCTATCTTCAAATTATCTTCGTGGTTGGTTAAAAATTGAATTGGGTTTTTCAGGAACTTCTAACAGATCAAATTATAAATCCTCTCTGAAAAATATAGCATCATCTTAGCCATCACATTATTTTTACATTTTGTTTTAAAATATAATTTCTGGCCTGCAAGAAAAGTAAAGAACTAGGCATGGAATAAGGGAATAAGGGAAGACTTTGTTATTGAAAAATCAGATAAGGCAATTAGAACAGACTCAGAGGGATGTCAGAAACTGAAGTTATCAGGAAGTGACTTTTAATTAAACATGCTTAGTATCTTCAAGGAAATAAAAGGTATGTTAGAAAATTCCAACAGAATAATGGAATAAAAAAAGAGTGTAAAACTAGTTACTTGATGATTGGATTCCAAAACATATACATGTGAAGAAAGAATTATTTAATTGAAACATAAGTCAGAAGAAAATATATATGATGTAGCATGGCATGAAAAGAAAAAAAAAACACAGAAACAAGAGAAAATAATAAACTTACTAAATAGAGTGAGAAGTTATGGCATATTTGTAATTGAAATCTTGAAAAGAGAAGAGAGAAGAAAGCATAGAACAAAATCAATATTTGAAGGCATAGTAAATATTCTAAAATTAACAAAGGTAGCAAGCCACATATAAAGAAAATGTTTTTACATCAATCAGAATAAGACAAATATATATACATATAAATAACTAAAAAGCACAATTAGGCATATAAAATATTTTTAAAAACAAAGAAAAAAATTTTAAAGTAGCTGAACTTAAAAAAGACATTATTTTTGTAGGAACAAAAATTAAAGCAACAACTGTATCCTCGGTAGAAATAATTAAAACTAAGAGTTTTTACATTCTGAAAGAAAATAATTGCCAGTGTAGAATTCCGTACATAAGTATCCTTCAAAAATGAATGCAAAATAAGTATATTTTAAAACTAATGAGATTAGAATAACTGTCACCAGAGACACCCTTAAATATAAAGACAAAGAGAAATTGACAATAAAAGGATTAGAAACAATGTATCACATCAAAAGCAACACAAGAACAAAGATACAGTGTGCATATACTGGACTAACATCAAATAAATTAAAATTTAAGGTGACTTTTCTAAACCAGAGTTTATAAGAGAAATTAAGTCTCAATACCATAAGATCTCTCATGAGATATAATAAAGTGATTTATCTCTCATGCATTTATAAATTTTTTTATTTTTTTTTTATTTTATTTTATTCATTTTAGAGAGGAGACAGAGAGTGAGAGAGAGAGAGAGAGAGAGAGAGAGAGAGAGAGAGAAAGAGAGAAAGGGGGAGGAGCTGGAAGCATCAACTCCCATATGTGCCTTGACCAGACCAGTGCAGGGTTTTGAACTGGCGACCTCAGTGTTCCCAGGTCGACACTTTATCCACTGCGCCACCACAGGTCAGGCTGCATTTATAAATTTTTATTTTGTTTTGTCTTAGACTATTATAATCTTGATACAAATAAAACTATAATCAGAAAGATAAATCACAAATCTCACCCATGACTATAGATAAACATACTAAACAAATTAGTAGCAGACTGAACTCAAAAATCTTTGAAAAGATTACTTTCAAACAAGAATAAGTAGAGGCCCTGGCCAGTGGCTCAGTGGATAGAGTGTGAGCCCAGCATATGTACAACCTGGGTTCAATTCCTCGTCAGGGCACACAGAAGAAGTGACCATCTGCTTCTCCCCTCTTCCCTATGCCTCTACTCTCTCTCTCTTCCCCTCCCACAGCCAGTGGCTTGATTGGTTTGAGAGTGGCCCCAGGCACTGAGGATAGTTTTGGGAGAGTGCAACAGCCTCAGGTGCTAAAAATAGCTCAGTACTGGAGCATTGACCCTAGTTGGCTTGCCAGGTGGATCCCAGGTTTGGGCATATGCGAGAGGTTGCCTCACTATCTCTGTTTTTCATTTCATCATTCCAATTCAATAATAATAACAATAACTAATTAATATAATACCAACACTATTAATAGGAGAAAAAGATACATAGTTATTTTGATTAAAAGTGGTTACAAACAAAAATGTTATTGCCAACTATTTACTTAATAGTAAAATGTTCAAAATAATCTCTTTGAGATTCCTATCAAACATCCTGTAGGAGGTTCGTGCCAGTACAGTAAGGCAAGGGAAAGATACAGGAGTTATATGGATGGAAAAGGAAGAAACAGTTACTCAGTATTAGCAGATAAAATATTTATGTGAAAAATTCATCTTTTAAAATTGAAAAGAGAGTTTAGCCAACTTGCTAGAAACAATATCAATATGAAGTATTAAAAATATCTACATACACCAGCCAGGATTGTTAAAATAAATAAAAAGAGAGTATTTATAGTTGTAAATAAAATAGCTATCAAAGATATATAAACCTGGAAATTTTTAACAAAATTTTACTGAGATTAAAAACCCATATTAAAAAAAGACAGTTTTTCATGGATTGGAAGAGTGAATATTGAAGAGATGTGAATTCTCCCACAAATCAACCCAACCACACATATGAATAGAAAACGAAACATTATTCATTCACGAGAAAAGGAAATCCTGCCATTTGTGACAATATGGATGGACTTCAAGGGTATATTATGTTGACTGAGATGTGCCAGAGATTTGATTTAAGGAAATGTCTCACGTGCCTATGTAGGCAAGTACGCAATATGTGCGGTAAGCTGGCAGGCTGGATGGGGGCGGGGGTGGGGTGGGGTGGGGTGGGGGAGGAGCTCTCGTCCACTTGAAAATGTAGTCAGCTTTCTGGTAGATTCTTGTGGGGCAGAGGTCTGTGCTGAGTTCAGGCCTCCAAAATTTCCACTCACATTATGGAGGGCCATCTACTTTACTCAGAATTCACCTAATTAAGTGTTAATATTATCCAAGAACATCTATTTGAAAAAATATCTGGATACAGTGGCCCAGCCAAACTGACACATAAAATTAACCGTCACAGAAACATCCCACCTATAGGCAAAATGGCATGCTACTGGCTAAGGACTATTTCTCCAGTCAATGTTTTACTAATCATGATCATAAACATGTCAAATTACTATTATATGTAAGTTTCCTTGCTCATTGACAGAGGCAAATCTTTATTTTGGAGATAATTATATATATATATATATATATATATATATATATATATATATATATATATATAATTAAAAATGCAAAAATGATAAAAAATTGATTAAGAAATTGAAATAGTTGAGTGACATTGCTGAACAATGCAGCCTAATTTTTAGTTTAAAGTATTATCTATACAATGTTCAAACAAATGTCATGTAAAATGGGACTGACTGAAGCACATCTCAGCCAGCTGTGTTGGAATCACATGGGAAACCACCTCAGTTCCTTGATGCTCATTGGTACTGAAGGGACCACGGGGTGCTGCTATTGGAGGGTGTTGCAAGATCTGTTGAAACATACAGTACTCAGTGCACATTAACTGTGACATCTGACATCAGGTGTACAAGATGCAGGTATGGATGCCTGTTCATTAACAGCCTGAAACTGGCTGAGATTTCTTTGACAGATCCAGAGATTTTGTGAGTGACAGGATTTTTTGCAAACGTGCTTTTTACATCTATAACACAAGAAAGATAGTCACTTTTTTAAAAAAGCAAAAAAAAAAAAAAAAAAAAAAAAGCAAATATCAAATCCTCTCTATCAGAGTTGAACATAGACGGCAGTTCCAAAATACTAATTATAACTGAATAGGTAGCTGCAATTTCCTGAAGGCACGGGACTGATTCATTTATCAGCCCTCTCCTTTGTGCTGCTTGAGTGAATGTCAACCATTCAATTGGCTAAACTTTGCATTCCCCAAGAAGGCTTACAAGGCTTTCAGCTCATGTGAGAGCCCATTGATGATTTCTGTAAGATAATGTCACTGATAAAATAACCCTCTTGCTTATGTTGAGCACCTTGGCAGACTGTTTTGCAGAACAAAAATGGGCTCTTGCTGTGTTCAGTCCATCATATTGTGAACTGTGCAATCCACGTTGATTCAGGGACTGTTTTGCAAATGATTCTCTTGATTTCTGAAGATGGCCAAGTGCACATCTTAACTTTCTATTCTCGGGTGGATATAATTTTGAATTTCTAAATTATTGCTTGCCTCAAGATAATTTCAGAAAGTGTCCTTTTTTTCTCCCTCTGAAAAACAAATTTTACAAATTCCTTAACATGCTTACAAATTAATGTATTAAACTCTCTGGGCTCCAAGTTTTTGATGCAATGTTAGGAGTTAACAGTTTAAATTGTTGACAATCATGTAGAATGATTTTGTTTTGGTTTGGATTGGGTTTCATATATTATGATACATCTAGTTGTATGTTTAGTGTCCAGCAGAGTCCATTCTTTATGCAGTTTTTAGATTTCTTAAAAAATGAAACTAAATTGTATGTGGTCCAATTTAAATCTAGTCCCGTCTCTGTGGTGAAAACAAGGAAAGATAATGTGGCACTCTCAAAACAAATACTGTACTCCTTCAAAGAGTTGTATAGCATTGTTATGTCATTTGCTAAAAATTAACATTTGTAGGCTAGAAACTTTCTTAAGCTGTTTATTATAAGGCCAATTTGTTTAAACTATTGCTTTCAAAACGTAAAATATACCCAAAGTGGCCAAATAACATTATCTGACCAAGTTCAGCCAACACTTAAACTTTTGAATTATGGAGGCCTACACCATTCAAACTTAATTTAAAACAAAGGATTTTTACTCTGGAAAAAACCTTAAAAAAATTGCTTCATAAAACTTATGTTCACTATATATTATATATTAAAGAATCCTGACTTTTTATGACCTCCACATACATAATTATAATGTTTTTATTGCTCAAAAACATATTTTGAAAATATTATGTGCTAATATAAGAATTATAGTAATTAAAATTGCATTCTTGTAAATTTAAATTTTATGATCAAAAGTAAAATTTTAAAAATTTGATTACTTCTTATCATGCTTGGCATACTTTTAAGGTTTTTCAGAGTGGAAATAAGTAATTCCACAACCCTCTTGTAACTTGAGCAGAAGAAATAAAACTAAATTATTTAAGAATTTTTGGACATAGAGAGGGAAGATAATCACCTTTATTGCCATATAAAAATTCTATGTACAAATTTAAAACCATAAAATTAAATTCTCAAACAAATCTGGCTTAAAAATAATATCAATATTTGGATTCTTAAACACCAGTCTATTTCATACTCATAATGTTAAAATAGAATTGAAACTTGTTCCAGAATTTAACTTCCCCATTTTTAAGTAGAAGAGTATACATTTGTTATTTAGAGTAAGAACAGGGAAAAAAAATTAAGTCAACAAAATCCTAAATTAAATGAATATATGAAGCCAAATACAAAGTTATATAAATATCATTTTCAAAATAAAATGTTAGCTTAAATATCTGTCTGAGATAAATGTAGGGAAGCTTGCTCAAACCATATTCAAAATATAATAAATCGTGACTTAACCAAGAAGGTAAAGTCTCCTCAAATTTCTGTTAGACAACAGCTTAGACTGTATGCTTATTTGCTGCAGATCTACACAGATCTAACCAAATAAATCTCTTTTAATAGCACAGTGTGATAATGCTACTGACAAAGAATGCTGCCATCAACTACTGGCTGCTAAAACATACATTATCATAAGGTATTGGCCAAATATATGGACTGACAAAATAAAGCAATTAATTGGTCTCATATGTCTATTTCTATTGTAATACTAAAATTAACTAATTAATCCATTTTATCAAAATAGAGCAGTCATAGAACAGCTTCAGCTTAAGCATTGGAACAATCAGGCATATGAGTGCTGGCTTCCTTTTCTATACGTGGCTCAAGATTATCCCTTTCTAACTGAATTTATTCAAACTTCACCAACCCAGATCTCCCTGTGTGCTCCAGTCTCAAGTACTCATTTATTCAGCAAATATACAGAGAGCTGCTACTGTTGAGTATTATGCCAGCACCAGAGATACAATGCTAACAGCAATTGCCCAGGAACATTTATAAGCTATACCATTGTAAAACATTACAACGATCACTTTATTTTGAGAAATGTTGTATATTCTACCACACGCTCAAATATCCAGAACCAATTTTTTAAAATCTTGAAAGCATTGCAAAATCTTGTAACTAAAACAAAACCACAGCTACTAGAATGGTGAAAATCCAAAATATTAACAACACCAACCACTGGATCACCATTCTCTGCTGGTGGAAATACAAATAGTACAGTCATTTTGGAATACCATTTGGCAGTTTCTTCTATAATTAAATGTAGTCTTACCATACAATTCAGCTTAACAAATGAGTTTAAAGAATATGTCCACACGAAAACCTACACATGCGTGTTTATAGCAGTTTTATTCATTACTAGCAAAACTTGGGAGGAACCACGATATTCCTCAGAAGGTAAATGGATAAATAAGCCATGGTACGTCCAAACAATAGAATGTTATTCAACACTAAAAAGAAATGAGTTATCTTCCTTGCCAGGTAGCTCAGTTCGTTAGAGCATCATCCTGATACACCAAGGTTGTGGGTTCAATCTCTGGTTAGGGTATATACAAGAATCAACCAATAAATGCATAAATAAGTGGAACAACAACTCGATGTTTTTTTCTCTCTCTCTCCTTTCTTTTCTTTCCAAAAAAAAGAAAAGAAAGAGAAAAAAGAAAAGGGAATGGAAGGGAAAGGAAGGGGAGGGGAGGGGAGGGGAGGGGAGGGGAGGGGAGGAGAGGAGAGGAGAGGAGAGGAGAGGAGAGGAGAGGAGAGGAGAGGAGAGGAGAGGAGAGGAGAGGAGAGGAGAGGAGAGGAGAGGAGAGGAGTTATCAAGCCATGAGAAGACACGAAGGAATCTTAAAAATATATTACTAAGTGAAAGATGCCAAACTGAAAAGGTTACATAATATTATTCAAACTACATGACATTCTGGAAAAAGCAAAACTGTGGAGAATGAAAACATTAGTGGTTCCCTGGGCTGAGGGAGAGGAAGATATAAATGAGCAGAACACAGAGGACTAATGAAACTATTCTTTATGATACTACAATGCTGAACACATGTCACATGTCATTGTACGTTTGTCAAAACCTACAGAATGTATAATATCAAAAATAATCAAAAGTGATTTTTTGTGTGTGTGTGGGAGAGACAGAGAGAGTCAGAGAGAGGGACAGACATACAGGAAGGGAGAGAGATGAGAAATATCAATTCTTTGTTGCATTTTCTTAGTTGTTCATTGATTGATTTCTCATATGTGCCTTCACTGGGAGGCTACAGCAAACCAAGTGACTCCTTGCTTGAGTCAGTGACCTTGGGCTCAAGCTGGTGAGCCTTGCTCAAATCAGATGAGCTCGCGCTCAAGCTGGTGACCTCAGGGTCTCGCACCTGGGTCCTCCACATCCCAGTCCGATGCTCTATCCACTGAGACACCACCTCGTTAGGCCAAAAGTGATTCTTGATGTTTATGATGGGCTCTGAGTAATATGTCATTACAGGTTAATCAATTTTAACAAATATATCACTCTGGTGGGGTTCATTGAATGATTGTGGAAGAGGTGGTGTTTATGTGGGGAATGAGGTGTATGGAGAATCTCTGTCTCTTCTGCTCAATTTTGCTGTAAACTAAAAGCTGCTGTAAAAAATAAAATATTTTTTAAAAATATTTTATGTCACTTAATTGTGTGACTTGTCAAGGAATTATTATTTTTTATAGAACTAATAAATTTGATAAAACATTTCAGGAACATTTCATCTATATGATACAAAAATGAATCAACTTGGTAAAGTAATTGAACACTTTAAATGTTAAGTTTTCAGAAAATTCCACAAAGAAATAAAAGCTACTATATATAGCCAGTTATTTTGGTAAACTAATCTAACCATGTAAAGCATTTCATCTTGTATTAGTAGAGAAAACACGAATGATCTTTTGCCATATTTAAAGCAAAAGTACAATTTTAACGTGCATTATTTTTTAGTCAATATTGATGAGCATGGATAGAAAGTGCTTTTGGAAGTGTAAACTGATGCATTATTTTGGAAAGCATTTTGTCCTTATCCTCTAACTGAACATGCACACCCTGCACCTGACCTATCCCATTCTTAAGGAAAGTCCCTGGGAATACTCTTGCACAGGTGCACTGACCAATGTGTATGAAAAATTCAAAAATGGTTTATTGCTGTTTGCAATAGCAAAAACAAACAAAAATTTTAACTATATAGATAAGTAAACAATTAGCTATATTAATAAAATATTAAATAGTAAAAATAAAAGATTTGCATCAATAAAGGTAATATCCTCTATTAATTGATTTATCTAATGAACATTGTTATAGCTCTTTGTCTGTGTCAGCAAGCTTTCTATTGTGAGAAAAAGAGTAAATATATTATGATTTGTGGGCTACATGCTCTCCTCAAAACTAACCAGTTCTATCCTTCCAGTGAAAAAGCAGTCACCATCAAAACATAAATGGATATGTGTGGCTTTTGCCAGTAAAACTTTATTTAAAAAACAGAGAGCATGCCAAAATAGGTTTGAAGGGGCTTTATTGTGAACTCCTGGTCAATGTAATAAGGATAAACATTTTAAATTCCTGTCTTTGAGAATGTAGAGTCTCGTGAAGGAAAGGTACATTTGTATTTCATTGTTTTAACTGCTGTTTTATCGAATTGTAAAAGAGGAAGGTTTGACCGAAAAACGAAAATGCACATGATTTTTTCTCAGGCTTCCTGGGTTAAGAGTGGCTTGTCACAGTGCAAGTTGCTATTTTGTTAAATATTTGGCTGCACAAAAGATCTGTCCTTTCTTTTATTTTTTGCATATTATTCTGGAACATATGGGACTGCAGATGATATTCATTAAGAGCTCACCCACTCACCCCCTACTTTCTTTAGCAACTTATGGTAGAGATATATCAGAAGACATAATGAAAGGATGTGTGGGAGAGTCAGTAATTATTCTCAGCTAAGGACACCCACTTCAGAAAGGCAAAGCCCACTAATAAAAAGTAACAAGGCTACAAAACAGAACAGTCAATAATGAAACCTAGAGGTGGAGCAACAGTAAGAGAGAAGAGTACCTTGTACTCTAAAGGAAGACTGGAGAGATTATAGCATGTCCTGCCTCAAGAGTCTAAGCCGGGGAGATAATGAGACCATAGCTTCCAAGTCTTGTCCTTGCTAATTCTCCTAGAGGTTCTTGCCTGTAGATTTTCTGGGGAGAATTGTCCAGAGGTTCTAAGGTCTGACAACCTGTGAAAATAGATTCAGGCATCAAAGTTTCTGACTCCTGAAGCTTTGAACAGGAGTCAGAGCATCATGTTTTCAATGAGCATTGATAGAGCTCTAATATGACGGTAAATTCTGTGTGTCCCTGTAACTGGGATAAGGAATGCCCAGATACCCGGTAAAAGATCATTTCTGGATCTGTGTGTGAGATTGTTTCTGGAAAGGACTGGTATTTGAATAAGTAGACTGAGTAAGAAGATTGCCTTCACTGTTGTTAGTATCATCCAATCCATTGGAATCTAAACAGAACAAAAATTGGAAAATTCGCTCTTTGTTTTTGCTAGAGCTGGGGAATTCATCTTCTCCTGCTTTTGGACATAAGCTCTCTTGATTTGTAGGCCTGTAGGTTTGAATTAGAACTAGAGAGCTGGCTTTCCTGAGCCTCCAGTTTGTAGATGGCAGAGCATGGGATGTCTCAGCCTCGTTAATATGAGCCAATTCTTATAAAGCTTTTTCTATATAGCTATATACATCCTATTAGTTCTGTTTCTTTGAAGAATTCTGACTAATACAACTGGCTATGTCTATAAGTCAGTAGTAGTTGCTGTGGGGGATAAAAGAGAAAATAATTTATTTTCTAAAATTTGTTGGGGATATATAAGAGATACATAGATACGGCAACTAAATTACATAACAACGCCCATCTTCTAGAAACAGTTTTTTTTAAAAAAATAATGCAACTATACAAATAAAGGAGAAGAGAAAAACTAAATAATGTTTTAATATATTTTTTGAAAGCTCAATTGGCCATTAAGTTTGAAAATGAGACTCTATAAAGAAAGTAAACAATTCAGTTAAAATTAAGGAACAAGAACAAGAATAAGAAAATACCTTATTATTTTGAATTCAGAAATTCCCTGTTCTCATAGGTTACTTATTTTATATATTACATCATGTGCAAAAAAACCCTGAACTTCACTTCTTTGTGCTCCTTCTATGGTTCTTTTACCCCATGCACGTTGAATGCCTTTCTAGTTTTACCACCATCTTGTGGCAAGACAAGGCGATTGCAAGAAAACTCAATATTTCACATCGACTTTAGAACAATATACCTGATAATACTCTTTCCAGGGTTTTAATCCATTGTAAAAGGAAACATAATGATCAACTTAATAAATAGAGGTTTATAACAAACATTTTTAGAGAGATTTATTTTTTTTTAATACTGACATTTTATATCTTTAAACAACTTTTAAAATAAAGGTAAATATAAAATGGCTTTGTGTTTGGTTGGTCTCAAATAGAGAAGGTGTTTTTCTCCAAGTAATATTGCTCTACCAGAAGCCAAACAGTGAAGAGATAGAACATAGATATGCTATAAATAAGCAGAACAAACCAATGGCAAAGCTGGAGTGCAGAACTGGGTGCAAAACTGTTAATCAAAAGTAATTGAGTTTTGTTAACAGAAACTGATTCAATATTTTTCCATGGATTTTTAGAGGTATTGTAAACCAACATCATCAGGTAGATTGTAATAAGACATGCCATAAATTACATGGTTATGGATACTATTAATTTTAAAAGAAAAAAATTAAGAATGATGTATCAGGATGATCATTTAGTAAGTTATGTAATACCTAATCACTGGGGTGTACACCTAAAACTAATATAGCATGTCACCTATAACTAAAAAATTAAAAAGTGATATAAAGAAAGAAATTTAGTGTCATTTAGTGTTTATTAAAAATACTTCTTACATTGAAAATGTCATTTCTCAAAATTTAGTATTCTTTATATACAATATAGCAGGTCCAATTTGTTTGGGGATTTTTTGTATTTAATATCTAGTCAAGTCTTCATGGGTTTAAACTTGACAAAAGAAATAAAAATCATTTAAAAAAATAAACACCGTCATAAAAGAGGAATAGAGTAGATATTTCCTTGAAATAAAAAGCTTGCTTTGCATCTGAGGAAGTAGTGATAATAAAGGCCTTCAGGAAATACGGGAGCTAGATAACCTTAGGATAGTAGGTAACTTCTAGCAAAACAGTCAAGACCACAGGTATTGGGGAGTTTTATGCACTGCACATCAATACAAAGTCTGAGTTCATTGATAGAGCTATGTTGCATGTGAGTTTTTTAAAAGGACAACAGGCAGAAAATTGCTGAAGTTATGTTATATGTAACTGGCAATATTTATGCCGAAGCTTCAGTGTTTTTATCTCTAAAATGAGAGAATTTAATGGTAGTAGTAATAGTAATAATAATAACAGCTAATGTTTATTGGGCAATTACTACTTTCAAGGCATCATATTAAGTACTTAATATGTATTAACTTAAAAGTTTCTTTCAGCTTGCCCTGGCTGGAGAGCTCTGTTGGTGGGAACGTTATTTCGATATGCCAAGGCTGTGGGTTTGATCCCCAATCAGAGCACATACATGAGTCAACTGGTGGGTGTGTGGATAAGTGGAGCTGCGGTTTGATATTACTCTCTACCTTTCTTTATCTGAAAAATCAACAAATTTTAAAAATGAGGGTTTTTTTGGCTTTAACGATGTATGTTCACTGGTCTCACCCTGGTCTCTGATATGGCAGAGCTTGAGAAGAACTTAGAAATTCAGTAATGAATGCTATTAATAATATGATACAGTTAATAATCTCTGATGCCAGGTAAAAAGAGGTTTTAAAGTATCACAATCATCATAAACACAAGAAACATTATTGAAAAAGATTGTTAGTAATTTGCATTATTTTTCCAAACTGGTAGAGAATAACTTCCAGGTTGTATCACACCTTGACAATTTGTATCTGCGAGTCAGTGGCAGACCTAGTGTTGCATTTGATGTGACTACCAAGGCGAGGCGAGGCGAGGCGGATGGTTGGTTGAATGAAGCCACAAGTTACACAGAGGTGGGGAAAAAAATGCTATTAAGAAACATAATTTAGAATTAAAAAAGCACATTTCTTCTGTGCAGTTCATCGAACTTTTCAAATATTTCATTAAGCTGCATTACCCTGCTGTCAGAAGGAAGTGCCAATGTAGCAAATCTTATAATAAACAACTACTGAGGACTTATTTGGATAAGAAAAGAACACTACAATTCTAAGTATGAGCAGTTCAATGAGAATGGCAAATAAATATATCAACTTACATCAAAAGGCTGTGATGTTAGCATTAGAGTAATTTGAAACCTTATGAAGAAAATCCCTTTGGGGCTGTCCCTTTGCAGTGCACAGTGGAACCACAAACACCTACGTGCAGAGAGCCACAGGTGTGCTTGAAGACACACCAATTGTCTATCGTATGATCTAAGAAGTTCACCTTACATACATCTACCTTCCAAAGAATTTCAATTGTGTGGAGCCCCTGGTGCACAGGAATGCCTTGAACAAATGACAGTTTTGTAACTGTATCCTAGCTTTTGTTGCGTATAAACCATCTCAAGTCTCACAGCATCAAACACAAATGGTTCGTGACTTGAAATATATATGATCCTATTAAGCAAAGTCCCTCCAATATGTTTAATTTTTTAAAATATATAAATAAATAACCCAATAAAAATAAATTAATAAATGACTCACAGTTGGTAGGTCAGCTAGATGTTTCTTTGGTGTAGATCAAGTTGGTTGCTCAGCAGAACTCACAGATGCATCTCTACTCAACTGCAGGTTTCCTGGGATCTCCTGTTTGGCTCTCTCATGTGTCTGGGCCAAGACTGTGACAATATTGTCTGCTTCATTATCTCTTCATTCTTTAGAGTGTTACCTATCAATTGTCCTCATTGTGGCAGCTGAGTAATTAGAAGGACAGCAGAAGCATGGGTGTCCATGATCCGAGGCTCGGAGTCAGCACAGTGCCACTTTTGGGTCATTGCATTGTGGAAGGAAGCCATACATCCTTCTGTGTTCAACGTTTGGAAGGAGGCATTACCTTTTGATAGAAAGAGCTGCACTACTCACATTGTAAAGTAAGAATTTAAGGCCATTTTTAAAATCCATCATGGTGGGATAGTGGATGTATGTCATGATTTTGGCATCCAGATACATTTTAATCATACGTCCTTTTTAGAGAATGTACCACTTTATCCACCCTAGTTTCAAGGGAAAAGGAGGGGGACAGACCTTGGTTTCCCAGCTTTCTTTCAATTCACTCGTGAAATTGGAGTGATGTGACTTTAGCACAGGGGTCGGGAACCTATGGCTCACAAGCCAGATGTGGCTCTTTTGCTGGCTGCTTTTGGCTTGCAAACAAATCTTTAATAAAAAAATAAAAACGTTAAAACTGTAAAACATTCTCATGTATTGCAATCCATTCATTTCCTACCACTCATGTTCATGGTTGCAGGTGGCTGGAGCCAAACACAGCTGTCCTCTGGGACAACACCAAATTTTTATGGGATAATGCATAATGTACACAGGTTGTTGTGAGGTCATAAAGTAAACTTCCCTCCTTTTAATCAAGTAGTCAGCTAGCTTATTGCAGAAACCCTTAAGACGAAGAAGGAGGCTAAAAGAAAAAGTGGTGAGGAGTATCCTACTTTTCAGCAGAAATGGACAGAGGAATTCACCATTGTGGAGAGAGCAGGTTCTGCAGTGTGTCTAATATGCAATGATAAAATTGCATCAATGAAATGGTCAAATATAAAGCAGCACTTCAACATGCCATACTACATTTGCATTGAAATATCCAGCTGGGGACAGCAGGAAGAAAGCATATCAAGAGCTACTGTGCAGAGTGCAAGCTAGTCAGCAGCAACTCTGTGTTTGAAACCAACAAGGTGACTGGAATTTGGCTAGCTTTGCTGGTGCGTTAGAAATTGTGAGAAACAAAAAGCCATTCACAGATAGGGAGCATGCCAAAACATTCATGCTCGATGTCGCCAATGAACTTTTTGACAAATTTTCGGATAAAGACAAGATAATCAAACAAATAAAAGACATGCCTTTGTTGGCAAGAACTGTTCACGATCGTACCATCTTGATGGCAAATCAAATTGAGGCAACACAAATGAAGGACAGAAATGCAGCACCATTCTTTTCTCTCTCTTTGGATCAGTCAACAGATGTAAGCCATTTATCCCAGTTCAGCGTGATTGCAAGGTATGCTGTTGGTGACACACTACATGAGGAAAGTCTTGCTGTTTTGCTTATGAAAGAAACAAGAGGGGAGGATTTATTCAAGTCTTTCACTGAGTTCACTAAAAAAAAATAATCTACCAATGGATCAACTTATTTCGGTGTGTACTGATGGTGCTTTGTGCATGGTGGGGAAAAACAGAGAATTCATAGTGCTTCTTCGTGAACATGAAAAGAAACCCATGCTAAGTTTTCACTGCATTCTACATTAGGAGGTGCTTTTTGCTCAGATGTGTGGCAAGCAGCTTGGTGAGGTGATGTCACTGGTCATTCAGGTGGTCAACTTTATTGTTGCCTAAGCTTTAAATTATTGCCAGTTTAAAGCACTGTTGGGTGAAGTTGGGAATAATTATCCTGGTCTGCTTCTGCACAGCAATGTGCGTTGGTTGTCAAGAGGGAAGGTGCTCAGCCATTTTGTGGCTTGTCTGAGCAAAATCTGGACTTTTCTTGAAGTGAAAAATATCGAGCATTCTGAGTTAGCGAACACTGAGTGGCTCCTGAAGTTCTACTATCTCGTGAACATGACTGAACATCTGAACCAGCTCAATGTGAAAATGTAAGAAGTCTGAAATACAGTCTTATTCCTTCAACAAACAGTGTTTGCATTTGAAAACAAGCTGGAACTCTTCATCGCCAACATTGAAACAGGTCGTTTACTACACTTTGAAAAACTGGCAGTTTACAAATGCATGCACAGCAAGTGACCTTGCTCAACATCTTCATCTCCAGAAGCTAGCAGGCTTCACATCTAATCTCCTGCAGTCACTTAAAGCTCACTTTGGAGAATTTCGTGAACACACTTGTCTTTTTCATTTCATCACCCATCCACACGAGTGTGCAGTGGACAGTGCCGACCTGAGTTACATCCCCGGTATCTCTGTCAGAGATTATGAACTACAAACTGATGACCTGAAGACCTCAGACATGTGGGTGAATAAGTTCAAGTCACTGAGAGAAGATTTGGAAAGACTTGCACAACAGCAAGCAGAGTTGGGAAGCAAACACAAGTGGGAAGAAATGAAAAAACTCCAACCCACAGAACAGCCGATTGTCAAAACTTGGAAAGCATTTCCTCATCACATATCACACACTGCAGCATGTGAGTATTGCTGTACTGACAATGTTTGGTTCTACATATGCATGTGAGCAGTCTTTCTCATGTCTAAAGAACGTTAAGACCAACCTACGATCACTTTTAACAGATGGAAGTCTCAATGCCTGCATGAAGCTTAACCTCACCATGCATCAACCAGACTATAAAGTCCTCAGCAAAACCATGCATCACCAGAAGTCGCATTAATGGTAAGAAGTACTTTATTCATCATTGGTTAGCAACAGCTTAACAACATTATTAAAAAGAATTCAGAGACTTATTGTACTTTAAAAGTGTTGGACTTTCATAAAATTCACACATTTACTTGTATTTAGTGTTAAACATATTGTATGGCTCTCACAGAATTATATTTTACAATATATGGCGTTCATGGCTCTCTCAGCCAAAAAGGTTCCCGACCCCTGCTCTAGCATGTGATCTAGACTTAAAAAATCACATGCACTTTTGAGAGATTATTTCACTCAAACTAGAGCAGTTACTATGAGTAATTTCTTTTCTGGTGAAGCTGTAGAGCATGGCAGAGAGACAGATGACCACACCCCAGTAGTCTCCCCTGTGATCCACATGGGCTATCCCCGTGTCACATTCAGTAGAGTCTCTGAAGTGTGCCCCAGAGCTTGCACAGGTCCTGGCTACTCAGCATCTAAACCAGACTCTCTAGTGTTCCCAGAGAATTGGAGAATTATTAATATTCTTAAATAAAGTCCTTAAATTAGCCAGAGTAGCTTCTGTGGACCACAACTCAGATCCCTGATTAATAGGTAGAGACACAGAGATTTTCTCATTTCTAAAATGGAAATAACAATATGCGTGAAGAAACTATCTGGTTCACAGTTATCACGTACTACTTGAGAGCTTCAAATATTTGACCTTTACTAAACATGTTCACAAAACCAAACTCTGTGTCTTTTCTGTCACAAAAAAGGCACCAAACAACACTGGTGAGTTTTATTTTATTTTATACATAAGTATAAGAATCACAATTATTTTTTTTAATAACTGAAAGGTTGAATTTACTTTTTCTTTTTCTACTATGCATGGCATAGTAAAAAGATCATTGAAAAGGAGACTAAAAGATGAGAAGGTTAGAGCTCACACCTGTCACATGTAAGATATGGGCCACTCTCTCATCCACTTGGCTCCCACTCCATTCATACACTTGGGAAATTGGCTGTTTTGTTGACCTCAAAGATTATTCTGATATTCATATGAAAAATTATAAGCCCATTAAAGCATAAAGTCATTGAAAATATAAAGTATTGTGCAAACATAAAAGATTTATTTTAAAATGGAAATTTCTCAACTTCCCCATCTGTGGTATGAACAAATAAATACAAACTTTGAAATTTTAGTGTATTCTCTCAAAATTTATCTTTACTCTGTGCCTCTTCTAACATCTGTTTATGTGTGTCTTCAATCCATATTTAATTTATATTGGACCTTTTTCATTTTGGATTTGAAATCTCAATGTTAAATTTCTGCAAAGTAAATGTAGTTCATACCACTAAAGGAAAACTTTCTTCTAAGTCTGACTTCAGAAGAAATATCACTTTTCTTTTAACAGTCCGGCACACTAACCTAAAATATTGGTCATAAAATAATTTAAAGTAGTGATAACTACTAGTTATTACAGAACTGAATAATATAATAAGTAAAATGGATTACAAAGCCTTACAAAATAATGATTTCATGGCTTTAGCACACCATAAGTTTTTTAAGTACATGCTAAAAGTTTTCTCTTTAAATTTTGATCTAAATCTTTCTTCTATGTAAAATATAATTCTTCTATTTCTCTCTTAGAAGAATTGTGCAGACTGTTTTATAGTTTATAATTTTATTTCCAACAATTTAAAGCTGTTATTTATTTTTTTTTAGATACTACAAGGGCTGAAAAATCACCTTAGTAATGAACAAAGTTCAAAACAAAAAGAGCAAGGAAATTATGTGATTACCTTAAATTAAGTAAAGGGCAAGTGAGGATTTAGTTAAATTTTATCTTCTACTTATTTCATAAGTGTAATCACATTCTCAAAAAAGAGTAGTTTCTGTTTGTTTTTATTTTTGCATAACAGTTTGATTGTTTCCCCTAACTTTTTATTCATAAAATTTCCCAAGTTCTTGTTTTCTTTTATTTCTAGAAATTGTCCATACAAAACTATAAATAGTTCTTCTATCAGGTATTACCAATCTCTAAACCAATACTTAAAATCCATTAGTGGCTTCTCATGCATCTTAAAAAGATAGCCAATGTTTCTGAGAACTAAACGTGCTTACGTGAGCTCACCTTGCCTACTGCTGTCTTCATAGTGTGTCGTTCTGCTTCTCACTCACCAACTTCAACAACCACAATGACTTTCTTCCACTCTACTGCTTATGCCAAGACCGCACATGATCTGACTTTTGTGTACCTGTCTAATGTAATGTTATTCTCATCTCCCTGTACTTAGTATATTCCAGCCATACTAATCTTCATTCAGTTTTTTTGGAATACGTTAAAGCTTTTCTCACATCTCAGGGCCTGAGGCTTATTATTCTCTCTTCCTGAAGCCATCTTCCATTTTTATTGTCAGACTTGTTTCAAACTCCAAGTCTCAGTGCAAATGTGATATTCTCAGAGAGCCTTTTCTTGACCACTCTATATAAATCCCATTTCCTGCTATTCCTTATCATGAAACTGATTATTTACTCACAAGTAAGATTGTCTTCTTTGTTTCTTTGTTTTTTTATTTATCTCCTCTGAAGAAGAAGTATGATCCTTGAAATCGGGAACATGTAATTATAGTAGTTGGACTCCAAAACTTACAACACTGCCAGGCACAATTTCTTCCTTGAACTGACTGATGGATTCATTGCTACTCTTGTCAGTATTTTATATTTATTGTTATCCTTTTGTAACTTAATGTTCTTTTACCCTTACTAAAATTGTATTTTCTCCAAGATGTTTGACTGCTTATATTACCACATAAAGTTTTTTCTAATATACCTAGTTATTTGCTTACCAGATACTTCGTAAGGCATAGCTTGTTATTTTTTATCTTCAGATTAACTATGGAGTCTTTAACTTGACATACTTACTATTTTGATGTGCTGGATATTATTTTTATTTTACGATAATCAACCTCATCCCCCAACTCTTCTATGCCTTCCTATTCAGAGTGTGGAAGCTTGAGAACTACATTTTCTACAATCACTTGCATATACAGTAATAGATTAAATTCAACCAATCAGAAAAACTTTCATGTGATTTGTAAGGCAGAAGAGCAACAGCAGCTAATATTGTTCCTTTAAACAACAAAAAGCATCTCATGATCTTCATCAGATACTAGACACAGGTTTTCTTATAGATTCTGATGCTTGTCTAAATAATCATCTACTTGGTGCTGCAGAAAACAAAGGTCACCCACATCAGTTTCTGACATTTCTTACATAGCTTATTTCCTAAACATTAGAAAAAGTCGTCCTGACCTTTGTGCCCCAAGCTTTGTAATGTATGTGTGTGTATGTTTTTTGTGTTTTAAAACTTCCAATTACCTTTAAAAACTTTTTTCTTTTTATTACCTATAGAATATTTTATTACTTTTGACCCAACCAAACTTAGCAATTGGTGAAAATTAATCCCTTATAAATAGATTTTAAAATACACTGTTTCTGTGACCAAACTTGCGAAAATAATTAACTTGACTATTACATGTACCAGCATTTTTGTAAGAGAAAATGAAAATAGTCCCAATTTTACAGACTTCCTGAAGAGTTATAAAATTTCAATCTTTGAGATGACAGTTAAAGATAGGTTAGTGATCCCAAAACTGCACAAAGATGATCGCAGCTCAGAAGATTAGTGGAAAAGCACAAAGAAGAAGATAAAATTGAGCAAAAGCAAATTCTACATAGCTTATAATATTAAATAGAGCCCATTTCCTTCCATCTGCCTTAAATATATTACAGTCAGATTGTGGTCCTAATACGTCGCACAATACCTTGAACTAAAAGAGGCAGGACAAGTGATTACATTTCAAGTCTAAATGCCTAGGAAATGAAATCAGCTGACTTAATTGTACAGAAGACCATATGGAGTAGATTTAAGAGACTAAATGATATGTTTTTGCACCATTTTGGTTAATGGAAGTTCTGGTTTGCATCCAAATATTCATGTACAGATGAACCAGACAAACTGGTTTAAATTAGAAGCTAACCTATCACAAAGAGTGATGAAATCTACTCTCATATTTTATGATTTAAAATTCATGTGGGTGCCATATAGATACTTTTAAATTCAAGATCTTTGTGAATGACTTAGGAGTATATCTATAGTATAGAAGTATTATATTTTATATATTTGTTTATAAACTCCTGTCTATATTACTAGTACACAGGCTCAATGAAAGCAAGGTAATTCTTGTTATTTTTTCTCTGCCATATCTCAATCACCTAAAATAGTGCTAGCATTTATTGGCTAAATAAAGAAATGAATTAGAGAATGTAACTTCTTACAATATGAATAAATTTTACCTACATAAAGCTAGTAGAAGCATTGAGATATTTAACTATAAAGAGCTATCCAGGTTTCTTTAAAATGTCTTCCATAGAAATAACACTTTCAGTGTTATGAAACTTTTTGGTCCCTAGAACCCTTCACACACATGAAAATTATTGAAAAATGCTAACAACTTTATTTTAGGTAGGATATAATTATCAATATTTACCATATTAGAAATTTACTGTAGTCAAAACATTAAAATATGTATTCATCATGTTAAAATAATATAAGCCTATTAAAAACATAAATAACACACTTTTATGACAAACAACTATATTTTAACAAAAGTAAACTATCAAGAAGAATAACACATTGTTTTACCATTTTGCAAATCTCTTTGATGTTTGACTGAATTCTCATATCTGCATTTGATCTATTGCAAGATGTTGTTCTGGTTGACATGTGAAGAAAAAATGTAGGTTCATATAAATATGTAATTAAGAAAGATTAAGATGTTTTAATTAGCTTTTAGAAAATTGTTGATATTCTTCTATTATACTACACCAAAACTTTAAAAATAGTGTAATATAAACAGGTTCATTAAATTAATAAAATACTACATCTGTTTACACATTTCACTTTATAATATTAAAAAAATCACATTTATATTATTACTTCCAGTCTCAACAAAAAAAGGTTTAAGTATTAAGAAGCTGTTGAGCTCATGGCAGTGTATTCAAATTGTCCAAAATTCTAACATTCATTTCTAACATTCAAATTTTAATATTGACACGCAACACTGTCAGTCATCTTTTATGATGTGACAGGTTCGCATTATTTAATTTTGAGAAAAGACTTGCCAAACACCCAAAGCTAAATAAATATAATGTACAAATCAGTCTTTCTTTCAAGAACAACTTATATTCCATGAGAAGTACAAAAAAAGAAAAACAAAAACAAAACAGAAAACAAAAGTGCTACTACTTCAAAATGGTAGTGTGGTAGTGGAGGAAGTGGAGGTACACTCACCTGCTCCCTGGACCGAACTGGAACTACAATTAAAATATAGAGTGATCAATCTGAATAACCAACTAAAGTTAGCTGAAGAGAAGTCTTATAACCAAGGATTTATAGAAGAAGCTAAATCGCGACTCGTAAGAAGCTTGAAAAATACTAAAAGAACTAACTCCATGCACATGGATGCAGTTGAAATTTCAAAACAATCTTTCAGTTGCAAAAGTTCCTTCTGAGAAAGTGGGTTCTCAACCCCCAACCAAACTCCCCAGCCTGGAGCACTAGAGCTGGGAAGAGGCACTCATTAACATCTGGCTGTGAAAATCAGAAGGAATTCTGTCCTCAAGGGAAAGACAGGAGATCTGTTGGAGATGCAGGCACCCTCTTAAAGGAACAATGCACAAAATCTCATTCACAGCTACTCACATTGAGCTCCAGTAGAATGAGAACAGAATGAATAGAGTTGCATGAGGAGCATCTGGGGTTTATGACTCTAGCAAGAGAGTTGAAGAGAGAACTGCCATGATCCCTGTGCTGAGTTATTCTCCAAAATCACATATCCCATCTTTTTGAGTGGAGCACTCCCTTTTATATGGCATCAGCCTAGGGGAAAGCAATAGCTAGCTCCACTCTCAAACTATACTACAAGGCCACAGTAAACAAGAAAACATGATGCTGGCCAAAAATCAGACATACGGATCAGTGGAACAGAATAAACAGTCCAGAAATAAACCCATTTATTTATAGTCAATTAATATTTGACAAAGAATGCAAGAACATACAATGAATAGACAGTCTACTCAACAAATAATGTTGGGAAAATTGAGGAGATTTGTACAAAAAAATAAAGCTAGACTATGTTCTTACACCATACACAAGAATAAACTCAAAATGTGTTAAATACTCAAACCATAAAAATCCTAGAAGAAAATAAAAGCAGTAAAATCTTGGACATTTTTTAGTAATATTATTTTTCTTGTATATCTCTTTGGGCAAGTGAAACAAAAGGAAAAATAAACAAATGAGACTACATCAAACTAAAAAGTTATTACACAACAAAGAAAACATCAACAAATGAAAAGACAATCCACTGAATGAGAGAACATTTTCACCAATAGGGCATTTATGAAGAGTAATTGTTATCCAAAATTTATAAGGACTTATATAACACCAAAATTTTAATTTAAAAAAGTGTACAAAGGGCCTGAATAAATGCTTCTCCGAAGAGGACACATAGATATTTGAAAGGATGCTCAACATATTTAATCATCTGAGAAATGCAAATTAAACCCAAAATTAGATATTTTCTCACACCTGAATGGCTATCATCAATAAATCAGCAAACAAAAAGTGTCATTGAGAATGTAGAAAAAAGGAAACCCTAATGCACTGTTGGTGAGCAGTGCAGCCACTCTGGAAAACAATATGGAGTTTTTTCAAAAAATTATAAATGGAAAAAAATATATATAAATGAAACTGTCTTATGACCCAGTAATTTCACTTCTGAGAATATATACAATGTCTTATGACCCAGTAATTTCACTTCTGAGAATATATACAATATATATTACCTGAAATAGTAATTCAAAAAAATATATGCACTTCTATGTCCATTGCAGTGTTATTTAAAATAATCAAGATTTGGAAGCTATCCAAATACTGATCAGTAGATGAATGGTACATTGACACAATGAAATACAATTCAGCATAAAAAGAAATATAAACATTTGTGACAGCATCAATGGACCTGGAGAGAATTATGTTAAGTGAAATAAGCCAGTCAGAGAAAGACAAAAGCCATGTGCTTTTCCTATATGTGAAATCCAATGAACAAATAAAACTAATAAACAAAACAGAAACAAACTTATAGATACAGAGAACAAAATGACAGAGGGAAGGATGGTTGGAGAGATGGATAAAAGAAGAAAGGAATTAAGCAAAGAGAAAAACAACTCATACACAAGAGTATGGTTATTACAAGAGGGAAAGTGAATTGGGGAGGTTAAGTGGGGTAAAGCGGAAAAGTGAACATACAATACAATACACAGATAATATATTATAGAATTGTACACTTAAAAATAGTTTATAATTTTATTAGCAAATGTCACCCTAATAAATTAAATTTAAAAAATAATCTATATAAATAAAAACATAAATGTTTGTTCAAAATCTTAAATTTGTGAAAATTCTTCACCGATTACTTTGAAATTTTGACACAACATTGCACTTAAATTCTTGTGTGTTTTTATCCCAAAATGACATAGCCTTAGCCCTTGTATCATTTGGAATAGCTGAAACATTGCTAACAGGTGGAAGAACTGCTCATTCTGCTTTAAAATTGCCATTGAACATGCAATTCCTTGGAACTTCCACATGCAATATTTCCAAAACATTTGGCATGGGAAAAGTATTTCAGAAATGCAAACTTATTGTTTGAGATGAATGCACAATGGCACACAAAAAATTGCTTGAGGCTCTTGATCGATGATTGCAAGATTTGCATGGAAACATCAGACCATGTGGGAGTGCATTAATATTGCTTGAAGGAAATTTCAGGGAGACATTATCTGTAATTCCTCAATCAACACCAGAAGATGAAATAAATGCTTGACTGAAATACTCTACTTTGTGGTACACGTAAAGACATTAAAATTAACTACAAATATGCATGTCCAGCTGCAAAACGATCAATCAGCTGAGATATTCTCACATCAATTGCAGGAAATTGGGAAAGGAAAGGTGCCAGTTGATCTGACCTCAGGACGAATTTCATTGCCTCATACTTTCTACAATTTAGTGACATCAAAAGAATTGGTTGAAAAAGTATTCCCAATATGCAAACCAATTATAAGAATCACGGTTGACTGAGTGAACAAGCTATTCTTGAGGCCAAGAACAAAGACTTCTATGAACTTAACAATATTATTCTGTCTAACATTCAAAGCAAGACAGTCACATACAAATCTGTCGACACTGTTGTGGAAGCAGATGAAGCAGTTAATTATCCAACAGAATATTTGAACTCACTTGATCTGCCAGAGATGTCACCGCACATACTGCAATTGAAAATTGGCATGCCAATTATCATGTTGCAAAATATCAACCAGCCAAAGCTTTGCAACAGCATGCGGTTTGCAGTAAAAAAATTAATGAGCAACATCATAGAAGCAACAATCTTGACAGGACCTTTCAAAAGTGAAGATGTCTTCATTCCTCACATTTCTATGATTCCAATGGATATGCCATTTCAATTTAAGAGATTGCAATTCCCACTTTGGTTGGTGTTTGCAATCACCATCAACATGGCTCAGGGCAAATCTTTAGAACTGTGAGGTTTAGATCTAGACAATGATTGCTTCTCACATGAACAATTATATGTTGCGTGTTCTAGAGTCAGCAAACCAGACAATCTCTATATCTGCACAGACAATGGAACAACAAAAAATATTGTATACCCACAAGCACTGTGAAATTAAACAGAAACGTGTGCTTTCTCTTTTCTTTCTTTTCCATTTAACCAGGCTGAGTCACAGCAACGCATGGTCAGGTACAGCTAGTAATGAATAAATATATAAGAGCTGTTACTTCAGTTTGCATTCAAATAATCACCAGTTATATTCCTGGGGACAATCATTTTACTTTGGTATGCAACAAACTTGTTTTATGCTTATTTTCTACATTGTCACACCAAATATTACAATGATATGCACCAAGGCTCAATATTTATTAAAATTAATATGTGAATAAAATTCTTTATCATGTTGTTGGTTGTTTCTATGATTATTTGTCTTGTGAGAATGTAGAGCTGAATAATCCAGTGGTTACTAGTCGGTGTTACTATGTATATTTTCAATTACAATTGAGAGTCAATATTATATTGTTTCAGGTGTAGTGCATTGTGGTTAGACATTTTATAACTTAAAAAGTGATTCCCTCAATAATTTTGGTACCCACCTGGAATGATACATAGTTAGTATATTATAGATTCTATTCCCTATGCAGTACTTTCTGTACTTTTGATTGTTTGTAACTACCTGTTTATATTTAGTAATCTCTTCACTTTCTTTACCCAGTTTCTCAAGCCCCTCCCATCTGGCAACCATCAGTTTGTTCTCTGTATCTACCAGTCTATTTCTGTTTCATTTATTTTGTTTTATTTTAGTTTTTGGTTTTTTTATTCAACATATAAGTGAAATCATATGATATTTCACTTTCTCTGTCTGCATTATTTCTCTGTCTGCATTATTTCATAATGTCACAAATGGTAAGATTTTATTCCTTTTTTATTGGTGCCATTATCTTGAATGACGCTAAGGCACCAGAAATTTTGCTCATGGCTGCTTTTCTTGTCATTTTGGCAAATATGAATAGAAGGAGAGGGAAATAAATGATGTTTTAGCATCACTGTGACCCCCATAGAATTCCTAACAGGGTTTTCAGGACCCCTGATGCCCTGATTTCTCATATTCTACTTTAAATGAAAGTTATCAGTAGAGTCTTCATAAAATTATTTTATTACATATGTGTAAATAAATTAATATATATATAGATGGATATGTTTATAGATAGAAACAGATTTGAAGAGTCACTCTTCAAATCTGAAGCAAATATTTCCCCTGGAACCAGCAACACCAGCAAAGGGAAGCAGGACACCAGCCAAACAAGCTCTCCCACGGCACTCAGAGCACAGCCACTTAGAAGAAGAAAGATTTCAGGACTACAGTATAGAGTGTTAGGCTCTAACTTGCAGCGCCCCCACCCACACTGCTCAGGGCTTGCTGGAGGGTTGGCGGGCAGGACATGGAAGCGTGGTTCCATCGGCAGGGTCGGAAGCCCAGTTAGCCGCATGAGCTCATTCTAGCACGGTGGGGGTGGAGGGGATGTGCAAAAGTAGTCTGGCTGGCTGCGAGCCCGCATGCAACCCCACCTATTGGGGAAGGGTGAAAGCCCGGGAAAGGGCAGAAATCCATGGCTGAGCAAGGGCATGTGGGTGCAAAGCCTCACCTGGCCTTCGAGGCTTGTAGCCCTACCCTCAAGCCGGCTCTGCCCATGAGGGTGGATGAAATCTCCGGAAAAGGTGCAAGTCCACAGCTGAGTGTGCACCCACAGCCCCACCTGGCCTGGGAGCTGAGGTTGCCTGCCTGATGCGCGAGCCAGTCTGACCGCAGAGGCAGGTCAGAAGCCCAGGAGCAGGCAGAGACCTGCAGCTAAGCAAAGAAGTTCAACCCTGCCCTTAGTGCCACGGCTTGTGGCCCGCGTGCGGCACACCTCACTTGTCGGGGTGGAGTAAAGGTCGAGACCATCTGAGGCTTGTAGAACCAGGCATGAGAACACAGCCCCTTCCATGGAGGAGAGGCAAAAACTGCAGCAACAGCCACAAGGGGCCAGCACTGGCAATGCCCATACTTGAATGCCCTAGACAGCAACAAAGAGGGTGGCGGGTCTACAGACAGACCATACCTAGGGAACACAGAGGCAACACCCATTGGACACCAGTGGCCAAATTCTTCTTATACACTCACATAAGGGGCAGGCAGAAAAATGCAACCCAAATGAATCAAGAGAAATCCCCAGAGAGAAGAACCCAAATGAGTCAGATATAACCAAATCACCAGATGCAGAGTTTAAAATAATGATTGTTAGGATGTTCAAAGAGCTTAGAACAACAATAGATGGCCATTATGAACACCTAAATAAAGAGAGAGCAAATATAAAAAAAGGAAATTGAAATAATAAAAAATCAGACAGAAATGACAAATACAATAGCAGAATTGAAGATCACAATGGAAAGAATTAAAAGCAGGATGAATGAAGCTGAGGATCAAATCAGTGAGTTAGAGGACAAAATAAACAAAGGCACAGAAGCAGAGCAGAAAAAAAAAAGAGAGACTCAAAAAATCTGAGGAAACTCTAAGGGAGCTCTGTGACAACATGAAGAGAAATAACATCAGCATCATACGGGTTCCTAACGAAGAAGAGAAAGAACAAGGAAAAGAAACTTTGTTCAATCAAATCATAGCAGAAAGCTTTCCTAAATTGAGGCTGAAAAATGTCTCACACATTCAAGAAGCATAGTGATTTCCATTAAAGAGAAACCGAAAGAAACCTACACCAAGACACATTATAATTAAAATACCAAAGCCAAGCAATAAAAAATATATATATATTAAAAGCTGCTAGAGAAAATAAGATAGTCACCTACAAAGGAGCCCTCATAAGGATGACATCTGACTTCTCAAAAATAAATACTTGAGGTCAGAAGAAATTGGCAAGAAATATTTAAAGTAATGCAGAACAAGAGCCTACAACAAAGGCTACTTTATCCAGCAAGGCTATCATTTAAAACTGAAGGAAAAAAAAAAACAACTTCCCAGACAAAAAAAAAAAAAACAACTCAAGGAATCACTACAACCAAACCAATGCTATAAGAAATGCTAAGGGGACTGCTGTAACCAGATCAAAGGGGGAAAAGAATATAGCAAAAGAAGAATACAGCTTACAGAATAAAATGGCAATAAACAACTACATATCAATAATAACCTTAAATGTAAATGGATTAAATGATCCAATCAAAAGACATAGGGTAGCTGCATGGATAAAGAAACAGAACCCATACATATGCTGTCTACAAGAGACACACCTTAAAAAAAAGATGCACATAGACTGAAAGTAAAAGAATGGAAAAAAAATATTTCATGCAAATGGAAATGAAAAAAAAAGCCGGCGTACCAATACTTATGTCTGACCAAATGGACTTTAAAACAAAGGCACAGAAGCAGAAGAGAAAAAAAAAAGAGATAGTGAAGGACACTACATAATGATAAAGGGAGCAATCCAACAGGAAGATATAACCATTATAAATATCTACATGCCTAATATAGGAGCACCTAAATATTTAAAACAACCTTTGATGGATATAAAGGGTGAGATCAATAGCAATACTATAATAGTAGGGGATTTCAATACCCCACTAACATCACTAGATAGATTCTCAAGAAAGAAAATTAACAAAGAAACAGCAGACTTAAAAATTTTAATAGATATCTTCAGAACTTTTTACCCTAAAGCAGCAGAATGTACATTTTTTTCAAGTAATCATGGTACATTCTCTAGGATAGACCACATGTTAGGACACAAAAGTGGTCTCAAAAAACTTAAGAAGAATGAAATCATATCAAGCATTTTTTCTAATGACAATGACATAAAACTAGAAATAAACCACAACGGAAAAACTAAAAAGAACTCAAACACTTGGAAACTAAATAGCATGTTATTAAATAACAAATGGGTTAACAATGAGATCAAAGAAGAAATAAAAAAAAATTTTTAGAAACAAATGATAATGAGCATACAACAACTCAAAATTTATGGGACACAGCTAAAGCAGTCCTGAGAGGGAAGTTCATAGCACTACAAGCATACTTTAAGAAGCTGGAAAAAGCTCAAATAAACAAATTAACTCTGCATCTAAAAAACTAGAAAAAGAACAGCAAGTAAAGCCCAGTGGTAGTAAAAGGAAAGAAATAATAAAAATCAGAGCAGATCTTCGCTATTGTGAACAATAGCGAAGATCTGGAAACAGCCCAAGTGTCCGTCAGAAGACGAGTGGATTAAAAAGCTTTGGTACATATACTATGGAATACTACTCAGTCATAAGAAATGATGATATCAGATCATTTACAACAAAATGGATGGACTTTGATAACATTATACAGAGTGAAATAAGTAAAACAGAAAAAAACTGAGAACAGCATGATTTCATACATAGGTGGACATAAAAGTGAGACTATGAGACATGGACAAGAGTGTGGTGGTTAGGGGGTGGGGGGAGAAAGGAGAGGGTGAGATAGGGTGAAGGAGGGGGACAGGGAAAACCAGATAGAAGGTGACAGAGGACAATTTAACTTTGGGTGATGGATATGCAACATAATTGAATGATAAGATAACCTGGAGATGTTTTCTTTGAACCCTGATTTATTGTTGTCACCCCATTAAAATTAATAAAAAAGACCCACAATGTCAAAAAAAATCAATCTGGAAGAAACAGAAAACCTAAACAGACCAATTACAACAAATGAGATCAAAAGAGTTATCAAAAAACTGCCAACAAACAAAAGTCCTGGGCCTGGTGTCTTCACAAGTGAATTCTACCAAATATTCAAAAAAGAAATAACTCATATCCTTCTCAAGCTATTTCAAAAAATTTAAGAGGAAGGAAGACTTCCAAGCTCCTTTTATCAGGTGAGCATAATTCTGATCCCAAAACCAGTCAAAGACAACACACACACACACACACACACACACACACACACACACACACACACACACAAAATTATAGGCCAATATCCCTGATGAATCTAGAAGCTAAAATCCTCAACAAAATATTAGCAAATTGGATTCAGCAATATATGGAAAAACATCATACATCATGATCAAGTGGAATTTATACTGGGGAGGCAAGGCTGGTACAATATTTGCAAATCAATCAATGTGATTCATCACATAAACAAAAGGAAGGACAAAAACCACATGATAATTTCAATAGATGCAGAAAAAGCATTTGATAAAATCCAGCACCCATTCATGATCAAAACTCTCAGCAAAATGGGAATACAGGAAACATACCTTAACATGATAAAGGCCATCTATGACAAACCCACAGCCAACATCATACTCAATGGGCAAAAATTAATAGCAGTCTCCTTAAGATCAGGAACAAGGCAGGGGTGCCCCCTTTTACCACTCTTATTCAACATAGTTCTGAAAGTCCTAGCTATAGCAATCAGACAAGAAGAAAAATAAAAGGCATCCAAATTGGAAAATGAAAAGTAAAACTATCATTATTTGCAAAGGATATGATATTGTATATAGAAAACCCTAAAGTCTCAGTCAAAAAACTACTGGACCTGATAAATAAATTCAGCAAGGTGGCAGGATATAAAATTAATACTCAGAAATCAGAGGCATTTTTATACACCAACAATGAACTGTCAGAAAGAGAAACTAAGGAAACAATCCCCTTCACTATTGCTACCAAAAAATAAAGTACCTAAGAGTAAATTTAACCAAGGAGATTAAAGACTTGTACTCAAAAAATTATAAAACATTGATAAAAGAAATCAAGGAAGATACAAACAAGTGGAAGCATATACCGTGCTCAAGGTTAGGAAGAATAAACATCATTTAAATGTCTATATTACCCAAAGCAATTTATAAATTCAATGCAATACCAATTAAGATACCAATGACATACTTCAAAGATATTAAACACATATTCCAAAAATTTATATGGAACCAAAAAAAGAACACGAATAGCCTCAGCAATCTTAAAAGAAAAAATAAAGCAGGAGGTATCACTCTTCCTGATATCGTTATACTACAAGGCCATTGTACTCAAGACAGTCTGGGACTGACATAAGAACAGACATATAGATTAATGCACAGAGAACCCAGAAATAAACCCACACCTTTATAAACAACTGATATTTGACAAAAGAGGTAAGAGCATACAATGGAGTAAAGACAGCCTCTTTAACAAATGGTGTTTGGAAAATTGGACATCTACCTGCAATAAAATGAAACTAGACCATCAATTTACACCATTCACAAAAACAAACTCAAAATGGATAAAATACTAAAATGTAATTCGTGAAACCATAAGCATCTTAGAAGAAAACATATGCAGTAAGCTCTCCAACATCTCTCACAGCAATATATTTGCCATTTATCTCCATGGGCAAGTGAAATAAAAGACAGAATAAACAAATGGGACTATATCAAGCTAAAATGTTTTTGCACAGCTAAAGACAATAAGAACAGAATAAAAAGACAAACTACACAATGGGAGAACATATTCGACAATACGTCTGATAAGGGGTTAATAACCAAAATTTAATAAGAACATCTAAAACTCAACACCAGGAAGATAAACAATCCAATCAAAAAATGAGTAAAGAAATGAATAGATACTTCTTCAAAAAGGACATACAGATGGCCAATATACATATGAAAAAATGCTCAACATCACTAATCATTAGAGAAATGCAAATTGAAACCACAATGAGATATTACTTCACACTAGTCAGAATGGTGCTCACTAAAAAAACAACACAGAGTAAGTGCTGGCGAGGATGTGGAGAAAGGGGAACCCTCCTGCACTGCTAGTGGGAATGCAGACTGGTACAGCCACTGTGGAAAACAGTATGGAGATTCCTCAAAAAATTAAAAATTGAACTGCCTTTTGACCCAGCTATTCCACTTTTAGGAATATACCCTTAGAACTCCATAGCACTTCAAAAAAAGAGAAATGCACCCCCATGTTTATGGCAGCATTGTTCACAATAGGGAAGCTCTGGAAACAGCCCAAGTGTTTATCAGTGGACGAGTGGATTAAAAATCTTTGGTACATATATACAATGGAATACTACTCAGCCATAAGAAATGATGACATCGGATCATTTACAAGAACATGGATGGATCTTGATAACATTATACTGAGTGAAATAAGTAAATCAGAAAAAACTAAGAACTATATGATTCCATACATAGATGGGACATAAAAATGAGACACATAGACATGGACAAGAGTGTGCTGGCTATCCCGGGGGTGCCGGTGGAGGAGAAGTACGGAGTAGGCGGAGGGGAGGGGCACAAAGAAAACCAGATAGAAGGTGACTGAAGACGATTTGACTTTGGGTGATGGGTATGCAACATAATCAAATGTCAAAATAACTTGGAAATGTTTTCTCTGAATATATGTACCCTGATTTATCAATGTCACCCCATTAAAATTAATAAAAACAATTTATATTAAAAAATAAATAAAATGAAGCAGGATATGATACAAATGTAATTACTTTTGGTCATTCTCTTACAAGTCAGACCCACATTCAACTTTCTTATATAGTTTTATGTGTATCAACTGAGTTATTTCAAATACAAATACATTTAAGTACACAGATTCTTGTACATATACTCACATATGCATAGAAAGTTCACCCTATCATATATAAAATATGTGAGCTATTAAAGTCAACATATTCAAATACTGTATATTCTACATATAAACTGTGTATAAAATATACATGCATATATACACACATATAAGAATAGTATCTAGTCTGCTTTTCTGCTTAATAATTAAAATTCAAGGTACAAATTTTGGTTTAGTTTTAAACTCAGCAGACTGGTTCTTTATCTATAGAAATGGAAAATATTCAACGCAAACATCATTCTCTACCATAGCAGGCATTATAAATTTCCTTAGATTCAGAAATCCTTTCTTCAAAGCACTGGAACTAGGTTTGATTACTCTCTGAATGTAGAATTCAATGGCTTGGGCACACAGATGTTTCAGCCTATAAAGAAATCATATAACTATAAGCATCTTAAACCAACAATATTTACTTTCTGTAAAAATTATGTAAATATCCTATATAGTAAACCCATTCATTGCACATGTACTTTTAGTGCATGTAAATGTTGGTTCTTCCTAACCATCTAGTTGTAGCTCACTGTGAAAATTAAGCTTTCTGCCTTTAGCTGTGATATTCTGACAATTAATAATTTTCATTTATAATATACATTTGCACCTCATTCCCCTCAATTACTCTTCTTACTTGTGCAAATTGATTCCACAGTCAACTCACCAAACTCATTTTCATAATGACATAGATCAGCAATTTTCAAAATCAGTATACCACAAGAATTTTTTAAAATGCAATACTCATCAGGCAAAGGTACTTACCTCCTTTCCCTTAGATCAGGGGTCCCCAAACTTTTTACACAAGGGGCCAATTCACTGTCCTTCAGACTGTTGGAAAGCCGGACTATATATATAAAAAAAAAACAACTATGAACAAATCTCTATGCACAGTGCACATATCTTATTTTAAAGTAAAAAAAACAAAACGGGAACAAATACAATATTTAAAATAAAAAACAAGTAAATTTAAATCAACAAACTGACCAGTATTTCAATGGAAATTATGGGTATGGTTGCATCCTGTGCTCCTCTCACTGACCACCAATGAAAGAGGTGCCCCTTACAGAAGTGCAGTGGGGGCCAGATAAATGGCCTCAGGGGGCCACATGTGACCCACAGGCCATAGTTTGGGGACCCCTGCCTTAGATTGTCAAATTAAAAGAAATGACAACAGTCAATACAACAATAGCCCCCTGGTGTAAATGTATCAAAATTATACTTACCTTCTTTCAGTTAAATTGGCAAAAGACATACTTTTCAGTGTGCTGCAGAATTTTAGTTATTTGTTTATGTATGCCATTAGATGAGAAAGGTTGAAAATCTCTGATGTAGACTATAGAAAACTAAATAACAACAACAAAACTTTTGTGCAGCAAAGGTGATGCTAAAGGGAATTGATTGATACCAGTAGGTGTTAGTCCCAAAAGATTTTACTACTTTTGTGACTTTAGCAAAAAATCTTGTACTCAGTCTTTCAAACTTCTTAATTTTTTTTGTAAACAAACTAAAAATTCAGTCACATTATCAAGGACAGGCTCTTGTTAATTGAATTCATTAGGCTGATATATAATACTAAATGTCAAATGGTTAATTTTCAATAAAATATGTAATTACTCCACAAGCTGAAATATTCATATTGGCCTAAGTTAATTCTGTCCTTCATAACAGGTTAGTAAAATCTAATTTTATTTTATTTATTTATTTTTTATTCATTTTGGAGAAGAGAAAGAGCGAGAGAGAAGGTGGGTAGAGCAGGAAGCATCAATTCATATATGTGCCTTGACCAGGCAAACCTAGCGTTTTGAACCTGGGACCTCAGTGTTCCAGGTCAATGCTTTATCCACCGTGCCAGCACAGGTCAGGTTCCCCCATCATTCTTATTGCAAAGAAATACCCTTTGCATGAGTTAAGTTAGATTCACAGATGCCATCCTGGTTTACCTATTACAAGGCCAGGCAGAGATTCTTCAGATTCCCATTATTTGACTCATACATAAAGGTGAATTGCTGTTATCACTGATAAGTCAAAAGAAAATAATTTCTGGCCAAACTTTGGTTAAATTTAGTTACTTTCCTCAGTTCCTTGAACCTTGATGAAACTGCAATCCATCCTTAACAGATCCTTCTGCTAATAGATGGGTTTTAGGATAAAAGGTTCTCAGAACCTCCATCTGACCACCTCATTCTTTCATTACTCAGTTCATTTCAGCCTTATTTACTTCTTACCTATAAAAGAACTCTTTTTTTGGTATCATGTGGGTAACACCTACAATACTGAAGCATATTCAACATCTTTGCAACTTACCAAACAGAATATCAGAAAACACCAAGTGATATTTTGATGTTAATATTTGTTAAACATCAATGTATATGAACAAAGATTTTACTTTCCTAGCCATGACATATATTTAAATGTCTTTATTAGAAATATAATTACTGTTGCTTAAATTAATTTTTTTAAAATTTACCTATGAAGTTTTGAGAGATGAATACTATCATTTTCTATGTGACACACAACAATTAAGGAAAAAAAATCAAAATCAATAACTGAAAAAGAAAAGAATTAAAAAGAGATCAAATTATGAAACTATACAATGAAGGCATATATAAGTAGAAGAGATAATAGAATTGTATCAGAACAAATTATCAAGGTAATCCATAATTATTTAATGCAGCTTGTGTCTGGGTCTCATAACCTGGCATAAATCAAACCACAATGTGGAAAGTGATTGAAATTCTCAATGAACACAATATTCATTATAAACATTCAACTAAAATGGAATGTGTAAAAGTAAAATAGGAGATATGATTAACTACAACAAAAGCAGTTCATTAAAGTAAAAAAAAATGTTTTTCTTCCTATAAAAGACTTTGTAAGTACTAGTTATTAATCAAATAATTTATTCAACTATTTATGTATTTATTCAATATATAAAAATCCAAAAAGATAACGACCTATTGCACAAACTTTACACATGGGCTTCCTTATCCCTTTTATTCAGCTCATATCTGCACAAACAAAAGATAAATCTAATAATAAATTCTGAAAAAACAAATCAACAAAGCAAACAGACCTAGGAGAAAAATATATCCTTCATTATAAACGAATAAATTTAAAAAAACAACTTTCAATTTTCTCACATGCCCAGTTAATACACAGCATAAATTTCAGCTTGTTTGTCTATTTCACAGGGGTAGGGCCAAGAATAAGATACCTATTCTACAGTAGACAACTACCATTAGTTTTTTGGGGTTCTTAATTGACATATAAACCACAGACCTAATATTGACCCTTCTAAAATGTACATTTGTTGTTTTTAGTGTTTTCATAAATTGTACAACCACACCTCTGATTATAGAAATTTTCATCACTACCAAAGAAACCCCATATCCATTAGCTGTTTCTCCTTATTCCTGCCTTCTAAACCCAAGCAACCACGGATCTACTTTCTATTTCTGTACTTTTGCCTATTTCAAGTATTTAAATATCATTATAATTTTTATTTCCATTTTCACAATGACTAAGGATGTAAAGCATCATTTCATATGTTTATCAACCATCTATATATTTTCCTCGGAGAAATGTCTATTTCTATCCTTTGCTGATTTTTTAATTGGGCTATCTAATTTTTGTTATTGAGTTTTAGGAGTTCTTTATGCAATTTGAATTTTAAACCCTTATATAATATATGATTTTCAAATATTTTTTCTTATTGTACAGGTTTTCTTTTCACTTTCTTAATAATGTCCTTTGAGGCACAATTTAGAATTTTCTTTTTTTGTGAAGTTCAATTCATCTATTTTTTGTTGTTGCTTGTTCTTTTGGTATTATATCTAAGAATCTATGGTCCAATCCAAAGTAAAAAATATGTACTCCTATGGTTTCTTGTAAGAGTTTTATACTTTTAGCTCTTATATTTAGACCTTAGTCTACTTGGAGGTTGTTTTTGTATGTAGTGTGAGGTAGATTCCAAATTCATTCTTTTAAATATGAATGCCCAGTCGTCCCAGCATTATTTGTTAAAAACAACAAGAACAACAAAAAATTATTCTTTCAAGACTGAATTGTTTTGAAAGTAGTGTTAAAAGTTAATTGCTTCAAGATGTATGGGTTTATTGCTGGACTCTCAAGTCTATTCAATTATTATTCAATGTCAATACCATAGGGTTTTTATTACTAGAGCTTTGTAGTAAGTTGTTAAATTAAAGAATATAAATTCTTCAATTTTGTTTTCCCTTTTGGAGATTGTTTTTAATATTTTGTGTTCCTTCAATCTTCATATGAATTTTATGATCAGCTTATTAATTACTAAAAAAATGTTAACTCTGATTTTTAGTAAGGCTTCTATTGAATCTATAAATCAAGTTAGTATTGTCATTTTAACAATATTAAATATTTTTAATCCATAACATTGAGATATATTTCCATTTTTTTTAGATCTTAAATATCTTTAAGAGATGTTTAGTAGTTTTCAGTGCACAAGTGTTATAATGCTTCTGTTAAACTTATTTCCATTTTATTTTTTAATTATAAATTAAAAGGTTTCTAACTTAATTTCAGATTGCTCATTGCCCATGTGAAAATCCTCTTTGTATATTTGTCTTGGATCCTGTGACCTTACTGGATTCATTTATTAGCTTTAATAGTGTTTTGTGTTTTTTATCTATCTCTTACAACATGATATTATATTTAAATAACATCATATATATATAATATGATATTATTTTTAAATAAAAATAACAAGTTTTTCCTTTCTAATTTGGATTTTTTTTCTCCTTATATTAGGAAGTTTCAGTCTTAACAAAACTTTTCTGCAGATGTCTTTCATCAGGTTAAGGAAGTTCCCTTTTTTTTTAGTTTAACTGCATTTATAATTAAAAGATATAAGATGTTTTTTGTGCACTTGTTGACATGATTAAGTGTATTTTGCTTTTTATATTAATATACTGTATCCCAATGATTTTCAAATGTTCAACTAACTTTCATACAATGAGGCTCACTAAGTCATGGTATGCAATCATTTTTATATGTAAGTGGAGTTGTTTTGAATATTTTGTTGAGAATATTGAAAACATTTTTATTTGTATATATAAGTGATATTTGTTCATAGTTTTCTCTTCTTGTGAATTTTATCTGCTTTTAATATTAAGATACAGTTGGCCTCATAAAATGAGTTGAAAACTGTTACCGTCCTCTGCATATTTTTAGAAGTTTATGAAAATCGGTATTAATTTTTTTCTTAAATGTTTGATAGAATTCAACAGTGAAGCCCCCTGGTCTTGGGAGTTTCTTTGTAGATACTTTTCTGATTAGTAAGTCAGTCTTCTTATTTGTTATAGGTCTTTTCACTTTGACCATTTTATTTGTTGATTTTTTTCTCTTCTGAGAATTTCTCCATTTAATTTAGTTTATCTAACTCAGTGGTTCTTAACCTGGGTTCTATTGAACCCTAGGTGTTCGATGAGTCGGTCTCAGGGGTTCAGAGAAGCCTCTGCCGTGGAGGTAAAGACACACTTGTGTAAAGTCGTGATGACACGCCCCACTTGGCCATCACTTGCTACAGAGGATCATGTTACATTGCTTGGCCAACCAGTGCTGCGAGAAATTTAGTGCACGCAGTAGTCAGCAGCTGTCGTAGTTGTACATCGTGTGGTTTCTTTTTTAATAATTTAATCCACACTAAATATGTCGAGCAAAAAAGAAAGTGGTCGGACAAATATGTACAACATGGATTCACATGTATCACAGAACGGGATGGGAGTCAGCGTCCTATTTGCATGATATGCAATGCCAAGTTGAGCAACTCTAGTCTCACACCGGCAAAACTAAATTTGGGGGGAAAATCATATTTTATTTATCACTAAAGAAGGGTTTGGTGAATGCGCATATAAAACTGGTGGGTTCGGTACCTCAAAAAAGGTTAAGAACCACTGATCTAACTTGTTACCATCATACAATTGATCATATTCTTCCCTTATGATTTAATTTATTTCTACTATTATTGAGGCTAATAGTAATGTAATGTATCTTCTTTCATTTCTGATTTTAATAATTTTATAATCAGTGTAGATAAAGATTGGTCAGTTCTTTTTGACATTTTTAAAGAACCAACTTTATTTGTATTAGTTTCCTATTTGCTATTTCACTTATTTCTACTCTAATCTTTAGCACTTCCCTCTTTGCTTGCTTTAGGTTTAGTTTGAGCTGCAGGTTCTAGTATCCTAAGGTGGAAAATTAGGTAATTCATTTAAAAACTTTTTTTCTTTTTAATGTGAAAATTTACAGCTATAAATTTCCCACTGAGAACTGATTTTTCTGCAGCTCATAAGTTATTGTATATTGTACCTCTACTTTCATACATCAAAAAATATTTTCTCATTTTTTTGTGATTTTTTTCTTTGACCTTTGTGCTGCTTGAGAGTATGTTAAATCTCTACTTATTTGTGAATTTCCCAGTGCCTCTTTTATTGCTTTCTAATTCTATTCCATTAAGAATGAAAGAAGTACTTTGTTTAATTTAAATTATTTTACAATTATTAATATTTATGCTATGCATTAGCAAATAGTTTTATCTAAAAAATTTCCATGTGCCTTTGAGAAGAATGTTTACTCTGCTACTTTTTGTCTATAGATATCTGCTATATCTCATTCAGATTAATGCCAACTTAAGTTCAATAGTAAGCAAAAAAATTCTATATAGTTTCATTCCCTTCTCTCTTCTTGTTACTTCCATACAAATTCTATATTTATATATTTTATGCATCAATGTATTTTATAATTATTGTATTATTATACAAGAATCAAAATATGTTTTATATTGTCCTTTTTATTCAATTTATTAGGGTGACACTGATTAACAAAATTATAAACGTTTATATGTTTATATTTACCTATGTAATTCTTTCTTTATATGACTTTATACTATCTTGTATTATTTTTTATGCCTGAAGAACTTCCTCTAACATTTTTTATGCCTGCTTTGCTAGTAAATAAGTCTTTCAGTGTTTATTTTAGGATGCTTATTTTCTCCTTTATTTTTGAACAATTTTTATGCTGGATATAAAATTTTGGGTTGACAGTCTTTTTCTTTTGTCACTTTGAATATAGTTTTTGACTGCTTCCTGGAGTTTACTGTTTCTGATAAGAAATTAGTTTTAATTTTATTGATGATTCAATATATGTAATGAGTCACTTCTTTTTGCTGCTTTCAAAATGATGTCTTTTTCTTTGCTTTTAACATTTTGACTATGAAATATTAAGGTGTGGATCTCTTAAACACCTTAATGTTTAGTTTTTAATTGAATTTATTAGGGTGACATTGGTTTCAGGTATACAATTATATAATGCATTATCTCCTTTCATCAACCCAAGTCAAGTCTCCTTTCATCATCATTTATCTCCCCTTTACTCTCATCTACTCCCCACCACACCCTGTCCCTCTTGTAATCATTATATGTTCTTTATGTTTATGATTTTTTTGCTTAATGTTTTCAACCACTTTTTATCCAGTCATCCAGTTCCACAACTCTTCTTTCCTCTGAAAGCTGTGAACCTGTTTTCTATCAATTAGTCTATTTCTATTTTGTGTGTTAGGGTTTTTTTATCATTAAGTTTTACATATAAGTAAAATCATAAAGTATTTGCCTTTCTCTGACTGACTTATTTCACTTAGCATAATACTCTTCAGGTTCATCCATACTATCAGAAAAGGTAGGAGTTACTTCTTTTTATGGCTGAATAGTATTCCATTGAATAAAACTACAACAGCTATTTTATTCATTCATCTACTGATCGCTTCTAGTTTAATCTACATGGTGTTCAATGAGCTTCTTATAGGTGTTAACTAATTTTAAAAAAATCAAATTTAGGAAGTTTAAAGCCATTTATTTCTAAAATATTTTTTTTCACCTTTTTCTTATTCTTCTCTCCTGGATTTGCATTTTAGCATGTTGGTATGTTCGATGATGTGTCACACTCTCTAAGGCTCTTTTCATTTTATTTCTCTTTCTGTTTCTCAGACTATATAATCTCAATTGAACTTCTTCAAATTTTCTGATTCCTTTTGTCTTTATAAAGCTTTTACTGACCTCTGTATTGAATGTTTAATTTTAGTTATTATATTTTAAATTTTGGAATTTATTTTGTTTTATTTTTGTGTGTATCTCCTTCTTGATATTCTCTATTTGGTAATATGATATTATCATACTTTCTTTTATGTCTTTAAGGATTTGTTTTCTTTAGTTCTCCAAATGTATCTCTAAATGCTGATATAAAGTTTTTGCCCAGAAAGTTCAACATGTTGGCTTCCTCAAGGATAGTTTCTGTTGATTACTTTATTTTCCTTGCATATGAGCTATGTTATCTTGTTTCTTTGAATGTCTAATAATTTTTTGTTGCAAATGGGACATTTTAAATAATATAACAACTCTTAAAATCAGTTTTTTCTTTTCTTGGAGAATATGTCATTGCTATATTTGACATACAGCTGTCTTTGCTCTTCTTTTATTTTCTAATTGACACTCCTGAAACAATTTCTTAAAATTGATATCCTTTGTCATGTGTAGCTACTGAAGTCTGTGGTTAGCTTAATAGTCTTTTTTTTAACTAAGCAGATAGATTTTTTTTTAATAAGTCTTCTAGTCTTTTCTGAAAGACACTTTTTTATGTTGGTGCATGCCTTCCCTAGGCAGTTGACAATGCATTAGCCTTCACTTCCTACTTCCTCAGAGCCTCAAAGTTGAGTTGAGAGTTTAAGGCATTTTCAATTTTTTCCTGAGAATATATAAAGCTCTATGCATTTGCATGTCCTGCTAGTTTAACAATAGTGTATTAGAGTATTTCAAGGTTCTTACAAACCTTATTCCTTAGTTTTCATTTTAAACATTTCATTAACTCATTGTTGATGCCAACTATTATCCACTGCCTCAGACAGCTTTGGAAACTAAACAGTGACTTCAACATGGTTTTTAAACCATGCCTCCAGAGAAAAGCCTTCTCACATTGGATGAGCTTCAACTACAGTCAAATAAATACATTCTTGCAAGTAGAATGTTCCAAAATTTCCAAGGAACCACCAGACAACAATTATCAATTCTCTGGAGATGAAACCCTTTTCTCCTCCTTCTACCTGCTGACAGGATGGTGGATTTCACCAGGTTTGCAGGCTACTGATTTTCAAGTCTAACACAGAGCTAGAGAAAGTGGTGTAGAAGCACAGAAAGTTAAAATAAAATGCCAGACTTCATTGTTCATACTTAGATTAGCCTTTTTTTCTTGAATATATAACTTATCAACACTTGTGCAACATCCTGGAAAAGTTGATATAGACAATTTTTTTTATTTCTTTCTTGCTTTAATGGGGACAAAAATTTTGGAGTTACTTAATTTGCAAGATATTTTTGCTGATGTAACTGTATTAACCATTAGTTTTACATGCTGTTCTCTTAGGTCCCAGCCAGTTGTCCTGACATTACAAACACTTTCAGTGAGAATATGAACTTCGTTGTAGTATTGAATCTCTTCCTATCTAATATGGAGCTTTTATCAAAAGCTCTTCTGATCAGTTTCCAACTTTCTATGTAGACCGTCAAGATAATAAATGATCATCACCAAAATATCCTGAATAAGTCATTCCCTAAGATTATATAAACACAACTATATTTATGATAGTAGCTTATATTTTGTTTGGTTTCAATGTCTTAAAGTGTGAAGCTTTTATTGCTCTAGAGTGACAGTAATTTATTTTGTTTAATATCCATAAGGCTAAATTTACTCCTATGTGACATAAAAACATCATGGCTATGCTTTATATTTGATGTTGTTTAGAAAAAAATTAATTTTTTATTTAAATTGTATAAGACATGTATTTGCCCTGTCTGAACATTATTCATTATATTGTATTTCCTAAATTGTCTCACTTCTCTTTTATCTTGTTTCCTCCCTTTGTCACTTTACATATTCAGTTTGCTCCTCTTGCCAAGTATTTGAAAAAGAAAACACGTTTTAAAATATATCAGGTTAATAACTTGATTTTCTCTCTACTGTGGCTATTAGTCATTTAAATATCATGAATGGAGAGTAAAATTACTTTGCTAAATAGCAACCTGTTACCTTTGTCATAAATTTCACCTGTGTTTCATGTGGTTTGCACAAAGACATCAAGAGAAAATATAATGAGTTGTTTTTCAATCTCATTTTCTCACTTAGAACCATTAAGGGAAGTAAAGAGTTATATTTAGTATCAGAAAGCATTGCATTTATATTCTTTCATTTCTAAAATAGGTTTCTCTCTTTGAAATGGAAACAGTTTTCTAACTTAAAGTACGTAATTACACACTCCATTAAACAAGTAATTAACAGATTACAATTTGAAAAAAAAGAAAAACTTGAAAATGAGCAATTTGGATTCTGAATGTGAAGAGTAGTGTTATAATTAGCATAATACCTTTAGAAATAAATTAACAAATACACAATAAAAATGAAAAAAAAAGAAACACTGTTTCCTCCATAAAGATAATATACAACAAATAACATTTCATGAGTCAAGGAGCTGCGTGGTTCTAAAAAAGCTTGCTCTTAGAATTGTTGCTATATTATTCTAAAATTCAAAAACTTAAGATTTTAATGTATAAATGTTTGCTATACTAAGACACTATAACTCTTCAGAGTCAATGATTTAAAATTACCTTTCAACAATAACTCCCTGAGGCAAGTGGCCAATTCTAGCAAAAGCTCAACATGTCTAATTCAAATTGGTAATTTGAAATTGCAACAAAAAGAAGCTCCAGAGTGGTGTGTGTGTGGTTTATTTTCACTGCAAGGTTAAAAATGTACATAAAGGGAATTCAAAGGAAACATGCACACTAAGTCTCTATTATCTTGCCTTCCAAGAAAAAAAAAATCATGCTAAACTGAAAGAGGGGTCCACTCTTCTTGGTAATCTACACGTTAAGAGAAAAAAGGAGGCTGAATAATTGAAAGCACCATGAACAACTTTCATGGGAAGTGTTCAAATAAAAATTCAAGCCTGACCTGTGGTGGCGCAGTGGATAACGCGTCGACCTGGGAACACTGAGGTCGCCAGTTCAAAACCCTGCACTGGTCTAGTCAAGGCACATATGGGAGTTGATGCTTTCAGCTCCTCCCCTCTTCTCTCTCTCTCTCTCTCTCTCTCTCTCTCTCTCTCTCTCTCTCTCTCTTACTCTCTGTCTCTTCTCTAAAATGAATAAAATAAAATAAAATAAATTAAAAATTCAAGTAATAATGAGTCCTGATATATATATGTAAGATTTGGGGCTAAATTATTTATTCAAATCATTGCATCAAGGAAAAGGTGGAGAGTTCTTCAGGTTGGATCTTCCAATAAATCTATCTAGAGGACTTTTCTCACCTGAAAGTCATCAGAGGGGCAGAAGTCTGTCATCAGATTTGAAACCTATGCTCCTGTCTGAGATTTGATTATAGTCGTTTTTCTGAAATATGAAGTTCCCCTTTGAGTAAAAATAATTCACTTATGGCATATTGGGAAAAAATATCCATCAACTGTTCTGCTAATGCCCATATATTGTTTTTATTCCATATTGAAAATAAACAAAACAGATCACTCTAAAAAAAGGTTTCTTCCTACAAGCTTACTAAAAACAGATGCAAGGTAAGTTCAAATATGCCAGCATGAAGATACTACAGAGAATGTCAAACAGCTATTGACTTTTGAGCCATTATTTCTTCCTAGTGGTGACAATAAACTGATATTATGTGTTACTGTTTCATTTGCCTTACAATATTGGTTTTCTTCTTGGCAAATATATTGGTTGGAATTGAGACATCAGGTGTTTTCTAAATGAGAGTTAAATTCAGGTCAGCATGACTTAGTTAAGAGAGGTAAGAAACTCTGTAATTACTTTTATAACCACACTTTTACCTTGTGTGAAGTACATTATAAACTTTTTTATTATTTTCTGTTAATCCTTCACTCTTATTTATATCAACAGAAATGTCACATTTCTCTGGACAGTTTTGTTTAATGGATGCTTCTATAAAAGTCTATAAATTATGCTGGTACAGATTTCAGCTATTACAGCACATCCATTGTAAGTTTTGATAATACAAGAATTGTCTGAAACAAGCTTATCAACTTGAGTAATCACTCCCTGACATGTCACTTTGGCTAAAGTAGATATGCAAAAGTGGTCAATTGTAGGGCATGTTGAACCTCAATTTTCTGCCTATAATGGCTATCCTTTGTAAATCAGATGGTATTTCTTAAAAATTGGTAATGCATCATTATGGATGTCTTCCAATAGAAAAACCCAAGATTTCTTCACAAGAAATCCTTGCTTAAGTAATTATGCTTTGTGCCCTAAGCACTCAGTTTGAAATTAAAAACAGAAGTAGAAATTTATTAGAATCTTAGCTCTTGGGCATAACTCAATAATGGCAGCTACTTTTCAAAAGACCACGGATACTTTGGAAGCCATACATATATATCTATATATATCTATATATATATATATATATATATATATAGATCTCTCTCTCTCTCTCTCTCTCTCTCTCTCTCTCTATATATATATATATATATATATATATATATAGAGAGAGAGAGAGAGAGAGAGAGAGAGAGAGCAATTCCAGGCAAAAAATTTCTAAGCCTAGTTAGGTTTCTCAAAAAGTTTCAGAGATTTTTCTCCTTTCATAATTTCAAATATCCATTTTAGCAATGACGCCTTTTGTGAGTTACAGAAAAATACCTAGTATTTCTCCATTACACCTCATACATTTATGCAAATACTTGGGCTTTGAGGATAGTGTTGATCTCCATGTACCCTCTAGCCAATTTTTGACAGATTACAGTGTCCAGTTATTGGTAAAACACTAGTCTAGATGTTTTTTATTAAGTTATTTTGTAGATGTAATTAACATCTACAATCAGTAAACTTCAAATAAAGAAGATTGAATTTTAGAATGTGAGTGGGCCTCATATAATCGATTTAAGCTTTTAAGAGAAAAGTTGAAGTTTCTCATAGAAAACAAAATTTTGCCTCAAGACTGTAACACAGAAATCCTTTCTGAGTTTCAAAGTATACTGGATTGTCCTATGGATTTTGGACTCATGACTGCAACACTAGTTCTTGCCTGGGTTTCCAGCTGGCAAACCTGCCAATCCCTCCCCCAGTCATGTGAGCCAAATTCTTAAAATAAATCTGCTATATGGTTATACATATATCCCAATGATTCTGTTTTCCTCCAGAACCCATGACTGATACAAAACTGTTCCAAGGTGGAATTCTACTTTTACAATTGAGGTCAATGATAACTGATATACAATATTGAAAATGAGCAACAGTGATATCAATTTTCTGCGAAAAAATTCTTCCTAAATGACTAAGGCCAGCTGAAAATAATTGAAAACATCCAATGGATATTTGTTAGTCATTGCTCACTAGCATATTCAACAACTGCAGAAGTGAAAAATGTGACTTGTGTTTAAAAATATGTTGCTGAGAGTACATCTATGTTCAATACTCTGCCTCATTCTGATACACATGTGAAAGATAATTAGAAATCTGATATTCTTAGCCTAGCAAGGGAAAGATATGGTGGGAACCATTCCAGGCAGAGGCAATGTTATGTGCTGAAGACATTGTTAAGAGCATGAGATAATAAGCTGAACATTCATGAAAATAAATGTAATTTGAGTAAGATATTGCTCAGAAACTGAAGTTAGACTGTTGACCACAGTTAAAATTTTTGAGCTTTATTTTTCTCATATAAAATTTTGTTTCTAGGGAAAAACAAAAATTCTTTTCTGGAAATCAAATTTGCCTCTTTGTAAAATGACTATCATATACAAGTCACTCATTCCTACGGTAGATTTTATGAGTAACAGTGCTGACCATATATAACTATATTCAGTACAGAACTGACCCTTCAACTCTGTGTCATTTCCATTCACTGTTTAAGCTCCCATATGTCAAGCGCTTATCACCATGTCTGGTATATAGTAAAAGACTGAATATTGATATTTAGCTTTAAAAATGCACACACAAGGCAATATCTTCTCAATCAATCACTAAGGAGTTAAGTAGCTTTTTTTATTTGCCAATGTTTAAAGTCTTCAGTAGAGTGACTTTTGACATAACGCTATTACCCCTAACTGATTACATAGCAAACATATGGCCAAGTTTCTGATATAAATGGAAACTAAATTCAGGAATTTAAAAAACCCTTCAGGACAGAGTAAATACCACTTTGGGAATTGCAATATCTGAGTTTTAGAGCTAGCTCTACTAGTAAATAGTTACAGCAATATTGGAAAAAGTACTTAAAATTTTTGAGTTGCAATTTCAGTGCTTTATAATGAACAAGTTGAATTAAGTGATTTATGAGGTCCCTTTTGGCCTAATATTCCAGTATAGTGACTGTTACAGCCTGTGATTCATATACAGGCACATCTTACCAAAAGTATTCAAAGCAAATACTGCTCAATCACTGAGATCAAACAATGATCATGATGAGATGTAGTTATTTTGGGATCATACTCTTAATAAAAAAACAAACAAAAAACTAATGTGTGATCAAATTTGAGGGGTCACACTGGTGCTTGCTTAGCGGATGTCTGCATCCACTAAGCTAGAAGCCCAGAATTGTTCCTTCTTTTATCCTTTTAAGATGAGCCTCTTAAATATCAGAGCACTCTGGTAAAGCCTGCAGAGCCAAAGATCTGTCCGTGGGACAAATGCTTGAGCTAGAAGATATTGCTTGAGAGTTTGTTTACAAAAAAAGAGGTGAAAGAATCTTGAATAATCAGGGTTGTTATCTCTCCATAACCAATAATCAGGTAATGCTAGATACTGTTGCAAGTACATTGACCAGATGGTTCTGTAGATATTTCTCTTCTTTCAAGTGTTGATAATACATTTCTTCAGGTGTATTTTTAGCTATTAACTGTTTCTCTGAGTCAGTCTCTCTTCCCCCAAAACAATAACTGATTTGTTCAGCTGTTGTATTTTTGTTGAAGCACTAAAATTATTGCTTGACATGCCCAGAGGTTCCTATGTTTCCAAATGTCAGTCAGAAACATTATCACAGCCTGCCCTGATATTTGATGCCAAATATGGTATGTAGGTTGGGTGTGTAGGTTGACTAATGAAATCTGTCCTGTAACCCAATGTGACAACAGTAATTTGTCTTAGTTTCAAATCCTTGAAACAATTGTTTCCAAGAACTTGGACTATTTCTAAATCTCTAAGGAAATTTTGTCAGATTCTTTAATCAATATTTTTTCCCTTCCAGAGAATACAATGATATTTCCCAGTTGGCATAAGAATTATAAATAAAACTTGTTTTGAAATAAAGCATTGTAATATTTTAATTATCAACAGTAATAGATTTATTACATTAACATTAAAAATATTTAAATATTTTTTGCAGATAATTTAACTTTAAAAGAAATGACAAATGAGAAGCAAAGATCCATGAAATTTAAAATTTGAATTAAAAAATGATCTTTCTCAAAAATATTTTGTCTTTTTGGTGACAGATATTTGAGAGAAATTGAATAATATTAGATATCCAGATTCTTTATCCCCTTGATAGATGCTATGCTAAATTTTTCACCATGCACATTCAGTCAAAATTCTAAATGGGCTAAAAGTTAAGAATAATTTATTCTTTTATATCTAGTTAAGTTGTTTTAGTAAAGTAGTAGTTCTCAAAATCAGTTATTTATATACAATTTCTACGTTTTTTGCTGTATTTATGTACCAGCTGTACTTTTATTTACTTAGTATTTTAATCTTATTTTTGGCTTAAAATGCATTAGTATGCTTTTATTGCCACTGTAATAATACCATTATACCAAACATTATTAAATGTTAAAAAATATTTTATCCGGCTGGCCAGTTGGCTTAGCAGAAAACCATCAACCCAAAGTCTGGAAGTCTTGGGTTCAATTCCCAGTCAGAGGACACAGGAGAAACCACCACCTACTTCTCCACCCCTATCCTTATTCCTTCCTTCACCTCCCACAGCCATAGCTCAGTTGCCGAGCAATGGAGCAACAGCCCCAGAGGGGCAAAGATTCGCCAGGTGGAGCTTGCTGGGTGGATCTTAGTTGGGGTGCATGCGGGAAACTGTCTCTTTGCCTTCCCACCTCTTTGTTAATAATAATAATAATAATAACTTTTAAAATATTATTCTTAATCCACAAAAAAGTAGTAATTAATTTAATTAATATACAGTGTGTCCGTAAAGTCATGGTGCACTTTTTTCCTGTGACCAGTCAAAAGTGCACCATGACTTTACGGACACACTATATTATAATTAAACTTATATGCTTAAAATTATTTTTTTCAGCAGTAGAATGGAAATATTTTATTTTCTAATAATCAAGTTTTGGATTTTTAAAATATAATTAAAAATTAAGATAAAGCTCAGTTTGATAGGACAATCTTCTTGCTTTCTATATTAAACAATTTTGAGAAACAACTAAAAATATATATATTTGCAAAATAGAAAAATTATTTAGTTGTTTTTTTGTGATAAGTTTGGATGCTGATAATATTTTATTAATCAAATAAGATACATGACTTTGAATAACAGACTTTTGTTCCAAGAGATCACCTGCAGTGTTTTCCCAATTCTGTTCTTCTAATTTGTCAAGTAATTTGGTAGTGTTTGCAAAAACAGGTGACAAAGCTTGTTAAAGCAAAACAAAAGTGATGTCTAATTTGGGAAATTATATATGAAGACCTTATGTTTTTGTATCTTCCAAAAATGTCTTTATAATCTAACACACCATCATAAGGTCTTGAAGATGACATCTTAAAGACGTTGGGTCAATTTTGTCATCAATGAGTACTGTCTGTTTTGCATATAGAATACTGATACAAATTGATTTTGTAAGGGTAGATTAAGGCTGTCCATTGAAATAGATCTAAAAATATTCTGTTATGCAAAGGCAGTCTATTATGCATACTACATCACATGTTAAAGGTTCTAACCTTTAACACTATAATTTTTAAGTGTTCTGGGTTTATAAGGTTCTAACTTATAACACTAATAAAAAAAAACACTATAATTTTTCTTTTGTCTTAATCAAAAAGAAGAGACTTTCAGAATAACACAGATTTCAGCAGAAAACCATCTTTATTTTGTGTAATTTCCTGATTCTAAACAAATATTAGAAAAAATTTCAAAAATTCAGCATCCTTTCTTTACAATAATTGCTGTTTTGCACTTTATGGATGCCCTTATGTCTCCTGCACATCTAGGGTGGTGTGTGGGGAGGATACTGGAATATGGTGCATTATTTCCTTTGATATAGATTGACTATGTGGAACATCTCTTATTTTGCACCAATTATAACTTCAGTATTCTTTGCACTTATCCTTATAAATCAGTTCCAGGCTATGCAGACTATGTCATGAGCTTATTAATACGTTTTAAAATTTCTACTCCAGTTATACTAGTTGGCGAAGACTGGCAAAACAAAAGACCTTTGAGATCGCAGTATTTAATGCATATATTTCACTCTAAATACAAATGAAAATCAGAATATTGGAGGGTTATCTATTTAGAGTGAATAGAATAGTTTTATACTCATGATAATATTTACTGTCTTAAGTTTTTAGCTATATCTGTAATTTCAGAATGAACTGTTTTATTTGATAGAAGCATCCTCCCAATTCTTTTCCTTCTATTGCCCCTGTTTATTATTTAAACATTTTTGGTATTCATATGCAAATTACTCCAGTAAATATAAGCTTTGGAGATAAAGAATAATAAAGGAATAATCTAAAGTTTTAGCATTCTTTGTCCAGTTATAAGGTTTTAAGTTTCTAAAATGCTTGACCATCTTTTACTCTGTTTTTCTTTTCTTTGGAAGCTTCACAATGATGCTTGAGATCAGATAGTGTCAGATCAGAATTTGGAAGCATTTCTAGACCAACAGAAATCAGTTCTTGTTTACATGTTCATGAAGATTTAGACTTTAAGTGTCTTTTGTAATATTTTCAATATTTTGCCTCTGTTACTTCCACAACACTAACAGAAAATTACAGTTGATAATTAGTGTGTCTCGCTGAAGATATATGCAAACTTCAAAATCAAACCTATAAATTAATAATAGTAATGTTAGTAGTATTAGCTGTAATATAATATTTACACTGCGTGTCTGATACTGTTCTGAGCACTTAAAATTATGTTAACTTTCTGACTCTTCATATCATATCATATTTATTTATTTATTTACAGAGATAGAGAGAGAGTCAGAGAGAGGAATAGATAGGGACAAACAGACAGGAACGGAGAGAGATGTCATCAGTTTTTTTATTGCCGTTGCGACATCTTAGTTGCTCATTGATGGCTTTCTCATATGTGCCTTGACCGTGGGCCTTCAGCAGACTGAGTAACCCCTTGCTGGAGCCAGCGACCTTGGGTCCAAGCTGGTGAGCTTTTGCTTAAACCAAATGAGCCCATGCTCAAGCTGGTGAGCTCTGGGTGTCAAACTTGGGTCCTCCATGTCCCGGTCGATGCTCTATCCACTGCGCGCCACCACCTGGTTAGGTATAGCTCTCATCGTCTTCCTCAAACAACTAGTACAGAATAAATCAAAACATACAAATATATATATATATATATATATATATATGTACATACACACAAAAAAAAACAGAGCATAAACCAATTTCAACTCATGCTTATTATATTTACACATATTTTAACATTGACTTCTGAAAAAGGAGTTCTAAAATCCTGATTACAAAAACTGAATATTATACATGTCAGTTCAGCATGTACATATAAAGAGCATGTCCCTGATATATCATCCTACTGTCCATACTTGCAAACAATAATGGTAAAACATTTTATTTTTTTTAGGGTGACGACTATGCAACACAATTGAATGATAAGATAACCTGGAGATGTTTTCATTGTACATATGTACCCTGATTTATTGGTGTCACCCCATTAAAATTAATAATAATAAAATAAAATAAACATTTTATTTTAAAGGCTCAGTTCTTTTTTGAACTTTCTGAGCACCATGTGTGTAATTAGCCCAGTCATTATAATACGTATTATTTTGTCATTATTTACTTTAACTGAATTATAAAACAGCAAAACATTTATTAACTCTTATCTTTGGTGTGTTGATTACATTTTTAAATTCACATTAAAAGACATACCAAAATTTAGAATAATGATTGCATATATGTAAGGCTGAAGCTTTTATAAAATGGACAAGTTACCTGCAAAATTCTTCTAATAATTGTAGGTGCTCCTTTGCACTGAGGGGTGATAAGAGTTTGTTTGATTTATTCCTATTGCTTACATATGTCAATCATAGCTCTGATCACTGTTAACGCTAGTGTTACCCCTTTGTGAGTATAAAGAGGACAGAGTGGAAGTGCTTGAAGAAGAAGAAACTACAGAAAGTCCACACTCACATCACGGGAACAATTATAAAACAAACAAACAAACAAACAAAAATACTCCACAAATAAGAATCCATGAATATTGTAGCCTTTATCTCCAGGACTGATGACTGCACATAAAGATTGCAGAAAATGAAGATTTTATTGTCCCCTCTCTGACTTTCTAAAACGACACGGAAGCTTGAGTGTTTTGGGCGACATTCCCAGAAGCACAGCAGTCTCTCCAAAAACCCACAGATGCTCTTCTGGGAACGAGGTGGCGACAAACACAGATGAACCAACGGTGCGGTGCTCTTCCTGGAAACAGTGCCTTCTGGAGACAGGCTTTCAGGAATATCACTGAACTCCTCATTCTGTTCTTCGCGTGGCTTGTAGATTTTTAAAACTCACAGATTAATATAATAGTGCATGGGAGGCAAAAGCAAGGTTGTGGTTGTTCGGAAAAATTGCTAATACATTTTTTTTGAAACTGGAGACATGCTAGTAGGGGTTCTCCAGTCTGGAGTCTCTGAGGCACCACATAAAGAAACACTCAAGCAGTCACTTAACAACCACAGGCAGACCAGTTCATTACGTACTGCCTGACAATACCACATTATCAAATACTATTAAAATAAAACAGTTGCTGACAACATAGATACCCTGCATTATTAGAATTACAGTTTATAGTGATTATATATTAAATTAAGAAGCTGATACATTTTAAAAAGTGACCTTAGCAATCATCACCCAAATTCTTTGTTTTAATAGGTCCTTAGACCTAAGTGAGTTACTCAAGACGAGCCAGCCAACACACAAAGACACCTCTGCTGCATTCGATGTAACATTTCCCATCACCAGTCTCCGGTCTCAAATTCATGATCTCATTTCAGAAGTCTAGAAAACCTATGGGGCTAATACTATCCTCATTTCAAAATAAAAAAGTGGAAACTCAATTTACTACATTGCTTTACAAAATATATTTAACAGGATTACAAAAATTCTCAGGAAACAAATTAATTAAATAGCTATTCAGTTAGTTAACATACAATTGAAAAAAATGAAGTTTTCTGATTCATAAGGTGTTTTGTTTGGTTTTGTTTTTAAATGCCTAAAAAATAAATTTATTATTCTGTAATATAAAAATCAATCAAGTGTCGCCTGACCAGGCGGTGGCGCAGTGGATAGAGCGTCAGACTGGGATGCAGAAGACCCAGGTTCGAGACCCCAAGCTCGCCAGCTTGAGTGCAGGCCCATCTGGCTTGAGCAAAAGCTCCTCAGCTTGGACCCAGGGTCGCTGGCTCCAGCAAGGGGTTCCTTGGTCTGCTGAAGGCCCGTGGTCAAGGCACATGTGAGAAAGCAATCAATGAACAACTAAGGTGTTGCGACAGCAATGAAAAACTAATGATTGATGCTTCTCACCTCTCTCCGCTCCTGTCTGTCCCTATCTATCCCTCTCTCTGACTCTCTCTCTGTCCCTGTAGAAAGAAAAAAAAATCAATTAAGTGTCAGTTAATGATTTTTTCTGTTAGCGGGTTCATTCACATACAAGGAATATAATAAGTCACCACATCGTGATTTTGTTGGATATTGAGGTTTTAGTGTAATTTTCTGTTTCTCTGTCGATCTCTCCTATATGATATCAGAGTGATCGAAGTCAGGAGTCTCATTGTATTTATCCTTAAATGTGTGGTTCCCAGCACACAACCTAGAATATACTAGGTTTTCAGTAAATGCTTTCTGGAAATTAATGGTTGTGGATGTATAATCATTAAAAAAAAGAGCAGCTGCCTTTCAGTAATTACATCAAAATCAGACACAAGAAGGAAAGAGAAACTGATATGTAATCTCAGTCTGCTATTACATCTTAAATGTCTTTGCCAACTTGGACTTTCAGTGTGTCAGTCCACGTTATTGAGCACTTTTATGTGACAAAGCTCTGTCTTTAACTTCACACTTTTTCACCACTTATTCTGTATTAAGAATAGTCATTTAAGACTACTCTACAAGGTGATAAGATAATATGGCTACCCAAGTGATATGGCTTTTCCCTGTATTTGTTTCAATATATTAGTTGCTTGGTAAGAGAGAATATTTTTAACAATATTCTAGGACTTAAAATTTTTCAACTGAAGCATTCATTTTTATTTTTCCAACAGACCATATTTATTAAAAGATGAAAACAAAACTAAGACAATCACAAATCGATTATTTCATTTGCCAAGAGTAAAATTATAAAGATGCAAAACGGTGCTGCTTGCATCACGCATGTCCAAGCACAGTGGCTTCTAATAGGTACATAATTTTAAAAAACAAGTCAAATACATGTTAAAAATTGTCCCAGAGTTTGAATTACTTTACCTAGGACAAATACTTTTGTGTATTACTTGGACAGTATATTAAGGCTTGACAGATATCTTGTATCTACTGGTCTGTCATGCTAGTAAATTTTATTGTGGAGTAATGCCAGTAAAAAAAAAAAAAAAAGTCAGCTTTCTTCTCATAATTATATTCGGCAGACCTATTGTTCTGTGCATTTGATGGTAGCAGTCACTCAAATATAATGATCTAAACACATTGCAAATATTGATTTCTTGGCAAATATTGTCATATTACCCCAGAAAAAAAATGTATGAAAATCATTATACATTATCTATGCTATGTGTGTGTGTGTGTGTGTGTGTGTGTGTGTGTGTGTGAGTGTGTGTCCATGTGTGCTGGTCTAGCCTATTGATGTTATTTGTTTCCAGAGAAAAAAATTATGCAAGTCTGCTCAAATAGATTAATATGCCCATGTCAATTATAATTCTTGCTCTGGGGAACAATTATTTTTTTTATTTTCTGTTGCATGAGGTTTTAAAACTGTTTCTATGTATTTATGTAACACTGATTCCAAATATGACATCCGGTTTTTGCTGCATGCCTTAGTTCTTATGCAATTTTAATTTCCTTTTGTTACAGTTAATGGCATGCATTGGTTTTTAAATTGGAGTTAAAGGTCAACAACTCTTGGATTGAACATAACCACAAGGCAATTAATGTTTTACAAACATCACTTTTACATAATGTTAGTTGTTTTTTAATGTAAAAAATTATTAGCTGATAAAAACACCCTCTTATTTTGTTTTAAGATTGAATCATGGCTTCTTCGAGTAGGTGTAAATGTAAGAATCATCCTGACAACTTCTGTTATATATGTGGCTATTACACACTTCAATGTCAAAGGCGCAATATTTCATCATTTGTGACAGGTGCATATATTGCCTATTTTCAGCGGTTCCAATTGGTTATTCAACTCATCTGTGAGAAGATTATAATGACATAAAAATTGTCCTCCACTTTCTGAAATATGAGGAGCATAACTGGACCATTTGTGTGAATCTTAAAATGGTAAATTCCCTGCTTGGACAACAGAGAGGTTTCATGAAGTATCCTTGCTTTCTGTGCTTGTGGGACAGCCGAGCTGGGGAGAAACACTGGACACAGAAGGACTGGACGAAACATGAAGCTCTGGAAGTAAGAAAAGTATTGTGAACAAACCTGTAGTTAATCAAGACAGGATCATTTTTCTCCCGCTTCACATCTAACTTGGCTTAATGAAGCAGTTTGTTCAGGCTTTGAATAAAGAAAGTGAATGCTTTCAACATATTATTTCTGCTTTTTCTGCCTTGTCTTCAAGAAGATAAAAGCAGGTATATTTGATGGACCTCAAATTCTAACCCTCATATGTGACAAAAAATTGGCCAGGAAGATGAATAAGGAACAGAAAGCAGCATGGCAGTCTTTTGTGGCAGTTACAAAGAACTTCCTTGGCAACAAAAAAGCAAAAAACAATGAACTTCTGGTTCAAAGGATGTTGTTGGCTTTCTGCAACATTGGATGTAACATGAGTGTTAAGATTTACTTCCTGAACAGTCACCTTGATAAGTTTCCCAAAAAATCTTGGAGCTGTTAATGATGAGCAGACTACTGCTGGAGATCAAACAAGATTGTCCTCAACAAGTACACAAACGTAAGAGCTACAAATGCAAATTTTTGCCTGAATAGAATTTAAATAAGTTATGCACAAATTTTATAATTAAAATAATTGTTTAATATGTTCTATTTTGAAATTGTAGACAAATTCTGATGCAATCATATCTTATAGCGAATTAGTGTATTTATTGCATTATATATAAGTTATTATATTTTCACAAAGATGACGCTCAAGAAGACATTCTACTTCATTATGTAAAACTAAATGTTGAAAATTTTACAATAAGATGAAAACCTAAAATCTTGAATTGCTAAAAAAAAACCCTGTAGCTTACAGAAAAAAACTAATGTCAGATTTAAGATCAGCACATTCAAATTAGGGAAGAACAAGTATTTTTGTGGAGGCAACAAAAACTTTGTTGCACAGTGATCTGTACATTGTATTGCTTTTACCATCCAAAGTCAATTCTCCTTCCAACACCATTGATATCTCCTTTATCCTTCCTTACCTCCCTCTATCTCCCTTTCCCTCTTGTAATCATCATACTGTTGTCTGTGTCTATGAGGTTTTTGTTTGTTTTCTTGTTTTTGCTTAATCCCTTCATCTATTTTCTCCCAGCCCCCAACTCCTCCCCTCTCAGAGCTGTCAGTCTGTTCCATGTATCTATGCCTTCTCTTTCTATTTTGTTTGTTAGCTGTATTTTGTTTATTAAATTTCACATATAAGTGAAATTATATGGTATTTTTCTTCCTCTGACTGACTTATTTCACTTAGCAAAATACTCTGCAGGTTTATGTCTGTTGTTGCAAAAGGTAAGATTTTCTCTTTTTTATGGCTTAGTGGTGTTCTATCGTTAAATGTACCACAGCTCTTTTATCCACTCATCTACTGACAGGCAGTTACCAAACCTTGGCTGCTGTAAATAATGCTGCAACAAATGTAGGGGTGTTCTTTTAAATTAGTGTTTTTGGTGTCTTTGGATATAGACCCAGATGTAGAGTCACTGGGTTATAAGGCAGTTCCACTGTTTAAAAGTTTTTGAGATAACTGAATACTGTTTTTAATAGCGGCTACGCCAACCTGCAGGTCCACCAACAGTGCACGTCCACCAACAGTGCACAGGGGTTCCTTTTTCTCCATATCCTCATCAATGAGTTTTTTGTTGTTGTTGTTGAGTTTTAATGATAGAATTTTTGGCAGGTGCAAGGTAATATCTCATTGTCATTTTAATTTACATTTCTCTGATAATTAGTGATGTTGAGCACCTTTTCATATGTCTATTGGCCATCTGTATGTCCTCTTTGGAGAAGTGTCTATTCAGGTCCTTTGCTCATTTTTTAATTTGATTGTTTATTTTTCCTTTGGTGTTGAGATATACAAATTCTTAATAAATTTTGGATGTTAACACCTTATTTGACATATCATTAATAAATATATTCTCTCATTCTGTAGGCTGTCTGTTTATATCATTGGTGACTTTCTTTGCTAGGTTACTTTGATATAATCCCATTTGTTTATTTTTTGTTGTCTGAAGAGGTATATCAGAAAAAATATTGCTATAAGAAATGTCCAAGATTTTATTGTTAATATTTTTTTTTAGAATTTTTATGGTTTAAGTCTTTAATCATTTATACCTTTAATCCATTTTAAATTTATTCTTGCGTATGGAGTAAAAAGGTGGTCTAGCTTTTTGTGTTTTTTTTTTCATGTATCTGTCTAATTTTTCCATTCTCATTTGTTGAATAGACTATCTTTATTCTGTTTTAAACTCTTTTGCTTTTGTCAAATATTAATTGACCATAAAGACTTGGGTTTATTTCTGGGCTTTCTATTCTGTTCCACTGATCTACATGTCTGTTTTTATGCCAGTGCTATGCTGTTTTGATTACTATGGCCTTATAGTATAGTTTGATATCAGGTATTGTTATTTCTCTAACTTTGTTCTTCTTTCTCAAGCTTGCTGTGACTATTCAAAGTCTTTTGTGGTTTATATAATTTTTGTAAATTACCCACTAACCTGTAGAGATTCTAAGTATAGAACTGAATCTTTTTCCAAAGAATCAGATAAAAGTAACACTTTTTGTATTTTTAATGTGTGAAGTAATATAATATGTTGTAGGTGTTTGGGTTTTTTTGTTTGTTTGTTAGCTGATTAAAAATGGTTAAATAAATTGCTTCAGTTGGTGACAATATATCTTGACATTTTGTGGCTTTAATGAGGCATAGAAAACTCAACTGCAAACAGAAACTTATCACACAAGACAGATCACATGCAAAATTGATTATGTTTTTTTCTGAGAGAATCTGACTCTACAACAACCATGTGAAAGATTGATTTTAACCTCTATACCTTTAAAATTATTTTCAGTGAAGCTGAAAATCTCATTAATGTAAGAACTTTTGAAGGAAAAATTACATTGTTGCCCTTTTCAGAGTTTGTTAGATTTGCTTCCAATTATTCATATTTTATACTATTTAAAAATTAGACAAGATTTCAAATACTTATAATTTTACAAAATGGACTATGCCATAGAAGAGTCTGCTGTTCTACTATTTAGTTAAGATTTCTTTCTTCATAGTTTGAGGACCATGTTGCCAATTCCTTGTTTTTCCTAGCTATACTTGTTAGCAACATTCTCAAACTGAAATGACTATATCTATTAACACTTTGTTTCACTGAATCTTCATTAGTTTACCAAACCTGTTTTTATTTCTTCTCAAAAACAGCAAGCTTTCAGTTTCTAGCCTCACTTGTAATTAGCTGAAGTTAGGCTACAGGACTAAATCCTCTCCAATGGGATATGGGTGAAAAAACTACATACTGCTTCTAGGTTTTTCCATTTAAAAACTCCCATCCAATCCTCAGCCCTCTCGCTCTTTCACCCGGTGAGCTACATATAGAGAATTATCAGATGTCTCTGAGACCCTGAGGGATGAAGCAGTTGCAAGAGAATATGAGAGCAAAATGAACTTCATTAGCATTAATCCCTGACATTTTTATGTTTTTTCTTAAACAGCAGTAAGCCCTCCCTGATTGTATGCTTTTATTCTACCTGACATTCCTTTTTCACTCATAGTCAACATAACATATCAGATACAGAAGGACTGAAAGGAGAAGCAGCTGTAGTAAGTATTCATAAGCAGTTCTTTCCCATGACCCAATCATTTATTTTAATTAAAATTTTTTTTTACTAATTGGAGAGAAGAAGAGAGAAAGAGAGAGAGAGAGAGAGAGAGAGAGAGAGAGAGAGAGAGAAGCATCAACTTGCTCCTCTTAGTTATTCAATTTAGTTGTGCACTCATTGGTTGCCTCTCATATGTCCCCCAGGGTTGAACCGGCAACCTTGGTGCACCAGAACACTCTATCCACTGAACCACTCGCCAGGGCTGTCACTCTTTTTCATAACTTACTAAGATAATGTCAGTTTTCTTGTCACAATATTTCCCTTTTGTTTCCTATTTCTCTAGTTTTTTACCTTATAAAGTTTGAATTTTTTAAATGAACATTTAAGGGTATAAACATATATTCCCCAAAATTTAGCCAGAAACTATCTTTATCAACCTATTCTTAGTTATAACCCAACCTTAATTTTTCTGTGACTCAAGTTTCAAATCATCTTGTTGACTCTTTAGAGATGGTCATATTTCCCTGACTAGAAATATGTTTTTGTATAGTTCGCTAGGTAATTAAATATAAACCATATTTAAAAGTAAATGGCTACTCCATGCAGTCCTCCTATATTTTCACTATTTATAATTAGCGTTCGCATTTGCTACAAATGTATTATACTGCCATAGTTCTAGCAAGCATAGTGTCTTCCTTTATTTTTATAGAGTGCATCAAATCTGTATTACTGTATAAAAAGTTATGATAAACTCTTAAAACAACATGCATTTATTACATCACAGTTCTGTAAGTCAGAGTCATGCAGGGCCTGGGTTCTTTCCTCATTTTACCACAAGATTGAAATCAAAATATAAAAAAGCTGAGACGTTATGTCAAGTCTCTGGGGAAAATTTTACTTCCAATTTCATTGTTGCTGCTGCCAAAATTGAATTTGTTGTGATTGTAGAATGAGGTCCTGTTTCCCTTCCAAGTGGACTCCTCCATCTTCAGAGCATTGCACTCGTTGTGTACTTCTAAACTCCAACTTCCTCTTCCACCAGCAGCTGGAAAAAGCTGTGCTTTAAAAGGCTCCTACAATTACTGCAAGTCTCCTTCGATAATCTCCCTTTCTTAAAGTCAGATATACAGCATGGCATAATCTAATCACAGACAAATCTTCATCATGCTCAGAGTCAAAGATTACTCAGGGAATGTGTATAAGGGATGGGGGATCTTGGAGACTTCATTAGAATTTGACCTGCTATAAGCACCTTACAATTGAAAACATAATTCTTCAAGCACTACGTCACTGGGCTTTAGTTTCACTGAAGTATACGTTAAGTGTAGCAAAAGTTATTAGCACATCATAGGTAAATAAAAGGGGTTCAAGATTTTTATGCAACTTGACCTTATTCTTATAGTAAGTGGATATAGGAAAAGGGTTTAAATAGAAAATGTGACTTTGAATTCACGATTCTCTTTACAACACTTGATAAACTGCATTTGGGCTTGTATGTTCGCATGTTACTTGATTGTAAAATACTAATGCTTAAATACTGGTATAGAATATTAAAAATTTTTAGTGAATTTATATAACTTCTTCTCTTTACGATATTCCTGAAGAAATGGAACTAATTTGTTTATTCCCCACATGCATTCATTATTGTGGGCTGTTATAACAAAATACTGTAGCCTGGGTTATGCAAACAACAAATTCATGCTGAAACTTTGAAGTCAGAGAGCCAGTACATTTGGGCTCTGGTCAGAGCCCTCTTTCTGGTTTGCAGATGACCACTTTCTAGCTGTGTCTTCACGTAAACCAGTAGTCGCAACCATTATCAGAGCCACCTAGCTCATCCAGGTTCACATTAGATTCGGGCAGTCGGTAATGAAACAACGGAGCCAAGAACTGGTGGGCCATCACCTTTATCCTACCTTGCACTCAATGGGCAAGTAAAAACACACACTGGGCTCCAAAACCCACTCATTCAGTGCTCACAAAGCTACTGACTTATCTGAGTTTCATAGAATCAAAGGTTTCTACCTCACCAGTCTTATTCACCTCTGTTCCCCATCTCCTTCTCTCTGCACAAACTCTGCTCTAACTTGCTTCTCTTTCAGAACTCCACCATCTTGGCTGTTTCTCTTCATCTCCACCTGGCCTTAATCTGCTCTCCTTTCTGCTTTCTTTCCTCCTCCTAAAATGCAATCACTCTTCTCCCGGAACAACATGATCTCTCTTCCTTTTAAAACATTTTGGCACGAAAGCCCTCCCCCAACACATATTAATATAATCACGCCCATCTCCAGAGCAAGAAGGGCAACCAATATCATCATCTAGGTGACAGGCTTCTACGTGGGCAGCGCCATCTTTAACAAAGTGAGAATAATATATTTTATCTGCCCAACACTTCACATGACAGAAAGAAAGAAATCAATTTCTTCCTCTTTTTAATAAAGATACAGATTCTATTAGATTAGAACCCTGCTCTTATCCATAATTACCTCCTAGAATCCTTATTTCCAAATGAAATCACATCGAAAATTTGAGCTTCAACATATAAATTTGAACATAATCCAGTCTATTGTGCCACTTTATCAAGCTTGGAACACACACACAACAATTCGTGAAGAAATATTCCATTTTAATTTCCATTTTGAATCAATCAACTGAAACTTGCTCAAGCCAGACCCATGGAGAATCAAATGAAATAATATATATTCCAATTACTCTTTAATTTTTAATTACACTTATTGGGGTGACATGAGCTAATAACATTATGTACGTTTTAAGAATGTAATTACATAATGCACCATCTGCATAGTGCATTGTGTGTTCACTACCCAGAGTCAAGTCTCCCTCACATGCATGACCCCCTTTACCTTTTTATTCTATTCCTTCCTTTTCCTCTGGTGACTTTCCTACTGTCAAACTCACTCTTTATTCTGATAATTAATAAAAGAGGATTAGAGAATAAAAAACAACTAATGCTTTATTTATACTCCCTATAGCTATAAATAAAACTTTCTATAATTAAAAACAGAATAATTACTAATTTTTGTTTTGGCTAAAGGGCTTAGATGTGACTTAGAACTTGAAAATATAGATGCTTCAACATTTTCTTTCTTTTTTTTTTACAAGGACAGAGAGAGTTAGAGAGAGGGATAGATAGGGACAGACAGGCAGGAACGAAGAGAGTTGAGAAGCATCAATCATTAGTTTTTCGTTGCCATTGCAACACCTTAGTTGTTCATTGATTGCTTTTTCACATGTGCCTTGACCGCGGGCCTTCAGCAGATGGAGCAACCCCTTGCTGGAGCCAGTGACCTTGGGTCCAAGCTGACAAGCTTTTGTTCAAGCCAGATGGGCCTGTCCTCAAGCTGGCAAGCTCGGGGTCTCGAACCTGGGTCTTCTGCTTCCTAGTCCGATGCTCTATCCACTGCACCACCACCTGGTCAGGCTTTTTTTTTTTAACATTTTCATATAAATTATCTCTAGTTAAAAAAATATTCATCAGAAAAAAAAATGGCAGTCAAAGTATCCATAGACATAATTTGTCTGGAATACACTCAGTAGTTTAAAATTTCTATAGACTAACAATACTATCTTTATACATGACTTATGGTGCTTAATATAGGTGTTGGCACTGGGGGCTAAGGAAGGTAATATTCAAAATTCTTTAACTAACATAATAGAGCCATGACATAGTTTGGTCTTGCAATGAAAATCGTACTATGTGCTTTTCACTCATTAAGCTAAAAATAGACTGCTTCCAATATGGCAGTATCATGACAAAGCCAAATGGAAGAATTTTAAACTCATTAACTGATAGAGAGATGGTATTTGTTTTCACTTTGCTAAATCAAAAAAAAAACCCCCCAAAACAAAAAACAAACAAACAAACAAAAACAAACTTGACTTCTTTTGTTAGGGAAAAGCTGGCCATTATTTTGACCTACTTTGGTGACTCTGATGTCCTTATGCAAATGCTTCTATGGAACTGGAAAAGATGTTGAGCACATTGTAGAAATAAGGGGGAAAGCTCTAGAAAATTAACATTTTTTAGCTATTATATACAGTCATTAGCAATATTCAGAAATATTCTGACAGCTTTCACTACGATTTCCTCTTCTTTTGTTTAAAAATATTCTACTCTAAAGAAATACATTCAGCTAGGTGATAATTAACGTGGCTGTCAAAAGATATTATGTATCATCAGCTGCTTACCATCCTAAGGTAGACAAAGAGTAGCAGTATTACTTTTATGTCTTATCAGGTCAAAGCAGTGGCAACTTTAATTGGAGTTATTATCAAGATACTGCTTAAAATCTATAATAGTAAACTTATATGCTTGCTCTCGTACCTTTTATTTTTACCTTATTCAGGGAGGGGTCATTTTGATTTATAAATTGGTAAGCCTCATCTCATAATATGTGTCTGAACAACTAACCTGCTTGTATTTAACAACCAATGACTAGCAGCTAACCCACCAATTCTGCCATAATGTTAACAGTCTAATGAATGTGTTTTAACTATTTAATAATATATTAAACTGTTAAGATCTCAAAGCATAAAAGTCATAAGAATCCAAACTAAATAGTTGTAGAATAGATTTTTCCTACATTAATGATCATATTATAAGAAATATACCAAAAATGCCAAAACATTTTACAAAAATTCCAAAAAATTAATTTGAAGTGTAATTTGATTTTATTACTGTAAGCATAAAACTTTCAAGACCATTTATTAGTTAAACTAGCTGAGAACATAAACTCTGTTGTAATTTCTCTATTTTTTTTGTAAAGTATGGTACACGGCTTTCAACAAAGAAAGCATTTTTGTATGCAATAAATGCTGTTTTAACTGAGAAAATTATAGATAAGTCTGTACTAATTTTAAAAAGACTGACCTCTCAAGTTTTTATACATTCATTGTCCCTGTACAGTTTTTGCTTTGAGAAAATATTCAGAATAAAATAAGAAGCTTACTTTAATAACAGATAAATTCAGTTCATGATACTAAATACTACTTATTTTGTGTTTATTAGCAAGTGTCTAAATGAAGACTGTGTGTTTTACTCTGGTTGCTAATTTAATCACTTACGTTAATTTTCCAGGAAATTATATTCACTTCTTTTCTTTAAGAAAACATCTCCTGTTACATACTGACTTCTAGGTCAGGGCATATGCAACTTAAGATAATAAGACTAGCAATTACTTTTCTATTTTGACACACCAGTCCAAGAGCATTATGTTGCATTTAATGAAGTAGGCCATTGCTGCCTTTAGGATGTATTAAGGCAGTCCTTGACTTAGGTGGCTTAGCTGTCCATTACTCACAAATAATCAACCAAGAATGACCAGTGTCTTCTAGAAAATCTGCAGCCCTCTCCCCACAGCATCCTTTTTATTTTTTCTGCTTATCTTTTTCTGCAAGACAATGCCTAGAGGGATTATCTTCTCTCTTCCAAACAGAACTCACTCCTGGAACTTCTGGTCTTACTTCTTCTTTGGACTTACAAGAAGAGCTCATGAGCCTAGGCTTGGACTGGTTATTAGGGGCAAGATAAAGTAAGAAGAGGAGAGAAAATGCATTTCCATTAATTTTTTACTTCTCTCCTACCCCACCTGCGGTCACGTCACGGCCTCCCAGGAACATCTACCTGGCTCCTCAGAGAACCCGATTTATGTTGAATACTTATCTGTATAAGTATTTGACAAATATTCATTACATTCTATCTCTTTACTCCAGAATTTCAAATACTATTCCATTATATTTTATTAAAAAGTATATTTAAGATAATGTAAAATGTTAAAGAATAGAGAGAGAGAGGGGTTATGCTACTGTATATTTACTTTGATGCAATTTTAGTCAATGAATGAGAAACACTTCCAAAGTTGACAGAAAAGTTGGCTTAGACAATTTATGTGGTATGCAGTGAGAAGAAAATAACAATATTATATGTATTATCTAAAGAATTTTAGGAATGAGGTTATTATCCTCACGGTTCCTTCTCTACCAGCCCAAGTTCTTGGAGTCTATCCCACTTTATTCAGTATTTCCTAGAGTTTTTCATTGTCTTAGAGCTGCATTTCTATATCCCTGTCCCATGGTATCAAACCATGGTCACCATGATGGTTATTCTCCTGACTGTAAGGAGAGAGTCAGTGAGAAAGGGAGAGACTTTGATTCATTGGAAGTGTGTAAATTGTTTTCCTTGCGCTCAGGGTCTATAGTGTTGTGTGAGCTGTGCTGTACTTCTGGCATTTAGGAAGATGAATTGGTTCCTGTGAGCTAGTATAAGAATGTAACCAAGATAGATAAACTATTCCTCCAGGCAAAATGCATTTTGAATTTCAAACACTTAAGTTACCTACAAAATTTTGGAACCAGTTATGGTTATAAATTGAGTGCTGTTTTTGATTCCTCCAAAGAAATACAGCAACATGTTTATTGAGAGCCTTTGAGACTCAAGATTGCTCATCCTTGAGAAAGCTTTGTCTGGTGGTGGACACTCTCGGAAAGAGAGATAAAAGTGACACAAACCCCAGTTTAAATTTTTGCTTTTATTTAACCCCAATTATCAATGTGAAATTCTTCACCTTTGCTTTGTTTGATACCCCTTCTTAAGTTTAATTCTTGTTCTCTCTCACACACTCTCACACACACATACACATATGTTAGGGGGATAAGTAGTAATTTGTTGAAAAACAGTATGAGTAAACTGGAGTTTGTAAGCTTAAGTCTTTTAAGCCAGTAGCTTTCACTTTTGCCAGAGCAGCAAAGGGATTCTGCTGTTCAACCTTTTAAAAAGAAATAGCTTAAAGTATTATATCTCACAATGGAATATACATTCGAACAAAGATGCCAAGGATAAAAACCATAACGCCAGAGAAATGAAGCCTTCTGTCGTGTAACCAGTCAGGAGGTACTTGGAGAAGACCTTCAGAAAGCAACTTGTAAGGGTGGGGAAACAAAATGAATAGTAAATGCTTTTGCAAAAGTAATCAGGACTCTATACATTTGAGATTTATCCTTTTATTTTCTCAGCAAGTATTTACTAAGTACTTATATGTCCCTGGTGAACACCACATTAAGAATGAGAAATGCAATGATGAATAAGTTATAGGTTTAAGCCTGAAATAATTTAGTCTATAGAAGAAGAGTACAGTATAAGAGTTTAAAAGGTCTAAGCAGAAGGAAAAGTAGGAGGTCAGAAAATTCTAAATCAGATTGTGAAAGTTCAGATAGGGTTTAGGAATAAAGAGGTGGGTCCTAGAACTTTCACAAGAGAAAGGTATAGGCAATTTGTCTAAGTTCATCTACAGCAAACCAGAAAAAGTGACTTACTTTACACTGCAACATTACACTTCACAACCTACTCAGTAAATGTCACTCTTTCTACTTAGACTTTCAGGGCAATGTGTCTCTTTAATAAATACTGGCACACTTATATTTTAAGACCTCTGTGTTATCAAGAAGCTGTCATGTGAACCAGAAGATACATTTGAGAAGAGAGGCAATGTCCCATGTGAGAATGACAGTTAAGCTGAAGTCCTTTGATAGCAATAGCTAACACAATAGCAAAGGCGAAGGTCTTGCTGAAAGGCCCTATTGAATTGTGCTCTTTGCAGAGAGGTTGGTGGCAATAGTTCTTAGCCGCGGAAACATTAAACAGGGTAAAGTGATTTGTTTCCCAATGAGACTACTACAAACAGCATTCACTCTCCCGGCAAGGCAAGGTAAATTGAGTGGTTTGGTTCTCAGCAAGACAACACAGCTCTCCGAAGCTTTCATTGGCACATTTTTATTAGCAACAAAAGGCTCCAGCAGCTCCAGGAGCTCATCTTCGCAGAGTAATTTATGAATTCTTTCCCTTGCCTTTTTATCCTTCCCTAAGAACATGCGTACTTTCAATCTGCTGCCTACGGCTCACCCACCACTCTTTATTTCAGTGGAGAAATGAGATACAAAGAGTATTTTTGACTCTTACTCCTCTGCATTTAATAAGCACCATGGCTCAATTTTTGCATGATTTCTTTGATATGGGAATTTGGTTCCATCACAGCTCTTCATTCTGTGGCTGAATCTGCCCTGACCTCCTGGATCCTCCCCATGGTTCTCTTTCCACACAAGGGGGCACGCATTCTGCTTTATGGCACTACTCATTTGAAACTTTCAACACAGCCCTGATATTTATTCACTTCACAAATATTTATTTACTTAAAAATATTTACAAATAATAAATACACAGGCCTTGTGTTTGGGGCTTGGGATATAATAACCATGAGCAAGATAGGGCTCCTGTTTTCTGTGGAGCTTATAATCAAATCTAGAAGAAAGTATACAATAATTATAAAATTTTTTGAAAAAGGCAATGAGAGAAGATAGAGACATTATAAGTCTCATAGGCTTCTTTCAACTTCTTTACTTTTGCTTTGTGAAATTAATACTTTTATATAATGACATAGCATGGTAGCTGTTCTAATTTCTGGGGAAGTAAATTCAAAAACGGGTCCTCAGAATGGGATATCGGAACTGACTTTTCCATGTTCTGATGGATATAAGGAAAACCACTACTAGTGGGGCCGTGATAACATTTGGCATATGGTGGCATCACAATCTATGGCTGATGGAAATAAAATTAAAGTAAAAAGTTAGACATTGGGATATATGGCAGTTATATCACTTTAAAGGCATGGTCAGGGATCACTTAAGGGATTTAAAATAGACTGGTTTATTGTAAATGCAATGAAAGACTTGTAACAAACAACACAGTGGTAAGTTAAGGGCATCTCACTGCCAACTTAGGTAAATTATAAAGGGCCACTTTGCAGATTTTGCAAAATTTAAGGCAATTGCCTTCAGCTGCTGTTTTTAAAAATAAGCAGACCGGGATCTTACTCTAAGTTGTCAGAGCTACCAAAGACACTATTCTCGGGACACCAACTGTCAGTGAAATTGAAGGAGCCCATTCCTGAGTTGGAAATTATGAAACCCACAAAACAATAAGGTTAAGTAGGCACTGTGGTGATCTACAGTGCTGTACAGCAGTATATTTAATATTAGGTCAAAACAGGTCAAGAAGTGCAAAACAGGTCATGCAAAAGTGCACTGCATGAACAATAAGACAGGTAACTTGTCAACACTTTCTATTACACCGATGACTCTTTTTCAACTCTTACCTATATGTAGTGAAAGTAAGGGTTCCTTCCAGCCAAGTAATAGAATAAAGAGCCTGGGCCTTGCTTATAGGCTACATTTGGTTAAAGGTTGGTGCTAGCCAAAAAATGGACAATTCTTGCAGCATAGACTTAAAGTACCATGGTGATGGGAGATGCTTCCAATTGTGTACTTGACTGTCTACTTTGTATAGGAGGGAGAGTGACACGAGGTGGTCATCTCATTGCTGGCACAATGGATCCATGGAAAGAATGTATGCATAGATGTGTATGCAATAAAATCAACAGTGAAGGCTAATTTTTTTCACCCCTGAAAGTTTCACTCTGTACCAACTGAGACTATCACAGGGCTCTTTAACTGGAGAAAAACAGCCAGTCATTTGTTAAAAGGTATACGTCGAGCAGATAAAATATATTATGCTCACTTTGTTAAAGATGGCGCTGCCCACATGGAAGTTCGTTGATATTAATGTGTGTTCTGGAACAGGCTGTGGGCAGGCCGGGTCATTATAGCCTAAGGCTTAGTTTTAAGAGTAAGCTCTTCCCCACACCTTTGACTGATCGGATGATGTAGGGTGGTGCACTCTCCTGAGGAATCCCATTATAAAGAGACTTCCTTGTTTGTATAATTGGATTAAAGGTTTTTGAGTCTATGCTATAAAGTGGGAGAGACAAGTAGCTTGATCTCTCTTTCTTGGTTCCTGAGGTATTAGAGAGGAGAGCAGATTAAGGTCACGTGGAAGAGAGGAGAGCAGATTAAGGCCACATGGAGGCCAGGAGAAGCAGCCAAGATGGCAGAGTGCTGAGGGAGAAGCCAGTTTGTTAAGAGTTTGTGCTGGAGGAGATGGGAAACAGTGGTGAATAAGTCTGGTGAGCTAGAAACCTTTGATTCTAGGTGTTCGGCAGATAAAATATAATATGCTCACTTTGTTAAAGATCGTGCTGCCCACATGGAAGCCCGTCACCCAGGTAATATTATTTGCCCTTATGCTTGGGATGGGTGTGGGGAAAAGTCTGTAATGTAAGCAGGACAGGTTGTTATGACCTAAGGCTTGGCTTTAAGAGTAAACTTTTCCCCACACCCTTGACTGATTGGATAATGTAGGGTGGTGCACTCTCCTGAGGAAACCCATTATACAGAGACTTCCTTGTTTGTATAATTGGATTAAAGGTTTTGATTCTACCGTATAAAGTGGGAGAGACCAGTAGCTTGATCTCTCTCTCTCAGTTCCTGCTATCGCCATTGCAGGGACCTCCCTGATCCCTTGCCCTCCGTGGGAAAAGCTGGTTTTCTGCTTCTCCCTTGTCTTCTCTTGTGGCTTGCCTGTATTGGTGAGACACCAATAAACAGAATGGCCTACCATCCTCCGACTCTGCCATTTCTTCACCGTCATCCCGAATCCAATGGGAACCTGCATGTGAATGGCCACGATGGCAGCTCCTGGCCTTACACTAGGAAACTCGGATAAGTCAGTAGCTTTGTGAGCACTGAATGTGTGGGTTTTGGAGCCCAGTGTGTGTTTTTGCTTGCCCACTGGGTGCAAGCTAGAATTAAAGCTGATGGTTCACCAGTTCTTGGCTCCTATGTTTCATTAGGGACTGTTCGAATCTAATGTGAACCTGCACAGGTCAGGCGGCTTTGATGGTGGCCTCTGCTACTGGCTTTACAGTATATTATATCTAACATGTTACACTCCAGAGATAACATAGATATGCTTTACTAGACTTAACACATTTTATCTTGTGCTGACTTTTCTTACCATAATGCTCATGCCAAGAACAACATCTAGAGGCTCAGACATCTTAATCACCAATTCAAACGAGAATTGCACCAACTAGTTGTAGTCAAATGGAATTTAATTATACCATCTATATGTAATTACTGAGTCTTAATATCTTGGTAGCTTGTTTGACTCTGCTGGTGTCTGATATTACCTTGTGCTTATAGCTCTGAAATGGACAGTCACTCCATTTAGTGTTTGGCATATCCAGTTCAACTATTCAGAATGATTCCATCACCACGGCTGGTCCTTGTTCTTCCCAACATGTTCAACATTCTAATGCCCTGTCCTGTTGTATTCTCCCTATATTATTAAAGCTAATAATTAAGACATTTCAAATGATGTTGTATCTTAAGTGTTTTGCTTTCACTTTGAAAATAAAATATAAGCTTTTTTTGAGAGACATGTCTACGAGGCTTTTGGCTATCCCTGAAATGGAATCTTAAACCACTTAATCAGGAATTATCTAATCTACACTAGTTGAGTCATCTGCCTGAGAGACTCCTGACATCCCCTAAAGGTAAGAGACTTTGCTATAACCTACCTATTTTTTGCTTAGTATAACTACCTTATTTCTGCTCCCTTATAATTATAAACTTTCGTGCCTTGTATGACTCTTTAAAGTTTCTGTTTATTTGCTAGATGGGATGCTGCCCAATTCAGCAATCATTAAATAAGGCCAATAAGATCTTTAAGATTATATGTATATAAAATATGCTGCTCACAAAAATTAGAGGATATTTGGGCACTTCAAGTGAAGTACTTGTATATATACCAGTAAAAGTACATCAACAACCATAATTTTTAACATTTTATTCACTAAGAGTGATATTTTAACCACTAGACAGGTAAGTAGGCAGATAGATACATAAATAGATTAGATAGATATAGGATAGATAGATGAAAGATAGATTGATAGAAAATAGATGACAGATAGATGATAGATGATAGATAGATAGATAGATAGATAATAGATAGATGTAAATCTATGCTTCTATTGAAATGTTATGAACCTTAAATTTAGAACTTTGGCTGCTGCTAATTTTTTTTGATATTCCATAGAAATGAATCATAATGCAGCTGAACGTGTGGTAAGATGTCAACCACGGTATGGCTCCTAATCAGATGAAATAACTCCTAGTTTTCCTGCCAAGTAGAGAGAGTCCTTACCTTTTAAGAAGATCACTTAATAATCAGGGTACAGGTTATAAATCACTTCTTTTCCATGTAAGTAGTAGATTTCCAAGTTGAAAAAGGAGCTGCTGTATGCATGTTTTATGGGTTAAAATTATCATATACCAAAATACATAGTTTGCTCTTAACTCTTTCTAATTGATAGGTGCATGCAGAAAGGTATTAAATCTTTTAATATCTTAGAGTATTCTTAAATCTCCATGCTTTCAAGCCTCTACATACATTATTCCCACTTCCTGTAATATTTTAAACTGTTATTTTCAAGACTCAGCTCAAATGCCACTTCCCTATGAATTTAAAGAATGAATATTTAAAATATTTTTTGCAAAAATCTTGCATTATTTTCCCTTAACCCCAACTATTGATTTATTTATTCTTCAATCCTCATAATTCCAGATCTTTATACAATTATCACCTTCTTAGAGAATCTTTACCCAAAGACAATTAGTAGTAGTTTCTTGTGGCTGTTGTTACAATTTACCATAATTAAGTAAATTAAAGCAATAGAAATTTATTCTCTCACAGTTTAAGACCAGAAGATTTCAAAATATTTTTCACTGGGAAAAAAATCTAAGATTGGGTGGGGTCACATTCCTGCTGGAGGTTTTATTGAGGATCCCTTTTTTGTTTCTTTTATCTTCTAATGGCTGCCAGCATTCCTTGACTTGTGGACACATCCTTCTAATCTCCTAAACCAAAATCTTCAAAGGTCTCTTTGTTCTGTCTTCATATCAACTTCTCTTCTGTGCATGTTCAATTTCTTGCTGCCTTGTTTCCATGAGGACATTTGTGAATGAATTTAGAGTCCACTTAGATAATCAAGATAGTTTTTCCACCTCAGGATCCTTAATCTAATCTAAAAACTCTTTGCCAGATAGAATAACATTTACAAATTCCAGTAATTAGAATTTAATATCTATGTTAATAATTATTTAGTCCACTACAACACTTAAAAAATTTTTGATGTAGATTGCCACCTGTGCTTGCTGACACTTCATATGACCCTTCTTTGCTTTAGTTTATGGTGAAGAAATTACAGCTATCAAACAGACTATAAATTTTACTTATTATCTTGTTTCATTTTTGTTCATCCCATTACAAGTCAACAGTATGAAATCTGAAAAGTTTGTTTATTTTTAAACTACAGCAGTATACTTCTCACTTAACAGTTTCTCAAAAAAAAAAAAAAAGATTTGTTGGGGAATAAAGAAAGAAAGAAGGAATAAATTATTATGTTATGAAATATATTCCTTTATTTTTAGCCATTGAGCAAAAGTTAAACCTTAACAAGTAAATACACAAGAGTAAATTTTTAGGTCCCTTAATTGTTCAAAAAGATCTTGTATAATTTTTTTCTTGGAATATTCTCTAGAGATTTATATGCTCAATGATGGTTGGATAATATATATATATATATATATATATATATATATATATATATATATATATATATATATATATATGCTTTCCAAACCTAATTCAGATTATTTGATTTTATTATACAATGTTAAGGTATTAAATATATTTTGGATCACATAATGCTTCTTCTTCTCATTTCATCAAGATATCATCACTTTGACTCTGGGTCCTGATTTACTAACTGCCCTAATAAAATCAGTTATTTTTCTATTTTTAGGAATATCTGCTGCATTAGATACAAAGAGAGAGGAAGAATATTTTCTAAGGACTAACATTTAAATTATTATTAAGTGTTACCAAGCAAGTTAGCTGTCTATATTGGGGTTGATGGAAAAAGAAGAACCAGGCTAGAAGGACCAGAGCCAAGTGCCAGACCCTTCTCAGGGTGAAAAATGCAACCATTTAAGTACAATCATTTAGGTACCTGGTGTCAAATGTCAGAGTTAAGCATCAGGACAGAGGAACGCAAGATACCAGAGTTTGAGGAGATGATGGTGAGCAAAGTTTTTATGTGGGGTGAGGGTACCCAGGTTTCCCCCCCACCCAAATAAACCACTTCATTCAGTCTTATGTTCAATGTGTTGTGGCAGTGTTATATTAAGAAATATGGAATTAATAAAGAATAATAAGTTAAGCATTTTCCTAATAGAAAATTTCATTTGGGTGCCATTACATAATGTAGAATATCACTATAACTTTGATTTTCTTGATTAAAATTCAGCCATCCTCGCCCTTTACCATGTTTAGAGCAGTTTACTAGACTTTGGCAAAGATGCTGTGACCACAAACTGTTTCTTGAGTCAGAGGTAATGAGCAGGCTGGTGTGCCCAATTCTTGAACAGTGAGTTTGCTTTCTAACAGTTGTGAAAAAAAATTTTATCCTCTGCCTTTTTTTTTTTCTTCATCTCTTGCTTCCTCTGCAGCATTCACAGAATACAGATTTTGACCATCTGGGGTCCCCCCGTAAAACAGTATGAGGCATGACATGTCTGCTTGAAGCAGATTTATCTACTAGTATAAGAATGATAATAATAAAAATATGAAGCACAGACTGTTTGAGGTTGAACTGTATCCCCTTAAACAAAGGTATATTGATGTTTGAACCCTCACTGAACATGACAGGTTTGATGGAACCTCTAGATTATAAAGCTGTGATTTCTATTTTTGGTGCTCTCTTGCCTCCTCTTTTTTGGAAAGCTCACTCTCAGTGTAGCTGCCATGTTGTAAAGGACCCTGCAAAGATGCTCATGAGTGATGGTGCATAACTGAGGCCTTGGTCCAGGAGTCATCGACAAACTGAATCCTGCCAACAACACACATCTGGAAGCAGATCATTCAACTATCAAGTCCTGAGATAACACGCAACCCCTACAACAATTTAAAAGAAAACATGAACACACAGAGGAGTCCCACTAGTGATAGGACCCATATTTCTGACCCACAGATTATAAGATAATCAAATGGTTGTCATTTCAGCTGCTAAATTTTAGGATGATTTGTTACACAAGAATATACTATAAATACACAGAGCTATAAAAGTTGCTAAACATGTTTCTCCTTTTTTAGGTTGTTATATTTAGATCATTCGTTACATAACTTTTGGATTTTAGAGAAAATTGAAGTGATGATAACTTAGAGGGTAAGAAATGTGTTAGAAAAGATTAAGTTTCTAAAATGTTAACCAAGTTTTAGTCTGTGCTTTCACAACTCCTTCTGTCCAGTGAGATTTGCTTAGAAACAAATTTGCAAAGCTTCACCATAAATGCAAATCCTTTAAAATAACATACAAGCATATTATACTTCCTAATACATAACTTGATTTGATTTTTCTCAGAGACTAAAATGTTTCTTTCAGATTCTTTTTATTTCTTTTAATACTGAAAAGTTAGGTTGCTATTTTTTGTTGTTATTGGTGTTAACAGAATTATATTACTTTCCAATACACTCTATTATGATATTAATAATCTTTTACTTGGTGAAAAAAATCTATAACACTGTTAATCAGAAGATTAGGCAATTTTATGAAGAAATTATTGAACACAAAGAAATGTGGCACTGATAAATAAAAAACTACCCCCCCCAAATAAAAAAGAATAAAAAGTGCACTAGCTAGTTGGCTCAGTGGTAGAGCATCTGCCTGACATGTGGATATCCCTGGTTCTATTCCTGGTCAGGGCACACAGGAGAAGCAACCATCTGCTTCCCCACCCCTCTTCCTCTCTTCTCTTTCTTTCTCTTTCCCTTCCTCCCGCAGCCATGGTTCAATTGGATTGAGAGAGTTGTCCTTGACCTGGGGTGCTGAGGATGGCTCCATGACCTCTACCTCTGGCAATTAAAAAATGACTCAGTTGTTGAGCAATGAAGCAAGGGCTCCAGATGAACAGAGCATTTCCCCCTAGTGGTCTTGCCAGGTGGATCCTGGTTCAGGCGCATGGAAGAAAGGAATAAAGGAAGGAAGGAAAAAGGAAGGAAGGAAGGAAGGAAGGAAGGAAGGAGAAAGAAAGAAAAGAAAAGAAAAGAAAGAGAATTATTGTTTCTCTTAGACATTTTCTTTTGAGATTCTTCAAAATTTATGAGTTTTAATGGATACCAGATAAAATAAATATATTGTGTCTTTCAATCAAACACTACAATGAATGTAATAGCTTTTTATTGTTGCTACAACAAATTATCACCAACAGTGACTTCAAACAACACAATTGTATAATCTTATGGCTCTGGAGATCAAGAAGATGACACAGTTCCCACAGGATAAAAATCAAATCTTGATAAGATACATTCTTTTCTGGAGGTTTTAGAGGGACAATACACTTCCTTGACCTTTACAACTTGCATTCCTTGGTTTCCAGTCTTGTTTCTTCATCTTTAAAGCTAGTAATGTACAGTGGCAGTGGTTCTCTTTGATCCATTTTGTGTTGTTACAGCACTGTCTGACCACAACTGAGGATGTTCACTGTTTTTAATGACTAATGCAATCAGAATGGGTCCACATGAATAATCCAGGATAATTTCACCGTTTTAAGGACTCTAATCTCATTTATATCTACAAAGTCCCTTTTTCTATGTACAGCGACATAGCTATATGTTCCAGAGACTAGAGTTTTTATTCTGCCTACCATACTAGATTATGATATTTGTTTAATAGCATATTTAAAAATATAAAATATATTTAATTATAAAATTTCATTTCAGTGTGTAGACTCAAGAACGTAAAAAGATATATAAATATTTTAGGCATGCATACACTCACCTTAGTGTTCTATTTCAAAAAATAAAATATAAGATTAGAACAAAGAAATTTTATTTTAAGTGAGACCTCAATATTTTAGGGTAGACAAAAAGAGAGTTCTAATAATATAGACTGAATTCCCAGCAAACTTAATAGATCATAAATATAAACATTGTTATTAAAAATCATTTAAACATAGCTGGCAGCTGATTTTTCTGTTTCTCTGTTTTTTGGAAATCGTGAATATAGTGATATTGAATAAAATTTAAGTATGTAATTTATAACTAATTTTTCTTCATGTAAATTTTTAAAAAGTAATTAACAAAATTGAAAATAATAGAATTAAATATTGTAAAGTGAAAATACAAATCATTGTTAAGACTATAGATGAAATTAAAAGCCTGTTCATTTCCAATATTAATGCTTTTGGTCCACTAATATTATAGTAGTCTAAATTTAAGACCTATCCGGCAGTTTCTCAAGATATCTACTATATAATATTCATGCCATAAATTTTGGTTTATTGTAGTTCTCCATGTCAACAATACAAGTTGCACAACAAATAAATATTGGTATCTTTATAGAAGGTGACTGGTATCGAGGTCACATCAGACACTTTATTACATATTTATTAAGTCAGCTTTAGATAGCACAGCTCCAGTTACATCATGGCTTTGCTTACACACTATCTATCCCTCTGTCTTTTATGATCTGGCCAGATTAAAGAACTTATTCTCCAGGTCTATTCTGAAAAGTGAATGAATTCAAGCTGTCTTTTCCCACCCTGAAATATGGCATTATATTTTAATCAAAATAATATAAATCCCAAATCCATCCAAATCATTAAGAGAATCAACATGACAAAAACTTAATTGTTTGTGAAAATATGTAGTATATTTATGTTGCTTTAATTAATTAGCAGTAATTTTCTTTTAGATTTACTTTATGTAGAAGGAAATAACAGTTGGAAACTATGCTGTTATTAAAATAAAATTAATTATAGATAGCTCTGGAGAAGAATAAAAGGATGATCAATAGAAAATATTTAAGCATAAAATTAATACTAAATCTTGTGAGAAAAATAGAGAGAAAATAAGTTTTAAAGGAAGAAAAAGATAACACTTTTTAAACGTTAAGGGTTAAATTTTTCATAATTCTGAAAGGATAGTTCAGAAATTAAATTACTATGTCATTTACATTTTATTAGTTGGAGTAAAATAATGATGTAATGGTTTATTTGAATTATCAATATTTATAATATTACAAAAATATAGCATTTGAACTTTTATAAACATGACAAAGTATATAAATGAAATTTAAAATGCTCAAAGAAGTTTCTAAGTTTTTCAAACTTTTTTAAAGAGTTTTGAAGGCTATTGTTCTAAACTATAATTTATACTCAAATTCAAGTTATTGGTTACACACTCCAATTCTTCAAATTTCCAGATGAAGTTCTCTATATTCTATTTTGCAACTGCAAATCGGTTGAAACCATATCTTCATTTATATTCAAGTTAACATTAAAATTTATTAAGCCTAATTTTAACTTCTTTTGAGCATTTTTAACTATTTGTAAGAATGGATATCTCATGAATTTTATTTTTTCTTTGAGTTATTTAAAAGAAAAATAATTATTTGTATTCAATAGAATAAAATTAAAGTTTTTATTTTGCAATTATGATAAGGATTCATTACATCTTGTATACAAGCAATGGCACTTACTTGCTAATGAAGATGGGCTCTTGATGGTATGATTTAGACAAGAAAAGAAGTTCTACTTTTTTCCAAAATAACCACAAATAACTACGTACATGGAATAATTACTAGTGATATCTTTCTTTGAAAAAAATGTTTTCATGCACAAAGAAGCTTAGCAAAGAAAATTGGTGAAAGGACTAAAACAAGAAGTAAGATAGAAGAAAAAGGCAAGAGCAAAAGAAGAAGAGACGAAGAAGGTAGAAAGGGAGGACTAAGTCATTAGATAGTTCATACTGACCCTACCTATGCCCTGAAATTACTACATCAGGGTAAACCAAATAACTCACTTTTTTTTAGGTGAGAGGAGGGGAGATAGTAAGATATGCTCCTGCATGCACCTTGACCAGGATACAACCGGCAACCCCATCTTCGACCGATGCTCAAGTACTGACCTATTTTTAATGCCTGACACTGATGCACTCCAAAAGAGCTACCCTCAGTGCTCAAGGCCATGCTGGATCCAATTGACCCACTGGCTGTGGGAGGGAGAAAGGGAACAAAGGGAGAGAGGGAGGAGAGGAGAAGCAGATGGTCCCTTCCCCTGTGTGCCCTAACCAGGAGTCGAACCCAGGACATCCATTCATAAGGCTGATGTTTGATGCACTGAGCCACTGACCAGAGCCAAAATAATTCATTTTTAAACTTTTCTGATCCACTTTGAAAAATTAACTTAGCATGCATGAGTAGAAACCAATATCAAGAATCAAGATTCTTGCCCTGGTTGAATAGTTCGTGGGATAGAGAATCATCCTGATGTGTAAAGGTTACTGGTCTGATTCCCAGTCAAGGCAATGTGTTTTTTTTTCTCTTTCTCTCTCCCTCCCTCCTAGTCTGCCAAAAATGAATAAACAAAAATATATATTATTTTTTTAAAAAAATCAAGATTCTTGGATTTCTAGCTTTTCAGTGATGTGTCTGTTTAACCTTGGAACATGCTATTTTAATTCTGTAAGACTCAATTTATATTCTTGGTTATTTTTTTAAATAAATGCTGATAAAAGTAATGTATGCTTACTGTGGAAAGTTCTGAAAATGAATAATGGAACAAAAAGAAAACATAAATCACTCACCCCGAGATAACCACTATTAATATTTTGATATATTCAATCTATTCTTTTCTTCTAATGAATGTGCCTGTTTACATCTCTTTCTTTCACTTAAACCTGTGAGCTTTTTCGCATCTCTTAAATATTCTTTTAGAGTGTGCTTTTTATTATATGAATAAATATGCCAACACATATTCTGTAATGCATTTATCCTTTCTCATATTTTGGATGTTTAGACAGCTTCCAAATTTTTTTACTATTATATATAATAGTCAGATGAAAATCTCTATCCATAAATCTTTGAGTTTATGACTACTTACCTAGGCTATATTCCATAAAAAGGAGATTACAAGGTCATAAAATGTGACCTTTCTGGCAAGCTCTTGATAGGAATTCCCAAATTGCTCAAGTCTTAGTTTATTGGTAAAATGAGAAGCTTGCATTAGATTATTTCAAAGGTGCTTCTCTCAGCTGTAAAGTTGTATGACTCTATGTCTTTTAGCCAGATCACTATGAACTTCTTGTTAAGAAGTCTAAGATTTATTAATCTTATAATGTACTCTGACACTTAATAGTAATACTTCAAAAACAATATTGCCTCACCATTTATCTATATAGTTCTATGCACTTTACTGGTTAGTCTCCTAAAACCTTACTTTGGGCCAAGGTTTCACATATAAGTGGTTTATTAAGGGAAGGTCTCCAGGAAAAATTATTAAAGGTATAGAAGAAACAAGATAGGAAATAAGGAAAACCCCCCAAAAGTGTGTCATTGCAGGTGAAGTCCCAGGCCCAGTCTGACATCACCGTATCTGCTAAAGGACCTCATAAATTGTGCTGTATGTATTGCTTTTCCTTTCTCTGCAACTTCAGTTTTGTTGACTCCAGATACTCTAGATATTATTTTACTTCCTTAAATATGCTAAACTATTTACTGCCTCCTGCCCTTTACATATGCTACCTCGTCTGTCAGTGAGGATCTTCTACTCTGCATGGCTAATCTCTTCATCTCTCATCTGTGCATTTAACACTCTTTTTGAAATAATATAGACATCAGGGTCAAATACTATTTATGTGACTGTAAAGGTAAGCTCTTGTCCACATCTCTTTTTGTTTTCAAATCTCTACCATAATTAAAAGACGTTTCCTTCTACAAGGCATGCACTGGAAAAAAATCCCATGCAAACCTGGTAGGGAAAAACATAATTCCGGTTCTAAATTTAAACATGTATGCAAGATTAAGTAAATGGCACACGTAAGGAAGGCATTCGGGTAAAAATAGGGTCAGACATTTGGAACTTGATGGAAAATGCAAAGAGAAAAGTTCTTGGCCCAGACCTGTTCACTCTTCTCATTTAAAATTGACACCTGAAACATATAATTATTACAAAAATTGAACTGATTGGCTTATTTTTATGATGAAAAAGAGAGCATAAAAGAGAAAGGCAGGGAAAAAGGGAGGGTTTTATTTAATATAGTTTTAAGAACCATGATCCACATATAATGAACAGGAGTTCAATGTATCAAATGGACCAAGTCATTTCCAGCCTCAGACCTTTGGAAGGTTGTTCACACATACCAGATCAATTACTCTGCTCCTGCATGGTCATCTTCCTTTTAGTATCTGGGTTTCAGAAATCAAATTTTGACAACTGGCCCTTATTTGCAAAGCCTATCAAAGTGCACTCTCCTTTTTAACTCACAGTCCCTGTTACTTCCTAAGTAAAAGTATAGATTATTCATAGTGATTATTATATTTTGTAATTTTTTGTTTACTTGCTCATTACTTATACCCATAGATTCTCTCTTATGTTTTGAAAATATAGATTTAGATAGATAGACATGATAGGTAGGTAATAGAAAAATAGATATAGGTACACAATAGATAGATAGATGATAATTATTGAATTAATAAATTAAGTCTATCAATTACTTGTTTATATATAGCTTCAAAGCAGAAATATTAAATTAAGGCTATTAATTTAATATTAAGGCACATTATTTTATATAAATACAAAATATATTCTTTTAGAACTATGGACTAGGCATCATCTTTGCCATAAAATCAATGAAAAACCTCTAATTAGAAAATCAAAAATCAAATTCCAAATTTATGTTTTAAACTTTTGCATCTAGAAAAACATATTTTTTTCTTTTCTGATATCTTTGTCATTTTTAATGTTTTCACTGAAGATGATATATGAAAATTATAGACTAAAAGAAAATAAACCCATCTCAGGCCATGCCTTATGTAATTTCCTGATTACAAAAGTCATGACTTCAACTGACAACTTCATGTTGGTATTCTGAGAAATTTCATAATTAGGCACTATCTGGATTTTGGGCTTATTGTTATCAAAATCTCTAAGTATGAATACAAAATTAATTATAGTATAGATGTTGGTAATTTACTTGTCAGAACTGTACAAGTTTGTTGCTCTGAAAATGTACATATGGAAGAGTGAATGACCCACCACTAGAATATCATACTTGAGAAAAATGTCTATAAAACTTAAGGTATTCCTTTGACTTGACCTATTAAGATTAAAAATTTAGAAAATGTCAACAATAATATGTAAAATATTTTTAAAAATTGTTTTCTCAAAATGCTATTATAAAATTTTCTGGTATTTTTTTTCTAAAGATTCTGTCATATTTCTGATTTCTAAAATTTGAAAGGTATTAAGAATTAATGAAAATGTATGCTATAAAGATACTTTCTATAGAATACAATATGGAATCTATATAACTTAATCTGTCCATGCATCTAATTTAGGGCTTGCTATCACTATCTTCTATTTACTTTGTAATATCATAATATCACAGATTTTATTGACATGTGTAAAGTAATTGTTTTTGAATTTAGCATTTTCTATAAACTGTGAATCCCTTCTGAAAATCTTGTATCTATCAGTGAGGATGATTTTAATTTTAACTAATAGAAAAAACAAGACTTAGCTAATTTAAGCACAGAAAATTTATTTCACATTAAAAGAAATTCAAAGATAAATTAATTCAGCAGTTTACTAGTATTTTCAAAAACTTAGGTTCTTTATATTTGTCTTTATGCCAACTAAGATGTTGTTTTCAACCAACCCTGTGTTCCATCCATGGCTATAAAATGACTACCATGGATTATGGTCCTGCTTGACTCAAGACCTCGTATTCATATACAAGTCACCCACAGAAGGACTATGCATTCATACAGCATTGAGGAAACCTGATTCCATCCCTATTCCTAAACCAGCCATTGACAAAAAAAATATGTTTACATGATTATAATAGATTCTTCGGTATTCAGGCCAGAAAGAAGGGCAGGGTCTCAATCCAGTGGGATAGATGTTTCAAAAGACTCAGTTTTATATACAAGAAATAATAGACAAGGTGGTCATTGGATAGGCAAGACACTGCATCTGTTTCAGTGACTCTGGATAAATTCATAATAAAAAGAAGTTTGATAAATACTATATTAATAAAAAAACTGATGTAAGAATTTGTCTAAGGTAGTGACATGGTTACTAAAATGAGAGTTCACTGCATTCCAGCCCTTAGTTTTCTGTTACTTTTCATCACTGGGATCAGCCCGCTGGCAACAGCTTTATAAGCTGCACCCTGGAGAAGTCAAAAATTGCCTTCTGCCTTCATTAATATGCAGCATGTATTTAAGTAGTTTTGTTCTTTGTATATTTTAATGATAGTTATGCTCGGTTCATTATAAACTTTTATTGATGAAAATATATGATGTAGAGAAATGGCCATGCTCTGAAATAGTTTGATTATGCAGGTATAGTTACGGTAATATAAGTATGCCCCCATCCTACCTTGAAAATCTCTTGCTTCTGCTAAGTATTTAATTGCATTTTCTGTGGCCATGATAGTTAGCTTTAGTGACATGGTTCTCCTGGGCAGCAAGATTCTGGGGAGTTGCCACTCAAAGCAGATGAGATGATACAATTCCCCTTTCCTGTTGTTGGATGTAGTGGTCTCAGAGCTGAAACATCAGAGGTTATTTTGCTGAATGTCACACACTTGCACATTTGTCCAGTTACAATGAGAAATCCTTTAACAATGAAGATATGCTTTGTTCCCATGACATTTTAGAAAATGAAATTCAAATTTTCTATCAATGAGCTGTACTTTTGGGGAGTCAGCTTCTTTCAAATTTTCTTGCCTCACATAAGAAAAGGTCAACTGTGAATAAAAGTGGATAGCAGTCATTTATTACACTTCTCACTCTGCAAATCTTCTAATGGTTAACATAATCAAAAGCTTTTCACCTTAAATCTCTGACTCCGTCTTGGTTGTCAGTGCTTTGTTGCTAAATTACCCTCAATAACCACAAAAAAACTCCATGAAATAGTATATTTATAGCAATATATTATGTATTCAATTTTTTTGTATTTTGTATATCAATTTCATACAAACATAAGAAACCTGAAACAAGACTCTTTATGAAAAAAAATATTTCCAAAATATTATATATATTTTTAAAAATATTTTATAGATTAAACTTTGAAAGCTGTACATACCCTGAAACTCTAAGCAGTAGACATTTTCTCTTATTACTAGAAAGATAAAATAGAGTACGTACCTTACCCATGTTGTTTGAACTTTGATCCAACATACCTACATTGAACTTGAAACAATATTTTATCTATGCTTTTATAATACATATATCAAAATATGCAGAAGAACATGTCTTTCCCTTGATTCAGCTTTTTGGCATTGGCTAAGAATAATTTAGTTGATTTTCAACCATTTATTTTTTTGCACTATTTCTACTTATTTTTGCAACCATTAATTAAGTGTATACTCAGGGCATAACATGGTGCTCAGTATACTGGGAAATACCAAAATAAGTAATGATAGGAAGCTTATGACCCAAGAAGACAGATAGAACAATTTCATGTAAGTCTGCTGAGGCAACATTTAATAAGTGGCATAATTGGTCTATGAGTTACCACTTTTTAGATGAATAATTACATGAAATGCTTTGTCGGTGCTTACTGAACCAAAGCAGAGGATTGGTTAGCATGAAAAAGAAGAGTCTGGCAAATGGCTTTGAAAGCTAGGAAATGAGGAAGATAACTGCCCTTTGAGAATTAGATCTTGGTATCAGAAAAAGAAAGAGGAGGAAAAAATTCCCTGGGAAGTAGGATCCTATTAAAAATGCTAATATGTAACTGAAGCATTTATTTTATTAAAAGGGGAAGTCATAGAGAATGTGAGAGACACTTGAGTTTATTGCTTAATTTACTCATTGGTTATAAGAGTGGGTGTATTAGAAGTATTACCCTTGAAAACTTGAATATTTCTCATTCTAATGCCCAGGTTATTACAAAGAGCTGAATATACATGACAGGAGTCAGTAAATATTATTTCCTACTTATTGACAAGATGGTACATATCATGAGATGGTTATGGCCAGCTCACTTAATCTATGCCATGAACATTCAGTTTTTGTTCAAAATATAGTTTTTAATCACCATAAAATATATTTTCTAAATGTATACTTACTATTCATATTTTGGTATTTCTTGCTTCTATATTCCTGAGTTATATTATGTTTTTAAAAATTTTACTTATTGATTTGAGAGAGAGAGAAACATCAACTTTTCATTCCACTTAGTTGTGCCTTCATTGGTTGCCTCTTGTATGTGTTCTGACCAGAGATCAAACCTTCATATCAGGATGACATGCTCACCAGCAAAGCTACCTAGCCAAGGATATGTTCCTGAGTTTTTATGTAAAATCAACACATTGCTTTTTATTGATTAAGTAATTATTGTTCTTGACATTTGGTTACACAGATATTCTGGTCCATGTGATAGCTTTTTCATTCTGGTATCTATGTCAACCTCACTAGACTTTTAGTTATGTGTGGTTCAGCCACTTATGGCCAGATATTTTCTGCATACTGACTAAATTTTGTTGGGACTTTTCAAAAATCACATTCCAGCATCCTTTCCTTGGGTCAAATGATTACCATTTATAGGTGCACTTCACTATCTGCTGGTCTCTTCAGTTATCAAATTCAACCATTTTTCATCTACCATACATCAGTTACAAAAGGACACATTTCATTACTTACCTTACTTGGGCTAGCAACTAAGTTGCCTAGTTACACCAATACAAATATTTTAAAAATGTTTCCAACATATTCCTGGTATAATATCCACAAGGTATATCCTATTAAAATGATTGTACACCATCATGTGTTGCAACATATTTTGTTATTTACTCCAGATGTGTATATAACATATTTATAATCATTGAGAATTTGATTAACTGAAAATCAATTAAAAGGGTATTATTTGCAAATACTATATTAAATAGAATATAAAGACAAAAACAAAAGTGGTATTTATTTTCTGTAGAGTCAGTGCAATATTCTTAAGGAGTTTTCTATCTTTAATACCAAAAGTTGAGGAGAAAACATTGAATATTATGATGGATAATTAGAAATGGCAAGATATATCTCAGATTAGTGAAACAGTACAAACCTAAAAAAATATTACAAAAATAATAAAAATAGAACAAAGAAGCAAAATAAAATAGATGAAATTAAAAAATGTTAAACATATTTCATCATCAGTCAATCTAGCTTAATACTTTATATCTTGTTTGGAGCAACTTTAACTATTTAAAACTCATTTTATTATATGTAAAATAGAAATGATAGCACCTGCTTGAATTATTATATTGAAAATTAAATGACTATATTTGCAAACGACCTTGCAAAGTGTCTGGCACTTGGTAAATTTCACTCAATGCTAAATATCCATAATATAAATACATAAATGTTAATAGTAACACTCAATGGTGTGAATGTTTATGTAAAGAGATGGTTCTAATTCCCTACCTGATAATTTACTGCTAACAGAAATGCAGTATTGATTATGGTGGTTGATATGGAAAACTGTAGGGTATTTGAGGGATTTGAGGCCAGTAAACTAATTAAACAAGGAGGCCATTAGACTGAAGTGGCCACATCAGCAAACCACAGCCTAAACCTGCAAAAGCCTCCAGGCTAAGAAATCAACATCTAAGGACAACCAGTCTCAGACATTCACTGGGCTTTAAGCTGTAGTTAATTAATTTCCTTACTTTACTTCTGCCCCTATTTTATATAAGTCTCTTTCAGACCTTGAGGGGCCATGACAGCTCACCACTTGAATTTGTGCTGCCCCATTCCAATCAATTTTTGCTCAAATAAGCTCTTAAAAATTTTACTATGTCTTAGTTTATTTTTTAAGTAGCCTGATTAAGGAAAAAGCTATTACCATAAGAGGCAGTAACATACATGAATTTTATTAGGTGGTCCTTGGACCAGGTTGCAGAAGAGGTAGAGTTTATCACCGTGTGACCTTATTGTCCAGAGGCTTAGGCGAGGGGCAGGAGAGGAAGGTAAGCGAATTCCCAAGGAAGAGGGTGTTCACCTAGAGAGGGGATGTTCCTCAGCAGCATCGGGAGTCTCAGGGTCAGAGGACTCTGAGGGGCTGCAATGACGTGCAACCTTACAACTACATACAAGACTCTACCTGAGCAATGGTTAAGAGCTGCCAGTGAGGTTTTATGGAACTTGTAAAGCAAGTAGGTACTGATTCTGGCTATTCTCAAAAAATTAGCTGTATAGAATTTGAGTTTATTGGTCAGGCACTTGAGCTAATAGGTTTCAACCTATTATACAAATAAACCATTCCAGCTCATTCATATGACAGAAATGTAACTTCATATTACAAAAATGAATTGGGGTGGGAGGTCTGTCAATTTCTGCTGAAAATATCCCCAATCAGAACCTACTTGCTTTACATGTCCCCAAAAACCTATCTGCGTGATTCTTCTGCTTATTTTTTCATTGAATGAGACCTTACCTTTAGTCAAAATCTGAGTTCTCTCTACCTGTGATTTCTAGTAAATATTTATGACTGGAATCTTTAGGCAGATCCAAATAGGAGGCAAGCAGATTAAAGTTTATTTAAAAAATACATTTTTATTCTCTCCAAAAGCCTGGCTTTTAAAATAGATATTGTTTCAATATAGACACACAAAAAAGTTAGCTCTAAGTCTCAAAGTAGATATAGCAATTTATTCTGGATGGAATTACCTTGTCCTTGCCTGAAGTGATAAGGCCAGAGTGTAGCCCTAACAGTAGAAAACTGCAAGAACATATTATATATCACTGAATGAAATATAGATGAGAAAATTGATATAAACAGAGCCATTTAAAATGGAGTTGGAGCTGTCATGCCTGAAGAAAGGCCTTACACAGCTTGCTCCTTGAACTTTTAGATGGCTTGAACTGGGCCAGATAACCTTCAGACTGGGCCAAACCAACATCTTCATCCAAACACCTGTTTGTAAAGCTAACAGCAAAGCAGACATTCTGACTATGATGACTGAAATGTAAGGCATTTTTTTTTTTAGAATTAACACCGTGATGTACAACTAAAAAAAAAACTCAGTTTATGAGCACCATTAGAAATTTCTTTTTTCTATTAAAATAATATCCCCTCCCTTTCTCATAAAAACCCATTTTCTTTACACCATAATCAGAACATTATTTCTATTTCTGCTGAATTGGTGCTTCCCAGAATTGTATTTTTTTTTATATATCAGATAAAAACTTGTTACTTTTTATTTTGGTTTTTTATTTTTAGGTTAACAAAAATCACATTAATATTTTCAAATATTGCAACACTATTATTTGATCTCTGTGCCTTTATTTTTCTAAAACCAGAAATGGTAATAATAAGCACATGAGATTGTTTTAAAGATTAAGTAACACCATTCATAAACAACATTTAAAATCAACTGGCATATGGTAAGCTTGCCATAAATGATATTTTACTATTATCATCATTGTTATTTATAAAATGAAATTTAATATATATAAAAATCAATTTCACCACAATCATTCAGAACATATAAAATCTAATAAATGAGTGAAATAAGTTATTCTGTCAAAATAATAAAATAACACATTGCTTTCAAATTTTAAGTGAATTGTTTTGTCTTGTTTAAAGAAAATTAATAAAGATATTTGATCACCTTAAAATAGTTCATCTATATGGGTTTTTATTGCATTAGTACTATTTTTATATAATAAATATTTTATAATTTCTGATACAATATTTAAAACATAACTTAATTTTCTTCTTTCTCTTTCTCTTCCCACTGTATGCACCAAGTAGCTATTCCTATGTTAGTGAAGAATCAAAAACAATTCTCTGTTGAATTATTTTTATAACAATATGAAAACAATTCTGGAAGGAGATTTATGGTCTTAGAATATTTATTATCTGAAGCTCTGACTATTAACATTAATTGAAAAAATAACCTTATTTAACTATGAAATACTCAAAAGCTTATATATGTAAATTGAATTAAAATATTAATATATGTGTTAAATCACTTTACATAATTAAACAACTTAAATTTATTAATCAATATTTGTTTAAAAAAATAAAATATATAACAACTGAATTAAAATATAGGATAGATATTCTAATTAACCAAACCTGAACAACATAGTCCTATCAGTTAAAAACTCATGGTGTGCTTATAATAACAGAAATTTTAAAATTTAAAGTAAGCCATGTTAATAATTAGTATGGAACATGACTGCTCCTTTGAAATACCATATTTCCAGGAATTAAAAGTAAGTGAGAAAATGATATTTTAAATACGCAAACATTCGTTTCTTTCCATTTACTTAAATAGTCTCTACATTACTTAAAAAAATAAAACTGTTATCCAAATTATAAAAAGTTAACTTAAAATTACTGTAGATTCAACAATTATACTCCTAAAAAGATAAACATTTCCTTGCTACAAGGTTAGTATAGCCAAAATATTTTCTACTTATTGAACACCTATGTGTTTTCCCACATTTCCCAGTCTGTTTGCAGCTGATTTCATCTGTGCAATAGTTCTAGACAAAGAGACGAGAATACAAGTCATACTTCAGAATCTTCTTCCTCTGCCACAGTAATCATGAAGGGAATGTTTTTGGGGTGAATGTAATGCAAGTTCATAGCAGTGTAGATATCTGAGTCACCAGGAGAAATGCCTGAATAAGTAACCCCACTTGAAATCGCAACAGTACCTAACCTATCCTGGCTAATGCAGACAGGGTCATTGGATACCTTCAACAATACCTGTCAATAATTATACAGTAATTTTATCCACAAGGGATATCCCAAAATGCCGATATGATCAAACCCTCTGTAGACGGTTTTTCCTATATATGCACATATAAAGTTTAACTTATAAATTAGTCAGTGTAAGAGATTATAAACAATAATAAAATGAAATTATTTATAAAATATACTGTGATAAAAGTTGTGTGAATTGCTTTGAGACACTATTAAGTATCATAATAGTTACGTAAGCACAAGCAGTGTAGTGTAATACAACAAAAGCAAATCTAATAACAGAAACACCTAGAAAATGACTAAAAGGTGGGGAAGTCTATATGTTTGCTACTGGCAAAATGACGAGATCTTGATTCTTGTCTTCTTGAAGGAGAGAATTCAGTCAAGAGACAAAGTGCAGCAAGTAAAGCCACAATCCATTGACCAGGCAGGAAAACAGAGAAAAGGAAGCCTTGGAGACAGGTTCACTGGGTTAGCTTGGGATGACCTGCCGCCACCCACTGCTCCCCTGGTTGCAAGTCTTGTGGTTGGGGTCCCTTGGATGTTAGGACGAAGAGAGAGATAAGGAAAACACATCTGGGTATAAAAAAGGCGGAGAAAGGAAGAAGGGGAAGGCATGGGCATGCTCCTGGGTCTTCCATCCTAAGGGCTTTTAAGGGTGGAGATTTGGGAGAGGTCCGAGGGGAAGATTTCAAGAGAATATTCATTAGCTCTCCAAGTGTGTCTGTCATTTTAGGGTCTTGGTCGCCACTGATTGGTGGGTGCCAGAGAAGGGGGTCATTGGTTAATGGAGCTGGTCCTGAGCTCCACTGTGACATTGCTTATTTGGTTATGCTGCTTTTCCAGGCCTGGAGCTGAAACACACCTGAGGCCTAGATGCTATTCTTAGGAGTCAGTGCTGAATGGCCATCTCATTCCCTTCGTTCACTCCCCTGCTAAGGGATTTAACCCACATGACTAACAAAATGCTAGAAGAAGAAAGGTCACCCTGGGAGCAAGATCCTTGTCATTCCAGTTTTGCCCACTGGTAGGCACCTCGGGCTTTCTGCCCTGGTCACCTTCTGTGCCTGGCTGATAGTCCTTGCTTGACTCTTATTTGTCTAACTGCCTATCTCATAAACAGCCTCAATATACTGAACAGAAGGATGATTCATGCCCTGAGGGGATGAAGAGGGATGACCCAAGATTGTATAATGTTACTCAGAATGGCATGCATTTTTAAATGTATGCATTGTTTATTAGAATTTTACATTTAATATTTTTGAACGATGGTTAACCGCAGGTAACTGAAATTGTGGAAAACAAAACGGTGGAGGAGGGGAGATGACTGTAGTTAACTTTGCTCTTTTTGTGTCATACAGAGCTAAGAACATTCTCGTCACAGTAACCCTTACAGTAAGCAACCAAATGCATTGGATTCTAACATGATCAATAGTCTAACAATGGAATGAAGCAGAAAGAACTACACAGTTGGAGAAAAGGCATATTTTCATGGCCTTTGATATCCTCATCCATTGTGGGTAATTTTTATCTGATGGGATTTGTTTTCACCATAGTTTTTTTTGGGTTTTTGTTGTTGTTTGTGACAGAGACAAAAAGGACAGAGTCAAAGAAGGGAGAAAGATGAGAAGCATCAATTCTTCATTGTGGCTCCTTAGTCTTCTTAGTTGTTCACCATAGTTTTTAGATTATATTTTAGTTCTTATAAATTCTTTTTGTTATTATTGTTATTAACTGAGAAGAAGGGAGGCAGAGTCAGACTCCTGCATGTGCCCCAACAAGGATCCCCATACCCTGCCCCTGGCAAACCCCCTATGGGGTGATGCTCTGCCCATCTAGGGCTGCTGTCTCATTGCTTGGCAACCAAGCTACTTTAGCACCTAAAGCAAGGCCATGGAATTATTTTCAGCTCCTGAAGCCAAGTCACTCAAACCAAGCAAGTCATGGCTATGGGAGGGGAAGAGAGAGAGAGAAGTGAGAAGGGGAAGAGGAGAAGCATATGGTCACATCTTTGTGCCCTGACTGGGAATCAAATCCTGGACTTCCACATGGCAGGCCGATGCCTTACTGCTGAGCCAACTATCTAGGACAACACTTTGGTTTTTAATTAACTAAATTAAATTAAGTTATGTAAAGCTTTCCATTAACTTTTATTTCTTATTTTGTAAAATGGAGGGATAATATTAATAATATCTAAATGATAGCAAGGGTGAATGAGACTTTGTAAACCAAGCATTTGGAATGCAAAACTTGCTCTTTTAAGAAAGCTCTTCCTTTTCATTCAAACCTCAATGTTAGCTATGTGAAAGGAAGAAGTTGTCACCTCAAAATATGGTTCTTTGGCATACATTTAATTTAGGTTGATTATTTTTTAAAGACTGCAAACACAGGAGATGTTCAGAAAGCAGAGTTATAGTTAACTTTCTGTAAAGGACATTTACATTTGTAGGGTGTCTCCCAGGCTTTATCAGGAAAAGGGAAACGACTGAATCTCTAGAAACTCTCATCAGTTGAGAAGACTGAGACATAACCTTACTCTCCTTTACTGTGCTTTGCCTAAGAACCTCTCATCACTGGCTCCACAACCCCCAACATCTTCTTTTTGTCTTTAGCTGGAGATTTTATTTAAGGTGATGGCGTGGGCTATTTCAGGGAGCTACTCAGTATTTCTGGGTATCTTTCAGATATCCAAAAGGTATACATGTTATTAAATTTTGATTTGTTTTTTGCTTGTTAATCTGTGTTTTATTATAGAGAGATCTCAGTCAAGGACCTAAGTTATTTAAAACTTTATCGTTAAGTGAGAACCTAAATGTGTAAAAAAAATTATTTTTCTTCCCCTATATATGCGTCAAATAATAACTTACTAATATCTCCTTTAAACAGGTTATTAAATACAGTAGACTAGGTTTTTGTACACTTGCCAAACCACACATAATATTTCTGAGCAAGGAGGTAAGATGAAAATTTCTAGGAGATAAACTATCCTTTCTAAAGAAGCATCATCCAGCTAAAGGTTGTGAGAACCATCTTAAATAGATTTTACTCAAAAAAATTGGTACCTATGGGCCATTAACTCACAAGGACAAGTTGATTGAGTTTGGAAGTGGTTCATTCAATTTACAGACATTAAAATTATTTTAAAACAGATGTTTTATGCTTCTTGTTCTATTTCAGTTATTAGTAAGATTAGATTTTATTTCCAGTTAAACTTGGCAAATGCTCATGTTTGTGATAGCATCAAGCTCTGGACTATTAAAATATCACTGTCCTCTGGGTACCACACACTGGGACCTTCTGTCTTTATTACAGGTGAGATTAATGTTGTGAGTGGTGGGAGACAAAGGTCACACATCTTCTTGTTTTACTTCCAGAAACAGTGATACAACTTGTACAGAAACCCCGCAGGCAAGGAAGAGTGGTCTTTATCACTGTCCACATTCTTTCACTTGCACATTCTTCCCTCTAGCTCAGTGGTTCTTAACCCTTTTTGAGGTACCGAACCCACCAGTTTCATATGCGCATTCACCGAACCCTTTTTTAGTGATAAATAAAATATGATTTTTTTTCCAAATTCAAGACATAGTATATGTTTTTTTACTGGTGCACAAAATGAGCCATGCATGAACATCGCCTTGCTCAAAGAACAAAACCAACAAAGTGCATGAACTCACAACAAATTACGGTATTACTTTATTCTGGCCTCCACGGCAGAGGCTTCTCCGAACCCCGGAGACCGACTCATCGAACCCCTAGAGTTCGATAGAACCCAGGTTAAGAACCACTGCTCCAGCTGCATAATACAGTGTCTCTTTAGTCAAAACAAGAACAACTCCAGCAGTGTTCATTTCTTCTCTGACACATTCTATCTCTCTTTGGGGACTATAGTTACTAATGCTTCTACCTGACAGGCTATGTTGAAAGAGAAAAAAGAAAAAGGAAAAGAAAGTGCCCTATGTTGAAAACAAAGTCATGTCAATGAACTCTCACTGAGGAAAAATTTTACTTCTGGATATAATATACTTAGGATGTCACATAATATGTTTCTTTGACCAAATGGTAAGCAAATATGTGTACATAATAATATGAGAATCTCAGTAAAAATAGTTACATGAAGAGCAGCAGGACAGATTTAGTACAATATTTTTTGCATTGTTCTAATAAGTGCACTGAGTCCATTATTAAGTACACCTAACTACAATGCATTGCTAAGGATTAATATTGTCTTTTTGATGTAAAGCAATAGAAAGCATAATTGACAGGTGTTGGGCAGATAAAATATATTATACTCACTTTGTTAAAGATGGTGCTGCCCACGTGGAAGCCCGTCGCCTGTGTGATTGCTTGGGATGGGGGTGATTATATTAATAAGTGTTGGGGGAGGGCTTTTGCGCCAAAAGGTTTTAAAAGGAAGAGAGATCACGTTCTGGGAGAAGAGTGATTACATTTTAGGAGAAGTTCATGCTGTAGGAGAGCAGAGTAAGGCCATGTGGAGGAGGCCAGGAGAAGCAATCAAGATGGCAGAGTGCTGAGGAAGAGGCCAGTTTGTGCAGGGAGAAGGAGATGGGGAACCGAGGTGAATAAGTCTGGTGAGCTAGGAACCTTTCATTCTAGGAAACTCGGATAAATCAGTGGCTTTGTGAGCACTGAATGAATGGGTTTTGGAGCCCAGTGTGCGTTTTACTTGCCCACTGGGTGCAAGCTAGAATGAAAGCTGATGGCTCACCAGTACTTGGCTCCACTATTTCATTACCATCTGTCCAAATCTAATGCGAACCTGCGTGAGCCAGGCTGCTGTGATGGTGGCCGTGGCTACTGGTTTGAGAACAGGAACCTAGTTTCTCCTAGTTAATAGAAAATTTAGCCAATAATCATCTTTGGTATTCAAACAGTGTTTCGTGTTCTAGCACAATAAAATGTCATGATTTATTGTTTTCTCGTTCAAATCCTATTAATGTTAGTAATATTATTTTTTCTCTTTTATTCTTCTTTTGGCCCTTTTTAAAAAGTATTTATTTATTTATTTATTTATTTATTTATTTATTTATTTAGTGACAGGGACAGAGAGACAGAGAGAGGGACAGATAAGGATAGACAGACAGGAAGGGAGAAAAATAAAAAGCATCAATTCTTTGTTGCAGCATCTTAGTTGTTCATTGATTGCTTCCTCATATGTGCCTAGACCCAGGGGGCTAGAGCAGACAGAGTGACCCCTTGCTCAAGCCAGCCCCCTGGGGCTCAAGCTGGTGAGGTTTGTGCAAACCAGATGAGCCTGTGCTAAAGCTGGTGAACTCAGGGTTTTGAACCTGTATCCTCTGCCACCCATTCAGGTGCTCTATCCACTTCACCACCACCTGGTAGGTGGAAAAAGTATTTAAACTTTTTTTACATATAAAAAAAATATGGTTCTCTTAAAGAATATATAAGATGAATAATATTTCTGAAAAATAAAAAGTTGAGAAAAGTTATCTTTGATATTATCTTTCTTTTCTGTGGCAAAATTAAGATAATTTATTTACTGAATCAGTCACTTTCATCTATTCATTCAGCATATTAAATAAAAAAGATAGTACCATATTCTTTCAATTATTTATTTGATAAGAAGTGAATAGAAAAATATGACCGAAGTATATGTATTATGAAAACATGTTATATACATATGATACCTATTGTAATTTGTTGACAACAATCCTTTTTAATTTTCTTGTTATTGTAACCATTTGGAAAATTCCTCCCACAGCACCATTCAGTAGAAGGGGATTTTTCAGTAACGGTGCTCTAACCTCCCTGGTAAAAAGCTAGATATATTTCTCAATCTAAATTAGTCTTAACATTCCTCTAATATTAATTGTTTCAAATAGAATATATAAGTCAAATAAGATCCAACAGAATCTTTTCATGAATTCAATAAGATGTTAGAAGAAAGATGTGTGTGTGTATGTGTGTGTGTGTGTGTTTCTAAAATTTCTTATTATAAACATAAAATACAGTAAATTTGAACCTAAGGGCAACCATTTTCTACATTATATGGAAAAAACCTTTTGTTATAATAGGACCAGTATTCATCAAGAAGCAGAATCTAGTGAAAGAAAGGGAAAATAGAGAGTGGAAACAACAATGAATGAGAAAGAGAACGAGGCTGAACTTGAAGCTCCAGAGAGAGAACTGATGGTACCATTTTCACTCCTGGATCCAAATGCAACCAAAGCCAGGCTTTTCTATATACTTCCCAATTACCAGAATGGCCAAACTTCGTTTAGAACTTAGTAATACTGAGTACCTTTGCATATGCCCTTTGGGAGTTTATATGTCCTCTTTGGAGAAGTGTCTATTCAGGTCCTTTAACCATTTATAAATTAGACTGGTGTTTTTTGTTGTTGTTGAATTTTAGCCCTTATCATATGTATTGGCAATTATGCTCTCCCATTCAGTGGGTTGTCTTTTCATTTTGTTGATGGTTTTCTTTGCTGTGCAAAATGCAAATTAAAACCACAATAAGAAAATACCTCACACCTTTCAAAATAGCTATCATCAATAAATCAACAAACAAGTATTGGCAAATATGTGGAGAAAAGGGAACCCTTGCTCAGTACTAGTGGGAATGCAGATTGGTGTGATTACTATGAAAAGCAATATGGAGTTACCTAAGAAAATTAAGATTGTGACTGCCTTATGACCCAGCAGTTCTACCTCTGGGAATATATCTAAAGAAAGCTGAGGCACTAATTCAAAAGAGTAAAGACTCTACTTTCAGGGATCATTTTTATAGTTCGTCGAAAGAGTATATGCACCCCTATGTTCATTGCAGCATTATTTACAATAACCAAGATTTGAAAGCAGCCCAAATGCCCATCAGTAGATGCGTAGATAAAAAGCTGTGATACATTTACACAATGAACTACTTCTTGGTATTAAAAACAAAACAAAAAACAAAAAGGAAATCTTACCTTTTGCTGAAGCATGGATGGACCTGGAGAGTATTATCCTAAGTAAAATAAGTTAGCCAGAGAAAGACAAATACCATAAGATTCTCCTTATATAAGGAATCTAATGAATAAAATGAATTATAAAACAAGATAGAAACAGACTCATAGACGTAGAAACAGATTAACAGCTGTCAGAGGGGAGGGGTTTTGGGGGCTGGGTGAAAAAGGTGAAGGGATTAAGCAAAGGAAATAAAAACTTATAAACAAAGACAACAGTGTAGTGATTACAAGAGGGGAAATGGGGAGGGTATTGAAGAGAGTACAGGGGGAATAAATTATAATGGACAGAGGCTTGGCTTGGGGTGGTGAACACAAAATACAATACACAGATTATATGCTATAAAATTGTACACCTGAAACCTATATCGTTTCTTTAATCAATGTCACCCCAATAAATTCAATAAAAAATAAACATAAATAAAACTTAGTAACATTAATCATCTGTTATGCTGTATACTCCTGAAACTGAAACAATATAATGATGAATGCAAACTATAATTCAAAAATAAAATTAAAAAAACCTTAGTAACAATAACACCATTAAGTGTTTATGTAACTGATTATTAAAAGTAACCTGTTCTTGCTATTTCAGTTTTTTACAGAGAAGTCAAAGGTAGAGAATAATAGGACAGTTCTTCAAATCCTACATCTTCATGTGAGGTTCGGACCTGTCTGTACATACTTGCTAATATATACAGAACTCATTCTGTCTGCACTTGCCCTTTACCTTGAGGCTATTTGAGAGGAGGAAACACTCTTTGGAGTTTAACAAGGCCAGAGGTGAGGGTTTCTTTGGAAAGACTTGTTACTGTACTCTGTTTTTCCAGTACCTTTTGTCTCTGGAATAAGAGAGGGTATTTTCTTCTCATTTCAATCCAAGAGATAGAGACTGGGGGAAAATATCCTGAAAAGCTTTATAGAGTCTCCCTAAAGAAACAAAAATATAGTGCTTGGTTTCTAATTTTCACCAACGTAGAGGAGTCTGACAACTAGAGACTCTATTGGTTGAATATAAAGAAAAGAAGCCATAAGTATTACCTGTGCATCTAGCATTTGGCAGAATAATGACATGGCACCTGAATCAGATGTAGACTCTGTTGGGCAGATAAAATATATTATGCTCACTTTGTTAAAGATGGTGCTGCCCATGAGAAAGCCCATAGCCCAGGTGATATTAGTTGTCCTTATACTTGGGATGTGCATGATTATATTAATGTGTGTTGGGGACAGGCTGTAAACAGGCTGGGTCATTATAGCCTAAAGCTTAATTTTAAGACTAAGCTTTTCCCCACACCCTTGACTGATTGCATGATGTGGGGTGGTGCACTCTCATGAGGAATCCATTACGTCTCATGTTCAGCAGATAAAATATAATATGCTCACTTTGTTAAAGATGGCGCTGCCCACATGGAAGCCCATCACCCAGGTGATATTATTTGTCCTTATGCTTGAGATGGGTGTGGAGGAAAGGCTGTAATGTAAGCAGGCCAGGTTGTTATGGCCTAAGGCTTGGTTTTAAGAGTAGGCTCTTCCCCACACCCTTGACTGATTGGATGATGTAGGGTGGTGCGCTCTCCTGAGGAATCCCATTATACAGAGAGTTCCTTGTTTGTATAATTGGATTAAAGGTTTTGATTCTATGGTATAAAGTGGGAGAGAACAGTAGCTTGATCTCTCGCTTGGTTCCTGAGGTAGAAGAGAGGAGAGCAAATTAAGGCCACATGGAGGCCAGTAGAAGCAGTCAAGATGGCTGAATGCTGAGGGAGAAGCCAGTTTGTTAAGAGTTTGTGCTGGAGGACATGGGGAACAGAGGTGAATAAGTCTGGTGAGCTGGAAAGCTTTGATGCTAGGAAACTCGGATAAGTCAGTAGCTTTGTGAGCACTGAATGTGTGGGTTTTGGAGCCCAGTGTGTGTTTTTGCTTGCCCGCCGGGTGCAAGCTAGAATTAAAGCTGATGGCTCACCAGTTTTTGGCTCCGTTGTTTCATTACCGACTGCTGGGCAGATAAAATATAATATGCTCACTTTGTTAAAGATGGCACTGCCCACATGGAAGCCCGTCACCCAGGTGATATTATTTGCCCTTATGCTTGGGATGGGTGTGGGGGAAAGTCTGTAATGTAGGCAGGCCGGGTCATTATAGCCTTAAGGCTTGGTTTAGGAATAAGCTTTTCTCCACACCTTGACTGAGTGGATGATGTAGGGTGATGCACTCTCCTGAGGAATCCCATTATACAGAGACTTCTTTGTTTGTATAATTGGATTAAACGTTTTGATTCTATGAAATAAAGTGGGAGAGACCAGTAGCTTGAGCTCACTCTCTTGGTTCCTGAGTTCCTGAAGTTAGTATTAGAAGAGAGGAGAGCAGATTAAGGCCACGTGGAGAGGAGAAGCAGCCAAGATGGCAGAGTGCTGAGGAAGAAGGCAGTTTGAGCAGAATTTGTGCAGGAGGAGATGGGAAACAGAGGTGAATAAGTCTGGTGAGCTAGAAACCTTTGATTCTAGGAAACTCGGATAAGTCAGTAGCTCTGTGAGCACTGAATGTGTGTGTTTTGGAGCCCAGTGTGTGTTTTTGCTTGCCCGCCGGTGCAAGCTAGAATTAAAGCTGATGGCTCATCAGTTCTTGGCTCCGTTTTTTCATTACCGACTGTTCGAATCTAATGTGAACCTGAATTGGCCGGGCAGCTGTGATGGTGACCCCGGCTACTGGCTTTAGACCGACTGTTTGAATCAAATTCGAACCTGCACTGGCCAGGTGGCTGTGATCCTGACCATGACTACTGGCTTTACACCTCAGATAAGTGACTATGTATCACAGACTTTCTTGTTTGTATATTGGATTAAAGGTTCTGGTTTCTACACTATAAAGAGGGGAAGATCTAGAGCTTGCTCTCTCTCAGTTCCTGAGGTTAGCATTAGAGAGATGAGCAGATTAAGGCCACGTGGAGGAGGACAGTAGAAGCAGCCATGATGATGGAGTGCTGAGAAAGAAGCCAGTTTGTGCAGTTTGTGCTGGAGAAGGAGATGGGAAACAAAGGTGAATTAGTCTGGTGAGCTAGAAACCTTTGATTCTAGGAAACTCAGATAAGTGAGTACCTTTGTGAGCACTGAATGAGTGGGTTTTGGAGCCCAGTGTGTGTTTTTACTTGCCTGTCGGGTGCAAGCTAGGATTAAAGCTGATGGCTCACCAGTTCTTGGCTCTGTTGCTTCATTACCAACTGTCCGAATCTAATGTGAACCTGCACCAGCTAGGCGGCTGTGATAATGGCCGCAAATACTGGCTTACAGACTCTATAAAAGGTAAACAGATAGACTGACCCTGAGAATATCCCTGCGCACAGGATAAGAGAAACACCCAGGGGTCTGAATTAACCATAAATGATCAATAATTCACTTCCTGCATTGGAATTGAAAGGAAAGCCTTGAATGATCAGCAGCACTATATATATCAGTGCAACATTTTGTAAGAAAGTCTGATGATTGACAAGTATTGTAGAGCCATAGGATCAACCATCTTTGAATCTTGCCTATGGCAAATATTACCATTTGACTAACTTAACTCTGGTATCTGTATGTATACTATACATATGTATGTATATATTTATATAGTTATATGTGTATATATGTGCATGTATACTATATGTGTGGTTTTAGGCCCAGGAGCTGCCATCATGGCCATTCACATGCAGGTTCCCATTGGATTCAGGCAGATGATGAAGAAATGGCGGAGTCGGAGGATGGTAGTTGTTGGCCAGATAAAATTTATTCTGCTCACTTTGTTAAAGATGGCACTGCCCACATGCAAGTGTTGTAAGAGTAAGCTTCTCCCCACACCCTTGACTGATTGGATGATGTAGGGTGGTGCACTCTCATGAGAAATCCTCTCATTATGCCTCTGATAAGTGACTTTCTATCAGAGTGCAAAGCCAGTAGTCACAGCCAGGATTACAGCCGCCTGACCCGTGCAGCTTCGCATTAGATTCGAATAGTCGGTAATGAAATAAAGGAGCCACAAACTGGTGAGCCATCAGCTTTAATTCTAGCTTGCACCCAGCGGGCAAGCAAAAACATACACTGGGCTCCAAAACCCACACATTCAGTGCTCACAAGGCTACTGACTTATCCAAGTTTCCTAGAATCAAAGGTTTCTAGCTCACCAGACTTACTCACCTCTGTTTCCCATCTCGTTCTCTCTACACAAACTCTGCCCAAACTGGCTTCTTCCTCAGCATTCTGCTATCTTGGTTGCTTCTCCTGGCCTCCATGTGGCCTTCATCTGCTCTCCTCTCTAATACCTCAGGAACCAAGAGCACAAGCTCCTGGCCTGCCCTACTTTATACTGTAGAAATCCAAACCCTTAATCCAATCTAAAAACAAAGAAGTCTCTGATACAAAGACACTCATCTGAGGCATAATGGGATTCCTCAGGAGAGCGCACCACCCCACATCATCCAATCAGTCAAGGGCATGGGAAAAAGCTTACTCTTAAAATAAAACCTTAAGCTATACCAGCCCGCTCTGCTTACATTACAGCTTTTCCCCCACATCCATCCCAAGCATAAGGGCAAATAATATCACCTGGGTGACGGGCTTCCATGTGGGCAGCACCATCTTTAACAAAGTGAGCATATTATATTTTATCTGCCCAACATAGAGACTTCCTTGTATGTAGATTGTATTAAAGGTTTGGATTTCTACACTATAAAGTAGGGCAGACCTGGAGCTTGCTCTCTCGGTTCCTGAGGTTGGCATTAGTGAGGAGAGCACATTAAGGCCACTTGGAGGAGAGGAGAAGGAGCCAAGATGTCAGAGCGCTGAGGGAGAAGCCAGTTTGTGCAGTTTGTGTAGAGAGTGAGAGAGATGGGAAACAGGTGAATAAGTCTGGTGAGCTAGAGACCTTTGATTCTAGGAAACTCGGATAAGTCAGTAGCTTTGTGAGCACTGAATAAGTGGATTTTGGAGCCCAGTGTGTGTTTTTACTTGCCTGCCGGGTGCAAGCTAGAATTAAAGCTGATGGCTCACCAGTTATTGGCTCCGTTGTTTCATTACCAACTCTCCGAATCAAATGTGAACCTGCACTGGCCAGGCAGCTGTGTTGATGGCTTTGGCCACTGGCTTTACAGTAGGCCATTCTGTTTATTGGTGTCTCACCAAGACAGGCAAGCCACAACAGGAGACAAGGAAAAAGCAGAAAATCTGCTTTTCCCATGAAGGCTAAGGGATCAGGGAGGCCCCTATAATGGTTATAGCAGGAACTGAGAGCAAGCAAGCTCCTGGTCTGCCCCACTTTATAGTGTAGAAATTCAAACTTTTAATCCAATCTACAAACAAGGAAGTCTCTGATACAAAGTCACTTATCTGAGGCATAATGAGTGGATTTCTCATGAGAGTGTACCACCCTACATCATCCAATCAGTTAAGGGTGTGGGGAAAAGCTTACTCTTAAAACTAAGGTGTAGGCTATAACTACCTGGCCTGCCCACAGCCTGTCCCCCAAAACACATTAATATCAACTGACTTGCATGTGAGCAGTGCCATCTTTAACAAAGTGAGCATAATATATTTTATCTGTCCAACAGTGGGTATTTTATATGTTGCATTTTTAAGAGTTTCTGCTATTTTCTGCTAACAAGCAGTCATCTAAGCTGTGATATGTAAATGACAAAATAACCCAAATTCTCCCTTCTCAGTACTCTCTGAAGTGTGTTTATTTAATTCTACCCATCAAATTCGGAGTCTGTTCTCTCAGTCCTTAAATCCGGACTGGCCTTGTGACTTTCTTTGGCCGATAGAATGCTATAAAAAAGTATGAGTGTCAGCTCTAAACCTAGATTTCAAAGGTATTGCCGGCTTCTGCTCTTTCCCTTGAACTTCTGTGATCACTATGAGAATATATCTGTGCTAGTCTGATGAAACATATGACTCTAGGTGAGAGTTATTCATCCCAACATAAACCATCCCAGATGAATCAGCTTCCAACAGACTCACAAATGAGCTGCCAGACATGAGAGTCCAGCCAAGACTAGTCAAGATCAGTAGACTTGTCCTGGCTGGTGTCTCAGTTGGTTAGAGTGTCATACCAATACACCAAGGTTTTGGGTTCTATTCCCGGTCAGGGTACATGTAAGCATCAACCAATGAATGCATAAGTAAGTAGAATAACAAATTATGTCTCTCTCTCTCTCTCTCTCTCTCTCTCTCTCTCTCTCTTTCTCTCCTTTTCCCTCTGTCTAAACTAAAACACTAAATAAATAATCATTAGACCTGCTTAGCAGATTCATAGACTCTTATGCAATAATTAATATGTAGTTGATAATTTAAGCTACTGACTTTTAGTATGGTTTGCGACACAACATTACTGTATAGGTAGATAAAGTTAGTAAACTTTTAAATTGTGCAGCAGCAGTCACAGAATGCCTAATGTTGGGTAACTAAATCAATAGGTGTTCAGAACACAAAACAGAACATTCATTTTTGTGGTATGGTATGGTATATTGAATAGTATCCTCCCCAAAATCATGTCCACCAAGAAAATCAAAACATGAAGTTATTCAGAAATACAGTACTTATAATTAAGTAAGGTAATACAGAGCTGAGATCATAGTGGATTAGGATGAGCCATAAATCCAATACAAGTATCCTTAAAATAAATGGAAGAGAATACACAGGATACTGAGAAGGTGGTCTTATAAAGATGGAGGCAAATATTGGAGTGAAAAGTTAGTATTGAAAAGTCAGGGACCATCAAGGCTTGCTGAACACATCCAGAAGTCAGAAGAGAGGCTGGCATGCTTTTTCTCCCTCAGGGTCTTCGGAAGGAGCCAACCCTGTGAACACCTTGATTTTAAAATTTTAGCATGCTAATTTGTAAGATAATACATTTATGTTGTTTTAAGCCACTCAGTTTGTGGTAATTTGTTAAAAAAAACTTTGAGAAATTAATTGATATGGTTAACAGTAAAGGCTGGGTTGTTTTGGAGTCCGTGTGAGACACAAGTACCTTGAATTTCACCTTCGAGAGGGTAACAGAGGTAGCAGTATCCCTGAAAGACCAGTGACCTAGCTGGGGAGACATTATTGGAATCTCAACCTGCAACTTAATTTACCAGGCCTTTCAATATTTCTTTTAAATATTCAGTCTCTTGTATTAAAAGTGTTTTGCATGTTCTCTCTCACTTAATCTCTTCTAATGCACTACTTTCAGAGAATAATGAAAATATTGATGAGAAGAAGGCAATTTCATATTTGTACTACAAGTCTTTGGTTTCTGATACAGGTATCTAGTAGCACTTTGGGATTTTAATGAATAGAATTTTGTTACCAGATCAAGGAAACCACAAATTTGTGATTTTCTTTTTACAAATGCAGTTTCCTGGGGGAAGAACAACTTACAAAAAGAGCGATGAGAAGTGGAAAATACAAGTACAACTTCTGTTATTAAAAGGGGGTGTGCCTCTTTCTAAATGCAGATCTCTGTGACAAAACACTTTTAGTAGGGCCTTGAGTCTCTTACTTTATCAACCACGTGGAGGGAGAAAGCAGAAGAATAAAGCTATAACCAAGTGTATCAAGTGTATCAATACATCTTCAGTGACTACTAAATGTGGCTATTTTACTGTCCGGAAATTCTAAAAATGGGTCCCTTTTGGATTTCAGAAAGCAAGACAGAGAGCTAGGCAGAGAGAGAGAGCTTTTTCTTTCTTCCAAAATACAAGCTTTTCATTAAAAATTCCATTTCCTATGCTCATTCTTTGAAATTGAAAGTGAACTTTCTCTTACAATGTCATTCTTTTCCTTAGCTACTCTTTAATTGCAGCCAAATTTGTACATTATCATTGTGACCTGTAATCTCTTTATCTATTTCCTATTGTCCTAGTCCTGTATTTCTTAATATGTGATTAGCAATATTTCTCAATTTATGAGTCAGTGTATTCAGAATCACCTGGGGTACTGATTAAAATGCAGAAACCTGGATGCACCTTCTTCCTATTAAATTAGCAAATTCATGTTGGGGCCAGGGAAATCTCCCAATAACCAGAGGTTAGATTCATACCTGGAATGAAAAGAGAGAGTGTGAGACTCAAAAGCCTCAGGCCATTTCAGGCCAAGACCTGTAATGTGCCTCACTCTGCCTCCAGATTATACAAATGACGGCCCTTTTAAAGAATACACTCACTACATCTTAGAATCTAAATGCTGTTAATAGACAGCTTTGGAAAGTTCCCATTTTCTGTCTCTACTACTCTTTCCAAGTTATCGGGTGTATGGTCAGGAGCCACCATTGTGACCATTCACATGCAGGTTCCCATTTGATTCGGACAGGTGGTAATGAAACAACGAAGCCAAGAACCGGTGGGCCATCATCTTTAATCCTAGCTTGCACCCAGGGGCAAGAAAAAACACACACTGGGCTCCAAAACCCATTTGTTCAGTGCTCACAAAGCCACTGTCTTACCTAAGTTTCCTAGAATCAAAGGTTTCTAGCTCACCAGCCTTATTCACTTCTGTTCCCCATCTCCTTCTCTCTGCACAAACTGGCTTCTCCTTCAGCACTCTACCATCTAGGCTGTCTCTCCTCTCCTCTATATGGCCTTTCTCTGCTCTCCTCTCTAATGCTAATCTCAGGAACCAGGAGAGAGCAAGCTCCCAGTCTGCCCCATTTTATAGTGTAGAAATCAAAACCTTTAATCCAATGTACAAACAAGAAAGTCTATGATACAAAGCCACTTATCTGAGCCATAAATGGGATCCCTCATAAAAGTGTACCACCGACTATCCTGCAGCAGTCAGGAAAAGTGTACGGAAAAGCTTAGTCTTAAAACTAAGCCTTAGGATGCTGCCTGCTTACAGTCTGTTCCTCACATCCAATGCAAACTATAAGCGAGCAAACATATATATTATATTTACAAATGTATTTGACCAACAACCATCATTCGTGACATGTTGAGTTCTCCATGCCCTAGAGAAATTTGGAGAGGGCAGGGTCATTCCTTGTCTCCCTTAAGCTCACACACTATTTTCTTTTCATCACCCAATATTGTAATAGAATAGTCTGCTCTCAATGTCTCATTTATCCCTCCTTCACTTACTTTTTAAACTTTATAGTGTCTTATCATTCCTTATCAGAGAGTGTTGTAAAGTACCGTACCTCACTTCCATGGGTTTACATAGAGACATCAAGTCCAGATGAATTTTGAAGGGTTTTATTAAAAAGGAAGAGATTTATTAATATGCCGGCTGCATATGACTAACATGGGGCATATCTGACCCAAATTGTGCAGCACCAAATGTATCTCAGAAGCTGGTTATATACCCTTTGACCACATACAGGTTGGGGTGGGAGGGGTGACAGCATGACACAGTCATTAACAAGTTTATAACATTTGTCTAGGGGATTTGAAAAATGTTAAAACTTTCAAGTAACACAATGATTATGTCATTTTACATATTAAAATACATTCATAAACCTTTTAGTGTCTATCTTTCCTCCTTTGCCTAGAAGTACACATTAATCTCAGGATTCTGGGAAGTGAGGAAGAACTAAAATCATTGTAGAGTGGTATGTAAATTTTGTCTCTTATTGAAAGAAAAAAGAAGTTCTTCAGATAACCTTAATCCTTTCAGAGAACTAAAACTAAATGACCCGGTTGTCCTTGTAAGTCAGATTTCTACATTCTTTTCCCTCCATTCTTCAAAGAAAGGATGGGACAGAAAGCCTGACCTTTCCTCTTTAAAATGGCATTGCCAATACTAAGTTTTACAGTTATCTGGTACCTTACCACAGAGAAATTGCTCTCCTAAGGGAGATAAAGTCCCCTGATTGTTGTTATTCAATGGTGGTTCTTCAATTTCCTGGTAGTGTTTGATTTCTGCTGCATCTCCTTTCTTCTTTAAACTGGTTAGTCCTTGGATCCAATAAAACACGACCCAATCCTGGTTCTCCTCTCTCAACTTTCTGCTTCTTCTTTTCTATGTTCTTCCTCATCTCAAATGTAAATGTCCCTCCCTGTTTTGTCTTCAGCTCTCAGGCTGTCTCGTTGGAGAAGGAACCCGTAGGAAAGAAGCAATGCCTGTGTCAGGCACTCTGAAGAGAATGAGCACTGAGTACCATGTGTGCTCACTGCAGATTCATGTCCTCCAGCCTTGGGAGAGTTCTCAAGCTGAACTTGAATGATGAAGAAGAGCTAGAAACATCCAAGGCAGAAAAAATTTAATGGCAGAGGAAATTAAAATGAAAGTAGCATATAGGTGAATTGAGTCAATGCTTTTTAAAAAATTTGGTTAATTTTTATCTTTTAAAATTCTCTAATTCTGTATATGGAAAATCTGAAAGATTACACACACCCACACACAAAACTGTTACAGACAATAAACAAATAAAGTGGCAAGATACAAAATCAATGTACAAATATCTACTGCTTTGTTATATACTAGAAATGAGACTTTAAAAATATAACTAAAAAAATTTCTTCTACAATTACAACTAAAAGAATGAAATATGAAATATGTAAAAATAAATTTAACAAAAGGATGGGAAGGACCTATATACTAAAAATTACAAAACATTATTAAAATAGGTTGGAAAAACACAATGAAATAGAAAGTGTAAAGCCAGTAGCCACGGCCACAAACTCAGCCGCCTGGCCCATGCAGGTTTGCATTAGATTCAGACAGTTGATAATGAAACAATGGAGTCAACAACTGGTGGGTCATCATCTTTAATCCTAGCTTGCTCCCGGCAGGTAAGTAAAAACACACACTGGGCTCCAAAACCCACTCAATCAGTGCTCACAAAGCTACTGACTTATCTGAGTTTCCTAGAAGCAAAAGTTTCTAGCTCACCAGTCTTATTCACGTCTGCTTCCCATCTCCTTCTCTGCACAATCTCTGCTCAGAATGGCTTTTTTCAGCACTCTGCCATCTTGGCTGCTTCTCCTCTCCTCTACATGGTCTTAATCTGCTTTCCTCCCTGCTCTCTGCCTAGAACATAATTCTTCTTCTCTCGAACAATGTGATCTCTCTTCCTTTTAAAACTTTTTGGTGTGAAAGCCCTCCCCCAACACACATTAATATAATCACGCCCATCTCCAGAGCAAGAAGGGCAACCAATATCATTACCTGGGCGACAGGCTTCCACGTGGGCAGTGCCATCTTTAACAAAGTGAGCATAATATATTTTATCTGCCCAACAGAAAGATATTCTGTGATCATGGATTAAAAGAATCACATAGTTAAAATTTCCATATTACCTGTAAGACCAGTAGGCACAGTCACCATCAGAGCTGCCTGGTCAATGTAGGTTCGCTTTTGATTTGAACAGTTGGTAATGAAACAATGAAGCCAAGAACTGGCAAGAACTGGTGGGCCATTAGCTATAATCCTAGCTTGCACCCGATGGGCAAGAAATGCACACAGTGGAAAAACACTTTCCTTTCCATGCAGGGCTCCCAAAGCCACTGACTTATCAAGTTTCCTAGAATCAGAGGTTTCTAGCTAACCAGCCTTATTCACCTCTGTTCCCCATCTCCTTCTCTCTGCACAAACTCTGCACAAACTGGCTTCTCCTACAGCACTCCACCATCTTGGCTGCTTCTCCTCTCCTCCACATGGCCTTTCTCTGCTCTCCTCCCTAATGTTAATCTCAAAAACTGAGAGAGAGTAACCTCCCAGTCTGCCCCACTTTATAGTATAGAAATCAAAACCTTTAGTCTAGTGGTTCTTAACATGGGTTCTATCGAATCCTAAGGGTTCAATGAGTTGGTCTCAGGGGTTCAGAAAAGCCTCTGCCACAGAGGCCAGAATAAAGTAATACCGTAATTTGTTGTGAGTTCATGCACTTTGCTGGTTTTGTTCTTTGAGCAAGATGATGTTCATGCACGGCTCATTTTGTGCACCAGTAAAAAAACATATACCTATGTCTTGAATTTGGAAAAATAAATCATATTTTATTTATCACTAAAGAAGATTCGGTGAATGCGCATATGAAACTGGTGGTTTCGGTACCTCAAAAAAATGTTAAGAACCACTGCTTTAGTCCAATAAACAAACAAGAAAGTCTTTGATACAAAGTCACTTATCTGAGGCATAATGGGATTCCTCATGGGAGCGCACCACCCTACACCATCCAATCAGTCAAGGGTGTGGGGAAAAAGCTTAGGTCTTAAAACTAAGCCTTAGGCTATAAGGATGCTGCCTGCTAACAACCTGTCCCCCACACCCAATACAAACTATAAGTGAGCAAACATATATATTATATTTACAAATTTATTTAACCAACATTACCCAGAGCAATATATAGATTTTATGCAATCTCTATTAAAATCCCAATATCATTTTTTAAAGAAATAAAACAAAATAAATGATCAGTTTTGTATAGAACCACAAAAGACCCTTAGTAGTCAAAAGAATCCTGAGAAAAAAGAACAAAGCCGGTAGTATCACATGACTTGACTTTAAATTATATTACAGAACAATGATAATTAGAACAGCACAGTATTGGTTGCAAAACAGCATATAGAACAATGGAACAGAGTTCAGAATCCAGGAATAAAATCACATGTACTATACAGTCAATATATATATCATAGAAATGTATGCTTGAAACCTATCCTATATAATCTTATTAAGCAATGTTACTCTAATAAATTTAATAAAAAATAAAAATACATTTAAAAATATATTTTGTGCCCTGGCCAGTTGGCTCAGTGGTAATGTCAGCCCGGTGTGTGGAAGTCCCAGGTTTGATTCCCATTCAGGGTACAAGCGACTATCTGCTTCTCCTTCCTTCCTTCTCTCTCTCTATCTCTCTCCCTCTGGTAGCCATGGCTCCTTCGAGTAAGTTGGCCCCAGGCGCTGAGGATGGCACCATCACCTCACCTCAAGTGCGAAAATAGCTTGATTTCCAAGCAATGGAGCCAGGGTCACAGATATCCCTAGTGGGCTTGCTCAGTGGGTCCTGGTTGGGTAAGGTGACTAGACGTCCCGCTTTGGGCGGAACAGTCCCGATTTTTAACAATCTGTCCAGCGTCCCGCGACGTTTTAAAGAAGTTCTGATTTTTGGAAAGAATGCACGAAAAGTTAAGGAACAGTGGGAAAATGCAAAGAGAATATACAGTTTCAGCGGGGAGACCCCGCCTCGACCTGGAAGCGCCCACACTGCCACAAGAGCTGGCTGCCCCAGGCGGGCCCAAAACAAAGAACTTCGGGCAGGACATACCTGCTGGGGTGGTGGCTGTCCAGTCCCCTAACTAATCATAGGCCCGAGTCCTGGACTCCGGCGTGAGGCTCCGGGCTCCTCGAGGCACAAGCCGCTCCATCTCCAGCACGCCAGCGGGGCTGCCCTGCCCCCCCCACGCCTCCCACCCCCCCCACACCCCCACCCCGACCCCCGCTTGCTCCTGCAGCTCTGGCATTGGTTTGGGGACCGTGTAATCTGATCCCTCTGACTCACTCAAAATTTCCCATATAGTAATATTTCCAAAAATCATCTCTTTAATGAGGTATCATTATTAAAAATATATATTGTTAAGGAAAAGGTTAATTCTTGGGCATCAGGAAAAATCACAATAGAGAACAAATGGTTAGAAATATTTCATCATTTTGAAACAAACCATGGTCCATACAATAATGCACTAAAAATTGTGGAATACGCTCTGTCTTTACCAGGAACTAATGATGCGGCTGAACGTGTTTTTTCTACGGTAAATAAAGTGTGGACATCAGAAAAATCACAATTAAGTGTTGAGACTTTGAAAGCCATTTTATGTGTGAAATATAATTTAACAAATTCTTGTAAAAAATTTCATGACCTTTTAAACACGACAGCAATCTACTAAAAAAATTCACTCAAATGAGAAATATTTCAAAGAATAAAATCATACTATACATAATTTTTTAAATGTATTATATTTGTAAATTGTACTTATGTTGAATTTTAAAAAGTATTTTACAATACTATTTTTGCATTCTATGAAAATTTCTTTTGCTCCATATAGACCAAATGTTTAATCAAGAACCCCCCACCTGGTCAATGGTATCCCGCTTTACCAATTTTAAAATCTGGTCACTTTATGGTTGGGGGATATGCAGGAGTCTGTCTCTCTGCCTACCCACCTCTCACTTTAATAATAATAATAATAATAAAATATTTTTTAAAAATGAGTGCCCTTCAAAGGAGGAGTGAAAAGAAAGAAAAATTGCAAAATCAATCTGGAACACTTGCTCTGTAAAGCTACAGAACTGGCTCAAGGTAAGTCAAAGTCTACACACCTGTGTTCATTACTTTTCAAATGAAATCAAATCTCAAGAAGCAACATTTTTCTCTTGTTTTATTACATAAAGAGATATTAAGTGGTTTAAATTCTGTTTCTCAAAGTAAACTAACTTTGTTCACCTGATGGTATGAGAGCTTATAAAAAAAAACATTTCTAACAGCATTCTCAGAGGTGTCATTAGTTAGGTGTTTATTTGTTATTGAAATGACAGGCAGCAAATTCTCCCATTCCCTTATTCTTTTCATATAGTGTAAAATAAATGGGTAAGATCACCACTGACAGAAAAATGTTTTGGCAGACTCTTCCTTCTTGTTTCTCTGTCAGCGTTTTAATACCATTCAGACTGAGTTCAAGAGGGTCACTTTTTAATAAATGTAGGAACATGTAAAGGCTTTTATAAATAAAACTGAGCCATTCTGCCTTTTGTCAGTCTGCTTATGTTGTACAGAGCGTTCTTTTTGCTTTCTGTACTGATCACATTATTTCCTTTTATATTTCTATGCCCCAACATCACAACATACTAATGGATCGAGTTTATTTCACACCGTGTAATACCTCGCACTATTTCAGCATTTGTTTACAGAGGCATTGCCTTAAAATAGAGCAGAGGGAGAAGAAAGTGCAAAGGACCAATTTTGCTTCCTGATATCATTAATGGAAAGATTTATTGTCACTAAAAGTCATGTACTGCTGACAATAGCTTTGGTGAAGCCACATCTGTTTATCTTAATGTTTAAGGAGCAGGATATGTGACAGGGAATGAGAATATGCCATTTGATTTGCAGCTATTACCTGACTTCACAGACAATGGGTGGGTGCATAAATAAAGACAAATCATTATTACAGTGCAGCAACTGGACCCATTTCAAAAGGCTGCAGGCCAGGCTCAAGCAGACTACAGGGTTACTGCACTACGGTAAACAATATCAGGCTTTCTCATTCTCAAATAAGATAGCTTTAAAAAAGAAAACTTTAGAAATGGTCTTTAAATGTCATTTTTAATGTAACTATACTTTTATCATTTTATAAGAATCAAATTAGATGTCACTGTGCTCAATCAACTTTTACTTTTTTAACTTTCACTTTTCTCTCTAAATCATGTATTGTTGTGTAATATAACAATATATTTAAAAATCGCTCCATCTTAACAAACAGGTAATACTTTAGGGGACAAATACCAAGGCTTTTTTTTTCTTTTATTGATTTTAATGGTGTGACATTAATAAATCAGGGTACATATGTTCAAAGAAAACATCTCTAGGTTATCTTATCATTCAATTTTGTTGCATACCCATCACGCAAAGTCAAATTGTCCTCTGTCACCTTCTATCTGGTTTTATTTGTGCTCCTCCCCTCCCCCCAAGGCTTTTCAATGTTGATTGTGATGATAATCCCTTTAAAGTTTGTTTGATTTTAATAAAAAATCTAATCATTTCAAGAAAAAATACAAAGTCTTAGGGGAATTATAAGATTCTAAGTACAACAAATGTGGAGGTGAGTTTTATATCTGAGAATCAATATTACCAAAGCTAACATTTTTCATTTTTATTCACTTCTTTTTATTTTTTTAAAGTAAAAGGAGGGGAGACAGAGATACAGACTCCCACATACACCCTGGAATCCACCTGGTAACAAAAAATTTCCAATTTGGAGCTGATGCTCTGCCATCTGGGGCCATGCTTGCAACCTAGCTATTTTTAGTGCCTGAGGTAGAGGCTCCATGGAGCAATCCGCAGAGACCAGGTCAATGCACTCAAATCAATTGAGCATGGCTGTGGAAGAGGAAGAGAGACAAAGAAAGAGAAAAAAGTGGGAGAAGGAGGGGTGGAGAAGTAGATGGTCACATCTCCTATGTGCCCTGACAGGGAATCAAATCCAGGACTTCCACATACCAGGCTGATGTTCTACCACTGAGCCAACCCACCAGCATTAATTCTCATTTGCCTCTAACTGTATTTGGTCAGGGCTCATAAATATATCTTAATGATAGAGTGCTCTAAAAGTAATACAGATGAAAAAATTTAATAAAAAATATATGTTAACCACTGTTTTTTTTTTCATGTTATCATTTGCATTCCTTAGGTACCATTCTTCAAATTTTAGAATGGAAATAATAATAAGCATTTTAGTTAAACAACAAATTTAAACTACAGTTTATTTATGAAATTATTTCTGTTAACTTATACCCATAGTAGACAGACCAGCTTCAAACAAGCCATTGTCATACATTAAATACTTGTCACGTGCCACTGTGTTGGATGGTAGATGGCTAAGAAATAGCCACTCCAAAAAAAGATCATCTATCCAAAATAACAAAAACAGAAATTCAGTGTCCCTTAAGCAAAGCTAATGTGTGCTCTGACGAAAATAACCTACTTGGGAGCAGAGCAGAGAACGTTGCAGTTTAAAGGTGTTCCAGGCTATAAAGACAGAATTATTTGCAATAAGCCAGAGAGGATTCAAGCAGAGATAATATCCAGAATGGATGTACAAGCACATTCTGGAAAATTATGAGCCATTACTGTGAAAAGTGGTTACAGGCATAGGAGACTGGGGGTGGCGGATGCTTATAAATAAATCCGGAAATGCAAAAGTACCCTCATCTTAAACAAGTAAGATGTGTTTTGGGAAATCTGAGTTCGATATACATTTAGTTTGAAACAACATACACATAGTCTTTACATTACCTATAGCTGATCAATAAGAGAGATTTAAATTATAAGGGAAACAACATAAATGTGTATCGTTTTCCTACCCTGGAGGATGCCCATCATCCATTATCTGTGCTGATCTTCTCACTACCTCTAAAAGTTGTATTGCCTCCATTTCACAGATAAGGAAAATAAAGGAGAAATTGGCTAAATCTCTTTGTGCTAAGAAATAATCTGAATCTGTTGTTTTTGTTTGTTTTTTTTATTTTTTTGTTGTTGTTTTAATCTTTAAAAAGAAAAGCCACTGGGTAGTTTGTCTTAATATTTAATCTGTGACAGTGAATGTCTATTCTATGCTAACCTTTGAAACTACCTGCATTTTGATCATTAAGGTGTGCTCGCACATTTCTGTCTGCAGTCCACTAAGAGCAACATTTGCACAGAACTGCCTTGGCCAGTAGTGTGACCCAACAGATGAAATTTCGGAAGGCTGGTATTCCATGAACACATCAAGAGCCTTCCTCCTCCAAGCTGATCATTGTTCTTGGTCAAACAACTTCAGTTCTCTCACATCTAGAGATCTCACCGCTTCCTTTGCTATCTCAACCATCACACATTTCAGGGTCTCAAGTTGTTTCTAAATGATCACTTCAGTAATTCAAGTGTGGTTCCATTATTGCTTAGTTAGTACAAGCACGGGCTCCTTCATCTGTGCTAGGCAAGCACTAAGTGAACAACTGATTGGAAAAATAGACAGGCTTTTTGCCTTCAAGAAATTTACCTCCTAATAATCAACGATTTTTTAACACACAGTATTATACATAAATATAAAATTATGTGCTATGATATAAAATTTAAAAAGTTAAGAAAGAGCATTTCAAGGAAAAGCAAATTTGAACTTGGAGTAGGTATCACAGAGGATCTCAGCAAACCCATTATCTTTCACTGAAATTGAAGGATGCATTAGGAGCGAATGTAGATGAGGGTGATGGAGGGAACAGCGCAAAGAAAGGCATTACTAGGTAGAGGAAAGAATATCTGTGGAACTTCTATAAAGTGGGAACTGGTGCATTTCAGGAGTTGCAAAGACTGATGAGCATAGCAACACCATATATGACTGGAGACATAGGGAGTCAGGAATGAAGCTATGTAGGACCTTCTATATATGCTCAACATTTGGGATTTTTATTCTAAGAGCAATAGAAAGTCAGTAAAAAGCTTTAAGCATCCAAATTTCTGGAAACAAACTCTAGATATGAGCTTCACCTAACATTTTTATAAATTTTTACTGATTAATTGATTTGAGAGAGGAAGAAAGGAGAAGAAAGAGACAGAGAGAGATGTCAATTTGTTGTTGCACCTGTTTATGCATTCATTGGTTGATGCTTGTATGTGTCCTGACTGGGGATCAAACCTGCAACGTTGGCATATCTGAAAGACACTCTAATCAACTGGGCTATATGGCCAACATTAGCATTTTTTTTCTTTATAATAAAAATGTCTCATCACACAGACATTGTTTGGTTTATGGTAACTATGCCCAGTCATTTAATTATAGGATCTCTTAGTTAAAAACGCATGAGACTTCACGCATACATAAAATTTATGAAGATATAATTGAAAGGAATTATTTTATATCTCCCATAAACAATAATGCACAATCTGTAGTAAACAGTGTTCAATTCAGAATACTGTATTTGTTTCCTTTCTTTATAATCATTGGTTTACTGATGATTATTGTAAGATGATACATTAAAGAAGACTTCTTTATTGTTGTCTTATTTTTTTATCTACACAAGGTATTTTGTAAATACCAAAATGAATAACCAAAGGGAAGAAAAACTTCATTAGCAACTCATATTCATTCTTTCTGGTTTTCATTAAAAGTGATTTCCCTAAAATTCTCTACAAAATATGATTTTCAACTCTCATGTGACCCTTTCCCAACTAATATGAACAAACACCATAATTATCAAAACTAAAAGAAAATGGAAAGGTAAAATAAGAGTAGTCTAACAGTAAAATTAAAACCTACCAAGTATGCTTATTTCTGTAAGATAGTTTGAGGAAAAGGAGAGAAGATTGGAAGGCTGAATGGTACTCAACTCTAGAAGAACCAATGTTCCACAAAACAATATTTAAATGACACATAAATCAGAGAGGAAAGGGTATTGAAGTACAATGTTATATAGCCTAACCTATTCATTTCCTTTAAAATAGTCACTAGTGTCTAACAGAGACTGGGTTTTGGATTAGAGTTAAAAACAAAACCTTGTGGATATTTAGTGATACTTCTGTTTGAGGAAACATTTTATTACTTTATTTTTATTTTTGAGGTAGTTATCCAAATTTTAAAAGAGGAATACACTGTTGATTCCAAATTCTCAAATACAGTGGAATAAATCCCAATTCTCCCGCTAAACCACCAGTTCTTCAATTTGTGTATAGCTGTGTTGTGAAGAAATGTGAATTAAAAGCATGTTTCCAAAGGCCGAGTTTAGGTTGCCCTCTGTGGATCTAAGTTTTATATATGCAGGTGCTGCATTTGTGAGCAACAGTAAAAACTACAGTACTATGATATCTTAAGAAAAAAATTGGCACCTCCAGTGTTCCCCCTATGGTGGTTCTTTAACCCCAAATTGACATTAAGCACAGACCACTGAGAGGCTCAAAAAAGACTGTTCTCTGCAACTCTCCTCAGAAATAAAGGTTAAGTATGTGAACATTATGATGCTGAAATCCATATTAAACTCTATTATAAAATGACCTGATTCTAAAATTTACCAGATTAAAAATGTGCTCCAGAGCTAATGAAAAACATCATAACCACAGTGACATTTGCTTTCCCTCACCTTCGCTCCTTCTTCCCAGGACACATTCAAAAATCCCTCGCTTCCCTACGGCTTTCTTCTATGGGAAGGAGTCCTTTTTTTCCCCAGTAAAGGGGTCTAAAGGTGAAGATGCTTTTCTTTTCTTCAAAAGAAACTAAAGTACATGTATATAAAATATATATATTGAGACTTGTATGTATATTTTTATTTGTTTCTATTTAAAAACATAGAGGTGTTCAAAGTTCTAGAGAGAATATTGAGTCAAGAGCCTGGTTTTTAAGTCTCTGCTTATCACAAGATAATTTCATGACTTTGACCTGACCAAGCTACTTGATTAAAATGTAACCAGGTGGTGGTAGTGCTGAGTCATTGTTTGATTTCCCTGAAATTGACTACTATTGAGCTCCAGTTAAGAATGAAAGACATTCAGTTTCCCAAAGACCAACTACTAAAAGAACAACTGTTTATACATTCCCCTCACTGCATCACTCCTTGTGATAGTAACAAGAAACAGGGTTGGAGACAGGAGGTCAGATTTTGAGGTGGAGAGGCCATTTTGTTTTCTTACTTTTCCATAGAGGATCTGGGGTTTCATAACCATTCAAGGTCCAGAATAAAGGACTCAAAAAAAAAAAAAAAAAAAAAAAAGGAAAAAAGAGTTTAAAAGATTGCAACCATTTATCCTCTACTAGTGGAGAGAAGTGGTCATATTCCATCTGATGTTGGAACTTAGGTTAGGGACAGTGACAGTGGAACAGGACCACAGCATTCCCCTGTAAAGGAACGAATTCTATTGATGGAAAGGTTGAGTCCTGCATGAGGTCACAAGTCAGGGGTTGGCATTGGAGAATGACAGGATTGTGATCTGAAACTTTGTCTTGTCTGAAACAGCAGGGAACAACATAACGGTGAACCAGGAAGGCAGCCCAATGCCTGTAGCTAAGGTGATAACCATGAAATACCTTCCCATTGATCAAGGCTTTAGAATGTGCTTGATCTATACTTAGTTCATTCATTCAATCTTCATAGGGAAAAATTAATCTAATTAAACAGGTAGAATCATTACCAATATTTTCAAGGAAAAATACTGAGGCATAGGGAATTGACCATTTGCCCATGGTCACACTGCTAATAAGCAGCAGAGGTGGCATCAAATCCAAACACTCTCTCTCCTAGAATAAGGACCAATTATCCCAGTCGAAGCTGACACCCTTCTTCACTTAAAACCAGTCCCACAACTGGACTGAAGTGAACAAAACACAGGAGAAACATTGGGAATTTATTTAATTTCGAATTTTTTAAAAAGAATTGAATAAATGTTTAAAACTGAAAAGTCTGCATTTTATAACTGATAGTATTTAGGAAAATATAGAATTGGAAAGAAATATTATAAAGCTTTTCTAATACTTTGTAAAGAAATAAAAATTTAACAGAGCCCAAGTATAAGTATTAAGGAAAAAGTAAAGGAATTTTGTGTTCCTGCTCTCCTAAGTTAATACTCCCCAGCTGGATGGTTACAAACATCTGGGTCACTTGGAAGATGAGGAAGTTAGAACACAGGCTTTGGAATTAGCAAACTAGGCTTGACACATGGACAGTTGTACCTTTGTCTTAAATAATTCTGGTTCCTCATTTGTAAAATTAGCGTAATAACACGTACTTATCACGAGATATGATCACGAAAATGCAATGAGATGTAAAGATAGTAAGGTTCAATTTTGGTGGCCTAAAATCCTAGTATGTTATTTCATATTTATGTACAGTTCTTGGATGAGTGTTCAGGTCAAGTGAGTGACTCTCCATCATGTGGTCATCAGAGAGGTAGGCTAACCCAGTTGAGTCAGTAAATAAAAGAGAAAGAAGAGAGCAGTGCATATGGCAGGTTCTTGTGAGTTAGGCCTACAGTGGCAACTTGCTTTTATTTGCATAGAGATCTTAATCACACATTTGTACCACCTATAAGGAATTCTGGGAAATATAATCCACAACCCAACATGGAAAAAGGGTATTGCAAACAGAGAGCTGGCAATTCTTGTCACAGGTACCTAAAATGCTTAGCAGGGTGCCAGACATCAATGGCATTTATCCAGCTGCTGTGGCTATGGGTTTAAAATTCTGAGAAATAATATGGAAAACTATTTTAAATAAACCATAGGTAACAAAATTTCTTATAAACAAGATACTTTGTGCATTGTGATCAATTTTGCTAAAGCATATGTATACACACACTGAAAATCACTATTATTTTCAGAAAAATTGTAAAGTTTTAACATATGGAATCTCCCAAACCCCACAAAAATGATGAAAACAGACATTAAATTTGAAAATAAGAAATGAAAAAGCAATTTTCATACAAAAATTATTAGAAAAAAATATAGCACTACTTTCTCAATCTCTTATAAATTTCTGCTTGGTAATGTATAGGATGGAAACAGACCTACAAAGACTTAAGATCTGTATACACCTTTTCCTATTAAGAAATGACCTTTCTACAGTTCTATTCCAAATCTCTTCAGGCTGCGGATCTCCAAGGTGTTAACACTGACCTACATCCATTACTTCTTCAGTTTTTAATCTGATATGAAATATCTATTACCATCTAGGTAAATATTTAAAGGAATCAAGGGAAATTCACTTACAGTATTTGGCAGGTTAATAGAATAGTGAGATAGATTTCATTATGTTCAAGAATAGGTTGCAAGGGGGTAGAGAGGAGAGAAAAGAAAGGAGAAAAATCAATATTAAAAAAAAGCTGAAGTAACAGAATAGAAGGAAAAGAACATAGCACTTGAGAGAGAGAAAATTTCTGTAGCGTCTCCTTAGAGATTCCTATGAAGTTAAACAAAGTGTGTACTTTATGAAGCTGGAGATAAAAGATTGGCTGCCAATATATAGCCTGAAATTGAAGGTTAGCAGTCAGGGAGGAAAGGTTAGATTTAGGGAAGAAAGTTAAGGAAACAATGGTTTAGCAAAATATAAGTCACATGAGACACAGGATTTTGGGGGAAGTACCCAAAATGCAGATATAAATTTCTCTGGCTCTTACCATATAATTATTTCTTCATTCATGGGATTAAGGGAAATAATGCCATACATATTTTTTTCTGAAGCAAATTGGTCTTTCTGTACTGTATCTTATAAAATAGGGGCTTCAAACTTCGATATCACTATCTACAAATGAGAACAATATTTTACATTATGACAGTGGTTCTTAACCTTTTTTGAGGTACTGAACCCACCAGTTTCATATGCGCATTCACCGAACCCTTCTTTGGTGATACATAAAATATGTTTTTTTTTTTCCAAATTCAAGACATAGGTATATGTTTTTTTACTGGTGCACAAAATGAGCCGTGCATGAACATCACCTTGCTCAAAGAACAAAACCAACAAAGTGCATGAACTCACAACAAATTACGGTATTACTTTATTCTGGCCTCCACAGCAGAGGCTTCTTCAAACCCCGGAGACTGACTCATCGAACCCCTAGGGTTCGATAGAAGCCAGGTTAGGAACCACTGCATTATGATTTTGTACACACATACACATGCAAAATGAGCAAAAATCTTCTGAAATAATACTTATGTGTAATGCTCACTGAAATTTTCTAACTCATTTAACATGATGCTGATTGAGATAGTTTAATTTGATTTCCTAAGAATCTAACGGGTCTGCCTGACCAGGCAGTGGCGCAGTGGATAGAGCGTTGGACTGGGATGCGGAAGATCCAGGTTCGAGACCCCGAGCTCGCCAGCTTGAGCCGGGTCCATCTGGCTTGAGCAAAAGCTCGCCAGCCTGTACCCAAGGTCGCTGGCTCCAGCAAGGGGTGGCTTGGTTTGTTGAAGGCCCGCGGTCAAGGCACATGTGAGAAAGCAATCAATGAACAACTAAGGTGTTGCCACGGCAACCGAAAACTAATGATTGATGCTTCTCACCTCTCTCCATTCCTGTCTGTCTGTCCCTATCTATCCCTCTCTCTGACTCTCTTGTCCCTGTAAAAACAAAGAAGAACCTAACGGGTCTAACTTAAGGTTGGAAATACACTGCTAAAGATGTCTATGAATTTGCACTGAAAAAGAATAAATCCTGATTCCATCGCTTAAAGTGTCTTCTTGTTTGTTTTCCTGCGATCCTTCCGTGGGTACCTAATGTATTTAAGACAGGGCCCATCACTTTCTCTAAGGTTTGAGAGAATTCCCTTGGGCAAAGCTTAATGGGAATTTACCTAGAAAATGTTATTAAAGAGGTGGGAGGATGTGAGTAAATTCCTCATCAACTCAATCTGTATGCTCACTATACCCCAGGGAACTCATAAACTGAGAAGGTTACTTAAAGTGGTAGACCAAAATTTCCCACTGAGACTCAGCCGAAGTCTGGCATCAGCCCCCACCACCTTGTGTTTCTAATTAGAGTTAGCAATCCCATCTCAGGTCTCCAAATATTTTTAATGATTAAAATTTCTTATATTGATGAAAACAGAGTAATCTCATTTTAGTCATTTTAAACTGCAGAACACCTCTAAAGACAGGATCTTGTAATAATTTTATTGTGTTATGATAGCATTTAAAAATAAAATTACAGAGAATAAAATAAAAGAATTTGCCTGCTTTTAGTTATTTCATAACTTTTTAAAATTTATTTAGATGTATATCTGTCTAACCTTGTATGTATCGCTCAATACACTTGTGTATGGTATAAGCTATCTTGCTTATAGAAACACAGATTGCTTTAGATTACCTTGTTTTCTCATTTCATTTAAGATGAAGTAAAAGAATATGTAAAAATGGGTTATTTGTAATATTTTTGTTTTGGGGTAATAGTATTTCCATTTTACTTAGATCAAGATCAAAAGAAATAAATGAGTTTAAATAATCCGGACAAAACGCTCATGAACTTAACCTAACTAGCCTGGCTTCTCTCCGCCTCACAGGCCCTGGGACCTTGACAGCCCTTGGAAAATGGAATACTCCCTCCAGAAACCAGCTGGCTTTAGAAAGAATATTTGCCATCTCGTTCCTATTTACTCCAGCCTTTCTAGTCTTGTTTATTCCTCCCTATAAAAGAAGAGTCTTTTTCTCTCTGCTCCTATGAGTTCAATCATGTTTTTTAAATTTGGATTTCACATAAAAGTGATACCATGCAGTATTTACTTTTATCTTTTATTATATACCACCATTTTTTTAACTTAGTCATTTATTGATAGACATTTTGTTTTCATATCTTTGCTCTTGTGAACAATGCTGCAATGAACATGGGGGTGCAGATGTTTCTTTGATATCTTGTAGTTTTTTTTAAATTAATTTTAATGGGGTGACACCAATAAATCAGGGTACATATGTTCAAAGAAAACATCTCCAGGTTATCTTATCATTCAATTGTGTTGCATACCCATCACCCAAAGTTAAATTGTCCTCTGTCACCTTCTATCTGGTTTTCCCTGTGCCCCTCCCCTCCCCCCTATCCCACCCTCTCCTCCGTCCCCTACCCTGTAACCACCACATTCTTTTCCATGTCTCATAGTCTCCCTTTTATGTCCCACCTATGTATGAAATCATGCTGTTCTCAGTTTTTGATAACATTATACCGAGTGAAATAAGTAAAACAAAAAACCTGAGAACAGCATGATATCTTGTTTTTATTTCTTTTGAATTTATACCCAGCATTAGAATTTATGAATCCTATTGGTATTTCTGTTTTTAACTTGAGGAAAACTCCACACTGGTTCCACAGTGATTGCAACAATTCCCATTCTCACCAATGGTGTACTGGGTACCCTTTGCTCTTCATCGTCACCACGACATTTCCCTTTTTGATAATAGTCACTGTGACAGGTGTGAGATGATATTTCATGGCAGTTTTAATTTACTTTTCCAGAATGATTAGTGATGTGGAGCACTTTAATTTATGTGTGGCCCATATGTATGTCTTTTTTAGAAAGAGGTTTACTTAGTCCCTCTGACTTTTTTTTCAGTTGAATTGTTTCTTGTTTTGCTATTGAATTATGTGTATTTTTTATATATTGCTCACAAAAATTAGAGGACATTTTGTCACTTCATATTCATTTTGAAATATCCTCTGATTTTTGTGATCAGTATTTATTCAGTTATAAAATGAATAAGGTCTAAAGATCTAATGTATAAGATGATGACTATAGTTGATAACACTATATTATATAAGAAATTTTTTAATAAAGAACTTAAAGTTCTTCACCATACGTATAATTAATAGATATAGATATAGGTAAATATATTTATTTAAAGAAAAAGAGAGACAGACTAAAATTTTCATGTCCATATGTAAAAGAGGATTTTTTCTGTAACTAATTCTTTTTAAACAGCAACTGCAAATAAGGACAAAAAAGAAGTAATTTCTAAGATTTATTTTCTTTCAAAATAATTCCAATTTTCACTAAGAAACCATAAAGGACTTAGAAGTAAATTGCATACATTTATTCATGGGCAAAGAAAGTACTTTTCTTTGTACTGCACAAAGATAGGAAACTCCAAGAAAAGATTAATAGGTATGTACATTAAAAATATGTATGTATGTATGCATATGTATGTGTGTATGAGAGAGAAAGAGAGAGAAAGAAAGAGAGAAAAAGAGAGAGTCAGTTCGGGTTGTTATAACAAATTACCATAGACTGGGTGGCTTAAAGAACAGACATTTATTTCTTGAATTCTGGAAATTCAAGATCATGGTTCCAGAGTGGTTAGGAGCTAATGAGAGCCTAGTGTGTGGCTCAGGGCTACAGCAGGTTGATATCTCACTGTGTCCTCACGATGTGGAAAAAGAATGACTAGCTCTCTCACCCCTTTTCATGAGGGCACCAATCTCATTAGGATGCCACTCTCATAACCTAACTACCTCCCAAAAGCCCCACTTTCAAATATCATAACACTGGGGATTAGATTTTAACATATAAATTTTGGAGGGCACAAACAGTCAGCCCAAATTTTCAGTCCATATTTACACACACACATATATGTACATTGATATATGTATATACATGTATCTACATTTATGCATATATATGTATGTATATATATGCATAAACAAATTAAAAGACCAAAATCTGTGAAAATATTTGAAACCTATATTTTGACGAGGTGCTCATAGCCTTAATTAATCCTACTATGTCTAAATTGTGTCTGACACAACTCCATGAGACAAAATTTACAATACTAGCACTTGTAAATTTGTAAATATGAACATTGTACATTTGTAAAACTGACAATCAGCTGGCAGATGGTAGGCAGTGGGATGCCCTGAGGGGGAGGCAGCTATTTCTAATTCATACAATTTGTTATTTGTGGGAATGAGTGTTGATCTTGCCAGAGGAAAGAATACAGTCCAGTTTTACATCGTTGCCAGTGAACTTATACTAAAGAATGCAATGTGCTTCTTTTCAAGGGAATATTTACAGACATCAGAATATTTACAAACATCTAGGCCAAGTTCTTCAGCAACATCAAGGCCATAGCCCAACCTTTAAACATCTCAGAAAGATCCCTGACATTTAACATTCTAAATAAAAAGAAAAACATTATAAAAATTGAAATAAAAGTAACACCCATCTGATGAAATTGAATTCCGCATCATAACTACTAAAGTAATAAAAATAAAAAATATGAGATTCTATTTTATTGCTATCCAAATGAAAAGCTAGTCTGACCTGTGGTGGCTGAATGGATGAAGTGTTGACCTGGAACGCTGAAGTTGCCCATTCGGGGTCCTGGTCAAGACACATGTGGGAGTTGATGCTTCCTGCTCCTCCCATGCCTTCTCTCTCTCTCTCTTCTCTACATAAATAAATAAAATTTTAAAAATAAATAAGTAAATTAAAAGGTAAAAATAATAAAAATTGTAATATTTTTATGGAGGCAGAAAATGGTTGACCTCAAACACCATCAGTGGTTGTATAAATTAATTATTATTATTATTATTTTCTGAAGTGAGAAGGGGGCAAAGAGGCAGAGAGACAGACTCCCAAATGCACCAAACCTGGATCCACCCGGCATGCCCAAAAGAGGGCAATGCTCTGCCCATCTGGGGCATTGTTCCATTGCAACCAAAGCCACTCTAGCACCTGAGGCGGAGGGCCTGGAGCCGTCTTTAGCGCCCGGGTCAACTTAGCTCCAATGGATCCTTGGCTGCAGGAGGGAAGAGAGAGAGAGGAATGAGAGCAGGAAGGGTGGAGAAGCAGATGGTCACTTCTGTGTCCCTGGCTGGGAATCAAACCTGGGACTTCCACACACTAGGCTGAAGCTCTACCACTGAGCCAAACAGACAGGACTAAATTAATTATTTTTAAAAAATAAATTTGCTAATACTTCAAAAGTCTTAAAAATGTCTTCATTTTACTTCTAGGAATTTACCCAAAGAAAATAGTATTAGAAATATATATGAATGTGTATATACAATTTTCATTCAACTATTATTTTAATACCAAAATATATAAATATAATAAGTAAAAATAATGTTTATTATAGTGAAATATTTTCAAGTTTAAAAAGGAAGTAAAATATGTAAATTTGGTTATTATTACATTTTAATTAATACATATAACATATTCAATTTATGTAATAGATAATAGATTACATAATCTATTACCTGTTTCATATAAACACTTATCTTTTAGGTTAAAATGTAACATATTTTATATTATTTATTATATAAAATATATTGCACATTATCATACTATACTGTCAATTGTAATGCAGTAAATCTTCAATGTCACAGGTAGGTTTTGTGATTTTAAGTGCAATGACACATTATGAAGCCCATTTTACCATAGGCTAACTGATACAAATTAGAGTTAAGTTTCTATAATATCTCATCAATGTTATAATGAAATGCCTTAGACAAAACTTTTGTTTTAGTTGAGGACCTGCTGTTTATGATATGTAATACACGTCATGCCATATTAAACATAATTTATTATATTTGATTACATTATAAATTTACTATAAGTATCTAGTAGAACATTTTTTTTTTAGTTTCTGCTACAGACTGAATGTTTTTTTATCATTCCTCACCCCCCAAATTCATGTTTATACCCTGACCTGCAACATGACTATATTTGGAGGGAGATAAATACGGTTGTATGAGGTCATGATGGTCTGGCCTGGATCAGTAGGTTTGGAGCTCTGAGCCAAGAGAGCTCACCTGTACTTTCTCTGTACACACCAGAGGAAAGACCATGGTAGTACCCAGCAAGACGGGGGGCCTATGCAGGTGAGGACTCCAGATCTCACCGGGAACCAAGTCAGTTAGCACCTCGACCTTGAATTTCCCAACCTCCAGAACTGTGACAAATAAACTTCTGTTTAAGCCAGTCTCTTGTAACTCTTTAACAGACTGAGCTAAAAGAGTTTTTTTCAGATTTTTGCATTTTCTGCATTTTAATGTTTACAATGTTTTTGGTTGTCTTAAGTAGAAATTGGCATGATTGATTATGCTTTGGCAGCTGTCTCAGATACCAAATACAAGGAGGTTGATCAACAAAGGCATTTTTTCCTAATAAACTGAGTCCTATCTTTACCCAAAATCAGGCCATTGGCAATGAGAAGTAGCGTTGCCATGATTGTTTGACTAATAATCATTTCTAGCCTGAGCCTTGGCTCTCCACTCAATGATATTCTATTGATAAAAACAAAATGGGTTTCAGCTAACATCATTGTTTAGAGTGTGATCTAATATCACATCAGATTATCAACTACAGTTCACTGTCAGAATGGCTGCCAACAAAGTAATATCAGCACTTCGACCGACGTGACTTAGATGAGGGTTCAATCCAAGTGAGGTGTCTTTTACATCATTATAAAATGAAAGTTCCATGAGAACGTTCCAAATGGTGCTAATTTCTATTCACACCCGTTCGATGGGAAACCTGCCAACCTGTTGCAGAATGTGTGATCCACACTCCTCTTCAGGACAGAGGCACCATTCCACAGCTGCCAGGGTGTGTGTTCAGCACAGTAATCAGAAGAGACTATGTTTTTCATGATTTCTCTATTTTTTTCTTATTCTGAATTATTAAAGAAATAGGCATATTTATATACATATTTTTTTACAATGTAAGCATTTAAAATTGGCTATTTTCCAGTGTTCATGAGGTTGCTTTTCTGAAACAACATTTAATGTTATTTTATAGTTTGGTTTTATCCACATAAACTGTCTCCCCATTCATAATAGTCTTTTATATTTATAAATGCTTTGTGTAAATAAGGGACAAATGACTGAGGTCCAGATATGTCAAAACTTAGCAAAAGGAATCAACTGTGGATGGTGTGTAGACAGAAATTGTCCTTATCCCAACCCCTAGAACCAGTGAAATGTGACCTTTCAGAGCTGAGACAAGCTAAGATAGCAGGTGGAATAAGGTTGCCAAGTCAGCTGACCTTGGAGTAGGGATGATATCTTTGCTTTTCAGGACAGGTCCATCGTAATCATCATGATCTTTTTAAATGGAAGAGAGAAGCCAAAGAGGACATCAGAGTGATGAGATGTAAAGGTCTCAACCCACTCTCATCGTCTTTGAAGCTGCAGGAAGTGTTCCAGGAGCCAAGGCATGTGGTCAGCTTCTAGAAACTGGAGAGCACAAAGACACTCTCTCCTAGAGCCTCTGGAAAGGAATGCAGCCTTGTCAATACCTTGATTTTTGCCCTGTGACACTTACAACTACCAGATCTGTAAAAAATATATATATTTACATTGTCTTTAAGTCACTATGTTTATGATCATTTGTTATGGCATTAACAGAAAACTAACACAGATGTCTAAAAATTAGGGTTAGAGATTGAAACCAGCTGAATATAAAGTCTCAAGAATACACAGAAATCTAGGATAGAGAACAGGATGGTTCAGAGAATAGCAGTGGGACAACAGAGCCAAGTTCACACACAACCCAAAGACAGGTTAACCTTAACTTAACCTCAACATCTATATTCTGTTATAAAAGAAGATCCTGCTTCTGATGCCCTTGTGACTGTGGCAATTTTTACTGCCTTCGCACTGACTCTGGACACTCATATGTGCATTTTGCTCAATTCTAGGTTTGGGTTTGTGCTTCTATGTTTATACTACCCTCTGAAACCAATCTCAGAGCTGTAATTTCTTTTTTGGTAATATATTCCATGAAGACCATTGCTAGATTCATCTTCTAAAGCTGTGGTTCTCAAACTGGAGTATTCTAAAAACAAAAGGGTTCAGAGGCTAGCCTAAGAATAAGAAAGGCCATACGATTTTGATACATAATCTTGATGAAATATCAGTTTTACTCAAAGACCTCAGGAAAAAAAAATTTTTTAATATTGCATGTGGGCAAGCAAAATTATAGAAACCTACTTCTCTGGTTTTGCCAATCTTATTTTTATTTCCTTTCATGAATACACTAATATTATTTATATACTATCAGGTATTCAAAGATGGGGTATTTTTTATGCTTTCAAAAACTTGGCGGCAGCAACATTTGCACTGTGGACCTGATTCAGCCAGAATGTGTTGTATTATTTCCCTGGATGTAATTTCTAATCCTAGCCCAATCGAATGAGCTTGAAAATGGGAGACAAACAGCATTGAATTTTCTTTTTATTTACTTTGTCGTTTTATGAACCCGTGCTGTTATTTTTATTCACAGTCACACACACACACCCACACGGGAGATGCAAATCCACATAACTCAATGGGACAAACACTGTGCAATTACTAAGCCTTGTCATCAACACATTTGCAGATTTTGTTCAACCTTTCTTGGAAATTTGCCTTGATACTGTTATATATAGAAGGCCGAACTTCTTTTTGCCTCCGAATGGAGGCAGAAAGGCGACATGGAGCAAGACAAATTAACTCAGCTGGAGCTCTCTAAAGCAACCTGCAATGACAGCAAGAATCAAATTTAGGACCCATAAGTGAAGCCATTTAGATGACTGAGTCCCATTAAAGCTGTCAAAACAGTTGTTTAAATATCCCTAAAGAAAACCAGCAGAAGCCCTATCATGCTAAAACAACCCAAGCTGCCCTTCGGAAATCTAATATAATAGTTACAGTTTTAAATTTTCAAGTTTGGGGTTTGTTTTGTTACACAGCAGTAGATAACTTACATGCTATATTTATTACTAAGTATGCTTTTAAAACTTTGATATCTTCTATGAGACATGAAAACCATGTGAACACACACAGAAAATAAATCAATTGCCCTCTTAATATTTATCTTGAAAATCTTCTTAGTCAAATCCATATGTTCATTACAAGGATTTTCTTCTTCCAATTTACTACCAATGACAGTTTCAATCATTTTTTCAGCATTAAATAACATGGCTCACCTCAATTAACATTTTTTTCTCACTGTTTTTTAAGTGCCCATCAACGTTGGCCATTTTTCCAAACTTGCAATATGCCTAGCCTATTACCAACATCCTGCCTCAAATCCAATGCTGATTATTATTATTATTATTATTATTATTATTATTATTATTATTATTTTGTTATGGCACTATTCTATACTTAGGTACTTATTTCTGTATTAGTTTTCTATTGATACTTAACTAAACTACCCCAAACTTAATGAATTAAAACAAACAATATTATTTGCTCACTGCTCTGTCAGCAATCTGGGCTGGACCTACATGGAAAAGTTCTGCTGGTATTGCCTTTGTTCCCACCTGAGCTAGTCATCTGACACTTGACTGAGGCTGGCTGGATGGGCTATGATGGCTTCAGTAGCATAACCAGAAGCTGCTGCTGACGTAGCTTAAGGGCATCTCTGCTAGAAAAATCTGACTCTGTTCTATGTGGCTTTTCACGCTCCAATAGCTAGGTAAGACTTCTTTTACATTACACACTCAAGACTCCAAAGAGGGTAAAAGCAGAAGCTAGATGCCACTGGGGCCTATGCTCATTTTGCTGTAAAATAATGGTCAAAGCTCATCATAAGGTCAGCTCAGGTTCAAGGTGCTCTAGAAGATTGTTTGACCTCACAAAGACATATCCATGTCCTAATAACAAGACCCTGTGAATATAAGTAAATTAAATAAAATTAAATTTAAGGATCTTGAGATGAAACCATCCTGGATATCCTGATCAGACCCTAAATTCAATGATGAGAATCCTTATAACAGACAGAAGGAAAGACACAGACAGAAAAAGGGAGAGGCCGTGAAAGGACAGAGGTAGAGACGGGCCTAAAGCAACCACAAAACAATGCTGACAGCCCTGGACGCTGGGACAGTCAATGGAAGATTATCCTCTAGAGTCTTCAGAGGGAGTGCGGTCTTGCTGACGCCTTGATTTCAGACTGTTGGCCTCCAAAACCATGACAGACACATTTTCCTTGTTTTCTCCAAATTTATGGTAATTTGTTACCACAGGATACAGCCTGACCCTCCTGATGGGAAGTGTGAGCAGCAAAGTCACCGTGCAAAGGGGTTGACAAGAAAGCAGGAGGGCTTACTGGAGCTGTGTTTGAAAACAGTCCATGACATTTATGAAATCATTGCTCTTGTGGCAGCACGTGAAAGTCATTTTTACTAAAAAGAGGACTTGGAATGGAAATGAAAATTTTATTCAATTAAAATGAAAGATGGCTTTTATAGAAGTAATACATTTACAAGTTTAATTCAACATGCCAATTTTTAAAAGCTCAAATTTTTGTATTTATCAGTTTTGTAATCTTCTAGGAAAAGCTTCTGTAATAGAGGAAAATTTGCTTTTTTGTTCTTTATAGGCTGATCAACTTTGCATAAAAAAAGCATAGCTGAGAACAGACGACCTTATTTTCAAAAGTTGATGATGCATTTAAATGATCTTAAAGGGTGTACTTGAGCTATTAACTGAAAGACGGTTCCTTACCTCATAGTAGCTATAACATTTATATTTGGTTTATATTTAGAATGATAATCTATACAGAGCAATCATTTTACAAATTGTTTTATGGAAAAAGATAGATGTTAAAGATATTTTAACAAGATATGTAAATTCTTTTCAAGCAAAGCTGACCATTAAAAATAATAATAATAAATGCTGGAACTGTGCCCAAGTGACGCTAAATCCATGGGGAACCAAAAAATGTGAGTGGCATTGCAAAAAAAATTTTTTTTATAAACCCACATTATTGCCTGCATTAATCACCAGTGATGTCTCAAAGGTGTCATCTCCCAGTCATCACAAGGAGCTCAATGCAATGATAACATTGAAGTCTTGTGCAGAGACAAACCTGTGGTTTTAACATGCTTGTTTGAAACAAATTTATAAAAAGTAGAAAGGTTATTTGCAAAGGCACCTTGTTATCCCTGTCAGCCAGTAGAAGGTGCTGACAGTTCCTGTACCCAGAGTTAAACTTTTGTTGCTGAATTGTTTCTTTCTTATGAAGAAAAAAAATAAGGAGACAAAAGAGAATTTAAAACTCAATTAATGGACTAAATGCAGTCTTCTTTTGAGCAATGCTCCACCAAGCTGGGTAGTTCTGTGGCTGTCTACAAGGTTTAATTCTCCTAAGGAACAACTCCCAAGGCATAAACTATAAATAATTTTATGGCACAATAGAAAACTGAAAAACAACAATAAGGCAATGAAGCAATAAAGTATAAGAATTTGATGAGGAGAAAATAGTTACAAGGATTGTGATCTATATGGAATTCTTAATTCATTTATAGGTGGTTTAAACTATAGCTTCAATGGGAAGGTGAAGAATGGAATCACCAATTATTTTCTTTATTAAAATTATTATTTTTTTAATTTTAAATTATTGCCTTGAAGCACTGAGTAAGACTGACCAATGGTATAAAGACATAATAAACAATGCTACATTTATCTCCCCAACCCTCAATCCCCCAACATTAAATGTCCACTAATGATTCATTTATTGGTCAGTTTCTAAGGCCACACTCCTTAGTAATTACATAATCATATTGAATAAAAAAATAATTATTATTACTTGTATTTATATAAGGCCAAGTTAACCAAATATTGTGATCATATAACAAGGAAAAATACTTGCTAGGATGATGTCACCCATTATAATTCCAACCCATTTTTTAGTTGACACATTCAATCCAAAAGTTGATTTTCCATTTATTATTAAGATAAATAGGGAGTATTTCACCATATATTGATATTTTAAAATATTGTCTACTAAAACAAACATCACATGTTTTGCATGAATTATTTTTTAAACAGAACCATCTAGTTAGCAATATTCATACGTAATGTTATATCCCCAGATTCCCAGTGTTAAATCCATTTAGCCTTCAGTTACTTAGGTCTGAGAAGTTAGAGTTACACCATTCTATTACATGTTTGTCAACACAGCTATATTGTATTGTTGTCAAACACTGTTTTGGAACACATTTCTGGTCTCATTTCTCTGTCCTATGGACAAACAACAATCTACTCTGAGTTTCTTTTAGATGTTGTATTTATATCAGCCCCAAAGAATTTTAATGAAAGAAAAGATGTTATTAATAGTCATGATTTCAAGAGGAAGTTCATCACTTCTGAAACTCTAAGTTCTTTCCTTTAAAAGTTTGTCTTAACAACTTATTTCTCTACTTACTCAAGGAAGCCACCGTATATATATATTAGCAATTAGGTTAAAACTTCTCTTGGACAGATCCAAGGCTGACATGTCCATATATAGTAATATCTCGTCCACTTTCCTCTGTCTGTCCACACACACATTCACCTTTGTAGCATTTGTAAATCAAAATGAATTTATAGCTAAAGATGTTAACAGAAAGCTCACTGATGACATTAGAAAATTCACTCTTTCTCTGATTTCATGTGAGAACTTCTATTATTACTTAGATTTTTAAAAATTTCTTTAAAACTCCTATGATTTGAGGCTTAACTTATATCAGTTATTTTAATGGCCTTTTTAACTTTTGTTAAATCCAAGAAAGATACTGTCATATTTATTATGCAGTCCATTATTTTACCTAAATATAAGTATTGTTAGTGCCTTTAGGTCTTCAAAAGGCTCATGTTAAAATAAACACTAACCAAATTCTTCAAGTACTATTAAATTCCCTATACAAAAATTGAAAATATTTTATTTGCCGTATTTTGATAAATAAAAGAACAGTATTCATCATATATCAGTTTAGACTTTGGCATTTTCAATTCTGTGTTTCTAAAAATGTTGAAATATTTTAATATGAAGAGGCAGGACTCAATTGGAAATGTCAAAACTATTTTTATTGAAGAGATAAGCAATTTTGGTGGCATTGCTACAAATTGCCAAAAGGTTTGTTTTTAATTCAACATATAATATGTTTAAGGTTTTGTAACTTTCCTAATAATTTATTATTCTCAAAAATACTACCTAGTCAGAGATGCGTGGCTTCCAGTTGCTGCCTTCTAAAAGTACACCCCTCAGAATGGAGTAACTGTTATTTATAGTCACATTTCAATTTATTAGAATTGTTATCCTTGTCAACATATTATTCTGCAGTTTGCTTCACATTCTTCTGGATAAACTCTTTCTAGCCTTATTAATTTTTCTACTCTCCTGAAGAAGCTGAAGGTAAAAGATATAACATTTAAGTCATATAACTTGGTTTTGAGATGTGCATGTCTATATTGTACATGGCACATAAGACAGGTGAGTAAAATAAGTGTGATTGTGTATCATTGTTTTCTATGTTTCTACATTGGTTGTACAAATAACTAGGATTTCCCTACTTTTAGTTATTTTTTGTTTTGTTTTGTTTTTTACAGGGACAGAGAGAGAGTCAGAGAGAGGGATAGATAGGGACAGACTGACAGGAACGGAGAGAGGTGAGAAGCATCAATCATTAGTTTTTCGTTGCCCTTGCGACACCTTAGTTGTTCATTGATTGCTTTCTCACATGTGCCTTGACCGTGGGCCTTCAGCAGACTGAGCAACCCCTTGCTGGAGCCAGCAACCTTGGGTCCAAGCTAGTGAGTTTTAGCTCGAGCCAGATGGGCCTGCACTCAAACTGGTGAGCTCAGGGTCTCAAACCCGGGTCTTCCTCATCCCAGTCCGACGCTCTATCCACTGCGCCACTGCCTGGTCAGGCAAATTTGCCTACTTTTAGATAGTTGGTGTTTATACCCTGGATTTTTCAGGATAAATGAAGTTCCACCAACTGGTCCCATTTGTCTCGTGTGTTGACATGACATAAACCAATCCGTTTCCTTACAGGAGACATTGTTGCTCAGTTCTATAAGTGATTCACATTAGTAAAAGTCGAAGGAATTTTGGCACTTTGACATGCTGATTTATCATATGAGTTTTCAGGATTTTCTTGTAAATATAAAGACTTATTAAAAGAGTTACTGTCGGATTTTTAAAAAATCACAAAATTTATTTTCCTTATGTTCTTAAATTCAAGTCTCCATCAAACAATTTGTTCAGTCATTTAATAAATACTCATTGTTTGCCCATCGTAGATCAAGCATTCTTTGAGGAACTAGGGATACACAGTAAATCACACCCAAATCACTCTTCTAATGAATTTTACACCCATGTGGACATGGGGGAAGGAACTATCAGATAGAAAAAATTAGGTATGTCAATAACTTGATAATGTTTCAGTTGGTATAAAATAAGGCAGGGTAAGGGAGATAGTGGTACCTGGGTGAGTGTCGCTAATTGATACAAGATGTCAGGGGAGGGAGGATTCTGTGATAAGGGGACATTTCAGCAGAGATTTAAAGTAAGTAAGAGAATGAGCCCTGCAGATAATCCTGTCAAAGAGCATTCCAGACATAGCTGGTACAGAAATGCACAAGAAAGAAATTGGATACTGCTTATCATTGTCAAGCAATAATAAGAGTACAGTATGCATAAGGTGGTTTATTTTTTCTCGCCAATGTTTAAATTTAATATTATAATGCTTTACATTTAATAACATTACAAATTTACCAAGTGTTTGCATATATTATATTGTGGATTCATATTACATACTTTAAATATTATTGGAAATTATTTCCCCAAAGTTATAAGGGAAGAAACTGAAATCCAAAGAGTTTAAGGACTCCACCTCAATTCTCACAGCTGCTAAGGGCCAAATGAAATGAGAACCCAAATATCCTGATTTCTGGACTGTTTTTCTCTTTTTTATTTTGTATTCTGCATCAAAGTTAAACTAGACTGGGCCTTGATAAATACTCACCCTAAAACTTGAGAATCTAGAAACAAAACCCAGAACCAAATCTCTATTTGAAATAGCCTGTTTTGAAGCATACACAGAAAATAACTGCTAAAAATTCACATTTTTTATTTATTTATTTATTTATTTTTACAGGGACAGAGAGAGAGTCAGAGAGAGGGATAGATAGGGACAGACAGACAGGAACAAAGAGAGGTGAGAAGCATCAATCATCAGTTTTTCGTTGCCGTTGCAACACCTTACGTGTTTATTTTTTTTTTTTTATTTTTTTTTTAAATTTTTATTTTTAAAAAGAGTGGCATACATCTTTGTCAAGGATTTCTTTTTTTTTTTTTTTTTAATATATATTTTATTATTATTAATTCTAATGGGGTGACATCAATAAATCAGGGTACATATGTACAATGAAAACATCTCCAGGTTATCTTATCATTCAATTGTGTTGCATACCCATCACCAAAAGTCAAATTGTCCTCTGTTACCTTCAATCTGGTTTTCCCTGTGTCCCTCCCCTCCTCCCTATCCCACTCTTCCCTCCCTCCCCCCATCCCATAACCACCACTCTCTTGTCCATGTCTCATACCCTCACTTTCATGTCCCATTTATGTATGTAATAGTGCTGTTTTCAGTTTTTCTTTTTTTCTGATTTACTTATTTCACTCCGTATAATGTTATCAAGGTACATCCATTATGTTATAAATGCTCCGATGTCATCGTTTCTTATGGCTGAGTAGTATTCCATAGTATATATGTACCAAAGCTTTTTAATCCACTCGTCTTCTGACGGACACTTGGGCTGGTTCCAGATCTTCGCTATTGTGAACAATGCTGCCACGAACATGGGGGCGCATTTCTTCTTTTCGAACAGTGCTATGGTGTTCTTAGGGTATATTCCTAAAAGTGGGATAGCTGGGTCAAAAGGCAGTTCGATTTTTAATTTTCTGAGGAATCTCCAAACTGTTTTCCACAGTGGCTGCACCAGTCTGCATTCCCACCAGCAGTGCAGAAGGGTTCCCTTTTCTCCACATCCTCGCCAGCACTTATTCTGTGTTGTTTTGCTGATAAGTGCCATTCTGACTGGTGTGAGGTGATATCTCATTGTGGTTTTAATTTGCATTTCTCTAATGATTAGTGATGTTGAGCATTTTTTCATATGCCTATTGGCCATCTGTATGTCCTCTTTGGAAAAATTTCTATTCATTTCTTTTGCCCATTTTTTGATTGGGTTGTTTGTCTTCCTGGTGTTGCGTTTTATAAGTTCTTTATAAATTTTAGTTATTAACCCCTTATCAGATGTGCTGCCGAATATGTTCTCCCATTGTGTGGTTTGTCTTTTTATTCTGTTCCTATTGTCTTTAGCTGTGCAAAAACTTTTTAGTTTGATATAGTCCCATTTGTTTATCTTGCCTTTTATTTCAGTTGCCCATGAAGATAAATCGGCAAATATACCGCTGCTACAGATGTCGGAGAGCTTGCTGCCTATGTTTTCTTCTAAGATGCTTATGGTTTCACGGCTTACATTTAAGTCTTTTATCCATTTTGAATTTGTTTTTGTGAATGGTGTAGGTTGATGGTCTAGTTTCATTTTTTTGCAGGTAGATGTCCAATTTTCCCAACACCATTTGTTAAAGAGGCTGTCTCTACTCCATTGTATGTTCTTTCCTCCTTTGTCAAATATCAGTTGTCCATAAAGCTGTGGGTTTATTTCTGGGTTCTCTGTTCTGTTCCATTGATCTATGTGCCTGTTCTTATGCCAGTACCAGGCTGTCTTGAGTATAATGGCCTTGTAGTAAACCTTGATATCAGGAAGAGTGATACCTCCTGCTTTATTTTTTCTTTTTAAGATTGCTGAGGCTATTCGTGTTCTTTTTTGGTTCCATATAAATTTTTGGAATATGTGTTCTATATCTTTGAAGTATGTCATTGGTATTTTAATTGGTATTGCATTGAATTTATAAATTGCTTTGGGTAATATAGACATTTTAATGATGTTTATTCTTCCTAGCCATGAGCACGGTATGTGCTTCCACTTGTTTGTATCTTCCTTGATTTCTTTTATCAATGTTCTATAATTTTCCGAGTACAAGTCCTTAACCTCCTTGGTTAAATTTACTCCTAGGTACTTTATTTTTTTGGCTGCAATAGTGAAGGGGATTGTTTCCTTAATTTCTTTTGCTGATATTTCATTGTTGGTGTATAGAAATGCCTCTGATTTCTGAGTATTAATTTTATATCCTGCCACCTTGCTGAAATCATTTATAAGGTCCAGTAGTTTTTTGACTGAGACTTTAGGGTTTTCAATATACAATATCATATCATCTGCAAATAATGACAGTTTTACTTCTTCTTTTCCAATTTGTATGCCTTTTATTTCTTCTTCTTGTCTGATTGCTGTAGCTAGGACTTCCAGAACTATGTTGAATAAGAGTGGTGAAAGTGGGCAACCCTGCCTGGTTCCTGATCTTAAGGGGATTGCTTTTAATCTTTGTCCATTTAGTATGATGTTTGCTGTCGGTTTATCGTATATGGCCTTTATCATGTTAAAGAATGATCCCTGTATTCCCACTTTACTGAGAGTTTTGAGCATGAATGGGTGCTGGATTTTATCAAATGCCTTTTCTGCATCTATTGAAATTATCATGTGATTTTTGTCCTTCCTTTTGTTTATGTGGTGAATCACATTGATTGATTTGCGAATATTGAACCAGCCTTGCCTCTCCAGAATAAATCCCACTTGATCGTGGTGTATGATTTTTTTCATATATTGCTGGATCCGGTTGGCTAATATTTTGTTGAGAATTTTAGCGTCTAAATTCATCAGGGATATAGGCCTATAATTTTCTTTCTTTGTGTTGTCTTTGCCCGGTTTTGGGATCAGAATTATGCTCGCCTCATAAAAGGAGTTTGGAAGTCTTCCTTCCTCTTGAATTTTTTGAAATAGCTTGAGGAGAACAGGAGTTAGTTCTTCTTTGAATTTTTGATAGAATTCACTTGTGAAGCCATCAGGCCCAGGACTTTTCTTTTTTGGGAGTTTTTTGATAACTGTTTCTATCTCATTTGCTGTAATTGGTCTGTTTAGGTGTTCTGATTCTTCCAGATTGATTTTTGGAAGGTTATATGATTCAAGAAATTTGTCCATTTCACCAAGATTGTCTAATTTTTTGGCATATAGTTCTTCATAGTATTTTCTTACAATGCTTTGTATTTCTGTTGTGTCAGTTGTTATTTCTCCACTGTCCTTTCTAATTTTATTTATTTGAGTCCTCTCTCTTTTTTTCTTGGTGAGTCTAGTTAAAGGTTCATCAATCTTGTTTACCTTTTCAAAGAACCAGCTTCTTGTTTCATTGATCCTCTGTATTGTTTCCTTAGCCTCTATGTCATTTATTTCTGCTCTGACCTTTATTATTTCCTTCCTTCTACTTGTCTTGGGTTTTATTTGTTGTTGTTTTTCTAGTTCTTTTAGATGCAGGGTCAGGTTGCTTATTTGAGCTTTTTCTAGCTTCTTATGATATGCCTGTAGTGCAATAAACTTCCCTCTCAGAACTGCTTTCGCTGTGTCCCATAAATTTTGAGTTGATGTATGCTCATTATCATTTGTTTCTAGAAACTTTTTTATTTCTTCTTTGATCTCATTGTTAATCCATTCATTATTTAATAACATGCTATTTAGTTTCCAAGTGTTTGAGTATTTTTCATTTTTTCTTTTGTGGTTAATTTCTAGTTTCATAGCATTGTGATCAGAGAAAATGCTTGATATGATTTCAATCTTCTTAAATTTATTGAGACCATTTTTGTGTCCTAACATGTGGTCTATCCTAGAAAACGTACCATGAGCACTTGAGAAGAATGTATATTCTACTGCTTTAGGGTGAAAAGTTCTGAAGATATCTATTAAATCAAGTTGATCTAGTGTATCCTTTAAGTCTGCTGTTTCTTTATTAATTTTCTTTCTTGAGGATCTATCCAGTGTTGTTAGAGGGGTATTGAAATCCCCTACTATGATAGTATTGCTGTTAATCTCGCCCTTTATATCCATCAAAGTCTGCTTTATGTATGTCGGGGCTCCTATATTTGGTGCGTAGATATTTACAATAGTTATATCTTCCTGTTGAATTGTTCCCTTTATCATTATGTAGTGTCCTCCTTTATCTCTTACTACAGCCTTTGTTTTAAAGTCCATTTTGTCTGATATAAGTATTGCTACCCCTGCTTTTTTTTCATTTGCATTTGCATGAAATATTTTTTTCCATCCTTTTACCTTCAGTCTATGAGCATTTTTTGTTTTAAGGTGTGTCTCTTGTAGACAGCATATGTATGGGTCCTGTTTCTTTATCCATGCAGCTACCCTATGTCTTTTGATTGGATCATTTAATCCGTTTACATTTAAGGTTATTATTGATATGTAGTTGTTTATTGCCATTTTATTCTTTAAAGCTGTATTCTTCTTTTGCTATATTCATTCCTCCCTTTAAACTGTTCACAAGAGGCCCCTTAGTATTTCTTGCAGAATTGGTTTGGTTTTTATGAATTCCTTCAGGCTTTCTTTTTCTGGGAAGCTCTTTATTTCTCCTTCAATTTTAAACGTTAGCCTTGCTGGTTAAAGTAGTTTTGGTTGTAGGTTCTTGTTCTGCATTACTTTGATTATTTCTTGCCATTCCCTTCTGGCCTCAAGTGTTTCTGTTGAGAAGTCCGATGTCATCCTTATGGGGGCTCCTTTGTAGGTGATAGTCTTTTTTTCTCTAGCAGCTTTTAAAATTTTTTCTTTATCCATTAGCTTTGGTATTTTAACTATGATGTGTCTTGGTGTAGATTTTTTTGGGTTTCTCCTTAATGGAGTTCTGTGTGCTTCTTGAATGTGTGGAGTGTTACCCAGCCTTAATTTAGGAAAGTTTTCTGCTATGATTTGATTGAACAAAGTTTCCATTTCCTGTCCTCTCCCCTCTTCTTCAGGCACCCCTATGATGCGAATGTTGTTTCTCTTCATGTTGTCACAAAGCTCCCTTAGAGTTTCCTCACATTTTTTAAGTCTCTTTTCCTTTTTCTTCTCTGCTTCTGTGCCTTTGTTTATTGTGTCCTCTAACTCGCTTATTCGATCCTCAGCGTCATCCATCCTGCTTTTAATTCCTTCCATTGTGGTCTTCAGTTCTGATACTGTATTTGTCATTTCTGTCTGATTCTTTTTTATTATTTCAATTTCATTTTTTATACTTGTTATGTCTTTATTTAGGTGTTCATAATGACTATCCATTGTTGCTCTAATTTCTTTGAACATCCTAACTATCATTATTCTAAATTCTGCTTCTGGTAATTTGGTTATATCTGGTTCATTTAGGTCCTTCTCTGGGGATTTCTCTTGATTCATTTGGTTTGCATTCCTCTGCCTGCCCATTTTTTCTGTGTATAAGCGAGTTGTGGCCACTGGAGTCCAGTAGGTGTTGCCTTTGTGTTCTCTAGGTGTGGTCTATCTGCCGGCCCCCCCACCTCCTCTGCCGATGCCTAGGGTGGTTGGGTATGAGCGTTGCCAGCGCCGGCCCACTGTGGCTTTTGGTATGATTTCTCCCTTACGTGTTTATTGATTGCTTTCTCACATGTGCCTTGTCTGCAGGCCTTCAGCAGACCAAGCCACCCCTTGCTGGAGCCAGCGACCTTGGGTCCAAGCTGGCGAGCTTTTGCTCAAGCCAGATGGGCCCACGCTCAAGCTGGTGAGCTCAGGGTCTCAAACCTGGGTCTTCCGCATTCTAGTCTGAAAATCTATCCACTGCGCCCCCGCCTGGTCAGAAAATTTACATTTTAGATAAAGAGAAACTATGGCCTGGTAAACATTTTACTGTTTATAAAGCACTGGGATTTAAAATTGTTTCTCCACTTTGAGGTAGCATATTCACTGATTTTAGATAAAAAATATCAACTGTCATTCAATAGTTAATCGATATGAGACTTTAAAATGTGTTGACTCCGAATACCTAGGATATATCAGAATGTCTGTCTAACATTTCTCTGAACATTTGCTATGCCATCCTCCTAGTAACCCTTGCATATCCTCTCCCTAAAGTACATTTATATTCATTCCACCTGTGAAAGTGTTACCGATGTCTGAGGTATCAATCGTGGGAACACTCAGTGATTACCTCGTCTTCTATAGTTCAGAGCACCCTTAATACGTGTGGCTGGCTATCACTCATTTTGTGGTTACGTTATGTTCTTCCTTATTGTCAGTTAACATTTAAATTATCTGTCCTAACATCCCCAAACAATGCAATCCTTTATGGACTGTTCGTATTTCTAGCTTCTTTATACTTACACACATATGCACAAATGTGTGTGTGTGTGTGTGTGTGTGTGTGTGTGTGTGCATAATGCATTTCTATACCGGATACTTAGCAAAAGTAGGTGATGTTGATTATAATAAAAAAATGATCTAAACTAGAGTGACTGATTATATGAAATGCACTTTGTGGGTTTTAATTTTTAACTTATTGTGTTGACATGGTTTCAAGTGTCCCACTCAATATAATACCCTCTACACACAGTATCATGCCTCCTAATGCCCCATGCAAAGTCTATTTCTACCCACATTTCTCCTGCTCTGCCTCCTCCCTCCACCCCCACCCCCCCTTTTCCTCTGGCTATTGTAACCCTGTTGTCTGTATATATGTGTTATGTATATATAATTTTGTCTAATCCTTTCACCTTCTTTGATTCTGTCCCCTCTCCCCCTTTCCTTCTGACAGCTGTCCATTTGTTCCCTGTGGCCCTGTCTCTGTTTCTATTCTGTTTCTGTTTGTTGTGTTCATTAAATTCATATATAAGTGAAATCATACGGGATTTGTTTTTCTCTGCCTGGTTTATTTCACTTAGCCTAATAACCTCCAGGTCCATTCATGCTGCCCCAAAAGATAAGATTTCCTTCTTTTTTATAGCCGCAATTACCCCATTGTGTAAATGTCCCAAAATGTATGGTTCTTATATACTCCACCTTCCAGAATCTTATCATTTTAGTGTCCATTTTCAGTTAAACTTGTAAGTTTAGTGTCCAATTCAAACCAAATATTCACTAATTTCTCTTTGGGAATATCGGGGTAGGAGGGAGAAACAAAAGTTAAAAGTATAATGCCTTTTATAGAAACACTTTATATTTTAAATCAATTCTACAGTATAAAAGTAATATACATAAATACATAATTCTTCATTTACTTTTTAAAATAATTAAGATGGTAAATTTTATATTTGTGTATTTTACCATAGTAAAAAAATAATGGTCCATTTATTTGTGTATTAAAATTTCTTCTTCTAGGGATTCATTGGTCCCTGATGAGTTTTGAGCTACTATCTCAAGTAAAAATTTCAAACTCATGCAATCTTGAAAATTTGAGCCACAAGTCTTGTGTTTCAGGCACAGGTAGTCAAAGTGTTTTTCACAAACTCTTTTTCTTTTTACCCTTCTCCACCTCCCCCATTTTGCCTCCCCCTGGCAATAACCACACTGTCCACAAGGTTTTTTCTTGCTTTTTTTCTTTTTGGCTCAAGTCTAAGAAGAATCCAAATCTGTCAGCCAACAACCTGCTCTCTTTGAGTCATTCTCAATTTTGCTTTTTAGTTCATTTTGTTCATTAGATTCCACTTATGAGACTTGTCTTTCTCTGGCATAATTCACTTATTATAATGTCTACAGGCCCATCCATGCTGTTTCAAAGGATAATATGTTCTTTTTTCACAACTGAATAGTATTCCATTGTGTAAATGTACCACAGCTTTTTTATCCACACATCTACTGATGGGCATTTGAGTATTAGAAGGAAATCTGCTCTTCTTTGTCTCCCAGTTGAAATCTCAGACTTTTTTGCATTCTTTTACCACTAGACCTGCTTCATGAGTTAGCTGAGTATTCTTCCAGAGGTCTTTCTGTATTGACACATATATTCACGCATCCACAGATGTGGTCTTTCTATTTTGGTTTGAGATAGATAGGTAGGTAGATAGATAGATAATAGATTATAGATAGATAGATGATAGATAGATGATAGATATAAAATTTATATGTATATTATATAATATAAATAATGTCTCTGTTATGTATTTTTATAGCTTCTTATTTTTACCTACTATTTCTTAGAAATACTTTATGCTCCTATATCTCAATTTACATAATCCTTTTAAAATACCATACAATATTTCACAGCAGGGAATACTGCAGTGGATGTATTTAGTCATTCTCTTAAAGAAAAGTTGAGGATGTTTTAAGGACTGTATTTATAGTAAAAATCAGAGAATGTTTCTCCTTGAAACTCTCTGGAAAAGCCCTTATTAGTGAGCTAAGTACTAAGAGTTCCTTAACCAGTTGGACCCTTAGTCTCCCTAATTATGTCTCAAGGGTTTAATAACCTAGCAGACAGAGGAAAATCAGTTTCATACTTATTCCAAAAACTTCTTAAGGAACGGGAACTTACATTGCTTTATACATTCAAGGCAAATCAAGTCTTAAACCAAGATATATTTTTAGAAATAGGAAATGATCTACATAACCTAAACCAAGAATTTTACTATGGAAAAGAATATTTCTAATAGAATATGCAAGGAGCAAAGTGATAATTCAAAACAAAAATAAACTCAAAACATGTGAAAAAAATAATAATTATACAGTCATGCTTTCTGATAACTGAATTGTAGGGAGAAAATAGTTTACCTTTTATTGAAGGGACTCCTCTTGACTTAAGTAACTCAATACATTGGAATTGACTAGAGACTCAAGTATTCAGATAAACAAAAGTGTTTGAGTTTTAAGTGTGGATACAAGAAGCACATATTCAGGAATAAAAGCTAAGTTTGAGATTGACCAAGGTACATTATAACAAGGCTACCAAGAAATAGCTCTGGATCTGCTTTGCAGGGATAATTTTTTACAAGTTAGCATGTGACAGAAATCTGAGACCATGGTTTTCTCCTGCTGGAATCATGGTCCTGAGCTAGATAGCACCACATAGAAAACATTAAATGAATAAGAAGCCGATAAGTAAAGCAAAGCACTCACTAAACTTGATATTTCATAAAACAGATGAAAACAGAGTAACAAAAGTTCTATCCTGAGAAAAGTGCACTAAAGTCTAGAGTGGGGGTAACACTTGGGTAGGTTAAATGTAGTAGAGGAACTTTAATTGAGAACTTCTCTAACTCCTAGATAAATTTATGACTCAAGACAGTGATTTAGAAATATAGAATCGTTCAACCAGTTGAATAAAATACAATGCAAAACATAAAAAGAAATTTTAAAGAGAGTTAAAAAGAAGATAGAAATAGTTTTTGAGGCAAAAACAAAGCCCCGGAGAAATTATAGACTATATAACTTCACGTTTGCTTTTTAAGTAGACTGAACAATCTATAATTCAAGAAGACTTTATACTATGAAGGCTTCTCAAATATTTTAGCCTCAGTGTATAAACTGTTCTAAATGAACACTATTTGACACATATTGGGCAAAAATAATTAACCATTAGTTATCTCAGGAAATTGAGTGACAGTGCCATAACACACACCTTTGATATAGCACAATAGAGTTGGCATTACATTATGGATAACAAGCCTGGTGTGTGCTAGATGCAAAGAATAACGTTAAAAAACCATGTGTGCACATTTACTCTGCATTAGACAAAACACTGGGCGTTGTCCAAAGATTTACTCATTTAACCATCACAGTAACCAAACACACGAGGTGTTATTAACTCCCATTTGATAGATGAAAAAATTGTAGCATAGAGGGCAAAACAAAAGAGAAGACAAGGAAGAGAAAAAATAAATTTAGAGACCCAGGAAAAGATAGAGAATTTATGTTCAAAGATCCATGAAAGTTGATTTTTAAAAAACTATTCCTTTAAGGCTGACACATTCCAAGATGGTTGACCCAATTTGAAGCTGATTGTAAAATACATCATTATATAGAAATTGAATAAGTTTAGCTTTAAGATAACTCCCACTTAAAGATTCCTAAGGAAGAGTAACCAAGTATTGATTTCTGGAAATAAGTACTAGAAATTAAATATCCAGATCACAGAAGAAGTAATCAATGATTGATACAATGTTTGTCAAAACATATTCATGAGGATCACTGCACTTTCTCAAAACACCATGCTGCTTTTTGCTGATGAGTATTTCAATGAGCTCCTCAAATTTCTCTGGTAATATTTAAGCTCCATTTAAAAAAGAAGGCTTTGAATCAAGATCTAAGGGCTTCCTAAAATGGTGGCATTTTGCAATCTGATATTTAGGCTATATGTACAATGGGACTTCTCTGAAATTAAGGCGATAAGGTACTACTTTATATTTAGAAGAAAAAAATAAGTTTACTTGAAATATTTCCCCAAACTGACAAGCATTTCTCTGCCTTTCCTTTATCTTTTATGTTTTCTGTAAAGAAAAGATATAGTTGTGTTTTCCATGAAAAGGTCAATTCAAGCCAATGACATATTCTTTACCTACATACAGTTTGCTTTTTTAAAATAATGCAAATAGTAAATATTTTAAATTCTATTCAGATGACTGGTAATATTTTTGTCAGCAAATTATTCTAAAAAGCACTATTTGTTCAGAGATATATTCCACTGTGCAATATGAAGAAATTTGAAGTATTGTAACTCTGTAATTAAAAAACATTAAAACAAAACTTGTGTTGGAGAGAATGCGCAGGTTAGATGTTCAACTTGGAGAACTGGCTATCCCACTGTGGTATAAAAATTGCTGTTTAGGGCTCACTTTCACACAACTCCTTCCCTTCTTGTATCCCTTACTCTCACTTCAAAAGTTCTGTCATCTGCTTGGCTTTTTTTATTTTTAAAACTTGCTGCTAGAGCAGTTTTACTCATGGAATTGTCCAATCATCAAGGCATCTATATTAGTGTACAATCATGAAGGCACTTAAATTATTTTCATTTCCTGCATGTTTTTCTTTTCTTGTATAACCAAAGTAATTACAGGCTAAAAAGAAAATAGCTGATGATAGCATTATCACACTGCTTCAATAAATATTTCTCAATTATTTTCAACTTGCCCTATGCAACCTTATTCTTCCTTCCCAGGCAAATAACAATAATAATAACAAAAATAAAGTATTTTATAAGTAAGATAAGTAGAGTCAGGAGATTTTTTCCCCCATGATGAGTATTATATTAATTGAAAGCGTGCCCACCCCACATCTTGTATATTGTCTAGTTAGTAATCATTTCTCTCTTCTGGTTAAATGTGACCCTTATCATGAGTTACCCTGTAAATATTTTTCATCATCTTATTCTACAATACAGAATAAGTTGGGCTTTAAGATTTTTGCCTGTTCTGAGTTTCTTTTTTTGACTTTCATGAGTTCTATTAATCAAAGAACACTTCTTTTAGTTTGAGCAACAAATCTCAGAGACTGATTCAGTTTTCGTTTTTTTCTTTTTTTTATTAGATACCTCATAAAGTGTTCTGACAGGCAGTCAGTTCTTGAATAGTCACAAAATAACTGAGTTTCCCTGACTCATATTCAGTCACAAGGGTGCAGTTTTCCATTTACCCACTTTGTTATATAGTACACATATTGGGAACTCATTTCTGTTTAATGTGATGTAAACTGGTCTCACTAGGAAGTATCTTTACTCAGATAACTCTGCAATCTCGTTTGTCTGCCTAGACAAGCTAATCTGATTGTAATCATGTTACTTATCTTTTAATTTCTTTTGAAGCTGATGTATACCAGAAGTGGCATTCAGCTGGGAATCACATAGGTAAAATTGATTTTTATCACATTTAAATGTTTCAGGGCCTGAGCATGTGTTTTTAGATATTCAATCTTAAACCACTTGAGTGGGAGTCCAACAGAGAAATTACAGGCATAAACTCAATGGTAAAATATTACAATAGTCTAATAATGCAAACACAATCATAGTAAGGGCCCAGTGATTCTGATCTCCTTTGATTTCTATTTTGTTTTTGCAGAGAGAATTGGCCATAGATAATTGGTAACAAATGCACACATATCTTATTATAGAACTAGAGAAGCTATTGTTGTTCAAACAAGGCCTGACTGCCTTCTTCTTCTTTTTCTTTTTTAAGTAGATTCAATTACAATATCAAATATGAGGAAAAGCAGTAATAATATATTTTATTTCTAAACTAAATTCATGAAAGTTACTGATAAGAGCAGCAATTAATATCCAGGCCACTTCAATAAGGCACACAAATTGCACATTTCACTTTGATAGCCATTGGATGAGCAGGGAACAGCTAACAACCATAACAAGTAATAATGATTTTATTTAATTCATGATTTTGTACAACCTACTTCATCTGAAAAAAGATCTGAGAAAGTTTTCGGTTTCAGGATATGAATGAGATAATTTCCCAAAGTGCCTTTTTCTGGAACTGAGTACTGAGAGCATTTATCATTCTGAGGAAGGCTCACAAGGGTGAGTCCGGGTAAGAGATAAGGGGAGAGTGGCCAGCCATGAGTTAGAAAGCAGGATTCTGACCCCAGCTAATTGGATCAGAGGTAGCATGTCACCCAGCATGTGGAAGTCCTAGTTTCAATTCCTAGTCAGGGCACACAGGAGAAGTGATTATCTGCTTCTCCAACCCTCCCTTTTCTCTTTCTCTCTCTATCTATCTTTTCCCTTCTTGCAGCCATGGCCCATTCTAGCAAGTTGACCTTGGGCACTAAGGATGGTACCATGGTCTTGACTAGGCTGGTGAGCAACAGAGCAGCAACCCCAGATGAGCAGAGCATCGCCCTCTAATGGGTTTGCCAGATGGATCCTGGTAGGGGCACATGTGGAAGTCTGTCTCTCTGCATCTCTGCCTCTCACTTTAATAATAATAATAATAATAATAATAATAATAATAATAATAATAGAGTAGGATTCAGGATAATAAAAGAGTAGGATTCAGACCATGATGACAATCACTGTGCAGCAGAAACCACAGTAGATGGTTAAACTTAGAGAGAGTGATCAGTCATAGCATCGTAATAGCTAAAAGTTAGAAATAACTAAATGCCCATCATTAGAGAAATAAATGAAAAGGACGTGGAATATTAATGGAACTATTATGAAGAATATATAAACACACACACATATATGTACACACATACACACATAAAATGAAAGAGAGAGAGAGATTTCAGGGACAAAATAAAAAGTAAAAAAGCTAGTCATATTTTCATCCAAAGTTTTTAAATTTCCCACTTCAAACCAAAGTTGTGAGGGGGCAAGATGGCGATGGAGTAGGTGGACGTACCAACTTCCAACTCCTGGAACCAAAGTGGATTATAACTTAATTTTAAGAACCATCATCTGGATAAACCAACTTTGAACTAAACTAAGTGGACTCTTCAACCAAGGAACACTGAAGAAGCCACATTGAGACTGGTAGGAAAAGCAAAAATGCAGAGAGGGCTGCCCAGCTCCTGGAGTGAATGGCAACCCGGAGAGACCCGCATGGAGGGAGGAGAGTTTGGCGGAGAGGGAGAGACCTGGGTTTCAGGATCAAAGCCCCAGCCTGCAGCCCCAGAGCCTAGAAGAGGTGATTGAACAGTATTGAGCTGTGAAACAAGTAGGATACTGTTTGTGAGAAAGAGACAGTTTTCTCAGACCCAAGATTCTTCTTAAAGGGACAGTGCAGAAAACCTCTCTCACAACCACTCACCCAGGTTCCCGGGGAATAGGGACAGAGGAGAAGAGCAGAGCAGCAGGAAGAGAGTGTGGACTGGAAAACACAGGGAGAAACACTCTGAGGGACAGCCACCCTAACCCCTGGGCTGAGTCACTTCCCTAATCAAAAAACAAATATTTCCCCTGGAACTAGCAATACCAGCAAAGGGAGACAGGACACCAGCCAAACAAGCTCTCCCGCGGCACTTAGAGCAGAGCTGCTTAGATGGAGTGAGCTTCCAGGACTACAGAATGGAGTGTTGGGGTCTGAGCTGCAGTGCCCCTACCCACACTGCTGAGGGCTGGCTGGAGGGACGGTGGTGGCGGGATGCTGAAATGCGGTTCTGTCAGCAGGGGCGGAGGCCCAGCCAGTGTGAGCTCGGTCTAGCCCAGCAGGGATGGAGGGGACGCGCGAAAGCGGTCTGGCAGCTGCAGGCCCGCCTGTAGCCCCACTTGCAGGGGAAAAGCGGGAGGCCAGGAACGGGCAGAGATCTGCTCTGCAACCCTAGACCCTGCAAAAGCCGGCCCTGACAGCAGGGGCGGGGCTAGGACCAGGGACAGGGGAAGGCTCCTGACTGAGCGCACACCAGCAGCCCCACCTGGCCGGAAAAACCACGGTTTGGGATCCTGCGCAGGCAGGCCCTGGCCTCAGGGCAGGGCTGAAGCCCCAGACAGGTGAAGGCTCACTGCTGAGTGCACGCCAGCAGCCCTATCCAACCTGAGAAATTGTAGCGAGCAGGCTCAGACCACGGGGGCTGGGCGGAAGCCCGAGAATAGGCTGGGTCCGCAGCTGAGCAAAGGTGCTCACCTCTGCCCTTGGTGCTGATGGTGGTTGGTGGCTTGAGTTCAGTGCGCAACCCCACCTCTGGGGGCAAGGTGAAGACCCAGGCAGGCAGAGGCTTGTAGAGCCAGGCACCACAACACAACCCTCTTCTGCGGAGGAGAGGCAGAAATCAAAGCAACAGCCACAGTGGGCTGGCGCTGGCAATGCCCATTCCCAACAGCCCTAAGCAGCAACAGAGGGGGTGGCAGGCCTGCAGACAGACCACACCTAGAGAACACAAAGGCAACACCCATTGGACTTCAATGACCACATCCTTCTTATTCACAGACAAAATGTGCAGGCAGAGAAATGCAACCCAAATGAATCAAGAGAAATCCCCAGAGAAGGACCTGAATGAACCAGATATAACTAAATTACCAGATGCAGAATTTAAAATAAAGATAGTTAGGATGTTCAAATAGATTAGAGCAACAATGGAGAGTTATTACAAACACCTAAATAAAGAGATAACAAGTATAAAAAAGGAAATTGAAATAATAAAATGAATCTGACAGAAATAAAAAATACAGTATCAGAACTGAAGACCACAATGGAAGGAATTAAAAGCAGGATGAATGACGCTGAGGATCAAATCAGTGAGTTAGAGGACACAATAAACAAAGGCACAGAAGCAGAGCAGAAAAAAGAAAAGAGATTATAAGGGAGCTCAGTGACAACATGAAGAGAAATAACATCTGCATCATAGAGGTTCCTAAAGAAGAGGAGAGAGAACAAGAAATAGAAACTTTGTTCAATCAAATCATAGCAGAAAACTTCTCTAAATTAAGGCTGGAAAATGTTTCACACTTTCAAGGAGAACAGAGAACTCCATTAAAGAGAAACCCAAAGAAATCTACGCCAAGACACATCATAGTTAAAATACCAAAGCTAAGGGATAAAGAGAAAATTTTAAAAGCTTCTATAGATAAAATGCTATCACTTACAAAGAAGCCCCCATTAGGATGACAACCGACTTCTCAACAGAAACACTTGAGAACAGAAGGGAATGGCAAGATTCAAAGTAATGCAGATACAAGAACCTACAACCAAGACTACTCTATCCAGCAAGGCTAACATTTAAAATTGAATGAGAAATAAAAAGCTTACTAGACAAAAAAAGCCTCAAGGAATTCATTAAAACCAAACCAATTCTGCAAAAGATTTTAAAGGGTGTGTTATGAACAGTTCAAAGGGGAGAATGAATATAGCAAAAGAAAAATACAGCTTTAAAGAATAGAATGATAATAAAGAACTACATATTAATAATAACCTTAAATGTAAATGGATTAAATGATCCAATCAAAAGAAATAGGGTAACTGTGTGGATAAAGAAACAGGACCCATACATATGCTGTCTACAAGAGACACACCTTAAAACTAAAGATGCACATAGACTGAAAGTAAAAGGATGGAAAAAAATATTTCATGCAAATGGAAATGAAAAAAACACCCGGGGTAGCAATACTTATATCTGACAAAATGGACTTTAAAACATAGGCTGTAGTAAGAGATAAGAAGGACACTACATAGTGATAAAGGGAACAATTCAACAGAAAAATATAACTATTATAAATATCTATGCACCAAACATAGGAGCCCTGACATACATAAAGCAGACTTTGATGAATATAGAGCACGAGATTAACAGCAATACTAAAATAGTAGGGGATTTCAGTACCCAACTAACATCACTGGATAGATCCTCAAGAAAGAAAATTAATTAAGAAACAGCAGACTTAAAGGATACACTACATCAACTCAATTTAATAGATATCTTCAGAACTTTTCACCCTAAAGCAGTAGAATATACATTCTCAAGTGCTCATGGTACATTTTCTAGGATAGACCACATGATAGGACACATAAATGGTCTCAACAAATTTAAGAAGATTGAAATCATATCAAGCATTTTCTCTGATCACAATGCCATGAAACTAGAAATTAACCACAAAAGAAAAACTGAAATATGCGCAAACACTTGGAAACTAAATGGCATGTTATTAAATAATGAATGGATTAACAATGAGATCAAAAAAGAAATAAAAAAATTTCTAGAAATGAATGAAAATGAGCATACATCAACTCAAAATTTATGGGACACAGCAGAAGCAGTACTGAGAGGGAATTTCATTGCACTACAAGCATACCAGAAGAAGCTAGAAAATACTCAAATAAGCAACCTGACCTTGCATCTAAAAGAACTAGAAAAATAACAGCAAATAAAGTGCAGGAGCAGTAGAAGGAAGGAAATAATAAAGATCACAGCAGAAATAAATGACATACAGGCTAAGAAAACAATATAGAGGATCAATGAAACCAAGAGCTGGTTCTTTGAAAAGGTAAACAAGATTGATGAACCTTTAACTAGACTCACCAGAAAAAAGGAGAGAGGACTCAAATAAATAAAATTAGAAATGAGAGTGGAGAAATAACAACTGGCACAACAGAAATACAAAGTATTGTAAGAAAATACTAAGAAGAACTCTATGCCAAAAAATTAGGAAACCTAGATGAAATGGACAAATTTCTTGAATCATATAATCTTCCAAAAATCAATCTGGAAGAAACAGAACACGCAGACAGACCAATTACAACAAATCAGATCAAAAACAGTTATCAAAAAACTCCCAACAAAGAAAAGTCCTGGGCCTGATGGGCTCATAAGTGAATTCTACCAAAAATTTAAAGAACTAACTCCTATCCTCCTCAAGCTATTTCAAAAAATTCAAGAGGAAGGAAGATTTCCGAATTTCTTTTATGAGGCGAGCATAATTCTGATCCCAAAACCGGGCAAAGACAAAACAAAGAAAGAAAATTATAGGCCAATATCCCTGATGAATTTAGATGCTAAAATTCTCAACAAAATATTAGCCAACTGGATCCAGCAATATATGAAATAAATCATACACAATATTCAAGTGGGATTTATTCTGGAGAGGCAAGGCTGGTTCAATATTCGCAAATCAATCAATGTGATTCATCACATAATCAAAAGGAAGGACAAAAATCACATGATAATTTCAATAGATGCAGAAAAGGCATTTGATAAAATCCAGCATCTATTCATAATCAAAACTCTCAGTAAAGTGGGAATACAGGGAATATTCCTTAACATGATAAAGGCCATCTACGACAAACCCACAGCAAACATCATACTAAATGGGCAAAAATTAAAAGCAATCCCCTTAAGATCAGGAACCAGGCAGGGGTGCCCCCTTTCACCACTCTTATTCAACATAGTTCTGGAAGTCCTAGCTACAGCAATCAGACAAGAAAAAGAAATAAGAGGCATACAAATTGGAAAAGAAGAAGTAAAACTGTCATTATTTGCAGATGATATGATATTATATATAGAAAACCCTAAAGCCAAAGTCAAAAAACTACTGGACCTGATAAATGAATTCAGCAAGGTGGCAGGATATAAAATTAATACTAAGAAATCAAAGGCATTTTTATATACCATCAATGAACTATCAGCAAATGAAAGTAAGGAAACAATCCCCTTCACTATTGCAGCCAAAAAAATAGAGTACCTAGGAGTAAATTTAACCAAGGAGGTTAAGGACTTGTACTCGGAAAGTTATAAAACATTGATAAAAGGAATCAAGGATGATACAAACAAGTGGAAGCATATACTGTGCTCATGGCTAGGAAGAATAAACATCATTAAAATGTCTATATTACCCAAAGCAATTTATAAATTCAATGCAATACCAAATAAAATACCAATGACATACTTCCAAGATATAGAACACATATTCCAAAAATTTATATGGAACCAAAAAAGAACACAAATAGCCTCAGCAATCTTAAAAAGAAAAAATAAAGCAGAATGTATCACTCTTCCGGATAACAGGATTTACTACAAAGCCATTGTTCTCAAGACAGCCTGGTACTGGCATAAGAACAGGCACAAAAAATAAATGGAACAGAACAGAGAATCCAGAGATAAACCCACAGCTTTATGGACAACTGATATTTGACAAAGGAGGAAAGAACATACAATGGAGTAAAGACAGCCTCTTTAACAAATGGTGTTTGGAAAATTGGACATCTACCTGCAAAAAAAATGAAACTAGACCATCAAGTTACACCATTCACAAAAACAAACTCAAAATGAATAAAAGACTTAAATGTAAGCCGTGAAACCATAAGCATCTTAGAATAAAACATAGCCAGCATGTTCTCTGACATGTGTAGCAGCAGTATATTTGCCGATTTATTTCCACGGGCAAATGGAATAAAAGGCAAGATAAACAAATGGGACTGTATCAAACTAAAAGTTTTTGCACAGCTAAAGACAATAAGAACAGAATAAAAAGACAAACCGCACAATGGGAGAACATATTCGACAACACGTCTGATAAGGAGTTAGTTAATAACCAAAATTGGTAAAGAACGTATAAAACTCAACACCAGGAGGACAAACAATCCAATCAAAAATGGGCTAAAGAAATGAATAGAAATTTCTTCAAAGAGGACATATAGATGGCCAATTGGCATATGAAAAATGCTCAACCTCACTAATCATTAGAGAAATGCAAATTAAAACCACAATAAGATATCACCTCACATCAGTCAGAATGGCGCTCATCAGCAAAACAACACAGAACAAGTGCTGGCGAGGATGTGGAGAAAAGGGAACCCTCCTGCACTGCTGGTGGGAATGCAGACTGGTGCAGCTACTGTGGAAAAGAGTATGGAGATTCCTCAAAAAATTAAAAATGGAACTGCCTTTTGACCCAGCTATCCCACTTTTAGAAATGGGTGGGGGAAAGAGGGAGAGGGAGGGAGAGGGGGGAAGGGAGGGGCACATAGAAAACCAGATAGAAGGTGACAGAGGACAATTTGACTTTGGGTGATGGGTATGCAATACAATTGAATGATAAGATAATTTGGAGATGTTTTCTTTGAACATATGTACCCTGATTTATTAATGTCACTCCATTAAAATTAATAAAAATTAAATAAAAAAACAAAGTTGTAACAAAAATACATGCATGCATGAAAAATGATAAAACAGACTTGAACTGTAACGAATTACCACAGGCATAAGGTCTCAAAGGAACACAAAAGTATTATACGACAATTATGGAAGTCAGATGTCCACAATGCTTTCACTGGGCAAAAGTCAATGTCTTTCTCAGGGTTTTAAGAATTAATCAGTTTACTTGTCTTTTCTAGTTTTGAGAGACCACCTTCATTTTTTGGCTCATGGTTCCTTGCTTCATCTTGAAAACCAGCTGCATTGTACTTTCAATCTCTCATTGATCTTTAATTTCCTCTCTTAACTAAAAGCAATCTTGTGATTACATTGGATCCACCATGATAATCTTTCCATCTCAAAAGCCTTGACCCAAGCACATACACAATGTTTCTTTTGCTATGTGAGGTAACATATGAACATGTTAGGAAGTGAACCTCTCTGGATGGGGCATTACTGTGCTTATCAGTATCCACCCCTTGTGCCTTAAGAAGGAAACCTCTCTGGATGGGGCATTACAATGCTTATCACTATCCACCCTTTGCCCCTTCAAAGATTCATATCTGCACCACATGCAAAATACATTTACCCCATTCCAAGGTTCCCTCAAATCTCATCAATCCATCAAAACATCAACTACAAGTCGAAAATCTCATCCGTCCAAAATTCTCAAATCTTATTACATACATCATCTAAATTTTATGAATGAAGTTCTAGGTATTCTCTATCTGGGGAACAATTCTTTGCCCTGGGAGACCAAGGAAAAAAAGTTACGAGCTCCAAAAATACAGTGATGGGATTAGTGTATTTTAAAAGTTATAAATATTCCCATTCAAAAATGAGGAAAAAAATTAAAGTACATGTATGACCAGTAGTCGAGGCCACCATCACAACCATCTGGCTCATGCAGGCTCGCATTAGATTTGGACAGTCAGTAATGAAACAACAGAGCCAAGAACTGCTGAGCCATCAACTTTAATTCTAGCTTGCACCCACTGGGCAAGTAAAAACACACACTGGTCTCCAAAACCCACTCATTCAGTGCTCACAAAGCTACTGACTTATCTGAGTTTCCTAGCATCAAAGGTTTCTAGCTCACCAGACTTACTCACCTCCATTCCCCATCTCCCTCCCTGGTGCACAAACTCTGCACAAACTGGCTTCTTTCTCAGCACTGTCATCTTGGCTGCTTCTCTTCTCCTCCACGTGGCCTTAATCTGCTCTCCTCTCTAATGCTAACCTTAGGAACCAAGGGAGAGCAAGCTCCCGGTCTGCCCCACTGTATAGTGTAGAAATCCAAACCCTTAATCCATTCTACAAACAAGAAAGTTTCTGATACAAAGTCACCCATCTGAGGCATAATGAGATTCCTCAGGAGAGTGCACCACCCCACATCATCCAATCAGTCAAGGGTGTGGGGAAAAGCTTATTCTTAAAACTAAGGCGTAGGCTATAAGGACCCGGCCTGGGCCTGCTTACATACAGTCTGTCCCCCACACCCATCCCAAGCATAAGGGCAAATAATATCACCTGGGTGACGGGCTTCCATGTGGGCAGCGCCATCTTTAACAAAGTGAGCATATTATATTTTATCTGCCCAACAGTACAAACGCAATTATCAGTATCAAACCATTTTACAATCCAGGTGGGAAAACCTTGTTCTGCTGCAGAGGTTTGAGAATAATCCTCTGTGATTCCGAACCTATGGCTCCACCTGTAGCCAAGTAGAATTATTCCCTGTTTTCTACCAGTATAATTTGATGGGGTCTGATACCTGCCAACCTCCTTTTGCTATAAAAGGCAACATATTTGCAGGTTCTAAAAATTAGGATATTGGGGTTCTTGGAGGACCATTTCTTCTGCCTATCATAATGGGCTTTAAAAAGTTCACAAGGTTGCCTGACCAGGCAGTGGCGCAATGGATAGAGCTTCGGACTGGGATGCGGAAGAGCCAGGTTCAAGACCCCAAGCTCGTCAACTTGAGGGCGGGCCCATCTGGCTTGAGCAAAAAGCTCACCAGCTTGGACCCAAGGTCGCTGGCTCCAACAAGGGGGTGCTCAGTCTGCTGAAGGCTCGCAGTCAAGTCACATGTGAGAAAGCAATCAATGAACAACTAAGCTATTGCTACGGCAATGAAAAACTAATGATTGATGCTTCTCACCTCTCTCTGTTTCTGTCTGTCCCTATCTATCCCTCTCTCTGACTCTCTCTCTGTCCCTGTAAAAAAATAATAATAAAAATAAAAAAGTTCACATGGTTCTTGTAAGCAGAATATCCTAGTTTGATTATAAATTCCTGTAAATATATTAATTTTCCAAATTATGAACATGAGAGGCACTAAAAATTTTTAAAAAGAAGTCTTTTGTTTCTGTACAGCAGGATTTTTTTTTTCACTTGGGGAGCAGTTATTCTATTGAACACAGGAGTGACTAGTCATGTACGAGTATTTTCTTGATCCAAAAATGATGGTCCTTCTCCCTACAAAAACCTCAAAAAATCTCTCTTTTAAATCTGCCAGAAAGAAAAGATTCTTGGGTTAGTATATTAACTATTTACTACTATGTAACAAATTTGGGGTATCGAAATTTAATTACTTTAAACATAACTAAACATTTATTACCTCATTATTTCTGTGAATCAAGAATTTAGTTTAACTGGTGAATTCTAGCATGGGGTATCATAAGAAAAACAATCAAAATGTTGGGAGTACAGTCATCAGCAAGCTTGACTTGACCTGGAGGGTCACTTCATCATGGCCTATTCACATGTCAGGCAAGTTATCTCTGACTCTTGGTAGACAGTTTTGGTTTCTTGACACATGGATCTATCAATAGGACTGCTTAATATGGTGGCTGGTTTCTCCCTGAGTGAGCCATCCAAGTGAAAAAGATGAAGTACCAAATTTGTTAGCCTCACCCACATCCTATTGGTCATACAGACCAATCCTGATATAATTTATGAAGGGACTACACAAGGGAGTGAATATCAGGTAGTGAGATTCATTGGGCGCCATCTTGAAAATAGCTACCACAGAGAGCAATATTGAATTTACACAAAAATGCACTATTTAGAAATTTAGGTGTGAAATAAATTCCAATAGCCAGTGAGAGAAAAACCTCCACAATCCATAAATGATTTAAAATAGGTACTGAAAAATATAGGTTGATATTCTCCTCTAAAATTATTTTTACATTTACCTTGGAGAAGAAGGCTAAGAAGTATGCAGAAGACATCATGAAAAATAGAATATTGTTGATATGTAAACATAAATGTTTAAATAGATCTAAACTCCTGAAATCATTTCTCCATATCTGATATCAGAGATCTTGATACAACGATTTATCAATTGTGTATTTACAGAATTAATCTTGCAAAAGTGGGCACAACTTCTAAAGTGTCATTTCAACACATTTTTAAAAAATGCATTGTTTGCATAGGAATTTAGCCAGTATTTCAGAAATCCCCTTGGCTCTAAATTTATCATTATGCAAGCATAATTAAAAAGAAAAGTAAGAGGTTTGTTAAACTTTCTCTAAGCAGAACTGTTAGGGTAGTATTCAAAATAAATGAAAAATTCTTTGGATTTTTGTTCCAAGTCTTGCTTTTTTTTTTTTTTTTTTTTTGTAGTAACAGTGACCTATGCTGATACCTCCCGGCTAATGTTGTTCTTGTATTATAACAAGTATAGTTGTTTAACTTTTTCAGAGACATTAAGTAAAAGCACGTAATGTGTGAGACTGGGTACCAGAATATGATTCATTAAAGAACAACTCTTCTGCCCTGCTTTATCTAAAAGCTTATGATCTGATTTTAGCAATGTTCCTTTACAGTAAGAATAAAAATACTAAAAGACAACTGTTAGGATTGGTCAGAAGATACTCATTTAACAAATATATATGCAGTACTTAATTTTTCCTAATATGGTGCTGGGTAGTATGGAAGATATGCATGAAAAAATACAATATTCTTAACCTCAAGGAACTCAGTTGGAAGGTTACTGATACCTGTTGGAGTTTAGAGATGTTATTTATTCACTCTCTTCCTCTCTGTGTTTCCCTGGCAGGTACCAAGCAAAAACAAAGTCAAAGAGTGAAAATATTAATTTTATTTCTGCCAACCCAAAATGCAGATTCCCAACAAATAGGGATGACAAGACAGCACTGGATCTGACCAGGAGATGGTGCAATGGATAGAGCATTGGATTGGGATGCCAAGGACCCAGGTTCGAAACCCTGAGGTCGCTAGTTTGAGCACAGGCTCATCTGGTTTGAGCAAGGCTCACCAGCTTGAGCCCAAGGTCGCTGGCTTGATCAAGGGGTCACTCAGTCTGCTGTAGCCCCCTAGTCAAGGTATATATATGAAAGCAATCAATCAACAACAAAGGTGCCGTAACAAAGAATTAATGCTTCTCATCTCTCTCTGTTTCTGTCTGTCTGTTTCTATCTGTCCCTCTCTCTGTCTCTCTGTCTCTGTCTCTGTGACACACACACACACACACACACACACACACACACAAAATGGCAGTTCTGGGATATAAAACTGAAGTGAGCTGGACACCATCTACTACTCTTCTAGCTTCCCCATCTCTGACCCCAAACCCCTCTAATAATTCACCACTGCTTTCTTGCCATTTGCTCACAGTTAGGCTAAATCTGACAAAACAGATGCTTATCCGATACAACAGCAAAGGCTGATTGTCCTTAAGGATTAATATGCATTTTATCTCCCTGTCTGAATGCCTCAAGATAAACCTAGTGCTACATAGCAGCTTCTCCTACTGTGACAGGCTCTTGGTTGCCCTAAATAGCCCTGGAATGCATCAACTATCTAAGCTGGTACCTACAGTCTCCTTCTTTAACATACCTCAGCCCCTGCGTTCTGCTAGTGGTGAACATCTTGTATTTTACAGTCACTGAGATTTATAGCCAAACTCTCTACTAAGTTGGAAGATTTAAGTTAGAAGATTTTAGGCGGAGACCAATACCTCATTCACTATAACTGCATTAATTTATATCCAGTTACAAAAAAAAAAAAGGAAACAAATTATAACACAAGAGCTCCAGAGAAATCTTTATAGTGTATATTAAAAAGTTGCTTTGAAACATGAAATGGGAATAAATTAAATTGCTACTATTTCATTTCACTAATGAGCAAATATTTAAATCATATTTGCCATCTGGATGGCTGCCAATATGCAAGCTCCTTCAGTAAAGAGTTGCTATCCCCTCGCTTATTAAAGTTGTATTTTTTACATACCTGTCCTCTTGCTGGTTTTTGGTGAAAAATATAAGTACGGTAAAATAAGTACATCAGAGGTAAAAAAAAAACTTTAAAATATTTGGGGCTACCTCACGGGCATATGAATTAATTAGATTAACATTTAATAATTCAAGCCAATATTAATATGTAGAAGTAAGTGACATAGGTAAAAAAAAAAGCTGAAATACTCTGTGAGTCAAATAAATTTGTAAATATGATGTATATGTTTGCTCGCATATAGTTTGCATTGGGTGTGGGAGATAGGCTGTAATCAGACAGGATCTTATAGCCTAAGGCTTAGTTTTAAGACTAAGGCTTTCCCACACTTTTAATACTAAGATCTCAACACTAAGCTTTTCCCCACACCCTCGACTGTTGCATGATATGGGGTGGTGCACTCTTATGAGGAGTCCCATTTATGCCGCAGATAAGTGGCTTTGTATCAGAGACTTCCTTGTTTGTATAATGGATTAAAGGCTTTAGTTTCTACACTATAAAGTAAGGGAGACCAGGGGCCCTCTCTTTCAGTTCCTGAAAAAAGCATTGCAGAGGAGAGGTAGCCAAGATGGCAGAGTGCTGATGGAGAAGCCAGTTTGTGCAGAGAGAAGAAGATAGGGAACAGAGGTGAATAAGGCTGGTGAAGTAGAAACCTTTGATTCTAGGAAACCTTGACTCAGTCAGTGGCTTTGGAAGCCCTGAATGGAAAGGGAAGTGTTTTCCCACTGTATGTATTTCTCACCCACCGAATGTGAGCTAGGATTAAAAGTAATGGCCCACCAGTTATTGGCTCCTGTAAAGCCAGTAGTCGAGGCAGCCATCACAGCCCTCTGGCCAGTGCAAGTTAGCATTAGATTTGATCAGAAGGTAATGAAACACAGGAGCCAAGAACTGGTGAGCCATCAGCTTTAATTCTAGCTTGCACCCGGCGGGCAAGCAAAAATACGCACTGGGCTCCAAAACCCACTCATTCAGTTCTCACAAAGCTACTGACTTATCTGAGTTTCCTAAAATCAAAGGTTTCTAGCTCACCAGACTTATTCACCTCTGTTCCCCATCTCCTTCTCCAGCACAAACTCTGCACAAAGTGGCTTCTTCCTCAGCATTCCACCATCTTGGCTGCCTCCTCACCTCCACGTGGCCTTAATCTGCTCTCCTTTCTAATACTAAACTCAGGAACCGAGAGCGAGCAAGCTACTGCTCTGTTTTACTTTATAGTGTAGAATCCAAACCTTTAATCCAATCTACAGACAAGGAAGTCTCTGATACAAAGTCACTTACCTGAGACATACTGGGATTCCTCATGATAGTGCACCACCCCACACCATCCAATCAGCCAAAGGTGTGGAGAAGAGCTTACTCTTATACTAAGCCTTTGGCTATAACGACCTGGCCTGCCCACAGCCTGTCCCAGAAAACACATTAATATCAACGAACTTCCATGTGGGCAGCACCATCTTCAACAAAGTGAGCATAATATATTTTATCTGCCCAAAAGCTCCCTTGTTTCATTACCATCTGTCCAAATCAAATGTGAACCTGCCTGGGCCAGGTGGCTGTGATGGTGGCCACAGATACTGGCCCTACATACTCTAATGCAGTAGTGGTTCTTAACCTGGGTTCGATCGAACCCAAGGGGTTCGATGAGTCGGTCTCAGGGGTTTGGAGAAGCCTCTGCCATGGAGGCCAGAATAAAGTAATACCGTAATTTGTTGTGAGTTCATGCACTTTGTTGGTTTTGTTCTTTAAGCAAGGTGATATTCATGCATGGCTCATTTTGTGCACCAGTAAAAAAACATATACCTATGTCTTGAATTTGGAAAAAAAATCATATTTTAATTATCACCAAAGAAGGGTTCGGTGAATGCGCATATGAAACTGCTGGGTTCGGTACCTTAAAAAAGGTTAAGAACCACTGCTCTAATGGCTTTAAGAACATTATTATTCAATACTATAGTTTCCACCAATGGAAAGAACTAGTAGACCCATGTAAGAATATCTTCACTTATAGCAAGTGGCTCTTTGCTTCTAATTTTATCATCGCCAACTCTTAACCAAAACACAGAATTGATGATACACAAACATACGCAAGTACAAACAAACACACACTTGGTTCTGTGGCGTTTGGAAATTAACTGCCTTTTCATTCCATTATTTCTGATCAACACCTACGGAAAGAATAGGTGACATATGTATTTAGCACCTCTAAGAAAAAACTAAGAAAGATATGAAAGGTTAAGAGCGAAGTATTAAAATGTGAAAGGAAGAAACCTCAAACCAAACCAAAAACAGAAGGCTATTGTTGGGCAGATAGAATATATTATGCTCACTTTGTTGAAGATGGCGCTCCCCACATGCAAGCCCATTGATATTAACATGTGTTGGGGGACAGGATGTGGGCAGGCCGGGTTGTTATAGCCTAAGGCTTAGTTTTAAGAGTAATCTTTTTCCCACACCCTTGACTGATTGGATGATGTGGGGTGGTGCACGCTCATGAGGAATCCTTCCATTATGTCTCAGATAAATGACTTTGTATCACAGACTTTCTTGTAGATTAAAGGTTTGGATTTCTACACCATAAAGTGGGGCAGACCGGGAGCTTGCTCTCTCTTGGTTCCTTATGTTAGTATTAGAGAGGAGAGCAGATTAAGGCCACGTGGAGAAGAGGAGAAGCAATCAAGATGGCAGAGTGCTGAGGAAGAAGCCAGTTTGTGCAGAATTTGTGCAGAGAGAAGAAGATGGGAAACAGAAGTGAATAAGTCTGGTGAGCTAGAAACCTTTGATTCTAGGAAACTCAGATAAGTCAATAGCTTTGTGAGCACTGAATGACTGGGTTCTGGTGCCCAGTATGTGTTTTTACTTGCCCGCTGGGTGCAAGCTAGAATTAAAGCTGATGGCTCAAGAGTTCCTGGCTCTTTTGTTTCATTACAGACTGTGCAAATCAAATGCGAACCTGCATTGGCCAGGTGGCTGTGATGGTGGCCTTGCCACTGGCTTTACAGCTATTTTGTTCCAAAGGAAACTGTGTATAAAGTATTTACAGCTATTTTGTTCCAAAGGAAAGTGAGTATAAAGTATTTACAGTCACCAACAGGGCCATCTGGCTCATGCAGGTTCACATTAGATTCGGAAAGTTGGTAATTGTTGGGTAAATAAAATATATTATGCTCATTTTGTTAAAGATGGCACTGCCCACGTGCAAGTTTTAAGAGTAAGCTTTTCCCCACACACTTGACTGATTGGATGATGTGGAGTGGTGCACTCTCATGAGGAATATCCCATTATGCCTGTTGGGCAGATGAAATATATTATGCTCACTTTGTTAAAGATGGTGCTGCCCACATGCAAGTTATAAGAGTAAGCTCTTCCCCACACCCTTGACTGACTGGATGATGTGGGTGGTGCATTCTCATGAGGAATCCTCCCTGTATGTCTCAGATAAGTGACTTTGTATCAGAGACTTACTTGTTTGTACATTGGATTAGAGCTTGGGATTTCTACACTATAAAGTGGGGCAGACCCGGAGCTTGCTCTCTAGGTTCCTGAGGTTAGCATTAGAGAAGAGAGCAGAGAAAGGCCACGTGGAGGAGGCCAGGAGAAGAAGCCATGATGGTGGAGTGTTGAGGGAGAAGACAGTTTGTGTAGAGAGAAGGAGATGGGGAACAGAGGTGAATAAGACTGGTGAGCTAGAAACCTTTGATTCTAGAAAACTCGGATAAGTCAGTAGCTTTGTGAGCACTGAATGAGTGGGTTTTGCAGCCCAGTGTGTGTTTTTGCTTGCCCGCCGGGTGCAAAATAGAATTAAAGCTGATGGCTCACCAGTCCTTGGCTCTATTGTTTCATTACCGACTGTCCGAATCTAATGCAAACCTGCATTGGCCAGGCCGCTCTAATAGTGGCCTTGGCCACTGGCTCTACAATGCCTTAGGTAAGTGGCTTTGTATCAGAGACTTCCTTGCTTGTAGATTAGATTAAAGATTTGGATTTCTATACTGTAAAGTGGAGCAGGATGGTTGCTTGCTCTCTCTCTTGGTTCCTGAGGTATTAGAGAGGAGGGCAGATTAAGGCCACATGGAGGCCAGGAGAAGCAGCCAAGATGGCAGAGTGCTGAGGGAGAAGCCAGTTTGTGCAGAATTTGTGCTGGAGAAGGAGATGGGGAACAGAGATGAATAAGTCTGGTGAGCTAGAAAGAAACCTTTGATGCTAGGAAACTCGGATAAGTTAGTAGCTTTGTGAGAACTGAATGTGTGGGTTTTGGAGGGCATTTGTGTTTTTGCTTGCCCGCTGGGTGCAAGTTAGGATTCAAGCTGATGGCTCACCAGTCCTTGGCTTCGTTGTTTCATCACTGACTTTAAAGCCAGTAGTTGAGGCCACCATCAGAGCTACCTGGCCAGTGCAGGTTCACATTGGATTCGGACAGTCGTTAATGAAACAACGGAGCCAAGAACTGATGAGCCATTACCTTTAATTCTAGCTTGCACCTGGTGGGAAAGCAAAAACACACTGGGCTGCAAAACCACTCATTCAGTGCTCATAAAGCTACTGATTTATCCAAGTTTCCTAGAATCAAAGGTTTCTCACCAGTCTTATTCACCTCTGTTCCCCATCTCCTTTTCTCTACACAAACTGGCTTCTCCCTCAACACTCCATCATCATGGCTTCTTCTCCTGGCCTCCATGTGGCCTTACGCTGCTCTCCTCTCTATACTAATCCAAGGAATCGAGAGAGCAAGCTCCGGGTCTGCCCCACTTTATAGTGTAGAAATCCCAATGTTGGGCAGATATAATATATTATGCTCACTTTGTTAAAGATGGCGCTGCCCACATGGAAGTTCATTGATATTAATGTGTGTTCTGGGACACGCTGTGAGCAGGCCAGGTCGTTATGGCCTAAGGCTTAGTTTTAAGAATAAGCTCTTCTCCACACCCTTGACTGATTGGATGATGTAGGGTTGTGATGTAGGGAGGAATCCCATTATGCCTCAGATGGGTGGCTTTGTATCAGAGACTCTCTTGTTTGTATAATTGGATTAAAGGTTTTGAATCTATGCTATAAAGTGGGGCAGGCCTGGAGCTTGCGCTCTTAGTTCCTGGGTTTCTGATATTAGTATAGAGAGGAGAGCAGAGTAAGGCCACATGGAGGCCAGGAGAAGCAGCCAAGATAGTAGAATGCTGAGGAAGAAGCCAGTTTGTGTAGTTTGTGTAGAGAGAAGGAGATGGGAAACAGAGGTGAATAAGTCTGGTGAGCTAGAAACCTTTGATTCTAGGAAACTCGGATAAGTCAGTAGCTTGTGAGCACTGACTGTGTGGGTTTTGGATCCCATTGTGTGTTTTCGCTTGCCCGCCGGGTGCAAGCTAGAATTAAAGCTGATGACTCACCAGTTCTTGGCTCCTGTGTTTCATTACCGACTGTTTGAATCTAATGAGAACCTGCATGAGTCAGGCTGCTGTGATGGCGGCCTCGACTACTGGCTTTATACCCAACCTTTAATCCAATCTGAGAACAAGGAAGTCTCTGATACAAAATGACTTATCTGAGACATAATGGATTACTCATGACAGTGGAGCACCCCACATCATCCAATCAGTCAAGGGTGTGGGGAAAAGCTTACTTTTAAAACTTGCACGTGGGCAGCGCCATCTTTAACAAAGTGAGCATATTATATTTTATCTGCCCAACACTGACTGTCCGAATCTAATGCAAACTTGCATGGGCCAGGCAGCTGTGATGGTGGCCTTGCCTACTGGCTTTACAGTAATTAAAAACCAAGAACTGGTGATCCATCAGCTTTAATTCTAGCTTGCACCTGGCAGGCAAGTAAAAACACACACTGGGCACCAAAACCCAGTCACTCAGTGCTCACAAAGCTACTTACTTATCCGAGTTTTCTAGAATCAAAGGTTTCTAGCTCACCAGACTTATTCATCTCTGTTCCCCATCTCCTTCTCCAGCACAAATTCTGCACAAACTGGCTTCTCCCTCAGCACTCTGCCATCTTGGCTGCTTCTCCTGGCCTCCATGTGGCCTTAATCTGCCCTCCTCTCTAATACCTCAGGAACCAAGAGAGAGAGCAAGCAACCGTCCTGCTCCACTTTACAGTATAGAAATCCAAATCTTTAATCTAATCTACAAGCAAGGAAGTCTCTGATACAAAGCCACTTACCAAAGGCTTGTAGAGCCAGTGGCCAAGGCCACTATTAGAGCGGCCTGGCCAATGCAGGTTTGCATTAGATTCGGACAGTCGGTAATGAAACAATAGAGCCAAGGACTGGTGAGCCATCAGCTTTAATTCTAGCTTGCACCTGGCAGGCAAGTAAAAACACACACTGGGCACCAAAACCCAGTCACTCAGTGCTCACAAAGCTACTGACTTATCCGAGTTTTCTAGAATCAAAGGTTTCTAGCTCACCAGACTTATTCACCTCTGTAAAGCCAGTAGTCAAGGCCAAGGCCACCCCAGCAGCCTGACCCGTGCAGGTTCGCAGTAGATTCGAACAGTCGGTAATGAAACAATGGAGCCAAAAACTGGTGAGCCATCAGCTTTAATTCTAGCTTGCACCCAGCGGGCACGCAAAAACACACACTGGGCTCCAAAACCCATACATTCAGTGCTCACAAAGCTACTGACTTATCCGAGTTTCCTAGAATCAAAGGTTTCTAGCTCACCAGACTTATTCACTTCTGTTTCCCATCTCCTCCTGCACAAACTCTTAACAAACTGGCTTCTTCCTCAGCATTCAGCCATCTCAGCTGCTTCTCCTCCACATGGCCTTAATCTGCTCTGCTCTCTAATACTAACCTCAGGAACTCAGGAACCAAGGGAGAGATCAAGCTCCTGTTCTCTCCCACTTTATAGCAGACTCAAAACCTTTAATCCAATTATACAAACAAGGAAGTCTCTGATACAAAGTCACCCATCTGAGGCATAATGGGATTCCTCCCGACATCACCACCCTACATCATCCAATCAGTCAAGGGTGTGGAGAAGAGCTTACTCTTAAAACAAATCCTTAAGCTATAACGACCTGGCCTGCTTACATTACAACTTTCCCCCCTGTAAAGCCAGTAGTCAGGGTCAGGATCACAGCAGCCTGACCCATGCAGGTTCGCAATGGATTCGAACAGTCGGTAATGAAACACAGGAGCCAAAAACTTTTGAGCCATCAGCTTTAATTCTAGCTAGCACCCGGCGGGCAAGCAAAAACACACACTGGGATCCAAAACCCACACATTCAGTGCTCACAAAGCTACTGATTTATCCGAGTTTCCTAGAATCAAAGGTTTCTAGCTCACCAGACTTATTCACCTCTGTTTCCCATCTCCTCCTGCACAAACTCTTAACAAACTGGCTTCTTCCTCAGCACTCTGCCATCTCGGCTGCTTCTCCTGGCCTTCACGTGGCCTTACTCTGCTCTCCTAATACTTCAGGAACCAAGAACCAAGAGAGAGATCAAGCTACTGGTCTCTCCCACTTTATAGCATAGATTCAAAACCTTTAATCCAATTATGCAAACAAGGAAGTCTCTGTATAATGGGATTTTCTCAGGAGAGTGCACCACCCTATATCATCCAATGAGTCAAGGGTGTGGAGAAGAACTTACTCTTAAAACCAAGCCTTAGGCCATAAGACCTGGCCTGTTTACACTACAGCCTTTCCCCCACACCCATCCCAAGCATAAGGGCAAATAATATCAACTGGGTGACGGGCTTCCATGTGGGCAGCACCATCTTTAACAAAGTGAGCATATTATATTTTATCTGCCGAACAACCTCTGTTTCCCATCTCCTTCTCTTTACACAAACTCTGCACAAACTGGCTTCTTCCTCAGCACTCCACCCTCTTGACTGTTTCTCTGCTCCTCCACATGTCCTTAATCTGCTCTCCTCTCTAATGCTAATCTCAGGAGCAGAGAGAGAGCAAGCTCCAGGTCTTCCCCACTTTACAGTGTAGAAATCCAAACCTTTAATCCAATCAACAAGGAAGTCTCTGATACAAAGTCATTTATCTGAGGCATAATGGGAGGATTCCTCAGGAGAGTGCACCACCCTACATCATTCAATCAGTCAAGGGTGTGGGCAAAAGCTTAGTCTTAAAATTAAGCCTTAGGCTATAACGACCCTGCCTGCTTACAGCCTGTCCCCCCACACAATAATATAATTACGCCCATTCCAATAATAAGGGCAACTAATATCACCTGGGCAACGGGCTTCCCCGTGGGCAGCGCCATCTTTAACAAAGTGACCATAATATATTTTATCTGCCCAACAGAAAGTTTATTTTAAAAACACCTCGGTTCAAGCAGACTGAGGCCAGCAAAGGATGTTAGTCCTGAGGAAGGAACTGGGTAGGGGATATGTGGATTCGTCAAAGAGCTTTTGGTAAAGGCGGCTGCAAGATCCTTCTTCTGTTTGTGTTTGGGAATGGCACCACAGTTTCTCAAATTTGTATGCACCTAATCCAATCATTCTTTATCAGCATCCAGCTGCAAGAGAGGTCTGAGCTGGAATACTGAGTAGGCAAATCCTTCTTCTTCCAGCAGGCCTGCATTGTTCTTAAGAAAGATGGTGCTTGAGTAGCCATTTTACCTACCAAAATGAAGTCAGGCATTTTGATCCATGGGTTAAACAATTTTTGGTTCAATGTGGTAGTCCCTACAAAGAGCGGAGACATCATGGCGTCCTTGTTAGCGCTGGCTTAACATTATTGCTCTCTATTTCAGTGGCACACTGTAGACCTTCGGAGCCAGCAGGCTGTCCTCAAGTACTTGCTAATGTGTAGCTGTTGGGCAGATAAAATATATTATGCTCACTTTGTTAAAGATGGAGCTGCCCACATGGAAGCCTGTCACCCAGGTGATATTATTTGCCCTTATGCTTGGAATGGGTGTGGGGGAAAGGCTGCAATGTAAGCAGGCCGGGTTGTTATGGCCTAAGGCTTAGTTTTAAGAGTAAGCTCTTCTCCACACCCTTGACTGATTGGATGATGTAGGATGGTGCACTCTCCTGAGGAATCCCATTATACAGAGACTTCCTTGTTTGTATAATTGGATTAAAGGTTTTGATTCTATGGTATAAAGTAGGAGAGACCAGTAGCTTGATCTCTCTCTCTTGGTTCCTGAGGTATTAGAGAGTAGAGCAGATGTAAAGCCAGTAGTCGAGGCCAACATCACAGCAGCCCGACCCATGCAGGTTCACATTGGATTCGGACAGATGGCAATGAAACACCGGAGCCAAAAACTGGTGAGCCATCAGCTTTAATTCTAGCTTGCACCCGGCGGGCAAGCAAAATCACACACTGGGCTCCAAAACCCATACATTCAGTGCTCACAAAGCTACTGACTTATCCGAGTTTCCTAGCATCAAAGCTTTCCAGCTCACCAGACTTATTCACCTCTGTTTCCCATCTCCTCCTGCACAAACTCATAACAAACTGTCTTCTTCCTCAGCACTCTGCCATCTCGGCTGCTTCTCCTGGCCTTCACGTGGCCTTACTCTGCTCTCCTCTCTAATACCAACCTCAGGAACTCAGGAACCAAGAGAGAGAGAGAGATCAAGCTACTGTTCTCTCCCACTTTATAGCATAGACTCAAAACCTTTAATACAATTATACAAACAAGGAAGTCTCTGATACGAAGTCACCCATCTGAGGCATAATGGGATTCCTCCCTACATCACCACCCTACATCATCCAATCAGTTAAGGGTGTGGAGAAGAGCTTACTCTTAAAACTAAGCCTTAGGCCATAACAACCTGGCCTGCTTACATTACAGACTTTCCCCCACATCCATCCCAAGCATAAGGGCAAATAATATCACCTGGGTGAAGGACTTCCATGTGGGCAGCGCCATCTTTAACAAAGTGAGCATAATATATTTTATCTGCCGAACAATCCACCCCTATGCTCACTTTACTACCCACAATTTACACCACTGGCATTCCTGTACAAGGAAATTAGGCACATTACACAAATTACAACATGACAAATCATACAGTTTCAACAATTACAAAGGTACATTTCACCAGTTTCCAAGCACTTTGCCAAAAGTGCAAAATGTCCTCGGCCTTCCCTCTTGCCATTTGAAAGGCTTCCCGGGGCAGGGGGACAGCCTCCATCAAAGCCACCCCCACCCCCATCAGGGTATTTCACATTGTCCAAAAACTGTAAGTCCATTCAACAAAGGAGCCTTGTGCCCATTCAGTCATAGTCCAGGAAATCAGTCCACACACATGGGGTGTTAGCCTCCCCCCTCATTCCTGCCATCATGGCAGGTCTCACACTGTCCTAAAAGGAAGCATGTGGCAATGGCAGTCAGCATTTCCATCTTTGCTCTGGGGAGCATGATGGCATCCACCCCTATGTCCCCAAATCGCAGACCTACCAGGAGCTTGGCAGGCACTTCCTGCCGTTTCAGCTGGGCTCTCACCTTCTGGAGACTGCGGATTGCAACTCCAGACCAATTCTCCTCATCTTCCAAAGAGGAACTGCAAACATCAGCTCCTGCTGCTGGGCTCGAGTACCGGGCGACCATCGCCTTCTGCTCAGCAGGTCTTGCAGCTCCAACTCCAGCCTCAGCCCCGGTCCTGGCCTCAGCTCCGGCCCCGGCCTCAGGCCCGGCCTCATGCCGCTGCTGGCTCTCCACAACATCCAGGGCAATCTCCAACTCACGAACCTGTGATTCCTTCTCCAGCGTCTGCTCCATTTCCAGGTGAATCTCGCAAACCTGGTCAGCCTCCTCCTCCAGAGCTTCCTTCCGCTCCAGGGTCAGCATCTGTTTCTCCCATGTTTCCTCCAGCTCCTTCTGCTGCTCGGCCTGCAGGTCCTGGGCTGCCTCTTTCATAGAGCTCTCGGTTTCCTCACGCATGACTGTAAAAGTCAGCCAGCCTATAGTCCCCCAAAAAACAGCTATGGGAAACCAAAACAGCAACCACTCCTCTACTCCACCACTCAAAGGTGGTGGTGGCTCCATGTCGATCTGTATCGAATCCTGCCAAAGACTACGCCAAATGTAAAGCCAGTAGTCGAGGCCACCATCACAGCAGCCTGACCCATGCAGGTTCACATTGGATTCGGACAGATGGCAATGAAACACCGGAGCCAAAAACTGGTGAGCCATCAGCTTTAATTCTAGCTTGCACCCGGCGGGCAAGCAAAATCACACACTGGGCTCCAAAACCCATACATTCAGTGCTCGCAAAGCTACTGACTTATCCGAGTTTCCTAGCATCAAAGCTTTCCAGCTCACCAGACTTATTCACCTCTGTTTCCCATCTCCTCCTGCACAAACTCGTAACAAACTGTCTTCTTCCTCAGCACTCTGCCATCTCGGCTGCTTCTCCTGGCCTTCACGTGGCCTTACTCTGCTCTCCTCTCTAATACCAACCTCAGGGACTCAGGAACCAAGAGAGAGAGAGAGATCAAGCTACTGTTCTCTCCCACTTTATAGCAGACTCAAAACCTTTAATCCAATTATACAAACAAGGAAGTCTCTGATACGAAGTCACCCATCTGAGGCATAATGGGATTCCTCCCTACATCACCACCCTACATCATCCAATCAGTGTAGGGTGTGGAGAAGAGCTTACTCTTAAAACTAAGCCTTAGGCCATAACAACCTGGCCTGCTTACATTACAGACTTTCCCCCACATCCATCCCAAGCATAAGGGCAAATAATATCACCTGGGTGAAGGACTTCCATGTGGGCAGCGCCATCTTTAACAAAGTGAGCATAATATATTTTATCTGCCGAACAGCAGAGTAAGGCCACATGGAGGCCAGGGGAAGCAGCCGAGATGGCAGAGTGCTGAGGAAGAGTTTGTGTAGGAGGAGATGGGAAACAGAGGTGAATAAGTCTGGTGAGCTAGAGACCTTTGATTCTAGGAAACTCGGATAAGTCAGTAGCTTTGTGAGCACTGAATGTGTGGGTTTTGGAGCCCAATGTGTGTTTTTGCTTGCCTGCCGGGTGCAAGCTAGAATTAAAGCCGATGGCTAACCAGTTCTTGGCTCCAGTGTTTCATTGCCATCTGTCGGAATCCACTGTGAACCTGCATGGGTCAGGCGGCTGTGATGGTGGCCCTGGCTACTGGCTTTACAGTAGCAAAAATATTTGAGTGTGAAAAATCTACTCCCTAGTGCACATGTTTGCAAACTGCTGAATTTCTAGATGCCTCCATGTTTGAGGACTATTTTTTGCTAGTGCAGATCTGGTGTTGAAATGCCTCTGAAGAATCAAGACTTCTTTTTCCTTTCTTTCTGTTTTTATTTATTTTTATTTTTTTTACTTACAGCATGACAAGCCCAGAAGAGACACAAAGTTGCTTGGGTAGCATTTTTTTATTTTGTTCAATAATTTGGTTTGTTGAACTCAGACCTCCCTGTTTTATGCTTACGTAATAGTAAAAAGCAGTCAAGTGAAATGCAAATTAATATGAAACTCAAATTCTCTACTTAACAGCTTTTAACTTAGTAGACTCAGTTGCCGATAGAATGTAAAGCACAGCTTTAGCACTGCTGTTAATTATGCTTTCCTTGCCAGAAACACTTTTGCCATTACCTAGAAGCTGTGAAGAATTGTTTTATTTCATCCAGAAATTTCTGTGTAATTTAATTACTGTTTATTTCTGTTTTATCTTCATCTGCTTTAAATTAAAATCTAGCAACTAAACAAATGCTTTTCTTAATGTTTCTGTTGAAATGTACACTAAGCCAAAGTCCATTTAAAGTCTAAAGTAAGATTAAATTCACTTTTCAACTGCAATACATGTAGATTAAATGAACTTGTGGTTTTGTGATCTCTATTACTGGGAATAAGCTTTTGCCTATCTAATTATGTCTATTGATGCTAATAAACTTCTAATTTAAATACATAACAAACTAGAATTTAAATACATTCATAAAATTGATATTAATATTATAAATAATTGTGACTGTTATATCATCTTGTGTTTATTCTCTAACCACACATTAAAGAAACTTTTACTATTTACGGCTGGGGTGAGAAGACTGTATTGAGTAGCAAACAAGAAATTGTGTTTCCATTGTGGAATTTGTTATCTAGTGAAGAAATACACACTTAAACAAATAATTACAATAAAAAATACTAAGAATTATTAGTGTTTTTTCATAAAATCAATATAATTTGTTCTATCATTTAGCACTTAAGGCCCATTCACAATATGATGTGTTGATTTCTCTGAATCACCGGCTCAAAGATGTCAAGGGTCTGATGAATAAATATGTACTTCTTTGGCTTTCAATCACATTAGGTGCAGCATTAATTCTCCAGTTTCTCACCATTTCTACCACTCCTATTTTGATATATAAGGCCAGGGTATCATTTTGGTCACCAAAGTCATTTAAGTTTAAAACCCTGAAGAAGTAATGGTTTTAGTAAATCACATAAACCCTCACATTGATTTGTCTAAACTAAACGTGATTGGATTTCTAGCCCAAATACTCAATTACAATCGAATAACTGACAAATTTTCACCTCCTTTTTAATATGAGAACACATGTTGTACTTCATACATTAAAGTGACATTATTGCTCTACCTTGAAAATTTTTCTTAGTGGTGAGAATAGAATTTTACTATTCCATATATAACTGGTCCCTTTTATGACAAAGAACATGCATTTTGGACAGAGTTGTCCAAGTTTAGGAGCATGATGTGTAGTTATGGTATGTAGCACAGTTAACTGACTTACAAGGGGACTAAACACTGGCCTCATTAGTGATATATTACAATTAATTGAACTCAATAGTCACTAAGAGCTCTATTGAAAACCAACAATATGCTTAGTAATCCACTGTAAATATACTTTTTCTTAAGTGTGTCTCTAAAAGTAATCTATGTCAAATATCAACTTTATTCTTTTGTTGTTTCTCATTTCTGGTGAGACAAGTTATACTGCTTTTATTTTTCTCTGTTTTTCTCCAATAATGCTTTTCTCCTTCAGCTTGCTTTATGATGCCCATATTTCTCTAAGTCCCTCCCAATTCCAATCTCTCATGTTCTACAGCGGCAATCAGTGGTCTAATCTGAAATACAGTAATGTCACACATCTTCATAGAATGGGCAACCTCTCTCTTAATGGGGGCCAAGGACAGTAATGAACTTTGAAATGGAATTTTTCTTACTAAAAATTAATAATACAATTATCTCACTGAATTAATTTGATCCTTCAGGTATTGTGGGAATGGGATGGTTGTAATGACAAATACACAAGATTTTCCACAGTCAGAGCCACTTTCAGTTTTAGGCTCATAGCCATTTACAGTTGGAAAAAAATCTCAAAGTGCATGTAGCCATTTGAAACAGAAAAAGGCTAAATAATTTTTCCGCATTATAAAACCTGGTTAATGACAGAGATAAGTTTTATATTACTGAAGATACAAGTGAAGCTAATGTAACAGATGCCCAAATAGATTGAGTTTATATTTCTATTATTAAAAGTACTAAGAAAACAACAAATAATATTAGACAAGAAGCAGGCTTTGCTGTAGTAGAATTTTAATTCTTGATTACGAAGTTAGGAGTTTTTATAGAATAGCTTTATAATTTGAATAACGTTCTATTGTTATTACATTAGTACAATTTCACATCAGAAATTATCTCTTTGATCACCTTAGTTGACGTTTTCTCACATCTTTTGTAATCTTTTCATACTACTCTTTATATAAGAACATTGAAAAATTTAATGTATACCGAGTATCCTAAAGATATAGTAAATATTTGAGAATCCAATGTTTGGACCTAATTAAGGAAATTAAATAGAGCTAAAGACATATTGACATGAGTCCAAACCTTTATTGAATCAAATCATAGTATTATTTACATTTAAACTCATGTAAATAAATTTTTAAACTTATTTTTAAATTAACTTATTCTTCTGAATTGTAATTAAAAGAACTTGACATCTCACTGGACAAGTTATAGTGCTAGAAATATATAAAACAATCTAGTTGTGTAAATAAATTTTTGCATAGATGTTGATTAAACAAACAAGTGTATCACCATTTCCCCCAAGAACAATTTTATGTTATAACTATAGTGTTCCATACAGATTAAATATTTTTAAAGTGTTTGCTAAATTAAATGTATAAGTTCCACATAGGATGGTTATCTATATAGCCTTTGTCTATTAGATTATTAAAAAACAGTTTTTATTCTCTCTAACATTGTATTAAGAATTTGGTAATCAGAATTTATTTGAGTCTACACTAGGTCCAAATCTATTTCTTGTATCAGGACACTGGAGGATAAGTCATATAAATGTTTTTGTATACCCGTCGATAAAATATCCTGAGACTTGCTCTCTCTCAGTACACCCAGGAATATCAGCAGGTTCCGAGAACTTTATTGTCCTTTGACTCACAACTTATATAACATAATGTAATGCATTTGCTATATTTTTCCAAGCTTTCCAAAGCCATCTCCCTCCTTTTCCTTTTTGTTTCTTGAGCTTCCTGTCGTCTGTCTTTCTGGCTTATAAAAATATATCCCAAAGATTTCACAATGACATGTTGTGGAGTTCTTTTAAGAGGTTCTCACTTTCTTTCTTAGTTTTTTGGTTGGGAGTTTAAAAAGAAAACATTGTGCTAAAGACAGTAGGTAGTACTGTACTGCTGGCCTGATTATAAAGTCTAGTGTTATCTCTTTGTCTTTTTTTCTCTCTGAAAAACTTGGCCTAGAGCCATAACCAAACTACAGTGCTTTCACTGCATGCCTCCAGCTCGGCCTCAGACCAGCTGACTGAACAGGACCACACCCCTAAGAACAAGAAATTCTTTTTACTGTATAGGGTTTCGCTGTTACTACCCGGGCATTGCATCCAGTATGAAAGTTTCTCTGCTTCCTAATATACAATCCACTTCTAGAAGAACTGCCTCTTGTTTTAAAACTGTTTTTAACCTTAGACATGATATGCAGAGATTTCAAAATACAAAAGTGTTTTTGAAAACATATGCTATGTAATCTAGTGGGAAAACTAAGGGTACATTAAAATATAGAACAGATGTTTTTATTATAAGATTTCTAAAACTAAAAACTTACTTCTTGTCTTTTACAAATTCAATGTTAAGAGCATTTCCAAGGTCTGCTTATAAAAAAAGTACTTCTTCATTAGTTTTTGTTTCTACTAACTATAGTTTAGATTAGAACTATAGAGTTATTTTGCTTTCTATTTTGTTAATTGGCTGCAAATTTCAATCATCTAAGTGAAGAATAAGCTACAGAGAATAGTATTTCTATCGATCCATTCCTTGACAGATATTGAAGGCATACAAATGAAAATTGGTTTTTTTAGGACGGCATGCATAATTGTCTTAGCACTTTTTCTATATGAACCAATTTTGCATGGCTGTATGAATTTTCTATATAAAATTTCTTTGAAGCCAAACTAGCCAAAATAGAATTAAATTTTATAAATTAAAATTAAGAATATATATGTTCAAATATTTGTAGAATTACTAAAACTTATTTTTGAAATTAAAAAAAAGAGATAAATAAAGGATATAAGTGGGAAAAAGAAAAGACTTTAGTAGGAGACAAGATACTTTCTTTGAATATTTGAAAAGTTGTTCTTTGATGGGACTTATATTTTGAAGGGCAAAAAGTAGACCTAGTAGTATTAGAAAAAAAATCGCAGGGAAATTGCTTACATTTATTTTGAGGGCTTTTAATGGCATTTGGTGAGCAGGTAATCAGCTGCCTTGTAAGACTGTAAGGCTACCATCAGGGCCAGTATCCTGATATACTGAGACTTACCTACAAAATTCCATCACATTGAGGTTAACAACAAGTAAGGTCAATCATATACCAAGAGAACAAAATGAAACAAAATAGTGATGACAGAAGACTTTGATCTGACATTCATCCCCAAATACATCTGTTGTGCATTAGATTCTCTTCTTGTCTGGCCTAATATTCTTCTATGTAGTAATAATTAAAAAAAAACTACAATATAATTACTATAGGTATGCCATTCTAAGCCTACCCCATTATAATATTAGAATGTGCTAGATTATACTGGGGAACAAACTTTTTGTTGCATCCACAAAAAACTTGTTTTTACCTAATTAGAGTGTGCTGATCTCAAATCTGACATTAGTTTTTCTCTATAAGCTACAGTCTTTTTTTTCAATTCAAGATTTTAAGTTTTCATCTTATTGTAAAATTTTCAACATTTAGTTTAACATAATGAAGTAGAATGTCTTCTTGGGCATCATCTTTGTGAAAATATAATACTTTATATAATGCAGTAAATACACCAATACACTAAAATATATGATTGCATCAGAATTTGTCTAAAATTTCAAAATAGAACATATTAAAACACTTATTTTAATCATAAAATTTGCACGAAACTTATTTAAATTCTATTCAGGCAAAAATTTGTGTTAGTAGTTCTTGTGTTTGTGTACTTATTGAGGACAATCTCATTTTGATGCTCCAGCAGTAGTCTGCCATCGTTTAGAGCTGTCAAGAAATAGCTACCATTCTGTTGGACTGTAAGTGGTAACACCTAGCTGGCTGAGAAGACTACTGATATCGTAACAGTAAACAAAGTGTTTGTCTTTGGAAGAAAAATCCACCAAAATTTGTTCACGCTTCCTGAAATGGGATATTTTAGCCGACCGGTGAAGTACATTTTTTTCTTGAAGCTTGAAGGCTAATAACTCAGCTGCTTTCTTTGATAGACCCAAATCTCTTACTAAGTCATTTAATTTGGGTTGCCTAAACTGCTGAGGGGTTCATGACTGCTTGGCATCAGAAGAAGACCCTTCAGATTCCACAATCATTTCCTCATGCATCTTATGAAAATATACTTGATCACCATGTTCACTTTCTTAGTCCTTAGAAGAAATAAAACCATTGAAATCTGGGACCAGGAGTATCTTAGAGTGTGAGATAGGTTGTATTGCTGAAGGAATATTAGGATATGTGATCATATGCTGTTTTTTCTTGCCGATGCCTTTTGTATGGATCAGACAGAAATAACAGTCAGTGTTGTGGTCCCTAGGTTCACGCCAAACCATGGGAATACCAAAAGGCATTCCTTTTCATTTTCCTTTTGTCCAGTCATGAAGCATTTTCTCACAATTATGACACACAATATGAGGAGCCCAATTCTTATCCTGATCACCAAGGGGAACTTGAAAATAGGCAATATATGCACGTCTCACAAATGATGAAATATTGCGTCTTTGACTTTGAAGTGTGTAACAGCCACATATATAACATAAGGTGTCAGGACTATTCTTACATTTATGCCTACTTGAAGAAGCCATGATTCAATCTTAAAACAAAATAAGAGGGTGTTTTTATCAGATGATATTTTTTTACATGTAAAAACAACTACAATTATGTAAAAGTGATGTTTGTAAAATATTAATTGCCTTGTGGTTATATGTTCAATCCAAGAGTCCTTGGCCTTTAACTTCATTTTAAAACCAATGCATGCCATTAACTGTAACAAAAAGAAAAGAAAATTGCATAAAAACTAGAGCATACACCAAGAAATGGATTTCAGATTTGGAATTGGCAATGCAGAAATATATAGAAACAGTTCTAAAACCTTATGAAACCTAAAATGAAAATAATTGTTCCCCAGTGTTTTCAAAACTATTGACATAAAGATGATTTTCAGTAGGGATACTGCTTACTACAAATAAGAATGTAAAACCCAAGGGATGAGAATTCAACCCTAAGAAAGATGCTGTTAGCAGAAAGTGGGAGATTGGCTCAAAGAAAAACAAATAGCTCCCAGTTGGCCCGAGTTGCCCAGGGCATTACAACTCCTTGTTCATTTACTCCCACCTGAATTCACTTTTTTATTATGTTGAAGCATTTTTTAAAAGATATTCTTTATTTAATTTTGGAGAGAGAGGAGAGAGAGAGAGAGAAGGGGGAGGAGCAGGAAGTATCAACTCCCATATGTGCCTTGACCAGGCAAGTCCAAGGTTTTGAACCAGTGTTCTAAGCATTACAGGTCGTCGCTTTATCCACTATGCCACCACAGGTTAGGCTGAACTTTTGTTATGTGTAACATACTCTTCCAGCCCCTGAGAAAAATACGAGGAGCATGACAGGCAAAGCTGGCTATGTGACGTTTGCAGTTGGCTATAGAATTCCTACAAATATGTATAATGTAAAGCAAAACAATTAGGTTTTATTCAGAGAATCCAAATAGAAAAAATCTCCTCAAACTCTTACAAAAGTTAAGACATAAAAATAAAATTACATACATATTTAAAGTGTTCCATTTTGCTTTACCATGAAATGGTCTTAGGAAAACAGATGGACAATTCTATAGTGATTGAACTATTGAATGCACTATACTGATTGATCTTTAAATAAAGTATCTTGAACAGTGCTCATCAATTTTAATTTTGTAACAACTTTAATTTATATTTCTGTAGTTTTTTGAATAAGTAATTTATTCAAAAATTTAATAAATTTAAAAAATACACAGCATCAAATGTAGAGAGTAAAATCCTTCTCAGCTCTGTCCCATATCTACCAGCTTTCTTGTTATCTCCCTTAAAAATACAGTAACCATCATTATTACACAGATGTTACTTTCTTATTTTCATTGCTTGGACATTTCTATAGGAAAATAAGACTGGCCTTAACTTCCGTCTTTGAGAAATTCTACCTTTAAATTCCTTTATTTTATTATGATATATCTGTGTGTGTGTGTGTGTGTGTGTGTGTGTGTGTGTGTGTGTGTGTGTGTGACAGATACAGAGAAGGGATAGAGAGGGAGAGACAGACTGGAAGGGAGAGAGATGAGAAGCATCAATTCTTTGTTGCGACGCCGTAGTTTCTAGTTGTTTTCTCATATGTGCCTTGTCCTGGAGGCTACATCCAAGTGACCCCTTGCTCTAGCCAGAGACCTTGGGCTCAGGCTGGTGAGCCTTGCTCAAACCAGATGAGCCTGAGGTCAAGCTGACAACCTCGAGTTACGAACCTGGGTCCTCTGCGTCCCAGTTCAACACTCTATCCTCTGTGCCACTGCCTGGTCAGGCTAATATATCTTGATGTTAGCCATTGCAGGTCAATTTTTTTTTTCTACACATTACCTAACAATATAGTTTTATACGTCTTGGCCTTTGCTCTACTCTTCTTTTTTTTTAGTTGACTTTACATCCTCCAGTTTATTATTATTATTTTTTTGCCCTACATATAATGACCATTATATGTAGATGTTTTTAGTAGGCCTTACTTTTATTTAAAAACTCATGAGTTATATATCTTGCTTCTAGTTTAACTTAAAATGGATTCTTTTTCTTTAATTTTGAATTCCTGGCAGGAAAGGGGATAGATGATAATTTACATACATATGCCCTTGTAGGTAGGCCCTAAATTGTTATTTTCATAGTTAACAAAGGGAAATTGTGATGAAGAAAAATAGATTTTGTCTAATGGATCTGCATTTTCCCCGATAGTTGTAAGCATTGACACAGCTATCAAACTTTCTTCTTTTATCGTCTTTTCCTATGGTTGTTGATAGAGAAACATTGCTCTTGAAAAACTAAGTGCTTATTTGAAAGAAAGACAGCATATGCAAAACCTCAGTATTTTCTTAACAGCATTTTTTTCTTTGCTATTATAAAATAGTCAGATGCCATGGAAGTCAAGTGTAGCCAGCAGTCGAATTGTTGATACTTTTAATTTTTTTTGCACTGCAGTTTGAGAACTCATACAATCTGAGATTACACTTTTAACAAAACTTTACCATCCTTCTTTTTTCTGTTTTACTCATTGTATCTGCAATCAACCAATTTTTTGCTCAAGAGGTTAATTAGTTACACCTGCAATTTTGGTGACCTTTTTGAAATAAATATGCATTTCTTTATTCACATTTCTAACATACTTAGCTAACAAAACAGTTTTTGCCTTAAGTCTTCAAAGATGTTTTAGTGGTCCCAAGGTGAATTTGGAGACAAACAATAGATGAGCTGACAATGATTTAGTCAAAAATGTGAATTTTTTTAATTGTAAAATGAACAGACGATGACATTTTTCAGAAGGACTATCTTTACAAATGAAACAAATTTAGGAATCAATTTTTAAGTTTAGATACATTTATTATATTAGAATATTATTTAAAAAAAAACAATAGCATAGTCTCTGAATTTTATGTCTATTTAGTTGAAAAATATTTCTGTTTTTGCCTTTACAAGTGTCATGGAAGATAAAAAGGTTGCATTGAAAAGACATTCTTTATGCAGCCTGAATGGTCACCTCCACAGGAGAGATTAATATTTGGGGCTTCTGGGCCCTTGAGACTTCTATCTTTTGCCAGGTGATGTCAAGCTCAGGTCTTGGTAATTTGAAATTAAGTCAAACAGACAAACCACTTAACCTGAGATGAAAATTAATGGTAGAAAATGAATTAACTCCCTAAATATTTAATTACTTAGAGATTGAAAAGTCAATGGTTAGAATCAGAGGTAATCTTTTGACACACTTTCACAGTAGGGTTTGCATGATTGAAATCTTTGATTTGTTCTTAGAAAATATTTGTAAGAAAGTATATTTAAAATAAGATAACAAATTAAATGGCACCCGTAGTTTGTTCTGAAAAAATATTTGAATCTTATGATTTTTCTTCAACCTCAATCTTTTTTAGTGTGGCTTAGTAGATGCTGGAATCCCCCCAGCACACACCTAAGAAAATGTGGTAGGATGTTAAGACTTCAAAAACTTTGGAAGTAATGCTTGACCTGTGGTGGCACAGTGGATAAAGTGTCGACCTGGGAACACTGAGGTCGCCAGTTCAAAACCCTGTACTGGTCTGGTCAAGGCACATATGGAAGTTGATGCTTCCAGCTCCTCCCCCCTCTCTCTCTTTCTCTCTCTCTCTCACTCTGTGTCTCCTCTCTAAAATGAATAAAATAAAATAATTAAAAAAAAACTTTGGAAGTAATAAACTAACCAAAACTGTCCAAATAAACTGTCAACCCTGTAGTGGAATATATTTGCTAGTACATTTCCTGTGTCTGTTACTCTCATTTATGAAGATGAATTTGCAAGAGAGAGGGGGGATAGGCTTATTACATATTACTCACTTTTCCTTCTTGTTTCAGGATTTTTCAGGTTTATGGCTCTTGACAAAAAATTATGTTTACTCAGTTAGATTTAGGTGGATTGTTATAGTTCAAATTGAAAAAGCTCATACAAAATAGCCCCTGAGATTGCAGCAATGTGTTAGGAGAAAGGGTGTTAGGAAAACCATGATTCACTGGGTCATGTGTTGTTCTCTATAGCAGAATCATGGGGAAAGTGCCTTTGGGTTTTTCCAGAATAGTTGACTTTCCCATGAGCCAAGACTTCATTTCTGTCTTATGGATACCATAAACATTTTGAAGGATTTTCCTTTTCTGTTAGTTTCCAAGAACATGGTGTAAAGCCTACATCATGACCAATATTTAAGAAGAGATGAACATGTTTGACATATATTTTATTTATTCAGCATCTCATTTCCCGCAACTGATTTTTTGTTCTCTATTTTTCTTAATTATTTATTTGGTAATAAGAGAGAAGTTACCTCAAAAAGAGGTAACTGTATTTAAAACTGACCCCTGTTGCCAATAAAACCTCAGTTTCAGAAATAATTTTGATCTAAAAAAAATTTATTGTAATTTATTAGCACTCTAATGTTTTCTAAGTTTCTAACATGTTTAGAATCAAATGAAATAGAAAAAAAAAAGAAAATAAGTGTGAAGACAAGATGACAGTTTATTGGTGAACATCATGCTTTCTCCCGCAAAATAAAATTGTGTGTGTGTGTGTGTGTTTGTGTGTGTGTAAGCCTAGGTGGCAGACATAATAGGTGCTCACACACCATTATCATGATAACAAAGCCTTGATTTTCTTGTTTTTCTTTGATTTTCATTATTTTATAGCATATATCTTTATATTCAAGAAGATATTCTTTAATCTCAGAGAAAGTGAGCCTAAAACTTATTTAGAATATAATAATTTTTCATTTCTTATGAAAGAGATAATGGAGGATTCTTCTAACAGTCTTTGTTCAAATATAATTTCACAAACAAAAAAGCTGCATGAGAAGTTGTCTTAGTTCCATGGCTTGCATCTCTGCCTTAGAATGAGGTCTTGTTATTTGGAGCTGCAACAGGCTTCTTGAAACCATGAGACAAATTTAAGACTAATAGGTAAAAATTCTAAGAATCATAGAGTGAAAAGATGGAAAAAATCCTGGTTACTTAAAGATACTATCAAATAACTAACCAAACACATTCAACTGTTCACCTTCAAATTGTTGTATGGAAAAAAAAATATTTTTAATGGTAATTATTTTTAAATGTTACTTGCAATTGAATGTGTGCCTGATGATATAGTCTTGGAAGAACTTGATTAAGAACTGTTCATAAGCCTAACCAATTTTACTAATGAAACTAACAAGCCATTTTTTAAATTTAAAACATGTTATAATTTAACACTTCCAAAGAAAAACCTGGATCTTATTGCAATAATATTGGATGAGAAATGGAACAATATGAACAAATACAAGAAAAGGAAAACTTATTAAAAACTTCAAAACCTCTGTACAAAAATGAAAAGAAAGTAAACTTATGGAAGTCAGTAACATTACAAACAGTGAGAGCTATTAGTGTAAAGAGTATGGAATAAAATGCAGAACTGTAAACAAAAATATGACATTAAGGAATGAAACAGAAGAAAAAATCAGAGAAGTGATAGATATAGTAAAGATGATATTTAGAACACATTTATCATTTTCCTAACATGCCAAAAATCTTTTTATAGAACTTTATTTTCTACTTGAAACCACCTTACTAGCAAAGTTGTGTACATGGTTATCCACATTTCACAAGTAAAGAAAACTGAGCTCAAAAGAGATTCAGAAAAGGAGGGGGCAAGATGGTGATGAAATAGGCGGACGTACCAACTTCCAACTTCCAGAACCAAAGTGGATTATAACTTGATTTTAAGAACCATCATCTGGAGAGACCAACGTTGAACTAGACTGAGAGGACTCTTCGACCCGGGAACACTGACGAAGCAACATTGAGACAGGTAGGAAAAGCGAAAACGAAGAAAGGGCTGCCCAGCTCCCAGGAGCAAAAGGCAGTACAGAGAGACTCGGGTGGCAGAAAGAGAGGCTAGCAGAAGGGTAGCGACCCAGATCCCAGGAACAAAACCCCAACCTACAACCCCAGAGCCTAGAAGAGGCCTATGGCAGTATGTAGCTGTGAAACAGGTTAGGATAGTGTTTGTGAGAAAGAGACAGTTGTCTCAGACCCAGGATTCTTCTTAAAGGGATGGCACAGAAAATCTCTCTCACAACCACTCACCTAGGACTCTGGGGAACAGGGAGAAAGAAGAGGACTGGAGCAGCAGAAAGAGAGTGCAGTCTGAAAGGCACAGGGAGACAAGCTTTGAGGGATAGCCACCCTAAACCCTGGGCTGAGTCACTCCACAAATCTGAATTAATATTTTCCTTAGAATCATCAACGGGAAGCAGGACACCAGCCAAACAGGCTCCCCTGCAGCAATTAGAGCATAGCTGCTTAGAAGGAAGGGGCTTTCAGGACTACAGTATGGAGTGTTAGTGTCTGAGCTGCAGCACCCCCACCCACACTGCTGAGATATTGCTGTAGGGTGGGCAGCGGCGGGATGTGGAAGCGGGTTCCCTTGGTGGGGGAAGAGGCTGAGTCGGCTGGCGTGAGCTCGGTCTAACCCAGCCGGGGTGAAGGGGATGCAAGAAAGTGGTTCGGTGGCTGCAGGCCGCCTGTGACCCCACGTGTGGGGGAAATACGAGAGCCTGGAATGGGCAGAGATCAGCCATTGGGTAGGGCCAAGCGGGTGCGCAGCCGCAACCAGCCTTCGAGGCTTGAAGCCCTGCCCAAACTGGCTATACCCACGGAGGTGGGACAGAAGCCCGGGCTCACAATTGAGCGTGCACCAGCAGCCCAGAGGAGGAGCCGAGGTTGGCAGGGGTGGGGTGGAAGCCCGGCTGGAGGCTGAGTGCATAGCAGCAGCCCCTGCCAGCAGAGGAGCCGACGTTGGTGGGGGCTGGGCAGAAGACCAGCTAATGGCTGAGTGCACACGAGAAGCCCATCCTGGCTGGAAAAACCAGCTGACAGGGACCCGCAGCCGAGCTAAAAAGGGCTCATCCTTACCCTTGGTGCCCAGGCTTGTGGCCTGAGTGTAGTATACAATCCAAACCGTGTGAGAGGGTTGAAGGCTGAGACCGGCTGAGGTTTATAGAGCCTGGCATGAGAACACAGGCCCTCCCATGGAGGCGAGGTGGAAACCGCAGCAACAGCCATAGTGGCTGGCACCGGCAACCACATCCAACAGCCCTAGGCAGCGGCAGAGGGGGTGGTGGGCCTGCAGACAGTCCAGACCTAGGGAACATGAAGGCAACACCCATTGGACTCCAGTAGCCAAACCCTTCTTACAAACAGACAAAATGGGCAGGCAGAAAAATGCAATCCAAATGAATCAAGAGAAATCCCCAGAGAAGGACCTGAATGAATCAGATATAACCAAATTACCTAATGCAGAGTTTAAAATTATGATAGTTAGGATGTTCAAAGAACTTAGATCAACAATGGATAGTCATTACGAACCCCTAAATAAAGAGGTAGCAAGTATAAAAAAGGAAATTGATATAATAAAAGAGAGTAAGACAGAAATGACAAATATAGTATCAGAACTGAAGACCACAACAGAAGGAATTAACAGCAGAATGGATGAAGCTGAGGATCAAATCAGCGAGTTAGAGGACAAAATAAACAAATGCACAGAAGCAGAGCAGAATAAAAAAAGAGACTCAAAAAATCTGAGGAAACTCTAAGGGAGCTCTGTGACAACATGAAGAGAAATAACATCTGCATCATACGGGTTCCTGAAGAAGAGAAAGAACAAGGGATAGAAACTTTGTTCAATCAAATCATAGCTGAAAACTTCCCTAAATTAAAACTGGAAAATGTTTCACACATTCAAGGAGAACAGAAAACTCCATTAAAGAGAATCCCAAAGAAATCTACTTAAAGACACATCATAGTTAAAATATCAAAGCTAAGTTATAAAGAGAAAATTTAAGAAGCTGCTAGAGAATAAAAGGCTATCACTTACAAAAGAGCCCCCATAAGAATGACATCCAACTTCTCAAAAGAAACACTTGAGTACAGGAGGGAATGGCAAGATATATTCAAAGTAATGCAGAATAAGAGCCTACAACCAAGACTACTTTATCCAGCAAGGCTAAAGTTTAAAAATGAAGGAGAAATAAAGAGCTTCCCAGACAAAAAAAATAAAACCTCAAGGAATTCATTAAAAACAAACCAATTCTTCAACAGATGCTAAGGGGCCTGTTGTGAACAGTTCAAAGGGGAGAAATAATATAGCAAAAGTAGAATACAGCTTTAAAGAATAAAATGAAATCAACAACTACATATCAATAATAACCTTAAATGTAAATGGATTAAATGATCCAATCAAAACATATAGGATACCTATGTGGATAAAGAAACAGGACCCATACATATGTTGTCTATAAGAGACACACCTTAAAACAAAAGATGCCCATAGACTGAAAATAAAAGATTGGAAAAAATATTTCATGCAAATGGAAATGAAAAGAAAGCCAGGGTAGCTATACTTATATCAAAACAAAGGCTGTAGTAAGAGATAAAGAAGGACACTACATAATGATAAAGGGAACAATTCAACAGGAAGATATAACCATTATAAATATTTACACACCAAACATAGGAGCCCCGACATAAATAAATCAGACTATGAAGGACAGAAAGGGTGAGATTAACAGCAATACTATAATAGTAGGGGATTTCAATACGCCACTAACATCACTGGATAGACCCTCAAGAAAAAAAATTAACAAAGAAACAGCAGACTTAAAAAATACACTAGATCAACTCGATTTAATAGATATCTTCAGAACTTTTTACCCTAAAGAAGTAGAACATGCATTCTTTTCAAGCGCTCATGGTACATTTTCTAGGATAGACCACATGTTAGGACACAAAAGTGGTCTCAAAAAATTTAAGAAGATTGAAATCATATCAAGCATTTTCTCTGATCACAATGCCATGAAACTAGAAATTAACCACAAAAGAAAAACTGAAAAATACTCAAACACTTGGAAATTAAATAGCATGTTATTAAATAACAAATGGATTAACAATGAGATGAAAAAAGAAATTAAAAAGTTTCTAAAAATGATAACATTATACGGAGTGAAATAAGTAAATCAGAAAAAAAGAAAAACTGAGAACAGCATGATTTCATACATAGGTGGGACATAAAAGTGAGAATATGAGACATGGACAAGAGAGTGGTGGTTATGGAATGGGGAGAGGGAGGGAAGAGTGGGATAGGGAGGAGGGGAGGGACACAGGGAAATCCAGATTGAAGGTGACAGAGGACAATTTGACTTTTGGTGATGGGTATGCAACACAATTGAATGATAAGATAACCTGAAGATGTTTTCATTGTACATATGTACCCTGATTTATTGGTGTCACCCCATTAGAATTAATAGTAATAAAATATATATATATAAAAAAGTTTCTAAAAATGAATGATGATGAGCATATATCAACTCAAAATTATGGGACACAGTAAAAGCAGTACTGAGAGGGAATTTCATAGCATAACATGCATACCATAAAAAGCTAGAGAAAGCTCAAATAAGCAACTTGACCCTGCATTTAAAAGAACTAGAAAAACAACAGCAAATAAAGCCCGGGACTAGTAGAAGGAAGGAAACAATAAAGATCAGAGCAGAAATAAATGACATAGAGGCTAAGGAAACAATACAGAGGATCAATGAAACCAGAAGCTGGTTCTTTGAAAAGATAAGCAAGATCGATGAACCTCTAACTAGACTCACCAAGAAAAAAAGAGAAAGGACTCAAATAAATAAAATTAGAAAGGACAGTGGAGAAATAACTGACAACAGAAATACAAAGTATTGTAAGAAAATACTAAGAAGAACTCTATGCCAAAATATTAGACGATCTAGGTGAAATGGACAAATTTCTTGTATCATATAATCTTGCAAAAACAATGATTAAGAATCAGAACACCTAGACAGACCAATTACAACAAATGAGATCAAAACAGTTATCAAAAAACCCCAACAAAGAATAGTCCTGGGCCTGATGGCTTCACAAGTGAATTCTACCAAAAATTCAAAGAAGAACTAACTCCTATCCTTCCCAAGCTATTTCAAAAAATTCAAGAGAAAGGAAGACTTCCAAATTCCTTTTATGAGGCGAGCATAATTCTGATCCCAAAACCAGGCAAAAACAACACAAAGAAAGAAAATTATAGGCCAATATCCCTGATGAATTTAGATGTTAAAATTCTCAACAAAATATTAGCAAATTGGATTCAGCAATATATGAAAAAAAATCATACACCATGATCAAGTGGGATTTATTCTGGGGAGGCAAGGCTAGTTCAACATTTGCAAATCAATCAATGTGATTCATCACATGAACAAAAGGAAGGACAAAAGTCCCATGATAATTTCAAGAGATGCAGAAAAAGCATTTGATGAAACCCAGCACCCATTCATGATCAGAACTCTCAGTAAAATGGGAATATAGCGAACATACCTTAACTTGATAATGGCCATCTATGACAAACCCACAGCAAACATCATACTAAATGGGCAAAAATTAAAAGCAATCCCCTTAAGATCAGGAACCAGGTAGGGGTGCCCCCTTTTAACACTCTTATTCAACAAAGTTCTGGAAGTCTTAGCCACAGCAATAAGACAAGAAGAAGAAATAAAAGGCATCTGAATTGGAAAAGAAGAAGTAAAAGTGTCATTATTTAAAGATGATATGATATTATATATAGAAAACCCTAAAGCCTAAGTCAAAAAACTACTGAACCTGATAAATGAATTCAGCAAGGTGGCAGGATATAAAATTAATACTCAGAAATCAGAGGCATTTTTATATACCAACAATGAACTGTCAGTAAAAAAATTAAGGAAACAATCCTCTTCACTATTGCAACTAAAAAATAAAGTACTTAGGAGTAAATTTAACCAAGGTAGTTAAGGACTTGTGCTTGGAAAATTATAAAACATTTATAAAAAATATAAAGAAAGATACAAACAAGTGGAAGCATATACTGTGCTCATGGTTAGGAAGAATAAACCTCATTAAAATGCTGTGTTACCCAAAGCAATTTACAAATTCAATGCAATACCAATTAAAATACCAATGACATACTTTAAAGATATAGAACACAAATTCCAAAAATTTATATAGAACCAAAAAAGAACAAGAATAGCCTCAGAAATCTTAAAAAGAAGAAAATAAAGCAGGAGGTATCACTCTTCCGGATATCAAGGTTTACTAAAAGGCCATTGTACTCAAGACAGCCTGGTACTGGCATAAGAACAGGCACATAGATCAATGGAACAGAACAGAGAACCCAGAAATAAACCCACAGCTTTATGGACAACTGATATTTGACAAAGGAAGAAAGAACATACAATGGAGTAAAGACAGCCTCTTTAACAAATGGTGTTTGGAAAATTGGACATCTACCTGCAAAAAAATGAAACTAGACCATCACCTTACTTCATTCACAGAAACACTCAAAATGAATAAAAGACTTAAATGTAAGCCGTGAAACTATAAGCATCTTAGAAGAAAACATAGGCAGCAAGCTCTCCGACATCTGTTGCAGCAATATATTTGCCGATTTATCTCCATGAACAAATGAAATAAAAGGCAGGATAAACAAATGGGACTATATCAAACTAAAAAGTTTTGGCACAGCTAAAGACAATAAGAACAGAATAAACAGACAAACCAATCAATGGGAGAACATATTCGACAATACGTCTGATAAGAGGTTAATAACCAAAATTTATAAAAACATTATATAACTCAACACCAGGAAGACAATCCAATCAAAAAATGGGCAAAAGAAATGAATAGAAATTTCTCCAAAGAGGGCATACAGATGGTCAATAGGCATATGAAAAAAATGCTCAACATCACTAATCATTAGAGAAATGCAAATTAAAACCACGAGATATCACCTCACACCAGTCAGAATAGCGCTCATCAGCAAAACAACACAGAATAAGTGCTGACAAGGATGTGGAGAAAAGGGAACCCTCCTGCACTACTGGGGGGAATGCAGACCGGTGCAGCCACTGTGGAAAACAGTATGGAGATTCTTCAGAAAATAAAAAATCAAACTACCTTTTGACCCAGCTATCCCACTTTTAGGAATGTACCCTAAGAACAGCATAGCACTGTTGAAAAGAAGAAATGCGCCCCCATGTTCGTGGCAGCATTGTTCACAATAGCGAAAATCTGGAAACAGCCCAAGTGTCCGTCAGAGGACGAGTGGATTAAAAAGCTTTGGTACATATATACTATGGAATACTACTCAGCCATAAGAAATGATGACATCGGATCATTTGTAACAACATGGATGGACCTTGATAACATTATGCTGAGTGAATTAAGTAAATCAGAAAAAACTAAGGACTATATGAGTCCATACATAGAAGGGACATAAAAATGAGACTCAGAGACATGGACAAGAGTGTACTGGCTACCCAGGGGTAGGGGGAGGTGAGGGAGGGGGAAGGGAGAGGGGAGGGACACAAATAAAACCAGATAGAAGGTGATAGAGGACAATTTTACTTTGGGTGATGGGTACGCAATGTAATAAAATGTCAAAACAACCTGGAAGTATTTTTTCTGAACATATGTGTCCTGATTTATCAATGTCATCCCATTAAAATCAATTTAAAAAATAAATAAATAATAAAATAAAGAGATTCAGAAACTTACAGTTATATAGATAACAAAAGAAGGGTGTACTTATGTCTTAGTGTAATTATAAATTCTAACTTTAATAAGTATATTTATGTAAATGATCTGTAAATTATAAATATTTCTAAAACCACATTATAGTGCCTCCCAGTAAATAAGTTAGTCTAGTAATGTATATTCCTTTATAGATCACATCTATATATTTGTTTAGCATATATTTGTATATTCATATGCCCCCAATTTTATTCTCCCACTTAATGCTTCAGAGGTTTTAGAACTAAAGTCAATATTAAAATTGGAGTATTCATGTAATACAAAATTTTACCATTGTACATATCAGCCAAACTATTTTTAGAAACAATTTTCATTTCTGCTCCTCAATTAATGTTAATCACAGTGATTATGCTAATCTAAGTTGTATACAGTATACAAGAAATAACAAGAAAAACCATTTTAGACTAAACAGCCAAAACAAGATTCACAGTAGAAACAAATACTTGAATTGTAAATAATGTGAATCAGGTCATGTGCTGAATAAATAGCAAACTTATTTAAATATTGAAGAACAGGCAGAATTTTCTATTTAGGATGGCACACCATAGTGTTTATCTCTTGATACTTGTACTTTCTCAGTATTTCTGCCCTTTATGTACTTTCACATTATTCTAACATAATATATATATCTAAAAAAATGATAGCAGTTTTTCTAAAGACTTTCAAGTTGATTTCTACCAACAATTTTGTCTTACTATCTATTATATAGTATAACAGAGAATGATGGTGACTACTGCACATTTAACCTTTTAGGAGCTAATATTATGAATCTCCACCAGTGTTTGGTAGCAAAAGGTAAAAGCTAACTGTGAAAAAATTGGAGCCTGAGTAAAACTGTTCTACTTTATATACTCCTATCAAAACATTCTCCTGTATTTAAAACCAGTTGGAAAAAGAATTATTGAAAGTTCTACAATATAAAATATGGCTATGTATTATAACCTATATTATCCAATCTGTATTCACGCCATTGTCAACACTCATCAACCCACCCAGGGGAGACATAACATCTACCCAGTCCACGAACTTTAGGCTGATTAAAAAGAAGTGATTCCTTGCACAATAATTCACAGGACAAAAAAAAAGGAACAAAGAAAGAAACAAATATCTATTTTTATTTAACATTTTCATATTTTGTACATCATGGACTTTTTGCATCAACTTTGGTTTGCTTCATAATTTGCTTTCCAATATGGTTTATCTTGATTCCAGAATGATTTAGTCCCCCCCTTAAACATGGTACCTGCAGTATGCACCTAGCTCACTTTAACATTTCCCAGTCTTATTCTCTATATATCTATCTTAATTTTATATGCCAAGGTTTATTAAAAAGTCCAGACATGTTCAGTAGACATTATTCATAAAGCTGACATTTGAGGAAACATTGTGGTGTGTTCTTTGAAAAGCTGAAAAAAAAGAAAGAAAGAAAGAAAGAAAGAAAGAAAGAAAGAAAGAAAGAAAGAAAGAAAGAAAGAAAGAAAGAAAGAAAGAAAGAAGGAAGGAAAATAAATGACCTGAACTAAAGGCTTTCTTAAAAAATACAGTAGTACTAAGAGGGGGAAGGTAATTGCCCTATTTCCAAAAGCTTAGAAAGAACATGCAGGTGAGGGTGTGAAGTTCTTTCACACTTCCTCTTTTGTAAAAAAATAAGACTTTTCAATATGTAAAACAGATTTGTCTACTCGAAAGTGAAAATTTAAACAATTGTGTTAGAAATAACATATCCAAATATGTTTTGTTTCCTTTAGAGTGGTCATCATATTTATTTAATAATTTCAGTGAAGCTCCCATCAGCATTTTGAAATTCATTTCCGTGACTTGCTCCTAGAGCTAGATTATGAGCTGTAAGAGTGAAGCCGTCTTGTTCATTTAAAGGCACAACACATTTTGTCTTAAAATAACTTTCCAATTTAAGTGCTTAACACATCAGATGAATTTTGACTATTACTAGAAACCAAGTCTACTCATGAAAAGTGGCCACATGCCAAGATTAATTGAATTTAAACGAGTTGAACAAGCTTCAAAGGATATTTCAAAAGAAGAAATTAGAAAATATCTGAATATATATGAATTCTGAAATAAGGTGCTAGCTGTTAAAAAACTAGTTCACACTTGTCTATAAATGCCCAAAATAGGTTTGCCAAAAACTAAGTTGAATTATTTTATCATAGTATCTCATACATTTCTTTCATCTTATAACCTCTGACAGTTTATTGATTGGTAGTTACGCTGGTTTTCATAGAGAGAAAAATAAACTACATATATGTAACACATATACTTATATATATAGTTTCTACAGTTAAATCATAAAAAGAAAAACACTATATATATCACAAAAAGTCAATAACACCCTTAAAAAGTCCTGGACATTTTCTCTCATTAAGTTCAAATCAGCATGCAGTTGAAGGTACATAATTGTAAATTCAGTGGCCAAGGCCACCATCACAGCCACCTGGCCCGTGCAGGTTCGCATTAGATTCAGACAGCTGGTAATGAAACAACTGAGCCAAAAACTGGTGAGCAATCAGCTTTAATCCTAGCTGGCACCTGGAGGGTGAGTAAAAACACACACTGGGCTCCAAAACCCACTCATTCAGTGCTCACAAAGGTTTCTAGCTCACCAGACTTATTCACCTCTGTTCCCCATCTCCTTCTCCAGCACAAACTCTCCCAAACTGGCTTCTCCCTCAGCACTCCATCATCTTGGCTGCTTCTCCTGGCCTCCTCCACATGGCCTTTCTCTGCTCTCCTCTCTAATGCTAATCTCAGGAACTGAAAGCGAGCAAGCAAGCTTCCTGTCTGCCCCACTTTATAGTTTAGATTCAAAACTTTTAATCCAATATACAAACAAGGAAGCCACTGATACAAAATCACTTATCTGAGGCATTATGGAATTCCTCATGAGAGTGTACGACCCTACATCATGCAATCAGTCAAGGGTGTGGGGAAAAGCTTAGTCTTAAAACTAATCTTTCGGCTATAATGACCCTGCCTGCTTACAGCCTGTCCCCCACATACAATAATATAATTACACCCATCCCAAGCATCAGAGCAACTAATATCACCTGGTCAATGGGCTTCCATATGGACAACGCCATCTTTAACAAAGTCAGCATAATATAGTTTATCTGCCCAACAATAATCTTCATTAAAATAAATTTTGATTTTACCAAGTTGAACGCTAGGTAAAGTTGAATTTTATTTAGAAGCAACATTGTCAAAAATAATTATCTCCAGCCTGATCAGGCGGTGGCGCAGTGGATAGAGCGTCGGACTGGGATGCAGAGGACCCCGGTTTGAGACCCCCGAGCTCTCCAGCTTGAGCGTGGGCCCATGTGGCTTGAGCAAAGGCTTGCCAGCTTAGACCCAAGGTCGCTGGCTCCAGCAAGGGGTTGCTTTGGTCCGCTGAAGGCTCGCGGTCAAGGCACATGTGATAAAACAATCAATGAACAACTAAGGTGTCGCAATGGCAATGAAAAACTAATGATTGATGCTTCTCACCTCTCTCCATTCCTGTCTGTCTGTCCCTATCTGTCCCTCTCTCTGACTCTCTCTCTGTCCCTGTTAAAATAAATAAATAAATAAATAAATAAATAAATAAATAAATAAATAATAATTATCTCTAAATACTAGAAAATCACTCAGTATGGTGATCAGTTCATACTGTTGGACATATATGGGAACTGAGGCCAATTATTAAAAGGTGACTACATTCTGGTTTTTCATGCTACATCAGAGACTTTGCTTATTGACTGGATTATTGGGTAAAATAGACTGCACCATTAAAAGGAAGAATATATTATTTTATTGCACATAGGTGTATTTAATGTATAATTTACCTTTTATAAGGAAAATGCAACTATGGTGCAGCTTCACTATATGTCACTGATGTCTTTTTTTAAGGTACTGGGTAATAGATAAGCCGGACCTCATTAAAATTAGAAAAAAACTTCTACCTTATGAAAAACAATGTCAAGAGAAAGGGAAATAAGCCACAGACTGGGAGAAAACATTACCAAAATTTATATCTGATAAAGGATTGTTATCTAAAATATACAAAGGACTCTTAAAACTTGACAAGTTTTAAGTAAGAAAATAAACAACACATTTACAAAAAACGGCCAAAGACTTTAACAGCCATCTTATCAAAGAAGATACACAGATGGCAACTAAAGATATGTAAAGATGGTAGGCATCTTGTCATCAGTAAAGTGCAAATTAAAACAAGATATTACTATGCATCTATTAAAATGGCTATAAGGGAACAATGATAACACTAAATGCTGGCAAGAATGTGGAACAGGCATTCTCACTCACTGATAGTGAGAATGCAAAATAAGCCCTGGCCAGCTGGCTTTGTGGTAAAGGGTTGGCCTGGTGTGTGTAAGTCCCGGGTTCAATTCCTGGCCCAGGCACACAGGAGAAGCACCTGTATGCTTCTCCACCCTTACCCCTCTTCTTCCTCTCTATATTCTCTTCCCATTCTGCAGCCAAGGCTCCATTGGAGCAAAGTTGAGCCAGGCACTAAGAATGGCTCCATGGCCTCTGCCTCAGGCACTAGAATGGCTCTCGTTGAAATAAAGCAATGCCCATGAGCAGAGCATCGCCCCCTGGTGAGCATGCCAGGTGGATCCTTGTCAGGTGCATGCAGGAGTCTGTCTCTCTGCCTCCCCACTTCTCATTTCAGAAAAATACTAAAAAAAAAAAGCAAAATAGTACAGCCACTTTGGGAAAATAATTGGTTGTTTTCTACAAAACTAAGTATTCTTTTGCCATTTAATTCAGCAATCATATGCCTTAGAACTTACCTTAAGAAATTGAAAACTTATGTTCATACAAAAACCCACACACACGTGTTTACAACAGTTATGTTCATAATTCCCAAAACTTGAAAACAGCCAAGATTTTCTCCATTAGGTGAATGCATAAACTGTGGCATATTCAGATAATAGAATATTATTCGGTGCTAAAAAGAAATGAGCTATAAAGTTATGCAAAGACATAGAGGAATATTAAATGCACATTAGGTGAAAGAATTGAATCTGGAAGGTCACATGCCATATGATTGCATCTATAGGACATTCTGGAAAAGGCAAAACTGTAGATACAATGAAAAATTGGTTGTTTCCATGGTTTGTGGGAGATGGTAGTGGAGAGACCAATAGGCCAGTACAGAGCATTATTAAGAGAGGGAAAATGCTCTGTATGTACCGTAATAATAGATACACACCAGAGAATGTACAATTCTAAAAATGAACCTCGGAGTAAACTATGGACTTTGGTTAATTATGATGTGTCGATGTAGAGTCATCAATAGTAATAAATGCACCACTCTAGTGGAGATGTTGATAATGGGGGAGGCTATGAATGTGTGGGGGCAGGTGGTAAGTGGGATATTTCTGTACCTTTGCCTTAATTTTACTATGATGCTAATGCTGCCCTAAAAAAGTTCTAATTATTAAAAAGTACCTGAAAGTAAAATATATAAAATGAAAGAAAAAAAGGAGAAAAAAATCTCTTGTTTTACCACTTATTACTTGAGTAACTCAGATAGCATTCTAAATTTTACTCATCTAAAAAATAAAGGTAAAATAGTGTAAGAATCAAGTGGAATTATATATATATGTGTGTGTTTTTTAAATGTTATATTTAATATAGATACACACACATATATATATATATGTATATAAAGTGTATTTTTAAGGATTAAAACTGTTTTTAAATTTTCTCTATAATTTATTATAGGAAAATTAAGAAACACATATATGTGATATTTACCTGAAAACAATTCACTAGCTACACAGAATCTATCTCTATTGTTGATAGCCCATAATTCCAGGCACACTAATATCAAATCACAAAATTCAATTAGGAAATCTAGCATAATGTTCATTGTACCAAATTATTTTTTATTTTGTTTTTATTCATTTATTTCTTACTCTTTTTTTACATATATTTGATTTGTGCAACATTTTGTGAAGCTGAATCTAGAACTAAAGATCTATGATCTATTATCAATTGCTGATTGTTGTAAGGGTGAGGACATGTGCCTTTCAATGATCCAGATCTGACTAGTTCAGCAATTGTGGCAGCACGATTTACCCGTTATATTTAACCAAGAAGGATGTAGCACAATTAGTCAGGTTTCAGAAACACTGTCAGCTTATCAGTCAAGCAGTTGTCAGTTCGCTCACTCACCACACACTCACATGGGCGCTATGGGAGAAGAGGAAGGTACTGATGGCAGAGTTTCTATTTTTGGTTGCTCCTAATATTTCCTATATAAAAGGGGTTTTTTCTGACCTTCACCTCTCCTCCCTTCTAATACTTGTAAATGCCTTTACTTTCAACTCTACCAAGACTGGCTTCTAAGATCTGCCCAAGCTGTGACTCACTAGGTTGGATCCCAGAAGCCAGGGCTGTACCTGAGTCTCTGAACTCTGAGAGAGGCAAGGTGATTCAAACTGAGCCAATCTGAGATTCTTTCTTCAGGATTTAGAATTGAAAATAGGAAATGCTAGTCTCAGCTGGGGTTAGTCTCTTTACAGTGGACATATAAAATCACACAGTGAGCCAAATGGTTCCTTATGAACTGAGAAGCAGGGGAAGCTGATCTGGAGGAAGAGAAAGGACAGACACCCAAGAGGAAGCAAACAGGAGAGGGGGCACTTTGTAGGAACAATAGAGGAAGGGAGCAGCAAAAGAGAGAGTGAGAGAAACAAATTTTGGTCTTGGAGGTATCTCAATTTTCTGTTTCATTCCTGCTCTGAATTCTTTAAGTTCCAAAAAACTCACCAATGTTCTTAGACCAGTGTATGGCCAAGAGCCGCCATCATGGGCATTCACATGTAGGTTCCCATTGGATTTGGGTAGACGGTAAAGAAATGGTGGAGTCGGAGGATGGTAGGTCATTCTGTTTATTGGTGTCTCACCAAGACAGGCAAGCCACAAGAGAAAACAAGGGAATAGCAGAAAACCTGCTTTTCCCATGGAGGGCAAGGGATCAGGAAGGCCCCTGCAATGGTGATAGCAGGAACCAAGAGAGAGCAAGCTCCCAGTCTGCTCCACTTTATAGTGTAGATTCAAAACCTTTAATCCAATATACAAGCAAGGAAGTCTCTGATACAAAGTCACTTATCTGAGGCATAATGGGATTCCTCATGAGAGTGCACCACCCTATACATCATGCAATCAGTCAAAGGTGTGGGGAAAAGCTTAGTCTTAAAACTAAGCCTAAGGCTATACCGACCCGGCCTGCTTACAGCCTCATCCAATACATAAGCGAGCAAACATATATCATATTTACAAACTTATTTTACCAACACCGGGCAATGGGCTTCCACGTGGGCAGCGCCATCTTTAACAAAGTGAGAGTAATATATTTTATCTGCTGAACAACCAGATTCAACTTCTTCTTTGGGGCTTAATTTAGCTCTTTTGTATTTACTGTTTGTAAAAAAAAAAAGAAAGAAAGAAAGAAAAATGTGAACAGCTAGCTACCTTTAGATTGATAGTTTTTATCAAGAGAGTAGATGTGTATAAAATAAAAGACACTTAAATAAATACTTGATATACATGTGACTGCCCACATACCAACTTTTATCAATATCCAGATATTTCTGGGATTAAGAACCACATTCCATTCCAAACCCCCTGGAGAGCACAGCACATTCTCAAACCAACTCAAGGTCAGAGATCTGGGTCAGCTTTCTTGGGGTGGTAGATATGCCAGGTGATTTTTATAAGACTCAGGATTATTGTTCTGTTTTTATGCATTTTTTTAACGTTATTGGCCCTTCAGGGTATGTCTCATATAATAAATCAAAACAATCCCTTACTCCATGAACAGAGTTGGAAGAATGTCTTTTATTAAATTCTCATCTTAGTGAACTAAGAAAATAAGCCTCAGATCAAAATTAAAAGCTGAATAGGTTTCATAAGGAAAAATAAATAGGATTAAAAACCCCCACAAATTTGTTATTAGCTGTTTTATCAACTGGCAATCTCAAAACTGTTGCATTCCTGACATACCCTGTGCATGTCAGGCCTCTAACACTCAGAGACAGCAGTGTTGAGATACTTTGAAGGATGCCTGACAAAAGGCAAAGTAAAAATGATGTCTGTTTGCTTAACCTAATTAGCTACATGTAGAAGGGAAAATGCATCCTTTTACAAAATGCCATGCAGTCTAAGGCAGAACACTTCAAAAGCTCAGAGGAAAGAATAGAAGTTTTTAGTAGAGGGGTCGATTAGAAATGTAAAAACTCATAAGTGTTCCTTAAAAGGGGATGAAGAAATGTATAAGAAAATCATTTCTAATCAGGGCAGAGGGCTAGAGGATTCAGTGCTGGCTCACCTGGACGCTTTGAAGATTCTAGCCATTGGTTTAAAAGACAAGAATGATTGATTGTCTGGCCTTTATAGTGACTTTATCTCAGAAGTGGCATAATCAAGGAGGAAAGAACACTGTGACTTCACCAAGGTGATAATGGAAGACAGAGATTAGATGTCAGAGCTCAACTGTGGCTTCAACTCACCCTCCATGAAGGGATCGGGGAGAGTATGTAAAGAATCAGTATTTATGACTTTTTAAACCTCTGTGTTGATTTTGTTATTACCTATATTTTTCTTATCTGAAGTATATCCAGGGGCGTCTTTAAAGGAAAAAGGTCTGCAGGGTAGTGTTCAAGTGTGCATGGTGTGGATGAGTAAGATAAAAACGAGGGAGTCTGCATTTCACCAGGAGGAAAGTCAGTTGAGAAGTTACAGAACTATATCTAGGTGGAAGCAGTTATAAAAGGTGAGAGAGAAAAAGAGCATGGTGAGTCCTTACAACTGAAAGAGAAGTGTTTAGACATTTTAGAAATCAAGAAGCACTCATGATTACCAGAAAGACATATGTGTATTGAAGGAGACCTGCCATTAAGCTTAAAAAGCCAGTGCTGTTTATCAAGACTGGACCTACTTTGGGCTTCAGATAAAATCTACCATTCAAGTCTCCTGCAGACCACTTTCCAGTTGTGTGACTTTGGTTAAGTTACTTAACTTCTTTGTGTGGCATTTTCTTCACTAATGAAAAGTGGATCAAATAACACCAAATTAGAAGGAGTTGGAGAGTTTAATGGCATACTTGATGAACACATTTTAGCATAGTTGTTGGTCAAATAATTTTGTAAATAGGATATATATGTTTGCTCGCTTATACTTTGCATTGGGTGTGAGGGACAGACTGTAAGCAGGGCAGGGTTGTTATAGCCTAAAGCAGGGGTGCCCACACTTTTTCGGCTTGCGAGCTACTTGTAAGATGACCAAGTCAAAATGATCTACCTACAATAAAAATGCAAAACACAAATTTATTTCTTCTATATTATCATTATTTAAGTTACTATTATTACTATTTAATATTGTGTATTCTTCTTTCACCTTTCTCTTTCTCAGCCCTCTTTTCAGAGGAAAGTCAATGTCATAGTTTTTATGAACAGTCTGAAGAAGCCGCTCCACATTTCCCTTCTTTGGAATAGCAATGGCACACAGACAGATGAGGCAAACACACTTAGAATATATGCTTTGTTGTAATTAGTTTAAATAAATTGAAGGCTAACTACGCAGCAATGTAACTGAACAAGTTAGCACGGTTTAACAAGCATGCGTAGGGTGTCAAAAGTTCAGACGTCAGATTGGCTACCCTGTATGCCAATCAAAAGACAAATGTCTTTTTAATGTCATGCGATCTACCCACACTTCCTTCACGATCGACCAGTAGATCGCGATTGACATATTGAGCACCCCTGGCCTAAGTCTTAGTTTTAAGACTAAGCTTTTCCCCACACTCTTGACTGTTGCATGATGTGGGGTGGTGCACTCTCATGAGGAATCCCATTATGTCTCAGATAAGTGGCTTTGTATCAGAGACTTCCTTGTTTGTATATTGCATTAAAGGTTTGGATTTCTACAATATAAAATGGAGCAGAGGAGCCCATGCTGGAGGAGAGCAGAGAAAGGCCATGTGGAAGAGAGGAGAAGCAGCCAAGATAGCGGAGTGCTAAAGGAGAAGCCAGTTTGGGCAAAGTTTGTGCAGAGAGAAGGAGATGGGGAACAGAGGTGAATAAGGCTGCTGAGGTAGAAACCTTTGATTCTAGGGAACTCAGATAAGTCAGTAGCTTTGGGAGCTCTGAATGGAAAGGGAAGTGTTTTTCCACTGTGCATATTTCTCGCCTGCTCTGTGCAAGTTAGTATTAAAGCTAATGACCCAGCAGTTCTTGCCTCCATTGTTTCATTACCGTCTGTCCAAATCAAATGTGAACCTCTACGGGCCAGGCGGCTGTGATGGTGGCTGTGGCTACTGGCTTTACAATAGTTTCTACTAAATAATAAGAATCGATGAAAACTATTATTAAAGAAACAGAAGAAAACATAAATATGTAGTTACCTCTGCATTGTAAAATTTACAAAATGAATTTATTTCATAAACAAATACATAATGAGTCCATGGTATTAAACATGATTGTAGTGCAAGGGATATAAAGATAAAAACAAATGACAAAATTCTCAGTTGAACTGGTTCAAAGTACTGAAGAACATATATGTAAAATAAAAAACAACAAAAAAAGATATTATTCTTGTATAAATGACTAATTCTAGTACTAAGGTAGAAAAGACACAAAAGGAACCTGAATCATCTTGTAGTGCAGGTGAAATAAGAAATAGTAGGGGTGAAGAGGAAGGAATAAATGAGGGAATTGGGGTAAGCTAAGTGGCAGCAGGGACCAAGCAAATAATGCCCAATCAACAAAGCTATAGAGATTTGAGTAATAAAATTACTAAAGAAGCATTGACTTACAACCCACCGTATGAAATAAATAGCCCTGAATCCATACTGAGATAAATGATTACATAAATAAATAAATAAACAAGGAAGAAAAGATAAATTTTCCATGAATATGAATTCTAAATAATTTATGTAGATATTCCTCCCCCAACAAAGTAGAGCATAAGTACTTAATATGTAAGTGTGGACTGTGTTTAGCCACTTCCTTCTGAAAAATACAAGATAAAAGAAAATAATAACATCATAGCAGCGAAACCTGACACGAACTGCATCAGCCTGGTGTTCACAGTCAACATCAACTGTGACGTCATGCTGATAGCTCGCACCCTATATATGATATGATGCAGATAATTTTCCTCTGTGATCTTCCTCCCAAAAGGTATAACTTCAGCCTAATCAAGAGAGAAACATCAGGTAAATCCCAGCTGATGGATATTTAAAAAAATATCTGACCAGACCTCAAAAAATTTAAGATTGTCAAAATAAGAAATGAGAAACTTTCACTTTTAAAGAAGCTTAAAGAAACATTAGAACTAAATAGAGTGTGGTTTTCCTGGATGGAACACTGAGACAGAGAAAGGACATTAGGTCAAGACAAAGGAAATCTGAATAACATATAAATTTTACTTAATAATAATGCATTAATATTAGTTTATTCATCATGAAAAATCTATTATGCGGGAACTAGGTGTGAAACATAGGAACTCACTGAACTATCTTCCCAATTGTTCTGTACAGTGAGATAAACATGGTCCCTCTATATTACAACCTTCTTGAGGGCAAGAAGACTATTATATGTATCCTTTATCTACACACACACACACACACACACACACACACACACACACACACATATATATAGCACAGTCTCTAGAACAAATTAGTGTCTGGACAAGTTGATTGAAAAATAAATGACTGTGGGAAAATATGTAATTATCAAGTTAGCTCTAAATTTGAAGTGATAAATTAAGCCTGGGAGTGTCAGAATCATTTTTTATAAAATGGTAATCTATAATTTACAAGAGTAATTGTTATAGCTATATACTACACAAAAAGCAAAATAGATGCAAAACCATATATGAACTTTGTCTCTTTCCACTTTAAAATGGCATCAAGGCGCATTAATAGTTAACTCTCCCAATCTCATCTCAAACTTATTACCTCTGTTACTACAGTCCAGACATGATGCCCTCAATTCAATTTGTTCCTTTAATGGGACAATTTCCTTCTTGCTTCAAGATCTCAACCAATTATATCAACCTCCTCCTTGCATTCTTCCTTCCACCCTTTCTTGATCAATTCTCATTCAGCTTTCTAATCTCAGATTAACTGTCACTTTGATTTCTTGCCTCCTCAGACCAGGAAAGGTTTCTGGTTATTTATTTATTTATTTATTAACTATTTTAAATCACCCTCTACTTTTGTTTTTTCTTGCCATATGTCTTATCATCATTGCAAATAGACACACATGTACATTTAATGACTGTAAATTCTATAAGAACACGTATTATATTACTTTTGTTCACCTTTGTATCCCCTGACTCTGGGACACTTTAGGACACTACTTGTTATAGAAGTTAGTGAATAAAAAATATATTAATGAAATAAAAATATAAAGTTTAAAATAATTTTGAAAATTGACAAATGAGAGCTCTTTACTCTCCCAAAGTCCCCCAAAGTATTCTTTTCCCCACCAGTGTTTTCTTTAACTCATGTGCTATCTCTTTAACATAACTTCAGACCTTCATATTACTCAGTTTATTCTAAAATAATGTACTTTGCAATTGCCCCTGGTATTACCTTTTTATATATAATTTGTTATTAGTCTTTAAGTTGCTTAATATATGAAAGTAATTACAAGGCACACACAGGATGATCCTTTATGTCGACCTGGAATCCATATGGACACAGAAAGAAATAAAAAAGATAATATTCTCTACTGACCTTGCAGTGTACTTTAAATTTACTTCCATTTAAGGGACTCCATGAAACATAAAGCTATGTTTCCTAGCTCCGTGTGGACAAACTGCATTACACGAAATATTTGGCTTGCTTTAACGTCTGAATCCCAAAATATCTCCTTATGTTATGACTGCTGCTATCTCTTACAAAATTAGCTGAGCTGTGGAGACAAGAATGTTCTCGTGTTTCACATGAGACAGGCACACCCATCTACACACATACATGAGGGAATGAAGGGAGAGGAGCAGACACAAATGGATGCTTTTCTAAAATGGTCCACAAAAGCAATTCTGCTCATACATATTCTGCTGTCTATCTGCAGAGCATTGGGGCCCCGTCACAGGATCCTATGGAAATTTACCCAGTACTAATTGAATTTATTTATCCTTACAAAATCTAAAGGAAAAAAAAGAAAATGAAAGAAAAGTCTCCACCAAATATTTTAGGTCTTTTTTTATTTTTAACTATCAAAAACTGTGAGACATCTCACTTTGCAGAATGTAAGTCATTCTATGAGAAAATACTGTTTGAGGAACTCAACTGTGAAGGTACAAAGAAAGGATTTGGAAAACACCCTATGCAAAACAAAATGGTTTCATTAGATCTTATTCTAATATTATGTAGCTGGAGACTCCACCAAGTAAATCTATGGCCTCAGTTTTGAAGAAGGGTATGTGTATTCTCAGGAATAATTTTATAGAACATAAAAATTTGCTAAAATCAGGTACGTTTTAATTTGTTTCAACTCAATGGAGCTTCTAGAAAAATGAAGCAAGTGGTTTTACCTGGGCAAGTAGCTCAAGAAAGTAACCAGAGGACTTTAGGAGCACTTTTCCTTTTTGTTATTAACAAATACTAATTCTGCAATTAAAAGAAAATTAAAAACAAAACAATCTAGCTCAGGAATTGGAACTAAATCCCTCAATTTGCTAGCCTAATAAATGGCAAAAGATGAAAGAATTTGAAGATAGGTAAATACAATTAATTTACAAATTTGTCATGGTAAAATAATTCTTAAATTTATAATTCATACCAATCTCTAAAATCCCGGATTAATTCTTACTCTTTGTAAAATTTTCCACAGTTGAGTACTTTGAAAATTTCCCTCTTAGGACAGGTTGCATATCAATTCTTAAGAAGACAAAATATTTACCTCTATAAGGTCAACAAGACAAATGGCTATTCACAGAGGGGTTATTCTGGGTTTAGTGTCCTCTGGAGACAGAAAAATAAAAATACAATTACCTGCCTATAAGAGACCAAATCAAATAAGACAGATACATGTATTCACTCATTAAAATGTAATAAAATAAGTATTGTAACAAAAATATGTAGATTATACTTTAGAAACTTGGAGGAAAAAGAAATTAATTCTTTACTACTAATTAAGGGTAGCTTCGGAGAGAAATCCCTTGAATTGGGCCATAAAAAGAAGACAGATGTCTTTTAAAATTAGTGTCATATAATATATAATGTTTATTTCAGGAGGATGTCCAGAAATTATTTGGCCCTTACAAACCATATTTCTTTCCATTTCTAATATGCAAGGAAACTTTAATTTTAAATATTTATCTATCTATCTGTCTATTTATTGGGATATAATTAACATATACCTTTGTGCATAAGCCTGTATAAAGTATCCACAATGCTGATCTCTTAGAGTTAAATATATGCAATATAATTACCACTAGAAAAGGTGACTTTAGCAATCTATCAGAAAGAAAATAACTCAAGAGTTTAAAATATTACTTAATTCATTTAAGTTTCACTTGGTTTATAAGATCACATTTGATTTTACCTGAATGCACAGTCATTTGAAAATATACCAATCTTTAAGATAGAATCCTACAAAGACAATGCAGTCACACAAAGAATGTGAAAAAATGCTCTCACTCATAAAAACACTTTTTAAAAAGATTTTATTTATTTACTTTTCAGAAAGAGAGAGAAAGAGAAGGGGAGGAGGAGCAGGAAGCATCAAGTCCCATATGTGCCTTGACCAGGCAAGCACAGGGTTTCTAACTGGTGACTTCAACATTCTAGGTCAACGCTTTATCCACTGCGCCACTATAGGTTAAGCAAAAACACTTTTGATTTTTAGGATGCATTCAGTAAAGTTTGTGAAAGAATGAAAATAAAATGTAAATTATTTAACTGGGTACATACAAAAAAACATATGGCTCAAGTATTTACACTAAGCAATACATCTGGAGTTTAAACATATTTTTAAATTTATGTTTAAAGTTATTAAAGATTGTGTTTTAACTTTAACTATGTGTTAAGCATCTCAGATTAACCACATCATAACATAATAAAGTAGACAACTTCAGATGGCTCACCCTGGTTCCCACTGACTACAGTTGAAAAGAGTAAAAAGATGCTTTTGTTCATTAAATGTGAGCAGTCTGGTTTGGAGGCTGAGCCAATGGAAATAAGAGAAAGCAGAAAGAAGACAAAGAGAAAGTGATAATTGAAGACCAAAGTTGATAAAACGATAACAACTACAATTTAACAAGAACTCATTTGATGCCAGATGCCTCTTTATATTCTTTACAACTCTCCCAATAACCACAAATAGAGAGTGTCCATATTGTGGATAAAAAAGTGAGTTTTCAATCGGTTCACTAACTTGGCTCAGGCCTCCTGCCAGTAAGTAGAAGAGCTGGGCTTCATAATCATGATTCTCCCCACCCATCACTACCCCATTTAGAAGACAGTGTCTGCTATAGCTGCAATACCATTTGGGGTATAACTTCTATGTAAGAAAACTGAGAATTATGAGCAGTATCATAGCAAATTTTAGTTGGTTGACTGCAATGAAAAACATGTGGAAAACCTTGTGATTTGCATACATTAAAGACATTCTGGAAAATGCAGGGTCTAGTGTCCAATCTTTATGGTTAAAGATCTTCTCTTCTACTCTTATGCTCTAATTTTATTGTTGACTGGCATGCATAGTGACAAAGACAGAGGGTTAGATATATTGCAGTGGTATGACCCTTTGCTGTTTCCCATTTTATCTCGTATAAAACACACACACACGCACACAGACTTGCACTTTCTTTTTTTTTAATACTGTTTTTAAAAAACAAGAGAGCCAAGTTGGCTTTCATTCTGGGCACCATCATTAATCTAGAAATGCTTTTCCTTTGTCATGTTGGAAAACTGCACCACACGTAACAAGTTGTGTTTTAATTTCATTACTTTCATACAGTTCATTAGCTTCGAGAAGTTTAAGAGAAAATAATCTGTACATCTGTGATAGCCCTACCCAAAAGATCTCAAGCTCTTGAGGAGGAAAGTCTATTCATAAAATTTTACTGTCCTTATATTTAATGAATATCAAATCAAAATATTTTTATTTTCTGATGGGGAAAAAGTCACAGATGTTGTATTTGGATTACTAATTAAAACACATATATACCTTACCTAATTAAAACTAGACCCTTATTCAGAATAACAGGACACCTAATGCATTTATTTATAAATAACTCCGATGAAATGCTTCTGGAAACCACAAGAAGATGAATAACTGAATTCTGTTCCTGCATTAACCATCAAGCCCCTCCACCCACTGCCTTTTCACAGGAAAATCTTGTGTTAAAACAAGCCCTGTCCTGATCAAGCTTTGAAAAAGATCTTCAATGGTGGCATAGCAAGGTAAAACATCTAAAGCTAAGAGTTTGATTTTTTTTTTTTTTTTTACTTTTTCTGGCCTGAATGTCGTGACCAGAACCCAGAAAAGCATTAGTCATGCTGGGATTAGAAGATAGGATTCTTTCGAAAGGACTTGAAAAAAATCTCATGATTGCAAAATGGACCCAAAGAACTTGCCTATTATCTTTCTGCTTAAATGTCTCTAATCAGAGGCAGTCTCTCTTAGAAGACAGAAACTGGTTGTAAAAACCCTAAACAAATCTTGAATGAGGATCTGGGGCATGCTCTAAGTTGCTTAACTAGTTAAATGAATGGAATAAGATAATGGAATTTTGCCTGAGAAATGGAAGAACTGAAACTTGGTTTTAAAACTGGAACAAGAACTATCCTAGATCCTAGGCCAAAACTCATTAATTTGTAAACTGCTGTATTCATTGTCTTTTCTACTCTCATATATGACTCATGTTTAGTCCCTCAGGTTTTGAATATTAAGAGCTACAATTTCAAAGTAAATTTAAAAAAAAAGAAATTATTGTGTTTCACTGAAATGATTTTGTATGGCTCCCATGGAAATTATACATAGATGTTTATAGATGTTCTTGAGAAAAATGCTTTTTCTAAAAGATAAAATAAATAAGTTTAGAAAGAATAAGTAATTTTGTGAATTTGTTGTTTTCTGAAAAAAACTAAAATTTAAAAATATATTAAAATTTAAAAGCCATTTATTTGGAGGAAGATTACATTAGAGAATAGTTTGTTTAAGAACAACATGTCCAATAATACTTTCTGTAAATTAAACAGCTTTCTTACTTTCTCCCTTCTTCACTTTTGCCTTCCTTCCTTCCTTCCACCTTCCTTTCTTCCTTCCTTCCTTCCTTCCTTTCTTCTTTCCTTCTTTCCTTCCTCTTCTTTCCTTTTCTTTTTGTCACGTAGGCATTAACTATGTGCCATGAACTGGGTTAATTTCTGGAGACATAATGCTGAACAATGTAGACTTGTTGTTGTCTATTCTCCAGGAATGTAGCATTCTAGTTGAGGAGTCTGTCTATTTTGTTGATTCTAATGGCCAATTGAACCCATCTTAGAGATGACAAAAAATAAAAATCACACTGTTTCTCTTCAAGTTAGTGAAAATTTTAATTAATAAGTTAATATCATCCATGATAAACATCAATTCTATTTATAAAAATTATTAAATCAGTTCTACTTCACCTCGAAGATTGGCTATTCATCAGTAGTTCAATCCCCGTCTTCTATCCAGGTTTTCTTTAAGATTCAGAAAAATAAAAAATAAAAGTATAACAAGCTCTGAAAGAACATAACTGTTTATTAGTTTATTCTTGCTTCAGATTTCTTTATGTTTAAATGAGGCCACAAAATAATCTCAAAATTGACCTTCTGACACATAGCTCTATGATTTGAATACTCAAATGGATTGGCTTGGATTTATTTTTTGCAAATCCTATATCTTGAATTTTTATAAATCTCAACTTTAGAGTTTGAGCTATATCAATTATAAGCAAACAGACATAGAATTTATAATCCACAAAAATTCAGCATTTTAAATAGGCCCAAAACTGTGCTCATAGAATCTTTATATTCTTAAAGGCTCCTTGCAAAGAGTCAGTACCACAAAGCTGTGTACTCTCCTCATCTGGGACAACCTCTGGAGTCAGCTTCTCCACGACATCTGAGGTGCCACTAGGTTATTCAAGATAATGATGCCTCTGAAACTCTTTTCGCAGGAGGTATTCTTCCAGAGCTGTAGAAAGTCTATCTCCAGCTTCTGAGACAGGGTTTACAACTAGTTAACTATCTGTCTGTTTCTGAAGGGTGGAGTAAATGTGACTACACTTATCAATGAGGTTGTAGAGCACAGCAGTGAAGGGGACAGACTCTAGAGGACAACGGCTTGCAATTGAATTTGTAATTCAGTTTTGGGTGATCTTGGGCAACTTACTGAAACTTTGTGTTTCACTTTTCTTACCTGATAAAAGAGATAATTATAATTTTCTCATAGAGTTATTTTGAAAGGTTAAAGAGTTAATATTAGTGAAGCTTTTAAAATAGCACTAGAAATTTAGTAAGTCATATATATGTGTATGTGTGTGTATGCATACACTTAATTTGTTATGCTAATTTAAAAATTAACAGTCACTGAATTGAACAGAGAGATGCAGAAATCATCAAATAATCAAATGCCAAGACTTCATTTTTTTTGGACGTACCTGCTAATAAATGTAAACATCAAAGAAACCAAGCTGAAGAAGAGAGTTTAACATTAACATCAAATAGCCAAGAACAACAGAGAAACCATATGTAGATTATAGTAAAAGGTCATTTAAAACACTGCTTTGCAAGTTATTTATTGTATTGGGTATAAGAGTATTTATGCATTTCTCCATGAAAAAGAAATATCTTGAGGGGAATGATAGCTTCTTTTTATTTTCTTCCTCCAAATGCAGGTCAAAGGCATTGTTCCACCTCTTAGCTATCCTAGTTAACTGTAAGTGGAAGCAATCTTTAAAGGTATGATATTCTTGGCTGACCAGGTAGTGGAGAAGTAGATAGAGCATCAGTTTGGGATGCAGAAGAACCAGGTTTAAAACCTTGAGGTTGTTGGCTTGAATGGAGGCTCATCTGTCTTGAAAGTGAGTTCACCAACATGAGCATGAAGTCGTTGATTTGAGTGTGGGATCATAGACATGACTCCATAGTTGCTGGCTTCAGTCCAAAGATCACTGGCTTGAAGCCAAAGTTCACTGGCTCAAGGTCGCTGGCCTGAGCAAGGGGTCACTCGCTCTGCTGGAGCCCCCTGGCCAAAGCACATATGAGAAAGCAATCAATGAATAACTATTGTGCTGCAATAAAGAATTGATGCTTCTCATCTCTCTCCTTATCTGTCTGTCCCTATCTGTCCCTCTCCCTCTCTCTCTCTCACCAATCAATCAATCAATCAATAAATAAAAATATGATATTCTTATGACCACTCTTGTGACATAGGCACAAATAAACAAAATTTACATAAAACTAAAAAAAGAACTTGCTGGTCATTTTTTTTGTATAGAAAAAGAGCCAACTCTGCTTTTGCTGCATCTCAAAGATGTAAGTGAAATTATCTCTCTAAACCTAAACTCACTAAATATATAAGAGTAGATACAAAAAGAATAGAGCTATGTTATCTCTTTACATGTTTGTAAACAATGTTGGCTTTTCTCTTCCCTTCAATAACTTGCTAAGATTTCATGTTATTTTTAGAGATTAACATGGTTTTCTAGAATCTGTTTATAGATTTTATTATAAGACAGCCACATTTATATTGTATTTTCTTGGAAATACAGTAAGTAAATAGCTAAGATAATCAACAGTGCAAAAAATATTCTTCTGACTTTAAATCTTATTGTTAATTTCTGAACTGTTTTGGCTACTGTTCTTTGTATTTGCTGCACATGTATCCTTCTTATCACTTAAAAGCTCTCAGTGACTTTTTCAAATAAGGATAGACTGCAAAATAGAAAGAAAAGTACCTTTTCTTCTCATTATAAATTCTGGAGGTTCCAAGGATTCAAAGCAGTCAAGTTTTTAAAAAAATGGCTCTTAAAACCAGTGAATGTTTCTGAATGTTCGTGGTCTATTGTGTTTTAATAAGTGTATTTAAACTATTGGCCCGAAAACTCTCTATGGCATTTTATCTAGGTGAAAAAAGTAAGAATACCAGGAAAATGTTATCTATGCAAAATTAAGGCCAGTACAGACACATTTTTAAATTCATAAATCATTTCTAGCAATTGATTCATTTTAACCTCAATGGCAGTATGTCATTTTCTGTTAACTTCTTCAAAGTTATTTGTAGTCAATGCAATATGAATCATTCTAGAGTCTAAATTTTCATGCAAATTCACAGTTACTCAAATATTTTGCTTCTTTCAATTACTAAAGTGACTAGGACATTCAAGACTAAGTTAACAGCATGTACTGCTGAAAAGTGATAGTTTTCTTTTAACCTGTCTCATCAAGAAAAACAGAAAGGAATAAATAAAGCAAGGAGAGAGAGAGAGACAAGCAAGAAAAGAAAAAAGGAAAAAAGAGAGGAATAGAGGGAAGGTAAGAAAAAAGGAAGACAGGGATGAGAAAAGTAGGGCTCACAGTGAGTGGAGAAACAAAGGAAAAAAGAGATTCCTTTATAGCAATTTCTTTAATCTACACTTATACAATTAATTCTGACTCAGAACATGAACAATCTCTGCATTCTTCTTGGTCTCACTGGGCACACTGAATTAAAAAAGAAGATATTTTTATGTTTATGCGCAGAGGTTCTACATTGATATATACTATGTAAGATACCATAAAGCATGTATTTCTCAGCACTCAACACTCTGTCCTGGAATTTGGCCAGATCAAAGAACATATATACCACTCTTTCCATGATTTTTTTTCTGCTGCCATAATGAAAGAGTATCAACAGTGGCAAAAAGTGAGGCAAATGCCAGGTTCTTACTAGGTCGTGCTCCAAAGTCATCATTTGATTTCTAATGGTGATGACAAAGCGTGATCACCTTGGTGAATTTAAAATAATTGGTGACTACAGAGCTGGAAAAATTGTTGTGAACCTCACACGCAATTAAAACAAGCGTGGAGTGATAAGCCCCAGATTTGATGTGCAACACAAGGGTCTGGAAAAATGGCAGAACAACCTGCCTCTGTCCCTTCAGTTTGGCTTCACTGTACTGACAGCTTCAGTGGACATCATGGACCGTGAAGAAGCAGGACAAAAATGCACAGGAGGGAAAATCCTGAGATTCCTTTTCTAGAGATATAATACATATATGCAAATAAAATGCCTTAATGGAAATAAAAAAGAACATACATACCTCTAGAGCAGGGGTTTTCAACTAAGAACAATTTTGGCACCTGTTACTTTGGAGGGAGGGGGATAATTGTCAAAATCCGGAGATACTTTTTATTGTAATGACTGAAAAGGAAGTTCTACTGGCATCATCTAGTGGGTAAAAGCTAGGGATGTTCCTAAACACCGTACAATGCCTGGGGAAGCCCCTCACAACACAGATTAGCCTGGGACAAAATGTTAATTGTGTCACTGTTGAGCAATCCTGCTCTAGAAAGAAACTATTATCTTGTCCTCACAGTGTGTGCCAAGTTAATAAAGAAAAATTCTCTGTACAAGCACAATTATTGAGGGAGATCTGAAAGTCCACATTGAAAAATGAGGGGTAGGGAAGTGGTTAAATACATTGAGGTGTGGACCCTGAAATCACTCTGATACAGTTTGTGACTCACAGCTCTTTCTGTTAATAGACTATTCATTTTACTCAATTGAGACTCAATCTCTCCACCTAAAAATGGGGACAGCAGGAGCTAATTTATATATTTATTCATACATAATGATGGGATGGTATTAAATTTAACCTGGAGTATACATAGTTGATGCATAATCGGGCCTTTGATTATTTTTGTTACCATTCTGAAAGCAGAAGATTAAATTAAGGGATTTTTAGGCCTCCCACCAATTTCTCTCCTGTCTCCACATGTTAGCTAAACTTCACGTTAGCTTATGAAATGGGATTCTAAGTAAACCTGTTTTTCATGTTCAGCACAGGACTCACCACCAACCCCACTCCTTTCTAGCTCTTCAAGAACCAACAGACTTCCAGTGTACTATCTCACCAAAACGTGTTTGTCTTTATTACAAACTGTTTAGTCATTGCCTAAGTTTAAAAAATGTTTCACAGCTCAGCATGCAGGTGGCTTTTTTGTTTTCAGCTTAACCATTATGAATGTGATCATGAATGTAGAAATCAAGGTGCTGCATTAAAAAAAAAACAGTAAGAGCAGGAGGAGGATATAAGTGTTTGTATCATATTGATTATGTGTTGATTATTATATACAAAACAGAACATGTTAATCTGTAATGATCCTAAAGGAATTGAAAACAAAGAATATTCTGGTATATATTAATTTACATTAATTTCAAAGCAATACTAAGATTACATGTCATTTTTTACATAGTACATTTTTCTAAACGTATATTGAAAGTTATGCCAAATTAGATCATAAATAGTGAAACTAATCTCAAAGAAATGTATAATGAACTTTTTTTTGTTTTTGTTTTTTTGCTTTACTATGAGTCTAATACCTTTCATGAACAATGAATAAAGACACCTGTTAATCACCAATCAGTCACTCAAAATTAGAGCATTAGTGAATCCTGGAACTATTGAAATACACTGATTTAGCAGAAAATGTGCCCAATCACTTCCAAGATTATTATTGCATAACTACATGCATTATCACACATAATCTTTATTATTGGAATGTAACTTTCTTTATGAAAAAGAAACCTCTAGAGCAAAGGTAAGATATTATGATAAATATTTTACCAATTTTTGATGTCCTGTTTGACACTATATTCTCACTAACTTTTGTGAAATGAGATCTGGAAATGATGCTGAGAAATTTGTATCTTTATCTCTATCTTTAGTCCTTTCTCTGGCTCTGGTTCTGGCTCTGGCTCTATAGAAAGATCTAAGGGATGGAAATGTAAATAAATGCAAGAAGCAAATATTTCACTAGGTAAGTGAAAGAAAATTCCCAGTGGATAAATAATCATCTGAGGGTCTTTCTGATTTTAAAAACATACATACATACATACATACATACATACATACACAAATACATCCTCCAGGTTTAAGAAAGAAAATGTACATATATCTGTCTCTCATCTGTAAATCAATCAATCTTCTGCTGCGAGGAAGAGTAGAATGTAGGTCAAGAAGCCAAGAGCAATTTATAAAATTCAATCATTAGGAATTGAGAAATAAAGAAATCAGAGTTTCAAGAGAGAAAAGAAAGATTTTACCTGGAATAATCAGAAAAGGTGGTAAGAAATTTAGATTGCTCTTGACCTTGTACCAGGGGCAGGATTTGGACAGGGCTTGGGGAAAAACATTTTGGGATGAGGGCAAAATGACATAGAGACTAATACATACAAGGCAAGTTTCAGAAACAATGACTATGCCTAACTAGAGCACAGAGTGACCATGAAGAGATTAGGGCAGAAACAACTGGAATTGTACGGAAATAATACAGTAAGAATAGAACTCTGAGAATACACATCTGTTTTATTCAATCACTAGTATTTAACACATACTGGGGGGCCTAACCTGTGTGATTCAGTGACTAAAGCATCAGTCTAGAATGCTGAGGTTGCTGGTTTGAATCCCGGGTCTTGCCTAATGAAAGCACATACAAGAATAAACTACTATGAGTTGATGGTTTTTGTTCCTTTTCCTCCCCCTTTTTTGTCTATGTCCTCCCCTAAAATAAATAAATAAAATCTTTTTTTTTTTAATCACATAGTGGGGATATCAGGATTAAAACATTTAATAAAAGTCAGGTAATAGGTAAATTCAAAGATTTTTGGAAACATGTCTGGGGTTCTAGGTTGTTGTCACAGTGGGATAGTTTTCAAGGATCCACATTTAAAATCAATAAAGTCAAACCATTCTCTGTTGTTGGATCCTCCCTCCAAATTGAAGAGATAGCCAGATTGGCCTTACTTCAGAAACCAACCCATTATGTTGTCTGCATGCAGTCATAGGAAAATGGAGACCCTTAATTGCAGACAACTGGCAAAGAAAAACTAGAGTGATTTTTACCAAAAGAATGTTGAAGAAATTCTTGGTTGGTGAAAATAGCAGGTGTCCACCATTAGTGATGTATCATACAGTGTGGTAGAAAGATTAAATAAGAAACAGTGTGGGTATATAAAAAACAAACTAAGATTAAGGCTCTACCAGACGGTGGCACAGTCGACAAAGCATCAGATGGGTACATAGAGAACCCAGGTTTGAAACCCTGAGGCCATCACCTTGAGAGTGGACTCATCTGGTTGAGCAAGGCTCACTAATTTGAGCGCAAAGACACTGGCTTGAGCAAGGGGTCACTTGGTCTGCTGTGGCCCCCCACCCCCATCAAAGCACATATGAGAAGGTGATCAATGAACAACTAAGGTGCTGCAACAAAGAGTTGATGCTTCTCATCTCTCTCCCTTCCTGTGTGTCTGTCCCTGTCTGTCCCTCTCTCTGTCTCTGAGAAAATAATAGTTGTGTAGGATAATCTGGGGGGGGGGGAGGGAGAAAGAAAAGAAGTAAGGTACTGTCCTGGCTGAAAAACTTTGTTGGTTAGGTTAGAGCATCTCTTATATGCAAAGATTGTGGGTTTAATCCCTGGTCAGGGCACATACAGAAAGAAATTGATGTTTCTCTTTCTTTCTCTCTCTCTCTCTTCCCCTTCTTCTTTTTCTAAAGTCAATAACAAAAATTAAGAAGAAAAAAACAAGAAAGGCACTTGCAAGGTTGTTGTATTAGGGGATTCTGTGTTAGGGGACTCACATGCCTCCTCTGCATTATGTTCTGAGAATACTCAACATTTACAGATACAAACCCTGATTTCTGTGTTTCTTACCTTTAACCTTTAGCCTTGTTGCTCCTGTACATACTTGGAATGTTTATGTTTATTTTCTTCTCACTGACTAACTGCTTTTAATATTTCCATGTTTACCTTTAATAAGAATTCTTTATCAGCCTTAGCTGCCCAAATCAAACTGGTTTCTTATTTTTTATGTCTAAAGGACGATAAACATATATTTTTTATACTGTGGTATTTATAATTGCATTTAGTATTAGCAATGTTCCAATGTACATGCTTCTTGAATTCATGAACATGTCTTATTCAACTTTTTATCTTCAGTATTGAACACAGTTGCAGATATTTGTTGTAAAAAATGTGTGTGCGCATATATATCTGTGTGTGTGTATGCATAGCATATAATTTCTGCAGGCTTCTTCTGCCACTAAAAGCATCAAATTTAGGGATTTCTTTGTGGTTACATGATCACATTTGGTTTTATCTCACCATAGACTCAACTGATTGCAGTGAATAAACCATGAAGCAGTCAACTGAATGACCATCAACCTATGAACTCAATCATTCTGCTTAACTCAGTCAGACCATACAGCAGAATTGAGACTGAAGAATGTTAGTTGAGTTAAATTTATGTTTAAATAGCCTAGAGGCTACCATATTAGACCGAGCATGTCTAAAGAATACAACTATTGGCCACAATAGCAGGAATGGTGGCAGAGGCAGAGATAAGCCAAGTCACAGCTGTGGTGAAGACAAAATAAAGGCACTGAGACCCATGGCTGTTAGGAGATGAGTTAAAATGCTGAAATTGGATGGTGTTATGAATCATCAGTCAGTTTCCTGAGGGATGGTGCTTCAGCTACTGAGATGGACCTAAACTTTCTTAGTTCTCAGAACTGTAAAGATAACCTGAAAAATTTTCATTTCCTTGAAACAAAGAGGAACCAAATAATGCAATTACTTAATCATAAAATATTCAGATTTCTTTTTTCAGGAAAGAAGACAGGAAACAAACTTTTGGGATTCATTATCTTTTTACCACTATTCCCAAATAACTGGACATCCCCCAAATAACTGCATGCACACTCATTCTCTTCCAGCTTCCCATCCTGAACTTCTTTCAATTCTTCAAATTTTCTGTTCTTTCAGACCCCCTGGCCTTTATACACAGTTATCTTTGCCTGAAAATCTCTTTATCCTTTATTCCCATCTATACATCCTTATTCTTAACTAGGATGCCTCTTTGAATGGCTATTCCTATTACAAAAATTTAAGATAGATGTCCCACAAATTATCCTAAATAACTATTATTTTCTCATTATTGAATATACCAAGAACCAAACGTTGGGTGATTCTTAACAATTTCAATGTTTTTAACCCATTCTGGCTACCTCCCACTCATATTATAACTTTATAAGAGAAGGGCCACACATAACTTGCTCACTACTCTATCCCAAATATCCAACATTGTGTTAGATATCCTGCACACATTTTTGGTTAGGTTAATAAATTACATTCCCATTTTCTGTAGGAAATGCAAGATGTTAAATAGCTGAGAGAAAATAAGATACATGAGCAACTTTCCTGTGAGGATATGATCCATTTTCAGAAATTTTCTTCTGGATTAAATCATCTTTATAGATTTGGAAATGCAAGAAACACCTTTGAAAGCCAATACGGGAATGACAAATTTAAAATATGATGTCTCCAGAAGGTTGCTTCCCTGTACAATTGGAGAAAATTGAGAACTGGCATCACATCTTTGAGATGTAATTGAAATACATTTTCTGACCCTCGAGGATTAGCTCAATGGTAGAGTGTCAGCCTGACATGTAGATGTTCCAGAATTGATTCCCATTCAGGGCAAACAGGAGTAAAAGCCATCTGATTCTCCACCCTTTCTTCTCTCTCTCTCTCTCTCTCTCTCTCTCTCTCTCTCTCTCTCTCTCTCTCATCTCTTCATCTTCCCCTTTTACAGCCAGGGCTGAATTGGTTTGAGCACGTTGCCCCAGGTGCTGAGGATAGCTCCTGGGAGCCTCATCTTCAGACACTAAAAATAGCTCAGTTGCAAGCATGGCCCCAGACGGGCAGAACCTCAGCCTCAGAAAGGGTTTGTGGGGTATCTCCTCTCTTCTTACTTGGAAAAGAAGAAAAAAGAGAAAAAAAAAAGAAAGATATTTTCTGATTTGAATTTTGGAAATATGATGTGCCTCAGACAATTATAACAAAAACATATTGGTTAAAATTGAGTCAAGTTACCGTTAAAAAATAAATTGAGAGCTAATGGAAATATCTAGACATTTCTAGATAGAAGTTGACCATGATGTAAGCAAAATAAATATGCTCCACCCGATTCCTCTTTGCTGGTTATTTTAAATCAGTGTAGAAAGAGTGATAGTTCTGGGAATTTGCCATGAGTCTATGGGGAACAAGAAGTACAGAGATCAAGGCTTTTTCTTTATGAGTCTGATGAAAATAAGCAATGCAAATGTCATTTCCAAATTAACTTCTGGTAATTTGGCTTCAATCCACTATCCTGAGTAATCTTTTTATGTTTGTAATTCAGGTTGAAATTAAACCTGAGTACTGTATCCTTCTGTTTACATATCTTTCTGCCCTTCTTGAAAAGTTAAAGTATAAACTGGTGCTTTCTTCTCCATTGAAACACCACAGCAATGCATGAGTCTTTGTCAGTGTTGGGCCTGATTACAATAGAGTGCAGATTATTTTTCCATCTGTGACACTATCATTATAATCATCTGACTTACATTTTATAGTCAAGTGGGAGTGTTTTTCTGATGACTTAGAGCCTTTAAGCCTGAGGATAAAAAATGCTAGCTGTGAAGCACATATAAATCCTAAGCAGAGAGAAAAATCAAATTACCTGTTATACTGTTTGTTTTCATCCAATAAAAGATGGAGGAAAATGGCAAAAAATGAGCCTGGAGTATTCCAGGCAATTTAAGGAAAGAAGTCAAGAGGCAGTATACTAAATATCTCTCTATGGATCCCAGTAATTGACATAGCAGGAGAATAACTCTAGCCTTACAAAAAAGATGGCTCACTGAAGAATAAGATTTTTTTGGATAAGAACTATATCCTTTACCCTGTTTATCCTTGCTTTGCCAACATCTGTAGCCTTGAAGCAAGTTTTTCAATATGATAGCATTTTCAATTGCCCTTTTTATTTCTTACACTGTCTATGGCTGACAGTACCTGGCACTTAAGACTGAGAATTTTCTTTTTGTTCTTGTTTAATTATGTTAGCAGATTATTTTAGTCAGTGAGAAAGAATGTCAGTTGTTTCTCAGACCAAGCATAGATTTTCATGGTAGCTGTTTTGATAGCTTCGTTCCTGGAGGTTTAACGAAACCAACTACTCTTGAGTATTATACAGCCAACATCTCAATTAATTTCCAGATTGAAGCTTCAGAAATGGTTAGATTGGAGAATTCAGGTTGAACTAATCCAATTTATATGCCAAAGCACCCATCAATATTTTCTATGTTGATCAAATTCTAGGTTCATTATAGTTGTTAATTTTTTTCTGCATGGTTATATGCTACTTTCCTCAAAATATACACTTCACATTTAGAGACTTAGCAGTGTACATATTTAAGCTTTACATAAAGATTTCTTTGAGCACCATTTTGGTAGCAACAGTTTTGATGTTGTTTAGCATATCATATTCACTTTGCTGAGATAAGAAATAACTAATGTCAAATATCACACTGAACTGCTAATATAAGATTTATAAATAATATGCATTCCTTTGAATGTATTACTAAATAAATATGTTTTACTAAATAAATATGTTCAATGTTTTACAAGTAAATGTTTCTTTTACTACTTTTAAATTTATTCACTCAACTGCCCATAATTTTAGAATACATCTATGTGTTCACCTTTTTTTTATACTGTTAATGTAAAACATATTCATGTATACTACTTGGAAAAAATAAAAATAACCAAAGAAGTTACCCCATTTACAGACTGTCATTGCATTTATCATAGTACTTCCTTCTTTTATTTTGTGGATATAATGCTCTAACTATGAAACTTTATAGTGTGTTTTAATTTCATATAGTACAATGGACCCTTATCTATGGCATTTAAATGTGCAAGCATATTTAAAGCTTTTGATCCAATGGAAAAGTGTAAAAATCACTACCACTAAAGTGAACTGACAACTTCAGGATTAATATCTCTTTTTTAACATTTTTATTATCTGGATGGTGACTATTCTTATAGTGAGTAAATTCTGAGCTCTTTTACAGTTGCCTGAAGATTTGCACACTTGGATCTGTTTCTCTGATAATGTCAACCGTTGGTGCTCTCGGGCTGAGATTTTAGAAAGCTGGTCAATGAGAGGGAATGTCCCTGAAAACTATAGTGACCACATAATTTAATCTTTGAGGGTGATTATTAGTGACTTTGCAGGACAAAGCCACAAATCAGCACTGTCCTGAACAAACATGGTACAAACTTAAGTGAGATATAAGAAAATACCTTACTTAAGATATTACATGGAATATTTTTATTGCATGAACTACTTTTAGTGATGGATTCTAAAATTTATCAATTTAAATAGTCTTGGTTTATACCAGGGTCTGAAAATTGTAATTTGTTGATCAAATCTAGCTGACTCTCTGCTTTTGTATAACTCTTCAGTAATAAATGGTATTTATGCATTAAATGATTGGAAAAAATTTTGGAAATTTTTTCCCTTGTCCTATAAATACCTACATAATATCATTTATTGTGCTTCTTGAATTGCAGAGTGTTAAATATTTACTATCTGGACATTTTAGAAAACATTTGTCTAACTCTGTGCAAGTTGATATTTCCTAGTCCAATCTTTGACATTGTCTAATACCTTGCTTCTTATTGAATCCTTTGACTTGTTTTTCCTAACAACTGAGTAAAAAATATGGACCTCTGTGATGAAAAAGAAAAATCCTTTTGGACTCTAGAGAACATAGTTGTTTACATAATAAATGAATAAATATTCACTTTTAAATCAGATTTTATTCTAATAAATTCAGCTTTAACTGAAAATTATCACTGAAAATTATTTTTACTGAAATATTATTTTGGTCATTATATTAATAAAACTTTAAAATTTTTTTTATAAAAAATCTGGATCTCTCAAACTGTGTAGTCTCAGTGGATCACAAACTCCATTTTAAGAAATACTTTCTTGTTTATTTTAGCTGTGCTGTTTAATCTGCAAAAGCATTCAAATAACTGTTTCTCTCTGAAAGTCAGTTTGTAAAACTGTAAGTAAATGATCAAGCCATTTATTTATTTATTTTTTAATACTTTTGGCCTTTAGTTTATTTCCCATAAATGTATTATAAAACGATTTAAATACATTGTCAATTTTACAACCATCCATAAAACTGCAATAAGAATATTCCATGTAATATTGTAAAAGATACTTTTAGAAAATAAACTGCCATAATCCTATCAAGTTACTACTAATTTCACTGAGTTTGGGTTAGCATAGTATGCTTTCAATTAAATTAGCAAAATAAAACACATTGTTTTTATCTCTCTTTTTTAGATTGCTTAATTGAGTGTTTCTTTAGTGGACTATTTTTCAAAATTAGACACATTAATTAATATTTTTTTTATTTTTTCTAAACTCAGTCTCTAAGATTACATCTGGCATTTCTTTGTTCACCTCATACATCTTTCTTATGACTTTCCTAGTGATGGATCCTAATAATTATAACTTTCAATTGAATAAAATAAAACTGAACATCCACCAGTAAACTATAATTTTTGTTTAACATCATATGAGAGTGTTGGGGACAAATTTTACATTTATGAGCATTCAATCATCTTCTACATCTTTCTCCAGGAGGCTCAATTAATAGGCAAAATTATTTCTGTGTGGGTCACACATATTAAATTCAATCCATGAATGAAATTTACATTTAACTGCAGCATAAGAAAACTATAACAGTAGGTTTAAAGGAGAGCATACATTTTTAACTTTCTACATTTTACATTCATATCCTTTCCTCACTCCCCGCAGCTTAAAATTTTTATATTATCTTGGTTAATCACCTTTCTCCATGCAGTTTATAAACAAGTATTAGAGTAGGGATAAAGATAAGAGAAAATAAACAAATGCAAGTTCAGTCTCTATTCACTCTGCTTCCTAAGAGCTCAAATAATGGTATTGTAAATTCCTATTAAAACAAAGCTGATTGGGTTGCAATTTCTCTAGTCTGCTTAACTACGCAGCATCTCACCACCTGCAGGGAAAACTAGGTTTGCTGTAGAAAGGGAAGAAATATCAAGCAAATAACTTCCCAGAGATTGGCAGAGAACTTTGAGATGGGAACACAAAAGGATAAGTTTAAAAATGAGAAAAGAGACAAGACAAAAACTCAATAAACGGATATTTTGTGAAATCAGCCTGTTGAAACCGAACTAAATTTGGGAATTCTACAATTACCTGATCAATTTTGATAGTGCTGACTGTCAGTTGTGATTATTCAAGTCCCCAAATCTATACTATTTATCCAGCCAAAGTCCACCCAAAGATAGATTATACCAGTGGTATTCAGCAGGAACAAATTAGGCTATAATGTTTTCAAGATATTTAGTTTGCTCTCAGAAATCCTGTATGAGTTATAGTGTCTGCTAGGGTATATTGTAAAGAAAATCACATGTCTATCTGTATAATTAGCTACTTCCTCCCAAATTTCCACTTTACCACGTGCTTATTTTATTCAGGTAAATGGGGAGAGTGCTTTTTCTTTTTCACTCTACTAAATCATGCAAAATGTTTGATTAGTCTACAATCTAGAAGAGGGAAAATGTAAATATGGTAGAACTTTGTGTTCAAATTTTTATTCAATTTGAGAATAATTTAATAAAAGTAAAATCCACCTTCACAGGTGGCTGGTTTATCTAACAGTTTCTACAGCTTCAGTTACAGGTCTTATGGGAAGGTGGTGATAAATCATACAAAATCATTTGTGAACCCTACCGTGCACTATAAAGGTAAGACACTGGGTAACTACTGTGCTAAGTAAAGCGTATAAGTACCTGGATGGGACCCTTCCAACCACTCAGAGACAGATGGGTAATCAGACATAACCTTTGGGAGTAATAGATGCAACTTTTGCTGTCTGTCTTTGTTCTACTGTATTTTAACAAGTTTGAGGCTTTTCTCTCCTTTTTTAAAATTTTGTTTATTATTATTATTATTTTATTATTATGTGAGAGGTGGAAAGGCAGGGAGGCAGAAAGACAGACTTCCGCATGAACCCCGACCAGGGATCCACCTGGCAAGCCCCCTACGCCAAGGAAGATTTAACCGCAGACACACTGGGCGCATGCCCTGTACCACAAATTCTGAAGGACCCCACAAAATCCCAACTTTACATATTTTTCTAATGACACCAGCTTTGGTTTCATATGTGTAATTTTAACATTAATAGTACATAATATTTTTTATTTATTTAAGAATATGGTTAACATGTATTTTTATTTTTTTCCCTGTCCCTTTTTTTAAGGGGCCCAATATTTTCTTCTGGGCCGAGGGCCTCAACTAACCTTAATCCACCTCTGCTTCTACAGAAGGATATTATGTTCATCGGGGGCAGCAGCTCTGTTGTTCAGCAACTGAGCTATTTCAGTGTCTGATGCAAGGCCATGGAGCCATCCTTAGCAACTAGGGCCGTGATGGCGAACCTATGACACACGTGTAGCCATTTTCGATGGCACGCGCCTGCATGCGACCACATACCAGAAAAGTATGGGGCCGCATGCCGAGAAGGACGTTTCATCCTCGGCTCCTGCACAGCCAGGTGCAGTAGCCGAGGATAACACACTTGCTGTAGTGTAGACACTCTGTGCCGGAGGTCTGTAGGCCAAAACAACAGAACTCCGGCACAGAGCATCTAGTTCTGGGACTTCCAGTTAGGCAGTTTTTCTCGAAGTGACACAATACCTGAGCTATGATCAGTTTTTTGGCGAATTTTGGCACACCAAGCTCAAAAGATTGCCCATCACTGACTTAGGGCCAATGTGCTCAAATCATTTGAGCCATGACTGCAGTAGAGGGAGAGAGAAAGAGAGAGAGAAGAGGAAAGGGAGAAGCAGATGGTTGCTTCTCTTCTGTGCTCTGCCTGGGAATCAAACCCAGGACTTCCATGTGCCAGGCTGACGCTTAACCTCCTAGTCAATGAACCAGAGCCTTTATTTATTGATTTTACAGAGAGAGGAGGAAGGGAGAAAGGTAGGTAGAAAAGAGAGAGAAGCATCTGATCATAGTTGTTTCTCGTATGTGCCTTGACAGGGCAAGTCCAAGGTTTCAAACCAGCAACCTCAAAGTTCCAGGTCAAAGCTTTATCCACTGGGCTACCACAGGTCAGTCTCAAAATATATTTTAATCTAAGAATGCAATTTTAGGGTGAAGGGAAATATGTTTGTCAAATCTGTATGGAGAATTTAAAGGAACAAGACACAGTAATTTCACTTTATGTACTGCTCCATTGACTTATGTGCTGATGCTTGATTCTCATCATTAGGGAAGCAGAAGCCAAATGCAGGCTTTCTTCCCATCATTTCTTTATCTCTTTGCAACTTGAAGCAGACTTTTAATAAATAAAGAAAACAGCCATTATAGTTAGGTGCATGATCTGATAACAAAGAGCAAATGGAGTAATTTAAAAAGATAGCAAAAGACTTAAAATTATAACAAGTAGAGAAAGCTCAATTAACAAAAAATGAGCAAGGTAAAAATTCTCTATATTTTTTTGTGTGTGTCAGGCTTTTTCTCTGCATCTCACATGCTATAAGATTTTTTATTTTGTATTTGTCATTGCTTTATATCAAAAACAAACATTGCCTTTCCAGAGAAACATTTTGACTTAGAATTAATTTTATCTTAATGTGAAAATTCTAAAAAAAATAAATCTTTACATTAACAATAGTAAGTTCTACATTTAAGATGTAAAAGCCAACTAGGTAACTGTCTCAGGACTGATTTTGATGAGATTGAAGAATTAACTCTCCATTCATTATAAGGCAAAGTATTATGACAGTTATGCACGTGTCCCCAAATCAACAATTGCTACAACTTTATTTTCCTTACTCTATCTTAATTTGGAAGAAATCAAGCTATTTTAAACCAAACTGGTACATGCATCCGTTCACTGCTCGTCCAATCAAAACTGAATTACCTGTCAACAGAGAAGTACACTTACAAGTGTGAAACCATTTGACCATGTTATATTTTAATTTGCAGAGACAAAAATGACAAGCAATTTATTTACATAAAACTGTACAAAAGCAAATTAAATTATGTAAAGTATTTTATAAATAGTTGGACGAGTGTTTAATACATTTCGCCATGTTTAGCATAGTTGCGTGCATAGTGACTCATAATAAACGATGATAAATTGTTCTCGGCTTCACTATCAACATCCAAGTAGCAGAACAATAGTCAGTGATTAACATTACAAACAGATCGTACCACACTGAATGCAAGTGCTTGAAAATGTAGGAAAAGTCCTCTGAAAGTAAACCCTAGGTAGCTGAAAAAATGATGCCTTTCCCAGATGTTACAGGTACCTCTGCCTGGGTCACAACTGACAGGCATTATGATATTCATGATCATTTTTACTTTTTTTTTCCTCCTTAAGAACACCTTGTATATTTATCACTGATAACAATATACCTAAAACGACTAGGGTCTTTAGATTTCTCTTGACTGTTTTAGAATGGCTGTTTGATTCTTGGAAGTTTCTTCGGGTTTGTGTGTTTTACTTTACTCTCTATTAAAATAGCTCCTAGGGTGCCTCTCAGCCAGATATCTTCAGTACCATCTTGGTTCCTCTTTCCATAAAAATAATGCCTCCCTTGTTTTCTGAAACTCAGGCAGCAGGCCAGTCACAAACCAACCAGAAATGATAGCTGGAGGTTCAGAATGATTTTAGACCGAAGCTACAGACATTTTAGAACACATAAATTTATATAGTTATTCATTAATTTATAAATGTATCTTAATGTATAGTGCATGCAAAGTTCACTTGAGATTCCTGTGTACAGAAAACAAGTATGGTTTATATACTGTACAACCAAAGTCAAACAGCAGCTAAAAAAATAATAACCAAAAGGAAATAAGGAATAAAAATTCTAAATCAACACTTCATCTTGCAGTTGGACTGATCTCACCCCTGTTGGTGTCTTCCTGTGTTCTTATTACAACGAATGATTTAGCCTTCTAGTCTGAGTTGAGCAGCCCATATTAATGCCTTAATTTTGTTGTAGAAATGAACAATATTTAAGACTGGTCCATTATCTGAGTTTTTCAGAAGGCAAATTTTTAATATATTATTTATTATTTTCAGAAAATAAACATGGATAAATATACAGGATCAAAAAGTTGGGAATAGCCCCTTTCCCCTCATTGTCCAAACCCAACAACCATTTTTTTTGTTTTTGTTTTTTACCATAACAACAGGTATAAAAGGCACAGTTGCTTATTTTGCATTCACTCATTTATTTATTTTTTTGTTTCTTTTTTTAAAATTTTTTTCAAAAGCACTCTATTTATGGAGTGGCACCATATTTAACCTATTCAAAATAAAAGTCATACAAACACAAAATATATTTCTGTGTCATGCCAGCTCATTATATAATAAACATGTTATGATAGCTAATTCTACTAGAATTACTGCGAATACTTACAGTACACTGAATTTTATTCTTTCACACCCATTTTAGTTCTAAGAGAGGCTCACGAGTTAAGTGACAATGACATGGCTGTCATAATGTGGTGCAAATGTCATTGGGGAATATGGATCCGATTAATCTGAAGGTCCAGTATGACCCGTATTAGCTTTAAGCTTTATAGACAACATGAGGGTTTCAAGATGAAGTGAAATGAGCTATCTAATGGTTTCAAGTGTCTCATGATAGAAAGAAAAGAAATGCATTAAAAAACTTTGTTGAACACCTGTGTTACGCAATTGAGTATTTCCTTTGTAACGTGCAAGGAAAAATATGTATACATTTCATAAGTATCTTTAGAAGTATTTTGTCTTAATAGGTACTTACAAATTATACAAGGGAGAACTGCTTTTAATGCAGTTTCCTAACAAAGTACTAGAATTGCATCCTTCCATAACGTAAATAATAATCAAACATAAACATGTTCCAACGGTTTTGTTTCAATTACATATCTTCTTTCACCCTAACTATTATACATAAACTAACATCAAAATGAAAATTCAATTTAAGAAAGGTCCTAAGGAAATGACCCCAAAAGAGTACTCCACCAAACAGAGAAGTGGTTTTCAAAGATAAGCATTGTGATGACCTACAGTAAATTAACAACCTATCTTCTAGGTTGTTTCACTTTATAGTCTAAAAAATTCTAAAAAGCATGAAACTACCCAAAGCTACATTGTTTTTACAGTTTGCTAGACAGGCATCAAAGCTATGCCTCAACCAGGTTACAAACTGTCAATGATGGGAACATTTGCTTTCTTTCCTTGTGACCCCCCATTCTGTCACTGGATTGTCACTTTTGTCTGAATGTCCCAGCTCAATTTCCAATTGCATGAAATCATTCTCTATAGAGCAACTGATTCAAAATCTGCATACTCTGTTTCTTTTTCTTTTTCTTTTATTTTTTTGCATTGAGAAAACTACATAATTTTCAAATCAGATTCATGACAAAGTCAATTGAGATGTAGCCTTGTTTCAATGTTGTTAGTCTGCAAATAGTGTGATATCACACAGGATTCAAAATTAATGCACTTGTGTTATATGGAAGTGTGCACTGAACACATAAACAATGCAATTGGTAATTTGAAACACGGATAATTAAGACCAGCAAGCATGGCCTGGATTCTGAAATTATAATAATAAATTTATCAGATGGCATGCTGAAACATCTTTCTTTCCCTACCTACTCACAAATATGATTTTAAGAACTAGAATCTTCCATTATGTTTTATGAAAGTAAACCTGAATCTCAATTAATTTGCCTATAGTAATAAAAATATGTTTCTCTGAACTTCAAAGAAAATCCATTTTAAAAGAAAATGTGTGTTTTCTGGGTGTGGAGACAATGTAAAATAAATGAGTGTTTGAGCGTTTCTGTGCATAAATGGCTTCAGTGGCTTTTGTTGCCTAATGGATTTCCAAGTCAAGACCAAATCTACTTCATGGTTTCCCTGATCCGCCATATGATCTTTGGCCTTTTAATGACAAAATTGTTCCAGTTAGTTAATAATCATGATGCTTTCCTGGAAAAAAATATGTTTACAAATTATAATTAGGGTAATTGGTCATATGGTCGAGGTTGTGTGTATAATAAGAATATTCAGTGTATGTATGAAATTAAAAATGATGTTTTTTATTTAAAAAGAACAACATGGTTTAATTTTGGAATGGAATCTCTGACTGGGTATCGTTTAGCTCTTCATCTTTGACAGAATATTAAAGCTGTGATCTTCCTAAAAGGCTTCTTATAGAGCCCCCGTTCATAAAACTGCCTTTAGAGGGACTGTATTGTTTTTGAGGGATTTCCTTTCCTGGTGATTAATCAGATTCCGATAATATGTTTGCACTATATCTTTACTTGATCAACCTTTCTTAACCAGTCAGATGACATTTGAACTAAATCAAAGTGACTAAAATCATGCTTCAGCTTAGGGATAATGAGAGTGTGTCGTGTTCTGCTAATCAGGCTTATTACCATGAAAGAAACTTGCAACCACCTTTTTTTTTTCTTTTTTCTTTCTAAGGGGTGGTGGGGAAGAGGGAGAACAGGTGTTGGAGGTCAGTGAGGGGGGGTCAGACATGCAAGCAACAAGGATGGTTTCTACATTATACATTACCATCAGGCTAACAGTATCACTGAAGGCCTGATCTGGAGGCAGAAGTGGCAGGCAAAGCTTTGTCTCTTTGGTAGCCCCCTCTTTTGATTAAACGGTTTTGCTTTGTAAGGTTTTTTGCCCCTTATTCTCCTTCTCATACAGAAAAAGAACTTTGCTGTTGCTTCATTATAGCCTACAGGTAAACTTCTCTTCTAGTGAGAGTATTGACAGGAGATGGCTTGTATTCCCCTGTTTTTGTCAAGGGAATATCCTCAGGGTTGGCTTCCTCATTTTTGCTGAAACTAGCTGCACTGAAGGTCTCATAGGATGAGGTCAGCTTTTTGTTCAGGAGGTTTCTATTGCGGTCACCCATGATGGCGGCCTCGCCATTGGCCAGCTTTTCCTGGCTTCCTCGTTCATCAACAGGCATAAAAGTGGAGAGTTTGGGCTGACTCTTCTTCCTCTCCGGTGAAGTGCGGACTGGCATCCAGCAGGAATCTGAGTGGCCATATTCATCACACTCACGGGTGCACTTCCCAGTCAGGGCCACATCTGGAAGAGGTCTTGAATCTGAAATTCAATGACAGGGAGCCATTAAAGTTGGACGTTCTTCAACAGGTATTTCTAATCTATATGAAATTGTAGAGGAACATATATATGGGTATGCATAGATGTACATATATACATATATGTTCCCTTCTTTAAACACACCATAGAACAATTTTCATTTCATGATCATTAAAGATAAGGTTTTGCAAAAACATCAGGTATTATGGAAAGAGAGGAATAAACAAACTGATAAATTTAAGCTTGTAGAGGACACTGGTATACATGCATTTGTTACAGAACAGAAACGTGCATATTTTCTCAAGTAGAAATAAAGTACATAGATTTTTAGAAGTATAAATTGTTCCACATGCATAAGAAAAGTTATTAAATCCAAATACATAATATTCTGTATTTATAAATTATCCCAGAAATCATGTATTTTTGCCAATTGGATTTTTTCCTGCTTATACATTATTCATTGAATGCAAATATGCAAAACCTTATATTTAAAATAGATTCTAAAACATCAGAGTGACTCAAAAGTAGAAGTTAAATTGACAGCACATTATGTGGTAAAAAGTTAAAAAGCCAAGTACAAGGAAGTTATGGGTGTGAGCATACCAACAATATTACCACCTACCCCACCCCAAGGAATATCCCCTCCCCTCACCATGTTAAATGAACTAATATATATGTACTGTAGGATAATCTTGAGTGTTCGCATAAAAATACATTTGTGAAGGTGTTTGCTGAATGAAATATTGTGTGACTTGCAATGTACTGGGTATATCCAGTCAAACTCTTAATGTTTTTATGAAATAGCAATGTACTCCTATTTTATGGTATTGCCTAGTAGAATGAAAAATGTCTTCTATTTCTATAAAGCTAAGTCATATCTAGAGTTCTTAGGAATTAGCATTAGAGGTGGCTGTTAAGAATTTCTTGTATGTGTAATTAAAATTATTGTGTGTATCTGTTTTTGAGAACAGTTATGAATTTTTGTACTATTACAAATTTTTTAAAACAGATTTTATTTTTGTTTGAGAGAGATGAGAGAGAGAAAACAAAACAGAAACCTATTCTACCTCAACAAATTCTAATAACTTCTGGGGTTTTATTTACTCAATTTTATAGTTTATTTTATTGACAAACAGAAGAACATAGTATGACTATGCTCCAATTTATATTATATGGCATCCTTTTATTATAAGGCTTGAGACTTAAAAGACTGACAATTTTTGACCTTTGCAAATATATTAACAACAATTGGAATTAATGAGATTTACATAGACAGAGTCCAGTAGCTTTGGCTTAAAATAGAAGAGGGGGCTGTATAAATTATTCCAAATATATTTGCATACTCTGTTTTTGTCTCCACACACCAACCCTTATAGTTTAACATTATACCCTTACTTTGACAATTATTTGTATAGGTTTTTTACAAGTTTTACTCAGCCAAATCTTTTATATAAGGTAGTCCAATGTTGCATGTCATTTTTTCCTTCCATGATGGATAATTGAAATATTGACATTTGTCAGCCCATTGATTTTTGAACCACTGTGGCATAAGATTTCTACATTGTGTGGTGAGAGTTCAACAAGGAAATGCCAGTATTCTTCAAAGGAAATCTAAAATTATCTCTTTCTCTCCCAAAGGTAAAAAGCAAAGACAATTATTTATTGTAGTTGCTCATGCTGCTATTTGACTTCTAAATGGGCAGATTGTATTAATTTTATCATCAAAAGAAAAAGCACTTTCTTATTCATTTGTTTATGCTAAATTCCCTCTTTGTCACTCAAACACATATTTTAGATGTTTTTAAAATAATCAAATTATTGACAAATTTTGTGAATGGTTTCTGTAATCTTGTTAGACTAAGTGAGCAAACTGTAAATTCTTTGGGACAATTTCCTATCTTAGATTACTTTGTTTATCTTCAGCTAACCGAAATACTTTGAAGAGGAAAAAGAAACTTATAAAAATGCAAAGTGTAAGATCAGATCTACTTTTTACTCTATACATTCCTTTTTTTCTTCACTGCTTTAATGAATTAAAAGGTTTCTTCTTCTCTTCTGATAATGCCTAGCAAAAAATTTAACTACAAAAAAAAATTTCTATGAATGTAATTGTCATTCCCTATGAAAATGATCCAAAATGGTGGAGACCATCTTTCTAAGTTTCCATAAGTCTCACACAATGTGTCATTTCACTACACAATGGCTTAAACAGACTGCTGCTTTTGGGGGATTAATTTGTATTACAGTTTGAAATTCATAGCACCTTGGTTTTCCTTTGTTTGAGATGCATTTAGAGACAGCTCATCGAGCTATGTTTATAACATAGCTAATAATAACTTTTCTTACCTGTTGTTTAACTTGTGTTCCTGAACTCCCTGTAGCTCATAAGAAATTTTATTCCAGTCAACTAGAAGTGAGATACTTTTCAGTTCCTTCTCTCAGCATTTGCTTCACAGTCCATATTACTTCCTGCTAACACTGATTTCCTCTTATTGCTTTTAATGAGAGGCAGCTTGTCTTTGCTGCTATCAGCCCCATGTGTGGGAGCCACATGTCTACCCAACAAGCATGATTTTTAATAAGGAATACCTGTCATTTCCAAAGTCAAAGACTTGATTGGGAACCACATTAGAAGTTGACAAGCCTAATTGGCTGAGACATGTTGCAGTGTTTGTCATCAAATTTAGAAAACAATCAAGAAAGGATATAAGAGATTTATCACGAGCAATCAAAACTTCCAATCTTGATGACTCAAATCTTCGAAAGAAATGCCAATGATTAACAAATCCAGTTTGTATTATGATACTATTTATTAAAGGGAAGACCTGAGTGAAATAGTATCTTTCTGTGTTTCTATATTTTCTTATTTTAATTATTTAAGTATATAGCATCAAGCTTAAAAAAATAAAGGTTATATGAGGTCTTAGAGAATCATTAAAAACACCACTTTTTCTTTCCTTCATAAAATATACACTATAAAATGTCTTATTTGGGGTGGGATTATAGAGGCAGAACTTCCACAGCTAGTCTTTCATGGATGCTTTTTTTCATATCTGAGAACATTATCTTATGCATTTGTTTACCGTTGTTCCCTTTAATTTTGACCAGGCTAAAGATGGAGATCAGTTAATTATAACCCATTTTAGCTGGGATAGGTTAAATCAATTTAAAAAAGTAAGATGTATATCAATTTAAAAAGTAAAGTATATTAAAATATAATGCTATCTTCTATCAGCATTTTCCACAACAGGTGAGTTGCTTAGAGCCCACCCCAACTCAGTCACATCAGTCCCAAGAAGATTAGAAGAAGTGACATTCATTTGATCTTGTCCTTGCTTTTAGCATTGTTGGTGGAGTTCTCTATCCTTACCTAATTATGCTGTTTACTAGAATCATCATATCATTTTGGAGAGTTAAAGTCCTTTCTTAGACATAAAGTTAACTTCCCTCTCGAAAGTACACTGTTTTAAGCTATCATAACAACCACTCTTAGAACAACTTAAAACATATAAAGCCCTTTCTCATACTTCATCTCTTTTACTCATCATCACAACCAAAAGGCAAGGAGATTCAAAGCAGTGAGGGATCCAGTCAGTCTATGGCAAGCTGAGGCCAAATAATAAGTGTTTTGACTTTTGATATAGTATGTCCCATTCTGCCATATTCCTTCTTAAAATAAAACAGATATTTTTTAGAGGTCAATTACTGCTGCCCATGACCATACAAAAATCTACAGTCTCCAAAGAGGAAAAATATATAAACAGCACAGGAAATAGGTGCCACAAAATCACAAAGTTTACTACTTCATGAGAAAAGTGGCAATAACCTCCCTGAAACTATACCTTTCCTAAAGTAAGGGAAATTATAACTAATGTAAGACATCGATTCTTTCTCTAAAAAGAGGTTATATGTGTTCTGAAAAAGTAGAGTAGAAGAGTGGCTAGTAGGAAGATACCACTGCAATGATCTCAACAAGAAGTGACAGACAGACAAAATGTTGTAGAATCATTAGAAATAACAAGGAGAGCCCAGATTCAGAGAGGCACTTAATGTTTCCAGAAGCTGTCCCACACAATTCAGAAACCATTAGAGGTATCATTATTATATGGAAGCATTGGAATCATTATGACCCGTGAAGACAGCTCTGTACCAGCCAGGATTTTCAGGTGCTGAGTTATGCATTCCGCTAGAATCCTGGACCCACACTCCTCTCCAGGCTCTTGGTTTGGGGCTGAAGACACAAAGACATTCTTGTTTCCCAAGCAAAGGCATAAAAATGAAATATTTAGTTTTAAAATATTTCAAATGATTTTTTTAAAGCTCAGATACTTAAAGCTATATGCATCTTTTATTTGTTTAATATATAAATTACTGAATTCTTTCTCTGTATGAGACAAATGAGTTGTTTACCAATGTGTAGACATCCTAGGAATTCACAGTGCTCCTACAATCTGTTCTATGCTACTTGGCAAAAATTCTGCAAATGAAAAATTGTAATATTCTCTTCTTTGGGGAAAAGAAAAAAACTACATATAGCACTTTTTTTCTCAACTATTTATTTTTTTCTTTTTAAATTTACCAGCTTTCTGTTATATGGCTACATTTTCTAGAAGCACCCCTAAATTTTGGTGAAATTGGGTGGACTATAAAAAAGTTTTACAGAAGGATGAAATAAAATAATTGACAAAGTTTCCTCCACCATTATTTAAACATTACCTTCACTTTCTTTAATCCAAATTAAAACATCTCTTACTCAAATGATTAAATGGAATACTTGATTTTAAAATAGCTGTGACAAAAGGATTTTTTTTTTAGTTAAATAATAAAACTTTTTATTTGGAAAAATTATTATTGTAGCCAACAAAGCTTAGGTGCAGGAGGATAAGATACACAAGGTTCACACTAATTTGGACTTGGTTCTTTTATATAAATAACCTGAGGATCTTGCCTTTTGCCATTTGGGGATTTTGGAAAGACTAGAAAGACAAGCACTTTATAGATCATGGACGAGGCGGGGCTCACTGACACAGACAAACAGTTTTTGAGCCTCTAAATATCTGACCACTTTCCAGAAGCACAGGAAACAGACAATTATGGAGGTAAGTGTCACTCAGGGCTACAAGAAGGTTACGACTTCTAAGTAGTGTTCCACTTTTTCATAAAATCTTTTGATCCAACCAAATGAAAAGAGGATATAAAGATCGCTTATCCACCCAACCCTTACTTTAGACTCTCTATGTCTCCCCTGAACACTGACCTGCAGGGACAGTCAGCTCATAAAAAAGATAGGGTTACTTAGCCAGTGATATCTAAACTGTGTGACTTTGGATATAATTTCTCTGAGCTCAAGATCCTCACATATGAATTACAATTCCTGCTCCACCATTTACTGTGGGGATTATAAAGCTAGTATATTTAAAGCACATCCCATGGTGTCTAATGTTGTGTAGATGTTCAGTAAATAGTAGGTCATAGCCCATGGAAAGATTAGGAGACAGAGTTTTCCTTTTCTTGATAGTATCACAAGAGTGAAATGGGTTGTGTTTAAGGGAACGGCCTGATGAGCCAAGGCTCCCTGGATTCAAAGCCTAACTTTTACTTAGTAAGGATATAATTGTAAACAAGTTGCCTAATTTCTATCAATTTCATTATTTATATTAAGGACATACAAGTGAATTAACTTCTTAGGCTTATTCTGAAGATTGAATGAAGGCTAATATAGTTAAAATCTTGTAATAATTTTTGGCACAAAGACTCTGAATAAATATTAGCTACTTCAGGTGCACAATTCCTTATCTATATTACATTAATTAAAAGTAAAAAAAAACAACATGAAAAACCAAAAGTTATCTATTTTACAACAAAACTGACCTTCAATACAAGGCTATTTTTCATCTTTATTAAGTTTACATAGTGTGCGTATTTATTCTTTATTGTGGAAATATTATGTTTAATTAAAGACACTATATTAGATTCTTTTAGATGTTTAAAAATAATATATGAAATATGCATAATAGTAACCTTTTCTAAAATATGAAGGGTCCTGAATTTTAAGTATATCTGGCCCCAAGTGTTTCAAATAACTTATTTTGAAATTAATACCAACCATTAACCTATAACACATGCATTTTGAGTAACTTTTCTTGTAGTACTAATGGGCTTCTGCTGAAAGAGTCTGCAATACACCAGAGCTACCATGCATTTAAGAAAACACACTGGTCACCATATCCTGTTACTACATGTTAGGTATCTCTTAATACTTACTACTTACAAAGACTTTGCCAAAAGGATTGATTCAGGCTGTGCTTTCATGGTTGCTCAAAAAACTAAAGGGCAAATGCTCTATTGTTTGCAGTTATCTTTACAACCTAAACAGCTCAACCTCACAATTAATCACTTTTGCTTGAAAACAATGTGGTTTGCTGGCTTGCTATCTTGCTTTGCCTAATACAAGAAGGAGTTCCATTTTAATGATAGGTCAAATATTAGCAGTATACTAATCTAAGACTAAGAGGTTGAAAATCAAAAAAGACAACAAAAATCAAGACGAGTACCCAAAATGCCATGCATCGCTTGTACATCAAAAATAAAGAAACAAAAAAGACATTCAGCCCATGAGCTATGCAGATTTCATAATTTAAGTATGTGATTTGTTATAAATTGTAATATAAGGTCAGAAAGTCCTCTCATCCTCTATCATCCCTACCTTTCCCAGCGTGAGCCACTGATCCTAGCATCGTCATGTGGATTCTATTCCTGCATACCTTGAAGCTGGGCTGGCTTTGAGGACTACAGTGTAGCAGAAGTAATCGTGTGTGCTATTTCCAGACCTGGTCTCCAGAGCCCTAGCAAGCTCCTGCTTTTGCCCTTGGAACCCTGAGGCCTCCTCCTGAGAGCTAGCATGATCCAGCCTCTTTGAAGATCAAACACTGTTTGAGAAGGAGACTCAGCTGTCCCAGCGGAGCCTACTCCCAGCCAATGCTCCAGGTGAACACAGCCACACGAATAAACAAAACTACCTGAAGAGCTGTGCAGCCAGCCCACAGGAATGTGAGAAGTAATCAATCTTGGTTGTTTGAAGCCCCCAAGTTATGTTCCTTTCTTTGTGTTTGTTTGGGGGAGGGGGCGGGTTGTTGATAACAGCAATACATCACTGAGCTAATGATCACGAATGTATTATATTATCTGCAACAAATAAACCACTCCAAAGAACAGCCTGAGGTCTGAAAACAATACATTCTACTTCTTTTATCTTATTACAGGTGAGAAACTGACCCATATTCCTGACAGTACAACTTTTCAAAGGAACATTTTTAAAGCTTAAACACATTCAATTAAGAAGATCAAACAGAGGGCTACCATAGAAAGCCCTGGAAATTCTGGTCTAGCTACTGCAGGATTTTACTATGTTAAACCTAGGAGTGCCCTAGTTCCGGCTGACATGCCAAGACAATATTAAAATGTCTAAACATGTTTGAAAGCATCAGCAACTTTTCTCCATACCTTAGGCTAAAGTCAGTTAAATAGCAATTGAATGTATCTCAAGAAGCATTTATTGCCCCGAGGCTTAGACCACTGTCACTCTGAATGTGTCATTATCATGTACAGTGGAGACTGCACGCCATGTCTCGGGCAGTCTTGCTGAATCAACTCAAACATGAATCTACTGGTAGGCACATGAAAACTGCACTACAGCAGAAAAATGGATGGTGACTGCTTGGGAGCAATCAATTTATGCACATCAGAGATGTGGCTTCCCTTTTGATTTCTCTCTCCTCGTATTCAAAATGAGAAGCTGCAGTTATAGGAGCGTGCAGGGAGCAGAATGGAAGGAGAGGAAGGGAGTGCTGGTATTGAGAAGTCACTCCAATAATGATCAAAAGAGTTTATAAAATCAAGAAAGAGACTGGAGGCATTTATTTCACTAATTAGCAATTGATTATTCCACTGAAAGTAGACCCATTTCTGGGTGTTTTTGGCTATTCATATTTATTTTCCAATGCAATAATCATAACTTTCATGATTTTCTTTCTAGTCTCTTGGGTTTTCCTATATTAGCAATTATTTGCTTTGAGTGTCATAGGGTTTAACAATGTGATGAAAACTAGAAGTATTGCCTTTCTCTGTAAATGCCAATAAGTATCCAAAACTTACATAAAATTTCAGTGGATTTCAAAATACCTCAGTTAACTTTGGAAGTTAATACTTTATGAACAACCTGGTGAATAGGAGATGGGTGTATTTTTAGACTCTTTCCCCCTTTTGATTTAGAATCAATGATTAAGAAGGATTTAACAATTCAAAACCCATTTTTGAAAAATCAAAATTACATTTGTCAAAGAGTGACAAAATGATTTAAAATTTTTTTAAAAATATATAAAACATATATTTAGAAGTAAGGAAATCATTTAGGTTTATTAACTAATACTCTAGGTTGGTCATTTAAATGCCTAAATCTAAAACCCCCAGTAACTATAAGGTTTTGTATAAATAGCAAATTAAATCTCAGAGAGGGGTTTAACTGATTGCTGATCACCAATTTAAAAATGTTTTTTTCCCCTCAAAACTATACTAGTATTTGCTTCAAATCAGTGTCTTGAATTTCTAGCTACTTACTTACCATAAGGAGAGAATAACTAATGAATTATTTTAGTTACAAAAGTTTATACAAAAAATAGTAATGAGACACATGAGTTTTATTTTAAGTTAATAAAATGTGTTAGCCACTTTCTATTAGTTTAACAGTAGGGTGTAATGTAAGTACTACTTTAGTTGCAAGTATCAATTAAATGTCACTTTTCAATAATAGTTTCAAGTCTTCAAATTTTTCATTATTGGTCATAATGTTGTATACCCCACAATATATATTAATATTGTCTTTAGAAATAGATGTTTATTCTAAAAATAGTACATAAAAACTCTGTTAACTATAAAAATACAATCTTTGGATTGTAGTCTTCAAGGCAGAGCTCATTTTATCTTTGCTTCCTCACATAACACATAATTCTAAACAAATAAGGCTGTAAAAGAGAAGGCAAAAGAAAATCAATTATTAGATATTATTTTCTCTTTTCCATAAAACAATGGGAAAACATTTTACATAAGTGAAAAGTTAAACACTAAATCCTGTAATAAGTATCCAGTATTATGTTTCTAAATTCTTAATGGGAATATGTTAAATATTACAGCAAATTAAGTCCATATTCAGAGTTGTGTTAAGGAAGAAGAGACACACTGCAGTGGCCATAATGTGATAAAAGGTTTTCTAGGTATTTTTTTTCTATGTATTATTTTATGTGACAGTCTAAAATGAACTATGTTAAAGCTCAAATCATGCATGAAGAAGAAATGTAATTACTTTTTGCAGAGGAGAAAATCACTGCAATTAAAATTTACTGAAGTAATACAATGTAGCCAAAATCACAGTAACCTTCCATTTCCTCCTTCAAGGTAGGGATCCTGAGAAACTACACAATTATTCTCATCATATGGCTATTTTCAAAACACGTTCTCAATTTTTTTTTTGCATGGGATTACCTATTGAAATATTTCGCAAGTCTATCTGGTTGGAAAGACTCCTATAATAACAAGCTGTGTAGTAACAGAATTCCATTAGTTACTTCAATCTGGGAGAAAGGCAGTGAGTTCTATCTTTTGTTCCTTACTGAGGATGATTTCATGAATACATTGAGTTTTGACAGACTAAGAGGTGAAGCTCTGAATGATTTTTGTAGGAGCTGAAAAACCATTGCTGGGGAGAGTTTTAAAACAGTTAGAATGCTGGCCCTTTATTCGGATCAATAAGTTGAACAGCTAAGATTAGACTTGGAGTGGGAAACAATACAATACAGTGTACACATGATGTGTTGTAGAATTATGCACCTGAAACCTGTATACAGTTTGTTAACCAGTGTCACTCCAATACATTCAATAAAATTAAAAAAAATTATATAAAATAAAAGTAAAAAATAAAGTCTATTATAAAATTTTAAAATATTGATCAATTGAAACTAAACTGGCAATCACAATTAGGACCAAAAGGGCTCGGGAGTGAAGAGCAGTGAGAAAAAAAACAAAAGAAAAAGGAAGAAAATGACCTCTAATGGCCAGCAAACAGGACTCAGTGAGTCAGTCAATTGGGGGTTAAATCAATGGAGCAACACAGGATCAGTTTGCTTCATTGATTTTTGCTGCTCATTGAAATATTTTCTTTTATTTAGTTCCAATTTCTTCAGAAAGTAGCAAAGTCGCACTGTGGAACGTCCCTTGGAGCCTGTGATCAGTAGAGAAACAAGCTCTGGAGATCCTCTTGGGCCTGCATCCTATCTTGTCATGCTATATGGGTGACAGTGCAGGAGCCATCCTCATGTTGGTCACCTCATGTCACTCCTGTAACCTTTCTGTGGTGGGCAGAACATTGGTCCCCTGTAAAGTTGTCTACTCCCTAGCTCCCAGAACCTGTGAACATGTCAGGTTACATGGCAAAAGGGAATTAAGGGTTCCGAAGGTGTTAAGGTTATTAATGAATGGATTTTAACAAAGGAAGGTGACAGGGGTCTCTGCTCCAAACCTAGGAATGTGGACCGGCTCTTGAAACTGGAAAATTCCAGGTATGAATTTTCTGTTCAAGCCTCTGGAAAAATATGCAGCCCTGATGAGACTGATTTTAACCTGAGGAATACCCATGTCTAACCTTTGATCTACATTAACTATAAAAGAACATATTTTTATTGTTTTACGACACTAAGTTAATGGTAATTTGTTACAGTTGCAAAAGGAACCTACAACAACCTATAACATACTCCCATGAATTTTTGGTCAGAGAATGGACAGCATAGACTTGGTGCATTTGCTCTGTTCTACCCGTTTCTCGTCCTTTAAAGGAAATGGAGTGGAAGGACTTTGATATTCAAAGTTTCCATTGAATCATGTTCACCTACGTTTTGAGCATCCGATCAAGAATTTTTATTTTTCACTTTGGAAAATTTTACTACGCCCTAGTGTGTATATGTCCAAATTATTTGTATACAGCCAATCAAAAAAGTTCAATTTCTTTTTCGCCAGGAAGAGTACTGACAACTCACTTTTCTTAGTCCCTCAGTGACAGTTGTCTCTGTGATTACTACCAAAGAAACAATTTTAAGCCATTCTAAATTTGGGTAATATAGTTCTTAAGAAAAGAGGAAAAAAAGAAAATGTGGCATAACATCTATGTAGTAGAGACAGATACCAAAGCACAGTCATTATAAGGCTTTTGTCAGATGTATGGTGCTTTTGTGACTTCCTGAAATTTATGCATCATTTCTGTCAGCTTGTTTTGCCTGTTCTTCCTCCTAGTGCAGTGGTTTTTAACCTGGGTTCTATCGAACCCTAGGGGTTCGATGAGTTGGTCTCAGGGGTTCGAAGAAGCTTCTGCCGCGGAGGTAAAGACACACTTGTGTAAAGTCGTAATGACACACCCCGCTTGGCCATCACTTGCTGCAGAGGATCACGTTACATTGCTTGGCCAACTAGTGCTGCGGGGAATTTAGTGCACGCAGTAGTCAACGGCTGTCGTAGTGTTACGTCGTGTAGTTTCTTTCTTAATATTTTAATTTATACTAAATATGTGGAGCAAAATAAGAAAGTGGTTGGACGAATATATACAACATGAATTCACATGTATCATGGAACGGGATGGGAGTCAGCGTCCTATGTGCATGATATGCAATGCCAAGTTGAGCAACTCTAGTCTCGTACCGGCAAAACTAAATTTGGAAAAAAAAATCATATTTTATTTATCACTAAAGAAGGGTTCGGTGAATGCGCATATGAAACTGGTGGGTTTGGTACCTCAAAAAAGGTTAAGAACCACCGTCTTAGTGGTTAGCAGGAAAGTGTCTAACAAATAGCACCTGTAGGATTATTTTAAGAATAATACATGGAGTAACAAGTCCTTCCCTAGTTTAAAACTCTCCGTTATTAAGTGCAGTATAAATTTCATACTCTATATTTTTGCACGGAAAGCCTTTCAGGATCTAGTCCTGCCTACCTCCTAACCCTCCTCTCTTTCCATTCCTACGTGCTGCCGTTTGCCACCTCAACACACTGAACATAACTGTTATTCATAGAAAGCCTCTTGCTGCTTCCGGTCTTCATGATAGTACATGTTACTTTCTCCGGTATTCCTTGCCTTATCATCTACCTATCTCTCACAAATCCTTCACAGTGGAGTTGCAAGCTGTCTCATTTAAGATTTGGCCTGACCAGGCTGTCTAATTCTGATTTCTGTTTTTGTCTTTAGTCTTCATCCTCTATCTATCACAGCATTTAACACACTGCGCAGCAATCTGCTACCTATTCATGAGACTTTTCTGTAAAAGGACGGGATTTATAAATTACTTAACTGCTTACTCTGAATCCTAGCACCCAGCCACTCAAGTACTCAATAAGTACCCTTTCAATGGATGAATGGAAACAGCAGAGAGACAGATTGCATATCATCCTCAACAATTATTTATAACTTCACAAAGGCCACAAGTAGAAAGATTATAATAACCTCTGCACCCAAGGCAATGTGCTCAAATCAATTGAGCCATGGATGTGGGAGGAAAGAGAGAGAAAGAGAGAAGGAGAGAGGGAGGAGTGGAGAAACAAATGGTTCCATGTGCTCTGACTGGGAATTGAGCCCGGGTCGATGTTCTACCACTGAGCCAACTGGCCAGGGCCAATAAATGTCATTTTAGTTTTATCAGGACCCTTGTTTGGCAGTTTCACAAATCTTTCAGTGATAAACTTGAGGAATCACATTTATTTTTGGCTCATACACAGTTTGTATCATAAATGAAAATTTTCAAAATGTAGTCATGAGGGGAAGGTATTCTCTGTGATAAAAGAGAGAAAAAGCAGAAAGCTACCCTTATTCTTGTATGTAATATGGGTGTGTCATAATAAGAACTATTGCAGGCAGCTTGCCTATTTTATCTATCAAATTTCATTTTGTCTTTTGATAGCAACCTGATGGATACATCTTAAATAAGTGGGATTATGGACATTTTTAGAGCAGTGATTTCTGAACTGAGGATTGTGGTCCACCAGTGGTGGTTGAACTCATTTAAAGGGTCAAGCAGTTCATACCATTTTCATATTTTATGTGAACATTTTGTTAATTTTCAAAAAATATATGTTTATATATTTATATGTGTGTAGTTTGTTTCCATAAAGATGAATTTTTAAATTCTGGATCACACTGAAAAGGATTATATTTAAATCATATCACATGAAAATTTGTGGATTCTTGGCTGTTTCTGTATTATATGATATTTAATATAAAATATAATGATAATATGCACACAGTGTCATATAAATTTTAAAATGCACTTTTAGCTGTCATTTCAAATTATACTTCAGAGACTAAATTTTATCCTATTAAAAAGGAATTTAGATTTCTCAAGGAATAAGAGTTAGTCACATCCTCAATAACCACTTCAGGAAGTCTACTGTAAATATAATTTCTTACCTTGAGACATTCTGAATTTACAGTTAATTCCCTAGATTCTAATTTTCTGGAATTATGTGTAATTGTGATGAGCCTTCTCATAATCCACTTAAATCCTCTGATAGACTTTGATTTATTTCAATCAGCTAAATGGCAACAGACCCTTTAAAAGACGAGGGCTCAGTGTGACTTCTTAAAGTCATACAGACATTAAGATATAGGACACATTTAAGCTGTCTAATTGTGCTGCTGATCTAATGCTTAAGTATTAATCCATCACAATGTCAAATTACATACTTTTAGTTGTCTTTTTTTTTTTTAGTAAAACGTGTCTGTGCTTAACAAACGTATAGTGTAAAAAATTCAGGAGTACAATTACAATGTCATCTCTTCCGCAGATGACTCAGGAAAAGCATGAATCAGAGCTTAACAATCAACATAATTTCATAGGTAATTGTAGTAAAATTATGAGACTGCAAAACACAAAGAAAAGGAATACAGTGAGATTAGCAGACTGTGACAATCAACTATTTATCTCTACCATCTGCCACACATGCTCTTTATTTAAATATATTTCTTGCAATGTTTTCAGTTTTGATTTTGCCAGCAGTGGGCATCACATTAAAAATAAAAAAAGGAAAAGAAACAGGTTTCATGGTATAAACTGATTTTCCCATGTGTTCAATGAATTAGCTTCACTGGCTATTCCATAGTTCTTAGGCAAAGAAAACCAGCTGGAAGAAATTAATTTTAGCAAGTTTTTATATCTTGGCCAGTGTTTTGTATAATTCAAGTGAACCAAACCTAGAAGAAACAAAACAAGGTGAAACTGTAAGTCCTATAACAATGGAAACCATTACTAAGGCATATACTTAGGGAGTTTCCTAAGTATACATAGATATTATGTATACTTATACTTATGTATTATATGTATACTTATGTATTAAGTATACATAAGTATTATGTACACTTATACTTATGTATTATATGTATCCTTACGTATTAAGTATACATAGATATTATGTACACTTATACTTATGTATTATATGTATCCTTACGTATTAAGTATACATAAATATTATGTAAACTTATACTTATGTATTATATGTTTACTTACGTATTAAGTATACATAAATATTATGTACACTTATACTTATGTATTATATGTATACTTACATATTAAGTATACATAAATATTAAATGACATATTTAATATTTATGTATACTGTATTTAACCACTGAATTAAACTTCATCAGTGCTTAAGTGAATTATTTGATGGGAACTTTGATAAACCTTTGCTGGTTTTCAAATGATCTGAAGACTAGTGGAGTCGGGACTTGTTATGGCAGGACATGAGAACTCAGTGGAAATATTGCTAGGGAAAGAAAATAAGAGATAAACTTTACTGCACTAATCTGGCAAGAAGCTTTTAGGTTCAGGGAAGATACCCGCAAAAGTATATTTATTCATCCATTAATTTATTCAAGAAATATTGCTACATCAGACATTATTCTGAAACTACATATATTAAAACTCTCTCAATCCCCACAGCAACTCTTTGGACAGGTTGCATATGACAGACAAGGAAACTAAGGCACAGAAAAGTTAAGTGAGTTACCTAAGAGTTTGCATCTAGGAAGTGGTGGAATGAGATCGCAAACCCAAACAATCTGATGTCAGAGTTCTGCTCTTAACCACTATATCATACTACCTCTCAGTCAGTTCATCAATGCACTGCAAACTGAGGTCACAATTTTGCAAAATATATCATTTTTGTTTAATATGAATTAAAGCAGAAAAGCATTTCTCTATTCACGGAAATAAAAAGTTGGAAAAAGCAGTGTTCCTGGGTGTCAGAAACAGAAATCAAAACAATCTTTGCTTGAAATAAGGGGAACATTCTTTTCTTGAACAGTCAGAAAAGTAAAAACTCGGTGTGTGTGTGTGTGTGTGTGTGTGTGTGTGTGTTTGTGTGTGTGTGTGTGTGTGTTTGTGTGTGTGTGTGTGTGCTCAATGGCCAGAATAACATTGGGACATGGCTGTTCTTCTTTGGGTTTTTTGTTTTTTTATAAACAACTGTCCCTTAGTTGGTTCTTGAAAAGGATGAAGAATTTGGTATTCAAGTCAAAATAAGGAGACTAAATTACTGTGTTAGTAAAAAACCTCAAACTTCTACTATTATTAAAGCCAAATTCAGCAAAAAAAAAGTTTCATTTTCACATATAGGTTTATTTTTAATTCTACATGGCAAAAAAACACCTTAATTTTGAGGTTTTGGATCATTGTCATTCCAGAGACAGGAAGCCGTGTTTAGAAACCACACGCAGCTGGGCTGAACTTCAGAGCACGGGGGTTACTAACCCACTCCTTGGTGAATTGAATGTGAGAAGTGGAAATACATGATTTAAGAATAGAAAAAAGAAGTATGGACAGTTACTTCTGGCAAAGAAAGCATCAAAGAGATTATGTAAGACATTAATCACAATTGGGTTGGTTAAATTGAGGGAAGAAATGACTACTGAGTTCTTAAGAGAATACAGAGTGATATGTGGGTTATACTTATCCAACTTGATTTCCTGTATTAAACCAGTGATTGATTAATATTCACATTTTTAATTTATTTGAGAATCTATATTTTCAATCTATAAAACTGAGATTTAATTTGTATACATAGGGTAAAAACTACCTATATTACAAATACGTGAATAAAATGAGGGGTGTCTTCAAGTACATGTGTTTATATACAGTACCTTGTATTTTTCATAATTGTATCTTTGAAGACAAAAGTCAAGGAACCACACACTGTGTGTATCTTTACTTTCATTTTGTGAATACGCTTACTTGCACTTCTCCACATTGGAAAGAATCAATGAATCACAGTGATTATTAACACACATTCTGTCACTCACCGGAAATGTAACCTTGAGCAAGTTACTAAACTATCACGTTAGGTAGTCAGTCCTGAGGATTAAATGAGAAAAATGATATTAAGTACTTCACAAAATAATTTACATATAGAAACACTTAATATATTTTTCTCCTCTTATCATGACTATTGTCCTAACTACTATCGTACGTGACTTCTCCACATATGTTTGAATGGTAGAATGTTTTATTCTAAGTTTTTAAAAATTATATAATTTTGTTCATTGCTTTCTCTTCGTAGAATAAATTAAAGGAGTGAAAACCATAAAATTTTACAATATTTACAAATTAACTACAGGAAAATAATACTTTTTATGTATGAAAGATTATAGATTCATGTGTTTTTATTATAAATTATAGTGCCAAATACATTAATTTCTTTAAATAAATCCACAGATTAGTAGATAAAAATACACCTTTTATTGTTAAGTTTATTTTTAAATTAATAAATGTTTAAAATGCATATTACAGTATGCTTAGGAAAAGAAATGCAAAGTATTCAATTTCAAACAGTAGGTGTATATAAGTTAATGATTCTTCTCTCCACATTGTATTTCATAATCATTAGCTGTTCAAAGTTAACTGAAACTTAATCTATTGTGACTTGCAGATATATAATAATAAAGGCTATAAATAATAATTAGTACTGTCATCTATTTAACTAGGCATAATCTCTCATTTCCCCAAAGAAACACTTTCTACATAATTATTATTTTTGTACATTTTAAAATCATTTCTTTCCTGCTTAAATACTAATATGCTTTTTTTTTTTAAATAGGGGGACATGAAAAGATGGTTAATTTGAGAAATTTAAAGAGAACATGTACATTCAACACCAGAAAATCTGTAAACTATTACTGGGGTAGACTTTACAAGTAAACCAACATTTCAAAAAAGAATTTACTCTAAAGAATCTTTAAACACATCAGGAAGTATAAAAGGTGCAGAATAGCAGTTAATGTGCTTTAAATTTTCTTCCAAAAGAGAGGAAAAAAGTTAAAAATCAGCTTTCTGCTCTGCATGTTAACTAGTCTAAATAATGCACAGCTTTAGTACAAAAGCAAGAGAATTTAAAAAGAAAAACAAGTAACTTGAGATGACTTGTCTTTTAAAGTAACTGTCAAGGAGAATTTGCCTCTCTGAATAAAAGCTATCAATAGCTTAAGGGGTTCATTTATTCTTTAGGCCTTAGTAAAAAGTGTCAACTATTAAAAATGTTGTCCAGTCAAAATAAGGACTAATTATCTGCTCATGATATGCCTGTGTGGCTTCCAAAAAACACACGGGGATTTGGCAGGATTAAGTGCATTTAGAATTGCAGTCAGGTTGAGGATGCAGAATAAGATGATATGAAAAGTGTGACTAGTTATACATTATTCATGAATACGGGAAACAAGTCAAATAAAATATGCTTTTTACAGTGTGTCCAGATAGTTAGGGCTAAATATTCTAAAATAGTCAGAATAAGACTGGCTCTGAGTTAAAAAAAAAAAAAAGTCTGGATAAACAATGATTCAGGTGCGATAATAATCATATTGAATATTTAACCCCAGGGCAATCAACCAAGTAGATGCCCACAGCTGGCAAAAATATATATAATTATATCTGCTATTATATAGAAAATAAGGAAGATCCACATATTTTTCTTCTTTTTTTCAAAATGGAAGAACTGATGGGTAGATCCAAGCCATTATCATCCCTTTTTTCCAGAGTAGGGTATTTTAAACTAAGGTGGCACATCATAAAATAAATGAACTGAGGGATGTGTATTTCCCTTTCTCCTGATCATTGTTAATATAAAATGTTCAATGTTGTTTCTATTTGGAGTTTAGAAGTGTTTTTCTATATTTTGGTAGAGCTAACAACAACGACCGATTCTCAATTAGTAATCACATAGTACTGACTATGAAAAGTCCATAGAGAAAAACTATCTCAAGTGGCTAAGCATACGCAGGATATGATATCACTGCTTGCTATCAACCAGCAATATCAGCATTAAATAAATTATCCTTAAATTAATTATTATTATTTTTTATTTTTAAGCAATCATTTACAGATGATAGCCCCTCTCATTTGTTCCTTTACAGCAAGGAAGCAAATCATAGCCACTTACATTTTTTTCCCACTCTTCCTTCCTTTTGGCTATTCTATTTTATTAAAAATAAAATGCCTGCTAATTCATATATGCTGCCCCTCTGCCTCAAAATTTGTCTTAAAGGAACATTTTATTAAACCTGAATGAAATTTCGTTGAAAATGTGTTTTTCTCTTGCAGCATCTGGACAGAGAATGAGGACAGAATGTGTGAAGGACATAACTTCCCAAAGACATCTCTTTATCTTAACATGGACCTGTGAATTGTGATCATATGCTGATTATATTAAGCACACCACCATTCATTAAGATAAAGGGCTAAGCTATCATTGTGAATAGCCTGCATTTATCCATGAAAAGTGGAAAGGCTAGCCTAAGGCACACAGAAGGGTGACTGAGTGTCTCAACTTAATATGTGACCTGTGGAAGAATTTATATTTACCATTGACTTCATATAGACTTTTAGCTCTAAGCATAAGCTATCACAATTATCATCATAATCATCATCATAGGAATGGATTATTCAGTGTTCCTGGCACAATTTAGGGACTCTTTTCTACTGAATGAGAAGAGAAAGAGGCAAGTGTTGTGCCCACTGCCAAGTGACTTGTGTAAAACACAATCTGGAAAGTGAAGGAGGCATAAAGAATTTGGCTAAGCTAGTGATCCTGGAATACACCTTCCCACTTTCTAATCCTACCACTTAGTGTATGGATTCTTGCAAGCTAATTAACCTTGCCTGACCCTTACCTCTTTTCTCAATTCTAAGGACACAGTAAAGAATAAACAAGATTCTGCACCTCAAATTCCTAGATATGTGCACAAAAATTTCCAATAAGCATGTCTATAAGAAAAGAAATAATAAAGAAATAAAGGAAGGAAGACTAGATCTTGATTCTGTCATTTATTCTTCCCATTATATAAAATTAATTTTCAGTGAACATATAGTCAACAGCATAGAGATAGAAAAATTGCAAATAAAGATAGAGTGAAAAAACTGTCTAAAAGTCAAAGACAATAGTGGAAATAAGAGGAAAGAAAAGACAAAAGGAAATAAAAAGGGAAGAATGACAGAACACAAAGAAAGAAGGAAAAAAGGATAAAGGGTGGGAGTAAAGAAGAGGTAAAGAGGAAGAGAAGACAAGACATAAAGAAGGAAAAAAGGAAAGAAGAACAGGAAAGCACGAGAAGAAAATGAAAAGGGGGAAAAACGGGAGACATAAGAGCAGAAAATGAGTGTCTCAACTTGATATGTGACCTGTGGAAGAGTTTATTTTTACCACTGACTTCATATCAACTTTCAGCTCCATTTTAAGGTATAGTACATAGATTAATTCCAAACACTGACCCTCAGTGGTTACATATTTATGCATATTAATTTAGGTTAGAGCCAGTCCTCAAAAACCATGTTAGAGAGGGCTCTCCCCTTTTTACATGTGTGTGAGTGAAGGCTGCAACACAAGGCTAAAGCATGATTTAAAAAAGAACTGTACAGGATATCAACACATAGGCATGAAAAATAACAGAATGAGTAAGCTGATCCATCATTCCCTATGATTAAGGAGAAAAATATGAAATGAGATGCAAACTGGAACATTGTAGACAAGTTAATAAAATAAAACTAGGGGCCCAGCAAGAAACTAAAAACTAGATTAAGGAAAAAAATATATAACTATACGTCAACAATACAGAACATTAGGACATTTTATATTGTCTACACTAATTTCAAAAGAATTTTAGGAACACTCCAGTGAATAAGAAAATGGAATAAGCCAACAGGAGCTGCCTATTAAATATATAAAGAGAGTTACAGTTTTTCTTTCTTTCTTTTAGTTTGATTCTTGAGTATTCACTCTAACCTACAGTTTTCTGGACGATTTAACCGGTCTTTTTAGATTTTTTTTTTTTTTACTGTATTAAAGAACATACTTATTAAGTTGTTTCTAATTTTAGTGTTTCAGGCATTCTAAACAAATATCACTACTGTTCAGAAGGTCCTCATGTGGCCCCTTTTCATCTTTAGCTGTTGTTCATTTGCACCGTCTCTACCCAAATTATAGCTTTAAGTTGAGGTCTCAACATGCTAAACAAGGTTGCAAATTAGATCCTGTTCAGGTTGACACCTTATTCCCCTTTTATTTTCTTTGTTTTGTTTTTTTTAAGAGGTTACCAAACACTAAACATGTTTTCAACTAAAATACTTCTTAATGGTAATATGATAGATCAGCTAGCTTCCTGGGAAGGACAAACTCCCAGTGTAGCTAGCTAGAAGCACATATTTAGAACAACCTTAAATAATGTTATTTGAGAATTCTTTAATGGTCCAAGAAGAACACCTGATGACCTAAAACTAGTAGAGAGTCTAAAGCATTCCCAGTGGCTGATTTCAACTCCCTTTCAAGTAAATCTGAGTGTGTAATGAAGGTAGAGCTCTCATCAAAATTTACATAAACTTTGCTACTTTCTTACAATGCTGGACATAGATTTGAAAGTGATTGATGGGTTTTTATTATTCTTTGAGGGGTCATCTTCCCCAAACGTGGAATTTTGCACTCAGTGATTTATTCAACACATAAGTACAGGGGATCTTCAGGTATGATACAGTTCCATTCCTATGACAGTGATGTAACCTGAATTTTGGTGTAAGTCAAAACATACCCTAGCCTTACACAAACAGAACACTTGCTCTTTTAACAGTCCTAAATTGCATAAGTAAATGTACTGGGGCACCAACTTCCTCACTCATATGCTGTGTTACTGTGTATTCTTCCTCCACGCACAACCAAAGTAGTTCACCCAAGTACTCCATAAGTACAATGCTAACAGCATAAGCTAAGACATTCATGTCTCATTTTGTAAAAGTTTTTATGGGAGAGAATGTCATAAACTCAAAATGTTGCATGTCGAGACTGTCGTAACCACGAGAACCCCCTGTACAATGTATTTCCTAGTAAGGAATTATGGGGATTATGCAATTAATTTAGACATGGATCTTGTCTTCATGATGCAGGGAATCTAGGATAGGGAGACAGGTATATAAGTATCTTTAGACCTGTTCGAGAGCACTGACTTTCATAAGAGAAGTACAAAGTTGTGTGAAGTGTGCAAGGAAAAATAAAAAAATAAGTATAATTTAGCTTTGGTCACGGAGCTTGTCATTATAAAGTGTTAATTATGGTCCACAACAGTTCCCACTCCTATTCACAACAGATATCATTGTCAATATCTCTACCCACCCTTCTAATAGGAGCTGACTTCCAAGTCCTTTCAAACAACATTACTCTGTATTGGATGAAAGATGAAACCATTTTTCCATCCTTATTATGTTGAAAGTGAATTTTTTTCTTATAAATTTCAGCCAATTCTCTCCATCTGTCATTCTATTCTATAGAGAAACAGTATAGTGTCATACAAACTGGAAAATTGATGTTCTTAGAAATACCATAACCGCGTTATCAACTTGATAAATATCCTTTCTAGAAAATTGCTTGACGCATTTTAGATACATAATAAATAATTGTGGAATAAATGAATTAATGAATTCTAAAATATTAATTATGTCTCAGCTTCAAAATACTTATTGCTCTGTCAAATGCTTCAAATATATACAAGTGTCTTGAATGTATTATTCAATGTAAAGCTCAGAACTAGAGGAAATAAACAGATCTGATTAATTCACAGAATCCATCACTGAACTGAGATGAAACCTATGGGCCTCCTGTGAGAGCTTAGCCCAGGTAAGCTGGTTTACTGATCTTTTACTCAATGCAAATTCCAAAGTGCTTTTAAAATCTAACTAGAGAGTTGCTTAAAATTTAAAAACACAATACAATACACATTATATAGTTCACAGATTTTCAGTCCAAAAGCTATATAATTCATGGTTACCACAGGTGCTCACACTTACCTTGGTATACATATTTTATAATTATTTTAAGGATCACTTTTAAAAAAATGTATTCAGATTCCTCTATTCAAATTCTATTTGAAACTACCCTGAGAGAAAAGAGTAAGGAACAAGATTTTTCCACAATGACAATATCATCATGACCTATATAAAGTGGATCAAGCAGCCCCATAAGCTACTTGTGTAAACCATGGTGGTGCCAACACTGCTAAAAATGCCAAGTAAGTGATCCAGACATAAGCTTTTCCTACCTCATTACCTCCCATTTAAAGTAATGCTATCAACATAGCCCTAGCCCCGTTAAAACTGTTGATGTGTTGGTAGGCTTTCATGATGTTACAAGTTTCTATCAAACACAAAATGCTCACATAAACACCATTTTGTTTACTGCCTATAACAGCCAGGAAACTTTGTGAACAATGTTTATAGACCCTTTCACAACCAAATCCACTTTTTATAAACCAAAGATGTCTTATGCTTTTCCAGAGAATTGCTGTTCTAAGGGTAGCAGAGACTCAACAAGGATAAAAGAATGCTTCAAGACATTTTGAGCACAAGACCGATTTTCCTAGTGTTGGAAAAACTTACTAAATAAAAGGGCTAAGACTTCTTAATATCATTTCTCTCCTCTCCACTAACCAGGCCTGGTCATGTAAGAATCTATTAACATAGTACCTAAGAGAGATTTTTAAAAATTCTATAGCTCCCAGAATAAGAGAATAAAGGGTTGTCACATCATTATTTTTTTCTAGGTTCTTTGTAAATAATATCATTTGGGAGAGAAAAAGAGAGAGGCATTAAACCATACTTGAGGTATTTAAATACAATGGAAGTTTTTCTCAACCATTTTCAAAGAAAAAAGAATAAATGCAAATTCAATAGTGATACCAGACTGAATTCTCTAAGCTGACAAAATGTATATTTTAAACTGATTTTCTGTTGTGTGTGATCCAATTACTTTTGTTAAACTGCTTTAAAATTCAATAACACTTGCATCTTTCCATGGCTATAAGAAGGAAGAAAGCATAGAATATACATTTTTAAAGAATTATTTTTCTAGTTATGTCATAATAAAGAATTCATTATATTATTATTGATATTATTTCTTATAGTAAAATTTAAAATAAATAAGAATCCTGCAGTTTTTCATGTAGTGAATGAAAATACCTTATACAATATGCATTTGAGAAACATTTAAAAAGAAAATTTATTAGATAATTATGCTAGCCATGGAAAAGTAAGAAATGAGCTAAAAATAAAGAACTTAAACTGAATAGCCACACATATTTTACAACAAAACTATGACTATATCACATCAACTACTGAAGTACTTTTTCCTAATTGAATATCTTAAAGGGAATAAAATCTATCCATAATAACAAAGTAAAAGTTCAGAGGATTGATGATAATACTTAGCACTCTTTAAAAAAATCATTACATACAAAAAAACCCATCAAAATACCTTATTTGTTCCTTAGCTTCTTTGTGTTCTTCGTTCAATACATGCAATTTTGTTAAACTCAAGCAAAACATGACAATGTAATTTGTGATGGACTATTTATTTTGTATTGCCTTAGTCTGTGTATGTTGTGTCTCCCATTTGTGGATTTTCAGTAAATCAAAGTGGGGGAGGAAAAAGGGGTCAGAACTCATAGCAAATAGAAATCAGTGCGTCCCATGCCAATGAACTACTGAAAACCCACACTGTTCTTACAGTGGCAATAATGAATACAAATAGACAAAGAATATTGACTAGCTCCTGGGATAAAAAGGAAGAAGCATCCATTTCAAGAAAGATCCTTTTTCTGCCATCACAGATAGCTTTGTGGACTGATTAAATTGGGATGCCGTATAGCAATTTCATTCTTGAAGAGAAGTCTTTGAAAGATAGCTCTCACATTTTCATTTAAGGGATCTGACTTCTTAAGAAGAATTTTGCTTTGTTATAGTTTCACATACTCAAGTCTCTCTCTCGCCTGCCTTCCTCTCTCCTTTTCTTTATATCTTCTGTTTCTCTTTTTAGTGACTGTGTGTGTACATGTGTGTGTGTGTGCGTGTGCGTGTTTGAGGTGGCTGAATTGAAATAAACACTGCTAAAATAGATCTGTTAAGCTTTATGCTTTAATGATGCTATTACATGGAGGGCCTAAAAACAAGTCCCATGCTGTATTTTTGGAAAAGACGGGTATTTTGAATACTGATTTTGGGGTGATTTATAAGTCAGTTCTTGTATTACAATAATTTTACCTAACAGGCAAAATCTTAATGAATTTTGTATATTTAATATAATGTCAATATACCAAACCAAATTATTATTTCCCCAAAATATGTAGTAACACAATTAAATATCAGAATAGTATATTTATAGCCATATGAGATAATTTCTATTGATTTGAAAAGTTTTTATTTGAAAAAGATAAAATAATATGAAAATCATTTAAATAGTAAGATATACTAAGAATTAAGTACTATAACTACTTAATTTTCAAGTTTATAATGTCACTCGTGAATTAAGAGATGACATATTCAGAGTAAAACAAATTGCCACTAAAAGTTATTTTGTGATTTAAAAAAAATTTTCATAGTCATATTGTCAAATTCAATATAAAGGATATCCTACTTTATTTCTGAAAACATATTAAAGATAATTCTTAAAACTATACTGGTTAAAATAAACTTATTGTATTTAAGCAGGATTTTGAATTTGCTTATGCAGTATGATACTGTAAGTAGATCATTTGCAAGATAAGCCATAGGCATGCTTAATTTTTACCTCCCCTATGTCACTCACAAAGAGTAAAAAGAGTTATTTATGTAGAAGAGAAGGAAGCAATACGTAACATGTTTTGCTGAATGAGAATTTTTTTCCTGGTTAACTGAAGTTAAGATATAATACATAGGCATTACTACAATTAAAATGCAACAAAATATTCCATGGTTGGCTTTTAATATAAAGTCAATGAAGAATTCTTTTTACTTGACATTTTCTAGTGAGTATTTAATTCTCTCTGAAGAAAAAATACATACACACACACACACACACACCTATATTTATCAAATATTCTGTACAAAAATAAGAATTTATAGAAATTATTTCATAAATATTAGACAATGACAAATATAGTAATGAAATACTGAACAAAAAATCAGTCATAATTGGAACAATATTTGATCTATGACAATTCAAATATTTTTTATAAGTGATTTCTAAGTACAGACAAAAGAAATTCAATTTTAATATTCAAAAACATTTTTGCTTCCAATGATAAACCTGCTTGCTTAAAAAATAACAATAAGAATAAAAAGACCATAAAGAAAAACCTAAAAAATAAATTAATTTTTATCTAAACAAGATTTGAATAATTATCCTGAACTCCATATAGTGTAAAGAATATCAGTCCTAGACAGTAAATCTGACTATTATTCCAAATAGCATTATTATCTCTTCTCCACTAAAAACTCTATGCTCTTTTCAAAAAGAAGGGCAGAGGGACTAATTCTCTGTAGTTATACAAATCTCGTCTAGAAAGAACATTATCTGTAAAAACAATAGGTCAGTTTATTTCAATATAATATATCAGGTGCCCACATTGTCAAAATACCTGCATTATAATTCAATTCCAGTTGCTGTTTTTAATTATGAAATTCTTCTCAACAGGAAACAATCCCACAGAGAACTGAAACCATTTATTTTAAATACTTTATACAACAGAGAGCCTCCTGCTTCATGCATTTGAGATCTGTTCATCTCAAGATCTCCCAGCATGTTCAGCCAACTGAACATTCAGTATTGATAAAAATAACAAAGATAGATTCTCATTTAAAAATACTTTGCCTCACCTGACCAGGCAGTGGCACAGTGAATAGAGCATCAGACTGGGACGCAGAGGACCCAGGTTCAAAACCCCAAGGTCCCCAGCTTGAGTGAGGGTTCATCTGGTTTGAGCAAAGCTCACTAGCTTGACCACGGGGTCACTGGCTTGAAAGTGAGATCATAGACACGACCTATGGTCACTGGCTTGAGCCCATAGGTTGCTGGCTTGAAGCCCAAGGTTGCTGGCTTGAGCCCAAGGTTGCTGGCTTGAGCATGAGGTCACTCACTCTGCTGCAGCTCCCTGGTCAAGGCACATATGAGAAAGCAATTGAACATCTAAGGAGACTAAGGAGCTGCAACAAAGAATTGATGCTTCTCATCTCTCTCCCTTCCTGTCTGTCTGTCTCTATCTGCCCCTCTCTCTGTCTCTCTTTCTGTCTCTGTCACACACAAAAAAATAATTTGCCTCATGAAAGACCTGAAGTAGAGACTCAAATGGCTTAGATTCTTAGTAGTAGTTACTAAACTTTATATTTTTTGTCCTAATAATAGTTTGAATGGAAATGCAAATCATTGTACAAATCAAACACTTCAGTTCTATTTCCATGATACATAAAGTGCAAGGGAAACATTTAGATAAGACACAACTCTGGACACAAGCCTTCAGAACTGTGAATAACTGACTTTTAGAATAGTGAGACATCTATAAGGTTTCTGTACTCCATGCTGTCAACTAAATCTTATCTGCTTAAGAAAAGATACATACAGTCACCAAACCCAATCAGTTTAGTCAATGGAGAAAAGGAAGTCATGACAGATTTAAAGGAACTTTTAAAAAAAAAGATCTTAGTTAACATGTATCTGACCTCATAATAGATTTCTAGAATTTACAATGACTATATTTATAGAATGCTTATTATTTGCCAGTCATGGTCTGACAAGTATAATTTCTAACCCATTTAATTTTTTACCCTTGTTTTAGAGATAAATCACAAAAAAAGGCTAAGTCACTTGGCAAATTACTTTGCTAGTAAGTGTCCCATGTCTGTGGCATACTGAACATACTGGAAAACAATAGCATATAAGAATAAAACATAAAAACTATAACCTTTTGCAGGAATTGTTCAACACAAATAAATTTTGAGACAATCATTTTAAGACACAATAGGGTTATGAACTGCCTTATCTTTTAATCTACTGCATGATCTGAATGTGTGTACAACATAGAATTGCTATTGTACAAATATGTTGTGTTTTACACTGCTGTGCTTCTGAGTGAAGTTGTTGTTATTCTTGCCTGTTTGTTTATCATGAGTAAAAACTATGTCCACACATAAATATTTAGATAAATATCTATATTATTTAAGATGGTGAATCACTAAAATTATTCAACTTCTCTGTAAATATTGTTTTATACTGCAAAGTACAAAAATCTGATTTAGGCCACAACATAAGGTACACTGAAAATATTTATTCTCACCTGTAAAAATAAGTCAATATTTTAGAATAAATATGTGCCAAATATTTTAGACTGACCTTTATGAAATCACAAACATACTAAAATAGAACCTCAAACCCATTAGACCCCTCATGGAGATTCTATGATATCCGTAATGTGAATCTTCATAGGGAACTTTGTTGATACATACAGATAAAAATTTAACAATGACTTTGACAATTTTATGGTAACATTGCTTACATTAATGTAAACTTGATCTACACATGATGTAAATTGCTTTTGGTATTCAAAGTTTCAAGATTTATCTCTATGCAATGTCATGAATTACTTGATCAAAATAATGAACTTCCTTTAAAAATATCTTTCATGGTATATACGAGATGAGAAACTCATTTTTTTGTTTGTTTTTTTCCAAGGACAGAGAGAGAGTCAGATAGAAGGATAGATAAGGACAGACAGATAGGAATGGAGAGAGATGAGAAACATCAATCATCAGTTTTTTGTTGTGACACCTTAGTTGTTCATTGATTGCTTTATTATATGTGCCTTGACCGCAGACCTTCAGCAGATCGAGTAACCCCTTGCTCGAGCCAGTGACCTTGGGTCCAAGCTGGTGAGCTTTTGCTCAAACCAGATGAGCCCGTGCTCAGGCTGGCGACCTCGGGGTTTCAAACCTGGGTCCTCAGCATCCCAGTCCGATGCTCTTTCCACTGCGCCACCGCCTGGTCAGGCCAAACTAGTTTTAAATCTTTCAGCTTATTCAGCAAAACTCATTTTCTAGTTAATTAACTTGATATCTTTTAGTTTCTATGATCGAACAAATAAAATGCTTTGCAGATGCTTTTCAGGAAAAGATGACAAAACATAATGTTACCAACAAGTCATTAACACAATCCAAACCTCATAAGGAGTCATCAGATTAGCCTTTTCATTAGTCATTTGATTAGCCTTTTCTTTTCTTTCCACTACACAGCCTAGTCAAATAAACACATTCTATATGCTATAGTTCTTGCTGATTTTTCCAGGCACGGTAAATTTCAATGACAGCAGAGAGCCACTATTAAACTTACTTTTGGTCACACATAAATATCCAACATCAGTTTCCATGGCAGGAAAATATATACTAAATCATCAATAGGAAATGATTGGTTTCACAAGTGGTCATTTGCATGGGGACATTTGTATATCATGGATGGTGAGAGTATTGTCACTTTGGAACCAATGTGTTTGTGTTGCAATCATAGTTACAAAAAGCTATGTGGCCTTAAGAAATTTTCAATATTTTTGCCTCAGTTGCCTCAGCTACAATCTGGGCTAAAAGTAGTGCCTATATTCCATAGCTTCTGTGAATATTAAAAGAAATAAAAAATACATAGAATCTACTTAGAACAGGCGTAGATAGCCAGAATGTTTTGAGTATTCCATACACTATGCTACTCTTACGGTAATTGTTCTACCTATATTCTCCATTTGTGATCAATAATGTTGAGTCTTCACCTGGACAACACAGTTTATTTTGCATCAGTCAGTTTATACTTAAAGCTTAATATTTAGGATGCCTGTCACAGAGCTCCAAGTAAAGCTGTAATGGAATTTGCCTGATTTATAGGAAAATAGATTTATGAATCCATCACTTAGGTTATCAATATCAGATGAAGCACAGAATGTACCAATGCCACTATCTGTGTGACGGGGCAGAGAGCTCAGAATTGGTATTTAGTAACACATATTTGGGAAAGCAAAACATATCTTTCACAGTTTAAACGGGGGGACTATCATGTGGTTAGGACTGCCAGCGACAAGCCCTTAACACTGTTACACTCACAAGAAGCACACGACAGTGAACTTACATTTGCGAAGTCCCCTGCATATTAAAACATAAACAGACTTAAACCTAGAGGTAGGACCTAGCTAATATTCATTATGGTATTTTTACCTTTAAATAAATAATTCACTGTGATGTAACATTGAAACAACAAATCTAACATATCCTCTTATATCTTTGATTACTTTGTTTAATAGCTAAATTCTTTTCTTTTCCTATTTTTGCACCGTTATGTTGTATGTGGGATAAAACTGAGACTAACAAGTTTACATTAATAAAAACGGTTAATATATTTCACAAGCGGGCTTATCAATGATTCATGGTAAAGTTCTCAAGAGGCCATAATTCTCTGCCATTCCCAGTTTCAGAGTCTACCTTGCAATGTCGCTTTGAATGAAGCCTCTCGCATGGCGTCCTGGAGCCTATATCCCCACACATAATGCAGGCCCGGACTTGGCACAAGTTTTAGCCATTGGAACCAGTAGAGGCAACATTGCAACACTTCCCACCTTTGGGTGTTATGCTCTTGTTTCATTTCTCACGTTACGAGAGTAAGCCTGAGCAAGTCTGTTGGGACAGTCACCCTGCTGTCTCAGAAGAGGACAGATGAAAGAGTCCTGCCAAGGTCAGTGAAGCAATGCCTAAACAACCCCCAGTGGACCACAGGAGCCCAGTGAGCCCACCAAGAACAGCTCATCATGCCCAGATGAGAAAAACCAACCATCAGCTAAGAAATGCATACCATCATAAGCCACCGCGTGTTGGGGTGGTTTGTTGCACAGAAACAACCAAAAATAACTGACAGAGATTATTCTTTTTTATCATATGACCAATGCACATAATGTTCAATATACATTTTTGAGTAAAGGGAATGAATCAATGCTAACACATCACAGCTATAACTTATTGCATAGTTACTTTGAGACCATAAAGTTCCAAACATGTTGTATTACTTATCTCAGTTAATTTCTTTCCCAATGAAAATAGCAACTGTGAGGCTTTCCTTTCTGGCTGTGAGCTGGGTGCCTAGAATCACAAAAAAGAGGGTTTGTGTTTTGCTGTGGAATTTTTAGAGGATGATGGAAACCCATGTGACTCATACACTGAATCATTGAATTAGCACTTAAATTAGGTAAGAGGATTATTCAGTTACTTGGTGCCTCTTTCTTCTTCTCATATAATTAGAATATATATATATATACACATATCTATATATGTATATAGATATAGATACAGATATATATTCCTGGATGCCTTTATTATGGTCTACTATATTCACAGCTCTATTTTTAGAATGTCAGTATGTATCAATTATATTCTACATTTTTCTCATTATTAAAGTTTTTCAGAAATCTTTATTACCCAAAATTATATTTAAAAAAGAAAAGTTCAATTTTTAATAATGTAGGACAGAAGAATAAAGGAAATATTTACTGATTTCATTCTATAAACATGGCTGTGGTCTATTTTTTAGTCTTAGAGATTAAAAAATATTAAATATAATGTTTTTTTCCTTTGGTTGGTATCTGTAATATACAATTTTGTTTTCTTTGGAAGTGTAATCAATTAAAAAAATAAAGCAGGGCTGTGTTTTGCATGTTAACGATTAAGATAAGCTCTGGTCAATTTTACTAGTATATAAATTACTGAATTTTTGGTTATCCTTTCAGTGAATTTAATAATAGCTACTAATATAAATTCTTTGTAATTGAGTTCTTTCATGCAATGACATTTTACATATATTTAATTATAAATACATCCAAAATCTCTATGAGAATGGTAATTTTATACCCATTTTAAAAAATATTAATTCTTTGTTCAAGTTAACACAGAAAAAAAATTAGAAGTCTTTAATTTTACTGACCTCAAACGCTATATTTTTCCCACTAGATTATAAACTAGTTTTATTTCTCCCAACTAAGAACTGTGAACTTTTTAGATATATATTGATATGGAATCTATTGCTCAAAGCCCAAAGTAAAACTGAAGCAAAGGAAAAGATTAAAAATTCTCGTCCCCTCTGCCTCGCTCAGTGGTACCTGACTTGGAGGAATATTATACTGACATCTCTTATCATTTTGACTGATGTCCTGTTTCTGTCTCAGAAGACAAGAATATTTTCCTTCCCCTGTCATTTGTGCAAGCTAAAGCAGGCAGGAGATTGCTTTGGACTCATTCTAATTATCAAAACCGCTTTCTCACTCTCATTTCATGTCTTCGGTGTCTCTGCTGAGCGCCGTTGCTTCAGCGATTTTGCATGCCAGTTAATGGGCCTTCTATCACATATATTTGTATCGCCCTGTCCCGCTTCACTGTGAAAAAGAAAAAAAATATGCAAATGCAAAATACATTTCTATCACCGTTTAGCCTTCAATTTACATTCTATCACCCATGTATTCACATCATTACCTGTACACTTTAGTGCTTAGCTATAATAAAGAATTGTCTGTATAATTTTATCAGCTATACTGCTTTGCGAATATATACTGCTTTGAGAATTTATGATATATATATATATATATGTGTGTGTATATATATATATATATATATATATATATATATATATATATATATATATGTTGTTTTAAGACTATATAAAGATTGTAGGTAGAGCTAAGTTTTACAATAAGGAATTATACAGAAAAATAGTATAAAAACAACAACAAATACTGGTGTAAAGAAGTAAGTAAATGCTATTAACTTCCTATACTGTGAGTAGTTATCTTAAGCAAATAATTATCCAAAAGTTAGTAGAAATCAGAAGTAGGATGAAGAAGAAAAAGAGCAATGGTTAGAAAACTATAACGGACTACTGAGAGACACTGGAATAGTCATCCTTAATTAAACCTCTTAATCTATTGACTAATATCAAGGATCAAATCCATACTTTCATAAATCACACTGCAGGACACTTCCAGAAAGAGAATACTATTTTAAAAGGCTCATATATCTGAACTAGTAGGACAATCTACATGAGGTCCCTTTAACATGAGAGTGGTTATTTCACCTATCTTTTTTGTTGTTGTTGCTACAAATAGTTTCATGATAATTGAAATGAAATAGATAGGCAAATGGCCACTTGCTGGGGCTGTGAAGTAAGGTTAATAACGTTAAATAGGAAGTAGCATGGCGTTCATATTTCAGCCCAAAAGGCAGATCCACTTTTAGCACAGAACTCAATCAGGAAGTGGTTCTTCTGTCCAGAGGATCAGAGTGTAAAACCTCCTTTTCATCACCAGAGGACACAGGGAAGTCTCACTTCAGCAGACTCAAAGCAGAGCCATGCATACAGGAAGAGAAACTTTATTCTATGCATGACAGGTACCTGGTGGCCAGCGTGCCGCAGAGACCAAAGGAGGAGGAGCTGATCCTTCACAGAAGCAGATAGAAAGGGGCTGTGCTTTCAGGGAATTTTTGCACAATTGTTGATGGGGAGTTTGAACATTTCAGCAATAATATTAAGAGTTCAACTCAGGAAAGCCACTTTCAAACACAGACACAGATCAGGGAAAGTGGACACAGACAGAAATAGAAAAACCTCAGAAAGAAAGAAATCATAATTGGACAGGACAGAGTATTGTCTTAACATATGTGGTTGAGGTTTACTACTTTGCTGATTTGCTTGTTTTAATAAATAGTTGTACTAAAGAACACAAAATTAACACATTACTCCTAGTACATATTGCTTGAAATTTTAAAAATATACATTCCAGACTCATTCCATAGTATGACCTTAACAATTCTCTCTTCATTAATATGTATTAATATAACATTGATTATAGCCCCAAGTATAAAACACATACATATCATACACAGACACATGCATACCACTACAGGCCATGTTACCAGAAAAAAATGAACTAGTTAACTGCTGTTTTCCAGAGTAACCAGAGTGAGTTTCTAGAGCAAGCTTCCCCATAAAATGGAGTCCTAAGAATGTTTTTATCTAAAGAGTTTTCTCCTTTTTCTACTCAAATTCTTCTACACATATTTGAATGGTTTCTAGAAAGTTCTCTTGGTTTTACAATAATTAATAGAAAGACAAACTCTAATATAGACAGCCTTGATTTTGTAAATTATTTTCATATATTACTTTAAATATACTGTTATTATAGTCAATCATGTGAGCCAGATTTAAAATACGGCATTAGTGTTGCAGAGCTCATAAAGTAATTGTTAATAGCTTTATATTAAAAATGTCTTCTATTTATCTACAAGGCAGTAAATGAATCATGACAATTATTTAGTTACAATGAATAGCTAAGTTGAAAGCTAGGTTTTAGATTGAAATGTTTCCACTAGTGATTTCATTGACCATCCTATTTTATGTGAGGGCAGGCACCTCTTCTGGGTTAAAATGAATCTCTATCCTAGTTTATTGAGTACAAATAAAATGCTTTCTTTGAAATAGAACACACAAATTATGACCCATTTTGTAAGGTACACCCATGGCTTCATATTGAGTATCTTGCACGCCCTCACACCCCCTATCCCAGTCAAAATTTACCAACCCAGTTTTGCATACAACTCTGACTTCCCTTTAGGTTGGCATACTCCTTGTTTGAGCTGGCACTCATTGATCAGTCCTCTCCTACTTCAGCTGTTCAGGCAGCAGCTAACCAGGCAGCCACAACAAACACAATTCTGGCAGCTCCTAATGTGTGTCTGTGCTGCAAATCAGATGCTGTTTGCAAAGAGTTTACATGTAGACCACGCAGCTCTTAGGAAGCTCAGGGCTAAGATTTGAAACAGACAGCTTACTAGGCACACAGTCCTGCAAATTAAATCATTATAAGTAGTCGCTCAAAATAGCATGGAAAGACAGAGTGCATGTAATGTATTTTCATACACAAAAACTAACATTTTCATGGACAAGATCAGCGCTATAGCCAACAATAACATTCTGGCAAGAAGCACTGAGAATTGATTCAATTAAATACTTTATCATTTACCTATAAGGACAAACTGATTTCTTCTCAATTTCAACTACAGAGGTTAAAGGACAGAAGGGATATGTATGAAACAATTAGGTTATTTTTCTCTTGTTATAAATATAATCGCTGGGGAATATAATTTACTACATTTAGGGATGAATGCATCTACTCAAAACCTCACACACAGTTCATTCTGCAGAACACACTTTGAGCAGTTTCAACATTAAAGTCACTGCTCTGGGTGCTATGGTGGTAGGAAAATAAACAGAATTTGTTGTCTGTGCTCTAAGAGCATACATTATATCAGATAATACAAATACCGAGAAACTATACATGCACAAACTGTTGTACTATATTAAGCCCATACCTGAGGAAGGAATTCTGCCTCAAGAGGTGACATTTAAGTTGGATTTTGCACTAACTGGCTTTTGCCTACCAAGTAAAGGAGTAGGGGTGAGCGGAACATTCCAGTAGAGAAAACAGCATAAATCAACGTAAAGAGGCATGGAATGATGTTATGCACTTGAGGCTAAAAAACTAGTCCAGAATGTATTGTCCAGATGAAATGAGAGTGTAAAATTAACAAAGCAGGTTGACATAGTTTGTTATGCTATGTTAGTGTTAGCTCAAACACTTCCATCAAAAGGGTAAAACACGAATATTTCTAAATAGGTATGTAGTACGATGAGCTATATTTTGAGGGGAATATTCTTACTTCATAGAGAAGAATTGCCTGGAATGGATAAGAGGATACTCTAGTGATTCAGGTAAGAGATTGTTGGCAGTGCAGCTAGTGAAGAGCAGAGAAATTGGAAAAACATTTTTAAAGATAAAAATTGGAAAAACATGTAGTCAAATAGAATAAGGAGTCAAAGAAGACTAAATCAACAGTTTTTTTTTTAAGTGAAAAAGTAGTAATATGTTACTGGTACTCATTTGATACAGAGTCAAAGGACTATACAAAGTTTTTCCCCAAATAAATTAATTAATTAAATTTTCTACAACATCATCTAAACTTTCAAATTCTGGAACTGGTGCAAAGAAATATAAGAAAACAGATGTATAAAATAATTTGATATTTTCCAAGCAATATAATTATCAAAAGGCAATTAGCCTATCACTTGTCATATAACTTGTAAGGAGATCTTTATTACAGCTCATATTAAATATTCAACCATGTCCTGGCCAGGTGGCTCAGTGGTAGAGCATCGGCCCGGTGTGTGGATGTCCTGGGTTTAATTCCTGGAAAGGGCATCCTTCCTCCTCTCCTTTCTCTTTATCTCTCTCCTCAGCCAATGCTCCACTGGAGCAACGTTGGCCTGGGGCTCTGAGGATGGCTCCATAACTTCTGCCTCAGGTGCTAGAATGGCTCCAGTTGCAATGGATCAACTGCCCAGATAAGCAGGGCATCACCCCCTAGTGGGCCTACCAGGTGGATACTGGTCTGGCACATGGTAGAGTCTGTCTATCTGCCTCCCCACTTCTCACTTCAGAAAAATACAAAAAAAAAAAAAAGAAAGAAAGAAAGAAAAAAATTCAACCATCATAAAGATCACATTATAGACATTACTTTTATTTTATTTTTTTGTCTGACACATGGGGATTCTAACATAAGCACTTACTTAAGGAAAATTTTAAAAGATTAACACCCTTCAGTGATTATACATTATTAAAACCCAATATTTCTATTAGATAAATCCATAAAACATACATTGGACAAAGAGGAGATAATATTGAATGTAAATAATCTAGTAGATCTGATAAATCTAAATTATATCTCTAAAGGGTAGATTTTTATTATTACTTTTAAAATATAAAATTCAAAGAAGGCACAGAAAATGAAAAATCACATATTCATATTACATATACAGACACGCCATGAAGCGGTGTATATCTTTGTTCATGATACTTGACTACCATCTTAATATCTCTTTCACAAGCATTTCTCACTTTTGCTTACAAATGCTTTTGCTCATTGTTCCATATAGTGTAAATATTCAACAGTGTAAATACTGGGGCTCTGGGAATACTGCCTCTTCTGTTAATATCAATAGCTCCGCAGTGGCTAGAAAAAGGAAACATTTCATTTCTACATTTTGCACTTGATTTGGCTTAGACTGATACCAGGTGACATTACTGCTTTGCATTTAGTATGTTGTTTGGGGGAGAGGAGAATAAAATAAAGAATAAAATGATCATTTCCAAAATGACTACATTTGGGGGTTATCATGCCTCTCAGTTTTCATTTAAAGTAACGACTCTAAGAATGGTGCCTACTGCTCCAATTCTCAATATCTTATTCCATTTTACATTATTTTCTGTTACTGGAAGATATAAAAACATTAATAGGGCTTGAGAAATGCTCCACATGGGTAATATTTAAGTCATTAGGGTCAGAGCAATGTGAAGTTCTACATGCATAAAGAGATGAGTTTGTTATGGCAAAGTATTCCTACCATGTCCTTTCATTTGTAATATAGAATTATGCTTGGTTCATCCATATTTTACTGTGAGAATGTACAGAGGCAACATGCACCCATGGGAACCATCTCATATATCTTTGAATCGTTCAATAGGCTTTGCAGTGACTTGCATTTATAAAAAGCATGCTCGATGCATTTACGTAATGTACTCAGTTTTTAAACATATCAGTTGAAGGGGAAATTTAAAGGTCAATGCTTACTCTGCTAACATAACAGTTTTTATATTTAGAAAAAAAACACCCCAATATGCAGGAATTCAACTCTCATAGATTAATAGGAATCTAAATGATAACAAAAGTAGTAAGTTTTCCAGAACATTGAATATATAAGGTTTAAGGCATTTGCACTTAGACAGACTTCACAATTGTTCATTGTTTTCTCTTATGTACACTAATTGCAAAAATAATTTACAAAAAAGCCCAAATGTGTTTAGAAGTGTCATACACACACATCTCCTATAAATCTTCTCACTAAAATATATGCATACCTGAATTAAAGTAATGCCTAATGTAAGTTCTCTTAAAAATCTTTTTTAAATAAAAATACCATTTTAGATGTAACAGTTCAAAACCCAGTACATAATTAAATACATATGATGGATTTTACTGAGTGCTTAATGCATGTAAAATTTCTTTTGACAATTCAAATTTAAACTCACTTTAGTTCTTATAAATCTTGCAAGAGTATAATTGACTTAACATTTCTTTTCCAAAACAGCTAATACATTACTTTCATTTCTATCTGGATTTTCATACAAATGAGAATAAGAAATGAAGAAGGAAAATAAAACTACCTGGTATAATCAACAGAGAAGCAGCTTGGGAAAACCAAATGCATTTTTTCCTCTCCTGTGTAGTCCTTTGTATAAATTTGGGATGATTTTGAATATGATTCATTACAACCAACATTGTAAATAGGGTAAAATTAATTATAGAGTTGCAAATATTCTGATAGGAATCAGCAGAGAGAATGCTCCAGGCAGAAATTAACAATTTTTCTCTGGAGATTATAAAACCAATTTTCCATATGCCAAAGATATAAGTAAATGCATGTGCAAAATCATCTAGATAAAAGAGCACTTTTCTATAACTTTAAGTACAAACAATTTATATCAGGCTGTAGTTCTATTTCCCTGGCTCATTTAGTTATGACTTGTTCAGAAAATTGGACTGGAGTACAAAGAACAATAAAGAGGGAGTCTAGAATTCTGGGATCCAGTTTTGTGGCCACTTCATAAACTTGAATTAGCCCCTGTTAATTTCTCTGTAACTCTGTTGTCTCTAAAATAAGAGGATGAAACTAGGTTATTGCTGAAATATCCGGGAACTCTGAAAATCTGTTTCTGGCTTCCAATGTATAACCATGTGAGAAGGGACAAGCATCTTGCTTAATAGTGAGTGACCTGCTTTCTATCAAGATTTCTCCAGTAGGTATACTTCGGAAACCAAGAGCGAACTTATCATCTATTCAAGTAATAAGAATCATATGAGAGCACATTTCTTCTAAGACTGGTGATCTCAAGTCACGCTTACTGAAGCTCTTAACCTGCAGAAAAATACATGGCCTTTTATTTATATTTTCATTTGACACTGACTTAAATCCCCTCCCACTGTTTGTCTTTGAACTTGTGTCAGCCCCACTGATCTCCTTACAGCATTCTATATCTTAGTTAAACTGCTTTTTTTGATTAAATCTACCCTATGAAATCTACTTCTCCTCTAATCCTCAGCTACATTTTTTTAATATTCTTCTGGAGACATTTCCTAAAATACAAAAAAAGAAAATTGAGCTACTATTTGATTAAGCTTCAAGCAAGAATTTAAATTAATTTTAATTTAATTGTGTATGGTAATTGTGGTGAAGTTTATATGACACACCCATGCCAGAGAACAAAAGTGAAAACCACACTCAACCATGTTGTCTTCTGCCCTTCTTCCTTCCTTCCTTCCTTCCTTCCTTCCTTCCTTCCTTCCTTCCTTCCTTCCTCCCTTCTTTCCTTTCTTCCTTCCTTCTATCCTTCCCTTTTTCTTTCCTTCTTCTCCTCCTTCCCTCCCGCCCTCCCTCCAACATTCAATTTGGCCTCACCATGGTATAAACACAAGGTTAAACACAGTTAACGTAAACATGAATCAATCATATTTGTTTCCTGCAAGAAGGGACAGGCATCGGTAGATAAATAATCATCGCACATGACTACAAATGCTAGTAGAGACATTGTTAAGTCATCTCATCAAACTTTGGATCACTGGTCAGTATGGTAAGAGCATAGCTTTAAGAATGCAAGAGACCTACCTACCTATTCCACTCACTACTTGTTTTCTTCTGAAGACGTTTCTTAGCTTCTCAGGGGCAAAAATTTCCTATGGGGAAAACAATATTCTCATCCTCAACTTTCAGAAAGAATTTAACAGGTAATATGTCACACTCCTGACATGGTCAGTAATAAATAAATTGCATATGATATATATATATTTGTAAAGCTCTGTATACAGCTCATGTGTTTGTATGCATATTGAGGGCAAAGCCTCTCTCATCTGTTAGTAATCACTTTCCCTAACATATATCTTGCATGTAGTAGATATTTAATGAATACTTTAAAATTTGCCGCCTATGATAAACATGTGCCTGCCCAGGTTCTCTCGACATTTTTCTGGGTGTATGATCTGCCTATACAGTCAGAGCAAACAGCTTTAGGCAGATCCCTTCTGCAGACACATGTTGCTTGTGTAATGAAAATCCATTTTCCCCAGAGTCCAGACTGAGCCAAACTCAGACTCACACAATATAGAGGAAATGCAACTTCATCTTTACCTCCTCTCGGGCTGCATAACAAATACTATGTCCATGCTCTGTAAGGAAGTGCAGCAGCATTGCCCAGAATTACATCGATGGTAAATGAAATCATTTTTCTTTTTCTTTGTGTTATGAACTGAGTTGTGCTCTCCCCAAATTTGTATGTTGAAATCCTAATGCCCCATGTGACTGTATTTGAAGATGGGATGTTTAAAGGTGAAAGTAAAGTTCAATGTGTTGTAAGAGTGGGTCCTATTATAATAGAGCTGCAATCCTTATAGGAAAATAGAGACACTAGGGTTGTGAACACATAAAGGTCCGTTTTGAGTCACAGCGAGAAAGCAGATAGCTTCAAACCAATGGAGGAGGACTCAGGAGAAACCAGTCTCCCTACACCTTGATCTTGGACTTCCAGCCTCTAGAACTGAGAGAAAGTACATTACTATTGTTTAAGCCTTTTAGTCAGTGGTCTCTTCTTATGGCAATCACAGCAAAGTAATATGCTCTGTGGTAAAATGCTGGCCAACTATGTATCTAGCTAATCTATTCAATCTCAGAGGCAGAAGGGAAACAAGTTAATTGTTTTGGTAACTAAAGCATAAGAGAACCAATATAGATATTATGTGTCTACTATCTACCTATTAAATAACTTGACAATGATCTTGAAGTTAAAGTGACCAAACTGATTTGACTCAAGTAATCTGGCATCAGACCCCATGTTATAATCTCACCATTATATTTCCCACCAACTCCTGCGATAATGAGCTTTCTGGCTCTGCATAATTTGGTCAACCTCTTTGAGTCCTCTTCAAGTTGAGTGTAACAATATTTACATTACAGGGTTATTAGAAAGATAAAAAAATTATATATGAAAACTGATAACCACTAGGTACTCAATATAAAATTCTTCTTATTAGATGGTGTTTTCTAAACATTGACTCAGATTGTGCTAGAAATATATTTCACAAAAATAAAAAAGATTAAGCCTGACTTTTTTTTTCAGTGGTAGTTATGAAAACTAGAAACCCTCAGAGGTAATAATACAGTTTAAATATGGGAACAGGAAGGCTAACTGGTCTCCCCGGTCTGCCTATGTGGGCAATGACATCATTGTGTAGTTGAATCAGCAGCTGCAGGGACATAATTCCAAAATTATGATTCTATATTTTTCCTCTCTAAATAAAGAAACAAGAGTAAGTTTTCCTAAATGGAAAGCATATGAAGAATTGGGGGTTACAGTACTTTACCCAAATATGGCCCATTAAGAAAATCCATGGTCAAAAGAACTTTTTCTAGAAAATTATCCACTTAGGTTAAGAATCATCTTATTTCAAAACATGTAACTTTCCTTAGTCAGTATAAAATAACAGTGCCCTACATTTTCAGTACATTCAGTCCTTGATAACTTTACCTTAATTGAAAAGAAATTTCCTCTTTCTTAATTAAGACAAGAGCAGGTACTAATCATAGTTAACCTCTGAAAAGGAGGGAAAATGCCCATATAAAGATACATAGAGCCTAATCTGTTTTTGAACTAGGGTAACTATTTTCTCATACATTCTTTTTCTTTCTTTCTTTCTTTCTTTCTTTTTTTTTTTTTTACAGGAACAGAGAGAGAGTCTGAGAGGGATAGATATGGACAGACAAACAGGAACGGAGAGAGGTGAGAAGCATCAATCATTAGTTTCTCATTGCCGTTGTGACACCTTAGTTGTTCATTGATTGCTTTCTCACATGTGCCTTGACTGTGGGCCTTCAGCAGACCGAGCCACCACTTGCTGGAGCCAGCGACTTTGGATTCAAGCTGGCCAGCTTTAGCTCAAGCCAGATGGACCAGTGCTCAAGCCACCGCCTGGTCAGGCTCATTATACTTTCTTTTATACTTGTTGGGTTCATCAGGTAGGTAACAATTTGGAGATACAGTCATTTAGCTTCAGTAGGAAAATTATGAAAAAATTGGTTACAGTTTTCTGAAGAAAGATAAAACTGTATCCACACAGTCATTGCACATGTGTTACTTGAGAAACATGTTCTTTTTTTAAAGATAGGAATACACTAGTGTGTCATAGTTTAAAAAATCAGCAGACATATATCATCTATTTGTCATAGATTAGTGGATATCATAATGAAACAACTTGGGAAAAACATGCTTTATCTAAAACGAAAATTATATAATAGTGGCACAAAATTCCCTTAAGATATAGCTAGAAGGACAGATCATATAAAGAGTCAAATGTTATGACCCAACAGAGAGCAAGACCTGGACAAAAGACACCAATGGAAGTTACTTGGGAAGACAGAACAAATATATACTGCTCACAAAAATTAGGGAATATTTCAAAATGAATATGAAGTGATTTAAAAAAAAGAAGCATTTGATTTTTTTTTATTTAACAAGAACATCAGAAAAGCAAACAAGTCAAAGAAAGTTGTTGATTATGCAAATGAGATGCAAAACCAACTTTTATTTCATTGGTGAAAATGTACTACAGAAAAGGCTGAAAGAACTGGAGTGTCTGCACGTTCCCTGATCCCCTAACTTTTGTGAGCAGTGTAGATGCCTGATAAAAAATTAGGTTCAGCGAAGGGTCTGCAGTGAACAGTTTTGGGGGCCATCTGATCTTCAGTAGGAATTGAAAAGTTATAAAATTCCTTGCATGGGTCGTCATTGGGCTAGTCCTATTCTTTCAGTTCTTAACCTTCATCACTGTCAGATTTTATCCTCTAAGGTAAAAGTGAGAGTGGCAAGCAGGAAATCCCTAGACCAGCAATTTTTAACCAGTTTGCCACAAGAGACACACTGGTGTGCCGCAAGAATTTTTAAAACATGCAATATGTTACTATTTCACCAAATGTGCTGACTTCTTTTCCTTAGATTACCAAATAAAAAAACCCACTACAGTCAAAAGTCAACAAATAGCTGTCTGGTGTGTATGAAAAAAATTATACCTATTTTTTTTCAGATAAACAAAAAATATATTTTTTGGTGTACCACAGAATTCTGGTAATTAGTTTATGGGTGTCATGAGGTGAAAATGGTTGAAATCTCTGCACTAGAGCAATATACAAACAACTCAGTTGAAAAGCACACACTGACAGAAAAATGTATTGACAAAAAAAATCAAAGAAATGTACTTATTTTTTATAAATATTCTCACAGTCATCAATTATGGACTTTTAGAGAATGTATAGTTAATGGATTTTGTTTTTGTTTTTGTTTTCTTTTTGCTTGTTTAGCTCTCCTAAGTCCCAATCAACTCAATAACAAATTTTATTACCCACCAGAGAAAATGGATCAAAGACTCTTCTCACTTGGATTACTCTTTTTCTCATATAGGCAAATGACTGAGGTTTGAAGTTAACATGTCCCCAGCTAACATGTCCAGAGTTATGTGTAACTCTGGGGAAAAGTTTCTTTTGTCCATGTATTGCTTTATGCCTAAAAATGTGAAATGTGATTATTCCCCCACCATCACCTCAACTTTTGCAGCCATGAAATTATCTATTTGCTTTAAAATGCTAGACATAGATTTAACTCAACCTCAGGAGAATGTAAGTCCCACAGATTGATTATATATTACCAAAAAAAAAAAAATTCTAAATTTGCTACCCTTTCATTTAATTGAGAGTATCTATTTTACCCTGCATTTTAAGACAAGGTGAAAAGGAGTTTCTTCTTTAAGTCCTTTTTATATCCTTCAATTACTTCTTAATTTTATTTTCCTACAGAACCAACTTTCTATTTTCAAGGAAGCTTGGTCTATCTTTTTCTATTTAAAAAAGGTGATTCAAATCTTGGGAAAAGGACAATATAAAATAGATTTTCTTGAATAATAAAGCTACATACTTTTAAATATCAGAAATAATTCCATCTGCCTGCCCAAAACTTTTTATGGCAGGAGGACAATTTTATATAATACAAAATAACTCAGAATATTTGGGGGCCTAGTGGGTGTCTTTTACACATGAAATTTGACTGTGTTGCATGACACATTATGTATCATTAGAGAAGTTATGTAATATTTTAGCATTTATTAAGGGCCTGAAATGTTAGGAAGGTTATTTCCACACACTGTTTTCTATTTACCCTGGGTCACCAGCACCAAGTAAAATGCAGCATCCTATAATAGGAGCCCCACAGCAAGACTGTTTCTGGTTTAATGGGTACAAATTTATAGAATCCTGCTTTAAGTTAACAAAGCAACCATACTTCAATAAATGACCAAGTATGCAACAACCATTTTGTAATAATTATCAGAAGAACACTAAACAAAACAAGGTTACAAATTAATAGAAAATTTTATAAACATTGTAATAGTGTAAAAGGCTTCTTTTTTTTTTTTTTCTGTTTTAAAAGCATATTAATTCCCTTGCAGAAATCTCAGATGATTGCTTCCCTTCCAGGCCTCAGTCTACTAGTATTTGGTTCTTTGTCAAGACTAAAATATTTTTTTTCACCTCTAGAGGAGTGGTTTTTGATTGTTCAATAAATACTTATGATGAAATCACTCTTTAAATAATTGAAAGAATGATTTCTTGTAATGCTCCATCACAGAACAGACTGACAAAAGACACCAAAAGAAGTTATTTTGGGATATAGGTGCTTGATAAGAAACTAGGTTTCCTTAAAGGGCCTTGCAGAGAACAGTTCTAGGGTAATCTTCACTAGGAATTAAAACGTTATAAAATCCCCTGCTGGTGCTCCCACTGAGCTACTCCTGTTCCCTTTGGTTCTTATCCTTAATCATCCTTAGATTCAATCCTCCAGGGTAAAGGTGAGGGTGACAGGCAGAAAATCACTAGACCAAAGAAATGTAATTTAAGCTAGGTACAAAATCTCCCATGGGCCCAATCCTTATAACCACAATTAATAGCATAAATAAAAGGTAAAGAAAATGGCACCAGAGATATTTAAAGCTAAGATTTCAACCATAAAAAAAAAAACAAAAAAAAAAAACGAACAAAAAACCCCCTGCCTAACAGATCTATAATTCAGTTCTCTATTATATCTTTGGCTTTCATACAGGTCAAGGTCTTTTGTGTTGCTGAAAATATACATCTAACTACTGTGTTTGATTTTTCACCTTATACCTACACCTTTACTAGAAAGATTACTAGCTCGGCTATCGATATTTAAGCCCAAGGATGCTGTTTTTTCCAAATAACAGAATTATACATCAAATTGGTATTTGATGCTAACTCTGTATAACTTGTCCCTAAAGCATAATGCTTCAGTAATATTGATCATAAAACTTAATTTGAATTTTTTAAGGATTTAGAAGAAAATGTGCATTGGTTGCAGGCAGAGTTCCATAGGAGCAGCCTTCAGCTAAAACACACATACTTTTCTGCTGTTTTGTGTTCCCTATCAGTGGTATTTGGATGAAGGGCAGGATTTCTGCTAAAGCCTTTCCCAGTTGCACTTGCCGCTAACAGATGCCGGGAAAGCGGTCCCCCCGTCCCAGTGTGGGACGTGTCTTGCTGGTCCGCTTCTGTTTATCAGAAAGGCTCGGTTATCTCAGTGTGATCTGTCTTTGAATCTGCACTATAAACCAAAACATTTCTGACCGAGAAAACACACATATCTCCTCATAATCCACTGTGAAGATTTTTCTGTCTTGAAGACCTGTTTTGTCATTTTGTAGCTGTTTACTAATCTTTTATTTTTACATGACATATAATAGCTGGAGAATTGGTGATCATACAGCTATCTCTCTTTTCAATGTAAAATCTGAATGGATTGGTTCAGCTTTATATCTGGATGTCTGGAATGTTTCTGTTTTAGAGATTCTTGTGGATATTTTCGCAGACTCAAATATTTGGTTCTGGATTGAATTAGTTTTGAGACTTTATTTATTAAGAGATTTTCTAGAGGGTGGGACTATCACCTCCTTTTCTTTTTAGTTGAGCTAATTTAGTAATGGTTTCACATATATTATTTCACTCTATCCTTAAGACTCTAAAGACAAATATTATCACTATTTGATGGATGTGGAAATGTATAGATAAAAGTTTCAGGATGTCCCCAAAGATAGTGACAAATATAAGCCTTGAATTCAGTCTTCCAACAAGAAGTTCACCATAAACTTGAAAAGAACAATGGAAGTAGGAAATGAGATATCACTTCACACCAGTCAGAATGACTATCATCAATCAATCAACATACAAGTGCTGGTGAGGGCATGGGGAAATGGAAATTTTCCCTTGTGCACTGTTGGTGAGAATGCAGACTGGTGCAGCCACTATAGAAAAACGGTATGAAATTACTTCAACAAATTAAAAATAGAACTGTATTTTGACCCAGTGATTCCACTTCTGGTTATAAATCCAAAGAAATCAAAAACACTAAATCAAAAGAATATATGAATCCCTATGTTCACTGCAGCATTATTCATAGTAGCTAAGATATGGAAACAATCCAAATGCCCATCAATAGATAATTGAATAAAAATGCTGTGTAACATTTACACAATGAAATAGTCCTAATTCATCCAAGTATGAGCAAAATCTTATCACTTGCAAAAATGTGAATGGAGCTAAAGGGTATTATGCTAAGTGAAATAAATGAAAGAAAGAAAAATACCATACAATTTCACTAATGTTTGAAATCTGAAGAAGAACATAAATACATAAACTAGGAACAGACTCGCCTGACCTGTGGTGGCACAGTGGATAAAGCGTCGACCCGGGAACACTGAGGTCGCCAGTTCAAAACCCTGCACTGGTCTGGTCAAGGCACATATGGGAGTTGATGCTTCCAGCTCCTCCCCCCTTTCTCTCTTTCTCTATCTCTCTCTCTCACTCTGTGTCTCCTCTCTAAAATGAATAAATAAATAAATAAATAAACCTTTAAAAAAACAAAAAAAACAAAAAAAAAACTAGGAACAGACTCATAGATACAGAAAACAAGATGAGGATTGCCAGGAGAGAGGGTGTTTGGGGGCTCAGTGGAAAGGTGAAGGGATTAAAAAGTACAAATTAGCAGTTACATAGTACTCATGGGCATTTAAAGTACAGCATAGGGAATATGGTCACTAAGGTCACTAATATTGTAATAAGTATTTATGTTGCCAAACGGGTACTGGAAACATCAGGGGAAATACTTTGAAAGTATGTGATTGTGTAACTACTATGTTGTACACCTGAAACTAATACAAAATAACAGTATTATAGATATTAACTAAAATTAAAAAGAAAATAGTGGAAGTGGGAAGACAATTTAAATATTTTAGTTGTTAGGTAATGATAGACTCAGATGACACTAATGAAGATTTATAAACGGCTTCAATGTTATCTTGTGATATTTCATTTTGTTCACAGCAAGATTTCCTGTGTATTATATCATTTAATCTTCAAAAACCACCATGGAGTGAATATGTGATTCTTTGGCACATGTCATTGCTTCTCAAAATCTCAAAAGTGTAATTTCTTTATAATTACACAGTTACCAACAGTTATAGAAGAAACCCAAAATGAATCAAAATGTGGTGAATGTATTTGCAGTAATGTTTTTAAGAAAAGTTTGAGTTTTAAATTAAATAGTTTTCTTCCAACAAATATATAGAGAGTTGTTTCACAAGACCTTGCCATTTTATTTATGTAACTTCCATACAAATCTATTTGCTTCCTGTATTACTCAGGAAAATCCAAGTTACACACAATATGCTGAAACCTACATAATGTTATTAACCAATGTCACTCTGATAAATTCAATATAAAAAGTAAAATAAAATAAAGAGCAGAGAAACATGAAAAGAAGCCTGTACGTCATTCTCTCCCAACCAAATATCACTGAGCAACTTTTTAAACAAGAGTGTTGTAAAAAAATAGAACTTATTAACTACTACTCAGGGTAAAAAGGAAAGCAAGCCGTATTGTCCTTGATATCCTTTACACTGTAATGAGTATGATGAAAATGAATGCTCCCACTACTTTTTTAGTTGTCACAAAGCTCTTATTCTAAGAGGTTCAAAATAATCTCTTGTCATTTGCAACAAAAGACTATAACATCCTGTTTCAAAGTCAGGTACAATCTGTGGGAAATAGAACTACAATATCCAACTGCTTATCACTGGACAACAGATTTCCTATTGCACATTTTTCTTTGGCAGATAGATGCAGATGTAAAAACTTAGAAATGGGATGGCCTGGATCAACACAGGTTTGAAATGGTGGCACATGTATACATGTGCACACATGCATACACACACAAACACACTAGCACACACACACTCGCAGAAACAGAAAAGAAGAGAAAACTTTCTCCTACAAAGACAGAGTTAGGTAGTAGAACTGGACTAGTCTCAGAGAGAGAGAGTGGAAGTTCCTTTCATACATTTACAATTCCATTCAGTCACAGAAATAGTAGAAATGAGAGGGACTAGGTGTCTGGAGCATTATCAGTGCAGATGGTTAGGTATATTGAAGAGGTATTGAAAGGACAAATTAAAGAGATATTGAAACGTCAATGGAATTGGAATTCAGTTGTATGGGTCTCTAGTTTACTCAACTCATGTATAAAATAAACTTTGAATAATAAGAGGTGATTATAAATAAATTGTGCCTACGGGTGGCTTGGATTAACTGGTATTTCTAGAAATGTATGTAGAACTGTGTGTTTTGGGCAAACATGTAATTTTTTAATGAGAGTCTTTAACTGTTATTATATTCATGCACTCTCATAATCAAGTCAGAAAAGATCCACTGGACTGGTAAGTACTGGCCCTTTCAATAGTAATGATCAATGATTTTAATATAATGAGTTGTTTAAGCGAAATGTAACCTAATCTCTCTGAATAACAGAAATGTTACCATCGTTGATGGATTAGAAGAGTGGTTCTTAACCTGAGTTCTATCGAACCCTAGGGGTTCGATGAGTTCGTCTCAGGGGTTCATAGAAGCCTCTGCCACGGAGGCCAGAATAAAGTAATACCGTAATTTGTTGTGAGTTCATGAACTTTGCTGGTTTTGTTCTTTGAGTAAGGTGATGTTTATGCACAGCTCATTTTGTGCACCAGTAAAAAAACATACACCTATGTCTTGAATTTGGAAAAAAAATCATATTTTATTTATCAGAGGGGTTCGGTGAATGCGCATATGAAACTGGTGGGTTCGGTACCTCAAAAAGGTTAAGAACCACTGGATTAGAACTTCATCCCAATTATATCTTACATTTGTAACATTTCTAATTCTTTATTTTTTTTTCCTTAATGTCTACCCACACAAGGTATTTATTTCATCCATATATCTTACAAAGATAAAGATTTTGATCTTTAACTTATTGTACTTATTTGGAAAAGGATAACATTGTCCCTTACAGATACAGAAATATGTACATTTTAGAATATGCATCTATAAAAAGTATTTGTACATTCCTTTTCTTACTCATAAAGAAAGCTTATTGTACATCAACATTGCACCAAGCACTTCTTGGAACATGGAATTAGGTAGTTTCCCTTAACCACAACATGAAGTATACAGAAAATTTGAACATGTGCATAGAGAAAGAATAGTAACTCCATCAGGCAAGAGATTAGTGAAACGACCACCGGAATGAAAATCATAGTACTTCAGCTTGAGTCTGATTATAATTTCACAATTCAAGCATTATAAATACTTCTAGTTTTTCATTTCCTTTAATCATGCAAGCATTTAGCTCCACTCTTTAATTATATACATCCAGAATTTCACTCTATGTTTTTAAGTTGTGAAATTCTTCTTAAGGGGAAACTTTATTCATAATTTGTAAGTGGAATGAGAATTATGTAATATATAAATATATACTATATTTTGGTTGAGTAAACTTTCCTCTTAACTGAGAGATTGAATGGAAGTTAAGCTGGTATATAAAGCTGTTTTTTTCACCAAACTAATTTTTGCTTTATCTTTTAAATTTTTGTAATATTTAATACTACTGTTCATTCAAAATACAAACCACAAAACAATCTGACTAAAAAGTATGAAAAATCACTGTGAATCCACATGTTAAATTAGATAAAATAATTAACTTTCCCATAATCATCTATTTTCATATCCTCAATCTCATAAATAGAAATTCAAGTTATTTTCAAATTTAAAAATATTTTCTTTGTTACTTGTGTTTTTTTATAATAGTAATTCACAAATAATTAAAATTCTTAAGCAAATATATATATATATAGAGAGAGAGAGAGAGAGAGAAAGAGAGAGAGTTATGAAGAGATCTTAAAATCTTTCTTTAACTAAAAAATAAATGAAAGTGTACTTTAAATGTACTGTAAATTATACATTTCATATACTCTGTTGATATGCTCAGTGGGTGAATGTAGGCATTTCATTATTTCCCATGGATGGATCATAACCCACCAGAAAACTCAGAAAGTTGACATCAGACTGGTGACAGGTTGTGTATGTGATACAGTATTTGGCCAGAAAATTTCTCTGGAGTAAAGGAGTTTTAAAAAATGAAATTAACTAGAATGAAAAGTAAAAAATTATTAATCCAAGTCTCACTGAAATTTTTCATTATGCTGAGATAAACTCTAATAATATGACTTGTTACGTGTATTTCATAAAGTTTTTTTAACTGAACACATTTTATATTCTTTTCTTTTTAACATGAACAGAGAGAGAATCAGAGAGAGGGATAGATAGGGACAGACAGACAGGAACGGAGAGAGGTGAGAAGCATCAATCATTAGTTTTTCGTTGCTGTTACGACACCATAGTTGTTCATTGATTGCTTTCTCACATGTGCCTTGACCGCGGGCCTTCAGCAGACCGAGCCACCCCTTGCTCGAGCCAGCGACCTTGGGTCCAAGCAGAGGAGCTTTTGCTCAAGCCTGATGGGCCCGTGCTCAAGCTGGCGAGCTCGGGGTCTCGAACCTGGGTCTTCCGCATCCCAGTCCGACGCTCTATCCACTGTGCCACCGCCTGGTCAGGCACGTTTTATATTCTTAAGCATTTTGATATATCATGAATTTTGGGAGGGTATAAAATATTTAAATAACACTGTTCATAGATATTTTGAAAAGAAGGCATAAAATTAAATTTTATTTAAGCATTAAATAATAAACAGAACAAAAAAAGTAAAGAATTAATATAAAATTTTATGCTTCTTATCAATTTTTAAAATTGGAAGATTAAAATCAAACTTCTCATATACTAAATCAGGTGTTGATTTCTAGGTGGGTGGAAAACTGTTTTGGTAGCCTCCGCGTATATATCCATTTTGGTTAAACTGCAAATATTCTTACTGTTTGAATTTTTTCAAAGTATTTGTTAGCATTCACATTAAAGACAGCTTACAGGAGTTCTTATTCTTCCTCATAAAATCTTTCAGACCAATGTATACATTTAATGCTTGCACACTTCAAGACCCCCTCTTCTTGTTAGGCACATTTAACATAAGTGCAATGACCTGAATAAACTATCAACTGGCAGGTGACTCCTGCTGGCCAGTTGTCAGCCTGCTGACTTGGCCGTTAGCCACTGAAATCAAAAGAGTGAAGGAGTGATGACTCGTGGTTTGCATATGCACTCAACATCTGAGTCAGGTGTTTCTTAATCACATCTTTAGGGATAATTATTAGGTCAAATTACATTTGACAAGAAGCTCTAAAATCAGTACTAAGTTATCTTGGGCTTGCAAAAGGAAATTAGCTCACTTTACTCAACAGAAACATATGAAAGCTAAAATGCTGAGCTCATTACCATAGCCATTTTCAGGATCTTTCCTTAGTGTAAGTCTCTGATAGTTGATGGTTCTCTGAATATAATGATACTTCTCCGTTAGCTAAAATTACTATTCAAAGAGCATCATTCTGTGGAAGTATGGGGGGGGGGGAATGAAAATTGTTATGGAGAGCATTTATAAATTGTTTCAAAGAGTAATAAAATATATCTAAATATGCCACTATTCTAAATTTAACCTTAGTATTTCTATCCTAAAATTTGAACTATGTAAAAACACAGTTATAATTTAGGTCATTTTTGGTATTTTGCATACAACATTCAGTACAGCACCTATTAGTATAAATATTAATTTGCAATCTTATTTAACCACACTTACAAAAAACACCAAGAAAAAGAAAAAAATGAGAAAATATTTTCTTATCATATAATATTTTGAGAAAGTAGCTAAAATATTCATAAATTTGTTAAAATAGGTTGGTCTTTAAACAATATGTGTTTTTCTATATTATTATGAATTCTTTATCAGTTCCTAAAATGCATTATATTATATTTTTTATAAATTAACAGTTTTACAGTTTAAATGATAAAAGTAATGTTGTGAAGACATAGTTCAATTATACTGACTGATATAATTTTGCCAACAGCACAATGTCACTGCAGTGTGGTCATTTTCAGCATGAGAGGTGATAAATGACCAGCAACTCCTTTATCTAAAGCAAGTAAGTGGTACTCTTAGTTGTTTCCAGACTGAGTCAGAATTACAAGATAACATGTCCAAAATAGTTCCAACTCCAGTGCAAATGAACCATATTAGGAAGTAAAGATAAAATACCTAAAGTGTAAGATATTTGGGGGTGTCACACATGATATTTATTACATCATGTAACTGAAATAAATATTGGAACATAAAACCATGTTTTAATATTGTCACTGAAAACATTTGAGGTACTTGATATTTTTGTTACACTCTAATAGGTAGATGGAAATAATTATGATTGCTTATTTTAAAAAATTGACTCATGAGTTGATCCCACTGAAAAGATGGCAGACATAGTTACAAAGATTCTCAGGGAGCTGTTACACTTTTAAAAAAATATTTTCTGAAATATGCATTTTAAAGAATTTGGCAGTAATGTTTTGCACCAAATCACAGTGTAGGGAGTTCTTTTCATTACTAATTCTGAGAATTGTCACTAATAGATAGCCTTGACCTAATGTATTTTTATTACTAACAATAGTTAGAATTATAAATACCATTAAATAAACCCTTGCTTTCAGAAGTCTAAAAAGAGAGAGAAGGCATAAACAAATATAACACAGAGTAAAATTTATGGCATGTATGAAATATAAAAAAGGCTCGAGAAAATTCAAATAAAAGTCATTAAACATTTTTTAGCACTTTATTTTATAAATCTTAATTCCTTTGGGTAAATAATGATACTGTTTTTTTGAGTTGCTTTGCAATCTTTTGATAAAATTAACAGGAATTTTTGAGGTCATATGCACATCTCAAAACTACCAGAAGAAAGTGGACTTCTCTACATGGACACTAATAAGCCAAAGTCCCTAACAGATGCTCTAACCAAGCATAAAAGACAAACTACATCATTATGTAGACATAGTAGTGATCTACTACAGGTCTAAAACATAAAATTAACAGGGTACCCTGGCTCTTTTCATATACAATAACAAAGTGATTAGGAATACAGGATCAGGAAAAAGAGAGTTGTGTTCAAATCAATTCACTGAGTGACCTATGACATTTGACCTAAAATTTATGCTTGTTTCTTTACAGAAACAACTGGAGATTCTAAAGCACTTACTCATTAGAATAGTTATAAGAATGAAAAGAGTAATGCAAGCAAAATGCTTTTAAAAAGTGCTTTTAAGATGCTTTATACATTATCCTAGTCCCTCTATTAACTAATTTTTGAGCACCTACTATATGTTAATAATAAGTAATTGTCTTAAGAGTCATTTGTATTACTATAAGAAATTGGAGAGAAGTACAGTAACTTCTAGGGTAAACATAAAATAAACATTTGCATGTGATAATCTGAATGAAAGAAAAGCAACCGCATAAAGTTCTGAATTAATCAACATTTTAGTTATCGGTTTCCATTTTTCTTAATGGGTTCAGTTAAGAGAATCAAAGTCCTTTTATTAACATCTCCACATTCATTATTACTTCTCTTTATCATCGTTCCTACCTGCCATTCTATCCCACTTCTCATTAGCATAAGTCATTTCCATGTCAACAATCGTCTATCCTAAGAACCAGGCTGTTTCCCTAAAAATAGATACAGGCTCATATTTAGACTCATTCCAATAAAAGTATTATATACACATATATGTATATATTATATATAACATACACACACACACACACATATATATGTAAACATACCCATATATAGAAATTTTTATGATAATACCTGATACAAATGTAAAGTGTACCATTGTATCTGAATTTTATCTTAGGGATTAATTCATCAATTAATCATTCATCAATCTTTTTATATAAATCTTCCACTGACTATCAGTCAGCCATCATTGTATTAGCTTTATAAAACAGACAGGGAGCACGCGAATTCTGAGAGTAAATAAAGGTGCAGACAATGTACATGGTAAAAAGATTTTGATCTACTCATGGGTAGTAGTTGACATACTGATGTAAAAATTATTCGAACAGGGTGACTACCTGCTGTACGTTTATTTACTACCAGCATCATGAACCATGTCATGTAATTAATCACACTCTGCACTGGCAGTAAGGAAGTCTGCTCCCCACAATGCAGCGAACAGTTATTTACCTCTCCTTCACTTGGCGTTTCTGAAGTCTTATTGTGATTTGGTTTCCAGAAAGACTTCTGTCCCTGCTGTTTGGGGAAATGTATCTATAATGTCTTGATCCAAGAATTTCATATTCAACAGATGGTATTCTTGGCTATGTATTCACTGTGGTTTTTCTGTGCAGAGCTGAGTGCTTAATTTTGCTTGTTTTCTGCCAATCATCTCTTAGCCTACAAGTGAATTTTGATCAAATATGTATTATTCCTTGAGCATTTGCTTTGACCCCTTTGGAATTTTGATTTCTATCTAGCATGAGATGCTAAGATCCAGGCATGTTATTGTTATGTCCTATCTTAAGAGAGATATCAAGATATAAAATATATCTTTACCTATAGAGATAGAGACATTTACATACAAATATTTCTACAAGAATTGATTCTTTTCTGAAAGTGAAATTTTCTTCATACTTTTTTTCTCTGTGCATAGCATATAGTATGCATCTTGATCAGTTTTCAAATCTTGTAAACTCAAAGCAAGATGCTTATTAGGCATAATAATATATTTAAGAATAAGCCTTTTTTAAAACCTTTTAAATCCTCATGTATATGAGTAATATGTATATATATATATATATATATATATATATATATATATATATATATATATATAATGAGATGAAGTGCACACATGTGCAAAGACATGCACACATAAAACTGCATGCAAACACAGACTTCTTTAAAATACCTGAAAGCCTTTAGAAATGCTATAGATCAAGAATTAAGTTTTGTGCAACAATTTTAATTCCTTTACTTATAACCAATAAAAGCAGTGCCCCCATTCTTTGTACATAGGTTTGAGCATCAAAGAGACAAACTGGGGGCTATGTGAAAAAGCGAAAGATGTTAAAAAGTACAAATTGCCAGTTATAAAAACAGTCATAGGGATGTAAAGCACAGCATAAGGAATATAGTAAATAATACTGTACTAACTCAGGATGGAGGGTACCAAGCTTACCAGGGTGATCACTCTGTAAGTCATATACATTTGTAACTACTAGGTTGTACATCTGAAACCAATATAACATTGCGTGTCAATGGTAATTTTAAAAGTTTTAAAAATATGTATCCCCCATTAAAATTAATTTTAAAAAAACTAATTAAAGCTTTTGGTTTCTACCTCCAAAAAAAAAAATGTATCCCCGAAAGTAGGAACTCAAATCTCAATCGTTCGTCGGCCTTCTCCAGGAAGCCTCTGCAAAGCTCCAACTCAAAGATCCTAATTTTCCAAACGAAGCAAAACCATGAGTGAACTGGATTAACTGATTCAAAGCTGTCAGTTTCTTCATGCTTTTCTAGCCACCAAACCCACAATTTCCCCTTTTCAAGTTATCTCACTTTCTTTTTATTTTACATTCTGGCATTCATTAAAGAGTGTCTTCTCACTGGGCATTAAATGTGCCATCGACAGATTTGACATGGTCATTTGTAGACAAAAGCCTGCACTTTCTTAGTGAAGTGGAAATGATGAATAAAATAAAAATAATAAAAGCAAAAAAGAAAAAAAACAAACCAAAACAAAACAATAACCCTGATATGTAGGATCACAATATATTTTTTTACTTTATGATCAATTTTAGCAGTTGGCACGTCAAGACGCTGGTGTAACACTTGCGCCATCAAATGCCGAATCGGGAAAGTTGATGAGAAGGCTCTCTCCACTTGCTTAGATGAAACCCGATGACTGCGCTCAACCTCAGTCTTACTTTCTCTGTAATAAAGCTTGATAGCCATACATTTAACTAATTTCACATGTCGGGCTATTAATGCAGGGCAATTAAATTCTTGTTCATGGAAATGAGCCTATTGTATATTTCTCAACTTTTAAATGTTTTCCTGCAATCTGTCCATATATTCATTATAAAAAATCAAATGAACCTTTTTTTTTTTTTCAGTTAGTATCTGGCATACCCATAATATCAGCCTCTCCGCTTCAGTCGCCATACATTCATGTCAGAATGTATAGCAACATTTCTTAATAGCCTGAATCAAATATGTATGTCAAATCTTTACGTGGAATTCCTGGATCATATTTTTTCTTTTAATGTAATATAATATATTGGCCCAAAGCAGCCTATAGGTAATAGGTGAATACAGATTTTTTACACTTAGTGTCATCTAATTTCCATTTACAATTTCTAAGGAAAAATATATGCTATAAGACATTTTCTATATGTTATTTCAGCATCACTGAATAAGACTAGAGAAGTAAGTGTTACAAGCAAAAAAAAAATGTTGCATTTGTTCCCTTTGTGTTACTTAATAAATTATAGGTAGTCACACTTTGACATAGCTGCCTTCTCTGAGGAGGTCAAGGGCTTAGAGATTCTGTCCCGCCCTGCCTCACCACTGAAAAATGAGCATATGGAAGGCACGTTGGAGTGCTCTTAGAAACACTGCAGTCTCTCTCCTTAATCCTGCTGGAACATTTACAACATCGCAGGATGTCTCCTTTGAATGTCAAGATTAAGAATGAACGTAATCCTTTAAACTATGGCTCAGACCCACACAGAAGTGAAGTTAGGTTTTTCATTTTTTAAAAGGATGGCAAAAAGATAGCCTATAGGTAAGTTTTCAAGAAAATGGTGATTTGGAAAAGAAAACAATTTAGGTGGTACTTAATAGAGATAAAAAGAGCATGATTTAAAATAAAACTTTTTTAGAATTGATTATAACAAGCTATAGCTCATATCTATATTATGGAAAAGATATAACAAGAATAAGGATAATGTCTAACTATCAAAATATATTCTGATTACAACCTTTTATTGAAAACTAATGTAAAATGAGATTCTGATAATGTCGATTTATCATGACCTTGCTTTTTTAAAGGCTCTTTCTCATAATTAACTACCAACTTTCTAGACACCCAGATTTCCAGTAAATACCTGAATTATGATAAGTATAAACAGACAAATCCCTATTTTACCACATTTTATTCTATGTAATTCATAATAAAACCCATGTTGCATAGTTGAAGAAAGATAAAGATAATCTGTATTGTTTCATATTCATATTTTACTAGATGGTTTTCCCCTTACACTAATCTTACTATTGTTTCAACCCTACAAATTTGGACTGTGATTTTTTAACACAGGAAATTTGCTGTAAAATGTAAGAATGACAGTGTTCAGCCTGGAAGTCATGTGAATTCAATGCTTATGTCTGTAGTCTAAGAATTTCAAAGGCAGTTCAGTCGATTTTATGTACTACTTTGTGTCTATTTATCCAGTTTTCATAAATTCACTTGCAATTAGAACTAAATGCTCTCCCTAAACAAATTTGTTTTATCGTAAAAATGTTTCTCATAAAGTTATACAATAGTTCTGATTTTTAAAAATAAGAAGTTAGAAAATGGGGAAAATGTGAACCTTGGTAACGTTCTTGAGATAAACTCATGTAATCTCAGTTATCTCTGCCAAAAATCATATAAGAAAACCTAAAATAATAATGTTGCAAGATTAAAAAGACAGAAATATGAGTCACTATGGAGTGTATACTAGGTGTTCTAAGCTAAAGAAATTTAAGGACCATATTAAGAAAATGTTATCCAATGCTTCAAATCTATCACATTTACACTTATGAAACCACATCTAAAAATCACATTTATATATAGTCATTCACAAATAATTATGTAAAAATGAAAGAAACACAAATTGTCAAATTTAGAAATAAATGCTTAATAGATTACAGTAGTTGATTTAATATTTCCTTGATTATAATTTACTAATCCTATTCAGCATATTAAATATAGGAAGGCTGCTTCCTACTTAGAAAACAAACATATACAAACAATTTAAAAGCAGCTTTTTAAAATTTTCTGGAAATTTATAGTATAAATAAATATTATAATAGCAAATATCTCTTTAATAATTTTCTTTATTCTAGAACATTGCATGTTATGTGTCTATTATATTTCAGTTTGATACCATTGCTAAGGCTTGTGGCAACTTACCCCTCATTTTCTGAAATTTGTGGCTCTACTTTTGCAAGCAAACTTTGCTAGATGACTTTGTAAAACAAAAATAAATATAATATTAGAAGCATTTTACTTTTTTCTAGAGAAAAATGTATTTACTAGTGAAAGTTTTTAAATAAAACCAAATGACTAGATACAATGGATTTTAATAGAAACTTATTAACTTACTAATAACTTTTCTATACTAATTGTGATTTTTAACCCCAGTCAAAGATATAATGGGTTGCATCATTCTTTTTAGGTTTCCAAGAAACGTCAACATTTTGTGGTATAATTGTACATACTATTATTATTATTATTTTTAATTGACTCATTAAGTGTGAGCCAAAGAATAGATATTCTGGTCAACACAACTTACTAAACAAGGTAAAAAATATCTAGAGATGTTTGGGGAAAAAGCAAATCAAGTGACATTTTTGACTTAAACACTTCTTTAGTGTTATTGGTGTTAGAGGAACCTTTATCCAGTTATATTTAAATATTTCTGTAAAACTGAAATTCCGACATAGGCAAGAGTGGTTACCAAAGGGAAGGAGGTGGAGAGGTAATAAATGGTAAGGAGAGCAAATAGATGGTGAAGATTTGACTTTGGCTTTTGAGCACACTGTGCAGTATACAGCTCATGCAACATAGAAATCTATACTTGAAGTTTATACAATCTTACTAACCAGTGTGACCCCAATAAATTTAATAAATGAAAAAAATAAATATTTCTAATCATAAGATTTATGAAAGGCACCATGAGGGATTGAGTACAGAAGTTAAACTTACATCGAGGACCCTTTTTTTTATGCTATGAAAGTAAGGCCTTGGGTAACAACAGGCAGGTAGGGGGTTGATTATATGAAGTATAGGAAACAACATAGCCATTCTTATTGGGTGTTTACTTTTATTGCTGTTCTCTTAACACTATATTCTTTTCCCTTATTATTTTGTATTCTTTTTACTATATTATTCTTTTTTGTTCTTATTGTGCACCCTATTCCCATTTATTTACAGGTTTTCTCATTTTAACTTAAATGGAATATTACATTGTATGAATCCAGCAAATGTGTTGATCTAGACTTCTGACAATGGACATTTGGGCAGTTTCCCAGGGTGCAGTTCACATTTCTGAGCATGTCTCAATGTGTTCACATAAAAGAGCTTTTCCAAAGTCTTCCTAGGAGAAGAATTAGTGTGTTGTATGGTGTGACTATCAGAATTTTACTAGCATTTTGCAAATTTCTTACAAATGTGTACTTGTCCAAACTGCTTTTTGTCAAATAAACAGTGTGTAAAAATTTCTATATTTCCACATCCTCACTGTGTTCTTGGTATTAACAAATGTTAGCTCTCTTTGGAATCTGATGGTTTTGAAATAGTATTTTTTTTATTTTTTTCAGGTGAGAGGAAGGGAGATAGTGAGGCGGACTCCTGCATGCAGCACAACCGGGATCTACCTGGCAGCCCCACCTAGAGCCCATGTCTGAATACTGAGCTAAATGTGTCTGAGGCTGATGCGCTACAAAAGAACTATCCTCAGTGCTTGGAGTCACACTCAAACCAACTGAGCCAACTCTTCCTCAATCAAGAGGAAGAGGGAGAGATGGGGGAGAGTGAGGAGGAAGAAGCAGATAGCAGTTTCTGCTGTGTGCCCTGACCGGAAATCGCACGGGAGACGTCCATACGCCAGGTTGGCGCTCTGTCTACAAAGCCACCTGCCAGGGCCTGGAATAGTATTTAAATGTAGTTTCAGTAAACCTTTACTTAATTATTAGTGAGAATGAACATCTTTACATGGTTATTGGCCATTTAGATATCTTCCTACATGAACCGCTATTTTGTTTACTTTTTAAAAATTAATTTTAATGGGGTGACATTGATAAATCAGGGTGCATATGTTCAGAGAAAACATCTCCAGGTTATTTGGACATTTGATTATGTTTCATACCCATCACCCAAAGTCAAATTATTTTCCGTCACCTTCTATCTGGTTTTCTTTGTGCCCCTCCCATCCCCCACCCCCTTCCTCTCCTTTCTTTGTCAACTTTAAAAAACTGATATATACCCAATATTAGAAATATCTTTTCATATTCTAGGACATTTTTTTCACATGGTTTATGGAACGTTCTGTTGTAGTTAAGTTTCTACTGTTAATAAAGTCAAATTTATTACATACATTCTTTGATGTTTGTACTTTTAATGTCTTATTTGAAAAAAATAAAAAGAAATCATACCTTCTTTGGATGCATCTCAACATATAGGATGTACTCACTTTATCGATTGCATTTTAGGGGATGGGTGAGATGTACATATGTCATCAAGTCTCACCATAGGAAGCTCTTAACAAGTCTTTACCATCTCACAATTTCCTTTCTATATTTTTTAATAAACACATCATGAAGAATGATATTAACAGATAGGAGAGAGAAATCATTTTGAATATTGCCTTTGAAAATCTGCAGTTGATTTGTTCACTGCTCTCTTTGGTGTTTGATGTCTGTTATACCTGCAACTCATTCTGAACTTCCAATTTAACATTCTTTTAAAAAACCTCACATATTTTCATTAGATTGCTGCATATTTATCATATCATTAGACTTATGCATATACAGATATAGACAGACAGCATTTCCAATCATTACACATTTTTCTTGTTTTCTCCTTTTGCATTGAAAACTTGTAATAAAATGTACTGAAGCAATGGTAATGACTATCTTTGCCTAGCTTCAAATTTTAAAGTAATTCTTCTAGTGTTTTTCACTTAATATAGCATTTCATAAAGATTAAAGAAATTTCTTTCTGTTCTAAATTTGCTCAGATTTTGTTTAACATGAATAGGTGTTGTTTCATCATCTGTTAATGTTATCATTAATTTTCCTTCTTTAATCTTTTAATGTGGTGAATTACATAAACAGATAATCTGTAATAATGTTGCATACCAGATCTCCCTTTATGTTTTGGATTTTCATAAAGTAATAGCCTATAATAACACTAACTGTTTTGAAATGCTGAAAAAGTACAATTTAAGCATTTTCTTTCAGCTTACGAATAGTTTGAGAAAATAAGAATAAAATGTACCTTACTCACTATTTGTTTGAATAAACTGTAAAAAACCTTCTAAGTATAAAGATATATAAACCAATTTAAATAAGAAAACATTGATGCCAGATATATGTTTTTAAAGTACCATTACTGCCTGACCAGGTGCTGATGCTGTGGATAAAGCATAGGACTGGGAAGCAGAGGACCTATATTTGAAATCCTTGAATGCGGACTCACCAGCTTGATCACAGGGTTACTGGCTTAAGCAAAGGGTCACTTGCTTATCTTGCTTATTTTTTCTCTCTCTCTTTTTCTCAAATCAATGGAAAATTAAAACAACAACACGATTTTCAGACTTCAGATTACATGGGGGAAACAAAATGACCTCCTCACTTTACTCCTAGAATAAAACATACATGCCAAACATTACTTGCATGTCACTTAACCTTAAGGTGACTTTAGAGAGACAAACATTCCTCTAAGACCAAAACACACAGGGGAATGTGCACACCTGCTTTCACAGCCATACTAACTATGACAGGCTTGCTGCAGTATTCTGCACCCTTGCTTTGAATTTAAAACTGTTTGAACTTTGCTCCTGAGATATTTAAAGGTAAATTGAAGAAAATGTTAACAGAGAAAGTGACCTCATAAAGCTGATTCAAAGAATAATTGAATAAAGGAAGAAAGGAAAGAAGGAAGGGAAAAGGAAGAAAGAGAGAAGAAAGGAAGAAAGGAATGAAGAAAGAAAAGGAAGAAGGAAAGAAAGGAGACAGGCAATTCTTGCCCAAGGTCCAAGCTGACTAGGTAGCAGAACCAGCTATGTGACATGATGGTGTGACCCTTTTTTATTTACTCTGAATCTCTAGCTCTTTCTTTCCTGGCACACCGCTAACCTGTAAACAGCACTATGTCATCACTATACTTAGCATCATACCATGTGAAAGCAGCGTTTTCAGGCAAACACAAAGGTCATATTTATGATTATAGAACAGAGCTGAGTAAATCAAAATAAGGCAACAAGAACAAAAAAGGGTTTGCTGATGGCAACATATTGTTACAAAGGATGGACATAGTAAATAGAATACAGTCATTCCTATCCACTTCAGTTTCTGTTTGTAAGAAAGGGTGAGGTCCAGACAGTCATGTAATTTCTTTTCTGCAGGCTCTCTTTCAAAGTCTTTTTAAATAAAGCCTTAATAAGTTCTTTGCAGATGAGAAGGACATGGTTGATTATATGCTAGAGTAGGAGGAGAAGAAGAAAGACCACTAACATTTCCTCCTAATTCCTATTAATTTTTCTGGTACAAACAATGAGTACTGTATCAGTGGGAATGAAACTTGTGTGCAGAGTGGCAGGGCTAGACCCCTCAAATAGATGAAACTTCTTTATTGTGTGTCACATAGACAGAGAGAGGGACAGATAGGGACAGACAGACAGGAAGGGAGAGAGATGAGAAGCATCAATTTCTTCGTTTCAGCACCTTAGTTGTTTATGATTGCTTTTTATATGTGCCTTGACGGGGGTCTCCAGTAGAGCCAGTGACCCCTTGCTCAGGCCAATGACCTTAGGCTCAAGCCAGCAACCATGGGGTCATGTCTGTGATCCCATGTTCAATCCAGCGACCCCACATTCAAGCTGGTGAGCCTGTGCTCCAGCCAGGTGAGACTGCGTTCAAGTAAGCAACCTTGGGGTTTCAAACTTGGGTCCTCTGGGTCCCAGTCCAACACTCTATCCACTGTGCCACTACCTAGTCAGGATAGATGAAAGTTTTAACCAAACAAAGAGTCATATCTTCTGCACAGTGTACAAAGGACTAAATTATACATTATTCATTTCAGCCACATTAAAAAAATACTGATGGTTATTAACCCCATTTTTGAAAATAACAATCTGAATATATGAGAATGCTAAATCATCTTTCATTCAACTGAACATCAACTGTCCCAGGCCCTCAAAAAAACAGTAAGTTCTCCCATTCTTCAACTAGTAAACTAGTGTGTATGTGTGGGGAGGGGTAATAAAGGAGCCTGAGAATCAACACATAAGCAAGGGGTTAAACAGTACAATGTCAGATTAGAGGGGTGATGTTGCTGAATGTGACTGGAACTTTGGGTTGATGAGTGTAACTCACTTAAAATAGACAATCAGGGTGGTGACATTAGGACTAAGATTTGAAGGACAAAACACTCATGTGCATCTTGGGGAAAAATGTGTAGTAACAAGAACAAGTGCAAAAGGCCTCGGTACCTAGCTGGGTGTGTTTGAGGAATAGACAAAAAGCAATCTGTCTGGAATGTAGAGAATCCAGGAAAGAATGATTATGACTTACAGACGTTTACCTAAAGCAACCACTTTTGTCGTTTCTGTTAGAGAAGGATGAAGAGGATAGAGCAGGGATTATTCTCCCTTCCTCTCACAGCTCGGCTTCTCTCTCAGGATACTCAGGAACAAGTAACACCCTAGCAAGCACTGAAACAGGAGGTCTGAGTCATCAGGAAGCTTCTTTCAAGCACTTTGTATTTTCATACATTGGACATTGAGCAGAAGAAATCTGAGACAAATTTTCAAACAAACAAACAAACATAAAAGAGCACCTAGGATGAGGTATACCAGCTGGAATGAAAGTTTGCTTTGGGGAATTTTCCAGAGCTTTGGAGCCTGGCAGGAACAGGCTGTGCAGTGTCAGGCAGGTTATTTAGTGTTCTCCAGGCATCCACTTCCACATCTGGCAAGGGGACTAAGCATCTCTAACTTAACTAGCTGTAAGCCACTGACAATGTCTGCATCATTGGAACCCCTGGCTCATTGGCACAATGTAACCTTCTGCATATAGGGTGCTGGGCTGAGTTCTTTGTCCAAAATGGCTTATGGCCGTAGGAGAGTCTGAGCTCCAATCTTGGTTTCATCTTTCACCAGCCCTTGGTAAGGTCCTTTTACACAACTGAGCCTCAGTTTCCTCATGTGTTCAAATTCGATCTTTATTGTAGGGTAGTTAGGAGGTTCCAATATAATAGTAGATACAAAGGGCCTGGCTGGGCACTTTATACTGTGCAAGAGCTAAAGCAGTGTGACTTATTATCACCATCTTCATTGCCTGCAGGCCTACTATGTGCCTGGCTCTGTCAGGGAGGGGCGCACAAAGGTGGAAACAAAGCATAGGTCCTGCTCTCAAGGAGCTTGAAGTCGCATTGGCCATATGGCTTCGGGCTCTTTGCTCCAGCCAAGTCACCATTTGGGTTGGGTCTTGAAGAATGGGTGAGATTTGAGCACATGGGGATAGGAGTGAGGAGAGACCTTATGGATACAAAGCTATGTAAGGAAAGCTTGGGAAATAAAAAGGGTAGGGCACAAAGGAAAACTGGAAGTATCTTAGTTCAGTTCCATGTCAGGGCCTCTTCTGGTCCAGCTCACACAAACTTTAGCCATAATATGTTAAGTATCTACTATGCACCCCTCACTGAGGACTTTATCTCCAACACTTGTATCCTCACAGTAAAATGGAAAGATCATTTTTGCCATTCTATTTCAAAGATGAGGAAATCGAGGTTCAAAGAGCACCAGCAGCCTGACCAAGAGCACAATGATGGGGTTGGATGGGCAAGAATTCAAGTTCAGAAGATAGCCTGCAGGTCTGTGCAAATCACCTCTTCATAAGACAAACACTGTAGTTTGTTCTATAAAATTAGGTATGCAATACAGTGAAACTTCCTCTCCTTGTAGCCATTAAATAGCCTTGATAAGTATTGAGATTTGGCATGAGGTGAGGCAGAGGTCAGAGGAACTACTATTTCATTCTATGGAGCAGATGTGTTTCTTTTTAAACTTTCATATTTAGTGGCCTTTAGTGAACGCAGCCATGCTGTTCATTTGACCGTCAAGCTGCTCAGGACTCTCAATGATTATATATTATCCCTTCAGTTGATTTGCTTTTCTTGAAATAAAAAGGTTCACATCAGACTGAGTCAAAAGTGATGAGGCAACTGGGTTAATGGTTTATCAGGTGGATCCGTCAGTCCTTTTTAATGACTGACCTTATAAGCTCTACCTGGTTCAAGAGATCAGTATAATTTGGAAGGTACTAGATATCAGTGGGTTAACCATGCCACAACCCATTTTGTTTGTCTGCACATGCTATACATCAGTGCCCAAAGAATGAGGCTAAAAATCAACGAAGATTTCTCACTTCTCTCCTCAAATACTTGCAAAGTCTGTAGGGCTATGGAATATGGTCTAATCTTCTAAACACAGCACTCAAGCCTTCTGCCCTGACAGATTATGCCCTCCTATACCCACTTATATTTACAAATATTTATTTCATCTGACTCAGCAATTCATCTTACATTCTCCCCATCTACTCTAATATTTATATACCCTTGGGGATCCAGCCCAAATGTCAGCCTCTCTGTTAAGTTTTTCTCTGATTCTCCGAAGTAGATTTAATTGATACATGCATTTTACTCCTACAACACTATGTGAAAGCTCCATCTGAAGAATTTATTACACTGTCTTGTAATTATCTGTTTTTACTTCCATACCCCACAATAAAGAATGATTTCTTCTTAGACAGGCATTGTATTTTACACTTTTTTTCTTCTGAATTTATCACTAGTGCCATACGAGGGACTAACCCATTGTGGGAACTCAGTAAACTAAATGACTGAGTGAATGAGCAGATAAATACATGCCAGCCGTCACTCCCACCTTACTTGATTCATTCTCCTAATGTGATCTGTGAGATGTGACTGAGATAAAATTACTCTCTGAAATGGCTTCTGATTTCTGGTCTTCATGTCTTAATTCATGCTGTTTCCTGTTCTTTTTTTTTTTTACAGGGATACAGAGAGAGTCAGAGAGAGGGATAGATAAGGACAGACAGACAGGAATGGAGAGAGGTGAGAAGCATCAATCATTAGTTTTTCGTTGCCGTCGTGACACCTTAGTTATTCATTGATTGCTTTCTCACATGTGCCTTGACCTCGCGCCTTTCGCAGACGGAGCAACCCCTTGCTGGAGCCAGTGACCTTGGGTCCAAGCTGGCGAGCTTTTGCTCAAGCCAGATGGGCCTGCGCTCAAGCTGACGAGCTAGGGGTCTCGAACCTGGGTCTTCAGCATCTCAGTCCGATGCTCTATCCACTGTACCACTGCCTGGTCAGGCTGTTTCCTGTTCTTATAGTCACCACCTTCCACTGTCAACACTACATGTTAAACCTTACCCAACCATAAAATGCTCAAACCTCCACAAAGTCTTTCCTGATTCCTAATCCAAGAGCCACCCCTTAGCATATTTTCAGTGCTTTCTGTTTTGTCTTGTTCTTGTTTCTTTCTACATTGTGTCTTTTCATGTTGACTCATAATCACTCTTTCCCAAGTGTTTATGCTTGTGTGCAATTATAAGTTCTTTCAGTGAGCTCACATGTGCTTTCCTCATATCACTCTCTTATAGGTATGCTCAGGAGCACATTTTAGGATGATACAACTATGATGCTCAACTGAATAACTGATATTGTTATAAGTTTCATTTTGTTGCATTTTTTCAAAGTAGATGTCAAATATTATTTCTATCAAAGATGAAAAAACCAGTAAAGCCCTTCTTTGGACATTCTTACTTGTCCCAAGACTTTTCTTAGAACTTTATACCAGTTTTGTTTTCATCTAGAAGTCTGTTAATGGGCATCTACATGTGTGTTTTGGATAGCTCCTATACTGCCTTCCAAAGGAAATTAGCTTTGTTACGTTTCCAAACTTGGGAAAACAAAGATAATAAAGATGAGTCATAGCTCTGACGTTAGTTTAGTACTAAAAGCAGTTATTTATATGAACTAATCTAAAAGTAATAACAACTGAAGAAGTATTCTCACTCCTTACGGAATACATAGGCGGGCATCCAATTATTGGTATGTACTATTAATTACAGGATCTCCTTAACACTGAATGAAACACTCTTTCTAAATGCTATATTCCTGTCTATTTTTAACAGAGCAAAGGGGAAAAGAGGGCTCTCTTAGTAGGGCAAACCTGAATAAAAGGTGAGAGATTTGTGCCAGGGAAGATGATGGTTGTGTGTTATCAAGAACTCAGAGCATGAACTACAGGGGTGGGATACATGCAATGAGTTCAGCTCTCTCTTCAGACTTAACCCATTATTTTATCACTCATACATAAACTTGTCAAATATCAAAAGCAGACAGATCCTAACTGAAATTCACTTGCATCTGCTAACACTATCAACTCTTTTCTGTAATTCCCACGTAATGTTTCTGTTAGGGTGTTCCAGACAAAGATGAGTTCAACACTAGTCAGTTTATAAAAGGTTACTGCCCCCAAACATATCACATTTTCTAAATACTCCTACTCACCAATTTTTTTTTCTTGGTAAATAACTGATTTTCTTTCAAAGAGGTAAAAATATAAATAGTCTCATTTGTAAATAAACACACATGTACATTGTAAGAGTAATAGATGACTCTAAATAAAACTTCAAAGATATGATGAGTTTTTGCTTTGGGTAAATAATAACCTCACAGTGAATTAATTCTGTGCATTTTCTCTATATATTTTTCCTCCACCAGAGACTTTTAAAGACTATTCTACCTTTGAATGAGCTTTGAATTACCTTTGCTTCTGTCAAAGCCCATTCATCAATTTGACAGTGTGAGTCTCTAAAAGCAAATAAGGGCAAGAAAGGGTCCTGCACTCTTGCCTTGGCAGAATTAAGCTCCTTTTCCACCAGGGAAAGGTATTTTGGAGACAGCTGTAGTATTTCACACAAACTCAACAAAACACTACATAATGTCTTTTTTTTGAGGGCCCTATATAAATTGTATTTAATATAATTTTGAATGTCCCTACCTTGCAACAGAGCATTAACAAATACACACACACACACACACACACACACACACACACACACACACACACACACACACGATCATCTCCACAAATCTAATGTACTTGATTTTAAAATGCAAATGTAAAGGAGAAAAAATAAAAACTTCTATTTTCTACAGGTAACTTCTGATTATGTATCCCTTTGGTATTTTTACGTATGTTCTTATAAGCTTTGTATAGAAAACTAAAGACAGGATGATTAATATTGTTTGGAATGTATTTTCCATTGGCTACAGTGGTTTAAAGAATCTGATCAGCTCCATGTAAGCCTAAGTTTGATACAAAGGTCATTTATTAAAACAACAGAATGGCTTGCTTGAGCAAGTGCCTACATATAAACTTTTACCATCTAGACACAAATGTCTGTGTTTTATTAACCAATGTCTTTGAGAACATATCTATGCAACTTGAAAAACTCCCTTTTCACTAATGGAGTGGAACACTGTGGAAAGAATTCTATTAAACAAAAAGTTGGTCTTATTATTGGATTTTGCTGAATCAATGATGCTAAAAACATTACCCAACCAATTTGAAAAGTATGCATTGTCAGATGGCCATATAAATAATTATGGTCATTTTGTTTAAATTAAAATAATTTCAAAAGTACACTGTTTAATGAACATGTATATTGGTTAATTGCCAAATCATACTACAAGTGAACTCTTGAAAACATCCAAAGTAAAAGTTGATGGTAGGTAAAAAGCATCTATTCTTACACATGTATACCATTTATCAATTTCTCTAGAAGTCACTTGGTATCATTTCTATCTTCAATGTAAAAGAAAATTCACTCTAGGCTTGGGCAACTTTTACTGCTTAAGTTAAAATCTAACTATATCAATTCATTTTCAGATTCAAAACTAGATCAATAATACAATAAAAGAATTTGGGTGATAAAAGTTTATTGCATAATATTTTAGTTTTTAAGAAGACCCATATGAAACTTACAGAAGCTTCTTTCTTGAGAGAAATAGCTAATTGAAAATGAACTGGCCTTGGCCAGTTGGCTCAGTGGTAAACCATCGACCTGGTGTGTGATTGTCCCAGATTCAATGCCTGGTCATGACACGCAGGTGAAGCGACTATCTGCTTCTTTGCCACTCTCTCCAGCTCTTGCCCTTTCTCTTTTTATCAACAAACTATCATTTTTTCTGTAAGCTTTATGCAAAAACTGAAAATTTTAAAAGAATTCAAGTCATTAAAGTATCATTTGAGGAGACCAACTGGTAGAGTGCTACCTAATGGCCAGAGTCTGTTTTTTTTTTTTAAATTCTCATCTATATCTAAAACTGGAGACATAGTAGGAAACAGGAGAGTATTTTATTTCCATAGGAAACAAGAAAGTATTTTCCATCAGCATAGCATTTAGCTCAGAATAGCGGCTATTTCAACACATGGCAACACACATTAAAAAAATGACAGTGGTGGGCACACAATGAACTATACAGATGACGTATCATAGAACTGTGTGTGTGAAACTGATATAGTAATATTAACCAATGTCACCCCAATAAATTTAATTTTAAGAAAGAAAAGAAAAAGAAGTTATATGTGCTAAACAAAGAGGCCACCTTTCCTGTTCCCTCTGCATTTCTAGGACAAAGTCAAGGGAGTATCTGGAACCATGTTTTAAAACAAATGTTATTCTCTGAATTATAGACCTATGTCTGTTCTGGAAATAGTTGTATGGCCATTGTAATTATGGCTTCTGTGAGTCACAGAGGCTGCTCCAGGCACTGTTCATCCTATTTATACTCCATGGAACAAATATCCAGTCGTTAAGGAAACAATGATCAAAAAGCTATGTCCAGAGGAGTTCAATGGCCACAGCCCCTTTTCTTATAACTCAAACTAAACTTACAGATCCCAGCAGACAGGTTAGGGAGACCTCCTGCTTCCTTGGAAGTCCTCAGCAGTTATGAGGGGATATGCAGGTAGTTCATGGCTGTGTTTGATGTCTGACCTTGCTGGGCTGTTATTATATAGAGTTGGATCGAACTGAAAATTTTGGCCATAGCAATTTTCTCTATAGCAGAATGGTGCACTTCACAAGAGAAGTGTCAGATTACTGAATTCTTTGTGCTGAAATGTGCTTTGTACAAGTGTGTATATATTAGACCTTACAAGCCAAATGCGGTTCCTATGCATTTTGCCTTTAGCTTACAAGTCATCTTGCAGTGTGAGGATTTTCATAGAGCAACCAGGTGCTAGTTATATGTTATTTTTTTCTATTTTATCTTGAGTTAAAAGAATTAAAGGAAAGAAAGAAGACCAAAATTATGAGAATAACAGTTTCAAAATAAGAAAAGAAATTAAAAGTCCCATTTGCCTATAAGACAAAGCTAGCAATATATTTGGAATGTCTTGTTTCTACATTCAATCTTTCTATAAGTAAGTGTACTACATCAAATTGTAAGCTCGTGGATAGAAGAAACTATCTATTAGAACTGTCATGAACAATTAGATATTTAAGGGGCAAATATTAAAAAGCAACATTTGGTAAGAGAGAGATTGTGAGGTTTAAAATATTATGTCTTCCAGAATGGGGAGTATTTTTCTTGTTTTCATTATTTTTTGTATGTATTTCTAACAATTTAATATCTCTTGATGTGGACAAGCATCTATTACATCTTACAAAGAACTTATAAAGATTCCCCATAAATGTTTAAAAGGAAGAAGTTTGTTTGTCATGTTGCAAAACTTTAAAAGGTGTTGTAATTTCTAAATGAATGAATGAAGTTATAAGCTTAGCAAACACTAATTTTAATCTTTACTTGTTTTTATACACGGTGCTTGTATTTCTTGCTGGTCACTCGATAACGTTTTCTTTTTTGATTTGGTCATTATTTCTCTCTCATGCTCTCTGTCCCTTCAGCTAATACTTAATGCAACAGTCCACAGAGAACAATTGATATTCTCCTCATCTTTCAGTGAAACTGAGTTTCAAGTCCTGCCTCATAAGGCAGGTATACAGTATAGCCCAGACTCAAATACTAATCTTTCTAATTCTAATTATATATATAGTGTTTCAGTGATAAAAGTTCTCTGTGGTGGACCCAGGGAATCATATCTGTTATGAACTGAAACAGATCTTAAAGATCGTTGGTATAGTGATTCCCAAACCTTGTACATTCCAAATCACTACAGAGTCAGTAAAACCTACAGATTCTTGGACATTAGGTCTAAATTCAGGTTCCTTTGGACTTGGGTGGGCCTAGGTATTTGTATTTTGAACAGACTTCACCGCTGAAATGATGCACAGTAAATTTGAAAAGTATGGATGTCTTGCTGGTCTTTATTTTATAGAGGAGCAGCTGAGATGTTTTGTGATGGTGATAGAAATAAAGGCCAGACTTCACCTCCTCACAGCAATTATTTTCCTACCATAACATGATCAGCAATGAGTTCTTATGTCCATTAATTCTTCCTGGAGACTGCATACTTATTATTTTATTTCTCCTTCATTTTTCTTTAGAAAATTTTAAATGAAGTTAAGGCATTTATTGGAAAAAAAAGACTTGCTTGAAAATGTTCACAAAATGCTGTGCTTTGTCTATTGTTCTTTGTGTTAAAGAAAACAGAGGGAGCAATTAAATCTTTATGAAAAAAATGCTTAATACCACAGATGGCACCCTCCATGTGGAAAAGCATATTTGGGTTGTGAAGTATTGTCGGTGGCCTGACCAGAACATATTAAACCCATTACAATTTCACGTCAAAGCACCTCAAGAGAACGCTACCACAGTGAAGTTCCAAAGGGCGAAGTGAACAGAACTGGTTAATAAAGCCCATTAAGAGGTATTTGAGACACTGTTACATTTTGAAATTGTGGCTTTGGTGAGTGAGAACCGCTAATAATGACACCTGAACTAATTTCCCACTTGAATTCTCACTTTGTTTATAATTCTATATTAAATATGAAAAGAACAATGAAAGAATATGAATTTTCTGAATGTTTCTTAGTATTTGGACCAAGGAGAGCAGATGGTAAGTTTTTCTTTATTTTCTTTTTTTTTTAAGAGGCCAGCTTACGAGAACATTAATCCTTATGTAAATAGCTCATTAATATTACATTATAAGACTCATCATACTAAACAAGATTCAAGCTGGACTAGCTCAAAGCCATTCATTTAACGTGAGAGAAATGGGGCATTGCTTTCTAATTATTTTCAGGTATTATTTCCTAAATTAGATAGTGAATCTTAAAAAAAAAATAGCCTTCTCTCACAATGGGTTGTAGTGTCACAGAACCTCAAGTGGAATCTTACTTGAATTAGATGTTGAGTATTTGTTGATTGAAGGATGTGGCTGACAAGAAACTGGTTGATGATCGCTGGTTAACACGATTTTTCTGAGGACACAAGGAACACTTAGAAAAGAGGTACTGGCTTTCAAGAACAGTAGGAAAAAATATGGTACTACTAATGAGGTCTCAGATGTAATTACCCATATTGTGTATCTCCCAGGTTCACCTCGATTTTAAGTGGAACTCTGTTTTTAACCCTGAAATTGTATTGCTCAACTGAAAGTGTCCAGATATAAAGATTTCCCCCTCCTTATTTCCAACAGATTCCAGAGCCATAGGGATTGCTGTTAGTATTATGATGAACCCTAGTGAGAAATAATGACATCAGTTCCTAAATTAGACAGTTTTCAATTCTGTCAAGAGTAAAAAAGCTAAAGAAACAAAACCCAAGAAAATAAGGTAAATTGCATATAGTCACAGTGACAGACCTTTAAAAACTAACTGCTTGGGAACCGCTGGTTCATTTAATAATCATTTGTTAAATGTGTGTCTCGAGCGTGATTTTTGTCTCTGTGTCACGTATTTTTCTCAAGTCTTCACGGATAGGCTGCATGTCCCTTTTTCCTCTTTCACTGTAGACTGCATGCTTTGCAATTGGAGAAGCATTAATTTTACCTTGAATGTGATCTCTTAGCAACAGGTAAGTGAGAGAAAAGAAAGTTGAAAATTGCCACCCTGACTCCAAACTACAAAGTGAAGACAATTTTCTATAAAATCCATTTAATTTAAAATCTCTTTTCTGCCTTTCAGACAGCCTTACCGCTAAGCGCTGTTATTAAAGTGCTACTCATTCCACCTCACCAAGGAATTGCTCTCCTGGTTGTTACCAGGACTCAGAGCCAAGTGCACTACACTGAAGCAGCCTGTTGGCTCTCGTATTTATGGCCCCTGTGCAGGGGAAAGGAGGAGAGCAAGTTAAATGTCTAGTGTTCTTGCAAAGCCAAGGTAAAATAATAATGCCTGCAGTGTACACAGCATCCCTCAGAGGGATGTCCTACCTCCTCAAAAAAGCACTGTGGGGTGATAAAATACATTGCTACAACATTTGACAAATGAAATATAAATTTGCCATATATTTGTTTTCATGTTGAATAGCCTCACCCACTTTTTGATAGATAGTATACTATAGTAGTCATAAAAAATTTTTAAGTTTCTTTTTTTTCAACATATTTCTAGAGACTGTCTGTCAGTGCTTAAAAGAAGTGTACACTTTTCAGGAAGAATATGGTGGAATTTATTCTCTTATTACTACCATTTAATTGATTTGGGAAAAATGTCTAAGCCTCTTTCTGTATTTTTGTTTATCTATAAAATGTAACATGTATTAAAAAAATCAAAACCGTACAATTATTGAGATGTTATGTTACATAGAAAAAATAACATGATAATTTCTTAACCCAATGTCAACCAACACTGTATCTACTAATAAAATATTAGCTTTAATTATACTCTACAGACTGGATAAGAGAATTTATATAATAAACAGAGTTTTTAAAAATTACTTTGAATATTTTCCCTTTATCAAATAATAGATAATTCTTTAAAATCAATTATGTATTACATTGTCACTTAGTTATCTAAGTCCTGCCACTGAATTTGCACATTTTCTTTTAAAAGTCACTTAACCAGGGAATTGGTTTAACTGTAAAATGACAACAACAAGATGTTGCATTATGATAGTATGGGAGTAATAATAATAATGATAATAGCTACTGTTATTTATTGAGCCTGATAATGTCAGAGCCTAGATTAAGCACTACATGTATGGTAACATATTCAATCCTTGTCGAAACTTAGTGAATTATTTTGAAAAATCAATCCCTAAGAATTAATAATTAAATTAATAAATGTAGGAGAACTACACACATCTAATAAAATAATTAGCTGGTATTAGAAACAAGACATATAGTATAGTTGCAAAGTTACACTACCTTCTGAATATCTTAAGCTTTTTGAATGAACAATACACATGTTTTCTCTGATGTTACAGAAATTCACATGATCCACAGCTTTGATAAATGCTTTGAAATAAATTTATGAATGAGTGAGAGAATTAATGAATGAACAATAACCTGTCTGTCTGGAGTTGTCTGAATATTCAGTTATAATCAAGATTTGTAGGCTCAAAATGTTCTTTTAAAAACTACCATTTTAACCTTCATACTTTCAGTATTTTTTTAGACATAAAGGATTAACTCAGCAAATATATTACACATATGTGTAATTATACCTACATACTGACTATGCTACATACACCAGAGGTCCCCAAACTACAGCCCGCGGGCCACATGCAGCCCCTGAGGCCATTTATCTGCCCCCGCCACACTTCCGGAAGAAGCACCTCTTTCATTGGTGGTCAGTGAGAGGAGCACAGGATGCATCCACACCCATAGTTCCCATTGAAATACTGGTCAGTTTGTTGATTTAAATTTACTTGTTCTTTATTTTAAATATTGTATTTGTTCCTGTTTTGTTTTTTTACTTTAAAATAAGATATGTGCAGTGTGCATAGGGATTTGTTCATAGTTTTTTTTATAGTCCGGCCCTCCAACGGTCTGAGGGACAGTGAACTGGCCCCCTGTGTAAAAAGTTTGGGGACCTCTGACATACACTGTATAAATTGTAGCGTCATACTGACTATACTACACATACTATATTAAGAGTAGCCTTAAATTTTATGTATGGACAATAAAACAATGATTTCTTCAATATTTTTAAAATATGAGAACATAAAAATTATTTTTTATTTTGTTTAAAGCTGCCATTACACTTCAAAATAAAAAAATACACATGAAAAATCAGCTTTCATGGGACATACACACAGAAACACAAAATTACATTTTGTCTGGCCCTGTGGCAACAGGACAGAATGGCCCTGAAAAGCATATGAAGAAAGAGTATGAGAAGAGGATCATGAATGGAGAAGGAAATTGTTTTTATTGATTTTCATTGGCAGTGCAGTTCATAACACGAGGGCTAAACTTATGAAATCAGACGCTTTGGCAGTGAGAAGCAGGCTACTTTTATAACTCAGACGGTTGACTTTCATATCCTTTTGATTATTAATTTTTGAGTTTCAGGCCTGTCTCTGATGTCCAAATGATAAGAGTCAGGACAAAATAAAGGAAATTAGATATTTTAAGTGAACAAGAAAACTATTATTTTTAGAACCACCCTACACTGAGGTCTTAGAATCTATATTGCTTCTTTTATGTATTATTGAATTTCTTTTGTACACAATGCTACGCTGTTACAACAATAAAAATTAGACTTAGAAACACAACGTAGAATGCAATATTCTCAGTGCATTCAGATTTATCTGATTGTTCCACAATGCACTGCACATTTTTTTAAATGTTGAAAATTATATAGTTTTAATAGATAGTTATCATACTGTCAATGACTTCTGATTTTCTGATAACTTAATGTTAATGGAGCCATATTTCAAATACCATCTTTAATATAACAAACCATTAGAACATACATACTCCATGAAAAAATCTGAAATAATTTGTAAGGATTGTTTCTTTAGAAGTTAAACAGCTATGGAATCCCCAGTTACTGTCCCTTGTAGATGGTTCTATTTTCATTTGCTTTCTGACACATTATTAAATGCAATCATAAAGCAGAGTGTTTCCTGGAGCAGAAGAGAAGCAGAGGGAAATTATGTTACTCAGAATATCCTAAATTCAATAAATGATGTCTCTGTGTGTATGCACAACCAATTTAACCACGTTGACTCAATTGGTCAATCAATTCTGATTTAATGCTAAGGCCAGCTCTGTCATGGCAGCAACCAATTCAAGATAATCAGTAAAAGCTTTCATTTCTAATTCACATACTTTGAATATTATAGGTAATGCATTTATTATAGAAATAAAGAAAAAAGCCCTATGTAACATTGAGTTTAAGATTATTAAGCTTTAAGTTTTTTTTTAAGTATTCGTTTTACTCTCTCATGCATCAGGATAACATTTTGCTGAAAAGGAAGGAAATAAATTTAAATGCTAAGGGACATATTTTTCAATGAGAAAATCTTGATACATTTTATAATAAAGAAGTATGATTTTATATTTGTAAAAATTATAGTCTCAGAGACACATCAAGGTACTAACTGTTAGAAAAAAAGATGAATAATCTAAGAAAAAATTAAAAACATAAACTTGGGATTTTGCATAATTGTATCAGTATCTGAATACCATATACATTATATGACCTAAAAAAAACCTCAAACAAGCAAACAAAGATGTTATGGGCCAGGCAATGTTGGGAGACCAACCTACAGCACCAATTATCACTGGAGTACTGTACTGCTAAAATAGGATTAAAAGTAAAAGCCACAAATAGTTAATCTAGGGGACAACACCTATGCCCAAAACACAGATTTGCAATAGTACGTTGAAATTGTAATATAAAGCTTCATTGTAAATTATGTAAACTATGCATGTGCTAGGATTTTATATTCTATAAAGACCAATACGACAATCATAAGGCCAATGAGGATCACAAGCATGTTCTTACAAAGAAAAGTTTATATTGTGAAATGGATACAACCTGAGCTCACTGAGATCTGGACAGAAGTATAGATTCTCTTTTTTAAGTGGCATAAGATTGCACAAGTTACTTAACAACTTGAATCTTGTTTTTTGACAGTGATAAAAACTTTCTTTGAATTTGTAAAAGATCTTAAACCAAAATACTGTTTCCCATGCTTAATAAAAAAATGTTGAAAGACTGTCAGGCAATAAAAGAGTTATTATCAGTGTTGATACAGTATGTGTGAAATAAATCTATGATTTTATCTACCTGGTGAAGGATTCTTGTTATTCTAAGAAAACTTATTAATTAAAAACTGTAATCAGTTTATAGGAGGAAATCACACAATAACTGTCTAATATACTAAAATTGAACATTTTAGATGTGGTAAGAAACGGTCATTCAGAGAATATTTAAAACTTAAGGTGTATAGACAGTATCACAAATATATTCAGAGGTAACCTAAGTAGATGAGAAAGGCTTGGTAAAATGAACTTTGGCAGATGTCCAATAGCACATCATGAAAACTGTCCCCCTCAAGGGACTTTAATGAAATGTTTGGCCACTTACGGCCATCCAAACAGAATGGCAATACACAAGGCAAAACCATTTAAGAATCTAATGATGCTGGGAGCTCTTTGAAGGTGCAGAAAATAGGGTTTCTTTGAAAATTAAATGCTAGCAAAAACACAATCAAGTGACCTCAAGTAAATTAACTCAGTGGGTAGGCTCTTGGTTATTTAAATGTTAAAGAAAGTAATTTATTATCATAGAAAGATATCTAGTCCCATAACCAAGATTGAGATGATGCATCAGAAAAAGTCCATATTTTATTTGTATACATGAATAAAGGGAAATTAAGATTACTATGAAATGAAGTTGATTTATTTTTTATAGGATTTAGTCAAATGTATAAAATTGAATATAAAGATAAAGGCGATTTTTAATGGAAATCGATACAATTTCTGCATTGTTTTGGTCTGATATGCCTGACCAAGCACATGTGCTGTTATTTTCACAAAAAAGCAGACCAACTCAAGCTTTTATTATTCCTGAATAGTGAAAAGTCAGTTTGCTTCACTTGTTGCTCAACCTTTTCAACTTGTAGAAGAAATTTAGCGTAGATGATTTCTAAGGTTACTTTCAGCTTACAAATTTATGCATGTAAGAAAACAATAGTTTATATAGTAAATATATATAACATTTCAGTTGTTTATATAAATAATAAAGATAAAATAGTTATTAATTAGAAAATATATTTATTTTAATTTAAATGAATAGAAAAAAAAATAAATTCAGAGATATTTAATTCAATTACCTTGTACTAACTAAAATTATTGTTTATCCTAGAATATTGTAAAAATCAAAATGTATATCCATTAACTCAAGTTGAGAATTATATTATTTTATTAGATATTCAAAACTATCTTAATATTTAACTTATATTATTGAGGAGTCAAATAAGACAACATTGAAATAACATGGAACTTAATCATTAGAAGAAAAACATATATGTAAATTATGAAAATTATAATATTATAAGTATTCTCAATTTATGTAATTCTACTATCATGTTCTTAATGCATATCAAAATAAGATTGGAGGACTATATACGAAAGATTTTTTTTTTTTTTTACAGGGACAGAAAGAGAGTCAGAGAGAGGGATAAATAGGGACAGACAGAAAGGAACAGAGAGAGGTGAGAAGCATCAATCATTAATTTTTCGTTGCTGTTGCACCACCTTAGTTGTTCATTGATTGCTTTCTCATATGTGCCTTGACTGAGGGCCTTCAGCAGACCAAGTAACCCCTTGCTCGAGCCAGCGACCTTGGGTCCAAGCTGGTGAGCTTTTGCTCACACCAGATGATCCCGCGCTCAAGCTGAGACCTTGGGGTCTAGAACCTGGGTCCTAAGCATCCCAGTCTTACCCTCTATCCACTGCACCACTGCCTGATCAGGCAAAGAATATTTTTGAATATTATTAAAAATGTTATTGGATAGAATGTTTTGATTCATATTATTTTAAGAATATGTTGTTTGAGATGGCATAAAAGTCATATAGATAGTAATTGTCCTCAAGTGCTCATGAAACATTTCTTCTCAGAATGAAGATTGGCTTCAAAATTGGTTGTCATTCTTAGTTAAATCAAATATAAGTAATCGCAGACTTCTAAAACAAAAAAAAGCAAGCAAATGCAGATATGACCTTAAGGATTTATAAAATCAAGACAAGTGTCACAGTTTCCAGAAATAAACTCTAAAACAAAATCTTGAAATGTTTTCTGTTAATTGGACTTCTCTATATAAAAGAAAAAGTCACTTCAATTTCTATTGAGTTTTTTTCTAGGGCCTACAGTTTTTTACCCCAATAAAAACTAGAAAAATAGGTTTTAGGTCTGCAGTCAGTTACATGTGGCAGTGAGTGTCTACTTATAAATAGCCTCAGAATTCTGTGCCTCACAGCCTCTGTTGATTCTTCCACTTGGCTGGCTTAGTCTATTGTTCTACTTTTGAATGAGTGTCTCTACAATACCCTATCAAAGATTCTATCATCTAAAACACATTTGTGTACATAAGAGAATGTTTATTAGGTACGTCATTAGAGTGCCAACACAGTGTGAAAAGCTGCCAGGCAATTAACTTTTTTATTCAGTAATTTCCAAAAATATTACCTGGATTTGTAAGGTCTTTTACCTACTTAATTATAAAAATTTTCAATACTGCAATTTCTTTTTTTATAGCAGATTCTTATTCACAATCATATTGCTTTCAATTATCAAAGACCATTGCAACTTAATTATTTAAATCCTAAGAATCTCTTATATTTACTAGATGATTTCTCTCTTCCTTGAATTCTTATCATGCATTCTATAATTCTTAAGACCACTAGAAAATTTACATTTTCAGATGCATGTATTGTCTCCCATTTGAGAATGTAAGGACCTTTTAAAGATATTTTATATAGTTTGTCATTACAACTGTGCTTTGTGAATTCAGTAGGTGCCTAATAGGTGTTTCCTAAAGAAATGAATGGATGGAAAAATGACTGGTTGCACTAATATATATATATATATATATATATATATATATATATATATATATATATATATATATATATATATATAATCTCCATCATAATCCATCATATACACCCACATGTAGTATATGGTGTTACTTTGGTAGTTGAATTCAATGACATCATCAGATTCCTATAGTGCTAACTGGCTTGTGACCTTCATTATCAGGTGTATCATCAGAGTCTAACTTGTTCACAGATGCATCAGAAAAGCTTTATTTTCTTCTATAATCATCAGTACAGAGAAGTTGATATATGTTTTTGTGTAAAAATTCATGCAATTAATCCTTGAATACCTGGGTTATTATCTCTGAATCACTACTTTTGAAAGCAACAATATTTATATTATTTAATAGATTTTGCTTGAAGACTATGCTTTCATTTTCTTTTTCATGGTGATTCTGTTTTGAAGAAAAATGGAGAAGAGATAACTCTTTAAAGAGAATAAAAAATAATGCTAATCTCTGGTAGGTACAGCAAGGGAAGAAACAGAATGACTAGGCTTTTCAACTAATAAAAGCAAAAATCTTTTTGGAAGTTGGTAAAACATAGAGTAAGAAAGGAAATGTCTCACATGTTTACAAATATTTTACATAAAGTAAAATAGAATATACTCTTATGAATGAACTTAAACAAATACTAAGCTTATTCTCCCTAAACATTGAAATTTCCTAAAAAGAAACAAATTTATAATATATATCTAAAGTATATATATTGGGATACTCATTTACACACACATACACATATATTCATAAAGTTTGTCCCATTTCAATATTTGGTTAATAGACAAAAACTGTCATAGATAAATTATAAATACCCGATGTTTATAAAGACAATGGCATTTGGTATCTGTTTGCAAAATATATTTCTTTTCTTAACACTGGAGCTCAGGTACATTCCAGGTGGGCAAGATGTCTTCAACAAGAGTCCTAGTTATCAATCACATTATCAATTAGATAAAATCTGCTTGACCTGTAAAGGCACAGTGGATAAAGTGTCAACCTGGAATAATGAGGTCACTCTGGCTTCCCTGGTCAAAGCACATATGTGAATTGATGCTTCCTGCTCTCCCCTTCTCACTCTTTTTCTCTCTTCTCTTTAAATTTAATAAATATAATCTTAAAAACAGTAAATGCTAAAAAGACCAATTAGGTAAAATCTACTTTTTATATATATATATATTTTATTATTATTAATTCTAATGGGGTGACTTTTAGGAATATACCCTAAGAACACCATGGCACTGTTCGAAAAGAAGAAATGCGCCCCCATGTTCGTGGCAGCATTGTTCACAATAGCGAAGATCTGGAACCAGCCCAATTGTCCGTCAGAAGAAGAGTGGATTAAAAAGCTATGGTACATATATACTATGGAATACTACTCAGCCATAAGGAACAATGACATCGGATCATTTATAACAAAATGGATGTACCTTGATAACATTATACGTAGTGAAATAAGTAAATCTACTTTTTTTTTAATAAATAAGAAACAGGAAAAAAGCACTGGATGTTCTTTTTATTTCAGATTCATAAACGTTAAAAAATGTGAAATTTTGCAATTCTCTAAATACATTTTTTTTGGCTCATTATTTTCTTTGTCACTTGTGGGTGCATTCTTTTCTCAAAGTAAAAAAAAAAAATTAGTAACTATAACTAACTTAGTTCTAAATTCTGAGAATTACGTTGCAATGCAATATCAATAATTTATTAGCATTTCTTCTTTGACAGAGATAGGGGTGTGTCTCTGGCAAAGCAGTTAAAGATTTTATTCACATTATACCACATGTTTTAATTGTAAGGCCCAACACTAAGACCTAGTGAGATGCCAGATGTTTATTGAAGTGAATAAAATAGTTGTCATTTGAGATATTTTATAAGTTGTCTACTGCTCAAAGAAATTATATCCCGCAATTAAATTTTTAAAAACCTATTATCACCCAAAGATTTTATAGACCCTCAAAATATACAGCTCTGCATAAGAGGTCTTAAAATAATATATGCAAATTTTGATTAATTTTGACAATTAGAATATACTAAATTTCTCTGAAACTCATAAACTTTAACAAACATAGTGCTTTATATGCCTGCAGATATAGTTTCCTCAAAGTTAATATTTTTGTAGTAAAAGAAAGATATCAACATAGTATTTCACTTGAAAATGAATCACTAAAGAAATAAAAATCTGTTGAAAAGAAAAGGAGCAAAAATATTTGTGAAGTTAAAACTAGTCAGCTTCTGTGTCAAACCCATATATACTTTTGTGAAACATAAATGCTTTGTTATTCCTATGTTTCCATAGCATCTAGGGAAAAAAACAGGTAGAGATAATGCCAATTATAATAGTAATAAAAGAATGTAATAGTAAACAGTAATATTGGGAGTTAGAATAATAATAGTAAGATAGAAACCCAAAATAAGACATTAACAGTAGTTAGAAAAACAACATGAAATGGGATAGAACTAAAATTATGGCAGGTCAATATAAGCATTTGACAAATATCCTACACTCTACATTAAAACAAAAGTTAGACAATAAACATTATAGGGATAAATAATCAACTAAATTGCAGTTCTAAAAAGAAGTCTGCAGATAAATTAGTCTATTGCAATGAACAATATGGCACTGAGCACCTATCAGACCAGATGCACACATCTGGTACCTTTGGCCATTCTGCCTTTCCCATGTAAGGAGCCATCAAGAGGAACCAGAATTGTTAGTTTCTCTAATCTAATAGCATTCAAATTACTTCTTAAATCAATTGAACTACATTTCTCAGTCTCTTATCTCCTCATACAAAAGGGAAGTGCTGAAATAATTTTAAAATATGTTAGAAGCACTGCACCTAAATATTTATAAAATCAAGACAGCTCTTAACAAAGTTAGTTAGGTTGCAGACTTTTCCAGCCAACGTTTCCCAGCTTTATATTATGTTCCTCCAAACATAACTTAGCTTCCTCTTGCTTCCATATACTTGTTCCACATGTTTACTTAATCTATACCATCTATCTCCCAATGCTACTAATTTAGTCCCTTGGCACAGGTCAAAACCAAGTTTGCTTTCTTAATCTTCTTGTGAGATGTCCCTGCTCTTCTCACATCACTGTTTATACTGTCTTTTACTGAAACTTTATGACACCCTCTATGTTAAAACTCACCTGCAATCGGTCACCTGTCAACAATATACTATAATCCCATATTCTGTCATATATGTGCTCTGTCCATACAGCTAAATTTTATTATCAGTTGGTAGCTTAATTTTATAATCCTTTTGATTTTCTCATACCATTGAGCAAAATATGTTTTAAAAAGAATTAGTTACCCAACTAAAATCTACTGGTTATTTAAAATAACAATGGGCCTGACCAGGCAGTAGCGCAGTGGATAGAGCGTCAGATTGGGATGCGGAAGACCCAGGTTCAAGTCCCCGAGGTCGCCAGCTTGAGCGTGTGCCCATGTGGCTTGACCAAAAGCTCGTCAGCTTGGACCCAAGGTCATTGGCTCCAGCAAGGGGTTGCTCTGTCTGCTGAAGGCCCGCGGTCAAGGCACATGTGAGAAAGCAATCAATGAACAAATAAGGTGTCGCAATGAAAAACTAATGATTGATGCTTCTCATCTCTCTCTGTTCCTGTCTGTCCCTATCTATCCCTCTCTCTGACTCTCTCTCTGTCCCTGTAAAAAAGAAATTAAAATAACAATGGGCAAAAATTTAGTGAGAGATACCTCCAGTCAGAATGACTTAGTAACAAGATTAGAATTTTTTGCAGGTCCTGTGGCTTTTTAGGAATTGAATAGCTGTTTTGCCAGAGCGCCGATGGCTCATTCTGAGAAATTACTTTCCAGATTCCTCCCCTTACAATAGTTTTCTTTATAGATGTTAAAAATTACATATAATTTTAAATAACGGTAACAGCATAGCATTTAACTACCTGAAAGAAAAAGAAGTTGAGAAGAAATAGTAGACAAATCATGAAGTAATGGAAACACTTCAAGAAAACCTGTCATTATTTTTGAAGGGACATGTTTAGATTATATTATTTTCACTTATTCTATTTTCATTTGTTCTTTCCAACACAAGCAAGTCTTATGATACGCCATGCAGTCAGATGCTGGGATCATCAGCAGTTCATCATATTCAACAAAGTTCACAGTATGTCAAAAACAAAAGTGCTTTTATAATTTTATATGAAGATAGATATTTCAGAAGCACTCATGTTTACTATAAGTATTCTGATTCCCAGTCACTTGTTTTATTATTTTTTTTCTTAAGGAGCCTTTTATATTTGGCATAGTTGACTTGAGGGCAAAGACTAAATAATTGGTACTCTTATATTCCTCAAAAAGCATATATTTTTTAAATTTAAATATTTTTTCACATGCATTGCCTTATTTCCAACTGTGTCTCAATAAAACTTAAAAAAAATTCCAGCTACATTGTAAACTCTCAGAGTCTATAAGTACTTGGTGTCCAATAGTACAGTGATAAATTCTTTTGTGTAGCTCCGAAATATTTACTGGTGAAGATGACATTATCACTCAAAGGTTGATGGTACTAAGAGTAGATGCAATTTTTTTTACCAGTTTAATAAAAACTTAATACACTGGTCCTGTGATAATGGAATATAGAGCATATTTTTAGTTAAGCAGAGGTTAATAAGGTACTGCCATGGCAATCCATTCTCTTCTACACCAATTCAACATTTCTTTAATGTCTTAAACACAAAACTGGCAGTTATATTTAGTATCCAGACAAAAATTTCATTAGCCTTCTATTTTTGTATAAAGCAATAACCCTAACACTTAGTTTAGATACTTAGCAAATTAATAATCATCTCTTTCTATTGAACCATAGAAAAGATAGTTTAATAGAATACCACTGATAAGCAAATTAATGTCACAATATTCAAATACAATCATCACAGAACAAAAGGTCATCTATTTTCTGCTGATACTGACATGCACACATACATACACACAGACACACAACAGTATTTTTGTTTTAAAAAGATCCAGACTGCTTCTATTTAAGGCAAAGTGGGAGATTTTTCTTCAGGAGATTGCATACCTGATGAAGTGTCAACCCAAGGTTGCTATTTTTATGCTGTGAAGGTTTATGGCATAAAAACCATTGAAAAACATGATTTGGCACTGTTTTATTGTGCTTGTTAAGAATTAAATTTAAAACAAAGGGTATTATTTAAGGGCTTTGTATGTAGATTAAGAAATAAAATCAAACTCAACTGTAATTCTGAGATGTTAAGCTAACAGTATGAGAAAAGAGTGGGGAAAAAAACCTACATATAATATCCAGAAATTATTAAACTATGGTTGTAAATTTCTTATCTCCAACTTCAATATGCTCCAGCAAGGCACTCTATCTGCATAGCTTTGCTGCTCTGTTTCTGGTATGCATGATTCATTCATTAATTCATCACACATTGATTATTTAATTCTCAGGTGCCAAACTCCTGGAATACTAATCAATAGGATACACAGATGCATAAGCCATGATCTCTGTCTTCAAGAAACTCACAGTTGAGTTGGAGAGACAATCATGTAAACAAATCATTATAATAGAGTAAGATGTGCTAACAGATGCTTGTACAATACGACTGTGATGATAGACAAGGCGTACTGCTTGGGGGATATTCAAGAAGACCTTAAACAGAAAGTGGCATGCGTGCAACAATTTGAAGAAAGAATTGGAGTTTCCAGGGTAATTTCAATAGAAGTTAATGAATGAAAATGATAAATAGTCATGTGAAGTACGTAACTAAGATTCAGGTGTTACTCACAAAATAATACCCAGATAGAAATGTATCAGTGTAGAAGATGCCAGATTGTACAAAGGCAGAAGATTTTGCTAAAAATTCAAGAAAGTGAAGTGACCCTGGAAAAGTTATGTAACCCCATTTTTAATCTCTAGAACATAGATTTAAAAAAATGGACTCACAGTTATTGAGGAAAGTACATGAATCTGTTCTGTGAGTATTAAAGCAGTTTATAAAGATTTTTTATCTAATTATGGCTATTTTTTCCTATTGAGTATAGAAGTAGAAGTCATATCATTATAAAGATGTACACTTGAAACCTGTACGATTGTGCAAACCAATGTCACCGAAATAAATTCAATTAAAAAAAAGATGTACTTCTTAGAAAGAGAAAAGCCAAGAGGCATATTTCACATTTCTTTCTAATATAAATATTATTTCAGTAAAATGAGAAACATACATTTAAGGTCTTTTTGTATTACTTCATTATCATCAATACCCATAAATCTAATTCGTTCTTGAACAAAGGAATCCATAATAAAGCCTGAATCATATTTAGAATACATTTACAATCAAATAGTACCTGAACAACTTATTGTCTCTTCAACTTCACTGAGTACATATATTTTTATATTTCCCAACATTTTGCTTTATTTCTGAGCTCAATGTAATTGCAAGTACAACTATTACATAATGTGAAAATTAATATTTAATATTTACCCCACCCATATATAATTGGTATAATAAATAATGGTTTTGTAGTCTGTGTGATATAGTTCAGTAGTTAAAAAATCAAAACCCAATTCCAAAATAATATTTTTATAAATTTTTATAAATTGTATTTTGAAATTGATGGGCAGTCAATCTGACACAAGCCCAGCATTTGGCAAGGGCCAGTCTGAGGACACATTTCTCAAAGCATATTCCTGAACACAAACTATAGACTGAACACAGGGACCTTATAAGGAAGTGCTGAGTACCTAGCTCCGAGCCAGAGATGAGCCTTCACTGTGACTACTGATGTATGGACCACTGTAATAAACATCTGCCATACTTTTGCTGCAGTATTCACTTCCCTTATTTTTAGTGTGCACACACTATTTCCATTTAAGATACTATCCCCTTTCAGTTTAGCCCCCATGCTGCTTCCGTGGACTGAGTTCTATCCTTAGTTCTAAGGTAGGCATGTGATTTTGGCCTGAGCCAATCAGAGTATCACTTTTTTCCATTCACCTGATTGGTTCATATGTGTCCATGTGACCCACTGGAGGCCTTGAGACTGTGATTGAATGACTGACAGCAACTATATTGTAATGGCAGAAGAAAATGATTTATCTGAGGATGTAAAGAGAGGTCAAGAGAAAGAGAGAGTAAACGGGGTCTTGATGACCACATTTACTTTCTATGGCATGGGTAGGCCATGCCAGGTCAAACTCCAAACTTCGAAATGCCTTAAGACATGAATATCCCTGTGATGAAAGCCTACTTGGAGCAAGTCTTCTGTCGCTTACAATGCAATTGACAGGTACAATCAATATCAACAATGCATGCTTTATTCCTGTTACTAGCAAGAAGAAAAATGTAGATTATTTCTATACTGTTGCTGCCCTTTATTGTTGAGATCCTTTTGCATATCCACACCTGTCTCCTCCTAACTCTAAGCCTGTACAACCTTCATCTCCACACTGCTCAGTCACATGCTGTCAGTGACTTTGTAAGTAATGGGTTATGCTCATCCATAACTAAATGATCTTTCATGTGACCTGACGCTTGTAATTACTTTATTCTTATTGAAGCTTACCTACCTCGAAGCCCCTTTCAAGTAATAATATACAATCACACTTTAATGCTATATCCACAGCATGCTTTTCTGTTTCTGGTTTACAGTTGAGTTATTTTCTGTCATCACAGCTGTCTTTTTCCTCACTAGTCCTTTTTTCTCAGAGGGCATTTTCTGCTTATATTGTATATTGCAGGGCTCTGTTAGGACAACATTCTGATGTAATATTCTTACTAAAACCTTTGGAAGAAGAACCTAAACTTCACTGGGGTTAAGTGCATTTCCTTTACTGAGTGGTGACCACAATCTGACTTAAAGAATTAAGCTTTTCCTTTTTACTTTTTTTGACAGCACCAGTGCGGTGTTCTCTTCTGAAAACCTGAGTGTCTGGCATATGGAAAAATCAACTATTTGTAGCAAAAGCTTGAGGCTTCCAGTAACTTTTGTGGGTAACTCATATGCATTCACTGGGTCGGAATTAACAGGTCTGTCCTTGCATAAATGAAGAGAAAGAATTAGCAGAGAATCTGCAGATCAGAGCAGATTACTCTTGAATCCTACTGACATGGAAAGATTGTAACTGGCATCAGACCTAAGGAATAGTAATAATTATATTACCATAGACTAGAAAGTGTCAATATATGTCCCTTAGAACATTTCATCTTTATTAAAAAATAGAATAGCTTTTACACAATATTGTAACTCTGTGATTATTAGTGAGCTTTTAAACTTGATAAATATACATCTTGTCTGGAGACTGAGTATAGCCATGGGTAAGAAGTCTAAAAATATCTCCTGTTAATCTCTCAGTTTTCAAGACTCCTGAAATGTTCTTACTCATTTACCTGTCATTTACTGGTAATTAATAACAGCTTTATTTTATACAGTCCTCCAAAAAAGTATTCATTGAGTACCCATAATTGCAGCAATCCTGAACTGAATAGTAGTGATAAAATTATATGAAAGATGTCCTTTTCTTTATGGAACTAACATTCTAACAATTCTTCAAACAGATAACTCTTTAATTAATATTTAGAGAAGTACAAATATTATGCAGTTTATACTGTGTTTGTTATTGTTAAACATATAATGAAGCCACAAGTTACCTGTGCTTGTGTAACATTTTAAATATCTCATAATTTGAGTTGCCCATTAATTATACTGAAATAAGGTGGAGGAGGTGAAGTTCATCTGAATGCTTTTTAATGAGAGAGCATACGTGGTATCTCCCATCACATCAGGCACGACGGGACAGTTTTAATCAGAATCCAGGGAGGGACCCAAAGCATTAGCTTAACCCGGCCAAAAGGGCTGGTTGGAAGCAGAGAAAGACAATTTGATTTTCCTTTCTTTCAAAGTGTTGACCATCCCTAAGATTTCAGAAAACTTTGAAGAACATGCAAAACAGTCATGCCACTGTGGTATCAAATCTTCTTTACAATATTCTTCCACCAAACTTTCTATTAAAATGTAAAATGTGAACCAGAATTAAAACCTTAAAGTATTAAAACATAAAATAAAATAAATTTAAAATGTTAACTTGAAGAATCCATTACATAGATTAAATTGAAAAAAATTTCTCTCAGTTGGGAATGCATGATTTTTTTATGTCTCTCAAGTAAGTTCTGAGTTTAGCAATAAATGCTAGCCTCAAGGAACAATATGAACAAATTGAGTAAATTATAGGTAAAGGCATCTGACATATTTGCTTTTGTAATTAAGAGAGATGTCCAATTAAATCAGATCATTCAGGACTTGATAAAGCAACATTGGTTTCAAAATGTAGAAATGATGGATTCAAAAAAAAAATCTACCTCTAAAATCAATCAGCCATCCAATCAGTACTTCTCTTTCAATATAGATGGGTGTATCTTAAGAAGTACATTTTGAGAAGGGAGAAATGACAGTTCTTTGACTCTTGTTTTGTAACAGTGATTAGATAATCCGGGAAAGGAAGAGACGGGGGCTCCTCTTACAATGAGTGTTTGTCCACAAGATGCAGCTGTATATGTCTTACTGTGTGTAATCTCAAAAGTTATTTTTTAAGAAAGTAAGTGATGAGCAAGTTTTAAAAGCACTAGTGTACTAGTGTGCATTTGAAGAGTATAAATTGGCAATCATTATTATGAATAATGGACAAATGCAAGGGATTTGGCTTCAAATAATTGCCCTCAACAACAGCTGAGGAGAAATTCACATGAAGTTTTTCATTAGTGTAATCTTCAAGAAGATTTAGAGTCCATTTTATCTGTTTTTTTTTTTAATTGTTGTTAGGTTGTATGTGCATACCCAAACGAAAAAGAAAATTTTGACTATTTGAAAATTTAAAATATTTTTATTAGTGTGTTAGTTAACTTGAATCCATATATGGTCAAATTTATTCACATACTGTCAACATGAAATATAAATGAGGTCTATTGTGCCCAGAAAGTTACAGCAGCAACTGTGTTTTTTTCATTCTTCTTTATCTGTTCATATCAGTTATTAAACAATTGTGTGCTTATTAATTCCTATTTTGGATTTGTAATGTAAAAATTTATAGCTATTTTAGTGCAAAAATAAAAATTATGTTAGAATTAGTTCTCATAAATGTATAATATTTGCAAAGAAAATACTTTAATATGATAGATATAAGTACAATTTAAACAAAAATAATATTTTAAAACTGTTTAACTTGTTATGTTTTAGAATACTTAATTCAAAACCATTTGCTTGTTTTAATAATTAAAGACAGTGTAGAACTAAATTTCCACAAAAACATATGTGTGTGTGTACACATACTTTCAGAAATGTCTTCAAAATGAAGTTCATGCCTAAGTTATTAAAAGCATTATATATATTTTGGGAAAGTTAAACATTTTCAATCATTACTAACCAACTGTATTTTGCACAAACTAAAAGCTAAATAATTTGAGTTATGGCAAGTGTGATGGAGAACTTTTGAATTATATAAAATTAGATCAATATAATCTTCCTAACAACTCAAGGAAGGGAAGTTGTTTGTCCACATTCACATCTATAAATAGTAGAATTGCTGTTTAAACCCAGGATCTCTGACTCCAGAGTTAAGCATGGCATGTGTATACTTATCAAGGAAAGTAAAATTACTTATAAGTAATATCTTAATACAAACATGGAAAGAATTAATGTTAAGTGGGATATTGCAAAAGTGACTTATTAATCAGCCATAGACTAAATCTTAATTCATAACCAAATTTAACTACCTATTCGTATCAATTTCATAAATAAACATTAAAAAGTAATTAAAACAATCTTTAATTAAGTCATAGCTAAGATTTAAATAGTATTGGCTATTTTGACAAGAGAAGCAATCTACAAAATGTTACTGATAAAAATCAGTCATAGGATGTAAACTTATTGATATATGTCAACCCATGTTATATAACAATGGACAGGTTAGGGATGCTACACATAGTAAGATTGTGAGTGATGTAAAGAATACAACATTGCATTTCAGACAGAAATAGTTTAAAATCATTCTTCAGGTATTTCAAGGGGTCTTATCAATAAAAGATACAAATTATAAACTATATAAAACAGGTGACAGTGCCCTCTTGAGGATGTTACTGAAATTTGATACCAGCTGTCTATCCCAGAATTATGTGGGCAAATTATTCTTTTCTATATCTTGGAATCACTGCCTTTCACTTTCACAATTAGAAAAAAATACAATGCAATTAAAAAACTATTCACACTGATTCTTTAAACTTTTCTTTAAAAAGGCTGCCTTTGTAATACTATCATATTTAATGCAAGAATACAAATCACGTGGTTTTGCTTTTTCATAACTATAGGAAAGATATTCCTGAATAATTGTACGTACAGAAAATATTATGGCTTAGTACTGAGGATTTCAACCAAGAATGTTTTTCTAACACAAATCCATATAAAACAACAGAAAATTAGGAATTGTATTCAACCAAAGATTCTAAATATGTACAATGATTAGTATTAGCTTGTCATGCTGCTTACTTTGGCATGACCTCTAACAGAACAAGTGTCACTGCCAATCTAAAATGTTTGTGACAGTCTTGATTTATTTCTAGAGTCTAGAACATTTGTGTGAGAATTCCCTCTGGCTCTTAATATTGTGCTCTAGACACACACACATGCACACACACACACAAACACACAATCACACTGTATACATCCTTCCTTAAATCTGAATGTTTGCAATCAAAATACAAATACCCATGAAACATCTTTGGAGTGTTCTAAAATAAAATAATAAGCAATATAAAAACACAAACATAAAAAAAAGCTGCAAAAGTTTTATCAGAAAAACTGAGATTCAGATATTCCGTTTGAAGAAAAGTATCAAAAATTAGGAAAGCAAGAAAGCAAAGTTTAAGGTTCATATGGGTTTTCTTTCTTAAAGTCACAGTAATTCTTATGTGGCAGCCAGTACTAGAACAAATTTCCAAAATGCTTGGAAATTAGAAGCCATTCATGTATAGGCTGGCTTATGTCCTGAAAAATCTAGCAGGTTATTTAGATTTTTTTCTCAGACATGAGGGACATGAAAGAGGTGGAAGCAAAAGTTTGATACTATGCTTGGGAATGACTCTCCACACCTTGGTAGCTGAATGTTAAACTTGATGCAAAGGAGCATGGGGCCCCAAAGCACTGCATGTCCTATGCCCATTTGTGGTTCAGCACTGCAAAGTTGAGAAATATTTAAAAACAAGTAACTACCAAATGTGGAAAAAATTTAAAAAAAGGAAAGAAAGCTGCAATGAATCTTATAATTATACTTATTCTCCCAAGAAACATCACCAAGCTTATTAAAAATAACCAATTAAATAACTTAGAAATTATTTTATAGTTGTTTGCTAAAACACCAAATTATATCACTGAGAACACAGACATTTTTATTGCTTCATCACTTAGTAGTTAGTAATTACTCAGTAATTTACAATCATAGTTCTAATTTATTACCCAACATATAATAAGTTATTATCTTTTTAAAATCCAGATACATAGGTTTTATGTGTACAGTATTTGCATTACGCATGCACCAGACCTAGTCAGATCTACTTCCGACCACACTTATCCTCTCTTTACCTCCCTCCCCCTCCCCCCATCCACTTTTCTCTCTTGTAATCACCACATTGTTGTCTGTGTCTTTGAGGTTTTTTCTCTTTGCTTAATCCCTTCACTGTACTCACACAGACCCCAACACCTTCCAAAGGTCTACCATACGCCCTCTCTAGCCTGCTCAGGATTCATCCTCACTAAATCTCCTGAAAATACTGAGACATGTGTAGACTCCTTGGCCTCTATGACATCACTTTCTTGGCTTTCATTCTCTGAATGTTCCTGTGTGGCAGACTTTCTATCCACCTATCCTCCTAAGGTTAATTGTTCTCCACAATATATTTTCTGTTCTCTTCTGTAATATTTCTTTCAGCAATGCCATGGCTTTAAAAATCACTTTCACACTGGACCAGGCAGTGGCTCAGTGGATAGAGCATCAGCCTGGGATACAGAGGACCCAGGCTTGAAAACCTAAGGTTTGTGCGCGGGATCACTAGCTTGAGTGCAGGGTCACTGGCTTGAGTGTGGGATCATAGAAATGACCCCATGGTTGCCCAGAGGTCACTGGCTTGAAGCCCAAAGTTACTGGCTTGAGCTCAAGGTCACTGGGTTGAGCAAGGGGTCATTTGGTCTTCTGTAGCCCCCCAGTCAAGGCACATATAAAAAAGCAATCGATGAACAACTAAGGTGCCACAGTGAAGAACTGATGCTTCTCATCTCTCTTCTTTCCTGTCTGTCTGTCCCTATGTGTCCTCTCTGTCTCTGTCACACACACACACACACACACACACACACACACACACAAATTACTTTCACGAGGATGTTTTATATATCTATATTTCTAAATGTATTTTGTTTTGGATTCAAATTCTTTAACATCCATCTTTTCCTTATATATTTGGTCATCTTCTTATGTTTAAAATATTTTAAACATTTCAAATATTATGTCAAAAATTAAAAACATCAAAGGCCTTCGTAAGTCACTCTCTGTTTTCTGTTCGCAAATGTTTTAATGGCTATCAAATCACTAAGAATTTTTTTGGCAACCTCCCTTAATTTGTCTTCCCATCAGATTGGTTATCACATTTCGTACATTTTATTTCTTTACTATCTTTCTCTTATGTAACTTCCTCTTCAATTTTGCTATTGTTTCTTGATTATGACAATATTATAATAGCTTTTTAAGTAGCCTTCCGCCTCCTGCGTTTCCTGATTCTACCTGATTGTCTCTTGCTGTCAGATCGGTCCCTCTAAAGCTGAAAGATGTGCAAAAAGTTGCCTTTGCGTATAAGGTAAAGTCTGGTTGTCTTAAGCAGATATTCAACCTTATTTAATCTGGCTTCGTTTTAGCTTCGCAATATTTTGTCTGTCCTATGATCATCCAGTAGTAACATTAGTTGACACAAGTTTAGTGCTTTTCTCTTCACCTTTATTTATCTTTCTAAGCTATTACTGCCTTTTCTTTAAGTTCATTTACCCCAATTATATCTTCTTTTTCTGCAGGTGAATACCACGTACAATTGAAGACCTATTATACACCCCACCAAGACAGTGTATGTAATGCACACTATTTTAAGCCAGGCACTTTGCACTAAGTTTTTATGTGCATTATTTTGCTGAAAGCAATATTTTTTTATTACCCTTATCTACACAGAATTATCTGTATAACTTTTATGGCAGTTATTACACTTTGCTGAATTTCACATCTATTTTTATGTAGCTTCCTCCCCTCCAAATAGTAACATCCTTGAGGTCAACATCCATATATAATCCTTCCCCCATGTTTAACATTGTGCTTCAAAGAAAATAAGCAAGGAGTTCATTTACAAGTCTCTTCTTAGTTGATATGCCCTGCTTAAACTATTCATAAATAAATAAATATATATATATATATATATATATATATATATATATATGCATATAGATGTAAATATAACAGTTTTGATGAATTACTGCAACTTACTCATCAAAAAAGTAAAATATTCTTCATGTCAGTGTAATTACCAATCATCAAAGCAACAGGCAAGGATCAACAGGAAATGAAACACTTCTGCTGGGAAAAGAGTTTCTGTAACAAGAATTTCTGCTTCACTGCTGTTATTCTAATATTTTGATGATTACCAGGAAAAGAGAAGCTATGCTAAGCTTTTCTGTCCTCTGATCTTACCTAAAAAAGCCAAGAAGAAAGAAAACAATCACTCAGACAAATAAACATAGGAGTGGAAACCAAGCCCTGAAACGCGTGCACAAACTCAAATGATATGAGTGACTGAGCTCATTTCCACATTACTGAGCCAGGCTGCGCACTCAGCTGATGGAAACCTCAGTGCCCTAACTCGCTGAACACTGTCGATGAGAAACACCAGTATCTAGTTGCAGAGGGAATGCTGCCTGGATTCACATGATTACCTTTTTGATTAACTTTCCTACTCCCGTTGCTACCGTTTGTTCCCTGTTACATGCAACTCTCTTGAAGGAAATGATATTCAGTTCTATGAACAGAGAGCTTTTATTTTATATTTTTTCTTGGTTTCTTTTATGCCCCTTAAATAACATTTATTTACCCCCTAGAGATATTTAAATGTGCTTTTATAAAGCAGCATTACTTAAAAAGAAATAGCTCAAATGATTCAGTGGCATTTCTACATGTTCTTCAATGTGAGAAAGCAGGTTGATTAGGCTAAAAAGCTACATAAGCAAATTGCCCAAGCAATGCCAGCTGAAGTGCTAGCTGGCCTGGGGGCAATTCTCTTCTTTGTAAGATGGCTCAAGAAAGGGCTGACTGCACTTGAACTTGCCTTCTATACCATGTTCCTTTGGGCTTTCCTAGAACTGTCCATGGCTTCCAGCACTCAAGAGTCCACAATCTGATTTTTCTCTGTGAAGGTGGAAATCACAGCCATGACAATTAGCAGGGACTGGATTTCAACATCTTCAACAAGAAGCTTGCTCTTTAAAATGTACCGAATAGTAGACAGTAATGTAAAGAAAAATAAAGCACAGGTACCCGAGTACAAAGTCAGTACCCTTCCAGGACATAATTATCACTCATAAAGTGTCTCCAGAAGAATATCCGAGCAAACAACTCTAGCAGTAGGTAGATAGTACCATACACATTCCAGAAGAAAATGTAAATTGCACCCTCTTTCAGCAGCAGTTAGTTGCAGAATTTCATCCTCAGGGTCATGGAAATAGATGAGCACACACAAAACAAATCCTTACAGAGTTGTTGCTCTAAATTGGTTTAGTATTATAGAATTTTAAAAGTTTAATGATAAATATTTTTCTGCAAACCCCGTTAAAGAGATGTCAGTACTACTAAAAAATCACTTGTTAACCTCTCTTATCTCAGAAACTTGAGAAATTTTTTCCACCTCTCTCCTTAGCTCTGTATCTCCATGGGCTTTTCTGGTCCGGGTATTTTCTCAACACATATGTGACCTGAATGATGACACAGGGGGAAACGCTTTCATTACTAAGTGGCATATGATTTAGTTTTTCAAATTGGACTTTAAGTGTCCAAACCAAAACATATCTATAAGAGGCCTTTTATCTGGGCAAGCTGGGTCTTTAATAACAGCACTTTTACCTCAAAGGATCCAGATTATAAGAACACTACTAAATTTTGTGAATGGTTAAGAATGTCATGAGTAAATACTAGCCTAATAAATTGTTGAATGACTAAATTATTATATATTTATCAAAACTCACTGAAATATACATTGAAAAATTTATGAATTTTATCCTGGCCATTTGCCCTCCTGTTAAAGAAGATAACGCCATACAACTCTAGAACCCCTTTCAAAGCTCTGCCTGCAGTTAATGCTAGAATTTTTTAACAGTGCTGATTCTGGGTTATGGGAAGACAACCTTGGTCTGCAAACCTTGGCTTTATTGAAATTTACTTATTCTTCTTTGCGGATATATTATCATCTGACTGTTGCTTCTAATTTACTCTCCTTGTTCCCTTAGCTTAAGAGGAAGTGTGGATGAACTTTCTTCAGTTATAAAGTGTGCTTACACACACACACACACACACACACACATCCCAAACAACCAAAAACTTTAGAGAATATAAGTAATTTACTTGCTCTTCTAACAAAGTTAGAATGTATGGAGTCAAGGAATTCTTTTATGTTGTTCCAGAGCTAAGAGTAAGGGTCAGAAAGCATTAGAAGGTAGACTTGGGTCTCTAGAGAAGAGATATCAAAAACCACATACTGTAAATGATGGATCACCCTACTTCAAGTCATGTGCCTTTTTTCTGAGGAGGGAGAGCTTCCATCTGGCTTTCTGCCTTCAGAGGCTCTCATTTTCTCATATTATGGTGCAAGGAGTCATGATGAACACTCAAATGCTTTTACACTTTCACAAAAGTACAGTGAATTCTGTCATACTAAAGACAAATGCCCAATTGAATCTAGAATTTTTGTGTTTCTAACCATAATAATTGGGTAAGAAAAGCTTGTATCTTCTGATCTTTAGGGTCATTGAGCAACATGGAAATGTTTTCATTGCTATGTAGTAATACTAATAATTATAGTAAATATTTGCTTTGTATTTGTGGTCAGGTGCTGTTCTAAGTACTTGCTATGTACTATTTAGTATTTTCTCTTTGCAAAGGCTCTGTATAGTATGTTACTATGGTTATTTCTATATTACAAACAAGGAGTCTTTAACTAAGTGAAATTAAGTAGCTTACCTGAGGTTTAGCAGTAGATTTGTGGTGGAGCTAAAGTTTTAAATTATTATATGTACACCATACAATGCTGCATAAGAATGATACATAGGAACATTTTTAGTCACAGCAAAGAACTGGAAATTACTCAATATCTATCAACAGAAGAATTGATAAATAAACTCATATGGATGTATATAGGCCTTCAATAATACAGAGTGGGGCAAAAATAGGTTTTCAGTTGTGAGTATGTGGAAAACAGTTTATTCTTATATTAGTATTTATTAATTATTGTATTATTTTCCATAGGAAAAACCTTAAAGCTACTTTTGCTCTATCTCTATAAAGTATGGTAACTTTTATATACAATTTATACATGAAAAACAAAACAACATGGTTTTTAGAGATGCATACAATTTGTATAAATGATAATGAAAAATATGATGCAAAAAATCCCATTTCCTTTCTATATTATTTCTTATAGCATCTCAAATAGTTCCCTAGCTAACTTTGTGTTTATATTTTTTATATTTAAGCTTTTTACAACTAAGGAAGAAATAATAATTGCTGTTTTCATTTATTACATTATAATTCTTATAATGCATTTTAATGAATGTAAACATTCAGTTTATAATGAGAAATATAAATAATAAAGTAAAAAAATTAACTTCAACTATCAGAAATTAAGCACACATAACATTATTAAATAAAATTATGTGCCAAGTTCCTTTGCTACTAATAAATGTCAATCAAAGCCTGATATAGAATCACTTAATCTAAATTTTTCCCCGGACCATGTATTTTGACTAAACTCTTGGAACACCCTTCTTTTCCATATCTTGTAATTTATTCCCTGCAATTAGATTGTTCCCTTGACCATACTTCTAAAATTGAAGGTCAGGCTTACTCTCAGAAGTCTTGGCTTGGGCCCCAACCATCTCTTGCCGGCCATTGTTGAACCCATTTATTTGCCTACTTGAATTGTTGTTGCCATCTACCTCTGTCAATGAACTCTGATCATCAGCCAGGAAACACGTGTCACCTGTCATCTACCTGTCTGATTGCATCATGGGTTACTTTATTAACATACTATCGTATAGTTCATCTGGGTTTTCACCATTTAAAGCAAAAAACACACCACAAGCTGGAATATAATAAGAGAAACAAGAGCTGGCTGAATAATCAGCATTTCTTCAAGTAAAGAAGCAAAAAGTGTGAAAGAATAAATGTATTCAGTATGAGAAAATGAATTACTCCCAACTACTCTGTCAGATATAGTTATACTCCCTGGAGCATTTCTTCAGTCATTCAGTTGACCAACATTTAGAGATGCTTGAATGTTTTTATCATTGGAAACACAGAGACAAAGAGCATAAGGCCTATTCATAATGCATCCTCTCAAGATGCTCACTAATTACTGTATGGGAAGCAGAGGCAGATTTAATGGCAGGCGCACTGGGCATGCGCCCTAGGCCCTGACTTCCGAAGGGTTCCCTAAAATCCCAATTTTACAAATTTTTCCTAATGAAAGGAGCTCAATATTTTCTTCTGTGCCTGGGGCCTAAACTGACCTTATTCTGCCTGTGATGGGAAGAATAACTGAGCTTGGCTAGGGTTGCAATAGGAGTATAAAAACAGTGCAGTGGCACCACAAAGACTGGTCCAGGTGAGCTCTTGACATCTAAGCTGGATCTTAGATAAAATCAATAATGGCAACCATATTAACAAATGATCATTATTTTGCATTTGCCAATAACTGAGTGAAAGGATGTCTAAAAATTATTTAATTCTCGAACAATTCTTATGTTACCTTCTTATCCCCAGTATATAGCTGAAGAAACTTAAGTGTCAGAGACATCAAGTAAGATATTTCTAGGATAGAGAATAGAGCCAGGAATGGGGCAGATATGGGATTTAGATCAAGGAGAAAATGACATAAGATAACTATGAATTAAATAAAGTTGATTCAAAATGAGGGAGATGGCAGTGGATAGATAAGGATGGTAATAAGGTATGAAATTTTAAAAGTTTTTCTTATTTTGAGTTACTAGTGCAGTAGATTGCCTTGCATGTAATAGATTATGAAAAAAATGTAATAAAAGAATGAGTATTACTCAGTTTACTCTCTAACTTAATTTTCTTTTTGTAATATAACAAAGTTTATCTCATATATATATATAGCTTTTGAAGTCTTTTGAAAATAAAATATATTATTGTTACATTTCAGGAACTAAAATTTCTTATCTTCTATTTTCAATAAAAATAAAAGAAATAAGCAAAATACCAGTTAAGCCATTAAATAAAATAATAAAAATAGACTATATCTACTGATGCAAATGACATGTATAACACCTTATAAAGTTTTTTATCTCAGCAATTCTTAAGGTTTTATTTCATTCAACTTCAAGGAATTGAAAGCATATGAATCCAGATGACATTTTCTCTGAGAAGAAAAAAATCACAGGTGAAAGTTCACTTACAATTCTTATGACCATGGAATGATATATGCCAGGGGACACTCATCACTATCATAAACACTTTACTAAATGTGTCAGCAATAATTACATACCACATGTTAAGATCATTTGTATGCCAAGAAAATTTTTCCTCATCCTCAAAGAACTTTAAAAAAACACACACGTTTAAAAATAATACACTGCCTCTCATTTTCCTTTATTAAAAGATTATCTGATGTCAGATACTTGTCATTTAGTTGCATCTTAATTACATGGCAGGATCACCATTTGGGAATTATATCCTAATAGTATGCTCACCTACAAGTAATTTGCACGCCACCTGCTCTTTGGCTGCCTGGATGACATCAGCCACTGCAACAGCAAAGAGTGAAAGTGTTATTAAGAAGCATAGATGTCCTCCGAGGTCATGTTGAATTGATGCTACAGAAAAAGCTAAGGACAAGCACATCTCTTACTGGAAGGGATGCCATCACCATGTTTTCTGCCACAAGAGACACAGATTCCTAAAGAGCCTCATCGATCACTCAATGAAACGTGACCTGGATTCTAATTTTCTTCTACAAATATCTGCTTTGAAATATCAAAAAAGCTGTTGATTCTCTCTGTCCTGGTCTCCCTATCTCAAGAGTTGAAGATACCATCTCCCACATTGCAAGGGTGTAATTAATTAGGGTGTAAGTGTTTTCCAACCTGTGGATGAAGGTAACAGGTGCACATTACCATTTGAAAGAGTGATTCATGTCATCAGGACTAACTGCTGACTAGGAAAGCTTAAATCAACCCTATTTGAAGTTGCATTATTTTTTAAACGCTGACAGAAAATCCACACTTACATACAGCACTGCACAGATAAGACACGCTCCTGCCCTTGGGGGCTGCCATTTCAGTGAAACAGATGGTGAGATTACCAAATGAATGTGGAAGCCATGGGCAGGAAAATGACGATAGAATTTTACAACCGTAAAAAAACTTCTGCAATAGCATTACCAGTAGGAAAATGAAGCTTAGATAATAGCAATTTTTCAATACCTATGTTTATCTGAATTGTTTTTGAAAAGGTGCAGAGCAGCTTGGCATCAACTGTACTCATTCTAAAAATATGTTTTTAAAATAGGCATCATCAACTCATGCTAATATTTACAATCAATTGTGAAAATTAAATTCTAAATTAACGCACACAATGGCTGTTTATATTATACTTACCATTAAAATACTAATAATAAGTTGTTATATTCTTTTTAGATTAAATAAACTATTCTTTGCTCCTGAAATTGGGTATGAGAGGGGGTAATTTTCTATGAAAAGAAACACGTTAATGCAATGCCTTTGAAGCCCAGGCCCAATTTGGTAGGAAGTAAGGGAAAGGATGGGAAGAGAAAGGGAAGGCGATGGGCATAAAGATACGTGGGACAGCTGATACAAAAGGAAGAATGATTTTCTTAAACTGTAATGATGCCAGTTACAGATAAGGAAAGTCCATTCAGTAAGCTTCTAGGGGAGTGGTTCTTAACCTTTTTTGAGGTACCAAACCCACCAGTTTTATATGGGCATTCAACGAACCCTTCTTTAGTGCTAAATAAAATATATATTTTTTTTCCAAATTCAAGACATAGGTATATGTTTTTTTACTGGTGCACAAAATGAGCCGTGCATGAACATCACCTTGCTCAAAGAACAAAACCAACATAGTGCATGAACTCACAACAAATTACGGTATTACTTTATTCTGGCCTCTGCAGCAGAGGCTTCTCCGAACCCCTGAGACCGACTCATTGAACCCCTAGGGTTCAATAGAACCCAGGTTAAGAACTACTGTTCTAGGGTGAAGACTTGAGACTTCACGGTCAGTGTTAGAATGCGGAGAAACGGAACAGGGTGAGAACTACCAGGTCGACATAGTTAAGTTGGGTTATTTTTATTCTGGATGGAATAAATCCGGACAGGTTTTAACATAAAATTTTTAAAAAGCTACAAAAAAGCTAGCAAATGAAGATGAGAGTGACTATGAAAAAGGAAATAAGAGCTTTGGAAGCACAGAAAGTGGGAACAAAGGATGGGATGAAAACTTATTTTAAAAGCGGAATTTAATTCATGTGATTAAGTTGGCTATGCAAGTATGACACAAATGTCTGAATCAATGGAATTGTAGAAAGCTTAACATGTTGAATTTAGGCTTAGAAGAAGATGTAGATTCCAACTGTATAACGTGATAAAATTGGAGGTAGTCTCTAGAGACAAATTCTAAAGCAAAAAATACTTTGGATTGTTTTCTCCACTTTATATTCCTTTTAACTAATTTTTTTATTTTTAAAAAATATGTACTAATATATTACTTTTATCATTTGAGCAAGAATTCTCCAATCTTAGTATTTCTTTCTCATTAAGTATGAAAATACACTATAATTTCAAGCGATAATATGTAGTTCTATTAGGTTTCTGCCCATAATCTGATGACTCTATTAGTAGTGCATGTGGTTGTAAGTTATCATTTGTGGGGCCCGCCACTAAGAGACTAAATCCAATAACATTTATATGTTGATTAAATGTTAAAATGCATTTCTATTGGCTTTCATGACATCAAGCTAAAAAAAAAATAGAGCGGACCAGTGAAATCAATATAATTTGCATTTTGCATTTAATGCTTGCATTTTGTATTTTTGGGAAATTGTTTTGGAAGAAGAATCAGGTAATATTACTTCAAAGTTATATTTTTTGAATGCCCACCATCACAAAAAACATTACCTTAACCATGCTTTCTATGCTGAAGTAACTGGTAATGAAAGACCAGAGAGAAGAATTGCAAAGGAAAATAATAAACACTATTATACAAATAAATGCCAAAGAAGCACAGTCTTGATAATAAGGAAATAGCTAGATATGAAATTTATTTGTTATTTATTATTTCTATTAAATAGATTCAAAGATCAAATATTACTTTATGGCAAAATTTGATCATTCAATCTCATATAAAAGTGAACTGTTTTAACATATGCATTTAAGTTTTAAAACAATTTATTTATATTTAATGTGTAAAAGTCAAAGGTTCAAAATGACATGCATTATTTCCTAAGTCCAATAATGTTTATATTTTTATGGAAGTTATATTATTTTTTGAAAGGAAATATGAACCATATTAGAACTCTCTCAAAATGACATTATATGTAATATACACATATATAACTTTATAATTATAAGTCAAACCTTTAAAGAAAGATGCATTAACTGATAAAAAAATTTCTTTGATCTTAAGAGTTTATCATGACTTGACACATACCGATAATTATAAACAAATGATTTTACTAAGGCAGATATAACAAAGGTTTTTTAAAAGGTTAATTGAAGTGAAGTAAGTAACCATACAGAAACTAGTTAGCCCTGTACAGATATTATACAGTAATTATGTATAATTAAAATAATCTTGAAAATGCCATAAAAATAATTAAATATTTAATGGAGAAATGTCATGCCAGAATCATGAAAGGCTTAAGTTAGAGTTCTAGCACTTATCCAAGAAAACAATCTCTTACCGTTTTGTAAATAAGTTTGAGAAAACCTGGCACATAATATGAACATTTTCCCAGGGAGTTATTTGATTATGTTTTTACTTGCCTTGTTCATTCTTTACACTAACTAGGGAAGGGCTATTTGAAAAGAGTGAAGCATATTAAATGTTTGAAATCATATTGTTTGAATAATGAAAGGCATTTTTTACATCGTATTATATCAGATGTGAAACATTTTTAGTAAGTGATATTGGGAAGGTCAACAACTAAGAAACCAAAGTGCTTTAATCTGGCCTCAAAGTCGCTGTCAACTGTCTGTCTAGCCTTTGCTTATTTCCTACTCTGGCACGTGGTCTACGCCTCAGGCGAGCTATGCCATTTGGGATTCCCCACAGGTTTAAGCTTGGCCTTTGCAGCTGTTCTTTCTTCTACTTGGAATAGTCCTTATTCCAGGGTTTCTCAACCTTAGCATTACTGACTGATTTGGATCATTCTTGCTTGTCGTGGGCTGTTTTTCTTTTTCTTTTTCGTTGTCCCAATAACTGTTTTCATGTTCATAGTGGTATTTATAACATATTCCTTTTCTATTTATTCTCAAACTCATTGCAGTTGCATTTTCAGCTTTCCTAAAACTTGAAACCTATAAAATGGTAATCTGTGTCATTTGCGAAAAGTGACTGTTTCTTAGAGTTAAGAACAGTGGTGAAGGGGTGAAGTGCTTCACAAGGGGTGAAGCAGGCAAAGGGTAAAGTGCTTCACAAGGAATGAAGCAGGCAAAAAGGGGCCATATCTGGGGATACACGATAATTTAGCTCTGTGGCGGCCACTGTAATTATCTGGAATAGCAGAGAAAGCAGAAAGATGAGAGAATGACCCTCAACGAAGAGAGTAACTAAATGTCATCTTCACATCATTTTCTGTGAGTAGAAGCCAGTCTTAGAGACTTGTTAGCCAATCCCACTTGGCTAAATAGGGCTAAGTTGGCACCAATAATTATGAGAACATATTCAGGTATAATTAGATTTCTGACACAAAGCCTGAGAGTATTCAACATCACACACCAGTGACAGCATCTACTAGAAAACTTAGCATGTATTAATTAAGACACTGAAAATCAACTTTTATAAAATATTACAAGTAATAGATGCCCCATGTTCTAAGTCTAAGTCAGAAATATAGTTCCTACATCTCTTCTAGGTTCTGTACATCTATCTAAGAATGATGCTAAGAACTCAGAGAAGCTGGGTGTTTCATTTAGTAGAAACCATCTTATCACCTATAGACTCATAACCTTTGTATTTCTGTATTTACTCTAATTTCTTGACTTTCTATCCTTCAGTTTTTATACTCATAATCAGCTCTTCTTGTTTTTTTTCCATTGTTCACTGGTAAAGCTTCTTCCTCTCTGATATTTCTAGTTCCAAAAAGATAGTATTTGCTTTTCTTACACTTAGATTAGGGATGCATCCTCTCCTACAAAAATTTATATCCATAGTTTCCTCTATTTATTAACAATATGATTTTATTCAACCAGTGAAAATTTGTTATGAACAAAACAAATATATTGCCTTCACTACACACTTCCAGCCATCTCTAAGCCTACATCTCCTGTGGATCTTGTCTTGCCTATTATTCCTGGTATCTGTTCACTAAATGCCAGTTTTTTTTTCCAGTAATGATGAACAAAAATGTCTCCAGACATTGCCAAGTGTCCCACTGAGAAAAAGGGAACACAGATCAAAATTGCTCCCTGTTTAGAATCACTGTTTAATTCCTAGTATATACTTGGTTAAATTTTAATCATCCTTCCCCTTTCACACCTTGATCAAATATGATCTTTCCATCCTCCTTACTCTACTAACCACTTGAATCTTATTCAAGTAATTTCATAATTCCATACATTACATGTACTTATGTCCAAATCTTATGGACAACATTAAAATAAAATTTATGTGAATACTGAACTCATGCATTTTCTTTCTGGGATATCCATAATGGCTTTCTCGGGATAAGCCCCTATACCACTTATTTCTCGGTAATTGTTATGTATTTAATTATATAATATTCAATATTATTATAGTCGCTGTGTTCGTAGCTTCTACATCACTATTTACACTTGTTTTGAAAAAGTAGAATATGATTAATATCAACCCATCTGAAAAATTGTATTGACAAGTTCTATTTTCTTTTCTTGTGTGTAAAACTGGAGAGTAAGTCTTTTCTGCTGGATTCAGTAATGGTCTTGTCTTTCCTCTCTGCAGATAAAGTTCATTACTAAACAAATTAGCTTTTCAATTACTGCTGCTAAACCATAAGTAATTGGAATTCACTGAAACTTGTCTTTTTTTTTAGTTGTTCTTTTCTAAGCACCAAAAATTTAAAATAAGATGAGATTATGCTGCTCAGAATTATATATATATATATATATATATATATATATATATATATATATATATGAAATATAATTTGGATCTCAGCCTGAAGAAAAATAATTTGGATAACCAACGCATACTTCTCTTTCTTTCTTTCTTTCTTTCTTTCTTTCTTTCTTTCTTTCTTTCTAGCCTGTGGTTAAGCCTGGTTAGTGTTTGGATAGACTTCTTAAATAGTACAAAACATTGGGCTATAATAGGTAGCAAAGCAAATAACTATGGTCTTGCTCTACTATTTGTGAAGAAGCATAAAACTAAATTGCTGAACTAAGGTTTAAAATGGAAGGCGAGAGAAAGAATGAAACGTTGATTCCCATTGTGCGTGAGTGGTGGACAAGATGTTTTATAAGTGAGGTGGACTGTTAGAATGGTGCTTCCCACCCTCTCTTCTACTGAAACTGACACATATGAAGGATGAGTGCTCCTGGGTTCTCTAGCTCCAGGGCAAGGCCCTGAGGAAGACAAAGCCATCTGAGGATACAGTGAAGGATTGCTAAGATGATGGGACAAGGCCAGCATTTTCAGCACAAGTGAATACAGTCAGTAATCTTGCCACTGAACAACACCTCACCATGCACACTCCTGATCCAGAATCAGTTTACCCTCTCTGTCAGAGTCAGAGGCAATGATTTCATTTGTTGTTCAGCATTAGGCTCTCTGCAGAGCTGATATATGTATGAGTGGGAAACTGAGCACTTTTTCAAGTCCTTACCTCTATGGTAATAAGGTTTTTGTTTTGTTTTAAAACTACTTCTGCATTAGTTTTGGTTTATCTTTCTTTATTCCTTTTTCTTTTCTTTTCTTTTTTTTTTTTGTGTGTGTGACAGAGACAGAGAGAGGGAAGGATAGGGACAGACAGGCAAAAGGGAGAGAGATGAGAAGCATCAATCCTTCGTTGCGGTTCCTTAGTTGTTCACTCACTGCTTTCTCATATGTGCCTTGACAGGGAGCGGGGGTGGCTACAGCAGAGCGAGTGATCTCTTGCTTAAGCCAGCAACCTTGGTCTTCAAGCTAGTGACCTTTGGGCTCAAGCCATTTACCGTAAGGTCATGTCTATGATCCCACGCTCAAGCCAGTGACCCCGTGCTCAAGCAGGTGAGTTGAAGTTCAAACTGAAGTGAGCCTGTGCTCAAGCCAATGACCTCAGGGTTTTGAACCCATATCCTCTGTGTCTCAGTCAAACACTTTCTCCACTGTGCCACCACCTGGTCAGGTTCTTTCTTTATTCTTGTAAACTATCTGGACACCAAGGTCCACCTACCAAAGTATAACACTTAAGGACTAAGTTCTTTCTCTGCCCTTCAACCCAGAGTTTCAGGTCCTATTATCTGATATCAAACCTTCTTGAGACTTATCTGCATGCTTATGTTTTCAAACTTTGTCCAAGTTTCCCATATTGGCATTATAAAAGCTTGTTGGAATTTTGAACCACTTCTTCTGGAATATAATATTAATCAAGAGAGGCAGGTCTAATGTGCACATCCAAATATGTCTGAATTTGAAGTTCACCATGAACTTCCTTGCTAGAGTGACAAGCAAAAAACTTGTTTGTGCTATAACTAGTTGCTGTTATATTTCCCTGATAAGCTGGATAGGGTCACCTCAGGACCCCCAGATAAGCCTATAAATATCATGTCTTTAATCTCTGCTTAGGATCCACCCTACACAAAGGACCTCGCTCTATATTTCATTGGTTCCCATCTGTGGAGACCTGGATGTCTGAGCATCTAGGACAATTCTGACCCTGTTTTCATATCTAAAACACACAGCCTTTAGAAGAAGACTATCATTTTTAGTTTATGATAGATAGTATATTAATAAACATAGGCATAACATCTTTACACAAAAATAGAGCTCTCATGCTTTTAATTTGGGTTAAATTTTTCTCTCCCGGTCACAAAAACACATCATGACAAAATAAATTAACCATGCCTTTAAATTCAAAGCTATATACTATAGTAGGTACATTTCAGAGAGTAGAAGATAAAATTTTGAATCATGTGTAAAAATTACTGCCACCTGGACCAAATTATAACATTTTTATAAACTTGCTTTATTAGCTGTTCTGGGCATAGTTAATTATCAAAATAAGTCAAAGACACACAGTCAGTTTGGGGTTGCTTATCATTAGGGTAGTGTAATGCTTTGTGACATAATTTCTTAAAATATTTTTCCATACATATTACACTTTCTAAATCTTCAGAATATTCTATAATAAGATGCCTTGATTAATTTTTGCAAGATTAGGGCATTTCTCAATGATATTTATTTCATGTTTTATCCATCATGAAGAACTGTAGTGTAAGTAAGGCTAAAAGATCTAGTTAAATAACTAATATTAATCTTGAATTTGGAGTAATTTTGATATAAAATATTTATCTTCATCTCTTCTGTTTTGAAGGAGATTCTCCCATTTAATTGAATTTGAGTGTAGTGTATTGCATGCATATCAACATTTTTAAAGATGGTTTTGAAAGACTATACTTAAACCCTTTCACTCTATGAATATTCCTATGTAGAACAAAACATATCATCTCAATTTTTATGCATCCCAGTATACTAAAGCCATATTAGTGAACATTATGTCAAGCTACTCAAAGTCATTATCATAAAAAATAAATAATTTAGTTGGACTAAGAATACTTTCTACCCACAGTAGTTTTCTTAATTTTAAAAGAAAAATATTGAATTAAAATGAAAATTTATAAAAGGTATAAATGATTATGGTCATTAATAAGTCATCTAACTACAAAGAGTTGCTATACCTAAAATTAAATTGGCTAATTTAATTTCCAGAGGAAATTCAAACATTTCTACAGTCAAATTGAATCAAGTTGATAAACTACCAATAAAGAATAAGTGGAATAGATATAAAGCAGATTTGCTCACATTGTAAAATGTTACATAATTTCAATGGATCCTGTAGTCAGAGTCAAGTTTCCCTTAATAATACATTTTAATAATAAAATATTTTATTAAAGACTCACATTTGAATACACATGTGAAAATTATGCATACAAAGTAAACATAAATATATTATAAATATACACATACACACATACATATAATATGTCTAGGAAACTATTTTCAGAATTTTTACAAAAAAATACAGGCAATGTAGAATACAGTAAAAAATGGTGTAGAAAACTCTATCAAAACTCAGACAACCAAGGTATCTGATCAAGTGCAAAGTGAAAATTTCTTCACATGAAACATGATGCTTATTTTTAAGAAGGTTCCAAGGAAGTTCACCTGGCATTTAAAGAGTCTTTGGAGGGGGGGGGGTAATTTAGCTACATCATCAAGACTTAGCAAAGAGTCACTAACCATTGAGTTTGGAAAAGATAAATTTATCTTAATAGTCAGTAGAGCTGTGGCTGGGTTTACCTATGGCAAATCACTAATGTTCTGTGGACTCTGTTACAGGGTTCTGGTACAATAATTCCATTAGATTAGCTTTTCACATTTTTTAAATAAATAAATACTAGCTGCTTAGTCTCACTTTTCTTTAAAATGCAATCATTTGAAGTGTTTTGGAAAAGACTATCAAGCAAATTACCTTTATTAATTAACCAAATGATGATTGAACCTGAACCAATCAGCTCTGTAACATTATCCAATATATATATTTAATGTTGTAGACAAACAACATTAGGCTAAGATTTTAAAACATAAGTTCACAGGTGTGTGTTTGTGAGTACGCATATGCATGTTTTTACTTATTTTCTCCAAAAGGAAGCTAAATAATGCAATGTATTTTTATGGCAAAAATAAGAGGTGCTACAAATATCAGTGATGTGTGGAAATGTTTTAATTTTGCGGGGTGCCAAGATGGCAGAATGTTGTGTCCCAACGAAAGAAAATGAGGACGACAGAACGGCATGTATGCTAATACATATTTGCTCACAGACACATACACTTACAGCTTTAAAGGAAATACATAAAAATTATGCTGCCGACAACGTCTTTACACAAATTTATCCTAGCATCTGTCAGCTCCATAATATGTTCATAAAACTAAGAACACGTGTCTTAACAGCATGCTCATTTGGGTATGCCCACTGTTGTTATCTTAACTTCTCTTGCTGCTAGTCTGGCTGTTGTCTTCCAGATCATAGCCTCAGGAATTCTTGTTACTTCACTTCCACATCAAAATAAGAAGTTTTGATTTAAATATATCAAAGGCACTGTAGTGGTATGAAAGTAGAGGAAAATAAAACTGTACTCAGAAAGACCATTCAGGTAAAATTCCTAGATTAGGGGGAATACAGGAATAATCTCACAGATGACTGGGTGTGGAGGAAGAAAATATAAAATAGTAAGTAATTAATCCAAGTCTAATCCTAGCAAACCTTTTGGTACAGTAATGTCAGTGAAATCTCAGTGTTATCTGGAATTTCAGTAATGACAGTGTGGGCTATATCACACAGTAACACACGGTAAATTATTTGATAGATACAAATAATTACAGTTGTGTAAAATCTTAGATGCATGTACACCTCATAAGTAATTGCCTGAAAATATCTGTGTCTTATCTATTAAACACTATTACTGTTGTGGTCTGTATGTCCTAAAAGGTTCCAGCGTTTATGTGAATAAAGGATAGTTGTAATATTTATATATTTTTTATGGGTGCCATGAAATCTATTCTGTTGTTTTTTCAGTTGAATTTATTGTGGTGAGATTGCTTTTTAAAACCAAATAGGTTTCAAATGTGCAACTCTAAACATTCTCTGCACACTGTACTGTGTACCCTTTGTCCTACAAAGTCTCTTTCTGTCCCCATTTTCCTCCTTTTAGTTCACCTCCTCCTACCCCCCACACTCCTTTCTTTCTGGCTATCACCATACTGTTAAGTCCAACTTATACAAAGACTGAAGTTCCAAAATGCAACTTTAATTAAAATCACTAGGCTTAGAATCTTTGAAATAATGGAGAAACTAGATCTTACTATATTTGGGAAGGAACATCAAAATACATATATGGAGCTGTATATTGTAGTGTGAATAAAGAAATTTCAGAGAAATTTTTGATTAAATAATTAGCAAATAGAAACATTTATGTTTTATTCATCTGTTAATCACCCATGATAATTAGAAAACAAATCACCCACTTCAAAACAATCTCTTAGCCTGACCTGTGGTGGCGCAGTGGATAAAGCGTCGACCTGGGAACACTGAGGTCGCCAGTTCAAAACCCTGCACTGGTTCGGTCAAGGCACATATGGGAGTTGATGCTTCCAGCTCCTCCCTCCCCCCTTTCTCTCTCTCTCTCTCTCTCTCTCTCTCTCTCTCTCTCTCTCACTCTGTGTCTCCTCTCTAAAGTGAATAAAATATAAATAAAATAAATTTAAAAAAAAAAACAAAAAAAAACAATCTCTTAGATTTGCTTGGTACTTAAAGAACAATACAACACTGTGACTCCAAGTTAATTCATTTCAGCTGAATAACATACAAAGAAAAATTCTTCCAGATTTTTATACTCTTTGCCAGAGTTAAAAGTCTTTCCAACTCCTAAGAGAACTACATTAAGAAACAAGTCACTCTCCTAATGTTGTTTGTACACTAATAGCCACTTCGTTTAGCTTTTCATAGCTGAAAATTAGGGCAGATGCTATGCAAGATGTTAAATGCAATTTGTTCTATACGTGAGGCAATTTCTCTGAAAATTTTGTGACATTTATGTTAACCTTCTCCTTTGCTTGTATACTATTGGAGAGAAAAATGACATAGAATTATTTGTTTCATAAGCAGCTCTCCCCAAGAGAAGATTTTAGCTGTATCATAAATAGGATTATTATTTCTTAATATAATTATTTATAATATAAGTTGATTTAAAATATCAGAGAAAACCAAAGCACTTACTAGAATTTACTTAATAATTATTAAATAAGTGAAAATATATGTTTTTGTAATGAGTAATATTGCTGTAGTCCAGAAAATGAAAAATAAATGTGATATAATGCAAAGAGTAGAGATATTATACTTAAACACATACTATTTTATTTACTCCTAACAAGAGGTATGCAAATTAGAAATTTCCCCTGTTTCATTTAAGAATAATTTTAGGTGGATAAAAAGAAAAATTGAAATCATACTGCTAATTTGTAGTAGAGCTAGAATTTAATCCTGGTTTGTCTCTGAACTCTTGTTCTTTCTGCCAAATCTCTCAGCAGAGGGAGGTGTAGATGTCAGAATAAGCATAGAGATAATGAAATATATAATACATGCAGGAGCCTCAGCTGAGCTCCACAGTCTGTTTTAACAACCTCTAGTGCATTTTTAAACTTGGTCAGCTTTCATGCAAATAGCAATTTTGGCCTTGCCAATAATCAAGTCTGAATGTAAGAGTGAAAGACTCTGTTTCCAACCACATCAGCCTTGTTGTCTCATTCTCTGCTGTTAGTACGTAATCTCACAACCAGCCATCATATCCTTAAATCCAAGAGTGTCTTTGTAACATTTCTTAGGTCTTGATTCAACATCCATTGCAAACATTTTTTGTTCTTTGTTTCTTATTTGCATTACCTTATTAACTCTAGTCTCTTATTCAAAGTAGGGATAGTTGGCATCATTTTCCTGTTTCTTTTACTTCTATTTCTCTGTCTTCTCAAACTTAAATTTTCTCTCCAATGTTTTTCCATTATCTTCCCAATATTTTTCTTTGTTTTTTTAACTCCTGTTTTATTTAGTTAATTTTCCTTGTCATACATCTCATAGCTACCTTTTGCAGTTGATGGTGCTTAGATACTATTTCTGTTACTACATGTAAGCTTTTTAAAAAGCAAGGTCCAAGTTTGATCCAACATTGTATTTCTCTCAAGGCTTAATGTGATAGTTTACAGATAATAGTTCATAATCAATTATCATCACAATAAAGATAAATTAAGTATTTGCAAGTACGTTCTATGGGAAAACTAAACTTAGGAATGAGAGATCATTTAAAAGATCCACTTATTTCTCAAACTGATAAATCTAATTAATAATTTAAATATCTGGTTGAACTTGTTTTAAAAATCTCATCTGTCTTTGTTGCAAGAATGTGCTTATAGTAAATGAACACACAAGAGACACAAAATTTTCAGTCATGCATTATTCTTAATGTATTCTTCTACCTTCTCACCATGCTTCAGAAAATGTTTTGCTTCATTTACCTAAATAGATTTAATGATACCGTAAGCAAAATTATGCACAATGAAACCAAACACTAAGATTTTTTAGAGCTTGCAGTGTAAATTTTTAAAATCATTACCTCCTCTACCATTAACAATAATGAGACATCAACTGTGCAAAGTCATAAAATTTCTACACTGCCAAGAACATCTTTATCAGTAAACCTAGTTGTTTTCCATGTGGAACACATGAGATTTGTAAAAATTATTATTAATACCCAAGGGGGACCTGCATACAATCAGCTGTAAGTGGGGGCTGTTGCCATAGAAAATCAAAAGACGCATTACTATGTACTATCAAGGAGCCTTTCCAGTTTAAACACTGACTTCTTATGAGGTAATTTAAAGGAAATATTCTATATTTCACATCTTTATGTGAAAGTAATTCTCCCCAGAACATTACTTAAACGAAATAAGAAATGTGAGGTTTCTAATCTGGGGCATATGTATTTTATAACTTCAAAGCAACTAAGATGAATGTTCTTGTTTCTATTTTGTATATTTTTATATCCTAAAGAAAATAAATAACCTTCTCAATAAATTCTTTTCTGTGACAGAAGCTAGGCAGATGCTCATGCAAATAACTTTTTTATTCTACTGGGATCCAGACTAGGCCATGTTTCCTCACCTCCTTAGAAATTAGACATACTTATGTGACTCTCTGGTTAATGTGATGTGGGGCTTAGAGATGTGTGCCCCTTTCAGAGCTGACCCATTAAAAAAAAAAAGGAAAGCATAAGTGCTGCTCTTTTTTTCTTTCCTTATTTCCTTGAAGATTCAAAAGGACCCCAAGGCCCAACACCCTGGGAGAAGTTGGAACTACGAGATGGAAAGAGTGGGGATCACTGAGTTCAATGGGAAGATATACCAGAACATCTCCAGTCAATTATTATATAAGTAAAAGTCAATGTCTATTAGGTTAAATCACTAATATTCAGGGGCTGTTAATTAGACCGGTTATCTTATGCTGACCATTACAACTTCAGACATGCTTTTTTCAAAGGTCCTTTTATTTAATTAGGTTTCTTTCCTACCCATGTTCATCATAGATAATTCCCCCAAAGCCTATCTGAATGGGGAACTTTCCAGTTTTTGTTTGAGCTGTGATGAGTCTGGCATATGTTAATTATGCATTTACCTAGGGTCTGCATGAGACCACTTAAGAAAACAACGGAAAATATCTTAATGAATGAAAAGTTAATGACATCTAATTCTCTGGGCCTTTTGTCTTTGGAGATTCCTTGCTCAAACCCATCGCTTGTCAGACAAAACTGGCAAATTTACTGTGAAAATATTTTATTTTTCCATGCATAGTTTATTATTATTTTTTACCATTTTCCCTGTTTAAATATGTATGAAATAATTGTTTGTTCCCGACATTCATCAGAATACTTTCCTAATGTGTTATTTTATTTTGAAATGTAGCATAGAAAAATAATGTTTTTCACAGCACACAAATATCTTGCTTGAGTTCTACCATTCAGAAGGCAAAATAAAGAAAGGGAGGAGGAGGAAAAACAATCAATTTGGATGAGAATCTCTACACACAATCAGTGGTTAGAAATCAATGTGAATCCAACTCAAGCATAGATTTCACAGTGGGAATATGTACAGCCCTGCATTACTCAAACAAATGGTTAGCGTTGCTGTGAATAATTCTAATGAGGCCTGCACTGCATTTGTAGTAAAGCAGACAAAAGTCTACTCTTAATTCACTAAACTAAGACTGCTGGGCTGGTAAAGCTTGTGCCACTTTATAGCAAAGGATTCATGTCTGAATCTACACCTCTTCTGAGAACCTATCCTGAAGCGTTTCCCTGTTCTTCAACTGTTTTTTGTGTTCTGAAAGGTAGCTCTGGATACTAGAGAGAGTTTAAGAGGTTTTAGCAACTGCAGTGCCTCCCAAATTTACTGCTAAATTATGAAACAGAGCTTGATTCCCCCTTAACGCTTTGAAAGCTGCTTCAATATATAGTGTCTTTAAAATGTTCATCTCTTTCTCTGTCTCTGCCTCTCTCTCTCTCTAACACACACAAAACATCATACACCTTGAAGTAAATCCTAATAAGTTATATATTTCCTATCTTTATATATATTTTAGTCACTCAATGATAGAATCCTCATTAATAGATTCCATTCATTCTGACATGTTTGAACCCTCTAAGGAAAGATACACTGTGTATGCTGATCCCCCGTCTGCTTTTAAAATATTTAAATGTAAAAGTAAATGAAAACTTGATTATTTTTTTTGTCTATGGGACCTACAGTATCAATGAGACGTTGGGGGTCTATTTATACAGGTTTTGCAAGTCGACGCATTTAACTTTTTTTTTTTTAATTAACACCAAGCTGCAGTTATTTCTTATTTTAATAACAGGTTATGCCATTTTGTCAGTCAGATCGCTTTAAAAAAAAACAGTTTTATTTTTGTTTATAAATTCAATGTGTACTCACTTGTAAAACATCAAACAACACAAAACAGTATTTTCAAAGAGAAAAATTAGCAGCAATCCTACTCCCAAAAGAGAGAAAATGAGGAAAAATATCTGTCCAGAGTTTCTCCTGCTAGTTTCTTAATCACCTTTTCTCCTTCTGTATGTCCACCTTCTTCCCTTCTCTCCTGGTAACCCTCCAACTCCCCAGTCCTAGCACTATCCTTTTAGGACCTTGTCAGCATCTCCCTCTTATGTTAGTGTGTGCGTGCATGTGTGTGTGCGTGCATGTGTGTATATGATAATTGCTCTCATTTGCCATTTATCTTATTTTTTTTCCCAAAATATTCACAATGGTGTAAAATACACCACTGTATATACATTTTAGGTGCTTACCTCTTTCTTGGGATAAATTCCACAAATTTCATCTTTATCAGTGGTACACATTTTTTAATTATCTTGCTAAAGGTGGTGCAGATTTATCCATTCTCATCACATGTAAAAGTAACTATTTCTGTTCAGTTTAGTCATAACTGGATACAATATTTTCACCTTTGTTAGCTACATAGGAGAAAAATCAAGACTAGAGTTATTCAGCTATTTCCCCGTAAGTTTTGGCCACTGTTATAGAAAGACTTCAAAAAGATCAGCTTAAAAATAGGTCCTGATCTTTTGATGAATTGGGTAGGAGGTAAAAAAATACCATGGAGAAACAAGTTGCAAAACAAATACATAAGGAAACAATTGTCTCAGTTTCTCTACAAATTTTCAGTGGAATTAGCGCCTCATGTCAGGGTTCTGGGTGGTCCCAAATTATGGCCTCAACTCTTATTCTACCAAAATATATCTGACTTAGAAACCTCTATTAAATTGTATAAGAATACATAATACAATAGGCACAGCTTTAAAACTTTGCTTATGTCCATGTGATTATAAATGACTAAACAAGAAAAGAGAAAGCTTGGTGTCATATATAGGGACTGAACTGAAAGGTGATAGGAAAGTGCTGTGATATGAAGACAGGTGATAACAGTAAAAGGGTAGTTAAATGATACCGGGGAAAACATTTGTAGTTTGCAGGGAAATTGCTGGACAGGATTAAGAATGCTGTCGTGGAGAAACTTAGTCCACCTATATTTGTAATTTAGTTGCATCTCAGTGATCTTTGTTTGCTAACAGAGTCTTTTTTATCACAAACTACATTGGTGAATATTTCCCTTGTATTGATTGAGCCAAACTAAAAATAACACTGAGATAACTGATCATATAGGAAGAAACCCAAGTCAAGCAAAGATATCTGAATTTTGTATAAGAAAATTTTCATTATCCTGTCAATCACCACATGCTGATAATCTTTTTCAGCCTTTTCACTAAGTTAATTAAGATTTTCAAATATTCATAAATGCTAAAGGTTTGAAAAGTAAAATTTCATACTTTGATGGTATAAATCTGGAAATTATTAAAACTGTCTAAATTCTAATTAAAACAAAGCTGAAATTTGCTTTATTGAATGAAATTTCATTCATGTAAAAAAATTTTTTATTGCTACAAGATTATTGGGTAGAAGTGTCATTGTATTTACTATGAATAGAAAATAAAATCTCTTGTATTAGTAATTATATCTTTGTAGTGCCATCATTACAAGCCTCTTATATATTGATCAACATTTTATCTGCAATCAAGGACGAATCAAAGTATTGTAAACTATAAATAAATTTCTTATTTGTTCCCACCTTTATCTAACTATGATTTTAACCTTAATTTTCTCCTCTCTATATTATCACTACAGCAACCAAATAGATCACACTGCTTTTCTTGTACAATCATCATTACTGTTTAGTAGAAGTGACATGCATAGCATTATAATTGGATTAATAGAGTTATGTAAACTTTGTGTGTGTGTGAGTTCACATTAGGGTGTCAGGTGAGATGCATTAGGAAGACATCCTTTTCCATGTCCAACTGAGTCTGTCTCTCTGTTTCTCTTTGTGTATGCGTTAAGTAAATTTTCCCTAAGTGTATTCTTTGTTCATTCATTTGGTAACTGAAACTTAAACATAACTTTGAGAAACATGAAGATATTTAATGTCTTCTGTTCAGGATATCTTTATCTGGGCAATTAGTGACTTTGAGTTCCCATTTGGCACGATGTGCTGGGAACTGTTTATGTGGTTCCATATATATGGCACCTGTATATATACTAATGAGACAGCTAAGAAGGCCCTTGACCTCATTTAGCTTACATTGTAACCCTTATACTTCTATGCACAGAATGCATTTCCGTCATTTTAAATAATATATCACTCAATTCAATATTTTGTGACTTTAATTATCTCTCACATTAAATATAACCCAATAATAGAATTAAAACTAGAATTTTGGAAGATAGAAACCAGTGTTTTTAACCTCCAGTCCATCTTCATACATTATCAGGGTGGATAACTCCTTCCCAAACCGATGGAAAGCTTCTAGTGGATCAGCACCACAGGTCATTAGATGAAAAACACTCTATCTAGACTCTGCCTAGAAGTAGGCACACATAACTCCTTTCTACATAGCTTTTACTGTATGTTCACCAACCAGCCCTGTTCTCTGATACCACATGTCTGCTTTTCTAATTACTTTTATTAAATGCCTTATCACATAAATTAAGTAAACTATAAGATATATATGGTTTAGAAGAGCTCAATGATGTAAACTAATGGGATACAACACACACACACACACACACACACACACCTCCCTACACACTAAAAAAAAACCCTTATGCTTAACTATTTGCCTTGAGATACTGCATTGAGATAGTTTACATGAGAGTTTAACTGAATTATCCTACATATCAATTTGTCAATTCATTTGGCAACTGAATACTTATTTTATGTGATAATGCATTTTTAAAAACTAGCTTTTAAATTTAATTTTATACAAAGAAACAAAAGAATAATAATTTTCTCAACAAATCCTCCCCTTCTTGCTAATACTACTTGATAATGCTATTTATGGTAGTTGTCATTCCTTACTACTGCATTGCATGAGTCCATTCCCACTGTCCTCTGTGGAAATGTAATGCCCTGGAGTTGTTTAAAACAAAACCATAGCTGAACCATAGGTTGAAATTATGTTTTTGTTGTTGTTGTTGTTGGTTTTTTTTTGGGGGGGGTTAGTGAGAGAGACAAAGACAGAGAGAGAGAGACAGACAGACAGACAAGAAGGAAGAAAGATGAGAAGCATCAATTCTTCATTGTGGCACCTTAGTTGTTCATTGATTTCTTTCTCATATGTGTCTTGACCAGGGGGCTTCAGCAGAGTGAGTGCACCCTTACTCATACCAGTGACCTAGGACCCAAGCCAGTGACCTTGGGCTTCAAGCCAGCAACCTTTGGGCTCAAGCTAGCGACCATGGAATCATGTCTATAATCCCATGCTCAAGCCAGTGACTCTGTGCTCAAGTCAAATGAGCCCACACTCAGACCAGTGACCTTGGGGTTTCCATTCTGGGTCCTCTGGGTCCCAGACCAATGTTCTATCCACTGTGCCACGGCCTGATCAGTCCATCGTTCCTTTTTTTCTCCTGCCTATTAAAATCAATAGTGGTATTCTGTCAGCAAAACCTGTCTTTTCAGTTGCTTTTCAAGTTCCTATAGTAAATCATATGCTTGTTAAAACACAAGGAGCCATTTTTCAGAAAGAATTATTCAAAACATCCCAGAAGAATGTTTTCAAACTTATTTCTTACTCAAATCATACTGTCTATCAAATAGATTTTTTTTACAGAGACAGAGAGAGAGTCAGAGAGAGGAATAGATAGACAGGAATGGAGAGAGATGAGAAGCATCAATCATCAGTTTTTTGTTGCGACACCTTAGTTGTTCATTGATTGCTTTCTCATATGTGCCTTGACTGCGGGCCTTCAGCAGACCAAGTAACCCCTTGCTCGAGCCAGCGACCTTGAGTCCAAGCTGGTGAGCTTTTGCTCAAGCCAGATGGGCCCATGCTCAAGCTGGTAACCTTGGGGTCTTGAACCTGGTTCCTCTGCATCCCAGTCCGATGTTCTATTCACTACAACACCACCTGGTCAGGCTATATAAAATAGTTTTAAAGACCCCTATCACTCCTGTGAATGTGGAGATATTGCATTACAAATTATAGATATGAGTATATATTTTCATTGGTTCAATTGGGAATTTACACGTTTTATACATTAAATTGAAACTGTAAAGAGAAACTGAGCATTGACCTTTAATAGGTGTTACTTTAATATCCTTGAACATTTAAAAAATACTTCATTACATTATTGTAATAATTGGTTGATTTTTGCAGGTAGAATGCTAGCTCTGAAAAATCTAGTTGCATAAAATATAATAAATTATATCATACCCACTATCTTGGCCCATCCTTTTCTGTTGCCAGAAGTTATGTATCTTGGTTATTGTAACCACACCACAAAAATATCTGTGAAATTAATAAATATGTATATGAACATAATTAATATATTTGACTTTAGAGTTAATATGTTAGCTTTTGATATTTTATGCAATAACTGAAGTCTGTTATTATACTGGTGATCTAGATCTTAACTCTAGATAAGGCATTATTCTAGATAGTTTGAGAAGGACATAAAATGAGCACTCTCACTACCCCTAAAGACTTATAATATAGAGTGAGAGGACTAATTTTACCAAACACCCGTCTACCAATAGTTTAACTTGACTAAAAAAGAATGTGTTAAGTAATATAATGTGGGCCTGGGTAAGGTTTACCTTGGAGTTGAGAGTGAGACCGATTATGGGAAGTTTGATATTTCAGAAGAATTAATGGAAGAGATGGAATTTGTATTGGGTCTTAACAAGGCATGAGGATTTTTATTGTATCATATTTTCATGGTAATTACTGATTGATAAAAACAAAGTATTGTATCACTTGTTTTATTTGACAGACATATCACTTATTAGGTCTATAAAATGCACTGAAAATCACCACCTAGAAATTCTCCGTTCACTTCTGTAAAGTTGTTTCATGTAACTGTCATGGATTTGGCATTTCATCAGAAAGTACCAACGTGAGTCCAGATTGTATTTGTTTGCACAATAAAGCAAGCGGTAGTTTACTGAGTTTCTGCAATCTGATTTTCTGACAGAAGTCAAAGCATAAAGTGAAGCCATTGCCATTATCACAAAGAAAAGTTATAAAACCTACAAAATACTTTCCAATTGCACACCTGAAGAGTCAGCCACCAATGTGTATATTCAGGTGCAAACAGGGTCCTGAGGTACTATCATGGATGGCATGGCAAAACTTATCTTCATTGAAAGGGAACTTGGTCAAATTTAAAATTAGATATCCATGTGTTTTATTCATTCATTTAGTAAATACTGATTGTCTTCGGTAAGCCATGTAAGACAATTTCTCTCATTAACTACATCCTAATAGTGGGGACACATAAGAAACAAATAGATAAACACTATTGACCAAGTAGAGATAAATCCTGTGCAGAAAATTCAAATAGAGTGACAGGAGACAAAGTTAATAAGGGGCCTCAGAGGTTTCTTAAAAGTGACGTTTACCTGAAAACTAAATGATATCTTAATTTCCCAAATTACTAACAGGTAATTTCCCTTTGATGTCAGTTAAAAAAATTCTATTACTACCTTTTTAAGAAATTCATTACACACCTCAAGCTTTATAGCTTTCTGTACTTAATTGGGAAGTGACAGGGAAAAAAAATACTGTATTCTCATTTAGAGTTTTGGCCATTCATTTTTTTTTTAAAGAAATGAGCGATTGATTCTTCAACAAACCTGTGTGCTCTATGTTCTTTTCCTTTTGGTGCTGGTCCCATCAGCCATCTTCTCCTTTCCCCTTCCTTCCCTTCTCCTCCCCTCCTTCTGATCTTCATTTCTCTTCTTTTGTCTTTTGTGTATTTTTATTTTCTTTTTTTCCCTATCTAAAATTTCACGACGTAGAATAATATTTGCTTATAATAAGTTAGCTATAGAAACAAATAATTTCTAAATAATTCTTGTAAGCCTTCTGAGGAAGAGTTATGGAAGTGATTTCAGCTAACTTTCAAAAGAGCCAAGTACATACTATTACTAAATGTCTCATATTTTTAATGATTTGAAAGATCAGTAAATATGTATGTATTTTATTCTTTAGTAGCCAGATTCCAAACATTTTCATAATTATGCTTTTTTTTCTCTCGTTCCCCCCACACACCGGCTATATTTTTATTATAAATTTTAAATAGACCACTTCATCTTTTCTATAGCAATGCACATTTCTGTTAACCAGGATTTTAAATGGGTTTACACTAGGTTAAGGACTTTAACACCAAAAACAAACATATCACCCCCACCAACTCATAATTTAAAATATCATTTTTTTCAAAAGTCTTCAGAAGAATTTCTTTGCTGTATTAGTCTTCTGCAAATATTAGCTTAAATTCCAAGGATAATTACTTGCAAATCTCAGTCTAAACTGGAAAGCCTTAGAAAAAAAAATATTTGCACTTACAAGAAGTTATAAATAATGAGAAAGCCAATGTAACAGAATAGAGTTCTATGTGACAGGACCTTTAAAAAAAATCTCATTTATTACACATGTAAATCACAAAATTCCAGAATTATTTGATCCTTTTCTCTAAGAAAGCCCTCTCTAATCATATACTCTTGATAATTCTAAAATGTAATAAAGATATAGAATTTATGCAACAGATAACCAATAGCAGCTCTCTGTATGTATTAAATTTATAGTCTACTGAGGAAAAGTATGATATACATATGTCTAGATAGATTAGAAAGAAAAAATGATAGATAACAAAATCTGTCTGACAAGAGATTATGTTCTCCATGTTTTAATGCATTAATAATGACTTCAAAGGAAAACTTTGAGATTTAAACTATAACCATTTTTTCTAATAAGATGTTTTGGTGATAAGTGAAATATTGCTAACTCATATGGTGACTGAATAAATTATAAGTTGTTATTAGTAAATGCTTAAATAACTAAAATATTTAACAGAAACAAAAGATGTAATAATAAAAATAATACCCTCTTTGTATTAATTTAAATGACATTATCAGTGGAAAAGTAGACCCTAAGAAATCATTATATAGGGGGGTTATTGTTTCCAAAAACTTAAGAAAGCATGTTCTACTTTCCACATTAACTTGGGAATTTTCTTAACTAGTATGATTTCAAATATTAATTTTAAGAAAATTAATTATGTTTATACTTTTGAAATGTGGTAGTTATTTGATAGATAATAAAGTTGAGAATTGACTAAACTGCCCTGATTATTCATTAAATGTTTTTAAATATTTCATTTCTGTCCTTTGTCTTTTCTGTGGTTATCATTTTATGGTTCCTCCTTAGTCTGTTATGAAGTTTCTGATTTAAAAGGTATGCTAATATTAGCAGGTACCTTAACTGAATGGAAAGGAGAAAAGAAGGAAAGAAGAAGAGAACGGAAGTGTTTTAAAGCTTAGGGCTCAATTAAAAGTACCAAAAAAAAAAAAAAAGAGTACCAGCTATTAGTTTGTAATTCAAGATACTTCACCAGACACTCAAATGTTTGGAAAGGACCCAAATATCAGGAATAAAAGATCCCTGTTGAATTTCACAAAAGACCAAGTTCCAAGTGTCCATATTTCAGTTGACATACTGAATAAAAAAGCAATATGATACACTTCGTGCTGCAGCACAGTTCTTTAATGCCTTCTTATAAAATGGCTTAATGCATTTTTATCTTCCTATTTGATTTCTTTGATGAATAATCTAGCAATACCTTCCACACCAGCTACAAACCTTGACCTTATGGCTGCCCTTGTCAACGGAACTTATTGTCTGCTATTAACTTATTTTGATCACAGTGTTTAACTGAGAGACAAGTTATATATTATTAGAACTCATGAAAAAGATAATAAGCTTGGTTTTCTGTGTATGTCCAGGACAGGAAAGAAATCATCTATCTGAATACAGAGAAAAAAATATATTTCAACACAAATGTTAGGGGAAGAGGAGATTAGCATTTATCTTGTATCACGTCAATACAATTTAATTGTTTCCAAATTGCTCTAAATTTTGTAACTATCATTCTAATTATTTAATTAAATTAGATGATTGATGAGAAATATGAGGTTCAAAATGATCAAATTCTACTTTTCAGAGTTTTTTTTTTATTATTTCCTATAGGTGAAGGTCTGCTATACATGCTCCTAGATGGCTTGCTTTGAAACTACTACACCCACATGAAGCATATGACAAGAATTGAAAATTAGATAAGTTATCTGGTCAAATTTACTTTTAAAATGCTTAATAATATTGCTTTTATATTTGGAAAAATATCAATGTGTTTTTAATATAAAAGCATGATCTCTGAGTTAGAAAGCTTTTAAAAACGTAATTTTGATTTCTAACTCCTAGTGTCAAACAAGAAAGGTCATCAGATCACCTTGAAGTTAACGCTTATCGATGAACCTCACATTACCTTAACTTTTCCCAATTTATTTAGACCTGTTGTAATCATTAAGTAAAATGTTGCTTTGAGTTTCTTAACTTCAAAAAGTAAGGAGGAAAAAGGTCAGGATTTACGGAAACAAACGAATGAATGACAAGCTTCATTAGGTCTAAACAAAAGAGGGTTTGTACAAACATGTCATTACATTGCAATCTTTGATAGCCCTTAGGTTCCTAGGTTCCTAACTCTTAATATAACCTCATAGTAGAAAGACTGGTTTGAGAAGTCAAGGAAAATGCGTCTAGGCTGCTCATCCAGGCAGAAATTCAAAACCCTCACAGATCTATAAATGTGAATGTGGATTGCTTCTGCTCGCAACACATTTTTCTCCACACAATAAGGAAGACAGCATTCCAAGGTTGAGGTTTATATAATAAGGCATTTTTGAATTTTACAGGCATAAGAAACTGTTAGAGTCTTACGGTTCAGGCGGCAACAACACATTACGCCCCCTGCCCCTTTCTACCATGTAATTCAAAAGTGACAAAGCTAGTTTTTATGTGAGTTCCCATCTGGCCCTTTGTCAATTAAAAAAAAAATGACCTCCTAAGAATTGCTTTCTTTAGTTTTACTAGACCATTCATCTCTACCTCAGATGTCAATGGATAACAAATATTCAGCTCCATATTGACCATCCACGATCATGTACTTTAGGCCAAACTAAAGACAGGACGTGTTATAGCAGACAAAATCTTAAGGGAATTCAACCAAAATTAAATTTTTCAAAATGTCCCAAAACATGATTGTTCCAGCTCCACAGATCAGCGATAGAGATGCTGAATATACGTAGACAGAAGAGAAAATACCCTGACAACACTATAATTAATTGAAAATTAATGATAAACCTCTAATTTTCATAACATATATAATTTAATGATTGGAACTTTGCTAAATTAGAAGTTGTTCGAACTTGTTAAAAATGGTTGGTGGCCTGACCTGTGGTAGCGCAGTGGATAAAGCGTCAACCTGGGAACACTGAGGTCGCCAGTTCAAAACCCTATACTGGTCTGGTCAAGGTACATATGGGAGTTGATGCTTCCAGCTCCTCCCCCCTTTCTCTCTTTCTCTCTCTCTCTCTCTCTCTCTCTCTCACACACACACACACACACACACACACACACACACTCTGTGTCTCCTCTCTAAAATGAATATAAAAACAAAAATGGTTGGTGGTTTCTGCTATGACTCCTGGCAGGCCCTATGCAAATTTCTTGGCTTCTTCATACTAACAAAAATATAGCCTGAGCAGGCAATGGAGCAGTGAATATAGTGTTGGACTGGGGTGTATAGGACCCAGGTTCAAAACCCTGAGCTCGCCAGCTTGATCGCAAGCTCATCTGGTTTGAGCAAGGCTCACCAGCTTGAGCCCAAGGTCGCTGCCTTGTGCAAGGGGTCACTCACTCTCCTGTAACCCCGTCTCCCCTGTCAAGACACATATGAGGAAGCAATCAATGAACAACTAGGGTGGTGCAATGAAGAATTGATGCTTCTCAGCTCTCTCCCTTCCTGTCTGTCAGCCCCTCTCTGTCTCTGTCTCTGTCACACACACACACACACAAAATGAAAATATGTGTCTGTGTATGTGTGTGTGCATGTGCACCTTCAATCTTCATATGAATCAGTTACTTACTTGCTACAATCATACAGATATTTCTCTAGGACACTGCAAACAGCTGCTTCACAAATTAGAGGAACGTTCCAGCATGAAAAAGAAGCAAGTGGAACAAATGGCATGAAATAAATGTTATCCTGTGAAAGTGGTATGTTTGATAATTTATTACTGGAGTAAAGCTGGTCCATCATGTCAATCTATAAGAAATATATTATACAATATTTCAATGTTAATATTTTATATTTTAATTGCATAGAACCAATAATATAGGAAATTGGAATTATTTTAATGCCTCTCACTTATATGTTAATGACTTTCCAAAATATCTCTCTATTTTGACTGTGAAAGCACCCAGATTGAACTATGTCCAGGTGCAAAATGATTTGGGATATCATTTGATGGAATGTAAATTGTGGCACATTGTGGCACCATAAGTAATTGCCAGGGGACTTATCTAAAATTACATAACTGTGCATTTGAGAATGTGGTGAAAAGAAGTTAAGAGCTGAAGTTAAAAATAGAAGAAATAAGAACTATGTTACCATAGGAAAACTTTTCCCTTCAAATTACTTTTTGGGGATTTTCCTTAATACAAACTTTACTGGACTGTAGAATATAAAGGTAGACAAAATAGCTTGGCAATCTGTGGGTATAAGAGTGAGAATAATAAAATGTTGTCCATTTGGTTTTAGGAAATAGAACAAAGGTTAAACGGGATCCTTAAAGGCTATTTTACAATTGTTCTTTAGGAGGAAACCAGGAAGACAAAGAAACACTAACATTTATTTGAAATTCTCCTAGCAGTTTGTTTCCACCTACTGCCGAGGCAACCTAGCTTACAGAGTAAGAAAAATTCATCCAGAGAGTTAATTCTTAGATATATAAACCGAACATTTGGACATGATCTGTGATAATGTGACCTTTAAAGTAAATCACTCAAGTCAACAAAGTTAAAATTAGTCTATTTTTTAATGAAACAATATCATTTTTAAGTTAATCACTTGAGTTCTATATTCTTCCCCAAAAGCTAGAAATTAAATTGTGGGGGGTTTTGCCCTAAGTAATACACTGACCAAAAAAAAAAAAAGAAAAGGCAACTAATAAATATATCTCTAAATGTGAGAAAAACATAATAGTATAAAGAAAATAGCACCTCACCGGAAAATTGATCTCCTTTTTCTTTCTTAATTCATGGGACTAATGTACCTTTTCTCCTTTCCAGCTGCTGTGCAGAGTGTCTGCCTTCTGTCTTCGTGTCTCATCATTTGCCACCTCCCACCTGTAATTTTCTGACTGTTGCTGTTTACTGTCAAGGTTCATGACATTCCCCTTCTCCCCCTGCAATTTCTTCCGCGGGTCATACTGCGGAGATGAAGTAGCGTGCGAAAGCAGTGAGCAACAGGAAGTTTCTTTAGCAATGAGGCTTCAAGGTAAAAAGCATGTTTGGGCAGTAAAGACAAAAAAGCTGATTCTGTAATTCCCTTTTCAATGAACCTTCAAGGGTAATCATCACGCGGTTGCCTTTGGGTCCCGAGGTCATACACTAAAGCTATTACAAATGATTTAATAAATACATATTTAATTATTGAATCACTGTAAGTGCACTATTTAATTTCCTTGCCACAGATGGCACACAATTACTAGATTTACTCAGGTTTCTCTAAGTAATTTCCATTAACATATATTCTCTGCCTTCCTCCCCCACCACACTCCAAAGTTGAAAAACTATGCCACTATTAACTATTTATTAAATATTGCCCAAATATTTAAAAAGCAACAAACAGCAACGACAAAAAACACATAGAACTATACCCTCTAGAAACTGCATCAAAACTCACAAAAATACTACATAGCATTTTAAAGAAAATATAAAAATTGAAACTAGACTTCTTATATTACAATTGTACAACGTATTTTACACTGTGATTATCTTTGCAATGCAATTGACAAGCCTGCCTCTACACCAAATTTGCAAGAGGGAAATAAAGGAAAAAAGAAATAAGTACAATTCTCCAAACTCACACTCAGTCATTCAAAGTTGTTAATATCAAATTCTGTGTGTATTCTATACATATTAAGTATCAGGTAGTCTACTTTATAAGCACCAGCTAATTTATTATCCAGAAAAACCCAAGAGAATGTAACCATTATTCTCTCCATTTGATAGGAAATTGAGACACAAAGGGCTAAGTAGTTCTCCAAGTCACTCAGCCCCTAATATAAGAGAAAGATTGGGTTCATGCAGTGAGTAAATACTTGCAGTGCGGTAACCACTATGTTATTCAAGTGCCCTACCTCTAAGCTTGCAGCTATACCTAAGATAATTTATATACCTTTCCCTTCGATTATTAGTAGGGCCTATTATATCTGTTTTTCTCAAAAAAGCTATAGATATGTTATTAAAATAGCTATGTATGACAGGACATTTTCTACCAATTCTATTAGGTTCTGCTACTTAATGAAGAACAAATTAGATTCAAAATAGGTGTGAATTCACCTCGGAAACTTTTCTTATGTCTATTTGGATCTCATCTAATTTATTTATTTATTTGTTTGTTTGTTTATTTATTTATTTTGTGGGAGAGACAGAGAGAGTCAGAGAGAGGGACAGATAGGAACAGACAGACAGGAAAGGAGAGAGATGAGAAACATCAATTCTTTGTTGCAGTTCCTTAGTTGTTCATTGATTGATTTCTCATATGTGTCTTGACCAGGGGGCTACAACAGACCGAGTGACCCCTTCCTAAAGCCAGTGACCTAAGGCTCAAGCTGGTGAGCCATGCTCAAACCAGATGAGCTTGTGCTCAAGCTGGCGACCTCGGGGTCTCAAACTTGAGTCCCCCACATCCCAGTCCGACGCTCATTCCACTGTGCCACAGCCTGGTCAGGCCAGGATCTCATCTGAATTTAAAATAAGCAGACAACAACAGCAATAAAATACAGTGCCTAATTAGAAGTCTCCCCTTGACCATAGCTACTAGGAACCTAAGCTAAGAATTTTGTTGTTCAATTGCAAAAGTCTTCTTTAGCAGTGAACTTTCATACAGCACTCTCCCTTAACCAATTTAGGCTTTATTTTTTAAAATTACTTTAATCATTTTCAGTTTTGTTGTATTTGTCCTTTAAAAATTGGGTAGCCTAAATTCCTTTTTAAATGAACAAAAAGTATATGAATATATGAAAGTAAAATATTACTATTAAATTTTTAGGGGCCTATAATCAGATTGATTTCAATACTAAAATGTGCAATTGATCTGTATTACACCAATTAATGATCTTTAATTTAGTGATTCTAAAAACATGTCTAGTATCTAATAATAATAGCCAACATTTATTAAGTTTGTGCCAGACACTAGGCTAAGTACTTTGCTAAGTATATTATGTTATTTAATTGTCATGACAAGTACATGAAACAGGTATCATTATTATATTTATTTTTCAGATGTGGAAAGAGGCTCAAGATAAACTTTATCAAGGTCACATTGCTAGCAAGTGATGAAGCCAGACTAGAATTTAGAAATTAGATTCTAGGTTAGTTTCTTAACCACAACTATATCCAGTGCCATCTAATAGTACTTTCTGCAGTCATAAACGTGTGCTGTAAAATGGTGAAAAAGTAATTTTAAATTGTATTTTTAAATTAATAAAAAATAATAGCCATATGTGAGCTAGTGATTAGCATATAGGATAGTGCTGCTACACTGCCTGTTCCCTATGTTTTCTATTGCAGAAATGTACACATCGGGCCTGTTTCTACTTCTACTCATAAAATAGTAAAATTCCTTCATCTGATTCCTAAAGTAATATTAAAACACACAGTGAAAAAATCTTATATGTCCTTAAAATTATAATATGCTGATACCCTAACAGAATGTTACTAGGGCAAACGTCTTTGCAAATTATTGTTTACGTAACTTCTCATTTTTCACATAGGAAACTTATTTTGAGTATTTTTTGCCTTTGAAAGAGTATCCGTTTTAGGCGAAACGGTGGTGATACAACATGAATTAATGAAATTTCTTATTTCCTCCAGTGAAGGAAGCGTCTTTATACTTTTAGGGGCGGGCTGCTCTCATTCCCTTGCAAAGGTGGCTTTGCCTGTGGCCCGTCCATTCAAATGCACTCTCTTCCTTCCACATCACTTTGTGTTAAACTCTGTGTCTGGGAAGAGGCTCACAGGTAATATAGGAAAAATGTGGGCTTCCAGCTTTCCAAACTTCCCCATTATAAATAGCTCGAGCAACACTTAGCTTCTCATTAAAAAGAAAAAGAAAACTTTAATAACGAGTAAAACAACTAACATCTGCAGAGCAGTTTTCTCACGTTCCTTTACATGATAAAATATTTGAAATTCAAGAAACCTTGCAATCTGGAGGCCAAATGCGATAAATTGCATTTATTTGAAAGGGGAAGCTATTCTCATCAGTCTGATTTGCTTAATTTTCACAAAAGCACTACGGCATTTCACACAGTAAACTCATCAATAAAGAGTTTAGGGGTTTTTGTTTTCTTCGCTTTTTTGTGCTTCACTTACACCCCTCCTCTCCTTGAGTCATCTTGCATGTTCTGATGCTGGACTCGCTGGGTTTTACTGGTGGGTCCGCCATTTAGCTGTGTGAGCTTAGGCAAATTAACCACTCAGAGCTTCTGTTTTCTCATCTTTGAAATGGTAATAATATATACAGTTTCTACTTCATAAGATTGCTGAAAATTTTGAGTTAATAGAAAGTATATCAGTGTCTCACCTACAGGCATAGAGGTTTATGAGCTCAAGAAATATTAAATATTATTATAACTTTTATTTTCCTTATTAATTAGTCTCACTACTTATAGCCTAGTCAATAAAGGACATTTTGCTCTGTATTGAGAACTGGTTATCAAATGCATGTAAGGCTTCTTCCTGCGTTTTTATTTTAGGCCAGAATTCTGTCCCTTACAATTTATTTATTTATCTCTCATCTACCAAACTTAGTCTGAGGAAGCATATAGACTACAACCATCAATTATCTGTCAGGGATAATACCTGAGTGATGCTTTCACACTGTAATGATGTCACTGAAAAAAAATGCTAAAACATTTTTTCTCTAGAAATTGCAGCTGTCCTCAGTTTGTTCTAACCTTTGTTTATTCGTGCTCATTAAATACAGGAAACCAGATTTTTCACATTAAGTTACACGAGTGACACCGGATTTCTTCTCTTTTGTATAGATCGGCACCAGTATTTAGGTTTTGGAGGCAAAAATAAGACCATTCTTTACAAACCCATTTGGTCCCAGAAGCAGAAATGCACAAATCTGGCTAAGGTTCCCCAAAATAACTTCTTTATTGGCCTTAGAGATTTACTTCACAATGGTTGTGATCACATTTTCCACTATCTAGTGGCTGAGAGACATCTTTTCCACCTATAAAAAAATGGCACATTGTATTTATTCTACATCAACAGAGCCTTTAAATATGCTGTACATAAATAAATAATGTTAAAATAACTATTATTCTTGAAGAGACATTTATTTATGGAAGTGTTAGGGTTTAAGATAAAGTTATCTACTCAGAGCTAAAGTTGAGAGTAATTAAAATATATAAATTACATTTCTTTTGACCTCAAGGAGAGAGGCACATGCTGGCATCAGCACAAGCTGTATTCTTGGCAGGAGAATTCTGATTATAAATGGAACAGAGCTTCAGGTATTACAGGAATGCACATGTCAAAATATTGGGGGCTTTAACTACTGACAGAATCAATATAACAGACACAAACATCATTCTCTCCCTTGATTTTTCTATTAAATTGAGCTGAGATTACCTCAAGGAATTATAATTTCATGCCAAAATTGCAGTAAAATTTTCAATAATTAGTAAAGCATAGTTCTGTTTAAAGACATATTTTATTTTAGTGAAATTTTGTTGTTGGCTTAAAATGGGGTATTTTTTGTTATTGTTTTCTGGGATTATATCTTTATTCTTATTTGTGTAATTTTGTTAGCATCATTGCAAAATTACTGGCTTCTGTTTTCAAAACCAAGCTAGAACCTATAACTCTTGCAAGCTTATTTATGCCAATTTACTTTAATAAAAATAGGTCTACATTAAATTGGAGCATTGTCAATAGTGCAGTGAAAATGCTTGGCTATTAATGCTATTCAGTCATGCACACTGCTGCAAATAAGTAGCAATGGTCTGGCGGGGAGCTGTGTGAACATGTCCTGGGTATGAAATGCACACGGAGTCCAGGTGCTTACCCTTTCATCTTCTTCAGAGGCTAGTAAACTCCAGAATTCAATTTTGACTCAAATCGTGCTTGTTTTCATTGGCTGTATAAAGATCTCTCTATTTTTCTGTTGAAAATGTTCATGTACATATATTTATAAGTATGTAGGTGATTCTCTATTAGGTAAAATAAAAGAAAGAAAAGAAGGAAAGAAAAAAGAAATGAAGGAAGGAAGGGAGAAAGGAAGGGAAGAAGGAAGGAAGGAAGGAAAGGAAGAAGGGAGGGAGAGAGGGAGGGAGGGAGGAAGGAAGGAAGGGTGGAGGAAAGAAAAAAGTAAGAAAGAAAGAGAGAGAAGAAAGAAAGAAAGAAAGAAAGAAAGAAAGAAAGAAAGAAAGAGAAAAGCAAGAAGAGAGGAAGCCAGTTGAACAAAATTTGTAGGAGTGGACTTAAAAGGAGGGGTTGTTTGCTATGGTAGTTTATGATAACAAAGTAGTTTGCTCTACATATTAAAAGAATCTACTATATTCTATCATATTTAGTCAGTATAATTGATGATTAGTTTCAGAAGCTTATAATTAGTTTAAGTAGTACATCCCAAATGATGCTTTTGTTGTTTTGTTGTTGTGTACAATTGGTTAATTGGACTTCAATATTATACTTGTTAAGAAAATAATTACTGTGTTGATCATAGAAGTAGTGGTAAATATTTCTGTTCCCAACATCAAATATAAACATACTAGTAATTTTTTCTCCTCACTTATTTAACTATTCTCAACAATAAAAGTAAAAACAAAAGGTACTGTTCCAAACAGCTTCTCTATAATCAAGTTTTGGCTCACTTTTTCTTCACCTCATGATTTAATGATTGTGTAAGTAGGTGGGCTTGCTAACTTCCTTTTAAAATGCAAATACATGCTGATAAATGTATGTGTAAGATGTTTGGTTGAATAGAGGTCTGTGAGCCCCTATGCACTGAAATAAATATATATGCATGATGATAATCTAATACAGCAAGTATGTAACTGTATAGATTAAAAAAATACATCACATAATCAACAAAAATTGAGGTTTGATTTAATGAAAGCATGCTTTATATACATGCCTGTAATTGTACAATGATTATATATGATGATGTACATATATAACATAATCTCTTTTTAATCTTACTGTATATGTAAAAACACATGTTTAATGTTTTATTATAAAACAATTGCACTAATGTTTTAAGCAATTTAAATATATATATATAACGTTTTTCAGAGCTTATACCTACTAACACATCATATTGTCTTATTATTTTTTTTACCCACATGCTTTTGTTACAGGTGGTTTAATATCTAATCAGCTTTCCTTCCTATAATCCTTGGAAATAATAGCTTATATTGAGATTAAATACTTATCAGGCATACATTTTTATCATCAACATACTTTCCTTCACACTACCACTACCCAAGTGTCAGTAGTTTCACCATCTATTTAATATATTTCCTGAAGTTCACCATTTTTATAAGTGTGTATATGTGTGTACGGATTGATTCCAAAATACATACAACTTATCATCATAGTAGAAAGATTAGTCAACATGAAGACAGTAATAATAGTACCTCCATTTTGCCACCATTTTCTAGATATAAGAACTATCTTTTTGGAATACACTATTTTTTTGTTCCAAACTGAGTTGTACTGGATTTTATATAGATGGACCTTATGCTGTTCCTTTTCTTTCTTTATTTTTTTTTTGCCACATGTTCTGTTGGGAAGAAGAAACGAACGAAGGCAAAAGAATGGAAGACAGAAGAAAATGGAAATGAGATGGATGGTATTAGAAGACAGCAGTAAATGGCTGTGTCCTGCCATGTAATCAGCCTCATACTTAAATTAACCTTTTACTTCTTTTTCTCAGAAAAAAAATATAGCATAGCTAAGACTTATTTATCATTAGCCATATTTAAGCCTACAGAAAATAATTTTTCAGAATCAGAGATAATGTAATTGCCTATGTTGGTGAAATATAAGAATTAACTAGTGCTTTGCATTTAAGAGAGCAGACTTTAGGAACACAGTAACTGAAGACTGGTATGATACATATACATATGAACTAGATGTCTGTCTATATTTGAGGACTGTCATAATTCTAATAAAAAATTTTTGGAGTATAAAAACAAAAATATATCTTTCTAGCTTGACCACCTAGTGACTTTATTTTTTAAATATTAAATTGACAGCAGAAACCCAATGCTGTTTTCTGCAATACTGTAAAATCTTTTCAGCCTTCTCAATTGCAAAGCAAGTCCAGATGGAACCATGAAATTTTTGCAAGTTCTACAGCACATAATTTTGTTCAATAGAGTTATTATAACACACACAGCTGTATACTGCCATATAAATGAGCACATGTGCAATAGAATTTCTGTATTATAAGTTTTATAAAACTAAAACTGAGATTATACAGCCATACACAATAATTTATTTGAAACATCAACATGTGCGTTGCTCTAGGGTTACACAAATGGTGCCATTTCTTTTCCAAGAGAAAATGTTTGTCAGTTAATATTCAGTATTAACACAAATGTTTTCCTCAGAATTATAATCTAAATTAGGTGCTTTAAAATCCATCAATATATCATTAACGTCTTCCTTTAATATATTAGATCTATAGAAGAATCAATTCTCCCTAACAATGGTGAGAGAACCTAATCACTCTCTAAATTTACTTTTAATTGGCATCATCTGCATTAATTGGTATAGCTAATAGCAAACATTACACTTCATTGCTATATTATATTTGAAATGCGATATATATTTTGGTCCCATGCCTTTCCAAAAGAAACCTTGTCCACTTTCTTTTTCTGAATTTCCTCTGTAAATACTTTTAAATGTAGTGCTCAAAAATTTTCTCTAGGAAACTACATGTGGCTATATTAGAGATTCACTATTTTAATAAAGTTTCCAGGTCGCTATGTAGTCTTGATTTCCTCTGAATATTTGAGAGTATCCTGAGAATTCTTTTTTTCTCTCTTCAATTTTCTTTCTTCAAATCCACTAATTGTCAGCCAAGTTTTTAGAAAATGAAAAGGAAATGCTGTGTAACCAGCATGTAACTTAGAAGGAAGAAAATAATTTACGATTTATTAAATGTCTTCCATTGCCAATGACTGTTCTATGGTTTTATAATATTACTTTTTTCATAATCATTATGAAAGGCAATATTTCCATTGTACTGACTGGAGGGAGGGGTAAATAACAAATAAAAGTTAAGCAATTTTCCAAATATCACACTAGTGTGCATAGCCAGAGGGTGTTATAGATATTCTAAGTCAGAGCCATAATTTAGGTCCTCTGATCACAAGTCCAGAACTCTTTCTTCTATACCACATACTCTAATGGTGTTTCAACTTCTATTCAAGCTCTTTAGCCATAAAGAAAAAAACTACAAACAAATTAATAAAAGATTCTCTGGTCAAATAAAAACCAAAAATTATCTATTAAGTCTAATACTTTACATTTGACCAGAGACCTCTAATTTTGTTTGAAATGAAAACTTACCTGCCAATTTAAATATTTTTAGAAGTACTCTTTTGGGCTTACCTGTCCTCTCATATATCCTATCTTATTTAATGATATCAGTCTTCACTCAGTTACTTAAAATAGAACATTTAGGTGTTCCTGATTCCTCTAAATTGTCCTCAAATCCAATCAATCCCTCAATTTTTGGGTTTCAGCTCTACAAATATATCTTTAAGGCAGTTTTCTTCAAATATAAGTGTGCCTTAGATTCCCCAGATGACTTATTAAAACATAGTTTCTTGGAGGCAATAAGTATGCCTAGTACCTTGGTGATGGTATCACAGGTTTATGCATATGTCCGAACTAAAGAAAATGTATACATTGAGCATGTGCATTTGTTTTTGTTGTTTATCAACTACATTTTAATTAAACTTAAGAAAATGATTGCTGGACCCTACTTCAGAATTTTTGACTCCATAGATCTGGAATGAGGTCTCAGAGAGCTGGCATTTTTGACAAGTTGCCTGGTAATGTCAATTACTCTGATTATACAGCTACATTGTGAGAAGCCCTGGCCTTTGCATTCTTGCATTCCTTGTACATAGACATTGCCATTGCATCATGCTCTCATCATGACTTGGCCACATAATAACAAAAAATATATATCAATCTTTGCTTTCCCCATGTATCCAATTTTAACAGGTAAAAACACAAATCCTTTAAAGCTATACAACTAATTAACACCTCTTGAATCTCTTCAATGGTACGCCGCTGCCCTGAGAGTTATTTTCCTTGTATAAATGCTTGCCTAATCGCAATCTGGTCAACTTCTGTTTAACTTTTAAAGTTTATTCAGAATGTCACGGTCTTTCTTGAAATATGACTAGGTTTCCTCTGGCAAAGTTAATAAATCTGTAGTCCGATCTCCTATTGTGCTTAGTACTAGTTATATTAAATTTCTCATTATGTTATTCAATATCACAGTTGGTGCTTTATGGAGTTATTTTTATTTGTTTATTTTTCACTGAAAAAAATTAACTATCTTCAGGTACTTTATGATTTTTTTATGGCTCTTATATTTGAATAAAAATAAAGAGGAAAACCAGATAATTTGTTTTGGCCTGCTGACTTCCCTGTATTAAGTGTTCTTTGAAAATGTCTTGATTGCATATATTATCACCTCCAACACACTATGTTAATGCCGATCTGTACTGAAGAAAGAGTTCAATGTTATCTGCAGGAGTTTAGCAAAACAACTTGTGTAGGCATGTGTCTCTGAGATACAAATGTCTAAATCAATACAGTTATTTTTGTGGAATTTAAGTCACTGCCTTTAAATATATACTGAGTTCATCTTGATTAGTGCCTCAAGATTTGGCCTGACTTCACCCTCAGTTTTAAGGATTTTCCCCAATGCATGAACATTTAAAATTTACAACCACCCACACTTAAAACATGCAGACATGTCTAAACTATAAATTTATTACAAGAGACCTCTTATACTAAATGCATTTTAAAAATCTAACATCCACACTGGGATTGAAACTATTGTGGACTAAAATTTATAATAAAATCTTTTTTTAATATAACAACTTATGAATACTACTTATATATCTTTTATTAAAAATAACTAAAAGATAAAGAGAGAATTATATGTAAATTGAAAAATTATAAAACTAATTTATTTAGGTTTCCTCAATCATTTAATTTTATTATATCTATCTTTAGCTAGTACATGTTCCCAAAAATTACCTACATGGTAATAATGCAAAGCTTTCAGAAATAAAGTTCATCAATTGCACTGGTATAAAAAATAAAAGAAAAAAAAAGAAACACTCAGCCTGTGTTTAAATCACTGTATTTAGAGTCCACTGGTTTTATTGTTACCTCTGTGACAATTAATATTGAATAATTACTTTAGCTTAGTCTAATAGATAGGGTAAACTAACACATTTCTAAGTCTAGTTAAACCATTTTTATTACTGAAAAGAAAATAATAATTTAAATATTGCAATTCAGAGTATGACCCCTGTAAAAGATAGGCTTAATTTAAAACCATGGATTATTACCTTTGGAAAGGTCTTTGAGTTACTTTGTGTAAAACTGCATAGACCAAATTCTGACTCCCAAGCACTACTCTCATCAATTATCTTATGATTAAGCTTCATTATCACACAACATTATAAAAGCGATGGTGAAAATTATGTTTAATCCACTATATAGCTATTTTTCATATCCTCAGGGAATTAATTTCAGGACTCTAACCTAAAAATCCTCAGATTCTCCATCCAGTCCCTTATATAAAATTGTGTCATATTTGCACATAACCTATGCATACCTTCTGATATAATTTAACTCATCTCTAGATTGCTCATCGTACCTACACATTGCTATGCAAATAGTTGTTAAACTGTATTGCTTCGGGAATAGTGAAGAGGAAAAATGTCTATGCATGTTTAGTGTAGATGAAATCATCCTAGGCTCAAGGATATCTTACAGGTCAACAGCAGCAGTGTAACATTCTCAAACATGTTTTCTAACTGCCATTGGTTGAATTCTTGGATGTGAAACCTGCTATGGAATTCTCACTGTACTTTAAAAATAAGACTGAATAAATTTCTACAGTATCTGACAAGGTGAATGTTACCAAATGTTTCCTAAAATTCTACAGTTCCTTGAGACACCCACTTTTCAATTAACAGTAGCATGCCCCAAGATAATCTCAAAAGATCTGAGTAGGTTTCCTAAAATAACAAAATCCCTTGGAGAGACAGAGAAGGACTTTTCCTCTTTCCTTTATTTGGTTTTGTTTCAAAGCCTCTTCACGCAAGTTCCACTCATTCTCTCTATGCTACAAAACATGCTCTCCTGCTGACAATCATATTTGTTTTCCTCTCAAATGGCTATTCTGTCAGTAATTAATTTACCTGAGAAGAATAGCAAACAATTTCAAATGCTGAGAGTGTTTTCTCCTCTAATTAGGACAACCAAATTAAAATGAACAACTTAGTTTTTCTGGGTTATCATACTAACCTTTGCCATGACTATTTGAATAAAATAAAAACTATCTGAAGTTTTCAGGAGACTTAAATAAATGATTAAAAGAATTAGTACAGAAGGGGGAGAAAAGGTCTGAAAAAAGCACTAAATTTTATCATAATGCAGAGAAGACAAAGATAAATGATAAATAGATTTTTATTTATTATTAAATCTCATTAAATATATATATATATTCATATTGTGTTAGGCAGAATTGTGGATGTCCAAAGATGTCTATGACCTAATCCTGGGAACCTGTGAATGAATACCTTGGGTTACTTGCCAAGGAAAGATTAAAGTGTCAGATTTGACTTTGCGATGGGAAGATGTATACACTAAGCATGTGCATTTTTTTTAAATTTATCCTAGATTATCCATATAGACCTAAAGTATTCATATGGTTCTTAGAAGCAGAACAAAGAGGCAGAGTGGATTGGAGAGATGACAACCTTAGAAGTCTGCTGCTTTGAAGATGGAGGAATGGGTCCCTAGTAAATGAATATGGGAGGTAGGTCTCTAGAAGCTAGAAAAGGAAAGAAAAAGGTTTCTATGTTAGAGCCTTCAAAAGGAGTGAAAACTTGCTAATACCTTGATTTTAGCCTATTAATATCCACTTTGGACCTCTGACCTCCAGAACTGCAAGATAATATATTTATGTTGTTTTCAGCCACTAAGTTACTGGTATAATTCACAAAAACAGAAATAAGAAATAAACATACATACACATACATTTGTCTCATTTCTTTTTGTTCTTAAAGATAAACACCATCTGGATTAATGCCAACTGATAGAAACATAATGCAAATCTCACAGAAGAGCCACATGATTAATTGAAAATGTCCTGTAGCCATGTTTCCAAAAAATAAAGAAGACTAATTCTCATAATGTGTTTTATTCAACCCAATATATCCAAGATAGTAATCAATGTCATCAATATGATGTTATTAAAGATGTATTTTTCATTGTCTGACATCGATCTGGAACATTGAGGTCACAGGTTTGAAACTCTGGGCTTGTCTGGTCAAGGCACATATGGAAATTGATGCTTCCTGCTCCTCCCCCTTTTTTCTCTCTCTCTCTCTTCTCTCCCTTTCTCATCTCTAAAATGAATAAAATAAAAAAAAACCTTAAAAAGGAGATATTTTACATTATTTTTATTTCTACTGAGTCTTCGAAGCCTGTCCATGTTATTCTTATAACTTATGTCAGTTTGCAATAGCCACATGTAAATTGCTCATTTGCTGCAACTGGTTAGTGGTTGCTGTGTTCAACACCACAAATCCACGTACAGAGACCTTTTAGCTTTCTGAAACTAATTTTAGTGATGGCTTTGAATATATTCATATGATTTAAACTATAACTTTATTTTTTTTAAAAAGATTGTGATTTATTTATAGATTTACAAAGTACTTTTGTTTTGACTTTCACCATGACATAGTGCAAATCGTCCATACATAAGCACAAACATTTAAATGGTAACAAAACCATCTTAACATATGATTGATTTTCAACTAAGTGGAAAGATGTGGTTTTTACTTATCTTTCACGCATTAGCTGTGCATGTCAGAAAGCCAATCTTTTGAGTTTCATACAGGTTTGCTTTTTATCATCGACTTTTCCCAATTTGAATTTCTATAGACATACTCTACTTTTACACTTAAAAGTTAGAAACCAAATTTCTGTTGTACAAAGCAAACTAAAATAAAATGAATTTCCTTCTCTCCATCTACTTATAAATGGCTGCTTATTCATATCCTCAACACATGCCACAAAACAGTCATGGGTCACGGTGACTTCAGACACAGAGCTGAAACAGCTAGGGTTTGGCAGGTATAATGTAGGACTTTGATGCAACCTTCCCTATGCTGGAGTAACCCCTTGCTGGAGCCAGCAACCCTAGGTCCAAGATGGTGAGCTTTTTGCTCAAACCAGATGAGCCCGAGCTCAAGCTGGCAACCTTGGGATCTCGAATCTAGGTCTTCTGCATCCCAATCTGATGCTCTGTCCACTGTGCCACTGCCTGGTCAGGCTCTACCAGTATTTTAAATAACCTGATATCAACTAGGCAAATCTCACTGTCCATATATACATTCTATCCAAATAACTACCAAACTAGTATTATTTTTTCCTTTTCTAATTTCCAGATGTACACATTTTGAGGATATCATAACCTGTGAAGTTACACACACACAGGAGCGCCTTTTCCTAAACATCTGGTGGGCCCTGCAGCTATTTTTTGTTTGTTTGTTTCAATTTTATCCTAAACTACAATTTAATTTGAAATGCGCTAAATATTCCAACTTTAGACATTTTTTAAAGATTGTCACTATGTGGCAAAAACCTTAAATTGAAGGTGCTCTTCAAAATTCTAGAAATACTTTCTTTCATTTAAAAAATATAGAAATAAAACTCCTACAGTTTTTTTCACTGCCTTGACTTTAATTTCCTTTTTTTTGTAAGGCTATGACAAAACCTAAAACAACATATCTGGTGCCCAGATATGAGCTCACAGTTTTATGACAACTGTCTGATACTTACGTTAGAAACAGGGTTTTCCCCTATAATCAACAAAGTATTACACTTCATGAATGATGGTATGCATTATCCTTCTCAGTCTCCATAGTGCCTTACACCTTTGATGGTTCCCCCTCTCTATATTTTAATTCAATCTAGGATATAGACACATTAGAACCCCATGAACCATGATTCTTTTTGGAAAAGCAAAACATTGTAACCAGATTTCAAAGTATATGGAAAAGCATATTTTCTTGATTCACTTCAAGAACGGCATGAAGTATATGGTTCCTATCCATGTAAGATTTCCTAAGGGGAAAAGCAGAAACTAGGGTCAGAAGAAGCTTAGGCTGCCATATATCACAGCTCCTTCAACTTCACATGCAGCTGAAGTGAGAAGAGGTTAACATCTTAGGAAGTTCAACATGGTAGTTTGATGTGGGAGGGTTGTTTATCGAAAAGGAGTTAGACAATTTTCCTCATTGGGCATTGACATTAATGTTAGAAGTTGCCGGACTAGAAATGAAGAATTTATACATAGTTTAGCATTAGTCATTTTTTCTTTATTCAGTTGGTGATGTCATCTTTTTCTCCTTCAACTGACCTTGTGATTTGTAAGATTATAGGTGAAGGCTTCCTAAATTACAAAGACCATACCCTAAATTTGGCTATGATAAAGTAATTAGCCCCATCTGAAAACCAGTAGGTAGATGGCTTGACAATTTTACTATTAAAAGTAAAACTTAAAAATAGATTGTCCCTTCCTTGGTATAATTCTTTAAATACATGAAAATAGTGTTATTTCTCCCAAACATTGTAAAAATTGTTGTGCTGAGCTACCTGTAAGATCACCCTCTATATTTGTTAGGCCAGTGGAGGAGGAAGTGCTAAAACCTACTGGCACTATTTATATTCAACTAGACTGGGAGTTATCCATTGTTAACAACTTAAAAGTAAAAAAAATGTTCCTTTTGAGAACATGTTGTACTCATCTAACCCCTTATGCAACATTAAGAATGAGACTGGTAGATATGCTAACATTTATTTAACAAGCACTATGAAAGAAGCACAACGCTCTAGGCCTTGAATTACTGGCTCCCTTAATTTTCACAACAATCCTACAATGTATGAAATATTATCATCTTCATGTGCCAATGAAAATTTAGGACTTGAAAATCTTATTTATTTTACTAAGGTCACTGAGCTAGCTGGTCAAAGGTGTAGAACTTGACCCCATGTCACATTGACTCTAAAACCATAGCTTTAACCATCATTCCAGATAAATTTTAGGAAAAGCTCTATGGCTAATAGCACACAAAATATTTTTATATACATTATTTGATATTTTAATATATTTATTGAAATCCCACTAGTAAAGAAAAATTATATATGCATATACCCATATAAGTATATATGTCTACAATTCTAATTCATAGGATATATTTTAATTAGATGCAATGAAAGAGGAGGTTAGGAACACAGCAGCCAAGAAAAACTATCTGAAATTAAAAAAAGGAACAGTGACTCTCCAAAAGTATAAAGCCCAGTTTTCTTCTTTGGGGTCTATTTCAAAGGCTAAATTGAAACCATTTAATCTGCCTGTTCAAGTTGAATGAGAACATGAGTGTTTAAATCAGTACTGTCCATTATGGTAACCACTAGCCAAATGTGGCTGTTTAAATTTAAATTAAGATGGAATAAAATTTTTAAAAAGTCAGTTCTGTGGTCATATGAGTAGTGATCTAAATGGAACTAAGGACTAAGTCATGCTTTCGTTGAGGATAGTTTACTCTAATTCCCCTTTGTTCAACCTCTGTGCTCTCTACACTTTGGAAGAAGATAAACTCTTTACCCTTTTCCCATTATGTTTAACAGGGTCCAATAAACAAGTTGTCTTTTTTAAAAAAGATGAAGTCTGGCAAAACAGGGACTGACTTTAGGACTTGAAGGTGCAGAGTAGGGCTCAGTTTTCTTTTAACAGCAGCCAATGGCATATTTCAAGAGAAATAATTTTAAGACACATTTCAGTGGTGACTTGAAAACTTCCAGATTACACTGGAAGAGGAAGAGTTTTAAAACAGACTTTTTTTAAAACCATGACATTTGAATTGATAGAAATAGTGTAAGGTGAGAAAGAAATGACGAGATGAGCAAAGCTGAGAATTGACATCTACAAAACTTTCCTTTCAAAAGTGAGAAAAATAAGAGCCTTCTTTCCTTACTTCAACCAACCCCAATTTTCTTCACTATATATGTAAAAGGATATGGGATTCTTATACCTAACAATTTCCACAAGTGACTTATAAAATGATTTGCATTTTTAAAAAGAGAGGAAGAGCAAGATGGTAGTTTAGATTGTGAGCCCATTAAGCAGAGTGTGCTCATGTTGTGCTTTGCCACATTTTCAGTCCTTGAAAATGGTTTCAGTGATAAGGACTAGTATCAGCAGCATCATTATTTTTAATAGCACTAATAATTTACATAATCACAATAATTCACCAACTCTAATAAAGTTGTTGGATTTTATCAGTGGTTTGCTCAAGTCTATTTAATATCAAAGTAGATTGACTTAAATTATTTTAAAATGCTTTATTGTATATAAAAGAACACATTGGTAAAAAAAATTGGTGGCTATTTCAAAAAAGGAAATTAGTATATTTTTGTGAGGCACTAATTAGAGTGAATAATTTTTCTTTTCTTTTTTTCCATATATACAGGTTTAAATTTTTTTTAACAGGGACAGAGAAAGAGTCAGAGAGAGGGATAGAGAGGGACAGACAGACAGGAACAGAGAGAGGTGAGAAGCATCAATCATTAGTTTTTCGTTGCCATTGGGACACCATAGTTGTTCATTGATTGCTTTCTCACATGTGCCTTGACCGCAGACCTTTAGCAGACCGAGCAACCCCTTGCTGGAGCCAGCGACCTGTGTCCAAGCTGGCAAGCTTTTACTCAAGCTTGTGCTCAAGCTGGTGAGCTGGGGGTCTCAAACCTGGGCCTTTTTACATCCCAGTCTGACGCTCCATCCACTGCGCCACCGCCTAGTCAGGACAGGTTTAAAATTTTATGGCAAAAGATTTATGGCACAACCATAACATTTGGGAAGAAAGTTCTCTGCTATTACAGTTGTCATGTTAAAAAAAAAAAAGAAAAATATATATATGTATTTATGGATGGTCAAAAGTAGATTTACAGTAGTGACTATACAAAATAGAGTTTTTCTTGTATTATTGTTTTATTATTGTATTATTTTCCTTAAAAACTGTAAATCTACTTTTGCCCCACCATACATATACATATATAAACATATATACATGTATATAAACATTTCCTCACTTATTCAAGGTCATCACTACACACGTTTTTCTCCTTATATATGCAAATTGTAAATTACCACAAATGTAGAAAAAAACTGAAAGTTTGATATTCTTGACTACATAAAAATTCTATTATAATTTTAAAAAGAATCAGCCCAACAGAATCAATGCTTAATCTTGAATATAATTAATTTTGTTTATGATTCATTAGCTTATTATTCTCTATTCATCAATATTCTTAGTTAATCTCTGCCTTATATTTTCATGTACTACATACATTCTTTGGAATCTCTTTAAAAATCATTATTAGATGCCTACATTCTAAAACATTTTTCTAGTCACATCTTGAGGAATAGTACTCAGTTCTCTCCCTCTCTCTCTTTACATTAATTTTTTGTTGCTGGTGGTCAAATGATCAGTAATATGTTGGAAATACAGACATGCTGCTTATTCAAGCCTTAGCCACTTCTCTGTTTTACTTCTTCAGTTTGGTCACACACACAAAAATCTAATTCATTCAATAATCTCCAAACCAGGGTCTACAGTAGCCATGAGAAGAGCTTGGAACTCCCAAGTGTGCTGTGCTTTGCTTTCATTAGTAGTGCACATTCTCTTAGTACCTGCAGTTCCTTGGAATGGTGCGGCACCTGTAAAAGGTTAATGAGCATAAAGACTTTCAGGCATAATCAAATTACAAACAGACACTACACAGACATTTCATAGGTAGACAAGCAACATGCACGCTGCAGGCTCACTACAGGTGGCAGGTATTACTGCTGCTCCACGAGTGGAATAGCCTATTGTTATAGCATATATATATATATATATGCTTCTCAAGTTGGTGAGATACCTTTTTCAATTATGATTTTAAAAGAGAGAGAAAATGGTTTTCCCAAGTTGCAACCAGTTACATACATCATCCTTTCTGTTACAAGTTATTAGAAATCTCTTAAAATCTATCAAATAAATCAATTTAATAATTTTTTTAAAACCCAGTTCATGGTTTTCTAAAAGCCTAATTCACTTTCATCCAAAAAGTACTGAATTTACAATTCAGGTACCTTGTCTGTACTATAGTCGATAAACATCTTTACTACTAAAAAGAAATCATGATTTATGATCGGCAATAAATATTTTCAATAGGTTTGTACCCTCTGAGCTAGTGAAAGGTAAAATGAAAACTTTGTGATGAACTCAAATTTTTTAAAAGTCAAGGGTGTCAGGTTTTCTAAATATTCCAAAGTATTTGGTTTAAAAATCACATCTATTGCGCTTTGAGGACCATCAAGCATCCATGTACATGCATTAATACTACCATCATTGCAGAAGGCCTGCAGAGAAAGAGTTCTTCCATTCCCAGTTTCATTTGTTTAAACAATCTCTTGCTATTTTTGTAGCATTCAACACTAATACAGAAGTAATCAAATTAACATTAGCAGTTCATGTTGCAAACTTCAATTTGTATTGCTACAACATCAAAGTAAAAATATTTGCATATCAAAAGTTAAAGAGGTGGAATTTAGATTCATTTAGTGTCTTACAAAAAACTAAGTAGGCCTTGATGGCAAATTAAATGATAAACAGTAAACAGATATCAAAATTGAATGTACTTATATATTTTTTTAAAAATTCCCAAGGCCTGTGCACTAAATGCTAATGAAATATGAATATTAGAAAAAGAATGGAATATGACAGTGCATATGGAAAATGTTGGGTTTCTCAAATTTCTGAGAATTCTGTTTAAATTTATTTCATACTACAGTGTTTACAATTGCATATAATTCAGAATATGTAGGTAATAAATCTATCTATCTATCTATCTATCTATCTATCTATCATCTATCTAACATATTTCAACATCTCAAATCTAATTATTCTTGGTTTTTACCATGTAGGTAAATGTAATACATTTTATACACTGTGGGCCATACACTGATAAACATGCCAAAACAAAATATTTTCTATAAAAATATTTCCTCACTTTTTATAAGATGGTATTACCATGAAGTTTCCATCTGCTTTTCACAATGGCTAATGTTTTAATATTCCTTTCTAACAAAGTGATTCATGTAATTAAATTGAGAGAACACAATTTTTGTGAATGGGTGTTTTTATGCAACCCATGTCTATGTGTTTTCTACGAGTTGGCATGTTTTTATAGAAGCCAACCTAGGCTTTAGGCTAATTTGCATTCCAGTCTTAGCTCAGTCTCATTCTAACAGTGACCTAATGAATGAATACCATTTGTAATATGACACCCTGCCTAAAAATTAAATACCACTTAATGCATCAAGAGGGCATTATGTTCTTTCCCCCTGACACACATTCCTAAATTGTCTAATATGAGAAGTATTTCCTAGGTCAGTGGATATAAGTGTGCACTGTTATTTTATTTTGTAATTTCATTTCTAACTAATTTCTAAACTAAAACATATTTCTGTGGTATTACCATGCTTTGAGATATTTCTAAGAAAATTTTTAAATGTATTCAAATGTATTTTATCTTTTAATCTTATATGCATATCTGAAAAGGAAAAAATACTATTTTAAGGGTCCTTCTCATGATTTAAAACTATATAAAATAATCTGGGAAATACAAATGGAAAAATTTCCAAGATATGATATAAGTAATATTTACCATATTTTATAGCTATTAAATGAGGTCTAGGGAGCTAATTTGACATCTATATTTGGAAACTTTAGAGACATTAACTTGGTGCCTTTATAGAGAAAACATATCAGTTGATCACTTTCTTCAAATTTTAAGTGATCTATATGTTAATTACATGATATTTAGATAAGGTAAGCAGGCAAAATAATGAATATTACATTAATTTATTAATGAAAGAATTCTTATTCTTGTACTAAATCTTGTGTCTGTTGCTATTTATTCATTTACTTATCTTTGCTTTTTTTTGCAAGTTAGAAAAGAAAGGTTTTGGAATATGGTAGAAGAATGATGTTGATTAGATTTTTCCATCATAAAATCATAAAGAAACATATCGAGGAAGGGTCAATCTCGCTAATCTACAGCCTATAAAGTTGTAATCTCCACATAGGTGTGAAATATCACAATGTTTTGTAGAATTCTATGGTGAAGAAAAAATATACTTTCAAGTGCATCCGACTGTATTAGAATAATATTAAATTTTAGGTAAAGAATTAAATTGTAAAGGATCACCTTTGTCATTGCTCAACCATTTCTTCATAATTATATTACAGAGTCTTTTTTTTTTTTTGACAGGGACAAGTGGAATAAAGATTACCTATGCATTTCTCACAGGTTTTGCTTCGCAGACTTGTTACAACATCTATATAACGGTGAATCATTGAATGATCAAAAGTGGAGATGATATTTTGTTTGTATATTTTAAGAAAGCCCCTTATAGCTACAAGCCATCTTCATGGGAAATAAGAATAATTTTATTCTCATAGATATAAGAGCTTAATTTTTTGAAAAGACTAACAATGGTCTTTAGAAAGAGAAGAGAGAAATCTGAATAATAATATAATCAGTAGCCATCATTTAGAAGACAAGGCAAAATTAACTGTATGTAGGTCAAAATAACTAAAACTTAGATGTCTATGAATCAATATTATTAATAGTAGAAGGAAATCTTCCATTTCAAGGAAGAACTCGTGATATGAATACTTAATTAAAAATAATCCCAAGTCTTTTAACTAATCCAGGTGGAAATTAGAATGCTTTTCAAGGTCATTCTCTCATAGGTCTAAACTTTGCATTGAGAAAGCCACAAAAATTAATATATTTTTGAATTTTAAAATGTTACATAGAAAATTATTGCCATTTGTTGCAGAACTGAATAATGGTAGTACATCTACTTTGTTTATCTTTTTCTTTTAAAACTATATAAACCAGAAGAAATAATTTGAGATGACAAGGTACTGAAATAATTAAGAATACATAGTTCAAATCTTCCATTTACAAGTAAGAATACTAGAGATGAAAAGGAAAATGGTTTGCTCAAGGTCACACATCCTGTAGCAGATCCAGGATTACAGTGCAGGTTTGCAAATTTGAAGAATTGGAAATTATTTCAGCATAAGAATGAGTAAATTGAAGTGACATCACTGAAGAATTAAAGAAAGACTACTTGCTCTATGATAGGTGTTATGATGCATGTCCATAAATGTTGTTTTTATCTCACTCTAACACAGTTTAGGAGATTAAGAATTTTATTAATTTTTCAAATAAGAATACAGAATATCACTGAAACTAAGTAAAATTTCCAAGGTCACAAAGCTAGTAAACTGGTTGTTTGGTCACCACTAAAACCCAAGGCAACCTCTTCCCTATACTATGTTCTATTATATTTTTGCCACATTAAAATATCTGAAGTTCAAGGCCTGTTCTACAACCAACCTAATATAGAATAATATTTGTTGATATAATGAAGATGATAATCTATAAAGCTCTCTGAAAAGAAATCCAAATATAAATTCAGTAAGTAATTAGCTGAACTTAGGGCTCAAAACAAAGACAAATGAAGTTTGCACACAAGAGGACATCAAACTAGGCATCAACCTGTCCTTCCTTTAATGTTGCTGCTGGTCTAGCCTTTTGCCAGAGGTGACAAGTATATCTCAAGTCTGAGCGGAATTTCTCTTCACACAGGTTTACATTCGTCGTGGCTGGCTTTCTTTCTCTAAGGGTTTTATTCGGACTCAACAGGTTTTTGCCACATTCTACTCTGATCATTTTATTGCCCATGAAAATGGTAGTTGACCTGGAAATTTCATTGCCACAGAAAGTAGTAAACTGGTTGGCTTTTTAGGTGACTATGAGAACCCACAAATAATTTTTTGGCATTAGATATTGGCAGGCAATTTTCTCCTGGATATGTAATTCTAACCATTACATTTTGCTCTCACTTTGTGTGTGTGTGTGTGTTTTCCTTTTTTAGGATGTCAATCATCTTATATTAATGATTACAGAATCATAGCCTTTTAGAGCTAATTGAAAAGACCTATAATGGTGGTGAGCCCAGATACTTTATGTTTATGCATGAACAAACTAAAGACATAAGAAATAAAACTAGATTAAAAATAATTAATAAGAATGGAAAATTCAAGACCAAATCTAGAATTCCTAATCCAGTGCTCTTACCACCAGTTCTCACAATAACAGTGGTAGACAAACCTTCCACCAGCAGAGATTCCCACATGTTTAAAGGTGAGAAATGAAGACTGGCCTTTATCCGAGAATGACTTTTGAAGACCTTTCTTTTGCCATGTAGTCTCCAGTTATAAGTACAAGATTTGCTATTAAAAATAACCCCTGCACATCAATTCCTCCCCTTTGCTCATTTTTCCCTTCCTCAAAGTATAGTCATGTGATTATCTTTTGTATTTAACATATTTTTATTAATTAATGACCTCAAAATGAGAAAACGTTTTACTGACTCCCTTAATTTTCCAGCTTTGTGAATAATAGAAACAATTTATTTTCAAGACTCAATCTCAGTACTATAGATACTACAGTAAGAGCAGTAGTAGTGTAAGAAGCCTTAGTATAGGCAGTCTCATGAGTTTACTACAGAGCAATGTGGTATGATTTTTATTAAATCAACACAAAGACTTTCTTTGATTCAGTGGTGTGGTGCACTATGACAGAACTATCATTAGACAAATGGAAGTATACTGTTACAATGCTTTTATTAGTATTTATAACAGCTCTACGCTCTTGATAAATGGAACCACATTAATTAGTTTCAGGATCTTATTCTCACTTTGGCATATCCACTAGCACTCTAAACATGCAATTAAAATATTTCAAACTGTCACTTATGTTTCCATTGTACAAGAAATGCATACTGATTGTGGCCACTTGATTTATGGCAGTCCACATACACTTAGAAAAAAATATGTTGACATTTTAGGGGTTAAGAAATCTCTCCTATACTGATTGCCATAAAATCTGATAAACAAAACAAAACTATTATAACCGTGCAAATGTACAACTACACTATTTTTCTGAATATAAAATATTCATTTGTAGTTTTTTTAAAGACCAACCTTGATAAGTTTGCTTCATTTTTACTTTAAAAAATGTAAATTTGGTGAAGATTTTGAAAGATAATCACTGAAAGCTGTGATTTTTTGACATTTCAAAAGTTAAATTAGCTCTTTTCTAAATAAATATCATATTTGATTTGAAAGGTGGATCATAACCCTTGCATTGATTTTAAAACAAATTATTATTCCCTCTTATTTATTTTGGAGATTGATTTTCATCTTTGTCTAATGTAACCCAGAACTCCTTTAAAATAAGAGTTACTTTTTTTTTTTCTTTTCCAGTGAAAACTACATTATAGATTAGATAGATGAAAATAAATATAAAATACCTACATATATATATTTATGTACACAGGAAATCCCCGGCTTATGAACGGGATCAGTTCAACTTAGGTTTGTTCTTAAGTTGAATTTTATGTAAGTTAGAACAGGAACATTTACCCATTAAATGTAACTTAGATGTTTGTCTTAACATTGTATTTAGTTTTGCCTTTCTGTGCATATGAATACGTAAGCATTTTCAAACGTACACAACCTACCACACTTGTAACCTGGGGACTGCCTGTACATGTAATAGTAACTCAGACAACATTTACTCCACATTATTTGGCCAATGTAACTCCAATTTGACTTTAGGTCAAAGAACTCAGAGAACAAAGTAAAGCAACAAAGGGGTCCCTACAGTTACTCCCTTGATTTTCACAAAAGGCAAGAGATGTCTTGACAAGTACACGTAGAGGCATATTCGTTTGTTTTCCTATGTTTGATAAATTAAACTCTGTGGAAAGAATATGTCACATACCTGTGAGATACTAATTGTAGTTAATGTTTAAAGTTTAAAACACTGAAATATTTTCTTCCAATCTTAAAACCCCTCCAAAATCAATAATACAGAAAATTTCTAAATTCCCCCTCAACTCTTCAGGAATGTTCTAGGTGACATCAGGATTGGACTCAAGGGTACCTCCAATTTGGAGCCCTGAAGGACAGTAGAGGAGACGGCACAAGAAGAGTGGAAGTTACTGTTAAATGGGAGGGAGGTCAAGAAAGTAGCTGGAAAAAAAAAAGAAAAAATAACCAGGAATGCTTGACATCCCCGATGGAGGTGTTTGTTTGTTTGTTTGTTTGTTTGTTTTTTCCCCCACAGGGATAGAGAGAGAGTCAGAGAGAGGGATAGATAGGGACAGACAGGAACAGAGAGAGGTGAGAAGCATCAATCATTAGTTTTTCGTTGCCGTTGTGACACCATAGTTGTTTATTGATTGCTTTCTCATATGTACCTTGATCGCGGGCCTTCGGCAGACCAAGCCACCATTTGCTGCAGCCAATGACCTTGGGTCCAAGCTGACGAGCTTTTGCTCAAGCCAGATGGGCCTGCGTTCAAGCTGGCAAACTCAGGGTCTCAAACCTGGGTCTTCCGCATCCCAGTCTGATGCTCTCTCCACTGCACCACCGCCTGGTCAGGCCTCAGTGGAGTTTTACAGATATTGCAGCAATCCGTATCCATCATGCAAAGGGTTAAGGGTTACTTTGCTAATTAATTTGAGAAGGAGGAAATTTGAAAAGAGATCTTTATATTATGAGTCTAGGTAGAGATGATAGCTTTTTCCTGAAGATCAGATCAAATCTTGGTTTCACCCTCTAATGGCACCACAATTTTATCCTATGAGGGTGAGAAAGTGGTGGAGGGTTTCTTAAGAGAGAGAGAGGAGAGAGAGAGAGAAACAGCATAATCAGACCTGCCAAGAAAAGTGGGATGAAGGAGAGAAATGAGCCAAACTAGAAGAGATGTTGTAGATGAGAGAGTTTACAAGAAACTCGTGAAGACTCCAGTGGCAAGATACATGTGAAAAGAAGAAAAGAACTAGAGAAGGACACATCCCTGTTTTCTCTTTTCCCTCCTCACACGCTCCTTTGCTCCACTGCCCCTCCATTTCGGCCCTGACGGAGTCCATGTTCCAACAGAAGTAGAACACAGTTGACCCATAAAGCTGTATGGCAGTCTAAAGTGTAAAACATAACAAATTCCAACTACTCTTGGCTGGGCAAAAATAAAAAATGAATGAGTAGCATTATCAAAGAATGAAACGTCCATTACATAGAGCACAAAGCATTTCCATATCAGATGGACATGGGCATCGGAAGACTTCACATAAAGGAGCAGGGTTAAGAAGAAGGGTAAAGACTGAGTCCTTTATTATTCTTGGTTGGTGCATTATAATACATAAACTGATATATCTTATTAATTTAAGAGGATCTTTGAAAAACGTATTCTTCATTCAGTGACAGAATACGGGCTTTTTATTATCTCAAAGTGATTTGATTTCTAATAAAATATTTGCTTCAACCTTGGGCAGCAAAGCAGCAGATAGTTCAATGTGAGACAGTCGTATTATGAAACATTGTAATATTTTTCCATGCAGCTAAAAGCCTCCTGCATTATCCATCCAATTCATTTCCCTTGTAACTAAATCTGTCATAAATCTAGGCATCCAAAAATGAAATATGTTTCCTGGCAATAATCTTCTATCAAAAAAATTAATAAAGCCTTCAAGTGGTACAAATTTTTTTCATGGTTTTAAACTGCTTAACAAATAAATTATTGATCTTCATAGTTGACAATATTAATAATAATTTACAAACAGGAAAATGAGGATAAGGGAAGGTTAATTTGTCCTGACCATTGAAACTCTATTTTCCTTTTAATCTTTCACAATTTTAAACAAACAAAATTATACATAAACCTCTACTCTGATAGAATTTAAATTTAGCCAAAATTAACCAAAATTGATATTATTTTTAAGTTTAAAAATTGTAGAAAATTTTAAAGAATAAAAATGCAAGCAGTTTAAATTATTAAGTTTTTTTCTCAAATGACAATGAATGAATTATTTGTCGAAGTATAATAACACATTCATTTTATCTTTACAAGCCTTGTGTTTCTTTTTTTTTTTTAAAAAAAGAATGCATTACTGAAAGCACAATATTAGTATTGATTTTAGAAATAATTCTTAATGTTTGTGTTTGGTTTTATTACATGTCTGTCACTATCAGTGACCCAGACTAAATTCTGTGAAATGTGGAAGGAAATCCCATGTTGTCCCTGGTAGCTGAATGTGCTCTTATCAGAACAAAAATAAAATCTAAAATAGTTGTAACATTTCAGTTTTAATAATAATCTTGTGAACTCCAGATTATTATGACTTTGGTGTATTAGTGTGTTTCTTAAGAAAAGGTATACTTTGTTACCAGAAAGCTCTAGTGCAAATTAGTCATGTTGAATGTTTTTTGACTAACATTATTTTATGTGAGACTCATTATATATAAAGTAAAAATAACACCCTCTATTATCTTAAAGCATGAAGAATATTTAGCTTTTATATCAGCAAACAAAGAAATCAGAAGGCTCCTTATTCTCTGAAACTATTAACAGTTGGTCTAACAGTCCAAAAACAGAAAAAAAATTAGAAGTATCATTGTTCAGACAGACTGTTAATATAATAGTGGCAACAATTCTCTTTTATAGCAATGTCCCAACATTTTCTTTGAAATGTTAGGAGTTACAAGGCCATATCAGTGTACAGAAAAATAAACACCATTGGACAGAGGTTGTGAGTTAAAACTTGGCAGACCATGGCAGATAAGGCCATCTGTATGGAATGCACTTTCACAAGAATCTAGTGCAACTAGTGTGGAAGGAAATAATTCATCTCATGCATGCTTGTGACCTGATGTTGAGACAGATGCATAAGTAATAAAATAGTCCCCAACTTTAAGGGCTTTTTGATGTAATGGACATCAAAACATATCTAGGTATAAAAAAAGAATAACAATATTAGTTAATGAGAACAAAACACAGACTGGACTGCCACATCAATGACACTGACTGCCATATTGTGTCTGCCAGATGAGTGCCGTTTGAGCGGCAGAAGTTTCTAGTGTAGTGTGCAGTTTATCTTATATTATTAGATGATACTGCAGAAGTCAAATGACTTTTGATCTGCATTTCAGTTAGTCAACCAGTATTAAAGTTTGTAACATTGATAATCTTAATATCTATTCTCATCTTGAACACCTTCTTATTGGGCAAAGAGATTAAATTATTGGTAAAGGGTCAGCTTTGATTGTGAGTAATGGCAAAAACTTTCTGTGGGATCATTTATTTAGTTGATTTTTTTTAGGTGACAGGGAAGGAGATAGTGAGGCAGACTCAAGCACATGTCCCAACTAGGTTCTAACCCACAACCCGGTCTGCGGCCAATGCTCTGGTACCAAGTTATTTTTATCACCTGAGGCTCATGTGCTTGCACCAACCAAGCTGTTCTCAGAGCCCAAGGACAAGCGTGAACCAGTTGAGCCACTGATTGTGAAAAGGGAAGAGGGAGAGAAGGGGGAGAAGAGGAGTAAGAGAAGAAGATGGTCCTTTCTCCTGTGTTCCTTGATGGGGAATTGAATCAGGGATATCCATATACCAGGTTGATGTTCTATCCACTGAGCCACTGGCCAGGACCTATTCAGTTGATTTGATGACTCAGTAATCTTTTCTTATCTGTTAAAACTGTTCTTAATTTGATAAATTTCAAATATTAAACATGATTTGTTTTGTAGTTTAGCTAAACAATAAAATTATTCATTTTTATTAATATCTGGACACAACTGACTACTTCAGCTATATTCAAGAGTGACTTTTCATTGCCATTCTTTTATTCAATTTTAGTGAAAAGTGAGTATTATTTACCTAAAAGTGAAAAGTATCTTGAATTTTGACAACCATTCACATGTAGTAATTAATTAGTCATTGTTGTATTGAATGACAGGCATTTCTAAAAAATTAGTCTATAAATACTTATTAAATGTCAAATATTAGAAATTGTGATAGGTGATTTTTAATCTTCACGGAAACCTTAAATATATTAGTATTCCAAATATTTTTGCAAATGATGAAATCAAAGGTCAAAAAGTATAAATAATTTGCTTGAGATCACATAGTTACCAGTAAATATAGATTTGAACATAAGTAAATTTGAACTAAACCATATTTTCTCAATAAATCTCAACATTTCTCAGTACAAAATACAAAAGTATTGTTTTAAAAAAACATGCTTAAATTTATAGCATATTCTCTCTGGGCTATATAATTTTGAAACATAACATTGTTTGAAGGTTGAAATAATTCTTATCATGGAATGTCAGTATGAAAATAGTACAGTATTTGTAAAATAATTAGTGATATAAAATCATTTTTTTATGGATGAGAAAATAAAGGCTTACAAAGATAATGTCTGTTGCCCATAGGCACACATTTTGAAGGTAGAGCCAAGAATTATAAACAAGTTCTCCTAGTTCTTCTGGATACTAATAGGTCTTGATTAACTTAATATACATTTTCTCATGTAACATATTATAAGGAAGTCAGGACCCTATGAACTCAGATTTTTAAAAGTGTGTCCCTACTGTAAATTGGGTCATACATATAATATTTACTTCAGTGGAAAATTATAATGACCTTTTAAACAATACTCATGTGGTAAAAAGCAACAAAAATATCAGAGTATGCAAGGAAAAAATAAATCAGGTAGGTAGCCTTAGATTTATGTGAAAATAAGGAATAGCATCTCTATGTCTGTATTTATGGCATATTATTTAAGTACTAAATGATATTTATTTAAAGCTGTTCAATACAGGTCTTTGAGAGGGAAATGACAACTGTTTATAGCTCTTAACACATTCAAAACACCTGACCCACCAGAGACATTGAAGGAGCAGTGGAGGAGGAGAACCCCAGGACTAGGGCTGCATGAAAAAAAACCATAAGCTTACATGAAGCCTCCATTCCTCTCACTGTAATGAGAAAAAGACAATGAGTAAAGGGAATCCTGAAGTGGAATTCAGGTAGATAATTTATGAAAACAATATAGTGTTTAAAAATCTGTAATTGGTGCTATTTCTTAATTAATCACTGTGTTCCAAATTTGGCTAAAATGTGTCTACCAAAGATGGAAACCAAAGAGAGAACGAAAGAAAAAAGAAAAATCTTATCTTGTCTCTAGAAGAAAGTCTTCCATTGAAAGATGTGGCAGGTCCCACCCTGACTTTGGACAGCTAATTGAGCACTCCCTAGATAGCAATGGGCTCAATTATCTGGGAAAAGGCAAAGGAACAGAAAAAAAACTAGGAAGGGGCTGAGAAGATTTAGGACAAATAAAAAGGTCACATAGAGAATAGAACTTAGTGCAAAAGAACCTAGATGCTGGTTCTAACATTTGCAAATAAAAAAATTGTCCTGAGTATTACTAAGATTTCTTCATATCTGTTGTACAAAAGGGTTTTAAAAGAATATATTGTAAATGCTTGCTTATTTGTCAGTTTTGTGTGTTTAATGAAGATTGAGGTCTTTAAAATTTATCCAGATAAGTAAAATAATCATATATTTTCATTAAGAATAGCTATTTACAAATAAACACACAATGGATTTAAATAACTTACTATTACTTATGATACTAAACTTGGTAAATGTTTAGCTGAGAACTTACACAGTCTCCAGATGAGTTAATGATTACTTTTAATAATGTAAAAATTCTCATTTATTGGTCTTGAAAATCAAGACTCATACTATTTAATTTCATTTAACAATGGCTTTTGTTTTACTTCCTGCAAAGAATTATATTAGAAGTAGGCAATAAGACCGAACATTTTCTTGTACAGTTTTATTTACTGGCTTTAAAAAAAATCACTTTATATTAAAAATAGTTATAAAATGTTATGAGGTGTTACAAATCAGTCTTTGCTTTTTTTTTTTTTTACAGACAGAGAGAGAAAGATGGAGAGAGAGATGAGAAGCATCGATTTGTAGTTGTGTCACTTTAGTTGTACATTGATTGCTTCTCATATGTGCCTTGACCAGGGGAGGGGATCCAGCTCAGTATAAAACCCCTTGCTCAAGCCAGCAAGCTTGGACTCATGTCATTGATCCCAAGCTCAAGTCAACACCTTAGGGTTTCAAACCTGGAACTTCAGCATCCGGGGTCGATGCTCTGTCCCCTGTGCCAACATCAGTCAGGCAGCCTTTGATTCAAGTGATTCATTTTTAGAAACTAGATGTTAAAGCTCACTGAGACTATCATTTGCATTTGTTAACCAGGGAATCATAATTATGAGAGGATAGCATTTATGAATAACTGCATTATGAGGATTGTAAATTCTTTCAAAGTAAGACAAATGATCAACTAAGCAGGTAGGTATTTCCCAGAGCTGCTAGGATTGAAAGACATAATAGATATACTTCAGGCAGTCTCTAACTAGAGACCAAAAAGCTGTCTGGAGAGCAATGAAGTGCCTATATGGTTTAAATACACACAAAAGAATGTGGGGGACAACTTTAACAGTGACAGACAATAGACATTGATAAATATTGAAATAATTGCACTTTCAGCTCAAATGAATTTTTCATTATTTTAACATGAAGAGTGAAATCAGTTCTTAGCTGCTATCAGAATTTGAAAAGTAACCAGTAACTAAAAAGTGAATGAATGAACAAATAAATTTAACAAGAAAAATTAGGGAAATTAACATCATCTTGATTTATAAAAGGTAAATACCTTTAAAACATAATACAAGTGGGCACAAGAAATAAATATTAATTATGTCTGGGGAACGTCTGTTGCTGGTCATTTGAACATAGTATCGCTAGGATATATAAAAACACTGAGAATGCCAGGGTTTCTTGTATGAGTAGAAGTATTCTTGCATAATAATGATTTTCCCTGAGTAAAACAAGGGCTTGCAGTTATGTTGGTAATTATAGAAAAATTTTCAAGATATTATGTATATTACTCATTTCTAGAACAACCCAGAGTGAGTGCTATGTCCTCTCTGGGAGTCTTTTTCATGGCTGTTTTATAAGCCAATCCATGAGTATCTTGATACAATCATTGTTCAATAAAATTGAACCCTTGCTCAATTCCCGGTAGGAGAATACACACACATATACACACACATACACAAATATACCCAGAAACAGAGAGAGAGAGAGAGAGAAACACAGAATGGATCTGTAAAGCACTGCTTTGTCTGTCCTCATCTCTCTACTTTTTAGGGTTGTTTGCTCCCTGAAACGTTTCTGGCTGACTGCCAGCTCCCAAATGAGTCACACGCCATAAAAAGGTAGTCCAGCTGCCCCCTAGTTCCGAGGGCCCTTCCCAGTCAGATACAACTGATGCAATTAACCTAAGCTAAAGGAGAGTGGGAAAACCATGAGAGAAATGTAAGGCAGTGAGGTCCTTTTGTATTGTTACTAACTCCACCCAGTTTGCTTCTCTTCTCTCAGCTCTATCTCCTTCCAAATAGCCTCCCATTTGATATCATTAAGAAAGAGTGATACCCTAGCATTTTTTGAATGCTTACTTACATTAAATATGTCCAGACTATTGAGTGGGACTATGTTTTCCAAATGAGGTTCTAAAATACTATCATATTATGCTTAATTTGTCTTGACAATCCTGGATAATTTAGTTCATTATCAGAAACTAGCTTGAGGGAAAGATTAGTCTTTCTACTTAGCCAACACACAGCTGGTAGTTTTTGGTACTCAAGTCCCATGGTGGTTTTCACTATTTCTTATCATTACCAAAACAACAACAACAACCAACCCGCACATGTGCGCGCGCGCGCGCACACACACACACACAGGAGGTTTATGTGATGAAAATCTTTATTAACAATATTAGTTCATTAAGTTTCTGATTTTGGTTATGAAATAAAGTATGTTGGAACTAAAATTTTTTTAAAAGACATACATATCTAGTAAAAATGGATTGTCTTAGTAGAGAATTTCTGCTTTATTTTTTTCTCCAAGATTGCATAGCACTGAGTAATCAAAGAGAGAAACAGAAAAAGAATGAAAGAAGGAAAAAAGGGAAAGAGAAAAAGAAAGAAAGAAAGAAGAAATAAAAATGGGAGGGAGGGAAGGAGAGAGAGAGGTAGGGAAGAAGGCGGTGAAAATATCAGGAGACAAACGAGAACAACAATGGTAAGATTTCATCTATAGACACCCGAACGTAGGCTTTGGGCAGTGAGAAATAGAAAAAATGCTAGGCATGTTTTTTCTTCTATACAATTCTAGAGGAGACTGGGATAGGCAACAGATATCTGCCAGAAGTCTACACCTCTCACCCTTGCAAACACTCCTTGCCATTGTTTTGTTACTGATTGAACAAGTCTTGCTCTTCCTAAAAGATAGAAAGAAAATTCACATACAGGCTAGAAACAACATTTTCCAGCAAATTTCAGGTTGCATTTTTTTAAAAGATAGCATTACAATCCACTTGGATAACTTTTTCAGGGCAAAATTGAGAGTTATTACAGTAAAACTAATAAAATCTCCACCTTCAAGTACAAACTGAATACAATGGAAGTTGAACGAAGCTAAGGAATAAAGAAATGGAGATTCTGACCCTTAGTACTCTAGCAGTCCTGGCATATCTTGTCCATACTTACCTTGCTTCAACCAGCACCTTGCTGCCATTACTGCCATCATTTTCTCTTAATAGAATGCATTCAACAATATAAATGCTTGGCTTTTTTCCCCTTCCTCAAGTTTCAATTATTACTTTTATCTTTTGGCATGTCACTGGAACAGTCTGCCTAAAATTCCATTAAGGTAGTATTCTACTCAAGAACTGCAGGCAATTTCTCATCACACTCAAAGTTAAACATCTTGATCAGGCAATCAAGGCTTCTATGATTTAATTCTAACACATCTATCTAAACTCATCTCCGCAGATAATAATCTTTGCAAGCCAATCTTCACTTTTGTCTCCAAACATGCTATAGCATCTCCCAATCTCTGCTTAAGCTGAATCTTCCCTTTTTTTGAGTACCTTCTCATTTAACCCTTCACCTATCCAAAATTTTTTTAGTTTGGAGGGTTAGTTAGCTCATGACATTGCCCATAATCTTTCTTACTCTTGCAACCTACATTTTGAAATTTTTATTTCTTTCTAAACTTCACACTTGGCCAATTAACAGCAAATTTATTATGGGTTTAATTCCATCCAACATCAGAGTACCAAATATTTTCAGAATTTATTTCAGGATGTCTTATTTCCTCAAGCATATCATTTTTTAAGAGATCAACAAAGAAATTTATCATTTCCTCCCATCTCTTAGTAAGAATTACTTATTTTTCTTCTAGAAAGTGTTCAAGAAGTATGTATAAGAATGAAATTGTTTATATTAGAAGGAAATAAACATAATAGCAAACAAAATGGTAAGAGATACATTTTAGAATTAGTTCATTTGAGAATGAGTGTGAGTTTACATTGTCAAGTGACTCTATGTCGGTGGCGTGGAGTAGGGTGAGGCATAGTTGAGATGGGCTGGTTCTAATTGTGCCTAAGTAATTATATGTCATGGTAAGTGTTATGACATTCAGGGTGTGGGACAATGTGGGTGAGGCCAGTAATTTTATGAACAAAATAAAGTCTGTGAAGTATAACTGAGTTTTAGAGGTAATTTGTGTGGTACAGGACATTTATAATAGTTGGCATTTATAATAGGTTGGGCATTTATAATAGTTTTAGTTACTTCACTCTTTGAAAGCGTTGTATGCTCTTTGGGAGACCTGTTGAGTGAACCTACATTAGAACCTGACTGAATTTCAGAGCTGGAAGGGACTATGATGAGTCACATTATTAAACATCTTTATTTTCTAATGACAGCCATCTCCCCATGTTTACCTTTTATAGTTACCATCTTAACTATGAGACAGACTTAGAGTTGAAATAGACTCCAGGGAAAAAACTCCTATACACAGGAACGTTTAAAAAAATTATGTCAGCGACAAACTCATCAAAAGATACATTGTGTTAAATTACCTTAATAATCCATAAATTTTAGCAATGCAAATTAAATATTGGTTTGCAGAAAAATAAAAACTGAAGTTTTTTATTTCCATAATAAAAATTATGACAAGTAGAGAATCATATTAGTTATAAACATTTTTCATTCGCCTTTATAAAAGAATATAACTAACATCTATTATCACAGACAGTGAAACTTCTTTTTCTTTCAATTGAGTTTATATGGGTGACACCAGTTAACATAATTTTATGGGTTTCAAGTGCTCAATACTATAACACAACTCTGTACACCATATTGTGTATTCACTCTACCCACCCAAGTCAAGTCCTTGTCCATCACCACTTATCACCCATATTCCCTCTTCTACCTCTTCCCCCGAGCAGTTGCCACACTGTTGTCTATTTCCATAAGTTTTCTGTTGTTGTTGTTGTGTTTTGCTCTATCCCTCTAGCTCCCTCACCCTACCCTCTCCCCTGACCCTCACCCCACCGCTGTCAGTCTGCTATCCATGTATGAATCTGTCTCTATTTTTCTTGGGGCTTTTAACATGTTATATAAAAACTTAAGCAAATTATAAAGACTCTCAGTATTTTATTGTTCAGATGACCTTTGTAGCTTATCATTTTAATCAAATAGGACTTTCTAGGGAGAACTAATGGTTAGTGTGGTTCTTACGAGGCTATCATTGAAAGGAGAGATTAACCTGAAATGTGCATTGTGCACCTTGGTCAAAAATAGGGAGCATAAGGAAAAAGAGCAGGAGACAGCAAGAGGTTCTGATTGAAAATTTTGGAAGACCCAAAGATCTGCAATTTTAATAGGGTGTTTCTGATGCAGATGGATTGGAAGAAACATTTTAAGAAACACTGATCAAGTTTAAAGTAATTACCAGTCAATAGAGTCAAAATTGTTGAGCCACAGCCACCCGAGACATTTTAGAGAAATCCCCTTTTAGAAAAATCCTGATTCAACTTGGTTTACAGACACACACAGTAGGTGTTCGGGTTTATTTACTTACCGCTTTGCTGTCAGAATTCACAAAGTAATTGGAACCTTGGTTTCAGTCTACTTGGGGTGGTTTTTGGTTTGGTTTGGTTTTCCTCAGATTAAGAAACCTGAATATGACCTTTGTTAGTCCTTTCCTAAGGTTCCCATGACTACATATACATTCAGATTATATGAGCAATTTAACAAACTTAGAGTCAGAAGCAAACTTTAGAAGCTAATATAGTTTACCTTTCAACTCTACACAGTAGTGCCTTTTAAATCACCTCTGGTTTAAAATTCTTTTGAGTAATTCGAATGATATGGGTCCTGATAACTTAAAAAAGCAGATGACTCTATATTTAGATAACCTGAGTTATTTTATTGAGGTGCCTATAAATTTCCTTCCTATGACTTTGACTGGAACATTGACCTTCAAGCTAGAAGTGTCATTGGTGTTTGAATTCACTCTACACTGTGCACACAAAGAAGCAGTAGCTTAGGCAGACTTTCACCCCTTCACAGAACAGCATCTGAAAACCCAGGCACTTAATGCTTTATATACAATGACACCATTTTATATATGTTGTTCTCTGTAGCTACAGAAAATACATGAAATCCCTCTTCCCCCTGACAAAGCTAGTAAATAGTTAGCAATATGTTCTGTAAGTCAGTATTGATTGTCTGGGATGCTCAGAAGTAGTAAAGAAAACAATGTTTTCCTCTTGGTCTCACAAAAGGAAATCAGAGAAAAAAAATTTTATCTGATATTTAAAAGGTATCATTCAACTCATATAAAGTATTATTTGTGCCGGGAAGAAAGCAAAACTACCATTTTGTCACACTTCTGTGCTCTGTAATTTACAATAAAATGTCTGGAGCAAAATAGGCCTATTTTGAAACTGTTATTAATAAGACCTTATTTATCTAACACTTACTACATGCTAGACCCTGCATGAAGAAAATGCATGCGTGACACAACGGTATGCATGGCACACACACTACCAACTCTTTGACTGACCACCTGGGCTGAGATTTTTGGTGGATGAGGGTGAACGAGACAAAGAGAATATCTCTAAGCCTCTGTTTCCTTATTTGTAAAATGGGGACAGTAAGATTGTCATGATAATTAATTTACTTATTAAACTAAATATTGTAAAAAAAAAGTTTGGTACACTGAAAGTGATCCGTAATCAATAGATTATTTCTTGCTTGGCCAGGCTCTGCCTCGGTGGATAAAGCATCAGACTGGGAAGCAGAGTACCCAGATTCAAAATCCTAAGGTCGCCAGCTTGGGCGTGAGGTCGCTGGCTTGAGCATGGGATCATAGACATGACTCCATGGTCACTGGCTTAAGCCCATAATTCACTGGCTTAAAGTCCAATGTTGCTGGCTTGATCTCAAGATCACTGGCTTGATCAAGGGGTCATTTGATCTTGTGTAGCCTCCCCAGTCAAGGCACATATGAGAACGCAATCAATGAACAACTAAGGTGCCGCAAAAAAGAATTTGTGTTTCTCATATCTCTCCCTTCCTATTTTTCTGTCCCTCTGTCCCTCTCTCTGACTCTCTTTGTCTCTTTCAAAAAAAAAAAGTTCTATGAATTTTGTTTTATACACATCGAAGACAGATAAGATACCTTATATTCATGTATTTCAATCTGAATTTTCAGCTACTAATATTTTTTCTCTCTCATTTCTCTATCCCTCTCACTCTCTTTCCCCTTCTCAAGCAGTCTTGGGCCAGTTACACTCAAAAGTGCCATAGGCTTTGAAAGGTGAGGTTTAAGAGACGGCTTACAAATTTGGGCCACCTCCCCATCATCACTTTCCTCATTTTGCCAGTTTTCTCCAAAATGTCTAGGTACCAAACAATGACTCTCGTCACTTGGGTTTGCTATATCATTCCTAAATTGCTTTTCCAAAGTGTCCTTCAATTCCTGAAGGATTCCCAGAATAGGAATTGACTGTCCTCTGGGGAATGTCTAGAAAAAAAAGAGGAGGGGGAGGAAACAAATCCAAACTCCTTTCTTATCTAGGAGTTTGCCACATAGGTGCAGTAGTGCAGCTTTAATGAAAGAAATGTGAATGATGTGATGACATGTCTGAAAGTGTCCAGAGATTTGTTTCTCATTGTATATAGGAGAAACATTGAAAATATTCAATAAACCCGTCCAGCGAGGACATGGGGCATTCAGAATGAACACTGGCCATAAATAACCAGTAAGTCCATGCTCTGCATTCCGGCCTAAAACAGCCCTGCCTGGAGAGCTGAAGTGACTCTTTGTTCTTGGCATAGTGCTTTCAACAAAACAGCCTCTCTGTCAGTAAATATTCTCTGACTGAGATACATACCAAATGTTAGAAAGGGAAGGAGAGATTATCATTTTTTGCAAGATCCTGGAGCTGTTATATAAGTTCGTGGAAATAAATGATATTTGTGGATATTAATATGTGAATAAGTGTTGTATAAAAAAATAAAAATGATTGTCATTGGGCAAAGGGAACACAGAAGTATACAGACACCTGCACGCTTGAGAAAGCCGGAGTTGTCTTATGTTAGTATAGCTTATAAAATGCCATTTTTAGTGTTCCAACATTTAATGACAATTATGTACTTTTAGCCAGGTAACAGTCTTGTTTAAATGCAGACATACAAACTAAACATTATCAGGCAGTTTTTTATTAAAACTGAATTCAGAATAGCTGGCAAGTGAACTTAACTAACCTTTGAAAATCTCTACTTAAAAAAAATAAACTATTCTTTGTTCAAAAAAAAAGTATGAACAATTATGTGAGTAGAAGTTCACATGTAAGAAGCATGGGGTTTTGAGGTTATTTTAGGTGATTAAAGGAGCAAAGAAACAAAAAGATTCTACTCATGCAGTTCTCCATCAATCTCAGCTCCTGGCCTGAGGGTGCTTTTTTGTTTTATTACTCTGCCATAATATCATTTCTATACATTGATGATCACATTTTTTTTCTCTATGAACAATGTTTATACTCTTCTTCCTACTGAGCCCTGCATTTGTACAGGGAAAGGACTCATATGGTTAATCTTTTTCCTTCCTGGAAGCTAAACAGTACTTGGAATACAGTATCTATTCAACAACAATTTGCAAAATAAAGTCAAAGAGAAACAGTAGAGACTGTACAGACACAAGTTCTGTGTGTGACATTTAGTTTTTACAGGCATATTTTTAATAAAATAAAAAATATATTTATTCATCAAATGCATGTTAAAAACTACATATGAGACACAGAGTTGTGAGTGAAGCAGACATTGACCATTTACTCATACAACTATCAGTATAGTGCAAGAGTTAGATGCACAGACTAAGACTCCTCTGAGCTTTAATACTGTCACTGCTAGAAGTGTGTATGAAATACAGCTGTGTTAGTTCAGTTTACTGGTTTCCAGGATAAATGTTTAAAACAATGAGCTTTCTTTGGAAAGAGTCCTAAAGATTAGACATTAAAGGTTTGGATTTAGAAGGAATGCCTTATTTCTTAACTTTTTTGGTTCTTGGGGTTAGGAAACATTTGGGTCTAAAGACTAACATTTATTAATGTACTTAGTTTTAGTATCATTGTAAAGGTCTCAGTTTGAATGTATTTATAATATATATGTTTATATATAATATATATGGTATAATATAGGTGTATATATATACTGTGTAGTACATCTATCTATCTATTTATCTATCATCTATCTATCTATCTATTTATCAATCTGATCATCTATCTATCTATCTATCTATCTATTATCTATCATCTATCTATCTATCATCTATTTATCTATCTATTTATCATCTACCTATCTATCTATCATCATCTATCTATCATCTATCTGTCTATCTTTCTACCTATATAACTGAAACAGAAGAAAATATAATAATATCTCTAAGATCTAATAAACTTCTATAAGTCTCAATGTTTTCTATTTTTCAAAATGCACTTTTGTTTATACAGTTGTTATATTTTCTGCCAATCCCAATCTGTATAGTTTTCTTATAAAAGCATGAACTATAATTTTAAACAAAGAGAGCAAAGTCAGAAAGAGGTCACACACATTGTCCACTGAAAAGAAAAATACAAAGTCTAAGACTTGCTTGATTATAAATGTGCAGGAAATTATATTTGGCCCAATTTTAGAAAATATCTATTGCTAGCTATTCGGTTCTTTTATGCGTAGTTTTAAAAGTACAGTCTGATTCAAGCAAAACCAAAAGCAAGAGGATAGAAATCAATTGTGTTTATGATTTAGAATTCTTTTTTTCTTTTTGAAATGTCAGTCATTGCTTTCCCTTCTGAATGCGATGAACATTCTTTTTAGCCTCAATCTTTATGTGAATTAAAAATTATATCTTTTATGATAAATTGTTTTTATTTTAAGTATCCACATTGTATTTATGTTGGCAAATTTTAAAATATTCAACACGAAGAAAATAATCAAATTTGAAAATCCCTTTGAGATAAGATTAAAAGTCTCTAACCTATCCCGTAGTTTCACAATATGGAAATTAAGGGACAAAGTTGCTGTTAGATGACCAGGTTTATTTTCTAAGAAGGATTAAAATAGAAGTTCTTTCTTTCTATTTTGATGCTCTTTTGCTAAACTATGTTCTCTTACAAGAATAATGAAATTTAATCCTGGAAAACAAGTTTGATAACCTTGACTTTTATTTCAGCTTTAACAGTAAGCTGATGCCTGGTCTGAGAGAACCTTTTCTCCCTATTTGTAACACGAACAAGTCTCAACACAGGGTCTCTCCCTTTCTTGTTCTACTAATTAGACAGAATCTTTGGGTCAACGTTAATGAAGATTTTACATGTGATTTTCTCTCGTTTCTCTTGAAAATTGAAGACAAAAACAAATGTTTTCTGTTACTCAATCCATATCTCACTCTTAAAAAAAATTAACGCAAGATCAAAGGAAACCAAAATACTAAATGTGTTTATCTTCTCATATACAAAGGCTTCTAATTTCTTCTATCCTTTAAGAGTTATTACTCTACATTTAGTGGCTAACATTTAAAAAGCCATGAAACACTTATGGATATTAATTAGATCCTGTCACACAAACAATGACAGCTATCCCCAGTGAGTAATTAGAGAACTCAAACAAGTTTATTTTCATTCTGAACACCATTATATAAAGGGAAGAAAGTAGCATGTTCTTAATCCAGTAGAGACATTTAAGTGTGGATGACACAAAATTTAAATGACTGAGTTATAACTTAAATAGAAATTCTGATGGGGTAGTTCTTGCCTGCAACAATATATGCTGATTGGAGAACAGTGCTTTACAATTACTTAGAGAGTGTCTTCCAAGCTCTGACATCTAGCCAGCAGCAGTCAGGGATCCAAAATGAAAACCCTTTGAATTAAATAGCTCTTGCTCTGGAAAGCAAGAGCTTTGAGTTATAATGTTGGTCAGAAACAGTGTATATATTTAACAAGGCCAGGTTATCCACCTTTGTCGAGTGTGCAGCGAAAATTCATTATATTGAAAGATTCCAGCCCTGGTTGGTTGTCTCAGCCAGATGTGTGGAAGTCCTGGGTTAGGGAACATAGGAGAGGCGACCATCTGTTTTGCTATCTCCATTTTTTCAGTCTCTCTCTCTCTCTTTCTCTCTCATCTCCTGTCCTCTCCTCTTCTCCCACAAGCATGGCTTGAATGGTTCAAGCCTCCCCATAGAGGTCTTGCCCATAGACCCCAGTCTGGGTGCATGCTGGAGTCTGTCTCTGCCTCCCTGCATCTCGCCTCTCAATAAAAAATAAAGAAAAAAGAAAACAACGACAGAAAAAAGGAATGATGTTAAGAGAAAAATGCATTTTTCTTTTATTTTTACTTCACAGAGATACTTTTGGATGAAAATGGCTATCTTGACTGTATATTGCTTGAAGATCACTCATAATAATTTGGCTGTGAGTATATTTAAAGTTAAGAAAACATTACTACTTTCTCTTTTTAGAAATTTTCTTCTTGAAGTTCCAGAAAACTTCAAATATTATTTTGTTTGTGAAGGAAAGATGCTGATAAAAGACCAAAAAAGGGCAAAATATTTAACATGACTAGCTCAAGTTGGCAACTTTTGCACTTTTTTTTTCTTTAATTTATTTCAATGCTGGTGTAGAATGAGGAAGAAACCTAATTAGAACAGGAAGCTTTAACAACACGAGGTAACACCCCTTATGAAGAATAAACGTTTTGAATTTTGCATGTCTTTTGCTTTCCATGGTTAGTGAAAGGTGACTTGATATCTTCTCATGTCATCTATAGATGGAATAGCTTCAGTGAAAAGCAGGGCATAATAAAGTAGTTAAATGTATTTTAAATAAAATTATTTTGGTAACGGTAACCCAATGCACTCAAAAAGATTAAAAAAATAAAATATCATGGTTTCCTCCAAAAATTAGCCACTAATTTAAAAGATGCCATTCTATATAATTAGAATTAGGAAAATATTGAATATTTAATCAATTCCTTCATTGTCATGCTTTACCTGATCTAATTTACTTCATCTCCCAGTTGTGAGTCAGGATCAAACATAAATTTACATTGCAGAAAATAGCTATAGTATTTTATTATTCTACCTAAACTCATAAATATTTAAAATATAAATAAATATACCTTAAGGACCATCTACGAAATATACTACATAAGTATTGCAAATCGTAACAGAATACAAACCAACGGAAACTAAGAATTACTGAATTTAAAATAAATGGATGTAAGCTAATTAACATATATTTGTTTCTTAGGAATTCTAAAAAATGCCTCAAGTCCTTTGTGTGAAAAAGCATGGCATACACATGAATTTAAAAAACAAGCAATTAAGCAAAACTTATAGCAACAACTCTCTGAATACCTCCCACTCTCCTTGAAAGGGAATGTTAGGCAATGGTGTGGAAAGTGCTTCCTGACTCTCCACGACTGGGAATGGCATTAAGAAGAAAAAGAGAAACAAATCCTAAGCAGTTCATCTATAACACGTGAAAAAGGGAAAGGACTTTCTAATCAGAGCGGGAATTGACTGAATGATTGGAAATGCATGTCAAACAATTTCATTTTGTTTGATATATTATATCCTGGTCCTTCTGGTATGGCTGAGTTTTTTGTCCAAAGTTCTGAAGCTGCATATATCCTGCTATTTCTGCCTACACCAAGAAGATGAGAAAAAGAAATACATTTGAGGTGCTCATATGCAAAGACATGAAAAACGAAGTGTAATACGGCCCCAAATAAATATAATTATTGCCACCGAAGGAGCTTGATACACCCTGTCATTTCCCTGATGGCAAACCAAAGCTGTGAATCAGAACTTCCCCTAAGAAAATAAACACTGAAGAACAGGAGGACTTTGCTTTACACTGTTCTGGGATGAAATAAAGTGTAGACAATTTAATGGTAATTGAAAATAGAAAATTTCTTATAAATCCAAAATACATGCATTTACTGAAGATACATCAAGGAAGCAAAATAAGACAAATATATTTGAAATGGGAAGACAATGTTTATATTTAACATATTGTAGAAATTGTCCTGGGATGGCTCATCCATGTAAAAAATGTGGCTCTTCTGATACTATCATGATCCATTAAACTCAGTGATCTTCTGATTTAAGTCTGGTTTACAGAGTTGAGAAAGGTTTTTAACTTAGAGAAAAATTTCCGGAGACTGAAAATGTTATTTTGGAAATGAGAAAAAAGAGTAACTTGTTTAGTAGTGCTGATTCTTCTTGTCCTGCTTTCTGACATTCACTCAGACTTGGTAGGTACCATACAATCTAAAACACACTGCGTATACTATTTACTATATTATAATCTATAAAAAACACAAGAATATCCAGCTACTCAATTTGCAATTAAATATGGAAAAAAAGAGAAAAACAATATAAATGACAGATAAAATTCTATAAATTTGGTTTAGTACCTAGTACAAGACTGAGCACAAAGGGGTTACTTTATAGTAGTACTAAGTGTTAGATACCCTTAATTACCATTTTGTGTAAGAATACATAACTATATAGTGCAAATGTATTATTTGGTCTTAAACAAGCACCAAGAACTGGGAAAACTTCGCCTGACCAGGCGGTGGCGCAGTAGATAGAGCATCGGACTGGGATGCAGAAGGACCCAGGTTTGAGGCCCCGAGGTCGCCAGCTTGAGCGCGGGGCCCATCTGGCTTGAGCAAAAGCTCGTCAGCTCTCTGTCCTCAGCAAGGGGTTGCTGGGTCTGCTGAAGGTCAAGGCACATATGAGAAAGCAACCAATGAACAACTAAGATGTTGCGACGGCAACGAAAAACTAATGATTGATGCTTCTCACCTCTCTTCGTTCCTGTCTGTCTATCCCTTTTTCTGACTCTCTTTCTCTGTCCCTGTAAAAATAATAATAATAATAAAGAACTGGGAAAACTTCATCACAGTTTAGAAATCTCCAATATCAATGGAGAGCATATATTCAAAAATTGAGAAAGTAATATTATCCAGGAAAAGCAACCTGAAAAAGCCACTTTAAAAAGTTAGAAAGGAATATAAAATCTCTAAAGATTTTTTAAGCTTCAAAATGTATGCTTAGTTCACATATGGTATGATATTTTATACTTAGAAGCCTTATTTTGGATTGACTAGATTTAGGCCCAAAGCCAGAGGAATCTGTGAGTCAGTCCCTATCAGATCTTCCTGAGGATAGCAATCATAGCCGAGGTTGGAGTTTCACACGATGGTTTCGATAGTGGACCAATGGCATGCCTCTTCGATGTTTCTCACCTTGACAACAGCTGTAGTATAACCTACTTCCCATGGCTGGTAAATACCACACATGTAAATGGCAATTAGCAGACTGACAATAATACAACTAGGCCGGCAGGTTGATTACTGCATGGAGGGAGCCCAGCTGCACTGTTGTCACTTCAGCAGAAATAATGAACAAGTGAGATAGTTATGGAGATAAACATTGTACTGATATAAAGTCAAGACTCTCACTGCATCTCAAGACTCTCACTCCCACTTACATAGATGACTATAATCTACTGACCACCTCTCTACCCTAATTGGAAATACACACATTTGGCCATGGCCAGTTGTCTGAGTGGTAGAGCATTGGCCCAGAGTGTGGATGTCCCAGGTTCTATTCCTGGTCACAGCACACAGGAGAAGAAACCATCTGCTCTTCTCCACTCCTCTCTTTCTCCCCTGTCGTTCTCTTCCTCTGTTCCTCTTCCGCAGCCATGGCTCTTTTTGAGCAAGATGGTCCCAGGAATTGAGGATGGCTCTATGGCCTCTACTCAGGAGCTAAAATAGCTTGGTTGCTGAGCAATGGAACAATGGCTTCAGATGGTCAGAGCATAGGGGGTTTACCAGGTGGATCTCAGTGGGGGCACATGTGGGAGTCTGTTTCTTTGCCTCCCTGCTTCTCTTTAATAAACACACACATACACATGCATGAGTATGCACACACACCCATGCCTTGTAGCTTTTTAATAATTTGAGGACTAATAATTTAAGAATATAATGACAGGCTGTTCAACTTGAACAAATCTAGGTGATATTACTTAGCACACGTCCTTGTGGCCATAACTCTCTAACTGCAATGCCAGAAATTTCCCCATCATTTTATATTTCTTTAATATCTTTCGGTTAGTGAGACATCTGTTTATTAAACATCTTTTAACTGCTGATATCCTTGTTTAAGGATTTTAATAGTCTTTCATATGTAAGTAGAAATTCAGCTCAAATAGGTTGATTTCTCCAAGACCAACATGAGTAATTCATAAACTAATGCACATTCACTCAACTGAATTCTGTTTCTGATGTGAAGCTCAGAAGAGGTATACTGAATAAATGTGAGTGTTGACTGAGGAAGGGAAGAAGCAGATTGCCAACAATGGTAAACAGATTACTTTGTGGGCAGAAACGTGACTAAGGGAGACTAGTTAGGTCAGAGAAAATGTTTTAAAGTTGTTGAGACAACATTTAAAACAATGCCTTATGGGCATGTTCTGTGTAACCAAAGTAGCAGCAAGCAGTTTAGCCATATCTGCTATGACAGCTGAATTGGTTTGCTTCTGTTTGCAACAGAAAAACAGCAGTAAAAACAATGAGATGGTACCAGAAGACCAACAGATAAGTTCTCTGCAATTGCCAACAGTCTTATGTGATGAGTAATCGCTAAGATTACATTTTCCAATCACAAGAACAATATGAGTGTGGGAAAGCAGTGGGAAAAGAACTGTGTTTTGGTAGATTTAGATATACTTCAATCATTATAAAACTATGACAAGTTGTTGGGTTTTATAATACATATTTTATATGCCACTTTAAATAATTTTTGAATAAGATAAAATATGAATGAAAACAATTTCAAGTGGTCATTGAGAACATAGTAAATATTTTATAAATGTCCCCATTAAAGAAATAGTAAGTGACTAGTCATATGGCTGAGATCTGTTGAAAGAGAAAATAGTGCACATAGAAGACCCATAAACACTTAAACTGTCATTTCAATGTCAAGTAGCAACTATGACATACTTCCTCTGAATTAATATATTTTAGTCATTTAGCCTCTTTATTGAAATCAACTCTAATTTTTAAAACTATGTTTTCAAAGAGAGCTAAGCATTTAGAAAATAAATTAAAATATTTTAAAGATAAATTTTATTTCCCTTTTCTTCAACTCAGTAGAGATATTTTTGGTTTAACTTATTGTCCTGTTAGTTTCTCATTTGTGTCATGTAAAATCATGTGAATATAACTGAAGTTCATATAATCAATGGAGGAGTTTACTTTAGTAGCCAAAGTTGATTTGTATCAATACTTCCCAGAAAATCTTGGGAGACATAAGATACAAAGGAAGATAAGTGATGTTTTAATTAATTGATATTTGAAAATGAACAGTTCTCAGTTAGTTTTCAATATCATGTCTATTTTTTTCTGTTTATTCTTATTTGCAAATTATTTGTAGCTCAACATTTTCTACACTTGATTAATTTTGTTTTATTAAAAAAATAAGCCCATGTGTAAGAATTGTTCCTCTGAAATTTAGCATGAAACTTACAACCTATAATTTTTTTACCAGAGCTTTTCTGTGACCATTGTGTAAGAGTTATCTGAAAAAATTATCCCCCCTAAAGTGAATATGCAGAAGGAGTTACACCTGTACTTATCCAAAACTGCCTGGTTTACCAGTATGTCTGCATAGGGCCCTGTTACATGACCTAAGCACAGCCAATACTCATTTTCTAATTTATTCCTAAGTGATTTTCTCTAAGCCCACCTTACATAGATACTCATATTTTTAACTGAATAATAGTCTATTATATCTATTCTCTATGCCTTCCTTTCCAGGATGTTGCATCTCCAAATTGCTATGAGGAACTGACCCTTTTATAAATCAATAAGAAAATTTTCCTTCCTTCCTTCCTTCTTTCTTTCTTTCCTTCCTTCCTTCCTTCCTTCCTTCCTTCCTTCCTTCCTTCCTTCCTTCCTTCCTTCCTTCTTTCCATTTTCCTCCCTCCCTCCCTTCTTTTCCCCTTTTCTTCCTCCCTTCCTTCCTTCCTTCCTTCCTTCCTTCCTTCCTTCCTTCCTTCCTTCTTTCCTTCCTTCCTTTCTTCCTTCTTTCCTTCCTTCCTTCTTCCTCTTTTCATCCCCCTTCCCTTACTTTCCATTTCAAACTAACTGTATAATGCTTGCATTAACTATTGGGAGTTTAATGTATGTCACTGTGTTATCATTTTACAGGCGAGAAAATAGAACATAGAATGGTTAGATTGTCTATCAAAATTTAATAGATGACAATTTCGTGTAAGTGTTTTGCTCTGCCAGTCAATTATTCATTGATTAAGTCTGTGTCTGCTGTCATTTAGAACTTGTGCTAAATAAAATGGAAGCTCTCAATTATTTATTCAAAGTAAAAGAGATAAAGCCATAAATAACCACTAACTAGAACAGATGAAGACACACAGTTTTAGCACTATAAACCATTTCAGGTAAAAGGCAACTTTCACTTTCAGTTTTAAGTGTCTAATAATTTTACTATCAACAAAGAAAATCCTTTGGTGTCAGGGTCATAGCCACTAAAGTAAGCCACAGACACTTGAAATTGATTTAACACCATTAGACATCTGGAAGAATAAATAATATACACAATTTACTTGCATACATATAATATTCATACAGCTATAAGAAACATGTTTCTATGTCAAAGTAAACTTTATAATATTTAATAGCAATTTATGTTTTTCTTTTCCAAAATATGCTTAGCAATAAGCAGTTACAATATTTAATTCTGTTTTTTCCTTAAAAGATATAATTAATCTAATAAGACAAAATAATTTATTTCTCTGAAATTGGGACTGTATAAGAGCCCCAAAAATAGTTGATCAATTTAATTACTAATGCTGTTGTATATATCACCTATTTCCTTAGAGCAAACCACTTTGAAATCTCATAGTTATTTATAGTAAATCTTTGGCTTAAAAATAAATCTTCATATTGCTAAAATGTTCTTTTTAGTGACCTTCAATTTATGAACAAAATTTAAAAACGTAGTCATTCTAGTTATTAAATTTCATAAATAAACTGCTATTTAAGGTAAAAGCTAAATGTATATTAAAAGATCACTGCAATGCTGACTAATGATATCTTTAGAAAATGTTAACAATATTTATACAAAATTGTAGAAGATTCAACACTTTCTTAAACCTTTAGAACCATCTAATTTTGCTAACTAGTTCTTTGGTCCCCATAATAATTGAAAAGCTCCCCTCTATAAAATATAACATACATATACAGAATTGATATCTCTTTGAAGTATTACTTACCTTTATTAGATACATTAAAATAAAATGGCTAACAAGTAAAGCTATGTTTGGAAAATATATTTACTTAGTATTATATTTTTTTGAATTTATTTTTAATATTTCTTTTTGAGAGGGAGAGAGAGAGAGACAGGAACATCGAGATACTCCTGCATGTGCCCTGACTGGGAAATTGTATGTAATAATATACTTTTAATATATTAGTAAAATAATTTTTTCATTTATCTGTTCATGACACTTTTTCTTTTCTTAAACATCTGTTCTTAAATTGATAATGAGATAATTTTATTTCTGTTTTTTGTCGGATAGCAATAATTTATTGCATGAAATTATTAGTGTTTGCTTCTCATTAAATTATATAAATATTAAAATTCTTTCGAAGACACAGACTAATTGCTAAACACTATAAAAGAAGTTATGTCCTATAATTTTATTTCAGTTATAAACTGTTTGACTCCAGATTGAAGTAATTTATTTTGTTAAAATATAAAAAGTTTAGCCTGACCTGTGGTAGCGCAGTGGATAAAGCGTTGACCTGGGAACACTGAGGTCGCCAGTTCAAAACCCTGCACTGGTCTGGTCAAGGCACATATGGGAGTTGATGCTTCCAGCTCCTCCCCCCTTTCTCTCTTTCTCTCTCTCTCTCTCTCTCTCACTCTGTGTCTCTTCTCTATAAAAATGAATAAATAAAAAGAAACTTTAAAAATAAATAAATAAATAAATATCAGAAGTTTAAAGTGATTGGCCAAAAATACATAAATAAGTCTTCTAAAAACTAAAAAAGTCTTGTTAAATGCAGAATTTTATTACATAAAATATATTTCAGTTTCTAAAGTTATTCTATAAATCCAAAAATAATAAATTATCATGTGAGATGTACATAAATGCATTTCTTTTGTGAGGTATAATAGATGAATACAACCCTTTAGGTAACCTGGCTGGCCATAAATAGTTGTTGTGTTCTTGGAAACATATTTGATATGTTGCTATGTTCGCATAACATTCACATATTCTGAATATGTAAAGAAGAACCTAACTGCCCAGTTAAGCATATGAGACATCTAAGAGGAAGCCTTTCGCAGGCCTGGCAGGGTACTATTAGTTTCTTATCTCCTTCACTCTTACTTCCTGTGTTCCCATTTGTGTGTCTTGTCATGCAACAAAACTAATTAACTAAAAGTTTAGTATGTTTTAAAAATTATAATCTCCTACGTCACTGATTTTTTCCAAGCACATGTAGTTTGTTTTCTCTAGTTTTAATTGAGCTCTTCTTCTTTCTACTTTCTCATAGAAAAACACTCTATCTGTCATAATTCAGCATGTGTTTTCAGTCTCTAAGGCATAACCACAATCTTAAATTCAAGTATGCAAAACATAACCAACTTCATTTATTTTTCTCATTAGAAACACATGAATCAGTAAAAATTTAATTTAGCATTATGGCCAAGTTGTACATTATCCTCACAAAAGTGGAGTGATTTTAAAATCAGATATGCATTTCTTTGTTGTTTATTTCCCTATATTTTTGTTACTACTTAAACACAATGGCTTATTGTGTTGCTATACTCAACAAAGATCAGAAGGAACGAATACCCTGAGCAATATGTACTACTGTGTCTAAGGACATTTTTCCTCTTTTCAGTTAGCTAATATCCTATTACAACCAGCTAATGGGCCTCTGTAAACAATTCTCTTTATAATCAGGTGTTCTATTTATTTAATTGATGCCTGTTGTCCTGATTAGAGTGGACAGGCAAGCTTACATAATGATGGTGGAGTTTGGCTAATGCTTAGGATTGAAAATCTTTGATAACTTGTTCTGCTTTTTTTTTTTTTTTTTCTTTTTACAGAGGCTGAGAGAAAGGGATAGATACGAACAGACAGACAGGAATGGAGAGAGATAAGTATCAATAATCAGTTTTTTGTTGTGACACCTTAGTTGTTCATTGATTGCTTTCTCATATGTGCCTGGACTGCGGGCCTTCAGCAAACTGAGTAACCTCTTGCTCAAGCCGGCAGCAACCTTGGGTCCAAGCTGCTGAGCTCTTTGGCTCAAACCAGAAGAGCCTGCACTCAAGCTGGCGACCTCAGGGTCTTGAACCTGGGTCCTCCACATCCCAGTCCGACACTCTATTCACTGTGCCACTGCCTGGTCAGGCTGTCCTGCTTTACTCAATATAAAATCTGGAATTGACGCATACTGTGGTGTTCCAGTCACAAGATACTGGAGATAAAATTTTATTATGCAGATTGTGATTTTAAGTTGAAATACATTTTTAACTAGTTTCTTTTCTAACAAAAGCTGCTAGTTGGATACAAAGAATGATTGTAATATAAACTTCATAATGAATGTCAATTTTTATTTCTTTCTAAGAATACAGAAACTACACTACCAAGTGTTTTCATGTTTTTTAAATAAAATTGTTTGTTTGCTTTCCTATTGTAGCTTGATGATTTTTGATAAGTAGGTAAGAAAAACAAAAGAAAAAAGGAACTGCATCAAAATAAAGATTTTTGCACAATAAAGGAAGCTATCAACCTGTTGAATAGACGAAGATATTTGTCAATGAAATATCCTATAAGGGGTTACTATCCAAAATATATTAGGAACTCTACAACTTAACATGAAAAATAAAATCAACTCAATTAAAAATGGGCAGAAGACCTGAAAGGATATTTCTCCAAAGAGGACATATACATTGGTAATAGATATATAAAAAGATGCTCAATGTAACTAATCATTAAAGAAATGAAAATAGCATCACAATTAGAAAACACCTCACACCATTCAGAATGGCTTTTATCAAGTGTTGACGAAGGTGGAGAGAAAAGCAAACTTTTATGCACTGTAGTAGGATTGTAAAATGGTACAGCCAATATAAAAAAATAGTATGAATTTTTCTTAAAAATTAAGAAATAGAACTACCATATGACCCAGCAATTCCACGTCTGGGTATTTGTCCAAAGAAATTCAAAACACTAATTTGATTTTTTTAAATTTTTATTTAATTAATTGTGATTACATAGATTCCAGTGTAACCCCAACTGCATCCTCCCTCCCCCATATTTTCCTCCACATTTCCCTTGCCTCCCTCCCTATAGTGCCCTTCCCCCTTCCCTTCAGGTTTATCCCATCCTATCCTCCCCTTTCCCTCTGTCCTCTTTTTCTCTGGTCCCTTTGATCCCTCCTCTGTCTCAATTCCTTTCCTCAGTTCTCAATGTTCCTCCTTGGATTCCTCAAATAGTGAGGTCATATAATATTTTTCTTTTTCTGCCTGGCTTATTTCACTCAACATAATAGTTTCCAGGCCCCTCCATATTGTTGCAAAAGGTAATATTTCTTTCTTTTTTATGGCCCCATAGTATTCCATTGTATATATGTACCAAAGCTTTTTAATCCACTTGTCCACTGATGGACACTTGGGCTGTTGAAAAAAAATGAATTCCTATGTTTATTTTTTGCAACATTATTTGTAAAATTTAATATATGGAAGCAACTGAAATTTCCGTTGATTGTCAACTGGATAAAGAAGAAATCGTGCCTGAGCAAGGGTTGGCACAATGGATAGAGCATCAGACTGGGACACGGACAACACCAATTTGAAACCCCAAGGTCACTGGCTTGAGCACTGGCTCATCTGGCTTGAAAGGGGGCACACCAACTTGAGCGTGGGGTTGCTGGTTTGAACATGGGATCATAGACATTACCCTATAGTCACTGGCTTGAACCCAAGGTCACTGGCTTGAGTAAAGAGTCACTTGCTTTGCTGTAGCCCTGTCCTGGTCAAGGCACATATGAGAAGCAATCAATGAACAACTAAGGAGACTAAGGAGCCACAACAAAAAATTGATGCTTCTTATCTTTCTCCCTTCCTACCTGACTGTCCCTATCTGTCCCTCTCTCTGTCTATCTCTTTGTCACAAAAAAGAATAAATGATGAATACATAGAATAGAATTTACAAAGATATAAGAAAGAATAAAATCTTGCTATTTGCAAGTACATGGATAGACTTAGAGGGTATTATGTTAAGTGAAATAAGTCAAACAGAGAAAGACATATAACATATGATTTCACTTACATGTGGAATCTGAAAAAACAACTGAACAAACAAAACAAAAAATCTCATAGAGAACAAATTAATGGTAGCTAGATAGGCAGAAAATTAGAGTGTATAACAAGTGAAAACGTTTAAAAGATCTTAAAAAGTACAAATTACCAGTTACAAAAATAGTTATGAAGATATAAAGTACAACTTAAAGAATATAATAATATTATAATAATTATGTATGGTGTCAGACGGGTACTAGGCTTATTGGGATAATAACTTTATAAGTTATATAGATGTCTAATCACTTTGTTGTACACCTGAAGCTAATATAATATTGTATGTCAATTGTAATTGAAAAAAATAATTTTAGAAATAAAATAATTTTCAAAATAGAATAAGGAGTAAAGTCTCCAGATACAAAAGAGGAAAAAAAAAGTGATTGTTCTACAAATAAAAAACAGTGATTTTCTTTCAGAAGGATAGCTTTGGTAAGAGAAAAGCATTTCACTAGAACACCATAACATTGGCAATCAGATAACTTGTGTTAAAAATTCTCAAGTACCTGTGTCTATTTTGCATTGTTAGTTCATTTTGTTCATTAGATTCCACATCTGAGTGAAATCATATAGTACTTGTCTTTCTCTGACTGGCTTGTTTTACTTAGCATAATTATCAGAGCAGGCAGATGGCCATGAGGGTTTGGGGTGGAATGGTGAAGGAGGCAGAGAGATAGAACAAAAAAGGACAAAAAAACAATCTCACGAACACCGACAACAGTGTGGTGATTGTTGGGAGAGGGAATGTAGAGGAAGATATGCGAACATAAATAGTGATAGATGAAGACTTGACTTGGGGGGGTGAGCACACAATACGTTGTACAGAGATGTGTTGTAGAATTTGACATCTGAAATCCATATACTTACATTAACTAGTTTCTCCCTAATAAATTCAATAAAAAGAATTCTCAAGCAACAAGTCCAATGAAATCTTTGAGAATGATGTCACCATATTCCAGTACAGTATTATTGAAATTATTATGTCTGATGATTATCAAGAATCACAGACAATTAAGGTTGAGATTCATTTTGCCTCACCAGTTATCTTGTGAATGAATTCCTTAAACTATGGTCTTCAAAAATTATCAAGAAACTTAAGTTGTAACATATTCAGTGATAATGATTTCAGAATAGGCTATTTTATAGAGCAGATTTTATTAAGCATTTCTTATCGTAATATATTTCATCCTTATAAGCAATCAATTTTCTCCCACTTAAGCTTACTGGCATTTATTCTGCTCTCAAAAATCACAAAGAGTGAGTAAAATCCTTTGTCTCTCTTCTGCATTACAGTGATTCAGTTATCTCAGATTGCTGTCTTTTTCTCAACTTGTTTTTCTTAGAGCAAACATTTTCTTAGATTCACATATTTTTTAGAAGTGTATGCATGTATAGCAAAAAGAAATAAAAAAGCAGCTTAAGTTGTTAATAATCATTGACATATTTTCTTTTTGAATTCGAAACTTCCTTAGAAATTATGTAAGAAACCTGCACATAAAAGGTAATTGATCACATAATCATAGCACTCCATGTTACTGAGTCAAAGCAAGTTCTTAGAATCCTTTTGAAGAGAAAGTTTCAGAAAGAAAAATAAGTCAACATATGTCATTGCTAAAGACTATATCCCTGATTTAGCTTGGTGTCCATATTTTACAGATGAGAAAATCATAATCATGTCTCATGGAGGTTGAATATAGTTTATTAGCAAACCTAAAATAAATAGCAATTTCTAAAATTTCTGGTCTTCCATATTCTGTAGAAAGCTGGAAATTACTTCAACAACTCGCTTGTCTAATCCCTCATTTTAGTGAATTGAGATCTTGAGAGATAAAGTGATTAAGTCTCCTGTGTTTCACTTTCCTCTTTCTAAAATACTAAAAGGCCGAGAGAAAGATATTAAATTAAACCTGTTGCACATAGTATATATCTTTAATAACAGAAATAGACAAAGCAGTTTTCTGTTTTTAAAAATATTGCCTACAAGGCCCTGGCTAGTTGGTTCAACTCAGTGGAAGAGCTTTGGCCCAGCCTGTGAATGTTCCAGGTTTAATTCCTGACCAGGGCACATAGGAGAAGCATCCATATGCTTCTCCCCTCTTCCCCCTCCTAATTTCCCTCCTCCTTCTCTCTCTCTCTCTCTCCCTCTCTTTCTTTTCCCCTCCTGCAGTCATGACTGTTGAAGTGAGTTAGCCCTGGGTGCTGAGGATAGCTCCAGAGGCTTCATGCACAAAAACAAAACAAAACAAAAACGGCTCCAATTTCAATGGAGCAAGGGCCCCAGATGGGCAGAGCATCACCCCCTACTGGGCTTGCAGGGTGGATTCTGGTCAGGGTGCATGCAGGAGTCTGTCTCTGCCTCCCCTCCTCTCACTCAAATAAATAAATAAATAAATAATAAATAAAAGAATATTGCCTACAAATATGATATATACCATATTTTCCCATTATAAGATGCTCCCATGTATAAGATGCACCTTAATTTTGGGGCCTGAAATTTGAAAAACAAATGTATTACATCAAGTTACTGAACGTAAGATTTATTCATCATAAAATTCATACAACTCCTCATCAAGCTGAAAAAAGCAGGATATGCAAGTAAAAATATCTATAACCATTGTATAAGATACACCCAGTTTTTAGACCCCAAAATTTTTTGAAAAAGGGTGTGTCTTATACATGGGGAAATACAGTAATCAAACACCTAGAGGGTATTGCTTTGAGAATGGAATCAAAAAGAAAGCAGAATAAGAGCATATATTCATATACCTTAAAAAGAAACATTCAGTTTATTACAGAGATAAAATTTATGTAGGCACTGGAGCTTTAGGGAATATAAAGTCCAGCACTTTAATTACCATATTGAAGACATTCATTAAGATTATATAGGTTCATAATATATGAAGCGCATTTGAAAATGAAAACGTTGGGTAGGGTCAGGAAAAAGGCATGAGGCATAAAAGACATTCTCTGCCAGCAAATTAAATAAGTTCCCCAGTTCCAGAAAAGGCCATCTATTCTGTGTAGGCACTCACTGAAAGTCAGATACGCAGGGCCTCCGAGAGAGTGCCATAATCTACTCATAAATAAGACTCACCAAGAGACATTGACAGCAATTTGGCATAAAGAAAGAGCTTGCATAAATGAAGGATTTGCTTTTCAGTAACTTTTATTAGGGAAAATTTGTATTGGACGGGGCATGCCCTACACAGCTTTCAATCTTATTTTGTGCAATTTTGACCACCATGTAACATACATGAGCCGTATTATCACTTAGTCATCAAAGTCTAATTTGCACTGAGAAGAAAGTTTTGTTTTGTTTTGCTTTTACTCTATTTCTCTTTTATTTCTCCTGATATTATCCACTTAAAGATATTTTTAGTGCCAAATTTGTAAGATCAATGAATGGGCTTTGTAGAAAAATATCCTCAGTCACCAACTAAACCAATATATCCATTCAATTAAAACTATAAAAGAAAGACATAAAATTATTTTTACCTTCATCTTTACTTTTATTTTAATGCTGTTATTTTTCTTTTTTTACCCAATTGTGTGCATACTTACATTTATTTTATTTATATACTATGCTATATACTGTCTAAACCAGATCTCTATTACGTACTCAGAGCAAAGCAATATGCCATTTTAAACAGTACCATTTTTTTTTCTCTAAAGATATTTAAATGGATTTTCTGGGTTCTTCAAACTAACCAAATATAAGAATATAAACTGCAGGAGCACATCCTGAATTCCGTGGTTTATAAAAAAAAAGCATTTTGCTCTATACAAATGCTGAAAGGATTAGCAACCAAGTAACACAAAGGAATTAGAAAGACTGGAGCAATTAGTCCCCCAAAAATGTGTAGAAAGACATTATCCATCCAGACATAATGACAAAGTGTCTGTCTGAATTTAGGTCTTGTAAGTATTTTATTTGGAAAAGGAATAGAACTTATTTTGTGTTTCCCAATGGCAAAACCCAGGATAAGTGGATTCAAGTTATCCAAATAATGAAGGCAGATATTTGACCCAATATAGGAAAAAGCTGGGAAATTAAATATGTTCCAAAATACAGTGAGGTTACCTCTGCCTTTTGTGTCAACAGATTATTCAAGCAGAGATTCCTATAATGGCTATGAGAGATATATGCACAATCTAAGACTGGACTGTTGGAACATTATCTCTCTACCAAGTCTTAAAATTCCATGACTAATGCAATAAACATTTGTTGTACACTCCAAACATTTCACATAAACAAAGATAGATATGAAATGATCTTTATGTTCACAGATTGACTGATGTATTCTATGATTACCCTCGTGATCCTTTCCCATCTCAAATGTATTCTCTAGGCACCTTTTTAATTCTAAATACATAGTTCCAGATTAATGCTAAAACCTTTATCTTGTTCTCAAAAGCACTGTTTCCACAGAAAATAGTCCTAGAAAAATATAGTATTCACAAATCAATGTATTTGAATGTTACTTTTCTCTTTCCAGACATTTTACTTCAAAGTTTTTTTCAGAAATAATGGAAACATAAACTCATAAATAAAGTTATTTTTCTCTAGCTACATTGATTTTTTCCTCTCTGTGTTTCATTTCATATTCTTTTAAAGTCCTTGCATTCTCCATGGATTTCAATTATGTTTCCTTCAATATTCTTATTGCTTTTCTATTCATTCATTTTTCTAAAATATTTTTGTTTCTTTTTCTCAAAGATTTTTTTTCTTTATTTTCAGTTCATCCTCTTTTCCTCACCTATATTGTATTTCTCCACTTTTTTTCTTATATGTAAGCACATAAGACTCCTTTAAGTATAGTACACATTTTCTTTGTAAATGTAAAAAATAATTTTTCTGATTACCTTTCTTCAAAATTTTATAACATTTGGTTTATTTTCTTATTTCCATGTGAACAATAAGTATACCTATGTTTCTTTTGTACCACTAGACTTGATAAATTTTATAAAAAATTAAATTATTTTTATATTGTATATACAATTTTATACCTATTTGGTTTTTAAATACTGGTCTTAAAATAATGAATTATTTTTATGATAAAATATATTGTCATCAATGAAGTTAATAATAGTCAAGAGCCTGAGGTTAAAGGGAGTCAAAACAGAGTAGAGGGAAGTATGGACAAGGAGAAGGGTCCATATGAGGGTGGAAACTATAAATGACTGTAAACATTCATTCATTTGTTCAGTGATAAGTGAGTAATAAACACTATGGACATAGAAGAGTTCATAGAGATAAGATTGTGAGTCCCAGCTTTGCTTGGGAGGATTTAGGAGACGCTACTCAAGGCCGACCCCACAGCAGTCAGTTATCAGTGATCCTAGCCACATTCTATTTTCCCAAACCTCATTTTTTTTTAATCTATAAAATATGGGTAATAATAATCTCCAACTCAAGTTTCCTTTGTGAATGAATTACGATAATGGAGATAAAGCTCCGTAACATTGTGCCTCAGTACATGTTTGCTGTTTGTTGTAATTTTTCCTAACAGATCGCGGGGAAAAGTCTTGCAATGGAGTAATCCAACTATGCAAGGACCTGTAAACATGAAAAATTATATCAATTGAGAAGGATGTAGAGACCAAAGCACAGTGTGCATCCAGGATAAAAGCACAATATATAAACTAGAAACATGGGTAGAAATAGGATCATGAAAGCCAAGCAATGATTTCTGAGCTTCACTGCATACGAGGCCACGTACACTGTGTCCATAAAGTCATAGTGCACTATTGACCGGTCACCGGAAAGCAACTAAAGACGACAGAAATGTGAAATCTGCACCAAATAAAGGAAAACTCTCCCAGTTTCATACCTATTTAGTGCAATTTGATGGGGCTCCATTTGTTGCCCTACACACATCCAAACGATAGTGAAGTTCTTGCCACACACGGATAAGGATGTCTGGTGTAACAGAGTAAATAACATCTGTGATTCTCTGTTTTAAGTGATACCTTCAATGTACACATGTTGCTTCACATAACCCCAAAAGTAAAAGTCTAAGGGTGTCAGATCTGGGGATCATGGCTGTCATGGCTTGACACCCCTGCCTATCCACCGCCGGGGGAATGTTCTATCCAGAAACTCAGAAACAATGGTGGCGTAGTGTGGAGGAGTGTCATCCTGTTGAAAAATAACACCTTCTGGAAATTGTGGCACTGCATACAATTCCAACATGTCAAGATAAGTATTTGCCATCACAGACTGCTCCACAAAAAAAAAAAAAATGGGCCTATCACCTTACCATGCATCAGGCCACACCACACGTTCACTTTAGGGGTGTTACGTTCATACTCAACGTAGGCATGAGGATGTTCAGCAGCCCATATTCGGATGTTATGGCGATGAACATGTCCACAGATATGGAAGGTCGCCTCATCACTAAACACAATCTTCTGCAAAAATCTTGCATCATTGTCGATCTCATGAAGCATATCTGTAGCAAACACGCATTGTGTGGGTCTATCCACCGGTTTGATAGTGTGCAACAGCCGCAATTCGTACCCCGTAAAACAGAGACGTTTCTTTAACACCTTATGAACTGGATGGAGTCTTGCTTAGGTGTAATTGCCGAGTACACGCACGCACAGATTTTTTAGGGCTCCTTAGGTAGCTATCCCGTATAGCCTCTAAGGACTCGTCACTGACTGATGGCCTACCAGACGGGGTTTCTCCACCAAACTGCCGGTTTCCTTCAACTGCTTATCCCACCAAGTAATGTTATTCCTATGTGGTAGCGCTTCATTATAAACGCGCCGATATTCACGTTGCACTTTGGTCATGGATTCGAATTTAGCAAGCCACAGAACACACTGAACTTTCCTTTGTACCGTCCACATCTCAACTGGCATGGCCTGGGCTGCTCATCTGTATACACGGTGTTATGTCATCATTTGTACATGTGCACATGCTGCCACATCATCCTACAGAAACTGAGAGGGTTTTTCTTTTATTTGGTGCAGATTTCACTTTTCTATAGTCTTTTGTTGCTTTCCTGTGATCAGTCAAAAGTGCACCATGACTTTACGGACACACTGTATTACTTAAAAAAGAATAATTGTCCTGTCTTTAATTTTTAATGGTGGCATCAATGAAAATGCATGTTAATCAAAAATGGTTTGCTTTGTTTCTGTACACAAACAAATCATAATTATTCTAACATTTAAAAAAAACCACAAATACTACTGCCATGCACATGCACATCTATAGACACACTCACTGTTTTATTTTTCTAAAAGACATCTGCCAATTATCCTCCTAACCCAAAGGGAGTGTTCAAGTCATGTCTCAAATATCCTGAGAGAGTCACAGGAATGTAATGCAGAGCTTGACCCATCCTCAAAACAGGCCCCTGCAGGAACTAGAAGGACCAGTTTCTCTGGTTAAAAAGGAAATCAAGAAATGTGGGCGTTTTCCTGTTCACCACTGAGGGCTTATGTTTTATAGGTTATGACTGCTGGAGTTTGAGCCCTGAGGGACTAGCTCCTTTCAAAATGCAGTAGCCTGAAAGAGGTCATCTTGGGACTGCTAAAGGAAACAAGTCCTTAGATCTCCCTCAAACACCCCCAACTGAGTTCAAAAAGAAAGTATTACAGAGCGATATGAGCATACATTCAACTCTCACATCTGAATGGCATGGCTTTTAGGGTCTTCAAACATGTTAGAACTGGCTTATACCTAATTTCTATAACCAGATAAGTAAGCATTGTAATTAATGTGCCTAAAATTCTGTGCAATGCTATTGCAAATCTAAATGTTATAATAATTAAATCTGAATTAAAATTCACATTTTTCAAAATATAATACATAATGATTTTTTGAAGAATGTTGAAAGTGGTATATTAAACAAACATACAGCTTTCCTTTCTTTCCTGTTTAATTAGTTAAGAACACGACATAGTACCTTTCTTTGAAAAGGATGTCATTAATTATTCTGTACTCTTTACATTTAAAAAATAAATCAAAACAGTAAGAAAATATGGAATGCAGAGCATACTGAAATATGTAAAGATATACTTGGGTTGAACAACTCTTCCAGTTCAGTAGGCTCTGTGTAGTGGATAAATGCATCTTCTAAATGTAAAAGAGATCAACTATTAATAGAGAATGCAGAGGAGGGACAGCTGCACTGCTTCGTGAGAACCGCCATACCTGTTGATTAATGGAGAGGCCTTAACAGCACTCTTCTTCCATGCGTCTTGCCATGAGGAAAGGGAAGGAAAGGAAAGGTAGTGATGGCAGCAACACCTGGGGAAGGGAGATGGGGAAATATGTAAAGGGAAAATCAGCAGCCCCTACACCATGGTGTCCATCCATAGACCTCTCCAATGACACAATTTCCAAACACCCTGAGCTCTTTTTCTTCCTTCCTTCCTTCCTTCTTTTCTTTTTTTCTTCCTTCCTCCCTTCCTTTCTTCCTTCCTCTCTCTCTCTTTCTTTCTTTCATTTTTTCTTTCTTTCTCTCTCTCTTTCCTTCCTTCCTTTCTCCCTTCCTTCCTTCTTTTCTTTTTTCCTTTCTCCCTCCCTTCCTTTCTTCCTTCCTCTCTCTCTCTTTCTTTCTTTCCTTTTTTCTTCCTTCCTTCCTTCTTTCCTTCCTTCCTTCCTTCTCTTTCTCTCTCTCTCTCTTTCTTCTTTCTTTCTTTCTTTTTCTTTCTCTCTTTCTCTTTCTTTTTTTTAAAATCTAGATCAATTTCAAAGATAATTTAAACAAAGTAGGTATTTTGAAAAAAGTTCATTTGAATAGTATTGCAACTATAATCTTCCAAGTCTAGAGAGACAGGGGTCTGTAACACATGATGTACCACCATTTTATTTTCACTCTTGGACTAAACAGGCAGCTTAAGGCAGGACTTCACCATATGGGTATAGATCTTTTCCTCTACTTGCTTCTACTTAATTACAAGTCAATTAGTTCACAATGTACCATCACTTTTACATTCACCTAAGGGTATGTAGTTTTGATATTAGAATCACTTCAACTTGTTAACTTAATGAAAAAATTAAATTTAGTAGAATTCTCATATAAATAGGACTAATAAAAGTTGTAAAAACTTCATGTATTACTTGTATTTTTGTAGACATAGTTTAATCCAGACTATATGAAAGTTTTAAAAATAAAATATATAGAATTATATAAAAAATAAAATAAAATGTTTAGTAAACAGTTGATATTAACAATAAATTATCTGAATTTCAGTAGTGACTAATTGCTTTGCTAATATCAATATATAAAATAATACTATGCCTGAAAACCAAACACGGCTACCAATTTTGCTTTTAGTATTTATTTTTTTAAAGAAATCTTTAACTTTGTATGCTTACAATTAAACAAAAATTATATATAAAAAATGACTTCATACACTATTTAAAGTAGCTTTGGTAGATGGTGGAAACAAACTAAAAAATATGTCTATTTTATGAAAGAGAAAAGAGGTGTTTCACTGTGGTCAGGGATGTTTGTAATGGAGAAGATATGCATGTGAGGAGGCAGAGGGTATACGGGAAATGTCTGTGCTTACTCTCAAATTTTGTTGTGAGCCAAAACTTCTTCAAAAATTACATTCTTAGCTAAAAAAAAGAAAAAATAGAAATTAATTTTTTGTGTGTGGAAAAAGTGTTTTTGACCACAACACCAATATCTTTCTAACTGTATTACAGTATTTACAAAAAAAGGGCTGGGCATTCTTAAATTTTTCTCTAAAGACAGGAATTTTCTTAACTGCATGTTTGCATTCTTGTGTCTGAATGTAACTCTAACCTTTAATCCTGTTGTTTAGGAAAGCAGCTATCACAAAAATCTTTGGGGTTTGAAGTATGATAATCCTTTTGGTCTTGTCTCAATCCTGTTTGGACATGGTGTCTCAAAACTTTCCAATTTCTCAACTCTTCAGGACTTTGACACATGGCTTACTGTTATCCATCATATCTGTTTAAAATGACATGACCCACCTAATGCTTAAGCAATACTATTAGTCAGCCCATGAATTGACAAATGTGAAAAATAATTGGATGTTGTTAAAGTAACATCTAAATATTTGAAGGCATATGCAGTATCTAGGCTTGTTGAATTAAAAGAAACAAAATCAAATTAGTAAACAATATTTTCTGATATGATTGAACATAATTTTTGTAACTTTGCTTTTTTCTTATAAATTTAAATTTTTATTTCCTTTAAAATATTAATTATTGTTATACATAATATTTTAAAATTTAAATCCTCCTTCAAAATTAAAACTTACACATTCCAGTAATATCAAAGTAAAAATAATAAAATCTAATTATTTCTACATTTAAATATTCCTCAGTGATTATTTTAGTACCAGCATTTTTCTTTGGAAGAATCAAATGTGGCAATCTCACAAGCAAAAAAAAAAGAATCCACATGCTCTTACTTTGTGACAAAACGCTTGCATGAAATATGGCATTTTTTCCAAGTGCATTCATAATTATCTATGGATTTTATATATAGTAAATAACTTTTTGACCTTAGGAAGGGCACATTATTATTATGAAGTAATATCTTTGGAAATAAGCACTGCACTGTAAGAGACACAAAAATAACCAAAAGTATACTTAAGAGAAAATCTTCAAAATAAATATATACACAAAACACAGAAGAATACTAATAGTATAACTTACCAAGACATAGCAAGCAATATAAAATGATTCTATAAACAGATCAGCTTAAAAATAACTGAGCTAACATAGACTGATAACAAATGATTAAACTGAAAATTTAAAGAGTCATGACTTAATAGAGTGGAGAATACACCTTTATGAATTAAGGGAAATAAAAGTGGAAGCTTTTTTCTTCATATTTTAAAGGTCAGCATAATAAAATAATCCTTGGTACTACTAATGAGGTGTCTGGCAGAAAATGGTTGATGAACAATATGAGCTAAATTTTCACATAAATAAGAAAGGGAAAAGGAACCATATGTTACATAAAAATAAAAAGTACATAGAAAGATGACTTGTGATTATTATTCAGTGGCATTGACAATAAAGAGTTTGTAATGATATTGGTTTTCCAAAAGGATAGGGGTTAGAAATTCTCTGTCATGTAGTTGAAACAGCAGGAATGTCCAAGATAATACTCTAATTGGTCCATTGTAAAGTTGGCCTCATCTAGTTTCTGTTTTTGAAAAAGTGTATGATCAAAATATAAATAGTAATATTGATACTTGTAGGTGTGAAGTATCAATTTAGTGAAACAAGTACGGGAATGCCATTTCAGATTGAAATGAACAAACTGTAATGTGTATTGAAATTCCATACTGTAATGCTAGAAAAAAATAAGGCACAAACCTTGGTTCATATCCTCAAGGAATACAATCTCCAAGTGGGGTAAAACTAAGGGTGAACTATAGAGTGCTTTCAAGTTAAAAGCAATAGGTAATAGGAGTAAACTTTGACAAGACTGATACTGATTTTCTTCCTAAAGACTGGATAAGATGAAAATAAAGGATGGCAGAAAAAACACAGAGTGCAGGAAAAGAAAGTGCACAGCCTAACACAGTGTGGTGAGAGGAAGTTGTTGAGTGCTGATGAGTCTGAACTTTATTCAACTAGAGTCGTCTGGCAAAAGGAACAGTAGGACACGCCATGATATGTGTAAGAGACACGTCATACAATATTTTGTACTAAAGATGAACTAGGCAGTGGAACTTCGGTCCTCTGCCGCTATCAAAATCTGATGTTTCTAGCACAAGGATATATGAGGAAAACCTATTAATATGCTCCATAAACATTCCTGAAAAGTATCATTTCCCTTATTCTATTGATGAAGTATTCCTTAGAAATAAATTTTCTCTAACAATAAGAAAACATATTTTTTGCTCTGGGTCTACATCACATTCTTACCCAAGACTCTTCTGAACAGGGATAGGTCAGTATATTCCCCTGGAGAGACTAGGCACTGGAAAATGACAATTCTTTCATTTTCTTTCTTGCTAATTGTGGCTGGATATCAAAAAGGGCATTTTAATACTGTATTTATAATGCTAGCGCTTTAGTATCTGTAGGCAGGGATGACTTGTTTGTGTGTGCTAACTGGCGTGGAAGGATTAAGATGGGTTCTGGGGTCAATAGGTGAAATTTAAAAATTTAGCAGAGATAGGAATGCAACATGTTCTTGTAGCACTCAGGAAATTGCTCTATCGCAGATGAGACATCGCCCAATTCACTTATTGTTATGAGCAACAAACAATATTTTTCAGTTATAAACTATGCAATCATATAAACCTTTGTCCTGAAAAAGATTATTGGTCAGGACTTAACTACTGAGACCACAGGAAAAAAATAAACAAAACAAGAAAAAACACAAAATACAAGAAAAAAAATCATTGTTGTCGGCACCATTTGAATTTTTTTTTAATCAATAAGAATTATAACTGACTTAAGATAAAAAAAATAGTTATTACTTTTTTATTCTGTTTACTTTTAGTAAGTGTTATAGTACTCAGTATCTTGTATTATATTGTATTCTTAAGATTAAAAGATGATTTAAAGGTAGAATGCATAGATTACACTGGGGAACAAAATTTTTGTTGCATCCACAAAAACACTTGTTCTTAGCTAACTCGAGTGTGATGATCTCAAATCTGATATTAGTTTTTCTCTGTAAGCTACAGTTTTCTTGCAACTCAAGATTTTAAGTTTTCATCTTATTGTAAAATTTTCAGCATTAGGTTTAACATAATGAGGTAGAATGTCTTCTTGGGCATCATCTTTGTGAAAATAGAATCAGTTATATAATGCAGTAAATACACTAATACACTAAAAGATATGATTGCATCAGAATTTGTCTACAATTTTGAAATAGAACATATTAAAACACTTATTTTAATCATAAAATTTGCACAAAACTTATTTAAATTCTATTCAGGCAAACATTTGCGTTTGTAGCTCTTGTGTTTGTGTACTTGTTGAGGACAATCTCATTTGATGCTCCAGTAGTAGTCTGCTCATCACTAATAGCTCCAAGATTTTCAGGAAAGTTATCAAGGTGACTGTTCAGAAAGTGAATCTTAATGCTCATGTTACATAGAATTTCACAAAAAGCCAACAGCATCCTTTGAACCAGAAGTTCAGAGTTTTCTGCTTTTTTGATGCCGAGGAAGTTCTTTGTAACTGCCACAAAAGACAGCCATGCTGCTTCTTTCTCCTTATTTATCTTCCTGGCAAATTCTTCATCATGTATGAGGATTCGAATTTGAGGTCCATTGAATATACCTGCTTTTATCTTCTCGAAAGACAAGGCAGAAAAAGCAGAAATAATACATTGAAAGCATTCACTTTCTCTATTCAAAGCCTGAACAAACTGCTTCATTAAGCCAAGTTTGATGTGAAGTGGGGCAAAAATGATCCTGTTTGGTTAACTACAGGTTCATTCACAATATTTTACATCTCTAATTTCAGAGCTTCACATTTTGGTCACTCATTCTGTGTCCAGTGTTTCTGCCAAGTTCAGCTGTCCCACAAACACAAAAAGCGAGGATACTTTGTGGAACCTCTCTGTTGTCCTAGCAGAAAATTTACCATTTTAAGATCCACACAAATGATCCAGTTATGCTCCTCATATTTCAGAAAGTTGAAGATAATTTTTATGTCATTATAATCCTCTAACAGGTGAGTTGAATAACCAATTGGAACCGCTGCATAAACATTACCATTGTGTAAGAGAACACATTTCAAACTCCGTTTAGAGCTGTCAAGAAATAGCCACAATTCTGTTGAATTGTAAGTGGTAACACCTAGCTGGCTGAGAAGACTAGTGATATCATGACAGTAAACAAAGTGTTTGTCTTTGTAAAAAGAAGTCCACAAAAATTTGTTCACACTTCCTAAAATGGGATACTTTAGCTGACGGGTACATTCTTTACTTGAAGCCTGGAGGCTAATAACTCAGCTGCTTTCTTTGATAGGCCCAAATCTCTTACTAAGTCATTAAATTCAGGTTGGCTAAACTGCTAAGGGCTTAATGACTGCTTGGCATCAGAAGAAGACCCTTCAAATTCTACAACCATTTTCACATGTATCTTCTCAAAATACACTTGATCACCATGTTAATTTTCTTTGTCCTTAGAAGAAATAAAACCATTGAAAACTAGAACCAGGAGTGTCTCAGGGTGTGGGATAGGTCGTATTGCTGAAGGAATATTAGGATATGCTATCATATGCCCTTTTTTCTTGCTGATGCCCTTTGTATGGATCAGACAGAAATAACAGTCACTGATGTGGTCCTTAGGTTCACGCCAAACCATGGGAATAGTAAACGGCATTCCTCTGTGTTTTCCTTTTGTCCAGTCATGAATCATTTTCTCACAATTATGACACACAATATGAGGAGCCCAATTCTTGTCTTGATTGCCAAGGGAAACTTAAAATAGGCAATATATGCATGTGTAACAAATGATGAAATATTGCGCCTTTGATGTTGAAGTGTGTAACAGCCACATATATAACAGAAGGTGTCAGGACTATTCTTACATTTATACCTACTAAAAGAAGCCATGATTCATCTTAAAACAAAATGAGAGGGTGTTTTTATCAGATAATAATTTTTTACATTTAAAAACAACTACAATTATGTAAAAGTGATGTTTGTAAAACATTAATTGCCTTGTGGTTATGTTCAATTCCAGAGTCGTTGCCTTTTAACTCCAATTTAAAATCCAATGTATGCCATTAGCTGTAACAAAAAGAAATTAAAATTGCATAAAAACTAGAGCATGCACCAAAATACGGATATCATATTTGAAACGAGTGATGCAGATATATATATAGAAACAGTTCTAAAACCTCATGCAACAGAAAATTAAAAAAAAAAAATCGTTCCCCAATATTAATGGCAATAAAAGTCAGCTAAGTAAAAGTGTTGAATATTATTGGCTATCATCTTTAGTAAAATGATTGTACAATGAGGAACTTAAGAAGTAATATATAAAGGATTTAAGTGTAATTCTTAGTTACTAATATTAAATTACATTTTAATGGGGTTTGGTAAATTTATAAATTTAAATTATGATGTATTAGTGCTAATATATAATGTTTAAAGATTTTTAACTCTAGAGTAAATTATAAAATATATTTTTATCTTTAATTAAAAGTTCATTAATTTCATTTAATTTACAGATTATGTCTTAAAAACTAAATTTCATAATGACTATTATAGTGTAACCATACATAAATCTCAAGTTCGAAAATATCTTTCTGACAATTTCATTAATATTTTGAGATTTAGTTATGTTGAAGTATTTTATAAAGTTTCTAGCAGGTCTATATTTAGCTTATTTTTAAATTTCTAATGTTTTCAAATCTGCTTTCTTAAAATTTCATAATTTATAGCCGAATAGCATGACCATTCATAAAATCTAACCGCCTACCTATTATTATTGACTAATGCATTGGGAAATGTTCACTTGGAAATTTTTTTTTTTATTCATTTTAGGAGGAGACACAGAGTGAGAGAGAGAGAGAGAGAGAGAGAGAGAGAGAGAGAGAGAGAGAGAGAGAGAGAAAGAGAGAAAGGGGGGAGGAGCTGGAAGCATCAACTCCCATATGTGCCTTGACCAGAACAGTGCAGGGTTTTGAACTGGCGACCTCAGTGTCCCCAGGTTGACGCTTTATCCACTGTGCCACCACAGGTCAGGCTCACTTGGAATTTATACTTTATTTAATATATAATTTTACTAAATTGATACAAGTAATACTCTAAATTTACTATCTTTAAAAAAGAGTATGTATATTTTACTGTGAGTTTAGCTCTGTCTTTTCTTGACTAACAATTGTTTCGGTAAGTTTATGAAATTATGGAAAACCTCAGCCCTCATACAGCACATTTATAGTCTGCTGATAAAAGTTATAATATCAGTTTCATTATGCAGTTTTGTTCATCAAGTATTCAATGAGTGTGCAATCTGTGCTAAGCTCTGTGTTGAACACTGCTTTAGCCAGCGTTACTCAAACATTTGGGCTGCAGAACTTCCTTGCTGTTTTGAACACTCCAGAGGAACCAATGCCATTTTAATTTTATCTGGTGTATGTCTTCATCGATATTCATTACACTCAAAATTAAAACTAAGGCACTTTAAAAATAATTGGAAAGGTATTTGAAAACAACCATAACAAATTTGTTTTATGCTGACATAAATAATTTTTTATGAAAAACTATTGCTATTGCTATATTTTTAAACAAAAAAATAAAAAGCAAGAAAGGTGATAATATGATATGCTAATACAGGTGTGGGATATGTAAAGAGCTAAGGGAAACAGTGTCCACAAAGGCTCCACAGAAGAAGCAATACTTACAGTAAGTTTCAAAGGAAGAACTAAAGAGATGTAGATGAAAAATTTTAAGACCATTCCTGGGAGAGAAAGGCATAGCTAGGCCCAAAATAATGTAACAGAAAGAGTATTTTTTTTTTGACAAATTTTCTTCAAACCCCATTACAAACACTAATTGACTGTATGGCTTTAAGCAAATCGCCTAAGGTCTGTGAGCTTCCATTTATTCTCTTACTAATTAACAAAACCTACGTATTAAGAATGCCATGCTTTGGAAAGTCCACAAAGAACATGTCTCTTACAAACTTTAGTCAATACTTAGCAAATCTTGATTTCCACCCAGTACCATCTTACACTCTTTCAGGAAAATAGAATAAAACAAACGGTAATTTTAGACAAGCATATTTCAAGATATTTATAAATACAGAGGGAGTGTGTAAAGGATAACATGGATGGTGGAAAAATTACTTAAGAAAAATTTAACCAACCTCTTCCACGGCTTATAGAGGTTTCCCAAACCTTCCAGCATTATTTGAAATCGAATTTCAAATATATTTTTCTAATTAATGAATAAATAAATAAATACAAAAATAAACATATATTTAACTCCATATGAGCAATGCATTAAAAACCTGAACTAGCAACTGCAATGTTCTCAAACTGGAGTTGAAAATTAGTGGAATTATAAAGTTTACTACTCAATGTCAAAATATCTAGGAAATAATTTATTATGGATATGGTATGCAGAGAATGCTATGATTTTCTCCCATGCTAGGTGTATAACATTCAGATGGTATCGTTGATCCTCAAGGACCTTCATGAATAGAATGTTAAAATCCAGTACTTCTCAACTACAAAATGAACATTTTCTTTTGATACACGGTAGTTGTGTCAATTAGGACACAGAAGATAAAAATATGCTCAGTAGAGTAGCATGGTTTTGACATGCAATATATACTATTCATCTAAGCCAGGATTTGAAATTCATAAAACATAACAAATATTGTGTCTCATATACAAACACTCACTATAATAGTACACCAATGATCAGTACGAACAGTATGAATTTTAGGTGGGAAAATTTGCAATACTCGACAGAGTTTAGAATTTGCCTATTCATCTAATGATATGGTATGATTTATAGTAATCAATCACTTTGACTAATTTTTCCACCACCACAGTTCAACCTAGACTAACTTATCAGAAGAGCAGGAAAAGAAAACAAAGTATAAAAGCCAACGTGAAAAGTGTAGGTGGATGTGTTGGGCTCAGAAAATATTAACTTATTCTAAAATTAACTCAGCAAGTATTATTGAGTATCTTCTCTATGCTAGGCAATGCCCTAATAGCTGGAGATATAATAACATGCACACATCTTCATGGAGCACAAAGTTTAGTAGGTAACATTTAATAAACATATAAGTACAGGCTCCCATTTTGCCCAGTGAACATAAAAATAATTCTGAAAGTTATTTTCAAGAAAATTTTGTTGTAAAAATTACATATCATAGAAAATGAAAAAAAGCTCTTCATTTTATAATCTTTCTCATCCTTTGTTAGTACAGGGTGTAAAGCTCTAAAGCCAAATAGACAGGTATCTAATTCTACTTAGTGCTCATTATCTAGTGCTAACTAGTAGAAACAAAATATTAGATGATCATTTTACCTTCATTTTCTGGTTTCATGTATTTGTGCACATATGTGAAGGCAAGATATAGTAATCAAAGTATGGTGGTACACCTGTTAGATTAGCTTGTATCAACAATACAAGTAATAAAAAATGTTGAAGAGGCTGCAGAGAAAAAGGAAGCCTTATTCACTGTTGGTGGGAATGTAAAGTAATACAACCATTATGGAAGAAAGTATGGTGGTTCCTCAAAAAATTAAGAATAGAACTACCATATGACCCTCTACTGGATATATACCCCCAAAACTCAAAATCATTGGTACTTAAAGACACATGCAGCCCCCATGTTCATCGCAGTGTTGTTCACAGTGGCCAAGACATGGGAACAACCAAAAAGCCCTTCAATAGGAGATTGGATAAAGAAGATGTAGTGCATATATACTATGGAATACTACTCAGTCATAGAAATGATGACATCGGATCATTTACAACAACATGGATGGACCTTGATAACATTATACTGAGTGAAATCAGTAAATCAGAAAAAACTAAGAACTGTATGATTCCATACATAGGTGGGATACAATATTGAGACTCATGGACATAGAAAAGAGTGTAGTGGTTACCAGAGGGAGGGTAAGGGAGGAGAGGAAGGGAGTGGGGGGAGGGGAGGGGCATAAAGAAAACCAAATAAAAGATGATGGAGGACAATTTGATTTTGGGTGATGGGTATACAACATAATCAAATGTCAAAATAATCTGGAGATGTTTTCTCTGAATCTGTGTACTCTAGTCGATCAATGTCACCCCCTTAAAATTAATTGTCTAAATAAAATAAAATTTTTAAAAATGTATGGTGATAACTTCTAGATAAAGTTTCCCTAGTTAGCCCTCCTTTCTTAGTGTACAGTTTACTTATTGGTTCTTAATTGAAGTTTCTCTTTTTCTTTACTATCTTTTTTTGCTACCTTCCTTCTCTTAGTGCCAACTACCATGATTTAACTTAGTCAAGTCAAACAGCAGTTGTCAGCTTCTGAGTGAATTTAGATACATAAATGTAAAAATCTGCACACAATTAGAAAACATGCTTTTGTCAAAAATGGTTCAGTATTACATAAGATTAGCAGAAGCTATGCAAAGCCATTTTAAGCTTAACCAGGTGAAAATGAAAACAAAATGATATCCTTTGTCAAGTTGAAATAACTCTACGCTGCACTGTTTTCTATAATTTTGAACCTCAAGAAATGATGGAAAAAAAAAAAAGAAATGATGAATCATAGAAATGTAGAATAGAGGGAATGTAAAACAGTCTGTTCACCATATCCTTCATTTGAAATACTTAAATTCTTGCCCACTATTCTTAGTTAATGTATTTTAATTTTCTTTTAAAACACATTGTTTTTTGACTATAAAACATTTCAGACACTCAGTAAAACTTTCTTTTTGATGTTAGTATCTTCTCATCATATTCATGTACAACCAAAGAGTTAAACAGCATATTGTAAGTTGAAATTCAGTTAATACATGAAAGCACCTTTTTTAATCCTGTCATTTAAATTACATGAACTGAAATGTCAACTTTGGGTAATGCTATTCTCTCAAAACATATACTGTATCTTATTTCATTATAGATGTATGAATTCATCATGTTTTATTCTAAGCCTACAAAATATGGTATGCTCTTGAGCAGTCTGACAGATGATGAAACTGATCAGAGTGGTACATGTGTACATGTTTTCATACTTGCACAAAAATGCTGATTTTTTTAAAATTTCAATCAGCTTTCTGAATTGGTTGACTAGCATCAAATATAATAAACAGCATATGGAACTGCTAATCTACTTGAAGAACTTGTTCTTCTCTCACTCCCAACATATATGCTCTTTTAAATTTCAGTTAAATAATACATTTCTTGAGTGAGAGGGGAACATGAAAATAATCCATATGCCACATGAATTTCATTGCAAAATATAATAGCTAAGCTTATTTTAAGAATATTGCATAAAAGTAAATTTTTGTTTTTGTTCTTAGTGTACTCTATTTGTACATGATGCTCAAAATATGATTTTGTTTTTAGCTCTTGTATATTTTTCTTTTTATAAAAATATAACTTCGTGAAATTTAATGTTGTGTAGCTAAACTATTTCAAGTTCTTTTTAACTATTTAATCAATTTGTTGAAGTTTATAAAAAGAATCTTAAAATCACCTTTTTTTTGTTAAAACTCTATCAACTGAATACACCAACTTTCTTAAAATAGTTTAATCAAAATCAGTTTAGAAAGTGAGATGACAACAACTTTTTAAAAGTTCAAAACAAAAAAAAAATATTACTCTTCAAAATGTGTGCCAAAACTTTTGAAGTTTTCTTAAGAGACAAAGAAATAGGGTAAAGATATTTTGCTAAGCCAAATGCAGTTTCAGAGAGTTGGTGATAGCCCTGGGTCCCCCTTGCCTACACGCCAATATTGCTCATTCTGGGATAATCACTGGTTCCAAATCCCAGGCCTGTCCTTACCAACTTTGTTCTGTTTTTCTTCTAACATGAACTCATTTAAGCATAATATTCTTAATTGACCCTCCCATTTCTTGCCAATAAAATAAAAGGATAAAGAAATACATCAAAAGCAGGTATGCTCATGGAATGTGACAATCTGTGTAAGAGCATCTATCTGTAAAATAAATGCATATTCTAAATTTTCTTACATCAAATTTGACTTGCAAAGCCTGGCCATGCATGATTAGAAATGCCAGAGGCATACCTCTACAGTGGTTCGTGCTTTTGAGATTTCAAATTACAACAGCATCCTATTTTTACAAGGCATCGCTAGAATATCCTCCAATGTGCACATTAGGCTCCTTTATGGAGACAGTCATGTTCCTACAAGCCATAAATTTAATAAATCACCAGATATATACCTTTCATTTTTACATATACATTACCAAGTATTTTATGGAGCAATTTTCTTAGTCATACCAGTGAGACTGTTCAATGATGTAAATAAATACATAAATAAATAAATACCATTTTAAGATAAAACCCTTAACTCTAGGGGAAAATAACTGTGCTGAGTTTCAACAGAACACTAGCCACTGTTACAGAGAATTCAGCTATCAATAGTGTCTATCTTAGATTGCCTCGTGAAGGTTTATTATGACTAGTAATAGAAGGACTTCATTATAACAAGCATTGCAGAAGCTAAAAACAGAGTTATGGCTGGATTCTAGTGCAGAGTGAAAGAGCATGAAAAGCTTAATACACCACAATACTGAAATTGCTACTATAAATAACTGGTACATTTATATCCAATTATCATACATTTTTAACAGATACTTGAAATACCAACTCTGTCAGCACTAGTCTCCATGCTCAGTGTTTCTTGTTGAGACCTGTTATGACGTGTTAGCAATGCCAAGTCTAAGTGTTCCCAGGGATGTTTAGGTTTATATTAAAAAACAAAATCCTTGTAAGGAAAGCCAGACCTTTAGGAATAAAGGATATTTTGAAATTATGAAATATTTGAGCAATCCAGTGAAATAATTTTGAAGCAATATTTCCAAATACTTACCAAATTGCTAGTTTAACTTCATCTGTGATTCCATAAGTTCATATTGTAAACATGCAATTATACACATTATTCTTGAGAAAAAATAAAACACTAGAAGTCATTGGAAAACTAGAGTCTTAAGTGAATCTTACAATCCTTTTATTACTATTTTACTTAAAGGATTATATTGAATGCCAAGGTTCTATGTTAAGTATTGAAAGAAAATGACCCAAATTTTAAAGGCACGTATACTACAAATTTTCTCTTTACAATTTAATAAAACCTTTTTTAATGTGCAAAGTACTACTTATATTTATGCTCTAAAGCCTCTAAGCAGTAAGAGGTGGTCAAGTGTGCAATTGATTAAACTATTGATTTTAATTTAAAGAACATCTCCAAAATAAAATCTTTCTGAAGGCTTATTTTATTACTGAAATTACTTCCAAGATGTGCTTTTGCCTTGTCAACCCAGCGTAACAAGAATGGTGTATGTGGAAATGCATGCGTGCATGTGTGTTGCTCAGGTGAGCAATGCTAAATCTTCTTACAGGCTGCTCACACATTTCCGTGGGAGCTTCCAAAATATGCAGGAACTGAGAGTTCTTATTCTCCACATGCTAAGCCATCAAATTAAACATGTCCTCAAAAATGTTTTAGAAGGCATATCAAGTACATGTAGATAGTTCACTAAGTCCAGTCGATAAGAACTCTAGCTAAATGAAGTGCAGAAAATATGAAAACGGATCCTTTTGCACTTTGAAGTCAATGACAGTAACCTTCACTTAGAAAAGATGTGTGGCCTGACCTGTGGTGGCGCAGTGGATAAAGCGTCGATCTGGGAACACTGAGGTCGCCAGTTCAAAACCCTGCACTGGTCTGGTCAAGGCACATATGGGAGTTGATGCTTCCAGCTCCTCCCCTCTTTCTCTCTCTCTCTCTCTCTCTCTCTCTCTCTTACTCTGTGTCTCCTCTCTAAAATGAATAAAATTAAAAAAAAATTTTTTAAAAAGAAAAGATGTGTGTCTGAGCAATAACATGTAGCAATATTTGTCAAGCTGTTCAAATGAAGAGAGCTCCCTTAACTTCACAGGTGGCATGCCTTATTCCCAAGTAAGAAAGTGAAATCCTTAGCACTGGTTCTAATATATATATATATATATATATATATATATATATATATATATATATATATATATATATATATATATATACTACTCACAAAAATTAGGAGATATTTCACAATGAATATGAAGCAATAAAAAGAAGAAGCATTTGACTTTTTATTAAATAAGAACATCATCAGAAAAGCAAACGACAAGTCAAAGAAAGTTGATTATGCAAATGAATGCAAAACCAACTTTTATTTCATTGGTGAAAGTGCACTATACAATAGTCTGAAAGTACTGGAGTATCTGCATGTCCCCTGATCTTCTAATTTTTGTGAGCAGTGGTATATAAAATAATTTAAAATGAAACGCAGAGCAGACAAGGGTTTTCACTCGCTTAAATAGCTAGGTCAATTATTAGCAAGCTAAATATTTCAGCTTCTCAGTGAAAACATATTTTTACTTTATCCTACACTAAAATATGCATCATCTTTTCTGCATGGGTGTCTCCTAGTAAATGAAGTGATTTCATGTCAAATAAGAGAAAACAATGTTCTTATTTTAGTATAAAAACAAAGTATGGCCCTGGCTGGTTAGCTCAGTCAGTTAAGCGCGTCTTCCCAAAACAAAAAGATTGCAGGCTTGATTCCCAGGCAGGGCACATACAGAAGCCCCTCCACGTTCCTGTTTCTCTCTCTCCCTGCCTCTCTCCCAACCTACAATGCTAGCACCAATTCAGTCTTCAATTCACCTTTGTAAAACATATCTTCTCCTGACTATTAAAAAATGTAACAAGACATAATACTTGAGAATAAACAAATTAGAAATTCTTCTGTGCTGCTGATGAGATATAAGCCCTTTAATTTGTTTATGCCAGTATTGTTACTATATGTAAGGAAACTTCTCATTCTTAAGCAAGTTTAATATGATAAGCATTAATTAAAATAAGTATTTCCTAGAGAGGCAAGGGAGCTGGTGTTGCAGATGAAAATGTGTGTCCAAGAACCAAAATAGCTAAGATATTTTCTAGTTTGACCATATGTTATAAAAATCATATTATTTAACATTGTCTAGTAGTTCTGAAGGTAGAACTGCTAGTATGAAAGTTGTTTTGAATTTGGAAATATTTTTCCTATGTTTATCTTATAGAAAGATAAATTTGAAAAATGTCACTAAGTTTGCATAGTGAGCTTAAGGATTTATTATTTTTTGCTTTTTTTGGCATTTCCAACATTACTGAGATAACATTAAAAGTTTTCAACTGTTTAAACATCTTTTTAGTGCTTGCTTTAATGAATGGTTTGCATAATTAAAAAACTAATTGCTGTGTTTCTACAATCTTTGAAAGTCATGAGACTGCCTCCCAAAGCAGGTTTCTATTTTCTTAGATGTATGTGCATTTTGCCATTGAGTGAGGTGCCTTCCCAACCTTGGCAGAAGAATGGCCTGGAGATGTGTGTGTGTGCGCGTGTGTATATGTGTAGAATGCAGATACAAGATGGATGCATTAGAAATATAAAAATTAAGTTTTATCAGTGAATAAAGCCTTTGGTATTAACTGGTACCCTATTATAAGTGTACTGTACAGTAGGTCCACATTTAATGGTGATAGGTTTTGTGTCTTTCAGCTAATAACGTATAACAATATTGAGTCCATTATGCTGTTATTCTAAAGGACAAAAGATTCATTAGCCTCTTTCATATTTCTGCGGTATGAATACTTGATTCTTTCACTTGTGACCCCAGGTACCAACATTTATGTCTAACCACCATTTAAAGTGGTTCTTGTTGATGAAATAAAATATGACTTTACACAAAATTACAAAAAAATGAAATGTTTTCTAATTCATACAAATAAAAAAAGGAATCTCCCTCGGAAGTAGGTAGGGATTGAATTATTTTTTATTGTTTGCCTTCGACAATGAGACAATAAGAAGGTCAGTAATTTGCCCAAAAGTACATAATTAATTAGTGCTTTTATTATATGTAAATTCAAAACTAATTATTTTTCTAAAGACATTTTTCAATGGAAATTATTATAATGGCTACAATAGGTTTTTGTGGACTTTGAATGCAGTTTTGCAAATATAGCTCTTGAGACCTCATAGCAACAAAAAGAGAATAATAAATACATACAGTTCAATACATACAGCCACTATGCATCAAACACTTAGTGTTATCAGGTATTAACCACAATTTTACATATCTTCTCATTTTAATCACCTATAAAATAAAAATAATATTATCCTTCTCAGAATGATTCTATAAAACAAATTAATATGCAGACCTTCAGGTTAGCATGAATGTACTGTAAAAATATGTTTATTAGTTCAATTTTCCCTTACCCTTTTTATCATTTGTTTTTAGATACTTAATAAGGATGATATTTCATCATTCAAGTAAGTCTTCTGAAAGATTATCTTTTTTGTGCTATGTTGCTCTTCTCTGATCCTTCTCTTTGTGTGTGTGTGTGTGTGTGTGTGTGTGTGTGTGTGTGTGTGTGTGAAAGGGAATGAGTAACTAAAATTCATTTGTCTCTGACATGAGAGATACTTTATGATGACTTGGTCCCTTTGAAGTACTTTTAGCCCTATATACTTGAATTGTATTGTAAATGGGGTATTTTTCACTGTGTTCTGAAAATTATCTTTATGTCCCCAAAAGTTGATTTCTACCCTTACCAGTATATTTGGCTCAATTAGCAATTTAAGAGGAGACATGAATAAGTGCTACGAATTGGTGTCTAAATGGCAGAGTGACTGGCGACCATTTTTATCTTACTGATGTGAACGTTTTTGTGTCGTCTCTAATTTCAGCCTTTTAGGAATTGCTCTGCCACTAGGCATGGAATGATCTTCAATAATTATGTGATGGATATCTCTGTGAGTTACCGGTTTCTGTCATTTACTACTCCTTAACCATAAATTAAGAAACATATGCAGGCCTCTTGAAGACAGAAGCCATTCTGCTGCAGAAAGTAAATGTGAATCTTTTAATTATTAATATGTTTTCTTTGTCTATGGTTTTCACAAAATTATATTTGCTATAAATATTGACACTGATCACAGAAGTGTCTTAACCATGAGTTCTTAACCTTGGAAACCAACAAGATATAAAAAAGAAACCAAGTGACAATTTATCTTTACAGCAAGTTATAAAGGAAGCAAACAAAAAATCATGCATTTAATATTGTGAACATTATGAATCTTATTTAATGTGGAAAAATAAAACTGAAGAACTAGAGGATTTTTAAAGTATGTAGAAATAAGTGAACATAGTATAATAGTTATTTGATTTAATTTTATTAAATGCTAAGTACCTAAAAATATATGTTCATGTATAAGTGCTTAAAGAAAGATAAGGTAGTGATTATTATAATTATTGTTGCCATTTTATAAGTGAATGAAATATTATATGAATTGTTCCAAGTTTTCTTCTTTAAAAATGTGATGGAGCTAGGATCGAAACATCAGGCATCAACAATTTGCAAATCTACATATTCTGTTATAGGCTACAATGCAGCAAAATTAAGTTAGATTTTAGGAGGACATTTTAAAACTAAAAAGTTATAGAACAGAGTCTTCTAAAAAGTATCCCAGCCTGACCAGGTGGTGGCGCAGTGGATAGAGCGTCGGACTGGGATGCGGAAGACCCAGGTTCGAGACCTCGAGCTCACTCAGCTTGAGCGCGACCCCATCTGACTTGAGCAAAAGCTCGCCAGTTTGGATCCAAGATCGCTGGCTCCAGCAAGGGGCTGCTCCATCTTCTGAAGGCCCATGGTCAAGGCACGTATGAGAAAGCAATCAATGAACAACTAAGGTGTCATAAGGGCAATGAAAAACTAATGATTGATGCTCCTCACCTCTCTTCATTCCTGTCTGTCTGTCCCTATCTATCCCTCTCTCTGACTCTCACTCTGTCCCTGTAAAAAAAAAAAAAAAAAAAAAAAAAAAAGGATCCCGGAGACTGACAGGTCAATCCTTTTAAAAAGTATCCCAAAAGAAATACAGAAACTTCATTGTCTGAGATGACTCAAATATAATGACTTTTGGTAGAGAAAATGAATTATTTGATCTTGAAAATGTCATAGAAAAAAGATGAGGAAAAAAATGTGCATTGGATGAAGTTGGGAGAGGCAAAGGGATAAGGTTATTAGAATGGATAAAATAAGGAAAAAATATGAAACTTCAGAGTCAATCTGTAAGACAGTCCTCCAATCCCCCTGAAGAAATAAAATGACTGTCAAGGGAGCTCAGAATTTCCCATTAGGATAAAGAAGACTAATGCTATTTTCAAAAACTTAAAAAGATAACCAAAGGCTAAGTAATCAAGTCAGAAGTCCTGTACTTTGTGCTCTGAAATAAAATGTGGTTACTTATGAAAAACACACATAAAGATGTCTCAAACCATGGACAATTGATAGAACTAATTTGATAGCTACTTGATCCTGGGGACATAGATAATTCTCAGACTTGGGCTATAAAGAAAAAGCATGTGGGTTTGACTTCACAAAAGAAGATAAAAACAGTCTGGGGCTGAAATAGGCGAGAATTAGATTTTACATCTTCATTTTTTCTGGGAGAAAGAGATGAACCAATGTTGTCCAGGAAACTAGAAGTGCCTCTTAAAATTGAATTCTTAAAGAACTAGTGAAGGCTGAACACAGTTGATTACACTGAACAAAGGGCAATAAGCTTCAGGAGAAAAATTCTGATATAATATGGTTCTGTGTGAATATGTTGCTTTCAATCACCTCTTCAAAGATGATATATGGTTATGGCCTCAATCAAAGTGAAGGGAAAGAATAATAATTGAGTCATAAATTTAATTTCCTCAACTATTTCTATAAATGAAGATTGAGTTTATTTTAGGTAAGAATTATTGGCAAAATGAGGATGATATAAATAATAATTTTTAAAACTACACATCAGTCTAGGAGATGTTTGTGACACACAGCTTTGAGTGTCAGTTATTTACACCAGAGTAAGAGCAGATAACTCTGCCCAGTAAACAACGAAATTGATGGATAATTGATTAAATGTTTAGATAATGCAGACACCTTACAGAATAAACCCGGAACAAGAAAGGAAACCAAGTCTAGCTCTATAAGCACGCCTAAAGATGATACTAAGAAAATCATCTTATTTTAAGAATATGCAAAATCCTTAAGAGACAACCTTAAAGAAAACTGAAAACAAACAGTCAACAAACACAATTTAGAGACACAGATTTCAGTTAGTACCCAGGCCTGAATATTCCCTGAACCTAGAGAGCCAAAGCTATCTGTTTTTCAGGAAATGATCTCAGTCAACGGTAACCATATTTCAAGAGAGCTCATCCAGCTTCCTGGGTCTGGGTGAAGAAGTGCTTCTTTAGATTCCATTCTCACCACACAATGTTTTAAGAGGTACACTGATTTACCTTGCATCTCCTTAGATATGAAGAGTATTACCTTAGAGGGGAAAAAAGGACTTTTCTTATTTTTGAATGAAATATTCTTCCATTTAAAATGTAATTAACTAATACTTCAGGATTCTACGATGTTGTTGAAAATTGGCGTTGGCTCTGTACAATTCAGTGCACTGATGAAATTGAGAATTTTGGATCTATAAAAAATTTCTGAGTACCACATAAAGGATACTTGGAAACTAGATAGGTGGTTTTTGTTTGGCATGCACTACATTTCCATACATTCTACTCAATATTCCAGGATATAGGGGTTGTATATATCAGGCCCAAAAAGAAACACGTCTAAAGATTTTTAATGAAGCACACTGATGTATTCATAACTAAATAGGGGTGTATTTTTATTGGGAAATTATTATGTAGCAACTGGTTAAATTATTTTGGGATAGAAGACAAGCTTTATCAATATAATCGTTATTCATAATTCCTATTATGCAACAATGGACATACAGAAAGGAGAATAAATTTATGTGATATTGATGGTTTGTTTTTCTTAGACAAAACCAATGTCAAAAGTGACATCTGCCTGGCAAATCATTATTAGTAAGTTTTTGCACATAGTATATTTGGAGGGATTTCTTCTTCAGCAAGGTGTACTAACTGTAATAAACATCTTTAACATTGCATGTCTGTGATTTTTTATATGTAAAATAGACCGAAATTTGACAGATCTTGCACTATACTATTTAAATTTATTTTCAAGCAAATTCTATTTTTATTATTTTCCATTTTGAAGCATTTCTACTTGTATAATAACTATTGATAACAGTATTACAGTGCTATTCTTTAATCATAAACTAAGTTTTTGTGTGATGACCAAGACAATGTTACCAATTATTGGATCTTACCAACAATCCAATTAGTTAGACACTATTTTAATTTGAAGCCATTGAGATGGATAAATGATAGCCTAATATAAAATAAAATACAAAAGTCATATGGAGACTAAAATTCAATTAGAAGTGTAATTGCTATATAACCCAAGGAAAGATAAAAACTATTAGACAGAAATTTCAGACTCTGGAGTTACTTTCAGAAAATTCTGTAAAAAGAAATAAACAAACAAGATATCCCTCATAAAATGATTAGAAATTCATTAATATAGATGTAAAAGGATGCAACCATGCCCTTATCTATGGTCATGAAATCATAATAGGTTGGTTGACCTGAGAAAGAAATTCTTCAATATATTCTTCCATTACATTTCCTGGTTTTCAGCTTTCTCAATTATCTCATTTCTACTGAATATTTAATAGTAATATTGGACTCCTAGTCTATATAACTAAATTTAACATTTTTCTTTTGTACACCTATGTGTACGAATTATTCCAGATGTATCATGCTATGGTAAACAAGGCAAAGGTCGGCCTGCACACCGCTTACAGTATAGCAGGAGGCAAGGAATGTGAAAAACAATGGAGCCCCCAGCTAGGTCTCCTACTTCTCTTCAGTGATCAATATCTGTGCAGTCATGTGTCTCCTTCTTTCCCTCCATCTCTGCATCACTGGGCATTTGATAACCACTACTTTTCTAATTCAAAATTTCTCCTCAACTTGCACAATAAAAAAAAAATACCTTTATCGGCACCTTACTCAAAACTTACTTCTCCATTATTCTCTTATATTTCAGTATTTTTTTCAGATTCTGTGTTGGACGTCATCTCTTCTCTGGTTGTATATGCTGAATGGACTATCTTATCTGTTCCCAAGATTTCATAATCATCAGAGTGTTAGTGACTCAAAAGCTATATTTCTCCTCCTTATTTGCACTCCTAAGTTTCAGATCTACATTTTCAATCACCTGCTACATAGCACATGAATGTTTCAAGGCTACCTTAAAGCTCACTTGCCTTAATCAGACAAAGTCTTCTGAAGACATGCTACTCTTCTATTTTTCCAGACTGACAATAGTACCACTACTTTCCCACTCTCTCAGGTTGGTAGTCTTAAGATCACTAACTATTCTCTGTAATATTACCTATATTTATGCTTATCAAATATCTCCTTACCAATCCATCCAGGCTTGGTTATAATATTTTATATCCTCAACCCATACCCTGCTCTGGTTCTAACAGTATTTAATCTCTATTGGACTTCTCATGCCTTTACTTTTGAGCATCTCATTCTCTACCGCAGTACCTAAATGCATAGAAGGCAGAGAGCATGTATCTCCATGGGAATCTGCATAGAGTAAGTGCTCAACAAATGGTTCTTGAACTTAATAAATGTTCATAGTACTCCAAATTCTCTGTTCATTGTATACAATTTCAACTATGGCTGTTATGACCTTTTACTACAAATGCTGGGTTAGTGAAAGACGGCCTCACACTAAATAGGGACAGTGCTCATAATTCAGTATAGCTCCCTGTATCTCAGGATTGTAACCTCAGAAAAGCAAACTTTCACTCTTGGAAAAGTGTGGGCCCCCAATACATCATCCATGTAGATGTTGAGCATTTTAGAGCAGAAATAGTCACAGAATAGATATTTTGGAGAAGAAATGAATGAGTAAACTATTTTTAAAAAGTAGGACACTGTTCTACCATTGTTTTATTACCAAAACATTTTATAGTACACATAATGGATTTTATTTTAACAAAGAGTATCAAATATTAGCTTCTTCTGAGATTGTCAGATTTTTAGTTGAAAAATTGTTTTAAAGGGGCATTTAAATTTTCAGGTGTTTCAAGTATTTTCTCATTTTGTAATAAACTTATTATATTTTCTGGATAGTAATGAGAAGGCACACAAGATAATGAGAGTAATGTCAAAAAATCTATTTGCATAAATTAAGTAAAATTTAGCAGAAACAATAATTAAAAACAAGTAAGTATATCATCTATACTTCAGATAGAAAGGGCATGTGATATCAAGACAAATATCTGGAAACTTAACTTGCATGGTGAGACAGCAATTACAAAAACAATTTGTATCCACAACACAAGGATTAAATTGGTTTTTTTTAATAAACTTAATCTAATGCAATTGACTCTAACCTAATCATCTATTTAATTTGAGTAGGACAATTGGTCTTCAAAAACAAAACCAATAACTTCAAAAGATTATTTACTCATTCTTATGCTTGAAAGGCTTTATTCAAAGCACAGATATTTTTAGTAATTGTTCATATTTATAAGCAAGGAGAAAGCAGAGACATAAAATTAAGCTGTTTGGTAGTTTAAACCTGGATTCATTCGTCTGCTGTCAATTTCATCAGTAACAAATTCTGGAGTTTCTTAAACTAATTAAATTTAGCATAAAAATTAAAGGTATAGAAAAAAACTGATTAAAACAGAAAATAATTTGACTTAAGTTAGCTTAATTTGAAGCCTCCAACCAATTTAATAATTATTTTTAAACTATATTAAAGATAGCTAGGTAAAAAGAGAGGACAAGACGCAGATAACATTTCAAAGTCTTCTTCAGCACAAGATGTTCTTTATTAAGTGTAAATTTTCAATGTTTATAATGCAATTTATAATTGTTTCATCTACAGTGTGTCCGTAAAGTCATGGTGCACTTTTGACCGTCAAAAGTGCACCATGTCTTTACGGACACACTGTATATATAATTTTCCTCCCCTTCTCTGTACTTTATACCACTCTAAATTTCTCCAATGAGCTTTTTCTTTTTCATATTATAGTGAATTCACGGTAATCAAGGTTGTATCTCCCCTAATATAAGGACTTTCACCATGAAGGCAAGAATTCTTTCTCATTCTCTTTGATTTCCTTAGAGAATCTTAATTATATTTTGAGGTTTGTTGACTCAAAATGAATAACCATAGCTTTGTCACCATATAATTACTCCAATAAACAAGAAATAGAAAGGTTATTATTCTGCTTTGCTTTACTGAAGAAAAGAAAGCTTTTCTCACAAAAAAAAGAAAAAAAGAAAGAGACCCTTTAATAGAAAAGATAACAATAGAGTATTCTACCCTAAAAGAGGAATATTAAGATGAAACAGTTTCTCAATAAGTAGACTAATCTCTGTGTTTGAGTGCTAACTACAATATAAAAGCCAAGTTCCAGAGGTTCTTTATTTCCAAAATGATGCTTCAGATATCTTATATCTTAACTAAGTAAGAAGCTAAACATAGAATGCATTATCTAACAAGTGGACTGAAATGCCAATAAGCAAATGCTTTGAGAATCTGAAAGGAACACACCCGCTCACTGACCTCCAAACTCACTTTGAGGTTTCATGAGAGCAGAGACCATTCTCAAATGTCATAAGGGTTCAGCACAGTGATTTAGTTTAAAGGACCAAATTAGAATCAAAAGGGTAATTTGGCCATATGTTTTATTAGTGTTAATTATACTGAGATTTAAAAAGAAAGGGCTAAGAATTCAGTAAGCATACTAATTGGACACTTTTTTCAGCTTGTTTTCTCTGTCAGTGAGAATATTTTGCAGCAATTCAAAGGAAAATATACAACTGACAAACATTCATTCAACTGGAATGCTGGATATTAAATATAAAAAATAAATAAAGAGAGTAGAGAATATAGAAAAATAATCATAGCTTTATCCCATCTTGAATGAATAAAAACACAGAGTTGGGCTGATTTTCTGCTAGAAGATAGATTCCTTTCTTCCCTTCATTTTAGATCTTTGATGTGTTTAAAGGTCATTGATTCTGTTTGTTGCCTCTTGTCACCCCACAAAAATGAGAACTTCAGTGAAAGGTACTCAAGGTCAGAATATTGTCTTATCAGTAATTATAGAATGCTATATTTGTGAGATAAAATAGTTTCTGATGTTTTGATAACATTGTGTTATTTCCAAACTACCAGGTTGACAATAATCAAAATAATTTATCATAATTATTTAAATAATAGTAGTAAATAGTTTTATCATCAATAAATATGAAATTATTGTTGCTGTTATATTTATTTATAAATTCATATGTTTTATTATCTTATTTAGTTTCTTCCACATGATTTATTATTGTTGATTTATTGTTCAAGAAAATAGAATAAGAGAGGTCAGAAAATTACACTATTAGTGAGAGGAGAAACCAGGACTCAAGCTGATACCATTAGATTTTCAAGCCTGTTTTTAAACCATTACATTTTATCCACAACATTGCTACTTCTTTAGGACAATATCTTCTTTAGGTTATTTTAGATTGGGTTGATTATTTTACTGGACAGCTGCTATATGCACATCTGGATTGGCTGAGGCCAGGCTTAGAGACAGTCTTCATAATTACTATTTCTCCACAGTCGACATGAAGTAAGACTACACAACAATCTCCTGAAGGGAGGGCGTGTGGAATTCTTGGGGGCATTTGGGAGCTATGGAGCCATTCCACAGATGGTTGAGAAAGCAGAAAATGCAGCCTCCGTCACACACTGGCAACTAGGGTGACATGGTGAACTTCAGAGCCATGAAAAGTAATCCTTATGGAGGAACATTATCCCTTTTCTACAAATAAAAATTTGCAGAGCGTTCATCTTGAAGTACTATGCTTATGACATCACCAAGTGCATGCACATCTTTGAAAAAACGAAAGAAGCAGCTATCCTCCATAATTCAATCTGAATGAAAATAGCACAAGCCTAGAGTGACGAGATGATAATACCTTACAGATGACAGCTGAAAATTAGGAAAGTGGGAGGAAATCAGATAGAAAGAAAGGGTCCTTTATCTCACAAAAGGATGAATTTATTCTATATTCTCATTAACTTTAGTCATATAAAAATGGTGGTTCATTCCCCAATAATATTTCACATAGACTGTTGTTTATTTCTGCAAACAATGTGAAAAGTTCATGCTAATACCAAATGGGTTTGTGGCAGACTGTACTGTGATTTAACCTTCCAGGTCAGCACAATCTAAACACTATTTAAAGCATGTGGAGTGAGAATGAATAAAACAATTAACTTTCTCTTATATAAGACAAAAAAAGAAAATAGTATGGAAGTGGGGAATTCAAGAAGTTTAATGTATACAAATCAAAAAGATCTCTTAAATATCTGAGAAAATTGAGAGGCATAAAATAATTCAGATATTTGGAATGGCCAGATTTCTGACCTCATTTAACTTTTTAAAATTTGCTTTATGGATCAACTATCATTTTCCTGTTAATTTATTTTTATGTTCTACTACTTTTAAGTTTACCTAGAGAAAAATACATACTGTATTTTACCTTTTCTTCCCTCTTACTAGGACCAAAGTTTACATTGTCAAGTAAGAAAATAAAGGTGCTTAATGCATTGTGAGATCACGTAATCATAATCATTCAAATTTTGGGGGAGCATTGTAACCAGGGCCGGAATAGATCAACAGATGGCTCCTACATAGCATGATTTGAAGGAGGCTCCAAAACTGTCATCCACATTGGCCTGCTATGGTATCAACCTCTCCACCCACCTATACAGGAATCACACTGCTGGACTCAGTTCACTTCTCTAATTTATTTAATATGTGTATTATCTACTATTAGAATGCACATATTATATGTGGGTTGAGAGGCAGGCCCTAGAATTATTTCTGCCCTGACCACATTAACACATATTATCCAATTCACTCGCCATCTCACTAAGAAACCCAAAGGTGTCTTTCTGTTCTGGAGAGAAAATGATAAAAAAAAGAAAATAGATGTAAGTGAGAAACTATAAGATTGTTAGACTTGGGGAAAATTCAGGGTTAATTTAGTTAATTGTCTTATAGATGATCAGAAGCAAAACCAAATGGAGTAAGTGACCTACTCAATCTTAAAGGCATAATTGGAATTAATAGGTCAAGTAAAACATTTTTTATATCTGAGTTATTAAACACTGCATGTGCTCAAGTGATCCATAGCAAAGACAAACTTTCCTTGCAGATATGTTTTGGGAAAGGGGAGTTTAGGAAGAGTAAATAAACCATGGCATGGATAAAGGGGTCAAAGTGAATACATACAATAGGTCTAAAGAAATTGTTAGAATACCAATCCAGGGGAAAGTGAAGACTCCTGCATAATTAAGAGAAGAACAAGCTTTTGCATAGTCAATGGTTGCCTTTAATGTGATGGTGCTCTTAAACCTAATATTTGGTTTTCATTTAAATTATCAATTTATTGGTGTAAGTATTAATTATTTTAACATTTTATTATCAAATATTTCATCATTACTCTATTATCCAACATGAATTCCATATCTTAAAATATTTTCTTTGCCTAAATAAATAACCAATCTCTCCAATCTTATCAAAGGGCCAATTTGAAATAATCATAATATTAATAATAATTAAAAGGGGAAGAAAAATATATTAGTGACCTTTTTCATCAGTAAGCATATAACTCATAAGAGATTTCTTAAAATATTTTTAAATAGTATAATTTCCATTATTTTTTTCCAGAAACCCATGAAGCTCCATGCAAGCTCCCAGATTTGGACTTATTAAAATAGTACGGTCTTATTCTAAATATTAGACTCAGTCTTTAAGAAATTATATTTATTCTTATTTTTACAGTTCATTCCCTTTCCTAACCTAATAAGAGAATAAAATCTTATATGTCATCTATCACTAACATGGGTTGAAATTTAAAATAAAGCTATTTATAAAAAGAATTACCCACAGGCCTTCTCAATAAAATTTTGTTTATTATGATAAAGTATAGAAACCACACAAGGATTTTTGTAAAATATGTACCTTTTACTTTTACCTATCTACTTAAATATGCCTGTGTTCAGTTATGTCCTTACTATAAAATCTATAAATACTTATTTTTATCATTACCTTTCTTACCTTTGCCCTGTTTGCATTATGACATTTGAATGGTGTATATTATTGTACTGAAAATTGCCTTCTAAATTTTTTAATGAAAATTAATCCAAAGAAATAGTTATAACTGCATTGTTTCACATAGGTTAGAATTCAAGGGAAATATTTGAGGTAATAATAATTAAGAACTAGGACAGCATCCAAAATGGTATTTTCATGGAAAATCCAATGCAAATACTGATTAAAACCTAACCAAGCAAATCGCTGTCGATTACCTGGATTCCCATTAAATGGGACAAATGAATACTTGGCAGGTTTCAATTCCAATTCTATTTATGTCAGAATGACCCATTAATATTGAAAATGAAATTACCAGAATTCAAGCAATACAATTGCACTTTACAGCTAGATGGTAGTCTGAGAACTGGGGCCCAACCAAACTCTTATTCAAATGTCAACAGCTACATTTGGATCAGCCAAAGTGAATCACACCTCCTTCTGCCATTACCTATAGATCAGGGCTAACATGAGTCACAGCTAGCAGATGACAAATCAGTATGTAAACTCTGTTTTTCAAGTGTCAATCACATATAATTCAGAAAAATATCCATTATCTTACGATGGGCTTTATTGTTGCTAGGATTAAAAACATAAATATAAAAAATAACTAAAAGTTTTCTTTGAGAAATATTTTTTAGTACACTTTCTAGTCTCCTAACAAGCACATCTGCTAAGTTTCTTATAGCATGTATTTTTCCTAAAAGTAACCTGTGTGTGTTTGTCATATATAATTATGTTTATTATCTCTTTCTTATGTTAAAGGTACTGAATCTCCTGAAACTCAAAAAACAAAAAATAACATTAAGTTGTGATTATAATGCCAATGATACAAATTATTTTCTATTAATACAGCTGAAATCAAAAATACTTATTCATTATTTTGTCTATAGTGAGACAAATACTTTAAAAAGCACAAATAACACTAAATGGTATCATCAAAAAGTAATCACAGATATAGCAATGCCATTGAATTAAACAACCCTGCCTTCCTGGGTATGTGCATATACATAGATAAAATATTATTACAGTATTTTAGATTTAATATTTACTTTTGTGCAAAGCATTTCAAACATATTTGCCTTAAATATATTCATCAGTATGGCAAATGATATCAATTATTTTATACTTATTTAAAAAATACTGAAGTTAATTCTTGAAAATCATATCAAACTTCCATCCACATAAGCACATACCACCATACACACAGATAAGCATGCCTTTATAGCCATAAGGCAAAATGCCATTTAAAAACCAGATAATTAATCAAAAGGGATTATCAATCACCATATGCTGATATCATAATTTCTCATCCAGATAACAATATGGAAAATAATTATTAAGTACTCTTTAGTGTAGCAATAATTTCACTTGGAAGCACTTATGACATATTATTCTCTAATGTTGAATTTTAATATTAATAAGTAGACTTCCAGAAAAAAAACAGTTTTGCTTGCATTATATGCTCTATTTGCAAATCATCACTAAAGAAACTAGTGTATAACAAAAGTTACAATGTCTTATTTCACTTGGAATGGAATGATGAAAGACAAATAAACATCAAGATTTTATGAGATAAAATAATAAACAGTAAGAAATTTACCATTCCATTATTAGACTCAAACCTATTCCACATGCATTTACTTAGAACCTGAAATCCAAGAAATAAATCTCCCAGTTGCCTTTGGGAACATAAACAAATGTGTAAAGTTTTGTAAGTAGTATTTGCAATCTTAATTTGATAACTTAAAGGAAAACGTACATGAGGCCAATTGCTGTGGCAATTATGAGAATCGTGTTATAACGGGATAAGTATAGAATACTATGATTTGCTTTCTTCCCGTTTCCTTGCACAACAATGAAGAAAACCTTGTACTTAAAAGAGGGGGAATTCTAATAGCATTTGCAGTATACTTTCGAGAACAAGAATAATACTGTTCTCCTCTTGACTGCATTTCAGCTATCACTTGAAAGAAAAGGCTTGCAAATGCTTTTCTAAATACCTAGGAGAAGAACGCAGAGCAAATTATGTTTACTGCCATTTCCTTTCACTAAGAGAGTAGCAATTGAAGAAATAGTTGCATGACAAAAATGAATAGAAGAAAACAATAGCACAAGACCTTTCTTAAATTGCTCTTGTTTCAGTATTATGCACTAATTTAGTTTTTTTTTTTTTTCTTAACAGGTACTACTCTTATTTGTAAATGTGTTTATGTCTGACAAGTTGTTTTATGGTGGTGACTTTTATCTCTATAATAATGTTCCTTTATTTGGCATTTTTGTACTTTATGAGGTATTTATTATTTCAAAGAGAATAGTTTTAGCGTCAACTATATTATTATAGTTTTAGACTGACCTTCGCGAGTCTACTTATTACGGCTCACTAGCGTGATTATGTGTGTGGATGTTGTGTTTTCCCCTACCATTTTCCATATGCTCTGCCTCACCAACACTGCCATCCGGCGTGGTCCTTTCATAGTTGTCCTCTGGGAGTGGAAGGGCACCCAGTCTTGGCCCTGATGAACTCTTACTGCTTGGTGTTTCTGACTCCTCCAGCCCGCTGTCATAGCAACTCTGCAGTGACCCCTGATGTGGGTCCTGAGGCTGACTCACAACAGAAAACGTCACTCTACGAAATGGCTGTAAAAGAAAAGATTCTGAATGTCACTAAGATATAAGATTATAAATGATCTTATCAAAAATACATAAATTACATACATTAAGATCTACTGACAAATAAGTCAATACAAATGGTTAAAACAATATGTTGAAATCTACTTGGTTAAACTCTATTATCTGTGGCAATGCATTAGAACTTAGATTTTATGGACAAGCTGAAACTCTTTCTGAAACACAGAAAAAAAAAACACATCAATTTCACTAAAACACACATCTAAATCTCTGTTAGTTCCACACATTCAGTATTTTTCTATTCTATAGTCTTCACTTTGAATGTGCTTTTCACAAATACACTCTAACAAGGGTTTAGTGATTTGGGAAAGCAACAAGTACTGAATTGTAAGAAGACTTCACTTTTAAGTATTTTTCCAGATGATACAATAGTTTAAGAAATGTGTGTTTTAGTGGATGAAAAACTATTAAAGACACAGCTAATAACTAAGAATTTATATATAGTGCTAAAATATAGAAATATATTTCTTACTTCATTCATATTAAAAATATCACTTATTGACCTTGAAATTTTAAGGGTAGTATTGAAATAATAAGTAGAAGTTATCTTAACCAAGGAATAAAGAAGAAACTAAAAAAGTTTAGTTGCATGTGTTTTCTATGACTAATTTGTTCTAAAAAAAAAAAATTAACATCATGTACAAGGTTTAAACTGGATTTACAAATCTTTACCTAACTGGACCCCACAATGTACTATGACTGATGTAAGATAGACTGAAAATTTACCTGCATGGAATTTACACATTATTGTTATTAGACAATTTAATAAAAATTTAAGCTCATTAAGAAAACAACTTAATGCCATGCATTAACATTACTCTGTACATAATATTTTTAAAAATATGAAAAATATTCTGTAATATTGTTTGAGGTTATTCATTACTATAGCTGGACCATTTAAGCTCTTGTATTATTAGACAATGGCATAGATGTGTAGATTTTGAAACATGTAAATTATACTGCTTCTAATATAAAGTATAAAACTAATGCTAATGTTGCCAGAAAATAGTGAGAAAGATAAAGAACATTTTTTGCACTTTTATAACTTGAATACTACTGATACAAATCATTAATCACAATGGAGGTTATAGACACATGATAGAGAAATTTATAAATTGGCTTTGCTAAAGACAAACAGATGTTTCCACAAATCTCATTATTTTGTCTCAGATAAAAGTTTGACCAAGAATATTATCTATTGTTGATGTCTGTAACCCAGCGTCTCACCTTCCATGAAGTTATTTGTACTATACAGTCACTATAAAATCTTCTTTTTCATTGTATGTCAAAATTAAACTTTTAGAACTGCTAAATTTTGTTGCAATGGGAAAACATTTAAAGCATATTCTCTTCTTAATAATGTTTCACTGAATTTGGACAGCACTATTTTAAAACAATTACAAAATATTTCTAGTACAAACAGCATGCACATCATGGGCCAAAATTTACTGGCAATAAACCTATAGAAATATTATCCTTATTTTAGTAATAATTCTCTTACTTATTTACAGTTGTGTGATTGTGATATTTTACCTTATATCTAAGTATTACATAAAACACTATATTTATGATGCTTTACTTATGTGTACATATTTTATTTTTTATTTCATTATTCACTCCTAATCGATGGAAAACTATGTGTTTTATGTCTTCAATCTTAACTTGGAAGGAAGAAACATTGAAAGTCTCCTAAAACCACATTTTCCTGCACACAGAAGATACTCACCAAGGTATATACTACTGAATAATGATATTTTAATGACAATGTTGAATTTAAGAGAAGACACTAAGGGTCATGGGGACATATTATCATTTCAAGACATACCAATGAGATTAATATATATATATATAATTCTACTTTAATAAATTTTAAATCTTTTAAAATCAATCCTCACTAACACAAGAAATTCAAAATATAGAAGATACATAATTTATACTAATAAATTGACAAAAGGATAATAAATAAAAATTGTGAGAAATGGTGTTTCTTTTTCATTCAAAACAGAAAAGAGGGTGACGTTTGAGTGCTTATATGCTGGTTTCACTAAAAGTAATGATAAGATAGCAGAGACAGATAAGTTATGTTTGCAGTAACAAGTGTCAAAAATTATGATTTTTCTGGAATGTATTATATGTCAGTTGCAATGAATCTATCTGCAAATTTTGTTTTCTTACTTTCTTACCCTATTTTGACTGTGAATACTTTAATCTCCAAGAAATATTTTAGGTTATGTATTAAATTTAATGGTGCAAGAAAAATGCTTTATTTTAAAATACTGAAATCAATAGATATACTAAGGCTAAGGCCCTAGCCGGTTGCCTCAATGGTAGAGCATCTGCCTGGTGTGTGGATATCCCAAGTTCAATTCCCAGTCAGGGCACACAGAAGAAGAGTCCGTCTGTTTTCCACCCCCTCCTCTCGTTTTTCTCTCTCTTTCTCTCTCTCTCTTTTTCTTCTTCTCCCTGCCTGCAGCCATGGCTCCATTGTAGCAAGTTGGCCCTAGGCACCAAGGATGACTCCATGGCTTCAAACTCAAGTGCTAAAAAAATTGCTCTGGTTGCAGCTGAATAACACTCCAGATGGGCAGAGCATCACCCATCTAGCTTGCAGGGTGGATCCCAGTCGGGATGTATGCATGAATCTGTCTCTGCCTTTGCTCCTCTCACTAAGTTTAAAAAAAAATGGATATACTATATATTTAGTTTCATTAATGCTTCTGTTTTATACAAAATATTTTAGTTAAAATAATATCTAAATAAGTAAAAATAATTCATAATAAAAATTTAAAATAAAGATTATGCAATGAATCATAAACTATCCCATCAATCATTTTTATGTTTTCTGAATAGCTCATTACAATTCTACATTATAATATCAGAATTATATTACTATTTCTTAAACTCTATTTTAATAAATAAAATGGCAAATTTTTAATTTGACATTAACCAAATTAGTACAGAATCCTAAATCCTGAATTCTGCAATTGATAAGCTTTAATTTTAATAGTAAGCCAGATATGTAAGTTTAAATAGATAGATGAAAGATAGGTAAATAGATAAATAGAAGATAGATGATGATAGATAGATGATAGATAGATGATAAACAGTTAAGTATTTCATCATCCTTCATCATCAGATGAGGTCTACTGAGAAAATACGTTTTACAAAATAATGTTATGATGCAGAATTCATATTATTTATATATTCCAGAAATATTAACTAATCCAGAAATGTAAAGCAATGTATCAATTTTGTGACAGAGAGAATGAGTCTGTATTATACAGGTAACTGTCACTTTGTTACTTACTTGTATTCTGAATTAGAGTGGTTTAAGTGGTATTTCTTAAATCTAGATTTCCTTAGAATGACACAGAGCACTTGAGAAAAAATCAGAATGCCAATACCTGTCACACATTAAAATCAGTGTTTATTGTGGGACTGGATATTAGTGGTTTATAAGATCCCCTCAGGAAATAAAAAGGCAGACAGAGAAAGGAGAAACCCTACTATTGAAAGAACATATGGAAGAGAATAAACAGACCAAATTGACCCAGAAACTAGCTGGTCCCATAAGTGTCCATAGAGTTTCCCTGGAAAGTCGGTCAAACCATGGGTCTATCTTGAGATACAAAAGTGTAGACATGAAGACATCTGGCAACCAAAGTGTCTAAGCTTTGTATTTCTTAGCTATGGTAAAAGGAGTTCATGTCCGAAACAGGCAAACTGGTCTTTCTAAGGGAGAAAAAAGCAAAAGAACTTGACAAAGTATGTCAGCCAGCCTTCTAGCTCTTTGAAACTGCGAAGATGTGTTTGAAAATTGAATGAGTTATGAAAGAAAGGAGGCCTCCATGAAAATCATTTCAAAAATTCTGAGTGGGAAGTGTGTGAGAATTTTAATAGAAGGAAGCAGAAATTAAGAATTTTATTTAGGCAAATTAATGACCTAATTAAAAGCTGTGAAGTTGAAGGCATGATCTGGCAATTCCTTACGCTAATGGAGGTAAAAGTGTTGAAGGCAGAGAATTCTGCTAAAAGGGTGAACAATGAAGAAAAAGTAATGAGAATGGGCAGCAAGACCTGTATGGCTCATTGGAATCAGTCATTAATTCACTACACCTATATTTCTTTTGCACACATTATGGGTTTATAGGATGTCCCAAAAATGCTTCTACACATTTAAGAAATTAAAACTTATATCTATACAAAAATAGACAAAATACAATCAACTTTCTAATAAAATACAGGTAAAAAATGATGCTACAAAACCTGCTTGGGAACTTAGAGTAGATATTGCAAAGCAGAGAGTTGTGGTTTGAGACTGCTTAATGAAGTTTGATAAATAATATAGATGAAAGGGCTGATTTAGAGTTCATAGTTAGGGCCAAAAGCAAATAAAAACAATGAGGGCGGATAAAAAGCCAGGTTGCTTTTGTAACTAAAAAGCCAAGGAAGCCAATCATTTCTGGAAAGAAAGAAAATCTTACATGATTAAAAGCATCAGAGACAGGAAGGAGAATGCTGATTACCATATATCCATGGGATTAATATATTAGAAGGTCGCTGTGACTATCACATCTCTAAACTCTGGAGAACAATTCTAGATTAGATCAAAAGAAGTAAAAGAACATGTAAATATATGCAGAAATGGAGGAAGTTGAAGATAGACTACTACTTTTGAAAATGTAACATATGAGAGAAGTAGGGTCACAGATATAAGATAAAAAATTGTGTTAATAGCTTAATTTATTTATCTATATTTTTTGTCCTCATGGCATTGAAAAAAATTTTGCTTTAAGGTAAATATTTGATGATGCAAGCAAAAAAGGGCACCTCATACATATGGTGACTGGGAAATGAAAAATCAGAGAAAATAAGTAAACTAAATAGAAATAAAGGATAATAAAATTAAAAATAAAATTACAAAGGTAAGGTAAATAATATATATTGAGGAAACCCATGCATGGAGCATGTGTGTGTATGTGTGTGTGCTTAATGGGCAAAAATAATGTATCGGAAATAATAGAAAAAGATTCTATTCTAAACAACTCTATTGATTCCCTATTGACTTCACGGAAGTTAGCTGACCCATGGTTCTTATGCCTTCGGCTCAGGGTCTATAAAATAGAGATCATAATACTTGTCCTTCACTACCTTAAAATTCCCTGAAAAATAATAAGATAGTTTAGAAAAAGAACCTTAAGCTCCCTTAAAGACATATACTATAAAAGGTATTATACCTCAGGCCACAACTATATAGCTATATAACTACATTTCCAAGTGATAATTTTTTTTAAAAAAAAAAAAGATGTCACTAAGTTCATTTAAAGTTGCTAGGAAAAGAAATCGAAACCAGATGCATCTAAAAATATATACATAATACTTTTATTTTTATCCATTCTAAATTGTTAGATTAAAAGGTGAACATCACACCATAAAAGTAAATATTACATCTCAGAAAAGGACATACTTTAAAATATTTGCCTTCCATGTATCATCATTAGCAAAAACCTTCTAAGTTACAACCTGCACAATAAAAATAGATTGCTTTCTCTGATAAGGCAATGATTAACTTTTGAAAAAAGACAATAAAACAGCTGGACTTTGGGAATATCATATTATACACAATATTTATAGTAAAAGAGAAAACAGCATCAGGTGAGAGGCAAAAATTTTTCCCTTGGAGTCCGTTTCTTATAACCTAGTGACACCGCATTTATGGGGATTTTATTGCAAGCAGATAGGACCCGAAGGATGCCACAGGAAAGAACTTTTGCTTCAATCTCTTCTTGTGGAATGCTGCTCTGTTTCCTACAGACAACTTTATTGGGAACTTTAGATGTGCATCTTTCTTTTTAGCTTCCATTCTTTCTCCATAGATCTCCTTATCTGGAACTCACACACAGCTGTCTCAGTCACATCAATTATTTCTGAATGGGCTGAAAAGGCTTTTTTATTTTTTCCAATTCACTTAGTCACGTCCATCAAACAGATTTCCAATGACTCTTTTTGTCAGTAGTAAAGCACTGAAATAGTCATTAAGCAGAACATTGCAGTATTATAAAGAGAGCTGAATTTTATTTTTAAAGAGGAGCTCAGACTGTGAGATCTTTCTGTGCAGAAGAACTAGTACTTGATTACTCTGCAAACATTTTCAACTTGGGCTACTGAGCAAACATATCTAGGATTCCATAGTGCTTAGTTGGCTTATGTCTGGCAGAACCTTCAAACAAATTTTAATCAGGTCAGTTAACTTTTTAGGGGTATCTTCCTTTGCTAACATCTCAAGATACTTCCCTTACTTCAAACTGCTTTTCTTTCTTTCAAGTCAATAGCAGATAATAGAACATTAAGAAGAAGCATGTTGAGACATTTGAATTAATTAAAACACTGATTTGGGGAAGTAGTTAACTGTATTTATTTGACTTGTATGCAATCATATTTTGACACATTTGTTTACAGTTGTACTTCAAAACTAAGAATACAAGTAATATTTTCTAGTTCTTAGTCCAGTAGATCATAAACTATTTAATATTAGAAAAGAACAATGACAATACTAAGATAGTAACTACTATGTCCTAAGAAAGTGCTATTGATTTTACTTACATTGTCACTTCTCATGACACCTCTATGTGGATCATATTAATATTCTGATATTACAAATTTGAAAAAAATAACAAATTTCAATATTTAAGCTACAGCAAGAACTACTCTAGCTTAAAAATAGAAATTAGTTTCTTTTATTTTCCCCAAATTAAAAATATCAGAAAAAAGAATAGCTAAAGCTTAAAATTCTCAATAAAATATACACAAAAAAATTTTTTCTGAGAATTTTAAAAGTAGTTGCTATGCTCTGAAACACAAATGGTGGGTTTTCTATATAGTAGATATAATTGTTTGGTCTATTATTTGCTTTTTTGCTAACGTCTATCAAACTTAGTTCAGGATTGGCAAAATTTCCCGTGAATGATTAGAAAGTAACTATTCAGGCTTTGTAGGTCACAACTCTGCCACAACTATTCAACTTGGCTGCTCTACAAAAACAGTGATTGTAGATACAAAATTGAATAAGCTTGACCATCTTCCAATAAAATGTTATTCATGAAAATAAGAATTTGAATATTGTGTAATTTTCCCACTATATGAAATGTTATTTAAAATTTTTTTCAACCATATGTAATTGTAAAAAAATCAAATGAATAAAATACTTTCCTATTGTATTAATATTGTTAAATGTTATGTGAACTTTTCAACTAGTCTATAAAGTCTCCATAAACAGTGTTTACCCATTATACCTCTATTTCAATGACAGTAACTTGAAAATATTTTATATTCAATTGTCACTTATTAACATGTTTTGATAGTTCTTGTCCTTTTTTGGAAAAACTGTCATGGAGAATCTGGAGGCTTGGATTCATGTGCTGGCTCTGATATTAAGTGAGAAATCTGAGGGAAAGATTAATCTTTTAGATATAACACCTTCAACTTTAAAAGAAAGAACTTACAGCCAATTTTATTTAATAGCTTTTTTTTAGTTCCTTAATTCTCAGAAACTAAGAAGACAGGTGTGTTGGATCAGGGAATAAATGGCTAAAGTCAATAATTTTAAAGTTGAGTTTATTCACCCATTATGAGATTCTTTGGTATACATTACATAGCATTGCTAATATTAATGCATTTTAAAATGCACTTACTCAGAAAACAAAGATCATGAAAAAAATATGCGCAATAATTAAACCTTTTAGGCAATTATCTTAATGAATAGTAACCAAGTTGGTAAAGCACCCTTGGGCCTACCATATCTGTGAAAAAGTAAAGACATTCTCTAATGTCAGTTCTGTGTAACATGATCCTCTAAATCTTCCCTATCCTCTGAAACCACCTCCTCTGTGATTCCTTCTTTACTCAACCATGTAAAACTATTCATTGAGTTCCTACTGCGTGCTGGACACTATGAGACCTCATTCATCTCTCAAATGCATGATTTTAACAGCAGAAGTTAGCAAGGTTTGTCTAAAATACAATGGTGAAAGCATGCTGAGCCATGATTGGATTTCACCTCCTAGTTTGTTTTAGACCCTACATAGTGCCTTGTAAGTTTCTATGTTTACATGCACAGAGAAACAGGAAGTCAGAGGGAATCCTAGTTTGGCAAAGAGAATATTGACAGGCAACTAATGAGAAAAAGACTATCTTCACAATGACATTCAAGCCAACAAAGACTCATTAAGCACTTGCTTTGTGCCTACCACTGTGCCGAAAAATCTACATGCTGCAACTTCAAGCATTACACTCCCTTGGGCAAGCATAGATTGCTCATATAGAAGCACTCACAGAGTACAAGGATTTCTTTTCTTTTCTCTTTTTGCTATTGTGACAATCATCAGAAGTTCAGTTCACATGCCGTTCAGTTGCTTTGCATGACTACTTCTACACACCGAGTTCCAGAAGCAGCTGAGTGAGGTCGATAAACCTATGTCTTAAACTACACAGCTGGAGTTAGCCTGTAGCAGTTCAAGGGAGCAATGCCGAAAGCCAGGTGGAACTATCATATGACTGCCCAGGTTTCTAACTACTAAAATACTAAAAATGAACAAATAAACAACAAAAAAGACATAAAAATAACATTTAAAAAGATATCTCAAAATGCACAGAAGCTTAGAAGCACAGATAGGGAGCCTGCCTTCATAAGCACCTGAATTAATTCTCCCATACTGAAATAAATGAAAATGAGATGTACATTTTAGAATTCATGTAAAATGTGTTTCAGATTATTTTTTATCTCTTGCTTTCCTTTTATTTGTTATTATTTATTTATTTATTTATTTATTTATTTATTTATTGTAGACATTTCACCTAACTACACTGGTGAAATCTATTTAGACAACTATATACTTTTCAAAACTGTGACTTTTCATGTTCTATGGAATGGAGTTTTTCTATCCTTAAGTCGTTGTCTTTGGTATTATTGGATGAAAATTTGTGGCAAGAATCAGGAGTAAGGCTCTGAAATATTATTTAAGCATTTAATCATTATACTAAGCAGTAACCTAAATCTTGAGCCAGAATCTTCTGCTACCCAGGTGAAAATATTTTCTCTGCCATCCCTCCTGTCTCATTTGTTTTATTTTACTTATTAGCACCTTGTTAAAAAGAAAGGCTACCAGTGTCCTCAAGAAAAAATATATCCAATGCCCAGTATATGTTAATTTTCATTCCTTGGTACAAGTCAAATGACTCCAAAAAAATCGATGAAAGTGGAAGTGATGGGAAGAAAGTAGACTCCAATGATATTCAAGTCCTAATTTCTGGAGCCCATAAAATTGGTGACCTCACATGCAAAAAAGGCATTTAAGATTGCACATAGAGTTTGCTAATTCACTGACTTTATATTAGATTATCTGTAGGGGCCTACTGAAACTATGGGGCTCTTAAAAGTCAAAAGGGGGAGGCAAAGAATGAGGTTAGCTTGATACAATGTGAGAACTTGTCTAGCTTCGAAGAGAGAGAAAGAAAACACATGTCAAAGAATGTGAGTGGCCTCTAGTAACAATTTAAGTCAGGATAGGGAGCAAATAGTCCTCTAGAGCAGGGATCTTCAACCCTTTCTTATCTCATGGCACACATAAAGTAATTACTAAAATTCTGCTGCACACCAAAAAATATATTTTTTTGCTAATTTAACAAAAAATTTGTATAATTTTGATTTATTTGCAACAAATAATGATAATAGTAATTAAAAGTTTGTTCCAAAGTGACTCTAAAATATCAGGCACATATTTATATATATATATATACACACACACACACACACACACACACACACACACACACACACTTTTATTTCCTGGCACCAGAAAATAAACAATCAGACACAACCTTATTATATGACATGACCAATAACATGCAACTCTATTGTATGACTTAGATATTTATGATCCAAAACAGGTCATTCACACTGGAAGGTTACTGTGTTAACTATTGTAACTATTGGCTTTTCTTTCTTTCTTTCTTTCTTTCTTTCTTTCTTTCTTTCTTTCTTTCTTTCTTTCTTTCTTTCTTTCTTTCTTTCTTACACTCAAAGAGAAAAGAAATTAGTGTCCCCGACTAAATAGTCAGGTATTATGTGTTTGAAAACTTCTTGCAGCACTCCAGTTGGAAAAGAACTGCTCTAGAGCCTCCAGAGTAAACGCTACCTTACCAACACCTAAATATTAGTCTAGAGAGACTCATTTTGGATATTTGGCCTCAAAAACTCTAAGGCAGCAAATTAACATAGTTTTAAGTCATTAAATTTTTGGTAATTTATGATAGCAGCTATAGGAAACAGTAGTAATGGAGTTTGAAGTACTCTTGGGAGAAAAGAGAAGTAAAGCAATTGGATGTAGGTTTTACTATAAAAGAGGCTAGAGTCGTTATTCAGGTTTAAATTGGTGTTCCATTTCTGCATCACCCGACGATAGGGCATTGAGAACTATCATGTAATTCTATTAATTACATTTATTCTATGAAATACTCAAATATATTGTGTTGCTTATTTTATGTTGAAGCTGTTTAATAAGTGTAAATATGTTAAATATCATCTTTCTAATCTTATTTTTATATGTATTATTCCTTTAGAATGTTATAAATATAAATAAGAAATAAAGGACAAGAAATGCTGTGGACTAGATCTGGGCCCATGTATCTATGTGGGAAACCACTGAAAGTTTATATTTCAGTCCTCTCTTATCACATAATTGGTATTATATTTGCAAAAATCCAGAATGTCTTTTTCTGAAATCAATTACTATAAGATGAATCAACTTTGGAATTGACTTGATTCTTCTGAATACAAATCATATTTTATAAATAAAATTTTAATATTTGTACTTCAAAGATTTAAAGAGGATCCAGTTTGATCTTGTAAGTAGACATATTTTCTGCTATGAGGTGCTCTATAAACTATGAGTGTGACTTGTGCCCAAAATTATGTCTATAGGCCAAAGATTTAGGAAGCTGATATAAGCATTTAAAAAATTTATGGACTTGGAAGAAATAAATTTTTCCCACCAAACTAGCATTAAAAATAAAATAAACTAATATTGAATGTTTTGGTTTTCAAGAACAGCCTATTCTAGCACTGGTTGGATGGTTCAGTTAGAGCTTCATCCCAAAGCACAAGAGGTTGCCCATTTGACCCCTGGTCAGGGCACATAAAAGAACAAACACCCTAGTTGGTACATTGAAAGTTATTATATTTGTAGATATTGCCTCTCGTCTGGTACCTTCTTTCTTATTTTCATTTTTTAGGAGGAGGAATTTTTTGTATGAAAATTCAAGGTTTTCAGAGGACAGAAGAAAAATATATTCGCCATAAATTAATAAACATCTTGAAAAGTCACTATTCTTTAGGAAAATGAGGTTACTCCCAACTTGATCCTAATATGAGGACTCAAATAAACTTCTTATAAATTAGAATAGATAGCCAGAAAAACTGACTGGAGTTTAACTTTTAGCCATAATTTGAAAATGTAATCTAAATATCCAATATTTTGCACATATTATTTTAATATTAAATGCCACAAGAGCAAACTGTTTCATTCACTGCCTCCTTGAGAAAAAAGGCTGAGAAAAGAAATTAAGTCCATGAGGCAATGACATCATAGGACAATCATGTTTCATTACCACCACTACTACTGGCTTTCTAGCCTGTTTATATTTCATATGTAGAAGATGCTCTGGAAGGCCATGTATAAAATAATATATTTTTATTCTTTTCTTTTTTGTTATTTTTAGTATGACTTTCTCAAGCATGTTATTTTTCCCCAACATAAGTTTATATACATTGCCATTTTGCACATATAACTTAGTTGAGATCTTAATATTCACTTAGAAGTACTAAAATGATAACATTTTGGACACCCATATCTTATTAAACTGTTCAACTCCCCAGTGCTTCTGCCCCTTAAATCTCATTATATTCAACCTATGTGTTAAGAAATAACATTAATAATAAACCATGTAATAAAGTTAAATTTTATATTCTTTTAGAAACAAAATCATCTTGGGTTCGTTATTTTTTTTATATATGCTTAACTTCAGTTTTTGAATGGCAACTGCTTCTATGGACATGTTATGTATTAACTATACATGATAAGTATTATCTTCCCCCAGACTGACAGAGAAACTTGCAGCAAAACAGGGATACATGGCTGAGTAAGAGACTGAAATACTGCAACAACTGATCAATAGAAGTAGACACCTTTCTAGGGGGTGATCAGTAATTGGTAGCAGGCATTTCCCAGAACATCCTGCAAAAAGGCAAAGCCTCCTTAATGATAGAGTTGATAGTGTCTGTACTTAAAATGCATAGTGATATTCCCTAAGACTCATTGATCGTTTACTATGTGTCCATTCTAAGCTTATTCAATTGTCACAGTAGTACAATGGGGTAAACTAAGAAGCCAATGCCGGTGGAAGAAACTGGCCCACAGTCACACAGTTGCTTAGTGAGCCACAGTTCAGCTCTTTCTCCCCAAACAACAGCTTCATCTTCGCTCTACCCTCAGCAGTCTATAAGCAGACAATAAGACCTCTGTGCATATAGATAAGAGCCCTAGCATAACAAGTCCATATTCTAGCACAGACGAGCCTATTTAAAAGTAAAAGATGATAATACAAATCCTCAAGTAAATAAAGTCAATTATTTCAGCCACTTCTGGTGAAGGATTTTCAGAAGTTCCTTTGGCTGAAAAATTACATACTCAGATATAAACTTCACTGAATGTTCTCTGTAGTCTGTTGTTGCATTTAAGCCAACAATAAAGGGAAAGATAGGCATTTCACCTTCGACCACGTGCACTTAACTCATTTTCTTAAAAGTCCGATAAACCTTCCGGCATCATTTTATGCAAGTCAGCTATCCTTAACTGACTGCACATTTGAATTGCCTGGGAAACTTAAAGAATATTAATGCTTGGACAACATCCCAAAATTATTCTGGGATAGGGCTCAGCATCTATGTCAGCAGGGTTGAAAATCTATTCTGATCCTAAAATAAAAAGAAAAGTCTTCCTAATTTCAACCTGCCAAGCTGCCAGAATTCCCAGTGCTCAATCATCATGTATTTATAAACCTAAGTGGAGTAGATGCATTTACTTATTTTTCTCTCTGTGTGGTTTTTGTGGTACCATTTCTATTTTAATAATCTCATTATATGAATGTGTTGCATCATAAAACATCTCAAATCCTTTTGGAAATAGATAGCCTACATTTTGAAAACAATGACAGGAAAACTTTAAATGAACGTTCTTTATCATCCATTTTATCTACTTTGGAAAAAAATGACTTTAGACTATTCCTCAATTAACAATTAGTAATGTTTGACTGGTAGCAACTTTATTTTTCATCAGTATTTGTCAAATGTGTATTGCTATTCCTGACTTTATTTTCATACAACGATATACTAGTTCTTGCTTTAAGAGCAGGAAATTTCAGATATAATGGGACCACTAGGTAGCTTTATTAAACATTTCTAAAACCATGCTTTTACTGCCTCTTCCCCCATTACCATTCCTTATGCCACTTTTTTCACTTTTTTTTCTCCCAAATGTCTCAAGTCATTTTACTGACACATTGCATTGATCGTCTAGGACAGATGCCCATTCCTCTGTCCTGTGACTTCTTTGAACTCATTTGTGAATATCTATGGTAATAATAACTAGAATATTTTTGCATTGCCTTCTAAATGGTATGGTAGTCCTCTTAGATAATACAATGTCTTAACCTAATTAAAGTACTTGGTGTCTTAAGAACATCTTTCACCGGTGGTATAAATTTTGAGGATTGAATATATAAAAAATTGAGAGAATTTTGAGAAAGGAGATTGCACACTTTAAATGATAAACACGTAACTTATTTTTCTTTTACCTGGAAATACCACTAGACTTGCAGTTCATATCTACTTTTTCTCATGTCAATTTTACTCTTGGCTGTCTACTTTGTTCACATAGTTTTACAATTCATGATCTCTATGATTTAAGACAGTGTACTTCCTCTAATTCTGTTTCTTAATCTTTAACAGGAGGGGAAAACTGGGAGTACTTATGTGAGCTAAGAGATTTAAGTTAGACAATCCACCGAGTCCTAATATTTGTATACAGGACGATCACTTGGAATATTGGTAAATATTCAAAAGGTCCCTAACCCACATTCAGAAAATCTGCTGTTTAGGGAAAAAGCAAAGAAACATAATTGTGATGCACACCAGAATTTGGAATCATTGATATAAACCATGTAGAACACTGGACACATTATATCTTATTACTACAGTTGCTACTAACATTAGAGTACTGGTGGTTAATATTGAGATGCTTCTTAGAGCTGACAGTGAAGTGGCGGTCAGGCCCAACCATTATCAGGAAATTTAGTTATGGTGAGAGTCAATTCTAAGAATTCCAGTCATTCATTGATTTGCCCACTCTCACAGACAAACAGATGTGTATAGATAAGAGTTGGGTTAAGATGAGAGGGTATTAGAGAATCATAGTTGAGTGGGTTCTACTCTAGAAAGATGCTGGGAAAGTTAAAGACACAGATTGCAAAGGGTGAAGTCAACAACAGAGGTAAATCCAAAGAAAGACATCTTGGAAATGACCAGCTGAGTCAGCCTTGTCCTGGTGGACTGGCTCCTGCTGTCCACTGGCTGAAAGGCTGAAGTAAAGGCAGCAGCAGATGAACAATAACCTACCTCACACAAGGCAGGCTCAGGGGGGACCTATATCTTGTAGCAGTAAGGAACTAGGCATAATAAGGCATGGGAAATTAGGCAAGGAGGATTATTTAAACAAAAACAACAATAAAAATTTGCATACACACAAAATAGACATGTCAGAAAATTCAAAACAAGAGCAATTTTATCCCTTAAACTCTAAAATACTGCCACACTTCAAAGGGTTTTTTTTTCAAAAAATAAATAAAAATGAGCTTAGATTTATTTGAAGTGGATGGGATAAGAATGCTTTAGAATTTGCATTGTTCTAGTCATTCTCAGATCTACAAGTGTAAGAGAACTCTGAGGTAGTGGTTTTCAAAGGTGCTTTTTTTCTTTTATAAATTTTGCATTCCTATCCTACACACACACACACACACACACACACACACTCACACACACACACAGGAGGCTTCATAAAAAAATGTTTTCCCTTTCTTTGTTAATGCAATACATATTGATGTATATGTGTTTACCATATTCTGTCATATGTATACCATATCCTGTCCTTTCCCATTCTCTTTTGGTGGGCTCTTTACCCCTCACCATTCTCCTACCTCCTTCCCTCTAGTAACCACCATAGTGTTGTCTATGTCTGTGAGTTTCAGTTTTGTGCTCCCACATATGAGTGAAATCATATAGTTTTTAACTTTTTCTCACTGACTTATTTCACTTAGCATTATATTCTCAAGGTTCATCCATGTTGTTGCAAATAGCAGTATTTTATTTATTCTTATGGCTGAGTAGTATTCTAAAGTATATGTAAGTACCACATCTTCTTTATCCAGTGCTCTATCAAAAAACTTTTGGTTGTCTCCATGTCTTGGCCACCATGAATAATGCTACAATAACCATAGGGGTGCATATATCTTTGCAAATAAATGTTTTCAAATCTGGGGGGTAGATACCCAGAAGAGGGACTTCTGAGTTATATGTTAACTCAGCCTTAAATTTCTGAGGAACCACCAGAATGTTTTCTATAGTGCTGTAATTTAATTTTAAAATGATAGTTATGATCTGCTAAATTGATTTTATGACCTATTACTAGGTCTTAATTATGACATGATAAAAAGTGACATGTGTTAAAAATAGAGATTTCAGGCCCACCTCTACCCCAAGATATGCATTTAGTAGTTCTGGGATAAAAGTCCAGAATGTGTATTTTAAAAGTGACTCTGATATCTAAAAAATACTATGCCCTACAAAGTTGAAAAGTACCTTCAGGTGTAGCTGCTCTCACTGTCCCTGGCATCTTTCTTTCTTGCTCCTGTATGCCTTTCTTCTCCTGCAACCCAAACTGGAGCCGACCCTAGACCGGACTCAATCCCATGCTTGACCCTATGTTTAACAGATGAATAAATTGAGGCCAGAAGTGCCAGAAAGAAACTAAAGGCCCTTCAGATTTCACTTTTTTTTTTCAATTTATTCACTTTTTTTTTTACAGATCTTGGGGTTGCTCAATAAGAACCAAAAATATTTTAAAAATATGAAACATGCACACACACACAAATATGCATACACACACACAAAGAAAACTCTCTTAAATGCAATTTATCATTTATTTCATGCAGAGTTTTTTCTCCTGAGGCTATTTTATGGTTAGAAAATAGAAACACTTTAAACCAATTTAACTAAACTATACTTTTATTGTATATTTATCTTACTGCAAATTGGAAAACTTAACTTCTCAATTTTCTTATTAGGGTTCAATTACAAATGTACCTTTGGGGCAAAAGAGACACATTTCCAATGTAGTCGGGAGATGCATCAGTACAGAAGACCATTTCAGGGCTAAGAACTCATTATACTGAGCTGTAAAGATATTTCCTTTTATTACCGAAAGAGCCTATATATTGAACTAATTGGCTAAAATTTGAAATGATTCCTCAAATAAAACTAGAAACAATTTTATTACCTTTCTCATGGTACCATTACAGAAAAGTAAATATAGCTCATTTTATTGGTGCATAATATTGCCATATATGATTTATTTCAGAGGATAAACAGCTATGTGTTTTAATTAGTTCAACTTGACTGATTATATATACTCTCATCAAGAACAAAATTATTGGCTCACGTAGCTTCTGTTAATGAATTTAGAAATTATACAAGTCTATCTCCCTTTTAAAAGTCTTAATCAACACAAATATATCCAACTAGTATACAAATCAAAATCTTCTATATGATCTTATTAAAAATGTTTATATGAATTGATTATTTTATATTAATAAAAGAAAAAATTCATTATAGAGATTTAGAAATATTTTATACTTGGAATTACTTTAAAGTAACCTTAAAATATTCCAGAAATGACTCAGCATAGACATAGAAAATATTTGAAGTCATTGAAGCATTTGTGATGATTTGGTAGATAGCAGCACCTACAAAATACTGTGATCAATAAAGCAACAAATGAGAAGATAATTTTTAAATGTTGTATCTTCAAATCCTTTAAATATTTGCGTTATGTCTTAAAAAAGAAGTTTGTGAGGCAATTTAGTTGTGAAAATAAAGGACTGTCAGAGGGCAGAGAGATGTGGAAAATATTTGACTCAAGATTCAAAGCATGCTGGTGTCCAAGGAAGTGTAAATGATAAGTGTCAATTGCAAATAATTCACATGGTTTTGCTTTTAAAAACAGTATAAGAAGTCAGTATAATGACAGATATTAATACCAGTCATAGCAAATACTTCGAAGAAATAAAACTTTATTTAAAATGTCATCAAATTTTTCACTTCATTAAAATTTTCCACACAATTAGTCTGAATTAGTGTTGTTTTACTGTATCTAATTCATTAAAGTACTGTTTAAATCATTCATCATCTATCATACTAAAAAGGAAAAAATAATAATTTCTTGATCCAGTGATGAGATTTGTACTACATATTCAAAGAACAAGATAGTTGATAACGTTTATAAAAATATAAATGTGTTATTATTTTCAACCTCATGGGTTAGAACCCAAATCAGAGAGAATTTTCAGAAGAAAAACAAACACTGAGAGTTAGTTCAGCACTAGAATAGTAGTCCAAATAAAAAACAAACAAACAAACAAGAAAAACAATTAAGCTGCATTAGAATAAAATTTTTTTCAACAAATAACATTTTATATTTTGTCTAGTTTCCAATTTCAAGAATTTAGTGTCTGTTCAAGCACATATAACTGAATTGTAAACTAAAGTCTCTCTAGACACAGCTAACTTACAGCCTAAAATACAAATATAACTAACTGAATTTAACCTGTTATGTATGATGTACTGAAAGTGAGGGAGGGAAGGCCACTAGAATATTTAGAGTTATGTCATGGAGTTTATAAGGGAGCAATAACCCCTGTAACTCATTATCACTTATGTAGGGAAAATAATTCTTGCTTATAAGATTAGATGGAACCCTTTTGCACACTCTTGACACTAATCCAGAGTTCTAAGTAGGGTGCGTGAAAAGAAATGGAAAAATAAAGCACAATGGAATTTTTAATTATTGATACATTCATTGCACAAAGAAGGGATCTTCATTGACCACACCCCTCCATGTGCTCAGCTTCACTTCAAATAAGTTTGTTGTCATTCAAATTTGTTTATCACATAAATTTAGTGTCTGTTGTTTTTTTTTTTATTTGGACTACTATTCTAGTGCTGAACTAACTCTCAGTGTTTGTTTTTCTTCTGAAAATTCTCTCTGATTTGGATTCTAACCCATGAGGTTGAAAATAATAACACATTTATATTTTTATAAACGTTATCAACTATCTTGTTCTTTGAATATCGAATGAAGAGTCTTTCTCTGGAAATGGGACTGGACAATGCTAATCCTTGGGGCAACTGGCATTACTGTTCTTACATCTTTTGTGGGTGGGTATGAGGTGTGGCATTGTTTCCCACAGCCTAGATGGTCTACAGGTAGCAGACTAGAAAATGACTCTCAAATTTTTACCGCTGATTATGCTAATAGTGAAGTGTTGCTCTGCCTCTCTCTATAAGTAAAATAAACAGAGGAAAATACCATTTTTGATGGGAGAGCCAGAGGGAGAAGGGGAGAAGGACTCTTGTAAAATCAAGCTATACTCTACCCCTCATTAGAAATACATTGTGTTTCTGTAGCCAAACTGTTTAGAAGCTCCCTATGAAGCTTATTTTTCTAAATATCTCTTTTATTTTCTGATTGTTTTATATAAGAAACATTTCTATTGCTCTGCATAGCTGAGATCATATGTCATAAACGTTATAGATCTAAGCAAGCACAAGAAGATTGGTAGAACACTTAAAGATACTCTTGTTTAAATACTGTGTGTCTCCCTGAATAGCTCGGAAGCTTCTGCAGAGCACTGGATTTTGACTTTCTTTGCATTCGCCACTGTTGTTGCACAAAGTTGGCAATTGTTATTTTTGAAATTGTCATTTTCATATTGAAAATGAAACTGTTTAAATTTTAGAAACTACTGATCTAAAATTCTGTAGAAAGGTTATATATCACACTTGATATGAAAAGGTGAGGCATAATCATATGACATAATAGTATACTAAAAATAGAATACTAAAACAAAAATATAACTTATTTACCATCTGCCAATTTGTTAAGTATAAGGTGTGAAGTTTTTCAAATATTGCTTCATTTACCCATCACAAGGATGATATGATATATGAATTATTACCTCCATTTTATGGAAAATAAAATCAGAAATTCAAAGATGTTGAATAACCTTCTAAAAATCAAACAGAAAGGAGAAGATTCAAAATGTAAAGCCAGGTTGTGGGTCATTCCACTGATGAAGTTGCTTTTTTATTTAGCAATAGTCATGTCATCCATATTAAAGTATTTGTATTTTTTATCTAGTATTGCTTATGACCAATGCTTGCATGAGCAAGATTATGTCTCCAGATTAAAAAATTATGTTGAAACTTCAAAACACATTCTTCTTCTCCCAAAAGCAACTTGTCTCTAGACCATGACCTTGGCTTCATCAATATCACACTCTAATACATTGAACTTCTCTGGGAAACTATCATTCCAGGGAGAATCATAAATATCATTCACTAGTACACACTTTGCCACAGACATAAAAAATATTTTCTTCCAACAAGAGGAATTTGAAATTTAAAGATATAGATATAAATATAGATATATAAATATATAAATATTGATATCGATATAAATATATACAGATTTTTTTCTCTTGAGGAAAGAGAAATACAAATTCATACATGTTTAATTTAGGTTAGATATCTTTGGAAAGTAAACCACTTATTTTTAAAATAAGTTTATTTATTAAAAATAAACTTACTTTTAAATTGTGGCGAGAAGTGACCAAGGTAAACAAGAAGAGATACACTGGTGTGAGGGGTGAGCCCATACTACTATTTAATTAGCAATAGCTCAGTATACTAATCCATCAAAAAGCTTGTCAGATATATTTCGTCCATTTTGGAAAACATACACATCTAATACATGTATATTCCTTTGTAATTTCATTTCCTACATGCATAATACATAATGTAAAAATGTTGTGTTAATGACATTTTAGAATGTGATTATCTTTCTCACAAAAAAGTCTTCATTAACCAATGATTTACTATTTTAATTCATCTAAAAAAGGCACTCAGTGTACTTAACAGAAACAAACCTACACCAGACAACTTATTATATAATAAAAGCTCTAAGACCTCTGTTTTTAAATGGCTACTCTTCTGTGTTAGCATATTTTGATTTGGTTTTTCATTCATTTGGAAATATTCTAATAAGTTTTCTTACCCTCTCAATTACTTAGGGAATAACCAGATACCCAGTTTAGAGAGTCAATTTTTTAACATAGCCTATTTTACAATCAGTATGTAATATTCAATATGTAATAATTCTCTTCTGTATCTTATCTAATAAGATGGTTAGGGTAAAACCATAAAAAACCATTAAGTTAATTAACATTCATTCTTCATTGACAGAATATCTCTTTTCTCTATTTATTTATGTGAAATTCATGCTAGTCCATGTAAATTCTTGGGAACATTATCTGCTGACCAAATCGGTTGAAAATCTTATAAGTTACATAAGTGCAAAAAGACATTACCCCAGGATTTTCTGAAGAAATTCATAAACTGAAAACTCTGGAAAGCACAGTTTAACTCTCAACACAAAAAAATAGCTAACTGAAAATGGGGGGGGGGGAGAATACACAATCAACTAGGTGGGTGTAAAAGTAATTAATTAAGAGTTTTATATTAATCAGTAGGTGACCTTTGGTCATCTTCCCTCCTTCTCTTAATGAAATAGGTTGCTGCTGCTATTGTTTTATTTAGTTAAAGTTAATAAAGAGCAGCTTTGAATCAGACATAACAGTGAGTTCACTCACAGAAAGTGATCATATCCTCATCAGAGAAAGAGAAATTCTTCAAGAATCCCAAGATTTTAACCAGTCATTTCCTGAATCCACATTCAACTTGGTGTTGAAATTATATAAACTCCTCCATATATTTACATGCCATAAATTTTTCTCTGGTCAAAATCAGGCATAATATTTCTATACCCCAATGCACGTTAAAAAATAAAATTACAACATAATCTTTATTCTTCCAGAGAAAAGCAATACTTTCTGTCCACACAGTAATTAATGAGCCTGTTCCAATTCCTTGAATGGCTCAACACAGCTAATGTACCTCCAAAATGTAATCAATGCATTATCCTGATCTGTTTATGATAGATATAATTGTTTACTATTTCATGAGATTAAACTCACTTAGAAACCCAATTAACTACTTTAGTGACTAGAAAGGGGTTAATACATGATTCAAAAGGGCAGTTGGTAATTATAGGCCTCTCTCTCATTTAAGCAGAGCTGGAGAGGTGATCTGGAAAAAAAAAAGAAAGCAAGCAGCGGATGTATGAGCTATAATCTCGGGTGACCACACTGAGAGATTTCACCTCCTATCAGGCATTTACGGAGCACCTGTGAGCCTCTGCCTAGCCTTGAGGAGCATTCTGTCCATGCTGCTTCATTCAGAATCAGTGATAAAAAAAAAGTGGCCTCTAGGACCTGGCCGGTTGGCTCAGCGGTAGAGCGTCAGCCTGGCGTGTGCAAGTCCCAGGTTCGATTCCTACCCAGGGCACACAGGAGAAGCGTCCATCTGCTTCTCCATCCTTTCCCCTCTCCTTTCTCTCTATCTCTCTCTTTCACTTCAGCAGCCAACGCTCCATTGGAGAAAAGTTGGCCCCGGCGCTGAGGACAGCTCCATGGCCTCTGCCTCAGGCACTAGAATGGCTCCAATTGCAGCAGAACAAAGCCCCAGAGGGACCGAGCATTGCCCTCTGGTGGGCATGCCGAGTGGATCCCAGTCTGGTGCATATGGTTTGCATCCTCACCCCCAGCCTCTCACTTGGCGGTGTGGGGGAAAGAGGCCTCCATTTAACTGAGTTGATATAATATAGTAATTGTTAAAAGAAATTGCTTATTTCAATATTATTTACTTCACTTGGAATATTACAAAATACTATCATATAATTTAGTATGCTAAGTAAATATAAGCTTTTAAACAGATCCTTAGAACTAGCATAATTTCTTTTCAGAAATATGTCGGTACACTACACTTTTATATAAATATCATATGCATGCCATTTTCCCAAGAAATCTATCAGAGTATTGATTCTTTTTTTCCTTCTGACCTTGAAAACTATAAACTGGTGACTTGAACTTCATGAGCGTACATCAAAATAGATTAACTCTTAAAAGATTCTCAAAAGTGCACTGGAACAGTGCTGATCATATATTTAGGTGTAAGTATTCAAAACACTTGATTTTTAGTAGTTGATATTGACTATACAATGATTGAGAAAAATAACAAATGATGAAGTCTAACGCAATTCCATCTTTTAGCAGACATGTAAAACACAATGCGCTATAAATCATCCACTAGTCAAAGGTATTTCTTTATGTTAAGCATGCAATTTAAATGAAAGTATATTAAGTGTTTAGTACATTTTTTTTATCACCTCAGCTTCAGAATCCTTCAAATTAAATGAGTATGGATTGCATTAAATGAAAATCAGACACACTTGGCATATGAATTATACCTGTAACTCTTTGACAGTCATTTCCATTTACTATATTTTAAAAGAAAACGCTATAAATACTGGTCAATGGCAAACGTAACTTTAAAGTTTTTACTTCTGAAATTTTGCTGACGGTATTTTCTGAGTTAAGGATTTAAATCACCAAAAGCAAATGCTGCATGTAGAACATAATGCAAACATAACATTTTCTTTGATGTCCATACTGACGCCCAAGGTGAACTGATCATTATCCTTCTGTATTCAACACACAGCTGAATTGTATTTATCCTATTGCTTTGCAATTATTTATTTAATTTAATCAAATTATCCTGTGCACGTTTAATTACAGTGCTGCCATTTCTCAAGTTATTAATGCAAGTCAATTTAACGGATAGAACTAAAGCAAATCTAAAGTGTTTCAAACGTGTTTTACTAAGGATAACTTAAACATACACAAAATTCCACAAAACAGTATAATAAGTTCCCATGCACACATTTGCCAGTCCCTAGGGCTGTCATCCCAAGTACAAACTGCCTTAACAACTGTTCAGTCCAGGCCCCTTGTTCCAAGACAAAGAAACAAATCCCAGCTCTGACTTCACTTTATTCATATTCTACTACTTATAGCTATAAAATATGAACTATCTTAACCAAACCACCCCACCATTATCATGTTTAAATAATTAATTATAATTCCTTAATACCATCAAAGTCAGGTCAGAGTTCATATGTCTAATTATTGCATACGTGTAATGATTTGTTCTATATTTTTAAAATGGAATCTAAGTTCCTATAGTATAGAATACCTATAGTATTCTAACTTTATTTTTTCCTGACATTTTTTTTTTGAAGGAGAACAGTTTTTTTTGTTGTTGTTGTTTTTCAAAGTTAGAATCAGGGAGGCAGCCAGACTCCTGCATGTGCCTATCTGGGATCCACCCAGCATGCCCACCAGGGGGCAGTGCTCTGCTCATCTGGGGCGTTCGTTGCTCCTTTGTGGTCAGAGCCACTGCCTGAGGCGGAGGCCATGGAGCTGTCCTCAGCGCCTGGGCCAACTTTGCTCCAATGGAGCCTTGGCTGCGGGAGGGGAAGAAAGAAATAGAGAAAAAGGAGAGGGGGAAAGGTAGAGAAGCAGATGGGTGCTTCTCCTGAGTGCCCTGGCTGGGAATTGAATCTGGGACTTCCACACGCTGGGCCAACTGGTCAGGGCCTATTGGCAGCTGCTTTAACTCAAATCTGGATTTTGCTGATTTCATCTTCTGGCTAAGTTCAACATGTCTCTCTATGGAGATATGTAGGCTTTTCAGATCCTGTATGTGTTTTATAAGATTACTTAGGAAAAATTATGTATTATACTTTAAATTTTAGAATTTTCAAATCATGGTGAGTATATTATATTAATCCATTTTAAAAAGAAAAGGCTCATTGTTGCTTCTATTATAAAAATCAGATAAATGTTATGTGAATGCAGGCATACAAATTTTATTGAATAAAAGTCAATTTCTCTACATATTTTTTATTATTAATTTAAATGGGGTGACATTGATAAATCAGGGTACATATGTTCAGAGTTTCTGTTATATAAACTTTTACATGTAAGATTGATTTTGCATACCTTTGTAGTTTATATCATGCCTAAATAATTAAAAATAGAGTTAACAAAACTGAAATAAATTGTAAGAACACTTATTTAGTGTTTTACAGAGAAAAAAATATCTGGAAAATAGAGCAGATGTCTCTTCTTACGTATTTTTGAAGTATTATGACAAAACATCTTATAGTTTAGATAATAAATGTGTTATTGCTGTAACCCTAAATTGTATTTGACACTTGACAGTGTAGTTAGAGACAGGACAAAGGATTTATTGAATGCTTACTATATAGCATTCTGAACTCCTAGGATATAAGGATAATATAAGTATTCTGTAAAATATCAGAGACACATGCACACAGAGAAAGCGGCTAACTGTATTATCTGGACTGAAGTAAGGTTGCTTTCATGTGGAGTCTGGCCCCATGACCTTGTGCAATGTACATATTGCCTCCTTCTGCTTGTAAAATGTAAATATTGATAGCACTTGTCTCATCATGAATTCTGTAAAAATTTATAAATATGGTGAGTGCAGTGTTGTCAAGTAGTAAGGTACTCAAAAATAGAAGCTATTCTTTGTATCATTGTATGCCTAAACATAGATAGGTCATGGTGTCTAGACTTTGTTTTTGAAGAAGAGAAACTCACCATATCTAATGTATAATATTAAAATAAAGAGAAAATAAGGTAGTCAGGAAAAAATGTTTCTCCTGCTTCCCACAGAAATGAAAAGTCATAAAAGAAAAGGGAAAAATAGTAAGAGAGACTAATGTGTCAGGAAAGATTAAATAATACCAACTACTGGCCCTGGTTGGCTAGATCAATCGGTTAAGAACATCAGCCCTAAACAGCAAGGTTGCAGGTTAGATCCCCAGTCAGGGAGCACACGGGAAGCAGCCAATGAGTGCACAACTGAGTTGAACAACAAATGATTGCTCCTCAAACCTCTCCCATCTCCCTTTCTCTCTCCATTCTCCTCACTGCCTCTCTGGAAATAAAAAAGAGATTAAGCCCTGGCCAGATGGCTCATTCAGTTGTAGTGTTGTTCTGGAACACAGAGGTTGCCAGTTTGATTGCCCGGTCAGGGCACATACAGGACCAGCTCCATGCTCCAATAACTGCTGGGACCTACCCTATTCTGAAATTACCACAAGAAAAAGAATCAAAATAAAAAAATATAAGGACACACACTAACCTCTATATGCACTTAAAAAGAGTAGTGTGTACCTTTCTGCTCTGTCTCAGATTCAAGTTAGTGCAAGGATAATTTGGCTTGATGGTGATACCTTCACTTACAAGTTGAGTGGATTGATTTATCAATTAAATTTTACATTTCTTGGGGTTTTTTTCCTCCATAAAAGAGAAGATAACAATTCCTTCTCTCTAATTACCTCTATGGGACTCTGAGCTACTTAGGCAAAAGTCAGTACAGTGATTTAGAGCAATAGTCAAGGGACAGAAGCGAGAGAATGTGTGTGTTAGCATATGTGTGTGCCTGTTTAACAGGAAGAAATTAACGCTGACTCAAAGAATGGCAGATGAGAGATAATCAGCAAAGTATGTGTCACACTGAAAGAGAAATCACAGCTTCTTGAGTTCACAAGATATCCCCATCCCTGGATGGTTTTGTGGACAATGAGATTCACAGGTGATAAAATGGAAAATATGAAGTGTTTGAGAAATGACGTAGTCTCCACAGATACAGAAAGATGTTTAGTGTGCGTGCTAAGAGGTATCACTTACTAACCTCTAACATAATGATGTCAATCCCCAGTAATTGTAGCTACTGCTAAGGCAGTGACTTTCACAGGCAAAAGTTTTACTTTGTTTTCATCTTCTTTCAGCTTTTCACAGAGTGAGGCATGCAATAAAAGATTTCTTTCCCCACATGACCAAAGCCCAGAGGTTGTAGATTCACCATGTGCATATTTTATTTATTTAATCAATCATTACAAGGAAAAAAAAAAGTTTATGGCTAACACTCTCTGAAGCAAGAGAGGATAAGCATTCTTAGCATATCTGGCCTTTAATTATGACCTCTAGAGAAAGACCTATGTCCTACTTGGTAGCCTATTAAACTGCTGCTCATCATTTTGGCCCTTAACTGCTTTTAGTGTTAAAAAAGCTTTGCTATCAACTATTATATATATCACCCACATTTGTATCTTAGCCTTGTTAATAAAAAAATAAGAAAATAAAGGGGGAAACACAAAACTTGAGGCTCAAGAAAATGCACAAAACCCCAATTCCATCAATTAATTAAAGACTATTTCTGATAACTTTTAAACAACACTGCTAAAAAATGTGAAGCCTGACCAGGTGGTAGCGCAGTGGATAGAGCGTTAGACTGAGATGTGGAAGACCCAGGTTCGAGACCGGAAGGTCACCAGCTTGAGCGCGGGACCATCTGGCTGGAGCAAAAGCTCGCTAGCTTGGACCCAAGGTCGCTGGTTCCAGCAAGGAAGGGGTGGCTCCGTCTGTTGAAGGCCCGCAGTCAAGGCACATGTGAGAGAGCAATCAATGAACAACGATGGTGTCGCAATGGCAATGGAAAACTAATGATCGATGCTTCTCATCTCTCTCCGTTCCTGTCTGTTCCTATCTATCTCTCTCTCTGATTCTCTCTGTCCTTGTAAAAAAAAAAAAAAAAAAAAAGTAGATGAAAAGCTTTTAAAAAAAAATGTGAAGATGAAACGTGCAGATCACATAAATGAAGATTCAATTTTGGTCAGTTTTAACTTAATATGAGAGCAGCAGATGGTGTGACTTATTGAAAGCACTTTTCAATTTTCTGGATAAAGTAATTTCTTAAATGAAAAGGCTCCTTTAGGTATGTATAAACCTCCTTCTAAAGCTGTTAAGAGACCTAACTACAGTCACAAACTAGAAATGGTGATAGAAGACAAGCAGACCTCAGCAAAATTGCCTCCAAATTTGTGCAAGAGCTAACACAAATTCTTTAATAATCTCTGGTTGCTGTAAATAGATGTGTTTGTTTCGATGCCTGTGTGGATAGTTGTTCTTTTGGTTTTCCAGCATCCATTCTTCTTCTGATACAAGAACTAAAGTTTCCAATCAAAATTACTCCTCTCTTATACCCTGGACCCAGAATGATGCTCTACAGACCCAACCAACAGGTCCGGAATATGTAATGGGACCTAGGCCTAGACGATCTTTTTTCCTCATTCCACTGTGCCACAGTGATCATTCCAGGTTGGGAAAATGTCCTGTTAATCCAGACAGATCTTGCTCAAGAAGAAACTGATCCAATACAAGTGTATGATATGAATTTATTTCAAGGGAGCTAATCTAATGGTCTTAGAGTTGGGCAAGTGTAAGTCTGACTTTATGGAGAGAGTGAGGCAAGCACATGGGAGAATGAGAGAAACAAGGACAGGGCCACTGTCTGAGTCCAGATCCAGCCATATAGATGTCGAGCGAGACTCTGCTTCTGGACTTTCAGTTAAGCTGGCCAAACCATTCAATTTTGTACCTTCTGTATTTCCCTGATACTGATTCACTTCTCCATGTTGTGATCTTTGTTATTCTATATTACTCTCTGTTACTTAACAAGAAACCATTTGCTTGCATTTCTGCTCAAAAGGAGTGGCTGGCCTTTGAGGCTTTAGGTAATTTAATAACTAGAGGAGTAAGGGGGAAATAATAGAAACAAACTTCTCAGAAGACAGAAGAACTCTTCTTGCTCCTGTGTTCGTTTTGTTTGCTTTAAGTTGTATGGCACAAAGCAGATGATACCTCAATGGATAAAGAACTTTATTAGAAATTCAATGCACAGGTGTTTATATTGAGCTATGCGAATACTGATTTCACTGTTTTTCAGTGAATTGCAATTATGGTATCCGTGTGTCCTGTCAAAGTTACACATAGTCTACATACTGCTTTAAAACTGTATATAAAAATTGGGTTATTTAGACTATTTTAATTAAGCTGTTTATATGAGTATTCCTTTGCAATATAAACTTGGTATAGAAAATTTAAAAAGTGTTTTGATTTCTAATCTCTCGCTTTCTGTACAATGGAATACAATAACTTGCACATTAGAAACCCTGACAGGAAACACATAGAATATCCCACTCATTTCACTGAATATTTTACTACTGTTAGTTAAAAGTCTAAGTTTTCTTCAAGTACTCTTAAGTATTCATCTTAAACTGTGTAATACCTAAAGGGCATCCCATTAGATACGCCATGAGTTAATCTAATCTACTGAGTAATAGTGGGGGTTTCCAACATTCCTTTCCAAAATGAAAATTACGAATGAGGTCCAGGAAACCTGTTATCCACTAAAGTTGTATTTATTCAAAATATTCCAGGAACATGAGTTTAGTAACCCCCCTGCTATCCAGGGAAAGGTTTTTACATGTCTTTAAATTATATTTTTCAAATAATCCATAAACTATTATTAAATAAGAGTAAGCAAAGGAGTTTGGGTTTTAAAGAATAAATCAATGGAATAGGGATGCTAATGCTTTCAGAAGTTTCATCTTCTAGTTATGTTGTTGGAAGCCAGCTTCAGCACAATGTCAGCATCTGCAGGTGGTAAGGTTATGAATATGTAAAATAAACCATGACATAATCAGCTTGATATTGCATATCATCTAGTCAATAATTGCTTTATTTCTCAGCGGTCAGGGACCCTGCCAGAATGCAGAACTTAAATGAGAATTAAATTCAAGAAGCACAGCTCCATGATACCATAGTTAAGTTCAGTCCAGACAAATATAAAACTTAAGGAGCAATTTATAAACTTCCAAGGATATTGTCACGTGAATGGTAAGAATTCAAGATTCAAGGACAAAATTTTGCAAAAACACACTAGGGTGCCTTATGTGACCACAATTCTAAAATTCTAAACTATTTTATATAAAGATTTTTCTCTTAATGCACATTCAGTTATGTTAATCCTGGAAAATGATCACTTTTGCAATGCTTTTATGTTCAGAAATTAGGGTCAGATCACTATTTCAAGGCATTTATTAAAGAAAAAAAGGAAAAACCCAATACAGGAGAGAAGAAAGGAAGAGAGAAGGGAGAGAGAAAGGAAGAATGTAAGAAAGTGTTTTGTTTTTGTTTTTTATATTAGCTGCAAATTTGCAGGGAAACTCCCATCACGCTCTTAGTTCAGCTGCTTTAATTTTTCTCAGTTTTTAATTTTATTATAATAATTAGTATGCTTTATTAAATCCCATTAAAGGATATACTTTTGGTCTTTTCTCCCATCTAGCCGTGTTAGTAGGGAGATTGGTGGCCAAGCTGCTGGAAAAAAAAAAAAACCGACTGTAAAAACCCCAAAGTAACAGTCGTTTATAATATCAGAAATCTATTTGTTTCACATCATGGCCTCCAGATCAGTGACCCAAGCTTGCCGCACAGCTCTGCTTCCAGCGGTCACCCGGATGGCCAGATTCCTTTCATCCTGTTTTACCACACTGTCCAAAATTCAGTTTCTCTCAGTGCCACTGGCTGTTCTTCAATATTTACTCTATCACTCTTTTGCCCATCACACGAACTCCGTGGAAGGTCAAAAAGAGCACATTTTCCAACCTCCCTTGCAGGCAGGTAAGATCATTTGATTAATTTATGGGCAACAGCATGTAGGCAGAAGTGATATATGAAAATTGCATCATGCTTCTAAAAGGCCAGAGGTAACCTCATTAGCCTTTTACTTTCCTACCATCGGCTGAAATATATTTGTCCTGGAGAGCCATGAGAACCAAAACAACCCAGTAAGGGTGGTGAAGCAAGACAGCCGGGGAGCCTGGACCTAACAGCATAGAACTGAACCATGGACCAGCATGATGGGCTTTAATGTGAGAGAAAAAATAAAAGTCTTCTTTTGTTGACACTGATGTGATTCGGACTAATGTCATAACAACTGAACATACATCCTAACACAGTAAAACATTTGCTGCTCTTTCTCACACTCTTTTCTTCCCAGACAAGCACAGTGATGAGCACCGCCCCATCCCACAAATTCTTTCATAGTGGGTTATTGTGCCATAAGCACCATAAAAATGCAAAGTTCCCATTTAGAAACAAAACAAGTCATTGTCTCCAAAACTGCGACTTGTCTAACCAATCAAATTTCCATACCCAGACAAGGATCAGCAGTGACACTTTTCCATCTCCATTTATTGATTCCAATGTTAGTGGTCTAAGAAAGGGACATTTTGCCTAAAGCTGTATGTGCTAAATTTTCCACTGAATACCATGTAGCAGCCAGCATAAAAATAAGCAGAATCAAATAGTAAGAAAAAAAATAGATTACAAAGAAGATAATAGGAGAGAGTTTAAAGCAATATTTCAACCCTGATGTCAGAGATGTAAATTATGCCCCGGGGTGGAGAGAGTGTAAGCCCATCTGCCTTTATCATTGGCTTGCTGCCTAGTTTCTTTCAGGTCTAGCCTTATTTTACCTTACTTTATTTTTATGAAGCACAAGCTTTGTTGCCTTAGGCATGCTTTTCTTTGATAGCTACAACTTCCTCTTCTTACTGCTCATCTCTCACTAATCAATACACAATGAAGTGCCAGAGTAATTTCCTTTTTATAACGCTCTTACGACTTCCTGACACTTTTCACATTTCTTCCCTAATTATTTCCTGATTCTGACACCAGGTAGAGAGTTCTGGTCCTCGTTAATGGGCATTAACTCCCCACACATTGTTCCAACTTCTGCTCAGCCCTGGTTTGTCAAGCTCTTCCTTTTATTTATTTATTTATTTATTTATTACCTATTCCTATCACCCTCCCAAAACTGCATGCCCTTATCTAACTTTGTCCTTATATCCTGGTAATCTTTTTTTTTTTTTAATCTAATATTCACTGCTAGTTTCCAAAAAACACTTCTTACAACTTTCATAATGCTCTTTCATAATTACTTTAAGGAGACTTTTTATGGAGGAAAACAATTAAAATAAGAAAGCGCTTTTTTTTTTTAATTCTTTTTATTTATTCATTTTAGAGAGGAGACACAGAGTGAGAGAGGGAGAAAGAAAGAAAGGGGGGAGGAGCTGGAAGCATCAACTCCCATATGTGCCTTGACCAGACCAGTGCAGAGTTTTGAACTGGCGACCTCAGTGTTCCCAGGTCGACGCTTTATCCACTGCGCCACCACAGGTCAGGCTAAAATAAGAAAGCTTTAATATTTGTCAAGGTGGTACAGAATATATTTCAAAATATGTGTCATAGGTAATGGACTTATTCTACCTTAGGTTTCTAAAGTAAATACCTGTTTTCTGAGATTGGAAGTATTTCTAAAGCTCTTAACACATGTACCTCAAATTTTGCATGCAGTATAATAACACAAATGAACATTATGATAACAAAGTATCCCTCTGAATGCATTAAGCATAGGTCAAATCTACATTATTATCATCTATACTCTCTTTACCAAAAACATTTTTGGATCTTACATATAAAAAGGTGATAATAAGAACAGTTGTTTTAATTTCTCACATCTCATGTATGCTAAGCTTAAAATAAATATACATTTAATATGCCACATATTTGGCATATGTTTACTGCACGTTTTCCTATAAATAGTTTCCATTCTGATGTGCTTTAAAAATATTAAGATACAGGTTGTTGTTATTACATATTGCAACCCCTTACCTTTGCTCGTTGATAAACGTGTGAGCAACCAAGGATGAGGTCGGCAGAAGAAAATTGAAGTTTCGTATGACTGACATTCTGCCCAGTCATCATAGGAATGCCAACAGTATTTATGAATGTTACAGACATACTTGGTTAGAATTCACAGATGCTCTTTAGAGAACAATACAGAAACTACGCACATACCTGTTAAACAGCACACTGCTCAAAACCAGTGAAACCAATTTGCACCCTCTATTCAGGACAGAAGAGAACATTTACAGACCCTGTTGAAATTAACAGCCTAATGTCTAGCCAGTACCAGCACTCCAAGGCTTTTTAATAAATCTTTGCTGAAAGATGAATGGTAACTATGTGTAGAAGATACATAAGAAATTGGATTAATTAATTTTCCTTAAAAAAGAACTTTGAGCCAAGAACCAACAGAGAATGTACAGATTCAGATGACCCTCAGCCACTTCCCAATAAATTCAAAGAGAACCTGAGTGAGTCTGGTGCTGAGGGACTTTCTGTCCATTTGTGAGAAGATAATGATGTGTTCATCTAGGAGAAAGGGAATAGGTTATTCTGGAAAGTGTAAAAAAATTAGATTGGTCTCATTCTGCTGCAAACGTAATGTATAAGCTTAAATTAGTCAATTAGATTGCCTGGCTTTTTATCTCTACAGTAAAAAAGGTGAGTTTCTAAAAAGTCTGTGTTAGATATTGAATCATATCTCTCCAAAATCTATATATTAAAGTCCTAACCCCAGAATGTGACTATATTTGGAGAAGGGGCCTTTCTTTATTAGGGTAATCAAGTTAAAGTGAGATCATATGGATGGACCTTAATTCAGTATGGTTCTTGTCCTTATAAAAAAGAGAGATTTGGACACAAAGAGATATGCATATGGGAGAAAACCATGTGAACAGAAAGATGGTCATACAAGCCAAGGGGAAAGCAACTTTCCTTGAACCAGTAGAAGGTACTGATCATAAAATTTGAACCTCTAGTTGCCGGAAGGGGGAGAGAATAATTCTCTGTTATTCAGGACATCCAATATAATTTTTGGTTGGCTAGAGCTGCCCTAAAACACATAGAGTCTCAAATTCTAGAATACTACAGTGTGTCCATAAAGTCATGGTGCACTTTTGACCGGTCACACTGTCCAAAGTGCACCATGACTTTACGGACACAGTGTATATTCTGCAGAGAGGGGAAACTTTAACAAACTCTGAAAATAAAACCTACTGGACTGGGAAAAAAAAAGCAGGGGTGGGGACTTGTATGATATACCAAGTCTGAGAGCTACCAAAAGTAATAGTATATATTCAGGAGTCACTGTAAAATAATAAGAAGAAGAAGAATAACAATAAATAGCTTAAATGACAATAGCTGAAGAGCAATTGTTAATTTTTTAATAAGGCCAAGGTAGACAAGTAATGGGCTTTATTATTGCAAAAAAGGAGTCACTTAGATAATTAATATGGAAAGATAGCTAAGTATTCAAAAAGTTTCTACATGAAATGAGCAATGATGATGTATTTTTCTAACCTCACTATTTAAAATTAAACAGAATTCAACTGAAAAAGCTAGGAACTCTCTGAGCCATTAAATTATAGACAGCCTTCTCATACTATTGAGGTGATTCAGACATTTATTTTTCTTAATTAAAAAGTCTCTAAATATCTATAAATTACAAAAAGACAAAACTATATTTCTATGGATTTGAATTTATTCAAACCAGTGTGAGGTGGCATTTATAGTATTAACATGGGACCATATCACATTTTATATTCAACATATAGAACATTTTATATTCAACATATTCCATTTTAAACTGACACTCATAAATATACTATGAAATCACCAAATGCACAAAATATATGATTGACACTTCCTCTTACTTCAAGAAAGTAAGAAACTAGCTAGATAATCATCATAATTAGTTCTCTGCAAATAATTCTCATTATTTAGATAAACATATTTCCAAACTAAATTTGCATGTTTAAGTTACTAAAACTGAATTAGAAATTTTCTGGTTACTATTCTAATTGTAATTCTAGACTATTACTCTAATTCTTCTGATAAATCCTCATTCTTATTTCCAACAGAATAAGAAAAGTATCTAAAAATTATTAAGTTAATGTAGCTAGGAAAAATGAGTACCCAGGAGGGTTTTCTCTGCCACTTATCCATAAATATTTGTCAAATATACATTAACAAAGTTTTATCCAATTATATGTGTGTGTTTTAATTGAAAAGATTTTCAAATGGATCCAAAGCCTCAGATATAATAGATAAATATTTTATACCAATGTTGGCTCTAAAGGAAAATCCTACTTATTGAATTTCATTTTCCTTTAAAGTCTTATTGTAACACGTGAAAAATTTCAGACATTGTGTGGCTGGAAGAAAGAGTGGTTGCCATAACTCACTGATCCCTTTGTCTTCCTTTATTGAGCAGAAATAGTACAAAGAATTTTAAAAAGCTTATTTTTTATTCTAACATAATAAATAAATCAGAAAAAATTGCTTATGTCTGAATAATCATCATGTATTCATTTAGTTTACTCCTTGACATAAATTCATCAAAAATAAAATTCACTAACACACCCTATTTCTGAGTAACAGGAGAAGCCAATTGTAACAACAATGGTCAATATGAGTAGGCAACATTTACTGAGTGCTTATTAAGTGCCAGGCACTGGTCTAATTGCTTAAAATGTATTAACTCTCTCAATCCTCATAAGCAAGCTAGAAGGTAAATGCTATCATTATCTCTATTTTAATGATGAGATTAATGAGGCAGAGTGATATGAAAAAACTTGCGCAAGATTAAACACCAGGAAGAGGCAGTCTAGCTTCATTGTGCTAGCTTACATCCATTTTGCTACACTGCCTCTGTAAAGGAAGATCTATGCAGACGGCTATATCTGAATGACTACAAAGCGCTAGGCCCCATATAGATGATTTATGTGACTTATCCTCATTCTATTGATGAAGGTTGGCACCTACTGAGGTTCAGAGGTTCAAGGTCACAGCTACACAGTGATGGCCGGAATTTGAATTTATGTGTGCCTGAATTTGAATTTATGTGTGTCTGAATTCAAAGCTGGATTCTTTTCACAATGTTCACATCCAGGTTATAATGGATCATAGTTTAGCACCGTGCTCTGAAATCTGCTATCCATAGGCAAAATTTAGCCTGTCACCAGTTTTTGCAAATAAAGTTTTATTAGAGCTTACATGAGCTATGCTTATTCATTTATTATTAACTGGCTGCTTTCATGCTATAATGGCAGACTTGAGTAATTGTAACACAGACTATATTGCCCACAAAGCCAAAATTATTTGCTGTCCACACCTTTATAAAAGGTTTGCTGACCTCACAGTCTGGAATGTCCCCAGCTGAGATCCATGCAAAAAGTAAAAGAACCTTGCCAGGATTATACTAGCCACTGTATTTAATTTATTAATAGGCAGAAATTTTAAAGCAAATATAAAAAGGGAATAAAAGAGCTCAACATCTCCATTGGGTTGAATTGTTTCCCCCAAAAAAGCATGTTGAAGTCTAATACCTGGTGCCTAGGAATGCGACATCATTTGGAAGATAGAGTCTGTGCAGATGAGTTCAAGTTAAGATGTGGCCAATATGATTCCTGTTCTTATAAGAAGTGGAAAACAAAAAGTGAAGACAGAGACACAGATAGAAAATGTCGTGTAACAAAGTAGGGAGACATTAGAGTAATGTAGCTGCAACCAAGGAGTGCCATTGGGTTGACAGCCACCACCAGAAGCTGGGAAGGGCAAGAAAAAATTCTACCCAGACTCTCAGAAGAAACACAACGCTGTTGTCAGTCTGTCTCCAGAATCAAGAGAGAATAAATTTCTGTTGTTTAAGCAACCATTTTGTTGTATTTTGTTGTATCAGCCCTAAGAAACCACTGCAATGCTATCTGGCATATGGAGAGACAGAGGACAACTCTAAGTTACTAGTTTTGAATACTGTATTACAGGTTGCCTGCTGATCATCCACAGTTTGTTTTTCTTTAGTAGACTCATAATTGGGAGACTTCATTCTAGCAAGAAATTATATTTCCTGTCCCCCTGGCTTTAGTCAAGGTCATGTGTCTGATACTCATCAACAGAAGATTAGCAGAAGCAAAATGGCCAAAGTAACTAAGAAAGCAGCTCACTTTCTTCAGGATGGATGCAGACAATCATCTAGAAGATGGCTCAGAAGCCCCAGGAATGATGGAGTCATAAAATGAAAGAAACCCGGGCCCTGATATGCATGGAATAAACCCTTCTCTCTGCCAACTGATCTTTATGTGAGAGTAAAATAAACTTCTATTGAATTAAGCCCCTGAGATGTTTTTATGCTTCTCAGTTAAGGTTAAATCAACTATACTAGTGATTGAACACAAAATCAAGTTTCTCACCCTCTCTAGAACTTGACCTCCCCATTGATGTTATATAATAATTGGCCTAAAAATATTTTTATTTACTCTAATTTTTTTTTTCTGAATTAAGAAGCAGGAATGCAGAGATACAAACTCTTGCATGCCTTCAACCAGGATCCACCTGGCATGCCCACCAGGGACCAATGCTCTGTCCATCTGGGACATTGCTCCATTGCAGCAGGAGCCATTCTGGCTCCTGAAGCAGAGGCCATGGAACTGTCCTCGGTGCCCAGGCTGACTTTTCTCCAATGGAGCCTTGGCTGTGGGAGGGGAAGAGAGAGATCAAAAGAAGGGAGAGGAGGAGAGGTGGAGAAGCAGACGGGCAGTTCTCCTGTGTGTCTTGGCTGGGAATTGAACCCGGGACATCCACATGCCAGGCCCACACTCTACCACTGAGCCAACTGGCCAGGACTTATTATTTTTTTAAAAATATAAGACTTAATTTATTTTAAGAGACAGAGAGAGAAAGAGGAGGGGGAAGAGCAGGAAATATCAACTCCCATATGTGCCTTGACCAGCAAGCCCAGGGTTTTGAACCAGTGACCTCAGTGTTCCATGTAGATGCTTTATCCACTGCATCACCACCACAGGTCAGGTGCCTTATAAATATGTTTAAAACCAAGTGGGGTAAGACATGACTGATGTCAAGTTCAAGACCCTAGGAACCAAATTTAAAGCACCATTTGCCACCAGCACAAATCCTGTACAGGATACAAATAAAATACATGATAAGAGAACATCCAAGGTACTGTTACATGAGCAAAAAAAATAAGCAAACTCTCAGAATTTTGGACACAGAGTATGTTTACAGTTCGTGTGAATGAGAAAATTGAGTGATAAGACTTGGTTGTGGACATCAGGGGAAGAAAAGCAGCCCAAAGATCAATTGACACACACCATGACTGCGCTCAAAGCATTAGACCAGAGGTGTGAATGAATGAGTCACAGACAGCTCTCTCTTTTACAAACAATGGCTTCCAAGTGATGACAACACAGAAATCCACTGGTGCTATTTCTGCACTTTGTAGCCAGAATAACACACTTAATTTAGCAGTGTCTGTCAAGATGGAACCTTAAACCTACAACTCCAAAGAAGCTCTGATCAAAAAGAACATTTACCTGTTATGAATAAAAAAGGATGAGATGTCAAATGCAAAACTTCTCAAATAAGATAGTTTATGATGTTTCTCTTCTTTAAAAGTTAACTTAATTTTCTGAATTTACATAAACTAACTTACAACTTAATAGGGAGTCTTTGATAATATTTTGTTTTCCTTGATTACAATTTTTTTTTCTTCAAAAATAAATCTTAATGAGACTACAGATTGATCTTCCTAAGGCAGTATGCTGCTGCAGGATTGGTGTTTGTGCCACCAGCATGGAACCGGCATTCTACCTTGGAATACTTCTGAGCTATCTGACAGTGAGAATCCAAGATTATCCTGTTCTCCATCACTATCTGTGGGAAGAAAAGGTTGCTAGCATCCTGAGTTTTCTTTTCATTTAGTCTATTTTTAATTCACCCTTTTTCCTTTCACAACTTCCTTTTCATAGGGGTGAAATATTTTTATAGATAAAACCTCAGAAAAGTAAAGAGAGACATCTTTGAATGGAAACCACACTACACACCAGAGAGCTAGAGTTACAGATATCAACATATGGCTGTACAGAGAGGTGCAGAAGAATACATTTGAGTTTGACAGCTTTACATAGAATCTGCTCTTGAGTCAAAGAACAAATCGCCTTTGTTTTCTTGGATCCCTAAACAAATTCTAAAGGCTTATGCTAGGGATAAAGAATTTTCAATATGAGATCCTGGATTTCATCAGTCACATTTACATAAACATAGGTGTTTCTTTATTCTGTCAGAGCATTTATCATTTTGTTTAATGGTTTAAATGCACACAAGACACTGAAGAATAGGAAGGAAAATCAAGCACAAGGAATGGCTGCCATCACACAAACAGAAGTCTTTGAACAAGTGTCATAAAATGGGAAGCGCTGAAGGTTCCAGTCGGAGTAGCTACATCAGAAACTACACAATGCCCCATTCCTACGTGCATTGAACAGGCAGAGACAAAGCAGCAAAACACCTCAGTCAACAGAACAATGTTTAAAATTGGGGGTTTGCAAACTGTACCATTTCATGTGATCCTAACATGCAAATGAACCAAAATCACTATTTCTTCATCTTCCAAATAGCATTATAATAAGGATTAAAAGAGGTGATATATGCAAAACACTTAGCACCAGGCCTGGCATATAGAAATCTCTCCAGAAATGGGAGCTTCCAAAAGTGAGTATTCATAACAGTTGGTGTCATTAACTGAAGAGCTAGTTAGTAGTGTAGGCATTTTTATTTCTATCACGATACATTTCTGACAGCAAGCCTGAAAAGTAGTGAAAATGATAGATTTTACAAGATATGTAATGATGACTAATACCTATTAATAATAACTAATCTGGCTCCAAATTTGAGCTTCTGTTAGGAAAAGTTTTGTGATATCCCCTTATAGAAACTCCAACAGGACTGACAGACCTCAATTTTAACATGTATTAAAAATACCATGCAACTTTTTAACCGCGTCCTAATCTGGAACTATATGTGAGTGTCTCAGAATGAGAGTGTCATTTCTGATAAAGTTCAAGTAGCTCTTTTGAATAGCCCTATAATGAGACTGAAAGAAATGAATGCTGTTTTTCCCTCAGGTGATCCATATAGGTGACAGGGGGAAATAGAAATATTCCCAATCTCCTTGTGCAGTTTATCTTCTCCTTTCTCACGAGAAAAGTGGCAATACCAATGAGTCACCAAACCCTCTGAGGGCTCCTACAGGGCGAGAGACTGCCAGGCTCTCAGGTGAGTACACGAACACATAAAAACTTCCCTCTCCTTCTCCCAGAAACCTTACAACTTAGGCAAAAATACCTGGAAGGTATGAAAACTATGAATGTGAAAGTTATTGGAAATGGCATGTACCATATCAAAAGAGCCTATTGTGTAGCTCTTGTTAAACAATTATTTCATTCTTTAGGTGTCCCTGGAGTGTATGACAAATGTTCAAGATGATCACAAAGCATATCACAAACCTTTTGTATTAGCTTTCTGCTTGTAGTATGTTCTTTAAAAATCAAACAACTTCCTGGAGGAGGACCTTTGGGAAATATTACATGGACCTATCACCTTCAGCCTTAACTTTCACTGCCTTAACACAATGAGCCTAATTCTACATGGGATAAACCAAATCAAATCAGAACAGCAAGTTCAAGCCTGCAATAATTCTCCATCTGTGGTTTGAGCTTCTGGAAAGCCACAGAAAGCTCTGGTCCATGCACCTGCACAAAAGACCGGAGCTGACGTATGTATTTGATCTCATGACCTTAGGCAAACAGATCTCTAACTCCTTCTCAATTCTAGCTAGGGCAGGTGTTAGAGAGAAATTTGCCATTTCTTTCTCATAAATCTTGTTTTTAACTCACGTGTAAGGGTAAGATTATATTTCTTTCTTGTTTTCCCTTCTGTCTAGTTTTATGTTCTGGAGGGAAAAACAACAACAGCAAGTTTGCTGCCTTATAAAATGAGGGCCACATGCAGGAATTTCCTTACTGGCTATAGAAGGGTTTCGTCTGCCCATTTCAAGCCCTAGTTCTTTGTGAACTATTGTCTTGTTCCAGTTTTCCATGTAAGGATTTCAGAGAAAGAAGTAAAAATACATCAAAAGAAACAATGTTGTTGTGGGTTGTTGTTTTTTTTCCAAAGATACTATTTGTGGAAAGAATTTTCCTTTTATGGTCACAGCTAGAAAGCAAATGACTTCCCAGAAAAATTGTGGAAGCAAAATACCCATTCACTTCATTGCACAGAAATGCAACCTGAAACACCAAACAGAGAAGTTAAAAACTGGATTCAATTTGCTATCATGTTATAGCAATCTGCCTACAAATGCCTCTTTTAAGATGTCTAACTCAAAAAGGCAGGCAGTCATGGGTCATAAAAACCTGTGAACTTTAGGGTCACATAGATCTCAGTTTTTCTCAGATTTAGCTAACACAAACTGATTAAGTATCTATCATCTTAAATTTACAATGTTAATGGCAATACTTCTTTCTTGGGAAAGCTTAGAGAATTTCATGAAATTATGTAGACTCATTGGGTAATAAGTAAAACTGTTGGGCAAAAAGTGAAATTAAACTTCTTGAAACACCCAACGCCAGTATATAAATAAATTGGCTGGACGTCTTGATGTAGGACTTTATATGGAAATACTGGCTTTGCTCATTTTACCAAATAAAGCAATGAGGATAATGGAATGAACTAAAAGAAGCTATGTGATTATAAGCTCATAATAGAGTTCTAACAAGACAAAAGTGGAGTCATATGATATTCACTTACAAATGGGAATTTAACTGTATAGGTCCAGGGGGGAGACAAATAACAGAATTTTTCACTCCATAAATATGTACCCCCAAATGTAAGTGAGGTTATAGGAATGGACCTGCTTTTCTCTTAGTCGTCTTAATTCCAACCTTCTTTCAAGGATGTGATGATCTTTTCATGCAAGTATGATTCAACGGTCAAATAGCACATAGTTTTCAGACAACATATTCTACAAGTATGTCAACTACTACAGCTGGTACCAACTTAGAAGTCAAGAATTGACCACCAGAGAATATACTGACAATGTTGGAAACACAGTGGTATCTATATTTCCATCAGTTATTTTTTGTGAAGTTTTCAAAGGTCATTTTTCTGAAAATAGGATGCCATTGTAAACCTTTAAGAGTATTTATAAATTACTGTTGGCTTTTAATGATTGTCTCATGAACTATCACAGCAATACAAGATTATGAGTCAATGTTACACATAGTTAGTGCAACCACTGCTCAGATGTTTAAATCTGCTCTGTGAGAGTCATTGAACCGTCCACCACTTGATAATCCAGCCTCTCTGTTTCAGATCCCTAAGGAATGGGCACTCACTACTTGCCAGAATGCCCATTTCATTTTGGGATATGCCCCATTTGAATGTTTTAATGCTGATCAGAAATTGCTCTTCCTGTAACTTACCATTACTGTCCTGAGTACTACAACTTAAATCTTTAAATATTTAAAATTTAAAACTGAAGCCTTATAAACACCCCAAGTCTTATATTTTCCAAGTCAAATATTATTAATATCTTTAACCTTTCTTAGCCTGCCCCTTTCATCATCTTGACCTTGTAAAAATGATTCCAGTTTTTGAATGTTTTATGTCACTTGTTATGTGAGATGCCTGAAAATATGGATCATTGGCTTGAGACCTCAGGACCTTCCTGGGTGATATTCGAAACTGCTCCCCCCACCCTTCCCACACCAGACATGGAAGGCAAGGAGAAATCACAGAAAGAGGCATGGCTCCCTATAAAGCAGGGGCGGTTACACATGAGGCTGGTCTTGGGAGGCCTGAAGACAAGTAGATCACCTTCCAGGCAAAATGTTTAAAGTATATAAGAAGTTTTCCCTGGGTTCAGTCATGTTTACTGTCCAGAGGGTCTCAACAACCCATTACTCAGTCAAGGCTACTGCTTTGCAAAAGGCTCCCACTGTAAGAAAGTGAGCAAAAAGTACAATCCAAAGACAGGAGGGGTAAGGAGGCTCCAATTTCCCAAGTATATCTAACAATCATGTCTTCTCAATGAAGCCCTCTAACAACAATATATCCAGTAAGGTCTGACCAGTGTAGAACCACATATTGGCTTTTCTTTTCATAACTATAATCTTAAACAAGCACTCTAAAATCATGTGAGCTCATTTGGTTGTGAAAGCTACACTCAGTAGTGTTTATGGTAAACTTATAATCATATGAAATTTCTGAAGTTTTATTTTTTCATGCATGCATGTTGCTATCAGAGTTTATCTCCCTCATTCTACATTTAAACATTGGTTTTTGAAAATCTTGCTGTTATCCACATTAAATAGTATTTTGAAAGACTTCACGTTTAATCCAGCCTATAAAGATTTTTGCACGTGGTCACTTTGAGATGTTTACACAATGGATGAAGTCACAGTGTCCTGGTAACTAGGAATGTGGAACAGCATCAGGAGTTTCCTTGGTTGAACTTTGAAAATGCTAACTTTTTCTTTTATTCACAGTCTAAGACAACCGTTTTTAGAAGAATAAAAACAATTAATTTTTACAGATTAACTTTATTGTGCAATAGACAGTCTGCCACACATTTAAGTTTAGTATAAAGTCTATATCTTATAGGTTCAAGGACAAAAAAACATAAAACCAAATTAAACTAGACTATTTTCCTCAGTAAACTAAGCTGGCCCCCTTGACAACAATATGATGCATGTGTGTAAATTTATGTGTATCTTCGTTTTCCAATCATTTGTCTTTCTAATATCAAATTTAAAGGACTTTTTCATAATAACTGTTGACTAACTTCGAGTCCACAACATCCTTTTTTCAATGAAGAAAGCAAATTAATTTTGCACTCGCAAGCTTATTTACATGTCTGTGTCTTAGTAGGAGGGGTGAGAGGACATGTTTTATTGGTTTTGTTTCTAGTGTAATTAATATGCTCCCACAGTAATTAACACATTCCACTGAGTGAATATATAAAGGAATAAAGGAAAAGGTCATACAATTCAAAATCAATATGGGAACAAAGAGATGGTCTTAGAATAATTAACCAACTTCCTCTCTGGTTGCAGAATTCCTCTGCCAGTCTTTCATGCACTGTTGTTGAGCCGATTACAGATTAAAGTAATCACAGTAAATTCTTGATTACTGGCATGCAGTCTCGCTATTTTGTGGATTACCTATCACAACTAATTCCAAACTTATCTGCTTCCACCCAGCATATGTCGGAGTTACAGTCAGCCTCAATAAGAACAGCTGCATGCTTTAGGAAAGCACATTTATGTTGATATTCCTGTACAGCATACATAATTATGAAATTCATTCCGGTGGGGGTCAGAGAGAATTAGTGTGCATTCCAAAATAAAATGCAGCACTTGTTTTTTAATTCCCCTAAAATGTGAGATGACTTGGATAAAGAAGTTTAGACAATTAATCTGTACCTTTTAGTAATAGTTTCATACAGCACAACTGGTAAGTTGGCTATTTCCCATACTGAGCTGTGCTATCTGTCCCTATTGCTATTACTAACTAATAATAATTGTATTTTATTATTTTTTCATCCAACAAGTATTGATACAGTGCTACACTGTCCTGAGCAATATGCTAGGTTTTGGAGATCTAGCAATTATGCAAGACAAGTAAGGTTCTTGCCACCAGGGGTTTAAACTTTACTGGTGAGATAGACCCTGTTATTAAAAGAAGAATGTCCATGATACCTATGATTATGTTATGTTACATGGCAAGGGAAATTGAGCTTGCATATTGTTGGGCAAATGAATTTGTAAAATCTGTATTTTCTGGTTTAGTTTACTTTTTATGTTAAAAATGGCCACTGCCCACGTGATGATGCTGTCAGGTGATACAGCTAATTACCTTCCTTCTTGGGAAGGGGCTTGGTTATGTTAATGTGTGCTGGAGTAGGGATTGTTGCATTAAAAAAGTTTGTGAAGGAGGAGCTAGGAGGCCATTTTTGTAGAGGTCATGTTGTTGCAGGGAGAAAGCAGCCAAGATGGCTGGGTGCTGAAGGGGAACAGAGGTGGGGAGCTTTGTGAGCTCTGCTGAACTGGTGGGGGCCTTTGATTCTAGGAAAACTGGGAGAAAGTCAGTGACTTTGGGAGCCTTAAATGGAAAAGGAAGTGTTTTCCCGCTGTGTGTATTAATTCGCTGCCCATGCAAGGCTAGAATAAAAGATGGCCCACCAGTTCTTGGCTCTGAAGTTTCATTACCATCTATCCGAATCTAATGTGAACCTGCATGAGCCAGGCAGCTGTGATGGCCATGACTACTGGCCATACACAAATGGAATTACACTTTCTAATTGGTTGACCTTGATATAGACAGATGACCCTGGATTATCCTGGTTGGTCCAATATAAAAGGGGAGGAAAACGGTGGAAGTATTCGAACCAGAAAGATGCCGTCAGGGGAAGCACCTGATTGGCTGTTGTTGGCACTGAAGATGGAGAGGCACTACAACAAGGGATGCAGGGGGCCTCGAGAAGCTGAAAATAAAAACTAGATCTTTCCTAGGAGCCTCTAGAAAGAAATGCAGTCCTGCCAACACCTCAAGCTCAGTCCTGTCATGAGATACACTCCAGACTTCTGACCTAGAGAGCTGTAAAATAACAAATCTGGATTGTTTGAAGTCCCTACATTTGTAGTAATATTGTATAGCAGACATAGGAGACTAATACGAACCTTGAATAAAGACACAGATTTGACTTGACTTGCAATTGCAAAAAGTTGAATAAACACTGCAAGCAAAAGTATATGTATGTACTTGGGAAATTTTACCCAAGTTGAGGTATCAGGGAAAGCTTCCCTGACATTTAAGCTGAGATTTCAAAGGGAAGGGAAGAGATTTTAAACTGAATGGAGTGAGTGTGAAGAGAATTTCAGGAAGAGGGAATAGCAAGTCTGCATGATCTGATAGAGAAGAAAGCTAGCATTGCTCAAAACCTGCACAGCCAGTGGGGTTGTTACAAAGTGACTGGATGAGGAGGATGTCAAGTGACTTGGTGAAGCAGAACCTCTGGCCATTCAGGAAAATGGCTGAAGAACAGACCACCCTGGCTCTACAGATCCCATTACATGTTTGCACCTTTACCCTCTGGGCAAAGGAGCACTTTTAAGGGCTTTCTACAAGAGAGAAGGGGTAATCAGTTTTGTATTTTAAGATTATCGAGGTCTGTTTTGGGATTATGATGGAACTAAAAGTGCACACGACTTCAGGAAGATCACAATGAGCACTTTCACAGCAGGCCAGGAGGTAGTGCAGGCTAGCACTGGAGTGCATGCAGAAAAATGTAGAGAAAGGGTGGATGTGGGTGATTTTGAGAAGTGGATCCTGTAGGACATGGAGAGGATTTCAAGGTAGGATAAGAGAAGAAATGTTGGCTGCAGTGTCGCCCAGCGGCGGGTGTGAACAGTGTGGTCTCTTACACGGAGATGAAACAGGTGTCGGGGAAGCAGCCGAGAAAAAGACCAGGGACTCCTGTCGGAAGCGGCTCAGTGTGAAGTGCTTAGAGAAACCCATGTGGAGACAGCAAGAATGAAGCTGAAGAGGTAGGCTTCTCAGTCCCCAGAAGGATGACACCTCCCTGGCAGGTTCCTGCCACTCCTTATTAATAAATCTGCAGTCAGCCTCAGACATATTCTCAAAATAGTGCTCCCCGCCATGATCACAGAATGAAGAAGGCTGGTATCTGAGGACAGATTCTATTTTTTCTCTGTATTCTAGACTAAAGGCAGTGGTAGATATTACATTGTTAGCTGAACTGCTATTGAAAAGAACAATGCCAGTGCTCACATTATGGGAAATTTTATAATGATTTTTCTACTTCTCTTTTTGTGCTTCCTCCCACTTTTCTACGTGAATTTGATTTTGATGATTCTCATCAGACTCCATAACAATGGGAATTGATTTGTTTGAATGGATATGTGTCAACATTAAGCTTTAAAAAAACTCCCGGTATGCAATCCTAGTGTGCTTTATTATCACCACTCCTCTACACACACACACACACACACATGCACCACAAACATGCACACACACACACACACACACACACTTCCTGAAACAGAAAACAAAAGCCAATCTTGTAGTTCTGTTTTCTTTTAGAATTTCTTCCTTTTCTATTAATAAATTAAGTGTATGTGTGTGTGTATGTTCACACACGCACATTTTTTAAACCTGAAGATGTTTTCACCTTCAGTTGTTCAAAAACAGTAAAAAAATGTCCATATAAGAAAAGCATAGTTTTTATTACAATAAAGCATTTTGGTGGCTACCAGAGATCATGTGCATTTATGGCATATTCTAAGAAATTTATTAATTCCTTTATGTACTGTCTATATGTTTTTACTTAATGCCTAATTTTTAATTGAAAGGAGCCTGTGAATATGAGTCCAAATCTCAGAGTTCTAGTCTCAATTCCACTACTAAGTAGTGATGAAATTATATACTGAATATTAAATATGATCCCTCTCTCCATACCCAAATAGATATCATGTGTTAATAATGTGTGGTTGTAGAAGCACTCTGTTCATTTGAGAAAGAAACTACCATGATGAGATGGAATAAACATGATCTGAATAAGAAAAATGAGGAATAAAAATAATAGATAAACATATGATCAAAAAGGTTCTAAATAGAACATCAATAAGTAAATTGAGCATAATGGACATTTGTGTATTGTGGGAAAAATATTTGACATAAGTTAAATAATAAAATAAATGTCCCTCTTTAATATAAGCTGTTGTGAAATTCAGTGACAAGAAATAAACCTATGATTTTTCTACTTCTCTTTTTGTGCTTCCTCCCACTTTTCTGGCAGAATCAGAAAAACTTAAAGCAATAAGAGCCTATGAAGATAATAAAATAAAACATGAACTTCTTAAATAATTACATGCTTACCTCAGTAATTCGTGTTAGAGGTTATTTTTATTGCAAGTAGCAACAAATTCCTGGTAAACTATATCTATGTTGAAGTAAAAGAAAAGACTATTTTGCCTATCTTTCAGTGGGATCATGTCACTTTATATTTAAAGTTGAACTTCACTTTCCAGTATATACCCTCCAAAATATGAGCATAGACACACCAAAAGACATGTACGAGAATATTTATAGTCATAGTTACCATAGCGGCTTAATACTAGAAACAACCCAAATATCCATTAACAATTAAATGCATAAAAATGTGATGTATTATTCCAATGAAATACTATTCAGCAACAAAAATGGATGTCTTACAGCTACATGCTACTTGGATAAATCTCACAAATTTGGTGTTATTCTGACCCAGAAAACAATTGCAAAACAGAAAAGTTCATGTTAGAAACAAAGATGGCAGTTACCAGTGGAGTGGAGGTAAGGATGAGTACTTGGGAAACATGTTTATGGGATGTTGGCAACATGTACATGATGGTCTATATGGGGTAGTTATATCTATGTGTTCATTTTCTGGTTATTTCTTGACTTGTACACTTAAGATCTGTACAATATTTGTGTGCCGAGTGTCAAAACAGAAGTTTAAACAGTAATTGCCAAACGTCATCAATAAGTATATGGAGAACAAGTCTAAACGTAGCAATCTCAGTCAGACTTACATTTGAGCCATTCAGTATTCAATATTCATGGGACACCTATCATGTCCCATGATGACACTTTAGGAGGCAGAAGAGTAGTCCATGCCCAGTAAAATCTTACAAACCAGTAGAGTTGAAAGGCATCTAAATAAATGATTATGATACAATGCAATAAACATGAAAGCAGGGGTTCTCAACCTTGACACTACTGACATTTTGGTCTGGATAATTCTTCGTTGTGGGACCCTGACTTGTGCACTGTAGGATGCTTAGCAGTATTTGTGTTCTCCACCTACCCAATGCCAATAACACCTCCACTGGTTCTGAAAACAAAATGTCTCCAATTGTTGCTAAATGTTCCCCTGGGAGTATAATAAAACCCAACAGATAGCCACTGTATTAGAGCCACATGTGGTAGTTTGGAGTTACCAAATAAAGAATAGCTACCCGCATAGAGAATAAGGCCTCATTTTCTGGGCAGGAAACCAATACAGTATCTTCTTTATTTCATAAAATTTTAGAGCAAGGGGAATTTATTCCATAACTACCAGGCAAAAGTCCAATTTCCCTTAGTGGTACTGTGATCCCAGAACACATAGGAACTTGAGGACAGCTTTGAAATTGCAAAGGGAGAGATTTATTGGTAATGGCAAAGCTTTCATGCCACAAAATCTCCCTTAACTGATTTTAATAAATAGAAAATAATTTATTTTACTTCAGTATTTGTCTGTTGTATAGAACTGCAAAATCACTTTTTGTTCCTTTAACTCACTATGGGCAATAAATTCTCATGATCAAAGGTATGTTTCCACAATTGTGTGGATCAGAGCTACATACAGTAAATCATCCTCATGGTACCATAGTAAACCTTTAAAATGTAATGCTGCAGACATCAGAATGTCAAGAGAACAAATATTTTCATTTCATATAAGAAAGACTAAATCAAGTGATGCTCCACTAATCTTACTTATGACCATTTTGTTGTTCCCTTTAGAGAAGACACTGAGAAAAGAGAGCAAAAGGCAGGCTTTTCCTCGGTGTATTAATTTAAAACCTGCAGTAACCAAAGATTTAGGAAAGGCAGCAGATCTTAAAAGGTTATTTGCAATTGGCATAAGATATCATCTTGATAAGATCACTGGTCAAAAGCTACTATCAATTCTGAAATATAATTCTGTGATCTTTCTCTGTGTATACACTTTTGAAGAAGGCTATTTCAGAGACAGATTTCTGAATTTCACAATGGCCAGGCCAGCTTATATAAGTACATCTGTTTATATGGATAGAATTCACCTATTTCCTCAGCATGATTATATATATTGTGTAGTGTAGATCGCCTACAGCAAGAAAGTTCTCTGTGGGGAGAATAACATAAAACTGGTCATTCTGGGTCTTATTAAGGAAATATAGTTAAGTTACAGATGGTTTCACACTGTTGGCATTTCTCTCTGAAATTCCTAGAGAGCATGGAAGAATTTCTGGCTTGCATCTGCTGGGTTTAAATGCTAATCATCATCAACACCTTATTACTAATTATTTCCCAGTTTAAAGAAATGTGTTATGGATTGTCTAGAGGACGAAGGACCTGAATCCAGAGAATCTGGGAAGTTAGCTAGCAGAACAATATTGATCTCAACCTCAGTTTCTTCAAGTATAAGGTGAAGGCTTAAAGGCTTTATTTCCACAAACCATTTCAGCTCTGCAAGATAGACAAGAAGACTCCTTCACGTGCCCTTAATAGTATTATATTTACCTATGTTTAGAATTTATGCATAACTTATTATTTGAAACAATAAGGGACAAATAAGAGATGAAATAAATCAGAAGTTTAACTTTGAAATAAAAATGGCAAATAGAAACAAAAAAAATACTTCGGTGTAATGTCCTGTAATGCTCTGGGCATGTACATACTCATCACATTGAGTTTATTTTCTAAACAAGAAGAAAAACAAAATATTAATAACATATTTTAAAATATAATACTATGTGAGGAAATAACATATGAAAATTGATTTATTATTTTAACTAAATTGAACTTATGAACCATATATTTCTACAATTTAAGATTATTCAAAAACCATGTATTCTAAATCCTTCCTTCAATTGGCAAGGAATAAAATAAAGGCTAAAATGCAGAAAATAAATTTTTTTTCTTGTCTTTTTCTTTTGTTGCTTTTACATTATCATATAGATATATAGCTATTTTGCTGAAGCAGTTATCATAACATAACATATAGACAAAAATCATACATGTATTAATTGCTCAGATCCACTGCTAAGAGAATCTAACCTGCTGAGTCATGTTATACCTGCACTCTGTATATCTCCAGGGAATCAGAACCAACAGAATGAAGGTGAATCAGAGAAAGGTAATTAACTCTACAGGAAAAACAACTCAAGACTGAGTAATGCTGCAGTTGACTCATTAGAAGTATCATTCTCACATTGAACGAACAGCATTTTAAGTGTATAAGGTGGGTTGTCATGTAATACAACGAATCAGTAGATAACCCATGAATCAAAATCAATCTCTCTCTCTTCTACTATCATCATTTATTATTATTATTATTATGTATTGATTTTAGAAAGACAGGAAGAAACAGAAAGACAACAGACAGAAACATCTAATTGTTTCTGTATGAGCCCTGACTGAAGACTGACTCTACAACCTGAGTGTATTAGGACCATTTTTTTAATAATTAAAAATTAAGATCTAACTACAAACTCCAAAGCTCTAGCAAACCTAGTATGTTTAATATACTGCAAAATATGTAGATCACAAAAGCTTTTTAAAAAATAGTTTGATACAGAGAATTGTTCTATTTTAGCAGTGTCAAATTATTCGATTCAAAATCAGATAGCATACATGGTACTGGATATTCAGATAAGTATATAATGTTGCTTGCTTCCATGAGCCTAGAACTGAATGATCAAAACTAAAATTAGCATGCATATGATACTGTGAAATAATCACATTTAAATTTTTAAAAATTAGAAAATCCTAGTATATTTATATTTATTTTTAAATAAAAACTTATCACATATTTTATCACTTTACAGTTTCAACATTAAAGAAGAGCAGATGATGTTAGCTTGAGGCCTGGGGCAGTTTGAGCAAGAAGAGAATCACTTGAGAAGAGAAGATCTTGGGTAGATAAGCAGCACATCAGAACAGTGTGTGCTGGTTCACACAGCCTCACAAAATAGGTAAGGCATAATGCATGTTCTAAAAGTTACAATAAAAAGACCTGCCTATCTCAGGAATTTAACCTGAAACTTTCCAATTTGAAAATGTAGGTGCTACTAAAACAAGGAAACAAACAATAAAACACTACATGATCATTCATTTGCACCTACCTATATTCCCTCTGCTCTACTTCCTCAGAGTAATACAGAGAAATTTTTTTCTGTTCTGTATGTAGTATATGTTTTGATGCCAGAGAGTTCATCAAATCCATTTGTTCCCAGGGGAAATTTTCTTCTTTCTAAAACCCTCACGGGAGACAAAATAGTCATGCTTTTGAAACCAGAAAGATATGGTGTTCCACTACTAACTGAACAGATTGTGATGTATTTGACCTCAGATTTCCTCACCTATAAAATGGAACTAGTGAGAGAGCCACCTTTTAGAGCTCTGGGAATCTAATGCCTTCTTGATGTTTATTCATGGTAGATTCTCAACAAAGGCCATCTCATTTACTAATTTTAGTATTAATCCTTCAAGAAATGTAAAAAATTCTCAACTTCAGTCACATTTTCAATTAAAAATTTACTTTTTGTTATTTTCCCTTTGGAATTTGTGTCCAAAGTAACAACTCATTGAGACTTTTTTTTCTTACTTCTCAATGAGCTTCCCTTAGTCTTTCCTATAGCTCTTAGAAGCAAAATACTGCTGACTTTTAGTCCTATCCATTATCAAAAATTTTCCCTTTTCTAACAAGAATTAATTTTGCTCTCTAAAGAATCAAAACCCTTTCCATTGTACATGCAGGGAATGAAATTAAAAGTTGCGGTTTTAAAAATAATGCACACTCTATCGCTTCTCGGCCTTTTGGCTAAGATCAAGTGTAAAAATAATGCACACTCAGATGGCATTAGTGCAAATACAAGACAGATTTTTGGCTTTATATGATGTTAATGTGACCTCCTAATTATAACCAAAAAGTGGATAAATTTCTTTAAATATTGAAGCATTGTTATGAATTAAGCTTTCAAGTCATTGTCACCCATCATTCAATTTTATTTCATTGGCATTTGAGTGAGCCACGAATGAAAACAACATAGTTTTGGGTAAGAAAATAGAAAATTGTAAGAAAGAATGCACTACATTAAAAACAAAATGAACATCTTTATCATAAAAGAAGCAATGGTAAAGAACAAAATGAGAAAAAGAAAAAAGGAAAAACAATATTTGTAAGAAGGATGACAGCCATAAGCTGTAGGGCTTGATACGAACATATGAATGACAGAGAAAGTTAAGTGTCAAGCAAACTTATTTGTGGCAACCATCCTCAGACAGTGTAGAATTTCTCGAGGCAAATGATCTTATTTCCACAATTCAATGATAAAATGGCATATGGCAAGTTGAAAAAATTCAAGACAATAATTTAGTATATTAGCTCAGAAATTATTCTCTCACAGGACACACTTAGGTAAAACAAAACAAAGCAATAAAAATACAACTTCCTGTGGAGTGTCAGCACAAAAACAAGATGAAGGACTAAATGCCCAAAGGATGCTAACCCAACGGTAAGCTAGCAGAAAGCAGCTAATTAGCCTGGTTATGCGCACTCGGGTTTTTGCTCTTCTTGCCTAATAAAACACCCTATCCTTATTACAGAGATATTAGCAATATTACTTCTGCAGAAAGATTTTTAAAGCAACTTATGGTTTTATTGCCTGTTCACCTGCTTACCTATAAGCCTACCTCTGAATAAAATTTTATTAATTAATTACTTGCATGATTTAGAATAACAAGTTTATCTTCACTATAAAAAAGTTACAGTATCAAAAGATACAGAACAAATATACATACACACACAAACAAAAAAAATGAAAAAGTCAGAGCAAGTTGAAAAAAATGTTAAACTAAGAAAATTATTTTAAAAATATTGTATAGGGAGTGAAAATATAGTATCTAGATATAAGAGATTCAACAAATAACTTAAGGACCAAAAGAAAGACATGTCTGTCCCAATACATATACAACAACAACAACAAAAAAAAAACATGTAAAGGTGATTTAAAGACTTTTGCTGAGCTTGAAAGAGAAAAGACTTCTTCGTGTAGATTAGAATGATAAAAAAAAATTAATTGACAAAGATCTGTATTAGCTGTGTTATAGGAAATGGCAACCTCAGGCATAATTGGTGAAATGTTATAACTGCAAACAGGCAAAAAATTAATATGTAATTGAAAAATTAAATCTTTGCACAGAGACGTGTTTGCAGATAAATTTCCCGAAATATTAACCATGGGTTTGGGTGATTGGTGTAATTTGTTTATTTTTAGCATTTTCTTCATTTAATTCTATATCATTTTAAATGTGTACCCAAATACTCCATGCATATTTTTACAAAAGCCATAGTGCTACTTTTATGGTGAACTGTGCTGTTCATGGTAGAGTTCAGCCCAAATGAATCATGGCACAAACCCGAAGACAGCTCTGCTTGATGATTTAACAGAAAGAGGAGAGAAATGATCCAGAACAGAAGATCTAATATAAATATTGGGTTGCAAAATATCATTCTAACAAAGATAAGGCCGGTGAAAAATGGCAGGATGAGGAAGAGGAAAACACACTTGAAGTGTCAAGATATTCACAATCGAGCTTGTTAGGTAATGCGAACTCAGCCCAACCTGAGTTTTCAGTCCCTTTGTCTCTAAAAGGAGGCGTCTGGGCGCCAGTTATGATGAGCTAAAAAAGAAGGTCCCGAGAACAACTATTCATAACCCAGGCATGCTTTAATGACACGAAGAAACTCTGTTAAGTTTGGCAGGAAGCGCTTCAGACAGACATAAACTAAAATTATAATCGAAAACAGCTCCGAATAAAAAGTTAACTTTGCGAAACCGCATCCTTTATAAAGGTTAAGGGGGTTGTGGTCTTGTGAATATAAATAAGATTCTCTGAATGAAGGGAGAGAACTTCCTTGTGTCACCCTCAATAATAATGTTAATGACTTGACGAAAACAGCATCCAGACAGTCTAAAATGGTTAGGTTTCTACGGCATCGTCGATCTGAAGCAGACAGCAAAATTTGATTTCTAAAATATGCCATTAAGTGAAAGGCATTCCAAAAACACACCCCGGAGGGGAAGTCACGGGGAAAGGTAGATAGCGAGGTTGCCTTGCGACTCAAACAAGAGGAGGAAAAAAGTTGTGTTTTGACAGTGAGTTTGAAAAGGTTTCATTCAAACATCACCATTAACCATGTTTTCTAATTTCAGAATGTGTTTCATTACCTCTCTAACTTCAACCTTCACGTTGACTCACCACTACTGCTGTTCCTTGATCATTGAAATGTCTGACAAAGTGGAGTCATTTAAAGATTAAAACAAAAGTTCCAAAATTATTCTGACTAAAGAGGTAGATGCAAAATTTCACTGTCAAGTATTACAGGATTTATTTTTGCAGGAAGTAAATCTAATCATATTTCCTTTTAGTGCAAAAATGTGGATTTGAAAATCATGAAACTCATATTTTCAATAAACCATGTATATAAATATATGCTTTTTAAATTTTTTATTATGTGAACAAATTATAGCCCTGGTTTACGCAGGTTTAAAACATACATATCCAAAAACAGTGAGTACTTGTAAAATGACCTATACAATTCATTTGTTATACTTCCCTAGGCATTAATAAAATATATATACACATAATAAAATTAATAAAATATATATACACTTCAGTTATACTTTGCTAAGCATTAATAAAATATATACACATAAGTGTGAAATTGTGATATTCTATAAATATAAAAAAGCTCTGATCAAGTTTTTATTGGCATGACAACTGCAGAATATGGATTCCATTTTTAATATCTGACTTCTAAGCTTCAGTAACATCTTACAGTTTTGAATTATTTAAGAAGCTCAAAGTTTAATCCATATTCCTATTTTTACCTGCCTAAATTTTGAGCCTAAAGAAGAAAAGGAACATAGTCTATTATAAAAAATTGGTTTGAACACTATCATGGATTAATATAACTCCTATACTTCTGCATCCCTGGTGGGAGAAAACTCCCTTCTGTTCAAAAACAATATGTAAATACACCTAAGGTTTAGTATAAAAATAGGAACTTTGCACAAGATAGAAATATCAAATGTTTTCAATCTTGTAAATTTACTTTCTTTTTTTGGGTAATCTGTTATTTCTCCTTGGCGTAACCTCTCAGATGAACTAAATTTAGGCATAAGAGTGAGAAACATTTTGTTTAAAACCAAGAATGAACTCACTGTAATTCTAAAAACGTCCTCGTTCCATCAAAAGTGGGAAAATGGGTTCAAAAGGAAATAAAATCAAGAGGGTTAAGTTCTCACTTGGACCTTCAATAAAATTACATGTCACTGAATCCAGCTGATGATTATCCAGACTGTGCCCCTCACATTAAGAATGCCGACAGAGTCGACACTTTACTGATGGCAACAGCCAGCCAGCAGATTAAAGCACAATGTAGATTTAATCTCCCAAATGACTTGAGTGCCTCAAATGAAGAATTCTCAGATTTCACGGTTCTGACCTATGCAGGGTGAATAAGTATATAATAAAATACCTGTCCCCTAGCTCTGTAACAAACCAAAACAAAACAAGAAAAAAAAATAGCAGGATTGGATGGTGCCTGTGTTAATTCCCTTGTATTGCTAAATTTACTAATATAATCTGTATGCCACAGAATGAAAGATCATCCCACTTAACAGATTTCATGATGTAAACTTGCACTGATATATGACCCTACTTGACACCAGTACAGTAAGGTGGCAGCAGCAGGTTACAGAGAAAGCAGATTTTAAGAGAAGCTCATTTGACTAGTGATTAGGGATAACTTCCAGTAAAAATGGCTTCTTATCTAGGAGGAAGGCTGAGTTTGCTGCAAAAAGGAAGCATCCACTGGCCTGCCACATTGTTAGTCACAGTCACACTAGTTGTACATGGTACATACATGCTAGAGTGTCTGATTAAAGGGACAAAGGAGACCCTGGCCAGTTAGCTAAACAATAGAGTGTTGACCCAGCATGTAGAAGTCCCAGGTTTGAATCCCTGTCAGGGCACACAAGGGATCATCTGCTTCCCCGCCTCCATCCTCTCTCTCTCTCTCTCTCTCTCTCTCTTTCTTTCTATCTTTCCCTCCCATAGCCATGCCTTCATTGATTTGAGCATGTCAACCCCAGGTGCTGAGGATGGCTCCGTTGAGCCTCTGCCTTAAGTGCTAGGAATAACTCGGTTGTAAACTGCCCCAGATGGGCAGAGCAGCAGCGCCAGATGGTGGTTGCTGGGTGTATCCTGGTGCAGGCACATGCAGGAGTTTGTCTCTATCTCCCCTACTCTTACTTTTATTTTTAAAAAAAATTTAATGAAAATAAATAAAGGAACAAAGGACCACTGATGTCTTAGGAAAGGACAAGAGGTAAGACACATGACAAAGCACAAACACAAATGAAGAAAAAGCAGGTCTACCTTGAAGTTTTGTTCTGGGCTTAACAAATCAAATGTTTTTGCAAAGCTATGTTTTATGTTCAGCTTTTCCTAACTCAGACTGATTAAATTAGAACTTCCATTATCTAGCAGTAGTGCTACTTAGGCAAAGGCACTTCACCAAAATGCAGCTTTCTGTCCCTATCAGTAGGCCCTGAAATACCACAAAAGCAGGTTTGGTGGACACTGAAAATGACCAATGAGCTTCTAGCTTCAGGAGGTCATCCCCCACACTCCTTGAGCAGAAAAAAAGAAGCTTGAACAAAGGTAAAAACTAGATCCTAATTTTAGGTGAGTCATTTAATTCAGAACCATAGAGATCCTAATCTGAGTGATAGAAATTATACTTGTTTTACCTGAAAATAGCTTTAAGAATAATATACATTATACAGAAGGGAGTTATTTACTTCTTGAATGTCTCTAGAAATTTATTATTGCTCACCATTACTCCTGTAACCTTCCACCATCCCTTCCACTGTTCTCAATTTCTTCACACAGATTTCCATGGTAACCAAGAACAATTATAAGGATTCAGACTCCTGGGTGACATTCATAAAGAATATTTCTGGCTCCATTAATTTTGTTTTTGCTGTACAATTTTAGCCCTTACCTTCACAATCTTTTCTGCCTAACCCCAGACGACCATCCTCAAGTGCTTTCTGTCTCTGGAACATTGAACATTTCTTTTTCTTTAAGAAAGTGATAAAAAAGATCACTTAATGCCCAAATCAGTTCTTGATATCAAGAGACACTTTTGGTTGTCACAACTAAGAGTGGGAGGGAAGGAGTTGCTACTAGCATCTGGTGAATAGAGGCCAGGGATACGTGAAACAACCCACAATGCACAGGAAAAACCCCTAAGAAAATATTATACAGCACAAAATGTCAAAAGTGTCAAAATTAAGAAGCTGTTATCTAGTGTATGAGGTTGGAAGATTGAGTTTTTTTTTTAAATAAAAGTGAATTATATTTTGAAATGTCAGCTTTCCTATGTTAATAATGGTTTTCCTTTCAAATTTCTGTTCTCTGCCCAAATACACCATGAAACAGAATATGTTTCCAATTCTGCATTGAGCCATTATTTATTATCATCACATTTCATTTTACCTTGAAATGTTAATTGCTGTACAGCAGGGTTTCATGGTTGATTTAAATTTACATTTGCTTTTAAATTTGATTAATCTGGTCTCTTAGGAGTCCCTTCTTCCATAGCTACTCAGAGAAAAAATAGGCTTTTGAGTACACCATGGTTTAAAAAAAATCCTTGCTGATTTGGTAGCTGTACCTCTACATCTAAAGCGACTTTTACCTTCGAGTAAGAAAAAAAAAAATGGATGTTACTAGAAGACTGAAATATATCATCATTTACCCTGGATATCTGTCCTGACTGTCTTAGGCTGTGACATGGTTATAAATACACCGGATCACATAGCTACAGCTTACTTCACATATTCCAGAAAATATGCCACCTTTCATGAAAATCCTAAAGTGTTTGATTAAAAATAAATATAAATCTATAAAACTTGAACGAGTCCTCCTAGAGGTCAATACAGTGGCATACACAGAACACTTCTGATAGCTAGCTTCCTGCTTCTCTTCCCACTTAGCCTCCTGGGACATTGCAGAGCACGGGTCAGAAGCCCACTGTAAGAAGGCTCCTGTGAATACAAGAAGAGGTAACAATAAATGGAAGAGAAATATTTCTTAGACATATAATACTCACCAATCACGTTCCTAGACATTTTCTTTCTAAACCAAAAATGGCAACTACTGGCAAGCACCTCCTCCCCCACCCCATTCCAAGGCAGGTCTCTAATCAATCACGGCACTTTCCCAGTAACAGGGATCTACCATAAACTCCTCCGCAAGACAGCACTCCAGGAAGCCATTACCGATCAATCCTAATGAAGCACGCAGTGTAATAAAACCCATTTGCCATCACCGATAAACATTAAGAACATAAATAAGAAACATTCTGCTGTTCGGTGAAGCTGGATCAACATTCTTGAACAGAGATTGCTTTTTTTTTTCCACCTTGAGATTGATAGACTTGAATTTAAATTTTTGGTTCTGACAGTTCTACATCTATTTCTACGAATTATTCCCCCTTAGCGCCCCCAACCCACCCCAGTCCAGAGCAATTGGAATACTATGAGGAAAGGTATTGAAATTTGGAGGGCACCATAGCATTTAATAATTGTTACATACGCGAAGGTTTAAAGTTCTTCCTCCTTCAGGGATTTTTCAGAAGGACTATTATGATTCAAGAAAGATTATCAAGTAGCGCTGTTTGATTTGATCATTTGATCACCAAGAGGTTTTTCTCCTCCACCACTGTTTTGGTTAACACATTAGTAACTTGAGACTCCATGAAGGAGTCTCAAGAGATAGTTTAGGATTCCGGCTGATTAGATGAAGTAGTATCGCTGAAAAACAGTCTCCCCTGATATATCTGAAACCTTTAGTAGCTTGGGCTCCTGCCACAGATCTGGAAAAATTATTTTCCCCATTCTCTAATTCCCCCTACACTCCCCCCGCCACACACACACACTCAGGTCTTTTACTTTCCTCATTTTGACACATTGACTGAATTGCATAGTATATGAATGTGTATATATTTACATATTAGCAAATGCTCTTAACTGAATCTGATGTGACTCTGTAACTTATTAACTTGTGCTTTATATATTTTCTTATGGCCTCTTAAATATAAAATATTACAATATCACAAAGATACTTAGCTCCCTAGCCAGAAATAAAGATGCTTACATCACAGTGCTTTTTAAACAGGAAACTACTATTCTTAGGTGCATTGTTGATGTAAACAACATAAAATAGCAGAGCATCAAATGGCAATCTCTGGTATTTCATCATCTTTCCTACATACAATATATTCTGCAACATTAACAGTAATGCGCTAAATTCTGAATGCTTGTTTTCTTTCTAAATTCACATATTAAAAGTTTAACACCCAAGGTGACTGTGTTAGGAGGCAGTGCCATTAGGAAGTGATTAGGTCATCAGGGTGGTATCCTCATCAATGAGATTACTGCTCTGGGAAAAGAGACCCCACAGAGCTTCCTTGCCCTCTCCACAACATGAAGATACAGTGAAAAATCCGTGACCCGGAAGAGGGCCTTCATCCATCCAGTGGCACCATGTTCACTGTGTTCACTGATTTCCAGACTCCAGACCTGTGAGGAACAAATTTCTGGGGTTTATATAAACCAGCCAGTCTGCAGTGTTTTGTTAATTTGAACAGATTAAGATGCCGTCATTACTTATGGAAATCTATACTTTACCCAGTTTCTTAGGATAGAGTGAAGGTAGAGTGATAGTTCTATTAGTGTTAGTTTCAAAAGACATCTTTCACTTACATGCTCGTATTTTAGCCATTACAACTATCTTTATCTCAATGTTACAACTGAGGCAACGGAAGCTCAGGGATATTAAATTATTTAGTCTTTAATCATTTACCTTCAGGTAAGATAAAGCCCGTCTCTCCTTCCTGCTTAAGGCAGAAAACCATGAGCAGTTCTCTTTATCTTAAATGAACACTCTCATACAGACTGTCTTTATGTCATGGTGTCTGAAAAACAAAGATGTTTTGAGCTTGGTGAATCTGTGTTTGAATTCTGACTTTGACAGTTCATATTCTCCAAAGGTCACATATTTAGTAGCTGGGTTCCAATATAAGTCAATCTGATTCTTCAGCCCAAACTTATACCACAAAGCCTTCAAAGCAATCCCTCCAATGACATATTTTTTTAATCACATGTGTAGTACTTCAAGAAACTCTCTCACACACATATTTACTTTCTCACAGAAGTTGAAAAGTTTCAAGGTCCTGAGGAACACGTTCCTTATCCTAAACCAGATTATACATTTTCAAAGGTGACCCTAGAGTCACTTTATAAAGACATTCCAGGGAAGTATCCTTTGGTATCCTCATGTATCTCCATCAGTCAGGGTAGAGATGAATAAAAGCAGAGACCTAGTACCTATAGCATTTCTCTTGGACAGGCAACTAGAGAGAATGCTGGCAGTCAATGAGCAGAAGTGTGATATCTGAAGCACAGTGGTTAGTGACAATAAGAGAAAATGAGGAAGGCCTCATGGAGCCCTACACAGAATTACCAGATGGAGAGTCAAGCAGGGAGCTCAAATCTGGGTACTAAGAGCAAGCAGGTCGTGAACATGAGTCTGGTCTGGTGTTCGGTGGTGAGCGCCCAGCCATAGGCCAGGGCCCTGCCATAGGCTTACAGTCCCTTAGAAGCTAAGGAAGAGGAAAGTCATATAGCAAACATAGATGCCAAGGGCAGCAAGCTAGTTAAACAACCAGATAGAAAGCAAGAATGTAGACTTAGAAATGGAACAGTGTTAGAAATTCTAGCAACAACAGCAGAAGCCTGATTTCCGAATGGATCCAGAACATATCGCTTAAGCTCTCTGGATCTAGTCTTCTCATATAGAGTATAGGATGAAACTAAATTCTCCCAAAAGCTATTTCTAGCACAGCCTATAGCTTGGTCAGAGAAATGAGGAGAGGAACAGTTACTAAACTAAAGGTAGAGCGAAGAGAAAATCAATATCAAAGCAGACTCAATGCTGAGTCTTCACCTTGCAGTTTCAAAGCCCATTCCCATTTCTTTGCAAAAGACTGAGCTCGAACACTGAAATATGGTGAAATCATGTACTCCGACCCACAAGTACTATGTATACACATCAAGATTCTCTTCTTGAGTGAAATCTTGACAAAAAAAATAGTAACTTAATTGTACTTGTAATAACACAAGGTCATATGAGAAGAATTAGCAGCTGTTGTCTGCAGAAAACAGTTGAGAACTGTATGAAGACACAAGGAAGAAAAAGATTAAGGGGTCTGGAAGAGAAGGAGTAGCCAAAGGAAGAGGAAAGGTCTGGTTCTGTGCAGACAAAAGAGATTACTCTACAGGCAGAGTAACGTTATAGACAGAGACTAGGGACTGCACAGAATGTCAGCTTTCAAGAGAACAATTTTGACCTGAAAGTAGGAAGAAAAGATCTAGGTCCCAGACTAACACAGACACATCTGTGCTCCCAGAGAATGGACTGCCTATTCTGCCTTGGATTCAGGAAATAGACGTGAAAGAAGAAACAGCAGAGAAGAACACTGACCTCCAGAGGTTGGGGTTGGAGGAGGAGGAGGAGGTCAAGGTGGGGGCTATGCTCAGTGGAAGAAAATGATCAGTGCCTTGAATGTAGCTCATTAGATCTCTCAGAACAAGCAGCAGCATTATCATTTCCACACAAAGAAAATGGAATCCCCCCTCCCAAAGTAAAATAACTTAAAATGATGCAGCTAGTTAATTTGAAATAAGTTTTATATATATATATATATATATATATATATATATATATATATATATATATATATATATATATATATATATATATAAAATGAGCCTAATTCACATACACACATGTGCACACACACATATGATAGTCTAAGTTTGTCTCTAATGTTAGCAAAACAAAATCTTTTAACTTGCTAAATATCTGTCTTATGATACCTTGGGCAGTGGGAAAGAAAAAGGCTCAACACAACATGAAGTCGACAAAACTTTAAATTCATCTACCTGTATTGAGAACGAGGAATCCCATGTTTTGGTCTAACAGCTACTGTGCCATTTTTGTGCAATCCGGAGGTAATCACCTTAACTCTAAAATACAAAAGTTCAACTAACATCTTATTATTATTATCATAAAAGACTGTGATTTCCTCAGGTACAATATTTGGGGTCAGGCTTCTGAACATGACTGCCAAAAGACCACCCTTTATCTAAAGGGATACTCTCTTCTTTGGCACTTTTCAAGATGGCCATTTAAATTGTAAAAAATACAGGCATCCCAAGTGCGGTTTTTCGCCACCCACAAGCCACAAGTAAGTGAATGATTTTAGTTGCAATGAAATGTTAAAGGCCAGTAAGTGGTATTAACAAGGCGAATGTTTAAATAGCTTCATTTTAAAAATCTATGAAGAACCTAACATGATTTCTCGAAAGGGTTCATCCTCAGTAGTGGGCTTCTCTATTTTATAATTAGCAATAAGAAGAGGTCATGAGAAAAGAAAATAGTATTTCCAAAGCCCCACAGTGCGGATCAGTTTATCACCTAGCTGGGATCACAAAATTTTAATTGCATATTTAGGTCATTGGCTGTAACTGCTGATAAGCTGTTACGGCGAAACGTGCTAAAATCAATAAAGAAAATGTTAGAAGGAGAGGTAAGTTGTAAATGGAAATGTTAAGAGATTCTTAACTGAATCTTGAACGCTACTGCTGGAATACAAACTGAACTTTCAGCGTGGTTTAGCAGAACTATGGAACGAAAGGCCTCTGAACCACAGTACTTATTTTCAATTGCACTAAAAGCTAGCAGTGTTATGTTTATGCCAGACTAATGTAGTCAAGAGCATTTTTTAATAGTTTCATTTAATCACGCAGACATCTTTGCCTCTGTCCTGATCTGACAAAAAGAAAAGTTAAATGGAAAAGAAAGGGATGCTTTTCCTACAGAAATCTTAAAAGAGACTCAAAAATCAATATTGAATGGGCTAGCACTATGATAAATGTACATTAGAACAGAATTATTAAGAGAATTATCCGATAATATATTACCAATACTATTTTTCATTTCTCATTAAATCACATAGTTGTTTATGCAGACTACTTCAACTTTTAAAGTATATTTAAAGTTGCTTCCTGCAACTGTTAGCTACCTGCAAAATGCTATATTCTGGTAAAGGTTTCGAACTGCCACTGGTGCAATTCACTAAAACGAGTTCAGAAGGCATTTGTTGTGAAGAAGGCAATATGATTGCCCAGTTGCATAAATGTGTGCTTATAGCGTATATAAATAATTCACTTATATACAATTGATGGGATGTATATTTTACGGGAGTAAAAATGGTATTGCTCATTAAAGACAGAGTAGGAATATGTCAAGTTAGTTCATTAAATATATATTAATAGTTGCAAAATGGAAACAGGCTTGCATTTTTCTCCTGAAAATTATTATTATTTTAGAATAATATGCTGCCTTTCTCGGTGCCAGCTCGGAACCTGAAGCTCACATTGGTACATTACCAGGTTCAGAGAAGTAAAGCTAGTAACACTTAGGAACAAAGCAATAAAGAAAAAAGGTGGATAAGAGGGTCAGGTAAGGAGTTAGAATAAAAATCAAAAAATGCTTTGTAAAATTTATAAGTCATTCTCCAAAATAAAATAAAAACTAACTTCAATTTATTTATAAAGCTCCTTTACATTATTAAAACCCTCTTTAAAATTAACATAGGCCTGACCCGGCGGTGGCGCAGTGGATAGAGTGTCAGACTGGGATGCGGAAGACCCAGGTTCAAGACCTCGAGCTCGCCACCTTGAGCGCGGGCCCATCTGGCTTGAGCAAAAAAAGCTCGTCAGCTTGGACCCAAGGTCATTGGCTCCAGCAAGAGGTGGCTCGGTCTGCTGAAGGCCCGTGGTCAAGGCACATGTGAGAAAGCAATCAATGAACAACTATGGTGTTGCAACGGCAATGAAAAACTAATGATTGATGCTTCTCGCCTCTCTCTGTTCCTGTCTGTCTGTCCCTCTCTTTGACTCTGTCCCTGTAAAAATAAATAAATAAATAATAACATAGAATTACGATTTTTTTTTTCCGCAAATGTTAGCAATTTCCATCATCCTGAAGAAAGAAAATGGTTCATTAAACTATGTATATTATATATTTTAAAAATCCAAGTTCACTTGGTTGGGTAAAGAAGTGATTATCTAACAGGATATCATTCATATTTGCCTTGTGCCTTTCTCTATGTGAGGTGGGAGCGAGTCATACATTAATGCATGTGGGTGTGGACAACAGTTACTTCACAGGAAAGCTGGATGAGTCCTGTAAGGACATTTCAGCCAAATGTTCATGCTAAAGTCTTCTGAGGTGAAGCAAGGGGAAGCTTGCAGCACAAGCAGTTTGAATCATCCCCTTATTCAGAAAGCTGAACCAACAATCAGTCTCCCGTTACTATCTTTGAGCAGAAGGGTGCAAATCTGCATACATTCCTTGTCTATCTACAACATGGTAACGACAGGGAAAAAGCACACAATCTTATTGTAACCCTGGAAATTAAGAGCCAAGTTAAATTTTTTTGCATTACCTCTTCACTCTTGTCTTTAAAAGCCTGACTTCTATACACAGAACTAGGTAAACACTTGTACACATATACACATTATATATTTTGAACAAAAATAATCTATATTTGTACACATTTACCTTACAAACAACAATTCCCAACAGAGGGCAATTCTCTAGTTGACATTTGCAAATGTCTAGAGATATTTTTGGTGGCCATATTGTCATCTAACAGATAGAGAGTAAGAATGCTGCAACATATCGTACAAATTTTCTGTTTCAAAATGTCAACAGTGCAGAAGTTGAGAAATTTTGCCCTAAATATTCAGACATGTAGCTGTCACAATTAAGTATATTTTTAGTCTGTCGGTAAATGTTATACATACAAGTTAATTAAACAACTGTTTAAAAGATAATTCCAAGATGAAATTAAATTTTAAAATTACAATATCTCTAACATATTTTTAACGTAATGTTTAGCCAATCAATTTCTAATTTCATAGTATTTAAATAATATAAATGGTAACTCATTCCAATCCATTTTGACTTTACACAGATCTGCTTTCTCCCCTTTTTATAAATAAAATAGATCTCTTTTTTTTAGAGAAAAATTATGTTCACTGCGAAATTGAGCAGAAGGTACATAGGGTTTCCATATACTTCCTGCCCCACCACTCACACAACCTCCCCCACCATCAACATCCTTCACCAAAGTAGTACCTTTGGTTGCAATCAATGAACCTACACTGATACATCATTATCACGTTAAAACTATAGTTTACCTTAGGATTCACTCCTGGTTGTGTACATTCTATAGGTTTTGGCAAATGATAATGGTGTGTAGCCATAATTAGAGTATAATATGAACAGTCTTACTGCCATAATAAATTCACATATTAATTATATGTAGCAGGAAGTTGGATTCATTTTGCGAAAGAAATGGAAAGTTCAACTCCACAAATGATAATAGATAAATAATTATTAAACGAATACTTCACAAATTTTCCAAGTTACACTTTGTGTCAAAATAAGCATCTCATACTTTTATTCAAAATAAATATGAGAGACAATATTTCCATCAAATACAGGATCCAAAAAGGCTTAACCTTCTGGTAAAAGAGCTAATATGTTTTTAATGTATTTCACCTTTCAAGACCAATGTGTAATAAAACCCTCAAATTAAGTCGATTGCATTTTAGCTTAGATAAACTAATAGCACAATTAGAGCACCACGTAATTCACCATTACTGCTCAGAGGGAAATCACTTAAGTATTTAAGCTCCTTAGAAGGATGTCACTGATAAATAATGACTAGCTATTGATACAAAACTCACCTGAAGATTAGTGGTACTGGTGCCCCTGGTAGGTGAAAAGCAAATGGGGTTGTGGAAGGAACACTTTGCATACTAAGATGCACCTTTAGTAGTCAAGGTCCTACACAGATTTTCAGGGACATCAGCTCAGCTTCTTAAATCAATCCCCCTCAACACGTAGAAGAGAAGTTGTTGGCTAATGTCACCTGATTTTCACCATGAGGAGCACAATTCTAATGACTGTGTCTTACTTATGACTTGTATTAATTTGTACTGTTTTCAATACACCCCACCACCACCGCAGAACAAGTTCATTTCATTGATATGCAACTTTAGTATGCTCAAATTATTTTTAAAACAAAGATGGATATATGTAAAGACATGCATAATACTATATATATATTGCATTAGCTTTATATGTACATGATATATTTCTGTAATCACACACGTGGCAAGTAATTTGACTTCTGTGAATACTTGATTTGGGGAAGGAAATGTGGTTGTATGCTGCCAAAACTTCTTTCCGAATACCTTCATTCTACATTTACCTTAGAAACAATGTAGACATTAGGTTATAAAAAATTTGGAAAGGCCTAGTGTGAAACAGAAAGTAGGCAATGAAAGTCAATATATACCTGGAATCCAGAGTTCAGATGATTGATCAAAATACAAATATTTGAAAAGCTTATCTTACCCATATTATAGCTAAATATATATTTTTTTAAATTTCTGATCATACTTTTTGTTAATCCTGTAGTGGTAATTTTGCAATGATAAGCTAGGTTTCTGTTTTTGTTTTTTTCAAGAGGCAGGAAAACTCTACACAAATTATTAGTGTTTCAGGTTTACTTTCCATGCTTAATTTGTGCATATATATTTAATAAGAGCTAATAAATATTCCCACACTCTATATAATAAACACCAAGAACTTGGACACTGTCCCCAATGTAGCCTCAAAACAAACACCACGATCTGTAAATAAACTATTTTTTTCAACTTTCCAGCTAAGGAAATCTCTGGACATTAAAAACAAGATAATCATACAGTGCAGTAATTTTTAATAAGAAACAAAATGTAATTATCAAAATCATTTATTTGGTCTTAAACATTAAGACTTCTTTTAGCATAGGGACCCCCAATAACATCATCATTGTGGATTTCTGCCTTAGGTTATGAAAGAATTCTAAATGTCTAGGTACTGGGAAGTACTTTCTGGCCACTAGGAGACATGCAGTAAACTTATTTAAATAGATTCTTGTACCGTTAAGAAGAATCTATTCTGGTATTGATGAAAAGATAAATTGCAGTTTTAGCCCAAACATACCACAAATCTCTGAAAACAAATTGAGAAAGGTATGAAAGTAAGTTTGTTCTTTAGACTGTGTGTTAAAATAAGCTCAGATAGGCTTTTCTTTGTTTGTTTGCTTTCTGTCTAATAGAACAGATGCTGACAAAGGTGAAGACTGAAACTAGAGAATGTGAGTCTTTGAAAACAACTGCGATTTCTTCAACTGAAAGACTTTTGTTCACTTTATTGAAACTCATAAACCCTCTTTCCCCTCCCCAAAATGGAAAGTAGATTAAAAAGGTTAATATATAGGAAAAACATAGGCAGAAAGCAGATGCTTATAAACTGCTCCCTACCTATACTCAAGTTCTTAGAGATTATTCATTTATTTTTTTCAATACATATAACTTTAGGTCATGTCTTATGCTTGTAGTTGTAATTGCTGGGGTCGTAGTATTGTATGAGAAAGATTGACACTACCTTTTCTTTTATGGACCAAGAAGCAGAGGTTGCTAGATAATAAATGTATAAGTAAGCAAATATCAGGAAGTAGTAGGTACTATAAAAAGGAAAAAGTGCTATCATAATTAGTTCAGGTATCCTATCCAGTGTGCTTCATGCTTGCTGTCCCTTCCATGAGACTTCCTTCACATAACCTTCCCAGTGGTTTGCTAAATTATCCATCTTATTGTGTCACATTCCTGCTATAATGTTGCATTGCCTTCTAAAAAGCGGAAGCCGATACCTGTAATATTCTCCACAACCTGCAGTCTTTACCTGTTCCCCTTCCAAGTTCTTCTTCTATACAAAGAGTACCATGTCACATTGTATATAACTTTGTTTATTCATTCATTCATCCATATGCCCACCCATTCATTGGGATGCTTATATGTGCTGCAGATACAATGGTAAGTATAAATATCCATGGTCCCTACCATTAAAAGAACTTAAAATCTGGTATAGAAAATAGATATTAATCAAATCCCACAGAGGAAAAACAAATTGCAAATGCAGAACCTGTCTCAAAAAAGAGGAATATGTTATCATGAGAAAGAATAAAAAGACATTCAATTCACAAAGAAAAGGACAGTTGGTCATCTATTGGCATGTATCCAAATATGTTTTAATTACATATTTCAATGTGTTCAATAAATTTCTGCACTCGTGGGTGGGTTATTTCTGGGTTCCCAACCTAGTTTAAGGAGCATAATATAAAATATTACAAGTAACAAAGGAATTCTTTCTAATGGGTTTGTATCTCTTTTTAACATATTGTAGATAGCTGGGATTATTGCTAAAAGCAGAGGCAAACAACCAGAGTCCATTTTTTAAAATTATTATTGGCAGGTTTGACACCAAGTTCTCCCCACACCCCCACGGTCAACTCATGTGGCTAATGGCCCTCATCTATCTCCCTCCAAGGTTCTATGAAACTCTGTCCTCATATTGTGCATTCCTAAAGGAAATTTATTTACATGGTGACACCTCCCCTAAGGGTAAAGGTCTTAAATGTACTGATAGAAGGACTTTTCTGTCTGGCAGTAAAATACTCTGGAGGTTATTCATCTTGCTTCACACTTTCTTGTCGGTGTTAACACACTATCCATGCCCAGATGTTAACCAGGATCCCCTGGAAATTATAAAGGTACAAAGAGAATTTAGAGTTAGAGAATCCTGACCTGGATCCATGTGGCATTTGTTTATATTCTTATATTCCTGGGTATATGTACCATTTTACATTTTCCTATATTAGGGGGATTACTCCAAACCCACATTCAGAGGTCAATCACTCAAACTATACCACCTATTTCCATCTATTTGTGTCTAACGCTTAAGGCTAAAAATGCTTCAAAAAGATCATAAAATCACATCATGGCAGAAAAAAGAAACTTTCTTAGAATGTCTGGAGGGTAATGTCTCGGCTAGATTAAACTAAAACATCATATCAAGGAAGTCTCTGGCTGCATAACATAATGTTCTTTTTAACTAGAAAGACAGAGCACAGAGCTGCCGAACAAGAAGAGCAGAGACATTTAATTTTTTAATGTATAAACAATTTAGCTCATTATATCATGATGAAATTTGAGAAACCATTTTCCCTCATAAAAACCTCTAGAAAAATCTCAGCAGGAAGTCAATTGTTAATCTTCAGGTAAGATATATGGTTTCTTTCATTGCCTTCCTTTGTGGTTGTCTTACTTAAAGATTATTATCTTGAAAAAAACAAATTATAGAAAATTCATGTTTCTTCAATTTAATCTTTTTTTTTCCAGAGTACATTAGACCTATTCTAAAGTGCTCTTGGCAGGTGCTATACTTCAATGTATACATAGAGAGGCCAGTGCATTTATTGAAATCTATACTCTTATGTTTTAAGAATATTTTTAGTTGTCATTTTAAATGTTTTATCAAAGCAATTTGAATCCCCACAAGCCAGGTCCTAATGCATGGCAGTGTTTCCCTAGATATGAGAAAGCAAACTCTTGATTTTGGAGATTAAAAAAAAGGGCCAAAGAAATTATACGAGAGCAACTGTATGTCCTTTTACAGCTAAGAGTTGGCTTTACACATTCCAGGACTCATAAATAAACAGAAGAGTTCTGTGAACTATATGCAGATGGCTGGGTCTACACTGGGAGGCTTTTGTGATGACTTTGGTCTGCTTCCCTGTTTTGCCATCTCTTAAAATATCTGCAAAATTTTTTTTCTGCTGTGCTCCTCAAAAATAGAACAAGTAGATTCCTGTAACTTGAGCATTTGCCCCCTGTTTCATTGGGGGCTTTGCAAAGCTTGGAGAAATCCTTTCTTTTCCCTCGTATTGTTCACATAAAAATATCTGCCTCCGAAACTGGGATTAAACAGGCTTTATGTTTTAAATAGCTATTGGTTTTCTTTTAAAGGATAACACAATAAGGGAAGTACAATGAGAGAGGCAAATCTACAAGTTGGTAGAAGTAAGTAATAAGGCAGAGGGGAGAAAAATGCCACAAACCACATAAAGGAAGTGAGAGCAGCCACTTAGTAAGCGAGTGTGAGGTTACCACACTGGCACTGAGCGAAAGTGTTCGTGCAGGAACAAGAAAAGGAGAGGGAAGAATGAGGGCACTCCACACAGCTAGGCAGGAAGACAAGGCAACGAAGTCAAGTGGAAATGCTAAGACAGCGATTTTGCACCTATTGTTTTCACCTGATCATAGCACAGATCATTTAGCAGGTTAGCAACAACACTGGGTATAAAGAAAAATAAACTGAAATAATAGCATTCCAGCATTATCATTGAAATGTTGCAAATGGTTTTGTTCAACTACCTCCGCTACTCCAAACACACTTAAATACACAAATTCCTTCTCTCTCCATCTCTCCTTCTCTACTTTTCTCTCTGTCTGTCTCTCTCTGTCTCTGCCTCTTGTCACCATTACTACTGTAGCAATAATCATTTGCTTAGCTAATCGTAAAGCTCCTTTCTCTACAGCAAAAGCCTAAGGGCTTTGGCAATGTAAAGAGTATCGGCATCTCTCTGATGTATATTCAAAAATCCATATTACAGTTCTTAATTCAGCATGCATGAGTCAGCAATAGATACACTGTATCTTTAAAAAGACATGAAGGTTTCCAGTCAAGCCTTTTAAGGCTTTACAAATAACATTTCAAGAGAGTTGAGAATGTGGATGAAGATAGCAAATGGCTTTTAGTACAAAACTGCTCCAGGATCCTTTGATTTTTATTACTTTTGCTTTTTTGATGGTGCTCTTTTCTGGTTTGTTTTGATGACTTTGTGGCCTAATGGACTGAAATACAACAGCGAAGCTGCAAACCCTCAAGTCCTAATGATAGTGAGTGACTTATTGGGTGACCTTGAGTAAGTGTTACATTTCCCTCATCACATTTCTAATGTCAGAAAATAAAAACCACCCTGACTCCCCCACCCAAGAATAGACTGACTAGTAATAACTGTACAACTTACATAATGTGAAATGATATTAGCTGCCATTTACAAAGTATTTTTATGAGCCAGACACTATTTCAGGTACTTAGCATATATTATGGCTTTTAATTCACACCATAGTTGAATAAACTGTCAATAGTTAACCTCATTTTGCAAATGAAGAAATGAAACCCAAGAAGTTTGAAGACCTGAAGTTCAGACCACTTGACCAGATGTCCCCTTCTCTTTCTTATATGTGAACCAATCTCTGCTAATGAATAATAATAACTGATTAAAATGGTTGCAATTAATTGGTTATAATATATATAGAAATTATATATACTATATAATATATAGCAATGATTATATATGTAGTAATTATGTAATATTATGATACAATACTGTGAATTCAGGGTGGACTTTCAATACTAGTATTCCATTGTTGACTTTATTCGGTCTATGTCTATTTGTGTATTACTTGAAAGCAAATACCAAAAAGGAAAGAAAAAAAGGAAGGAGGGAGGGAGAGAGGAAGGAAGGATGCTTTGCTCCACAGTCCATGTATTACTATTAGATTTCTAAAGGTGTGAATGGTGAATTTATTTGCAAAAAGGGTTGGACTTTATTTGAGAGGGAAATCTTAAATGTTACACTCTAGGTAGTCTTTTATTTGGCAGACCTTAGTTTAATTATTTCTAAAACAAAAAATAAGATCCACAATGCTTTATAGATCCAGGAAGCAAACAGAGAGAAGGAATCTGAAAAATGAGGGGGGAATGAAAAGAGAGAGGGAAGGAAGAAGGAAGGAAGGAAGGAAGGAAGGAAGGAAGGAAGGAAGGAAGGAAGGAAGGAAGGAAGGAAAGAAAGAAGGGTAGGAGGGAGGTAGAGGGAAATTTTTGGGCTGCCCAGGCTGCCCTGGGCTGCTCTAGCAAAGCCAAAGTCAGGAACTGGCTTGTTAAATGTGTGCTTTCTTCCAAATGAGCCTTCTGATAGATCACTTCAATGTGGCTAAACACATTTTCTGTTTTAATTTAAAACTGTAAAGAAAAATAATACCTTTAAAATGTATTAATATATTTGAAAAATAGTGATAGGTTAAGGATGAGGCAAGGAGTTTAACTGGAATGATTACAGTCACTTCTGGGAGCTAAGGTACCGAGAGACTGCCTAATTTCCATACATCTCCTAACACTTAATTCCAGAAAAAAAGGGATTCAGTTCTGCAATCTCTTCAAACTCCTAATTCCAGTGCCTGGAGAGAACCACATGTTTATGGTTTCTTTAAGAAATACATTTTTCTTTTTCTTTTTATTTTGCCTGCCGTTCATTCAGCACGGACCTACAAGCACGTTAGAACGCTAATTTATAATGCTTGTACATACGTAGTGGAATCCCCTAAGATTTTAAGAACTGACTTGCCAATGGAAAACCAGCCATATGGAGGACCCAGGCCTTTGAACATGACTGAAGTCGGTGATGTCCCCTCACCCCCAGCCCCAGCATGATGAAGAGGACATTTGGCTGCAGCATTTTGGAAGCTAAGATGCTCTTGTGGATTTTGGATGCCAAATTGGAAGAGAATTGCTCTCATATAAGACAGTAATGGATTCAAATACAATAATGTTGAACATATCTCTAATCAATTACTTTTAAAGATTACTTTGTTTAGTGCCTTATATTGCAGGTTTATTTATGGAGACATTAATAACAGAGTGAAAATTAATTTGTAGAAATTGAAGAAAATAGTTTTCATCTGGCAAGTACATTAAGTTCAACTTAAAAAGAATTGATTCTTGTCAGAGAATCTGTGCACGTTTGTCAGAATTTAATGGAGAAATTGTATAAAATCTTTGAGTTTATCAACCTAAAAAGCTGATGCGCATTGGTCTAGTGTACTCGACCCTCCTTCAGAAAGTCTACAGACTCACATATATTCTTGTTTACCCTCCATTTTTTGTTTTTTTATTCCTTTTCTTGTGTAATACCAACCTCTCATGTGTCATAATTTGCTATCTTTTTAATGACTTAACACTTCTCTCAATAACACGGTTGGCAATTATCTCTGGAATGCTGCGGAAAAGAATTCTTTAAGCCTCTGGCTGGCTTTAGAAGGTTTACATTAATCACACTCTCTTTCTGCATGCTTGTCTTCTCTTAGCAGTGTCCAGTGTCAGGTCAGACAGTCCATGCATGGCCCCTGGTAAAACTGTAAAAGGGCATTACTGCAAGCTGCAGGTGGCCAGCAGAAACAAAGCTTTTGGCTCTGAGTAATTTTAAGAATTTCTGCACACGTCTAATCCAGTGCTTAGGGGAACATATTTCTTCTGAAATCCTTGTTATACCATTTACTATACAACTGCCAATTCAAGATTGAACAAAAAAAAGATGCCATTCTTGTATTTCAAACCACTCTAGACTTGGTGTGTCGGTCACTTGGTACTTTCCTTTAAAAAATACTGACAACCAAAAGCTAGCTTCTCATTGTTAAATGTTTTATTTGTGTCTCAAGGAGGTGCCCGGAATTCCCTACTGTGCTAGCCAGTATTGCTTAAAGTGAGTCAGCTGTAAGAGCTCCAAGGCACTCTGGTCCGCTAGTAAATCTAGACAGTGAGTAACTTTGACAAGCATTCAAGGTCACGATGATGTAAATGGGTGTATTCTTCAGGGAATCTTATCTCTGGTATTTGAAATCTATAGATATTGTAATAACATCTTGAAATGATCTGAAGCAGCTAGAGGCAGGCCTTTTATTTTTTTCTATTAACATAACCTCCACACTTTGGCGTTTAATGTTGATTTTATTGAAATGAAAGAAGAGAGCAGGAGGGAGACAGGAACATAGATCTCTGTTCCTGGTTGTGCCCTGACTGGGGATCAAACTGGCAACCTCCATGCTTCAGGAAAATGCTCTGACCAACTGACCTACCCAGCCAGGGTTCAGGAAATGTTTTCTTTTCTTTTTTTAGCTTATAACATTATTTTATTCCTGAACTACTCATGTTTTCAAAACTATTACTCTACAATAAAACTTTCAGGAAAAAAACTCAAATTTTCTAAAACCACAGAAAGCATTGCTGTGAAAAAATTCACCAACACATTCAATCTCCTGGGCAGTGTTGGTTATTCCTTATAAAAATCACAGTGGCTTTCAATCAGATGATAGTACCTCCCTCTATACTTTCTATTTCTTCCACACTGCTTGGTTTTAAATTGTGCTTTTTCTTCCCACAAAAATTATATAAATCCCAGAATGTCGGCTAGTTTTCCATTCAGTATGCTCCCTTCCTCCTGTGAATCTTTGCAGCTATTCGATAACACTTCAGTATATTTGGTCTCATATGCACACATTTTATCCCTGTTATTACCAGTAAATTGTGCTCTCTGTAAAGGCGTAGGCTACATTTTATCTTATTTAGCTCTGCATTACTTGCAATGCCTTATAAAATGCCCAATAAAGTGATGAAATGAATCAAATAACTTAGCTTCAAGTTTTGGCTTCTCTATTACCTACGTGAGTCAACCAAATATGGATTATATAAAATAGTGAATTAAGAATTCAAATAAATTAGCACTGCTAACATCTTCAATCTAGTTGTTTTGGTCCAATAACTCAGTCAACCAAATATGGATTATGTATGGTCATAAAATAGAATAAAATAACATAGCTGTACTTAATGTGAAATAAGCCTTCTTTTTTCATGTTGTATAATTTTATTGTCTGTGTCTTATCTAAAACTATACTCAGTCCAAGAAAAACACCTTAATTTAATACCTCCCTCCATATCATATGCATTCATATTTATGGATCCATTTATATTGCATCATGAAGTAAGTGAAACCTATGTTATTAGCCCCACTCTAGAGATGGGGAAACAAAGATAGAATGGCTGTGAGCTAGCTGTCACGGTTACCCATGCTACCAGGCGGTAAAATAAACATGGACCTGTCCAGATCCTGGCTTCAGGTTCACACAGTGTCCTCTCTTTCAGCGCTAACCATAGACTCTTTCTGACGAGAGCTCCGTATGATGGGCTTTCTCAGCCTACTGAACTCTGTGGTCTCTGAGGGTATCATTTAACCATTACTGATAAAATTGTTACTAAATGTCCCTCACACAGCTCAGCATGTGGCATATAGAAGACTGTGGAAAATGCATATTAAGTTGATTTAAAGACTAACAACCAACACACTCTCTTAACTGCCCCTCCTACTCTTCCGGTTTATTATTTCCGTGGTTTACCTATTTCTCTCTCTGTAGCATATACATCGAATTACTCTTAAAGTAATTGTACTGATGGATTTCTCTAAAACAACTGTTTCTAAAGTTTAAGTTTCTTAAGAATAAATTAGGAGAATGGAGAAATATTTCTTGGCATAGTTTTATCAAATCTTTTCAGAATGTTTTGCTGTATAAATGTAACTGATAAATGATAAAGAATGGACCCTGACAAAGGAATAGTTTTTGACATATGATAATGCAGAGGAAAAAAAGCTGAATTTGGTCTGTTTGAGAAAATGTCTTGTAAGAGGTTCAAGGTTTTCTTTTTTTTTTTAACTTTCATCTCTATTAGTTGAAAAATGAAGTATTTTTACCAAAAACCATCAAATATAATTCAGTTCAACAAGCACTCAGTGAAAGTTAACAATGTAGCAATGGGTTAGAGTTGGAAAGAAGACTCATTTGAAAGGAAATGATCTCTTGTCTCTAAAGACACAGGAGATGGAAGTGCATCAGTGCTTCTTCTCCTTGGGTTCAAATCCCAGCTCTCCCCCAGACCAGCATGTGTCCTTGGCAAATTAACCTTCCTGTGCCTCAGTTTCTTTTCTACAAAATGTGGATAATAATGTTATTTAGTGTATTGTTCTGGTGTAATAGGCAGGACTAAACCACATTAAACCAAATGGGACCCTTCTCAATGGTGGTCCCTGGATGACTATATAGGTCACTACCCCCAAAAAAAACCATTCCTGGTGATGAGAAAATTGTTAATATCTGTAAAGCAGTCAGATGAGTGCCTGGCACATGCTAAGTGCTGTAGTGTAATACTAGTTTTATTATTTAAGGAAAGATGTAAGAAAGAAAAAGGAAAATGGTAACTTATTCAGTTGCTACAGAGATCTCAATTTCCAAAGAAACCTAAAGTTTGTAATAATGTTCTTCCTTCTCAGGTTTTGGGTCCCATTTGTTTATTTCACAGAGCCAGTACTTCTGTTTTTTTGTCACACAAAATATGAAGTATGTGAGTTCCATCCTTTTTCTGTGACATTTATCTTGCACTTTCTATTTGTGTACCTGCATATATTTCATCTCTACATGATACACCAGTAACCAGGAAGTTTCTTAACAAGAGATTCACATCCTAGTCCTATCTTTGGTGTGCAGATTAAAAAAGCACTTACAGTTTCATTACTACCTTTTTATATTTTTCTTCTTTATATCCAATCTGTAACTGGAACATATATACATATTTATGTGACCAAAATAAAGCCCTTCTCTAAAGATGCCCATGTCTTAATTCCTGGAATCTACGACAATGTTACGTTGCCTGGTAGGGTACGGGGTGACATTAAGATTGCAAGCACAATTCTAGTCATTAACCAGCAGACATTAAAACAGGTTATCTCAATTATACAAGTAATCCATGATGTAATCACATGGTCCTTTAAATGTGGCAAAAGAAATCAGAAGAGTCAGTGGCAGGGCAATGCATTGCAAAAATGTTCCTGTCTGCCATTGCTGACTTTGGAGGATGTATGGGGCTCTGGACCAGAGGTACAACCAGCCCCCCGAGGCTGGGGGAAGCAAGAGAACAGACTGTGCCCTAGCATCTCCAGAAAGGAGTGCAGCCCTGCCAGAGCTTTCATTTTAGCACAAGATTCATTTACTTCCAAGTTCCAGTGCTGTAAAATAATAAATGTAGGATGCTTAAACATTCACAATTTCTGATAATTTGTTATAGCTACAATAGTAAACTAATATAACATCTACATATGTATGCTGTGCATACACATGTATGCATAAGCACATACGCACACAATCACATAGATATTTCCAATAGACTTCTAAACATTGAACACTCCTGCCTTTAGGTAACAAGGCTGTTTACAACTACACCCCTCACCCTCCAACCATGCATACTGCTCTTGCTTGAAGCCAGCAAGGACTCTCCCTTCGCACTGGAGGCCATCTGAACTCCTGCCTGTCCTCTCTAGTCTGCAGTAGGAAATACAAATAGTCTGCCTCCCTTGACCTACTGAAAACTTTGACCCCCACACCCACTGGTCCTACTGCAATGAATCTGCTCCTTCATTATCGTGTTGATCACATTGGTTCATGATTAACATACTGATCCATCTTCCTTCCCAAACAGGGACAGCCTGCAGGAAAAGAGTTATGTACAACCTTATTCATGTCTGCATATCTGGTTTTTGTTTGCTTGTTTGTTTTTTACAGAGACAGAGAAAGTCAGAGAGAGGGATAGATAGGGACAGACAGACAGGAACGAAGAGAGATGAGAAGCATCAATTATCAGTTTTTCGTTGAGACACCTTAGTTGTTCATTGATGGTTTTCTCATATGTTCCTTAACCGTGGGGCTACAGCAGGCCAAGTAACCCCTTGCTCAAGCCAGCGACCTTGAGTCCAAGCTGGTGAGCTTTGCTCAAACCAAATGAGCCCGTGCTCAAGCTGGTGACCTCGGGGTCTTGAACCTAGGTCCTCTGCATTCCATTTCGACACCCTATCCACTGTGCCACCACCTGGGCAGGTTGCATATCTGGTATTTAGGTAATGAATAGCATGTGGCAGGCCCATTGAAATTTCTTTGTCTACATGAGTGAATGAGTGGCTAAATCTCTTTTTAAGCATGTACGTGCATGCTTACACACACAATACAGTAAATCTACATGTTTATCTAATCCTAGCAACAATGTTATGAGATAGGCACTCTTTCAGCTCACTGATGGTAGAGATAGAGTATAAGATGTGACTCAGGAATCCAGGCTTTTGACCACCAATCCTTACCTATAGCTTTCTAATTACATTTTGAACAATGAAAAGAGCGACAAGCTTCATTACCATCAGTTAATATAACATCGCATTAACCAAGAGTTTGTCTATGTTCACAAAATATCTGATCTGAGAATTCACAGAATTTGTCCTATAGTGTGAAAGAAAAGAAAATCACCAGGAGCCTAAAAATTAGACAGCATTTGTGCTGCATGTGGATGGAGACATGAGATAAAATTCTTCAGTAGTGGAGTCACAGGATCTATTTTTATGTTATTACAGGTTATATTCTTTCTAACTGAAACCCAGTTTCATTCACCCAAGCAAGAAAACTCTCAAATCTCTGCCTGAACTTGTGATACTAAGCTCACTTCCAGGTGTGAATAAATTCATACGTATTTTAAAAAATACATTTAACATCCCACTTAACCATGTATGAGTTTCAGGGTTGTTTTAAAGGTCATTTTGGGGGCTGACTCAACAAATCACTTAAATACTGATTCTTACATGGCTAGATTACAATGAAGAGTCATACATTAAAATACAAAATTATAAAAATTATAAGACATCTGAAATGCAAACCATCCATACAACTTTAATTTTAAAGACAGAACTCTTTAACAATAGCCCAGCAGAGTAAAACAAAAAGTTTAGTTTTATGGCTGTGTACACATCAATAATGACCATATGTATAGTTTCATGTTCACTTTAGGAATGTGATTTTGTTTCTTTAGCTGGTGAGAAAAACTGGCCTTGCATTACCCTACCATTTTCTGGGTAAATTATAGCTAAATTTGACTCTAATGCATCTCTTCCTGGTTTGGGGTCAGCCTCAAAGGGGAGTGTGTGCACAATAAGTAGAGGACCTTATGCCTTTTTGTTAGTTTGTTTTTGTTTCTGTTTTAAGCAATCAATTTTAAAAAATTTATCAAACATTTAAGTAATGAAAGAAAAAAAAGATTCTTTTTAAATCTGTGGCATGCTCATCCATGACCCCATCATTGTGCCAAGAACTTGTGCCAAGAACTTTAAAAATGCTGTCTCATTTAGTTTAAAACATATGTTACACACCTTGGCTGGATAGCTAAGTTGGTTAGAGTATCATCTGGAAGTGCAGAGGTTGCTGGTTTGATCCCTGCTCAGGGCACATACAGGAACAGATCAATGTCTTTATCTCTCTCTCTCTCTCCCTTCCTCTCTAACTGAATAAAATAAAATTTAAAAAAAAATTTAAAAACACATTATTCTATGAATAGTTGCTATACCTATACTACAAATCAAAGTTTTGGCCCATACCTACTATATGCCAGGATTTTAATCTGAACACAGTTTTGTGATTAAGTTCATACTCTTTTTTTTTTCTTTTCTTTTCTTGAGTAGTTCTCAAGATGGGGGCATAGAGCAGAAACATATCTCTTCTCCATAAATTACAGTTATTACTTTATTTGTCTTTTTAATTCCATAGGAATTTCACAGATAAAGCTTATAACCAACAAAATCTGGCCAGTACAAAAGGAAGCAGAAACATTGCATAATAGGATGTATCCCTGGACAGCTAGCAGCTCACATGAGAGTAAAGAAAAGTTGGGGCACTAACATAAAACTACTTATGGGAAATTGCTAGACAGTGGGATATCTGACCATAGAAACATTCAGAAAATGATTTTAATGAACTGCTTTCACTCTACTAAAAGTGATTAGACTTTTACTATATCTAACAGAGATAACAACTCCAATAATTTAGTGAAAAGAATGAATTAAGTTGAAGTGAAAGAAAGTAGTGAGAACTTAGAGGCATTATGAGGGAACAAAAATTAGAGAAGTACTATTTAAGCTATGGCTACTAATGTTAGAATACACTAAACCTTTAGAAAAAACAGGCATTATTTGAAAAATGCAAGTAATTTGGGCCGATGTTGAGAAAAGCATAAATAAATCTCAATCCGAAAAAACTAGAAAACTAACTAAAAGCAGAGAAATAACCTTGATGACTTCCAAAATTCCCCCAGATCTGAGTCCAAGATTTCCATTGTTATTAGTGTTAGAACTGCAGAGCAGGAAAGAGTAAAGATAAATGAAGAAAAACAAGTTTTATCTAAACTGGGGAAATGAGAGCCAGACACGGAAGGAAAGCAAAAGAAGCGTGAAGGATGATTGAAAAGGAACTAAAATAAAGAAAACATGTTATTTTACTTTTGTCTTTTTTTAGTCCCAAATAATGAAATAGAAAATGTGGGAAATGTGGTACCTAAATCCATCAACAGCAGGATGTACAAAATTATACTGTCTGTATTACATCACCATATGTAGTACTGATTGCTAATTACACTATCAGATGTATAGATGTATGTAATGTGAATAATTTATTTTTTGAAGGCTAACTTTGGTTCTTGAATACATCGACAATATTCAACCCTCTAACATACATAATGTGGAAATGTAGTTTTAAGCAATTATGCTATAAGTATACACTTTTCAAAGCATTTATATTTAATTTAAATAATGTGCAGTTAGGTTTCTAAGTTGAATTGGATTTGATGTGTGGTGCATTTTAAAATGTCTTAAGATGAGAGTCTATTAAAGAAAAGATTGCCATAAAACAGAGACTGATAAAGAGAAAAATGAAAGGAAGCAGAATAAATAAGTTTAAAAAATTAGCACTTCACAAAACCAGGGCAGATTCCGATTGGCTAGACATGTAACCATGATTTATTAGCCTATTTGCTCTGCTGTTCAATAAATAACATGGTGTCAATGGAACAACTGTCATATCATAAAGAATGCAGGCCATACATAAATTGGTCCGCATGAGACTACAGCATCGAGGTGTTTCTAGCCCTCTTCCATTTTACAGCAAACTGTGTGCAATAAGATAAGATAAAAAAGGTTCCTACAGTTTAATAACCATATGTGTAAAACCTATATCATGCAAATACTTTGTGGTTCTTTCCCCTCCAGTTTATTGAAGGATTAATAGCATTGCAGTAGTCTTATCTATTTAAAATAATGATATATGGTAAGATTTCAATCTACATGCCTGGTAGTAAAAGAATTACCCTGTATTATTCTTAACAGAGCTTTGAGCATATTTTTTTAAGAGTTGGCACTTGCAGAAGTACTTTAGGGACATCAATTAGCTACTGTTGACAATTGTTTCATGAAACGTAGCTGTTTCTATCTGCTCAGGTTGTTGATTCTAAATATATTGATACTCTATCCACCAGACATTTTGCTTATGAAGGGAAAACTCTGATTTATAAATAGAGATTTTAGCTTCCAGATTTGCTTACAATTTGGAAAATGTTTAAAACCACCCCTCAATGTCCTTTCTGCTGATCCATACTATTTGTTTCCTCAGTTTATAATATACATCTGCATGTTACTTATTTGATAGCTAGGAGAAAAGAGAGACCGTTTTCCATAGTCATATGTTTAGATGTGTTAAATTTACATTAGATATTCAATTAGTGCTTGTGAAATAAAGTGTTGAATTATACAATTAGAACATTGCCTTCTTTCTGATTACAATGTGGTTCCCAGGGTAGAGTCCTCTCTGTTTCATCACATGCAAACCCCAATGTCAGTCTCTCGATACTCTTTTCCCCTCCAGAATTAAACACAAACAAAATAACTGTATAGATTGCTCCGCTTCAAAAATGGTGACATAATGAAATCAAGTGCTGATACATGCACACCTGCATACTTACGCTGGTTAGATCTGCGTTCAAGTCAGGCGACAACCTTCATGTCCAGGTTGGTTTAAGCAAAGAAAACATGCCGATAACAGCAACATTCAAAAAGTGTTCTCTCGCCTGACCAGTGGTGGCACAGAGGATAAAGCATCGACCTGGGAACACTGAGGTCGCCGGTTCAAGACCCAGGACTTGTCTGGTCAAGGTGCATATGGGAGTTGATACTTCCTGCTCCTCCCCGCTTTTTCTCTCACTCTCTCTCTCCTCTCTAAAATGAATAAATAGTAAATAAATAAATTAAAAAAAAAAATTTAAAAAAGTGTTCTCAAGCTTTGAGGCCATTAGCAGCTTTTATAAAACAAAGTCAAAAATCTGTTATGAGTGCATAAAGAATTATGGATTAGATTTTACTGTTTATATATAAAGTTTAAAAAAATAAACAAGTCAGGGTCAAGGTAAAATTATATTGTAAACAGAGCCTTGTGAATGATAACCTAGAGAATATCTCAGGTAGCCGGCATCTTACACAGGCATAAAAACAAATGTGAACACTGTGGGTAGATGAAAGTGACACTACTTTAAACAAGTCACTCTTCCCAGAGAACCATCTTCTTGGAACCATGGTCATCAGCTTCTTTTTTTTTTTTTTTTTCCTCTCTTTTCGTAAGCGTTAATTTAGAAAAAAAAAAAAAGCTAATCAGTATCAAGTATTTGCAGCAATGGTTGATACATAGTAAGTACTCAGTAAACATAACCCTTCGCCAAGAATCAAGACAGGGTATTAGAAACAGAGGATATATCATCAGCGTAAGCTGTAGAGACAAGAGTAAATGCATAATATCTTTTTACTGAAGCTATGGTTATGAATTTGGTTCTGGTGACCAAGAAAGAGAAACTCTTGAGTGGAATGGGGCACAATGACCATCTTAATTCCCATTGTTAACATGTGAGATATGTCCAGGTAGTCACATTTTCATGGCTGAAAAGCAATGCCATTTATTTCATTAATAATTTTCTCTTTTGTTAAGTAGGCCATCCACATTGTGAGACCACATGTATTCATCATGGAGTCTTATCATGATATTTAAAAAAGTAATGAAAAGCATGTGGTTTATTATTTGTAAAGTGCTTAGAGCACTGAACAACACATGGGAAGTGTTACACAAGTGTTTGTCAAATAATCATATGAAATGGGTTGTATTTATTACCTTTATTTTACAAATCAATCAATAGAAACAGAGATAGATTAAAGAATTTTCAAGGTTCACAAGCTAATAGGTAAGTAAACTGAACTTTATTATTTTATTATTGAATTTATTGGGATGACATGAGTTCACAAAACCATCCAAGTTTCAAGTGAATGCCAGCAGTTTAACTCCAAAATGTAACGGTACATTTTTAACCATGCTTAACACCTAGACCCTGCTACTTCACAAACATGTGTGTAGACTGTTCTTTAGCAACTCGATCCTCAGCACCACCTCTGAGAACTTGCCAGAGTTTACATCTACATACACACTGAGACTGAAGGCTTCTTACAAATGCAGGTCAGATTCTGTCACACAGCCTTCCCCTCTAGGGTATCCTGCTCTGCACACGGCGGATGTGCACTTGATACCGACATGCTCACAGAGATTGATAGCCTTATGAGCATAATGTAAGGGATAATGTTTTAACTTAAAAAATTTAATAGATATGTGTTTAATATTTTACGTTGAAAGGCACAGATATCCACACAGTTTAATTATCCTTTTATTTTTTATTTCTGAACACATGGCACCCAGATAACTCCTGTTTAGTGACTTCTCTTTGGATACTTAACATTCTCAAAAACTATTCTTAAAAAAGTGCCCTAACAGCTTTGAATGATATATTTTTGTACTTTTTGAAATATTAATATTGCTGCCGTTATAGACCTGGGTTTGTGTTCCAGTTCTACCACTGTGAGTGGTACTAGTTGTGAGTTCTGGAAAAAGTTACTTAACCTCTATTAAGCTTAGTTGCCTTATCTTTTAAATGGAGATCCTATTACCTACTTAATAAAGTGGTTACAAGTAAATAAAATAATAAAACACTGGGCATAAAGTAAGTACTATATAGTATGTTAAGTTGCTTTGTATGCTTTCTACAAAGAAGGAGGTATAAATTAAAAATCAATAAACATATAAAGTTTAGCCTGGCCAGGCAGTGGCACAGTGGATGGAGCATCGGACTGGGATGCAGAAGACCCAGGTTTGAGACCTCGAGCTTGCCAGCTTGAGCATGGGCCCATCTGGCTTGAGCAAAAGCTCGCCAGCTTAGACCCAAGGTTGCTGGCTCCAGCATGGGGTGGCTCAGTCTGCTGAAGGCCTGAGGTCAGGGCACGTGTGAGAAAGCAATCAATGAACAACTAAGGTGTCACAATGACAATGAAAAACTAATGATGGATGCTTCTCACCTCTCTCCGTTCCCATCTGTCTGTCCCTATCTATCCCTCTCTCTGACTCTCTCTCTCTCCCTGTAAAAAATAAATAAATAAAAATAAATAAATATTTAAAGTTTAATTATAATTTTATTTGGATTGGATACACTGATTCTTTTTGCTTTTTTATGCTTCTCATTTAAAAGTAGAAATGTAAAACAAAAAAGAAAGAAACACACATTGTTTATATAGACACTGACAGGGGTAGGACAGACGCATGAGAGAAAAATCTAGAGTAGCATTTGGAAGTCAAGTTGAAAATTAAAATTTCCTGAGAATAATAAACAGCCAGATAAGAGTGCCCTTAAAACTTCTCAAAGGACAACCTCTTTTAAACAGTATGGTTTGCAACAATGGAAACAATTGGAACTCTCTAGATGTTCTTAGAGAGGGGTGTGTTCACTTTTGAGTACAGAGCCAAAAAAAAAAAAAAAACAACGCCCTGATTCTTATTTCCAATAGTGATGTTATAGGTCAATACTGCCTGGAGTGGAACATGCCGGAAATAAACTCTGGGATGGCTCTCAGTACCCTGGATGGCCTACAGGCCCAGGTGCACTAATGACGGATTATTGACAAACTGTATCACTGTGATGCATTTTTTAAAAGCATATGTTTACTTCTATAAGGCACTGCTCCAAGTTTGTCTCAATGGGTAGTGCCTTTGTTTTATTTGCCTATATTATCCTTGTCCCAGAGAATATGAACTACAGTATGACACAGCACACTGACTTTCTACCAGCTCCAGTTCCCTTCCACAAAATCCACCATGAATACTGAGGAAACCAAGCTCACTCTAGGGCCTGAAAATGAATCCATTAATGAATGGCAGTGCTCCCGTGGCTTTAACGAGGTTATCAAATGGAGTCAAACTCCAGTTCTGCCATCAGTTTGTTAAGAATGGTCAGCGAAGAGTGAGGCCTTCTTTGGGGCATGAATTATGATGAGGATGCAGCAAATCTTGAAGTGAAGTAAGGAAGGGAGAAAGAAAGGAGAAAAAAAGATGAAAGGGAGAAATAGAAGAAGAAAAAAACCCTCCAGCTTTTCCAGTCAGATATAAAACAGAAGCCAAAATTAAAGAAAAGTCTACATTTATTCAGGTGATTTTCCCTACTCTTTTAAGGTACTGGCAACCACTCTATCTTCATTTAAAAAAGCCAGTCAACGCTTGGCCCAGTCTGACTTGCCATTTTAGAATTTAAAAACAAGCCAAATAAAAGCAAATTAAATATCTTTTGAGATGTTCAAAATGATCCAAGGACTTTGACTGCTGTAGTTCTTTCTCAAAACTGCCCAAAGAAGCCTTGACTCCTGTTGTGGCTGCATGTATTCTTACAGAGATGCAGCTACTTGGGACCACCGCTCGGGCAGAGCTGCTAAGCAAGAGCAGCAGTAATGACAATGCAGATCTGACAGGTTTTCTTCTCCTGCTTTGGCAACAGTCCTCAGGAAGTGAAGCATATGGTTCTGGTGAAGTAGTTCCTGAAATTTTAATGCACCTTTGAGCTCTCTTAGGATTCCTAAAGGTTCATGGGCAATGCATGAAAGGAGGAGACTGAAAAGAGAAAGCACACTGAAAGTTTAGTTATTTAAAAACACTCTGTAAAATGCAAATTAGAAATGGTGCCATGCTACACCAAAACATATTATTGATCATCTTTTGGTTCATATTTCAGATTCTCAAAGTCAACACTGAAAAACGAATTACAAAAATAGCGTGCCTGGTCCCTAAACCAAGATGTGATTCAATGAGGCTGAGTCAAGAAGAGAAAGAAATTATTTGATGACATCACCTAGTGTCCAGGGGGCCTTCTTCATTTCAGAATTGTCACCACCATCTGCTTCATTGTCCACGACAGGGACCTTACAGTGACCATTGCCTTTGTACTCATGAATACATAGCAAGGCAATATCACACTAGTTTACACTTCAGTAACTCTTTGCATATTTCTACTAACAAAGTTCTGATGGGTTTGGGGAGCATCATCTGTGAATTGCAAAATCAAGGCATATCATTCATACACAGAATATTTGAATATTTATTAATTTTTAAGAAAAAAAATGCTTTTGAATTGGCTTCACTGTCTCTTAGCAAAATACTACAAACACAAATCTAAAGTCTCCTAGAAAAATATTAAATCAACTTTGAGAATATGTGGTGTCATTTTGTCTACTCTTTGGTGGGCAATGGCCTAGAGCAGGGGTAGTCAATCTTTTTATACCTACCACACACTTTTGTATCTCTGTTAGTAGTAAAATTTTCTAACCGCCCACCGGTTCCACAGTAATGGTAATTTATAAAGTAGGGAAGTAACTTTACTTTATAAAATTTATAAAGCAGAGTTACAGCAAGTTAAAGCACATAATAATATTCACTTACCAAGTACTTTATGTCGGATTTTCGCTACGTTTGGCAGAATAAACCTTTATAAAACAACTTACTATAGTTAAATCTATCCTTTGAGTTATACTTTGGTTGCTCCGCTACCGCCCACCATGAAAGCTGGAGCGCCCACTAGTGGGTGGTAGGGACCAGCTTGACTACCACTGGCCTAGAGAAATAATAATGAAAGTTCCTAGAGCTATTGTAAAGATCTAAGGGAGAAATGTGTCCCAGGCGATGGGAGAGAAAGCATATATATATAGGAAGAGAAGAAGAAACATCATTTTAAATGTACACACTGCCTTTGCTGTGACCAATGATTCTCTAAAATCCTGCTAATTTACGGGCCTTTTAAAGTTCTATTTTTCACTCCAAATGTCCTGGAGAGTAAAAGGAAATTATTTTTGCTGAGCAAAAGCAAGAAAAACATACTTTTGGTCTAAGATGTAAATGGTAACCCCCAAATTAGAGAAATTAAAAATTCCCGTGTTTGGCTGGCAGCCTTTGTTCTGCAGGGGCAGTGTTCTGAGACTTGTTCTGACTTAGCTTGTCCCATTCAGACGTAATTTGAGTATGTAAGATTTTCAACTGCCCTAAACACCAAGATTCTAACTTCTAATATCTATCTAATAAGGACCAGGAGTTTCCATAGAATGATTTCAGGGAGCCGATATCACATTCTGTTCTCTGATAGGTATTTCTTTAAATGGCTCTCGTTATCAAAGCAACCCGCATAACCAGATAGCATCATATATAATTTTGCAGGGACTTTATTGTAATCTCAGCAGTATCTGGCTGTCAGCAAGAAGAGGGCAGCATGGACTATAATCATTTTGCACAGAGTAAGGACAGGTCTAGCAGAAAAAGTTTAATGCCAGGTGACGGTGCCTTCAGAGTCGGCAAGGGCGCGCACTAATAAGGAACTCCACAAAGAGGACCGGTGACGACAAGCTCGCCTCGGAAAGCAAGCTCAGCAGATTCGCGGCAACTAATAGAACCATTACTGCTGCATATCAAGCTATGAGAAATGCCAAAGGACAGGAGCATCAGAGTGAAAGGGATAAGAAGGTAGCAACAACAGAAAGAGATAAATCAGAATACTCGAATCATACCTCCACATTTTTCCTAGGTAAAAAGCTAAATTACCCAAGTTTTCAAATCTAGGAAATTAAAGTATGCCCCAAAGCTAGCACAAGACAAACAATCTCCATGCTTTAAGTTATTATAAGTACGGCACTCTGTAACAAACTTCACAAAGCTCATTTCTGGCAATGCCTGTATTGTCATCAGCTACTACAACCAAGCTTTTAACTTTGTTATTTTCTGCTAGCTTTTCTTGTTTCTCTTTACTCTCTTGTAATACCAAAGGCTAGGCATATAAAAAGAAAAGGATAATGTATGTAAAGGATCTTATTGCTTGTACAGGAGAATTAATTCTTCACCCTATTTAACATCCCATCACCCTATTTCTAAAGGCTTCTGTTACTACTGGAGGACTGAGAGTCAAACAGTTTCCCTGAAAAACTGAGGGCGAGACCAGGAATCACACCAGGATGCTCACCAACATTCCCCACAGTTGTATTCTGTAATAAAGGAGAATCTTTGTGCAATGACCACAAGAAGCACACATGCTTCACAGCTGTGTACTTGAAAGAACTAACTGAAAAGTACAAACTTTTACTATAAAGACGTGGACACACAAAATAAAAAAAAAAAGGTGGATTCATAGAAATGCATACGGTAACAGACTATTAAGAATGCAAAGTAGCTATTAAAGGCTTACAATACCATTTATCAGCCAGAAAAATAATAACACAAACAGAACATGAAAACACAACACCTGACCTTTTGCACAGCTCACTGTTAGATGGGGGCCAGAGTGTGGCTGTTTAATGTCACACAACAATGAGAACACGTTTCTAGATGCGGCAAGTGACATCCCAAAGCTAAGATACTCGTATCTGCACTGAAAAACATTAACACCATCCAGCTGTCCATTAGGCATGGTTTCAAACTCGCTCATTATTTTGACTAAAAATGAAGCTAAAGGATAAGAGAATCCTGTGAATAAATGAAAGTCTCCTTAAAAATGAATTTTCTTAGGTTGCGGGGGAATCCCATGACCTCACTGCCAAGGAGTTTAATTAATCATGCCTGAAGGAGGGAGGCAAAGCTTGGGTTCTGGTCTGCCCTTTAAGAACTCTCTGTTATCACCTAATATCTGAGGTAGCTATTCTTTGCCACCTTTACTATGCTGCTATGTGATGGGGCTTGACTCAACTTATCCAACTCTTAGTATAACCATTCATTAAAACTGAGCAGCGAGGAACATATCTCAGAAGGTTCTGAATTGTGCCTCTGGGATACACATTTGATTCTTCCCACTGTGTCCGCTCTGGTGACATCAGCACGCAGACACCATTTGAACGAAATAGTCCTAGACACAATAAAACAGTATGCAAAAGGACGGGTTTAGGTTTAAATGGAGTTTCAAATTCAGGCAGTTCCCTTGTCGTGGGCATCCATGAACACGGGCCCGTTGTCCCTGGAAATTATAAAGGAAATCCTGGAAGAGGAAGGGCATCCCTTCATGAAGACAAGTGCCTTTGCAACAGAGGAATGCTTCTTGTATCTACTGCAGGTCAGCCCATGTGGTAGGAAAGCTTGAGTGGATGGGGTTATCTTGACCCAGCATCTGAATTAGATCTGAGAAGGCCACAGTCCCTTACTTGATTGCAGAACCAGTTTGGCCTCATTTGGCCGACCCCTTTCCCTGCATGTCAGCTCTTCTGAGAACACCCAAACACAAGGATATTAATGAAACTCTTATTTTGGACGAACACTTAGTTGATTATATAATCATTTTTGGTGATTTTTCAGTATCCACAGAAGGGACAAAAACACTGTGGTAAAAACTTTGCATTTACAATCAGGGAGACATAAGTTAGACTCCAGTATTGTCATTTACTAGTTACAAGGCCATAAGGCAAGTTATTTAAGCTCTCTGAGCCTCAGTTTCTTCATATATAAAATGGTCAGAGAACAGTAGCTATTTCACAAAGTCATAAGTTCACAGCACAAATGCCTGGCTTATGATAGTTACTCCTGAAATGTATATTGTGATGGTGCTTCAATATCAAAAGATAAGCCGATGGTCCTATTTTTGGAAATGAGACATAGAAAAGCATTTTATTGTAAGGAGATCAGTGGTGGGAACATGTACTGAAGATACACCCTGCAGAGCTCAGTAACAAACTCCCACATTTTTTTACTGTGGGTCTTTTCTGTACATACTGTATCCCCCCCCCCCCATATCATCTCCAGTAAATCCTGGCAATCTGTTGTGTCTTTGCAAATGTACCAAATACTCAGCAGATAACATTTTTTTAAAAGTCCACATTCATATTAAATGTGTCACTCCCTCTAACCCCATTTGTGCCTAAAGGAACTGCCTATTCTATATTTTGATAGACATTTTATATAAGATATGTTGGTGTGTTTGCTATAACCTACACATCCTTAGAATTTCTTAATTCCTTAAAAAAAGAAGCTACAATTGTTTACTGAACATAAATTTTTGAGGGCTGTTTTTTTGTTGTTGTTTTCTTTGCCACAGTCATATGCTTCATGTCTCATAAGAATAATATATTACTATTTTTTAAATCCATTTGAATAGGATGTATCATTTTCACATCTTGCTGCTCATATTGTCTTTCATAGACACGTCCTGGTCAAGTATGTTATCCCTTACAGAACATACTTTTTCACAAGGGTCAAACTTAAATAAATATAAGTATCATTTAGAGTACTATGTCACTTTTTATATATTCCTAGAAGATGCCTGAAGAACTGTTTTGATGTTTTAAAACTGCTTGAGTCAAAAGTGTGAAAACAAAGATAAACTAGAAACTTAAAAACATCCCAGGGCTTTTTACACATGAAAACATTCTCTCAACAATGTATTTTGCTATATTGCTTTTTGAAATTTTGAGCCTGTTTTGAAAGTGTTCGTATTATTTTCTCTCTTTTACTGTGTTCTGTGTTGTGATTTTTAATAGCACAAAGATCTTCCTATCAAGTTTCCTAAAATTTTTAATTGAAAAACTCCAAGAGTTTTATTGAGAGGTTAAATCTTGACTTATTAGAACTCTTATACTATCTTCATTGGTTTTCTGAGAATTCAAGATGCCATATTTGGAGTGCCCTGAAAAGACAGGGTATATTTAAAATCTACTCTATGTGCCTATACCCTGGCTTCATTGGGGACTTATTTAAGATGCGCCATTTCCTCTAAACTGTCTTCAAAACAAAAAGAGTCCCATTACCCATATTCATCTCCTTTCAAAAAATTTTAACATAAATTTTTAGATGATTTACTTTCCAAAAGTAATGAGCTCTTTGGTCAAGCCTAATTATGGGAATTTATTCACTGTACCTTGTCAGAAAATAATACAATATATTGAAAATTATCTGAGCAAAACTTACCAAACAAGTGATTTCATGACCAATTTTAACTTAAGTATTCAAGAAACTATCATGACATAACACCTCAATCAAATTAAAGCAGGGATAAACAATCTGAGGATAAATTACTTAACTTGTCCTTAGCAAAATGGCAACAAAGTCTATTTTTACTTTAGTCATTCATTTTCCCCCTAACAATGTAAAATTCTTGTACAAGCACAAAACCATCTGCACTTAATTAATCACACAATTCACCCAAATATTATCAGATCCCAAGAGAAAGAAAAAAAATACACACACACACACACACACACACACACACACACACACACACACACACATAGAGTTAAAGTCTTCATGTAATACATTTAAATCAGGGCATATCTAAATGATCTAGAAAAAGCAGCCCTGCTCTGCCCAACCAGTTACATCTCTGATTTCAAAGCAGAAGCATAGCCAGTTGGGTACAGTTTCCCAATACAACTTTATATCTTCTTGATACTGATTTTCCTCCCCAGAAGACACAGTTTACATTGAAGGTCTTGGTATGCACGACGTGAAATTCCTAAAAGACCTCATCCGTTATGAGGCATGGCTCTTCTGCCCTCAAACACACCATCTTAAGCAAAAAAGCACTCATCAGTGCTCTGTGGTCTGTGGCCAACAGCTCACCCACCTGTCTCGTCCTGTGACAAGAGGAATGATGGACCCTTCCCTTTCCAACAGGAGGTGGAAAGTGGAAATGGTTAGAGAAAGAAATAATTATAGTGAGAATCAATAAGATGATGTTTTAGAACTGTCAGCATGGAAGAAAAAGAAGAGATTATTCCTCTCACTGTGGGCCTGTTTTGCAATCTTTTCTTTCAGGAGTTCTTAGGTTCCCAGGTCTTGTCGTGTGTATTTGTTAGTCATGTTACTCCTTCAGGGTTGGTTTCCTGGCATCATTAAACTGTGTCTATGGGAAACAGCATGACCCTGGAAACCCAGAGTTCTAGATTCTAAATCAAAGTCTCCCAAAAAGAGTGGGCTTGTCTGAAGCAAGAGCATTAGATAGATAGATGCTCCTTTAATTCTTTATCAGTAAATAAAAGTCTTAGTTTTTCAGTTCTGTGGGGGCAAATGTTACAGTTACCATGGTTATCTGGCTAGATATTCATTTATATGGAATTAATTATGCTAACTGTAATGCTTGCATTTTCTCTTCATGAAGAAAGTGCTGCTCTTTTACCGCAAAAAGAAATCATCTGGTGATTAGGAGTTAACACCAGCCAGTTCCATATGATGAGAGGGAAAAAAATGTTCATTTTACAGAGTCCAAAGCCTTGAGTTGATATGAAAAATGATTATATGGACACTTCAAACCATGAAATAATTTCTTTATTCAATAGAACAGATATGAATGAGAATTTCTCCTTGGATACATCCTATGATATGTAAGTGGATACAGAAGCAAAAGAAAAATCTTAATGTCATGGAACTTGCATTCTAATGGAAAGAGAGAAATAAGCCCAATAAATAGATTTAGCTCGCGTGCGCGCGCACACACACACACACACACACACACACACATACACACACACTATATGTACATACATACATACATGCTTACATATATATACATGCATTCATACCCCAAGTGCAATTGAGGGAAAAGAAGAATATTGGGCATTTAGGATCTATGAAAAAGGTGATGTTTGAAATAGGTGGTCAGGAAGCCCTCACTGCTACAATGACCAGATGGAATACAAAGGCTGAGCTACATGGGAGTCTGGAAGAAGCACCTCAGAAGGCAGGGAAGACATAAAGATTTAGAGCAAGAAGTCGGCCGGGCCTTGTAGCAAGAGCAGAAGAGGCAAGAGCGAATAAAGCTGAGTAAGAGGGGTGTGGTCAGAGCTGTCCTATGAGCAGTGAGGAAGTCCGAGATCGTGCAGTGGGCCAGGCCTCATGGCCAGAGCAGAAGAAGCAAGAGTGTCTAAGGCAGAATGAGTGATAGGGATGCGGTCAGAGCTGTCTTATGAGTAGTGTGGGAGTCCGAGATCGCGCAGGGTCTTGTAGCTTCTGGCCGTAATTTGAAGAGAGATGGGAAATCACCGGCAGCTCTGAACAGAGGAGTAATTTGAATTATATTTTACCAGAATTACTCTTACTACAGTTTTAAAAGTAGACTGCTCGAAGTCCAGGATTAAAAGCAGGGGTACTAATTAAGAGTCTTTAGATACTCCTTTTCTTGAAGAAGGGATGGCAGGAAATTAAATAATAATACAATAGTGTATGTGCCCAAGTACAAAAATAAAACAGAGAAAACCCCTTAACAATAGTCCTCAATATCTTGAGAAATGCGATCGCCGATCAGCTGATTGTCCTGGAATATGAATAGTCATATTAAAATGGAAAAGCCAATGGGGATGAAAAATGCACATTCTTTAACAAATTACATAACACATGGTTCTGAGATATATTATTTTACCTACTTATCTTAAAGTGAAATTTATCAGACAGACACATGCAGACAAAAGGAAAAATTTAAATCCAAATGTGTAATGTATAATGCAGCCTCTATTGTCTGAGGATCCACTAATAATTAAAATAAGGCCTAAAAACTAAGTTTTAAAATACTAAAACAATATAAGAACTCAGTTTATGGAAACAAAGAAATATAAAATTTTTGAGCACTGAATAACAGCTTCAAAACCCATATTTTGTTGAATCCTCACAACAGCCTGTGAGGTAGATGAAGAGAAAAAAGCTGTGACTTTGAGGTAGTAGATGACCTATCTAAGGTCTCATAATGAGTAGATATGAGGCATCAATTCAGATTTAGGTGTCTAATTTTAGAATCTTCTTTTCTTCTCTTGTATCACAGCTTCCTTGGTCTTACTTGAGTAATTCATTTTCTTTGAATTTCTCAAAATAGATATTGCATAGCCAAATAATCAAATGAGTTTAGAATGATAATTACTGTCAATATCTTATCTTGATATGGTCAAGTTGGACCCTTTTGGTTTGTCCACAGAATTTCTGGCAAAGTAATATAGGAATAGAATGCTATGTCTATTCAAGATGAAGCCTGCGGATGCACTTCTTCTATATTTGAATGGCAACAAAAAGCTTTAAATGAAAAAACTGGTGAGAAAAACTTTTAAAATGTCCTTTCTTCTAGTTATTTCTGATGAATGCCCTATCTATTAGTATTTTCCTTCTCTTCTAATTCTTTACAATGAGATCCTGATTCAAATTCTCTTAATAAAACTTATCTCTCTTTCGCTGCAGATGGGAATATAAACTAGACAACCCCACTATGGAAAACAGTAGGGAGGTTTCTAAAAAAATCAAGAGTTACCATATGACTTATCAACCCTCTATTGGGTACCTACCTGAAAAATTGAAAACATTTATTTGTAAAGACAAATGTATCCTTATGATCACTGCAGTGTTTTGTCATTCACAGTCGTCAAAACATGGAAACAACCAAAGTGTTCTTGGACAGATGATTGGATAAATAAGGTGTGATACATATATACAATAAAATACTACTCGGCCATAGAAAATATCAACTATTGCCATTTGTGACAACATGGATGGATCTTGATAACACCATTCTAAGAGAAATACGTCAGACAGAAAATGTCAAGAACCATATAATTTCACTCTTATGTGGGATATAAAACTGAAAAGAACAAATGAACAAACAAAACAAACAATAACTTATAGACACAGCCAAAAATACAGTAGTTATCAGAAAGAGGGTAGGTTGTAAAGAGTAAAGGGGGTCACAGATATGGTGATGGAAGAAAACTTGACTTTGGGTGTTGAACATTTAATGCAATATACAGATGTTGTATACTACAGAATTATACACTTAAAAATCTATGTAATTTTAATAACCAATGTCAGGTCAATTATTTAACTAAAAAAATCAGTCAAAAAACAAGTATACATTTTTCAACAAATATACAATCACTGTTTTGAAAACAATTGTGTTGTCTTCCACTACCTAAATAATGAGATGAAAAAAAGTCTCAAAAATAATTCTGAATTCTCATGATAAGATTATGTGCTCTGCACTCTCAAAGTCTGAGAAGTAAAATAAATCTCACTAGAAAATTTTAACATATTACATGAAGAATTACAACGCAGATTTAATTTTAAAAAAGTGACATAATTAAAAAGTCCCTGCTTACATATTTAAAAGGTCAGTGCCACAACTTGACACAAGAAAATGTGCTTCAAATTGCTCCTTTGAATTTAAATTCCTCTTTAAATGTTCCTCTACAAAGTCAATCACTGCAGGGTACAAGTACTTCAAGGATTTTAGAACTGAAAACATATCTTAAAGTAAAATATACCACTAGCAGCATTGTATAAAACCTCAAGAAAGAACCTGACATTGTTTGAAGTTCTTAAAAGATGTACAATATATTTAAATACATTTGAAGATCATTTGATGAAATTTAATTGAATATTTTTTTCTGAGTTCATCATAAAGAATTAAAAAATGATTTTTAATAGGATAAAAAAAAAACAACTGTTTCAACTCCAAAACATTGCAAAAATAAATTAATCACTGACTGGAAACCTCACTGGAGAAGTATCCTTATGTAATTTAGGGATCTGGTCAGTAATTTATTGAATAAATACACTTGCATTTTTCAAATACTTTTTTCTCAAAGTTTTAACTATAAAGCTATAAAGAGGTACTAAAGATATTTCGTTTTTATTTTTCATTATATTTTATATACACATGCACAGATATATAATCTGTACTCACAAATAAGAATGACCATATCTATTTAGTTTTTATCATATAACTCACAATTTAACTCTGTTTTTCTTATATTTGATATTTTGCTATTTTGTGCTTCTTAATTTATGTCAAAGCTGTAGTTTCACCCTGGTTGATTGGCTTTCTGGTGGAGTTTCGGCCTGGCATGTGGAAGGCCCAGGTTTGATTCTCAGCCAGGGCACACAGGAGAAGCACCCATCTACTTCTTCATCCTTCCCACTCTCCTTTCTCTCTATCTCTCTTTCCCTCCCACAGCCAAGGCTCTACTGGAGCAAAGTTGAGCAGGGCGCTGAGTATGGCTTCATGGTCTCTGCGGCAGGCACTAGAGTGGTTCTGGGTACAATGGATCAGAGATCCAGATAGGCAGAGTATCGCCCCTAGTGGGCATGCTGGGTGGATCCCGGTCAGGCACATGCAGGAGTCTGTCTCTCTGCCTCCCGCTTTTCACTTCAGAAAAATACATAAAAAAAAAAAAAAAAAAGCTGCAGTCTCCATGTTCACCTAATATATGGATAACCTTTTACTATTTTTTACATTCCCATCACATTAAATGCAATATAAGTAGATGTTCAATTCATGAGTTTTAATTATCATATTTGTTTTAATAAATATAATGAAAAAGAGCCTGACCGGTGGTGGCACTGTGGATTGAGCATTATCCCGACATTTTGAGAACCCTGAACCCAAGATCACTGGCTAGAGCATGGACTTAATGGCTTGATCGTGGGCTTGCCAGCTTCAACATGGGCTCATCAGCATGATCCCAAGGTCACTGGCTTGAACCCAAAGTCACTGGTTTGAGCAAGGTGTCACAAGCTCAGCTTGAGCTCTTTGGTCAAGGCACATGTAGAAACTATCAATAGAACAGGTAAAGTAACCCAACTACCAGTTGATGCTTCTCATCTTTCTCCTCTCCCTTGCTCTCTTCCTTCCTGTCTCTCTTTTTCTCTAATATAATAATAATAATGAAAAAGAAGAAAAGAACTTTAATCCACCCTTATATATTTACATTAAGAATTAATATGAGGAGTTAATAACATATTCTAAAACATAAAGAATATATTCAGTTAATAAAGTATATAAATTTTTTAAACATTCTTTTTTTCTATTTTTGTACGTTTTCTTTTGTGTGTGTGTGTGACAGAGACAGAGAGAAGAACAGATAGGGACAGACAGACAGGAAGGGAGAGAGATGAGAAGCATCAATTCTTCCTTGAGGCTCCTTAGTTGTTCATTGATATCTTTCTCATATGTGCCTTGACCAGGGGACTACAGAAAACCAAGGAACCCCTTGCTCAAACCTGCAACATTGGGTTCAAGCTGGTGAGCCTCGCTCAAACCAGATGAGTTAGCGCTCAGCTAGCAACCTCGGGGTTTCAAACCTGGGTTTTCCACGTCCCAGTCAGACGCTCTATTCACTGCACCACCACCTGGTCAGGCAAATTATATAAAGTTTATATCAACACCTTAAGCCCTAGCTAGCCATCTTTCACAAGATAGTAGGACTTGAAACATTTGTCTGCATATGTCTTTGTGCCGGCTATTAAGCAGTAGTAAAATGAATGGTGAACAAAAATTTAACAAAGATTACTAATACAAAGGGGCTTCCTCATAGAAAGAAAAAACTAACTAGGTAAAACAAAGACATTGTTTCACTCAAGACAAAGTGAAAAATACCACCACCAGTAATGTTCAGAGAAGAAAGAACAAGTGAAAGAATTAATACTGCATTTTACAGTTTTAAAACAATTCACTGAAGAGTAAAATAAACTAAAGGAAATCATAGTTAACTGAGTTAGCAATAGAAATTCATGATGAATAATGAAATTTTTACTCTGAGTCTAGTAAGAAACTACAGAAAACTTTAGAGAAGCATAATAATAGAAGTCCAAAGCATGTTTACAATGATATTTGATTTCTTCTTTTATACATATTTACTTAATATAGGTATATTACCTATTTAGTATATGTATGTACCTATATTATCTAAATGTAAATATAGATTTTTACACATATATATAAACTTTACCTACAGATAATGTAAGTAAAAATTTCCCTACATGTAAAAATTGGTAATAAGAAACTGAAGAATTCAAGTATAAATGCTTATATAAACATGTAATGTGTATGCATATATATATATATATGTATGTATGTATATATATATATATATGACCAAAATTTTATAACTGCAGACATAGGTATATCTATGCATACCATTTTAATAAAAATGTGGCCAAGGTGAAATTTACTTCCTTGAAGCAACCTTTTTTCTTCCTAAGCATGAGCTCAGTGCTTTAACTCTACACTGTAGGGTGCAATATCAGTTATATTATGTTGTGTTACTGTTTCCTTTACCAAACTATAAACTTCTTTAAGACAGGGATTGTGCTATACAGAGCCCTACCATCTTTAGCACAATGTTTGTTAACTCAATTATTTTCTTGTGTGAATAAATTACCTTTATTTGAAAGGATCTAGAGATTAATAAAATTTTTGCAAAGTCACCTTGTGCACGACATTTCAAAATTAATAGTTCAATTTTATTAATACCTTTGTCTGCCTCCTCTTTAAAAATTCAGAGTTACAAATAAATATACAACAAATGGGAGGAAAGAGGACATAAAACTAAATTTTTATTCATATTTAAAAACAGAGATTACAATATCTGACAATACACCTTTTTTTTATAAGAAGGAATGATATATTTCATGTTCAAAGATGATGCTATAACCCACCACAAAAAGGGCATACTCTTTTCTTTCTGATGATTCTCCTATATGTTCATTATGATAGATTTGTAAAAAGTTTGACTGAGTTACTGCATCTCCCTAAATAAGTTAATCACCAGAAACTCAATATATCTTCATAAAGCTTAGAATTACATCTTCTTCATTTTCTAATTAAAGGCCTGACTATGTTTATGACAGTTATAAAATTTAATATGTGCATGTTTACTTAGTTGAAAATTTAAATTCATCAGCTTACCTGTTAGTCACTACGGGTTTTATAGTAACAAGAAAAATGTAAGTACCCTTAATGTTATTCTGTCAAAATCAATTGGATGAATGATGTTCTCCCTTCATTATATGAGGAAAAGGAAAGAAAAAGAGATCGTATGGAGAATAAGGCTTAGAAAATAAGGGAAGAACATACCCGTTAAGAGATTAACTAAAACTGGACTGCGAAAGCAAAAGTATGCACTAGAATAAAGTTTTACTTTATATTTTAAAACATTTTAAATCGTTTAATATAATTTAGAAGCATAAATTGTTATGTGTCTCAATTATCAAATTTGGCTTTTAAATTTTTCTAGAAAGGAATGTTTATTGTTTTATTGTAAACATTTTTATAAAATGGATTTAAGAATTCATATTTTGACTAAAGTATACAACCAATTTCTGAGTGAATTTATGAAGGAAAAAAATGATTACACGATTTTACATGTAATTACGAAATGCATAGTAATACTGTTATGTAATATTTTCAAAATGATACAGCAAACAGTGGTAAATTCATAGCTTGATATATAAAAGTTTTAGGGACTAAAGATAGTCTCCAAACCATACTAACACCTGCCCTATGCCCACCCAGATATTTTATATACAACAGAAGATTTAAAATGTTACAGTGGTAGACTTATTTAAACAATTTTATTTATTTAATCCATTTGGTGTAAAGCCTTAATTCTCAAGGACCTTAAATCTTCAAGAGCAGGTGTATTATTCTCCAGCCTCAGAAAAGACAGACATCTCCTCTTCTGTAACTTGTCCTTTGTATACATTTGCCTCTGTCTGTTGAACTGAAAACCTCAATCTGAGGACATGTCTTGTTCACCTTCTGAATTATCTCTTCCTATCTGTTCACACATCTGGCCTTCAGTTTCGGCTACTCTTTTTCCCCACATAGCATTCTTGTCCTTTACCTAGTGAAATGTTACTATTATTTCAAAGTCCAGCTCAGGTGTCTTGAATCTTTTCCTGACATTCTCTGACTTCCACTAGCCCTCATCCAGGGACACACTGACTTTGATGGACCCTGGACTTCCCCATCTTTGTGGAACAGTTCCATCAGTAAAATGACTTCGATATTATACACAGGGTAGGTCAAAACTATGTTTACAGTTTACGAGTATGCAAAACACATAATTTACTCTTATATTATCTATGTATTAACTATCTTATTATTTTCCATATATATTCTTCTATATATTCTTCTAGCTGACTTAAATAAAACAAACTATATATTCAGGAGATCCCAGTCTAGGGAGACAGACTGTCCATTATATTACACTCAGATCATATTAGGAGAGGTGAACACTTGTGCTAGGGAAATATGAATAAGGATCCCAACCCTGATTCAGGTTGTAAGTGAGGTACTTCAGGTTTGTGTGGATCAAATCTTCAAATAATACTTTTATCTATAAAAGTAATGAAAGAAAACTTGCAGAAAGTAAAGGATATAAAAAGGTAAAAAATTAAGTTACCTGTAATCCTACCATATAGGGTGGAGTTGCACATTGAAGAACATGGAATATGTCCTCAGGAGAAAAGACAATTTGCATTCCAGATGTAAAAAGGCAAGGAGCAGTGAGATGCCATCACAAAATCAGACTAGATGCTAGAGTGCTGGGGCCACAGCATGTGTTACATGAAACGTGAACAAAGCCAACCCATTCTGGTTCTGCAGAGAGGCTCACTGGGGCACGGAAGGCAGACTGGGGCAAGCAGAAAATGCAAAGTTAGTGAACACTCAGGAAGCACGAAGGGACCAAGACTCAGAATCCAGCAAGGCGAGAGCAATTCTGCATATCCCTTTTCCTCTGAGATAAAATATTTCAGTTGGTGGGTGATAAAGACTATCATGTTTCAAAAGCCTGCACAGTGATAGTTCTCTCTGCCTCCTGTGGGGGACTTACTCAGACAAAACATTCTCACGTTCTTCATATTTTAGTTCTCTATAACATCACGAAACACAGGCAGAGAAGTTTCTCACATTTGACCATTACAGATATGGAGTCTCAGAGACATGCCGAGTTTCGCTCAAGGTCAAAGAGGGTCAAAACAACAAGATCAAGACTCACACTTTCCTTTCTCTCTTTTCCAGAAAGGAACCTGGATATTCAAGACCTATAAATATACAGTGGGCAACAAAGACAGCTGGAGGTAAGGAGGCCGGGTGGGGTCTTGGGGAGTTGATACTGCTATTCAAATTATTAATTAAGATTGTTTCTTTTTTGCCTTGACTTATTTAGATAATTGCTTTATTTTTTATTTTCTTGAGTTATGTAGCTATATCATTAATCTGATTTGACTTTTTAAAAGCTTATAGGCTTAATAAAGAATGAGAAAAAGAATGTGTAAAGCCAGTAGTCAAGGCCACCATCATAGCAGCCTGACCCACGCAGGTTCGCATTAGATTCGAACAGTCGGTAATGAAACACAGGAGCCACGAACTGGTGAGCCATCAGCTTTAATTCTAGCTTGCACCCGGCGGGAAAGCAAAAACACACACTGGGCTCCAAAACCCACACATTCAGTGCTCACAAAGCTACTGACTTATCCGAGTTTCCTAGAATCAAAGGTTTCTAGCTCACTAGACTTATTCACCTCTTTTTCCCATCTCCTCCTGCACAAACTCTTAACAAACTGGCTTCTTCCTCAGCACTCTGCCATCTCGGCTGCTTCTCCTGGCCTTCACGTGGCCTTACTCTGCTCTCCTCTCTAATACTAATCTCAGGAACCCAGGAACCGAGAGAGAGAGCAAGCTCCCGGACTGCCCCAGTTTATAGCATAGAAAATCCAAACCTTTAATCCAATTATACATAAAGAAAGTCTCTGATACAAAGCCACCCATCTGAGGCATAATGGGATTCCTTAGAAGAGTGCACCACCCTACATCATCCAATCAGTCAAGGGTGTGGGGAAGAGCTTACTCTTAAACTAAGCCTTAGGCTATAATGACCTGGCCTGCCTACATTACAGCTTTTCCCCCACAGTCACCTCAAGCATAAGGGCAAATAATATCACCTGGATGACGGGCTTCCATGTGGGCAGCGCCATCTTTAACAAAGTGAGCATATTATAATTTATCTACCGAACAGAATGATAAACTAATTTTTGAGACACATTTGTAAGCTTTTCAATAGTGACACAAATATGAATATTTCATAATTGTATATTTTCTTTTTGAAGACCAATAGCCATTTAACATAGAAACCATTACTAGAATTACCAGATGGGAGCTTTATTTGCTTTTAAAGTGGGTTAAAAATAGTATCAATTAGTCACTGATAAAGACCTATAAGAAGTTGAGAGATTTTTCATAATTTAGCACCACGATAATTTTAGGTATCATCTCCAAAACAAAATATACAAAAACGTTTGTAAAAAAGCAACATATGTCTTGACAATTTTCTAATTATCTTTGTGTAAAATACTCAATTCTTCTGCGCAGATGGAACTTTCCATATAACACATTTGTACTTTCAAGCCTACACAAGATTACTAAGAATTAGTAATTTGCATTTCTACTATTTGTTTTAATCTGACTCTACCCAGTTAGATCCCAAAGTTGCATTCATTATTTCCATAGGAAAAGAGGTGACTGCTCATATAAAATACAGAGAAGGTGGGTATTGAACTGAAAACTGAATTTATTCAGAAACAACATTAAAAACTAGACTCCACACTTGTTAGTAAAAATAAGAGGGAAAGAATGCCAGATGGAAATCAACCAAATGGTGTTCTTTTAGCAACTAAGTTATTGTAATGGGGGAAATACTAAGAAAGAAAAAAGAAATTATCATCAGGACACCCTAAAAATGTTTTCTGGGTTCATCTGACAATGAAGAAGCAGAAAACGGTTATTATTCAAACGTCTTATTCTTGACCTGTGGTGGCACAATGAATTAAGCTTTGACCTGGAACGCTGAGGTATCCAGTTCAAAACCCTGGCCTTGCCCAGTCAAGGCACATATGTGAGTTAACACTTCATGCCTCCCCCTCTCCCTCCACCCCTCTCTAAAATGAATAAAAGTTTTAAAAAAATCTTCAAACATCTTAACAAAGCTATAAGAAAAACTACTGAATGTTTTAGACTAGGGAACACATTTTATAGTGGCTTTGCTGTGAAATGTGAAACTTATCAATTGCACTCTGTCCCTAGGATCAATAATTGATCATTGTGTTTGACCCCCTTTCAATATGTTTATTTAGTCCGTACTGGCATCTCTTTTATCCATCCCACAGCCTTTGTACGTGTTTGGATGTCACTCATCTTTTGCAGACACCACACATATAAATGCGCTTACATGTCCACCTCTGCCTCCCAGACCAGTTAAGAAAAGAAGCTGCTCCTGCTAGTGTAGGTTCCCCAGAGAGCCAGCTGTGACTGCACACATATTTTCTCTCTCAGGAATAAAAGGAACTGTGTTGAGACCTCTCTTGCTTGAGAGTCTCCAAAAATGTATGCTCTATTGAAGCATCTCACTTTGGGTTTGATCAAATACTTAGGATCAGAAAGCCTCTCTTATAATCCTATCAGTTGGGATTTGGAAAGCCTGACGCTAATCACCAAATTTTCTTTTTTTACAAATAGATGATGACTGTGACAATGTGTGCCGGGTTAGGCCAGGAATGTAATATTTAGTCAGAACATTGGCTCCATCATATCTTTAAGAAACAAACAGGATTCAGACAGATATATTTTGCAGTTTCAGATTATATGCAGGGAGCTTAATTTCACATTCAGATCTTCAATGATTATTAAGAGTTATTTGGAGTTTCAAACATAACATTATATTTAATGCATAAAAATCTATTCTATTTTTATATTGGAAAGACTATGAAAATAATTCATTCATACCTTCCATGAACACAGTTGGTGTCTTGATCCTAAGTGATACATATAACCATAACACATGGACTCTCAAGTAGATATGTATCCTTGCTTCAGAAATAAGAATTACATTTGCCCTTGCTTTGCTCAAAAGGAAAATGAGTTTAAGAAAGAGAAGGTTTTGGTTTTATTTGTATTTTATTGTTACAGTTTGGGGAACTATTGATAAAACAGTTAAAAATCTTCTGATCCATTTACCTTATTAATAAAATAATTCATGACTCACGTAAAGTTCTTCTAGGCTTAAACATAACCTTCATGTTATTTTAGTAGTTTCTTTACAGATGATGACTAAAATATAATATATATCTTGTATGTATACCAAAAGATTAATAGATAGGTTTTCCAAAAATTATAGTTCTTAAAGAGAAACCAATATCCCAAACAGGTATTATTTTATTCATGTCAATGTTTACAGATGTGGAGAAGATAGTTGGAGATGCTTACAGCATTGCAAACGCCTCATGCATTAAAAGACATCAATGTGTCATTCAGGAATCACGTTATTTATATCACCTGTACACAAAAAAATAAAATTTAAGAAATCTAATGACCCAAATGTAAATAGGCAGGTAAAACGAATCAAACTCTACAGCGCACCCTTTTGTTTGTCCAGGTGTAGGTGGGATCAATCTAGGCAAACTAAGGTTGGGGCAGACATTGAGACTGCTGGTCCTAATCAGTGTTCCAATAGCTATAAACTCGAGTATTACTATTAGAAGTGGTCAAAAAAGCTTCTGTTAGACTCGACATTTGAAATGAGATTTAAATGAGGATGAGAAGGCAGACATATGAAGCCTGGAGGGGAGAAAGTATTACAGACAGAAAGAATAACAAGTTCAAAGATTTTAAAAGGGGAAATCTCTTCATCTTTGAGTGACAAATAAAGGGGGGGACGGTGGTCAGAGTGGCTTTGGTTTAGTGAGTAATGCTGACGATAGAAAAGGTGAGGTCCCAGAGACAGGCTGGTACCCAATCAGGGGATGCTTCTAAAACACTTTGGAAGATTGGATTTTATTCTCCTCGTAATGGATTGTCCCTGGAGAGTACTAGATAGTGGAAGACTATGGTTTCATTCATATTAGAAAGCTTACTCCATGGAGAAAGTACTGGAGGAGTATTGTAGAGTCAGGGACACAGCAGATGGTGGTGGTTTGGATTATTGTTTAGACAAGGAGGTGGTGAAAAGTGGTCAGATTTGGTATAACATTTTGAGGTAAAGGTAAAAGAAATTACTGGTAGAGTGGGGTGGCATATTAAGAAAAATAGCAAAAGATGATCTCCGAGTCTTTCACTCTGAACAAAGTCTGTACATAGCTGTACTATTCCCTCATATGAGGAAGGTCAATGAAAACAAACTAAGGTGTTTGGGGGAGAAATCAGTGGGTCTGTGTCAGTAAAATAAGTTTTTAAATATGATATATATGTTTGCTTGCTTATAGTTAGCATTGTGGGGGGGGGCGGTCAGGTTGTAAGCAGGCAAGCTCCTCATAAACTAAGGCTTAGTTTTAAGACTAAGCCTTCCTGCCCTTTTAATACTAAGGTCCTCTCAACACTAAGCTTTCCCCACACTCTTGACTGTTGTATGATGTGGGATGTTGAACTCTTATGAGGAATCCCATTTATGCCTCAGATAAGTGACTTTGTATCAGAGACTTCCTTATTTGTATATTGGCTTAAAGGTTTTGATTTCTACACTATAAAATGGGGCAGACTGGGAGCTCTCTCTCTCTCTCTCTCTCTCTCTCTCTCTTGGTTCCTGCATTGCAGAGGAGAAGCAAGAAAGATAGTGGAGTGTTGAAGGAGAAGCAAGTTTGTGCAGAGTTTGTGCAGAGAGGAGATGGGGAACAGAGGTGAATAAGGCTGGTGAGCTAGAAACCTTTGATTCTAGGTATAAGGCCAGGAGACAGGGCCACCATCACAGCTGCCTGACCCGTGCAGGTTCGCATTTGATTCGGACAGTTGGTAATGAAGCAACGGAGCCAAGAACTGGTGAGCCATCAGCTTTAATTTTAGCTTGCACCTGGCAGGCAAGCAAAAACACACACTGGGCTCCAAAACCCACTCATTCAGTGCTCACAAAGCTACTGACTTATCCGAGTTTCCTAGAATCAAAAGGTTTCTAGCTCACCAGACTTATTCACCTCTGTTCCCCATCTCCTTCTCCAGCACAAACTGCACAAACTGGCTTCTTCCTTCAGCATTCCGCCATCTTGGCTGCTTCTTTTCTCTTCCACGTGGACTTAATCTGCTCTGCTTTCTAATACTAACCTCAGGAACCCAGAGAGAGCAAGCTCCCGGTCTGTCCCAATTTATAGTATAGAAATCCAAACCCTTAATCCAATCTACAAACAAGAAAGTCTCTTATACAAAGTCACCCATCTGAGGCATAATGGGATTCCTCAGGAGAGGGCGCCACCCCACATCATCCAATCAGTCAAGGGTGTGGGGAAAAGCTTACTCTTAAAACTAAGCCTTAGGCTATAAGGAACAGGTCTGCTTACATTACAGCCTTTCCCCCACACCCATTCCAAGCATAAGGGCAAATAATATCACCTGGGTGACGGGCTTCCATGTGGGCAGCGCCATCTTTAACAAAGTGAGCATATTATATTTAATCTGCCCAACACTAGGAAACTCGCATGAGTCAGTGGTTTGGGAGCCCTGAATGGAAAGGGAAATGTTTCCCTACTGTGTATGTTTCTTGCTCACTGGGTGTGAGCTAGGATTAAAGGTAATGGCCCACCAGTTCTTGGATCTATTGTTTCATTACCATCTGTCCTAATCAAACCTGAACCTGCCTTGGCCAGGTGGCTGTGATGGTGGCCGCGGCTACTGGCTTCACAGTCTGCTTTTGCTCTGTTGTTTGTAATAACATTAATAACTAGCATTTATTGAGCACTTGTTTTGTTTCATGTATATTTCTAAATAATTACATATTTATTATTTTCCTTTTTTAATCTTCCCAAGAAGTAGTTCTTTTTTATCCTCATTTTAGAGATAAAAAAAAACTAAAGTACAGAATGACTGGTACTTGACAGTCAGCAAATAGAGCCAGGGAAATATAATACCAGAACTTACTGCCTGGTCAGTAGGTACTATTGTCTTTCCCACTAGAAAAGCAAGTAGGTACTTGTACTGAGTATAGAGCCCAGGGCAGAAGGCTGGAATAGCAACAAATTAAAACAAAATCCTGGGGCACTACATGATTTAGACATCAAGGAGAAGCAGCATAGGAGACTAAGAAGATGAAGGCAGCATAGTAGGAACAAAACCTAGTGAATATGTTGATATAACACGCTCCAGGGAGAGGAAGTGAACAACCATTCAAATGTCAAGATATAGAGAAAAAGATAAAATTGACCACTGGATTTAACAAAAAAAATCCTGGTGACCTCTACAGAGATAGATTAGTAAAGTGTAAAAGACAAAAGCCCCACAGGAGTAGATTAAAGAGACTTTAAGATGTAAATAGATCATGATCATATGGAAAATATTTTGACAAGTTTTAGTGAAGGAGTTAAGAAAGGTGAAGTTATAACTAGAAGTCAGAGACCTGTTTTTTTGTGGTTAGGTATTTTGTGTTTACTATAAGTTATATTACCACATGTTTAAATGCAAATTAACATGACAGTAGAGTAGAGGGAAATGTATCCACTAGTACATATCTCAGGCTAAATACAAATTAAGTTATCATACCTGGGAATTGTTTGCAATGAGTTTTAAATCCTATTCACATAGAGTTTACTACACAAACAGGAAGAGGGACATTTTCTTGGACTTCCTCTCCCAACTGTAGAACATTGTTCTATTACCTCAGTTCACTAAACTCTATATCTATAAAGCCTAAACAATCAAACCACCCCTCTTTTAACTCTTATCATCTACAAGTACCTCATCATTTCTGTACAATAATTTTTGTTGTACTGTTTTTATTTCCTTTCTTCTAACACTCGTCACTATCCTAGATGACTGGATGACTCATTCATCTATTCACCATTCAAATTCTTCCACCCCTATATTCCAGTAACAGTCACTGCCATTCAGCTTTGGCAATCCACACCCATAGATACAAAAATGGGACTGTTTCTAAAGAAAAAGCGTTCTACTATAATATCCAGAATTGTGAAATTTTTCTCTTTTATCGCTTCTCCCATTCATTCATGGCCACATAAACTCTTCCCAGGCTTCAAAGGCTGATGCTCTCCCATGTTCTGCCTTTCCTGTTTCCAGCAGTCTCCAATTATTCCTGGGTTGATTGCCACCTCCTCTGAGTTTTGATCTCCCTGATAACACACTTCCCCGAGTGAAACACATTCTTCCATCCTTTAACTTTCTCTCATGGCTGCCTTGCTAATCCCACTACCAAACCAACCCTACCATCTGTTTGCACTCCTCCTCCTGAGCTGCCAAGAATTACTAAGATAATGGAATAACCACACCGTTTGACTCTGCTACACATTTACGATTTCCTATGTCAGTTGAACTCTCAGAGCTGCTAGCAGCCTGTTACTCATTCTTACTTGGCTGGTCTTCCTGTTGCACAGAGCAGCTGGCTGATCCCCAACCCTTGCCTTCATTCCCCTCTATCTCAACACAGGATGTTACCTCCTACTGCAGAGAGCTTTGAAGCTATCAGGTGCAAACCCTTCTACTTCCCTCCTCTACATCTCCAAATGTATCTGCATCTTCACTCATTAAAACTATGTACATTTTGCATATCAGAAGAATAATCCTTATTCATTTGTCCATCTGCCTGGTTGATTTCTCTCCCCATGCCTCTGCCAACACCTTGTTTCATCAATGTGCTTTCTCTTTTCTGCTCAATCTCTCACTTTCTTTCAACCTACAAGCAAGTTTATCTGAATATCCCTGTTTTGTTAAAAAAAAAAAAAAAAAAAAAAGCAACCCTTTCTCACCTCTTATGCCTTCAAATTGCTCTTTCCTCTTCCTTTTTTCTACAAAACTTCTTGGCAAAGTCCCTTGCACTCACTGGCTCTTTACCTAAAACTAGTTGCATGAAACCTGATGTAATCTTACCTTGACACCATGCTAATAACTCTATTAAAAATGCCACATAACGAAATATTTAATCACTCTTCAATTTTCTCAATTTGGATGTTCGGAGTTTGATCTTAATATGAATTCATTCGCTTATTAACTATCTAAGTTTGGGTCAGGTATTTACCATCTCTGAGATTCAGCTCCCTGACATTAAATTGGGAATGCATGGGCCCCTTTAAAAACTACCCTGGTGTCCTATGAGCAAATTACTTTTCCCTCATTGAATTTAGTCTGGTAAGACTTTATTCAAAGTGTGTTGCTCTTCCTTAACAAAAGATTGACAAGTTACCTTAAAAGGACATTTCTACATTATCTCTCTGGAGTCTGAATAGTGAGCACAGTGATGAAATAAATTAACATAATTTAAGTCATTGCAGGATTAGTGCTTGAAAGACATAGTCTATCAATTCCTACTGATCCCTGAATTTACTTCTACCATCTTACCTGAGCGTGTTCCTTCACTTTCCACTGGTATCAAGTGGGTTTTTGGTTCTCAAAGCTATCTTTGATTTAAAATATTGTTGAAGTCAAGATGGTGGTGTAAGTAAACACGGCTCTCCTCCTCCTGCAGCCACATCAAAATTACAACTGAACTAAACAACGGCTCTCATTCAAAACCCCCTGCTCTAGCTGAATGGAAGTCCTATAACTAAGGATATAAAGAAGCAGTCGCCATGAGACTAGTAGGCGGGGCAGAGGCACGACACAGGCTGGTCCCACACCCATGTGTGGCAGTTAAAAACCAGGAGGATATTTCAGCTGCAGAGGTCCTCCCGAAGAAATGAAGGGTCCCAGTTTCACACCAGGCCCCCCAACCCAGGGGTCTAGGGGCAGGAAGAGAAGTCCCCATAACTTCTATCTGTGAAAGTCAGCAAGGATTGGAAAAGTAAGACAGAAGACTGCTAGAGTCTCAAGCACTCCTTTCTTTAAAAAAGTGTATGTATTGTTTTGAGACAGACAGGAAGAGAGAGAGAGAAAGAGAGAGAAAGAGAGGGAGTAAAACACTGATTTGTTGTTTCCTTTATTTATACATTCATCAGTTGATTCTTGTTGGTTCTCTGACCGGAGATCGAACAAACAACCTGGGTGTATTGGGATGATGTTCTAACAAACTGAGATATCTGGTCAAGGATCAGGCACTCCTCTATAAGGGCCTGCACAGGGACATAACTGGACTCATTTGTTTTGAGCTCCAGGACTGGGGCAGCAGCTCAAATGCGTCCAGGGACAGAAAAACTGAATTGTCTGGCATCAGAGCAGAGGTTGGAGGGATAGCTTTCTCCCAGACAAAAGTGTTAAGAGAGGTCATTGTTTCTTTGCTGAGACCTCCTCCCAGAAAGCTGGCAGGTGAGTGTCATATCGGATTCTCCATCAACCTGACTCACACTCTTTACCCAGCCATAGTGATTTGCTGAGACCATGCCCAACTCAACTTTTAGACTCAGCCGAATCCATTTTCAGTGACTTTTCCATACCATTACCTGTCTCAGCTTCTGCTACAGACTTCCTTAAAATGTCTCAAACAAGCAACAACTGCACTTAGCATGCCCAGTACTCTTTCTATATGGCCCTAAGCCTGGAACTATCAATAGCTCCTTTTGCTTTGCAGCTTGACATCTTCTGGGCAAGGCTATAATAAAAGACAAAGAAGGAACCAAGCAATTCCAATTCTGGGTATTTATCTAAAGAAATCCAAAACATTACATTTGAAAGACATATAGACCCATATATTCATTGCAGCATTATTTACAATAGGCAAGATACAGAAGCAGCCTGGGTATACATTATCAGACAAACTTATAAAGAAATAGTACATATATATAATGGAATTAGGCTCAGCTATATAAAATGAATAAAATCTTGATATCCGGAACAATATGGATGGACATAGAGAGTATTGTGCTGGATGAAATAAGTCACACAGAAGGAGACAAAGGACATACCAATTCACTTATATGTGGAACCTAAAAAGCAAAGTAAACAAACAAGCAGAAAAGACATAGACTCACAGATACAGAGAACATTTTAACAACTTCTGGAAGGGGGCGGAGTGGAAAGATAGGTGAAAAAGGTGAATGGGTTAAGAAGTAGGGGTAGTTAAAGAATGGTGTTGGTAGTTAAAAATATTGGTAAAAAATAGTCATGGAGATACTAAGTATAACATAGGGATATAGTCAATAATATATTGATAATTATATATGATGTCAAATAAGTACTAGATTTATCAGGGTGATCAGTTTATAAGTTATTTAAATGTCGAATTACTGGGTTGTACACCTGAAATTAATATAATGTACATAAACTGTAATTAAATTTTTAAAAAAACATTTAAAAATAAAAGCTAAGTACTTATTTAATATATACATCAAGAAGGAAACAGAGATCGCCTGACCAGGTGGTTGCGCAGTGGATAGAGCATCAGACTGGGATGTGGAGGACCCAAGTTTAAGACACTGAGGTCATCTGCTTGAGCACGGGCTCATTTGGTTTGAGTAAGGATAGCCAGATTGAGCCCAAGGTCGCTTGCTCGAGCAAGGGGTCACTTGGTCTGCTGAAGCCCCCCAGTCAAGGCACATATGAGAAATCAATCAATGAACAACTAAGGAGTCGCGAAGAATTGATGTTTCTTATCTTCCCCTTCCTGTCTGTCCCTATCTGTCCCTCTCTCTGACTGTCTCTGTCTCTACCACACACACACACACACAAAAGGAAACAGAGATCATAAGAAGAAATAAAATATTGTTAAAAATGGTTTCTATTGCTTAAATATGATTTTTATTATTAGAATTAAATAAGCCTGACCAGACGGTGGCGCAGTGGATAGAGCGTTGGACTGGGATGCAAAAGACCCAGGTTCAATACCCCGAGGTCGCTAGCTTGAGCATGGCCCCATCTGGCTTGATCAAAATCTTGCCAACTTGGACCAAAGGACACTGGCTCCAGCAAGGGATTGCTCGGCCTGCTGAGGGCCCGCGGTCAAGGCCCATGCCTCCTCAAGGTTCATTAGGATTGGTGCTTTCACACCTTCCTTTTTTACTATTTCTATAAATTCCATAGAGCCCTCACCTATTTGCATGGAATCACTAATCATAAATGATGAACCATTTAATTCTTTCTTTTTCCATTCTTAATCTCCGACATTTCAAATTCAATTTTCATGTTAACATATTCAAAACTAATATTAGAAATGAACCTTTTTTTATTCATTCCTGTATTTTCCCTCCTCTCTTTCCTAACCTCCTACAGAATATTTTATACCTTTCTGCCAATATACCTCTTGATGTCTTCAAAAAACAAGGATCTGAACCACGTGACCATATTGTATCAGATATTCTCATCCTCTGACAAGTCTCTTTCTTCAGGAGTTTTGTTTTGTTTTGCTTTGCTTTTTTAAGTGAGAAGCAGGGAGGCAGAGACAGACTCCCAAATGCGCCCTACCCGGGATCCGCCCAGCAAGCCCTCTACCTGGAGATGCTCTGCCTGTCTGAGCACTGCTCAGCAACGGAACCGTTTTAAACTTGAGGTGGGACCCTGGAGCCATCCTCAACACCCTAAGTCAACTTTGCTTGAACCATTCAAGCAAGGGCTGTGGGAGGGGAAGAAAGAGAGAGAGAGAGAGAGAGAGAGAGCAAGCAAGAGCGGTAGAGGGGGTGAAGGGGGAGTAGCGTTGCTGAGCCAACCAGCTTGGGCCTTCTTTCTCCAGGATTTAACTATAAACTGCCCTTCACTGTACCAAAAGAACCATGGTTCTAAAACACTTATTGTATCATACCTTCTTTGAAAACTTTTAGTGACTTCAAAGTGCTTACGTGATAAACCTAAACTCCTAGGCATAAAATTCAAAGCTTGTTCCATGCTGAATCTACTTGCTCTTTTTAGTTCATATGTAGTTATTCATTCCATATATCCTACACTCTAACCACACTGGCTTATGTGCCTTATGCCAAATATAAGATATACTTTGATGCTTTCATTACTTTGTTCGTGAAACATCTACTTTTTTCCTCCTTATTACAAGTAAACTTAATTTTTTACAACGCAAAAGTTTGTTGTATCATTAATCTTTTCCCAAATGTCTTCATTTACCATTGATCTTTTTCATCCTATAGTACTTATAACTTTTCTGATTCTCTTGGTAAATGAGTTCCTAGATAATATCTTTTCTAGATTTATCTTTTAAACCTCAAACACAGTGTCTGGATTAAAACAGATATTTAATAATTATTGTTAAATGATTGTTTCCATCTGGTAATATTAAGAAAATACATCCAGAAATATATAAATGCATATATAAATAACATGGGTATATGAATATATGTAAAAATGTATATTTCAATATATTTATTATATATATTTAGATATATATGTGTGTGTATCCAAATTATCCCACTTCTTTTATACTTTTGTACTTCATTAGTTAATGCTTAGCCAGTAAGTATATGACTCAAGACTGACGTTATTGTTCTTAAAATACTTTATTTATGACATCAAGAGAAAATATATTCAGATTGGGCAAATCAAGCATTGGGTAATCTTAAATGACAACCAATGCTAAGATGTCCTGAAAATATGATATATCAGAGGTTGTACCTTTTCATATTAATATTAGTAATGAAATTTTGATTTCTAAGTAAATTTTTACAGAAAATATTTAACTTTTTTAATTATAAAAACAAAAATTTAATTCTCACACCATGGATAACAGCAACATTGAAGGTGTGACAGTATCCCTTCAGAAACCTATCTAAACAATAGAAATTCCAAACGAAAATACAATTTGTAAAATATTTTATGATAAAGATACTAAATATGATTTATACAAGATCTGACATGAAGTTTATTAAAAAGCATAAAATATTCTGAAAGTTTAAAACAGAAAATTTAGAAAATTGTTTGAATGTTTAAAACTTAAAACATTATAAATGTTGATATTTATCTATAGAATTGTGGGTTAACTATTTTGCATCGTCACAATATGTGTAACCTCTGCATTATATAAAATATTAAGAATGGCTTCATCAACACAGAAAAACTTTACAGGACATCTCCCTTAGACATTTTAACACAATAAATACCATAAATCAATTATTATTCATAGACCAGGGATTCTAAATTCTTGAATACTAGATAGCTCACGGCATGCTATATATAGGCCCTTTCAGCTCTAACAGATTGAAGCTGAAATTCCTTGGTTGCAAGTCAGCGATCAGACAGAAAACAGTGAGACAGAGAACATTCACTCTATTAGAATATCTTTTAATTGGAATTAAAGGTAAAAAAAGAAAGAGGAGAAAAAAAAGAGTAACTCCACCAACTGTGCCCTCAATCTTGATGATCTTTAAAACTTCACTGAATTGAAGTACTATCTTACTACAAATAAAATACTATGAATTGCTTTATTTTATGTTTTTAAAAGAAAACAGTGAGTCCTACAAACTGCAGGACTGTGAAATCATATGCATGCTATAAATGACATAAGTTGTGGTGTTTTTTTTTTTTTTACCATGAAGCACAAAAAAGCAAATCAGAGAAAATACTTTCATAATATGCTACAAAAAAAAAAAAAAAAGTCCTTCTAGATAAGGTCTGGCATAAAAATCAGCTGATTGCTGGAGCAGTTCATCCAGATAATGATAGAGGTAGAAATGGGATGCCATGAGTCTGATGAGTGATGACTCTTTAGCCTTCAGCCTCAAGATAGCCCCCAAGCATGACTTCATTTGAGATCATAACTTGACATCAAGCAAGGTCTCTTTTGACAGTCAGTGTTAAGACAGAGGGACTTTACACTGAAATCGTGTTTTGTATCTATGTCAAACATCCTCACATGTAAACAGGTTAAGTGAAATGTTCAAAGAATTGTTCTATGTCTACAAATGTGAGAAATCATGCATTAGTATGTATTTATTTTTATATTAATTATACAACTTCCTCAACCAAGGAAATAAATCTCTAGTGCAGAGAACTGTGTTGGTGCCAAGAAATGAACAAAATGAGCAGTTGTTTCAACTACTTCTTATTTTACATAAAGTTTGGCCACTACAGGCACTGAATGGAAGCCTAAGAGGGATATATGTCTATGGTAGAGCATAATCCAAATCCTTTGAAAGTTATTTTTTCTTCCCTACCTGCAACATCCTTCTCGCTGCTTGTAAAGTTACTACCCTAACAAATCAGGGCTTCCACTTCTCTATCTTTAAACACTTTGATGTCCCTTTATTTCTCCCGGAATGAGGCAAATCTTTTTAATATAAAACTAAAGCTTTCTATAGTTTGATCTGTTTTCCTGCCTCAGCACCCACCTGTCAGCCAGCAGACCCCTTACTTTTGGTATCACAGAGCTATCACATCTCAGTAACATATTTATTATGGTAACAAGAGAATTCCTGCAATAGCATAGATCCTGAGCAACATAAAAAAATGCAAGTTCTACCAGAGCTCACATGATTTGTGCAATATATGTATATAAATATGTGCATTTTACTGTGATTCCCAGTATTTTGTGGGAATACCTTATCCTTAGCATCTAATCTATTGTAGGAATAAACTCTCAATAAATATTTGTTGGTAACTAATATTTATACATTTTATTGAATGTTCTAGAGAATCACATAAAATTCCCATTTATAGCATCAAATTAATTAAATAATTGCTTAGTGAACATCTAATCTGCAATAAGCAAGGTACTTTTTAAAGAACTGGGGGAAGAATCAAATATGTATCAGACTTGGACAAGATAGTGTAATTAATAAATACATACATGTGCGTATTACTTCATCATTAAAGGTAGGAAGCACAAGGTAGCATAAAATTACACACATAAAATGACTTGAAGTTTTTACTGATAAATTGGCAATCAGGAAAAAATTAGTAAAATAAGAATCAAGGACGGCAGAATTCACTCATGCAGAATTGGAAAGACAGAGAATTGCTGGAAGAAATAATATGGGTTAAGATACAAAGTTAAGAAAGTGTGAACAGGTAAAGTCACAGAAAAATAACCAGGCTTAGCTGGAGCATAGAGCTCATGAAAAAGAAGAAAAAAATAAGAGAGTAAAATTAGACTCAGAAGAATATAATTCCAAATTAAGGAATTATAAATATACTAAATCCATTTAAAGTAATCAACCATATGAAACTAATATTAATGTAAGAACTGAAGATAATTAAGAAACACTTTGTCTTCCTTTGTCCTAGAAAATGATAGTTTGTCTTCAGCTCTGTTTATGTCATTGGAAATTTATTATTTTTATTGTATGCATTACTTTACATAGCACCTTTCGAGATGCTTGTCTTAACTTATTGTTTCCCAGAATTAAGATAAATGAATGGCTTGAAGGATAGATTAGAGCTACCAAATCACCAATCATCACAGCTAATTTTGTCTCTAAAATGAAGTAACTGGAGGTAGATATGAAAAAAGGTAAATAGTAGGCAATGAAAAGTAGGAGGCCGTGACTACTTAGCTCAGTGCTAGAGCATTGCCTTGGCATGTGTAAGGCCCATGCTTGCTTCCTGGGCACACAGGAAAGGCAACCATCTTTCTCCACCCCTAGCCCTCCCGCTCTCCCCTTATCTCTCTCTCTCTCTCTCTCTCTCTCTCTCTCTTCCTCCTTCTTCTTCTTCTTCTTCTTCTTCTTCTTCTTCTTTTCTTCCTCCTCCTCCTCCTCCTCCTCCTCCTCCTCCTCCTCCTCCTCCTCCTCCTCCTCCTCCTCCTCCTCTTCTTCTTCTTCTTCTTCTTCTTCTTCTTCTTCTTCTTCTTCTTCTTCGTCTTCTTCTTCCCCAGCAGCCATAGCTCAATTGATTTGAGTCCAATGGTCCAGAGTACTGAGGATGGCTCTGTGAAGCCTCTGCCTCAAGCACTAAAAATAACATGGTTGAGCGCATGGCCCCAGATGGGCAAAGCATCGGCCTCAGACAAGGGTTGCCAAGAGAATCCTGGTCAAGGCACATGCAGGAGTTTGTCTATTTCTCCTCTTTTCACTTTGAAAAAGAAGAAAAAATAAAAAGAAAATAAAAATAAATAAAGAAAAGAAAAAAAAGAGAAAAGTAGGAGAAAAAAGATGACAACTTTTATGGCTCTCAAGTTAGTGTCTATGCTGGAGTCTCTGTACCCTGTGGCACTGAGATGCAGCTGCCTGAAGTGTCTCCATAGGGACAGGATCAAGAAGAGAAATGAGATCAGAGACACAGAAAAGGGGAACAGCGTTAATAGCTTGAGACATACCTTGATGGAAGCATATTGAGCTTTATTTACTCTGCATCTCAAAGTTAAGTTTGCCTTGACACAAAGCCTGAAGTCATCATTCAAATTCTCAGCGACAAGAATGCTAACAGACACAAAGAGGGCCAAAAAGGATCCCAGGAATCACTCTGCCAATTCTTCACTTCATCCAGATAAAGAAAGAAAATAAATAAATAGCTAAATCTGAAATTTTATTTATTAGAAATGAGTAAGCATTAGATGTTCCTGAACATGGAATAAGAAGAAGCAAGATGCACTGTCCTGCCAAACGTTTGGGGCATCAAAATGTGGAATACTTAGCCTTCCACGTCTGAATTCATTTTACATATATAACTCATGCGCAAACTTTAATAGCATTTCGACTGTGATCTTCATGTCTAACCATTATCTATTTTATTTCACAGTCATGATTAGTTGCCAGCAGCACATCGAGAGAGAAAACGTTTTTTAACACCTACATTTCTGATCCAATATTGCTAGATGCTAGATGGAACAGTAAAATAAAATAAATTATCAGGACACAGCAATTACAAGTTCATCTAAACACTGGGTAATGGTAACTCCTGGAAAACAATGCTAGGTCTAACAACCACCTGCATAACAAGTAGTGAATCTAAAGATCCAACAGTTAAGTATGTTTTTCAAAAAGTTAATAGGAACTATTGCAGCAAAATATTTGCAGAAAACTGAAATGAAACATTCCCAAAATTTACAGTTAAACAAACCCGAAGAGCTACACAAATGATGCAGCAATAGCCAAACAGAGAATGTCACTACCTAAAAAGTACTTCCACCTCCAAGCTGCCGGACACCTTTCATTACTATAATTACAAATATCCAAAAACAGTGAAAGCAGAGGTGAGAACATGAGCTCACCTAATTATCCAGCTAAAGTATGCCAGAAAATAAATAAACCTCTGACATATTTTTCAGTGTTTGTTTTAATGAGTAGTTTCTAAAGGCAAAGAGGTATTCATGAAAACAGCTTGAAGTATACATTAACAACTGATCATATTTTAAATTCTCATTTGTAAATACTATCATGTTTTTAAGCACATATGTATGTTCTAAATAACTGCAAAAATGCCTTTTCAAAGACATGCTAACCAGAGATGTTACTTATAAGGATTGTAAAGTTTATATCAACAAATAGTTCTAAAATCGAATTTAAATTTCTGTAAAGCTTAAAGAAAGTTGGGGTTTCAAATCAGACACACCTGCAGTTTAATCCCTACCTAGCCCATGACTAGTTTAAGACCTTTGGAAAACATATTTTTCTGTTTTTAATAGCAGATAGCACTTAGAGACAGCATGACATAGTAGGCACCATTGTTTAATTTGTTCAGACCGTTTCTGTAATCTTAGCTCAAATAGTGAATTGGTAGGTGACCTGTGTCACATTTCTGAACCTTTTTTAAATAATGGGTGTTATTCATACTTGCACATATTATGCTAGGAAGTTGCTAGAAGTGGCATATATTAACTAGTTATATGGTATACAACTTGTATAGTATTATTAATTCATCCACTTTCTTAATAATGGCATAAGACTGCTATCTTCATTTAAATACATGAGAAGTTAAGTAACTTGCCCAAAGTCACAAAGACTAGTCCATAACCATTGCCCTAAACACTTCTACTTTGTTTATGAATTAAATATATCTTTAAATCATATATTTAAGTGGAAAGATCACTCTGAAATCTGAGCATTATCAGGCAACTATCAGACCAAATAATTAACTGTAACCTTCCGGTTGCCTTAAGACATAATAACACCAAACTAAAAAGAAAGAAGCTTAGGTGTCACACATCTTTTTGTTCGACCTAGCAAAACATTTATGGAATCATTCCTTTTTGTTTTTTCTTTTTTCTTTTTTTACAGGGACAGAAAGAGAGTCAGAGACAGACAGGAACGGAGAGAGGTGAGAAGCATCCATCATTAGTTTTTTGTTGCCGTCGCAACACCTTAGTTGTTCACTGATTGCTTTCTCACATGTGCCTTGACTGTGGGCCTTCAGCAGATGGAGCAACCCCTTGCTGGAGCCAGCGACCTTGGGTCAAAGCTGGAGAGCTTTTGCTCAAGGCAGATGGCCCCGCACTCAAGCTGGCAAGCTGGGGTCTTGAACATGGGTCTTCCGCATCCCAGTCCAACTCTCTATCCACTGTGCCACCGCCTGGTCAGACTGGAATCATTCTTTATCACAAATTCAAATCTATTCTTATTTTAGAAAATAGAACTTCCAATTGATTATACAGTATTAATTAAAAATTCATAGTTTTTAGATACTTGCTATTCCACTAACCAAAGATGTCTTCTAAATTAAAAGAGAGCAATTTGAATTGATGTGTTAGACAAAGGAAAGAGCCAAGGGGGAAAAACACATAAAACTCAGAGTTTTCCCTTTGTACAGTTTTGCATAACAGTGACTTTATATTTCCATAAATACTCAATTCTGTGTATAATAAAATATCTGTGGGCAAGATAATCACCAGTTATGTTCCAAATGGCATCCATACATTAACAGCCAAAAGAGGCTACAGAGCAATTTTTGAAAGGGTAAAGAGCCCTCTGGATCTACTGTAGCATTCAAACTCAAAGGAAACAAGTCACATAATCACATAGTGTGAAGTAAGGAGCCAACAGATTTCAGTGATTGGGAAAGAAAGCTTCATACAAGTCTCTGGAAATTAGTCAGATCCTTAAAATATTTTATTTCTTGGTATGTTCTGAATTGTCAGCTGTGTAAAATGAAAAGAAAAACACCTCCAGAAGGGTTGCTATGTTTTATAGCTCTATATTCACAACTACTATGGCCATTCCTCACGCGGCTGGGAAAAGGCAGAACTGATCTGCTGGCAGATAATGGTCTTTGGGCAGAAACTTTCCTTTCACTTAAAACAGACTAACACACAATCTAAATATGCTCTCACTGGGGAGGGAAGGAGGGATGAGAGACTGCTTTCATGACATGCACTTGATACATTTTCTAAGATGCATATTTCTTTCCCCCTTGGGCCTGTCTAAAGGCAGAGTTCCATGGTGGCTTTCCAAAATGCAGGCCTTTGTATGTAATTTCAATGGTCCTTAATAGAATCCTATGAATCACATTATATATTCAAAAATATGATCGCCCTAATACATATCTTTCATGTTTTCTCTCAAAATCCTGAGAAGTACTTCTGTTCTATCTAAGTGAATCCTTTAGGCAGTTATTTGTGGTCACTTGAAATTTAAAATGGAATTGAACACTATAGCGCATATAGTTATTTGATATGTTTTGAATTTTGGGAAGTATTTCATCTCATAAAAATGCCTCTTTTAAAAAAATCTCATCTGGATTCAAAAGCAAGAAAGCATATATATGTTCTTTTATTTTAAAATGAAGAACTATTTTAAATTCTGGTGGCATGTGACATAACCACCAACAATTCTTTAGCTTTTTTTCTTCTCTCTCATTGTCTCCAGTAGACCCATTGGGAATATAATGACTTAGGTCACAACATGAAACAGCATGCTAATTAAACTGCTAATTAACTGGTATAAGAAATATATTGCATGAAATAGATTGCTGTATACTTTGTGTTAACTTTTGCATCATTTCAGTTTGTAACCACTAATTTAGGCTCGCCCAGTCATGCTCTTTTAATTTAAATGTTAATCTCAGATGATAAGATCAAGAACCCTGGTGTAAGATATGTATCACATTTCTTCTGAGTATTAAAAATTGGTTATTGAAAGATAAAAGGTACTATATTTACATAATTGTTTGTATTCATTTAAATATAGGCCTCAGAAGGTAGAACTAATTGGGGGTCATTCTCAAACATTTTCACAAACTTTTCCATGTAAAAAGCAAGGCATTTTTTTTTTAATTAAAAAGTTCATGTGCTAAATTGTTTGCTTAACATCATCCATGTCTTTCTTTACACATTTTTTTTCCAGTTATAGGACTGTCTCAATCAAGTTTCAATATTGGTTCCAAAGTTTGGCAGACTTTTATCTAATAAATACGCAGGGGTATTAAAAAAATGTCAACCAGCAGATTTGAATTGCAGCAAAAAGTGAGAATACTCTTGAAATGTATTATCAGGAGGCAGCCAGTTTCTGATCTTCCTAAAATGCATATACCAAATGTCTGCTTCTATCATGAGTCTGACACATAGGGGAGAAAAAAATCCTTGCTGACCTGCCTTGAACAGCTAGACTCAGAGAGAAGAAGAAAGATTAGAGACCCAGGTTCCCATCAGCTGCCACTGAGACAGAATTCTCACTGCCACAATGGGACAGCAGCAATTAGAAAACAGACTGAGCTGTACCTGATTTCAGAACTCCAATCTCTTAAAATAGGAAATGTTCACCCCACCCAACATCTAAAGATATAGACCGGGAAGATATTCATTTTTAATCACATTAATTATAACTCCTCATTAGAAATTCACAAAGAAAAGCACATAAGATAGTTATTAAGGTAGTAGCAACATCCATAAAAACATAGAGTAGCTAGGTCTTTCATTAAAAGTGTAAAACTTATTGAAACTTTATGACCTAATAAAAAATCTGTAGTTGCTGTTATTTCTCTTCAAATTCTCAGTCACTAAACTGTGATATGAAGTTACAATATAATTCACAAGCAATGCTATGCATTCTGAAGAACATAGGGTTATTTCTGAGGCCTGCATTTTCCACAGTCAAAATTATTATTCAGTATATTCCACCCCAAAATTAGTTTCAGTAGACAAGACTGAGCATTTCCAATGGTTATTTATTTGTTTTGTCCTCTCAAATATGCTTAATTAACCAGTCACAGTCTTTAAAAAGAAAGGCCCTGACTGTCCAGACATTAAATATTATCCAGTTCAATTTAGCAAGTACTTATTGTTTATATCTCATACACTTAAATTTATTTAATAAATGCAACACATTTTCTGCTTAGTGAAGAATTTTAAAAATAAAACCCTAGTAACATATAATAAATACTTACTAAATATTTGCAAAGAATAACAATAACTTATTTGTGGCTCATTATCATAATCAGCTTCATTTTTTGTCTTAAGATAATCTGACAAATAATTTGTTATTCTTAAATTTTACTCTTTTTAAGCTACTATTAGTTGGAGAAAACTGTATTCTTTTATGATTGTATTGCTTTATGATACAGTAATCTTCAAAAACTGTTCTTTGATCTTCTAGAAACTTTCATCATAATTTTTTTTTTAAAAGAAGGGAGGTAGAGAGACAGATGCACCCTGATCAGGATCCACCCAGCAATCCCCATCTGGGGCTGGAGCTGTGCACATGTAGGGCTGCTTGCAACTGAGCTATTTTTAGTGCCTGAGCTGGGGGCTCTATCAAGCCGTATTCAGTGCCCGGGCCAACGTGCTCAAATCAGTTGAGCAAGACTGCTGGAGAGAAAGAACCAGATGGCTGCTTCTCCTGTGTACCCTGAGTGGGAATAAAACCTGGGACATTCACATGCTGGGTTGGTGCTCTACCACTGAGCCAGAGGACCAAGGCTTCATCATCAAATTGTGACGAAGGTTTGATTTCAACCTTTCACTTATCTATGCCTGAAAGTTTACAGCTCACAGAGCTCCAAAGTTTGAATTGTAGTGAACAAGAAGCTGATGACTTTTTCTGGACAGCCTGCATCTGCACAATTTTACTGAATTTCATATGATAGTATCCAGAGAATATTGAGGACTTAGCATTACCTCTTCTGTGAGGTGCCTTTTATTTCACCTTTGACTGTGATATTCAGTTTATTCTGGCCCATGAACATCTTAGTCAGCATCTATTACACTCTCTTCATATGTCAATTATATAAACCACAATACAAAAATGAATAATTCCTAGGACTTGCGGAGTTTTTAATATTCAGACACACACTGCCTGTATAAACCTTCTTTAGTAATCACAACTAATGTATCAGGTATATGTTGTTGTTACTAACTTCATATTACAAATGAAGAAATGGAGGCAGAGAGATGTAATTTGTCCAAAGGTCACTCAATTTGTAAGTGTAACCCAGGTAGTGTGGATTCCAGACAGTGTCTTGTTAACCACTGTGACACCCTGTCATGCACGTGGAATTGTAACAATTATCCTGCATGACTGGCATTCACATTAGTTTGTGAGCTCATTCTGTTCAAAGAATGCAGTTGTCATTTTCCTCAGTCCACCCAGATTCTACAGCGAAGTCTTAATTTTCAAAAAACAATATTTTGATACAAATAGTACATATTTACAGTCATGTATTTATAACCTGCAAAGCAAGTAAGTTAAGGAAGAATTTCTCTTCTCTTGTTAATAGTATTTAAAGAAGACTGTCTAGCACAAATTCCAACCCTTTGTGCTATAGAACATCTGAATACCTCTCCCATCTAGTTCATGCACGCTGAATCTGCCTCACTCAGGCTAACAGGTGTGTCTTCTAAGGAACCACAGAATTTTTCTCGCACCTCCAGATAGCTTTAGAACCCAATTGGACTTCCATCCAATAATAACATTGACACGACAGCTCAATGGCTCACCTGTTGAGTGCAGCCTCTGAAACAGGAGTAGCAGGATTCTGACCCATCTCTGCCTCCGGCTAGTGCTGAAGTTTTTGCAACTTTACCAAAACTCTCCGTGCCCCAACTGCAACTTGGGTGGGTGTCATGACAATAAAAGTATCTGTCTCATGAGGTTGATATAAATATTAAAGAAAACAATTAATATGTTATCTGTGCAGAGTTGACTCTTGATAACTTAAGTTATAAAAGTTATCAAAGAAATATTAAAATCAGTTCAATAAAATTATATTTATCAAAATGAGGAAGTAGAATAATATTAAAATCAGTAAAACCAAAAGTATTTTAATCTTCAATAATATTTAAAAATTTTTTATATACTTTAGTGAAATTTTTATCCATGTAAATCCAATCTCATGATAGGATCTTTTTCTGTGTGCAGTAAAATTGATATACAGGATTATATATCTTCTAAGTGTAGAGCATTATAACTGAGTAATTGCATAAACGATATAGAGTTCACCACTACAAATCTAGTTGCAATGATGGACTATGGACATCATTTTTCAGTTAGTAATTCTCACTCACAGTTGCTCCATTGATCTATACAGTAGTACCTACCCACCTATCTTACCCCACAAACCCAACCCTGTTTTCCAAGGTTTCATTTACTTTTGGTCAATGACTTCAGAAAATATTAAATAAAAAGTTCCAGAAAGAAATAACTCATAAGTTTTAAATTGCACAACATTCTGAGTAATGTAATGAAATATAGGACACTGTACTACTCAGTCCAACCTGGGGCGTGAGTCTCCCTTTTTTCCAACATATCCACACTGTAAATGCTGCCCTCCCCTTTAGCCTCTTAGTAGCCTTCTTGGTTATGAGAGAGAGAGAGAGAAAGAGAGAGAGAGAGAGAGAGAAAGAGGAACAGCTTCACATAACTGTTGTTATAGTGTATTGTTACAACTGTTCTATTTTATTAATAGTTATCAATATTCATATTGTACTGTGCCTAATTTATAAATTAAACTTTAGCACAGGTATGTACATAAGAAAAAGAACAGAAACAAAAACAAGACAAAACAAACATATATATTTGGGACTTTCCATACTGTCTGCAGTCTCAGGCATCCACCACTGGTGACCACAGAACACATCCCCCTCAAATAAGAAGGGACTGCATAAACATTTTACTTAAGCCAAGTGCAATCTTTAATATTTTTTAATGTGTAGAACTAAGAGGCAAAGGTGAAAAATTTATTTAGAGATAGTGAAGCACTGGAGAACTTAGTAGGTAGAAGTCTGCAATTCTCCCATCTAAATTTTTAATCTGGCAAAGAATTTATTGGCAAACTTGGAATTTATGATCTAAATCAGTTCCATAAATGGCCAGAAGTTGGCCTAAATGAAAAAAGTTTGGTGTCACCAACTCTCTAAATAATGACCCCTGAAGATTATCCATGCCACTTTTGTGCTTTTGAAAATGACACTATTTTGCAAGTCAGAATGCTGCAATGGAAAAAAAAAATCCGACTTTATATATATGCTTTCATTTTGCTCCCTACTGTTTCTCTGACCTTTCCCAGCTGGAACAGTAGCAGGAAACTGAAATAAAAGTGCTGGTTTTTTTTTTTCTGTGTGAGGCACATTGCTACTAAACATTAATCATAAAATTGTAATAGTGGCAAGACTCCTCTGCCTGTTGCTTCTTAGAGAATTACTATTAGATGAAAGAGCCTACAGCAATAAACATCAGGGGCTAGTGTTTCCTTCTCTGAACCCTACCAGGCTGATCCAAGTCCAGAAATGCCTTTGAAGTCACGGAGACCTTCATGTGCTGATCACTCCTTGGGGGGTAAAGAGCAAGGAAAACTCTCCTCACACTTTAATATTCTGCCAGGGATACATTAAACCCGGTGCAGAACAAAAAGGTTTCTTCAGTAACAAATTGAGTGATTTTATACTCAGTTGCTCCTTGGCTCAATAAACAAAGAGGGACCTATTGATTCCAGAACATGACTATTTATACTTCAGTACCTATTTCCATTAAGTCAAACGAAGGATGGAACAGTAACAACTGTGAATTCATGTTTTCCTTTTGTCTTGCAGAATGCATTGATATTTGAGTCAATTTAAGTGCAAAATAATGTGGAATTCTCATAATACTGATTATCAGTATTGATTGCTAATATGATCAGTATTAAATAACACTTTGCAATATTTCAAAGTTATCAAAAATCTTAGAAGTTATTAATTAAAATGGCCTTAAAATTGATAGTGCAGTAAAAACCTATCACCTATGGAGGAGAAACCAGAACATGTGAGAAGACTCCCGACACAGCACAACAGTAAAGTTGCTTTTGCCACAATGCTCTCAAAAGTATCTGTCAGACATGTTTTCTTTATTGAAGTGGCTAAGCTTTTCATTTTCAAATTCTATATATGGAGAATGTAGTTTATAAGCTATAAACATATTCTATGTTCCATTGCTTTGAGATTATTAAAATAAGAAATGTAGGCACTTTCTAAAGTAAAGATTTTTTTATTATTTTTGTCACAAAAAATATTCAATACAATAGAATAATACACATTTGTAGACTTATAATTTATTACACTAGCATAAATAAAGACAAAAATCCCTGTAACAATATAGCTAGGATACCAACTTCAATTGATTGTCACATAGAAAGAAGAGATAAAAAATTCAACTATATAGTTAATCAGCAAGATAAAGAGAAATAAATACAAATACAAAAGAACAATAGTTTCAAAATTATGGCACATTGTGACTACATAAAAATATGTAAATCTGCATTAAATATTCATTATTTTATCTATGTTAATTTATGATTATTTATATAATTTTCATTGAAGAAAAGTTTTAGAAAAACGTGTAACTTATTGGTTGATTAAAAAGTTATAGTTAGAATACAAATATTTCCCAAATCTCTTCTATAATTTATCTGTGATTCACATCCCTTGTCACTGAGTCAGGTAGCCTGAAGGATTATAATAGGACTTTCCAACAATCCTCAAACTGATTTCACAGGAGCCTACCCTCATTATTTTCAGACATTAGTACCATCTTAATTTAAAAAGCTCAATTATTATAAATATTATATTTAATTGGACGGTCTTCGCAGTAGTCATTCTATTTTAGCCTTGTTCCTTCTGTGAATAATAATCTTTAATAATAATCATAATACATATGAATGGCTAAGACAGTTCACTCTACCTCTTCGCATTCTAAGAAACAAACCAAAGTGCAAATGTCATCATTATGTTTTACTGCCTTCCACTTATACACACACACACACATGCACTCACACCCATACAAAAGTTAGGCTTTATATTATACAGTGTCTTCAGTTGAGCAAATAACTATAATGTAAAGAGGTACTTCCTGCATGCAATCCATCCTTAATAAAATAAAAAAGCTCTCTACTGCATATATTTAGGCATAGGACCACATATTTAAAGGCCAGTTTTCTACTGATATAATGGCCATATATTCCTTTAACACTTATGGGTGATTTATCCTAAATGCAATCAGAAATTGTGTAAAAAGTCTGTGAGATAGATACATTGTGACCTGTCTTTTGCTTTTACATCATAAGCAATTATGTTTTATCAAGAATCATAATGACCTAGATTTTGTTTTCTCTCATGTCCTTTAGTTTCTCATGTTCCCTGATAGACAGTAGGATTAGTCTACTTTTCTGAAGTTCAGTCCGGAGGTATACATTTCCATTTTCTTTGTTGTCTAGCACAGGCTCAGGTGATCTCTACATAATAAATCCAATTAGTTCAAGCAAGGCAAATGAAATCATATCAATATTAAATCTCCACGTTATTAACTATAAACAGTAACAGGATACACGTCTCCACTCTTCGCTTGAGTCCATTCAAGTACAAACTGAAGAAAAAGGATTTCTTGTTTTTCTCTTCATACTCCTGAGTATGGTGATATAGGATTCTGTTTCTCCACAGCAATTGATAAGATTGCAAAACCTCTATCACATCCCTCCTTTATTCCATATTGAAAGCTAGATTGCTTTCAGTTGTTTCCAAAGGATAGTTTGATTCTTTTCTAGAGATTTTTTTTCTAGAGATTTTATTTTAAAGCCATTTTGTTTTCTTCAAACTAAGAGTTTCATTTTAATCAGCGAGCAGTCCTGCCCCTTGGGAATCAATTTCTTTTTACTTAAGACAAATTTAGGTATATTAAGATCCAACACATTGAGTTGGAACATTCCGTGTGTTTCACTTACGAGCACATACATTCATTTTACACGATTCCTCAATGTGGCCAGGGGGGTTCGTGGTCTGCACTGTATCCACCTATAAAAAATACAAAAATATATGTCTGCTTTACAGGGATGTGAGTAGGGTCTTGCTAGCCTTGTTCCAAAGCTTGGATGCACACTTGGCCGATAGTATTCTTTCCTTCTTTAAAGTTGATTTCACTCATTATGTGGGATATAAAATTGAGACTCATAGACGTAGACAAAAATGAAGTAGTTGCCAGAAGGAAGGGGGTGATGAAGGAGATTAAAGGGGGTCAGATATGCTTTCATGGAAAGTGGTTTGACTCTGGGTGATGGGCACACAATGAAATATGGAGAGTTACTCCTGAAACCTATGTGTTCCTAAGAACCAATGTCACCCCAATAAATTCAATTCCTAAATAAAAATTTACAAAAATAAATAAATAATAAAGATGCATTTACAATGGACATAACTTCTTTCAGAAGTGTTAGAGACCTAAAAGTTCTCCCTACAATTAAAAACACTAGGACAGCCAAAAGGAAACTGTGGGCTAATCTCATGAATACTATCTCTGATAAGAGGTATTTGCATGGTAAAAGAAACTTTGAATTAATTGAATTTCTGGCTTCCAGCTTTCCAAAGACTCTATGAAATATCCCCAGAAGAGGAATGTTTGGGGGAGAGCTTGGGCTTTGTTTATACTGCACATACAAGTAAGAATGAAATGGTAATTTTGCTGTCACTATTTTTACAATTTACAAATCTCTAAGATCTAAGGAATCTGAGCCTGACCTGAATGTTCACACCCTTCAAAGAGGCTCTCTAGTTTCCAAATGCAATCAGTGGATATAGCTCCCAGTCTCTTTATAGACATCTGATCATTTTACATGTTATCAACAAATGGCCCGCTGATCTCTGGTCAGGGACAAATTACTCTCCCTTTCAAAGTTGTGACTATTAAAGGGCAATATTTTCCAACTTTTTATCAAGTGAAGATATTACTCCTTCAAAAGGTTCAGGTGTTAGTGCCTGACCTATGGTGGCAAAGTGGATAAAGCATCGACCTGGAATAGTGAGGTTGCCAGTTTGAAATCCTGGGCTTGCCTGGTCAAGGGACATATGGGAGTTGATACTTCCTGCTCCTCCCCACTCCCTTCTCTCTCTCTAACTCTCTTTCTCCTCTCTAAAATGATTAAATAAATAAAATAAGGTTTTGGTGTTAATGTCAGTTTTAAGTAATGTGAAGTATGTATTTCTCTTAACTTGGGCCAGAACAAACAGGCTGATTTCTGCTCTTCAATGCCAGAAGGTACACAGAATATTGTTTTCCAGTCTGACGATTCAACTGATGTTAGTAAAAACCTTTTGTGAGTTAGAATATTGCCAAGAAGATAACAAATAACTTATAGAATAAAAATGCTACAATTCACTACCAAAGTAGTGATCTTTGATAATTAGAATGAGGAAAGAGAAACAATCCTCCTAATTTCCAGTATAACAATGCACCATCAGCACATGAGATTCATCATTAGAAAAAAAGTAAAATTATTTCTTTCACTGAATAATTGATTAATTCATTTTTGAAAGTGGTGCAAAAAAATGTAATGTCTAATTTTAAAGTTGTTCATATTCAAGAGCAGAAAATGTTAAAAAATTGCTCTGACCACAGATTATTGATATAAACTATATAAATTTAAGCAGCAATAAAACATCTTAATTTTTTAATTAATTTTTATCTTCTACTAGAAATTAGAAAGCATTTTTTCTTCCTCTAGCAGTTGTAAAATTTTACACAACTTGGAATGTTCTGGACAATTACACAAGCAGCACATGTTGACCAAAGCATCTATGATAAGTGAATCTTCTGATGTAAATTGTTAAGTTTAATATGAAAAAAAGTTTCTCTCATTTTACAGAAAGTACGGCACTGCACATTTCATTTCAAAACTGCTTATACGCAAATAAAAGTTAAATAGTTGAAAGTTTCAGGTGCTGCTTTTTCTTCCCAAATGAACTACGATACAGCCATAATGCACAGCAAGACTATGTTAGATCTTCCTGTTATGCACTTGTACTATCGGATATATTGCCATAGAAATGATCAGATATTCAACTATGTTTGTGAAGTTATTTCTTTAATTCCCATCCCCTATACAAGGATGCAATGTGCTCCCAGAGGACAAATATCATGTCCACGCTGTTCATTGCTTATTGTCAATGGAGAACATATGTGGCGCTCAATAAAAATTGGTTAAATTAATAAATTGATCAATGAATCTTGAACACATGTGTAGGGATAGCAATTAAGGAAATCATGTTACTTGTCATATTATAGTATCACTTTTATCTTATTTTAAACATTTAAAATCATTTATCTTTGACTTTCTATTATTTTTCATGTAAAATGTATAGAACAGACCCTTTTGAACTGCAGTACACTAGCATATTACTTTTTTAATTTTTTCTAATACTTTTTAAAATTTAGTGTAGCCATTGAAAATTTCACTAATGTTCACTTTTTAGTCAAGCCCATGTAATAGTCACTATATTCTTTCCTTAAAGAAACGATATTATGTGAACTTTTCTGTAAGGGTTTTTGATAAGTGAATAAGCAAGTAAAATAATTTCTAAAAACATAGAAAATAAAAGGTGTCAAAATGGTTCAATTTTTGTTTCCAAGACCTGACATACTTTTAACCTAAAAGCATACCCAGGACATAGAATGCATTTAAGAAATAAAGTCAGCTTACAGCCACACAGCATAATCAATTCCTCTTATTAAAATGTTATGTCGAACAGAACTAACCATTTTATTTCATAAATTCACTCTGTAAAAGCAGCTTTCAAGTTTTTTGTGCTTTAAGTTGAGATGCACTAAAGAAATAAATCTGGGCACTAATATTCAGCTGTCACTAAAGCAAAGAAAAATGGATACTTTATCATTAAAGATTAATTTTTTTAAAAGAAAAGTGCATATCTACAGTCTACAGTGAACTACTTTTAAGACTCACTATTCTGAAAACTGTAGGTGGTGAGGGTGAAGTTAGAAGTGGATGTTACCAGGATGTGTTTGTTTTGATTTGAATCAGTTAGTTAAAAGGGCCCTGGAAGCAATTTCCAGACCCCTGCCACTGAGCAGACAGGCTCCACTAAGCCAGCCCAGCCCAATCTCCAGTAAGGTCCAATTCAATGGAAGTTGTATAGCCTTGTCTTCCTTTTTCATCCTTTTCTTCAATTTGTTCTATCAACCCGGCAATAAGTCACACATGCACATGCGTGCACGCGTGGACACACACACACACACACAATGAAAACAAGTCATTCTTTCCTAGAGCATATTCTACCAGGACATTTATGTATCTCACTTGGTTTCTCTAAGCGTGCAGAAAGCAGAAACCTTACTTTCTTTCATAGGATTTTTGTTTTAAATTTTCTTTCCTTTTAACTCAGACTAGCTTCACCTAGCACTCTGACTCATCCACATCCTTCTCCCTTGCTTAATCATTAAGCCTTCATAACAATGAGCTTCTGGTCTCAGGTCTGTTGACCACAGAGACAAAGTTTCCATCAAACTAGAGATAACATCGAGGCCTCGGTTGTGTTGCAGCTTCAGAACAAACCCACCAATCACATCCTTCCAAACCCAGATGAAGCATGAGGCTAACATCAGGACCAGATGCAGTGATCACCTGCCCTCTACCTTAGCACCAACCAATCAGTAGAGACTATGACCCTGATCATGGCCTTAACTCCCTTAGTCACCATGATTAATGATTTTTCCCCTATAAAACCTGTCTCCTAGAAGCCATCGGGATACCAGGTCTTTAAGCATGAGCTACCTGTGACTCCTGGCATGGTGTCATCTCCTTAATAAATTTTTACTTTCTTGGCTACAATTTCTTGTCTGAGTCTTTACTGTGCTTTTATGCAGGCAGGCAAATTGCAACATTTATTTCTGAACCAAGGAGACTGCAGTAAGCTGAGACTTTATTTACTGAAAACTATCAGTAAAACATTAACTTTAATAATTTAATAAGATCTATATTCTTTTCCGGACCACCTTGGCCAACAATTGGTGACTAATGCTAGGAAATAGAAAGCAATTATGCAGAAAACAAGAATAGGATTCAAGTTTAGGTACAAGATTGCATCTACATTCACACATAAGAATAGACATGCTCTTAATAACTCTGAAAAACTTTAAAACTATAAACAAGAAAAGATATATTTTAAAAGCCATATATGTCTATTTATCTACTTATTTTTATTAAACATGCTTCAAAACTAAATCATGCACCTATGTAATTGGTGTAGATTAAGTACAAGTATCTACTGAATGTATCTACATATAATTGGCAATATGTAAAAGATACTATAAATATTCATTATTTTTACTTAACTGATGTTCAATTCTAGGGAAAAGTAAAAGGCATCAAATGAAAAACAAAGTCTATCCCACTACATAGAAAAACAAATTGATATTAATTTTTTCAATCAAGGAACAGGAAATTAATACTCATATTTTAGAATATAAATAAATAACAGAGGAGTTAAAAGAGACAGAGCCACCTATCAATACTGAAGGTTTATTATTTTTAAAATACTAAAAAATCAATTGAAATGGAAAATGAGACATAAACTTAAGATAAACGTGGGGTTTGGTGAATGGAGGACTGCAAGGAAAATAATTGTGCGTAGTATATAGTCTTTTACTTGTTTTTTCTTTAAATTTATATAAATGATGCACGCCAAACCATAAATTACAATAATATTAGTTACTGTCACAATCATATCGATGTTTATTATGAGATCTCACTTAACCATCTAATTTAACCTCAGAGACTCTTTATGATGTCGAAATTATAATTCTGTTCATTTTACTGTACATATGAAAGACTTGAAGAGCAGAGAGCTTGATCTTCTCATTTAAAATCACACAGTTAAGAAGATGGAGAGTCAGGGCGCCACACCAAAGCTTTTGGCTCCAAATCTAGTATTTTTTCCCCTTCCATTGTTTTCTCACAATCCTTTTTTTTTAATTTGACTTTGGGTCTTTGAAATATAATCAGTTAAGTTACACCTGCAACTGCCTCCATTTCTGTCATGGTATGAGGAATAATAAGCAAACTTAACAAGGTTTCCAAAACTATTATAAATGAATGTGTTAAGAAGCTCTATTCTAGAAACCTATTGTTTATCATAAACAGGATCCTATCATAATTATTTAAATTCACGAAAACATAAGAAACAATTTCAACATACCTCAAGGTTGTCTAAATAGCCAAAAAAGAAAAAAAAAATAAGAAAAAGGAAAAAAAAGCAACAAGTAAGGCAAATGCTCTCCATTCAAAGAAAGGAAGTCTGTGCCCATTTACATGGGTGAGAGCGCGCATGCACACACAAAAAGGCCGTTCATTAGCAGTGTTCCAACTATACTCTTCAGAAAAGAAGCCTTTTAGATTGTGAGTCAACCATTAAACCAGCCAGGGAAGGAAAGGAGTTTGAGTATCTGTACAATTCCTTATCATAGGCACTGGACTCTGACTTCAGAATATAAATGATTTGGCCCCTAACAAAAGAATGCCTAAGGCTGGATAGCCAAGCGATCAATATTTATCGACTGACCGGCTGTTAGAATCATGGAATCTCCCAGTCAGAAGGAATGCCGAAGGTTACAGAGTTCAATCATGTGAGCGGCATCACAGGAGGCACGGAAGACAGAGACAGCAACGTTTGGCACGGTCCTAGGTCCGAAGAAACTTTTATTTATCTTTTGAAGAGGTGTAAAAATATATACATATACACAGATTACTAACCTTGAAGGAGGACAAGGTAAGAGCCATGTAGGTAAAACACGCTCCAACAAGTAAGAAGAGACAGAGGTGAGGGCAGTAAGAAGAGGGATCATGGACTAATTGAACTTAAGCTGAGTCTTAAAGGATGACTAAGTTTCTGATCTATGGAAATGGAAGGAAATGGCATTCTCAGAAAAGTCAAAGTTGTGAAGAAATGGTGAGGTGAGATCAGGAGGCAGAGTGGATTTTACTCCTTAAACCAGAGATTTCCTTTAATTCCACTCAACTCCAGCATGAGCTACCTTCTTTACTTAGCTCAAACCTACATAGAAAATGAACCAAGGTAATAGTTATAAAAATAACAAAACTAACACCTTCCGAAATAAGAAACAAACAGACAAATTTGGGTAACTGTCAAAAGCCAGAGTATGCAATTAAAACAACTATTTGTTAAAACTAATGCAATGAAATAGTTGAGGATTCCTGTTCTAAAAAAGCCTGTTCTGAATGTTAAATTTTGTATAACTTAATTTACAATTTTATTTTAATTTTTATTTTAAGCAAATATTTTAAAGAAATCCTCTTTTTAAGTCAGGGAGAGATAGAAATCAATCCAAATAAACTGCTATGTACTAGGTAAGCAAACACATTAGACTGAATCCCAGGATCACATCTCCAATTATATTTGGCCAGAATCGAGCATCAGTGCACTTTCATCCCCCTAAAGCTCATAATAAAATTGTAAAATGATGCAACCTTAAGCTATGATCATTATCCTCTTCAGACCATAAAGTTGGCAGCTTATTGCTTTGGCATTCATGTGCCAAAGCAATAAGCTGCCCAAGAGAAACCAGGACTTGATGTTAATGAGAAGGCAAAGTGAACAGCAAACTCGGCTGTTACTAAATGTCACTGAAGTCACCATCCTGTGCCTGAAAAATTAAGAGCTACGTGGGAAACCTTAAAACTCACAGAGGAGAGCATAAAGCAGTCATAGTGTTTCCAGTGAGGGATAAACTCACAAAGAGTTTGATCCACTAACAATGAAATGGTGTAAATGTTCAAGGAATTAACAGTCTTGAAAAAATGAGAGAGGACAAAATTATAAAATCCAACCAACCAGTTTCCTGCCTCTGAAAGACTTGTTAAAAGTGTAAGCATTGGCACCATGAGTATGTAGTCCTTTGGTTAATATTACATGAATTTCTAAGTCAAATATAAGTTTCTTTTAATATGATTTGTGGTTGACCAGCTTCAAAAACCTGTACTTTCTGATTGCTCAAAATTTCTATAAATGTTTGCATAAACATTTTTGTAAATCTAAGAGCCACAGATTTAAAGATTGATATGAGCATATTAAAATACTGACTTTCAGTACACAGAAAGACGTTACATTAATAACTAACGTAGAAATATAACATCAGGGATAAAGAAGTCACCTGGAATCATTTTTTATGAAATTATTCATTTTATCAATGAAAACACTGAGGCCCGAAAGGGTGACAAGAGATATTCAAAATAATACCACAGACATAAGATTAAAACTAAACATCACACTCCTGATTCAGTGGTTTATTTTCATTAAAATTATGAGAATTAGATCGTGAAGAAATGGAAGAGTTGGGGACAATATTATTTAAATAAAAACCAAGGATTTTTTCCAGGCCACTCCAGTTGCAAAATAGAGAGAAGATATCTAAATTACATTGACATCCTTTTAATTGACAGTGGACTTTTTATTAATAATGTCAGTGAGCTCATCTAAAAGAACCAGTAACATTGCCAAAATTATAGCAAATATGTTAAATTCCAATACAAGAGTCTTTGTAATAAAAATGTTTCTGCATGGACAACATTCGCAGAATCTTTTTATTTTTTTGATGAGTTTGTAAAATCATAAAATTTTTTAAAAATAATTTTAAACCAGACTTTTCTATAGCTTAATTTAAAATAATTTGAGGAGTAATCTCAATCAATATTACATAAAACTTTTTCTACCTGCCTTATAAGAAAAGGACTGTAAATCTAACACTTTAAAGTAGGTAATGCTTAATCAAAAAGCAATATAGTGTTTCTTAAGAGAGAGAAAAAAAAGATTATTTGCTTCTCTTTTGCTCCTTTGTCTTATAAGTACAGTGTGATGTATTAGTTTAATTAAAGTCTACCAAATTATCACAAGAGTTTTATGTGCTACAAATAATTGTTTCTTTGTTCTTGGCTCACTTTTTGTTAATGGAAGCAGAACATTTTATTTTATGATACTTAGTATAAGATACTAGAAAACTGGAGGGAAGAAAGGCACAATGAGGTGCCTGATTGAAGTGACCTTTGTCACCTTGGACATAAAATAAAATTAAGTCTGCAATAATGCAATGGAAGTTTCCAAAGAATAAAGAGGGTAAGTATATGGCTCAGAGCCAAACCATGGCAAGAATTCTACCATACAAAAAAAAAAAAAAGAAGACTCTTATTTTATAAGAAATATAAATATATCATGTTATAAAGTTTTTTAAACTGTAAAGCCTAATGAATTTTTTTCCATGGGACAGAATTAAATGATAATCCAAATGAAGCATACTACCAGGTACTTCCTGATAAGAGGCATTTTAAGCACACAAGTGAACAGAGAATTAATGTAACATATTAAATAAAAACTGTTTCGGAAAGTAACAGTACTAACATAACCTCTCTTGCCAAAAGTTAGTTATAAAAAAGTGTAATTAAAAGACATATTCATTTGCAAGACACTGATAAAAATGTTCTGTGGATACGAAATCATTTAACTGGAATCTGAAAGACAGACACTGCCAGTAATTTTTTTAGAGTCTAATTTCTAAAGTACAGTTAAAAATATGTTTAGGACATATGGTAAATGATAATCAGCAATGCTGCTTTTCTTTTATAGTGTAACCGCTACTCCTTTACTAGTAACCTGAAGAAATGTAAGCTACACACATATTACAGACTTTCTGAAATATTTGAGCTTGTACTTCATCTTTTGAATTAATATTGTAAAAATAAATTTCTCCTGCTATTGCTTAGCTAATATGTTAAGAGTTTTCAATTACTAATAGTAATTAACATTTTACTGAGTGTTTAGGAGACAACTCAGGCTACCTGAACATGGTCTCTCTAGGAAGTAGATATCATCTTTTTCTTTCTTTTAAGATATTATCTTTAACTCTATTTAACAAAGAAAGAACTCAGGAACTGAGAAAGTAATTTGCTCCAAATCACAGTTATAAAAAATGGTAACTTTAGGTTTTTAAGCCCCGGAAGTCTCACCCCAGTGCTTATTCTTAGACTACACTCCACCGCTTCTTCACTTAGTGATCAAGTTGTTATTCCTTTTTTTTTTTTTTCCCAAAGTTAGAAGCGTGGAGGCAGTCAGGCACACACCCACATGCACCGACCATGATCCACCCGGCATGCCCATGGGGCCTCGGGGTGCGATGCTCTGCCCATCTGGGGCTTTGTTCCATTACAGCTGGAGCCGTTTCAGTGCCTGAGGCTGAGTTCATGGTGCCGTCCTTACTGTCTGGGGTCAACTTTGCTCCAATTAAGCCTTGGCTGTGGAAGGAGAAGAGAGAGAGAGAGAGAGAGAGAGAGAGAGAGAGAGGAGGAGGAGGAGGAGGAGGAGGAAGAAGAAGAAGAAGAAGAAGAAGAAGAAGAAGAAGAAGAAGAAGAAGAAGAAGAAGAAGAAGAAGAAGAAGAAGAAGAAGAAGGAGAGAGAGGGAGAGGGAGAAGGAGAGGAAGAAGGGTAGAGAAGCAGATGGACACTGTCCTGTGTGCCTGACTGGGAATCGAACCCGGGACTTCAACATGCCAGGCCTACGCACTACTGCATAGCCAACCAGCCAGTGCCAAGTTGTTATTCTTAAAAGCAGGTTTTGTCAAATTTACTATACCTTTTCAAATACACCGAACAACATTTTTCAGGTAAAGAATATTATGATATTTTTATATCTCCATAAACCTTATAGCATCTAATTTTAGATTTCTCCAATATTTATCAATCTCTCTCTCTTACACACACACACACACACACACACACCCCAAAATAATAATTACATCATTACATTTCTGAAGAGCATCTGTTATGAGTACAGAGTGATCTGCTCAGATGGTGTTAAGCCATTAGGTTTCCCTCTTTTCTTAAAGGCACCATTACATTCTGGTAAAATCCCATGACCTCCAAAGTGCCAAACTAATAATTAAGCCAAAAAAAAGAAGAAGAAAAAAAGATGATCTTCCCAACCCAAAATACATTTTCAAAGATAATTTTTTTTATTGTTTGCCTCTAAAAAAACACTCCTAGGAAGGACTGCTACCTTAGTGAGTGCTCATGTATATTTTGAACAGATATACTTGGTTTATTCTATTTGTTTTAAGCCAATGAGTGAAAGAGAATCTTTGACAAAACTGTCATCTTTACAACACGGTGATATTTCATTTTCCCCTTCTGCACTATTGAGATTGCCTGGAACTAAAATGCTTCCAGCGGGTCCTGTGTCCAATTTTTCAAAGCTGTCACTTCCTAGCAAATCTGCTTAAGCAAAATACTTACGTTGTTAGAAAACAGAATGAACATACATCATAAAATACATTCTATTCTTCTCTGCAGGTCAAAGTCTTATTAATGAGTGGGAACTTAGAAGAACATATGGAAATAAATGAAAAGATGACTATGATGGATTGGTTTAAGTCAATGGATCTGGTGCACCTCTGATTAGTTTCCAAAGATACACTTGGACTTAGCTTAGTAGAGTTTTCCACACAATAATCATATGGTTATTTCAAACCATTCGCTTAAGATCATTAAATTGAAGATGAAGAAATCCAAACTAAAATGCAACACTGAAAGATGACCATAGTTATTCTTCTTCAGTTCATGTGTGGAGCAGCTATTAGAATGCACTTGTCAACATTCTACAGTCCCAGAGGATAACAAAATATCACCAAGTGTTACCCTGTGGCCTTTTATAACTGTGGCATCATAACTCATATCCTATAGTGCTTGCTCATGTATAAGTCCAATGGAAACAAAATAATAATTACAAGAATAGTATGAAAAATAACAAAACTATAGTTATTACCAAGCAACCTCCAAAATGTTGAGAAGAAATGTTTTAAAAGGTTCAGACATATTTACTTAAAATATTACTCAATATTCTTAACACAGGGTATATTTTCTGGGTATACACATACACATATACTCTAAATTTTATTGTAGCTAGATATTTAACACACGTGTAACTTTTTTCTTGTGTGCATGATTACACAGGTCTAGCTTAAATTAGTCTTTCCAAGTTGATGCAGTAAAAATTACCTAAGACTTACCATTTATTCCATTACTTTAAAAAGCTAGTCATGTCTCAGCAAAAGTCAAGACTGCTTATGGTGTACAATCTGAAACCCAATTCTCTCTCGACACTTTAACACTAGATCCGTCACCCTTTAACACCACAAAATCAATACCTTGAAATGTCATGGTTCTCTGATGGCCCACAAAGTCAAGGCATGATCAATTTCAACTTCCTTACTAGACAAAAATAGACTTAAAAAAATAAAAAAGATTTCCTTCAAATTAAATTCAGTAAAACAAAGAAATAAAGGTAGACGGAGTCAAAGTTGTTATAATTCAGTCTAATAATTTACAATTAAATCTAGATTTATTTTTAAATCCAACTTTACTATGTACCTAGGCAAAAAAAAATAGTAAGAAGAAATATATATATATATATATATATATATATATATATATATATATATGCATGTATCAGAAATTAAAGCAAGCCAAAATTTACTCCAATTCCCAGATTAAGAAATAGTATTCATTAATATGTCTGTGCATGTGTGTGTTTCCTTAATTGCATTAGTTAATAAGCAGTAGAAAAAAGATAGTGTCTGAGTTCTTTATTGTGTACCACTAGAAAAAAGGATAATTTTTGCTTGACTGCTCAGTAAGAGCAGGAATCTTGTCTTTCTTATCATAAACTGTATATCCTGACCATGACCAAGAGCAAACCCTTAATAAATATTTGATTAATGGTGAAAATCAATATCTGCATTCAATATAATCTGGTATATAAACTTATTGAGAGCAAAAGCTTTCTCTTTTGTGTTCAATGTTACGTTCTTGTTTTCTATAGTACCTAGCACATTGCAGGCCCTCAAACAACATCTGCTAATGTGAATGACTAGGGAATGCTTCCAACTTTACTAGTTAATTTCTAGCACTCTGTGGAATTTAAATTATAGAGGAGTGATTACAGAGTTATTTTCTGTAATGCACACTTTATATATCAGCAATTTTATTTTGCTCCTAACTGTTGACATATATAAACACTAAAACTTATTATTTAGTAACACTTGGAAAAAACGAGGCCTGAGAGTCAGGAGACATAAAGTGTGGTTGAGGTTCACTAATTTGCTACGGAACTTTGCCTCTTCAGACCTCTGTAATCTCATCTCTAAGATGTAAAGGAGAAATAAGAAAGAACAAAAGTGATTCTTAGGTATTCTCTTGGGAATATGTAGGTATACACTCTCTTGGGTATATGTGAAGATATGGATTCAAAAGAAATCAATAAGAGGAACTCTACAGGTCAGAGAAAGGTTGGGAAGTAACCTTATTAAGAGAGTTAAAAGAAACTGGAGTCATTCACTTGGACAAAGAAAATGCTGAATACGTTTAAGTGAAGCAAACTAGGGTGGAAGGATGCTTAGGCATTTGGTACCAAGGGCTGAGCTTTTACTTCTATTCCTACTAATGGAAATAGCATGTTGGTTTACTCCTTTGTCTTCCTACACTATCAGAACTAAAATTATATACACACACACATGCACACACACACACACTTTCATTAAGCATTATTCTAGGGGGAGCCATATGACAAAACTCTGGCCAATAAGGAATAGGAAAAAAGTTCTTGCAGAGAGAATCCCTCCAGTGAAAGAAAGGAAATGAGATCAAGGGAAGTATTTTCTTCCTCTCTTTGTCTTTCTTCCTTCTCTCTGCCTGAAACAGAAACAAGTTGGCAGAGGAGACACCCACTGGGGACCCTGACAAGGGAAACCAAAAACTGAGTGTTGCGGAGCAGGAGGTAGGCATCCCATGGTTACTCAGCCACACTTGCCGACTTGTTATAAGGGCAAAGTAAGCCCCTCACTTAAGAAAATTAATTTATTACTTGCAGCCAAATGTATGTTAAGTGATATATTTGCTAAGGGAGAACCAGAGAGAAGGGTTAGTGGGGGAAAAAAGATAAGAAAAGAAAATCACAATTGTAAGGGTTCCTTGATACTATTATTAGATATCAACACAAGGCTGTTAGTGTCTTAGTCTGATTAACTACCACGTCTCACAAAATTTTACATCACTGGCACCTTGCAGGAATGAGACATCTTTTAAGTGTGAAAAGCTCTGGACCAAGAATCAGAAGACATGGGTTTTAACTCTGGGTCTATCACATAATAACTCACTTAACTAAGAGCATGAGTTTCTTGATTAATAGAATGCATGCAAACACTTTTTAAGTATTCAGTGCTTTACCAACAGCTATGTCCATGGGTGATGCACATACATTACTTGGGCACAGGTCTTAGCATACAGAGTTTAGTCATATTGTCACTGTTACTATGAGCTGGCAGTCATTGTCCATACCTAATTCTCTAGAATATCTTGCCACAGAGCTAATCCCTCAGCAGTGTTTTTCTGCCTCATGACACTGGGACATAGTTGATCAAAAAGGTCAACTCTTAACCCAGACAGAGCTGGAATTTCCCTCTGGGATTTGAAATTGATATCCAGAAGAACCGGTATTGCAAACAGAGAAAAAAGGAAAAGATCATCTTCAATGTGGAAAAGAAAAAGTGGATGCACAGAGACTAGAGGTGGAGAGAGAGAGAGAGAAGATGATGGTGGTATGGTACTTCCAATCTATCCAATCAATTTCTAATGCCTGGGTTCCATGTATTTCCGATTTTAGCATCATGTATCTTGAGCTATTTTCTCTCTTATTGGCAATTAAAGAGTGCTAACAGAGTAAATCCATTGTTTGGGTTTCAGCATTGAAACATATTAACAAGTTAGTTATAGAAAATCTGAATCTATGACAGTTGTAGAAGAAAAGGCCACACATTATTCCCTTCAGTTTGCATAATTTTATGTTCACGCTATGATTTCATGATAACATTTCATGCAAAATTTTGTGAAAGAAAATAGCATATATAATTTAAAACAAAACAGTTTTCTATTTATTTGTGATTCCTAATGGCTGCAATCGTTAAAGAAAATACAAAATCAGTTAAAATCTTGAAGCTACAAAATAATTTCCTGGAAATTGTAATCTGTCTTCTATAAAATCTTCTACTCTTCTCTTCTGTAAATAGCAAACAGCCTGAGTAGGGAAATGCAGATTTCAGGTGCCAGGAAAATGGAACTGATCAAATTCTACATCCTCCCTGACTATTGAAAGCTAGGACTCTCTGAGGACCTCATGGTACCCAGATCCTAGAATCAAAGTGTAAGTATTCTGAAGGTTGGACAGCCAAATCGCTAAATGCTCCTGGATTGAGTCCTAGAAAGCAAGAGTTTATGTATACGGTCTTGTTATATTTTTGTCAACTGTGAAGAAAAACTCCTGAGTTTCCTTATAAGCATAGTTTAACAATAGTCATTTTTCAGAGATAAGACTGTTCAAGTATAGTCAGTATCGTGTAGTGAGGACAAAATTATAAATTTTTTCAGATTAAGAAGGGCAGAATTAAGTAAAGGAACTGTTGAGGAATATTGCCATTTGATGACAACAAATAGATCAAATAACATATGTTTCCCGTTTAAGACATTCAGATAACGTATTTTGTCAATGAAATATTATAGTTCCCAATGGACACACGTTTTATGACACGAACGTCTTAGAAAAGAGAAGACCCATATTTAGTGTGTTTACACTTGAAATCGTCACAGCTCAGATCTAAGCCACCTGCTCACTTGTGGGATCCCATGGAAAACAAGTAGTATAAAATAGGACTATAAGCTTACATCTTGTATAATGTCTTTAATAATAAATCTTGAAGTATATACTAGTTGTTTTATAAAAACAAACTATATATTTTCTCTTCAGAATTTGATTCATTGTATAATTTCAGCTATAACCAATGGAATCTTGTACTAATTATGAAATAAAATTTTTCAATTATCTATTTTTTTTCAGTGAGGAAGCTGCATTTCATGATAGTCTTGTCATTCATAATTATCTGAAGCACAAACATTAAGTTTAATTTTACCACTATTACAGCAGTGGGGTTAGTATAATGTGGACACTCTCTTTTCGTGGCGGAATGAATCCATACAGAGAAAAGAAAGTATATGTTACCATTGAGCGCTCTATTCCCACCTGGGTTTCATATTTCTCTTTCCATTTAATTCACCCCAAACAGTTTCTATAACAAACACTTTGCGTAATGGAGTGATGACACTTAATTGTATTTCTTATTATTAAAAAGCAGAAAGTCTTAAACAAATTTCAAACCACAATCTCACAGCTAAGGAAATCAGCCAAAATACATGAAAGCAATGAAGATTTATGTCTTGAAAGGAAAGAAAACCTGATGTACTATTTCAAGCAGACCCAACTGGAACCTGGTGCATTAGCAGTATCTGTGGGATCTACTTTTAGAACAGACATTCCTTGTTTGAAAACAGAGCCTGAAATGATGTTAATCTGTAAGTGGAAGGAGCTGTTCATGGTCTTCTAATCAGAACACGGTGTACTTGAGTCATCTGCCCTTTCATTTCTCATCTCAGATACCCACCAAACCTGTTCCAGTGGTCATTAGAAGTCTACCACTCTTAATAAATTCAATGGGTATTTTGCAAGTACAAAGCCAGCAGGATCGGACATTCCAGACTCAATTTTAGCTGCATAATCAAGAATGTAGCTGAAAATGCTAATTAACAGTACAAAGCCCAAATAATCAAACTTCAGCTATAGAAAAGCCCTTTATGGACTAAAAAAATCACCCATGTAATCTATCCCTGACTTTGCAGGATGGCACACCAGAATACTAACTAACAAAGCCATATAAATTAATTCGTGCTGAAAAGAAAAAGCTGAATGAGAAGCAACCTCTTGGCTAGAAAGAATCATGTAAGATAAAAATGAAGTGGGGGGAAAATGCCACTATATATTTAAGTAATCTTATTCTGTTGTTATTCAATCTTTAAAGCAAACAAAACCTACAATATGGTAGATCGCAATGGATTAAGATCTTCAAAATGGGACAGACAAGATATAAAAGAACCCTAATAAGCATGACAGAGTGTAATTTGAAAGAGAACATCTGAAAGTTAAGAATTAAGTAATGATAACAAAGGCCAGGAAAGGAAAAAAAAAGCACCCATGAAGAATTTTACATTTCTTAAAGCTTATCAGACAAATATATGCATGCCAGGCAAGCAGTGAAAAAAAGGCAGGCAAGAATATCAACACAGATGGGAAGGAGATAGCTGACTCGAAGGAAACCATGCGGACTGACAGCTCAGCGGTATCTCCACACCTGATCTGGCATCAGAGCCCATTGGGCTGTGCTGCAGCCAAGTCAGCGGGGTCCCTGGGCAGATGTGGCTCTGTATTAGAAGCTGTGTGCAGGAAGTCCTGGTGCCTCCAAGCCTGCCACTCTGCAAGTCGTGGCTCCAAAAAATATGCAACAATCAAAACTCACCATTGGACTCATTGATACTTAACTAGATGCAAAGTATACATCTGTTAAGAGGTAACATCAGAAAAAAAATGTCTGCCAATAATTGCTATGGAAACATTTATTTGCCCCTGGTCCATGTTGATCACTAGATTCAATTATTTTAAATAATGCATGGAAGTAGAAACAAAACCATTGTTAATCAATATTAGATTGATTTGATTGAAAATCTGCATTTTTTAAAGCTTCCTGAAGTTGTCATCACCTCCTAAACCTAATTTGTTCCCTAAACATGATTGAAGAAATTCAGTTTAAAATACTTTCTTTCAATTTGTTTTTACAGTAAGCATCATCCATCACATATTTGTCCTTATTTTTTTGTGTTAAAAAACACAAGTCCCTCTAAGACAGGTTTCTAGTTGGTCTTAAAAAGACATGTGAAAGGGCAGAATAATGAAATTGAGTATCAAGTCATACAAAAGATAAAAATGTATGTGTATGTATGTGTGTATACATATACATCTGGTTAAATGAATTCATTGACATCATAAATAGCGAAACAATGATTGGAAGGAACTTTTTCTCTTGGAAACTTTCTACCCTGAAACTTTCACTCAGTTACAACATATACTGAGCCCAGTTTCCTGCTTTAGCATGACAGATCTGCAGGGAGCTAATCTGATTCAGGCCACTCAGGTCTTCCTGTTCAGACCTCCTTTGCAAATGAGCTTCCCTGGGAAGCTGAAAACTAACCAAATGTTTCACCTGATCTTGTTTTGGTGGCATAATCTTATCTACTTCTAAAAGTTCAGACATTTTCAATCTTGAGCAAATAATAGTTACATCTGCAAACATGGTACTTGTAATTAGCCAGTTAATTTAGTAAATGTCTATTCAATTGTGGAGTAAAATAATAAATTCAGAGGTTGAATAAGACACAATTGCTAGAGCTTTAAAAGTTTATCAATTAATTGATGCATGGTTTATGGCAGCCACATTTTATATGCACTGAGGACATTTTATCTAAAAATTGATTTAAACTATTTTTTTATTATTCTGTCTAGTTTTCTGATTTCGGAGTATCATATTGTTCAGGTACAATGATGATTAAAAGATTACTAAACAGCCTTCTTCCATGGAGCAGAAGTGGATATCATTTCCAACTGATCAAACTCTAAGAATGGAGATTGAGAGGTAAGTTCCCCAAATTGGAATTTTGTTAGCTGCTTTCATGGTTTTGCTGCAACAGGGCTTGAACTTTCCTTTCTGTTGATGTTTATTGCAGTAAAGGGACAATAAGATTTTTCTTTTTTGAGAAGTTTAATTCTCTCAAATTTCAGGTTCCATGTTCTAAGTTGCAAAATAAATACCAAATTCTGCCTTATTAGTAAGATCTGATTGTGTTGTTTAATTTTAAATTCTAAAAGCCCTTTCACTCAGTACCTCTGGGAGACTGAGGATTTCCTGATTGTTAGTAGAGCCGCTAAAGATTCGCGGTCCCAGTGTAAAGGAGATTTCCATCAGTCTGAGTTTTTATGAACAAACCTGCACAGATCTTGTTACTATCTCTTCCCCTTTTAAAAATGTACCTTGGACTTCTGCTACCATAAGGTCTCAAATTGGCCAGAATATCTAATAGACACTTCCCAGAGCTGTGAAGTTGCCCGTTCAGTATTTTCTCAGAGGCAAACTTACCACTTGATAAATCATTAGCATCACTTTCTGCAGCATTGAAGCGTTCCCTAGGGGGGTTCTACTAACTAAGGGCTAATCACCCACGTTCTTATTTAGCTCTTGTGTTCCGATTAGATCACAGTTGAAAGTGGATGACTGCAGACTGCTATCTCTTACCTGACAACATCATGAAAAAAAACCCATATTCAGAAAAGATATTTTATCTTTTCTTTTAACAAATCCATACCTTGCTATTGTACCATTAAATGTAAAACCATGCTGGGTTTAGCTGTTCAGGGAAAAGCTACTACAAATATAATAAGGTTTCAGTGGCCACATGCTATCACTATGGGAATTCATACTGGCTAAGTTATTTACAGCCCACTATTAATTTTAAACTTGATGTGGTACTACAAAAATGCATCAACTGTAGGTTTATGTCAATAATGATATATTACAGGTCAAACCCATTCAACGTTGAAAAATAATTTAACTGAACATTTGAGATTATTAAACATTTATTCATATTTCTTTCCCATTTGTAAATTCATCTCTTGAAATTCTTTTGATAATAGCACATTTTATGTATCTATTTGTAATTGAAATAAAGTTGCATCAATTTCAAACTATTGTAATTTGAAGAGAATGTGATAAAAATGGCAATAATTTAAAAAATGGCAATAATTATAAGACAAATAAATATGACATAATATTCTAGAAAATCTTTTCTTTGGTAATTTTTTATAAAAAGTATTACTAATACAGAAGAGATTTTCATCTTGTTTTTTCTTATATAAATGGACCATTGTTTTATACTTTACATACATCCTCTATGTTTCAGATTTTACATAATACAGAACTTTTATAAATAATGCATTATTATATAATATTAGAAAATATATTGGTATCTCAGTTATGTTGAAAATGTACTTCCTCTCTATACATTAACTCAGTTATCATAAACATAAAAATTTCAAATTAAGCACTGATGTCATGTAGCAAATCACAGTCTTGTTATAGCAAATCACTTTGTAAGTGAAAAACAAACCATTAGTAACCAAAGCCTGAATTTTAGTTGCCTATTTTACAATTGTATAGAAACATTCTTTCAAATTTCTAAGAGTTGTAGTACTAGATCTAATTTATAAAACAGTAACATTCTACAATTAAAGGGACCTTTATTCCAAAGAGAATCAGTTTCCCTTTATTCCAAAGGTAAATGGAAAGATCCCCCTGGTACCAAGTCCCCAGCCACTCTTTCCTGTGACGTCTTTCCCAGTTAGTGTCTCTTAACTGGCGTCATTTGGTTCCCTTCTCTGTCTCAAGAGATTTTGGCTCCTCCCAATCCCTCCCAATTATAAATATGCAAGTTAGATAATTAAGCCACCTTTTTGACTGACACATGGTCTTAATAGGATGGACTAACTTTTAGTAAACCATTAACAGCAGGTGGGAGAAGCAGTCTTAATTAATCCACTTGAACATCGGAAGTCATTATTAACTCAAAGCCTTTGAGTCCATCTTCAACTCTTCCAACTATTAAAACACCCCACCCTCTATCCACCTCTATGCCTCACACCCACAAGAGAACACAGTAAAGGGTTTAAAAATTACTTAGAATTTGCAAATAAAATAGTTGTGCATACGCGCACATTTAAACTTTCCTCTTTGGCATCTTAGACATTTTAATTAGATCTTTAGATTCGACAGTTGTTAAATCTAGAAAATTTTATTGTGAAAATAAAAATTAATTCCCTTGGTCCACGGAGTATCTGTACACTCTAATGTCTCAACTGGAAGTACAAAGGAAACCTGTGAAAGTGCAAAATAAAAGAATAAGAATCGGAACCATGGATGGGAAGGTCTAAAGTCACCTAATGTCACCAGAAGTTATCAGGGCCTAAAGATATGTTCCAGATATAAACAAAACAAAATAACCAAACATAAAAAATGCAAAAAGAAAAATACAGCATGTTAATAATGATAGAGAAATCACACTGAAAACAATTTATAGCTTCTATTACAGATTAGAAAGATATATGATCATTGTCTATATAAAACCAACAGATGCCATTGATAAGAGGCTTTTTGCTCTTAGATTTGAGGTGGCAAAATAGGACTATATATCAAGAAAGGAGGATTTTTCAAGTTGGTTATCCAATACTGTGACTTTATCGTTCCAGGCAGTTTTCAGGGACAACATGCAGGAAAGGAGATACTTTAATACACAGATGCCACTTTTCTTTCCCTACTTGGACTCAGGTACCCAAACCCATTCCACATGCTTACAGACATACTCCTCTTTCCTTTAAATGCCCTCTTTTAAAGTACAGAAGAAATTCTCCAAGCAGATCATATATATGCAAAAGTACTGATAAAAGACCAACAGTTCAAACAGGTCATTAAATTGTGTGCATTTAAGTAGAATTAGGGATGTATTCGGCACTTACCTTGCCAGAAAGGTTTGTGGAACCTCAGGCCAGTGTTATAAGGTTAACACATTTCATTATCACACTTGATTTCTTTCCATGTCACATACAGATTTAGCAGTAAGATTTACTTTAATATCTTTGAGAACTTTGTAGTCATAGATTGATTGGACATTGTTGAAGAGAGAAACATGTTAGTTAAAAATGTCATCTGCCATCCATGAAATATGTGTAATTTTATGGACTCGGGTAAAGATTTTCACTTAGAGACATATATTTTCCTTACATTTAAGTATTACTTACTGCTGTTACAAGAATATATATGTATTATTAACACTATTTATTTGGATTCTGTTTGGTTGTTTAAGCAAGTTAAGAGTGGAAAATAAATCGGCATCATTGGTACAATCATGGATTAATTAAGAAAAAGACAGCTCTGGGTGAGGAGTTTGACAGAGGTGAATTCTGTGAGGTTTCCCCAAATACATCTGGTAGCACCTTTTTTGTAGTTATTCAGTGTTCTTATTGCTTGTTTCTGTTTTCTTTTTGTTCTAAATAGTAAAGGTTACACAGTGAGTTAATGTTCAAAATGTATAAATTTATCAAAATGCAAGTAAAGCAAGAAAAACTCAAATACCAAATGACTAGGATGTGAGTAGCATAATCTTCCCTTTCCCCTTTCCAAGTAGCAGCTTATGATATTGAGACCCTATTTCATCATTAATGAAAAGGGATTTGAGAAATACTGGGATCAAAAACAAAACTGATACTGAAATCCCAGGCTAACAGAGCACTCTGGGATTGTATTTCCTGCTTCTGACTAGACAGCCATACCCATGAGGTAACAGCTGTACTTGATGTAACACTGAAATTTACTGACTAGGTAATGAATGTCACCTAACATTAAGAGAATTTTTTTAAGCCTTCATGTTTATCTTCTATTCAGGCAGCTGATTTTATATGAACAATTTAAGACAGCTGTTGATAATCAAAATAATTTACAGCGAGTTGTCTACATATGAGTGAGCAACAGGGTGAATTTTCCAGAAAAAAAAATTTAACTCCAGTTTGACTTTCCTTGGAGAGTACGTTTCTAAGAAATCTTACTCATTGACAAGTCATTGTATGCTCAGGATTAGAAAATAAAGATTTAACAATAACACTGCATACCCATTTTAGGCCAAACATAATTTATTTAAATTGCTGTTTGCCATTTAGCTAGGCCCTCCTTCGTTAAGGTAAGTAATCAAGTTTGAAACCTGATTGTACGGAGATTTCATTCTAATGACAGATAAATACAGATCCAGTAAATTGATTCTGCTATTAATGACTGAGAGAAATAACATGTTTGTTTGATTTTGTGTTTACTTTAATTTCACATTTTACAACTGGCTATACATTTTCAAAGCACTTGCTGCCTTCATCTGAAAATCTAATGCAATCTAGTCCAACACTGTAATAATAGAAGACTAATGTTTTCCATTTAACATAATATTTTCTTTGGTCTTTGAAAGTCCTCAAGGGGTAAACTATTTTAATTTAATAGCTGCAATGATCTTCGAATTGAAGCTATATTAAAAGCAATTGGAATTTTTTTTCTTTAATCATCAAGTTAGAGCTAAAATAAATGAAGATGTTCATATCATGAGCTCAAGAAGCAGGAGAAGGGAAGATTAAATAACTTTTGACAAAAAATAAATAAACTTCTTTGAATATATGATGTTATGCTAAGAGTCTTGCCCTTGAAAAGCTGAGCTCTTATAGTTATATTAGACATTAGCCCAGTTTACTCATTCACCCATTCGTATATATATATATATTTAAGATAACAAATAATCATGAGTAAATGGCCTTTATATATTACTGGTTATAATGTCCCCTATTTTCTCAGAGAAAAATACCCACTAATTATATATTAAGTCAAATAAAATTGCTTTAAAAAACACTCATGTAAAGGTTTTATAGTTTCATAATACATAATTTTTCTTTTCTTCTCTCTTCTCTTTTTCTTTTCTTTTCTTTTCATTGAACACATGATTTTTAGGTCCAGTTATTTCAAGTATCCCATACCAAAAATGCCTATTCCAATTCAGAGAGGTTAATTCTGGGTGTCATAAAGGACTAATACATAAATATGATATAGTATCCTTTGAACATGTAAATCTAAGATTTTCACGTTAGAAAGAAATTGTATTTTATTTAATTGTGCAAGAAATAAGTATAGTGTAAAAAAGACCTAAATGTTTATCTCTAGCGTTAGTTAAATAAATGTGTTTGTGTGTTTATATAGATATACTATATCTATGCACTATATAGATGTACTACAGTATATATACTATATAGTTTAGGTATTTTTTGAAAGATTTTGTTTATTCATTTTGAAGAGAATAGAGAAAAGAGAAAGAGAGAGAGAGAGAAGAGGGGAGGGGAGGAGCAGAAAGCCTCAACTCCCATATGTGCCTTGACCAAGCAAGCCCAGGAATTTGAACTGGTGACCTCAGCATTCCAGGTCCATGCTTTATCCATTGCACCACTACAGGTAGGGTGTATTTAATGTATTTATTTGTAGTTCAATAAAATAGCTAAGATAAAGAATAATATTTATAATTTTTTTTATCTTCACATAAAGAAACCTCTGATATCTAATAATTTAAAGAATAAGCTCCATTTTTTACTCTTCCTAGATGACAGGAACTTTATCTCTGCAGAAGATAGATTAGTATAAACTTGGCTGTTTAATTTGATTTCTTTTGTCTTTCAAGGAACCTTGACATTCTGAATTTCTTAAAAGCTGATGCACCCAGTTCTAGGAAACTCTAAATCCCCCATTTTACCATAAAAGTGTATGATCCCAAAATAATTATAAATTTGCAACACGGAATCGAACCAGAGAATAAACAGAATGATTTCTGTACCTATCCATAACCAAGAATGCTGGGTTCCTTGATATGATCATTTCAAAAGCTTCTCCCAGAGAAATAAAACAAGACAGCAGCACAGGAAGAAAAAAAAAAAAGTTATCTGAATGTGTCAGAGCTTCTTAGAAACACACCTATTTAATTAGAATAACTACAGCACTAACTTCCTTCTTATATAGCACATTCTCTTTGCCAGTCAAACAGCATATAAAAGGGAAACAACCAATCTACAGTTGTTTAGCCATCCAGTGCAATGACATTCGCTCTCAGCCCTTTTTTCCTATTTTCCTGTCCACTGATGCAGACAGGTGCATTTTCCTGTCTGCCCTTTACTGTTCACACAACTGTCACGTTTTGATCTTTGTGAACACTGACTGTTTCACACACATGTGCAGAGAAATGAACCGCAGTATCAAAACACTTTCGTGCAATTTCCAAAGCTAATGTCACAAATTTACCAGAGGTACCTGTTCATAACGGCATTGTAAGATAAATGTTTTAAATTTTACAAAGTATTAGCCTTGTCTGCTGGCCTTTAATGGCTTCCTATATCAGAGTAAAAGCCCTGTACAACCAAGCTCATCTCTGAAGTTATCTAATACTCCCCTCTCCTTACTCCCCGTTTCCCACCAGTCTAGTCTCTGGTACTATTTCAGCCTCAATTATCCCTATGACAACTTCTTCTCTTACTTTATATCTTCTCTCTGCCTGGAAAGAGCCAAATGGTTTCCTCCCTTCTCTACTTTTGGTCTTTCTCAAGTATCACCTCCTTTTCAAGTCCTTCATTGACAATCATACTTGAAATTATAGCACTCACTGCCCCCTGGTATTTCTCATCTATTGTCTCTGCATCTTTTTCTCTTCTTTCCTGCATTTTTTTCATAACACTTGCTACCATTTAATTTTATGCTTTGCTCATTTGTATCTGATTAATGAACTGCATTTCTATAGCAGCATATAAGTTCCATGTGGTAGCAGTGATGTTCATCAATGCTGTTCTTTGCATATCCCAGTGCCTTGAACACTGCCTGGCACGGAGCATGTTAAATACATGTTCCATGAAACTCTGTTGTTTACATTCATTCATTTGATAACTCAAACCATTCTACAAGTTTTGATCAAGTGCTTACTATGTACAGGACATCGGGTATTCAATGATACAATCCTTTTTTCTCGGGTCATGTGATTGCAGACATAAGCATGTAAAAGAGTAATTGCAATGCAAGTGATTAGTGTATGTTGAATAAAGAGCAAAAGAAGGAGAAAAACTCATTTATCTTGGTAGACAGGGAAAACAATGCATCAAAGGGACACTTGAGTTGAGGCCCCGAATCATGAAATATAAGTGTTTCTGAGAAATGAGAAAAAATCACAGGACATTTCAGACAGAGGAAAAAGAATGTACAATGACGTGTAGCTGATAAAAGGAAAGTTCCACTGAACAAATAGTTTAGTGTGGCTAGAGCAGAGAGTACTTGGAAACTAAATCTAGAAACACAGGTGGATGAATTCATTTACTCTGAATGTTTTTGCTGTGCTCATCAGCCTTTATTCTATGGGATGCTACGTATAAGAGCAGCCTGAGTGATCTAGAAAGAAAGGTTTACTTTTTTGTACTAAAGAGTGGGAAAGAAAGATGTCTGTGGATAGAAGCCAAAAAAAAAAAAAAAAAAAGGGAAAGGAGCACAGGTGATATTCTGGCAAACGGGAGATAACGAGCTCAATTTAGCACATAAGCATTGCATTGAGACTTGAGAGACAGAGAAGTACAGCAACTCACTGGCATTTGGAACAGCTCTTCCGGTAAGTGGTGACTGCTAAAATAAGGCATGAAATGATCCATGGGAGCTTTGGGGATATACCATCAAAATGGTGAAAAAGATGGGGAAATGTTCAGAGATGAAGGGGTACATTCAGTATGTAGAGAAAGCCATTACTGGCAGTTCTGCAGGAAGAGCTTTATAAGTGTCAGGTCCAGCCACACTGAAAGATCCAAACCTCTCAGTCAGAGGTGACAGCAAGAATAGCTGTAGAACCTGGTTAAGGCATGAACCATCATGGTCCCAAAGTTCTCCCATGCCACCCATTTAAATGTTTGTGGATAAAATAACTTAGGAAAACAAAATTGTTTGGGCGGGGGCGGGGGGGCTCAGACCTAGAGGTCTTCCTTTCTTTTCCATGAGGAGCAGTGAGGAAGCAGCAGGGAAGTGAGACAGCTTTCAGGGTCTAACAAGAAGCTTTCATGAGCAAACTTCTCTAGATATAAGAAATCACTGAGGCAATAAAAACCATGCCATCACCTCCAGCCACCACCAACAGATGGGAAGAACAGTAACAAAATTTTTAAAAATAAATATTACTTTATATATGAATATTCATACATATATCAATATATAAACATATATATATATATTTTTTCTATATAACAAAGTGGAGAGGATATGCAATTTAAAATACTTGGCTTGTTTACATTTCTAAGATCAAACACATTGGAACGTTATTCCCCAATTACCAGTACAGAAGAACACAAATGCTGTGAAATACTAGATGAGACAGGTGACTAATGTTTAAAACAGAGAGAAGAAACTGTGAAGTCACAGAGGTCTGAGATCCAGCTCAGATCTACTCTTTATTAACTATACCATTTTGGGTAAGCCATTAAACCTTAAGCCTCAGCTTTCTCAACTGAGAAAGTTGGCATAAAAATAATATCCATCAGTACCATAAGAATGAAATAACCTGCTCAGCCCAAACAACACCGAGCATAGCGTCTGGTCTTTAATAGATTCTCTGTCAGTGTGGATTTCCTTAAATTCCATTATAAATAAAATTGCTGCAGCCATCTGGACACCACCAAAAAATTATGGCTCATCAGAAATATTGACCATCCATCTACTTGTTAAATTATGAAATTAGATAATGTACAAAAAAAGTTCATTTAGTTTTTTAAAGGGTTGACTTAAAATATTTAAATACCAAATCAGAAATAATGTAGTGAAATATTTTTAAAGGGTATCTGTATGTCATATGAAAAATGATGAATCTCTTTAAATGTCTTACATACTTTCCTGAATAATATTAAATTGTAACCTTCATAGTCTTTACAGAAATAAAAGTACCTTGAGCTTGACAAGATTTATTGTTCCTTACTAATATCTCCTGCACTGGGTGTGAATTTCATTGCCATTAACACCTTACAATTTAGGATCTTTAATTCATAACTTTTGTAAGCACAAAACACCCTAGACCCTAAACAATCTAAAATAAATCAATATATCATGTTTTCTACAGAAGAAAGGGAAAATAATAAAGTGATACATTCCTGCTCACATCACCGGAGCTGCTAAATATGACAACCTCCTTCCTTTTAGCTTGATAAATGACTCGGGAATGCTCTGCTGCTTGCCGGATATAGACCTAAACATATTTCAGAACATGTTCTAATGAGTCATGCGTGGTAGTGGCTAATAGTAATCCCTTCTTCTACTTCTTCCTCCCTCCACGGAAAACTACCCAGTGATTGTAGCCAATCTCCATAACTCCAAGTAGGTAAAAAAGGGCTAACTGCTTTGAGAAGATCTTAATTTAACACAAACTGCTCAGCCTGACTCCAATTTGACACACCTGTATATAGAGATTCAATGTTTCTTGTAAAAATGTATTTCGGAAGCATACAGTGCTGTTAGGTTTGGCAGTTTCTATTATCGGTAGCACACTGTTGGATACAAATCAAGATATTACCAGTACATTTCATAATAGTCAAAAAGAATTCAGACCTTATTTCAAATTACAGATATAATGTTTATCTTTTCCAATACAATTCTTTATTTATATGTGTAATGAAATAAGAAAAGTACTGATACTACTACTTCTTTGTGGGGGATTACGTGGTAGAGGGCACATCACATAAGTAATCATTTTGATGCCTTCATTCCAAATTAGAGTGTAAGCACATGAGAACAGGAACATATCCCCAAAGAGTGCAGGTGTTTAAAAAATATTTTCTGAATGATAGAAGAATCCATGTGTTCTCTACAGAGCCTAAAAGACTGATCACCATGGAAACCCGGCTCAAACACAAACTGCGACTCTTGTGCCCCAAATGCGTAGGCCACATGGCACATGAAAGCTTGCATGGTGTTCTGCTCCTAGCCTCCTCTGTCCTCAGGGCCTGCCTGACCAAATGCCTCACCTTTCCCTACAGTGCACCTTCACACAGCTACTTAGCAACATGTCTGATTCATGTAAAAATATACATCCTGTAGGATTCTTGCCAATTCTGCCATATTACCACTCAGAAAAATACACTGTTCACATATTATAGACACTGAGGAACTTTCATTTTGTTTCCTTATCAATAAAAGAGACAGAAGGAAAGGTTATCTCTCTCTCTTTACAGAGAGAGATAGTTGAAGGGAAATGAGATGAGTACACGCAATAAAAAGAATCTGTATGGTAGAGTTAAGAGAAACACTCTGACCTCATCTGTTACAGCGTCCATAATTGTTTATAATGACTTAAAGGGTCGCCTAGGCAAGATACTGACATTTATGGTATTTTATCTTCTGTACCAGTCAGCTGAGAACTCTTCCACCTTCATTAATATAGTTAAGTGAGAGATTCCTGGAATCTACATCCTTCTTATTCCTTTCACAACTTCCCAAAATCCATGACACCGAGTTCAAACGCTCCCATTCTGAAGATTAATATTTTTCATTGGGTTACGGGAACATGTCATTTACTTATCCCTTGAAAAAATGAGTTACCATCTACTTAAAGAGCAACAGCGTATGTGGGGCAAACACCTTTATTTTCAAAATTTGTCCCATTTGTTTCCAAGCATTTTTTCACCCCACAATAAGACCCTGAAAGGTAAGAGGAAGACAAGAGACTGACTGTGTTAACAGCTGGGTCAAAGTTCAGTCACCAGCTTCAATAGCCACCAAGAATCACCAACATTTTGCCCTTCACTGAAAGGCAGTGACACAGTAAGGTATGCAAAAGTGTCAGCAGCAAAAGAAGGGTGTACATCTAATCTTTACTTGTATTTTTAACATTCTTCATGTTCACATCACTAGATAGCTTTCAACATCTATTTTGAGGAAGTATTGGGGCTAACTACTCAATTACAGTTCAATTTTCTTTTAAGCTTCAAGTTCAAAACTAAGACTAAGAGCAGGTAGTTGCTTCTACCCCCTCACTCTTGGCATCAATCTCTTGGTTTGCAGGTGTGTGGGAGAAATTGGTGGTCCTGCTATATCAGGCCAAGAAAGCCAACCAGTACAAAATAAAGGTAGCTAGTGAAGAGGAGAAAGTACCTCGACAGACTTTTTTTCTCAAGGACAATCACTTCAATTTCATCTCTAGTATGAATTAGAGAACAAAACATATTCTACCCTCAAAACCCTATGGCCATAGGTTTAATATTTGAAAATAAGAAAAAAATCAGATTTTTAAAATGGGGTTGGGTAGAAAGGAAATTACATGGCAAAAATACTTCTCTTCATTTTAGTCTCCAAATATTCATTAGGACAAATGAGAGCTATTCAAGTAAATATCCCGTGGGAAGTGGGGGCAATGTATCGTACTGCAAAAATGTATTTACTGAACTGAAACTCCTTCAAAATCTAATTGTCAAGGTGAAGGTTAGGTCAATTAAAAATATTATTATTAAACACCTACACAGCATACTGCTTAGTTCTGTTGGGAACACATTGATTAAAACATTTTGCCGAGACCAAAATAAATATTTACATATTCATATTTAAATAATGTCCAATATAGAAACATCCACATAATATAAAACTTAAGTTTCAGTTATATAACTTTCCAACTTTCTTTAAATCTGTCCCCCTGCTATGACTATATCACAACTTTCTAAAAGATGATAATATAGAAAATATTTCCCAGTATGTGTGTGAGTTTTTAAAGAATGTTTATAGGTCTAACACAGATGAGAGACTCTCATTCTCAAAATATTTCTGATATATTTGATCCCCGAGCACTCTAATCAGAATAGCCAAGCAAAGGACATTCATTAAATAAGATCACTTATGAATATCAAAATTCCTCAGTAAAATCTTCACTCAGTGGATCTCATTCAGAAATAATTGAATCAGCACAGCATTAATTTTAAGAAATGATTTTAAAATGTTTTATTGTAAAGACAAAATTATGAATGGCTCATACCACACAACGGTAAAGAAGTTGGAAATTTTTAAAAGTTAAATCAGTTTGCCCTAGCATTACCCAAACATCCAACGATTCTCTACTACTTTGATGTTATAGTTCTAATATCTTAAGATGTCACATCAAATCCTTAGAAATGGAAACTCCACTCTTATTTTATTATTCAGTGTTCCCATGCCATCACAAAGGGCACCTCTAAGTCTTGCACCAACTCTTCCTGCTTCCCCGTCCAGAAAGTACCTTCTTGTCCTTGAAGACTGTCAAGGTCACCTATTCGGCAAGGTCTTTCTAGTCCCAGAAAAGATGAGTGTCTCTCTTCCATACTAACTTGTAATAAACATGCCAAGTATTGCAGGGCCTATAAACATTCTTTAAAAACTCATGCACATACTGGGAAATAGTGTCTATATTATCATCTTTTAGAAAGTTGTGATATAATCATTTTATAAGCTTCTTTTTTCCTATTTTTAAAACATGTTTTATTATTTCTACTTTTTAAGCTCAGTTTGTCCAATGGGAATTCCTGGCCCAGACTAAAAATAAAGAGAAGAAAAATGTCAGAGTATTTATTCTCTGACTCCCAGCTTACAGATCCACTTTGGGCAGCCCTCTCCAATGCTTCCCATTTTTTATTCTATTATCTTCTCTCTCTCTCTCTCTCTGCTGCCTGTAGCCTAAGGCAGGAACAGAGTGGCTGTTACTCATCATAGGGCAAAGCCTCTGTACCTTGACATTATTGACATTTTGGGCACCATATTTCTATATTGTCAGGAGCTGCTCTGTGCTCTTTAGGAAGTTTTACTGCATACTTGGCATTTACCCAATAGATATAAATAAACTTTGAATAGCAATTGATAAGTTATAATTTCCTCTATTTATCTTAATTGAACTCCATAATTCTATACACCAATTTTATCAGAATACTTATTTTACCAAATGAAAAAATAAAATCCATAATTATAGTAGCTAATAAATCTGGACTTAAAATTCTTACAGAGCAATAGGGTTATGTACAGAAGTTTTTATATCCAAGCCATAATCTAATTTCATACTGGTCTTGTAAGCATTTATTGAACTAAACTCTCTTATTTTACTATTTTTCTAACTGCCAATGTTTCAGCATCAGTGTTACTGAGTTTCATATGAAATAAAAAAAGTCATAATGGAGTTCTCAGGACATTACAGTTAGGCATTGCTTAACAATGGGATACAATGTACTTTCTGAGAAATGTGTCATCAGGGGATTCCAATGTACTAACATCATAGAGTGTGCTTCCACACACCCAGATGGTCTAACCTACTACACACCTATGGTATATGGTGTAGCCATTTGTTCCTACCCACCTATACAGCATATTACTGTAATACATACTGTAGGCAATTGTTACACAATGATAAGTATTAGATATCAAAACATAGAAAAAGTATAGTAGGAACACAGATAGAAGTTAGAAATGGTACACCTACACAAGGAACTGACTGTGAATGGGGCTTGCAGGGTAGGGAGTTGCTCCGGTGGGTAGTGAGTGAATGTGAAGGCCTAGGACACTACTCTCCACTACTGTGGACTTGACAAACACTGTGCATTCAGGCTCTTCTAAATTTATAGAAAGCATTGTTCTTTCTTCAATAATAAATTAACCTTAGTTTACTGTAATTTCTACTTTACAAATATTTATTCTTTCAACTTTTAATCTTTTGTAATAACACTTTTTATAGCACAAACATATTGTACAGTGACACAAAAATATTTATTCATTTTTATAATCTTTATTTTATAAGCTTATTTTTTCCTATTTTTAAAACATGTTTTATTATTTCTACTTTTTAAACTTTTTTGTTAAAAACTAAGACACAAACTAATACATTAGCTTAGGCCCCTGGTCGCAAACTGTGGTTCGCGAGCCACATGCGGTTCTTTGGCCCCTTGAGTGTGACCCTTCCACAAAATACCACGTGCGGGCGCTACCTCGATAAGGAATGTACCTACCTATATAGTTTAAGTTTAAAACATTTGGCTCTCAAAAGAAATTTCAATCACTGTACTGTTGATATTTGGCTCTGTTGACTAATGAGTTTGCCGGCCACTGGCTTAGGCCCACACAAGGTCAGGATCATCAATACTATTGGTTTCTGCCTCCACATCTTGTCCCACTAAAAGGTCTTGGGGCAATAACATGCAAGAAGCTGTCATCTCTTAAGGTAACAACACCTTCTTCTCAAATACCTCCCAAGGACCTACCTGAGGCCTCACTTAAAGAGGTGTCAGTAGTTTCAGACATCTGTCTATTTCAAGCCATATTATAATTTAATGTGGTGTGCAAATACAAAATATTCTTATATTTGTCTATGTTCATTGTTTTTTTATTTTTATCACAGATTTACTTGTAAGCAAAGAATACACCATGAACATTACTCCTTATTAATAAAAATTTATGTTAGGGTCCTTGTTTTTTTCACACTTTTAAAGTAGATTATGGAGTTATGCAAAAGCTTCTGCCAAACTCTTCTCTATGATGTTTCTTGGGAGTTCTTCTCTCTCTTCTACAGTTTTCTTTTCTCTGCCCCTTCTTCTTCAGCTATGCATTCCAGTTCCAGTTCCAACAATGTTTCATTACTCAGTTCCTCGGGAGCCATTTCTGGGTTCTCAATGTCATCCTTATCCAGATACAAGTTAAAGTTGTTTGTCATCTCAGTCACAGCCTTGTTGACTTTTTCAACTTCCTCATTCTTGGCAACTCTTTTAAAGTCATGGACAAAAAAATAAAGTGTCCTCTTCTAAACTCCATTCATAACACTTCTTGGCTATATCACCCAAAACCCAGGTGACATTCTTGATAAAATCCTAGATATTGCAATCTTTACAGAATTGCATCTGTGTCTTCCTCAGTTGCAATAGCAGCCTGAGCAAAGATCCCCCTTAGATTAAAGGCCTTAAAAGCTGCTGTATCTCCTAGATCTTTGGCCTGGATCAAAGAAGTGGTGTGTAGAGAGAGAAGCAGCATTTTACCTTCAGGATGAAAATCACTATTAAAAGGCGGATATCCAAAGTATTATCACCAATAAGTAAATTTAAAAGTTATGTTACTCTCCAAATAGTACTTCTCCATTTTCTTGCAAAGCAATTTCAAAAGAGAACATTTTAGAAGAGCACGTGGGTCATTCATGACTTCTTATTTCTCCTGTGGTATATAGGCATGTGTGCTTAATGATAAGTTTGGAGGCCCTGGGGTTCTCACAGTGGTCCATCGTAAAGGATTTCAATTTGTAGCTTGCAAGACTGCCCCTTAAGCAAGACTGTTTTTCTGTCCTTAAAAGCTTTGAACCCTGGCACTGACTTGACTTCCTTAGAAATGAAAGTCCATTTCCAGAATAGGAAAGTTTTGTCCATATTCAATATTTGCTCTGTAAGTAATTTTCCTCCGCAGTCAGCTCATATGGTTTTCAAAAATTCTTCAGCTTCCTTAACATCAGCACTCACAGATTCCACTCACTTTCAGTTATGTAATAAATAATGATTCCTGAGTCATTTAAACCACCTACAGCTAGCAGTCAATTTAACATTGTATTGGAGTCTAGACTTCTCCCATGCATTATGCAAACAAACTGTTGGTATGGGCTGTGATTGTCATGGTATTGTAAAGTCTGTGCTTCTCCATGTCTGATGTGGGCCACTGTCAAATTTTTGCTAGTCTCCTTGTCTTGAATGATGCAGATGCTTTAAGTGATTCCGTCACTTTGTTCTTGCCTTTCAACATTGTGGCTACAGTGGAGTGAGACATGCCTGCTTGGTGAGCAATAGCCACCATGGGTTTTCCACATTAGCAGTCCTTAGTCACTTTTTTTTTTTTTAGTCCTTAGTCACTTTTAATTTTATTTCTAGATCAATCACAGGATGTAGAGTCTTACTGGCAATATTAGTAGTAAGTCTGTGTCCTCAGGAGCCAAGATGAGCACAACAATATGAGATTAAATCAAACACACGAGACAATGATGCAATCAAGAGACACGGCACATAAGAGATATATGAGACTGTTACTGGCATAACACGACATACCGGCTTACAGCACACTGTTCTTTGTAAGTATAGTGATAAAAGCTATATCGTATAGTAAATATATAAACCATTAACATAGCCATTTGTAATCAAGGTCAGGTATGATATACTGTACATGATTTTATGTGTTATACTTTTATATGACTACCACTTCAACAGGTTTGTTTACACCAGCACCACCATAAATACAAAATGTGTTGGGCTCCGATGTTAAGACAACTACTATGTCACTAGGAAATAGGAATTTTTCAGCTTCATTAAAATTTTATGAAAACACTGTCATATATGTGGTCCATTGCTGACTGATACATTACTGTATGATAAATGTGAATAATATATTTAGTCATCTATTATCTCTTTTTCCCCCTTAGAAGAAATATGTTGCAGGCATGTTGTATTGGCTGTTACAGTCTTCTAAAAAGACAATTTATTCTGAACCTCTTCTACAAGCATGACCACCAGGATTGCAATAGAAAATAAAATAACTCCAGTTGTGCTCATGTATTTAATCATTTTATGTTAAATTAAGAAAGATAATTAATGCATTACAGATTATCAGAGGCTACTTCTGTCTTTCCTCTCTTCTGCCGGCCACTACAATTATTGTAGAATGTTTGGACCTATCGAAATTTGCTTATTTATACAGAGACAGAAACTGCTATCAGACTTTAAGAAATCAACTGACATCTGCCTAAGTGTGCTGTGAAAAGTTCAGAAATCAGAGAAGCAACAAGTAATGTCTCCAACTAGAATCTCAGGGAGTACTGATTCATGAGAATTGGTGAAACAGAATCTTTACTCTAGTGTCAACATATTTTTCTTCTTCTTTTGAAGGGGACACTATCTTGGATGAACTCTTTCTAAAGAAACTATATATCAGAGTAGACTGAATGCATTTAAGTAAGCTATGACTGAATAGTCTTTTCTAAATCAAAACATATTCTTTGCTCTGTTCATAACTACTAGTACAGTCATGATTACTATGGACTTTTGCAATCAGGCAAATCATATGCCATAGCAGTTAGAGATAGGGGAATTATAACCAGTGCCAGATGTAATTACATCTTACTCTCTTGGAGAGAACCCTGCCATTGTGCTGTCCCTCTGGTCACATCACTGTCAGGCAAAGTCTAAAAGAAGAAAGACCTATCTTTTTTAAAGTTCCTATATGTTCCAGGATCTTCACATGTATCCATTATCTCGAGCTGCCCTCAAACACCCCTACAAGGCAGACATTGTTATCCCCAAAATAGAATAATATCAGCTCTACCTCAAGACTAGTCTCACCTTGCATTGCCTCTGGTTGAACAAGTCAGTCAAATCCTACTGAAAACAACATAGTATTTGTACATAATGTAAACAAAGTCAGTCAGACCCTACTAAAAACTACATAGTTTTTGTACATAATGGTCACTTAATAAGTTTAATAAATGGTTTATAAAAATTACTTCAGTCTTACGCTCCTATTAAAGGTAAGAGTGAGATCACTAAATTAATAATCATATTACTGGGCACATCTTTAAATATTTATCTACATTTATAAATCTTTATATAAATTTATGCATATATATGTAAACATTTCATCTTACTGAAAAGAAAAATTTAGTTGTTTTAATCTTTAAATTTATTTAAATACAAATAAATTATTTTCAAGGAAAAGTAAGATATAGTATAGGAAATAATAAAATACCTATTTGGTGTTTACAACAACTTTGAGATTGCACAAGAAAAAGAAAAGAAAAGACTGGACACTGCCCAAATAATACTTTATGGCTTATAAAATGTGGTTGTCAAATTTTTGGAATGCTTACCTATCAGACCTATAGTGAGCAGAATAATAGCCCTCCAAAGATGTGCACATCCTAATCCTGGGATTTGTGAGTATGTTACCTTACATGGTAAAAATGAACTAAAATTGCAGATGGAATTAAAAGTTTTTAGTCACCTGACCTTGAACTAAGGAGATTTTCCTAGATTATGTCCAGGTAGGCCTAATGTAATCACAGTGTCTTTAAATGTGTGAAAGAGAGGTAGAATTATAAGGGACAGAAGGATATGATACAAAAAAGACTACCAACTATTGTTGACTTTAGAGATGAAAGAGGGTCAGGAGCCAAAGAATGTAGCAACCTCTGCAAGCTGGAAGGGAAAGAAAGCAGAGTCTCCCTTTCACCCTCTAAAGGGAAACATAACCCTGCCAATGCACTGTTTACTGCCTGATGAGACCCACTGTAGACTTCTGACCATCAGAGCAATAAGAAATAAATGTTTGTTGTTTAAGCCACTATTTTCATGATAATTTATTACAAGAACAATAGGAAACTAATACAAGACAAAATTCAGGCCTGGAAAACACGTGAAAAATCATGATTAGATGTGTAAGCCAACATCTTATGGACATAAAGTCTTCTGGTTGTATAAAACTATTTTCTTTGATGTAGTCCAACATTAACTATTTAAAGCGTATTCAACATTTTATCATTGCACAAATGGTTCTAGCCAAGACCTTTAAAAAAAACCATAAAGTAGACCCTGGTAATATGGTTCATTAAATAGAGCATTATCCTGATGCACTGAAGTCATGGGTTTGACCCTCAGTTGGGGCACATACAAGAAGAGACCGATAATACATCACTAAGTGAAACAATGAGGTGATGCTATTTTCTCTCTCTCTCCCTTCTACTCTCTCTTAAATCTATGAAAAATATTTTTATAATAATATAAATTGCCATTATGGAGAATACTCAAAAATGCATTGAAATACTTTAAGTATTAAGACACATCATATATCTTATTCAAATGATTAATTATACTGCTCTGTTCTAATTCATGAAATAATTCACCATGATACCAATAGTAAAAAATTACCTGGATTATTAAACCTTGTAAAATCCCACTGCAATGAACATCTATTTATGATTTACTAGACTCTACATAATTAAAAACTTGTAAAAGAAAGGAGGGGAAGGAAGGAAGGAAGGAAGGAAGAAAGGAAGGAAGGAAAGAAGGAAGGAAGGAAAGAAGGAAGGAAGGAAGGTGAAAAAATAATTACTCTCTTCCATCTGCCAGACTTATATGTTGGAAATAACCAATGTTTTCTGTAATGTTTTTGCATTATGTTAATTTCAAATTTCTACAGATAGTTGCTGGTAATAGTATCACATGAAACCACCGGTATTCACTAGTGTACATATACTCTCAATAGAGTACCCTAACTGATGTAGTAGCACAAACCACGGCCCTGACAGAATGATACAGATTCTGCAAGTTTGCATAGAAAATAAATGCGGCAAATTACAGGCAGAGATAAAGAAAATAAGGCCTCAGATGAATAAAAAGTTGGCAGCATTAAACACTAGCAAATAGAGATGCCAAAATATTAAGTAAGGACAGGTAAGTTACACCTGTTGCAGAATATCTCCCCTTTAGCTCTTCATGTTACACCAGAAAATCAACCTGGTTGACTCTCAATATTAACCTTATTTGGGGGTCTAGCACGATAAGGCTGGACAAGGGCATTTTAAAATTTATTTTATTTTTATTTTATTCATTTTAGAGAGGAGACACAGAGAGAGAGAGAGAGAGAGAGAGAGAGAAAGGGGGGAGGAGCTAGAAGCATCAACTCCCATATGCGCCTTGACCAGACCAGTGCAGGGTTTTGAACTGGCGACCTCAGTGTTCCCAGGTCGACGCTTTTATCCACTGCGCCACCACAGGTCAGGCTGGACAAGGGCATTTTAAAAACGTGTTCCTTCTTCTCATTGTTTCTTTTTAATAATACTTTTCAGGAATAATAAAATATAATTTTGAATCTACTTTTTTTTTTTAATATCTAGGTTAGGGTTGTCAACCTCTGTTATCTCATGGCAGTGAGGCAATTAAGACTGAAGTTATCCTAGGATTTTAAAAAAATCATCTCTATAGAAGAAAGGATATACATATATAATATATATACTGAATTGAATGATTCAGTAACCCTAAATGGCTGGTTTTAGCAGTAAGTCAGGAATGCCATTGTGAAGTGACACCTTGAAAACATCAAGGGACCAAGAATGTTAAGAGAAAAATCAACCAAGATGGTTTTATCTCCAAATGTTTCCTCTGAACCCTGGATAATGTCTCATATAAATCTCTTCATCAGGAAGCCCCATGCCAGGGCTTTCCATTCTCCCAGACTCCTCCATAAATAGAAATATAACTTGGAGAGGTGACACCTTGAAAGCTGTCATCAACCAGTCACTTAAGCAGGATTACCTGAAAGCCAGTTGATAACAAGTACCAATGTTTATAGTACACATGACAGGTGCTCCTGTGAAAAGGAGAATACTAAAAGAAATGAAAAGTATCTAAAAATAATTAGGAATTATTTTGAAAATCATGATCATTTTTCTTGGAATATGCCAGGGCTATAAATCTTCTGATGATCAATGAATAAAGTAAATACAAAGCATAAAAATACAATATTATCTGATTATTTTTAAGAAAATGTAGCCTATGACTCAGATAAATTATCATATTTTTCAAAGATATTACCCTGTCTATAAACATTCCAGTAATGTTGCTTTTATTTGAGGCATCTATATAACTCCTCTTTTGGAAATTACCTTGTAGCATGTGTTTTTTTCTTTTGATCTCTTCAATGATAGTAAGGGTTCTTCTTTGAAGGACGTTTGACATCAGAAAATTACTAAAAGTCCTTCGGAGCCAAGCATGAAAAATTCAGAGTGAACAGTTATGGAAGTTAAATTTTTGGTCAAAATCATAGAACAAGTAAAAGAGCAGCGAGGCTGACTGAATTGCTCATCAGCTGGTTCTAATTTTAACAATCAAAGAAAAATGCCCATTGGAAATGCATAAAAAGAAATAAAAAAGACCTGTTAAAATGTAAAGAAAGAAAGGGTGTGAAAAAAATGCATTCCAAATCAGCGCCAAGAATAGTTAATACCCTAAAGGCCCAGGCTGCAAGATGGATGCAGACCTGATGCAGGAAAAAGAAATGAAAACTGCACCAGAACTTCCTTGTGAGGCATTCCTCAATTGTCAACCTTTCTAAGAATCAGAAAGCCTTTCCCAGGGAACTTACAGCCCCCATTATAACCCCTCTGGTCTTACTTTAAGGTTATTTCCTTTACAAACTGTCCCCTCCAAAAGACGGTGAGCTCCAGATTATTCCTAGTGCAATGGTTAAGTCAGTAACCGAGGGTTTAAATAAAGCTACGAAGAACAACCATTTGGAAATAAAGGCATGAAGAACACTCATTTGGACATGTAACTTGAGTAGTTTTACCAAAGATCCCTCCGTATTTAGAATCATATTGGTGAAGACACATCTTAAGCAACCTTCCAGTCCTACTTGGCTTTTACTAATTTTTAGTTATGCGATCAAGGAATATAAGGAGCTTTCTGATAATAGGGAAATTTTCAAAGTTGTTAGTCCTTTATAGCTTTCTCAAGGCAGCCGGGATCTGAAAATGTAAAAAACATTCAGTGTTTAAATTTTAAACTTTAAAATACTGTTGTCCCTGGGCTGCGTGGCATTTACTGACATCTGACTTCCTCTGAGACAGGGATACAACTCAGTCAGCTTAGTGGGGGGAAAGAAGACAGAGCAAGTATTAAAACTTGCAAGATGCCACTGGGAAAGAAAAGAGCAACACCTTGGACTACCAGAAACTGACTGCACAGTAGAAGCCGCTAAAGGATCAGGACACGTATTACCTCCGTTTTGATGTCTTTCACGAAGATTGCCAAGGGCAGAATATTCACTTTGCTTAAGTCATTATTCTAGCAATCTTTCTTCCCCACTTGAAATCTAGTGAGATGATTATACAGTAGTTCTCCCTTCTCCGTGATTTTCCCTTCTTTGGTTTCAGTTACCTGCGGTCAGCTGCAGCCTGACAATATTAAACAGAAAACTGCAGAAATAAACAATTCTTAGGTTTTACATTTTTAACTGTTCTGAGTAGCATAATAAAATCATGTACCATCCTGTTCAGTCCCACCCAGGACGTGAATCATCTTTTTGTTTAGCTTATCCACAATGTATATAAGTTACCCATCTTTTAGTCACTTAGTAACAATCTAGGTTATCGTACTGATTAGAGAGAGAGAGAGAGAGCACATTCACATGACTTCTATTACAGTATATTTTAATCCCTCATTAGTAATTATTGTTAATCTTTTACTGTGCTTAATTTGTAAATTCAAGTTTACTACGAGTATGTATGTATAGAAAAAAAACATATGTAGTATTCATAAGGTTCAGTACAATCCAGGGATTCAGACATCTGATGGGGGTCTAGGAATGTATCTCCCAAAGATAAGGGGGAGCTATCTGAAACTATGTTTCAATAATGCCCCCCAAATTTCAATGCTCACTGCACTGACTTTTTTATATAACTGTTCTACAATTTAATATACTTTGAACTTGAGGGGGGGTATATGCCTGAGAGAGAGAGAGAGAGAGTGATAGAGATACACACACACACACACACACACACACACACACACACACACACACACACACACGAGGAGTTGAGGAAACACAGGATATTATGTTTTATGCTCCAGCACTTTCCCTAAGCTTGATATTTTTTTCAGAGCATTTCAATTCTAAGTTTAGGGATGAAATGTAGGCAATCATGAAAGTACAGAAAGATACCACTTCCTATCTCTATTCCCTTAGTATTTTTAGTTTTTCCTATTTTGTGCCTTTGATGAAAATTTCCTCCCCAACCCAATATTTTTCAATTATTCAATAAAAAGATCCAACAAGAAACCAGCTTAAATGATAAAAACTAAATAAGTCAAACATTTTTTGAACCCTTGAGCAAAATCCCTCATTTTTTTTCCTTTTGTAAATTGAGACTTTCCTCTTTAGTTCTGAAGCAGAGTTTTTTTTCCTTTCTTCAATAAGACATTTCTGCTTTTACTCGCATGATAAAATATCTTCAAATCTCTTCCACAGATGAGTGCTAGAAATAAAAGGATAACATAGCACTGCTATTTTTGGTAATGAGCGACTTTTCTTTTTTACTAGTACTTCTAGGAAAATAATACTTAGCTTCAGTTTTGCAGTCATTACTTCATTATTGCCTACTATCCTTCTATCTTCCCCCAAGATAGTTTGTTTACTATAATGTGCAATAGGTATTACATTTATTAATAACCAGTGAGAGTCACTGCTTGATTTTTACAGTTTCCTATATTTATAGTGGAGTTCTGAACAAGTTAGAAAAGTGAGATAAAGAAAAATTGAACAATCTGCTTAACGCTAGAGATCAAGACCAAAATAAATCTTATAAAATCTGCATCTTCCTCCCAGCCAGGATTGTACCCACTAATGTGAATGCATATTATATGGTAAGTCACGCTTTCAGATTGTAAGGATCTTTCTGCATTTCTGTGTCTTTTTATATGAAGCATAATGCGATGCATAATTTCTTTCTTTCTCACACTAAACAAAATCAAAACATTATTCCCAGTTCAAGTGGCAGCACTCTGTTGGTCCTTACTGATGCTAGAGATCAAAAAGGGCAGCACACAGGTCAACAATGAAAACAAGTTAAGTTGCATAAGTACTCATGACAGTAATTAAGGACTAAAAATGTTGCTGGGTTTCCTTTGTTTGGGTTTCACTCAAATCACTCTCACTTTCTTTGCATGGCATCTCTGTAGCCTGAAATGGAGAACTGAGCACTTCTGATATAGAGTAGAGAAATATGTACTGAGTTTGAGTCAAGAAAGTATGATAATACATTTTAAGAGGACATCTGTGAAATGATGTAGGTCATATTTTAATTGTAAGTTTAATACTGAGCACCTAATTTGAAGAAGACTAAAATAAGTTACAGAAAATATTTTATAAAAAATTCATTTCCCCTTTGTTTTCATTTCAATGTTGTAAATATTTAGGAAAAACTCAAGAAAAAAGAATTTTTTTTCCTTTTGGTAAAAGGAAACAAAATGTTTAGTTAAAAATCTTCTAGTTAAAGTGTTGTTTTTTATAAAAAGGAATTTCTTGTTCTAAATCAAATGTCAATTCACGAAAGTTAATGAATTTGTTTCCTTATTAATATAACATATACATAACAGACAATGGAAATACCAAATGAAGTGAAATTATTAAAATAAAATAACAGAAAAATGTGAAAATAGAAAGTGTTCCCAAATGCACAGAATGGGTAGAGGAAGAAATGGAAGTGCTTACTAGTCTAATATCTACCTTTCTATCTTTTGATTTATAATATCATTAAGATTTAAAATGTTACTGCTTAAAAATAGGACTGAAAGACCTAATTTCAAGACTATAGTAAAAAGTATTAAAATATGAAGTTTGAAATATCATCAAGGCATTTTAAGAGAAGTATGTGAATCCAATATCATTTTTATAGGACTATTTGCCAATTAAATAGAAATGTTCCCTCGATTTTGCATAGGCTTCTGCGTCTGGCCTCTGTAATCAGAATGTCTGTACTTGAACCTCAGCTCTGCCACTTTTTGCAAGTTGTGTGACCATGAGCAAGTCACTCAACTCTGCTGTGCATCACTTTCCTCATGTATGGAATAAAGATAATGCTAGGCATGACTTTGTTGTAGGTTGCTGTACCTATCTAATGAGTTAACATATATGAAATGTTGATCAGTGTGTAGAATATAGCATGCAACAGAAGTTTAGTTATTACTATTTATGCATTATTCTCCCAAAATTGAATCCCTATAGGGGAAGAGATTTTTGTCTATTTCTACTATAGCTGATTCTTCAGTGCCTTGCAGATCAATAACTAGTCACTCGTTGAGTATTTGCTCTCTGAAATGTTTACTTGGTATAACAACTGTATGAAGTACTGTCTATAATTATCTTTATTCTGTAGATGAGGAAAGTGACCCACAGCAGAACTGAGTAACTTGTTCATGGTCATGTAATTTGTAAGTGGCAGGGCTGAGGTTCAAGTACAGATATCTAGTCTGACTACAGAGGCGACACCCATATGCATATGAGTATTGTGCCTGTATATGTGTACATGCATATACATATTATACATACACATATATACACACACCGGTTTCCTATTAAAGATTAAATAGTAAAGAAAAAGGCAAAAGGTTTGTAACAAAATAAATTTTAATATTTTGACTTAATAGTGCATTAGTTTGGGAAAAAGTAGCATTACCATCCTTTGTTGCTAATGCCCTATAGAAATGCCATCATTGTACCTAAAATTAATCCTTGTGTTCAAAGTTAAATACACTGAAAAGCAGATTTAGGAACAATAAAAAAAACAACCTTTAAATTTATGCAGTAATTATTGCCATTTTCCTTAACAAAAGAACTGATTAACTTGCCATTTTAATACAGGGGTCAAATGTAAAATTAGCTCAGGAAGCTTAAAAAGGCACTTCTTAGGAAAAATCTATTCAACTATTATGCCCCATTGCCTAGAAATTCTGACCAAAAGACAGAAAGAGAGAGTTCCTCTTCTCAACATCGACAAATTTATCCCGTCTTACCCTAATGAAAGGATCGTTTCTTACAGTCCATTGGCCTCATACATTATTCCCAGGCTACTCATTATGTATCTTATCACATGAATGATTAATTTCATCACGAAAAATAAAAAAGCACAGTGGAAAAAATTCTCATTGCGTCATGACACAAAGTGTACTACACGCACACACAATAGTTGAAGAGTCACTCGGAGTGTGGTACCAGCCTCTTTTACATGCTTGGCCGTTTCCCTATGCCACAATATATCAGACCCATTGGATTTTTGTCAAGCTAATAGTGTCACTTTATATGACAATCACTGAGACTGTCCCTTGAAAAGGGGGATTATTAAGCCTATATTATTGCTGTTTCAATAGCTTCCCTCCCCACTTAACGCTGTTTTTCATTTGGACTGTAATGCTAAAATTTTAGTAGAAATTTAAGGTTAACTATTAATAACATCACTTAAAAAGACCTTTGTTACATTTATGGACGAATTTTTGACTGTTTTATATAAATATCGATTTAAATTAATTAATATACTTACATGAACTTATCAGTTGGAAAAATTAAAGTAACGAAGGTGTAACTTAACATCGCAAATCCCTGTGAAATTGACACTGCAGAAAGCATTCAATGGTGTTCATAAAGTTAATATAATACGCTAAAAACATGAAGCTCAAATTTTCTGCACATGACTGCATGTGACAGATTATTTTTTTCACAAAAGGTATAGCAATTGTACCAATTTTTCATCAGTTCTAACAGTACATTATAGGGTTGTCTTTGGAACTGATCTCAAATAGGAAAGTTTCCTTTTTTCCTTCCTTCCCCCTTCCACTTTTTAATAGCTCCCTTCCTACAAATATATAGACTGCATGTGATAAATGACAAACTCAGGAAGAAATGAGAGTCCAGTCCAATGTGTTCTTGTTCCAACCAAGAATAGACTCTTATGGACTGCACTGTGTTTCCCTCAGATTCGTATGTTGAAAATTAACCTCCAAAGTATGCAACTGTATTTGGAGTTAAGACCTCAGTGAGGGTTATTGTGGTTACGTGATGTCATAGGGTAGGGCTCAAATCTAATAGACCTTAGCAAAAAAGGAAGAGACACCTGAGTTCTCTCTCTGCCAACTTTCTGGTGCCGTAGGCTGGGACTTTGAGCTGGCAAAACTGAAAAAAAAAATTCTGTTGTTTAAACCACTCATCTATGGTATTTTGTTATGTCGGTCCTAGCAGATGAGTGAGACTCCTTCTTTGAAGTCCGCAGAGAATAAATAGAAGGTGTTGTGACCCAGAACAAAGTGCGTACAAAGCTTTAAATGGGTAAATATGTAAATTATACCGATCAGGACCACTATAGTGATAAGTCTCAAATTTAGAGAAAGAAATATGTTGGAAAAGAGCTCCTGTTGTTGGGGCAGAGCATGAGATCTAAGTTCTGTTCTGTTTTGTTTGTCCCCAGTTCTATTTGTCACAGAGATAATGAGAATGCCTGCCTCCTGGAGATGTTAGGAGCAAGCGATATTACTTACTAGATGTTAGGAGTAAGCGATAGTAGGAGTCCCCTTGACAGAGTGATTGGCAAAGAATAAGAGATCAACTGATAGCTGTTAATGTTAGAAGTTGGGAATGGCGAGTGAAGAAAAACTCCCAGGAAATATGGCATCGAAAAAGAAAAACATCTATTAAAAAGTGATGGAATTTTTTAAAGTGTCAAAATGAACAATATCAAACTGTTTTGAGCCTTTCCTAGACTATCTGCTTTTCAGCGATAAGCTGCTTGTCTTTCTTCACCATTGAGATGTCAATAGGCACCGGAAGTACTCCTGACAATTAATACCCAGTGCCACCGGCACACACACTTGCATGCACTTGTTGCACCTTGATGGGGACCAGGGATCAGTGTCGCTTTAAAGATATCAAACAAGATAAAGAATACCGAAGCTTCAAAAAGCGATTATGACAAATTAAAAAAAACACACACACAAAATAAACTTTTAAACATAATAAGTAGTGAAAACACCCCAACAGTGTAAATGCACCTTAGGAAGGGTTTAGAGAAATTCATGGATAACTAGAAATGTGACTGTAAGTTGCAGTATGCTACACAAAGTTCCAGCTGTTTAATGTGACCCACCTCTCCCCCCATAAACTCTGTCATATAATTAGAGTAGGGGTTATATAAAATGACAGAAGATGAATTCCAGGGACTTCAGGACTTGAACAGATTTACTACGAGTTCACACTGGCCAGGCAGTGACAGCCAGGGCAAGAAGGCATATTTTTGGGTTGCCTTATCAGCCTCAGTTTTCTGTTGTACCAGACGCCTTCAAGGGGAGAACCAGTAAGCAGAAGTTTGGAATTTCAAGAGCTCTAAAACCTAGAATTTTTATGGCCTGACCTACCCTCTGCGATTAGAATTGAGAAGAGTTAAAAATTCAGGTTCCTGTGCTATGGTACAGACCTACTAGAACTCAATTTTTGAGAATTAAATTAAGTTAGGATAAGAAACAACCACATGGCAATAATGTGGCAACTGTTTTGATAACAAAAGTCTAGCAGTAATGGTAGGGAGAAGGTGAGTATATTGACATACAGCAGTTGCTTTTTTTCTTTCATTTTTACATCTTTTATTTTCTCTCTCCCGAAAGTTAAGTCGGACCTGAATTCTAAACTGGAAAAAAACAAAAACAAAAAGCTGAGGCCCTGGTTGAATGGCTCAGTTAATTAGAGCATGGTCCTAATAGACCAAAGTTGCCAGAGCACATATAAGAGTTAACCTATGAACACATAAATAAGTGGAACAACTAATAGGTCTCTCTCTCTTCCTCTCTCCTTTCTACTCTCTCTAAAAATTAATTTTAAAAAATAAAGCAGAACACCTGGTTGACATGGGAGGAAGTGAGTTTACTTTTCTTTGACACTGATCTTGCAATTATATTAAGACTTGACATTTAGTGGCATCTTTATGGTCACTAGGGTCAGGACCTAAGTTCAAGGCCACAAACATTTGCCTTTGTTAAGCCTGAATACACTTTGCTTATAGAATCTCACTTTACTTTTCTGAAACTTGTTGCTTTAAACAGAGTTCAGTCTTCTAAACTACTGTAGGCTGTAGCCCTTCCTCAAGGCCTTAATGAAAATTACCATTTCTTAAGAGTTATGGATCTTTGTGAGATGTTAACCTAGTTATCTGCTTAAAGCAATTTACACCCAGGTGTGCTAGAGACTGAACAGAACTCTTTCAGAGATCATTTACAAGTTAAAAGAGGTGCTCTTTAGAACGTCCAGGCATCTAAGGAGTGCTTTTGATTTAAAACATTTCTTAGCTCCTACCTCACTGTCCACTGCTCCCAGTGAGGGAATGTTCTCTCTTGTGGATTCTTTTCTATTTTTCTCTTTACAAATATGCCAGGCTGCCACCTTTAGACATGTTTGCTCACTGTGGGCATTCAGAATGAAAATGAACCCTTATCTTTTATCAGTGAGTATGAGATAGAATATTGAACTTCACAGGAACAAGTTTATGAAGAGAGAGATTCATGCATGCATTCAGACATATGCACAGGGTGAGGCAAAGGTAAGTTTACAGTGGTGAGTACACAAAACACTGAGTTTATTTTTATATTAGTATTCACTAATTATTGTACTATTTTTTATACAAACAACTGGAAACCTTCTTTCGCCCAACCCTAGATGTATCTATTTTCAACAGGGATCTCCAAAACAATGCTATAACCCACATGTGCATGCTTCTTCTTCATACACCCACAAAAGATGTCCAAAGTCTGTGTGGCAGGTGTCTGCCTTAACTTGCTTTAAATATTTGCTTTAGCTTACTAGTTTTATCTATTTGTAAAAGTACAGTATTGACAACACCACCAACGGAAATAGGGGAACTCAGAGAATTGTTCATTTGCTGCTGAAACAAGATCATCCGTCATGCAGAGAAGGCAGGGACTCTAGCCAGCACAGCGAGTAGCCTTTTATCACAGACATCCACCCAGCAGGGAAATAAAATAACAGTTAGTATGCTCTTTGAGTCTGATATAAAAGTGGCCACACATAGTCCAATGATCCAATGTGGACGAATCTGCATGCCACCTAGCACCAAAGCCCACACCCTTTGTTCATTTGTACAAGAATTATTTTATGAGTGCCTCCGGTATGTTGGGCATTCTAGCAGGCTCTGGGAAACACTACAATGAACAAGACAGACTTGGAGGAGGTCCCTCTAAGTTTCACATATGCCATGCCTTATGTGTATTACGTACTTTTGCACTGTCCTATCTATAAAGGCAAGAGTCTTGTTCTAAACCTTATTTTAATTACATCCTAAAATTTTTCAGTGTATGTTAAAGATACAGCTAACCAATCCATTCTCTGTAAAATGAGTGGCTCTTAAACCAATCACGAACATCACAGGAAAGCGTTTTACAGACAGAACTTTGTAAAACAAAGTTTTATTATCCCCGGGGAGATATTTTAAATAGTGTTCTTTCCTAAGGACTTTTGGTTCTTTTTTTACCGATAACCTCAAAAAGAAAGTTAGGTTAAAGTGAATTACCTAATTACTGAGGGTTCTTTTAATCACATCTGAGATTGTTGTTTATAAATCAGATTAATTCGATTTTCAAACGATAGCCACAGCACTTCTTTTTGGGTCGTCTGAAGGGCTGTTTATGATTGGAGAAAGTCTAAAAACTGTGTCTAGTCTAAGTAACTCTTTTGCCCAGACAAGTCTGAAAATATATTGCATTCAACAACAAAATTTCACAACTTTTTCCAAAAGGTTTCAGTACTCTTGAATTCTGACTGGATATTTCTTTGTTGATTTTATAAACATCTTAATTAAGCTCCACCAAAGCCATGGAAAGCTATCCATTCATAATAGTTTCTCCACCACAGAAAATATCAGGAGGGTGCTATTTCTCACAGAATGGTCTGAGGAGCAAATCAACATACATTCAATTTTTTCAAACTTAAGAAGCATGATGCAAATATAATCTATCATTTTTCTGCTCTGTAATCTTCTTTATACTACACTGCTCATAAAACTTAGGGGATATTTCAAAATGAATATGATGCGATAAAAATTCCCTAATTTTTGTGAGCAGTATATAATATTAATTCCGTAAGGAAATAGACTCTTAGTATTCTTGGCATATTAAATATGAATGAGGATGTTAGATGTGTTAAATGAAATAAATTTTATCTAAACAGATCTGTAATATTCCCACATTCCTCTCAATGGAGAATGAAATATTGTTTTGTTCTTTAAAATAAAATGTCCAAATGCTGAAATATGTAGGATAATGGGTGGTGTGTTCTGGATTTTTCTCCATCTGACCACAGGTACCTCCGTAAATGATAAATTCCAGTATTCACAAAAGAGGCAGGTCCAGAGACCTGAAATGAGTGACAACGGAAGGAAGCAAGGGAGGGAGGGAGGGTAAGTCTGTGCATAATGACCATTGTGACATACTTCAATGTTAAAAAAGAAGAGGGAGAAATAATTGACTTCTCAAAAATGGTTTGCTGGTGATAAATGCTGCTGTAATAGTATGCTGTAGATAATTTTGATTCAGCTTCATAGTAGACAATAATCCGTGGGAATGTTGGAAATTTTTTTGTTTTGATTTACTATGTTTTTCTAATATAATAGTAAATAACCATCATTTTTCATCCAAACAAACTGTAGTGGTAGTTCTCAACCTTTTAAACTGCTTCTACAATAAGACAAATTTTTGGGGTAACAATCAAGAACAGGAACACACACACACACACACACAAACACAACTGAAACATGGTTTTCACAAGATAACCTTTGCTCTTCACGATCTGGGTGACCTACTCTAATTGTTCTGCTTTACTTCCTTTCATTCTAACTGAAATAGAGGTTCCAGATTGATTCATGCCCCAATGGTGTGTTGCAACCTGAGTTTGCAAAATGCTGTCCTAGAAAGTTCTTTGTGAAGATGTTCCTAGATACTGCCTCTGTGTTATCCCCAAATTCTGGACATTTTCTGTCCCTAATTTGTTTTTGAGTTGATGGGATATGTTACAAGGTTTACAGCTTAAATGCATCTAAAGAAGTTTACTACTTAGGATGAGGAAACTTGACATTTCTAAGAAGCAGAAGGGAGTAAGAATTCTTTTTGCCAGCTTCTTACACTTGTCCATGTGCTCAAAACAAAAAGAGAGGTAGAGGATAATTAGGCTTTATTCAGGAACTGCACTATGGTCTCAATGATATTTCTGAATTTTTTTTTTTATTTACAAAATTATATCAACAACAAATAAAATAAAAAGCGGAAATATATACATTAGAGATATACATGGACTAGATGGTGCATTTCTTATTACTCAACACTGTAATATTATTCCAAAATTGATATATTTTCTTAAAGGACTTTTATATTGACTATAATTGACCAGAAAAATCTCAAGAGCCTTAGTCAGAATTTCAAAACTTGGGGAAAAATTTGGTAGGGCAGATAATGTGGTAAATGTATAATAGAACTGTTATATGTTATATATGAAACACTTATTTTATGGCACATAAACATACATATATAACATAACAAACAGAGACATAAATATACCCACATACAGCAACCAGCTAAAGGATTCCTGACCTACCTAGAAAATCACTCATGCAACTAATATTCAACCACTTGATCTTTCAACAGTATGTAATATAACATGTTGAAATCTCAGAAGCTGCTGAAATTTATGTAATCTGACAGCAAACAGAATAGCTTTCAGATAAATGTCCACAAGAACAAGCAGCCACACATATTCCTTCTGAATGTGACCACAGTGACTTCAGTAAATCTAACTGAAAGATTCTATATTTTATTAAGAACTTTAAGCAAAAATTACCTTGAAGATTCTGTAGACACTGTGGTCAGTATGTCAAGATTAGGGAAAAACCAATCTATTGGCAGTGATTGTGGTAAAATACAAAACTGATCTTTGAAGTATGATTTCTAGCCAATATTTATTGCTCAAGGTCCTTGCATACATATCTATGGGAGCACACACACACAAAAATGCACACAATGGTATTTAGAAACACACACACGGAATAAGCAAGAGACACTGTTCTTTGACAGAACTATCTCACTGGTCTGGAAAAGGCGGTGATTACATAACACTTTAAACATATTGATCAACGTAGGATTTTATTGAAAGTACGTATTGAATCTATTATAGACAAAGACTTAATAGACTTAATTTTCTTTGGTTCACACAAAACCAGAGGTTGAAAAATACTGTTGAAATATGCTTTAAAAATTTTTAAAAAGACTACACAATTAAATTCTGCTCACCACTTCTTTGAGGATAGAATTCCTGGTGACTTGGCCATTCATTAGTAGCACATTTCTTTATTAATACTGTTCCTTTTATGTTTTTTTTTATTTTAATACTATTTTTCCTTAAATAAAAAAAATTGCAAATCAAATGCACAACAAGTGGAACAAGCAGTGATTGGCTGACACCCCACGGTCAAGGGCAGGCTCAAGCAGGTTTCGGAGTAGCAAGGTCATCAGAGTATGGTGCATAATGAAGCATCATATTAGAGTGGAATTCAGCCAAACACAGTAATGTATGGATGTGGACGCATCTGAAAAAAGGAAAATAGAGATTTATGCAGGTAAAAAAAAATGCGATGAAGAAATTTTCCCCAGAGTCTTATGCCCAATTGGAATGTTGCTGTAGAAGTTTTGAAGCAAAGAATTTTTATTTGCAAATTATATATTTGTATATAGTAAATACACTCAGGACAAAATATTAACTTCTCAGACGAACACTATTTGGAAGCTTTAACAGCTTTTTATTTTGTTTGTTTGAACACAGCATTAGAGTTCAATACAAACATCACTAAATTCCTGAAAATAAAGCTTTATTCCGCCTCTAAAACATTAATTCACCAGAAGTGATAATTAAGATTAGTTTTAATGGTTTCACATTCTTCTTGGAATGTGGTTTCTCCCACAACACTAATGCTAAATAAAGCACTGTGTAATGTTCTGAAACAGAGTTCCTGCTTTAGAAGAAATTCTAAGGGCTTTTCAAATAAATAAGAAAGAAAAGCAAAGCTGACTCAAGATACAGATATATAAACAGCTCTTAACTTACTATTTATATACAGTCATAATAAATGAATGGATGGGAAGCCTTGCTATAATCTAGAAATCAGTTACACGTAGCTTATCCATAAAGCTCTAAACAGTTATTATAAAAAATTTCCTGCATAACCTCCATTGCCACCTTCTCCCAACATAAAAACAAAAATGATGTAAAAATGACGAATAGTATTGGTGGCTATGGAAAAGCAATAGTTCTGTCACATTGTATTTAGTTTTTAAAAAAGTTCAGATTTCATTTTGATAGTAATTAATGTAATCATTTATATTTACTAATACATAAATTTAGACTCTGGAATACTAGATTTGTTCACTGTCCAGGAAGGAAGCAATCAAAATGAAAAATAGCAAGAAGTCTAAAAATTCGCTAGAAAACATATTTAAAGAGAAACTTCAATCACAATTGCGCAGGGCCAGACAAAAGTAGGTTTACCGTTGTTTGTATGGAAAATAATACAATAATTAATAAAGAACAACACAAGAATAAACTCTGTTGTCGGGTACTCACAATGGCAAACTAACTTTTGTTCCACCCTGTATGTTAAGGGTGTGACTCATTAAGATAAAGTGCATGTGCAAAGTTGGCAAAATGCAAATGGGTATAGAAGCCAAAAAGAATTATCAATATTAATGAAAAAGGTCAAGAATCATCACAAATAGAATGCATAGAAAGTTTGATACATAATGTAGAAAAAGCTTTAATTAATTTCCATTATAAAGATGTCTTTATTGAGACTGTACTAAACGCTGGATAGGTACTTACATCTATTATCCCTGTTCTGTTAAAATTTAAAACTCTGTCGATACACTTGTTGAATATAAGTTCTAACCCATGTTAAGTTACTTTAATGTGTGTCATTAATTGTCATCTGTCATAAGGGGGAAGAAAATACTAATTTCTTTTAAAAATCTATAATGTTTGAATTGCAGTTCACCTGATCATTTTACAGATAAAAACTAGAGCCTAAAGCAGAAATATATTCTGTTTTAAAATGTCAGTTTAAGTAGGCAAATATATCTAGTTTTATCTACATAAATAAATCTCAACAGGTTTTTTTAACTATTGAAATTCATTTAGAGAAAGTTAGAAAAATTCTTACTTTTTTCTAGAGGTAGTATGAGGACAAAAAAGAATCTGGATTCTGTATCCCATGACTTGGATGGACTCTTAGTGCACTTTATAGCCCTGGTTACGTTGTGATTATATAATTAAATCAAATTACTTTTTCATACTAGGCCTCAGACTCCTATAAAGTTAGAGGACGGGTTTAGTTGATGTCTTTTAATTTTGAAATGTGATGACTAGTGGTTTTAGAGACATATATTAAGCAGTTGATTATGATATACTTCATTTTGATTTTGTATGTGTTTAAAGTTCAGATATTTCCTACACACTCATGTATGAATACTATAACGAAATAAAAGTCCAATGGCTCCATAATTGGTTGATATAAATCCATCTGTATGTGTTTGTGTGGGAGAAGGTAGAGAGAAACAGGGAAATACTTTGATAAATACTCTTGCATACTTTCTTGCATATGAATAATGAATTACTCAGAAACAAAAAGAAAACAAGAATGATTTGGCTATATATATCAAGGTGATGATTTACTTAAAAAATCTATAAATTGACTTTGGGTTTTTACGTCTACATCACTAATCGACTTAATATAAGTTTAGAATAAGGGTCAAATTGTCATACCTGAACTTCCATAACAATTTGCCTGTTCACTGAGGATCAGATCAGTGGATGACCCTTTCCCTGTTTCATCCAGAGATCCAGGTAATACTGCCTTAGTAGAAACCTCTTAACTAAAGGCAGCCTCACTTTTGGATTCTTGTCTATGATATCAAGGCAAAGATACCAGAAATCCCACAATCTGTAGATACATTGTGCTTCTTAAAAGTGTCCTTGGTTATAGACAAGAGAACCATATGTAGAAATTATGCTTATAGAATTAAAACTGGAAGCTCTGGTTCACATCACTCTACCAATGCATTTCCACTATAACATATGTGATGTAATAGACATACACAAATTGATATTTAGTTTTCTCAGGGCTTAGAAATCTAATAGATGATGGCAAGTCATATCATCCACTTGCTTCCAGAATCAAAGTAATTAAAAAAAAAAATTTTTGCCATATCTTTTATGAAGTAGTACAATGAATATCGAGCACAATTTGATCAATTAAAGAGAACATTATTCAGACAACTACATTCAGCAGTTTCATGCGCAAGAAAAACTGTCACTGGAACAAATGTAAATTTTTTTTGAGTATTTCAGGATCAGATACAAATGGATTTTTAAATTAATGTTTATTCAAGCTGTATTCTCTATACTCTTGCCAAAAATAAAGTACTTTACTTTCCATTTACTAAATATAATAAAGTTTTTACTTGCCAGTGCATTATAGAAATAACAGAATGGCCAGGATGAGCTCAACAGGACTTGTACACAATAAAGTGATAACTCTACTTTTATATTTGTGTACCAATATTTTGGATTTATGTTAATTTTTAAAGAAAAATTTAAAGAAACCACCACAATAAAATACTGGAAACTTAAAAATAAATAGAAAAATAAAATGTTTCTTCCTTTATTTTACAAATTTAAAACACAGATGTACTTTCATTTCACAAAAGTTTAATAACCCCTAGACCAGTGGTTCTTAACCTGGGTTCTATCAAACTCTAGAGGTTCGGAGAAGCCTCTGCTGCGGAGGCCAGAATAAAGTAATACCGTAATTTGTTGTGAGTTCATACACTTTGTTGGTTTTGTTCTTTGAGCAAGGTGATGTTCATGCACGGCTCATTTTGTGCACCAGTAAAAAAACATATACCTATGTCTTGAATTTGGGGGAAAAAATCATATTTTATTTATCACTAAAGAAGGGTTCGGTGAATGCGCATATAAAATTGGTGGATTCGGTACTCAAAAAAGGTTAAGAATCACTGTCCTAGACCAAGTTTATCAAGCAATGGAAAGTTGTGACACTTAATCTCAATAATGTTGTCAATGATCCACATTTTTCTGAATTAGACACATTATCAAAGACCAAGGGCTTCAACTGCAAAGATCATATTAGCTTTTCTAATGTGTAAATTTTAGAAATAATTTCAGCAATTCTGCAACACACATCTCCTAGCCTTTGTCCAAGAGTAATAACAGAAGCTTCATTTGAATATCTCTACAGCTGTGAAAACAAACCAAAAATGAAAGGAGGGAGGCATTATTTACAAACTTTTATTTCTACAAAGCTGTTTAATTGATTCTAATGTAACCATTAATAAGACTTACTAGAACTACTTCAAAAAGCCTAATTCTCATGACACTGGAACAGACATTACTTTCATAATATCAAGTGAAGAAGTATGATAAAGCAATTTAGGAAAATTATAAATAAAATGTAGGCATCTCAGATTTTTAATTAACCCCTGCAGTAAGGAATTAAAAGTTGGTCATCCTCAATATTTTCCTTAGATTAATTCAGTATCAAAGTGGGGAAATGACAACAAAATCCTGTACTCATTTTTTTTAATTTTATTTTATGTCAGCTTTAATCAAAGAAAATATATGTTAGCACCATGTAAAAGCTAACGGTATTATCTTTTTTTAAATAAAATTAGAAAATCATCATATTTATGGTACAAACAAAAATCAGTGGGAAATAAGATCTTGTTTATTATGTCAGATGTCTAAACAGAATGTAACTTTGTAAATGGATCCCTGTCCCCTGACAGCAATATTGAGATGAAGTGTATCAATTACTATTACTAATTACATTAAGGGGAATGTATACCATTCGCCTTTATTTCATTTTAGGTCAGCTATTTATTGTGGTTAAAACTTTATACATCTGTTGAATACCTAACATACAAGTTTTCCAAAGTCACTTTGGGGAAACTGAGTGATTTATTCCTACAGTTTCGTAGGATATGTGGACTTCCTTGCTTAGCTACGAGACTAATACCATATATTAGTTTATTTATAAGCATATCACTTTGCCTTTTAAACAGGATGCCACAACAGTCTTGATATTGGCTGTTTTAAATATTCAAGGTTATAGAGATAACCCTATTTGATGAGTCAAACAAAGCCTAAGTGATAGCACAGAACTTATAAGGTGGTTACATTTTTTAAAAAATCTATAAATCTGTCCCCCAGATAGGTCCACTCAAAAGTTTAAGGTTTCACCACTTACAATGCAAATGCCATTCAGCCACAAGACAAAAAGTCTATTAGGATGACAGCTGAGAAGCAAATATTCTGCAGAAAGCTCTCTTCACAAGTTTTTGCATTACAAATCACCATTTTCTAGGGAAATTTCCACAGATCTCAATTTATTTGTGGGTGTTTATATTATAAGTAACCCTATAGAAGTGCTATTATTTTAACTGTCCTTGTTTAGGAAACTGATAAAAGCACCAAAAACAAAACAAATATTTGCTTCTAACTCCAGGAAAAGAGATGACTTAACAGACATAAACTTTCCACTTGCCAATTTCACTTTAAAAGAAGTAACTCAGTACCAAGAATCGAAAGACTATTTTCAAAAGCCATTTAATGCAATGAAGTTCAAACCTATGTTTTCTTGGATTGTTTTGATTATTAGATATAACGCATATTAAGTCTGATTCTCTTTATCCAAATAGCTACAGTAAAGTACTTTATACAGAAATTTTCTTTAGTACACTAATGTTTAAAATTATGAAAGCAATAAGAAATTAATATCTCTTTTCTGTAACAACTCTAATGTGCCCATCAATATACATCTTTAATGAGGCTATAAAATAACATTTTCCCTTCCTTAATTCTTCTCAGATCACACATTCCACACGCAAAGAAAGTCTAATAGCAAAACCAGTATTCTATACTATCTGACAGTCATAAATTTGTTTCTTGATGAGTCCTGAAGTTAAGAAATATGTGATTATTAGATTTATTAACAGAGTTGCTACAGTATCAGACACAGCAGTTTCCAAAAGGTTTTATTTGCCTTGTGTTAAACTTTGGTGGGTGTAAAAAGTAAACTTTGTATCACATATATCACACAAGCAAGACTTTCAAAACTAAATGTTATCTTTTCTGAAGTTAGCCTCAAAATGACCTTTTTGTTTTGTTTTGTTTTGTTTTTACTGATTCTACATTTCACAGATAAACAACTACACCAAATATGCCACATAAGCTTTATAGTCTCATTATAGCACAATGCATACCACAATAGTCTTGTACACAGTGCATAAAAAAGCATCAACACTTTTGTTGCTTGGCCTAATAAGTGGTTCATGTGATGTACTTTTGCTTATAAACTTTTAATACCAAACATGATGAATGCAAATGATGATTGCATAACTTCATCAAAGTCTAATTGTTATAGATATCAAAGTATTAAAAATGTGGTTTTGCATGACATTTGCATATCACTAAATATTTTTAAATATGCATTTTTGTCAATGTAGTCAGTACTTCGGTATCTCAGACTTGTTACGTTTGCATGAGTCAGTATCCACTTATCTATAAAAGTCTGCATAATGCACAGATAAAACTTTTATAGTGTCCAAGTTGCATAGGCACCAGTAATAACTTCAGACATTCTCTCTGGATGCAATTATCCACTTAGGAGCCACAAAAGAAAATAATTTCAGGTTAAAGCTAACCATCAAACAGTATTCTGGAAATCAAAATGTAGGATGAATTGCAGTTGTCAAGCACAAAGACAGGTATAAAACACTGCCTACTCTGAATATTTTCTTTAGTAGCTTAGTAAACAGTCTAATTTGCAAAATATAGCGGTGCACCTTGATAGATGGCCTCTACTAAATGAATGGTGCATGAGTTCACATTCAATTCCTGCTATTAAAAGTTTAAATCACAGCTTTTAAAAAAGGAGAAAACCAAAGTTGGCAGAAGATGTTCTGTCTCTGAGTTTTGAGCCTTCTCTGGGATATTTAAATATATCTGGGATGCAACTTACCTGTTTGCTGTACTTGTTATTGGTTTGACAGCTGTATTCAGAGCAGTGATCTGATCCAATTGAAATGTTGTCTCCTGCTCCCACAAATGTGTTGGCTGGTGGTAGATCTTGTACAGCCTGATGTTTTTTTCCTGCAGTTGGTGACTGGGGGTGAAGCTGGACAGTAGGTAATGGGGAACTGGATTTGTAATGCCTGGCCAGGTCAGGACTGCCAGGCCCACCATTAACTGACCGGTATCGACCCATGCTGGGGCTGTCTGACAGCTTCTCATTGACACTATCGTACCTCTGTCCATTTGGTTTAGAAGCTTCTACAGTGACAATGCTGCTGTAGAGAGGCTGCTTAGATTTTTTGTTTTTCTTGTCCTTTTTAGGCTTTTTAGATTTGTCATGCTGTTGGGGTGTAAAAAAGTCTTCATGATCTTTTTTGCCAGCCTCATAGCCGTTTTTGTTTTTAGACCGGCAGTACCTTGCCATCACTACAATCAAGATGATTAGAATCACTGCCATAATTCCAGCAACCACCCCAACGACAATACTGAGTCTCTGCTTGCTAATTTCATAGCTTGGGTCACCAGCTATATCCTGGGTGAGTGGGGTGTGCAAACTTCTGGCTATCTGAGAGTCAATCACACTTGCATTAGAGACACTTTCATTGACAAACACATGCACCAGAGCTGTGGTGGACTGGGAAGGCTGCCCACTGTCATTCACTTGCACCACCAACCTGTGCAAGCCATAATGCTTATGGGTGAGTTTTCCCACTAAGGAAACCACACCACTGGTGGAATCAATCTCAAATAGCTTGAAGGGATTCCCTCCCACAATGCTGTAGTTGAGGTCGGCATTGATGCCATCATCACTGTCTGTTGCCAGCACTGTAGCTACTACTGTCCTGACATTACTTGAAGGTGGCAGTAAGGTGTAGGACATGTTAGTGGGAAGGGCAATTGTGGGAGCATTGTCATTTTCATCCATAACAAAGAGAGAGACTGTGGCTGTGGCTGATCTGGGAGGATCTCCTCCGTCCACAGCCCTGACTCTGAATGTGTATGTGTTCTGGAGTTCCCGATCAAAAGACATTGTGGAGTAAATGGTCCCCGTGTCATTTTCAATGGAAAAAATGTGACTGTTCTCCTCTATGTACAAGCTCATCTCCGCATTGCGCCCCTTGTCAGCATCCATCACCGTGACCATCCCCACGGGGCTGTTGGGCTGCAAGTTTTCTTTCACATAAAAGGTAAAGACGTCCTGCATAAATTTAGGGTCATTGTCATTCTTGTCAGCCACCTGCACGATCACTGTGGTGCTGCCCTGCAACACCGGGATGCCTTTGTCTTTGGCGTTAACTTTAAACTCATACCTGTCAGTTTGCTCTCGGTCCAGCACCGTATTGACGAAGATGTCCCCAGAATCAGGATCAATGGCAAAAATCCCCATCACGGAGGAGTCCAGTGAGTAAGTTATCTCTGCGTTTTTCCCGCTGTCCGCGTCAGTCGCCAGCACAGTGGCGACCCTCTCACCAGGGATGTTGTTCTCAGGAAAGTAAACCTCCACTACTGACTGGCCAAAGACAGGCGGGTTGTCGTTGGTGTCTCCCACCTTGACAATCAGAGAGTTATTGCTGGAAAGGCTGGGGCTACCGGAATCCACCGCCACTATGACCACGTTAAACTCCCGGGTGGTCTCGTAGTCCAAAGAGGCCGAGGTGTGCAGGAAGTATTTTTTCTTGTTCTGGTCTCCCTCCGTTTCGCTGGCCGGCTTGAGCTGGAAGGGCACGTCCCCCACCACGGTACAGGTGACCACCCCATTCTCGCCTTGGTCTCGGTCAGACACTTGCACCAGGGCGATGGGGGTGTCGACCAGAACGTCCTCGGCCACACTGGCCACCCCGTCCTTGAGTGGGATACGCCCAATCTTTCGGATTTCAATGGACGGTACGTTGTCGTTCTCGTCCTTGATGATCAGGACCACAGTGGCCTTGTCGGTCTTGGGGGGCTGCCCGCGGTCACGGGCCATGACCGTGAAGCGCAACTGGTTCACCTCCTCGCGGTCTATTCGGTGCAGGACACTGAGCCAACCGGACGTCTCGTCTAGGCGCAGCAGCCGCCTCACGGACTCGGTGGCCGCTCCAAACACGTACTCGATCTGCCCATTGACCCCCACGTCCAGGTCGGCGGCACGCAGCTGCAGAATGGGGGTCCCCGGGGCGCTGTTCTCGGCCAGATCAGCTTCGTACACGCTCTTCTCGAAGCGGGGGCTGTTGTCGTTCACGTCGGTGATGAGCACCCGCAGGATGGCCTGTGAGGAGCGGGGAGGGTCACCACCGTCGCGCACCCGCAGGGTCAGCTCGTACGAGTCGCGCTGCTCCCGGTCCAGCGCCCCCTTCACGATCAGCTGCGGCTGTTTCTCGCCATCCGGGGTGTCGGCCACCTGCAGTTCAAACACGCTGCTGCGGCTGCCGGCGTTGGTCCCGCCGCCGCCCTCTGGTGCGTCCAGCCGCCGCTTGGAGCCGCCGGAGGCGCCGCCGCTCGCGCTGTTCCCGCCGCCCCCGGGGTAGGGGGCGCTGTCGGCAGGCCCGGCGCGCCGACCCTCGCTGCCGCCTCCCCCGGGTTCCTGGAGCAGCTCGTAGCGCTCGATGCCGTTGCGGCCGAAGTCACGGTCGGTGGCGGTGGGCAGTAGGTACAGAGTGCCCACCGGCCTGTTCTCCTCTACCGTGAGGGTGAGCACGGGCGAAGGGAAGGTGGGCGTGTTGTCGTTGATGTCCAGCACTATGACCCGACCCTCGAACAGGTCCACCCAGCTCTGGGAGGGCCCGATCACCGACACCTCGAAGTCCAGGAAGCACTCGTTCTCGTCGAAGATCATCTGACACTGGGGCAGCTTCTCGCGGTCGATGCGCCGCTCACTCGTGCTCAGCTCTCCCGTGAGGTTGTCGATCTTCAGGTACTCCGAGCCTGACTCGAGGCTGAAAGTCACCTCACCTGAGCCAGTCACGATGCCTAGGTCCGCGGCGACGTTGCCGATTCGGACGTCCGCTGGGCCCTCCTCGGCCAGTCGGTACCGGAGGAGTTGCTTGGCGGCGGCCAGGCTGAGCGAAAGAGGCAAGAGGAGACAGCAGCCCAGGCACCAGCCGCGCGCCCATCCCGTGGTCCGCATCCTCAGCATCTTTTCCTGCTGCTGCTGCTACTGCTCCTTCTAATCACACCCCCCTCGGCGTCCCCCTCCTCCGGGGCTGGCCGCCTGCCCTCCTCCCAGCCCTCTCCCTTCTCCGGGAAAGGAAGAGGCTAGAGGGAGAGGTGGGAGGGGGCAAGAGCACCGTGCAGAGTCGGCCAGGGGGAACCGGCGATAGATCCTTCTTTTCTTTTTCCTCCTGCTTCTTCCGAAAGTTATTGTTTCGTAATTCATGCAATGGGTGCTAATCGCCCGCTCGCTGGCCGCCGTTCAGTCGCAGTACTCACAGTTCACGGGACACTGCGCGCCGCGGGTTCGGCGCCCCCCCGGAATCATCCCCGCAGCGGGCGGAGGATCCCGGGCTCCCGTCCTGGCTCTGTCGGATGGGGCTGGTACCGCTCCGGCAGGCGGGCGGTGGAGCCGGGAAGCGGCGGGGAGCGAGTCTGCAGCCTCCCCCGCCTGCCAACCCTGTTAGTCTTTGCTGCTACTCGAGTTGAGTCCAATTCACGTTTCAGCCACTCACTCCAGACCCAGCTTCTGCTTCGGCTGCCCAGGCAAACGTGAGTCGCTTCTCGCTCAAGGCGCTGGGTTCAGCAACAAGCCAGTCTCAACTCCGACTCCGCTCAGGCAACGGGGGGAGCCAGTCAACAGATCGAGAATGAAAAATACCGGTCAGGTCTGTTCGGGCACGGAGCAACGGAGACCACTCGCGTTACAGAGCGGTCCGCGTCCGGGTCCCCCCCGCGCGAAGAGCAGCCCGAGACATCTTCAGAGACGCCCAGAGTCAGTCCTTTCTCACCCCGAGAGCTGCTTTTCTCTTTTTTCTTAACAACTCTGCGCAAGGTCATTAGTCACGAAGCCGCCGCCTGAAACCGCAGCAGCAGTTCGCCCGCGGGGGCGAAGGCTGAGCAGTGCGCACCTCGCGGTGCCCAAGTTTGGGTTTGCAGCCGCAGAGTCCGCTCCTCTCCTCACCTGCATTCGGCCCGCATGTCGGAGCACTGGGATCTGCAGCGCTGTGCGCGATTCAGGGAGGAGATTGCAGCCTCTCTCTCCCCGCTCTCTCGATCCCTCCCCTCACTCCCTCTCTCTCCACCCTCTTCCTCCCTCCTCCCTCCTCTCCTTTCCCCTTTCCCCTTCTCCCACTCTCCTGCACGATCCGCTTCCTTCCACCCAGTCCCAATACAGGCAACTCGAGCTGAACTTGATCCCTTTTCAGTTCAAAGGTGAGCAGACCAGGCGCTGCGCGCAGGCGACGTTGGCCCGGAGAAAGCCCCTGGCCGGGCTCCCCCAACGGCAATTAACAAAGATGCCCAATTCTGTCCGGATTCCCGAAGAAAAGCCAAAGGCTTTGAGGGGCGCGGGGGGAGGGGAGAGGTGGAGTCAGAGACAGCTGCCAAGTAGCTTGGAAAAAAAAAGAAAGAAAGAAAGAAACAGTTTGCCAAGGGGAAAAAAAGTGCCAGTCGGTTGTTGCCTCGGAAGTGCCCTGTCGCGGCGGGTGAATTCCGCAGTTGTCTCGTCCGCTTTCGCGTCTGGGAGAGTCTGGTGCGGGTGCTCCCGTCGCCCTCGAGCTGCCACAGCTCTGAGACACTGAATGGCAAGTGGGAAGCTCCCGCTCACTAGCCGCGAGCCAGAAACCCGCAAGTTTGCCCAAAGTGGTGGTTGCTGCTAGCGGCTCGCGCTTGTCCCTGACGCTCCTGCTGCTGCTGCGGCGGCGGCGGCAATAACAGCCGAGGCGCTGAAACTACACACTCTCTCAGAGACAGGGAAGGAGTATGGGGGGCTTACTGGGGGGGGGGGGGATAGGAGGGAGTACTGGTAAGCCGCCGCGCTCTGGAAAGCCTAGCTTCAGCTCCTGGGGCCACTCCGAGTGTTCACTATCTTAGTCAGCTCCTCTAAGCCAACCCGCCCCCCACCCCACCCCAGGTTCCCAGCGAGTGCTGCCACTGTCTTCTCTGAGGGACTTGCTTTCCCTCCTTCGGGTTGGTAAATTGCCTCCTCTCCCTAAGGCTAGTGAGTGTATTAGAGCACTGGAGCGGGGTCAAGAAACGTTTTCTACGTCCTCGCTCCCCTCCCCCCGCCTTCTCAGAGCCTGCTTCCCGCCCCACGAAGTATCTCGGGTTTGCGATTTAGCATCTTGGTTAAGGGATGATTACGGGCGGCTTGGGAGACCCCGCGTGAGCCCAGGGAACCACGCTGGTGTTCTGAGAAACCATGATGGGCTGCAGTGTCTAAGAGAGAACATAAAACTCCAGAGAAAGAGGGAGAAGGATGTTTTTTTTGGGAGCGTGGACTTAGGGGAACTGGGAGTGAGGGTGGGTGGGGTGGTGCTTGTCTTTGTTTAAATGCTTGACAGTCCTGTCATCGTGCTTGCTTACAGGGGTAGACCGTGTGTGTGCGCGCGCGCCTGGGGAATAAACACATGTTGGAAGCCTCGATATTATTTTCTGAGCAGAAACCTGCAGCCTTTAGTAACTGGCAAAGTGTAGCGTCACCTATCTGGATTAAAGGGAAATAAACTTTAATGGCAACTTTGTGTACCGAAGTGTCCCTAGTTCTTTTGCTTTCCTTTTTCTTTTCTTTATCTTTCTTTTTATTTTTTGACTTTGTGCCACTTGATGGAACATGGTACTCCCCCACGCGAGGCTTCCCCAGGATTCAATCACGGTCACCGCAGCCTGCCTCATCAGAGCTTACTTCTGGTTTTGTCTTCTGAACTGTAGCCATTTACTCTCTATTTATTTCGGCGGCGGTTAAACTAGGGCGCCCCACCAAGATTGAGGGGGCTGAAGCGGGTGGCTGGTCCTTAGCTCGCCTATCCAAGCTATTGGCATAACAAGGCATCCCCTTAAAGGAAAATTTAAAGCGAAAAGAAACAAATTCCGTCCCTAGTAGGCACACGGCCTTCAGGAGACCTATGAGAGGAGGCAGAAGGGTTCAAACCAGACAAACACAGATAAAGTGTACGAGCAGCTGGAGCGTGCGGCTGTTTAGGCGGGCTCAGCCAGCAGGAATGGGGGAGAAGCGGCCGCGATTTCCAAGCTCTCCCAGTGGGGGATAGTGAGGCGCGGAGGTGGAAGTGTGTGTGGTGTGTGCCAGGGAGCTGGCGAGTATTTTCCAGTCTGCTAAGGCAGCAACACTCAGGGGATAGCGGCTCCTCCTCCGCGGTCAGGCCGGGAACCCGGCCTCCCCCCACCCCCGCCACGAGAGCCTCTCAGCTCTATATCTGCAGCATCAGCGAGAAAAGCCCAGCGCGCAGACTCAGTGCGCACCACCGCAGTCTGGAGCCGGAGGTGGGAGCGGAGTAAGGTGGGGGGCGGGGGGGGGGGGAGGAAGGGGAGCGCTCCGCAGCGCCTTAGCTGCTGGCTAAGAGGCAGTAACTCCAAATCCCCGTAATATTTGGCAAACTCTTATTTATCAGAACGCCTGCCTCCCTCGCCACTTGGTCCCCTTTATTCCAGGATACCGGGTGAAAGGAGGAGGCTGTCTCGACTCCCCGGCCTTGCACCGGTGCATTCTGATGCGCGACAATATGGTGCAGTGCACTCATTCCCCTCACCGCCTTTACTAATATTTTGCAAACTTCAGGCAGCTGCGTGGACAGAGCACGGCGCACTTCCTTATTTCTTACCAAACCATAAACTTGAACAAGCCCCTATCATCCAACTCGCACTCTGTGGGCGCACACTAGAGAGGGGCGAAGTAGTGGGCGTCTTTTCCTCAGCGCGCTGCACATTTCTTCCCAGATGACCCGGGGCGCAGCGCGTCCTTCACACTGGAGTGGTTTTCTCATTGCGAGCGGGTGGTAGTCTCTAGCCCGCCCTCCCTACGCTCGTCCCTACCAACTCCGCCGCGGCGCCAAGCCAGCGTGGGAAATGGGTCCGACGTGTGCTGCATGGAGAACAGCGCATACTGTTTAGAGCCCTGAAGCCTCCTGGCTTTCCTCCCTCCCCCATTGGTTCCCGGCCCCGACCTTTCTGCTCTTGCAGCCAAGGATCCGCGGTGGCTTAGCCTGGCGACGCGGCTCTTGGGAAAGGGTACGGAATGAGCGAGGTGGGTTATGGGCCAGATAAGAAGAGTCCTCCGGCTGCCCTTGCTGCGTCCGGGGCTCTCAATCCTCTTCCGTCCCCAGTCTAAAGAATGACACTCCTACTCCAGCCTCCCGCCGGCGCGGAGGATGAATGAAGGCGAGAAGCGGTTTCCCCCACCCCCGCCCCATTTCCGCAATCTTAAAGCCAGTGTCACAAGTGCTCAGCAATTTCATTAAAAGGAACCGGGGGACATAATCCCCGCCCCACCCCCACCCCCGTACTAGACCTCACCAAGGGAATATATCCGGATTCGCTTCCACCCGCAAACCCCGCCCGTCTTTTCAGCCCCGAGGCTGCATTTATCTTCTCAACCTGAGAGGAAAGGGTTCAGAAGGAAATGGGATCGAAAGTGTAACCGGCTGCAATAAATTAAGAACCGGCTGCTGGTGCTGCTGCTGGTGCTGCTCTTTGGCGTACAGAACTGGAGAAAACGCAATCAGTGTCCTAAATCCTGCGTTGATCAGAGGATCATCGCTTGTATAAAGCAAAAACGTCTGAGGAAATGTTGAAATGTAGGATTTTGTTTTCGTTTTCTTAAAGGAAAATAAAAAGAAATCTCTTTCCACCAAGATATAAAATATGAAATTGATTACAGAAATGCCATTCCATTTTAATGAACATTTAATAAAATCTTGGCCAACGACTCCCTTTCTATGACAAATATTCTACCTTAACTTACAATATTCGGTAGGGGTGTGTGTGTGTGTGTGTGTGTGTGTGTGTGTGTGTGTGTGTGTGCCTACTAACCTTGCTTGCGTACAACTGCTTTGCAGTTAAGAAATTTCAGGGACTGAGCTGAAAAATAGCATTCAGGGTCCGTGCTGTAGTTTAAGCCTCAAGAAAAGACAGGAAAAGAAGTAACGACAACAGAAGTTTATGAGTGAAAATAAAAAGACTAGGTGCTGGAAGATATGATCTCAGGGGGCTTTCATTTATTATAGACGCTCTATGCACAATAATGCTAGAAAAAGGTTAAATACAGTAAACTGTAGAGCCAGTTCTGGAAGCAAATACAAAGCAATTTGACAGGAAAGGAGAAAGTGACTCAAGAACTCCACCAAGGGACAAACAGAGGAAATGACACCCAACGTCTTCAAATCCATTGACCTTTCATCTTTTATAAAACTGCCCTTTTATGTCCACTTACACATGTGTAGGCATGCTTTTGAAGCTTCTACAATCAATCATTTTTCCAGCTACCAGTTGGTAAATTTTATTCTTTAGTCTTTCTTCGCTAAATAATTATTATAAACTATTGTTCCTTAAACACGTATCATTTCAGTCATATATAACTATGCATAACTTGTCTTCTAGCAAGTATGATTCTGATACTTAGGACTGTGGAATTTTAGTCATGTTCTGCAACCTTAAATCCAAGCTTCTAGTATTAAAAGATCTAGTAGACGGAAATGGCTAAATTATTCATTAGAATAACAGACTTTTAGATGGTCATTAAAACTCAGCAGTTTAAATAAGGAAACCACAGATTTCCTTTTAAGCAGGTAATAACTGCTTGCATCAGTGGTTATTTAATTGGTTTCCAGCCAAGAAATAGAACCAGTTGTGCTGTTTAAATCATGAAGTCATATTTTGCAAAGCCATATATTGCAGTATATCAATTAAAAAAGAATACAATCTAAGAGCTAAACCAACTCATGTTACTTATTGGATAACTATAAAACATCTTTACAAGGCCATTATAAAAACCATTTACAGAAAAAAAACCCATGAAAATATTTTTAAGTGTTTATCTAAATATTAATTTATAGGCTGTGTGACTTGCCAATTTCAAATAGTGTTTTCAGTTTTAAAATAACACTTGATAGAAGGATTTTTACTTTAAGTTTAGCATAGGTTGACAGTTGACTTTTTCTATTTCTAACGTTTTAAATGCCAAGCCATATATATTTTAGCATAGATTTACAATTTATGCTATCTACACAAAAATCTATTCAGGTACTATAATCGACAAACACATTGTCTTTTATTTTCAAGATAATTTATAAATTTTTCTACCTTTACATTAATTTTTATACATTGGCAAAAATCTACGCATGGGAGGAAAACAGTGTTTTGCAAATTTTGGATGAGGTTTAGATAAAAGGACCCGTGACAGGTCAAAACAGTATATCCTATTATTTGTGGCCACCTACAGCTGTTTCCTGTCACTTTCTATGGTAAAATTCAACACTTCAATGCCCTTTGCAGCAAGAACTTGAGACAGTTGGCATTTTTTTACTATCATGGCAGGATATGTCAAATGCTTCTGTGAGTAATGACCTCTAAACGAGAAAATATATTAAGAATTTTGGATAAAATCTCATTATAATGACTTGAATGAATATAATTTTCAAATATATGACCTTGCTTGCACTAAGAGTGGTTTAAAGTTATGAATTAGCTTTGTAAGTTTCAGCCCCTGATTATGTTGACTAAATAGATCACTTATGTTTATTGCCAATGCTGGGTACATACAGAATTTGATTCAATCAAATTTAATCCATTGCATTTAAAAAGTGCAAAATGTAGAATGTTTTTAGAGTAGTTAACATAGTAAATTTGGCTGACTACTTTAGCAGCAGTGAATTTTCCCATGATAGATGCTGATCCTTAAAAGGTCATCACTGGGACCTTTTTACAAATACTTCTCTGGCTTTGGTTTCTGGTCCTAGGATTAGATTGCCTTCTTGGCCCCCTTGTGGTTAGATGAGGTCACTGACTATGTTTGGGCAATAATGAGTGAAAGTGTAATTTCACTTCCAAAGTAAAAACATGGATGGCCAAAATGAAACCACTGCTCCACTCTGTCCAACTGATTTTTAACCTGATGTAGGACCAATAGCAGGGAGTTATCAATAAACTTCAGACCAATACTGACTTTGGACAGTGCTAGGTTTTAACAGCCTGTTTCAGCACTTACTTGATGAAATATATGAGTTATCCAAGTAAAGCTAAGTTAAAAGTTTTACAAAATAGACAATATGGGCTTCATCCACACATCCTTGTAAATCAGCAGCGTGTTCTTTACCCATAGTTGAAAATACAGTTCTGTTACCAAGGCAAGTTCCTCAGAAAACTATACTGTATAAGTCTGTGCCTGGTGGTTTTTAACACTTGCAGACATATTTTCATCTAGGTAATTTCATTCTTAGTATTTGGTATGGAGTTTAAAATTTTGAACAAGAATTTTGATAAAGTACTGCTGACCCAGAGTGAGATGGAATAATAATAATGACTATGCACTTACGGTTATTCTTTTTATTTTGGCTGTGTAACTGATTTTCAATATTGTTTCCAACTGATTGGATAAAAACCATTACAAGGATATAAATAGAAGCTTTTAGTTTGAATAACTGATGTATAAAATATTAAATGTCTTCAGTGAATTATTAAGGTAATAGCTATGATCAGTAACAGTATCTATCTGAATTCTTCCCTGAAAGATGTATTAGATCATTCTGTTTCTGAGTGTTTACTTGTTTTTTCACCAGATGTTAGCTACAGTCTGATCATGTCTGCCTATTTGGAGGGAAGAAATAATACATGCCCCTGCCTCTTCAGTGATATCTGATATGAAGTTTCTTTTTTCATTTAACAAGTGAGAAGCTTTGCTTCTTTCTTGTAAAGCAGATTAATTTAAAAAATAAGAGAGAGGGTGGGATAAAACCATAGTAAATTTATAAAGATATCACTAAAATAAGGCAGTGTGCAAGTTTCTGTTTTATTTTGCCCTATAAAATAGTATCATCCAAAGGTCTATAAACCAATATTGTTTTCAACTAGCAAAAATTACTGTCTTTACGTGTCCTGGTCAGTGTTCTTCAGTTTCTGAATTACTCTCTTGGTAAGACATAACATGATACTCATCCTAGTCTCTCACTTACAACAACCTCTTCCAAGACCTTGGGTGAAGGGGGTGCAAGAAGGTATTTGTACAGTCACATTTTTTTAAATTTGCAAGAGTAAGAATTTTAAGAGTAAAAGATTAAGAACACTGCTTCCGTTTACTCCAATCTACTGTCACACTTATTTAAATAGTCTTACAAAGCCCCATGCAGTTTTGGGATCTAGTTAAGGAAAATTTGAGATGAGGATACATTCTAATTAAAGGGAAGTTAAAATGGAAATACATTTTTATTTGAGTGTGTTTTTGTAGATTCATAGTCTGTGCCATTCATAGTAAAGTTATTGCTAATAACCACAGTGCAGAATGACTTCCTAGAATTTACCCAGCATTCACTGTGGTGGCACCAATGTGCAGTACCAGATGTTTTACTGTGATGGAACAGCCTCCTGTGTAAGATCCCAGGAAAAATAAGCGAAGTAGAGTGGAATTAAGGTTTAAGTGTGCAGAGCCAGAAATAAGTCTGTAGAAATTTCTTCTAATTAATAGACATGTAAAAGTCCAAGTAGAGATATGTGTCTCACTGATGTCTAATCAAAACAAAAAAATTCTCTTGTTAGAAATCATTCACTAAAGCAGAAGATACACTAAAAAACGTGTTCTTTTGAGTGTGTGTGTGCTATTTCTAACAAAACATTGTGCAAAGAGAAAATTTATCAGGATTCTTGTGTGTGAGAGCACAAACAGGCTGCAGTAGTGCAAACACAGGCTGTGTGTGTGCATGCTGTATCCACCAGTGCAGTATGATATCCTAAAATATCAACTGTTTTAGTGACAAACTCTTACAACTATACATGCATAAGTTAAGTATTTTGTACTTACACATTTATGAAAGTTGATACAGTTTAAATTTTAAAAATCTATTTAATTGCTCTTCTGCATGTCTTCTTATGTGTGTGTGTGTGTGTGTGTGTGTGTGTATTTTTCCAAAGTTAGAAGTGTGGAGGCAATCACACAGACTCCCACATGCGCCCGACTGAGACCCACCTTACATGCCCACCAGGGGGAGATGCTCTTCCCATCTGGGGCATTGCTTTGTTGTGGTGGGAGCCATTCTAGTGCCTGAGGTGGAGACCATGGGGCCATCCTCAGTGCCTGGACCAACTTTGATCCAATGGAGCCTTGGCTGAAGGAGGGGAAGAGAGAGATAGAGAGGAAGGAGAAGGGAAAGGGTGGAGAAGCAGATGGGTGCTTCTCCTGTGTGCCCTGGCCAGGAATCAAACTGAGGACTTCCACATGCTGGGCCGACACTCTACTGCTGACCCAACTGGCGAGGACACTCATCTGTATGTCTTAATTTCAGATTGATTATATGTATTTTTTTGAGAAGTGTTGGTCATACCAAAGTTCAAAAAAGAAGTATTATAGAAATGTGTCAGTTCATTAATTTAATATATTAGTATTTTGGGAAGACACTGTGATACTTGCTTTATTTGTTGGATTTTTTAAATGTAGAGTTTCTTATAACTTTTTAAAAATATGTACAGCGGGTCATCGTTTTATTGCATAGTTCCATTCCTATGACAATGACGTAACCTGAATTTTTGTGTAAGTTGAAACATACCCTAGCCTAAGTCACTTACCTATCCTAACACAGTTGTAATACCATAATCTAGAACACAAAAGCACAACTAAGCCACAGAACAAAGGAAAGGACATAAATGTATTGCACTGTACACTGTACTGCGTATCCTTCTGCCGAACACAATCAAACTAGTTTGCCCATGTAGTCTGTATGTACAACCGTAATGGCAGGAGCCAAAACACTCACATCTCAATTTTTTAAAGTTTTTATGGGAGTGAGCATCATAAACCCAAAACATCGTATTTTGAGACTGTTGTAACCCCAGGACCCATGTATTCATACTGTAACTATTTTTATATCAAATTGTATATTCTTTTTCTTGAAGAATCCAGATTATATAAACTGTAGTCCCTACAAAACCTAAGTCTGCCCTTGCTTTTTGTAATTAAGAACATTGATAAAAAGTAGTAACAATTAAAATATGGAAATCAAAAATTCACAAATTCACAAATTCAATTCTGTAAAATAAAATAAATGTTAAGAATTTACATAACCTAGTTTGTAAGTAAATACTGCTAAATGATATTTTCTTAAGGATGATAATCATGTTGCTTTAATAAATAATTGTTAAGCTAGATTGCTGGTGCTACAATTTGCTAAAGTGACAACATGGTGAGAAAGATTTGGGCAAAAAGTATTTGGAATCAAAGAAGTTGGCTTTTAATTATTTTAGATTTTGGATATGAGTAAAACCCAGATCCTTGCCTTAAAATAACTCAGATTTTAGTTCTATTTATATAGTGAGAATAATAAGCCAGCTTTAAAGATGTTGTGGGTAGAAGATATCATAATCATATAGGAGATTCCAAGAATCCCTGGGACAAATTAAATTCTTAATAAAAGTTATTTTTCTTCTATTTCTAAAGATCTTCTAAAAACTTAAGACTGAATATCCTAGATTTCACAAGATCTTCACTTCTAAGTTGTGGTCATCTTCATAGTTCAGTAATGGAGTCATTTTAGGTGTGCAGGGGTCGGCAGACTATATAGCCTCCTGGCCAACTCTGGCCCTTGGCTTGTTTTTGTATCTCTCCCAACCGTGAATGGTATTTTTATACTTTAAAGCGATGTTAAAACAACAAAAAAGAATGTAGGACAGAAACTCTAAATGGCTGGCAAAGCATACAATATTTACTTGCTTTAACAGGAAAAGTTTTCTGACTTTTTTTTTTATAGAATACTAACTTCATGAGTATTGTGACAATACTGAGAAACAGAGTACTCCTGTTCCATGTGAGAAAAAAGAACCACTGAAATATGGACGTGCACAGATGGAATAGCTGCTAAGCTCCATATATAGAGTCCATCTCTATAAAGTTCTAACTCATGTTTACCCCATATGACATCACATAGTTCATGCACAGGGTGATCCTGACATGCCACATTCGTTAGAACACTAGGCACTGATGAGTGTGCCTTATATTGTCTTAAAGATGGTTATTTCTGTCACTGAGAGGTTGATCCTCTATCCCTTCCTCTTGAATATGGGCAGATTCTGTGACTGGTTTTACCTTCAGGACACACTGGAAGTAACTATGCTAGTTCCTGTTCCTCAGAGTACTTTTTCTGAAAACCCTAAACTGCCATCTAAGTTCAGTTATCCTGTCACCATTTGACTGGAGAGTCCTCATGGCATGTAGGGACTGCAGGGACAGCATCTGTAGAACCCTGTCTTCCAGTCATCTTCTCCAAGACACGAAACATATGAGTCAATGTATTTGGGCCCTTTATATTGGTCCATCTCACAACTGAAATACCACCTTGTGGTTGACATCATAGCAAACACCATATGGAGTCAATGACTCACCCACCTGATCCCTGTTTAAATTTCTGACCCACAAAACTTAGACAAAATATAAAAACATGTTCATTCCTTTCAAGTACTGAGTTTCAGGGTGTTTGTTACCCACAATAGATAGCTGAAAATGAGTGTATTTTGTTTGCTTACTGAATGGAGGCAGAAGGTGAGGATTAGATTAAATAATGGCAATTGTTACCATGTTGTGGCTTATCTATGTGCCAGACACCACTCTCAACACATTTCATAAAGTTATCATTTAATATTTTATGGTTATCATCTATTGTCATAACCTTTATTACCATGAAGACAATTTTTTACATAACACAGAAGATGATTCTGAGACTTAAGGAAGTTAAGTTTCTTAGGAGCCTTATGAAATTATTAGACTACGGGAATTTTTTTGTCCATAGTAAGATGGAGAAACTGAGACTTTAAACAGTTACGGAGGATAAGAAATAAAGAGCCGTCATGGCTACTAAGTGACTAAAGCTGGGGGTCGAACTCAGCTCATTCATATGTGAAATTCTAACTCTACCTTTCATAATAACAGAAAACTGACCAAGTTAGTTTAAAAAGTTCATCTGTAAACACACACACCAAACATATTTTCTTGTTTATATTACCTGATTTAGATAATATTATGTTTCTTTCTTGTAAAATCTGTCTTCAGTGTAGCTGATTTTAACTGAGAGCTCCAAACTCTAGACCACAACATAGAGCAGGGTTGTATTTAAATTTACCTGTGTCCTTATGTCGGATCACAGCAAACAAGTTATTTGCTTCTAACTTTCAAGGGCACTACATTTAATTCAAAATGTTTTGAAGGAAATGTTCAATTCAAAGAGCTGTATTTTCAACAATGGAAAAATGGTGATGCATAATTAATATTTATGGGAAATTCCATTAATTGATATTTTATTTCCACCTCACTCTAATGTTTCATTCTCTTTGTGATCCATGCCACAGTACTATTGATATAGCGAGTTCTCTTTATATTTTTCAGAAAGAGGCTCTTTTTGAAAGGGTTACTGACAATCTAATTTTTGTCTGAAGAGTTCCACTTTGTAACAATGATAAGAGTAACTGGTAATACTGAATAAGAATTTATGATATACCAGAGACAATTCTAAGCTCCTTTGATATATTAAATTATTTAATAAAGAGTTCAATAAATTAATATTCATAAGACCTCAAATTTGTATATACCTTTATACATTTTTGGCCTCCTTTTGATCCCACATTTTCTGTTACGACTCTGACCTTCATTATATGCCTGAAGGATAGACGAGTAACATGACAAGAACTGCACTCTACTGCAAACTAGGAGTGTCTTATTCATAAGTGAACTGAATTGCTGTGCTTGTCATTATTCATAATTCACAAAAGTGCATTCCTGGCTATATTCAAGCATAGAAAGAATATACTCTCACAATTTCTAGAAGTCAGGGTGGCCATGTGAATGTGCTCTGGTCAAAGATATGTGAGCAGAAATGATGTAAGTTTGTTTCTTGTGAAAGCATTTAAGAGCCTGCAATCACACACAATCATACAATACCCATCTTTTCTTTATTTATAATTAGCCAGTATTCTCCAAAAATACAGAGTTCATGTGCATTTGTGTCAGAAAGACAGAGAACAAATGAGAGAGGAAAGGAGGCACTGATTTTTTATAAGCCCACACAATTATGGAGACTGAAAAGTCCTGGATCTACATTGGTAAGCTCGACTCAGGAACTCAGGAGAGTCAGTGCATGATTCTAATTTAAATCCAAAGGTCCGAGAACTAGGAGCGCTGATGATGCAAACTCCTGAAAGACAGAAGGCTCTACCCAAGAGGAGCACATGCTTCAGTCTGAATTTGAAGTCTAGAAAAAGTTGATATCTCAGCCCAAGCAGTCAGGAAGGAGAAATTCAAGCATCCTCAGTCTTTCTGTTCTATTTAGGCCTTCAACTGATTGGATGAAGACTACTCATATTAAGGAGGACAATTGCTTTACTCACACTACTGATTTAAATGTTAATTGCATCCAAGAACACAAAAATAAACCCAGAATAATATTTAAGCAAATATATTGGGCACATCCTCAGTCAAATTGACACATAACATTAATCATCACAAGTCACCATGGCACTTATATACATCTCCTCAAGTCATACTTAATCTCCAAATAAAGACAATTACCAGGTCATAACTCCACCCAACATGATACAACTCTCCTGCATACAACCCAAAACACATTGACCCCTTCCCCATAAGAGGAGGTAAAGTCCTTAAGAAATGGTTACTCTTCTTCATATTCCATAATTTAAATACTATGACAAAAATTAACAATATTTAAATGTTTCAATAAAAGTGAATGAATCTTATGATAATGATAGGGAATAAGAGAGGAAAGAAAACAGAAAATAAAGGTATATACGCATACAAATGTATTAACAACAAAATAAGAGGAAAAGAGTGATGACGACAACCTCCTCATTTTGGCAACCTGTCATATGGTTGTAGCAGGTGTTTAAAACTATCTTCTTTTAGTATTCATTTTCTATTCCCTTTTCTTTTGGCTAACACCTCAGTTAGTCTTGTACTTATTTATTTATTTACCTGGTGGGATGACCCTAGCCTTCATTCTTGAAGGGTCAGTGCCATCTGTGGTCCAACCCTCACTGGGTTGCTGAAGTTTTCTGTTGACCTTAATCATCCACATTAAAGGTAAGAGACATGGAAGATATCTTGTATTCCAGATATATTCTTTTTTTACCCCCATTGTGGAACAATAGTAGAATTTCTTCTTGGCAATCAGAATCAATCTACTCAGATAACACAGTAACTCTTTTCTTTGTTTTTTGACTCAGAAACATGAGGAGCACAAAGTATCCAAGTAGAAGTCTTAATTTACAGTTCAGTGGAATCATTGTCATAGCTCCTGGTGGAAATGTCTTTCCTTTTGGAACTAAGATATTGAGGCTAGCAGAACATAGGTTATGGGAACAGAAAGCAAACATTTTTTGTGGATCACTAAGGGTAATAGTGAGTGGTTCCACTTGAGTGGTTTAATTTGTGATTTCTTGATTCCTGTGAATGCTGGCTATTGGAGAAACAGTACCATGTATTGAACACTGATTTAGAGCACATACTGCCCTCTGGAGAGCTTTGTTCCAGTCTTTTAAGATACAACTATCTAACTGGCACTGTAACTGAGTCTTCAAGAGGCCATTTCACAGTTTTATCAAGCTGTCTACTTCAGGATGGTAGGGGATGCCTGGAAGATACCTACTATCACTTACCAATGCAAAGGGAAGACAAAAACCACATGGAGAAAAGCAAACATCATCATAACACAAGCCCCAAGAATTAAAAGTCCAAACACTTCTGCTCACTGCATCTTGATATTGGAGTCATCAAGGTAAACAGCAAAAAGTCAAGCACTGGATAGAACAAGAACTTCTCTCACATAGAAAAGAGACAGAGGAATATCAGCTTCAATAGGGTGCACTGGTCTCTCATGATTAGCAAGCAGTCCCCCACCACATACACACAACTGACTAAAACAGGGCTGTTTGCCTAGGTGTACACTTTCCCTGCTACAGTATAAGGACTCTGAACCCCACCTCCAAAATGTCTGAAATACAGAAGGATAGAGGCATGCCTAAGGCTCACTGATATACATGATTAAGCAGAATAGAGAAGATTCCCACACAAACTGATAAGCCTGGGACAGGCTGTGTGGTCTCTTATCTCTCTTGGTAAGAAAATGTTCCAGGCCTAAGGTTCAATCTTATGTGCCATAATGGGGGTAGAAAGATTTTACACGTGAGACTGCCTTTCTGAACAGAGAACGTAGTGATACTAGTGAATTCCGTGACCGTGGAGTCACTGCTACACTTCGTTTGCTGTGAAGTGAGTCTCTTGATCAGAAACAACACTGAGGGGATACCATGATGGTAGAGAAAGCATTCTGTCAACTGATAGATGGCAGTTTAGGCAGAAGCAATGCATGTAAGAAAGGCAAGTCTACCCAGGTAAGAACAAAATGCTACTGCCCCTTCCATGATAAAAGCAGTCCAATGCACTCAATTTGCCACTAAATCGATCACCCTTGGGAATGGCACCACATTGGATATTCAGTGCTGGTCTCGGTTGCTGGCACAGTGGGCACTCAGCAGGAACTGCAGTCTGGTGGCTTTGACGAGTGGAAGTACATGCTGCTGAACCCATGCATGACTCCATCCTTGTCCTCAAGCCACTTTCCTTATGAGCCTATTGAGCAACAATAAGGGTGGCTGGGGAAAGAGGCTGACAGGTATTACAGAGCATGTCATTCTACCCACTAGGTTATTAGGCTTCTCCTCTGCCAAAATCACTCTGTGATGGACATTGACACGGAACACAAATATCTTTATCTTTTGGCATATTCAGAGAATTTTATCCACATATGTCTTTCTCAGCTTTTCTTACTCTCAGGTTTCCAGTCATGTTCCTTTCATGTATGGGACCACCCAGCCAAACCATTGGCCACGGCCCATGAGTTATTCTAATGGTATCCCTGGTTATTTCTCTTTTCATGCCAAGTGAAAAGCAGATGTATTGTTCAAAGTTCTGACCACTGGTAAGATTTCATTTCACCACAGTTATTTAGAGATGTTTCACAAGGGACAGTAGTGTGGCAGTTGTCCATTTTCACATGGCTCCTACACATTGTGCAGAACCACCAGTAAACGAGACCCAAGTGTTCTCTTCCTCTGTCAACTGATTGTCAGGAACTCTCCATGGGGCCAGAGATGCAGACTTGGAGAGAGGAAGCAGATGAGCAGGAGTGGGGACGACAAGCATTTGGACCACTTCTTCATAGAACTTATTTGTGCCTTCAGGGCCTGTTTGGCTCATTTATGTACATACCCTTCCATTTGACAATGGAGTTTTGCTGTGCACACCCATCTTTATGGCTTGCTGTGTCAGATAAAACCCAGCTTATAATGGGAAGCTCAGGTTACAGGGTAATTTGGTGGCTCATAGTTGTGTTCAGTCTCTACTAAAGTCTGGTAGCAGACCAAGAGTTATTTCTCAAACAGGGAGTATGTAGTGAGTGATCTGCAGAGAATGGCAGAGCTTGGCTCCAATATCCTAAGGACTTGTGCTGCAATTACCTATAGGAACATCCTTATCTGTTATGGACATTTCAAGTACCATTGGATCTCCTGGATCCTATGATCCAAGTTGCAGAGAAGCAGGCACTGCTGTTTGGACCTGTTGCAGAGATTTTTCTTGTTCTGGGCCCCCTTTAGAAGTAGCAGCTTTTGGTCTCTAAGTAAATGAGATGAAGTAACACACCCAAATGAAGAATATGTTGCCTTCCAAATCCAAAAAGGCCAAGTAGGTGTTCTCTTTCTTGGTGGTAGTAGAGGCCAGATACAACAGCTTATTCTTCAACTTAGAAGGGATAGCTCAACATGTCCTACATCACTGGGTTCCCAGAAATTTTACTGAAGTAGAAGGTCTTGGACGTTATTTCAGATTTTTTTCCACTCTCTAACACATGTGTTTTATGACTAAGTTTAGCATAATGTTCTCAACGTGATAGACCATTATGATAACTTGTGGAAAGGAAAGGTGATCAGGATCCTTGCAAATTAAATTATGACACAGGGTAGGAGAGTAAAGGTGTATTGCCAGCCTCCCAGCTGAAAGCAAACTGCTGTGCTGGACCTCATTGACAGAGATGGAGTGAAGGAATTTGCCAAATCAATAACCGATAACAAGTACTAGATGGTGTGTTAATTTGTTCAAGTAACGAAACAATATCTGGTATATCAGCTGCAATTGGATTATCCAGTTGGTTAAACTAATGATAATCCACTGTCATCCTCCAAGATTTATCTGTTTTCTGTACAGACTCAATAGATGAGTTTAATTGGATGGTAGGAATCTCTCTGTCTTTGAATTTTTCAAGTTCTTGATGGTGGCATTAATCTCTGCAATCCCTCCAGGAGTGAGACGTTGTTTTTAGTTTACTCCTTTTCTAGGTAGAAGTTGTTCTGAAGGCTTACACTTGACTTGACCCACCACAACATTCCCCATTCCACAAGGTAGGATACCAATGTGGAGATTCTTTCAACAGCTGAGTATAGTATATCACTTCTAATTACACATTTCAGAACTGGGGAAATAACCACAGAATAGGTTGGCAGACAAATTTGGCCAACTGTGAGAGAGACCTGAGCTAAAACTCCATTGATTATCAAACCTTCGTAAGCCCCTACCTTGACTGGTGAATGACACTGACATTTAGGGTCTCTTGGAATTAGTGTTACTTCAGAGTTGGTGTCTAGTAGCCTCCATATTGCCTGAGTATTTCCTTTTCTTCAATGCACATTTGTCATGGTGAAAGGTTATGGGTCTCTTTGGGCAAGACTGGGAGAATGAGTAGCATTATAAGTGTTTAGTAGTGTACTAGGGTCCTTTCTCAAGTGACCCAGATATTATTTTAAAGATTTTATTTATTAATTTTAGAGAGAGGAGAAAGAGAGAAGGGGGTAGGAAGCATCAACTCATAGTAGTTGCTTCTTGTATATATTTTGACTGGGCAAGCCCAAGGGTTTGAACCAGTGATATCAACATTTCAGGTCATCGTTTTATCCCCTGTGCCACCATGAGTCAGGCCAGCTATCCTTTTATTCAAAGTGTTCTGGGTCTATAAATTAGCTCAAGTCTGGGAATTGCGCTCTGTTTTTATGATTCACGTTAAACTTTTGTTCATTTGACCTAGACCCTTTCTGTTTAGATATATATCAAGTAAAAATGTAGTAGTTTTTATCAATTTTATTTCTAGTAATACCATAATCAACTGCCAAACACCACAGGTCTGCATGAGTCAGGCTATTCCGATTGCTGTTTTGACTTTGTTGTTCATTAGCATAACCACTTCCAGTTTGTATTTGCTAGTTAAATGTCACCACTTGGCCCCTTGTCTCCCAAGCATCTAACTAATATCACTGCATTTAGATTTCCCGATTGAATGGCTGCAGTTCTCACTATAAGATCTGGCCTCGACGGAAGAACAATCACAGAGCTGTTTAGTAATACCAGGCTTCCCCTCACAAATATATTTCTCAAAGTATTAGTGAAAATATGTCTTTTGAACCCTTCCAGTGTGGATGAGTAGGTCTAAAATGACAAATCCACTCTAACATTCCAATTTCCCAAAGCCTTTGAGTCTTTTTCTACATTAAACCAAAATAGGTCCAGAATTTTCAACCTACTCATCGTGAGTCACTTCAAGATCCATGTTTTAGCTGACCAACCAAACTGTTACATCCTTTTTTAATTTCCAAAGCTGCAACATTAAATGCAGAATCTCTGCTTAGTGCAGTGATGGACAATCTTTTGAGCTTGGAGTGTCAAAATCTGCCAAAAAACCGAGCATAACTCGGGTGGTGTATCACTTCGAGAAAAACGGCCTAACCAGAAGTCCCAGAACTAGACGCTCTGTGCCAGATTTCTGTTGTTTTGACCTACAGACCTCTGGCACAGAGTGTCTACACTACAGCAAATGTTTTATCCTTGGCTACTGCACCTGGCCACACAAGAGCTGAGGCTGAACCGTCCTTCTCGGCATGTGGCCCCATACTTCTCTGATATGCAGCTGCAAGCGGCCACGTGTCATCGAAAATGGCTACGCATGTCAGTACTCACACACGTGTCATAGGTTCGCCATCACGGGCTTAGTAGGAACCTACTAATGAATACATCCAGATTAAGGTGACCAATTGTCCTCCTTTAGGGAAGACAGTCCTTCTTCTGTTAAGTTCTGTCTTCCCTCAAAAAGTGTCCTCCTTTTTGATATTTGAAGACTAATCTGTAAATGTCTGTATTCAATCGATACAGAGTCGATCCATTGTATGTGATGTGACATAATTGTATTTGACATGACAATTTGTCAAGGATCAGTACACTGCTGAGAGACACGATTATGAGATGCATACACTCTGCACAGGAGACCTTGAGAGATCGTATGATATACCTAGCCCGCAAATGGCTTTGTGTACTTCTTACTGAAACACACCACGGCACATACAGCATTTTAGACTCACGATTGTTTCTTTCTCAGTGAATATTCAATCATAGACAGGTAAGCACAACTCACATTTTATTAGTTCATTATCTATTTAATAATTTTCAAGTACTTATACTTGTATTTAAAAGTATTTTCCCGAAATTCTAGTTTTAAGGTGGAAATCTAACCTCAAACCATATCTATTAATAACGCAGTTTGATTCAATAGTTGCATAAAACAGACGTTTTTTAACTAGAAAATGATAAATACTCCTGAATATCACTCCAAATTAGTGGTTTTGTTTGATATTTAGTTTTACTAAAGGAGTACTTTTTTCATACAATAATTATTAAAAATTAATAGGTGTGTAAGTATAATTACAATATAAAATACTACAAATGTTTTTATTATGCATTTATCATAATATAGTGTATTATTGTTGCAATGAATAAAATGTTTCTTTTATTTATGATATTGTTTTCTTCAATTTATTTTTGTCCTCTTTTCTATTGTAAAAGTGTTGGTCACCTTATCCAGATTGAAATTTATGTTCTTTACAAGATGATCTCACATGCTTAATATCCATCTCCACATATTTGCCCTAGATTCTTGTCTGTATAAATTCGAAAACTCAAATAGTTCTTTTGGTATGCAGCACCTGGCTCACACTTTGTACCTCTCTTTTAATGGCCTGCTATAACTTCAGTCTAGCTATAGATCTAGAAACAAAGAGGGTGGTGGTGGGAGGGTCCTGAAGATACTTAGCATTGTCTTGCAAATTTTACCTCTGGGGAGGCCATAACAAATTCTTTCAAGAATGTAAGGTTAATTTCCTCAGATGAAAGTGAAGAGGGCACTTGTACTTCAGGGAGGCTTTTTCCACTAGCCAAGCAGACATCAGAATGTTCAGTATGTCCAGCTCCATCAGGGTTCTTTTATGTGTCTTCCTTCCAACTTTCGGGAGACCATTCCTTCCCAGTGAATGCCCTCACTGTAACACTAGACAACCTGAGAAGCTGGGAGTTCAACTTGAGTTGAATTTTGGCCAGCTACAGGATGATTGATATTCTCTGCCTGATTTCTAGCAACCTCAGCTCTGCAACTACTAGAGATAAGGGTCTGCTGAAGGGCACATCTAGAAACTTTCAGGTCATTTATATAGCACTTGAAATGGGAATTTGAAACCCTGAACTTGTCCTTTTCTTTCTCTACTTTATCTAGCTTTGATAGGAGCAACCAGCCAGTCTCACGATAGCATCGGTTTGCTAAAAATATTAAAAATATATTAAATACACAGTCTCTTAGATTTCTGTTTTTCCTAAGTGGTTGATTAGAAAGGATATCCAATGGTGATATTTTGCATATTGCTAGTTCCAGAATGTTGGGCAGATAAAATATATTATGCTCACTTTGTTAAAGATGGCGCTGCTCACATGGAAGCCTGTCACCCAGTTGATGATATCAGTTGCCCTCCTGCTTGGGAATGGACGTGATTATGTTAATATGTGTTGGGGGAGGGTTTTTGCACCAAAAGGTTTTAAAAGGAAGAGAGATCATGTTGTTCCAGGAGAAGACTGATTGTGTTCTAGGAAGAAGGCAGAGAGCAGGAAGGAGAGCAGATTAAGGCCAAGTGGATACCAGGAGAATCAGCCAAGATGACAGAGTGTTGAAAGAGAAGCCAGTTAGTGCAGAGTTTGTGTAGAGAGAAGGAGATGGGGAACAAAGATGAGTAAGTCTGGTGAGCTAGAAACCTTTGATTCTAGGAAACTAGGATAAGTCAGTAGCTTTGTGAGTACTGAATGAGTGGGTTTTGGAGCCCAGTGTGTGTTTTTGCTTGCCCACCAGGTGCAAGCTAGAATTAAAGCTGATGGCTCACCAGTTCTTGGTTCCATTGTTTCATTACTGACTGTCCAAATCTAATGCGAACCTGCACTGGCCAGGAGGCTGTGATGGTAGCCGTGGCTCCTGGCTTTACACAGAAGATGTCATGAAATATCAGTGCTTTCTCTACTATTGGAAATAGTGTCATTAGAGACTTACAGTCTAATCAGATCAGAGGGCCAATTCTAGAACCTCAGAACCATTTCAGACAATTCATCCTTATAATTCTGTTCCTTAGTCTAGAACCACTCTTGGTATCAAAATGTGTATTATATTAGTCTCTAGAAAACCAGAAACTAAAGGATACAGAATATATAATATTTTTTTATATTGAGAGAAAGAGAGAGTACAAGAAATTGACTCAAGTGATCAAGTGATCATGGAGGGCTGAGGAGTTCTGAAATGTGGTTGATAGGGTCAAGATCTAAGAAGACCCATAATCTCTGCCTGAGATTGAAGACTGGGGAAAAAATCAAGTCCCACCTCAAGTAGTAAGACAGTAGAAGATTCTTCTTATTGTCTTTATCTTCTATTCAGTCTTTAAGTGATTGTAGGAGGGTCACTCACATTAAGGGAATATTCTGCTTTACTCAATCTACTGATTCAAATGTTAATTTCACCCAAAAATATTTTGACAGACACACCCAATATAATGTATGACCAAATGTCTGGGCACTTTGTGGCTCAGTCAAATTGACACATAAAATTAACCATCACATTATGTTAATATCTATGTGTCTTAAGATTGAAGCAGCCTGGAGTTATAGGCAACATGTAGAGTACCTGAAAGTTCCCTCATTATCCTTGGTAAGGTCCAGGTTATGTTATGCTACAACAGTAACCTTGTGAATCTTTCAGACATGGCCACTGTTCAATTCAATACCTAATCATGTTGGGAGTTGAAAGTGAAAGACAAAAAACAAAACAAACAAACAAAAAGAAATACATACATGAGCTTTCACTAGTACTTAATTAACTGGAGCCTTATTGAATTATTTAATATGGACACCTTGGAAATTCACCCAAACTTGAAAATTCTTTGTGAGAGTGAGAAATAATTCCTTGCTGTTTTACGTTTCCAGCTTTAGGACATTATTTATTTTGGTGGCATTATATAGCTCATTGTGATAGATATAGTCTCTTGACCTGTAAAATGTGGGATTTTAACTAGATGTCTCTAAGGTCAGTTACAGTTACAGTACTCACACTCTATGGTTTTAGGTTTCCCATTTCAAATACAAAACTCAAGCCACATCAAAGCAAGACAACTGTTCCAAGGCCATTCAGTCCATTAAATAAAATTCTGGGGCCAGAACTGTATTTAAAAAAAATTATCTCCTCAGTAATCTGTTTCCATTAAACTGCCTCATACTTTTCTAAACTCAGTAATTGTTCAAAAGAAGCATGAAAATATATAGCTTATTGGAGAGTGAGTTTTAATTCAAAATTAATTAGTTGTTTTGACAATGTTTGGGATGTGTCACTTGAAAATGCCAGAGTAGCTCACCAGTAGTCAGTTTTACCTTTAAAATGTAATTTCAACTCACATAACTTACCTATTTGGTACCTAGAAATTAGAAAGAAACTATGGGGAAAGCAGAGTGAGTATGTTATGTGACCTAAGTAATTGAATTAATTTTACCTTAGCCAGCATGGGACACAATTGCATATAAATCATAATTTGTTTAATATGTTCATTCATACCTTGTTTTCTCATGGGAAGCAGTTCTCACCTAGGGTGGGGTTAACTATGATGTCAAGTAAACTTACTAAAGACATTTCTGAATGCCCACAAATCAGAGTATATGACTGAATAAGTGTAATTACCTTCCAATTTGTCATATTGAGAAGTTGTCAGATTACTTCTATGATACTGCAAGTGTTCTAAATGTTCTAGAGTTCTTTTATCAGAGTTCTTAAAAAAGTCTTGTGACTATTTCTTTTATCCTTTGAAGGTGCTATTGATTACTAGAAATGGTCATTCAGATCCTTTTAAATTAAATTTGTGCTAAACGTGGACAATATTACATTAATTAAAACAAACTGAAATAAATATCTTATTTTGAGAATTTTGTAGTTGTAAAGGTGACAAGAAGGATATATTTTTATTTTTTAGATTTTATTGATTAATTTTTAGAGAGAGAGAGAGAAATAGAGACAGAACAGGGGAGGAGCAGGAAGCATCAACTCCCACATGTGCCTTGACCAGGCTAGTCCAGGTTTTAAAACCAGCAACCTCAGTATTTCAGGTCGACACTTTATCCACTGTGCCACCACAGGTCAGGCAAAGGCAATTATTTTTAAAGGCCCCTTATAAAAGTAAAATTATTACAGAATTAGTGAAATTAACTTATAATTTCTAAGACGTCAATAATCTAAATATTGATTGAAGTGTGTGTGTGTGCATCTGAGTACATATGGTATACATGTTTTAAATATCAGTGTGTATTTGAGATAGGAAAAAAGATTCAGCATATTATGTATTATGAAAGGCATTATCTTTATCTTTGAACCAATTTTATTTAACTCAAAGATCCAAAACATAAATATATGCAAAGCAACCTATAAGAAAGCCTGAGCCACTGTACTATAGGCAGGCACTGAGCCATTGTGGTGTGACACCCTAAACAAGTAGGTTTCTTTCCACAGCAATTTTAAAGAACATGATAGATGGACATTCATAGAACTCTTTTTTTTTTTTTTTTTTGACTGCAGTATTTCCTTGAGGTAAAAAAAAAAAATGAACAAGATTAATATGAGACCACTGCTACATTTCTGAATGGGGCGAAATGAACTGCATTGGAGAAAAATTGAAGGAAAAATAGAACTACTCTCTTTGCTCATTAGCTCTACTCCTTCCTTCAGAGTCTGCATGCTGTAGATGGATTAAAAGATACCTCCTAAGAGATTAACTGTGAGAATTTAATGAGATCATGTATATCTTATGTCGAGTATAGAGATCAACATATGACTTATGCTTTGTAAGTATTAGTTTTCTTTTCTCTGGCCATTTCATATTTTTGTTGATTGCTTGCATATCTATGGATATATAATGAAAATGAACAATTTAGCATAGATATGTAGTATCATGAAGAAATAAATGGAGACTAGATATGACCTAATCAAAATGGGTTTGTCATAATCCTTTGTCTTTGAAAAATAATAATATAGCGAAGTCATATTTATTTCAAGCTCTTAACTTTTCATATCTATGATTTTTCTTTTATCCCTTGAACAGGTGAAGATTTTGGTCAGGCAGGTTATTAACATCTTGTACTTGATGAGAAAATGAGTTGCTGTGACTTGCTGAAGTTATACAATTTTTGTACCACAATCTAAATCAGAATAGAGCTCCCATGATTGACAGAATGCCTCTAAATGGCCCTTAATTATCCTTGTCTCTCGGTGTTTCATTTTTCTATTTCTTTCTTTCTTTCTTTCTTTCTTTCTTTCTTTCTTTCTTTCTTTCTTTCTTTCTCTCTCTCTCTCTTTCTTTCTTTCTCTCTTTTTTTGTATTTTTTTTCCCAATGTTAGAAGTGGGGAGGCAGTCAGACAGACTCTAGCATGCGCCTGAACAGGATCCACCCAGCATACCCTCCAGGGGGCGATGCTCTGCCCATCTGGGGCATTGCTCTGTTGTGGCTGGAGCCATTCTAGTGCCTGAGGCAGAGGCCATGGAGCTGTCATCCTTAGCACCCGGGCCAACTTTGCTCCAATGGAGCCTTGGCTGTGGGAGGGGAAGAGAGAGATAGAGAGGAAGGACGGGGGGAAGTGTGGAGAAGCAGATAGGCACTTTTCTTATGTGCCCTGGCCTGGAATCGAACCTGGGACTTCCACATGCCGGGGTGACGCTCTACCACTGAGCCAACCAGCCAGGGCTCGGTGTTCATTTTCCTGGTCCCCTCCTTTTGTGTGGGTTGTGCTTAGTGACTCATTTCTAATGAACAGTCTGTGGTAAGAATGATAGGTGTCTCTCTGACATTAGTTTTTAAAAAATAGCTTCCATCTTGTATTCTTTTCTGCTCTCTCCTTGCTGTCTCTGGGGAAACACGCTGCAACATTGTGAGTAACCTTATGGAAAAGCTTAAATGGACAGGAACTATTATCTTTGGCTAACATCCAGCAATAACCATAAACTTGTGATTGGTCTATGGATGAGCTTGGATCTTCTGAGACCTGTGCTCTGCCATGTGAGTTAACTTAGGAGAGTATTCTCTCCTAGTTGAGCCTTCAGTTGAGACCACAGCCCAAGCAGATACCTTGACTGTACTTGATGGCTTCCTGAGCCAGAAGCACCAGTAAATCAGCTAAAGCACTCCATCTTTTCTGACTCAAAGAAACTGTGGGAAAATTGATGCAAGCCACTAAACTTTTGCTATCATGTAATGCAGTTAGAGATATCTAGTGTGCATGACTTCCAGTGTTCTACATTTAAAAAATCTAGTCAATACAGTAGATGTTAGCTAGTAACTAGTGGTTGAAGCTTTGTAGTTGGAGTTTTCTGATTCTTAATTCTGTAATTTTGGCCATGTAGTGCTACCTCTCTGTGACTCAGATTTCTCATGTATGGAATGGAGATAATGAAAATAGAAACTACTTATGGGAAGGACAAAGATTTCAGCAGGAGGGGAGAAGACTCAGTTTTCAGTCACTTCAGAGCTTTGATAATTACATGGACCATAAATTTTAATTATTGAATTGATGCTGTATCTCGTGACTTCAAGTCACTGTAGAATTTTATTAGTGACTAGAAAAGTCAGGCTGTCTAACTTTTCACATAAGAGCAGAATAAAAACTAGCCCCACCAACTATATTAAAAGATAGTGGCAGACACAATTTACATTGTTTAGAATTATATTCCACCAGTCATGCTTCTTCAAATTCTAAAATAAGAATAATGATAGTATCTGATCTAAAAAGTTGCTGTGACACATTTCTTAACTCCCTAGCAAATAATGAGTACTTTTAATTAATGTCATTACTATCTCTTTGATTTTACCATTGTTAACATATCTTCAAGAGTAGTGTTGTTAATCAGAATTTTTACTAGAGATAGGCATGCTCTCTGCACTATCTAGTTTGGTTAACCAATAGACACAGTGGCTATTGGGCACTCAAAATGTGGTTACAGCAATTGAAGCACTAAATTTTTAATTTAATTTAATTTTACTTTTTTAAAAAATATTTTTTATTCATTGGATATCTTTAGAGAGAGAGAGGGAGGGAGAGAAAGAGAGAAAGAAACATCGCTTTGCTGTCCCACTCATTTGTGCATTCATTGGTTGATGTTTTTATGTTCTCTGACTGAGGTTCAAACCTGCAAACTTGGAATATTGGGATGATGCTCTCACTAACTGAGCTAACCAGCCAGGACCTTTTATTTCCTTTTGATTAATTTAAATGTAAACACAAATAGCTACCTGTGTCTAGTGGCTACCATATTGGACAGCTCAGGTCTAGACTGTATAATAAAGAAAAATGCTAAGGATCAGAAAAGTTAATATCAAAATTAAGCTTCAGTTCAGTCATCCAAGAAGACTTTTCCCAACCAAATTATTGTTTCATTAGTGTAAGTGGTGACGCAAAAAAAGAAAAAAGAAAAAGAAAAAAAACAACCACCTCAGAATAAATTAGATGCAAGTAGAATTGCAATTGATACAAAGATTAGGGTTGTGAGAATATGAGAATAGCAAATATATGCATATTGGAATTTGCCGATACTGAAATATATTCAAACTAACTTTTTGACTTCTAGTATTGATAATAAATTGCCTGTGGGATTTAAAGTAGCCATTTCCTAATGAAGCAAATTGATATACAGAGTGCCTTACTAAAAGAAATCGCACCATCTCATTTTCTGCAAATCTTATACTATAAAAAACATTATGTCTATTTGATTAAAATACACTGTGCAACACAGACCTATGAAAGCTTCAGTGCAATCCCTCTGTAATATTAGGGGAGGTTACAACCTGGTAAAGAGAAGGCTGTTTACCTGCCTTTTGTAAACTTTCTGACCTAGTCTCTTCTATAGCCAAGAAGAAAGCTCTCTGTAGTGAGTAGGGTAAAGAGAAAGCCCTGGGGTAAGAAGGCAAAGTCATCAGGCTTCCTCATTGAAGTCTGAAGACTGGAAAATCGCAGTTTGTATTGTACTCAAGCCCTGTCAGACATGGGGCGGGGGGCTTGTACTAACCTGATACAGAGCCAAACAGCTGTGTAAAATGGTATTGCTGTCACATTAAAGATTTATATCCAGCTGTGACATCTACTGTAGAATGGATCTAAAAGCTTTGACTTTATTTTATACAATGTTTGAAATTGCATCTGTTCTTTTCCCCCCATCTAAACACCTTCTTGCCCATACACACAGTTTCTAGTACACAGCTGATGCTCCAGCCTCTGCTTGGGAATAGAGCAGCTGTATAGAAATTACAATATTCCAGACATGCTCTAAACTAGGGACTACCTACTGTATTTTACTTACCTTGAACTTGACTGCATGTTGTGGCAGCAGATCATAGAATTAGCAGTGTTCTAAAAACAGCATGAGCTTAAAAATGCTTAAGAAAGCAAATGAGTGTTCTAAATATATATTTGTATAGCACACCTAGCATTTGTAAAGTGCTGACAACTTATGTGGCACTTTATATGAATGGTTTCTCATGAATATCTTAATGAGATAAGTGATATTTTAACCCCTATATACAAGGAAATAAACCAAGGCTCACAAAAGACTAAGTAATAACATGCTCAAGGGGGCATAGTTATATGTGGAGCTCTCTCCTGAGCCATTTGTTAAGGAAAAAGGAAATGTGGTCTCTCTGATATAAAATGGAATTCACCTATCAATCAAGGTGAAAGGCGGTGCCATCACGTCCCTGGGATTGTAGTGACTTACTGATATATGACAACAGTGTGCAGATCTCTAGAAATAGGACTTGCATCTAAGCTAAATGCTCTTCTCTCCTCCCCTTTTTTAATAATGAATATTCAGACAGTTGGAGGAGAAAGGATGAGCTTGCTAATGTCGCAACTTTGTGAGGTTCTTATTAGAACCTAACTGAGAGAGCTGGAAACAACACCCATGAGCATCTGAATCTGATTTCTGGGTCTCTCGGCAAGCAGACCCCGGGAGTGGGACATTCCACAGTTGAGCTGCCAAGCTCAGCCCCCTGTGTCTGGGCAAGGCAAAGAACCTATGGGAACAAAAAGAAAATCACACTGAACTCAAGCCAGGAAAACTGGCTTCTAGTCCCTGCTCTGCTTTAATCAGGGGAAGTGCTTCTGGCCAAGATATTCAGTCTCTTTAAATTAATTTTTTTTTGTCCATAAAACAAGGGTGTAAAAACTAGGGCAATGACCTAAGTCCTTTAAAATCCCAACTTTCTATGAGTTTAAAATCTTAAGGTAAAATGTCCTCTATTACACGTTGTGGAGACAATGACTATGTGAAGACCACATGGCGTGCACCGAGGGACCGAGAGGAGACTGGCTCACAATCCCCTATGCAGGCTTCATGAGACGGCCCTGACCCATATCCTCATGGGTATTTATTGATACACACAAATTAGAAGCAGGGACAATGAGGAAGTCAGGAAGGAGAACTGTTTTAGAGCAGACAAAAAGGCAAGGAAAGTAAGTCACTTTTGAGATATTTACCCTACTTATTGACTAATCAGAATTGCTAATTCCATTTCTATTGTGCTGTGTTCAGCACAGTACTGCGTTCAGTACTTTCTGTCAGTGACTCCACAGTGGCTTTTGCCTCACGTCACTGAACTCTGTCCCTTGTTCTACAATCCTATTCAGGGACTCAACAATTATATGTCCAAAAGTCATATTTTCATTAAACCAGGATCCTTCAATATACGAGAGATTCAAAAGCTAGTTCTATAGCACCTCTTTCATGAGGATGTATCTATGTGTCAGTTGGGGAGCTTTGCTGTAAATAATAGAATCTATGGTGACTAGATCAAGCACACATGTATATTAGCTTTAAGCAGATATGGTTATATTTATATTTGGTTTACTGACAAGTACATCAGGTTAGAATTTCTGGGAGGGCTAGAGCTTGACCAGGGGCTGTCTGGTCTAGGTCTCTGCCATGACTGATGTCAAACCTCAGAGGGAGAGGGGCTTGGGCAGATGGGTAGGAGTGGGAAGATGGGGTTAGGGGTATCTTTAGGCAGAAATCTGCTGCCATTGCCTCTCTCTCTCTACTAAACATATGGGGTCTGGTCATCTGGTTACTGACACTCCCACCCTTGCCATTGCCTTTGCAAGAAAGGGAGTTAGGTGTAGCACCTTCTAGTTGTTCATTTCCAAGTCCACATCTCCATGGTGCTTTGGATTTCCACAAGCTCAGTCACCTGCCTGGACGCGGCTGCAGAAAAGGCTGAAGATGTGACATTTCCGACTTGTACTTTGGAAAAGCAAGAATGTGCAATGTGAGAAAATGGACCAAGAGTAAGGAGGCACACAGAGGTTATTCAGCCACGTTAAAAACAGTCCTTTACAACTGCAAATGGAATGTTGCCCTTGAGTTCGTGAGACTGAAGTTTATTTCTAAAAGTGTTTCTATTCAGCAAACAATAATAAAAATGGAAAAATTTCATGAACACCTGAGATGAACTTCTGCCTTTTGAAAGAGAAGATGGCTAAGCAAAGTGCAAACCTTTCTTGGTGACACAAGATTTTTAATATAAATTCAAATATTATGAACATGATAATGTAGTATGAGGGAACTGATTACTCATTATCTGAATTCCTGAAGTTACCAGTCATAAAGGAACAGTTCACTCATAAATCTGATTTCATTTAGTGGGTGTTTTCCCACCTCTCATTATCACGGGGGTTATGAAACATCCTAGAATCAGATATATCTGGGTTCATATCCTATCAGAAGAACCCTGGATGTTCTGATAACATTTCTGACGGTTATATGAATGACAAAGATGAAGTGTGGTACACCGAGACTCAGTAAGTCCTCCTCTGAAAGCTGCTGGTGTCATGCTTGCTGTCTTTCCCCTGAATTTCCTCTGGAAATCCACCCCACGTTACTTTTTCTGGTCACGCAGCTTCTCTTAGAGCTCTTCCACTTTGCTGCTTCTTCTCTGTTAGGAGATGCTTTGATTAAGAACATTAAGTTAATAGCCTTTAGCTTATTGATTACTCAATCCCATCTGTGGCAGTCCTGTGTGTTTTTCGGGAGGCTGCTGAACAGGAACTCTATACCCCACCCCATTGGCCTGCCTTCTTCTTGACTTCTTCACTTCACACCTTGAATTTCTCACCACTGCTGTTTGGCGTCTCCAGAAGGTCCACTCTGCCTTGCAATGTTTTGGAGGTAGAGTCTAGTGTATAATGAAGCATCTTATTAGACAAAGTTTTAAAGAAAGAAGAACAACAACAGAAAGAATTTTTCTCTCATTAACATGTAAGATGGATTTGGAGCCGGATAAATCTTTGATTCTTAGCCAACTCTCTCATTACTGAAGATCTTTAGGCACGATGGGAAACTGCTTTGAAAGACGTTCTGATTTGTGAAATGGGAGAGCGAGGGCTGACTGACAGAGCTGTGTGGCCGATCAGAAAGGCACCGCTCTCCCAGGGCAGCGCCTAGCATGTCTTGGCATTGCACGAGCACTGGCTGTCCTATGAATGGCAGTTGGGAGCAAGCCAGTGGATAGCAGTGGGCCCCTGAGATATGGGTGCTGAATTAAATGAGGTGGGAAAGATGCCCTGGAGGAAATATTGTCCATTTCTGCTCAAGGTCAGCTCTTTTTGCCTGCCAGGAGGCAGAGACCTTTTATATCATGGTGTCATTTTCTCTTCCTAAAAGCATAGCCTGACATATATTTGCTTTTTAAATTGAAGTGAACTAAAATTAATCTAATTATGAGAATCTGATAGTCCTTAAGGTACTTGGAGACTCCTGAGTGTCATGAAACCAGGATCAAAAATTCTGGCAAAACTCCAGGCAGAAAAGCAAGGTTAGCTAAGTGGACACCTGTGGGGCTAGGGGTCAGTGGCCAGGATATGCTTATGTGCAATATGACTTTTTTTTTGACATTTTGTCAAAATATTGTGGCTTAGAAGACATTTGAAGCCTGATTATTTTTGAGAAAGCCTTAAAATCCTGCCTTGTTTCTTAGCCAACAGTTTATATTTTTGAAAGCCATTTAAATATTATTAAAATATGCAGTGGAGGGTCATCATTAAGCATTAATTTGCACAATCCTCTGGGAAACCATGGATTCTGGAGCTGCCCCTGGAGCTTGATGTGTGCCTGAACTAGATTGGAGGACAGGAGATCAGAATAAGGGACAACCTGTGGTTACTGTGCTTTTCCCATAAGAGTGGGAGTTGAGTGGCCCTTGGGAAAGGGAGCGAATCCAAGAGATCCCTATTTTTTGGTGATAAAATTGTCTAGTCCCAATGTGATAGTTTCTCCTGGTTAGGCTCCCTTCCTTCTGCCTGGTTTCCTGGTTCCTTAATTCACAGTTGATGGTCTGCTGTCCACTCTGACCTCTGAATCTTACCTTAACTGTGTGAACACAAGACATTCTCTTTCTCATATCTTGAGGGTGCTGGAGCTTTCTGGAGCAGAAGCCCTTAAGTGTGCCACTTGTCACATACTTTAAATTATTCATGAAGCTGTTTTGCTTAAAGTTGTCTATTTCTTTTGCTCCGTGATTAGTGTTATCATTGCTATTTTCCATCTTGATCCTGTATATATGTAGCTCTCTCTCTAAAGACAGAAACTATATTATTTTTTTCTATGCTGATCCTGAAAGTTCTGGATGGGTCTTGCCTCTCTTGCCCAAGTGAGTTTGCCAGCTGTCATTTCCTCATGAGAAACAGCACGGTTTACTGTGTATATTCGTCTCTTTAATTTGAAGACAAAATAGAACAACCATGAAGAGCGTGGCTCTTGTGGTGAGATTTCCCAGATTTGCTCAATTATTTTTAGTGGTGTGATCTTTGACCAATCATTCTTTGCCTTAACTTTCTCATCTATAGCACCACTATGTTAATAACACCAACATAGAAATTGTGACAATTTATGAAAGTAATCTATAGAAATCACTTTTAATCATTGAAGAAAGTTATTTGGTCACACAGCACAGATACTAAACTCTAGTTTTATTACCTATGTACAGGGAAGATATATAGGTTTGGAAATAGGTTTATCAATGTCTGTTACTGTACAGACTTCTGGGTGCTCTGCCAGACTATATGTCCCCTCATCTCCTAGAACTTTCTAAATCCACCAGGCCAGCCAATGGCCAGAGAGCTTTATTGACTTAAATTTGTTCTGTGTGTTAAAGCTATAAGTACTGAAGAATTAATAAACAACATGGCAGCTCCTGGGAACTTTTAATCCATGACTGGCTAATGTTGGTGCATAAATACCCTAGCTCTCTTGCTCCTATGTGGGTTGTGGGACGTAACTCTAAACACATGACCTTTACTGACTTTAAGAATTCCTCTCTGGGATTAGACTCCAGTTTCCCAATTCTAGAAAAACAGTTGAAGAATTCCATTTAGAAAGAAAATTTAAAGCAAAACTTGTCTAGAGTTTCTCGACACTGCTTAATGTTACATGAGAAAAAAAGGGTAACCGTAGTTAATTTGAAATATACCTACTTCATGTGGGTTTTATGTAACTCATATAGTACTTCCATTATCCAGAGAGCAAAGGAGACAAATGATCACAGAAGACTCCATAAAAAAGTATTTAAAAATGTGTAATCGCTTAGGTTTATGTGCACATTTATTAGCTTGTGTGTGAATAAGTAAAGGGGAGAGAGAAAATAGAGATGAAGAGGACAGTTTTTTGATATTTTTGTGTGAGAGCATAAACCAATATATTGCAAAAACAGTACATCAGTTCATTTGATTCAAATAACATCAATAATATTAAGTTTTTTTCAGAAAAAGGCATGTTGTAAGAATAATATCTTGATTACCCAGAGGCAATAAAACAGCATATCTCTGTGATACACGTGCCCATGAATACATACACAGACACACACAAACACACACTAATAAACCAACACACACTTATAGTTGAATAAACAGTAATAGAGAAGGAAGAATACAAGATCAAAAGAGGCACAGATATTTTTAAAGCTCAGCACTATATAGATTTCTGCCATCTACTCATAAATTTCCACAAGTTAATGCTTTCTTTTTAATATTTAAGATAAGTTATATGTTGCCTCTTAAAGAGTGAGTAATTAAGTTATGTCCTTTTTATTAAAGAGATCCTTAAGGATGCTTGGCTATGCTGGAACACTGTGGGTGTCAACATGCATGAGAGATGCTACAGAGGAAAGGTTTCGTGTATAATGAACAACTTCAAAACTATTGAGGTAAAGGCAACACTTGCTATTTTTCATCAAAAATACATACTGTGCAAAATTAAAACCAGAGAAATATATTGTTGGCGCCATTAAATTTGTTCAAGGACAGAGAAAACAAATATAGAATTAACTGCAGTTATAAATACTTTTTTTCTTAATAAATGTTGAAATTTAAAAAGACCATTTTTAGCCATTTTTCTTGCTTTTGAATTAATGCCATTGTTAATAAATGACCTAGATTGTCATCAAAATGAAATATTTTTATTCAACTTATATAATAATGTGAGCAAAGTGCCGAATTTATATTGCTTAGATATTTCTATTTTTACTTTCTATTTTCTCTTTTCTATAGTAATAATTCAATAAGACATATTGGGTACATATGGCCTACCAATATTATTCTAGGTATTGGATAATGATGCTTTGAAAAAAATTAAATATGTGTTTATTCAAAATCACAAGTGGTTGTTGGATGGGATATGGTTTCTTTGGAAATCATTTTTTTTACATGTTTTACATACTTCTATTTACTTTTTCTTGTCTGATGAATCCAAACCACATGACTGGATTTTTATTTTAATGGAAATTTACTGTTATATATGATCCTGAAAATAGGATGAGGCACAAATAAACAAATAAATCAACAGACAAACAAATAAATATAGTTATATAATATGCTATTTTTTAAAAAAGTGTAAATCATAAAAATAACTCTCATGCATGTGGACATATCCAATTTTTTAGTGTTGTAAGCACATCATCAACTACAACATACAATCTCTTTAAACCAGTTCCATATATTTCTGCTTCTGGCCTTGACTGTCCCGCAAGAACTGGGATTAAAATTCTTGTAAAAACTAACAAATAGGACAAAGTATATGAAACTATTATTTTTAGGGCTGTCCTTGGAAGAAGGAAGCCAATGAAGTATATTACTATTACACATTGATTTTTGACTAATAGTCTTTTTTTTTTTCTTTTTTGACTGGGACAGAGAGAGAATCAGAGAGAGGGATAGACAGGGACAGACAGACAGGAACGGAGAGAAATGAGAAGCCTCAATCATCAGTTTTTCATTGCGACACCTTAGTTGTTCATTGATTATTTTCTCACATGTGCCTTGACTGCAGGCCTTCAGCAGACAGAGCAACCCCTTGCTGGAGCCAGCGACCTTGGGTCCAAGCTGGCGAGCTTTTGCTCAAGCCAGATGGGCCCGCGCTCAAGCTGGTGACCTCCGGGTCTCCAACCTGCGTCCTCCGAGTCCCAGTCCGGCACTCTATCCATTGCATCACTGCCTGGTCAGGCTAATAGTCTTTTTAAGACGTAAGATCAGGAGGAAGAATCCCTACAAAGTTTAGTGGATTCATGCAACTGAGGAGATGAAGAAAAGTGGAGGGAGATTGAGCTTACTGCAAGTTACAAGCCCGAGTTTTAGAAAGCAGGGCTCTGCACTGAACATTGATGGTTTCTGGGGGCCGTGCATAATGGTATAAATTGTTTAATTTGGAGCACAAGGGAATGTTTTATAATTGATGGTATCATTCTACTCTGATGGTGATTTACAAGTGTATATGTTTTCAATAATTATCAAAATATGCAATTCCCATAAGTGGGATAGCTGGGTCGAAAGGCAGTTCGATTTTTAATTTTCTGAGGAATCTCCAAACTCTTTTCCACAGTGGCTGCACCACTCTGCATTCCCACCAGCAGTGCAGAAGGGGTCCCTTTTCTCCACATCCTCGCCAGCACTTATTCTGTGTTGTTTTGCTGATGAGTGCCATTCTGACTGGTGTGAGGTGATATCTCATTGTGGTTTTAATTTGCATTTCTCTAATGATTAGTGATGTTGAGCATTTTTTCCTATGCCTATTGGCCATCTGTATGTCCTCTTTGGAGAAATTTCTATTCATTTCTTTTGCCCATTTTTTAATTGGGTTGTTTGTCTTCCTGGTGTTGAGTTTTATAAGTTCTTTATAAATTTTAGTTATTAACCCCTTATCAGATGTGCTGTCGATTATGTTCTCCCATTTTGTGGTTTGTCTTTTTATTCTGTTCTTATTGTCTTTAGCTGTGCAAAAACTTTTCAGTTTGATATAGTCCCATTTGTTTATCTTGCCTTTTATTTCATTTGCTTGTGGAGATAAATCGGCAAATATACCATAGCACTGTTCGAAAAGAAGAAATGCGCCCCATGTTCATGGCAGTATTGTTCACAATAGCGAAGATCTGGAACCAGCCCAAGTGTCCATTAGAAGACGAGTGGATTAAAAAGCTATGGTACATATATACTATGGAATACTACTCAGCCATAAGAAACGATGACATCGCATCATTTATAACAAAATGGATGTACCTTGATAACATTATATGAAGTGAAATAAGTAAATCAGAAAAAAAGAAAAACTGAGAACAGCATGATTTCATACATAGGTGGGACATAAGAGTGAGAATATGAGACATGAACAAGAGAGTGGTGGTTAAGGGATGGGGGGAGGGAGGGAAGAGTGGGATAGGGAGGAGGGGAGGGACACAGGGAAAATCAGATAGAAGGTGTCAGAGGACAATCTGACTTTTGGTGATGGGTATGCAACACAATTGAATGATAAGATAACCTGGAGATGTTTTCATTGTACATATGTACCCTGATTTATTGGTGTCACCCCATTAGAATTAATAATAATAAAGTATATATACAAAAAAAAAATGTAATTAAAATGGATTTAGTCCATTGAATTTACATTCTACCTAGACAACTTTGATTTTCTAAAAGTGCCCATGAAATTGGTAAGAAACGGAGGAGGAAAAGCACTCAATTTAAACTCTGAAAAGGTTTAATTCAAATTCTAAAAAAGCATTATTATTCAAACTATATAGAATCATAATTTTAATAAAAATCTATATTCACTGACTGCTTACCATTTTACTGGCTTTGCCATAAATATTTGATATGCATTAATTCATTTATTCTTCAGAAGAAATGAATGAGAAAGACAATATCATGGTTCCGATTCAATAAATTCTACATTTTATTCAAACATCACAAGTGATTGGATGGAATATAGCTTCTTTGGAGACCATTGCTTATTTGTTTTATATATTTCTATTCATTTTATTTTTTCCTGTTTAAAAATTCCCTACCACATGACATCATATTTGATGCAATGAAATTTTACTACTATAGCTTCTGAATATATAGTTTCTGAATATGGAGGACTAAGTAAGTAAATGAATAAAATAAATAACACAATACACTATATTAATCTAAGCATAGGAATTAATCATAGAAACCAACACAAGATTACACCAACATTAAGTGGTATAGTCAACATTCATTCCCAGGTATTCTGGCTGTTCCCCTAACCACTGTATAAGTGCCTAGGAGCACTGCCTTATTAGGTATTAGACTACAGTGTTGAGTAGAAACAGATATAATACGTTGAAGGAATCAGAAATTAATTGAAGAGTGAACAAATATATTGGAGAATGTCATTTAAGTAGTAATAAGATTTATTTGAAAGCAAATTTAGGATACTATATTTTAAATATGGAAATGTAATTAATGATAATGACACTATTTTGGTTTAAAATACTGTGTTAATCACTGCCAGTTACATTAGTAATTAGCAGACTTTTTATCAGAAACTTTTGGCAATGTACATAATAATCTTAACTTTTAAATTAATTTATACCTAGTTATTTTATGGCAGGGAACTTAGCCTTAGAAAATATCAGCTGGAAACAAAAACCTCTAAGAATAAAATTTTAATTGTTGTTTTCCTATAACAGTGAACAATTATAAACATTGTTTTACTCTGCTGAAAGTATAATACATAGTCATTAAAATCATAGTTATAAAGATTATACAGAGATATGAGATCAAGCATAATTTAGTCATTAAATCAAAAAATATACTATCATGTAACAGTGACTTTATTTTACATGTGATATGGATTGAATTGTATGTCCCACCCCCATCTTCATATTTGAAAGCCTAACCCCCAGTACCTCATTATGTGACCTTATTGAGAGATAGTGTCTTTACAGAGGTCATCCATGAGGTTAAAATAGATTACTGTAAGCCCCAATCCACTATGACTGGTGTCCTGGTGAAACTGGAGATTTTGACTTGTCCTGGGACACATCCGTCCTTCTCAGCCCTCAGAAGGGAACCAACCCTGAAGACACTTAATTCTATCCTCCAGAACTATGAGCCAGTAGTATTTGTTATGGCAGCCGTAGCAAACTAATACACATATTTAAAGAGACCGGCTTGTGGCTGTGGACTATTATTAGTGCTAGTCACCAAATATGTACATCACTGCCTTTCTGGCACATGATGAGATTTGTCTTCCTTTTTTTCTGAGGATAGAGATGGTCACACTCTTTCTTTGGTATTGAAAGGTGAGCAGACATGACATTTGAACTTGAGGGAGATACCATATGAGCCGTTATATGGCCTCTCCTTCTTCTGCCATGGCAACCTTACAGCCAATGGTTGATGTGTTAATAAAAAAAGCATGAAGGGGGGCAATAGGTGACAAGGAGGTGGGGGGGGAGAGTTATATTGAGTGAGACACTTGAATTCATGTTAACACAACAAGTTAAAAAAAAATAAAGAGCATGAGACAGAGCCTCCCCCTAACCCATGATGGACAGGGAATGTGACGATGAAATAAATCTGTGTTGTCTTAATCCACTGATATTTGGAAGTTGTTATTAATTGCAGCCAAATCTAACTCATCCCAAGTGAAACCACTAATATATCACAGGGTTTGCTAACAAGGACTTTAAAGTCTGGGTGAAAGATATAAAAATATTGAGATGGTTATAACTGAATATGAAAAATACCTTGATATAAGTATGAAACAATGTTATAGGTACACATAAGAGAGGTACTTAACCCAGGTTAGGAAAATTTCCAGAAGAGAAGTGACACATTAGTTTAGTCTTGAAAGGCAAATAGGAGTTAGTCAGCAGAAGAAAATTAAGTCAAAGAGGTGACACGTGTACAAAGGTGAGAATTGCAAATTCCTCATTATGCTGGAATATAATATATGAGGGTCAAGTGAGTAGAAGTGATGTTTGGGGAGGATAAGTGGACAGGACCTTGGTCCAGGAAACTGTTTTATGGTTTGAAGGTTGCGTGTTGCTTTCTCAGATCCCTTCCCCCGGCAATGGAAAGTTTACAAAAGAGAGATATAATCAGTTATGATACAGTTTTAAAACTGACAAAGTGAAAGTATTATATACACTGTGATTGAAGTTATTTAAAAAGGTAAACATGAAATATAACTAATATGCAAAAACAGTTACATGAAGGCAATATGGACAATTAAAATTTTATTCTTAGAGTTTTTTTTTCCAGCTGATAGGTAAATCAAGTCACCTATTTAAAATATTACAATATAATTTTTTCAATCAAAAGGAAATTTGAAATCATGGAGATGAAATGACTTTTGAGGCTTTCTTGCTAAGAAAACTAATTTATACCAAAGGCAAAATACATATTTTAAAAGGATGTATTTCCAAATAGAAAACTCAGAGAGGGAAAGTGAAGAGAAATTAAAGAGGACGGCCCAATAGACAGTATTCTAAGGATGTGCTGTCATGATGTTTGTTCTCTGGTTACATAATCAAACACTGATCTAGGTAGTGTTGTGTGGGCTGCTTCAGATGGAATTAAGGTCCATAATCAACAGACTTTAAAATATAGAGATTATTTTAGATTATACATGTTGATCCAAGGTAATCAGTCCTGTCCTCTAAAGCAGAAGAGGAAGCCAGCTGAGAAAGAAAGATGGAGGGGAGGGAAGGAAGAAGAGTAGAGGTCTGAAGCCTGGGAATAGCTCAGCTCTTCACTGCTGGCTTTGAAGATGGAGGGATGAGGAATGAGGGATGTGGGCAGCCTCTAGAAGTCCACAGTGGAAAAGGACACCTCAGACATACAATTGCATAGAACTGAACTCTGCAAGCAGAATGAACTGGGCAGCAGATTTATCCCTAGAGCCCCCAGAAGGAAAGCAACTCTGTTGACATCTTGACATCAGCCCTGTCAAGACCCGAAGAAGACGACCCAGTTGAACCCAATGAACTTTTAACTAAAGAACAGTGAGACAATAACTTTGTACCATTTTAAGCACTGCTTGTGGCAATTTGTTATAGTGACAATACAAAACTAATCATTTGTAAACGGTATCTGACCTGGCCGGACAGATTTTCTTTTTTCAATTTTAATTTTTAAAATTTATTTATTTGTTTATTGTGTTTACAAAGATTCTAGTATCTCCCCGAAAGCATCCCACCTCCCCAGTATTCCCCTCAACATCTTTCTTACTCCCTCCCAATAGCTCCCTCCCGCCTTCCTTTCAGGTTTAATTCTACTCCTCAGTTCACATTGTTCCTTGGATTCCTGAAATGAGTGAGGTCATATGATATTTCTCTTTCTCTGCCTGGCTTATTTTGCTCAACATAATAGTTTCCAGGTCCCTCCATGTTATTGCAAAAGGTAATATTTCCTTCTTTTTTATGGTGCCATAGTATTCCATTGTATATATGTACCACAGCTTTCTAATCCACTCGTCCACTGACAGACACTTAGGCTGTTTCCAAATCTTCACTATTGTGAATGATGCTGCCATACACATGGGGGTGCATTTCTTTTTTTCAGTCAGTGATATGGTGTCCTTGGAATATATTCCTATACGTGGGATGGCTGGGTAAAAAGGCAGTTACATTTTTAATTTTTTGAGGAATCTCCATATTGTTTTCCACAGTGGCTGCACCAGTCTGCATTCCCACCAGCAGTGCAGGAGGGTTCCCTTTTCTCCACATCCTCGCCAGCACCTATAATGTGTTGTTTTGTTAATAAGCGCCATTCTGAAACCTGTGAGGAGGTATCTCATTGTAGTTTTATTTTGCATTTCTCTAATGATTAGTGATGTTGAGCATTTTTTCATATGTCTATTAGCCATCTGTATGTCCTCTTTGAAAATATTTCTATTCATTTCTTTTGCCCATTTTTTTGATTGGATTGTTTGTCTTCCTGGTGTTGAGTTTTACAAGTTCTTTATAAATTTTGGTTATTAACCCCTTATCAGATGTATTGTCAAATATGTTCTCCCACTGTGCAGTTTGTCTTTTTATTCTGTTCATATTGTCCTTAGATGTGCAAACCTTTTCAGTTTGATATAGTCCCATTTGTTTATCCTGTCTTTTATTTCACTTGCCCGTGGAGATAAATCAGCAAAAATAGTTTGTCCGTAAAGTCATGGTGCACTTTGGACCAGTCACCAGCCAAAAGTGCACCATGACTTTACGGACACAATGTATATTGCTACAATAGATGTCGGTGAGCTTACTGTCTATATTTTCTTCTAAGTTGCTTATGGTTTTGCAACTTACATTTAAGTCCTTTATCCGTTTCAAGTTTATTTTTGTGAATGGTGTAAGTTGGTGGTCTAGTTTCATTTTTTTGCAGGTAGCTGTCCAGTTTTCCCAACACCATTTGGTAAAGAGACTGTCATTACTCCATTGTATACTCTTACCTCCTTTGTCAAATATCAATTGTCCATAAAGATGTGGGTATATTTCTGGGTTTTCTGTTCTGTTCCCTTGATCTATATGTCTGTTCTTATGCCAGTACCAAGCTATTTTGGGTATAATGGCCTTGTAGTATAACTTGATATCAAGAAGTGTGATACCTCCCACTTTATTCTTCTTTTTCAAGATTGCTGAGGCTATTCGTGTTCTTTTTGGTTCCATATAAATTTTTGAAATATGTGTTCTATATCTTTGAAGTATGTCATTGGTATTTTAATTGGTATTGCATTGAATTTATGAATTGTTTTGGATAAAATAGACATTTTAATAATGTTTATTCTTCCTAACCATGAACATGGATGGTATATGCTTCCACTTGTTTGTGTTTTTCTTGATTTCTTTTATAAATGTTTTATAATTATCCAAGTACAAATCTTTAACCTCCTTGGTTAAATTTATTCCTAGGTACTTTATTTTTTGTTGTTGTAATAGTGAAGGGGATTGTTTCCATAATTACTCTTTATGACATTTTATTGTTGGTGTATAAAAATGTCTCTAATTTCTGTGTATTAATTTTATATCCTACCACCTTGCTGAATTAATTTATCAGGTCCAGTAGTTTTTGGCTTAGACTTTAGGGTTTTCTATATACAGTATCATATCATCTGCAAATAATGATAATTTTACTTCTTTTTCAACTTGGATGCCGTTTATTTCTTCTTCTTGTCTGATTGCTGTAGATAAGACTTCCAGTATTATGTTGAATAAGAGTGGTGAAAGGTGGCACCCCTGCCTTGTTTCTGATCTTAAGGGGATTGCTTTTAATTTTTGCCCATTGAGTATGATGTTGGCTGTGGATTTGTCATAGATGGCCTTTATCATGTTGAGGTATGTTCCCTGTATTCCCACTTTGCTGAGAGTTTTGATCATGATGGGTGCTGGATTTTACCACATGCTTTTTTTGCATCTATTGAGATTATCATGTGGTTTTCCTGCTTCCTTTTGTTTATGTGGTAAATCACATTGATTGATTTACGAATGTTGTACCATCGTTGCCTCCCCAGAATAAATCCCACTTGATCATGATGTATTATTTTTTTCATGTATTGCTGGATCTGGTTTGCTAATATTTTGTTGAGGATTTTAGCATCAAAATTCATCAGGGATATTGGCCTATAATTTTCTTTCTTTGTGTTGTCTTTGCCTTGTTTTGGAATCAGAATTATAACTCGTCTCATAAAAGAAATTTGGTAGTGTTCCTTCCTCTTGAATTTTTTGAAATAGCTTGAGAAGGATAGGAGTTCCTCTTTAAATTTTGTAGAATTCACCAGTGAAGCCATCAGGCCCAGGGGTTTTGTTTTTTGGGAGCTTTTTGATAACTGTTTTAATCGCTTTTTTTGTAATTGGTCTGTTTAGGTGTTCTGATTCTTCCAGATTGATTTTTGGAAGATTATATGTTTCAAAGAATTTGTCTATTTCACCTAGCTTGTTTAATTTAATGGCATACAGTTCTTCATAGTATTTTCTTGCAATATTTTGTATTTCTGTTGTGTCGGTTGTTATTTCTCCACTCTCATTTCTAATTTTATTTATTTGAGTTCTCTCTCTTCTTTTCTTGGTAAGTCTTGTTAAAGGTTCATCAATCTTGTTTACCCTTTCAAAGAACCTGCTCTTGGTTTCATTGATCCTCTGTATTGTTTCTTTAACCTCGATGTCATTTATTTCCACTCTGATCCTTATTATTTCCTTCCATCTACTACCTCTGGGTCTTACTTGTTGTTCTTTTTCTAGTTCTTTTAGATTAAGGGTTAGGTTGTTTATTTGAGCTTTTTCAAGCTTCTTAAGGAATGCCTGTAGTGCTATGAACTTTCCAGTCAGGACTGCTTTTGCAGTGTCTCATAAATTTTGAGTTGTTGTATGTTCATTATCATTCATTTCTAGAAATATTTTTTACTTCTTCTTTGATTTCATTGTTAACCCATTCGTTATTTAATAACATGCTATTTAGTTTCCAAGTGTTTGAGTATTTTTCAGTTTTTCTGTTGTGGTTGATTTCTAGTTTCATGCCATTGTGATCAGAGAAAATGCTTGATAGGATTTCAATCTTCTTAAATTTGTTGAGACTGTTTTTGTGTCCTAACATGTGGTCTATCCTAGAGAATGTACCATGAGAACTTGAAAAGAATGTATATTTTGCTGCTTTAGGGTGAAAGGTTGTAAAGATATTTATTAAATCGAGTTGATCTACTGTGTCCTTTAAGTCTGCTGTTTCTTTGTTAATTTTCTTTCTTGAGGATCTATCTAGTGATGTTAGTGGAGTATTGAAATCTCCTACTATTATAGTATTGCTGTTGATCTTGCCCTTTTTTATCCATCAAAGTCTGCTTTATATATTTAGGAGCTCCTACATTAGGTGCATATTTATGATGGTTATATCTTCCTGTTGGATTGCTCCCTTTATCCTTATATAGTGACCTTCTTTTACTTCTATTTATTTATTTATTTATTTACTTACTTACTTATTTATTTATTTTACAGGGACAGAGGGAGAGTCAGAGGGAGGAATAGATAGGGACAATCATTAGTTTTTCGTTGCCGTTGCGACACCTTAATTGTTCATTGATTGCTTTCTCATATGTGCCTTGACCACGGGCCATCAAAAGACCGAGCAACCCCTTGTTGGAGCCAGCGACCTTGGGTCCGAGCTGGTGAGCTTTTGCTCAAGCCAGATGGCCCCACACTAATGCTGGTGAGCTTGGGGTCTCGAACCTGGGTCTTCTGCATCCGAGTCCAATGCTCTATCCACTGTGCCACCGCCTGGTCAGGCTGTAGTGACCTTCTTTATCTCTTACTATAGCCTTGGTTTAGAAGTCCATTTTGTCTTATATAAGTGTTGTTACCCCCAGCTTTTTTTTGCATTTTAATTTGCATGAAATATTTTTTTCATCCTTTTACCTTCTGTCTATGTGCATCTATCTTTTGTTTTATGGTGTGTCTTTTGTAGACAGCGTATGTATGGGTCCTGTTTTCTTATTTATGCAGGTACCCTATGTCTTTTGGTTGGATCATTTAATCCATTTACATTTAAGGTTATAATTGATATGTAGTTGTTTATTGCCATTTTATTCTTTAAAGCTGTATTCCTCTTTTGCTATATTCTTTCCTCTCTTTGATCTGTTTACAACAGGCCCCTTAACATTTCCTGCAGCATTGGTTTGGTTGTAATGAATTCCTTGAGTTGTTTTTTCTTTTTGTCTGAGAAGCTTTCTATTTCTCCTTCAATTTTAAATGATATCTTTGCTGGATAAAGTAGTCTTGGTTGTAGGCTCTTATTCTGCATTACTTTGAATATTTCTTGCCATCCCCTTTTGAACTCAAATGTTTCTGTTGAGAAATCGGATGTCATCCTTATGGGGCTCCTTTGTAGGTGATAGCCATTTTTTCTCTAGCAGCTTTTAATATTTTCTTTTTATTGCTTGGCTTTGGTATTTTAATTATGATGTGTCCTGGTATAGGTTTCTTTGAGTTTCTCTTTAATGGAGATATCTGTGCTTCTTGAACTTGTGAGAGCCTTCCCTGCATCAATTTAGGGAAGGTTTCAGCTATGATTTGATAAAGTTTCCATTTCTTTTTCTTTCTCTTCTTCTTTAGGAACCCCTATGATGTGGATGTTATTTCTCTTAATGTTTTCACAGAGTTCTCTTAGAGTTTCCTCAGACTTTTTGAGTCTCTTTTCTTTTTTCTGTTCTGCTTCCATGCTTTCGTTCATCTTGTCCTCCAACTTGCTTATTCGATCCTCAGCTTCATTCATCCTGCTTTTAATTTCTTCCATTATGTTCTTCATTTCTGATATTGTATTTGTCATCTCCAACTGATTTCTTTTTAATATTTCAATGTCCTTTTTTATACTTGCTATGTCTTTATTTAGGTGTTCATAATGGCCATCCATTGTTGTTCTAAGATCCCTAAGCATTGTAGCAATCATTATTTTAAACTCTGCATCTGGTAGTTTGGTTATTTCCATATTGGTTCATTTTCTGGAGGTTTCTCATGTGGTTTTATTTGGATTGCACTTCTCTGTCTTCTCATTACATCTGTGTATTTGGGTGTGTTGTTTATAGAGCTGTCTGAGTCTAGGCTTGGTGTTGTCTGACTCCAATTTTTAGTTGTGTTATTTCTAGGTCTTCTTGAGTTGGCATCAGCTGTTGTTTGTAATCCACAGTCAGATTTGACTTTTCTAGTAGAGCTGCTTGAAGTCTTGGTTTGTTTGTTTTCTTAACTTGGTGGTAGTTTTGTTTACTGATCTCAGCAGGGGCTTATTTGAAACTGTATTCAGGAATGCGGTGGGTGTAACCTGAGACTATTAAGGTCTGATCTGCCAGTTACTCTCTCTGGGGTGGGGTGGGGTGTTTTCTCCGCTTCTGTAGGGGGAGGTGTATCTTGGATCTCCATGGAGACCTGAGTTACTGCTCCTCTTCCCCACTTCTTGTTTTCAGCTGTGTCTTGTTGTGCTGATTGGAGCTGGAGAGATATTTTAAGATGAATGACCTGGAACCACTTTAGTGTGTTATGTGGTAGAATCAACCCTTCCCCCAGCTATGGCCTGCTTTTAATTGCTTCTAGTGTAGTCTTCATTTCAGATATTGTATTAGTCATTTCTGACTGGTTCTTCTTTATTATTTCAATGTCCTTTTTAAATATTTGTTATTTCTTTATTTATGTGCTCATTGTGACCAGCCATTGTTGTTCTAAGATCTTTCAGCATTTTAATAATTATTATTTTAAACTCTGCATCTAGTAGTTTGCTTATATTTGTCTCACTCAGCTCATTTTCTGGGTGTTTCTCTTGTTGGTTTGTTTGTATTGCACTTCTCTGTCTTCCCATTTTGTCTGTGTTGCTTTGGACTTCCCTGGCTGGGGTGTGGGGCAGATCAGTGGGGGTCACTGCCTGTGACTGGTTTTATCCACCTTTTGGGGCCTACAGGTGATTCTGATCTTGTGGCTGCCTCTGCTGGGTCCAGGTGCCATTGTAAATATCAGGTACACTCCTAGGCTTGCTTTTACCTACTCTTGGCCTGGGAGAGGTTACTTTAAAAGTTCAAGTTTTCCTAAAATCTGCTTTCTGTTGTCTTTTATTGCTGGCTACTTGTTGGGGTCAGTACAGTAATTCCATGATTAGGTACAGTATTAGATGGGGCCTACTTCTTAACCTTAGGTGTCATTCTCTCCAGACATTTTAGCTCCTGTTGTGTGGTCTGTCTACCAGGCCACTGCTGCTGTTGCTGCCCAAGGCTTTTGGGCTCAGGTGCTGCTGGCTCCAGCCCACCTCTAAAACAGCTGCTGCCCTCCGGATAGCTCTTCTTGATATTCAAAGGTCTCCAGACCCTCAGTTGGAGCATATACAGAAATAGATCAATGTTTCCATCCCTTCCTTTCTCTGAAATCAATAAAATGAAACTTTTAAAAATTAAGAAAAAACAGTATGTGAAATAAGGAGGGACATAGAGAAACATGCTTTGGATTTTATCAATAAGAAGTGTATATTATAGTGGTCAATGATTCTGAACACTGATGGCCTGAGATAAAATTCCAGCTACATCACTAGTTGTGTAACAGTGTGACAAGTGTCTGTCCCTTAGTTTTTTCATCTGTATAATGGAAATAATAATAGTTATTAGTGTTATTAAGTAAATTATTCTATACAAGTTTCTCAGAACATTTTCTTGCTTTTGGACACTTCTATATAAGTGTTAACTACAGTTATCTAACTTGAATGAGTTAAACTTCAGCCCAGGTGTTCACAAGCCCATGGACTGTTTTGTATGGGCTGAGAGGTAGAAATGATTCTCATAGAAAATACTTTCAGACCCATGGGTAAACTATATTTATTGGAAACAAACTTTTAGATTGAGCTGTTTAAATGTATCTAAAACAAAATGGCATAGGATCATTGGCAATAAAGGATGAGAAAACAATTACCAGACACATGTAAAAAAAAAAAAAAAGAAACAATTGAAGCAACGATAGTAGAAATAAAAGATTATTAAGAGTAACACTATTCAAATGGATAAAGAAGGATTTTAAATATGTTTTAAACTGTAATTTTGTTGAATGAAATACTATCTGATAGATGGCCATAATTTGCTTATTATTTTTCTATGTTAAACATTTATATAGTTTGTTTTTCTAATACTTTGCTATTTTAGATAAGACTCCAATGAATATTTGTGTGTGTCTGTGTCCCTTATGTGTTTATCACTTCATTGGATACTTTCTTTAGGATACATTTCCAGAAGTATAGTGTAGGTTGGAGACTACAACCTTTTTATTTATTTATTTATTTATTTATTTATTTATTTATTTATTTATTTATTTTACAGGGACAGAGAGAGAGTCAGAGAGAGGGATAGATAAGGACAAACAGACAGGAATGGAGAGAGGTGAGAAGCATCAATCATTAGTTTTTCATTGCCATTGCGATACCATAGTTGTTCATTGATTGCTTTCTCACATGTGCCTTGAACGCGGGCCTTCAGCAGACCGAGCAACCTCTTGCTGGAGCCAGCGACCTTGGGTCCAAGCTGACGAGTTTTTGCCCAAGCCAGATGGGCCTGCGCTCAAGCCAGATGGGCCTGCGCTCAAGCTGGCGAGCTCGGGGTCTCAAACCTGGGTCTTTTGCATCCCAGTTCGACGCTCTATCCACTGTGCCACCACCTAGTCAGGCTAGACTACAACCATTTTAAGATTCCTGAGACTCTTAGTAGGCAATTGTCAAAATGTTGTACCAATTAGTACTCCAACTTCATAAGTTATCTTAAACTCTGCATTTTTCTGAAATACATTTACTGGTAAAAATCCTTATGAGAAGTAATAAATATATTACCTTTCTCTTTATGTTTTAGAGGAGTGCTTCTCACTCTTTAAAAATTACCCTGGGTTTTATTAAAATGTAGAACCTGAATCAGTACCCCAGGATGTGGGAGGGGGGGACCTAAGACCCTGTTTTCTAACAAGCTCCAAAATTTTTTTCATGCTGTTGGTCTGATCCCACTGTGCATAATAAAGCCTGAGGCTTCGGCTGTGGTGAAGAAATACGTAGAAAAGACTTTTCTGAGTTTTATAAATAAAGTAAGTTTTAAAAATCTCAGTTTATATAAATATTCCAAAAAAGTATTCTCCCAAAATTGTTTAAATTAGAACAAAGATCAGGAAAAGAATACAACAGTCAGAAAAAAATTGTTATTCTTAATAGTAATATCCTCCCACATGAATGTACATATAAACACACTATTTACTTATAAACATGTTTTATGTATTTGTCCTTCCTGTCTTATAATAATTCTATTTTATATCATAATTTTTTAAGTTTAAAAACTCATCAGTAAATGACATTTTTATGTCATTAAGTACTTTTATAAAACATGATTTCCAGTGCTAGACTAATATTCTAGTTCACAGATATATGAAGACTTATATAATTAGTTGTTGTTCTGTACATTGAATTTGTTTCCAGCTTTGACTTTATGATATAATTCCCCAGTAGCCATCCTTATGAATGCATTTTATGTGTATATTTTGTTGTATCTTCTTTTTATCTTGGACTAAGTTTCCAAAATATCATTTCTGGATCAAAATATAATTGGTTTTTTTTAAGCCCCTGAAAAGTATTACAAATTTATCCTTATTGACATTGGATGTAGGACTTTGGCTAAAAGGGTATCAGTTTGAACGTGAAGTAATTGTGGTTGTATATACTTATTTTATGTTTTATAAATCAAACAGTTTGTATCAAATAAATCTAAGAAAGCACTTGAGGGGACAACAACATATTTTGGCCAAGTGGCTTCTTTGTGAATTTCTGAATTTGCTATAATACCCAAGGTATTGATCCATGTACAGCAGGAGGTATTTGTTATGGCACAGATTTCTTCAGGGAGAATATCTTCAACTAAGATGGAAATCAAGAGATTCTTATGTTCTAAACTTAGAGCTGTGTGTCTTTGGAATATTAGAAAATTCTTCCACAGTCTCTTTAGAATGTTTTTCTTTTCCTCCAGACACATAGCTTATTTCAGCTTAGAGGTGAAAGCCTTATAAATTTTCTATTATGCTCTGAATATCGATCATCTAACAATTTGGTAACTTCTTATCATAGAACTACTTTAAAAAAATCTTTCAAATATCTTGCCAGGTTTCAGTCTGGACAAACTGTATACCCCTGGCAATATTAGACAACTTCATAAATGCAAAAGGGGTCCCCAAAGATGGTGCAAAAGATACTATCCTTCCAATATCCAGAGACATTCCCAATGATAAACAAAAGAAACAAAGACTTAGACAATTCCCCTGAGAGCTAGCAATAGGATCTTAGCTGTAAAGAGAGTGCAACCCTTATTTCTGTCCTGAAATATATTGGGGGGTCCTTCACCCAGCAGTTTTCAAGCCAAATTCACAGAACACAAATGAAACAAACAAGAGGGTAGGTAATAGCTATACAATGGGGAAGAAAAAGATCAATAAGCAATGACTTTTTCCACGTCAATCTGGATTTGGAAAGAAAGGACAATGTGGAATTTTACCTTTCTCTCAACCAAGCATCAGAGGTAGCAATTTAAAAGAACTAACTTTGTTCAGAATTCTATTCTTTGCTGGCTTCTGTCAGTTTTCCTAGAAAGCCGTTTGTAGGCCCTGGAATGAGTGGAATATCCCAGAGGGTCTCATCTTAGTCAACTAGAAAATATAAAGGAGGAAAAGTTATTTTTTCTACACCATTTTTAGTGAGTGCCTGGCTGAGACTCCTTTTTCTCTAGGGTGTCTGGAAAATGGATAAGCTTATCTAAGATGAGTAAAAAGTCTCCACTGTGGCCATTGTAGTTCAAGAGTATCTCTGGAAACCAAAACTAAAGTGCAGTCAGCTATGTCAGAGATAAAATGAAGTTGGCCAAAGCAGGCACCTTGAAAAATGAACCTTAATTTTACCTAAGGTAAGTTGCAGTTCTTAGAAATCATCAGCAGCTGGTCCCCAAATGTCAAGTGTGTCACCCCATAGCTGGGCCTCTTTCTTTTTCTGAGTCAGCTGCGCTGATCCAAATGGGGAAGACCCCTAGGTAGTCAAGCAGCTGAAAAAGTCAAATAACTTCCACATTTACCCCATCCGAACAGATTCTCAATCTGCAAGTAACATGAAGCTCATTGTTCCTGTAGCCTTTCATGTCTTGGGTTGCAGGTTGAAACCTCTGCAATGAATTCATCTTTTTGCTTGTTTTACTCAGCGTGCAGGGTTTGGTTTTTGACACCCACTTACTCAGCATTAAAATAAAATTTTATTCACCTGAAACCTCAGGCTGGACCTATTTTGGTTTCTAATTCAAACTCAGTCCCAGGTTGGATCCAATCAGACTCTGGCTGGTTTCCAGACCAGTCTAGGAAAAAAAAAAAAAAAAAAAAAAAAAGCTCTAATGCAGTCTGAAAGCTGGTCAGAAGAAACGTGGAGCAAAGATTCAGCATCAGAGGCTGCAAGAAAGCAGAGAGCTTAAGAGGTCCCTACATCTCTGAGCTTATGGCTCCTGGGGGCTGCTGGAGGTTTCCTTAGATTCCCTTTTCTTCTTCTTCCTCTTTTTCATCCTTTTCTTTCTCCTTCCCCTTCTTCTCCCTCTCCCTCCATCTCTCCCCCCTCTCTACCTCCTCCTCCTTCTTCTTCATCTTCTTTAATTGATTGATTTTGGAGAGACAAGGATATGAAGGAAAAGAGAGAGAGAGATAGGGAGGGAGAGAAGCATTTATATGTTGTTCCACTTAATTGTGCACAGATTGGTTGCTTCTGCATGTGCCCTGACCGGGACCATACCTGCAACCTTGGCGTTCTAACTCCCATTCTTACACGGACTTTTGTGGCCTTAAGACTAATGTAAATTATTCTCCTTTTTCAAGCTATACTGTTTATTAAGGGTGAATTATATAAAGTTCATGTGCAAGGTTGAAAGAATATTATTTTTTGTTTCTTGAAATAAAATTGACTTTTTGTTCTCAAAATAAGGGATTTAAGTATATAGCAAAGTTTTCTCTGAAGGCCAAAATGTCTACTTAATCTGTACTGCAAAACATGTTTAAATTACGGTAAAATGATATGTTGCAAATATTTCAATGCGGATAACACTAGTAGTACTTTAAGTCACAGAAAAAATAATTCATCTTTTAAAATCTGTTTTCTATAGATTAAAAATAGATATATAATTAAAATTTATTTTCCAATATAAGCAAACAAGTTTTCTTATTTCAGTGTACCCTTTCATTCCAAAGTAATACAGCTGAATTTGATGCATTGATTGGTTCATTCAAATTGAGCTCTTCAGTAGATGATGTTTAAATATCAATCACCTTATGAATATTTAAATTAAGAAATGTCAAATTAAAGGTTTGTCATCTTATTTACTTTTAAGAGTTCTTCAGAAATATCAGGTAAAATGAGATCATATTTGGTGGCAGCTTAAAACTCTTAAAAAGCTGATCTTTGCATAGTAATACTCCAAAATATTTTGGAGAAAAATATTCAAATATACTGTAATTTTTGGACTTTTTAAAAGAAAGCTTCTTTAATTTTAGCAAACCTGTTATATTTAATTTTAGCATCATTTCCCAATAAAGTCTTGATTTAATATAGTAGACTAAATTCTAAGCTGATCCATTGGAATGAAAAATCAATTGTACTAAATAGTTTTATTATGTGATTAAAATAAGTATCCATATACTGGCTAGTTTTGTTACATTCCATTTCTCACTCATTAAACTTTTTGAAACACCTCTAAGCACTTTTATTATATTTTCACTTTTTAAATAAATATTTAATACATTACATTTTGAATTACATTAAATCTGCAGATTAAATAATACTCACGCATACTTTAGTTTCATGCATAAAATTTTATTTCATAAATATATATTCCCCTTAGGAATGGGTTCAACAGTCTTTGAAAAAACAATTTTAGCTATTGCAGTTAAATATGATTTAATTCAGCAACATCCTATATTCATGCTTGAAGTCATTCATTTGCAAAGTTTATGTAGTAACTGTATGAACATCAATATTCACGTAGTGGTTTGTACTTAGTCCCTTCTACTTTCTGATTATAGATTAAGGGGTGGTAACACACCTGCAAGAGAGCAAATTATGTGTTATAAAAGGCCTTATTGCAAATCAATATTTGTAACTTGTTCTTTATTGATAAATAAACCTATTTGGAAATGAACAGAAGCCATCTGACTAAACAGGAAATATTTAGAGCTATAATACTTTCCAGAGGCAATTTGGTTTTCTTTATGAATTAAGGGTGGAGAATTAATATCTTCAGGGTCATGTTCATTGTCTAGGACCATTCATTTGTCTGATATTAACATCTCCTACATTTTCTCCTCATGCTTCTCTCTCCTCTCCCCCCACAGCATCTGAAATTACCTTCAATTTTTGACCTAGTTCATCTGTCTTGCACTATGCTTAGTTTTTAACATTATATCTCATCTGTCTGACACTCACAGACAACTTGACTTACTTTGCCATAGGTCTGAATCCCAGACGTATAAGGTATGTGCATGTCCTCTGTCTTGCTTGGTCTCTTTCTATCTCTCAGCTTTGGAAACCTCAATCCATCCTTCAGCTGGCCCCAGGACTTGGGTTTCCACTGTATCTTTAATTAGCCATTACAGATTATTTGAAAATGAGAGAGGTGGCCATAATAAATCAGTGTTTGCCAAATTAGAATATTTTCTTCTTTACATGGTTTTCCAAACAGTTATCAAATGCCTGAAGTTTGATTTCTTGTTTTTTTTTAAAGGACTCTTTGTTATTGCTTTTCTTTCTTTTTCTTTTAATAAAGAAAAGTGAAAGGACACTATAAAACACATATGCATCATTACCTGAAGTTAGAAAATGTTAGAAAATTATTTTTGTTAATGCGTTGTTTTTTTTTTTATAATTTTTTAAAAAAAATTATTGACTTTAGAGGGAAAAGGGAATGGAGAGAAGAAGAGAGAAAGAGAGAGATCAGCTTGTTGTTCCACTCATTTATGCATTCACTGGCTGATTCTTGTATGTGCCCTGACTCGGGACCAAACCCACAACCTTGGTGTATCAGGACAACCCTCTAACCAACTGGGCTACCCAACCAAGGCTAGAATATTGTTATTCTGATTTTTGTTTTAAAAAAAATAAACTATCTTATAAAAAGCTGAAATTCAGTGTGAAACTTACCCCAGGTTATTATATTCTCTCTTGGATATATTATTTATATACAATGCTCCTACTATTGTCTTTCATTCTTTCTTAAAGCTATTCCTGTTAAGTTTTGCCCCATCACTTTACATAACTGTTGTTTTCAAGGTCACAGTAACTTCTAAACTGCTAAAGCTAGAGGGCAAACCTCAGTCTTGTTCTAGGTAATCTTGCAGTATTATTTATACATTTGATCATACCTGCCTTTTTGAACACATTAATTTCTTAGTTCTCAGAATATCACATACTGTTAGTTTTCCTTCTGTAAAGTAACTCTTGCTTCCTTGTTCATTTTCTTTTTCCAAATCTCCTAAATTGGGAGTTTTCTAGGATTTCTTGTCATCTTTTCCAATTAAACTCACCAATTTTTCGACCTCCTTTAGTCCTATGGTGTTAAATAAAATTAGAGGTTCGCTCATACCCCTTTTTTGAAAATCTCTCCTTCTTTCCTTTCCATTTTAAACCTACATACATGTGATGTCTAATCACCACCTCACACTTTTATGTTAAACAGAATTCCTAAACTTGCTGATTCACAATCTTCCCATCTCAGTAAATGACAACTTCTTTCCTGTTGCAAGTTAAAGTTAGATATTGAGTCTAAGTTTGACTTTTATTTATCTCGCATTCCATGTCAAACTCACATGAAGACCCTGTGGTTCATCCTCAGAACCCATCGGACCTCCATCTTTATGACTCTGGTCCAAGGCATCACTTTCTCACTTTGATGGCAGTGTATTTCTAACTTGTCTCTCTACCAATGCCCTTTGTCCATTTCCATGTAGTCAGAGTAGCTACAATAATTCTTTTACTATAAAAGTTAGATCACGTCACATTTTTGCTTAAAATTTTTCCTTTATTTTAAAAGCCAAATTCCAATGGCCTAAAAGCCCTACAAAATTTTGCCCCCTTTTCCCTCTCGCAGATTAACGGCTCTCTAGCCACATACTCTACGTTATTCACACTGACCTCCTTGCTATTCCTTGGACGCCTCAGACATAACCCCACTTTTAGCACTGGCTGTTCATTTTGCCTGGAATTCTTTTCCCTGTATGCTTGCATTGATCTCTCCCTGAAAGATGTTTGTGGTCACCAAACATTTCTTACTTTAATAAGAAGTATTTTGCTATCCATTTGGATATGTGACTTGCTTTGTTTATGAAATGAACAGAGTGCTATATGCCTATTTCGAGCAGAAACTGTAAGAGCTATTGTATGGTTTATTTTTAACCTTTTCCCCTCCACTGTGAGATTTGCATCCTGCCAGCAGAAGCAGCTTTTTCAGCCTAGGACCTGCCATGAAAACAACAGAATACAGCTCCAGTTGACCCACAGACACTTGTAACACCAAGCGTTTGTTGTTGGAAGCTGCTAAAACATTGGGATTTTGTTACTGTAACATATTAATTAAAGCTAATATAGAAATTGCTAGAAGGATTGGGGTGTGAATAAAACAAACACAATCACCCTTCACATTGACTTTCCTTATTGATCGTGGGGACCCAGGAAACTGGTATTGGAGTCATAAATGATTATAATGTTATAAAGTGGTCAAACATTTGATAAAAAAGAGAATATGAGTTCTTTGGTTAAGATAGGCTGCTTTGAGAGGGCACTAAACGACATGAAATCAAAAATTAATTACCTACCTTGCAAGCAAAAGTGAATGGGAATAGAAAGCTCAAAAATTTCCCAAAGTTTCCAGGTACAGAAGGTGGCACGGCTTCTCATTTCCAACAGATAAAAAAGCAATCTGAGACAGCCTCTGAAAACAAAGACTAGTTTACACTCAACCTCTTCTGCAAGAACTAAATTGGAATTGTGGCCATAAAACCCTCTGTTAACATCTCCAAATTCATTAAGGTAATGCCTAATAAAAATTTTAAGTTAGAAAAAATGGCTCAAAAAGAAATGAATAAAGGCATGGTTTTTCCAACAAAGCTTGGAAAGTTCATGTTACCTACAATGAAGTCTGGATAAAAGAAAACTTGTGGATAAGCCACTACCATATAAAGCTGAGAAAAAAAGGAAAAGCTAACTAAGCTTTTGAAAAAGTTGTACTCCTGCCAAAAGAGCCAGTCTGGATTTCAAATGCACTGACTCCTTGAAACTGAACCTTTGGACCCCTAATCTCTCCCAGACAGAAAGGAAGATGCAAAATCTGTGTGGTCCTCAGGGAAAACACTTTCCATTTTAATGTCTTCTTCAGATGAGACTTAAGAGGGAAACAGAAAAGGAAAAGTCTCCCAGAGCGGGAGACACGTACCAAGAGAACAATGGACTGAGGATAAACTTCAAGGGAACAGAAGCAGGAACTAATTTTTCTCCAGCATCAGAGCCGTTAGAAATTTCTCCCTGGGGATATTTTAGTGTTGCTATGGGTCAGCAGAGAGTGTGCTTCCCATTCTCACTCTGTTCTAATGGGAATATTTATGTGATTAGCCTTTATACATTCTATTACTGTGTGGAAGGTATGTTGGACACATGACTTGAGTTTTCAGTTCTTAGATCTCTGGACCAAGAAAAACTCTGATAGAAATATTATTTTGAGATCGCAGACTTGAGAATGATAATATGATTAAACTGTTTCCCTTTGTGTGGGCAGGGTAAGTGTACTTTATATCAGAAAGGCAAGTAAGCAACATGCTCTAGATTCCTCCCAGTTACTCCCTGATGTTCATTGTGAGAAGATTACTTCTGCCCCATTGCTGCTGGGTTGAACTAGTGATATGCTTTGACCACTGAAAGATGAATAAAGTGACACATGTCACTCCAAGAAAAGTGGAATGACTGATAAGGGCATTTTGTGGTGTTACCATTTATTGCAGGGGTCCCCAAACTTTTTACACAGGGGGCCAGTTCACTGTCCCTCAGACCGTTGGAGGGCCGGACTATAAAAAAATACTATGAACAAATCCCTATGCACACTGTACATATCTTATTTTAAAGTAAAATATAAAATGGGAACAAATACAATATTTAAAATAAAGAACAAGTAAATTTAAATCAACAAACTGACCAGTATTTCAATGGGAACTATGGGTGCGGATGCATCCTATGCTCCTCTCACTGACCACCAATGAAAGAGGTGCCCCTTCTGGAAGTGCAGCGGGGGCTGGATAAATGGCCTCAGGGGGCCGCATGCGGCCCGTAGGCCGTAGTTTGGGGACCCCTGATTTTATTGTCTCTTTCTGAGATGGAAATGGCACACTCCAGATAGAGGCTTCTTCTTCAGTCTGTTGGATTTAAAACATCATAAAGCAGTGTCACAGCGGATTTAGAAAGACCATACCATGTACCTGAGCAAGGGACACTAGTTTCTCTAAACTAGGGGTCTTGGGGGGCATTAGCACAACATGATAATAAAAACTAAATGATAAACTCTAATATTCCTTGAAGTCATTGCTCAAAGGTCACCTCTATTGTGACCATTAATTAGGGCCATTTAAAAAACCATTCCATCACTTTAAATCTCCAGTATCTTGCTCTATTTTTTTCCACACTGCTTATCCTCTAAAATACTAGTAAGGGATATATTTTTAACAGTCTGTGGGACCTAACTACAGATTTGACAAGGTTAGGAACTTTTGCCTGTTTAGTCACGGATGTCCTTGGCACATTATAGCCCCTTGAAAATATATTTGTTGAATAAATCAGTGAATAAGTTGTTCTATATTTAATATAATCTACTTACATTTTATTACAGTCTATGCAATGGTTAATTGAACTATAATAAACATTTTGGCAGATTTCCATTATATTTTATTACAGATTTTTAAAATTTATTTTTTATTACACATTTGATGACATAGTATATGTGATTTTTCAGACTATTTTAACTGATATAAATATTTCTCATAAATAAGCATTTTCAAAGCTATTTTTTTATCTAATTTTTAAATGAATGGGATAAACTAAAATTCACCCAGTTATTTCCTTATGTTTATGTTTAACTTTTTAAAGGCAATTTTAATGAGACTGCTCAGAAAGTCTGTGCAGAATATTTTTTCAGTAGTTACAATAAGTTCCTTTAAATTATTTTTTGTTTTTTATTAATTTATTTTTGAGAGAGAGAGAGAGAGAAAGAAACATCGACTTATTGTTCTTTCCATTTATTCATTCACTGGTTGATTTTTGTATGTTCCCTGACTGGGGATCAAACTCACAACCTTGGCATATGAGAGTGATGCTCTAACAAACTTACCTACCCTGCCAGGATCTAGAATAATTTCTTTGGACTAAAATGTATGAACATTTTACAGAGGCTCTAAATATAGACAGTGTGATATTTTCTAAGGGTGTTATAGAATTTCACCCTCCCACCAAGAATACATTTAACTCAAAGAAATTTTTCATGTCTCCTTAAATTTTATGTTGGTCTGAGTAGATAGTATTTTTGGGGTTTTTTTTGTTTGTTTTGTTTTTTTTTACAGGGACAGAGAGAGAGTCAGAGAGAGGGATAGACAGACAGGAACAGAGAGAGATGAGAAGCATCAATCATCGATTTTTCGTTGCGACACCTTAGTTGTTCATTGATTGCTTTCTAATATGTGCCTTGACTGTGGGCCTTCAGCAGACTGAGTAACACCTTGCTAGAGCTAGTGACCTTGGGTCCAAGCTGGAGAGCTTTTGCTCAATCCAGATGGGCCCCACACACAAGCTAGTAACTTCAGGGGTCTTCATCCTGGGTCCTCCGCATCCCAGTCCGACTCTCTATCCACTGCGCCACCGCCTGGTCAGGCTGAGTAGATAGTTTTTATATTAGATCTTATTATGGGTTAAATTGTGTTGCCCCTAAAAGTGATATATTCAAGTACTAATTTCCTGGGGTTTCAGAATGAGACCTTATTTAGAACTAGGGTTGTTTTAGCTATAATTTATTAAGATGAGACCATAGGGAAGTAGAGGGAACCTTAATTCAATATGATTGATGTTCTTAAAAGAAGATGGTCATGTGAAGACTGTCAGGCAGACAGACAGACAGACAGACAGACACACACACACACACACACACACACACACACACACACACACACACAAAGAATGCCTATGATAACAAAGGCAGGGATTAGAGTTCCCAGATGCATACCAAGAAATGCTGCTTATTGTTGCAAACCAGTAGATGCCAACCAGAGGCAAGAAAAAATTGCCCCCATGTATTTTAAAGGTCCTGCAGGAACATAGCTCAGGCTTTACTTTACCTTTCCCAAAATTTCATCCCTTGCTTCGTTTACTCAATCTGAATGAAATTGTTTTGATTCCCCTCACACAGATATGATTGAACAGCATCCTAACCTCTGGACACAGTCACAATTTGATCAGTTGTGCCTCTTTATTTACCATTATATTCTGATATTGTTAGGTTTCTTTCTTTGTATTATACTGTTAATTTTCGCTAATATGCCAGACTTACATAGGCAGGGAATATTTTACTTATCTTTGTATTCTTAAAGTGCCTGACAGAGTGCTAAACACAAAGTAACAGTTTAATATATGTTTACTGAGTTAAATATATTTAAATAAATAGAAGCAGTATTTATACCAACTCATTTCTTTTTTAAAAATTATTTATTGCTTGATTTTAAAGGTATAGTGAGAGAGAAGCATTCATTTGTTGTTCCACTTAGTTGTGCATTTACTGGTTCCTTCCCATATGTGTCTGGAGGATTGAAACTGCCACCTTGGCATTTCCAGACAACACTCTAACTGACTGAACTAACCGGCCAGGGCCCCAACTATTATTTCTTACTATAAGAAATCTGATGCCTGACCAGGCGGTGGCGCAATGGATAGAGCATCGGACTGGGATGCGGAGGACCCAGGTTCGAGATCCCGAGCTCGCCAGCTTGAGTTGGGGCCCATCTGGCTTGAGCAAAAAGCTCGCCAGCTTGGACCCAAGGTCACTGGCTCCAGCAAGGGGTTACTCGGTCTGCTGAAGGCCCACAGTCAAGGCACATGTGAGAAAGCAATCAATGAACAACTAAGGTGTTGCAATAGCAACGAAAAACTAATGATTGATGCTTCTCATCTCTCTCCTTTCCTGTCTGTCTGTCCCTATCTGTCCCTCTCTCTGACTCTTTATCTGTTCCTGTAAAAAAAAAAATAATAATAATAATAATAAAGAAAGAAATCTGACAACCTCTGTGGCTCTCATAGAGAGCTCTAATAGATGCTGCAAAATCATGGGTTGAAATAGGTTTCACGGTAAATGCAAACTGTCCCTACTTTACCTTTTAACCTTATTATAATAGTTTCTTTCTTGTCTAGTATATAATGCTTTTATGGAATTTATTTCTCTAATTTACAGGAAGTTAGCTAACACTGCCTATTTAACTAAAACATTGACTTGGCACAAAACTTTTTGTGTGTAATTTTATTTTGGGAAACAGAACTTATCCTGTCATAAGTGAAACTCAATGATATAGGCTCTGTCACTATGACGTTTGCAATAACTTTAGTAGTTGTGATTTATTTTGCTATTGTTTTAATAAATTACTTCATTTTCTTGTAGATGTGTATAATAGTAACACTTAACTATTTTATAGAGTATAATTAAAACAAAAAAATGTTGTTGAAGATCCCTTAATAATGAAGATGACTATAATAATTAACTCATTCATGAGATGAAAAACCAATAGTTCATTGTTAATAATTGTATCTATGTTGAAGATTTGATATTTGTAAACATAAAAGTAGTCAACATTTGATTAATAATCACTGAATAATACATAGGTAACACTGCTTGTAAATTTTAATGGGGGTAACATTTTTACATTTTTAAAAAGAATGCTATAATCCAGATTTTATTAATTTAGGTTAATAAGCATCAGTCTAAATGAGTGGGATAAGGCAAGTGTGATGGCATTTCTTAGAATAAGATAACAATCTTAGAATAAGGCAGGATTTTGGATCTTCCTCTTAAGAATTTTTTTATCTGTCTTGCTCTGCCTCTCTGTCTGCCCGTATAATATGCACATACATTCATGTTATACAATGCATGTGTGCATATTCATACAAACATATATGCATATGTGTATGTACAAATTTACTTGGGAAGTGATAATCTACCAAGGAAATAAAAGAACAAGTCACATGTTTTTATATAAGTTATATGTTAAGTATACATTTGCAAACTATGTAGAAATTACATTAAAGTGTTTTAGCCTAAATACAAGTTTTCATATTGTGACTGTCAAGCAGTATTACAAGTATTATTAGTAGAAACTAAAATTTATTGGGGAGTTTTCTAAATATCTGGCACTGTGCTGAGCACATCACATCACATTTAATCTTCACAGCAATACTATAAGGTAACTATCTTTATATTCTTTATTGCACAGATAAAAAATTGAGTCAGTGAGAATTCAGGTGGCCAAATTTATGCAAATACTAAATAATTATGTTTATATTTGAATATATATATATATATATATCTGATTCATTCATTCTTTTTCTTGAGACATAAGATGTGAAATACATTAGAAGTCCATTTGACTTCCAGTAATTAGTATCTATAACATGCCTTTCATGTAATTAGGAAACAAATGACTTTGAAAGTCCAAGGATAGCCTGGCATGGGGTAGCCATTCAGTTATTATTTCCTAAATGAAGAAATAAACAAATTAGATTATTGAACCTGTTGTATTAGTCTGAAAACAGCAGAATTTAATAATTTAACAAATAAATTTGATTAGGAAACTATAATACATGTGTTAAGAAATCATTTTATTCAAATGTCTATTACCTATGCCCTTCAATTTATTATTAGTTTATATATGGTTACTCGGTATTTTAGGAATCTGTGAGTTTTATTTTCAGTACCTTCCTTTGGAAGTAGGGCTTCTATTAAAAATAAACCTTCGAAAAGAGCAACCTGGTACAGGAAAAGAATGTTCATTTTATGGAGAACAACCTGACAAGTTCGAGGTCTTTCTCCAGACATTGGGCTTCATTAAATCAGGAGTAATAGCACAGTATAATGCTTGACAATTTGCATCTTTCATATTTAATTTGAATTTTTCTGCACCATCTATTCCTCCTAGTTATAGTTATCCACTTTGCTATTAGATGAAAAGTGTGAGCTTTTAGCCTCAAGTTCCAAAGATCAGGCTTTATGTCCTTTTCTAATGCAAATTTTGAGGTCAACACTTTCAGGCTGATTAAACCCTTGTTACACAATCAAGTAGTAAAATATAGCTTGGTCATGTGACTTGAGTGACGGTATAGCATGTTTTCAGTGAATTACCCCTGAGGGAGAAAAAAATGTACAATTTTACATGTTGTAGCCTTAACTTATATTCCTCCAGACTACACTTAATGTTAGAAGTTTATAAAAAATTAAAGTTTTACAGGCATTGTTTCCTACAGGCTTAAAAGCCTAGCTGACATTTATGAACAAATAAATTTATCATAGAGCAAATATATCTTTTAAACATGGGCATTTTCTCACCTCACAACCTCTGTTAAGCATGAATAACAAGAAGGATGTTTTTAGTTTTAAAGTAATCTATATAATTTAATATACTAAATCCGGAGAACAAACTGGTATGTGGGCATTACTTAAAGGTTTACATTTATTTCAACAACTAGTGAAGTTTTAGCTTAGGTATTTAATGAAAGACTAGGAACATATTGTAGCTTTTTAAAATTAAAGACATGTTCAAATATATGTTTTTCTGGAGTTGATAACTTGCTTATAAATCATTTAGGTGCCAAATATCTTAATACGCAACTTATTTTCTTCCGGATTCTATGAAGCAAAGAACAACTAAACTTTTCAAAAAGGAAAATTCTAAAGCCCAAATAATTGGAAGGTTCAAGGTCCATAGATCTAGGCAAACAGATTGGTTATGTCAACAAATCCATGACATAACTTTTGCCTTCTCCTTCATTATGCCCTCCACCCCATTGGTCAAGACTTCTAATAAATGTTTACTTCCCTCAGTTCTTCAAATTCATAAACTCATGAGAATTTCAGACGTGGATGGAGATTTTTATCTTTCATTCCCAATCTCCCGGAATGTTAAGAAATGGAAATTTTGTAAAAAACCCTGCAAAGGAGGTAATAAATTTATTTTAGAATCTAGGGTGTGAGAGGACCACAAGAGATCTATTTTAACAGCACAAGGATGAAAAGACATTGAAAGGGATTCCAGTGGCCTAAAGAGTTCAGGCTCTTCCTGCAGCGCCCCCAGCAAGACTGCTGGGAAAGAGTAGGTGATGGGGGAAGTGTAAGAACACTTAAGGAGAAAAGCATTTTTCTTATTGCTGTACCTGACACATCATGTTTATAACGCTGTGTTTTCCCAATAACAGTTGGTAGCATTTGCAGACATTGTAGAGAATGCAGATGGTTTTCTGCTGAGAACGCAGGGAGCTTAGGAGGTCACCCTGGGAATAACTAGACTTAAACTACAACCTCACGAATGCTATTAATTTTTAAATCAAGGTCTTATTATTTAGTACCTTAACATATTTTTTCGTGTTTAAAACATATGCTCTTGACCCACTTAGGAAAATAAGAAAAAAAAAGAAGAAAAAAAAACCTTCCGCACCCACCAGGAAAGCAGAGGCTAGTAACATAAATGATTGGAGTGTCTGTAAAAACACGTTCCCAGGGGAGGAGTCAGCTACTGAAGTTCAGATAGGCAAATATATTTCCTCATTATTTTTGCATGCCTCACACACCTGCTGCTTTTTCAAACTTTTGTGTGTTACTTTCTAGCTTTACAAGCACCACGCTCTCATCTTGTACTTTAAGAAATGAAGGAATCCAAATACATTGAAGATATGGCATGTTTTAAAGTAAATGTATTACTGGACTAAATGTTGAACTATATTATAAAGATTTTCAAAACTGGCCCCAGTCATATTCCAGTAGAACACTCCCTTTGTTTTTAAAACAATGGCTCTAACTAACAAGAATGGATGTACTGTACTAGTGTAATGGCACTTGGGTTAAGAGTCTCTTGGTTGAACTTGAACTGGAGAAAGAGCAATTAAGGACACTGAGAACTACAGAAACTATTGCTTCTAAGTACTATGAACTTGTTTTCCATAAAACAATTTCTTGCTACCAAGTGTAAGTGGGTAACTTGAATTTATCAGACTAGAGAGTTTATCCCAAATGAATTTTTTAAGAATATCTTTTTCAAATATATACAATAGAAATACAACTGTGTGGGCACTTTGCATAGATATAAGGATAATTAAATATATTTTTTCTTTCTGACCAGGTGGTGGTGCAGTGGATAGAGCATCCGACTGGGTTGCAGAGGACCCAGGTTTGAAACCCTGAGGTTGCTGGCTTGAGCACAGGCTCATCTGGTTCAAGCAAGGCTCACCAGCTTGAGCCCAAGGTCTCTAGCTTGAGCAAGGGGTCACTTGATCTGCTGTAGTCTCCGGTCAAGGCACATATGAGAAAGCAATCAATGAACAACTAAGGTGCTGCAATGAAGAATTGATGCTTCTCATCTCTCTCCCTTCCTGTCTGTCCCTCTCTCTGTCTCTGTCACACACACAAAAATATATAATTTTCTTCCAAGATTGTATTAGTAGAGAACACATTTTAAATAAGTGCAAAGTTATTGCAAAATATAGTTATCAAAATTGTAAAGAAATCAATAATATGCTAATAAACATATTTTAATAATTCCAGGCAGTGATGAGGAGTAGGCATCCCAAAGTTAAAGAGTCAAGTAGAAAGAGGAAAAATCTGGGAGAAAATGTTGCTTAAATGGTTTTGTCTCCTAAGGGAATTTTCAAGTCTGTTCTATATTTCGTATTTTACCCTAATGTTAAGAATAAAGACAAACCACTGAGTGTTTAAGGTATAGGCGCAAGTGTATAGCAGGAGGAGTTAAGAAAGCAGACTGCCTCAGTTTCAATCCCACTCTCTTAGTTCTCAGCTATAATCTTGGGCAAGTTACTCATTTTCCTTGTCTGTGAAATGGGAAAGGTAACTGTTGGGCAGAAAAAATATATTATACTCACTTTGTTAAAGATGGCGCTGCCCACATAGAAGTTCGTTGATATTAATGTGTGTTCTGGAACAGGCTGTGGGCAGGCCGGGTCGTTATAGCCTAAGGCTTAGTTTAAGAGTAAGCTCTTCCCCACACCCTTGACTGATTGGATGATGTAGGGTGGTGCACTCTCCTGAGGAATTCTGTTATGCCTCAGATGGGTGGCTTTGTATCAGAGACTTTCTTGTATGTATAATTGGATTAAAGGTTTGGATTTTCTAGGCTATAAACTGGGGCAGTCCGGGAGCTTGGTCTCTCTCTTGGTTCCTGAGTTTCTGAGGTTGGTATTAGAGAGGAGAGCAGATTAAGGCCATGTGGAGGAGAAGTAGCCAAGATGGCAGAATGCTGAGGAAGAAGCCAGTTTGTTAAGAGTTTGTGCAGGAGGAGATGGGAAACAGAGGTGAATAAGTCTGGGGAGCTAGAAACCTTTGATTCTAGGAAACTCAGATAAGTCAGTAGCTTTGTGAGCACTGAATGTGTGGGTTTTGGAGCCCAGTGTGTGTTTTTGCTTGCCCACCAGGTGCAAGCTAGAATTAAAGCTGATGGCTCACCAGTTTTTGGCTTTATTGTTTCATTACCAACTGTTCGAATCTAATGTGAACCTGCATGGGTCAGGCGGCTGTGATGGTGGCCGCGACTACTGGCTTTACAGTAACATACCCTCTTATCATGTTGTTGTGAGAAATAAATTACCTACTGTATGTAAAATATTAATTATTTATATTTAACAGAGATAATTCTTTTTACCTGTGGGAAATAGACCTTAAGATGCCAGATAGGAAACAAGAAGACATTTAGGAGGGTATGCATACAGAAATCCACACTCGAGATGAAGAAGCTCTCAACCAGTGGGTAGTGTTTTAAGAATGAAAAGTGATCAGATTTAATATATATTAGGACAGAAAAGCTGAAAAGACTGAGATGGACTTAGATGTGAATTGTAAGAGAGAGGAAGCAAAGATGAGACTAAATAATGAACTCAATGGTTGTAGCACTTGCTGAGATAGAACTGATCATTAGATTGATGAGTTAGGGTAGGAAAAGGATTAAGAGCCTTGATTGGATAGATAAGGGCTTTGGTCTCTATTAGATATTTAGATGGAGCTATTGGAGACAACAGTTAGATATACAAATTTAGTGGAGCTCTTGATGACTGCATGTGTAAGTTTCAGAGTAACAGCTAATAGATGACACTTAAAGCCTTAGGAATGAACAGGTGTATACAGGCAAAGAGGAGAGTAATACTAGGATACTACAACATTTAGAAGAAGTAGCAAAAAAAAAGAAAAAAGAAAAAGTTGGCAGAATGAGGGAGAACTCAGGAGACTGGGGTGTTGTGAGAAACAAGTGAAGAAGATATTTGAAGGAGTGGGATGTGGAATGACAAGTCAGTGCTCAATTAGGTGCAGTGTAGGTCAATGGCCACTTGCCTAAAGAGCAGTGACTGTGACCAAAGCAGTTTGAGAGAAATTAAAATACAAGTCCCAAGGTCAGTTAAGAAGAACTGGGAAATCAAGACGTGGAAATGCGTTAATGAATTAAAACAAAGTTCACATAGGAGCTAGAAGTAAATGAAACTGAATATTAATATTCCAAAGCTTTTAGGTATTATTAAGAAAATAAAATTATGGAAATATTTGAATAGATACTTAAATGTTATTATGTAATATATATGTAATAATATATGTATTAAATGTATAAAACATAAATATAACAAAATATATATGTAAAAGTATATATGCAGTAATATCTTTATATGTAGTAAGTAATGAAATTAATAAAAATAAAATAACAAATGAAGACACTGCATCAATATGATAAGAAAAACATCTGGTTGATATAGTGAGTCAATGATACCATTATTGCTTCTTCAAAAATAACTTCATCATCAGGCTAGTGATAAGGTGACTCTCACGGTTCCAGACTCATATACAGACAAGACAACATAAGAAGCAAAAAGTGACTATGTCTGCCTCTTTTTTATTTTGTTGGTAGAAAAATTTTTTTTTAGAAACATCCTTACTTCATTATGTCTCATTGGCCAAAAATGTCTCAGAACTGCCCATTCTGAATTGATCATTGGTAAGCAAGGAACATTGAATTACCATGATTTGTTAAGCTTAATCATCTGAAGTAGAATGTAGGATGTGTAGTTAAGACACTGTCCTAAGTATTCTATATGTATTGATTCAATCAACTCATATATATTATTATCTTCAACATGTATATCCAACCTTATCTTCTATTACTTGGTATATAAATATATAATTATATATAGTTGAGTAAGGTATCTGTATTATAGTTTGTTAGAACTTTAATAAAAAATACTGAGTGTCTTAAACAACAGTAATTTATTTTCTCACAGTTTTGGAGACTAGAATTTCAAGATCAAGGGGGAACCGAGTTGGTTTCTTTGGAACTTGCTCTCCTTGGCTTGCAGGTCACTACCTTCTCACTGGTTCCTCATATAGCCTTTCCCTGTGTGTGCATCCTTGGTGTAGGTCTAGATGTTCAAAATTTCCTCTTTCTATGAGATGTCAGCCATATTGGATTAGGACCACCCTATCAGGCTGACTTTAACTTAATTGCCTTTTTAAAGGCTCTATCTATAAATACGGTCACATTTTGAAGTACTGGATATTAGACCTCCTGCATATGAATTTTTGATAAAAAGGAGTTCAGCCCATAACACCATCTAAGAACATACTCTGAGCATTTTTATCCCCATAACTGAGAATATTCTCTTCTTGATCTCTGGTGCCCAAATTATTTCATTGTTCAGGTTCTATTTCAGTTATCATCACTAATGAAGCTTTATGCAACAGTATCTTTTAATATCTTCTCAGAAAATTTCAGATACCTTTTCTTAAGGAAATTCCCATACTCTTTAATATTATAATCATTTATGTTCTTACCTTATATCTTCATTAGATTATAATATTCTTCAGAGTAGGGACTATGCAATTTTTACTGTAGAATCACTTGTACTGTCTAAGAGTGTCTTAGCCATAGTTTGGTGCTCAGTATAAAGTGTTAAAGTAAAAAATGTCTGCAGAAATGTAATTCATATATAGCCTCACAATAGGATTTGAATGAAAGAAAAAATGATTATTTCTTAAATGATAAGGCAAAGATTTGTGGCTGAGTAGAAATTTGAAACAGGGCTTGAAGTATAAGTAGAATTGTAATAGATGGAAATCTGACAGAAAGGGAATTAAAGGTTAGGTTAAATGCCTATTCAAACCTCAGGTAATGGAACAGTGCAAGCTGAACACAGAATGTAAAGTAATTCCACAGTGTACATTTGTGGAATAATGCGTAGTCAGTTTGAGTTTAACACAGGATTTTGTTTTAGTGAGAGCTAAATCCAGAAAGACAGTTTAAGGCAAAGCCATAAATAATGCAAATGGCATCCTAAGGAAATTGGAATTTTATATATATATATATATATATATATATATATATATATATGCAATGGCAAGTCACTGAAGGATGTCACATATAGGAATAACATTTACCAAGCATTGGTTAAAGAAAAATATGTACCATAAAGAAGCATCAAGTTTCATTAATAAAAACAATATGAAAAATTAAATGATTTGTGGGTGGGGAGATGATGATGAATTTAAAAATACGGAGGAATATCTAATGAAAATGCCCAGAGGCCAGCGTGAAAATAAAATATTACAAGCACAAATCTTGCTTTCTATCAGTTGATAAATATTATAAAGTTGAGTATATTTTATTTATTTGAATATATATACTTATATAAGTATTAGAACTAATCTATGCCTAAACATTTTTAATACTTAGTTTAGAATTTGTACTTACTGTGTATTCTATACCAGAGTAATACAAAACATTTATTTTTAAATTTATTTTTTAAAGTAATTCTAATTTGCTTTGCAGATATTTAAAAATATATTAAAGTGAACAAAATAATATAATACATCTTTTCAAATATCCATTTTCTTAATTGCCTCATTTGTAATTACTTTATAAAGTGTATATCAAACATAATATACCAGATATTTCCTCATTACTAAATATAAATATTAAACCACCTTAACTAAGTTTTATCTTGCTATGTTTTTCTAGCTGGTGAAAGTAGGTAACAGTTATACTGGATTTTCAATTTTTAATTAAAACCTAGACTAATTCATTGCCCCAATTACTTTTCATTTGAAAGATACTATTTTTCTTGAAAAAGCATTTTCAATGAGATACTGTAAATTCATTCACATTTACTTTTTGCCTATTTGTTTTCCATTACTAATTATAATGACCAGCAACAAACTGAAGTGCCTATTAATTTATATGAATAACTTACTAGCAATGTTCGTCCATGTTTGCTAGAAAATCAGTTTATCTGATACCATTCTTTAAACTAAAAGTTCATCTTTATCAAAAATTATGCTTACAGTCAAAGACATTATTGAAAAATATTATAAATATATATTTAGCATTTTGCAGAACAAAAATATATGTATATACACTAATATATATATATATATATATATATTTTTTTTTTTTTCCAGCAGGCTATATATGTGTAAGCATCTGAAATACAAAAAGAGGCAAGACATCAGACAACCTAAAGTAAACAATGTAAATAGAACAATACTTTAAAAATTAGTGAGGATAGGTTCTTCAATAATCTGGAGAAAAAATTCAAACAGCGGTCTCCTTGGTCACCCAGAGGCTAGTCTTTGATTATGTTTCTGTGTTCCTATTATTCCCAAAGATCTATTTTACTTAATAGTTTGTGGGGTTTTTTTTCCTTTATTTCAGCTGTCTCTCTTTCTTGTAATATATGTCAGTATGATTAAAGAAGATACAATGTAATTTTTTCATATCTTTTCCCCTATCCTCCATTTCCCAGAGAGGTTATTCTTTATTTAAAGAAAATATTCATATATTGTTTGCACTATTTGAACTTGGGGACTACAGTGGTGAAAACTCCGCCCCATCTTACCCCTGGAATTTTGACATAGATGAGAGATTGATTTTGGAATAGTACTCTGAAATTTTAGCTACAAAACATAGAAATAAGAAATATTGGAAAGAAATAGAAGCTGTCTTAAATCAGGTACATTGGGCTATAAGTAAAGAAAAATAATATATATAAAGAAAGCTTCAATATGGAAACAAATGGACATTGTTCAACCATGAAATCATAAAAATACAGTCATAGAACAAATAATGCAATGTCCGTTTAAATATGCTGAGGCTACAAATATGAGCAAGATGTGATCACTGTCTTACTGCCTGTCTCCCAGTAAGAGAGACAGAAAAATAAACTGAAAACAACCATCAAGACATTAACTGGCTGATGGAGGAGTACACAGGGTACACAAGGAACAGGAAGGTCAAACCAATGTGCCAGTTTCAGGTAGGTCCAATAATGCTTCAATAAATGAATTCCTAACTCCTAAGGAAAGAAAATTTCTGGCAGAGAAGCCAGAATAAACAAAGATACAGGAGTGACAAACACCCTAGTGTATTCTAGAAAGGAGCAAGTGATTTGGTGTGAAACTTTAAAATGTTGGTGTGAAAACAGAATGTTAGGTAGGAATCGGCATATGGGTGTTCAGAAGCAGTGCTTTACCCTACCACGGTTCCCATTTCCTCTTCTGTTATTGATCTCTATCGTACTTACGGCCTTCTAGCATACTTACTGATTTTGTCAATGCTCAGTTTCTTATACTAAGAAGTAAGTTTCAAAAGACTGGATTTGAGTAGCTTAAACCTAAGGATAAGTCAGAGACTCCAGCAGCTTTCTAGAGAGAAACAAGAGTCAAATATAGAGAGGGCCACGATTGGAGTAAAGAAGAGTGGGAGGCAGGTGGCTGGGGAATGGGAGTGGGTAGGTCATTATTTTCGGTAATTAAAGCAAGGAGATTTTGGTTACGGATAAAATTGGAAGATGAGAAATGAGGACAATTCAGGGATGACATCATGGCTCAGTTTAGTAAGCAATTGGATATACAACTTTTAGACCCATAACAAGCTCTGTGCTGGAGATATAGATCTAGTAATGATTAGTATGTTTCCTACTGGAAACTTGAGGATGGATAAGGTCTTTCCAGGAAGGGCTTGTGCAGCAAGAAGAAAAGAATTCTGAAAAAAAAAAACCCTGGAATGGATGAAGGGTGAGCAAGCCTTATAGGAACTGGAAAGGAAAGGTATAAGATCCATCAAGGGATTATAGAGTCAAGTTAAAAGGAAAGCAAATTTCAAGAACAATAAAATGATTAACAAGCTTAAATGTAGCAGACAGTTTTATTAAGGTAAGCAATAAAAAGTACTTTTTAACTTGGCAAGAAAAAAAAATAGTTTGCAGAAGTAAAGGAACCAAAGCCAAGTCCAGAAGATTGAGGAGTGAATGGGAAGTGAAGTTTGAGAATGTGAGCATGTGCTATTTAAAGGAGAACTTTAACCTCCTGTACATAAGATCTTTTCTGTTTCCTGGTTTACTGGGCGCTGACAAATTAATTTGTTAATGTATAATTCCCTTCCAATGTACTTTAATTTTATGGATGAAGTTTCTGGAGGGACAATACCTCAATTCAAAAGACAAAGCATCTCATAATAGGATATGCAGGTCATATGTGGTATAATAACTGGGAATATAAGTTCAGACTCCATTAACACCCAGCCACCGTGGTTCCTTGCCCTTTCTGGCCCTCTCTCCAGCAACACCCTTTCCTGTCTCCTTCCCAGACCAACCTGAATCCCAAAGACAGCAGGAATTTAGACAGCAAGTCAATAGGTACTCAGCCAAGCTTTGCAAAGAAATCTGCCTTTTTGGCCTTTAGACCATGTGACTGTAGTATGACCGAGTTGGTTCAGGACTGCTTGCTTTAGTCTTCATTTTTTGCCTTGGGTACATTAATAGAATAATCAATCAGATCTTGGCAGGGATCAGAATTGGGTCTTAAAGAACCTAATACAAGGAATCATGCGTAGTTTGTTCTTTTTTTTTTTTTTTATAGACAAATTAATCTGACCTTGGCTGTGCAAATGTTACGTATAATGCATTCCATGCCTTTTTATTACACTGTAAGGCCAGTAGCCGCATGGTCAGGGCCACACACATGCAGGTTCTCATTAGATTTGAACAGATGGTACAGAAACAGTGGAGCCAAAAAATGGTGGGTCGTTCCTTTATTCTAGCTTTGCAACTGGCTGGTGAGGAAAGACACACAGAGGGAAAACACTTCCCTTTCCATTCAGGGCTCCCAAGGCCACTGACTCATCTGGTTTTTCCTAGAATCAAAGGCCCCCACCAGTCTCAGTTCCCCATCTGCACACCTTCTCTCTTCTCCTCTTTGCACAAACTGGCTTCTCCTTCAGCACCCTGCCATCTTGGCTTCCTCCTTCCTCTCACTCTCCAAAAACGGCTTCTTTTTTCTTCTCCTTCTCTCCTTTTATTAACTTTTGGGCATGAAAACCCTTCCTCCAGAATACATTAGCCTAACAAAGCCCCTTCCCAAGCAGGAAGTTAATTAGCAGTTTCATCTTGGCAGCACCATTCCCGTGAGCAGTGCCATTTTTAACAATAAAAGAGCAAACTAAAAAAAAACCCCAAATTTTACAAACGCACTTGCCCAACTTACACTTACAATATATAACTTTCAAAACCATTATATGAGGATCTTTCTTCTTTATAATCCTTCTGAAAATTTGAGAGCAAAACTTATTAAATATGCAGTGTAAAATACATACAAGCAGGTGGTTCTACACTCCAGGTGCCTCTGACATTTATTTAGGTTGACAATTATTTAGGAAGCAGCTGGTAAAAGAGATGATCATGATTGTTATGTTTGTTGCAATTTGGTAAGATTATGTTTGTTTTGAACCTACATTTTTGACACTTTGTATTAAAGTTGTATTATTTTACAATTGGAGAAGGTACAGTATTAAAAAAGACCAAGAAAATATAATGACTAACAAGAAATAAAATGATTTCAGGTAATAGCTGTGTATTATTTTGTTTGGAAACTTAGAACATTATAGATGGGAATCTGCAACAGGATTGAGGGAAATTAAGATCATCCTGAAGAGATATGTAATAGCCTTTTATTCATTGGACACAATTACTGTTTTCTATGTCCATTTGAATCTCAATTTTAAGAAAAATCTGTTTATGTGCCTATAAGATCAACAGAGACTGGAACATTTTATTCAGTCCTGTGTTTGTTACCATGTGATCATCACATACAATGGATATAGAAGAATTCAGTGAATCAAATTTATTATGTTGGTTTGTTCACTTTGGGGTTGCCTTATATTCTTGTCTACTAGATGGTGCCTTTGAAATGCATGGAGTTTTTAAGAGATCTGTAAAGAGGAAGATGTTCTTCTGGATAATGAAAAATATATATTGGCAGTAGTCAGTCACTTCATTTCCTCTTCAAGAATAAACTTGATCAAATAAAACCAGATCTTCTTATATTTAATCAGTCCTTTGCATTATAAAAACATTGTGGGTGGGAATGATATTTGCCGTATGTCTTTTTCTTATGTCTTAAAGCAGTATTTCTGCTTACTTGGCTTCCTGAAGACTCTAACCTAGTATAAAAATATGTAAACCTCTTCTGTCATCACTCTGACAGTCAGAACCTCTGTTAAAAGCTTTTGGATCCTGCTCAAGATTCAGGTTACCTTCATTTCTCTGGAGCTGTAACTGGATATAATTAGAAAAAACTGTGGTCCAAAGAGAAAATTGATGAGAAGTAGGGGAAATATAAGAAATACTTTTTATTCAAGGTAATTGCAAAATGTTGGCAAAGTTGCTTATCCCTCAAAAGTATTATGAGTTTTGTATTATATAATTGTTTATAAAAGACTTAGATAAGTGAAATGGAAATTATGACACATTAATGAAAAGTAGTTTTTGATGTGTTGGCCAGGCAAAAATTTGCTACAATTTTTAGCATCGTTTTATCTGAATCTATTTTTTTCTTTTCCTATCCTTTTACTTACTTCATATTTGTCAAACATTTTCTTCTTTCACCACTTGTTTCTCAAGCAAATTTACTAACAGATTTTTCTATGCTAAATGTCAAAAGGGACTCTGGTGAGTTTAGAGCTTGTGTTAAGAGTATTAAACATTTAGACAAGATCAACCCTAATATCACAATGAGTAAATGGCCCTGTCTCTGGAACATTTTTTGTTTGGTTTCCTGAAACAGGTGAACTAATAATACATTCTTTGACATTACCCTGATGTATAAAGCTTTACATATATAAGATGCCTTGCAAATGTTAATTAGCATTAATAACACCCATATGGCAAGACTAATTTATGTTTGGATTTAGCCTTGCAAAAGTACCTAGTAGTTATTCCTAAAGTGTGACCTCTAATTTTGGAGTCTCCTCTGGGACATACAGCCAGCTCAGCAGATGCCCGTAGAGCAAGTGTAGCCATGGCTATGCTGGACAGTGCCTGAATTTATTAGCTGAGTAAACTTAAACAAGGTACTTGGCTTCTTTGTATTATAATTTATTTGCTTGTTTGTTTTGTTTTTCTTCTCATTTGTAAAACTTACCTAATTCAATGTTTTGATATGAGAATTAAGTGAATTCCTGTGTTTAAAACCCTTAGTATATAGTACTTGGAATATAGAAAGTAAACATTGACTGTTAGCTATTGTCTCATTATTAAGCAATTTTTTAAATTCAAACTGCATTTTTGGGCACTTTATAAACTTAAGAATCTCTAGCAATATCATAGGAATCTTTTAATTAAGATTTTCTATTTAATAACTGGATATTACAATTCGTCCATTGTTTAGAGCACATAATTATAGCTTTGTTTCCTGGCAATAGCATTTTGTCCTCATGCAATTAAATCTAACATTCAAAACTTTCTGTTGTTGGGTTGGTTGATTTAATCTTAAGATTCAGTGTTAAGACAATTACTTCTTTCTGTATTTCTAATTACCTGTCATTTATATCCATTTATTTTGAAAAAGAATAACAATTATTTTAAGGAACGATGACACGAAGCCTTCATCAGAGGAGAAACAGAGGAAAAGGAGCTTATTTGTAGCACAGGAATAAAGTTACTGGCTCACATAGAATTTTCCAACATTTAAATTGGTCCCAAGCATTTAAAATACTATACTTAGGGTACACAGATTTCTCCATAATTCCAGAACTGCAGAAAGTTTATAATAAAGGGAGCCTTATGCAGCAGCTAGCTTGACTGCCCTCAAATAGGAAGACCTCCTGACTTGCCGAAGGCCCACCAGTATTGGAAGTAAAGTCAGAAAGCAGCTCCCCTGGTTTTCTGGACAAAAGGCTTACCTGTTTTGAGTGCCACCTATCCTTTGAGCACAATACAGAGAAGATGTATAATGGGGTTGGATGAATGCTGACTTAAATTTAGAACTCTTTCTATTATTTTTTGGTATCTATAACTTTAATACTGTTCCAGGCTCTGAGACTGATGTTATATCCAGGCTAAATATACATTGCCATTGGTTAGTGATTCCTAGAGAGTAATTGAATAAATATTGTTGTATATTGGCCTGGGTTCTAAGCACCATTCTCTCAGGGATGTGGTGATGTGGAGCCCGATACCTTGTAATTATGTCCTTCTGTGAGGTTACTCAGCTGATTGGCTCCTGGGTAACCCCCATGTGCCCATTTCCCCAGCAGCTGGAATCCAGTCTTGTTTCCTTTGCCCTTCTTGTGACTCAGTTTCTTGCCGTGTCTCTTCAGTAAGGAAATTCCTTTGAGTACTTTATTTCCCAACTACTGTAATTCCTAATTGGTAATTATTGCTGGATGTGACCTCCTGCCTATGTTGGTTCATTTCCACTTTTATTAGTATTATATGAATCTCTGATTACTCACCTCATTTTGCTATGAAATGGAATCTGAGTTTTTGACTGAGTGGGGAACATTTGCCACCAATCTTCTGCCCATGCCTTCCCAGATTCTTTAGGAGTTCTTTAGGTCTTTGCTAGGATAGCCCATCATGATCTAAGACTGTTTTCACCAATTTAATTTTTAAATCATTATTCATGACATAAGAAAAGAAAATGAGGCTAAATAATCATCTAAGAACAGAGATTGGGTTTGAGTAAACCCTTGAACAGAGATTAGGCTTGAGTAAACCCTTGAAAAGATCAGGTTACACTGGAAGGGGAGAATTTTGTTCTTTCTGGAATTGAAGAAGAATAACTGTGTTTGGGTAAGAAAGTGTTAAATGGGGTCACCCTTCTCATCCCAGCTGCTGAGCTGGTATTGTCTACATTGTGTCAGCAACCTCTTCAGCTTTAGAAAACATAAGCTATATTAATGAGTTCACTTCCTAGTATTATTGTGACAGAAATATACTCTCTATCCATCACATACCACTTGGTTCAGAGACTAGGCTGTCAATCACAGCACTGATTGGCCACCCTTTGTGACTTTGAGCAGTGTCTGTTCTATAAAATGGGGCTGATACATGGCCCAATATTGTAATGATTCACTGAATTAATACAGTTGTTAGATCTAGCCCTGAAAAATAAGGGATTCTCAATAAATATTAATTGTTTTAAATATTAATTTATGGAACAAAAAATACCTCACGAAAGTGATTTTTAAAAAATAAATATTGTTTTAAAGAGCCCAGGCTTTCATCACTGAATTAACTTTAACAGTCAATAAAGAACATACATAAACTACAACTTTCTTTTCCACTACACCCAAAGCTTTGACAGCATTTAATAAGTGAAATTAAGTTATTCTGTTCCTGGGAGGGTGTGACAAGGCCTGCTATAATATAGATATAGATAGTGCAGATTCAAGTGGTAATGTCAACAACAGAAGTCTCTGATGCTAATATGAATGGTGCCTAGCCAGTCTTACCGAACGCTTTGTTCAATAGCTGTTGAGGCAAGGAAATTCTAGATAAAGAAGAGGGCTACCAAAAGCAAGGGTGGACAGCAAGGGGGAAAACAAAGTTGGAAAAGACCAGGGATTATCAAAAACTTGGCAGATAGAGGAAGAAGTAAACAGTAATACAATGAGGAACTCTCGATTAATAATTGGAGAAGTCAGAAATAAATTCTTAGTTCTCAGGCTGCTGTTTCTTTTAGATATTTCTAGAAGAGTTAAGAATCACTCATTGATTCTACCTTTTTGGGAAATAGGCAAGGCAGATTCAACCAGCACTTGATCTTTCTCATGTCCTTTCAAGCTGTGATGGTTAATTTTATGTGTCAAATTGGCCTAATAGATGCCCATAGAGCTATTGATATATTATGTCTGGGTGATTCTGTGAGGGTGTCTCTGGAAGAGATTAGTATATGAATCAAGAGACTGAGTAAAAATGAATGCCTTCAACAATGCAGGTGGACATCATCCAACCCGTTGAGGACCTAAATACAATACAAAGACAGAAGAAGGGTAAATTTGCTCTCTCTGTGCTGAGACATTTTCCTGCTCTTGGACATTGGTGCTCCTGGTTATCAGGCTTTTAGATGCAAAATGGGACCTATATCATCGACTCCAAGATTTTCGTCCCTTTAGGTTCAGTCTGAATTATAGCACCAACTTTCCCGGTTCTCCAGCTTGCAAACTTCTTTGCCTCCATATTGTGTGGAACAATTCCTATAATAAATCTCCTTTTCTATATATTTTTTCTCAATATATTTTCTATTAGTCGCATTTCCCTGGAGAACTCTGGCTAATACAAAGGCCATGACATAACAGTTGTGCTATGTGAGATGGACTGCAACTAGAGAGATATTAGAAACAGGTTTTACAGCTGCATAATGATCATTATAGCAAGAACACACAATGCTGGATTATACTTAAATTATTCAGAGGAAGAATCTTAGTGCTTGATTATGTCTTGGAATAAAAGAGAAGGAATGAAGTTGAGAATTATTATATGAATGATGATATTAATGTAAAGATCCTATAGAGAAGTCTAGAAAAATGCAGCCTGACTCACAAACATTACTCCTTCAAAATAGTTTCAACTACTTTAACTATTGGCAGATGCATGGAGGTGGATAAGCCAAGACCATGAAAAATTTATAAAGCATTAATTATGTGCAAGGGAGATGTCATCTAACGGAAAGCTTTCCTTCATGTGCATTATGTTGCAGAATTTATTTCTCATTGCAATGAATCCATATTTCTATATTTAGTTTATAGCATCACAGCCTGTATTGTAAGCAAATTGTTATTTAGTTTCACGAAGCATAAATAAATTTATTGTAAATAACTTTGAGAGAATTCAGGAAGTTACCTACTAGTATAGCAAGCATATTTGAAATAACTAGAAGTATGGAACAAGAACATTAACCCACATTTGCCATACTGTAAGAAACCATAAAATAATATTTCACAGTTTTCTGGGTTGAAACATTTGATTAAGGAGGCTTGTTCTACAGTTGCAAAAGAAACTGTATTAAAATCTTTCAATAAAAAAAATGACAGTACCAATGCAATCAATCAGTAAGAATTTATCAAGCATGCACAAAAAGCTCACTGCTAGAATCTAGATATGCCCAAGATTGTTGCTTACCCTATACCCATTTCTCCCTAGTCTTCTTACAGAGTCCTGGTATCAACCAGAGTAATCTTTTAAATTTATAGTCACATTTATAATTCATCTGCCCAAAGCCATTCAATGTCTCTAACCTTTTCATTCAGAAGAAACCACAAAGTTCTCATCAGGCATCTAAAAAGTCCTACATGATCTAGACACGTTTTACTTCTCTGACTTCATCTCCCACCCCTCTCTTACATTAATATGCCCTGCTATCACTGTTGATCTTCCTGTTTTCATTAACATGCCCTATGTGAGTCTTTTGCACTTACTATTTCCACTACAACGCTCTTCCTCTAGATATTAAGTGGGTAATTTCTTCCCCTTTGGCAACCCTTTGCTTGAATGTCATCTAAAGGAGAGTCACCTTGACATCCCTCATAGCTATCTATATATACTCACCTATATCTATATCTATGTGTACGTCTATCTACGTCTAAATCTATGTCTACATCCACCTGTCCATGTCTACAACTACACCTATATCTGTTTCTATCTGTATCTTTTTATAACTATACCTATATCTAAACCACATACTTGCACAAGAGTTTCCTTTACTTTCTTGCCAAGCAAGATTTGCTGTCTTGTCTTCATGACAGCCATTCTAACAGATGTGAGGTGAAATCTCATTGTAGTTTTGATTTGCATTCCTCTGATATTAATGATGTTGAGTATCTTTTTGCATACCTGTTAGTCATTTGCCATTTGTATGTATTTGAATAAGTGCCTATTCAAGTCCTCTGACCATTTTTTACATTGAGTTATTTTTTTTTTTTGAATTGTATTTATTTTGGATATTAACCTTTTATCTGGTATATGGTTTTCAAATATTTTTTCCCATTCTGTAGGTTGCCTTATTATTATTTTGTTGACTGTTTCCATTGCTGAGGAAAAGTGTTTTTCAGTGTGTTTGTATGTATGTGTGTTCTGTCATTGGATATATTGTCACTTGTCTATTTTTCCTTTAGTTGCTTATGCTTTTGGTGTCAGATTAAAAAAGTCATTGCCAATAGTAAAGTCAAGAAGATATCTCCCTATGTCTTCTTCTTATAGTTTTATGGTTTTAGATCCAATGTTTAAGTCTTTAACCTATTTTCAGTTAAGTTTTGTGTATAGTATAAAATAGGATCCAAATGTATTATTTTTAAAAATTTTCATAATACTATGTATTGTTAATATAAATTTTCTTAATCCTATGTATTGAAAAGATTGTCTTTTCCTCATTGCATACCTTTGGCGCCCTGTCAAAGATTGGCTGACTACAGATGTGTGGGTTTATTTTTGAGCTCTAGTTCTGTTCCATTAATTTGTCTGTTTTTCTGGTAGTACCATACTATGTTGATAAATTTCTAACATAAGTTTGAAATCAAGATGTGTAATACTTCCAACTTTGTACTTCTTACTCATAATTGCTTTGTCTATTTGAGGTCTTTTCACTTTTCTATAAATTTTGAGATATTTTTCTATTTCTGTGAAAAATACCATTGTGTTTTTGATAAATATTTTACTGAGTCTATAGATAGCTTTAACAATATCAATTCTCATGATATCTTACCATTTATTTTTTTCTGCTTTAATTTTTGTCATGAGTGCTTTAGTTTTCAGGGTCTAGGTAATTTATCTTTGGTTAAATTTATTTTCAACTATTTTATTCATTTGATGCTATCATAAATGAAATTGTTTCCTTAATATTTTTTTGGATGATTCATTGTTGGTGTATCAAAATGCAACTGATTTCTTTGTATGATGACTTTTGTATCTTGCGCTTTACTAAATTGTCTATTCATTTTTTGTGTGTGTATGAAATCTTTAGAGAAATCTTTAGAATTATCTGATATGTTATTTGTGTCATTTTAGTTCTTCCTTTCAGACGTCATTTTTTTTTTTTTTTTTTACAGGGACAGAGAGAAAGTCAGAGAGAGGGATAGATAGGGACAGACAGATAGGAATGGAGAGAGGTGAGAAGCATCAATCATTAGTTTTTCATTGCCATTGCAACACCATAGTTGTACATTGATTGCTTTCTCACATGTGCCCCGACCGTGGACCTTCAGCAGACCAAGCAACCTCTTGCTGGTGCCAGCGATCTTGAGTCCAAGCTTGCAAGCTTTTGCTCAAGCCAGATGGGCCCACGCTCAAGCCGGCGAGCTCGGGGTCTCGAACCTGGGTCCTCCGCATCCCAGTTCGATGCCCCATCCACTGCGCCACCGCCTGGTCAGGCTCAGATGTCCTTTTGATGTCTATATTTCTTTTTAAAGCTTACTTTCTCTAGCTAGTACTTTTAGTCCTATGCTGACTAAAAATGGTAAATGTGGGCATCTGTGCCTTGTTCATGATCTTAGAAGAAAAGCTTTTAGTTTTTCATTGTTAAGAACAATGTTAGCTGTGGGTTTTCCAATTATAGCCTTTATTATATTGAGATACATTACTTCTATACCTAATTTGTTGAGATCTTTTACCTGAAAGGGTATTAAAGTCTATCAAATGATTTTTCTACTACTTATAGATGATCATGGGTTTGTATCCTTCATTTTGTTAGTATGGTTTATCACATTTATCAATTTGTATATGTCAAACCATCTTTGTTCCACAGTGATAAATCTCACTTGCTTATGGTATATGACTTTTTAATGTGCTGTTACATTTAGTTTGCTATCATTTTGTTAAGGATTGTTGCATCTATGTTTATCAGAGATATACAGGTTATGCTGCAGTAGCATGCAAGTCCTAAGCTCATGATTTAACAATAAAAGAGTGATAGACAAAGTGTGGTCCATGGATACCAAAGAGCATCCAAAAGCCTTTCACAGTGTTGGTAAGGGCAAAACTGGTTTCAAAATAACAGTGAAATGCTATTGCCTCTTAACCTTGCTGACATTTGTGCAAATGATGCAACATTGTGGATAAAGACAGTGGTATCAAATTAAACTACTATTAGACACCTCATTTTCACTACATTGTGCTGACAAAAGAGAAAGTAAAAGGATCATTTCACTTAAAAATGTCTTTGATGAAGCAGACAAGATGATCAATTTTATTAAATTTTGACCCTTGAGTACATGTCTTTTTAATAGTCTGTGTGACACAATGGGAAATATGCACAAAACACTTCTCCTGCACACAAAGGAATGATGATTGCCTCTTGAAAAGCAATTGGGAAATTGTTTGGGTTGTGAGATGAATTAGCACTTTCTTCATGGACCATAATTTTTACTTGAATGAGGCACTGGCAAACTATGTCGATTTAAAACTGAGTATTTGTCAGACATTTTCTAAAATAAATGGAGTACTCTGTTGCTTCATGGAAAACAACTTACAGTTTTTATGACCAATATTATATTTTAAGATTTTGAACAAAAAATTTTTGAAATTATACAAGGTGGGGAAAACCAAGTTTATAGTTATGAGTATCACAGTTTATTAGTGTATTATTATTTATTAATTACTGTCCATATGAACAACTATAAACCTACTTTTGCCCCACACTGCATATCTGCATAGTGATCTTGACAGCTCCCTAATACTTAAAGATTTTGTAGATGAAATTGGTTATGATATTAACAATCATTATCTTTAATATTGAATATAAGATGTGAATAATTGGAAGATATAAATAACTCAGTATACCAATATTTTTTCCAGATGACCAATGCTTGATGTTACAAAATTATGCTTCAGTAAAAGATTCATTCCAAATGTAAGATAGATAATGGATATTAATGTAACAAGTCTAAAAGGTTTATTGGATATGTCTTTGGATTTATTATCAATACTTATTCTTCTTTGGTGAGTAATTTGGTTTCAGATAACAGATTAAGAAACATAATTATCTGAAAAACCTTAAAATATTTCTCCCTTTCTAGCTACATATCTGTACATATTTTCTTTATGTACTTTTATACTCAACTGATTGAATACAGAATTATATAAAAAATTTCATTTTATTGTTTTAAAATAGTTATAAGGAAGATTTTAAAATGCAAATAAAAGAAACTCTTCACTAATTTAACTTTTTGAAGTATATATTTTTTACAAAATATGTCATTTTAAAATTACAAATAAAAGGTTTAATATTATTTAATAAATGTCTGTGTTAATTTGAATCTTGTAATTATTAATAGGTAAAACCCATTTAAACAGAAACCTTTGGAGTGCTCAATACATTTTAAGAAAATAAAGGACTTCTGATACCAACATGTTTGAGAACTAAGTATAATAAACATTTATTTCTCATTCATACTACATGTCTAACACAGAAAGATAGGAATCTATACTCCAAATTAATGGTCAAAGATCCAAGATTGCACAGGCTCTACTATCTTGCTTTTGCATCATCTGTTAATTGTAAATCTTATTCACAACAGCAAGAAAGCAGACATTTAATGCACATAGAAATATGCTATATTCTTTGCAATAGTTTTAAAATACCAAGAGATGTGGAAGCCAGTGAGGAATGGTGTCATTAGGTAGTTTTAAGCAGTAAGTGGCACTTGAGTTAGATCTTTAATGAGTGAGTGTGTGGATTGGTGGGTGAATATAGGAAGAGTACTCATGGAGTGAGAAAGAACACTGAAAAAAACCCTGCCAAATTTGTCACAAGGTGCCTTCTTGGTAATGAGAGATTGATTCAAACTTTAATGGAATGCTTAGATTGGCTTATGGAAGAAGTGATATAATTGAAAGACCAAGTAGGATTACATGGTGATGGATTTTAAAAATAAATTGAAATAGTTCAGATTTGATTTTGTAGATCCAAAATAGGGTTTAAATTTTGAAGAGGGGCACTATGTATGTACCATTTTAAGAGGATATATTAGCGTTAATTGTTGATAGAATGGTTAATTCAATGTGGCTGAAACTAAAATTAGCAAAGCCAGATAAGTATTTTTAAACTAATCATATGCATTAGCAGTTCAAATTTGTAGTTAAGGGCAAGGAAGTAAAGATAGAAAAGATGAGTTGAAGATTAAAATAAGAGACAATTGGAAGAAAATATAAATTGGTTTTCTTGAGTGACTGAATATTGAAAATGATATATTTTTTTGTATTAAATATCTTTTAAAATACATTCTTTAGTAAAACTTTTCTGTACTCTCCTTTATAGCTATCCCTCTACTCAGAAGTTATGAAACCATAAAAATCATAGAAGAAAATACAGGCAGTAAAATTTCAGATGTTTCTTGTAGCAATATTATTTTTCTGAAATAGCTCATAGGGTAAGGAAAACAAAAGGAAAAAATAAACAAATGACTACATCAAAGTAAAAAGATTTTGGACAGCAAAGTAAGCCATCAACAGAATAAAAAGACAACCCATTGAATGGGAGGACATATTTGCAAATGATATATCTGATAAAGGGTTAATATACAAATTTGTATAGAACTCAACTCAACATAAAAAACCCAACAACCCAGAAAATAACAAACAAAATATACAATCCAATAAAATAAAACAGCAAATGACCTGAATAGACACTTCTCCAAAGAGGACATACAGATTGCCGAAAGGCATATGAAAAGATGTTCAACATCACTAGTCGTCAGAGAAATGCAAACTGAAACCACAATGACATATCTCACACCTTTCAGAATGGCTGTCATCAATAAACCAAAAAACAAGTATTGGTGAGGATGTGGAAAAAATGAAATCTTTGTGCACTGCTGGTGATAATGCAGATTGGTGCAGCCACTGTGGAAAGCAGTATGGAGTTACTGCCAAAATTAAAAATGCACCTGCCTTACAACTCGGTGATTTCCACTTCTGGGAAATTATTCGGAGAAACTCAGAACACTAATTCAAAAGGATATTTGCACCCCTATATTCATTGCAGTGTTATTTACAATAGCAAAGATTTGCAAGCTGCCCAAGTACCCATCAGTAGATTAAAGGATAAAAAAAACTTTGGTATACTTAGAGAATGCAATACTATTTGGCCATAAAGAATAAAATTGCACCTTTTGTGACAGCGTGGTTGGACCTGGAAGGTATTCTACTAAGTGAAATAAGCTGGTCAGAGAAAGACAAGTACCATATGATTTCACTTTTATATGAAATCTAATGAACAAAAAAATAAAATAGAAACAGAATCACAGAGAACAGTCTGACAGCTGTCAGGGGAGAGGTGATTAGGGGACTGGGTGAAAAAGGTGAAGGGATTAAGCTAAAAAAAATTACAAACACATAGACACAGACAATAGTCTAGTGATTACTAGACTGATAGGGGGAGGTAGAAGAGGTCAGAGGGGGACAGATGGTGATGGAAGGAGACTTGACTTAGGGTGGTGAACACACAGTACAATGTACAGATGATGTAATATAGAATTGTACACTAGAAATCTATATAATTTTAATAACTAATGTCACCCCAATAAAATTCAATAAAAGTTAAAAAAAACTTTGTTTATGCTATACAAAAAGAAAGCATTTCTTCCGTCACTATGTGCTCATTGAGAATGTCATCACTCCTAACTTATATCACACAATTTTTTCCTTACATGTATATTTAGATGGTTGGTAGATTTTAAAATTTATTAGGATAAGTTCTATATATCACTATAGTCTAACACAATGCTTACCACATTATCAGTGCTTGATAAATATTTGTTGAGTTCATGAAAGTACTGTAATATTAATGTCTCAATTAAAAAAGAAAGATTCATTTCTTTATCAAAGGTTCAGCAATATGAGGATGAATTACATTCAATAAATAATTTAAAAATAAATTTTGGTCAAATTTTTCAGTTTCAACTTGGGCTTCCTAATGTTTAAGGGCAGAGCTGGAGTATACATAGCATACAACGTGTAGTATAATATATATATTTTTGGTTTCTGTGTAATTTAAAATATCGCATATGTTCCGAGCAAATATTGCATTATAAAGTCAACGTGAGACACTCTATCACACAAAATAACAGTGAAGAGTAAATAAGACAAGACATAAGCCTACATTTACATAGGACCAGACATTTGCCAGATACATTTCTAAGTGCTTTCTACTTATTCATTCATTAATTTAATCCTCAGAATAAACCTATGATATTTTTTATATATAAAGAAAATGAAACACAGGAAAAATAAGTAACCTTGTTAAATGTCTCATACTTGCATCACGTGTTCATGTGGCAAAGGCAGTCAATCTCCTACATTCTGACTTTGCAAGTGAGATAGTTCTAATAGGACTTTGTAGATTTGTAAAAAGTCTCATGAAAATGTCATTAAATTCTACTTGATAATATTTTACACTAATAAAGGGTGATTTTTTTTCTCTTTAATGAAAGAGCAGATTGGCTTTTACCAAATGCAGATTACACAAAGAATTCACAATCACTAAGAGAATCCTATGTATTTGTAGATTCAAAATCATCAAATGCTTCTTATTTTACAATAAAATCTTAAAGATAAAGATCTAAAATAGGAAAATAATGATGCCAAGCTCTTCTATGTAGGTATAAAAACTGAAATTCTGGAAGACAAATGCAACATTTGATATGTAGATGATTCAAAGCCTTTGCAAATTGTGGAAATAGCAAAAGGCTCTTATTAAAAAAAAACAACAACACACAACACATTATTTGCTAAAAATATCTCAAAATGTGCATGTAAAATCTACTAAAATCATGAACACATCATCATTATCATTATCATCATTATTTTCATCAGCTGCTATTTTTTGAAAAGTATATATGGTTTATGATACTGAATTATATGCTGCAAATCTATAAAAATATTTCTAAAAATTGCAAAAGAACTCAAAGCATAAAAAACATGTGACACTAGAGGCATGAAAGCAATGGCTTATTTACTGATCAAAACTTAATACTTTTCAACAACTAGAAGTGTACCATTTCTTATTTTTTCAAATAGCTTATTTAAGAAGGAAATCCTTCATGAAAGAGCTAACATGAAGTTGAAATCATCTGCAATCGCATTATGTTGAATGTTGAAGAACCTGACTCAATATTAGCAGCCAATTAAGTTTTTCTATAAAGTTGATGTTATTGCTTAAAAATATCAGAATGCCTTTATTTTTTATTGTTTTGCTGTGGGTAGATTTATGTATGATTTTTAGACAAAAACTATTTATTTTCCACAAAAGATTGAGATTTGAAATGAAGACTTGAAGTAAAAATGACAGCTCTTATAAAAAAAAAGTAATCAAATTCAATGACATATTTTTTTTAAATGCAATGAAAATAAGCTTTTTTATAAAGAAATAGTACTCAGTGCACACTTTACAAACTAAAATTAAAACTAACAAAAGAAATCAAAACACAGTTCTGGGTTTGTATTTTTTTTTTTAGAATGAAAAGGTTGTTTATTGATTGAAGTAGGATGTTTCTTGTATAGAGCTACGCAGTCACCAATTACTTTATGAATATTCTATGGTCCTGGTTTTACAAATGTTTCTTATATAATGAGAATAATAACTTTTTATATCTATATAACATAGTGTAGCTTTATATATGTTGCTGTGTGTATGTGTATTGGGTAAAAAATAGATATGTACAGTTTATTTAATTTTAATATTTATTAGAATTATATTTTTTATTGAAAAGCTTAAAAAGTCACAAAAATATTTTGGAGAAAACACATCTGATGTGAAGGTGTCCTTTCTTTAGAAAATGCTGATTAAAAAATCTGTTATTTTCAAACAAGTAAATTAAACGATAATAATTCTAACCAAAAAGCACTTTGAGTATTTTTTTAATTGCAAATTTCCCTAATGTATCAGAATCACTTAGTGCAGTTATGTGGAATTAACCAAAATTCACAGGTGATGCTGAATCATATACACACCGAAATTCACTGCTTTACTACATTTCAAATAGCCCTGATTTACAAAAATGCTATACCACATGTAAATGCATTCTTGGCTTTTCTAACATTGCCTCTAGTATTGCCTTTAGACACTGGCTTGCTGAATAAGTAACTTTGCTCCAAACTGTGGAGTTCCACCACTTATGCTAGCCCACCCTAAACCCAGAGTTGTGCCCTCCACCAAGGCCAAGAAATGTGTAACTGGGCTTTGAGAAGCTTCTTAGCCAGAAATGCAGTGGAGTTAGCCTACTGTCAGGAAAAGTTCTACTGACAGAAACAGTGACCAAGAGAAAGCTACGTAGATGTACCCCTCATAAAGATTGCTGTGAGATATGATATCCCCATTTAGCATATCTGGATATGTACCACTTGCCTGCATGGGCACATCTGCCATTGACTTGCTGCTGTGTTGCTTAAAGGCTCATGGAAAAGTCAGTGCAATGCTTCTTGTCCCTCCCTGCTCCACTAATTTTAACTCACGTATTTCATCCTCTATATTTTAAGAAATTCAGGTTAAGACAGTGCATGTGTACACAATTTAGAAAACACATATTTAAACACACCTGTTCTTACAACATATATTTAACTGAAGTTTACCAGCATAAAATGATTTACAGAAAGAAAACAACAACTAGTCTTATTATAAGAGTTAATAATGCAGAAACCAAGAGGTGCATAATAAAAATTAGCTGATCATGGTGTATGATCCTTTTCATGTGTGGTTAAATTTGATTTGCTAGCATTTTATGAGAAATTAAAAATCTATATTCATTGAGGATATTGGCCTGTATTTTCTTTTTTTAAAAAAAGAAGGAATTTTATTGAGATGATACTGGTTAACATAATAGTTTTCTTTCTTGTAGTTTTTTTATCTGGCTTTGGTATCAGGGCAATGCTGAGCCATAAAATTTGTTCAGGAGTGTCAGTTTTCTTTAATTCTTTTGGAAAAATGGCATTACTTTTTCTTTAAATATTTGTCAAAATTCACCAGTGAAGCCATCTAGTCCTAAGCATTTTTTTTCTGAGAAGTTTTTGATTACTAATTTAATCTCTATACTTGTTCTGTTCAGATTTTTTGTTTTTTCATTATCAGTTTGGTAGTCTGTATGTTTTTGGAAATTCATTAATTTTTTTTTAGGTTTTTTGTATATTTGCATATAGATGTTCATAGTAATCTCTTAGAATCGTATGTGTTTCTATGATATCAGGTGTACTGTTTCTCACTTCATTTATATTTTTATTTACTTGGATCCTCACATATTATGATCAAATGGACTTTATCTCTGAGATACAAGGATGGTTCAACATCTGCCAATCAATAAGTTGATATAGCACATTAAAAGAATGAAAGATAAAAATCACATGATTATTTAAATCAATGCTAAAACAGTGTTTTACAGAATTCAACATCATCCATGATAAATATTCTCATGAAGGATATAGAATAAGTGTGCCTCAATATAATAAAGGCCACATGTGACAATCCCACAGCTACTATTATACTACATGGTAAAAGGCTAAAAGCTTTTCTCTAAGTTCAGGAAAAAGACAAGAGTGTCTACTCTCTCCACTCCTATTCAATATAGTACCAGAAATCCTAACCATAACAATAGGGAAAAATAAATAAATCAGTAAAAGGTATCTAATTCACAGAGGAATAAATAGAACTAAATCTGCAGATGATAGGATTTTAGAAAATTCTAAAGACTTCACCAAAAACCTACCAGGTCTAATTAACAAATTCAATAATATTACAGTATACAAAATCAGCATACAAAAATCACTAGCATTACTATACACTAAAAATTAATTATCTGAAAAAGAAATAACAATCCCATTTACAATAGCATGAAAACCATAAAATACTTAGGAATAAATTTATCCAAGAAAAGTGAAAGATCTACATACTGAAAACTATAAGACATTGATGAAAGAAATTGAAAAAGATGCCAATAAAATTTATGGAAAGATAGTCTATGCTCATTCATTGAAAGAATTATTATTGCTAAAATATCCATACTACCTAAAGCAGCGGTCATTTCAAAGCTCAGCTAGAGAAAGATCCACTTCCCAATTCATTCAGTAGGTGGCAGGATTCAATGCCTTGTGAACTGCTGTAATTGGAAGTTTTAATTTTTTACTGTCTGTTGGTGATAGGCTACAGTAACTTCGTTCCTTGCCACCTGGATCTCCCTTGGGTAGCTCAAAGTACAGCAGCTTGGTGCATCAGAACAAGCAAGTGAGGAGGACACAAGAGCAAAATACAGAGGAGGGTGAGAAACAAGACAGAAGTCAGTGTTCTTCTTAACCTAATTTCAGAAATGACATTCCACTTTTTTCTTGTCATAGTCTATTCATTAGAAGCAAGCCTGGAGAAGGGGATTGCACAAGAGCATAAATACCAGGAGGCAGAAATCACTGGGAACCATTTCAAAAGCTGCTTAACTGCTTAACATATAATTTCAGAGAATTTATTAAAGAATACAGGAATAGTATATATATATATATAATATACTTAGTGTATAGCAAAACAAGTCATTTATACAAATGTAATTATTGTGAAGGAGTGTCATAGGAGATTTAAAAAAAATAGGTATGCTGCTATAGCAGTGTTACTCTAAGACAATTTTATTTGCATATTGTCTCATTGATGTCATGCTAGGTAAATATTCATTTAGGCTCAGTCTTGACTTAGTCATCAGTCAGTCTACTGTTTGTATTTGGGGTGTGCTTTGTTCATAAGGAACTAACAATCTTTTTGAAAAGAAATCTATAAAATATGAAAACATTTTAAAGTAGGCTTAAGTGAAAAACTGAATGATACCAACTCTAAATTACCCTAAGGTTCATTGTCAGAGGAAAAAAAAAAACGATCATGTTGAAGTATTTAGGAAAGGTCTTCTATAAGTTGAGGCTAAGTTGGGTCTTGAAAAAATGTTGAGTGTATTTGTCATTCTTTTGTCTATAAATACACAACCCTTCTTAATGTTAGGGGAATTCTCAATTGTGTATTTTCTGGCAAGGATAAACGTCCTACTTCCCAACGTACAGATTATTATCACTATGCCAACTGGCATGAAGTGCAGTGGCAAATGACTCTGTCTATCAAATATCCCCACCTAGAATTTTTTCTTTAGCACAAATTAGACAAAGATGAAGTAAATGCCTTTGTGTTGGCGGTGTGTAGTGATGTCCTTTTTCCTTCCTGGCCCTCCAGAATGCTTTGATTTTTGCTGGTTTTCTAGTCTACTTTTCCAGTATAGTCCTCTTTTGCTTAAGATAGTCAGCATCTGTTTATCTTGATTGCATTCAACACCACCACCAAGTGTCACATAGGTACAGAATCATGCTTCACTTCAAGTTAGGGAGACAGCATGCACAAAGGTTGTAGCCTTACATTATGTCAGTGGTATTTTACTATAGTCTGGTATTTTTCAGTATAATTAATAACATAGACAGATGTGTATGTCTGATCTAGTAAGCATATCTATGACAAGAATGATGAAGTAAACAGAGGATGCTAATTAGACAACACCTGTCTCTGATAAAGATGAATGTGCATATTTCTTGTCTAAAAATTTGAGAAAGCTTTATGCAACTTCATGGAATTAGGAACTGGAAAAAAGTAGGACTGTCAAGGCTTGCAGTGATAACAGAAAAATCCCCATCTGTTACACAGTCAGTCCTCTGTGCAATAGCTTCTCTACTGGAAAATGTGACTTGTGATAGAGAAAAGATCAGCAAGTATAATCAGTTCTCCATGATTTCAGAGTATTGGGTAAAGGAAAGAAAGCAGATGCAATTGGAAATGTGATTTAATAGTGAGGCTACTTCTCTCATTGTTCTGTTTCCTTTCCCTACAGGAGGAATGTCTCCGCACAGTATTTGGAGATAGAGAATCCCTTGACTTTCCAAAAGCTGTCCTGTGTCTAGGTGGGTACCAGCACTTTGGATATGGAATAATTACTAAACACAGCTAGATGCCAGATAATTTACTTCAGGTAAATAAGTTGCTTGACGCTGCTTTTTTGCAGCAACTATAAAGATCTTAAATATTAAAAAATCTTTTTTAGTTATTAACCCAGCCTTTAAAGATAATATTTTATCACTACAACCGGGAGTTAGATGGCTTTAGGAGAGACTATAAAACCAATAAAGCATTCAGCATAGCATGATATGAAAGCCACGGTAATGCTATTTTAATAAACATTTAAATCTATCTAAAGCCATCTGCATTTTTAATTATGTTAACCTCTTTTCCCGACCTTCCTGACCTGAAAGGAAAATGGCTATAGAGTGACACTCGATTATATGCATATTAACGAACAGTTGTGAAATTCATTTCCGAACTGAATGCTGAAGTTTTCATATGACTCCTTTAGCATTCTGTTTCTGATAGACCCGTAAGTACCAGAAGTGCAGAGTTGACAGCGCATTTTCCTCTGACTTCATTACTCGTAAACCTAAATAGCATTTTGAGAAGAGTACATAATAAATGCATTCAGACATTGCAGCTGTTTTCTGTCTGTTTTCCAAACACATAATGTGCTAATTTGGAAAAAAATCAACAACAGCTGCAAATATATGTCAACAGCGAGGTCTTCAAGGGAAGGCCTTAATAGGTTTTGTTAATCAGTGGTGAACCAGGTGTGAATAAATAATTAACACACTTGATAACAGAGCCCTGTAGCCACTACTGCTGCAGTGAAAGTTCTGATAGCCTTTCCTTTAAGTTCAGAATTTCCTTGCAGTATGTAAAAAGAAAAATACTTAATAGTCGCTCATTCAATAAAGCTAAAGTAAGATTTTAAAGGCAGAACACTGAATGTAAATATCCAGAAAGAAAACTTACATCATTTAGAATACATTTTAATCTTATAAATAAAGTGGATACCTAATAATACATTTCATCGGCATATTATTTTTTAAACAAAGAGCTGCAGCCTATGAATCTAGAAATGATTAAGCAAAATTGATCTTAGATAGAACGTATGAGTGTATTTATCAACATTCTGATCGTTACATTTTCCTTTTGAAGATAGGAAATGTCATAATATAAAAGATACACAGCGTTAGCAGCCAGTGAGCATGAAATGCATAGCAGACCTCTGCAGTGATTACCCTTAAGCCCTGTGCTGCAAGTGTCAAGAAACCTACATGCATTTTAACCACCTACTGTGTGCGGGAGTAGAGAAATGCATAAGACCTATACACGAATTTTATTGAGTGTAAATACTATTGATGAAACCTGAACTTTTGTGGGTAGTAATTAACCAACATGACAGAAAACTCATCATTTTGTAAAAGACTGTACCATGCCCTCGGGTTTAGATGAGGTGGGTTGTTCTTAGAGTGGTCCCAGAACCAGCAGCAGTATTTCTCAGGAACCTCTTCAACAGGCAAACAGTAAGGCCCTATATCAAACCTACTAAATCAGAATCGTGGGGCTGGGGCCCAGAGATCTGTGGATTAGGAAGCCCCTTAGGTAATGGTAATGCTTGCTAACATTTAAGGTCATTCTTCTTTATTTGTCACTAATTCATATTACAGAGTGGTGTTAATTGCCACTGTTCATTCTGTGGGTTGATGACTAAGGCCACATACGGGGACAAAAGCTGTTTAGTATCCCACTCTGTCAGGTAAATTAGCAGCTGTTGGTGTTATGTCACTATAGGCTTGCTGAGAGGTACCAGACAGCAGAAAAGTCATTTGCTATTAAATTATTTTTCCATTGATATACGAATTGGACTAATTGCAGACGTACTGTATTACCAAGGGAAGATTGTTCTATTCCTTCTTTCACTCATGGTGGTTGAGGGGATTAGGGGCATTTTACTGTCCAAAGTTAAAGGTGGGAACTCCAATTGACTAGTAAAGTTGCCATTGTCAACTTTCCCTCCTCCACCAACAGAGGGATTGATGTTGCCCTATCAACTGATATTTGCAATCAGGATAGTGTCTAAGGAGACAGTGGCAGAAGATGCTACTTTATCATGCTTAGAAGCCAGACTACAGGACTTTCCAAAGATGAAATGAGTATGCCAGAAAATGCTCAGACTTGTACTATCTTATCCATTTTTCTTTTTATACCACAGTGACATATTTTCTAGAAATTTTTTTACAAGGGAGCCATTTACTAGTGGTGTGGACAACTGGCAGCAGGAGATAATAATTAGAAAGAACCAAACAAAACCCTCAGAGATGTTTCAATTCCTGCCTAATGGAAACCCCCATTTCCCTAAACTAATTGCTATAATTGTATAATTGTGTACCCCTCCAAATTATTTACATGTGTTTGGAGTTGGGGCCTTTGGGAAGCAATTAGGGTGAGGTGAGGTCATGAGGGTGTGGTACTCATGGAATTTGTGCTTATAAGAGGAGACACCAGAGAGCTTGCTTTCTCCTTCTTCCCATGTGCACGCCATGAGGGAAGACCATGGGGGCGCACAATTAGAAGGTAAGCCAGGAAGAGAGCCTTCACCTGAATCCAGCAAGGCTGGTGCCCTTATCTCAGGCTTTCAGCCTCTAGAACTGGGGGAAAATCAATTTCTGTTGTAAAGCCAACCCATCTAAGATACGAGTTTTGGCAGCCAAAGCTGATTAAGACATTAACCTCTGTTGTTTTTTTCATGCGGATACTCTTGGCTTTAGGAAGAGAAGAAATTTCTCTCTTTCTCCAACATTCAGAAACATTGCATTATTTCAAAGGCAAACTCTTTCTCCCTCTGGACCCTCTTGTTTATCTGAGGGGGTGAGTATGCAGTTGTAGGAAGGACACTTCTCAGCCAGTATTCTAAGGAGGTGCTCTGTAGTTCTGTCAACATATTGATCACTTTTTATTCTGAGCTGAGAGCTTTGTCCCCAGGTCTAGCACTTGATACTGGAGGATTTCTGTTTTACTCATTATCTGACCTCAGTCTGTTACCTTAGGCTAGACAAATAATTATTTTGTTTCTTTGCTTTAAATGTTGTTTGAATAAGGGAATGATTACCTAGCACATAATGAACACTCAGTATCCTTTTTTTTTTTTTTTTTTTAACAGACAGAGAGAGTCAGAGAGAGGGACAGTCGGGGAGAGACAGATAGGGAGAGAGATGAGAAGCATCAATTCTTTGTTGTAGCACCTTAGTTGTTCATTGATTGCTTTCTCATATGTGACTTGGCCAGGGGGCTACAGCAGACAGAGTAACCCCTTGCTCAAGCCAGCAACCTTGGACTCAAGCTGGTGAGCCTTGCTCAAACCAGATAGGGCCCTGCTCAAGTTGGCGACCTTGGGGTCCCAAACCTGGGTCTTCCGTGTCCCAGTCCGACGCTCCATCCACTGTGCCACCGTCTGGTCAGGCACACTCAGTATCCTTTAATGCCATGATGGCGAACCTATGACACGCCTGTCAGTGCTCCTAACCCAATATAACTGGGTATTTATAAAAATGTTTTTACCTTTTAGACAAATAGGAACACAGGGAAAACTCTGTGTGAAAATGAAGGCAGTGATTGAGGTGATATTCTTGCAAGCCAAGAAATGCCAAAGGTTGCAAGCAACCCACCAGGAGATAAAGGAGATGCATGGAACAGAGTCTCTCACACAGCCCTCAGAAGAAGCCAACCCTACAAGCAACATTAATCTCGGATTTCTCGTTTTCAGACCTGAGAAACAATCATAAACTGTAAGTTTCCAGTGTGTAGAACTTTGATAATACAGCCATAAAAACTAATAGAATTAATATTTCTATTTTATAAGTGAGAAGGACTAATTGATAGGCAGTGAGGCAGACTGACTCTAGGCTGGTCTTCTTGATCCTCACCTCCCTGTATTCAGTCTTGTGAGTTCTACCCCTTGAATATGGGTGGGACCTGTGATTTATTTCTAATCAGTAGCATATGACAAAGGTGATGGGACTTATATGATCAATTATCTCTACTGGATTATGAGGGGTGGAGGGAGGAAGAAGAGAGTAAAGGGGGAATAAATGGTGATCGAAGGAAATAATGAATGCTGCTTCTCTTCTTTGCCTCCTTTCTCTGACAAAGCTATACAGTCCGTGGGTGCTAGCAGGGAGCCCAAAAGAACTCAAGGTCAAGTAGGTCATTGGCTCATTTGGGGTGGTGGTGAAGCTTCTAGCACTTACACAAGATTCAGGTGAAATACAGGTATGAATTCAAACCAGGAGATGTGTCATGTGGATCTCTGTGCAGTTATATAACGGTGGCCATGTTGGTTTTCTCTGTGGTTCAGGAAAGATATATTTCTTACAGTGGGGTTTCAGAAAAAGCAAAAAAGGACTCTTCATGTTTCATTTGAGAGACTGCACCATTGGTCAAGTAGTCATTAGGGTTGGGTTGTTCTGCTTCTTCATCTTTCCTCTGTTCATCTCCCAAATAAATACAGTGTGTGGCCTGGAAGCTGGAAACAGGCAAGCTAAGACCTTGAAATAAGTTAGATAATAACTGAGCTAAATTAATTAGCAAGTGACACAAAAAACTGGCATTCAGCATTGGTTTAGCGACATTACAAATTAGAACATTATTATAGCTCTTGTATAGCTCTATGAGCTTTATGTGATTATCTCAGATGTTACCTTATTATATATATAACTTATTTATACCTATTATTTTTCACAAGTAATACCTCAAATCCAGTGGCCTGCTAACCTCAGGGTTACACATGCTAAGATGAACTTGGTGTCATTTTAACTGCATAGCAACAGTCATATGAAACTGATAGTTTGGGGCACAGAATTGTCAGAAAGTAAAATAAATCTTGCACTGGATACTGAAAACTTAGGAGTTGATGCCCCAGGAGGGCTGAAGTTTTTTTATGGAGGTTCCTTTCAAGACCCAAACTAGGAAAATAAGTTAAACTGACAACCTAGAAAGAGCACCTGCCTCATTGAAGAAGGGAGCTCACCTCCAGCATTTCTGTGGAGGAAGGAGCTAGGATTCTAGTGGGAAGGGAAGGGACAGAGGACTTGTTTTGAAGCCACAGTGGCATAGAGATTTACATCTGATTGAAAAGAAATGCTTGTGTATTTTAAAGAATGTGCACTGGGAAGAAACGAAGAAGACCTTGTATGTAGAAAATCACTCACCACCATTCTTTTACCATCTGTCTATCCTGAGCAGATCTAATTCTCTCATTTGGGAAACAAGGATAGTAACAAAATACAGCAGATAGAATTGTTGTAAATAAAGTGTTACACTTTTGATGCAAAACACGATACAAGGTATATAGTAATTGCTCAATAAAATGTGTTTTAGAAGTTTTAGTAAATTATTAATCAAGAATCTGAAAGTGATGATTTATCAAATTAGCCACTACCACAGGTTAAGAAAACTAAACATAATACTTGGGAACTTATTTTTTCCCTGAAGATTTTTATATTTTCTTCTGGATATAGTTGGCCTTGTATGCCTCATTATATACAGGAAATAATTGCTACTAGCTGGCCATGTACAGGTATATTTTGTTTCAACATGAGGCATGTATTCTGAAAGATGATAGAGACATTTGCATTTATTTTAGGCAGTCTGGAGATATTTTCTTTTTGATTTTGTTAGTAAAATCTGACTGTTTTGTTGTTTTCCAAAAATTGAGGCAGATGCCAAGCACCCATTGTTTTTTTCAAAGCCTCTGTATGTATCTTGTTTTGTTTTGTTCTGTTCTAATATGCCTACACAATCTAGTTTGTCAAAGTGCACATGTGCACAATATTAAGCTAGGACCATTCATCATATAAGTGGTACTTAGCAGATAAACATAGCACATTAACATTTAAACAAAAATGAGGTTTGTCCCATTATGTTATCTATGTCTGATGTAAGAACAGTGAGAAAGAGACACTGAAAAAAATAATACCTGTCGAGAAAAATGATGGAACCTGCAGGAATGGTGGATTCCTGTGATGGGAAAATGTTTTATAACGAGGTGTGAGTAAATTAAACACCTGGTGGTTGCAATATCAAATTACATCACCCCTTTTGAACTCAATTTCTCTTGTGAAGTAACTGTAGTTTTCCCCCCCCAAAACAATGTAATAAACCCATCAACCATAAAGGTGCTAAAATGTACCAATGTAAAAAGTTGGTTTCAAGAAAGGGCACATTATCAACTCTTCCTAATAAGGCCACATTACATCTTTATTTTTATTCATCTTCCTCAATTAATAGTAATAAACTTTTCTATTGTTTGTCTTTAATTATATAGACCTAAGTATGACTTACCAATTTACAATATTTCTTACACTCGGTCTCTTTTAATGGGGAGGTGTCTGAGTCCGTTTGAATGACTATAACAGAATACCATAAACTAGGTGTCTTATAAACAACAACATTTTATTTCTTATAGTTCTGGAGGCTGGAAAGTCCAAGATCCATTTTTTGGCAGATTAAGTATCTTGTGAGAGCCCATTTCCCAGAACAGAGATGGTCATCTTCACTCTGTGTCCTCACAGGGTGAAAGGGCCTAAGGAACTCTCCGGGGCCTCTTTTATAAGGGCACTAATTCCAATGAGGATTTCATTCTCACAACCTAATCACCTCCAAAAGGCTCCACATCCCAATACTTTGAGGTGTAGGCTTTTAACACATGAATCTGGGTAGGGTCAGTTCATAACAGTAGGTGAGGATAATAATAATAATAATCATAACAGAGCCATACTACTATGCATAATTATAGCTGACATTTATTCAGTGATTTTTTATAGAAGGTATCATCCTAGGATTTATATATACAGTAACTTATTTTATAAAGGAAACCCTGCATGATGCTTGCCTCTCCAAAGTTCATAAGAACTCCCACTCTCTAACCCTACCCTTTGACACCTCATTCATAATTGAAGATTACACGACTGCTGAAAATGACTCATCCTTCTCTGAGATGAGGATGTTCTTTTCTGCCTCTGAACCTAGGCCTGTGGTTTGATCTTTTTGTAGCTGTGCAGAAACTTCATTTTTAAATATGACTTTTCCATTAATTCATGCTAGTTTTGTTCAGTCTAATAGTGTCATGACATACTGCACATTCCCTCCTTAAGACATCAGGTTTTGGTCAGCATCAAACTGTCTTAAGAAAAAACCTTAGGTCTAATGATCGAGGGAACAGTGTTTCTGTGAAACTGAAGATAACATCTTGACCTTTGTTGTGTTTCAGCCCCAGGCTCATGGAAGTAGAAGGAGTCCACTGCATACCCTCATGAAACTAGACAGAATAATGTCATGGCTGACACCAGTATCTGATATAATGATCAACTACTTCCTACTCTGACCCCAACTGGTCAGTAGAGTCCATGACCCCAACTCCATTGTCAGCATAATTAATTGATTTTTCACTTGTATGGTCTGTCCTCTAGGAGTTATTGGGGAGCCAGGTTTTAGAACACTGCTTACCGGTGTTTCTGGGCTTGGCGCCATTTCCTTAAATAAACCTTTACTGTTTTCTGCAAACTTCTATTCATGTTTTATTGGGTTTTGATGCACACAAGCAAAATGACCCCTTTAATCTGGTAACACATTGCCTAGAATTCTTTTCTTTTATCCTCACACTTCAATTTCAATCACCCTTTAGCGCTGGTTTTAAATATCATTGTCTTTGGGGAGACTTTCCTAATAACCCATTCGGACTAGAGTGGAAACTCCTTCCTTATGCCCAGACTACTGCATAGCTCACCCCTATTTAGCTCTTACCAGGCTGAGAAATTTCTGATATATCTCATGCTTTTTGATAATAGAAACCACATGTTACTTATCATTTGTAGCCAAGTTACGGTGGACAGCTAATGCTTATTTGCTAAAACAATAAAAAATTAGATTTATTATTTTTTGTAATCTCATTTGGATCATTTTCCAAATAATATCTGGGTTATAAAAACACAGAAGGGAGAGGGAGTGAGGGAGTGAGTAAAGCAGGGCAAAAATATTTAGACAGTCCCCAAAGAACAATTTGCTTTTTGGAAAAATCTTAGAGAAGTAAAAGAAAAGATAGTGAAATAGATCCCAGATTCCTAGACAGTTCATTCTAAGACTATTGACTTAAAAACGTCCTTAGTGAGGATTTTTATTTTGTCCATTTGAAAATTATTGCCAAAGCTGGATTACTATGAGTGATTTAAAGCTAATGGTAAGGGAATGGGGTGAACAAAGAGACAAAAACAAAGAACTGAAAATCAAATAAAAATACAAAAGAGAAATATAAGCTGCATGGGTTTTTAGAATGAGCAAACTGCTTACATTTTTAAAAGGTGCATTCATCTGTTTTGCTAGAGTGAAATAATGATAAAAACTAACTTTAACTAAAGTTTCTCATTTTTAATAAGTTTTTGATGATTAATGATACCTTCCGTGTGAATGCTTTAAGGACTGATATTTAAATAGGAATAAGTCAAGTAGTATTTAAATAGCAAACAAATTCTGTGAATATTTAATATGTCTTTCAGAAATCAGACAAAAATAAAAATCATATATATTTTTAAAATAAATATTGAAAGTAGATAAAAATTATGTGTGTAAATGGAATGCATTATTCATATAATCGATTACAATAAAAATTACATATGCAAGTATATCAATTATGTTAAATAGATTTTTGTAAAGACTTTTATAGCAGCCTTAGAACTAATTATAAAAATGAAAAAGCTATTATTCATCTTTGTAAATGTTTTTGAAATATTTTTAATATATAGCATTGTTTTGAGCAAAATGTTTTATATTAGTTTTATGTATTTGACAGCAAATTAAATTTATTAATAAAATAGATTTGCATTTATTTCACCACCATATTATACTTAGAATGATTCAAGTCTAAAATAATTATCTAAAAATTTTTCTCAAGGTGATTGAAACATTGTGTCTCTGGTTTTTTTAAAATACCAATGCTTATTAAATTTAATTTCTAAATATAAAAAGAAAGTCATAGTAGCGTTTTTTATTCTCTATGTATTTTTTGTTTATATTTCAAGTGAGATTGAAAGTGGACCTGTAGTAAATAGTGATTATGAACAAGTAAGTTATTTATTTTATATATCAGAAAAAAAATAAAGCTATTGTTTTTAAAAATTTGATATTGGTGCTTCTGTTTACCTTTAAATATAAAAATGTTGCCTTTTAAAAAATTAATATTAAAATGTGTTATGCATCATTTCTCTTTGTTCTTTTGATTGGTTTTAGGAGGTCATTATAATAAGGTGGTTAAAAATGTGGGCTTCGTTAATGGTATCTGACATAATAAATGTGCTCAAGAAATATTAGTTAAATGAATAAATATTTAAATATCTTCCACCCACATATTATTTGGGTGAATATAGGCAAACACTTCATTTTTCTAAACCCCGTTTTTTTTCTGGAAAATATGATGAAAGTTATAATGATTTCCTGATCTATTATATTTTAGAAGTACTTAATTTGTTTTCAATTTTGTTTTCTCTTGTCACTTCCTTGTAGTCCAAACCCTCCTCTTTACATGTGCTCTAAAAGCAGGCTGTTTCTGTAAGGAGGAAACTCTATATGATAACACAGTTGGCTGGTTGTAAAGCCTCCTGGATGCAGCTGGCTACCAACCAGTCTCATGTGAATGTTCCTCTCTCCAAAGGGTGAATCATTCCTGGTACTCCATGAAATCAAACATACTCTGATTGTAAACTTTGCTTGTAAAAACTACTGTGAGAAACTGCTCAGGGTGTCAGAGCTGAGCCAACAGCAGTGCTCTGGTGAAGGCATGAAAAGCCAAACTAGTTGGTCTATATGAACACAAGAAGTAGGTAAAATTATGCCAAAAATATAACAATTGTGTTGAAAAATATCTAGCTGCCATGCGGCACATGTTGCCTAACTTATACAACCATGACATTTTATTATTCACACATATTTCTTAATGCTATTGCTGAATATCAGATATTTTCCCTTAAAGAATAAAATAAATCTGAGAATTCCAAGATGGGGATGGAGTAGGCTGACATTCCAACTGTTGCCTCCTGGGACCAAATTGGATTACAGATTAATTTAAGAACAATCATCTGGAAAAACCAACTTTGGACAAAATAAAGAGGAATCTATAGCCAAGGATCACCAAAGAAGCCACACCGAGACTGGTAGGAAAGGTGGAGACAAGGAAAGGGCGGCCCCAGTCCCAGAAGTGATTGGTGACCTGCAGGGACTCTCACTGTGGGGAGGGTCACCCTGAGAGTTGTGGGTCCTAAACCCCAGGCCTGCATCCCCAGCCTAGAGCCCCAGCGCCTAGAAGAGGTGCCCAGATAGCGTTTGGACATGAAAAGAGCTGGTTTCCTTTAGTGAGAAAGAGAATGAGCTTTCTGAGATGGAGACTCTGTCTTAAAGGGCCCGCGCATAAAACCTCATTTACAGCCACTTACCCAGGACTCTGGTGGAGGAAGAGCTGAGAGGACTAGAGTTGTGGGAGGAGAGAATAAAGTTGGAGACCCAGGGAGAGACACTGTGGGGGATGAAAACCAGAACCACTGTGCTGAGTCATTCTTCAGTACTGCAGTTGCCATCTTTCTTGGCAGATGGAGCATCCCTTCTTTGAGGCATTAGCCTGGGGAGAAGCAGCTGCTTGACTATTGGGCAGATAAAATATATTATGCTCACTTTGTTAAAGATGGCGCTGCCCAAGTGCAAGTTTTAAGAGTAAACTTTTCCTTACACCCTTGACTGATTGAATGATGTAGGGTGGTGCCCTCTCATGAGGAATCTTCCATTATGCCTCAGATAAGTGACTTTGTATCAGAAACTTCCTTGTTTATATAATTGGATTAAAGGTTTTGATTCTACACTATAAAGTGGGGCAGGCTGGGAGCTTGTTCTCTAGGTTCCTGAGGTTATCATTAGAGAAGAGAGCAGAGAAAGGCCATGTAGAGGAGGCCAGGAGTAGCAGTCAAGATGGCAGAATGCTGAAAGAGAAGCCAGTTTGTACAGAGTTTGTGTCAGAGAAGGAGATGGGAAACAGAGGTGAATAAGCCTGGTGAGCTAGAAACCTTTGATTCTAGGAAACTCGGATAAGTCAGTAGCTTTGTAAGCACTGAATGAGTGGGTTTTGGAACCCAGCGTGTGTTTTTACTTGCCCGCCGGGTGCAAGCTAGAATGAAAGCTGATGGCTCACCAGTTCTTGGCTCCGTTGTTTCATTATCGACTATCCGAATCTAATGGGAACCTGCATGGGCCAGGCAGCTGTGATGTTGGCCGCAAATACTGGATTTACATGGACCCTCAGAAGTCACTCATGCTCTAATCATGGCGACTGGTTCATGCCGAGAGGCCAGGAGGCAGGGGCACATCAGTGACTCAGTTTTCTGGAACTGAGGCTGAAGCTTTTCCCCACATGCTTCTGACTGTGACTGGTCATTCCACCTCACAGGAGACTCAGTAGAAACTGTCCGGACAGCCAGCAGACCCTGAAGTCTGTGAAAAAAAGTCTGAACAAACTGACACCTGGGGTCAAGGGGCGGAGCTACCACCCTCCCTAATCATTGAATTGCTGCAGGTGCTAGGCATTACCAGAGGTTTTTTCAGAGGCCTAGCCCAGCAAGCAGCCAGCAGACAGAGGCTGCAGGAGACGGGACGGGTCTCAGGGAAACTTGGCCTTTTAAGCGGACTTTCTCCCAGGTCCGAGTGAGTAAAAGCTGGCCTAGGAGTGCAGTTGGGTATTTCCATGTACACCTGGGCCCAGCAGAGGCAGCCATAAACTCTGGATTGCTTGTAGGTCCAAGAAAGTTGCTGAGGTTCAGTCATGGACTGTGTCTCCCACTGGTCTGCACCGGGTTCCTGCCAGCGAGGCCCAGGAATGGCACATCTAGTGGCCAGCATCAGTTTAGGATCTAACAACTCTTGCTAGAGTGGTATACAAAGGAAGAGCTCCTCACATATGGCCCAGTTGAGGTCTAGAACACCAAATTAAACCACTCACAAAAATAAACTCAAAATGGATAAAAGACTTAAATGTAAATTGTTAAACTATAAATATCTTGGAAGAAACCATAGGCAGTAAACTCTCTGATATCTCTCGTAGAAATACTTTTGCTGATATATCTCCATGGGCAAGTGAAATAAAGGACAAAATAAATAAATGGAACTATATTAAACTAAATAGCTTTTGCACAGCAAAAGACACAATTAACAAAATAAAGACAACCCACACAATGAGATTACATATTCGCCAATACATCTGATAAGGGGTTAATAATCAAAATTTATAAAGAACTTGTAAAACTCAGCACCAGGAAGGTAAACAATCCAATCATAAAATGGGCAAAAGAAATGAATAGACACTTCTCCAAAGAGGAAATATAGATGGCCAATAGGCAAATGAAAAAGTGTTCAACATCACTAATCATCAGAGAAATGCAAAAAGAGATACCACAATGCAAACAATGAGTTACTACCTCACACCTGTCAGAATGGCGCTCATTAACAAAACAACACAGAATAAGTGCTGGCGAGGATGTGGAGAAAAGGGAACCCTTCTGCACTGCTGGTGGGAATGCAGACTGGTGTAGCCACTGTGGAAAACAGTATGGTGTTTCCTCAAAAAATTAAAAATGGAACTTCCTTTTGACCCAGTTATCCCACTTTTAGGAATATATACTAAAAATATCAAATCACTGATTCAAAGAAAGATATGCACCCCTTTGTTTATAATAGCCAAAATTTGGAAACAGCCCAGGTGTCCATAAGTGGACAAGTAGATGAAAAAGTGGTGGTACATATGCACAATGGAATACCACATGGCCGTGGAAAAAAAGAAAATCTTACCTTCTGCAATGACATGGATGGACCTGGAGCTTATCCTGCTAAGTGAAGTAAGCCAGGCAGAGAAAGACAAATATCATATGATCTCACTTATATGTGAAATCTAATGAACAAAGTAAACCGAGGAGCAGAATGGAGGCAGAGGTGGGTTCCCAGGAAGCAGAGGAACAGCTGTCAGAGGGAAGGGTGTGGAGGGATGGGATTAAAGAAGGTGAAGGGATTAGTGAGATTACATATACATCACACAGAGATACAGATAACAAGACAACAAGACGGCAAATCCCAGAGGGAAGGGAGGAGGGAATTAGGAGGAGAGGAACAAAGGGGATGTAATGGGAGACACGAAAGTGGGGGATGAGGGAATATATTCAGTAGGACACTTGAATCCATGTTAACACAATAAATTAAAATTAATAAAAATAAGAAAGAATAAAATAAATCTAAGGATGCCATGGCAAATGGTGAACCAAAGTTAGGTTCAAGTAGTTTTGGTTAGTTTTGATTTTTTAAATATCATTTATATTAACATTTTTATGTTAGTGTGAGGGATAAAATATTAGGGTAGTCAAAATATTTTCATATGTGAGTTTTAGTAGTTCAATTTTAAAGCAATTATAAATCTGTCATATTACTTTCTAGACAATGGCAGTGTATTGCCAGGAGCCGTGGCCACCATCAGAGCTGCCTGGCCAGTGCAGGTTCGCATTAGATTAGGACAGACGGTAATGAAACAACGGATCCAAAAACTGGTGAGCCATCAGCTTTAATCCTAGGTTGCACCCAGCGGGAAAGTAAAAACACACACTGGGCTCCAAAACCCACTCATTCAGTGCTCAAAAAGCTACTGACTTATCCGAGTTTCCTAGAATCAAAAGTTTCTAGCTCACCAGTCTTAATCACCTCTCTTCCCCATCTCCTTCTCCAGGACAAACTCTGCACAAACTGGCTTCTCCTTTAGCACTCCACCATATGGCTGCTTCTCCTGGCCTCCTCCACATGGCCTTTTTCTGCTCTCTTCCTCTGCTCTCCTCTGTAATGCTAATCTCAGGAACCAAGAGAGAGCAAGTTCCTGGTCTGCCCCACTTCATAGTGTAGATTCAAAACCTTTAATCCAATATAAACAAGGAAGTCCCCGATACAAAGTCACTTCTCTGAGGCATAATGGGAGGATTCCTCATAAGATTGCACGACCCCACATCATCCAATCAGTCAAAGGTGTGGGGAAAAGCTTACTCTAAAACTAAGCCTTAGGCTATAATGACCCAGCCTGCCCTCAGCCTGTCCCCCAACACACATTAATATCAACGGACTTGCACGTGTGCAGTGCCATCTTTAACAAAGTGAGCATAATATATTTTATCTGCCCAGGAGCTAGCATTCAGCATTTTTTCAAATTGCTTAATGTAAAGCCAGTGGTCAAGGCCACCATCACAGCCACCTGGCCCATGCAGGTTCGCATTAGATTAGGACAGTTGGTAATGAAACAACGGAGCCAAGAACTGGTGAGCCATCAACTTTAATCCTAGCTTGCAACCGGTGGGCAAGTTAAAACAGACACTGGGTTCCAAATCACACTCCTTCAGTGCTCACAAAGCTACTGACTTATCAGATTTCCCTAGAATCAAAGGTTTTGAACTCACCAGGCTTATTCACCTCTGTTCCCCCATCTCCTTATCCAGCACTAACACTGCTCAAACTGGCTTCTCCCTCAGCACTCTGCCATCTTGGCTGTTTTCCTCTCCTCCACATGGCCTTTATCTGCTCTCCTCTCTAATGCTAACCTCAGGAACCAGGAGAGCAAGCTCCCAGTCTGCCCCACTTTATAATGTAGAAATTCAAACCTTTAATCCAATCTACAAACAAGAAAGTCTCTGATACAAAGTCACTTATCTGAGACATACTAGGAGGATTCCTCATGAGAGTGCACCACCCCACATCATCCAATCGGTCAAGGGTGTGGGGAAAAGCTTAGTCTTAAAACTAAGCCTTAGGCTATACTGACCTGGCCTGCCCACAGCCTGTCCCCCAACACATATTAATATCAATGGACTTCCACATTGGCAGTGCCATCCTCAACAAAGTGAGCATAATATATTTTATCTGCCCAATACTTAACTTCTATGCTTTTCATATAGATCTGTTATTAAAAAATTAAGAGTCTGTTAAGTATACTACCTGTCTCATAGCAAATGACCAAGAAATAGATGTTTTAATTATAATATAACATCAATAAGGAAACTGGCCATGGTTAAGAATTTAATCAAAATAATGTGAACAGAATTTGTTTTCAAAGATAGTTAATTGATCAGAGTGAAGATAAACACTAAAATACTTGAATGAAAAGAACCCATCTGATTTTCTTGGCATTGTGTAGATTCTGTGTGGTTTTTAGATGTCGCTACAAATTTTCTGATTTAGTTTTATCATTTCAGGTAATGGAAGCACTGATTTCTGGTGAGGTAAAAGTACACACACAAAATCAAGGCATTAGTGAGAAATGTAATGTAGCCTTAAGTTAAAGTCATCTGTTTCCTGTGTCTAAAGATAAGCTCAGCAATTACAATAGATGTAAAAAACAAAATGACATTTATTGTGGTAATAATTTTATGTAATTGATATTATTTAGTTCATAATTTCTTTTTAAATAAATATCTACCTTTCTCTACGGGTGTTACAATCTCAGAGAGAAAAGAAGATTTCCAAAGTTGTAATGATGGTGAGCACTGAGCTAGGGTATATGCAGCCTAAGTTATTCTCATTAACCACAGTGCTCTAATTCCTGTCTAATTCATAGATGTTTCCTACACTTTTTACTTAGATTCCCCTTAGCCTGGGTAGTCAGACACAAAGAAAAAACAAAAGGCATCTGTTGGGCAGATAAAATATATTATGCTCACTTTGTTAAAGATGGAGCTGTCCACATGGAAGTTTGTTAATATTAATGTGTAATGGGGAACAGGCTGTGGGCAGGCCAGGTCATTATAGCCTAAGGCTTAGTTTTAAGGGTAAGCTTTTCCCCACACCCTTGACTGATTGGATGATGTAGGGTGGTGCACTCTCATGAGGAATCCTCCCATTATGCATCAGAAAAATGACTTTGTATCAGAGACTTTCTTGTTTGTAGATTGGATTAAAGGTTTGGATTCCTACATTATAAAGTGTGGCAGACCTGGAGTTTGTGCTCGGTTCCTGAGGTTAATATTGGAGAGGAGAGCAGATTAAGGCCACATGCAGGAGAGGAGAAGCAGCCAAGATGGCAGAGTTCTGAGGAAGAAGCCAGTTTGTGCAGAGTTTGTGCAGAGAGAAGGAGATGGGGGAACAGAGGTGAATAAGTCTGGTGAGCTAGAAACCTTTTGATTCTAGGAAATTCAGATAAGTCAGTAGCTTTGTGAGCACTGAATGTTTGCGTTTTGGAGCCCAGTGTGTGTTTTTGCTTGCCCGCCAAGTGCAAGCTAGAATTAAAGCTGATAGCTCACCAGTTCTTGGCTCTGTTGTTTCATTACCAACTGTCTGAATCTAATGCGAAACTGTTCTGGCCAGGCGGCTGTGATGGTGGCCGCAACTACTGGCTTTTACAGCATCCAAATTGGAAAGGATAAAAATGTCACTTTTTGTAGATGACATGATACCACATATAAAAAACCCTAAAGATTCCACCATAAATGCACAAATCAATTGCACTTGTATACATCAATAATGAACATTCAGAAAGGGAAACTAAAACAATCCCATTTACAATTGAGAAAAAATTCCTAGTAATAAGTTTATTAAAGAATGTAAAAGACCTGCACTCATAAAATTATTAGACTCTAAAGAAAAAAAAATGAAGAGCATACAAAAAATTGGAAGCATAAACTGTTTATAGGTTAGAAGAATTAACATTGTTAAGGTTAATTAAAGTAATTCTTAATAGATTACTACTCAAAGTAATCTATTGATTCAACAATTTCTATCAAGATACCAGTTTATGGGTAAAAATATTAACATTAAAGTGTTTGTACTACCTAAAATAATCTATAAATTCAACAATTTCAATCAATATATCAATGATGTATTTCACAGAACTAAAACAAATATTCAAAAAATTTATATAGAGCCAAAAAAGACCCTAAAGAGTCACAGCAGTCTTGAGAAGAATATAGTTTGAGGAATCTTACTACCTACTATCAAACTATACTATAAGGTCATAGTAATTAAAACAGAATGGTATTGACATAAAAACAATCATAGAGATCAAAGTAACAGAAAGGAGGACCTGGAAATAAATTCATGTTTTTATGGTCAATTGATATTTGACAAAAGAGGCAAGAACATAAAATGGGGTTAATACAGTCTAGTCAATAAATGATGTTGGGAAAATTGGACAGATGTACATAGAAATAAAATGAGACCACCTTCTTATACCATACACTAGAATAAATTCAAAACATATTAAAGACTTAAATGTAAGACTCAAAACTATAAAAATCCTCAAAGAAAACATATCAAGTAAAATCTTGGACATTTCTCACAGCAATATTTTGTCTGATATAGCTCCTTGGGCAAAAGAAACTAAAGAAAAAATTAACAATTAGGACTGCATCAAACTAAAAAGTTTTTGTGCAGCAAAGGAAACCATGAACAAAATGAAAAGATAACCCACTGAAATGGCAAATAACTTACTTGATAAGGAGTTAATATCCAAAATTTATGAAGACTCAAACAATGCCCTGCCCAGATAGCTCAGTTGGTTAGAATCATCTCAAGCTACAGAGGTTGTCAATTTGATTGCTGGTTGGGGCACATACAGGAACAACTTGATGTTCCTGTCTCTCTCACCGAAAACAATAAATAAAATAATTTTTTAAAAAAGAACTCAAATGCTTCAAAACCAAGAAAAGGAAAAAAAATACAACAAAACCCAAACACTCCAATTAAAAAATGGGCAAGAACCTGAATAGACACATCTCCAAAGAAGATATACAGATGGCTAACAGACACATGATAATATGCTCAATGTCACTAATCATCAGAGAAATGCAAATTAAAACCACAATGAAATATCACCTCAAATTGTCAGAATGGATATCATCAATAAATCATTAAACAAGAATTTTTAATTATGTGAAGAAAAGGGAACCCTCATACATTGTTGTTGGAGAATGCAATTGGTACAACCACTGTGAGAAATAGTATGGAGTTTTCTCAAAAAGTAAAAAATGGAACTGATTTATGAACCAGCAATTTCCACTTCTGTCAATATATCCAAAGAAACCCAAGACATTTATTCTAAAGAATATATGTACACCTATGTTCATTGAAGCATTATTTACAATAGCCAAGGTATGGAAACAGCCCAAGTGCCCATTAGTAGATGAGTGAATACAAAAGCTCTGGTACGTTTACCAAAGGAGTAATACTCAGCCATAAAAAAAAAAAAATAAGAAAAAGAAATCTTACCCTTGTGACAGCTTAGATGGACCTGGAGAGTATTATGCTAAGTGAAATAAGCCAGTCAGAGAAAGACAAATACTATATAATTTCATTTGTATGTAGAATCTAATAAACAACATAAACAAACAAAATAGAAACAAATATAAATAGAGAGAACAGACTGATAGCTTCAGACGGGAGGGGGATTAGGGAGCGAGGTGATCAAGATGAAGGGATTATCCTGACCAGGTGGTGGTGCAGTGGATAGAATGTCAACCTGGGGTCCTGGGGATCCAGGTTTGAAACTCTGAGGTCACGGGCTTGAGTGTGGGCTCACTAGCATTAGTGCAGGGTGACCAGCTTGAGTGTGGGATCATAGATATGATCTTATGGTTGCTGGCTTCAGCCTAAAGGTGGCTGGTTTGAAGCCCAAGGTTACTAACTGGCTTAAGCAAGGGGTCACTGGTTTAGTTGGAGCCCTCCTGGTCAAGGCATGTATGAGAAGCAATCAATAAACAACTACGATGCTGAACTAAAAGTTGATGCTTCTCAACTTTCTTCTTTCCAGTCTGTCTCTCTCACAAAAACAAACAAACAAATTATAGATACAGACAACAGTATGGTGATTATCAGAAAGAAAAGTGGGTAGGGGAGAAAGAAGTAAGTATATTGGGGATGAGTGGTGATTTGACTTTGGGTGGTGAACACACATTACAATATACACATGATGTATTAAAGAATTGTACACTTGAAACCTATATAATTTCACTAAACCAATGTCATCCTAATAAGTCTTTTAAAATTTTTTAAAATAAAAAAATTAGAAAAGTTGCAATATTTATTATCATAATTTCCCCAATGATTATACTTCATTTTTCAAATTCATTTATATTTTGCTGTGGTGTTTTTTGTTGTTGTTTTTTGTTTTTTAATCCTCAGAGTCTCCTAGCACTTTGTTATGCTAGGGTGGGCCAGAATCCAGCACCCAAGGCATTTTATGGGAGCATTTTCAGAAAGCAGACCATTAGGTTCTACCCAGACCCACTAAATCAGCACCTGCATTTTGCCAGATTCTCAGGTAATTATTCATAGGCACATTAAAGTTTGAGTTTCACTACCCTAGCATGCCATCAGAGTGTTTTCAAACAACCTGAAAACCAGAGAGTAGACTCAGTTGTTATAATCTCTCAGTGACCAACTACTCTCTCTATTTTGATATGCTTATACTTCCAAAGGGAAAAGAAGTGATTTAATGAATAATTGACTTTCACTTTCACGTTGGCTCTCTGCTTCAACAATTCTTATTTCCCTACATTTGAGGTCACTTGATTTCTATCTGTAGAACTCCCTTCAGTTGCCTCCTTCTTCTGGGATCAACCCTTATTTAAGAAAATGGGCCTGACCAGGCGGTGGCACAGTGGATAGAGCGTCGGACTGAGATGCGGAAGACCCAGGTTCGAGACCCCGAGCTTGCCAGCTTGAGCGCGGGCCCATCTGGCTTGAGCAAAAGCTCACCAGCTTAGATACAAGGTCGCGGGCTCCAGCAAGGGGATGCTCCATCTGCTGAAGGCCCGTGGTCAAGGCACATATGAAAAAGCAATCAATGAACAACTATGGTGTCGCAATGGCAACGAGAAACTAATGATGGATGCTTCTCACCTCTCTCTGTTCCTGTCTGTCTGTCCCTGTCTATCCCTCTGTCTGACTCTCTCTCTGTCCCTGTAAAAAAAAAAATAAAAAAAAAAAAAAGAAAATGGGCTTATATTTCAACCTTATATTCTGTGGTAGTCTCAAGTCATCACCTACTACTCTCCTGGTTCCCACAGTTGATGTAACTTGGCTTTTCCCTTGTTCACAAGGAAATGTCTTATCTTGAGGCCATTAGTGACTCACATATGCATTTTTTTCAAGACTGTCTTTTCTTCTTTTTGTCCTTTCTGGTGCTTGGTACTTGATGACCTATGGTTTTACTAAGTGTTTACCTTCTGGATTTTTGGTGGCTCCTGTCTGTTCATACATTCTATTATTTAGTTTTAATATTAATTCTAGTAAACTATGTAGCATAATTTAGTGTCATGCTTCACCAAAAACAGAATCACAAATATATATCAACTTGTAATAAATTAGTTATTATGAATATCATTTTTAAAATATTTAGATTAATTATAAACATAAAAAAATGTGTTTAACTTTTCTTTAACTCTGCATTTTCAGTGTTTGATAATTAAGAGTTTGATTTTCAGAACTGCTGAACTTAGAAAAATGTGATAACTTTAGGTAATTTAGAGATTCTATTGAGAATCCACGAGAACAGAATATATTAATTCATTTTGTGAAATGAAAGTTTTGGCAAAAACAGAATCTATGAAAGTAGAACACAAATGATAAAATTTATTCAGAAAATTACAGAAAAGATATTTCATGTTGGGTCTATTATTTGAATGTAAAATAAATCAAATCAACCTTAAATTTATGCTGTGTATTATCTTGGCCCAAGATTATTACTGTCTTTAAGGTATCTTGTGTTTGATATATGTGTCTATCCCTGTTTACAATGAAGAGAGAACACCAGGTTTTTCTAGAAAACAACTTATGTGCCTAGGTTTTTTAAAATCAGTGCTTTAGGACTATCTAAATATTGCCTGAAGTCTCAGATTTTAGAACAAAATGTATTCATTTCTCTCTCTCATGTTACATTTAATCACTTCTATTGTCAGCATGCCCTCTAGAATTAAAAAAAAAAAGTCTGCTATCGCCACGCACACACACACACACACACATACACGCACACACACACACAATCTTTAATTAATGCAAAATAATTTTGCCATAATCCCCTTATCACTGGCTTCTTAATGTTCTTTTTGTTTGTTTATTTCCAGGTAGTTCTGTGTATGGCTTCCAAATAATCTGAAATGCCTCTTGCTTATCATCATGCCCATTTCATTACTGAAATTATTCAACTTTCACAGCACAGAAAATTGGTTTATACTGCACCTCTACGTTAAGAAAATCTGTTATAATTGAAGATTTTATGTATGTATGTGCATATGACTACCTTTTCGTACACACATATATACAAAATGGCCATAAATATACAGAACAGTGCACTTTTATAAGCTGAGTACACTCATGTAACTAGTTCCTGGATCAACACAGGCATTACCCCACCCCCACTTCTCTCTGTCTTTTCTGGTGGCTGGTACCTGTTGACCTATGGCTATACCAAGTGTTTACGTCCTAGATTTTTGGTGGCTCCTGTCTAACTACTTTGTAATTGAGGCTAAGGCTTAATTCAGAGTTGCTCTTTTTCTGGACTCCCTACCACCATTGGTCAGGATGGACCAGGTTATTTTGTCATAATAAACAACCAATTTTTAGTGAGTTAAAAGACTAAAGATATTTTCTTTCTAATAATACATATCCATTGAAACAATTAAAGGTCTGCTGCACTTTACTTTTTTTTTTTTGGTATTTTTCCAAAGTTAGAAGCAGGGAGGCAGTCAGACAGACTCCCGCATGCACCTGACCTGGATGTACCTGGCATCCCCACCAGGAGGTGATGCTCTGCCCATCTGGGGTGCTGCTCTGTTGCGACTGGAGCCATTCTAGGACCTGAGGTGGAGGCCATGGTTCCATCTTCAGCACCTGGGCCAACCTTGTTCCAATGCAGTACTGACTACAGGAGGGGAAGAAAGAGACAGAGAGGAAGGAGAGTGGGAAGGGTGGAGAAGCAGTTGTGTCCTGACCGGGAATCGAATCCAGGACTTCCACGTGCTGGGTCAATGCTTTATCACTGAGCCAACCGGCCAGGGCCTGCTGCATTTTACTTTTATTTACATTTTGAAGTGTTGTGTTATCTCATAGTAAGAGAAATGAATTATGGAGAGTTATGTCAAGGCACTTGAAGACTACATTGTTCATATTCTTTTTTCAACAACTTTCTTTGTATTCTGTACAAGCTATATGTTTCCTTGAAAAATAGACCCAACTTTCTGGTTCAGAGCTGTAACCATTATCATCCTCAATACAGAGTGATATTGGTTGTAAATCTACCATTAAATACCATGTATTCTTAGTATTAAATACTGTGCTTGGCCTTTCAAATCAAACGGTATAAATAGGAGATATGTATTGGAGTCAAGGGGCATAATTTCACATTGGATGATATTGTAGGGTTTTTGCTTAAGAGGCTATTTTTGCCTATTTGTCTGTACAATACTATCAAAATTGCATTTAAGACTTGTAACAAGATTTTTGGCCAAACCTTGAAGTTTCTGTTTTATATTTAGAGGATGGTAAGATGTATAGAATATCTTTCTTTGTGTCCTAATTTTTTATGTATCGGATCTAAAAAATTTGTTGAATCTCAGTTTACAGTGTTTTCTTTCTATGTATTCTTGAAGTTTCATCATTTTAAATTTTATTTTAGACCTATGATCTTTCCTGAGTTGGTTTTTATACATTATGAGATATGAATCAATGCTCCAATATGATTAGCATATGGATATCTAATTATTCCATTCCCAATTTGTAGATAACACTATTGTTTTCCATTGAGTTGTCTTTTGTAGCTTTGTCAAAAGTCAGTTGTCAATATACATGTGGATCTAATTTTTAAACTCTATTTTGTTGTTTCATATTCATATTTATATATGGCAAAACCAAAATCCTATCAATTTTTTTCTTTAGGTTTCTCTATTTTTAAGCTATTTTTAGTTCTTTGCTTTTCCAAATAAATATTAGAATTAGTTTGTCAGTTTATACAAAAAGCCTACAGTGACTTTGATTGTGATTACATTAGACCGGTAGATCATTGAGAGAAATTTAAATGTTAACAATATTACATTCTTTTTCTTTTTTAAATTTATTTATTTTTTCCAAGGACAGAGTGAGAGTCAGAGAGAGGGATAGATAGGGACAGACAGACAGGAACGGAGAGAGGTGAGAAGCATCAATCATTAGTTTCTTGTTGCCCTTGCGACACCATAGTTGTTCATTGATTGCTTTCTCACATGCGCCTTGACCGTGGGCCTTCAGAAGACCGAGGAACCCCTTGCTGGAGCCTGGGACCTTGGGTCAAAGCTGACGAGCTTTTGCTCAAGCCAGATGGGCCTGCACTCAAGCTAGCGAGCCTGGGGTCTCGAACCTGGGTCTTCCGCATCCCAGTTCGACGTTCTATTCATTGCGCCACCGCCTGGTCAGGCGATATATTACATTTTCTGAACTATAATTCTTTTATTTGAGTCTTTAGTTGACCTCTACAATGTTTTTTTCATTCAGTTAATTGATTTTGCACAACTTCAGTTAGGTTTGTGCCTACATATTTTATAGTTTTTTATACTACTGTATGATGAATTTAAATTATTTTCAAATATTAACATAACTTTGTTATATCTACTTAAGAAGTTGCTGTACAGTGTCTAGTATTTAGCTTACTATGGCCTACTGTCAATAAATATTATATTACTTCTCAAATAGTATATGAATCTTAGAACAATATACTTCTATTTCTGTCTCATTCTTTACCTTCCAACTAAAAATAACAAACTGTCCTCAACCCCACCACCAAAAAAAGCAAAACCCAGGTCTCGCTGATAAGTTATCTTACTTAGCTGCCTCAGTGATGTAATGCTGGCAGGAGTGAAGGGAATAATACACTTTGAAGATGAAGTTAGAGGTCATAAGCGAAGGAATACAGGTACCCTGAGAAGCTGAAAATGGTGGAAAATGAATTCTTTACTCAGAAACTCCAGAAAGAATTGGTCCTGCTGTCACCTTCATTTCAGTCCAGGGAAATTAATTTTGACTTCTGACCTCCAGAACAATAAGATAAATTTTTATTGTTTTCAGCTATTAAGTTTGTAATAATTTATTACTGTAGCAATAAGAAGCTAACACATTTTACATATTTTACAAATTTTAAGATTTTTGTTACTAATGTCCAGCGCTTTTAAAACTATTCTTTTTAGGCCTGACCTGTGGTGGCGCAGTGGATAAAGAGTCGACCTGGGAACACTGAGGTCGCCAGTTCAAAACCCTGCACTGATCTAGTCAAGGCACTTATGGGAGTTGAGGCTTCTAGCTCCTCCCCCCTTTCTCTCCTCTCTCTCTCTCTCTCTCTCTCTCTCTCTCTGTGTCTCCTCTCTAAAAATAAAAGAAATAAAAAGAAATAACACTATTCTTTTTATATTGTGTTTGTGCATTGGTTTTAGCTGTTTCAGGTTAGAGAGTGAATCTGATTTTTTTACTCCATCTGGATTGAAAGTGGAAATCCAAACATGTTTTGCAATTATCAGGGAATATAAAAGGAGCAATTCTTTATTTCCTTCAAGATCCATGCATAGAGTTGCTTATCTTAGGGATAAATGTTAGTATTTTGAATTATATGGATTATATACAATTGATGGTGTTTTCATTTAATAGAAAAAAAGAGAAATTTATTCATTGTGTAGTAAAAGTAGCATAGTATAGAGAAGAGGCAACAAACTTTAGAGTTATACCTCAGTTTATTTTCTAATTTTACTCTCTTTGTGAGTGAGACAAGATATAAATCACTCTAAGCCTTAATCCTGTCATCTGTACAAGATAGTGTTCTATGATTGTTGGAAATGATGAATGAAAATGACCTGGCTTGGAGCTTGGTACAGAGTAAGGATCTAATAAATGTAAATTTCCTGATTCATAATGTCTTCTAATAAAAAGTAAAACATTAGCCTGACCTGTGGTAGCACAGTGGATAAAGTATTGACCTTAGATACTGAGGTCGCTTGTTCTAAACGCTGGACTTGCCCAGTCAAAGCACAAATGAGAATCAACTACTACGAGATGATGCTTCCTGCTCCTCCCTCCTTTCTCTCTCTCTGAAATCAATAAATATTTTTTTTAAATTAAGTTATTAGATAGAATTGTAGAAGCTGGTTATCAGCTCTTTTCAAAAACAAGCAGGGAGAAAGAAGGAGTGTCTAGATGCATGATTATACTAGCAAGAGGTATTGGGTAAAAGTTGTAATGTTAAGAAAGCAATTATAAATTTCCATATGATAAGTAATATTGTATAGTTAAAGTTGAGACTTGAACTGTCTATAAGAAGTTTTCAAATTGGAACTCTAGTTTCAAGGCTAAGAGCTGAAAGTTTTCTGTTCCACAGAAAATACTTAGGATGATTGAGTTAGTTAACTTCAAAGTAAATCCAAAAAATTTTGGTCTGATCCAGCTCCTTGACGGAATCATTGTCTCCCTCATAAAATCTGGGATTCACATAAAAGGAAAAACAGCAGGCACTGAATGCTCAGAGTTTATAATTTTTGATGAGAGGACTTATCAAACCCCACACCATTCATTTTGGGTTTCCTTCTCCCGTCCTCTGACCTCAGCTCTGCCCACTTACCATTGGAGTTGTTGCCTTTTACTTTCTGTTTGCCTCTGTCATTCCACACATGTCAATCTTCTTGGTAACTTCCTCCTTGTATCTTGTCCAGGGACTTCTTCTGTCCTTTAAGAACCTTCTTGGACTCAAACAAGAAATTCACACAAAGGTTAATTTTTTAAAAAGAGATAAAATATAAATTTCATGCTACATAATGTTTCTAAGATTTTAGAATTTTTTATATTATATTTCACATTATGTTGACTTGGAGAGAAGCTACCTGGTTTGAATTCTTCTCCATTATTTTCTAGCTGTGTTACTTTAAGAAAGCCACTTAATTAAGCTTAGCTTTAGATCTTTTCCATATAAAAGAATTTTGGTACCTTCTTCATCAGATACCTGTAAGAATTAAATGGCTAAATAATATATATGAAAGTGCTTATAAGTATCTAGTACATGATAAGCACTAGACAAATTCATAATATTATCAGTATTTCAAAACTTATGGAATATATTTTGATACCTAATGACTACATTCTGCTTTAATTATAAAATTCATATTTAATATAATTACTTAAAATGCACAAAAAGCTAAAGAAAATTCCTACATTTCAAGTTTTTCCTTTTTTAAAAAACCTGAATGTTTTAGCCGTATGATTCTATCTTTTGATGTAACCATCGGAGATGTCAGAATTGCAGACATAACAGAGGTTGCAGAAGTGCTTCTGCAAATTCAACACACCAGATAAAGGCATCATATAGCTCAGTCTTTGAAGTATTGATTAGTATTATTTAATTTATTAAGATAGAATAAGTAAATTTAAGAATGAATTATGTAAGGAATGTATGCTGCTTTTTTTTTCAGGGACAGAGAGAGAAATAGATAGGGACAGACAAACAGGAATAGAGAGGTGAGAAGCATCAATCATTAGTTTCTTGCTGCTGTTGTGACACCTTAGTTGTTCATTGATTGCTTTCTCTCATGTGCCTTGATCGCGGGCCTTCAGCAGACTGAGCCACCCCTTGCTGGAGCCAGCGACCTTGGGTCCAAGCTGGTGAGCTTTTGCTCAAGCCAGATGGGCCCGCGCTCAAGCTGGCAAGCTCAGGGTCTCAAACCTGTGTCTTCCTCATCCCAGTCAGATGCTCTATCCACTTTGCCACCGCCTGGTCAGGTATGTATGTTGCTTATTTATAAATGAAGATTCCAGAAAAGATTATATGCTTTTCAAAATTTAATATGCCTGACAATTCCTTAGGGATCTTATAAAAATGAAGATTTGGAAACAGAAAGTCTTGAGGGGCTCCTGAGCCTCTGTGAATATACCAAGCTCCCAGGTAGCGTGTCTGGGCTGCTGGTGTTTGGCCTATACCAGTGATTGGCAATCTTTTGAGCTTGGTGTGTTAAAATTCACCAAAAAAACAGAGCATAACTCAGGTGATGTGTCACTTCGAGAAAAAGGGCCTAACCAGAATACTCAGAAATAGACACTTTGTGCCAGAGTTTTTTGTTGTTGTTGTTGTTGTTTTACAGGGACAGAGAGAGAGAGAGTCAGAGAGAGGGATAGAAAGGGACAGACAGACAGGAATGGAGAGAGATGAGAAGTATTAATCATTAGTTTTTCGTTGCGACACCTTAGTTGTTCATTGATTGCTTTCTCATATGTGCCTTGACTGCGGGCCTTCAGCAGACCGAGCAACCCCTTGCTCGAGCCAGCAACCTTGGGTCCAAGCTGGCAAGTTTTTGCTCAATCCAGATGGCCCACGCTCAAGCTGGTGACCTCGGGGTCTCGAACCTGGGTTCTCCACATCCTAGTCCAACGCTCTATTCACTGTGCCACTGCCTGGTCAGACGAGTTCTGTTGTTCTGGCTTAGAGTGTTTACGCTATAGTAAATGTTTTATCCTTGGCTACTATACCTGGCCATGCAGGAACTGAAAACAAAACGTTCATACTTCTCTGGTACATAGACGCATGCGGCCGTGTGTCATCGAAAATGGCTACTCGTGTCAGTGCTGATACACGTGTCATAGGTTCGCCATCACGGGCCTATACTATAGGTAACAAGTTTATAAAATGTGGGCGATTAGTGCAGTGATTAGCAGATAATTGAAGCTCATTAGCTCTTTTGAAATCCACTACTGGCCACCAAGGATATCTCTTACATATTTGAAATGAATGTATTTTCTGGTTTTGAGATTCTTTAAAACTCTTATTAGTAAAATATGTCTTGTAGATATTATGTTTTTTTTATCTTGATTTTATCCTATTGATCATTTCACTTATTGGCATATTCTACTTTAGAAATAAGCTACCAGATATATATTCATTACAAAACAAAAACAAAGTTGGTATTCTTCTGCTGATTGACTTTATGATTATAATGTACATATAATGAGTTAAAAAAATTTAAATGTTTATTTATTTTATTGATTTTAGAGAGAGAAAGGAAGATAGAAGGAAAGATATAGGAATATCTGTTCCTGTAGGTGGTCTGACTTAGAATCAGACTGACAACCTCTGCACTTTGGGATGATGCTCTAACCAACCGAGTCAGGGTGAGTTAAAAATTTAATAAAATAAAATTATTTTAAAAGTAATTAAAATAATTAAGTTGTCTATTAAGTTCTCAAAGTTTATGTCTTTCTTCTTACTTTCCCCTTAAGAGTTCTATTCAACAGATCTATTGACACAGATAATAATTTATTTACATGCAAGTTACCTAAAAAGCAAAAACAAAAATATCAAATGAGAATATATCTTAACCAAAGAAAATAACTTAGCAATTTTGAAAATTTACGTAGCAATAATTAGAATAGAACAAATCAGTAACATTGGAATCTATGTTTTTTAAAGCAATTTTTTTGAGAAATAGTGAATAAATTTCCAAGTATGTTTGATTTTCAATTGAAAAAATATAAATGTATCAAAATATTTCATAGAAAAGAATCAACTAGATGTTCTTTGGCAGAATTCTAAGAATAATTAATTTAGAAAATAATCAATTCTCTTATCTCTTTCAAGAATAATGTTTTTACCTCCTGTGGGCAAGCATTCTACTTCCAAGAAATGTTTGTTTGCAGCTTACATTGGTGTTGCATCCGTTTATTCACTGCTCTTCAGCTTCCAGTTAAGATATTCTATACTAATCAAAGACTGCCTAATGTTTGCAATGCCGTGGACTAATAGAAGTTTATTTTCAATACAGCGTTTGAACAAAATAAAATGTTATAAGATAGACTTGCTTTAAAAAAAACTCACTGCTTTCCCACAATTTTCTTTATTTATTTAGTTGTTATTTCTAATTATTAAAGGATTTTACGTTTGGTTCCAACTACCTTTTAATACATTTATATCTTGTAGTGTTTATGACAAGATTGGATGTTACCATGGAAGTCATTGTTCTATCATAAATTTTACATTTTAATGTTGATGTAAAATTAACATGATTGTGGATTGTAACTATTTAAAATTTACGATTTAATAATAAGATGACACAAATTCAAATTTTCAATACTCAGAGGTTAACAGATTTATGTTACAATATGAATATTTCCAAAGTTCTCTTTTCTGTTATAAATATTTAGAACAATATTTAGAAAATTTAGAATATTTTCTGAAAGAATCAAGAAAATAATGTTAAACTTATTAAATTAGGTGTTCTGAGATTGTTAATTTTTCTATTAAAATCACCTATTATAGGTAGATATAAGGCTATGAAAAAACCTAATAATTAACATATTAAATTTGTAATTTTTTCTACACATTTTCTAGTGTACAAGATATTCCAGAGAGGGCATGCAATATTACTGAAAATCAAGACAAGCAATAGGCAAGATAAAGAGACCTATAAAGAATCCAAGTAATGAAGATACCAAGACAAAAAAAAAAAAAAATTTCATGGATTTTAATATAGAACTAGAAAATATGTTTTAAAAATCAATATACACTTTTGATGAATATGTAATAAAAATACTACAACAGAATAAAAATATTAAATTAATTAATGGCTTAAACAATAGATTTGGTAAACAGAGAAAGTCTTGATTAAGAAAAAGGGTCAGAAGAAAACATTAAAACTGAAGTTTGAAGAGACAGATAAAATAGAAAACACCAAAGTGTTAAAACAGAGATATGGGAAAGATGACAATATAATTTATTTTTAAACTGTGAGAGTTTTTTTTTTAATTTTAATTTTTATTTTATTCATTTTAGAGAGGAGACACAGAGAGAGAGAGAGAGAGAGAGAGAGAGAGAGAGAGAAAGGGGGCAGGAGCTGGAAGCATCAACTCCCATATGTGCCTTGACCAGACCAGTGCAGGGTTTTGATCTGGCGACCTCAGTGTTCCCAGGTCGACGCTTTATCCACTGCGCCACCACAGGTCAGGCATAAACTGTGAGAGTTTTGAGAGTGAAAGTGTCTTTTAGTTAATATATATTAATTGATATCCATAGATGTAAACTTGGATTGGTTGGCCAAACCAAGGCATATGGTCACTCTACTGAGAGGCATATTTTAAATGCTATTTTGAAAGTCTAACTAAAATCACAGAAAAGAATAATTGAGAAAATGGAAAGACCAAATTTTTATAGTGATAATTGTGTAGAATACAAATGGTATGATTAGGCTTCAATAAGTTAAGAATCCATGTAGAAGTCTCTAGTACAGGGGCCCCCAAACTACGGCCCGGGGGCCACATGCGGCTTTCTGAGGCCATTTATCCGGCCCCTGCTGCACTTCCAGAAGGGACACCTCTTTCATTGGTGGTCAGTAAGAGGAGCACAGGATGCATCCACACCCATAGTTCCCATTGAAATACTGGTCAGTTTGTTGATTTAAATTTATTTGTTCTTTATTTTAAATATTGTATTTGTTCCCATTTTGTATTTTACTTTAAAATAAGATATGTGCAGTGTGCATGGGGATTTGTTCATTGTTTTTTTTTTCTAGTCTGGCCCTCCAATGGTCTGAGGGTCAGTGAACTGGCCCTTTGTGTAAAACATTTGGGGACCCTTGCTCTAGTGTAATCAATATAAGAATACTGTATGATTGTATGTCAAAAAAGGAATTGAGGTAAAATATGGAATAAAATTTATTCATTAAAGGTTGTTAAGTAATGAAGAAAAATATCAATTGATACAAATTAAATCTTAATAAAATATTACTTTTAGGCTTAAATACATCACTATTATAGTAAATGTTAATTTTAAATGGCCAGAAACATCAGAATACATTATCAAACAAGTATATGCTACTTAAAAAAAGACATACTTACAGAAATAAAAGTCAAGATCAAAAAAATATATATGCCATGCAAATAATATGCATGAGAAAGTTGATAAAAGAACTTTTAATACCAGAATAAGGTAAAACTTTTTTCTTAAAGTGATATTTCATAATAATAAAAGTTTTGGTATTACCAAGAATACACAGTAATTCTAAAATTTAAGGACCCATTGATATAATTTCAAATATATTATGCAAATAGGAGCTAACAAATAAATTAATACATTCATAATCATATTTGTAGATTTTCAGATAATTGTCCCAGTTACATATAGAACAAGTACACTGAAAATTAGGATAAATGTACAAAAGCTTAACAAAAAGGAAGTCAACAAACTTAATTATCTTATAAATGACACTGCATCCAGCAAATGAAAAATTAAGATCTCTTTTGGTTGCTCACAGATAATGAGCAGAAATTGAACATATGCTGATGCATAACGCATCTATAAAACAATTTCAAATGAATGAAATCATAGAGAGTACATTCCAGACCCAACAGAGTTAACATGAAAATCATGACAAAAAGAAAGCCAGAAATCCCACATATAATTTGGATTCATAGAACACATTTTTATAGCTCTTAGATTTAAAGCAAACATTACAATAGAAATGAGTAAATTTGACCTATTGACTTGGGAGATACAGCTATTTATCACCAACAGGAAATATAAAACCATTAATGCATACATTAAAAAGAAGAAAGACTAAACATTGATAATCCAAAAGTGTTAGAAAAAAGATCAGCAAATTATACTCAAAGATAGAAAAATGCAGAAAATGTACATAAGTAAACATATTACAGGTATTGATCAACTAACGACCTATGCAACTTACGACCATTAGACTTTACGACCACAATCGCTAGCCACTACGGCTCTGCGTGTGGCAGTGCAAACATTGCCCAGCAGGGTGTACGACAGTGCGGACAAGCTGCTGGCAGCACTTTGCAATTGGGAAAATGTTTCCAATGGTATTTTTTTCACCTGTATTTTGTATTTTTGTATGCACCTGTATTTTGTAATTTTGTATGTTTTGCAAATACTAAACCAGTTGTAGTGGTAATGCAATGTTTTACTTAAACCTGACAAATGTAAAAATAAGAAACAAAATGATGTAGAGATTATACAAATGGCATAAAATGAACAAAGAAAATTATGATATCTAAAAATAATGAAAAAAAATTATGATAAAATATGACTTAAAGATTTTTATAACATCATTTCACAGAACTGTACAGATAGCCTACTCAACTTACGACCAAATCATGTTACAACTGGTCTGTTGGAACCAATTGTGGTCATAAGTCAAGCACTAGCTGTACTAAAAAAGAAAATATACCTATGCTAGATGCAATTAAGTCACAAATTAGTTCTTTGTGAAGACTAATACAATTGACACATATCTAAAACATCTTGCAAGAAAGAGTAACCAGTCTCAAAAATTGAAAATTATTATTTAACATATTTTTAATTTTTGAGGAAATTATAATTACCATGAAAATTTTTATGAGCACTCTAAGGTCAATAATTTTGGAAAACTAAATGTATACATTCTAGAAAAATAAACTTACTGAAACCCATATAAAATAAACAGAACATTAGAATTGTTGACATACATTTAATATTAATATTAGTAACCTTCTATAACTCCAGGTCTTGATTGATTCACTAATGAATTCTACTAAATATTTGAATATCTCTTGTTATATAAACTCTGGTAGTAAATAAAAAGAAGAGAAAAAATACTGCTAAATTCTTTCTGTGAAATTATTAGCACCTTTCTATCAAAACTTGACAAGATCATGATATTAAAAGTACAAGCTAGCCCTGGCTCATTTGCTCAGCAGTAGAGCATTGGCTGGCATGTGGAAGTCCTGGGTTCGATTCCCATTCAGGGCACACAAAAGAAGTGCCCAACTGCTTTTCCACCCTTTCCCCTCTCCTTCCTCTCTATCTTTCTCTTCCTCTCCCTCAGCCAAGGTTCCATTGGAGCAGAGTTGGCCTGGGCGCTGAGGATGGCTCCATGAACTCCACCTCAGGTGCTAGAATGGCTTTTACCACAAGGAAGCAATGCCTCAGCAGGACCAAGCATTGCCCCCTGGTGGGCATGCCAGGTGGATCCTGGTTGGGAGCATGCGGGAGTCTTTCTGACTGCCTCCTGGCTTCTAACTTGGAAAAAATACACCCCCTGCCCCAATAAAAAGTACAAGTTAATCTTATTCATGAATTTAGAGACAAAAATCTTAAATATCAGCCCTAAAATTTAACAATAGAGACTGTTCCATAATGAACCAAATAGGATGTATTTCAGGAATTTCAGAATGACTTGCTATATGAAAACCTATCAATGTAGTTCAGTATATTAATAGGTCAATAATTTTCAAAATATTTATAAATATTATTTGATATAATTTGATATCCATTAATAAGAAATTGTTAAAAACTAGAAGAAGAGAAATGTATTAATGTATTAAGATGATAGTGATACTTATATAAGACCCTTCAGGATATATGACACATATTTATGAATTAAAAAACAAACAGTACTTTATTCGCATACTACTTTATCTCCTTTGGAAATTTTAACTTCCTTTTAGTTGGGAATCGTGTCATAGAATTAATTTTGCATTTGTCTTTGCCACTCTACTGGGAAAATAATACACACTAAATTAATGTCAAAGTCAGGGTTTTTCTATCTTTTTGCTTGGAATTTTTTTGATCCAAATGTTTGTATGGCCATTGCCCTTTATATTTTTCTGATTTAGTACAATAATCATCTTTTCAGAGAGAACTTCTCCAATCATCCTAGCCCAAATGATTCTCTAAGATCTCTCTGAGCATGCATTCATCCAAGTTACCAGGCATAAAAACAATGAAGTGATATGACTGTGCATTCATGCATGTTGCAATATTTTTTTGAGTGCTACTAAGGGCAGTAAAAGGTTCTTCCGCTTATTAAGGATAGGGTAGTAATAAATAAGGATATGTGCTTCCAAAAAAGTAGTAAAAGGAGATTATATACGTATTTTTATGATGATCTTTACAACTAAGTTAAAAATCAAATTGATATGCTTTGATTAGTATTTAGAAACAATATTTTTAGTACCACATAATGAGGAATTTTAAGGACATTTGAAAAACTATTTTAATGGATTATTTAGTAGAAGTGTTATGTGTTAATAATGTGACTTTCTTTTTACTCTAACCTCCATAATTTCTCCTCCAAACTGAGGAGAATTAACCTCTTTTTTTATAAAGCTCTTGTCATTCTGTAGTGGTGCATTTCTAATTAGACAATTATTTCCATACTGGTAAAACACTACTTGAAGTATTTATTATAGCTCTTAGACTGTTAAAGAGTTACTCAGTTATAAATTGCTTACATTAAATCAGGTATCATTTGCCACAGAGTTTAAAACTGCTTGTACTTTTTCAAAGCAAGGGTTACATAATTACAGTAAGTGACTGCAATTATAAACACACAACTTTTAAGAATGACATTTATTGACTTAATTAAAGTAAATTTGAAATAAATGTTTTTTATTCAAATGTAAAATTAATAAATATTGCCCTTTGGAGGAGACCTCAATTACATACATTTTTGTAATCTGTGCTTCCTGTATTCATTTATTTATTCTTCTGTTCAATGAATACTTAAGTGGCTAGTATATGTAAGAAAATATACACATGAAAATCAATAGAACCAGCATAATGTAGCTAGTTATTAATGAATTTGTTAAGCAAATGATATGATTTGCTTTTTATCATGGGTAAGAGTCTAAACATGTCTGCCCACAGCATTTTGATATTGGAGTTGCCAAACAGAACAGTGTAGTCAAACACTAGGTGCAACAACGCTTTACTCACATAAAGAAGGAACAGAGCAAGATCAGCTTCAGTAGTAGTGGCTGCTAATCTTCTTTGACCAGTGGAGATACAGAACAATTAACCCGCACACATCCCTCTTGTGCTGCAGCAGAAGGACCCTGTCCCCTCACTGTAGGGGACTGATATAGTAGTGGATTTGGCCAGTTGCCACAAGATGCCAGCGCTCAATCAAAAGAAAGAAGTGCATATTGAATCCGAACAAGAAAAGATATTCCTGCAGAAGGAGATTCATAGAGACCAAACTGAGATCTCTTTATCTGTTTGTAAAGAAATGTCCCAGGCTCAGGGCTTATTCTTACATGGCAGTAAGTATGAGAGTCTAAAGATGGCAACTGCATTTCCCAACAGAATTCATGTTGAATTCATGCTCATGAGAACTGCATAGGTGATTCAGATGTTTATATGCAATCTGAGCCTAATACGGTGAAAGCATGGAGGCCAAACTGAGAGAGGCAACATTCTATGGTGATCTATATTGGTCAGGTAATATATGGAATTCAACTTTAATTTTAACATAATGTTTTAGAACATTAACAATTAAGACTATCTCAAGGAGAGATGGCCTTCATATAAGTAAAATTTATTTATTTATTTATTTACAGAGAGAGAGAGAGAGAGTCAGAGAGAGGTATAAGTAAGGACAGATAGACAGGAACAGAGAGAAATGAGAGCATTAAACATCAGTTTTTTGTTGTGGCATCTTACTTATTCATTGATTGCTTTCTTTATTTTTTATTTTTTATTTTTTTTTATTTTTTACTTTATGATTTTAATTTGTGTTTACATATATTCATATATTTATCCCACCGAAAAATCTCCCTCTACCCCTTTATTCCCCTCTGGCCAAACCTTCCCTCCAAGATTTGCTGTCCTGTTCTCTATAATGCTGTTATGTATATATAATTTTATTAATCTCTTTCCATTCTCTGATCCCATCTTCTCTTCTACTTTCCCTCTGACCACTTTTCCTCTGGTTCCTTTGATCCCGCCTCTGCCTCTGTTCCATTGCTCAGTTCACATTGTTCATTGGATTCCTCAAATGAGTGAGGTCATACGGTATTTTTCTTTCTCTGCCTGGCTTATTTCACTTAGCATAATAGTTTCCAGGTCCATCCATGTTGTCGCAAAAGGTAAAATTTTCTTCTTCCTCATGGTGCGTAGTATTCCATTGTGTATATGTACCACTGCTTTTTAATCCACTTGTACACTGATGGACACTTGGGCTGGTTTCCAGATCTTGGCTATTGTAAACAATGCTGAAATAAACATGGGGGTGCATTTCTTCATTTGAATCAGTGATTTGATATTCATAGGATATATTCCTAAAAATGGGATAGCTGGGTCAAAAAGCAATTCCATTTTTAATATTTTGAGGAATCAATATACTGTCTTCCACAGTAGCTACACCAGTCTGCATTCCCACCAGCAGTGCAGGAGGGTTCCTTTTCTCCGCACCCTCTCCAGCACTTAATTTGTGTTGTTTTGTTAATAAACATTCTGACTGGTGTGAGGTGGTATCTCATTGTGGATTAAATTTGCATTTCTCTAATGATTAGTAATGTTGAGCATTTTTTCATATGCTTATTGGCCATCTGTATGTCCTCTTCGGAGAAGTGTCTATTTACTTCTTTTGCCCATTTTTTGATTGGATTTTTTATATTCCTGGTGTTGAGTTTTACAAGTTCTTTATAAATTTTGGTTATTAACCCCCTATCAGACGTATTGGCAAATATATTCTCCCATTGTGTGGGTTGTCTTTTTATATTGTTAGTGGTGTTCTTTGCTGTGCAAAAGCTTTTTAGTTTTATATAGTCCCATTTGTTCATCCTGTCCTTTATTTCACTTGCCCGTGGAGACAAATTAGCATAAATTTTGGCTACGAGAGATATCAAAGAGTTTACTGCCTATATTTTCTTCCAAGATGTGTATGATTTAACAACTTACATTTAAGTCTTTTATCCATTTTTAGTTTACTTTTGTGAATTGTGTATATTGGTGATCCATTTTCAATTTTTTGCAAGTACCTGTCCAATTTTACCAATACCATTTGTTAAAGCGACTGTCTTTACTCTATTGTATGCTCTTACCTTCTTTGTAAAATATCAATTGTCCATATATGTGTGTGTTTATTTCTGGGTTCTCTGTTCTGTTCCATTGATCTGTATGCCTGTTCTTATGCCAGTACCAAACTGTTTTGAGTACGATGGCCTTGTAGTATAACTTGATACCAGGAAGTGTGATACCCCCCACTTTATTCTTCTTTTTTAGGATTGCTGAGGCAATTTGTGTTCTATTTTGGTTCCATATAAATTTTTGAAATATGTGTTCTATATCTTTGAAGTATGTCATTGGTATTTTGTTTGTTTGTTTGTTTTTTGTTTTGGTTTTTTTCTGGTTGTTAGTTTTTTTTATTTTTTTTATTATTATTAATTCTAATGGGGTGACATCAATAAATCAGGGTACATATGTACAATGAAAACATCTCCAGGTTATCTTATCATTCAATTGTGTTGCATACCCATCACCAAAAGTCAAATTGTCCTCTGTCACCTTCAATCTGGTTTTCCCTGCGTCCCTCCCCTCCTCCCTATCCCACTCTTCCCTCCCTCCCCCCATCCCATAACCACCACTCTCTTGTCCATGTCTCATACCCTCACTTTCATGTCCCACCTATATATGTAATTGTGCTGTTCTCAGTTTTTCTTTTTTTCTGATTTACTTATTTCACTCCGTATAATGTTATCAAGGTACATCCATTTTGTTATAAATGATCCGATGTCATCGTTTCTTATGGCAGAGTAGTATTCCATAGTATATATGTACCAAAGCTTTTTAATCCACTCATCTTCTGACGGACACTTGGGCTGTTTCCAGATCTTCCCTATTGTGAACAATGCTGCCACGAACATGGGGGCGCATTTCTTCTTTTCGAACAGTGCTATGGTGTTCTTAGGGTATATTCCTAAAAGTGGGATAGCTGGGTCAAAAGGCAGTTCGATTTTTAATTTTCTGAGGAATCTCTAAACTGTTTTTCACAGTGGCTGCACCAGTCTGCATTCCCACCAGCAGTGCAGAAGGGTTCCCTTTTCTCCACATCCTCGCCAGCACTTATTCTGTGTTGTTTTGCTGATAAGTGCCATTCTGACTGGTGTGAGGTGATATCTCATTGTGGTTTTAATTTGCATTTCACTAATGATTAGTGATGTTGAGCATTTTTTCATAGTTATTAACCCCTTATCAGATGTGCTGTCGAATATGTTCTCCCATTGTGTGGTTTGTCTTTTTATTCTGTTCCTATTGTCTTTAGCTGTGCAAAAACTTTTTAGTTTGATATAGTCCCATTTGTTTATCTTGCCTTTTATTTCAGTTGCCCATGAAGATAAATCGGCAAATATACCGCTGCTACAGATGTCGGAGAGCTTGCTGCCTATGTTTTCTTCTAAGATGCTTATGGTTTCACGGCTTACATTTAAGTCTTTTATCCATTTTGAGTTTGTTTTTGTGAATGGTGTAAGTTGATGGTCTATTTTCATTCTTTTGCAGGTAGATGTCCAATTTTCCCAGCACCATTTGTTAAAGAGGCTGTCTTTACTCCATTGTATGTTCTTTCTTTCTTTGTCAAATATCAGTTGTCCATAAAGCTGTGGGTTTATTTCTGGGTCCTCTGTTCTGTTCCATTGATCTATGTGCCTGTTCTTATGCCAGTACCAGGCTGTCTTGAGTATAATGGCCTTATAGTAAACCTTGATATCTGGAAGAGTGATACCTCCTGCTTTATTTTTTCTTTTTAAGATTGCTGAGGCTATTCGTGTTCTTTTTTGGTTCCATATAAATTTTTGGAATATGTGTTCTATATCTTTGAAGTATGTCATTGGTATTTTAATTGGTATTGCATTGAATTTATAAATTGCTTTGGGTAATATAGACATTTTAATGATGTTTATTCTTCCTAGCCATGAGCACGGTATGTGCTTCCACTTGTTTGTATCTTCCTTGATTTCTTTTATCAATGTTCTATAATTTTCTGAGTACAAGTCCTTAACCTCCTTGGTTAAATTTACTCCTAGGTACTTTATTTTTTTGGCTGCAATAGTGAAGGAGATTGTTTCCTTAATTTCTTTTGCTGATATTTCATTGTTGGTGTATAGAAATGCCTCTGATTTCTGAGTATTAATTTTATATCCTGCCACCTTGCTGAATTCATTTATCAGGTCCAGTAGTTTTTTGACTGAGACTTTAGGGTTTTCAATATACAATATCATATCATCTGCAAATAGTGACAGTTTTACTTCTTCTTTTCCAATTTGGATGCCTTTTATTTTTTCTTCTTGTCTGATTGCTGTAGCTAGGACTTCCAGAACTATGTTGAATAAGAGTGGTGAAAGTGGGCAACCCTGCCTGGTTCCTGATCTTAAGGGGATTGCTTTTAATCTTTGTCCATTTAGTATGATGTTTGCTGTCGGTTTATCGTAGATGGCCTTTATCATGTTAAGGAATGATCCCTGTATTCCCACTTTACTGAGAGTTTTGAGCATGAATGGGTGCTGGATTTTATCAAATGCCTTTTCTGCATCTATTGAAATTATCATGTGATTTTTGTCCTTCCTTTTGTTTATGTGGTGAATCACATTGATTGATTTGCGAATATTGAACCAGCCTTGCCTCTCCAGAATAAATCCCACTTGATCGTGGTATATGATTTTTTTCATATATTGCTGGATCCGGTTGGCTAATATTTTGTTGAGAATTTTAGCGTCTAAATTCATCAGGGATATAGGCCTATAATTTTCTTTCTTTGTGTTGTCTTGGCCCGGTTTTGGGATCAGAATTATGCTCGCCTCATAAAAGGAGTTTGGAAGTCTTCCTTCCTCTTGAATTTTTTGAAATAGCTTGAGGAGAATAGGAGTTAGTTCTTTGAATTTTTGATAGAATTCACTTGTGAAGCCATCAGGCTCAGGACTTTTCTTTTTGGGGAGTTTTTTGATAACTGTTTCGATCTCATTTGCTGTAATTGGTCTGTTTAGGTGTTCTGATTCTTCCAGATTGATTTTTGGAAGGTTATATGATTCAAGAAATTTGTCCATTTCACCAAGATTGTCTAATATTTTGGCATATAGTTCTTCATAGTATGTTTTTCCAATGCTTTGTATTTCTGTTGTGTCAGTTGTTATTTCTCCACTGTCCTTTCTAATTTTATTTATTTGAGTCCTCTCTCTTTTTTTCTTGGTGAGTCTAGTTAAAGGTTCATCAATCTTGTTTACCTTTTCAAAGAACCAGCTTCTGGTTTCATTGATCCTCTGTATTGTTTCCTTAGCCTCTATGTCATTTATTTCTGCTCTGACCTTTATTATTTCCTTCCTTCTACTTGTCTTGGGTTTTATTTGTTGTTGTTTTTCTAGTTCTTTTAGATGCAGGGTCAGGTTGCTTATTTGAGCTTTTTCTAGCTTCTTATGATATGCCTGTAGTGCAATAAACTTCCCTCTCAGAACTGCTTTTGCTGTGTCCCATAAATTTTGAGTTGATGTATGCTCATTATCATTTGTTTCTAGAAACTTTTTTATTTCTTCTTTGATCTCATTGTTAATCCATTCATTATTTAATAACATGCTATTTAGTTTCCAAGTGTTTGAGTATTTTTCATTTTTTCTTTTGTGGTTAATTTCTAGTTTCATGGCATTGTGATCAGAGAAAATGCTTGATATGATTTCAATCTTCTTAAATTTATTGAGACCATTTTTGTGTCCTAACATGTGGTCTATCCTAGAAAACGTACCATGAGCGCTTGAGAAGAATGTATATTCTACCGCTTTAGGGTGAAAAGTTCTGAAGATATCTATTAGATCAAGTTGATCTAGTGTCTCCTTTAAGTCTGCTGTTTCTTTATTAATTTTCTTTCTTGAGGATCTATCCAGTGTTGTTAGAGGGGTATTGAAATCCCCTACTATGATAGTATTGCTGTTAATCTAGTCCTTTATATCCATCAAAGTCTGCTTTATGTATGTCGGGGCTCCTATATTTGGTGCATAGATATTTACAATAGTTATATCTTCCTGTTGAATTGTTCCCTTTATCATTATGTAGTGCCCTCCTTTATCTCTTACTACAGCCTTTGTTTTAAAGTCCATTTTGTCTGATATAAGTATTGCTACCCCTGCTTTTTTTTCATTTCCATTTGCATGAAATATTTTTTTCCATCCTTTTACCTTCAGTCTATGAGCATCTTTTGTTTTAAGGTGTGTCTCTTGTAGACAGCATATGTATGGGTCCTGTTTCTTTATCCATGCAGCTACCCTATGTCTTTTGATTGGATCATTTAATCCATTTACATTTAAGGTTATTATTGATATGTAGTTGTTTATTGCCATTTTATTCTTTAAAGCTGTATTCTTCTTTTGCTCTATTCATTCCTCCCTTTAAACTGTTCACAAGAGGCCCCTTAGTATCTCTTGCAGAATTGGTTTGGTTTTTATGAATTCCTTCAGGCTTTCTTTTTCTGGGAAGCTCTTTATTTCTCCTTCAATTTTAAATGTTAGCCTCGCTGGATAAAGTAGTCTTGGTTGTAGGTTCTTGTTCTGCATTACTTTGATTATTTCTTGCCATTCCCTTCTGGCCTCAAGTGTTTCTGTTGAGAAGTCCGATGTCATCCTTATGGGGGCTCCTTTGTAGGTGATAGTCTTTTTTTCTCTAGCAGCTTTTAATATTTTTTCTTTATCCATTAGCTTTGGTATTTTAACTATGATGTGTCTTGGTGTAGATTTTTTTGGGTTTCTCCTTAATGGAGTTCTGTGTGCTTCTTGAATGTGTGGAGTGTTTCCCAGCCTTAATTTAGAAAAGTTTTCTGCTATGATTTGATTGAACAAAGTTTCCATTTCCTGTCCCCTCTCCTCTTCTTCAGGCACCCCTATGATGCGAATGTTGTTTCTCTTCATGTTGTCACAAAGCTCCCTTAGAGTTTCCTCACATTTTTTAAGTCTCTTTTCCTTTTTCTTCTCTGCTTCTGTGCCTTTGTTTATTGTGTCCTCTAACTCGCTTATTCGATCCTCAGCGTCATCCATCCTGCTTTTAATTCCTTCCATTGTGGTCTTCAGTTCTGATACTGTATTTGTCATTTCTGTCTGATTCTTTTTTATTATTTCAATTTCATTTTTTATACTTGTTATCTCTTTATTTAGGTGTTCATAATGACTATCCATTGTTGCTCTAATTTCTTAGAACATCCTAACTATCATTATTCTAAATTCTGCTTCTGGTAATTTGGTTATATCTGGTTCATTCAGGTCCTTCTCTGGGGATTTCTCTTGATTCATTTGGTTTGCATTCCTCTGCCTGCCCATTTTTTCTGTGTATAAGCAAGTTGTGGCCACTGGAGTCCAGTAGGTGTTGCCTTTGTGTTCTCTAGGTGTGGTCTATCTGCAGGCCTCCCACCCCCTCTGCCGGTGCCTAGGGTGGTTGGGTATGAGCGTTGCCAGCGCCGGCCCACTGTGGCTTTTGCTATGATTTCTGCCTCTCCTCCGTGGGAGGGGCTGTGACTGAAGCCACAAGATTAGCACCAAGGGTAGAGGTGAGCACCTTTCCTCAGCTGCGGACCCAGCCTATTTCCGGACTTCCACCCAGAACCAGCAGTCGGAGCCTGCTCGCTACAGTACCGCAGGTTAGGCGGGGCTTTTGACGTGCTCTCAGCTGTAAGGTTTTGCCCGTCCGGAGCTTTAGCCCCGCCCTCGAGGCCAGGGCCCTTCTGCGCAGGGTCGGAAACCAAGCTTTATTGGGGCGGGCGTGTTTGCTGGCTTCCGCTGAGCTGCGTACTTCTGCTCGTCCCGGGCTCTACCCCGCCCCCGTGTTCGGAGCCCGCTCGTGCACGTATGAATGCTATCCGGGGTTTCTCCGGCCGGGCGCGGATAGTAGCATGGGCTCAGCTGCGAGCCTCCACTTGTCTCGGGGTCCACTCCGTTCCCGCGCTAGGAGCCCGCTCGCGCACGTATACTGGCCAACCGCGGTTTCTCCGGCCGGGGGGGGGGGGGACTGGTAGCGTCAGCTCAGCCACAGCCCCTGCCCGTCCCTGGTCCTAGCCCGGTCCCCGCGGTCAGGGCCGGCTTGCGCAGGGCCTGCCCGTTCCTGGCCTCCCGCTTTGACCCCGTTAGTGGGATTAAAGGCGGGCCCGCAGCTTCCGGACCGCTTTCGCGGTCCCCTCTGACCCTCTGGGCTAGACCGATCTCCCACCGGCTTGGCCTCTGCCCACGCCGACAGAACCGCCTTTCAGCGTCCTGCCGCCCCAAAACCCCAACAGCCCTCAGCAGAGTAGGAAGGGACCTAATACTCCACACTGTAGGCCTGGGAGCTCCCTCACTTGTTTCACAGCTCAATACTGTCCAAACGCCTCTTCTAGGCTCTAGGACTGGAGGCTGGGGCTTGGTTCCTGGGACCCAGGTCCCTCCCTCTCCGCCAAACTTTCCTCCCGCCCCGCGGGTCTCTCCGGGCTGCCGTTTGCTCCGGGGAGCTGGGCAGCCCTCTTCGCGTTTTCGCTATTCCTACCAGTCTCAATGTGGCTTCTTCTGTGTTCCTTGGTTGAAGAGTCCACTTAGTTTTGTTCAAAGTTGGTTTATCCAGGTGGTGGTTCTTAAAATTGAGTTGTAATCCACTTTGGTTCTGGGAGTTGGAAGTTGGTACGTCCGCCTACTCCGTCGCCATCTTGCTCCCTCTGTCATTGGTCTTGATTGCTTTCTTATATGTGCCTTGATCATGGGGCTACAGCAGACTGAGTAACCCTTTGCTCAAGCCAGCAACCTTGGGTTCAAGCTGGTGAGCTTTGCTCAAACCAGATGAACTTGAGCTCAAGCTACCGACCTTGGGGTCTCAAACCTGGGTCCTCGGCATCCCAGTTCGACGCTCTATCCACTGCACCACCACCTGGTCAGGTACAAGTAAAATTTATTATTGCCAACAAGTTACATATATTATCATGAGACACAGTTTCAACATTGTCAGTTTTCATTTTAGTTTTATTATTGAAATACATTGGTATGAATTTAACAAGATACAGCAGAAAAAAAAGGAAGAGGAAAAAAAATATAACTGGGCAAACTCATGGACCAGTTCTCCAGGAAAAAAAAAAAAAAGGAATCTATGCTTATAAATAAAAAGCCTGTGATATGATTAACTTTCAATAAAAAATTAATATTAATATTAATTCTTTGTTTTTCCTTTTCAACGTTAACTTAATCAGATTTCAGGTAAGACATTGTGATTTGGAGTGTTATGAAAAATTTTAACATAAAACATTGAACATTATTTCAGGTTAGTGGGTCTAAGAATGAAGTTAGTAAATATGGTTACCTTTTATGGAGGAAGTGGGGTGGAAGATAATATAGAACTGTTTTAAATGTAGAAAAACATCCAGGTCTGCCCTATCCAGAAAGCTTAGTTGCTTGGAGATTCGTCCCGAAACACAGAGGTTGCCAGTTTGATCCCTGGTCAGAGCACATATAGGAGCAGATCTAAGTTTCCATCTTTCTCTCTCTCTTTTCCTTTCTCTCTCACTAAAATAAATAAATTTTAAAAAAAGTAGAAAAAAAGGAAAAAAAAATTAGGCCTGAAGTGCCAAAGTTATAGAATTACCAAATGAATTTATTTGCATCTTGAAGCCAAGTGAATCAATGAGAAAAGTAAAGTTAGAAAGAGCGGAACTAGTCAAAACAGAGCATTATTATTATTATTATTATTATTATTAATGTTTATTCAGATCGACAGAGTAAGTTGTCCTAAAATCACTGGGTTATTAGGGAGCCTTTAGCATGGCTCTGAATCGGCTGTTTTGATACTACATAATTAATAATTTTCTTTTTAAAACTATGTGTGATAATGTCTTGATTGAACACTCAACTTTCATTATATTACTGAAAAAGTGAAACAATAATTAGAAAAATATGCAAGTTAGGATGGCCCATATCAGTATGTGTTTGTATGTAAAAAAAAAAGTGGAAGAATTAATCAAATGAATGTGAAACCATTACGGATAATTACAGGCATGTGAAGATGATTAGCTTGCTTGCAATCAGAATGAATCAAGGGACAATACACCCGCTCATTTTTCCTTGTTGATGGCATGGACATTTTTGGTTGTAAATGGGCTCTTGTACTTAGAATTACAGTAAAATCTTTATTTTTATCTAGAGGTCTCTGCAAGACTGAAAAATTGAACATTTCCTTTTAGTTAAACTCTATTCCCAATCCCCCTTGTAAGAATGAATTTTTCTTTTCTCTGCATTCCCATGATACCTACTTGATATAATTCCAGAGATCAGTGTTTTAATACAGTCCTCGTTTACCCTTATGCCATAGCCTTCCATTTCCAGAAATACCTTATAATTGCTTAATGTCTTATTCTCAGTGGTCTCCCCCACATATAATACCATGAGTACACATATTTGATTTTCAATAAGTGCTTCATCTTTACATGAAGTCAATAAAATAAAAGACATCATTAAAGATAAATAATGAAAACAAAGCTATGGGCCCTAATGATAGGGGAGCCCCAAAGTGAGAAATTTGGCTTTACTAATATAGCCTTTTAGTTGTAATGAATAGGAGATATGTAAGGGTTAAAAAATAATTAATCTGTTTGCTAGTCTCTCTTAATGGCTTCCTGGCCTTTATAGTTTGAAATGTAGCAAAAAGTTTACCTTTGCAGGAATGCCAGGGAAAGCTTATATGGGAAAGGACCTGACAATTAGGGGAGTTTAAATCACACTAATTGTTTGTAAAAGCCTAGCCACAAGACTTACTGTGAAAAGTCACGGCTTATAAATTAATTAATCTTTCCTTTGTATCCTAAGACACAAGAACCCCTTTTTTTCTTAAATTCATTTTAGAGAGGAGAGAGAAAGAGAGAGAAGAGGGGGAGGAGCAGGAAGCATCAACTTCCATATGTGCCTTGACCAGGCAAGCCCAGGGTTTTGAACTGGTGACCTCAGCATTCCAGGTCAAGTCTTTATCCACTGCGCCACTACAGGTCAGGTGGAAGTCTTTTTTTCACAGAAAACTCCCAGAGGAAGATGGTCTCAGAGGCTCCATGTCCGCCTATTCCTAGGAGATGCCTGACCCCGATTGCCTTGAATATTTACCAAGAACACCAGATAGGACCATGCTGATTAGACCTGTACTACATCAGAAGAACTTGCAGAGAAGATGATTCCTGCAGCTGAACCCCCACCTCCTGCACATTGTTACGTGACTAACTGCATGAACTTTTACTGTTTTTTTCTCTGAACACTATAAAAGCTGCTAGCACAGGAGAGTGCAAAGACAGCTTTGTGGACAGGACTCCCCTGTTTATCAGGATACCAGTATTTCTGAATTAAAGACACTCTAGTATACTCAGTCTGGTTCCTCTCTTTTGATTGGCTGAATGTGATGAGCTGTCTCGAACTGATTTTTCCGATTAACACTAGTCCTTAAGGGTAATGATTAAAAAGCAAACAAATTCTTTCCTTAATGCAAAAATTAAAGACTATTTTATTGAACCATTCAATAATTAGTAGTTTGTTATAAGATATGGATAATGTGCAACCAGAAAATTCAATGCATGGTGAATGAAGAGCTAATACTGTAACATCAGAATGAAAATTCTCAGTTCTAATCACTTATCAAGCTCCAGTTTCAAGTTCTCAACTTCTGGTTGAACATCTTAGAGACTTAGGAAAGAAATGTTTGTTTATCATCTACTATCTGTCTGGAACTATGTTGTATACTTTGAAAATTTAAAGGATAAATGGGTCATCACAAATAGCTGTGCAAGTTGTGTATTGCCCAATTCTAGAATGGTGAGATGGATTTATTTATATACAGAATTGGTTTCATTTCTCCCTAAGAACATTGATAAAATTCACCAAGGAACCCATTGGAGCTTTGGCTTTCTCTTATGGAAGGTTATTAATTGTTTATTAAAGTTCTTAAATGCATTGTACTCTCTCTTAGGCACACAGGCTATTGAAGTTTGTGGTTTATGGCAAAGTGAAAATGATAAGGCACTGCATTTTACTTTTTAAAATATTCCACCACCTTGCAGTAACACAGATTTATTGGCCAAATTAAAGTATATGGTCATATTCAATGTCAGGGAAGAGTGAAAATATAAGCCTATTAAATGTCTATTATGTGCCTGGAAGGAGTAAAAATAGAAATATTGTTGAATGAGACTGATAATGCCATCATTGACTTGCATAAATATGAAAGTTTCACAAAGCATTTGAATTTTTTAAAAATAATTAGAATTTGGGCAAGAGAGGAGATACACAGATGCTAGGGAGAAAGGAGAGACAAGAAAGCTAGGGAATACGTATGGTGAATTCAGAAAACTCAAGGTGAGTTTAAACCACGTGGACAAACTCCTCTCACCACAGACTGTCAATGCCTGTATGGTGGGTTGTCCCCCATGCCCCGCATTTTAATCTAAGATTACCAGCCTTGAAAACTTGAAGCGATTTGAAAAGTACTGCCAACAAAATATTTCATTCAGGCTGCATTAGTTGTGTCTGTGTTGCTTTAATAGCTTCTTAAGTAGTCTCCTTTAATTTAATATTATCCCTCTTTAATATATTCACTAATAATTTTCTTTTTCTAAAATTCTTTTTGGTCACTTCCTTGCTTAAGAACAATAATTACTTTTGGTTGTTTTTTGTATCAGTGGCTTAGTCTGTGTCTGAGAACCTAGTATATCAACTATTTAATATATTTAATATGCACCACTATTTTGTATACCCAAGATGTGAGTTACCTTATTTTAGTAACAAAACATGCTCATTTATAGGTCTTTCATAATGTTGTCTACCTGAAATACCCATTTTTCTTCTTTATTAGTCTATAAAGTGATACCATTTATACTCTCTGTCTGTGAAATGCTATAATTTTCATATTACTTAGTGTATCTTCTATTTAAATTACAAAAAATAACTACAAAGAAACAAAATTTTTTGTATTATTGTATTATACAATAATTGTATTATACCATATTATATTAAAATTGATTATTATATTATAGTTAATTATAAATAATTATTTAATATAAATATATTTTTATACAAAAAGGAAAAAAATGAAAATTAAAATCTGAGCACAAACTCCAAAGGTATGGAGGTCATATGGCATAGCTAGGTTTTAATTCCAGGCCTGTGTAATGCTTAAATTGAATTAAACATTATAATAGCACCAACATGAAATACACACACACACACACACACACACTCTATCATTTTACCTAAATATGAATTCCATTTTCTTCTAAATTATTTTCATAAGCATATATTTTCTTTCTAAATAGGTTGTAACCATGTAACCATTTCAAAACCAGAGACATAGCTTTACTTAGTTCTGTATCCTTATAGCATTGAGTATTGGGGAAACATATGAAAACCAACCAGATGAGGAAGAAAGAAAGGTTATTTGTACAGAGCTTACTGTAGCAAGGTGTCCGCCATCATCACTTGAGTTTTGGCATACTGAAAGGATGGCAGAGGGGCGAGAAAACTTTAATTGTACTAGAGGAAATGGAAGACTTCTGGTATGCTCTGAGTGGATGGTGTGGATATGGGGAAATATAGGCAGGCAATCAGAAGTGGTCATGTTATGTGATTGAGTAGTGGTGTATATTTGTCTCTCTGTGGTTGGTTCCAAGTTGGAAGTATAGTTAAAATGTAGTGAATCTTTCGGTTTTAATCAAGTCTTGACTACTTGTAGTTGATTATTGCATAAGTTGTTGTTTTTCACTACAGATAAAAATCTGCTTTTCAGGACTGTTTATTATAGATAAGGGGTGTTGGTTTTTAGACTGGCTGCTGTAGGCTGTGAGTCAGAGTTTTATAATAATGTATGATCTAGCCATTGTCTGTTTGCATATTCAGTTTTTCAGCGCTGTGTTAAATTGAGAAGGTATTAGAAAACACTCCATTTTAATTTGGCAATGCCTTAGGGAAGGCAAAAGGAATCAGTGGCATCTTGTAGGGTTCTACATGCACAATAAAGCGACCAAATTTTATTATATTCCCAAATTTGAATAATTTGGCTACATTTAGAGTCTATCATGCATGGTTTCCTCACTATTGGATCATGTTTTTTCTCTGCCTCAAGTAGTTACCTGAATGCCATTTTTGACCTTGAACCTTATACACCATTGGATATGGTATTAATTCTAAAAAAACCCTTAAACTTTAGTTCATTAGAGATTATCATGTAAGCTATCTCATAGGACTGTTGTAACAAATAGGATAAATAAAAAATTCTGGAAGCCCCAAGCAGTGACTTGTTTATTGAATTTCTTCATATGCAATTCAAAATAAAAATATTTCTAAACCATAAATTAGTTGTAAGAAAGTCCAAAAAAGTTTTTATTTTTTTTCATGATAAATAATTTCATACTACTTTAAAAATATCAAATAATTCCTATTCTCTTTGGGGAGGGGGTTATTGGAACATTGCTGGAGTCCATAAGCACAATTTAAAATATCTAAATGCATTGCTGTTAGGGATTAAAATAAGCCCCATACACATAATATATTTAGAAGTAAATAACTCAGCAGTGTGGTAATGATTAATTTCATTGTTATATTGTGAAGTTTTGTCTCATAATGATGAATAATGAATAGATATAGCTACATAAATATATATGATGAGTAGAATATATGTATTGTGTTTGTATAGAGTCATATTTTCTAAAGTTTATCCGAAGAAATCTTGTTATCAGATAAGAAAAGTTCCTGTTAACATTGTAAAATTGCTGTTTTTAAATTAAAGAAAATTTTAGAGGCATTAAGAAGTGGAAAAGAACTCATGACATTGTTTAGTATCAGGTCTTTCTTGAACATCTTTTTTTTTTTTTTTTTACAGGGACAGAGAGAGAGAAAGACAGACAGGAATGGAGTGAGGTGAGAAGCATCAATCATTAGCTTTTCGTTGCCGTCGCAACACCTTAGTTGTTTGTTGATTGCTTTCTCACATGTGCCGTGACCACGGGCCTTCAGCAGACTGAGCAACCCCTTGCTGGAGCCAGCGACCTTGGGTCCAAGCTGGCAAGCTTTTGCTCAAGCCAGATGGGCCCGCGCTCAAGCCAGATGGGCCCACACTCAAGCTGGCGAGCTCGGTCGGGGTCTCGAACCTGGGTCTTCCGTATCCCAGTCCGACGCTCTATCCACTGTGCAACCGCCTGGTCAGGCCTTCTTGAACATCTTTTAAAAAAATTTAATTTATTGTTATTTCCTATTAACTTCAAGATTTTAACACCTTGGTTAAAGATGAAAGGGATGTTTTATTTATGATGTCATGATAATAATTTGCAGAGTGAATAAAAGGCACATTATCATAAGAAGTAACTAACTGCAGAAAAAATGGAAAAGTTATAATTCAAGAATGCTCCAATGCATTTACCTTTAGTCTTTCATTTCAAGAAAAAATTATTTTGCTATACTATTTTCTCAAAAACAGATGAAGATTGTTTTTATTCAAATTTTCAGGAAAAATGTGTGGTATAATTTGTTGTTGTAGTCTATTTTTTCTTTATTTTTAGCGTAGTCTCTTTTGTTTTAAAACTTCTATATAAATAAGTGTATTCTTTTTTATTTTGATGTCAATTTTAATTTATTCTAACACTAATACTTCAACCATTCAAATATTATTGGATAAATAATATTGAGCACTTACTATATGCTAGTCACTGGGCTAAGTGTGAGAGATAGTGTGATTATAATGGATCTGATGCCTACCCTTCAGGATAATAGTTCAAATGGTAAATTAGAACATGATGTAATTTGGATTGTATTAGAGGAAATCCCATGTGCTGTGATACCACATATGAAAGGACCCTTATATAAACTTGAATATATATGGGTGTGAAGATCAAGGGATAGAAAAGGACTGAGGGAAGACTGCTTCCTTGGAGTTATGCCTTAAGTGAGATCTAAAGAATGAGGTCTCAAACCAAGAAGGAATAGTGTTCCAGATTCAAGAAAAAAAAAAAGTATAGAAAACCCCAGAGGCAAATGAGAGCAACGATGTAAATTGTTAGAAAAATGAAATATAAAAGTTTATTAAAAATCAATTTGCACAAAGCCCTTTATGACATTTAATTGGCTTAGATTTTATTCTGTGGTCAAAGTGCAGTTTTCAGGTTGTTTCATTAAAGTCTTTCAATTAAATGTTTAATTGATTTTTAAAGATTTTATACACACAAATCATCTCAAGTTTATGAAACTTGTAGTAATAGTTATAGGCATAGGATTGAATTTCTTTTTTAATTTTTTTAAATTTTAGCCCCTTAAAATATTATTTAAAATATACAGCTTTGTATGTGGTTTATAGAATATGAAGTAAAGATTAGATACAATAATTTTGAAAGAAAGATTTTGTTCCATTTTCTTGTTTTGATGGCTTTCTAAGATTAAGTCTGGGATTGGAAGAAGGGAACTTGCAAATGTTCAAAAATTTCTAGGACATTAGGTCAAATCACAAATATGAACTTCAAAGCACTATATACTAGATATTGATAGACATTCTGATGGTAGTTCCAAGAGTGCCAAGTGAACTTAGTTTAGTATTTTATAGTCTATTGCATTACTGGTCAATCTAAAAGATAGGGCTCGCCTTAGACAGAAATGAAGTAGTCTGTTACCTACTTAAGTTGATATGTTGGTTAGAGAACTTGCAAGTCTTAGCATTTCAATAAAAGATATTTCATGGAAAGTCAAATATTTACTGTTGGTGTTCTTCTTTTGAAGATTAAATGGAAGTATCTCAAGTGTGTCGAAAAATCCATTACATTGGGATTACTATTTCCGTAAAATAATAGGATAACTCTTTTTATAACGTATAATGGGTAATGTCAATTGAAAGTAAAACACCACAAGTAATAAGGGAATATTAAAAGTTCACCGAAAGTCTACGAGGTCAAATTTAGAATATAATACAGGATATTATTATGTTATCTTAAAGTTATTTGTAAATTATATGTATTTTCATGGTCAAAGTCAATTTAAACACTATATTTACTTTAAAATTCTGTGCTTAGTAATTCAAAGGGGAAAATGCAACTAAGTAAAATTTCAAGGTTTGTTAAATATTGGATGACTAGTTTCCAGCTCTCCTGGCAGGGAGAGATCTTCAGAATGTTTTATTTAAAAATCAAAAGTACTGGAATATTTAACGTAAAGCAATACTTTGAAGGATTATTTAAGAAGAAAGAAGAATGTCATCCCTGAGGATTTTAATGTCCTTTGATAAGATCTTTATGAAAAACAAATTTAAAAACAGAAATAAATTGATTTGTTTTTCCTCAACCTACTTTTTAAAGCTCTGGTTAATGCATAAATTTGAATGGAATTATCAAAATATTAATTACTTAATCTGAATTTTCTGCACATTTTTATAATTGTTACATAAATGTTACTTTCACTTCAGGTAAGGCCTATGTCGTCAATGAGTTTATGAAATTTTGCATTCTTTTATTTTTCTGAGGATAGTGTGCATGTGTATTTATCTCAGCCTTTTGCACCCACACCAACCATTGCCTTGAGTAAGAATATGATGACATTGGACGCATAGTTTTTTTAAAACCTGATTGAAATTGCTTTCCTTGTCAACCTTGTTTTGAATCAATGGAACATCGTAGTAAAATCAAATTATGAAGAAATCATTTATAATTAAAATATAAGAAATTCAAATGCCTGTTTCCCGTATGCACTAATTTAACAACACAGTGAATTTCCCTGCTACTAAGGGTGGGGAGAAATTAAAACTGTCTACAAATGCATTATTAAATGCCTATTGAGAACATATTTAGCTTGAGGGGTTTGGGGATATTTCCAAAACACTACAGTTTAGAGTAATTCATCTGAGTAGTTAGACTGGCACAAATTCTTTGGGACTGGTAAGAGAGGAAAGAGAATAGTATTTGAAGATGAGAAAGATATGTTAATGGAAATATTACTGAAACAGAGCCCTGAAAACCAAAGAACAAATGAGACAAGAGTTACCTACCATTATCTACAGAGATAACTGCCTACTGTGATGTTTCTTTATCCTGTGAAAGCATTTATTTACTCATGAATCAGGGTCTAATATTTTGATTTGGGACATTATGGGTTAATCCCATTAGCCTTTCCAATCTGATTTTCATTACATACTTGTACTCTTTTTCATTCATCAACATTTTCATTTATTTCATTATTTGTCCATGGGCAATTATCCGTGGCCAATTTACTGCTGAAGTAATGCAAACATGAATAAGAAACAATTCTTCCTTGGATGAATTTCAATTCCATAACATTGCCAAATAATTCTTCAGGGTGTAGAATTATTATTTATCCAGTATACTAAGTTTGACTCTGTGTTTTGATATATCTACCAATAAAGAAACATGAAATACGTGGACTTCAGGCCCCTGGAGAGTCAAAAGAGTTGACATTCAGTTATATTTATGAAATATCTTTAATTCAGAGGCAATTTGCAGCATTATAAAAATGCTTCCATCAACTAAACAGATAAGAACAAGGTTACTAGGTTCTTATCTAATATACAAAGTTTATGTTCATAATCGTAATTTATGATATGATAATAAATTGTGATAATTGGTTAATTGATCAATCAACTAATATTTATGACTTTATATTTTTAATTAAAACATTTTAAAATGTAGACCAGTTCAGAGATTCAATCACTTTTTAGATCAGTAATTGCATTTAACAATTCTTTTATTATGACCCAAATAAGTTATTACCATAGTCACCATCATTATTGATTATAGTGTTTTTCTAGGTGCCTAGGGATTCTTTTACATAATTCAATTTAATACTTACTTAGGTTATAGGTGTCTATAATAAGATAAATGAGCTTTTCAAGACTAAGTAGTTTGATCAGTCTTAAACAGCTTGTACAGTGGTAGAGCTCAGAGTCAACACTAGGTCTGTATCAATTGAAATTCCACTTTAACCATTCCATGATATTACCACTTTAAGAAACACTCAAAATGCAGACAGGGAGTTTCTTTCTTTTCTCATACACACATGCTCTCTCATGTGTAGCTGAGAGTCACTTATTTATGGGAGACAGCTGCTCTCCCAGCCCTGAATTCATTAGTCTAGGTTTGCTAAAACCACCACTGATACTGTTATTTTTTTCTATTGTCATCAACTTCTTTTTTTAAAGCAATCTGTAACATATTGAGGAATGCTTCTAGGAAATAGCTTTGCAACTCAAGGATGGCACTTCAGAACTAAGTAATTTAATATTGCACCGAGGAATGTACTGAATGCACCAATTTCCATAGGGCTTTGGTGGGACTCACAGAAGTGACAATGTGCTACTGCTCTATAATAGGTCTTGAGTTCTCTTCACAATAAGCTTTTCATGGAGGTGGCCCAGAAATCACTGTGACATTTACCTTAAAGAGGATTCAGTAACTCTGACTTATTTATTTGGTTACTTTCTTTTTTTTAAATATGTGTGCAGCTATTACTTGAAGCTGGCTTTCTGAAAGAAATACTTTTCTATATATTGGTATGGTATTTCTTTCTGAACTAAATAATTATCTTTCCTTTAACTGGTTTTAATAATACTTATGAATTTGGGCTCCAATTCAGTTTTACATTCTATTAACAGTTTTTTTTATGTTGCTTCAATATGATTTCAAATTTTCAGATAGGAAAAAGAGTAACCTAGGGTCACTATGATAAAATGCCATCTATCTAAATACAATAAAAATCATGTGGACTTTCTTAGCAATGAGATGATAAGTAATAGGGAAGATTGGGAAGCTATATATTCACTATAATTTAATTTAAAATATTCACACTGTGAAGCACTCATATTAAAAAACATTCACTTTTACAAGATAGCATATGCTCATGATAACCTTCAAATATGAAGAGGAAATAATAACTAGGAAGAGTGCTGATGTGTTAGTCTTGTTGTAAACCTGGAGAATATTTCTTTAACAGATACTGGTTAAAAAAAAAAGAGATGCTGTTTGGATAAATACATAATTACTTTTTAAAGTGGAACTACTTACTAATGGTGCATTATGACAATATGATTAAAAAATCCTAACATCAAGTTTAATTATTCACATCTGAATCTAAACCTACATACTTGTGTAGAATGAAAGGGGAAAACTGAGATTGAGGACACAGATAAATGACATTTTTTTTCCTCAAGAAAACCAAAAGTTTAAGATAGTTGTTAAACTGTTTTGATTAGCTCAAGGCTCATGAATCAAGAGCTGTGACTTTCTATTAGTGCAATATTATTACTTTTAAAATTGCATAGTAAAAATTTGCAAACTGCTCAGGAAACCTGAATCCCATACAGATACAGTCATTTGTTCTCAAGTTTGGGGACATAGAGATATAATTTATTTATCTTTACATAATTTATTCTTTAGTTAAGGACTTTATTAAAAATAGTGTTGTGTGGTTGGTAAAGGGTCATGTGTTAAATATCTATTGACCCACATTCCATGCGCATCCATAAAACAAGAAATCAAACACTCAAATTATCATATTTGAAAAACAATTCAGAGTTGCTATTCCCTACATATTTGTTGTTTTTTTCACTCAAGAAATTTGTCAACAGAAATGGGCTACCATCAGCTAATTTAAGTAGTGTATTATTTTTTAATTATATATCATATCACTAAATATAAGCACTGCTGCATTTGAAAATATCTGATTGCTATGTACACTTTCATACTAGTATTCCAGTAAGCAGCAGATGAATTAGTTTCACTCCTGACATCTAGTTACTCTGCAGTCAAAAAGGATTAAGAGACAGTTCTAAAGGGTTTAAATCCAGAGATCAGTGTCAAAACTTAGAATTCTTTTAATAGGAATGTTATTTAGATGTACACAAAGTTATTAACTGAAAGAAAAACAATTTTAAAAGTTGATTTGTGACCACTACTAAGGAAAGAAGGAAGGCAGGTGACTTGCATGATCTTCCTGTAAGTATTTCAATAAGTGAAACTTTTAGGAAATAGTAAAAGGTTCTTGTTAGGGGACCAGTCTATGGGATGCTTTTAGTAGGATGTTGCTGCTTTAGTGTTGTTTACTGTAAACTAACTTGTATTGTAAAAATTTATTAGGTATGACTTCCAAAAGTATCATATAAACCATACAGTTCTCTGGGAGTACCAAATGAAGATCTTTCATTAATTCTCTTCACTCTTTGAGGTATACTGTAAAGTTCATGGGAAACCTCTATTTCTCTGAGCCAGAGAGTACATGCCAGTGTAGACAGAAAAGACATAGAAAATCATACAAAATTTATCTCGTTCTCTCCAATTTACCCATGCTTCTTGATTGCTTGTATTGTTCAAATTACCAGTAATGCTTACAACTAAGAAAAATTTGTATAAGTTTGATCTTATGATATGATCCTCAACATAAACTAATGAACCTTCAGTATATGCTTCCCTATTAATTATTGATTTAAATCTTCTATAGCAGAAGCATGACATTTTGAAATACAATGTTAAACTTGTAATAATTATAATAAATATCATTTAGTATGTCTTCAGTAGAGCTAGGGCACTCTGTCCCTAGTATATGTAGCCAATGTTTCACAATTGATGCCTCCAACATTTTCTTGGATAGAAATTAGATATGTTAGAACGGGTTTCACTCTTATAAACAATTGCATTATTATTCTGCTCATCATTTAATATTTAATAATATCTAGTGATCTGAATAAGCTAAAGGTCAGAGAAGCTTACAATTTTTAATAAAAATTTTAGCTTATTGTTGATATATTTTAATTTCATTTTTAATCTGTATTATCTCATCTATTCAAAGCATCTAAGAAACTAGAACCTTAAAATTTTTATTTTCAATTCATTAAATATTTCTGCATGCTTTCTGACAGGTTTCTGCTAGTTTAGTTGTTAGAGATTCAAAAGGATATAAGACACCCACATTAGAAATAAAGAAAGAGATTCTTTCATTTCTTTTTTAAAATCCCAAAGAAGTCTACAACCCAAGAAAACAGAGAGAGAGCCCAGGAAATAATTAGTTCAGCTGTGAAATTACCGAGGAGGAAACTTTATATGAACTGGAAAGTGAGAAATAGAAGTTCAGAAGGGTCCTAAGAAAAACTACTTTTTAAAAACAATATTAGTTTTAATAGAGAGACAGGAAGATGGAAGAGAGAGATGAGAAATATTAACTTGTAGTTGTTTCACTTTAGGTGTTCATTGATTGCATCTCTTATGTGCCTTGACTGGGGGACAGGGGGAGGGGGAGTTAAGCCAAGCCAGTGATCCCTTGCTCAAGTCAGAGACCTTGGACTCAAGCTAGCAACCTCTGAGCTTCAAGCCAGCAACCTTTGGGCTCAAGCCAGAGATGTTTGGGCTCTAGCCAGCAACCTTGGGATCATGTCGAGGATCCCATGCTCAAGCTGGTGACCCATGTTCAAGCTGATAAGCCCATGTTTATGCTAATAAGCCTATGCTCAGGCCAGTGACCATGCACTTTATCCTGTGAACTAAGTTTTAAACTGGGGTCTTCAGCATCTCAGGTCCATTGTGCCACCACCAGTCAGGTGGAAGACTTTTTTTTTATATCTGGAGTTCTAATAAATTGAATCCATAATTAATTTACTTATTAAATTCTGTTGATTAAAGACAAGTCTAATGGAGCCAAGGTCTTGACTCTGAGAATTTGGACCCACAATTATGATTTCTTCATGTGGATAAGACATTATTTTTGGTACAATTTAAGAGCTTTGTAACTGCTAAAGAAAACTTATTTGATAGTTATTAATATAACTTCTTTAATGATAATACACAACAGCTTGTTATTTCTATACTAATAGACCATATCATATGATACTAGCTATTACAAAATTTATTTTACCAAAGTTACTTTGTCTTGCAGGTGGTAGAGAAATTTTTAGAAGAAACATTTCATATGAGAATTTTAAAACTGACTGAAACCTGAGACTTGCATTTCTTGATGATGACCACACACACTCTATTTAATTTTGCCTAAAATACCTAGGAGAAGTAAGAAAAAGACTTTCTATTCTATAAAATATCCACAAGATGACCAGGCACTAAACAAAAATAGACAAATATTCATAGCTCTCCTAAATAACATCAAAAAATTTAAAGATTATAAAAGTAAAAATCTGATTATTAATGTTTCCAAAAACATAAAATTCTATGCAAGAATTTAATAATAATAAGCACTATGGGATTTATACAGAAAAAAATACATATTTTTTCAAAGGTGCAAATGAACACCTGTTAGAGAAATAAAACATCCTGGATGAAAATTTGAAGTACTATAAAGATTTCAAATCATCTTAAATTTATTTATAAATTTAATAACTTTACAGTCACAATCCCCATGTGATTTCATGGTGACTTGGTAAAGTCATATTAAAGTTAATCTGGAAGTATAAATAGTTTCAGTAGTTGAAGGACACTTAAGTTAAAATAGGTTAATGGGTTTAATAAAGGCTAAGAATTGGCCAAAATCAGTATCTCAGCCCCACTTACACATATACACACATATATATATTTTATGCACATAGCCATACATATTTTTCATTGAGTATATGAAAAAGGTGGCCATCAAGTTAGTGAGGAAAAAGGAATTAGTTGTTAATTAATACCTGAAGTTAAGATGACTATTTGAAGAAAATCAAGTTATATTCATATTTAACATTACACAAACTGAAAGAAGCATTAACATTTAGAATAAATTTTGGGAACAGAAGTTGAACCTAAAGTGATGACACTTACCCTCATGGAACATGATAGCTTTTCCTGAGCATAAAAGCAATAAAAAACCAAACCAACCAAACAACAAAAAAAAACCCCCAAACAAACAAACAAATATAAAACTAAAAAAGCAAAAACAGAAAAGGTAAGTCTGATTTAAAATTTTTAAAATAATAATTTTATCAATATGCATAATAAATATGACAGAATGTGAAACACCAAATCCAAAAAAAATATCAGTCCAAATAAACTAGGTCAAGGGTTAAAATTCTTCATAAATAAAATGTGATTACATTTTTATAAGAAAAGCATAAAAACTCCAATAGAAAAGTGGTCAAGGAACACATAATATTCATAGAAAAAGAAATGTTATTTTTTAATTAAAAAATCAAATATGTACAAACTTAAAGATAAATTTCTACAGTTCAATTTCTAAAATGAGAAAAAATAAAAATTATTAGAAAAGTATAAACATGAAATAAAATGTAAAGTGAATGTTAATTTTGTACTATCCCAATTTGACTCAGCAAAAGATATTGCTTTCTTTACCCTAATATAAAATATTTATATAATTTTCTACTCAAGGCTAATGAGCTAATAGAATGCAATTGACTTACTTTGCTTTTCTGGCCAACAATATGTTTCACTTCAGAAAAAAAGTGCATTTTGTAGCAGTAATAAATTTTAAAATTTTGCAAAATGGCACTAGCAAGAACTTTGATGAAAATTTCTATCTCAGTCAGCTCCAGCTTACTTTATATTTAATTGACTTAATTAAAGCAGTATATTTGAATTATGTTTGCATATATTATTTATTATGCTGGAAAACTTTAAATATATGTAAAATTTATACTTCTATTTAGTCATAAACACTTGTTGGAGAGACAGGTATTAATCTGGGTCTGGTTTCATTTCAGGACATCACATTAATATTCTTAACTAATGTTCAGGGTGAGAGAAGGAATATGAGTTTATAAGAAGCAAAAGTATAAAAATTACAACTATATTTCAATCTATAGCATTTTTACACTACATGAAACATACCATATTTCCCCATGTATAAGACGCACCTTAATTTTGGGTCCTGAAATTTGAAAAAAATGTATTACATAAAGTTATTGAACTCAAGTTTTATTCATCATAAAATTCATACAACTCCTCATCACTATAAAAAGTCCCATTCATTAGTTTATCCTCATTGTGTCTGATGACGAACCACTGTCTTCAACAATGAGTGCAAAAACAAGCCCGAAAAAGCAGAAAATGGAAGTAAAACATTTACAACCACTGTATAAGATGCATCCACTTTTTAGACCACAAATTTTCAAAAAAGGGTTCATCTTATACATGGGGAAATACGGTATATCTGTGCATACTTTTGAAGCTAACAGTAAGTCAAAAGTATAAATATTTTACTTCTGGGTATATATCATTAGACATCAAGCCAGTCATGATAATAATTCTTTACCTTTGTATTACATTTACCACTAATGACCTTCACATTACATAACCTTCAGAGAAACTGGTTTGGAGAGAAGATTTCTCCAAATTGCCAATGAAATCTTGAAGTTAGAAGTCACAGGACTTGTTGTAAACCTAGAGACTTCTGAGTGGTAGACTAAAACTTGTCTTATTCTTAGTTTGGTGTTTGAGTATTTATCTAATTTTAAGTAAAAGGCTTCAGTTAATAATCTTTTTACTGAATGGCAATCTTCATAGCAAGAAACTTAGCAGGCATGAACATTATTGAACTGCAAATTGATTCAATTTTTCTCCCATTATTTCTTGAATGTGCTAAAATACCAATGAACAACATTGTCATTGTCAATATTGTCAGCAGCACTCAGAAACCTTTCTATACAGTTATGTAAAAACAAAGGGAAGTACATCTCACATCATTTATTCTCTCAAGTTTTGTCACATACCTAGAATTAGCCTGGTACAATTTAGGTACAGAACATAGTGACAATTTTATTTCTAGATATTAAATGTCACTGAAGTCACACTTTCAACAAAGGATCACTTATAAAACATTAATCGAAATTATTGCAAGTATGTAAAGAAATACAGGATGCTATGAGAAGATGTAAGGAGGGGACTAGGTTAATTTTATGTGAAAATCTGGATGTTGATTTTATATCAGTCAGGTGAATGGGGATTGGCGTGGGGATGATGGTGAAAGAAGGGAAGAGTATTCTAGGCTAAAGAAATATTAACAATAGCCTTAAGGTGGGAAGAGGAACAGTGATGTCAAGAAACTGAGAGACCAGCAGGGTTTAGGTATAAGGATCCAAGGGAATTTATGACAAAATAATGCAAGAGAAATTGTCAAGAACAATGTCATGTCCCTAATTGTACCCTTGGACATGAGTAGAAAATAAAAAAAGTTTGAATAAGATTCAAACATTGGTTCAAGACAAGGGTGAGACTGAGTTATTCCAATACCTGGCAGGGCACAAAAATGACAGTTACCACAGATGGATTCCATGTGTGTACTAGATTCTTTAGGGACCACGTAATTCTAGATCGTTTGAGATCATAGGACCCTTTAGAAATAATGTTTCTGCCACAGTCAGAGATGAGATGGGTGTTCTCAAGGTCAAGGTTATATGTGGATACATATTCTCAACATATATTTAATTACTTTTTCTCCCTCATACAAGACAGTCTGTAAGACCCTAGTGAAGAACAATAAAAAATTAATAATAATAATTGTTAATTGCTTGAATTGTTTTCCAGAAAATCAAACATTTTTGAAGAAATTCTCAGTTGTTCCTTCCATAACAAAAGAATTGTTTTTAGATAAGAATAATCTTGACCTTTGGTAATGTCCTAAGACTTTAGATATTAGAGTGTAATATCTCAAGTTACTTGGAGATTAAAAAATATCCATACCTGCTTGATGTATCTGCTACTGATTTTAGGTATTAGCCCATTCTTCCAATACTCCTCCTGACAGCCTGGCTGCCTCCTCACTCGGTAAGTTATAAATTTTCCCCCCTCACCCCAATTCAAAATGGAAAAATTTTCAGAATCCTCCAGCAGAGCTTAATTTGAAGGGTTCTGTCCAATACTTCTGATTTGCTTGTACTTTGGGGGGTGCACAAGATGTCACCCTGTCATATGAATGTTTTATTTTTCACACCTAATTCCCCAGAGACTCATCATGGTTCCAAGGTGAACACTTATTAATTGAAAGGAGAATGGCAGTGAGAAGTGTTTGTCAGCTCTTTCAAAGTGATGAGGAAGAGCGGCTACTATTTCTTCCATTAGACTTTTTTGTCGCATTAGGAGGGTGAGGTTACACACCTTAAAAGATACTATCTTGTGGCTTTTGTCTTCACTTCCTGCTTAGCTCCCTTGGCTCTTTCTCTTGTAACACAAAAACCAATGGTTTCCAAGTCACTTAATATTTTAAAGAACTTAATATTTTAAGTAGTGAAGGATCAAACTCCTAAATTGAATTTCAGCTTGTAGACTATTGAATTCAGTCCAGATGAGGAGTGACCAGACTTGTTGCTTTCCTGAAAAGAAGAAGAAAAAAAGAGCAGATAAAAGTAATGATTGCACCCTCAGTAGAGTACAGTCATCATTTTACTGGCACTTTCTGACAATATTTTTTCATTTTAAAAGGGCCATTTGCAAAATTTCTTTCCATGATGATGTTTCATTAATGAGAGACATGTGTGTGAGACTGTGTTAGGTCTGTTCTCAACATCAAGGTTATTTGTGGGTGCATGTTCTCAACATATCTTATATTTAATTACTTTTTCTCCCTCATACAAAACAGTCTGTAAGACCATAGTGAAGAACAATAAAAAATTAATAATAATATTTGCTGTTTGCTTGAATTGTTTTCCAGAAAATCAAACATTTTTGAACAAATTCTCAGTTGTTCCTTCCTTAACAAAAGAACTGTTTTTTAAAAAGAAGTCAGTTTCAATGGCTTCATTTAATCAAGAATTTGTCCTTTTTGGGATGTGTTTAAATTTTTACCTGTTGCCATTTTTTTGCAATATTTTTCTCCCTTTTTGCCACAATCGTGCTCATTTTTTTCTATCACTCTGTACTGATAAGTTCTATTTTTAAATTTTTAGAGCTACTCTTAATCTCTAATTATCATAATTATAATAATGACTTCCAAAAATCTCTGTTGTGTTTTTTTTTTTTTTTTTTTTTTTTTTTTTTTTTTATGTTCCACTTTATTCACAAGTGCTTTCTGTATGGGGAGGCCATGTGTATACCCCTATACACATAGGAATAAGACTTGACTTTACCAGTTTCACTCAAAAACACTCTACGTTGGACAATTAAGAAATTTATTGAGTATTTGAAAGATGTCAATGTTCAGACTTAGTTATTAGGACTAGAGTCTCTGTTATCAGCTAGGTCTGCTAGTACAATGAGGTACAGAGCCCACTGCTACCACTGCTGGGTAAATCCACTGTTTGTGCCTTGCTGAAGATGAGATTTAGATGCTCATGCCAGAATGTCTCCTGCCACCAAATGCTGGTTATTGATAAGCACCTTTTCAGAATGGATTCCCTGCAACACTCATTTCATCATCCTTCCAACCCTAGGTCTCACTTTATCTGTTTCTGACTGACAGAGGCAAGAAAGGTGGGCAAATTTTCACTTCTCACTATGGACAAGTACTGAAGATACAATAGACATGAAGAGTGTTCAAAGGTTGGGGACTCAACAATCACAACAGGTTACCTTTAAAATTATTTCAAATTTACCTTTGTGTTTATAAATAGAGAGAAATAAAGAAATTAGAAAGAGCTACAAAGGATGCTACAAATTAGTTGTAAAGTTTGATTTTATTATAAAAAATTTAAAAGTAACATAAAAACAAAAAGCCATGTAAAAACAAACAATAAATAAAATGAACAAAGCCCATGCTTGGAATATAAATAAAGCCCTACCACTTAACCAAGAATCCAGTTCTAGTTTAAAGATATGGATGTAAATTTTACATTGTGCCTGACCAGGCAGTGGCGCAGTGGATAGAGCGTCAGACTGGAAAGCGAAAGACCCAGGTTCGAGACCCCCGAGATTGCCAGCTTGAGCGCAAGCCCATCTGGCTTCAGCAAAAGCTCATCAGCTTGGACCCAAGGTCACTGGCTCCAGCAAGGGGTTGCTCGGTGTGCTGAAGGCCCGCGGTCAAGGCACATGTGAGAAAGCAATCAATGAACAACTATTGTGTCAACAGCAACAACAAACTAATGATTGATGCTTCTCACCTCTAAAAAAAAAATTACATTGTAATGGCTTAATGATAAACCTGATTATTCTTGTTATAAAAATTCCAAAAACAACCACCAACTATTTTAGAGTTTCTTCAAGTAATTGGCATGCCATGTACATATATTCTAAAGCTGCTCTTACAAGTTGCCTGGATCCCTGAAAAGAAGCAGCCCTTGGTGGTTGATGCTCTGAGAATTTTAAGGTAGACTCACTCTCTCCATATGTCTTGCTAATAAGTTTCTTAAGCTTTTCCAATATTTTTCCAACTTCAGGGGTAGGGGACATTCTTTTTTTTTTTCAAGTTTTGTTTTGAAACATGAAAATAATACATTAAATATTAATAGTGTTAAATAATGATCATTGAGGCTGACTCTGGTAGATGCCTACTCAATAACTTTTTATTGTTAAGAACTAATCATTGTTTAGTATGATAAGCATTGCACAGCTTAAAAAGAACTCTTTCTCCACCTCCTTTTCAGTGAGAATTATTCATATGACATTGTCTCACCTTACGAAAAATAAGTGGAAGAGGCCTCTAATTCTTCATGCCTTCCAGGTAGTAGGGAGAACGGAGTATAGCAGAGAAGTTCTGGCTTCTTGTATCACAGGTAAATAATTTTTGCACCATAAGGCTTGGAAATTTGAAAGACATTGATGGCTAACTGAAGCAGCAAATGAACAGACATAAACTCCACAAGTTCTTACACTATCCAAAAGGATAGGAAGTAATGCTAATGAGTAACATTTCAAAATCAAAACCATTTTGCTCTACTGTCTTTTAAATCTCAAGCTCTCAGCTCATGTACTTCTCTTAGTTGAGAACGATTATTTCCATATTCCAAACATCTGCTCAAAGAACAGGCATCTAAAAATGGAGCTCAACACTGCACTATATCTTTTTGCATCTCTCTTACAACAGATATCGGCAACGGCCCCTGAAGATGTGCAAACAGTAATGGCTTGGGGAATTTGCCAGCGGTTCTCAATATCAATCGCTGCTTTAATCTGCCTTAAACCATGAGTTATTTTTCAGGTTTCAGCAGCCTTTAAATTATTGCTCCATTAAGGTTGTGAAGTTAATTCCACAAACATACTTTTACTACCAATAAATATGCTGTTCAGTGCATCCGTTAAGGCAATACTAGAAACATTTTCTATGGATACAGTAGCAAATATATTTCATCAGTATAAAGAAGTATCTCTGTAACATTTTTGGAAACTGTTTAAAAACAAAGCTTACTGGTGTCTTTCTAAAATGCACTACTTAAGAGTGCTTTGTAAATTATTTTGTCTCCAAACATACTCAATATTACTATAGAATAAAACAGTTCCTTCCTTAACTAAATTTGAATAACTCTAGCACTATAATATATACTCTGTTCTTGTTTTGATTTTACGTGTTGTTGTTGAGCTCCATTAGAGTTTTATTTGATTTTTAACGAAAATATATTTTGATAACAACTTCATCCCAATCTAGATGAACTATGAAATTTTAATATCTGGATACTCTTTCTTGACATTAATGTTCCATTTATACTTGTAAGTATGCTGTTAAATTTATTTACTGTTCTTAGCACTGGTGTTTTTATTGTTTTAGAAGTAGAAAACATAAAAATAGTGACTGCTGATAAATGGAGTATTATGATGAAGATGCAGCAGATCCTCATTTCTTAATTTTAAGATCTGAATATAAAAGCAAGTCTTTGAGGAATACATATAAAGTATGCTGATTCTGTTATATCTTTGGGAACAAATTCCCTATATATATATTAGGTCAAATCTATTAACTTTGTTGCTCAGAGTGTTTCTACTTGTTTGTTAATTTAATTGATTTTAGGTTCTGAGAGAGGTGTGCTAAAAAAAAATACAGTGACAAATGTGCTCGTTTCTCTTTGCAGTTTTGAGAATATTTGCTTTATATATATTGTGATGTTTTATTCATTTCATGGACCTAAAATTATTATATGTTTCTAGTGAATTAAACTTCTTGCTCTGCATTAATATTTTTTTAATTCTAACTTACCATTTAATATTAATTGGTCACATTAGCTTTTTAAAAAACATCTTTTACTTGAAACACTATTTTAAATTACATTAACTTCAATGGTTCTACAAGGTTACTTTTATAGAGATTTTTGTCAGCAGTAGATTTTTATATTAAAGCTGATTCAAGACTGACCAAATAACTTGGTTGGTTAGAGCTCTGTCTGGAAGTGCAGAGGTTGTGGGTTTGATCTGCCTCCCTGTACTAAATTTCTTCTACCCCTGTCAGGGCACACACCAGAACAGATCTGTGTTCTTGTCTCTCTCTCTCTCACTTTCTCTCTAAAAATCAATAAAAAGAGCCACACCCAAATTTTTTAAAAGTTGATTTAAGAAATAGAAAGTAATTAATATGTAATATTTTTATCTAAAGGTCTATATCTAATTGAAAATAAAATTTTCTTACAAAAAATACTTTAGGCCAGATGATTTCACAGGTAAATTCTATCAAAATTTTATGAAAAAAGTAATACCAATCTTATAAAAAGTCTTATGGAAAAGAATCATTTTTCTTATTTATTTTATTAAACCCACACGACACCTAAACCTAACATTACAAAATCAAATATTTCTTGGCAATACAAAAAAATTACAGATCAGTATTTGTCAATAATATAGATGTAAAAATACTCAATGGTATATATATATATATATATATACACAGTGTGTCCGTAAAGTCATGATGCACTATTGACCGGTCACAGGAAAGCAACAAAAGACGATAGAAATGTGAAATCTGCACCAAATAAAAGGAAAACCCTCCCAGTTTCTGTAGGATGATGTGGCAGCATGTGTGCCTGTGCAGATGATGACGTAACACCGTGTATACAGCGGAGCAGCCCACGGCCATGCCAGTCGAGATGTGGACGGTACAGAGAAAAGTTCAGTGTGTTCTGTGGCTCACTAAATTTGAATCTGTGACCAAAGTGCAATGTGAATATCGCGCGTTTATAACGAAGCACCACCACATAGGAATAACATTACTCGGTGGGATAAGCAGTTGAAAGAAAATAGTAGTTTGGTGGAGAAACCCCGTTCTGGTAGGCCATCAGTCAGTGACGAGTCTGTAGAGGCCATACGGGATAGCTACCTAAGGAGCCCTAAAAAGCCTGTGTATGCGTGTGCTCGACAATTACACCTAAGCAAGACTATAGTTCATCAGGTGTTAAAGAAATGTCTCTGTTTTACGGGGTACAAATTGCGGCTGTTGCACGCTATCGAACCAGAGGATAGACCCATACGATGCGCGTTTGCTACAGATATGCTTCATGAGATCGACAATGATGCAAGATTTTTGCAGAGGATTGTGTTTAGCGATTATGTGACCTTCCATATCTGTGGACATGTTCATCGCCATAACGTCCGAATATGGGCTGCTAAACATCCTCATGCCTACATTGAGTAAGAACGTAACACCCCTAAAATGAACGTGTAGTGTGGCCTGATGCATGATAAGGTGATAGGCCCATTTTTTTTTCTTGTAGCAGTCTGTGATGGCAAACACCTATCTTGACATGTTGGAATTGTATGCAGTGCCGCAATTCCAGAAGGTGTCATCTTTCAACAGGACAATGCTCCTCCACACTACGCCACCATTGTTCGTGAGTTTCTGAATAGAACATTCCCTTGGTGGTGGGTAGGCAGGGGTTGTGTCAAGCCATGGCCACCACGATCCCCGGATCTGACACCCTTGGACTTTTATATTTGGGGTTATGTGAAGCAACATGTATACATTGAATGTATCAACAACATTAATCACTTAAAACAGAGAATCACAGATGTTATTCACTGCTACACCAGACATCCTTACCCATGTGTAAGAACTTCACTATTGTTTGGATGTGTGTAGGGCAGTGGTTCTTAACCTGGGTTCTTTTGAACCCTAAGGGTCAGTCTCAGGGGTTCAGAGAAGCCTCTGCCGCAGAGGCCAGAATAAAGTAATACCATAATTTGTTGTGAGTTCATGCGCTTTGTTGGTTTTGTTCTTTGAGCAAGGTGATGCTCATGCACGACTCATTTTATGCACCAGTAAAAGAACATATATCTATGTCTTGAATTTGGAAAAAAAATCATATTTTATTTATCACTAAAGAAGGGTTCGGTGAATGCACATATGAAACTGGTGGATTTGGTACCTCAAAAAAGGTTAAGAATCACTGGTGTAGGGAAACAAATGGAGCCCACATAGAACTGCACAAAATAGGTATGAAACTGGGAGTATTTCTTTTATTTGGTGTAGATTTCACATTTCTATTGTCTTTTGTTGCTTTCCTGTGACCGGTCAAAAGTGCACCATGACTTTACAGACACAGTGTGTGTGTGTGTGTGTGTGTGTGTATGTGTGTAAAGTCATGGTGCACTTTTGACTGGTCACAGGATTTATTCCAGAAATATAAAGTTCTTTCAAGATTCATAAATCAAGCAATATGATTTACAATCTCTATGTAATCTGTATCTCAATAAATGCAGAAAAGTTACTTTACAAAATTTCAACACCCTTTTGTGATCAAGTATCCCAGCTAAACAAAAGTTGATGAGATCTTTCTGAATATATTAAAGGGATATTGTCATGGGCTTAACTGTGGCCCACAATTTATATGTTGAAGCCTCATACTCCAATAAGACTGTATCTGGAGCTAGGCTGTTAAAAGTAAGTAATCATAAATGAAGTCATAAGGGTGAATTTCTAAATAGTTAGGACTGGTGTCCTTATTAGAAGAGAAAGTGATCTTTCTCTGTGTGCACAGAGAAGAGACCACATGAGAACATAGTGAAAAGGTGGCTTTCTACAAGCCAAGGGGAGAAGCTTTACCAAGAACCAACCCGGCTGGCACCATGATCTTGGACCTCTAGCCTATGAAAACCAAAGTTAAGTAACGGTAGATAACCCAAGTTAACTAATGCAGTATCTGTAAAATTCTATAGAACCTCATACTAAATGGTTATGTATTGAATATGTTCTTTCTAAAATCAGTGGAAGAGGATACACAGATGTTCATTCTTACCACATTTTTTCAACTTTATATTAGAGGACCCAGCCAGTATAACAAAAAAAGAAAGAAAAATGCATTAAAATTTGTCTTATTTATAGACAATATGGGAGTCCTCATAGAAAATATTGAGTATTCCACTGTAATAAAATAACTAAATTGTTATAATTAGTAAGTGAACTTAACAAGACTATAGGACACAAGGTCAATATACTAAATTATATTATATTTTTATGATAGAATAAAATATTTATTAGACATATAAACAAATAATACAGCAAAAGTTAACAGTACCAGCAAAAGTTCTACACTATAAAAGCATAAGCTATTGTTGAAATGAAAGGGATATATATATATATATATATATATATATATATATATATACATTTATTATATATATACATTTATTATATATATATGAACTAGATTCCATATATATATATATATGAACTAGATTCTCCATATAGTTAAAATATCCTTCTTTTTACAATTGATCTATAGATTTAAAAATTACATCAAAATCCCAGAAGTATTTTTTAAAGAAAAGAAATTGATTCAGAAATACATATGGAAATGCAAAGACCTAGCATAGTCTAAATACTTCTGACAAAATTTCAAGGTTTATGCTATCTGATTTTTTGACTTACAAATCTATATTAATCAAAACAATGTGGTATTTGTGTAAAGACAGACAAATAAGTCATTAAATCTGAATTGAAAGTCTAGAAATAGAACCACATATATGTAATTTAGTTGATTTTTAACAAAATCATTATAGTAATTAAAGATGATAGTATAGAGTTCAACAACTGATGCTATAAAGACTTGATAAATACGTGAAATAAGATTAACTTCAAGCTGTAGCTCATACAGAATACAAAAATTATTATCCAAAAGATCATAAACCTACATATATAAAAGATAAAAACTTATGAAAATTATGGATTATACATGAAAGAACAAATTTTTAAAATCTGGGATAAACTAACGTTTTTTTGAAAGTGTTTAAGGAAACAAAACAAAACACTAATCTAAGCATAAAAATAATAGTGGATAGATGGACATCCAGTTTATAGAAACCTGGTCTGTATCAATGATTGTTCTGCAACATGCATGGTTGAAATTTTTACCTTGTATATGGGGAAACTCGGAGAAAACAAATTTCTATCTACCTCCGCCTGATTCTGGACCCAGACCCAGCATTCCAGCTTGCTTCTCTCCGTGTGTTCCTCTTTATATCCATGGAGATGTTATTTTGTTTTTGTCTAGTGCTACTTCATTCTATTCTCAGCTGCCCCGCTGCTTGGAGGTACAACAGGTAGATCAAGGGGGATATTAGGAAGAAGCAAAACACATTTGTCAGTTTCATAATTTGTTTCAAGACTATTTTCAGCCTTTTGGTCATTCAAAGTGCTTTGTATGTGTGTCAGCAGGTTGGACCATAGTAACATCAGCTGCCACAACTTTGAATCCAGAATGAAAGCACAGTTGTTAAAATAAAAAAATTTAAAAAACCCAACAACCAAACACTAGTTAACTGTTAACCAACACTTCATACAAAACCTCTTTAGTCAAAGATTAATTCTGTTTGACTTCAAACCAAAGCTAGAATTTCTTTTATGCCATCCAACTGTAATCAGTGGAATGACTTTTGAAAAACACATAAAAAAATATACACTTACTCCCACTTCAGCACGTTGGCATGCTGCATTTTTTTGCATGCAGGCAGCTCATAACCAGTGGGAAGAAAAAAATCTCTAAGTTTTCCGTGATAATAGGTTTTGGAGAAGAATGCTTCTAAACAACCCCATTACTGAAGTAGCTGAAAAATATTTTCACTTATATACAATAAAATTTACATGTCCTGGTGGAGACAAATGTTACTGAATAAAAATTTACCTGCTTTGTGTTTTTTAAAAAGCAGGTAATAAATCCTATTTTGTACTTGGCAGGACTAGGAGTAAATTACACTCATTCACTTCCCTTATCATTTTTGTTCAAGCCAAAACTAATGATTAAAATGAGCTGGTAAGACAACCTTGAAGGGGAGAGGTTGGAAGGGAGCAACTTTGCTGATGTGGTAAAGGGGATTCTGGAATGTTCTTATACATTGAAATATTGTAAGTTTTTGTGTTTTGTGCTTGGCGGACTATTTCCAGAACACCTTTGTGTAAATCTATGAGTAAAGGGTTCCTGAAGGAACAGGCTCAAACATTTTTGTTTGAACATCAAAGAAAATGTGACTTTAATACTCTTTTCTTTGTGCAGGTCTACAAATATTGTTATGGTGCTGAATATACCTTTGTTTTAAATTTTATATGGCAAGATGTATTAGTTTTCATTACTGCACTGACAAATTATCACACATTTAGTGGCTTAAAACACACAACTGCATAAGCCTGACCAGGCAGGGCACAGTGGATAGAGCATCAGACTGGGATGCAATGGACCCAGGTTTGAAACTCCGAGGTCACCGGCTTGAGTGTGAGCTCATCAGCTTGATCACATGTTCGCTGGTTTAAGCATGGGATCATAGACATGACCCCATGGTTGCTGGCTTGAGCCCACAGGTCGCTAGCTTGATGCCCAAGGTTGCTGGCTTGAGCAAGGGGTCACTGGCTCAGCTATAGCCACCTGGTCAAGGCACATATAGGAAAGCAAACTGAAAAACTAAGGTGCTGCAACTCTCTCTCTTCTGGCCTGTTTATCTCTATCAGTTTCCATCACTGTCTCTCTATCTCTTTCTCTCTTGCTAAACACACACGCACACCTGTATTATCCTATAGTTTTGAAGGTCAGAAGCCTAAAATGGGTCCATAATAAGTCTCTGTTCCTTCTGGTAACTCTAGAAAAAGCTCTTGTAAGAACTCTTGTTATTACATTGGGTCATCCAGAATGATCTTCGCATTTTATGATTTGTAATTTAATCACCTGAACAATGCTGAACAATGTCCTTTTTCTCATGGAGTGTAATATCTTCACAGATTCTGGGTATTGGGCCGTGGGCATGAGAAGGGGGAGGGGCATTATTCTGTTGGTACTCAGATGATGAAATACTAGAATACTTGTGAGTAAATTTAAAAATATATAAACATTTTACTTTAAAAAATAAAGTATAGATATATGCAAAAAAAAAAAAGAAAAGAAAAGAAAAAATAACCTCTAATTCTACCTCCTGGAGATATCACCACTAATGTAATTTTATGTTTTCAAATTATTTTGGGGGTACATGTACACCCACATGTATATTTTATAAAAATTGAAAGAAGTATTATGTACTTTGCTGTATAGAATATTAATTTTGACTTAATAGTAATTAATATTAGGGGTATTCATTTTATTTTTTTTATTTTTGTATTTTTCTGAAGTGAGAAGCAGTTGGGGTGAGAGGAACCACAGCAGACAGACAGACTCCTGCATGCCCACCAAGGGTGATGCTTTGCCCATCTGGGGCGTTTGGCCACTACAATCAGAGCCATTCTAGAGCTGGAGGCAGAGGCCGTGGGGCCATCCTCAGTGCCTGGGCCAACTTTGCTCCCATTGAGCTTTTGCTGCAGAAGGGGAAGAGAGAGATAGAGAGAAAGGAGAGAGGGAAGGGTGGAGAAGCAGATGGATATTTCTCCTGTGTGTCCTGGCTGGAAATTAAAACCGGGACTTCCACACATCAGGCCGATGCTCTACCACTGAACTAACTGGCCAGGGCCGAGGTATTTATTTATTTTTATCTTTTTAAAGATATTGTCAACCTGACCAAGTGGTAGTACAGTGGATAAAGGGTTGGCCTCGGATACCAAGGACCCAGGTTTGAAACCTTAAGGTCGCTGGCTTGAACACTGACTTACCAGTTTGATCAAGGGTATATTGGAGCCCCCTAGTCAAGGCATATATGGGAAAGCAGTCAATGAACAACTAAGGTGCCACAACTATGAGCTGATGATTATCTCTGTACCTTCTTGTCTATCTGTACCTCCATGTCTCACTTTCACTCTCAAAAATAAATAATTAAATAATTAAGTAAAAAATAATAGGGAAAAAAACCATTTTCCATTGAGAGAAGGGAGATGAGAGAAAAAGAGAGAGAAACATGAACTCCTTATTCTACTTAGTTGTTTCATTTAGTTGTGTGTTTCATTTAGTTGTGTATTCATTGATGGCTTCTTTCTTATTAATTTTAATGGGGTGACATAGATAAATTAGGGTACATATGTTCAGAGAAAATATTTCCAGGTTATTTTGACATTTGATTATATTGCGTACCCATCACCCAAAGTCAAATTGTCCTCCATCACCTTCTATCTGGTATTATTTGTGCCCCTACCCTCTCCCTACCCCCCGGGTAGTCAGCACACTCTGGTACATGTCTCTGAGTCTCATTTTTATGTCCCTTCTATGTATGGACTCATATAATCCTTAGTTATTTCTGATTTACTTACTTCACTAAGTGTAATAATGTTATCAAGGACCATACATGTTGTTACAAATGATCCGATGTCATCATTTCTTATGGCTGAGTAGTATTCCACAGTATTTATGGACCAAAGCTTTTTAATCTACTCACCCTCTGATGGACACTTGGGCTGTTTCCAGATGTTCACTGTTGTGAACAATGCTGTCACGAACATGGGGTTGCATTTCTTCTTTTTGAACAGTGCTATGGTGTTCTTAGTGTATATTCCTAAAAGTGGGATAGCTGGGTCAAAAGGCAGTTCAATTTTTAATTTTTTGAGGAATCTCTATACTGTTTTCCACAGGGGCTGCACCAGTCTGCATTCCCACCAGTAGTGCAGGAGGGTTCCCTTTTCTCCACACCTTCGCCAGCACTTATTATGTGTTGTTTTGTTAATGAGCACCATTCTGACCGGTGTGAGGTGGTATCTCATTGTGGTTTTAATTTGAGTTTCTCTAATGATTAGTGATGTTGAGCATTTTTTCATATGCCTATTGGCCATCTGTATTTCCTCTTTGGAGAAATTTCTATTCATTTCTTTGACCCATTTTTTGATTGGATTGTTTGTAGTCCTGGTGTTGAGTTTTATAAGTTCTTTATAAATTTTGGTTATTAACCCCTTATCAGATGTATTGTCTAATATGTTCTCCCATTGTGTGGTTTGTCTTTTTATTGTCTTTAGCTGTTCAAAACCTTTTTAGTTTGATATATCGCCATTTGTTTATCCTGCCTTTTATTTCATTTGCCTGTGGAGATAAATAGGCAAATATATTGCTGTGAGATATGTCGGAGAGCTTACTGCCTATGTTTTCTTCTAAGATGCTTATGGTTTCACAGCTTACATTTAAGTCTTCTACCCATTTAGAGTTTGTTTTTTGTGAATGATGTAAGTTGGTGGTCTAGTTTCATTATTTTGCAGGTAGATGTCCAATTTTCCCAACACCATTTGTTAAAGAGGCTGTCTTTACTCCATTGTATGCTCTTTCCTCCTTTGTCAAATATCAGTTGTCCATAAAAGTGTGGGTTTATTCCTGGGTTCTCTGTTCAGTTCCATTGATCTATGTGCCTGTTCTTATGCCAGTACCAGGAGGCTGTCTTAAGTATAATAGCCTTGTAGTATACCTTGATATCCGGAAGAGTGATACCTCTCGCTATATTTTTTCTTTTTAAGATTGCTGAGGCTATTCTTGTTCTTTTATGGTTCCATATAAATTTTTGGAATATGTGTTCTATAGCTTTGAAGTATGCCATTGGTATTTTAATTGGTATTGCATTGAATTTATAAATAACTTTGGGTAATATAGACATTTTAATGATGTTTATTCTTCCTAACCATGAGCACGGTATATGCTTCCACTTGTTTGTATCTTCCTTGATTTCTTTTGTCAATGTTTTATAATTTTCCGAGTACAAGTCCTTACCCTCCTTGGTTAAATTTACTCCTAGGTACTTTATTTTTTTGGTTGCAATAGTGAAGGGATTGTTTCCCTAATTTCTTTTTCTGACAATTCATTGTTGGTATATAAAAATGCCTCTGATTTCTGAGTATTAATTTTATATCCTGCCACTTTGCTAAATTCATTTATCAGGTCCAGTAGTTTTTTGACTGAGACTTTAGAGTTTTCTATATACAATATCATATCATCTGCAAATAATGACAATTTTACTTCTTCTTTTCCAATTTGGATGCCTTTTATTTTTTCTTCTTGTCTGATTGCTGTGGCTAAGACTTCCAGAACTATTTTGAATAAGAGTGGTGAAAGGGAGCACCCCACCTGGTTCCTGATCTTAAGGGGATTGTTTTTAATTTTTGCCTGTTTAGTAAGATGTTTGCTGTGGGTTTGTCATAGATGGCCTTTATCATGTTAACTTATGTTCCCAGTATTCCCACTTCACTGAGAGTTTTGATCATGAATGGGTGCTGGATACTATCAAATGCTTTTTCTGCATTTATTGAAATTATGTGATTTTTAAATTTTCTTTTGTTTATGTGATGAATCACATTGATTGATTTGTAAAATTGAACCAGCCTTGCCTCTCCAGAATAAATCCCACTTGATCATGGTGTAGGTTTTTTTTCATATATTGCTGGATCTGGTTGGCTAATATTTTGTTGAGAATTTTAGCATCTACATTCATCAGGGATATTGGCCTATAATTTTTTTTTAATTTCTTTATGTTTTTTCATTTTAGAGAGGAGACACAGAGAGAAAGAGCGAAATGGGGGAGGAGCTGGAAGCATCAACTCCCATATGTGCCTTGACCAGACCAGTGCAGGGTTTTGAACTGGCGACCTCAGTGTTCCCAGGTCGACGCTTTATCCACTGTGCCACCACAGGTCAGGCAATATAATTTTATTTCTTTGTGTTGTCTTTGCCCAGTTTCAGGATCAGAATTATGCTCACCTCATAAGAGGAATTTGGAAGTCTTCCTTGCTCTTGAATTTTTTAAATAGCCTGAGAAGAATAGTAGTTAGTTCTTCTTTGAATTTTTGGTAGAATTCACTTGTGAAGCCATCAGGCCCAGGACTTTTCTTTGTTGGGAGTTTTTTGATAACTGTTTCGATCTCATTTGCTGTAATTGGTCTGTCTAAGTGTTCTGATTCTTCCAGATTGATTTTTGGAAGATTATGTGTTTCAAGAAATTTGTCCATTTCACCCAGGTTGTCTAATTTTTTGGCATAGAGTTCTTCATAGTATTTTTTTACAATACTTTGTATTTCTGTTGTGTCAGTTGTTATTTCTCCACTGTCATTTCTAATTTTATTTATTTGAGTCTTCTCTCTTTCTTTCTTGGTGAGTCTACTTAAAGGTTCATCAATCTTGTTTACCTTTTCAAAGAGCCAGCTCCTGGTTTTATTGATCCTCTGTATTGTTTTCTTAGCCTCTATGTCATTTATTTCCACTCTGATATTTATTATTTCCTTCCTTCTACTAGTCCTGAGGTTTATTTGCTGTTGTTTCTCTAGTTCTTTTAGATGCAGGGTCAGGTTGCTAATTTGAGTTTATTTTTAGCTTCTATGGTAAGCCTGTAGTGCTATGAACTTCCCTCTCAGTACTGCTTTTGCTGTGTCCCATAAATTTTGAGTTGATGTATGCTCATTCTCTTTCATGTCAAGGAACTTTTTAATTTCTCCTTTGATCTCATTGTTAATCCATTCGTTATTTAATAACATGTTATTTAATTTCCAAGTGTTTGAGTATTTTTCAATTTCTCTCTTGTGGTTAATTTCTAGTTTCATGCCATTATGATCAGAGAAAATGCTTGATATGATTTCAATCTTCTTAAATTTGTTGAGAATACTTTTGTGTCCTAACATGTGGTCTATCCTAGAGAATGTACCATGTGTGCTTGAGAAAAATGTATATTCTACTGCTTTAGGGTGAAAAGTTCTGAAGATATCTATTAAATCGAGTTGATCTAGTGTACCCTTTAGGTCTACTGTTTCTTTGTTAATGTTTTTCTTGAGGAACTATCCAGTGGTGTTAGTCGGGTATTGAAATCCTCTACTATTATAGTATTACTGCTGATTTCGCCCTTTATATTCATCAAAGTCTTCTTTATGTATGTCAGCGCTCCTATGTTTGGTGCATAGATATTTATAATGTTTATATCTTCCTGTTGAATTGTTCCCTTTATTATTATGTAGTGTCCTTCTTTATCTCTTACTACAGCCCTTGTTTTCAATTCATTTTGTCAGATATAAGTATTGCTACCCTGGCTTTTTTTATAATTTTCATTTGCATGAAATATTTTTTTTCCATCCTTTTACCGTCAGTCTATGTGCATCTTTTGTTTTAAGGTGTGTCTCTTGTAGACAGCATATGTATGGGTCTTGTTTCTTTATCCACATAGCTACCCTATCTTTTAATTGGATCATTTAATCCATTTACATTTAAGGTTATTATTGATATGTAGTTTTTTATTGTCATTTTATTCTTTAAAGCTGTATTTTTTTTTTTTGTTAGATTCTTTATCTTTTTTTATTTGTTCACAACTGGCCCCTTAGCAACTCTTACAGAATTGGTTTTGTTTTAATAAATTCCTTGAGAGTTTTTTTTTTTTTTTGGCTGGAAATTTCTTTATTTCTTCTTCAATTTTAAACATTAGCCCTGCTGAATGAAGTAGTCTTGGTTGTAGGTTCTTGTTCTGCATTTCTTTGAATATATCTTGCCATTTTCTTCTAACCTCAAGTTTTCTGTTGAGAAGTTGGATGTCATCCTTATGGGGGTTTCTTTGTAGGTGATAGCCTTTTTTTCTCTAGCAGCTTTTAAAATTTTCTCTTTATCCCTTAGCTTTTGGTATTTTAACTATGATGTGTCTTGGTGTAGATTTCTTTGGGTTTCTCTTTAATTGAGTTCTGTGTGCTTCCTGAATGTGTGAAATGTTTTCCAGTCTTAATTTAGGGAAGTTTTCAGCTGTGACTTGTTTGAAAAAATTTTCTATCTCTTGTTTTTTTTCTTTTTCTTCAGGAACCCCTATGATGCGGAAGTTATTTCTCTTCATGTTGTCACAGAGCTCTCTTAGATTTTCCTCAAATTTTTTGAGTCTCTTTTCTTTTTTCTGCTCTATTCTGTGCCTTTGTTTATTTTGTCCTCTAACTCGCTGATTTGATCCTCAGCTTCATCCATCCAGCTTTTAAATCCTTCCATTGTGGTCTTCAATTCTGATACTGTATTTGTCATTTCTGTCTGATTCTTTTTTATTATTTTAATGTCCTTTTTTATACTTGCTATCTCTTTATTTAGGTGTTCATAATGACTATCCATTGTTGCTCTAAGCACTTTGAACATCCTAAGTATTATTATTTTAAACTCTGCATCAGGTAGTTCGGTTATATCTGATTCATTCAGGTCCTTCTCTGGGGATTTCTCTTGATTTATTTGGGTTGCATTCCTTTGCCTGTCTATTTTGTCTGTGTGTAAGAAGGGTTTGGCTGGAGTACAATGAGTGTTGCCTCTGTTTTCCCTAGATGTGGTTTGTTTGTAGTCCCGCCACCCCCTCTGCCACAGCCTAGGGTGGTTGGGTGTGGGTGTTGCCAGCACTGGCCACTGCAGTTGCTGAGGTCTCTGCCTCCCCTCCACAGAAGGGGCTGTGTTCTCATGCCAGGCTCTATAAGCCTCAGCTAGTCTCGTCCTTTTGCCCCTCTCCCATGGGTGGAATTGCGCACCACATTCGGGTCACAAACCTGGGCACCAAAGGCAAGTGTGAGCACTTTTGCTCAGCTGTGGGTTCCTGTCAGCCTGTTCGTCCAGCCAGGAGGGGCTGCTGCTACATGCTCAGCCGCGACTCCTGGCTTCGGATCCACCTCTGCGGGCAAAGCCGGTTCGTGCAGGGCTTCAAGCCTCAAAGGCTGGGTGAGACTGCGTGTCCACTTGCCCCTGCCCAGTGGCAGATCTCTTTCCATTCCAGGCTTCAGCTTTTCCCCCACTGGTGGGGTTGCAGGCAGGCCTGCAGCCACTGGACCACTTTCATGCATCCCCTTCACCCACTCTGGGTTAGACCGAGCTCACGCTAGCCAGCCCCGGCCTCTGCCCCCACTGATGGAACTGTGCTTCCATGGCCCGCCACCGCCCACCCTCTAGCAAGCCCCCAGCAGTGTGGGTGGGGGTGCTGTAGCTCAGACCCTAACACTCCATACTGTAGTCCTGAAAGCTCCCTCCTTCTAAGCGGCTCTGCTCTAATTGCTGTGGGGCAGCCTATTAGGCTGGTGTCCTGCTTTCCCTTGCTGGTTCCAGGGGAAATATTATTTCAGATTTGTGCAGTGACCCAGCCCAGGGTATAGGGTGGCTATTCCTCCAAGCTTTTCTCCGTGTGCCTTCCAGACCACACTCTCTTCCCACTCTCCAGTCCTCTACTCTCTCTCTGTCCCCTGGAGTCCCTGGTGAGTGGTTGTGAGAGAGGTTTTCTTCGCCGTCCCTTTAAGAAGAATCCTGGGTCTGATACAACTGTCTCTTTCTCACAAAAAGTATCCTAACCTTTTTTTACAGATAAATATTGTCCAAAGGCCTCTTCTAGGCTCTGAGGCTGTAGGCTTGGGCTTTGTTCCTGGGACCCAGGTTCCTACCCTTCCACTAACCTGTCTTCTCTCCACATGAGTCTCTCTGGGCTGCCTTTCCCTCTAGGGAGCTGGGCAGCCCTTTCTGCATTTTCGTTTTTCCTACCAGTCTCAATGTGGCTTCTTTAGTGTTCCCCAGTTGAAGAGTCCTTTCAGTCCAGTTCAGCGTTGGTTTATCCAGATGATGGTTCTTAAAATCAAGTTATAATCCACTTTGGTTCTGGGAGTTAGAAGTTGGTACGTCTACCTACTACATCGCCATCTTGCCCTCCTCCCATTGATTGCTTCTTTTATGTGCCCTGATCGGGTCTCAAACCTGTAACCACAGTGCACCTGGATGATGCTTATATAATGTGACACCCAGTCAGGGTCCTATTCATCTTCATAAATATTTATTTCTACTATTTTTTCCAACCAAATATTGTCCCTTTGTATGTCTTGATACTTGTTAATCCAGAGGTTTAATGTTGAACTTCTCCATTTGGCACACTCTTACGCCACTTTTGTTTGGCATAATATCCATATATTGTATTGCTGAGTCAAAGAAAGAAACATTTTTTAACAATTATTTTTAAATATGCATATCCAAAATATTAATCACTTACTTAGTTAGAGTACTTAGTTTCTTAAACCTTCTTGCATGTTGGTAATGTGATTTCATTTCATCTTTGCCAGTTTCTTGGAAGAAAATTATATCACTTATTTAACCTGATCAAATCACAACCCAAGCTTCTTGCAAATGAAACGTTTCAGGAAGTCCAAAACAGGCGCTTGGATGTAAATTGTGCAATTTCCTCTAATAAAAGGGATGGATCGGGTTCATCCATTAGATCTTTCATTTCTGCCTTTGTCCATTCATTTATTTTTTAATCTTTTGTGATTCTTCATGACGATTAAAAGCCAGCAGATACGGCAATGAACAAGACTGTCAAGATTACTATTCTCACTTTTATAGTCTTGTGCGTGTGTGTAGTAGAGTCACAGACAATAAACAAGCAAACATCTACATGAATGAGATAATCTCCCATAGTGAAATGTACAATAAAGATGATAAAGCAGGATGATGCTGAGTGCATTCTAATTAAAATGGGAATACACTGGATATGAGGTAGCCAGGTATGTGGAGAGCTGAGAGCTGAACCTGGGCAAGCATTTTCCCAGAAATGAGACTGAGGGAAATGGGATGAGGCCAGTAAGACTGGAATGTATTGACTTGAACTGGTTACCCCTGGAGGTCAGTGAGACTTGGTGTGAAAGCTCACAGACCATTGTTCCAAAAAATAGATTGGTTTTTCTAACTGCAATGAAAAGTCACTGGGATTTTAAGTGGCAAAGTAAGCAGTGAATGATTAAAACAGCTTAGCTTGTCTGATAAGTAGAGAATCTGTGCTATTTTCAAGGGAGGAAGTAGGAAGGCTAGTTAGGAGGCTGTTTCAAAGAAGTGCTAGGCTGGTTCAGTGTGGCTAGACGGTGAGTACAACAGGGAGGAGAGGACATAGGAGGTTGCTGTTTCTTTTCTACTCCCCACGCCCATTGTTCCCAAGATGATGCTGTTTTCAGTATCCATCCGACACTCATTTTGATGATTCGGAAACAACTATGCTCTGATCTGGTTGCAGTCAGAGAAGGCTGATAGTGCGAGATAGAACCAAATAATTAAAAGTGAATAGTAAAGGCAATGCTATCCTGTAAAATATTTTAAAGAAACTGATCTTCCCAAGTGTTGTTTTCTTCTTTTCTTTTCCCTATTTTGGCCTGCTTGTTATGAGTACCTGAAATAACCACCATTTTTCTCCTTATGAAGGCTTTGTCTTCAGAAAACTACTGTATAAGCACAAATAACTTATCTGGAAGCAATATCTCATTAGCCGTCCCCAGTACTTTAGCACGAATTAGATTATAAAGATGACTGAGTTGGAAGCATCCTTAAAAAATTCTCCAGTATTGATGGCTTGGACTGAGATTTTCAGAGTCAAACCTAAGAAGAGGATTGATATGACAGTGAAAGGAAGTTTATTATGATGTTTTTCTAGAAAAAAGCTTGGAGGGTATTAGTGGAATGAGATGAGGAAGGGGAGAAGTAAGGATGTACCATGAAGTTGGGTTGCACAGAGATAATACTGCAGCAAAGCTCACACCTGACAGTGGGTTCATTAGGGGTAAAGATAGCTGAGTTAATATCTCCGCTTCCCCTCAAGGCTGTGTCAGTCATCAGTTAAGGACTGCGTAGAAGAGACGTGAATCCCTGTGTCTGCAAGCCAAGTGGGCCCCTATCTCAATCTGTGGGTAGCCCTTTGATACAGACCACAGACACAGGCTGTTCAGGAAGAAAGCACACTAGGAGTGAGTGCTCACATGGCCCAAGCAGCTCAGGTACTGTCAGTGTCTGGGTGGCGAGGCCCGAAATTGTTTGGACTACTGAGAGCCACTGAGCTGATTCTGACTGTGGCTGACACATCTTACTTAGCATGACACCTAATGGGTTCTCCCTCGCCCTTGAGTATGAGCAGAATGTGTGACTATGATGGATGACATTATATTATATGGTAAAAGTTAGGGATTGTGCAAATCTCATCAAAGTCCCAAGGAAACTGACTTCAAATTATTCAATTAGGAAGTCATTCTGGGTGGGCCTGACTTCATCAGATAAGCTCTTTAAAAGAGACTTGAAGCAGTGGCAAAGGCTGGCCTGTTGGCCTGGAAGCAGCAAATTGCCATATTGTGAAGAAGGTCAAATAGCAGGTAACTGTGGGCATCCTCTATCAGCTGAGGGCTTCATTCTTACAACTAGAAGTCAGTTAATTACAAATATATATATATGCACATATATACAAAGTCAGAACTAGTCAGGTCATCTGATTCAAGATGCTCTTATTTCTCCATTACCAGGTTTTATTGAGATCTAATTTATCTTCATAGATGAACATGTGGATTCATTTTAAAGATTTTTTATATGTATATCTTTATATGCATTTGTACATATGCTATATATATGTGTGTAATGTGTTGTGAGATAGACTCCTTTTTAATGATATGTGCATTTTAAAACTTGTTTATGTCATAATTATAATTTTGATAGTATTATTTCTCAAATTTTCAATGTTAATATTCATATAGTATGCTGTGAAGATGGTTCCCAAGTAGAATACATCTCCTCTGATGTTTTTGTTTCCTCCTTTTTAGTTTATCTATAAATGGATGGAGTATATCAGGCAATTTCCCCTTTTCTCTCTCCTCTCTCCATTCTACCCTAATGCTGATCAGGACACTGGTGACATCCTTGCTCCGGCATTTAGGTTGGAAGCCTGCACACTTTTCATTCATGAGCTTTCAGTGAATCCTGTGCTTCAGAGGTCCAGAGGGAAAAATCAGACAGCAGTTCCTCTTCAGTATGTTTAATCATCATCTTTTCCCAAAAGGGGAAGAAGTTAAAGGGGCTTTATGGATCTATATTCTTCCTCGCTTTCAGTTGAGTAGATCACCAGGCTTATGGTTACTGTAAAGACTCTTGGATCAAATGGCTCTTTTATGGTGATTTATTCTTTTTTCTTCAAATTTGTGTTTGGTCAGCTGCTTAAAGTTATATTCCAAGATTAATGATTCCTGCCTCTGTTCTATAGAATCCCTTCCATTATTCCCTCACAGAAACTAGTTGAAAGAAAATAAAATTTATATATTTTTACTCTCTCTTCCAGTGTTGTGGAAAAGCTCCCTAAATTGAGATATTTTTTTTCTTTTCCTCTGTTTTTGCTGCCCCTTTCTTTGTTCCTTTCTTTTGCTGCTGTATTTTTTCCTTTCTTTTCTCTTTTTGTCTTTAAATAAAAAGTTTTTGTTAAGTTTTTCAAAACCAGTCTTCTCCAAGCTATGCTGTTCCAATGGGGAGGGGCAGGAAGAACCATGAGGTGCCTCTTGGTTTAATTCTAAAATTCATTCTTTCTGGCACTTGTATTTTAGAGTTTAATTTATTTTATCACTTTGTATTTTATTTTTAAAAAAGTACATATTTCCTTCTTAGTTTGGGGTTCTTCTTATTTATTTCAATTAATGTCATGTGAGGCACTAAGACAAATATTCATTCATTCTAACTTCAGTGGCTAACTTGCAGACTGTGCACTGGAAGCCTCTGAGCAACTGGGGTCAGTCTCAGGATCATAACAATTCCTGAAAATCAGAGTTGGCAAAGGACAGAAATTAGTCATTCATGTATCGGTACTCAGCCCCTAAAATGCATTTTATTACTTATCTCTTTTTCAATGGCTAATTAGTAAAAATTAAAATATTCTCTTGACCTCCCCATCCTCATCACCCCCCCATAAAGGCAGAGAAAAGTTGAATTTATTCAGATTCTCTTATACTTATGCTAAATAAATTAATTTTTGAACATATATTTGCATTATGCACTATGGTAGGTAGTTTGTTATTGTAATGGGGATTTTAATCCTAGAATAACCTTTCTTTGTTAAACATGATTATCTTGGGATATACATATTAAGAAAGGAATATCATACTGTAGTTAAAAATGATCTGTTTTGAATGATAATAAAGGTGAGTGCTAGCTTTGACTGTGGCATAATTTTAATGCAAAGCATTTTAAGAGTTGATATAATAATACTCAGAAAACTTAAAATCATAATAATTTTATTCTCTAATTGGTAAACAATGGCTTCTTGTTGAAAGGTATGGAATTATTTTAATGGATTTGAAAATTTTTGTTTGTTTTTAGTAATCTGTTTTATGTTACCTCCAATGCAATAAAATACAAACCATGATGGGGTATACACATGGCACATAGGATTAACTTCAACTAATATGTATTATGTAATAGAAAGAATGATCTTGAACCAAGATGCCTGAAGATGCAATATAAAATGTCTCTCTGCACATAAATATGATATAAATATAAATTTTAATGAGTATTTATGGTGTGATAGGCATCATGAAAAATACTGGTGGTCTAATTACCAGCAAAAATTAGATAAACAATGTATAAGTAATTTAAATAAACACAGAAACTGTGGCAAATGTTAAGAAGGACTTTATTTTCTACTTAATGCTTTTCAGTACAATATATCTGTCAATTTGTTTATTCTCATTGCTTCACTTAACTATATAGAAAGAGGTTTGCTCTATTTTATTCAATGCTAGATTCCAACATATACACCAGGTTTTGGCACATAATATGTTCTCAATAATATCTGTTCAATGAGTAAATAAGAGCAAGTTAAAGATGGGCTTAAGGTATTCAAGGCAATTAAAAAAGCAGCTCTGAAATATGGTAATGCTGTACTAACCAGTAGAATTACTTCCTGTGTTGTATGGATATTTACAACCACATAAACTGGAATAGAATAGAACCCGTCCCTTGCTGGTAGAGTCACCCCAAAACAATGAAGTGATGAGTCATCATCACAGTTGTTGTAATACACAATTGTTTCAAAATTACCTTGTCATTTAAGCTTTCTAAAGCTCATTTAAATATAGAATAATTAAAAATTAAAATATATTTGAAACCTTTACAAAATAAAAAAATAAAAGAGGCAACTCTGAGTTGAATATTGAGTTATGAAAGAGAACCAACATGGAGCTGGAGAGGTCAGTGAGAATGGGTCTTCTTCAAGTCATCTGTAGATAGTGCTAATAAAACTTCTCTTTCTTCTTAGATTATTGAAATATAAGCACCAGAGTAAAATAATCAGATTTGTATTGTAAAAGGATATCTCTATTGTTAATTATTTATAATGAAAGGGGCAAGGACACTCACAGAAAAGTACAGTTAAGGAAGACAGAGCCTAAAATGAAGCTTAAATAATTTTATCATTTTATTCCTGTTAAAAGGAGCATGGGATAGTAAAGTCAGATAGAATAGGTAATGAGATAGACGAAAAATAAGAGTGTGATATTATAGTGGAAGGCAAGCCGACAATGTCTTTTAAGGAGAGGAATCCAAAGTGTTCAGTGCAGTGGTTCTTAACCTGGGTTCTATCCAACCCTAGGGGTTTGATGAGTCAGTCTCAGGGGTTCGGTGAAGCCTCTGCCGCGGAGGCCAGAATAAAGTAATACCGTAATTTGTTGTGAGCTCATGCATTTTGTTGGTTTTGTTCTTTGAGCAAGGTGATGTTCATGCACGGCTCATTTTGTGCACCAGTAAAAAAAAACATATACCTATGTCTTGAATTTGGAAAAGAAAATCAGATTTTATTTATCACTAAAGAAGGGTTCGGTGCATGCGCATATGAAACTGGTGGGTTCGATACCTCAAAAAAGGTTAAGAACCACTGGTTCAGTGCTACTGAAAGGTAAGTTGAATTGTAGAAGAATTAATTTGATATCCACCTGGTATAAAAACTGAATATTTTTCCTGGCTGATTTGCTGAGTGGTACAGTGTCAGCTGGGCATGTGGATATCCTGGGTTCGATTCCCTGTCAGAAAACACACGAGAAGCAATCATTTGCTTCCCCATGCCTCCCCTTTCTCTTCTTTCTCTCTCTCTTTCTCTCTTTTCCTCCAGAAGACATGGTTTGAATGATTCGAATGCATTGGCCCAGGCATGGAGGATGACTCAGTGGAACCTCAGCCACAGGCATTAAAAATAGTTTAGTTGCTAACATGGTCTCAGATGTGCATAGTATTGACCCCTGATGGTGGTTGCCTGGTGAATCCAGTAGGGATGCATGTGGGAGTCTGTCTCTCTATTTTCCATCCATTCACTTGGAAAAGAAGGGATGGAAATGAGGATTATTGTTGATTTTAGCAAGAAGAAATTAATTACACATACACACACTAAAATAAATTTTAAAGCTCTTGGATAAAAAACAATAATATAGAGCTGAGTCCAGAAAAAGTGAGACTACCACCAGAAGTTTAGTTTAAGAGGGAGCCAGAAAACTTAAAACCTAAATGAAAACCTTAGATAACGATGGCAATTGTGAAAACATTTATTTTTTTTAACTTGAAATTTTGGGTTTTCACAGCTATGATGCATATAAGAGATAAAGCTTTGGAGGACAAACTGGGGAGTTTGAACTGAGATCCTTTAATAATGGCTACACTCTCAAATAATACATATGTTTATACATATGTTCATACACATGTATAAACAGAAACCAACAGAAATCTTGCTTTCCAAAAAGAAAATATCAATGTATGTTGCCTTTGTCATGCTATAATCTTGCTGGGGAGAATAAAATCTATGCTCAGAATCTATTGATTGAGATTTAGTGTTCTGTCAATCCTATAAGAAGTTTGAGTATTCTCTTTTGGAGTCTAGGAAACCACCAGTCAAGAAGTACTCATTAACACAATAACAACACCTTGGGACAACAGACAACATCAATGCATATCCTTTTTTGGAGAAAAGCACACTTAAATAAGACTCTCAGTATTCTCCCAAATTATAGTATCTCAAATATTAGCCCATAATTTCAAGTTAAACCACAAATGGGAAAACAAGCCACTATAAAATACAGCAAAAACTACAAATACCAGTATTAAACCTTCAAGGGCAAGTGATATTGGAATGATTAGACAGAGACTATAACTTAATTATATAAAATGCTTAATAAAAAGTGGAGTTAAAAGCATGAGAAAGGAATGATAGAAACCAAAATTAAATGGTAACTTTAGAAAAAATCAAATAAAACTTCTAGAAATGCAAAATAAAAATATTTCAATTAAAATCAATGAATGTGCAAAAATTATATAATAAACAGCCCAGAAGAGAATGACTTAATAGTCTAAAATATATGTAATGATACATACACAGAAAAAACAAAAGTAAAGTAGCTACAGATATTGTAGACAAAACAAGAATATCTGATTATTTAATTAGAAATCCAGCATGAGTAATTCAGAAAACAAAATTCATTTTAAATATTGAATAGGCAATATTTTAAAGGATGATTTATTAAAATTTTCTAGAATAAATACAAGGCAGTAATGCTCAAATTTAAGAAGCACAATAAAACATAAACACAGTCTACATTTAATCAAATTTTGGTAAAGTTTTAAATTTTCAAAGATGCAGTGACCTAACTGGGTAGCTCAGTTGATTAGAGAGTTGCCCTGATATGCCAAGGTTGTGGTTTCGATCCCCAATCAAGGCACATACAAAAATCAACCACAGAATGCATCAATAAGTACAAAATTAAATCAATCTCTCTCTCTCTCTTCCTTCCTCTCTCTTTCTAAAAATAATCTATCATAATTAAAAAAATAACAAGGTGAAATTATACTTACAAATAACTATTATATCAAAGAAGAAAATATAAAATTTAAACACAAACAAAAAAACTGAGCTAAAAATTTATTTATTAAAGAAGGAAATGTTACAAATCAATGAAATAAGCTTTCATTTAAAAAACTAGAAAATATAACAAAATAAACACCAAAATGAATGGAAAAATAAAGGTACAAAGCCTATCAAAATTTATTCAAGAAAACAGAAAAAAAATTAATAGTTCAATAACCAGCCAAAAGTTTTGAATCTGTTCAGTAAATAACACCAAGTCAGGATAATTTTAGGAGAAAATAAAACAAAATATCAATTTGTATCATTAAAGCATAGATAGATTATCATATAAAGCATAAATATTTCCAATAAAATCTTTAAGGAGAATAAAAATAAAAAAAATTAGCAAGATCATAATTTAAATGATAGCCAAGATGCCATCCACCCATCCATCCAACCATCCATCCATCCATCCATCCATCCATCCTTCCATCCATTTATTTAATCTAGCATCTCTTAGAATTTATAGTTCTAAGAGAACAGTCTTATAGTCCACTTATCTTGATTGTTTCAGTATCTGGTAGATTAGGAAACACAAATATTTGTTTGAATGCCTGAAGATCCCACAAAGTCAGTAGAATAACAATTTATGAGATCGCAACTTCTTTTATCTCGAAAGAAATCTAGTTGAGTCCCTTATCTGATGGAACTTCCACAGTAGCAGTGGCATCTCTGCCCGGATTCTATTTTCTTAAGTCCCCTGGTCTTTAGGCTAATTAGTCCAGTGCAGTATAATGTCCTCCTGACATCCAGGAATCAATTCACACTCTTTCTACCTTTTTATTTATTTATTTATTTTAACCCCATCCAGTTACATGACAGCACAATGAATGCTAGAAACCAAGGTGCAACCCAAATTCAAATTCTTTACTTCTTGATGTCAACTTACTTTGTTCTTCAAGACCTGTTTCATTCAATATTCTCACAATATTCTCAGGTCTATTTTGCTGCACAAATATAATATTTCTTCTAGGGTCTGAGGATTGCCAATGTTACTTGAAAGAGAGACTGGTTTAACTCCTATCTAATCCATGCAATATTTTATGTTCAATCCAATCTCTTATGATCAATTTTTTTTCTCAGAATTCTCTAGTTCGCTTACACTGCCTCTTTAAAAAATATATATTTATCATACAATGCTAACTTTACTAACTTATATCATTAATTAATTTTTACTAATAACGGTGTCCTATTTTTCCAACGTTATTAGAATTTGCCTTAGGGCATAATATTCAGCATAATATCTTGAATAAGCTACTCAGATTTGCACAGCAGAATTCAGTAGGTGTTGAGGATAAAGTACTTCTTACATTAATAATCTATCATTTTTGTTCAAAATGTATTTTACTATGGAAAATATTAATGACAAGATTACATAAAACTTGTGTTAATCAAATTTAAAATTAAACTATCATGTCTCTTCTGTATATAGTTATACACCACATTTGCAAAGTTTGCAGTTTCGCTAAATTGTTAACTTCCTGAAGAAGTACAGTCATTTTGTGTCTAGTCAAGCACTTAGGGAAAAGATCGTGAAAGACTTTTAATGAGGATAATGCGATTGTGATGAAATAATGAACTTGTATATTTAGCTCCACGAATGACTGTATCGATTGAGTAATAAATGGTTTGCACATATTATATTTCACATATAGACTTCTTACATATGTTATTACAAGCCCAAACGTGCATGGCAAGAATGGTCAGCATTGAAGGATTTGGCAATGAGCCAACTAACCCCAGACTCAATAAACTGTGATAAGGAGAGTGTGTGTCTCTGGCTGGGGAGAACGAGAGAATTCCCATTCTTTATTTCACATGAATTGTGCACTAATAGGATGCATTGAGCTACTGACAGTTGCTGTGAAGAGTCTCTATCCTTTCAAATGCAAATACTTCCGAATCATTCAGGTTCCCAGCACATGGATTGTAAAACCCAGGCATTCTTCCTTGTGGGCTAATGTAATTGCACACTTGGGACATTATATATTTATGCAGATAATGGGTACAATTCACACAGCTGCCTGCTGAAGTTAATGGAAGGTCTGTCTATTGAGAAAGAAATGAGAATATATATATAATTTTCTACTTTTTTTCACCCAGTACCTGATTAGCCTTATCCTATGTTTTTTTCTTATAACTTGAATTGCTTGAGTTTGAACTTCACACTATGAATTTACATATTCTTAAATTTAATATTTTGGGGGAAGGCGTGAGTGGGAGAGGTGAACAATTATATACACACATGTACCTGAAACTATAAATCTTACCTTTTCGACTAGGATAAATTTTTTTTCTTTATTTTAGAGAGGAGACACAGAGAGAGAGAGAGAGAGAGAGAGAGAGAGAGAGAGAGAGAGAGAGAGAGAGAGAAAGGGGGGAGGAGCTAGAAGCATCAACTCCCATATGTGCCTTGACCAGACCAGTGCAGTGCAGGGTTTTGAACTGGCGACCTCAGTGTTCCCAGGTCGACGCTTTATCTACTGCACCACCACAGGTCAGGCAAATTTTCTTTTTAGCTATATAAATTGTGTACATGTATTGCATAGAACAGACTTTGGAATAAAACGTTTTGTTTTAATCCTCATTTTAGTAATTATTTGAAATTTGTCTTTTTACAGGCTATTTAATTCCTTTGAGGCTCAGTTTCCTCATCTCTCAAGTGATACTTTTCTTGGATTGTCACATGCTGGGTCATCAGAATGTTCAATTTCTTTGATTTTGTTTCTCACGGCATGTTGTCTGTGAGTACTACGAATGCGGTGCCTGGTACATAATACCTAATGGATTTTCCTACAGGTTCACTGTGGCATTATCCACAAAGAACCACCAGCCAGTCCTACTCCTCTTAGAACTGGACAAAGGCATCCTCACCCTTTGTTATGGAAGCAGTTCTGACTCTATGGATCCTCCTAAAACAACCCCTTAACAATAGATTTGGTTAAGACAATGGGATATTTAAGCAAATCATAAACTCTTTTAACTTCCTTTTGAAGTGTTAGGCTCCCTAAGGCCCCTCTGATAAGTAATATCTCTTTTGTCCATCATGGTTCTCAGCAATCTAAGAAATAAAAAAAAGGAAAATTATAGAGTCCTAAACATGACCTTTTCTACTTATAAAGTTAGGTAAGTGGACATAGCTTAGTGTAAGACAGATCTTGTTCCAGTGCACTCTGATATCTCATTAAATCTATATCATTTAGAAACTATGATTGTAAACAACAGAAACTGAGTACTGTTATCTTAAGTAAAACAGAATGGAAGAGAGCCAGTGGGTTACAAACAAACACCTGGAGAACTGTATTTGAAAGTCTCGGAGATCTGGGCCATTTGATTACTTAAGTCTGGGTGATTCTGAGCTGGGACAGCCTCTTACAGTGGGAACAGTGGGAGTGGGAGGGATGGTGGAGGCATGTGTGTTCTTTGTAAGAAGCAAAAGGAAGAATGTCAGATGTCTTGAGTAGGTGGAGAAAGATTTAGGGAAAAAAGATCTCTTCCCATAGAAGCAGAAAGAGAGTAAAAGGCATTGTTGTCTATCAGTAAGCTGATTTTTTTTTATCCAATCTAAAGTTCTGGCTTACACCTGGAGAGTTCAAGGTGTCTCAAGTGTGAAAAGGGCAAGCAATATTAATAACTTTGCTTTTTTTTTTCCAGCAAAGCTTTAGATATTGCACCACAATGTATGTTGTCAATTCAGTTTAGAGTAAATTACTCATGAGTATTTCAGTGATTGAAGGGGGTCCATACAATAGGAAATAATCAAAAGGAGTTTGGATATTATCTTTTGGTTAGCATTATTGAACCCCATTTACCAAAGTCTCTGTTAGATGCTAGCCCCAGCATTATTTCAATCCCTTGAGCAAGTATGCCATCTGAGAATATAAATTCAATTTTATAAATAAGGAGAATAAAGTGCAGAAAGGTAAACTAATCTGATATTCTCCATGAGTAGTAAAGGGAGCGAATGAGACATCATACCCGGCCAAGTTCAATCTTGATCTTTTCCACTGCACTTTGATATCTCATTAATACTCTATTATTTAAAAACTGTGATTGTGAACAACAGAAAGTGAGTACTGTTATCTTAAGTAAAAGAATGGAAGAGAATTGGTGGTTAAAAAATAAATAACTGCCTGGAGAACTTGATTTGGAAATCTTGGAAGAATCAAAGCAGCTGTATAAGGTCAAGACCAGAGAATAGAATGAGCATCTTTTAGCACAAGAAACATCACCAGGTGGAACAAGTCACCACTGCCACACACCACTGGGTGTCACTGGCTGTCTTATCATGTCCCCAGACAACAGTTCTGAATACTGCTAAGTCTTGGGAGAGATCGCCTTTGCCAGACTGTAAAAGACACTTTTATCTATGTGAGAGGGTAGCTACTTCACACAATTTTTCTTTACACAAATCTATTTGATGACTTTAATGTACTTTCCTTACACATATCTAATTTACCAATCTCATAACAACTCTGTAAAGCAGTTCTCCCAATTTACAGGAGGACAAACTGAGGTACAGAAAGGTTAAATAACTAACTTGCTCAAGTCTGTAGTATTTGGACTCCGACAGTCTGTCCCAGAGCTCATGAGCTTACTAGCTTGCTACCCTAAGTTCCCTCTCAGCTGCAGAGAGGACAGAATACCAACAGTTTCATAAGTTAATAAGCAATGAATAGATAATAGGCAGTTGATAGATTCACAGAGGTTACATTTACTGAATAACTTCATAGTTATCACCATATTTTTATGTATATTATCGCATTGGATGAAGCAAATTTATGACCTAAATTGGAAAAATTATGACAACATAAAATAAATATTAAAAATATGCATACTTGCTTTAGCACATTCAACTATTAACAATTAGGACTGTAATAAAAGTCACTGCCTTCAGTTAGGTAGATGAAACTGACACTTCACGTGATCAAAATGTATTTTCAGCTTCTGTTGTCTTAGTTACAATATGTAAAGATGTAAGAAATACTTTTGGCAACTTAAAAGATTATAGAGCATTAACAAAATCTTAGATGGACATCTCTGACCATTTCAGTTCAATTTCTAGAAAGAAAATGTCATTGTCTCCCAAAATATTTGCTGGTGTCACAGTCAGAAACAGATGTCATGTGAAAATGTATATAAGAAGTATCCAAACAATGTTTGCTTTCACCCTGAGCAATTTCTGATCAAGCAAAATGATTTCTGTCTGTCTTGCAATTTCGGCATTTTCTGTTTGCTTTTGGCCCTCATAAATTCATCTGGATAAAAATTTCCTCTACGTGATATAGTTTATTATCCCTCTTCAACTGACCAGGTTGAGAGGCCAAAACGAAAAAGAGCTTTATTGAAGATGGTGGTTGTTCTGACTTTGCTCTTCTCCTAACGAAATGCCAGGGAGTGATCTGCATCATAGGTTGTTAACTAGGATGGCAGGTTCGCGTGCAACACGAGAGCAGAGCCATTGACTTTGAGAAGGAGGAATAAAGCCACTGGCTGCTATTAACTTTCTTTTCAAAGCCATGAGCTGTCTCTTCTCCTTGCATATTTTTACATGACTAGGGCCAGTTTAAACTGAGAGTTCTGAAATCCAGCATTAACTGGACTTGCAGTAACCGTACGACCTTGGGAATTAGCATGCTGAGAAAGTATCTCCCTGGAGAACTTATAAAAATCAGAGTTAATGTAAGCAAATCACCCCACACATAATAGACATTCAATAAATGGAGTCAGTGTTTAGTGGATCTTGTGTTCCACTTCCCAGGGCACTCACAGTGACAGGATTTCTTCTCCCAGCGTGGGAATGCTGCCAAATGACAGGTCCCAGTTGTCAGCCCTCTTTAGAAATGGCCCCTGGTTGAAGAGAATCACCGTATCTGAGGTCATACTTTTACCCAGGGCATGCAGGCCCAGCCCAGCTCCCCAACATGGGCCACTCCCATCCTATTCTGCTGGAAAAGCTAGGTCTTGTGACTGCATCACAGCCTGCTTGTTCAGCCCTGCTTCTGTCCCTTTTCTCCCAATTATTATCCTGACAGCAGTCCTGCATGCTAATTTTTCTCTTTTAGAATCTGTAGCCTGACTAGGCGGTGGCACAGTGGATAGAGCGTCGGACTGGGACGCGGAGGACCCAGGCTTGAGACCCCGAGGTGACCAGCTTGAGCGCGGGCTCTTCTGGTTTGAGCAAAAGCTCGCCAGCTTGGACCCAAGGTCGCTGGGTCCAGCAAGGGATGGCTCAATCTGCTGAAGGCCCGCGGTCAAGGCACATGTGAGAAAGCAATCTATGAACAACTAAGGTGTTGCAACGGCAAGAAAAAACTAACGATTGATGCTTCTCACCACTCTCCGTTCCTGTCTGTCTGTACCTATCTATCCCACTCTCCGACTCTGACTCTCTTTCTGTCCTTGTAAAAAAAAAAAAAAAAAAAAATAGAATGGAATTTATGAGACCATGTTCTCAACTCTTAAAATGTTGGTTTCTCTAAAATGCCCTTTGTCAGCCTAAGAATAAAGATATAATTCAGTCTCCTTGGCGCCTTGAGGTGCTTCTCAGTGGCCACCAAGCCCCTGTGCCGCACTGTTCCTTGGCACCCGGGAGTCAGGTACTTTTCAGTGCTGGTGTGACTTTTCTAGTTCCCTGATTCAAACACCAGTCTTATTTATTGTTTATAGTTGTTACTTTGACTTTTAAAAACATTTTATTTTTTTATGTTTAAACTTTTGGCTTGTTATTATTCTGTAGATTTGGAGAGGCAAAATGATGCTAGAGGTAAAGTAAGAGAGACTTGAAACTGCAAGTTAGAAAATGGAATATTTTCATTTCTTGTTATAGGTCTTGGAAGAATCACATTGCTGAAGGCTGTTAATATATGAAATGACAATTATGTAAAATGCATAGCTCTGGGAAATAAGATGTGAAATCTTTTTGTTAAGTAGTCAGGCACAAATGTAGAAATCATGGTGGGAAGGGGCAGGAGGGGGATATTACTAGTCTCTAAATTTCTAGGTTCTTTGTTTAAAGTTTTTTTAACCTGTTTAATGAAAGATTACTGATATACTAAAAACTGCACATATTTAAAGTGTACACTTTGAGGAGTTTGAACATAGGCAAACACCTATGATATCATCAACAGAATTAAAGTAATAAATACAGCCAACAATTCTCACAGTTTTCTTGTGTCTTTTTGATTTTATGTTGTATTTTGTGTGTATGTGTGTGTGTGTGTGTGTAAGACTACTTAACATAGATCTGAACACATTTTAAAGTGCACAATAATGTATTATTTATGAGCACTATGTAGTATAGCAGCTCTCTATAACTTACACATCTTGTATAACTGAAACTTTATGGCTATTGAATCACCTCCAATATGCCCTACTCCCCAGGCTCTGGCAACTTCTTTGTATTCTGCTTTTATGATTTGGATTATTTTAGATGCCTATGTAAGTGGAATCAGGCAGTTTTTTCTTCTGTCACTGCCTTTTGCTCAACATAATGTACCCCAGTAACATCTATGTTATAAATGGCAGGATTTCCTTTCTCAGGACTGAGTAGTATTTCATTGTATGAATATACTACATTTCTTTACCTATTCATCTGTGCATGAATGCAGTTGTTTCCACATCTGGGTTATTATGAATAAATACTGCAATGGACATGGGATTTAAAATATCTCTTTGGTATCCTGATTTCAATTCTTTGGAGTATATACCTATGAATGAAATTTTGAATTATATAGTAGTTTCAATTTTTGAGGAGCCTCCACACTGGTTTTCAAAGTGGCTGAGTCAATTTAACATTCTTCCAACAGTGCACAAAGGTTCCCTTTTCATCACTTACCTTTTATTTTTTCTTTTTTTTGTAATAGCCTTCCTAACAGGTGTGATGTAAAGTCTCACTGTTGTTCTGATTTGAATTTTCTTAATAATTAGTGATATTGAGCATCTTTTCACTTACCTACTGACCATTTGCATGTTTTCTTTGAAGAAATGTCTAAGTCCTTTACACATAAAAACATTTAAAAAATATTTTTACTATTGAGTTATAGGAGTTCCTTGTATGCTTCAGACATTAACTCCTCATTAAGTGTATGGTTTACAAATATTCTCTCCTCTTCTGTAGGTTTCCCTTTTCATTTGTTGATGGTTTTCTTTGTTGAGGTAGCTTTTTAGTTTGACATGGTCTCCCTTACTTCTTTTGGCCTCGGGATTTAAAGCATGGCAGTATGGACTCCTGAGGATTCTTCTTGTCATGGATTCTGATAAGCAATAGCATAAGTAATGATAGTATCTAAGAAGAAAGAATGGGTCAATTCAACCTCAACCTCTCATACAGCCCAGAAACCCAGTGCTGAAAGGAATCACAGTCAAAGCAATGCAGAGAGGTGGGAATAGCAGCCCATGTGCTGTTGGAGAACTTGCATTAGCATCACAACAGAAAGAAGAAACATCTCTGTAGGTGAGGGGTGGGCTGCTGTTACCAGTATGCAAATCCACCTTGGATCTTGGGTGACTAACATATATAAATGTATTCATTACTTAACAGATATTTATTAAGGTTCTGCTGTGTGCAGGTACTACACTAGGCAGAGGTTATGCAGTGATGACCTAAAACAAATATGAGCTTGCCATCATGAGATTTTCCTCATGTAGAAATGTGTATTTTGTTGTTGTTCCCTTCCTTTTATTGGATGAAGTGATTTATCCTGAAGGTGATGATGGGGTGAGGGGTGGGAGGGAGGAGACATTTACTTCTTGCAGAGGGCTGGTTGTATACTGATGCCACAGGGTACATTTTTTTCTCACAAATTATTTTGCTATCTCTAAAATGTTCCTTTTCTCCAAAGCTAACAGTGTTAAGGACAAAATAATTCTATGTAGTAAGTACAAACAGCAACTTTCATTCAAACTATCCTCACCCTGTAAGGTTCTAGCTTCACCATTGGTTGTCCTTTCATAGCTTTCTAAGGGTCAGTTTAACTTATATAGAACATCAATTTCTATATATTCTAATCACATTTATTTAGGAAATAATTAATATGGCAATCAGAATATCTTTATGATTCTGGGTTTGATTCATCTGCTTTCTTTGCAGAACTATAATTATTGGGTTGAATATTCTTGAAAAGAGAGAGAGAATTCTTCTATCTCATTCTCCCTGAAACTATGACTTTCAATGGTTGTTGAATGGTTTGCAATGGTTTGTCTTTGCAATGGTTTTTGCTACTTTCTATTTAAATTTTTTTATGTTTAATTTCTGCCTTTTGGAAATTGAGGGATTTCTTCTCTTTGTAATTACTTGTCTAATTTACTCTTGATCTGAGAACACATTTCCCACAGTTATTATTATTTTTAAGCAGGCCAAAGCAGAATTGTTTCTTTTCTTTTCCTTCTACATTATCTTACCTTATGAGGAAAATGAATTTAATTTAAAATAAAACAGAAAACCCTCTACTGCCCACTGGGTATTCTAGAAACCTTTAGAAGAGAGAATTTAGTCTCTGTATTATATCACTTTATTATAGGATTCACATTTATGCTGAGAGCTCAATTGCAATAAACAGCTCCAGGGAGAAGTTATTTAAAAGTGTTCTTTAAAAAAACAATAAATGAGAAAACAATAAAGAAACAAGCTTATAGACTCATAGAACAAATTTATGGTTCCAGTTGGGAGGGGGGGTCGGGATGATGGGTAAAAAAGATGAAGGGATTAAGAAGTACAAATTGCCAATTATAAAAATAGTCATAGGTTTAGAAAGTGCTGCATAGGGATTATAGTCAATAACATTGTGATAACTGTGTATGGTGTTGAGTTGTAAGGCACAGTTATACACTTATACAGGCACTTAACTATATGATAACTAAAAACATGTTGCTTGACTATATATAAAAATATAACTATATCAGTAAAACTATATATAATAATTTATAACTTCTTAAATATATAACCATATAGTTATTATATCCTCATATGTAATTTACATATATAATTTACACCCACACACATATATACAGTGTGTCCGTAAAGTCATGGTGCACTTTTGACCGGTCACACAGTTAAAAGTGCACCACGACTTTATGGACACACTGTATATTTATGCTCATGTGTCCCAAAATTCAAAGGCTGAAGTTCTAAACTCGGGTGTCGCTGTATTTGGAGAGGGAGCCTTTAGAGAGTAATCAAGGTAAAATGAGATTATAAGAATGACAGTTTGATCTGATAGTAGTATCCTTTTAAGAAGAGAGATCAGAGAGCTTGCCCTGTCTCTTGCCTCCTCTCTTCCCACTAGCACTCAAAGGAGAGGCCGTGGGAGCTCACGGTATGAAGACACTGCCTGGGAGCCAAGAAAAGAGGCTTCAAAATGGAATCTGCTACTCTGGAGCCCTGAGGTTGGACTGCCCTGACTCCAGAATTGTGAAAAATAAATTCCTGTTGTTTAAGCCATGTCATCTATCTGTCTGTGATATTTTGTGTGTTGTTTATTTTTCTTTTTTGACAGCCTGAATGGACTAATAAGAACTCAGACATATACACAGAGTTTTTAGGAACTCAAAATGTTATATATCAAGAAATATTATCATCTCTTCTCCACACCCCCACTCTGTTTCCTTACCTAGAGGCAATAACCAAATTTCTAATTATTTCGTATTTTTAAGCTATTTCTGTGGTGTACCATTGTGCAATGCTTTTGTATTTGCTAAAAAATTAAGCGACATTAATCAGTAGTTTTAGACCAATACCAAATTCCAAGGGAAGAGATTCAATAGGCCCATACCATAACACTGGTAAAATTGGTAAATTTATTTTCACAATGAAATGAAGGTTACTGGAGACATTGGGTTATGCTCACAGAGAAATTGTAAACCTATTATTCAATTAAGTTCAATATCATATATATTTTAAATCAGGTTGAAAGAAATGCCAGTTAAGTTAATCAATGCCAATTAGTTTGGAATGAATACCCTGAATGCCTTTTCTCAAGTTCTAAGGAAAGAATAGTCAGCACTTGATTATTTTTAAGGGATGCATGGAATGTATATAGTAAAACCATTCATGTTTAGTTGTGAAATGTAATCAGAGACCAACCCAAAGTGTTCAAGTTTTTATACAAAAAAAAATAGTCAATTCTACTCTGGTCTAGATATCTCTTTTTTCTCAGGAGACATGGGACCAGGCTAACATAATTAGTTGACAAATAATCTGTTTCTTAGACTAAATCTCCAGTAGTATAGTTTAATTAAACTACCCCCAATTACAAAGCTTTTAACATAAAACATAAGTCATGCTAGTTAGGACTGGAAAGAGGTAAAATGGAATATGAAAACAGAAAGTGATGATTTAAAGAAATTCTGGTTATCTTCGGCTAATAAATTTCAGTTTATCTAATGCTAAGTATTGTACCAGTTGGAGACCTCATTCTTATCATCAGAGGATGTGACTTTAGACAAATCCTAGCATAGTAATTTTAATTACAATTGCTGAGATGAAGAAGAAAGAGAAAGAGAGGACAGTGGTACATTTTAAATTATAACTGACCATTGCAGTAAATCCTTAGCCAGGATTATGAAAACGCACCTATCCAGGTTCTGAAGCACTCTACTCACTTAGAAGTTAGTAAGAGTCACAAGGAGCAAGAAAGGAACTTCAACACTAGTGTTCCAGTCAGAGCTATAAAATGAGGATTTCGTATAAAGAGGAAAATCACTCTTCTAATTTTTGTCTAAACAGACAAATTTATCTGGTTGCATAAATATGGTTTTCTATAAATACAAAGATGAATATAGGTCAAGTTCTTCATTTTATACATTCTTGAATCTCAATTTGAAATTCCACGTGAGTATGTCAAATTTTTTATAGCGCTCTCCTAACAAAAAATAAAAAATATGAATATACAACAACTAAATAAAAGACAGGTCAAGCAAGTGAACAAACCCGAGATTAGATCCCATTCACACTGGGTTCCAGTCATGGCTGCACTAAAATGAACAGCTGTAGATTCCTAAACAAGTTTCTTAATCCTTCGGTGTCTGAATTTTTCTGTCTGTGAGAGTGACGTACTCACACCTGTCTGTATCTAATTTGGTAATCTCAAGTGGCTCCTAAGGTCTGATGAAATTAATTTTCTCACGAAAGGATGCGGTGCATAGAGTCATTTGGTTTGGTATTTTAAGGTTTAACAGTCTGAATATTTTAACATTTTCATTGTGAATTTTAAAAATAGATTCTTCTTGTTTTCACTTTATCATAGAGTATTTAAAAATTCAGTCAGTCACTACACTTATCAGTGTGAGACCATCTCTTTATCATTTGTACTCAATCTCTCACCTTTTAGGGAGGGATCTGCAAACTATAGATTTTTACAGATGGGTTGGATACTTCAAGAAGCAAAAACAGTAACAAATAGATAATTATGTTTCCCAAAAATTTAAACATCAATTAGATTGAAGAGTGTCTATGCGTATATCTTATTTTTGATAAATATGTTTATATGTGAATTCATATAAATTTATATATATATTATTTGTAATGAATACTTACATGTATATGTTTGTATATGCATGTATATATCCACATAACATTTTCAATTACATAAAGTCTTATACATAAAGAATACCTTCAGATTAATTTAAAATAGACCTAAAGTCTCTATTATCTAGTTGCTTGCTAAAATAATCTCCTTCTCTCGTCCTCATATCCAAATCGAAGAAAAGGCCTGTGATATAGAAAGGGATAAATAGCTATATGGTGATTGTTGTCTAGAAAAAATATAAAACAATATGAAATAATGTTGGTGCAACAGAATTAATGAAATAAAATTTTATTTAAGCATATTTATACAAAAATTTTACATTTATGGAAATTTATAGTTTTCAAGAGATACAGACAAAACATATATATATATTTGCTCAGAATGAGGACAAAACAAAGAATTAAGTCAAGATAGGTTATAGTATACTTTGATTGTCATAATTTATTGGTATAAATCTTGGAATCTAAAAATCATTACAGGATTAGGTTTTATGTTATATGTATTATCTCTGTATAGTTGTCACACATATTGTTTATCTATCTATCCTTAGTGATTCTTTTTTTTTTTTTTTTTTTTTTTTACAGTAACAGAGAGAGAGAATCAAAGAGAGGGATAGACAGACAGGAACGGAGAGAGATGAGAAGCATCAATCAACAGTTTTTTGTTGTGACACCTTAGTTATTCATTGATTGCTTTCTCATGTGTGCCTTGACTATGGGCCTTCAGCAGACCGAGTAACACCTTGCTCGAGCCAGTGACCGGGTCCAAGCTGGTGAGCTTTTTAATTTTTTTTGGCTTAAGCCAGATGAACCCGTGCTCAAGCTGGTAACCTCGGGTTCTCAAACTGGGGTTCTCCGCGTCCCATTCCGACCTCTATCCACTGTGCAACCGCCTGGTCAAGCAATCCTTAGTGATTCTTACACATTTATCAATGGTAAATTTTAATCTGTAGACTCAATTTTTCTTAACCTAACATTTGCACACTAAATAAAAATTCTTTGGAAAGGCATAAAAATTGTTATTTTTCCTAAGAAAAGCACATGTAGGATGTTAATATTTATAGAAGAGATAAAGGCATCTATCTTTGTTACATTAAAAAATTGTACAGTAGAGGATTCCCATATGTAATATTATAAGCTCTCTTTAATGGTCTTATAAATAGACAATATATGGAAAATAAATAATTTTATTTCTTTAGGAATTAAAGAAAATATTGTTTGAAAGTACAAGTTTCAAAGTTGTGATATGCATATAATTTTTACTTGTAATAAAAATTATTAAAAATCAGACTGAAAATCCAAGGGAAATTTTAAATAAGTTCTTCAAAAACTTCCATTTATTCAACAAATATGCTAGGACCTGGGAATAGTATGTTTATCAAAAAAATAAAATGCCTACTAAAATTCTTTTTAACATTTTAGCATTATCTGCTTAATAATATATACAGACCAAATGGTTAAGAGAAAAAGAGAATAATGGCTAGAATCCAAAACACCACACTGGCAAGCAATAGGAGTGCTCATTCTTTGCTCTGGGATTACTAATGGTCCAGGCAGTTTGGAAAACATTTTAGTAGTTTCTTGAAAATCTAAACATACTCTTACTTTATGACCCAGCATTTGCACTCTATGGTCCTTAACCAAAATAAACTGAAAACTTTATTCACATAAAAATCTAAACACAAATGTTTATTGTAGCTTTATTTATAATTGCCCAAAGCTGGATGCAACCGAGATGTCCTTTAGTACATAAATGGATAAACAAACTAGCACAGCCATAGAATGAAGTATTATTCAGCCTTAAATATGAATTACCAAGCCACAAAAAGACATGGAGGTAAAATAAATGCATATTGCTAAGAAAAAAAAAAAACCCAACCTAAAAGGTTACCTTCTGTGTGATTCCAAGTTTATGACATTCAGAAAATATCAAAACCATGAAGATGATAAAAAACATCAGTGGTTGCCAGAGTTTAGGTGGAAAGAGAGATGAATAGGTAGAAAATAGATCATTTTTACTTTTTTTTTTTTTTTGTATTTTCTGAAGTAAGAAGCAAGGAGGCAGAGAGACAGACTCTCACATACACCCAACTGGGATCCACCCAGCATGCTCACCAGGGGGCAATGCTCTGCCAATCCAGGATGTTGCTCCATTGCATACCCCGAGACAGACACCATGGAGCCATCCTCAGCGTCCCAGCCAACTTTGCTCTAATGGACCCTTGGCTACAGGACGGGAAGAGAGAGGCAGAGAGAAAGGAGAGGGGAAAGGGTGGAGAAGCTTATCCTGTGTGCACTGGCTGGGAATTGAACCTGGGACTTCCACATACCAGGCTGATGCTCTACCACTAAGCCAACCAGCCAGGGCCTAAAATAGGGGATTTTAAAAATCCACTAATCTGTACGATATTATCATGTTTAAAATTTGTCCAAACCCATAGAATGCACAATACAAAGAGTAAACTTGAACATAAAATATAAAAATTAATTTAAAATATATCAAAATTGACACATTAATTTTAACCAAGGTACCAGAGTAATGCATGATAATATTAATAGGAGAACTGTGTGTTGGGAGAAATGTCACATATGAAAACCCTGTTTTCTGTTTATTTTTTCCCCATAAACTTAACACTGCTCAAAAAGTCTATTAATGAAAAATGTACTAATCTTATAGTATTAAATCTGCTTTAATGCAGGTCGAACACTTCTACAATAAAATGTTGTAGACATAATATAAACAACAAAACAAAACAAAAATATTGCTCTAAAATGAGATTGGTTTTTCTCTTCTCACATGCTTGTGATTGATGTATTAATGTGGGACTGCCCTGTCTCTGACGAAGTGAAAGCTTACTCTGGAGTCTTGTTTCCTTGTTGACTTTGACAAAGCAAGTTGTCATGAATCCGATGGCTACAAAAAAAAAAAAAAAAAAAAAAAAGATTCAGCCATTGACCTGAGTTAGCTTGGAAGCAGACCTTTCCTTGCAAACTTCTAAAGGAGTCCTGGCTGGTATTTAACTGAAGTTCAGCTTAAGACCAACTAAAGTGTGAGGAAACTCCTAACCCTCAAAAATTATGAGATAATAAATGTTACCTTGTTTTAAGTTGTTAAAAATAAAAAATAAAAAGGTTATATGGAATGAGAATCTTTTGCTGAAGTCTATGCACCCCATAACATTGATACAATTTTGCCATAGTCTCTTCTAGAAGTATCATTCTTAGCTCTTTATTTGTGTGGCTTTGCCTTTGATTTTTTTTTTTTTTAATTTTATTTATTCATTTTAGAGAGGAAAGAGAGAGAGAGGAGAGAGAGAAGAGGGGAGGAGCAGGAAGCATCAACTCCCATATGTGCCTTGACCAGGCAAGCCCAGGGCTTCGAACCAGCAACCTCAGTGTTCCAGGTCGACACTTTATCCACTGCACCACCACAGGTCAAGCCTGCCTTTGATTTTAATTAGAACTGCTTCATTTGGTTTTGTTGTAACTACATATCAGTCTGTTTGTCAATCTGTGAATCAGTTTACCATTTTCTTTCATTCTAACAACTGTCAAAGACCATCATAGGAACCATCCCTACCCTGCCCCACAAAATGATCTCACATTTCTAGTCTCAGGAATTGGGAAACAATAAATGTCTATTGTTTAAGCCACTCAATTTGTGTTACATTGTTATACAATGTAACTAAAATCGTCAACTGTAAGAATATTTTATCCCTCAATAACAAACTGGTGTTCATCAAATGCTTGTTATATCTCAGAATCTATGTGTGGAAGGGAGTTGGAGGTGCATGTGTATATTATCTTGTTAAATCTCTTCACCCATAAAAGGAGGAAGGACCTCATTTTTCTCTTCATTTTAGAGACCGAGGAAACTGAGCAACTGAGAAGTTACTTGCCAAGGTCTTCATGGCTAATATTGTTTATTTTGGTTCCAACCTGCACTATTCTTATTTTTACCACAACTTTACTTAGATATAATTCACACACAGTAGTGTTTACCTACTTGTGTGGACAGTATTCATGGCCACCATCAAAGCTGCCTGGCCAATGCAGGTTCAGGTTTGATTTGGACAGATGGTAAGGAATCAACAGAGCCAAAAACTGGTGATCCATTTGCCTTTAATCCTAGCTCTCACCTGGTGGGTGAGAAAATACACACAGCAGGAAAAACTTCTCTTTTCATTCAGGGCTCACTGACTCACCTGAATTTTCCTAAAATTAATGGCTTCCACCTCATCAGTCTTATTCACCTCTGTTTCCCATCCTTCTCCTTAATAAACTGGCTTCTCCTTCAAAGTGATCACTCTTACCAAAAGGGTCTCCTAGCTTCTCCTTTTAAAACCTTTTGGTGCAAAAGCCCTCCCCCAACACACATTGGCATAACCATGCACTTTCCCAACAAAGAAGGCAATTAATATTATCACCTAGGCAACGCCGATCCACATGGGCAGCACCATCTTTAACAAAGTGAGCGAAATATGTCTGCCCAACACCATTTAAAATGTACAATTTAATCATTTTTACTATATCCAAACTTATGCACCATCTGTGTAACAATCAAATTTTAGGACATATTTGTTTCCACGAAAGAAACTGTATTCTTTCACAGTCTCTTTCCATATTCTCCACCATCATCAACCTTTATTCTCTGATGTCAATGAAATAAAACCTTCCAAACCTGTAAGAATTTTTTTATGAGTTTATTTGAGCCAAACTGTTGACAATTGCTGGGAAGCTATATCTCAAAGGATTGAGAAAATGCTCCAAAAAATGGCAGTTTTACCACTTACTTTATACATTAGAATCAAAGGGAAAGACGTAAGAGGGTTACTTGAAATTGATTGATGATAGATTAGGGAGGCGGGAGAAAGCAAAGCAGGAAAATCTATGGGACTGGGTGAAAGTGAAAATGTATACACTAAAACCTCCCTTACATAGGGAAGCACAAAATAGATTAAGTTAATTAACATGACAATAACACTGAAAGGATTTGTTGGTTTCTGCTCTGGTAGGTTGACTGCCCTAAGGGGCAGAAAAAGAAGATTACACTCACACATATCAGGTGCATATTGTAAATGCAAAAAACAGACAGACTTCAGAGCAAGCATTGACCTTCCTTCAGATAGAGAATAACTTCCTAGGGCATGACTATCCACCATAAACCACTTTTAGTGAAAAGTTTCAGTGTTAGACCATCCTGTGTGTTTACTTTAGTTCCCAAAGTCTGTAAGGACACTGTATGGCCAGTAGCCATGGCCACCATCACAGCCACCTGGCCTGTTCAGGTTCAGGTTTGATTCAGACAGACCCTAATAAAACAACGAAGCCCAGAACTGGTGAGCCATTAGCTTTAATCCTAGCTTGCACTTGGTGGGTGTAAAGCCAGTAGTCGAGGTCAGGATCACAGCAACCTGACCCATGCAGGTTCGCATTGGATTCGAACAGTCGGTAATGAAACACAGGAGCCAAAAACTGGTGAGCCATCAGCTTTAATTCTAGCTTGCACCCGGTGGGCAAGCAAAAACACACACTGGGCTCCAAAACCCACACATTCAGTGCTCACAAAGCTACTGACTTATCCGAGTTTCCTAGAATCAAAGGTTTCTAGCTCACCAGACTTATTCACCTCTGTTTCCCATCTCCTCCTGCACAAACTCTTAACAAACTGGCTTCTTCATCAGCACTCTGCCATCTTGGCTGCTTCTCCTGGCCTTCACGTGGCCTTACTCTGCTCTCCTCTCTAATACTAATCATAGGAACCCAGGAACCGAGAGAGAGAGATCAAGCTACTGCTCTCTCCCATTTTATAGCATAGACTCAAAACCTTTAATCCAATTATACAAACAAAGAACCTCCCTACATCACCACCCTACATCATCCAATCAGTCAAGGGTGTGGAGAAGAACTTACTCTTAAACTAAGCCTTAGGCTATAACGACCCGGCCTGCCCACAGCCTGTTCCAGAACACACATTAATATCAACGAACTTCCATGTGGGCAGCACCATCTTTAACAAAGTGAGCATAATATATTTCATCTGCCCAACAATCCACCCTTATGCTCACTTTACTACCCACAATCTACACCACCGGCATTCTTATACAAGGAAATTAAGTACATTACACAAATTACAGCAATAGCACAAATCATACAATTTCAACAATTACAAAGATACATTTCACCAGTCTCTGAGCACTTTGCCAAAAGCGCAAAATGTCCTCGGCTTTTTCTTTAGCCATGGGAAAAGCTTCCCGGGGCAGGAGGGCCTCCAGCAAAGCCATCCCCACCCCCCATCAGGGTATTCCACATTGTCCAAAATCCATAAGTCCATTCAACAAAGGAGCTTGTGCCCATCCGGTCATAGTCCAGAAAATCAGTCCACACACATGGGGCTTTAGCCTCCCCCCTCATTCCTGCCATCATGGCAAGTCTCACACTGTCCTAAAGAAAAGCATGTGGCAATGGCAGTCAGCATTTCCATCTCTGCTCTGGGGAGCATGATGGCATCCACCCCTATGTCCCAAAATCGCAGATCTACCAGGAGCGTAGCTACTCCTTGCTGCTGGGCTCTCACCTTCTGGAGACTGCGGATTGCAACTCCAGACCAATTCTCCTCATCCTCCAAAGAGGAACTGAAAACATCAGCTCCTGCTGCTGGGCTCGATCTCCGGGCCACCGCTGCCTTCTGCTCAGCAGGCCTTGCAGCTCCAGCCCCGGGCTCAGCCCTGGCCCTGGCCTCAGGCCCGGCCTCATGCCGCTGCTGGCTCTCCACAACATCCAGGGCAATCTCCAACTCACAAACCTCTGATCCCTTCTCCAGCGTCTGCTCCATTTCCAGGTGAATCTCGCAAACCTGGTCAGCCTCCTCCTCCAGCACTTCCTTCAGCTCCAGGGTCAGCATCTGTTTCTCCCACGTTTCCTCCAGCTCCTTCCGCTGCTCGGCCTGCAGGTCCTGGGCAGCCTCTTCCATAGAGCTCTCGGTTTCCTCACGCATGGCTGTAAAAGTCAGCCAGCCTACAGTCCCCCAAAAAACAGCTATGGGAAACCAAAACAGCAACCAGTCCTCTACTCCACCACTCAAAGGTGGTGGTGGCTCCATGCCGAACTGTATCGAATCCTGCCAAAGACTACGCCAAATGTAAAGCCAGTAGTCGAGGTCAGGATCACAGCAACCTGACCCATGCAGGTTCGCATTGGATTCGAACAGTCGGTAATGAAACACAGGAGCCAAAAACTGGTGAGCCATCAGCTTTAATTCTAGCTTGCACCCGGTGGGCAAGCAAAAACACACACTGGGCTCCAAAACCCACACATTCAGTGCTCACAAAGCTACTGACTTATCCGAGTTTCCTAGAATCAAAGGTTTCTAGCTCACCAGACTTATTCACCTCTGTTTCCCATCTCCTCCTGCACAAACTCTTAACAAACTGGCTTCTTCATCAGCACTCTGCCATCTTGGCTGCTTCTCCTGGCCTTCACGTGGCCTTACTCTGCTCTCCTCTCTAATACTAATCATAGGAACCCAGGAACCGAGAGAGAGAGATCAAGCTACTGCTCTCTCCCATTTTATAGCATAGACTCAAAACCTTTAATCCAATTATACAAACAAAGAACCTCCCTACATCACCACCCTACATCATCCAATCAGTCAAGGGTGTGGAGAAGAACTTACTCTTAAACTAAGCCTTAGGCTATAACGACCCGGCCTGCCCACAGCCTGTTCCAGAACACACATTAATATCAACGAACTTCCATGTGGGCAGCACCATCTTTAACAAAGTGAGCATAATATATTTCATCTGCCCAACAGTGGGCAAGAAATAAACACTGTGGAAAAACACTTCCCTTTCCATTCAGGGCTCCCAAAGCCACTGACTTATCCGAGTTTCCTAGAATCAAAGGTTTCTAGCTCACCAGCCTTATTCACCTCTGTTCCCCATCTCCTTCTCTGCACAAACTCTGCACAAACTCTGCACAAACTGGCTTCTCTTTCAGCACTCCACCGTCTTGGCTGCTTCTCTGCTCTCCTAGAATGTAATCACTCTTCCCCAGAACAACGTGATCTTTCTTCCTTTTAAAACCTTTGGCTAGAAAGCCCTCCCCCAACACACATTAATATAATCACTCATGCCCCTTCCAAGCAAGAAGGGCAAATAATATTATCTCCCGGGTGATGGGCTTCCATGTGGGCAGCGCCATCTTTAACGTAATATATTTTATCTGCCCAACAGAGACCATGCAGGCTTTCCCTGAGCTTGTCAGGTGCAGCATGTGGCCTCTTTTTTGTCCACACTGGCAACCGCTAAACTATTTTCTACCTCTTCATATTTGAATGTTCTGAACATTTCAGGTGAGTGAAATCTTACAATATGTATTTCTTTTTGTCTCTCGTTTCATTCGCATAACATAATGTTTGCCAGATTCATCCATCTTGTAACATGAATCAGTACTTGTGGGTCAAATAAGTTTCCAAATATGATGCATATGTTTGATCGCTTATAGTTTGCATTGGGTTTGAGAGGCAGGCTGTAAGCAAGCAGGATCCTTATAGCCTAAGGTTTAGTTTTAAAACTAAGCTTTTCCCCACACCCTTAACTGTTGCATGTAAAGGGGTGGTGTACGCTCATGAGGAATCTCATTATACCTCAGATAAGTGACTTTGTATCAGATACTTCCTTGTTTGTATATTGGATTAAAGGTTTTGGTCTCTACACTATAAAACGAGGCAGAGGAGCACATGCTGGAGGAGAGCAGAGAAAAGCCACGTGGAGGAGAGGAGAAGCAGCCAAGATGGTGGAATGCTGAAGGAGAAGCCAGTTTGTGCAGAGTTTGTGCAGAGAAGAGATGGGAAACAGAGGTGAATAAGGCTGGTGAGCTAGAAACATTTGATCTTAGGAAAACTTGGATAAATCAGTGGCTTTGGGAGCCCTGAATGGAAAAGGAAGTGTTTTCCCATTGTGTGTATTTCTTGCCTGCTTGGTGCAAGCTAGGATTAAAGCTAATGGCCCACCAGTTCTGGGCTCCGTTTTTTCATTACCGACTGTCCGAATCTAATGCGAACCTGCACGGGCCAGGCGGCTGTGATAGTGGTCATGGCTACTGGCTTTACAGTACTTCATTCCCCTTCATTGCAAAAAAATATTTTATGGTATGAATATATACTCTTTTATCCATTCTTAGTTGGTAGAAATTTGGGCTATTTTCAGTTTTTAGTTACAAATAATTAGTGTGTATTTACATTCTAGTGTCTGTGTGAATACATTTTTTATGTTTTGCAAATATATAACTAGGAGTAAAATTGCTAGGTCATATGATATGTCGCTGTTTAACGTTTTGAGGAACTGCCTCAGAATAGTTTTCCAAACCATACCTTGGTTTCCAAACTTAGAACCATGTTTTCCCACTAAATATAAGGATCCAGTTTCTTCACATTCTTGTAAACACTTGTTATTATTTTTTATTTTAAATATTAGCTATCCAGTTGGGTATAAAGTAGTATTTCCTTTCAGTGTAGATTTTTATTTCTCTGATGATTAATGGCATTAATAATTTTTTTCATGGCTAATTGGTCACTAATTATTTGCATTAATATATATTCACATTCTTTGCTCATTTTTAAAAATTATAATTATTATTATATTATTGAATTGCAAGAGTTATCTATGTATTATTTTCAGATATATGGTTTTCAAATGTTTGGTTTCATTCTATTATTTTTTAACTTTCATAATTATATTATTTGGAGTGAAAAAGTTTTTATTTCTAATAGAGTCTAGTACATGCATTTTTCTCTTCTTGCTTCTGCTTTTGATGCCATATCTAGACAGACTTTCCTTAGCACAAGGTCACAAAAATTCAGTCCTATGTTTTCTGCAAAGATTTTTTTATACTTAGCTCTCAGTTTTATGTCTGTCATTTATTTTGAGTTAATTTTTTTGTATGATGAAAGAAAGGAATCCAACTCTATCCTCTCAAAGTGTCATGTTATGAGACAATCCCCTTTGATTACAAAATAAATAAATACATCCAAAAATAAGGGTGTTTTGTAATGCATATTTGGTAGGTGAAAAAGAAATGTAGTTAGACACAATCAGTTTGTTCACTCTGATCAGGCCATACTTTAGTGTAAAATATTTTATAGTTCCATATGTAATTATATATCTAATTTATATAAAGTCTGTAGTTATCTTTGATAGACCCAGCTTTATATTTTTTGAGTTATAATTGGTTGTGGAGCAAAAAATCTGGGAATATAATTTTATTCAATGATATGTTAACCTATAAAAATATCAAATGCACAATGTGCGTCTTCTTTGGCCAGATGTGGTTGAAGTCATCTTCTGTCTTTGCAGTAGTGAGCAATTGGAGCAGCCCCAGGGAAGTGTTTATGTGGCTTGATCAGAGAGAACTAATGATATCTATTGATTTTCCAAGCTCACAAACATATATGGATTGCGACTATTTTTTAAAAACAATTGTAGCCAGCATTATTTGAAAAGTGTTGATATTAAGTGCTCTGATATGTACTGTATCATTTAAAAAAATTTATTGTTACTATCTTTTAAAAAATAATGTGAAGGCACTATATTCTATTGTGGGAAGATAAAGTTCTCTTTAGACAATATGTCCTTATAGTAGAAGTTCCAACCTGTCCTGAAATCTATTCCATGCTGCCCTAGTTCATAATAAATTAAGCAGACTTTTAAAATCATAGTAGTATTTTAATTTAGTCTTTATCTTTTTAATTGGGAATTGTATTATATCTTTAAAATTACTGCTAGTATGATATGCCCAACAAGGAAGCTTATGATTCTTAGGTACAATGTCTCTCATACCCTCTTCAAAGTCCAAGAGAGAGGCCTTACAATGTATCCATAAGGTCACATGTCTTTGTGCAATTTGGAATTAATAAAAAAGGAGAAAGTTTCAGCTTGCTACTGGTTACTAATGTGAGTAATCTCAGCTTTCTTGTACAAACTAGCATGTGATGAAGGGAGTTAAGTTTTCTTTCTAGATATTTGTGTTGTTTGAAGTAATTTTCAGCTATTAATGATACTGAATATGAATTATTTACATTTTTCACCCTAAATTAATATTCTCTTAGGTGACTGATATTTTATATTATTGTTCTTAAAAAGAAAACCAAAATTGAAAACGTTTCAGAGCTTCCAAAATTAAGATTTGTCCTTGCTAAGCTTTGTTGTAATTTTGGAATAGAGTAGTAATCTTTTGTAAAACATAAAAATAAAGGAACATAGATTAAAATACATCATTTCTGTAAGACATGTGTTCTAGAGAAATTGTTCACATTATAGAAGTCAATTTTGTTTACGGTATGACCTCTATTACCAAAGTTTTTATCAATTAATTGGGTCAACTGCTCCCCCCCCCCACTTAATCTTGGCTTCATATTTTTTATCACTTTTTGCATGGCAACATTTCATTTTTTATTATTTTTACTTTTATTAAGTAAGGGGGTGGAGGCAGAGACAGACGCCTGCATGTGCTCCAGCCTGATCCACCCAGCAAGCCCCTACAAGGTGCTGTTCTGTGGGGCTGAGCTGCAGCTATGTTGCTCGGTAACCGAGCTATATTAGCTCTTAAGGCCAAGGCCATGAAGCCATCCTCAGCATCCAGGGCCATCTTTGCTCAAACCATTTGAACCATAGTGCAGGAGGGGAAGAGAGAGAGAGAAATAGAGAAGGGGAGGAGTGGAGAAACAGATGGGTGCTTCTTTTGTGTGCCCTGACTGGGAATTGAGTCCGGGACTTCCACACACTGGGCTGAGGCCCTATCGCTGAGCTAACTGGCTAAGGCCAACATTTCATTTTCTGTTGAGATAATTCAAAGATATTCAGCTTTCTGTTTACATGGTTGATGGAAATATTTTTGTTATTAGCAATAAATAATATAGGTAGTTTAGAAAGGTTCAATCTGCAACTGAGAAGAGAAAGAGAGAGATCCAGCTGAGAGTTCTCTGGTTTCTTTTTCTCTACTTTTAAGGACACTAATCTGATTATGAGGTTCCACTCTCATGGCTTCATCCAAATTTAATTATCTTTCAAAGGCCCTGCCTTCAAACACCACAGCATTGAAAGTTAGGACTTAACCACAGGAGTTTCAGGGGAACACAAAGTTTCAGTACTTAACACCGCATAACTAGGTGCTCTTTACCCACTCTTTTCCCTTAAACCCATTCTCTACAAAATAATCAACTAATCTTTTAAATAGATTAATTTTATTGTGCCATTCCTTTCCTTAAATTTAGGATAAAGGTGAAATCCTTATCATGGTTTGCAAACACTGCATGATCTAGCCCGTGAATGACGTCAGCCTTATCTCATGTGTTCACCAGACCTTTCTCTTCTTATGAGTTTATTAAACTATCAAAAATAATTTAAAATGCATTCATTAGACATAAACCCAATTAAAACATGGGGTGAGGCAAAAGTAGGTTTACAGAAGTTTGTGCAGAAAATAATACCATAATTAATAAATAATAATACAACAATAAATTGTTTCATGTACTTACAACAATAAACCTATTTTTGCCCCACCCTTTACATGGGAGTTTACTTTAGAATTGAAGAATTCAAAAAAATAGTACGGTCCCATATAATATGGTATATAACATCAAAAATATATTTCAGATAAAGCAATGCAGAGTAGAGGGCATATAACATTATTTAGAGTGGGGAGACATTATCTAATTATAATTTCAACAAATTTGCTCACATTAGTTCTAAAAGAGAAATTATATATATTGAGGAACACAGAAAAATGGTAGTGGGTTGAATCTTTTAGCTCTTTAGAATTTTGTTTATAGGGTGAGACATTGATATTTTAAGTTTATCCTCTTTATAAAAAATACTATTTTTATGTGGGTACATTTGTGATTCTAAAAAGAAAAATATATTTAAGAACTGAAGCAACCACTTGCCAGTAGGAATGAAATGTTCTAATCTTAATTTGTTTTTATCTCCAATATGTCTGTAAGTTTTTGTTACTCTTTTAATAAGCAGTGAATGGTATAATGTTATTTTGTGGAAAGAATCTTGAAATACCACATGGGTTGATGCTTGAAAGTTAAAGTGAGGAATTTCCACAAGGGTAGAATTTAGTCATAATAGTAATAGTTCACTTTGTCAAACAGAACAAAATTTAAGCACAGAATTTAAAACAAAGTATTTAAAATAGAATATTAAAAGTTATAGTTTACATTATCATGTTTATATCATTTACTTGTTCACAAACATGAGGTCATGTTCCTCATTGAAACATTTGCAGATTCTTCTCAGCCACACTAATAAACTAGATGAGTTTATATTAGGGAACCTTAAGTTGAAAATTTATACCATCAAAATATAAAAGAATAAGTCATAATACTTTTGAGAAATGTGTTTTCAAAATTATTCAGGTAAGAGCTTTAATAATGCCTGTAGACCTTTTCTCACTTATAAAAACCTGTTTATGAATGTTTTAGAAATTATGTTCTAGTCATTAATGGTAGAATTTATTATTAAAATATTACATCTAACATTTTTGAGCATTAGGGATGACCTTTGTTCTAAAGAATTTGATTGATATACTTCAGTATGTATTAATTTTTTATGATTTTTATTGTATATCTTGGAGGGATGGGCCTTTTGCTGTTCTAAATCAGTTAGTGGCTTTTTTAATACATATTTTAGCTTACATATATCTGTTTTCACTGGGTTTCTAACCCACAATTATAAGCTATGCCATTGGGTAATTAAAAAATATCCTGAGATATAAAATGTGAAGTACTTCTAGATTACTTCACACTCTTTCTTCAAAGGTTTATATGTTATTTTTTAATTATTTACTTTAAATAAACAATAAAATTTAGTGTTATTATAATGCAAGTTGTTGATTTCTAACCTATAAGTAATAATCCTTTTTGTGACAGATACCCCAACTTTGCTTTGATGAGCCGGTCCCCTAAAAGGACAGATTTATATCTCAAACTCTTGGATGAACAGAGCTTTAATAATGCTTGTAGATCTTTTCTCACTTAGAAAAGCTTATTTAATATCCTGTTTACAATGGGATGTTTCAGAAATTTATGGTCTATTCATTAATGACTGCATCTTATTAATTATTAAAATATATTATTACTTTTTTAAAAACTAAAATTCCTACAATGATAAATGCCAGAAGTTTAGAATAAATAAATACATATATGGCCTCTGGGAGTTTTGAAAAATTAATATAGACTTGCAAAAATGAAATTAATGATACTATATTAATTTGATAAAATATCTGAAAGATACTAATTTTAGCACTCACTAATTTTTTTCTCTAGAGCAGGCTCTTCCTATGGAATCCAGCACATGGGATCATGCTTTTCATGTATACTCTGAAGAGATGGAAAGGGAAAGCCTTGTATAGTGTCACTTTAGATGACACAGGGGCAAGAATACAACATTTCTTTATTCTCATCTAAATTTTAATGCTTTTGAACCAGATAGGTTTAAGGGAACATGGAATCTTACAATTTTAAGAATCATAATATACAAAACTCTGCACTGGTGAAATGACAATACTCAGACAAGTGTGATATATGTTTTATTTTTTACTGGAAAATATATGCATACTTGTTTATCTTTTACCCTCTCCTGCCCCCAAATGCATTATTTTATTGGCTCAGCTATAGCACTGAATATTGAATAGAAAAATATCTTCCCCTCAAAACAATTTTATTAAACACAACCAGACTCTAGGAACATCAAAAAAATATGTTAAAGATTTGGATTTTATTAAATGTATTTATTAACATTTTCAGGAAATTGAAGTATATCACTGTTCCTATTAGCTTTATTTGGTTTCAACTGTAAATAGCAATATTCACCCTAGTAACATCTTGCTTTAATAATAAGCAGATGTGCAATAATAACCTCAATGGTTTTATGATTATGTTAAGCCCCCATTGTTTTTAGTATACTTACCATTTCACATTATGTCATTTTGTAGTAGAGGGTAAATGCGGGATAAATGGTGATGGAAGGAGACTTGGCTTGAAAATACAATACAATATGCAGATGTTGTGTTATAGAGTTGTGCCCTTGAAACATATAATTTAATTAACCAATGCCAACCCAATGAATTCAATAAACATTTTTTTTAAGACTACTTTTTTTTTTTTTTTTTTTTTTTTTTTTTTACAGAGACACAGAGAGAGAGAGAGTCAGAGAAAGGGATAGACAGGAACAAAGAGAGATGAGAAGCATCAATCATCAGTTTTTTGTTGCGACACCTTAGTTGTTCATTGATTGCTTTCTCATATGTGCCTTGACCACGGGCCTTCAGCAGACCAAGCCACCCCTTGGTGGAGCCAGCGACCTAGGGTCCAAGCTGGTGAGCTTTTTTGCTCAAGCCAAATGAGCCCGTGCTCAAGCTGGCAACTGTGGGGTCTCAAACTTGGGTCCTCCGTATTCCAGTCTGATGCTCTATCCACTGCACCACCACCTGGTCAGACTAAAAAGGCTACAGTTTGTAATTCAAATATCCTTTAAGTAAAAGGCAGTTGAAGTACATTTTCATACTTAGAGAAATATGGAAGACACAAAATTATACATAATCAAGATATGGTATTTGTAAATATTTCAAGCTTGACAGATGTTATGGTTGTGAATAATAACTAATTCCCCTCAATATTGAGGAAAATATGGTGTAGCATATCTCTTCTGCAAAGGAACTCACCTTTCTGGGATGTGGGAAAAGGTTGTTTGTTATATGTAATTGAAGGATATAGATTTCAAGCTGTTTGTAGGTGATACATTAATTTTTCACTCCTGCTGATGAGCACATTGACTGCTAGGTAATTCTTTAAATTGATTCAGTCAAACTCATGCTGCTTATGCTTTTAATTGATTGAATTAAAGCGGTACGTTAAACTTTTAATTATTCCATTGGACTGGGGTCCCTTTGCTTGCTCATGCTTATGCCAATCCAGATGTCCTGTGGCTTTTTAACTTGTGAAGTCCCACCAAAGTGCCAGGTGGCATTTTAGTTTATTTGGCAGCAAGGATAGACAGTAAAATGAACACAAATGAAAAGAACACTTCTATGTCCAGGTGCATATTACAACTCTCCAGGTGGAGGTGAATGGGAATATTCACTTTTCCTGTCTCTTCCTAACTACATAGACCATCTGATGTCACAGTTCCCTGAAGCAGGAAGATTTCATCAACAGGCATCACAGAGAGAAATTACTGCTCATCATAAACTTCCACAATAGACATGCAGTAAAACTTTGGAACCAAACAAACATACATAAGATGCTTTGGCCTTGAGCTAAAGCCTCAGATTCTGAACAGAAAGCACCGCTGTGCCAAGGGCAGGGCAGGAGGTTAGGTCCACAAGTGCTGACAATACATGGGTGTGCTGTTTGTAAAGAATTCGGAAACTATAATCAAACTCTCTAAGCATTATTCTGCTTTGTTTCATCACCATGCCTCAATGACTAAAAAAAGATCAGTGGTATGTCTCTTAAAAAACATTTTCTTGGGTTGAGTACTAAACAATCATTGTAGTTACTTTGAATTTTACTAATATATTTGTAAATGTCAAATCAGCCTGTTTTATGATTTACCCTTTAACTAATATTGCATGATTCATGAAAGTTAATTTGGAGAACCTCCAGTTATACAGTTGGCTGGTGACATGCTTGGACTCCGCTGCACACACTTATTTAAAGACTCAGTAACAGTTTGGAATCAATCGCACTTGCTTTGGTTACCATTTTTGTCTCTAGTCCTTGTCATATTCCATGTTCCCGTATTTAAACAGCATTTTCAGAATGGTGATAGCACAGTGAATATAATGAAAAAGAAAAAGACTTCAACTTATTTCAATCCTGTCATTTTGTGTGACTGCTCTCACACCAGCAAATGCATGCAGATGTTTTGAATTATTACATGTATTCTCTTTCTTTTCTCATTTCTCTGTCAGTGAGCATTCTCTCAGTCAGATGGAGGCATCCATGTTACTTCTTAGAGAATGAGGATACTATGGGTGACTCGCCACAGCTACTTGAATTCCTCCCCTGACGCAGAAACACTGAAAGTCAGACTATTTAATTTTCAGCCTTCAGACTTGGAGATAAGAAAAGGCTAAAAACACAAACAAAAAAAGCAACAAACAAAAACACGTAAGAATAAAAGCAAAGCCCAGGTGAAATAGAGATGCAGAATGAGACTAATGCTACAAAAAGCTACTAAAGTAATGTAGGTAGAGATGAGAGTACCCCAACCCCGGAGAAGATTAGATAGAATCACCAGAGTAGAAAAAAAAAACAGAGAAAAAACGTGTGATAGGGTTGTCTGTAGAACCCAAAATGAGGTCATTGCTTGTACCCACCAAGAGGGATTTAGACTGAGGCCACAACATTGAGAAGTTGGAGACAACACTGCAATGTGAAGTGTGTGCGTTTTCCCACGTGGGGAACAAGTAGGAGTGGAGCAAAGCCAAAGCTTCAGACCATCTGAAAACTGTATGAGTAAGCACTGCACACCACTGTCCACCTCTGACATCATCATCCAGCGGTCTTCTAACAGAAGTCACGTCCAGTCTAGGACCTAAGACTTTTCCAAGACCCTTTGAAAGGGACTAGTTTTACAAATCTCTTTTTAAATCTTAAAATGTACCCTCCTGCAAATAAATGGGGTGATAAAAGAAAAGGAATCAGCACTTGGGTGAAAGTGCACCCCTGCTAGCCACTCTGTGGTGCATACAGCTAGAGAAACAAATCTTAGAAAAGAGAATCATGGTAAAAGCCTTCCTTAAGATCTAAGGGTGTGTCTACTTTGTTTCTTCATTCTCCTAGAATTTCCCTTGTCCTTATAGTTTTATTAGAGATGAGGAAGACCCAAGATTTTAAGGAATGAGGTCCTAGGAGATAAAACCAATAAAATGCAATATAAAGAAAGTACCAAAAATCAAGAGACACAGAAAGCACAAAATATACTTTAACATTGTTTCATCTTTCCCAAATTTTCACTTTAGAGCATTTAATGAAATGTCTATAATCTTTGATCCAATTTATCAAAGGTACATGAAGAGTCAGGGGTATTGAATGGGACGGAGCTCCCCTTAGACAGAGTACATATGTAATTAATATATAGCTATATTTTTAGGATTAAGAACAAAAGCCCCAGATAATACTTAAAATATTTTACTGCAGACAATCTGGGGAAAAAACAGTGGGAAAAAAGAATGATATCAGAAAGGCAATTATTGACACTGTTATTATTAGAGATAAATCTGCCTTTACAAAAAAACCCAACAGAATCTATTAAAAATCTTAAGTTTCTCAAAGATATTTTACTATTTCTATTGCTGTTGCTGATGTTTCCAAAGCAACTTTCAGTTTCAAAAAGATGTTAAACATAATGGTCTCAAAATCTGTGAGGAAGTGATGCAGTAATACAGTCAACACCATTTGAGCCACAGCTGTGAATTTCTGTTCTCACATGAAATAAAGTGAGGTAATAATGTTAGTGCCAACGTAACAAAGATTAGTCACTTGCTAACTATTTGTTAGTACATGTCTAGAGTACTATAAGATGATATATTGAAACAATTAGAAATTCCAAAAGCAGATACTACTACCTCTTACTATAATAGCATATTATCACAAATTAGCTATTTTTGGTAGTGGTAGTACTTGAGGTAATTAGTGTATATCTACTATTTACAATAATAATATAGCTATGATTCAAAATTCACAGTAATCAAGCTTTAATCTAAATGAATTTTGTTACCAATTCACTGAAATGCAACATTTTAAAAAAGAAATCTTCTAAATTTGTGGAACCAAAGCTATACAGCTGGTTTTTGCCTCAAACTTAGTAATACTTTTCTTTTACTATGGGACTGTCACTCCTACAGTCTTGGACTTCATGCTGTAGCTCACTTTACTTTACTATTCCAACACTTGTCTTTATTTACTTTATTTTTCTTCCTTTTTTCCAAGTGAGAGGAGGGGAGATAGAGCGACAAACTGTAGCCTGGGCCCCGCCTGGGATCTATCCGGTAACCCCTGTCTAGGGTCAATGCTTTGCCCATCTGGGGCCATGCTCACAGCCAATCTAAATAGAGCCTGAAGTGAAAAGAAGCTCCATGAAGCCTTCCTTAGAACCCCAGGCTGATGCACTAAAAACAACCAAGCCATGGGTGTGGGAGGATAAGAGAGAGAAAAAGAATGGGGGAGGAGGAGGGGGGCGAAAAGCAGATAGTCACTTCTTCTGTGTGCCCTGACCTGGAATCAAACATGGGCCTTCAACACACTGGGCTAATGCTCTACCACTGAGCCAATCCACCAGGGCCTTTATTTGCTTCTTTATGCAGCTCGAATTACATGTCTAAGTATTATTCATTTTTGTTCCAACATCATTTCTTCATTATTCTTTTTATTCCTGGATGTACACACTTGGCAAAATTCAACTTTTGTTAAAAATAAGAACGTGCTTCTCCATTTCTGAATGGAAGAGAAACTGATGCACCAAAGGAAATTCATGAGGCTGACTGGCTCTACTGAAAAGTAGTGAACATCAACTCCACGTGAAATCACACCTTGCTTAAAAATGTGTCCCCACTCACCTCATGCTTACATTTATCTTCCCCACCTTTCTCTTCTCACAGGGAGTTTTGCCTCTCATGTATTGACAAATCAGAAGACACAAATAAGACTTTTTTAAATCTTCCTTTCATCAAATCTGTGGTCCAGTATTCATCTGTATTTATATTTTTCCTCTTTCTTAATCACAAAATATCCCTGATCTTGTGAAGTATCAAGGCCTTCTTTTAAACTTTAAAGTCTTACTTGTTCTTGAAGTGTGGTCCAAGAACAAACAACAATGACATCACCTGAGTAACATTTTGGATGGGAAAGCTGTTCATATCATTCCTATATCAACATAATTAGTGTATTTTAAGCTGTCATGGACTGTTATGGAGATTTTGCAGAATAAAGATAAGACCACTGCCCTTTATGTTGTCAGACACTAAAAATAAATAACAATTAAAAACAAATAGAAAAGGAATGAAACACTGAGCTAGTGCTTTCTGACCTAGTTTTCTGTATTTTAAATTAGAAGGTTATATTAGATCATTTTTAATTTCAAGGCTTTTTAGGTATTTTTGAGCTGACACTCTAGAATTCTGAAAGACAAAAATAAGTGGCATACAAATGATCAATTTGAGATGTATGTTGCAGAAAGACAGCTTTTTTTTTCCTGCTTAATTTGTTGCTGTGTCTGTTCCACCTACAGCAGTGAGTATTATGTAGTGTCAAATGAATTCTGTAAGCAATAGTTCATTAAAACAAGCAAACAAACAAATAATGCCTCTTTAAAAAAACCCAAACAACTTTGAGTTAAATCCTTCGATTTAGAAAAAAGAGAGTTGGTGAGGGTGACCCTTTCCATTTCTCCACTGGTTTTTCTCATTAATAAAGAGAGAAGGACAATGTTTCCAACATTTGATCTATCTAGATTTTTCTAAGATACTGAAGGAAGAATAATGATATTTCCTAATTATTGGGAAACTGACATATTCTTGTCCATATTTCTCTACTCATTTGGGTTTACAAGTGAAAGGACAATATTCATGTATTGACAAGATATATTGACTTTAGTTCTTATCTGCCACTGAACCTGCTTTAATCCAAGCAAGCACCGTGAATTCTGGCAATTCCTATTTTCCTGTGAAAGGTACACTGGGGAGATTTTTTTCAGTAAGCTAACCTTTTTCTGCTTCATATGAATAAGTAAAGTGAGGCTGACCCTTTGTAATGCTGGATGTAATCAGTGTAGGATAAAAGACAGAAGGTTAAGTAGTGTTCTTCCAGCCAGAATTTTCTAGCTGTTTTCATATTGACTGTTTACCTAATGCTATTCATCACACTGATATTTTGATTACCATTTGGCTCTGTATTTGAATTTTGCAACAGTTAGAATCCAGAGGTGTGGGCGGTGGGGGGGAGTGATGGATTGCCAAAACTTCCAGCAGGTTTTATGTGTGAGGTATCATTCTGAAGCCAGAGCCATATTCACTATATATTGGGAATTTTCTAATTAGTATATGAATTATTTTTCTAACTTGAAAATGGAAAGGGTTTTTATTTTCTCTTTTGATTAGAAAAGCTTTTCAAAAAAGAATTGTATTTAAGGACATTTTCCCTCACAATCATTTTTCTGTTATAGTACCCCTTTCTCTGAAGAAAAAGGGGGCAAGCAAGCTCCATGGTCTTTTATGTTATAACCAATTTTTAGTTTCATGTTACATCTCTGTACTCTCATTTTATTGCTGTCACTGGTAGTGGTCATTGCTGATTTTAATATTAAGTAGGCTTCTAAAATAGAGCAGATAAAAATTAAGTGCAAAGAATAAAAAATATGGAAAAGAAGCATAGATCATTATCCAAGACAGAGTCTTAGTATTCTACAGCATGAGTTTTAATCACCTGGTAGTAATATGTAAAATGATAAATAATATCAGGGAAATATCTATACGCAGATGTATAATGTCCAGTCAAAGTTGGGATTAATAAAGGGAACTCATCTCTCGTATGTTAATATTACAACAAAGAAATCCTTCTTCTAGGAAAGAACAAGTTACACCAGTAACCTTTGTAACAGGTCCACAAAAACTGATTCTCTTGAGTAGGTATGTAATTTTGAAGGAAGAGATGTAGGCACTTAGCCAAGTCTGAGTGATAACAAGCATCCCAGTATTTTCACATATAGTTACGTCACCAACTAAAGATAACTAGCCACGAATTGCATGCAGCTGACAGATAAAAATACTTAAATCAGAAAGTGAAAGTCAATGAAGTAAATCAAAAATAATGCTTTTTAAATGTTATCTGTGTGTTTAGGACAATCTCAGAAACTTACACTTAAAGGTATGTATATATGAAGATCTCCAACAGTGTGAATAGTGCCAATATCCAGAAACAGGATCAATGATGAATAATGACCCAGTGATTTTTAAAAAGCAAACTATATAATTTCAAGTGTGTGACAGGTGGTGAAGGTTTTGTGGTCCAACAAGCATCTGAGCCGTGCAGGATGACAGGATTTGAAGCAGACAAGGGAATTGTTATAATGAAGCCTCATCATTTGGCATGCAGGAAAAGTAAACAGGGAGAAACTTTATTAAACATTCTACACTCCCAATCTGTACAAAGCAGAGAGGAAAAACCTGATCTAAGAACAGACAACTTGTTCTTCCTGTCCATCAACATGGGGGACTTAAGCAAACAATAATAAAAACACCATCAGTGGCAACAGCAGAGAGACAATGTGATGGGTGGCATAAAAATAAACTTTAATAAAAAATCCACATTGTTTAGTAATTTCACAGTAGAAGACAAAGTTATGTGAATATCAACAACATCATGTGGTTTTTATTACTATTGCACATAGAGTTGAAAATAAAAATAGATCACATATGTACATGCTGTCATATATGGAGGTCTGTGATCATTGTAAAGAAGATCTTTCTGGTTGTGTGATATTGAAGAGTTTGACAAGAAACACAGGCTGAGGTAAATATGAAGTGAAATTTTTAAGAAATGATCACCAACAAAGACGTACTAAAGCTGACAAGCACTAAAACAATCAGCCACAAATCTGTGCTCTGTTTACAGACAATGTTCCTCGGCCTGACTTTGTGGCATGACAGTAGAGATAAACTTTGTCACATTAGGCATTCTAGATGTTATGGTTTAGCCTTTCTCAATGGTGGGAGTAACAAGCATGGGCTTTCTATTTGAAAAGGTAACTGCTAGCAAGGGAGTTTCAGGGAGAAATAAATCAGTTCACCAAGGCATTAATTACTCAGCTGAAGAAATTCATTCTCCAGGTAGAAGAAATATTAGGCATTTTATGCACAGCATTTGTTCTTATGTACTAACTTTTTTTTTTTTACCTTCACCACAATTCCCATTTACTGGGGGAGTTACCTGTAAGTGTACATAATATTGGTAAGGTTGTAAATCTTCATACTTGACTATACACTTTAATCAAAGACGGGGACCCAATGAAAGCTTGTTAAATATAAAAAAAACCTTAGGTCCTACTCTACGACTACTGAATCAAAATGTACCTTTTAACAGAGTCTTAGGTGATTCATATGCTCATTGAACTTGAGAAGCACCATTCTATCCTAGGCCAATACCTAGTTCCTAAATTCTATACCAAAATCTATAATGGTCAGGGTGAGATATCCTCATTATCTTTAGGGAGTTGTGAGTTCTCTCGGTGTCATCTATCTATCTATCATCTATCTATCTATCTATCTATCTATCTATTTATCTATCTATCATTTATCTATCTACCATCTATCATCTACTTACCTACCTATCTGTCTATCTGTTAAGACCATTCTTCAGAAGTGGGATGAAGATCCCTTCAAAACTTGACAACAGTTTTTAGAAAATAAATAGTATAAAAAATTGAGAAAACTTTAGAAGATGGAAAAAATGTAGATTTAAATTAAACCTTGAATGTTAAAAAGAAATGTGAACCATTTTCAAACAATTACATTGCCTCAGAACAAAAGTCTAACTGAAGGGATGACAATTGCAGTTATACATAAAACCACCCAGATTGAGGTGCATCAGAAAAAAAAATCCAAAATAAGATTGTAACATCAGTAAATATTTTCAAATAGTCAGACTGCCTCTGGGAACAGAGAGTGAGGGTGTGCACCTGCCAAGGCTGATAAGCTCCAGGTATTTGATAAGTCAAGGCATTGTGAGACCGAGAGCAAGAGAGACTGAGAGTGAGAAATACAGTGTGTATGAAATGTATGTCTCGAAAGTAAATGTACTTGTGAATGCTGACATCTAATAATGAAGCTGACTGGAATCAAACTGATAAGAATCCAACTATGTTTTTTTTTAAAAAAAAATGTACTGTCAAAAAAACAACCAGCTTGGACCTTAAGAGACCGCTGCTGTTTGCAACTTGAAATGACTTTTGCCCCAACTATCTATGGACAGAAAGTAATCTGAGAACTATTTGCAGCCTCCAGGAAGAGCGTATTCCCTGATGTCTATTTCAATAGCGGCAAAGCAAGATAGTGGAAAAAATAATTGGTTTCTGATTTGTGCTGTATTCTTATGTTTTTCAAAAAGGAGTGTTTATTGTGATTTTTCCAGGCCATGTTTAGTGGATCGTAGTTGTAGGGGTAGATAACATGTCTTCATTTGTAGATCTCCAAAATAAGAATAGCCACAGCCATGGTGTATCTGAAGTTTATTATCTATCATTTTAAGAGAAAGAACATTTCACTGAGAAAACTGACACTTTTAGTTTGATGCCATGATTAAATGAAATTGATAACTGAGGTAAGCGAACTCTGTGTTCAGTAAGGAGAGTAAACAGGGTATTTGGTGACCAGAACAGACATAGCAGAGTGTATTGTTTTTATAAATATTACAATTTTTTCATTCTGGAAAAACTGTAAATTTTATTTTCATCCACTTGAATGCAGGTGTGAACGTGTGACTTGCTTTAGCTATGGTATGTGAGCAGATGTCTGTACAATACAGTGCAGAATTTTCTGGGTTTTTTTTCCTCCCTGCCATACTAATTCTGAATTTTAAGGTTTTGACTAGCTTGGATTCCAAGTGAGGACAATGTGGGATGGAACCCTCTCCTGATCTTAGAGGGCATGAAGTCTAAGCAAGAAGTAAAATATTTTAGCGTTTTAAAGCAGTGAGATATAGGGTTGTTTGTTTTTGGAGTCCAATCCAGAATATTCTGACTCTAACATTACTTATATTGAGTCTTTCTTTCCCTGACAAGTTTTGAAAAATGTATTTTAAATGTGTTACTTCCAATTTTATATATTTTTTTTATTTATTTTATCTTTTTGTCCCACCATGATTTGCCTTCTATGACTTGCACAGCAGTAAAATTTGTCTATGAACTTTTCCAAAACTGATCATGGCTAAGTTCAGTGGAGACATTATAGTTCATACCTTATTAACATAGCTGCAGCATGATTTTATTGAATCTTTTTTTTCTTTTTCTACCTGAAACTATTCTCTTTTCTGGATTCTGGGTACTTCTGTGTTTTCATTTTGTGCTTTCTCATAGGTCTTTTATAAATTTTCTCTTCCATTTTATATTCCTTAAAACTTAGTGTTCAGTACACTTCTAAAACTTTTTCATTTCTATCTCCTATCTCTGGGGAAAACACTGTACTTCAAGAACGTTAGCAATTGCAAAGTTGGGGGGATTCCTAAATTAGTATCTCTAGTCCAGATTGTTTTGCTGGGTTCCACTGTCTACTGAACATTACCACTTGTATCTGAATTTCAATGTGTCCGAAATAAACTTATTCTTACCTTCCAACATCTTTCTCATTGCATTTTTTTTCTTGGGGAACATGATTAGTTTATCTCCACCTGGTTGTCAACCCTATCAACTTGTAGATATCCAAGACTTGTTTTATCTCTCCACCACACATATCCAAATGATTACTAAGTGCTGTTTGTTCTAACGCTTTTATGTGGACAATCATGTTCTCTTTATTCCTACTGCCATTATTTTAATTTTATTTTCTAAATGGGTATACAATAGAAAGTAGTTTCACAAAATTTTCTGGCAAAGGTATTTTTTCTCAGCTTTTTTCTAGCACAGTTCCAAATAAGACATTTCTCATCATTTTCTGTAAGTCTGTTTTAGTTTATTAAATTCATCTCTGTCCAGTCAAGAGACATATCATTCTAGACCTATGAACTTTATGAAGCATCTCTATTTAACAGTCCAGCAAAAGTTTCTTAACAATTTTCTCTTCATCCTTTTGAGAAGCTTTTTGAGGCAGAATGATGACGGTAAGTAATATCACTGAATTCTGCCTTCCTTCTTACCTATCTTCTAGAAAGCAAAACATGCCTCACCTGATAATATTTAAAATCATAAATAAATTTCTTTTAGTACATCTGATAGATGGGTTATTCACAGCTATACATAACTGAGGTAAATTTCAAGTTATTGTCTTGTAACCATAGTAAATAGTTCTTGATAAACAGAAATGCCTATTCAAATTTCAACGCTTTCTAGTTGCCAATCCTTTTATGAAAACTGATTATATAACTTACACTATGATGGATTTGTTCATCAAACTAAATTGCAATGTGTATAATACATATATAGTATAATTAAATAAAAATGATTAATTCATAAGATTCTATTCTATAAATGATACATAATTATAAAATATTGCCCTCAAATTCTAACACATACAGTTATATCAAATAAATTTAAAAGAAATAATTATTTCTTAAGAATGTTTTAAAATTTAAAAGGTTTAATACACCATATGAATTAAATCCTTATAAAATGTCATAGAATAAACACACACACACACAAAAAAAAACAAAGAAAAATATTAAGCATGGTGACACATGAACCCTAACACCTCTCCCAATTTAAGACTACTCACCTTTCTGACTTATGTGAGGTTGGCTTTGGTAAAAATAAAATTAAAAAAATGATTAGTAATTTCAAATAAACCAATATCAATTTTTTGAAAGTCAATTTTTCTCATTGACAAAAGTGAACTATGAACAAACGGGGTTAATGCTTTCTTTTTTCTCTTTTTGGCATAACCTGCAAAAAATAATTAGAACAGACTTTTTTTTTTTTTAAGTACAAGCATTGATAATACAGAACTTGTGCAGTACATGGAAGAAGTTCTTTCTGAAGCATGTTTTATTTTATTTCCTTCCCTAAGACGCAGATGTTAGATTTTTTTTACATAAAAATAATAAAGTTAGTTATGAGTTTCTTGGGAAAGCATTTTTAAAGATCTTTTGAGCAGATGAGATGGGAGATATGTTCTTCAGAGAAAATGAAAAGAGCCATGTTTTCACTAGAATATCATGAGCAGTAATTCTTTGGCAGTAGTCTTTGAACAGATATTTTAAGTGCATGTCAAAAAGTTGGTAGAGAAAGACTCAAAACTACAAAGTAATGTATGAGAAATGAGATTTCAAAAGGGCAAAAAGAATCTGAAAATGACAAACTTTTTAGAAACCAAAAATCCAGAGAAAAATACAAACTTTTATTTACATATTTTATACTTTTATGGTACAGCGCAGCTCACATATAAAAAATGAATACAGTGTGAAATGTAAAGCTCTATAATTGCAATAAATGTGAACATTTAATTGACATAAAAAATTAGAACAATGCCAGCACCAGAAGCCTACCATTCTCTGATATTACTCACTAAACAATTACTAACCTGCATTCTGTTCAGAGTTTGTGCCTCTTTTACAAGTTAAATACACACACACACACACACACACACCTATACTGATTGCATGTGGTGTTTTCCTCTGTCAACATTAAGTCTGTGATACAAACATGATTTTGTGTTTGCAATATAATTTTTTCTTTGGTGCATAGAATTAGTTTGGTGACTATATTAAGATCAATTTATTCTGCTCTTCCCAGACATTTTGGTCTGTAGCTAATAGAAGTAATTGCCAGTCGCCTTATTACTCATCTGAAGGCAATGTGTGTGTGTTCAATTTTTCCATTGATGATTGAGAAAGAGATAAAGAGAAGAGCATCAATTCATTTCACTTAGCGACATTTAATTGTACACTCATTGACTGTTACTTTTACTTGCCCTGACTAGAGGCCAGCTCCACACAACCTCTAGCATGCTGGGTCAATGTTTTATCTACTGAGCCACCTCGCCAGGACCCGCAATGTGGTTTTCCAAAATATTTTATAGATTTTTTTAGTATCTTTGTTCTGATTTTTTCATTGTGATTTTCTTTGTACTTATACAGATGAGAATTTCTGGAAACTATAAACAATACTGTCCACCTACCTATTCATGCTTATTCTCCACAATTCACAATTATATTCAACAGTAATAAAACCTGTACTATTTGCTAACTACTAAGTTAGCTGTGTTATCTTAACTTTTTAATGATAAGCAAAATGAATTATAAAGTTGTACTACTACTAATTCCACATAGAAGAAGAAAGTGAAAACTTAAGTAGTTAGGCCAAGGTTAACTATCTTGGTTACAGAACAAGTACTTTTGATTGTCTTATACCAAAAACCTTGTGCTTTAATAATAAAATTCCCAAATGTATTTGGAAGAGTTAATAATGTGGTACTTTTAATTCTGTAAAATAACACTGGCTAGGGGTACTTGACATATGTGGCAAATTGGTAAAAGCTCTTTATTATCATGAAAGTGAGATTTCATTTGTCTCTGACACTCCAGAATCCAGGGACTTGTTTAAGATGACAGTCTGGGGTCCTAATCCTCATGTTTAAATATGGGTGCTGTAATCTTAATTTAAGAAAACATTTTATAGGGTCCATGGTAAGCATACATTGACTCGTGTTTTGGAACTGTGAGGAAAAGACTTCTATGAACATTATCTTATTAAAAATAACTTTTCCAATTTCCTGAACAAGAATGTTGATCTTTTTAGATATTCATTCCACTTTATTTTTTTGGAAAGAATTTATTTATTTATTTTAGAAAGGAAATAGAGAAAGAAAGAGAAAGAGAGAGAGAGAAAGAGAAAAGGGGAGAAGCAGAAATCATCAACTCTCGTCTGTGTCTTGACTGGGCAAGCCCAGGGTTTTGAACTGACGACCTCAGCATTCCAGGATGATACTTTATCCACTGTGCCATCATGGGTCAGGCCCACTTTCTATATTTTGTTAGAAATGAGGTGCTTAAAATTGAATGCACTATTCATAATGTAATACAACTATATTAAAGTGTCTATTGTCTTGCAGCTTAATGATATGATACTTCTGGATATACAATCCAAAATCACAAAAGTTTTTCCTAGTGCCTAAGAAAATCTGTTCATAATTTTAACCATTTTAACATTAAATGTTTGTAAAGATTTTATTTTACACAAAGTATTTTATTTCTATTTTTTACCAAATAAATTATATAGCAGCGTCTCATTTTAAACACATTTTTAGTTTTTGGTGGTACCCGTTTTATCATTGAGACTCCTTAGGAATATATTTCTAGTGGTACCCGTTTTATCATTGAGACTTCTGAGGAAAATATTTATACTTTTCTTCTGTACTTTAATAACACTTATGTTAACATTATATAGGTTTTTATACTTTCTATTTTTATTTTTTTAAAAGAAACAATTCAACTTGTCTGGACATTCAGAGGAGCCAGTCTTATCATAGTTAAGTGCTGTTTTTAGGCTAGAAATAGTGTATTATTGCCCATATTCTAAAATGCTACAGCAGTAAATATCAACTTAGCAGAGCAGATTAGCCCTCAGAGCACATAGCTGGTTGTGCTGACATGCTTCTGGAAGTTAAGCAATGTCTTTAATTTTCTGGTACAAGTGTTAAATAAAAACAATAAGCAGATTGAAATTATGTCCACATGATTGTAAGTGAAAGCAAAATAATTTATTTTCACTCAGAAAAAGTGCAGAAATAGTATGTTTCAATGGGCTGTAGCTGGTGACGTTTAAGAGCTCACAGGCTGTTCTGATTACCTTTCAGCTCCCTCTGACTGGTCATAGTTTGGAAATGCATATATTACAGTTGGATTTGGGCCTGACCAGGCAGTGGCCCAGTGGATAGAGCATTGGACTGGGATGTGGAGGACCGCGGTTTGAAACCCTGATGTCACCAGTTTGAGCGCGGGCTCATCTGGTTTGAGCAAGGTTCACCAGCTTGAGCCCAAGGTCGCTGGCTTGAGCAAGGGGTCACTCGCTCTGCTGTAGCCTCCCGGTCAAGGCACATGTGAGAAAGCAATCAAAGAACAACTAAAGTGCTGCAATGAAGAATTGATGCTTCTTATCTCCCCCCCTTCCTGTCTGTTTGTCCTTCTCTCTGTGTCTGTCACACACACAAAAAAAAGGTTGGATTTGGAACACATGCCACTAAAATGCCTTGTATATTTTAGTTTATCTCATAAAAAATAATTTGAACAAACATGTTTTAATACACAGGACATCAAAACACTTTGTTTTAGAGAGTATTTTTAAATAAAAGATAAGCAATATATGATTATTTTATTTTACAAGGTAGAATAATAAATGTTACATATCAACCATTAAATATTAGATGTATAGAAAAGTACTATGTGGCAATTTGTTAAAACAAATTCCCCTATTTACTGAAGTAGTAAGTACCCAAGGGAATATAGCATATGGCAAGTGAGAGACTAGCTAATTGCTAGAGCAACTGGGCATTCATCTTATTAAGCTGATTATTTTTCACATGATATGGGCTGTCTGGAACCTCATTTGTTGCCCAACTGTGTGTCTTAGAGCCTACCTGTGTGATTCCAGAGTGTGGAGGATCTGACTATTAAAATTCAACCCCAGAGAAGTAGGAAAAGTAGTTTCAAAAAATAGTGGCAGGTCTGGCTCTAAATACCATAGTTTCTAATCAGAATTCAAAATGGAAGGATCTTTTCATAAAGATTTTAATTAAATAATAGTTTGTTCAACTGTCATTTAAGCCACGAAGCTGTAATTTTACAAGTGTAAATACGCAGCAGTTTTTCTCCCCCATAGATTTCCAGTCAAAGTAAACGTTAGCTATGGTCTGCTAGAATCCCTAGTTGCAGTATTCGGTCAGCCAATTAGATTCTGACTTACGAGGCAATAGTTGGAGGTAAAGTTCCATCATTAGTATAGGAGATAACCTGCTTTCTCTTAGCAATAACTGTGGATAAGACGATACAAATTTTTAGAAACATAAGCAGCATTTTTTAATTTCTTATGTTTAGTTGAAATAAGATGGCTCATAATACAATGACATTATTTTAAACCAGGTTTTTGAAAAGCTAATATTATTATTATAACAACTTAAATTTAATGATACTATGAATTTCATAAAATATTTTCATTTCTTCTTCATTTAATTTTTTCAGTCTGCTCTGAGATAGTCATTAACCATGTTTGAGAAATTTAAAAATATCATTAGTGGGATGGTTCTGGAGAAATACATCCTTTCTTAGTTTAAAATAATCCTGACTCACTTGGAAAATAAAAATACATGCATAAAATATGCACAATTAATTGTCTGTTACCATGTTTTTAATTCAAGCACACAGTGTTGAAAAGTTGTTTTAACTTTAAGAAACCGACAACCATTTAACAGGTTAAGCGTGAAGTAAAATTATGTATGCAACATATAAAATAAGGAAAAACACACTTTACTTTCACATATAGAAGAACTGAAAAAGTGAGTTCAGAATGAGGAATTTGCAAAGAAGATTGAGAACCATAGTTAAATACCCTGTTCCATCTCTTTGTATTAGGTACTGGAACATAGAAATGGATGAAATACATGCAATCTGTTGCTGCAGGGAACTTAGAGGTCACCTTTGGAGACATACACTAAATAAATAGTTTCAAATAATTTATTAAGTAATAGCAAATAAGAAACTGTAAAGGGCAGAAATTATTGAGAAGCATTTGAGACTTTATCCTGGTCTGATAGGACAAAGCAGTTCACTTTTCGGAAGTGATAAATTAGCTGATACCTCATATATAAGAAGGTTAAATACAAAATTAAAAAGAAAAAATAACAAATTTAGGTTTAAGGGTATATTTTGAGGCTGTGACCTTTAAGCACCTTAAGAGTAACCAGTAAGCAGCACTATATTGGTCTTATTCAGATTTTGTTTACATTTTTAAAGTGTTTGATCTAGGGGTGTGGTGGGAGACTGCTGTACTGGCAGACTGTCTCCAGGTGCCACATCAGGCACTACTTTGCAACTTTCTTGCTTCTATAACATTAGCCCAAAAGAAAAGACATGGTTTCATGTTCTGACACTTCTAGGACTATATATAGCATCACTAAAGCATAAATCCAGATGAGCTTACTACACACACACACACACACACACACACACACACACACACACACACTATTTAAAAGGATTCAAGAACTAGCATTTAGAAATTAGAACCAACAGATAACATGCTTAGTGCAATAGAGATGATGGACAGAAAATATATTTCTTAGTAGAACAACTTTCTATTGCTTAAGAAACATGGTTTTCCAATTTAAATATTTTTAAAAATAGCAGGTGAAATAAATTATTTTTGCCATTGAGAAATAACTTAATGATCTAAACTATGACATAGAAGACATATCTTATAGTACATATTAAAAATATAAAGAAAGTAAATCTGTTATTTTTGCTGTTTTAATTTTTTTTATTGTTCAAACATTGTCAGTTACTTTGGAGTCACTAACTGATGTGGACAGGGCTCATCTGAACTTGCCTGCAAATTACAGAATAGTCCAGGTTTGATCCAGATGTGGTTATTTTCCTTTTTACCACAGTGCTAGCTGTAATATGCTTGTGTGATGACTGAAGAGGAACAAGAGGCCAACTCCCATTTTACATGCACGATTCATGTTTTGCTTTAATCACATCTACAAGCATTTCATTTGGTAAAAGAGGTCAAATAACTGAGCCTCAAGTCAAAAGATGGACATTTTACTCTACTTTTGTTGGGATAGTTGCAGTCACATGGAAAAAGGTGTATATATAGGGAGGGGTTAAATTTTGGAACCAATAGTTTAATCAAATACATATGAATATTATGAAGAAAGGCACGGTTTTTAAAAAAAATAATTTCAGAAGTTTAACATGTGAATAATATGATTTATAAGTAGGCTGACTCTATAATTCATTATCAAAATTGGACACTTTGCAAGTGAAAGAGGAGAAATATTAATAAACTTGCTGGAATCATTGGCATAAAGTAAGGCTGTTCTTCATAAATGGAAATGCATGGCTAGTCACAAAAAGAAAACTAAAGTTATAGATAGACAGGAGCAATTGTTAGTAAAAGATACTGGAAGAGGCCTGACCTGTGGTGGCTCAGTGGATAAAGCGTCGACCTGGGAACACTGAGGTCGCCAGTTCAAAACCCTGCACTGGTCTGGTCAAGTCACATATGGGAGTTGATGCTTCCAGCTCCTCCCCTCTTTCTCTCTTTCTCTCTCTCTCTCACTCTGTGTCTCCTCTCTAAAATGAATAAAATAAAAAGAATTTTAAGATACTGGAAGAAAACTTTTCTGATATAAGGGTTGATTTTATTAATATCTTTGAAGTTTCAGTGATACAAAAGAATAAATATTTACACAAAAATATGTTTAATAAAATTAATTTAATAAGAACACATAGAATTATGGGTATCTTATATAGAATGAACATATTAAGTCAGTAAAAAATTTACAAAATAGCTCACATAATGAAATTCATAAATAAATTCATAAAATGAATCTTTACAAATTCCTTAAAAGTGAACTTGTTACATACCATATTTGTCATCACCCCCCAAAATAGAACTAAGTAATTTGATGTCTAAAAAGCTATTACTGCTTTGGAATTCAGAAACAGTTCTATAATGCCCTGGAATTGTGAGAAAATCCAATGGGAAATTAAAAGCCATATAGAAAGCAATAAATGTGAAAATACTTAAAATAAAAACCTATGGGATAAAGCTTATGTACTAAAAAGAAAATGTATTTTCTTAAATGACATCATTATAAAAAAAAAGAATGCTCAAAGTTTAAGCAGATTACTTTTTATAAAATTTAACAATTAATAACATAGTTTAATAACAAAATACACTAAAATAAAATAGAAAGATGAATTTATAATGATAGAATAAAAGTTAATAAAAGGAAAAGTACAGTAGACAAAACACATAAATTCAGTAACTCACATTTTTAAAAGTCTAATAGAATTAATTTAAAGAGGAGAAAGTAAACACAAATGGTAGTAAAACAGAAGATTAATAAAATATCTAGGAGAAATGTACGCTTTAAATAATATCTCATATTAATCTCTATAAGGCATATTTGAAAAAATTCAGAGAAATATATGATTGCTAACAAATATAAATTACTAAAATTAATCCAAGAAGTAGACAACTTAAAAAAACAAATTTCCACAAAAGAAACAGAAAATTATTTAGAGGCTACATTATTGATAAAAGGATATGAATTAACTAAATTTTAGGTATCCATCATTTAATACAAGTCCAATTTTATTTAAATTATACTGTTATAAAAAGAAACAAAGGATTCTCAAATTTATTTAATGAAGCTAGCTTGATTTCAACATCTAGTCTCAAAAAAAGAAATTATAGAAAGAGAGACAAAGAGAAAGGAGACAATTTATTTATGGAGGAAAAAGCAAATAATATATTAAAAAACAGAAGCAAGCAATGCATGAAAATATAATATATACTTACTGAGAAGAGTTTATTTTATTAATCAAAATCTGATCCAAAGTTAAATTGTCCTCTGTTTAACTTTGGGTGATGAGTATGCAACATAATTGATTGATAAGATAACCTGGAGATGTTTTCTGTGAACATATGTACCCTGATTTATTAATGTCACCCCATTAAAATTAATTAAAAAAAAAGAAAAGAAAAAATCTGATCCAATATCAGAAACTTTGCATATATATATTAATTTAATATATATTATTTCCACATATGCATATATATTAATTTAATATATATTATTTCCACATATGTAATATATATTATTTCCACATATGTAATTTAATATATATTATTTCCACATATGTAATATGTAATATTATATATATAATTTACACATATTCTAGGATAAAAAAAGAGAAAATAATATATTGATAAGTTTTAATAAGTCATTTGGTAATGTCAAAATTTATTCCCAATTAAAACCATTGGTGTCACAAGAAGAGAAGACATTTTTAAAACCATTTATCAAGATCCTTAAGCAAACATTATCCTACATGATACCATTCTAGTTAAAATAAATTATTTAAAATACAGAAGTAAAGGGGAGCCCAACTCACTACATTATATAATATTTTCTTGAGTTTTCAGCACATATAAGAACCCAAGAAATAAATAATCATATAAATTTTAGAAAAAAGAGGAAAATTATGTTTTCTTGTGATGGTATTACTTATGCCTATAATCCCCAACTATTGAGATCAGTAAAATAATTTGGTGAAAGTGACATGATATAAAAATAATAATTAAAAAAGGTAGGTTGTCTTGAATTTAACAGTAAACAACCAAAAAATAAATGGGAAAATCCACATATACAAAATAACAACAAATTTAGCAAAACAAAATCAAGAAACTTTATGAAATACTTATTCATAAATTTAACAGGAAAGACAAAGAACATAGAAAAAGTTAGAGCACACGATTAAAAGACAAAACAAGATCTGAACACACATACAAAATTCACACTGCATTCTTGGATGGAAAGGAATAATCTCATAAAGTATAAATTATCTCCAAATCAATATAGTTTTAGTACAATTAACCCATCTCTAGTGCTTTCTAAAACTACTTATGAAAATGTTCTTAGGAAGGGGGCAAGATGGCAATGGAGTAAGCGGATGTACCAACTTCCAACTCCCAGGACCAAAGTGGATTATAACTTGAATTTAAGAACCATCATCTGGATAAACCAATGTTAAACTGGACTGAGAGGACTCTTCAACCAGGGTACACTGCAGAAGCCACATTGAGACTGGTAGGAAAAGCAGAAAAGAGGAAAGGACTGCCCAGCTCCCTGGAGCAAAAGGCAGCCCGAGGAGACCCGCATGGCGGGAAGAGAGTTTAGCAGAGAGGGAGTGTTGGGCAGATAAAATATATTATGCTCACTTTGTTAAAGATGGCGCTGCCCACATGGAAGCCCATCACCCAGGGGATATTATTTGCCCTTATGCTTGGGATGGGTGTGGGGGGAAGGCTGTAATGGAAGCAGGCCCGGTCATTATAGCCTAAGGCTTAGTTTTAAGAGTAAACTTTTCTCTACACCCTTGACTGATTGGATGATGTGGGGTGGTGCGCTCTCCTGAGGAATTCCATTATGCCTCAGATGGGTGACTTTGTATCAGACTTTCTTGTTTGTAAATTGAATTAAGGGTTTGGATTTCTACACTAAAAAGTGGGGCAGACCAGTAGCTTGCTCTCTCTTGGTTCCTCAAGTATTAGAGAGGAGAGCAGATTAAGGCCACGTGGAGGCCAAGAGAAGCAGCCAAGATGGCAGAGTGCTGAGGGAGAAGCCAGTTTGAGCAGAGTTTGTGCTGGAGAAGGAGATGGAGAACAGAGGTGAATAAGAAACCTTTGATTCTAGAAAACTCAGATAAGTCAGTAGCTTTGTGAGCATTGAATGAGCGGGTTTTGGAGCCCAGTGTGTGTTTTTGCTTGCGGCCGGGTGCAAGCTACAATTAAAGCTGATGGCTCACCAGTTCTTGGCTCTGTTGTTTCATTCCTGACTGTCCGAATCCAATGTGAACCTGCATTGGCCAGACTGCTGTGATGGTGGCCGCTACTCCTTGCTTTACAGGGAGGGACCTGGGTCCCAGGAACAAAGACCCAGCCTGAAGCCCCAGAGCCTAGAAGAGGTGTATGGACAGTATTTAGCTGTGAAACAGGATAGGATACTGTTTGTGAGAAAGAGAGAGTTGTCTCAGACCCAGGATTCTTCTTAAAGGGACGGCGAAGAAAACCTCTCTCACAACCACTCACCCAGGACTCCAGGAGACAGGGAGAAAGGACAGGACTGGGGCAGCGGGTAGAGAGTGTGGTCTGGAAGGCACAGGGAGAAAAGCTTTGAGGGACAGCCACCCTAAACCCTGGGCTGAGTCACAACATAAATTTGAAACAATATTTCCCCTGGAACCAGGAAGGGGAAGCAGGACACCAGCCAAACAGGCTCCCTGTGGCAATCAGAGCACAGTCGCTTAGAAGGAGGGAGCTTTCAGGACTACAGTATGGAATGTTAGGGTCTGAGCTACAGTGCACCCACCCACACTGCTGAGGGCTTGCTGAAGTGTGGGCGGCCACTGGACATGAAAGCATCGTTCCGCCGGTGGGGGCAGAGGCCGAGCCGGCAGGCCTGAGATAGGTCTAGCCCAGCCAAGGCAATGGGGACCCACTAAAGTAGTCCAGCAGCTGTGGGTCTGCCTGCGACCCCACCAGTGGGGGAAAAGCAGGAGCCCGAAACAGGCGGAGATCCGTGGCTGGGCAGGGGCAAGTAGGCTGTGGCCACACCCGGCCTCTGGGGCTTGCAGCCCTTCTGGAACTGGCTTTGCCTGCGGAGGTGGGGCGGAAACCCAGAGCACAGCTGAGCACATAGCAACAGCCCGGCCCAGCCGTGGAGTCAAGGTTTGCGAGGGCAGGGCTTCTGGCCTCTGGCTAGCAGCTGAGTGCACAGCAAAAGCCCCTCCTTGCTGGAGAAACAGGCTGACAGGGACCCGCAGTTAAGCAAAAGTGCTCACCCTTGCCCTTGATGCCCAGGCTTTTGGCCCAAGTGTGGTGCACGGTTCCACCAGTGGTAGAGGGGCAAAGGCCAAGACCGGCTGAGGCTTATAGAGCCGGGCACAAGAACACAGCCCCTCCTTCAGAGGGAAGAGGGAAACGTCAGCAGCCAAGGCTGTTGCCAGCAACACCCACACTCATCCGCCCTAGGCAGTGGCAGAGGGGGTGGCGGGCCTGCAGACAGATCACATGTAGGGAACACAGAGGCAACACCCATTGGACTCCAGTAGCCAAACTCTTCTTACACACAAACAAAATGGGCAGTCAGAGAAATGCAACCCAAATGAATCAAGAGAAATCCCCAGAGAAGGACCTGAATGAATCAGATCTAACCAAACTACCTGATGCAAAGTTTAAAATAATAATAGTTAGGATGTTCAAAGAGCTTAGAGCAGTGGTTCTTAACTTTTTTGAGGTACTGAACCCACTAGTTTCATATGTGCATTCACCAAACCCTTCTTTAGTGATAAATGAAATATGATTTTTTTCCAAATTTAAGACATAGGTATATGTTTTTTTTATTGGTGCACAAAATAAGCCATGCATGAACATCACCTTGCTCAAAGAACAAAACCAACAAAGTGCATGAACTCACAACAAATTACGATATTATTTTATTCTGGCCTTCAAGGCAGAGGCTTCTGTGAACCCCTGAGACCAACTCATCGAACCCCTAGGGTTTGATAGAACCCAGGTTAAGAACCACTGACTTAGAGCAACAATGGATAGTCATTACAAACACCTGAATAAAGAGATAGCAAGTATAAAAAAGAAAATGGAAATAATTAAAATGAATCAGACAGAAATGACAAATACAATATCAAAACTGAAGACTACAATGGAAGGAATTAAAAGCAGGATGGATGAAGCTGAGGACTGAGTCAGCAAGTTAGAGGACAAAATAAACAAAAGCACAGAAGCAGAGCAGAGCAGTAAAAAGAAAAGAAACTCAAAAAATGTGAGGAAACTCTAAGGGAGCTCTGTGACAACATGAAGAGAAATAACATCCACATCATAGGGGTTCCTGAAGAAGTGGAGAAAGATCAAGGGACAGAAACTTTGTTCAATCAAATCATAGCTGAAAACTTCCCTAAATTAAGACTGGAAAATGTTTCACAGGTGCAAGAAGCACAGAGAACTCCATTAAAGAGAAACCCAAAGAAATCTACACCAAGACACATCATAGTTAAAATACCAAAGCTAAGGGACAAAGAGAAAATTGTAAAAGCTGCTAGAGAAAAAAAGGCTATCACCTACAAAGGAGCCCCCAAAAGGATGACATCTGACTTCTCAACAGAAACACTTGAGGCCAGAAGGAAATGGCAAGATATATTCAAAGTAATGCAGAACAAGAACCTACAACCAAGACTACTCTATCCAGCAAGGCTAACATTTAAAATTGAAGGAGAAATAAAGAGCTTCCCAGACAAAGAAAACCTCAGGGAATTCATTAAAACCAAACCAATTCTGCAGGAGATGCTAAGGGGCCTGTTGTGAACAGTACAAAGGGGGAAAAGAATATAGCAAAAGAAGAATACAGCTTTAAAGAATAAAATGGCAATAAACAACTACATATCAATAATAACCTTAAATGTAAATGGATTAAATGATCCAATCAAAGGACATAGGGTAGCTGCGTGGATAAAGAAACAGGACCCATACATATGCTGTCTACAAGAAAACGTTCTTAGAATTTTTTGATACGGTAAAAAGATATACTAGAAAATGTCAGGACAAAAACCTAAAATAGAAAATTTTACTTCTTGTCTATTTAGAAAGCTGTATTTATTATCTATTATCTGTTTATCTACAAAAACACCAGGACAGTCAAATTTCTGGTGAGTTTTTAAAGCATTTTGTGATTTTGGTGAGAGCATTACTACAGTACATCATGATATTTTGTTCTGTAGATCTTATCTTGAATTTCTTTGAAAAAAATAGTAAAATTAGGGAAGAAAAATGATTTCCGTTTTCACTTTGCTGAAAATATTTTTACTTGACACATAATCTCATTTACAAACAATAAACCATAGACATAATTTTCCAAACTATTTTATCCAGAAATATATGAAATTTTAATCTATTATTTTAATTTTTATATTCAAAACAAAAATAAAAAGAATGTACAGCAGAATCTAAAAGCCATCTGCCTGTATTTAGAGAAGAGCATTTGTATAATTCCTAAATATTGCATACGATTCAATTAATGCCATCACGATTTTTGACAAAAATACAGAGAGCCTATATAATGGGGCAAGATTTTAAATTAAATGTATTTGCTGTTTTATCCCCATCTCCCCCCAAATATTTTAAACTACTTAAATGACAAAGTAATTAAAAAGACATGATATTTAGTAACTATATATGTTTCAACAATTACAATTAAAACTCTGAATCAGGCAGTGTATCATATATTTTAATATCTAATTTATTTCTAATCAGATGACAATATTTTCAGAATATATCTGTTGGTAGTACCCACTCATCACACAGACACACACACACACACACAGGCGTGCACACATACAGACACACACACAAATGCATTTAACTGGACTTTATCCATTTCCCCATAGAAAAGATAATTATTGTTATCTAAATAGCTATCTATGCCCCATATTTTCTATCACCTGAGCATTCAGGAGAAGTGATGTGGCTTTTATTGGCCAATGTTTTACAAGCAGAATGTACCTATCACTGAAGTCTAAGTCCAAAGTATAAAATAGCAAGTGCAATATGCCTGCTTCTCATTTACTGAAATGAAAAAGGTCACAGTGTTCATATGGAATTAGCAGATGTCAGAAGCTCCATCAGCCTGGGTCTGAGAATGAGTGTGGAGAAAGCCTTCCTCTCACCAGGACCAACATTAACTTTCTGTCATGAGGCTAGATTTTAAAATGTTTGCTTGTTAAATAATTAAAATTCTGTGACTAATCTGTAACTGCAGTTTAACACAGGCTTTTACACTTCCACTCCTCAAATCTTTATATTCAGACAAGATAGAACACATGATTGTGCCATAACAATAGTCTATACAAACACATTTGTTCTTTTCCAGCTACATTTTATGGTACATGTGTTTATCCTTGTCATCAAATAATTGCAACTTGTCTAATTGATTCCTTTTGTTAGAAATATGTTCTCTTTTTGAAGACAATTTCATTTATCCATCGAGTATTTATTATAATTATTTAGATGAAAGTTTTACATGAATGACACAAGCTAAATAAAAAAATGTTTCAAAAACTAAGAAAAAATTAAATTTATTCACAAACTAAGTATCACAGTTTACAAAGAGATAGTTAATTGACCCATGGTGAGAGGGATACACTTTAGGACCACATCCTTGGAATGACCTAGCTAAGATTTGCAGAATGGCCTGAAAGGGAGTAGTCAAAAGAATATTCATGTTATCTTTAACATACATTAAAGATTTAGTCTCTACTGAGGAAGATGGCCAGATGAAAGGCAGGTCGATAGAGGATGATAGGCCAAGAAAACACAATATCAACACAGAGAGCCTGAGACATGAAGAACTATTCATTGTTTCACAGATTTTAGATAGCAAAAGTGCACACACATTTTTCCCTAAACAAAACATATATGCTGCCTATGGGTGTTTGAAACAACATACCAAAATTGAAGCTAAGAGTTGCCTCATCTCACTCTATGCTCTCATTGCCATACTCATTGTCCACAAGTAGTTAACTCCACTAAAGGACATGTGATAGACAAGATATGACCTGTCCATTGGAAAAAAAAAAGCATACAAAGCCAAAGCCAATGAAGACACTACATCAGAAGGGTGATTATTTAAGAAGGCAGATTAATATTTATAATAAACATAGCTTCAAATAATCTCAATGATAAAAGGAGCTCAAAGATTAAGCAAGATGATTGAAGCAGGGATTATAGAAATATGAAAGTTGAAAAGGAGCAAGAAGTAAAATAATGCACAAGAAAAAATATAACAGAAATGAACACCATATTATAAGCAAGGGTCAGAAAACATCTGACCCTTGTCTGACCCTTGTAGCAGCAAATCAGAATCAACCAAGGAAGTGATAATCTCGTAATAGCTAATAGAATATTGAAGACTGCAATAATGAATAAGTGATTTTTGAGAAGTTAAGATTTGGAATATAAAGATTATAAAGCAGAACAACATAAGCAAACTTGTCATTTCTGAAAAATATAACTACTAGTTTAGACATAAAGATTTAGGCATAATAGAAAGAAAATTTTCTGAAATAAAGATTTAAAAAAAATCACACTGGGATGATGTCTACCTAGTTCTCAAAAAACATAAAACACTCAGTAATTGTATACAAGGCTAAATGACTTTCAATTATAAAGGCAACAGACAGCAAATTTTAATTTTGTTAGAACCAATAAAAACATGCATGAAATACATAACATTATTTTTCATAGATTAAAATCACATGGATAACCCAAGTAATGAAAGACACATTACATAAAATATTTAATGATGAGGATAGAAATGCCAAACACATTAATTAAATCATGTAATAATATTTTTAAAATGAATATTTAACAGAAATCTTTCCTAATTTTCAGATGTCATGTTTGAAAACATTTCCCGTGAGGTTTTGTAGTAATTGTAGTAGCAGCATTCTCAGCCTCTGAGAGGAAATGGCACAATATCTCTTTCCAAGTTCGAGTAATATCATCTGTTACATCTTTGCTTTTCAGACTTCTGTTGGTACGGCCATCGGCCAGCGACAGCACCTCTTTCTCATGGTAAATTCTCTTGGTTCAATGACACTTAAAATGTTTTCACGACAAGCAGCAGCTTCTGATGGAGTCATTTTTCAGTCATCCTCTTACAATCAGCACTGCTGTCCGTGTTGTGTGAATCAAACCATCACTGGCCACTTGCAGCCTGGCAGGTCCCGCATTGCCACCATCCATACAAGGTAGCAAACCTTCCTTCGCTTATTATACTGGTATGCTTTAGAGATGGGTGATAAAAATAGTTCTTCTTTAAAGTTTGTCTCTTCTCCTTCTTTTCATTGGACTTTTAATTAAATTATTTCTTATATGATTAAGACCTTAAGTAAATTAATTGGGTTTTGCAACTCCATATTTAAAAAATAAAGTCAAATAGAATAGACACAGTTATAGTCCTTAAACATTAAAAAGACACTTGCTTAGCTTATTAAGACATGATTTTGCCAGTTGAGATGTTGGGAGTGTAAACACAGTGGAAGGGCACATCAGCAGAAGATCGAAGGAACAGTGCAAATGGTCCAAGCAATTCGAAATATAAGAAAATTAAATAAATCCAGATGCTCTAAAATAAAGTGTTTTTAAACATGACAAGTCAAAATGTAGAAGTAAATGATAATAGAAGAAAATTTATGGAAGTTAAATAAATACACTTAATTCCAGACAGAAAGTTCCACCTCCTGAGGAGGGTGGTTGGAATTGATTGCTGTCTTTAAAAAGACCCACAACTATGTGGATCATATGTGTATATATGAGAGAGAGGAAGGAAATATCAGAACTCATCAGATAAAAAGGGATTTATAAAAAAAAAAAAATTTAAATGAAAGCATCAAGTTATCAACAGTATGAAGAGATTTACAAAAAGATCAGACTTTCTGATAAAAGGACTAGATAGGTGTTTTCTTTTAAGTCAGAGAAAATTATGTACAGAAAGTTCTATACTTTGTGAAACTGTCAAATAAATATGAGAATAAAATCATCCAATGGTGATTATGAATGACCTTAGAAATGTTATATCCAGAAGATCTGTAATAAAATAATATTTCTTAAGAGCATGCTACTAGAAATTTAAAACTGTATTTTCACCTGCCTATAATTTATAAAATTTTTGGTCATATCTTTTATTTTTGCATAAGTTATAAATCCTACCAGAATTATTATTATTTTTGTTTTAAACAATCAATGTTATTTTACATTTACCCATGTATTTATTCTTTTTAATGCTCTTTCTTTCAGCCTAGTCACATATTTTTTGTGTGTGTTTTTACATTTCTCATATGTCTTTCAATCTGTATTCAAGTTATAGTAAATAAAACAACTATGGAGATCTAGATAATGTGTTTTTGTTTTTTTCTTTTTGTTTTTTTTTTTTTTACCAAAAAGAATTCTGCTTTCTTGTTTTAGCCAGATTGTCATTGTTAATATCATGAATTCAATCAAAGGTTGAGCTAGGTTAAGCTGTGTTGCCATTTCAAGACATGTAGGTAGAGCGCAGAGCGCATTCCTAGCAGCTATGGCTGATGCAATGCTGTGAGAACATGCCAGCGCTGGAAACCCTCCTAGGCACACCCAGGAGGGAGCTCACCCACTGTAAGGAAGTCACTCAGCACCAACCAGGCAGCTCCCTGATCTTTTTAGCCATTGGCTTTGAAAAACATGCTGTAACACCCTATAGGCTGAACCTGTATATATAAGCTAGCTTACTTCCTGAATAAATCGGATCTGTATCACTGAATCTGATCCCCGGAGTTTGGTCTCTGTGTCTCCATCATCCTCACCCCCGGTGGGCCTTGTCCACAACTGGCACCCGGACAGGAACCCAAATGGCATTCAAGGGACAGGTGAGTGACCCTCTGCAGTGGGAAACTTTCTCCCTCACTCCCGAGCCTCTGTAAGCTGGAACCTTCCATGCCCTATTGCAGAGTAGGTGAGTTAAAGTTGATGTGAAGGATCTTTGTACTTACTGGGAGATCCTCTCAGGTTTTAACCCTTTGCTCCAGGATGCACCTTTCTGGGACCCTGATACTTGGGCCCGAGCCCTCCGGCACATCTGTTCAGTGGAGGTACACTAAGGGCAGACCTTCCCCCTCGGTCTTACTCCTGCCTTACTAGCCATACATGCATGCCTGTCCAGCGTTCCCACCGAGGACCCTCCTTCTGTTCCAAAAATACTATAGGCCACCCCTCTCCCTGAGGAGCCCCTACCTCTCTACTTTCCCCTCTCCACTGAGGAGGAAGGTGGCTTAGCCTCCGAGTTTGACAAACTTGCGGCTGAAAGCGCAGAAATGAAACCAACCATATTCACCCTTAATTACTTATGCTGGAAGGACCCAGCCACAGCTCAGTGGCGGGGTCCACACCCTCTTCTAACACTAGGGAGAGTTTATGCTTGTGTCTTTCAGAAAACAGCCCTCAGCCAATTTGGATCCCAGACCCAAGGGGAGGAGGTCCTCAGTGTTCCGGAAGAAGACCTCACGGCCAACGTGTGCACCCCATCACCTGGGGGGATATAAAGGCTTTAGCGGAGCAAGCCCAGAGAATGGCCCCTGATGGGCCCCCAGGCCCTGGTATCCTGTTCTCGCTTATGTGTGCTGTAATGGCTGCTACTCTCAGACACGGGCGGACCCCCACTTCTGGGCTGCTTTTCCCCACCATGACATTATCCTGCCCATAGAGATAATAGCAGCAAATTATCATTCATCAAGTCCAACTGGCCCCAATTAAAAGAGAAGGGGAAATATAGGTAGAGCCCAGACTGCATTCCTAGCAGCTGTGGCTGATGCAATGCTGTGAGAATACTCCAGCACCTGAAACCCTCCTAGGCACACCCAGGAGGGAGCTCGCCCCCTGTAAGGAAGTGACTCAGTGCCAACCAGGCAGCTTCCTGACCTTTTCCGCCATTGGCTTTGAAGAACATGCTGTAACACCCTATAGGCTGAACCTGTGAATATAAGCTAGCATGTTTTCTGAATAAATCAGATCTGCGTCACAGCACCTGGTCTCTGGAGTCAGGTCTCTGCATCTCCGTTGTCCTTACCCCCGGTAGGCCTTGTTCACAAAGACGAGTTGGTTTTGGATCATCATTGAGCCAGGAGTGCATCCCTTTCATAATTTCAATTGAGAATTGGGTGGTTCTATTCCTCTTTTATCCCAGACACCTGTGGGAAATTCATTTGCCTTCTTAAGGAATTTTTATTTTGGGATTTTATTTCTCAGCATCACATATTTTTCAAAATCTAGTAAATGTTTATCAAAAATTTGGCCAGTTTCCCCTCACACTCCTACATGTCATCAGAATTTTGTCTTATAAGTATTACAAGACTGTGATTTATTTCACTTTATTTTTTAGAAGAATTTTACTTAGAGCCTTAACCTCAACTGCAGCTTCAGAATTCAGCAAATAATCCATGAGTAAACAGCTCTTGTAATTCTTCTCTAGTTTCTATCTCAACACTCAATACTTCACCTCTACTCTACTACCAAAGCCTCTACTGGTTTTTGTTCCCCCATAGAACCTTCCTGAATCAGGGCAAATACCCAGGATCCCTATAAAATAAGCAACTGGATCCAGGAAAACAGCTGGTTGGCTGTTACTCACAAAAAGGTTTCCTCACTTTGAAATTTTCTCTTAGTCGTGTTCTTGTTGTTTCCGTAACTGTAGCTTGCCTTCAACAATGATTTTTTTACATGTTGCAGAGGCAGCATTGGCCAACTGTGATTAAATACATTTTATAGATTCAGAAGTCCTCTATTCAGTATGTATTAATACAAATGTTTATAGTCCATTTATGTGTAACAAAAGTTTTACTCTCAAAGTAAAAAGTTAACTGTACTTGGATGAGTGCAATCCCATTCGCCGAGGCCAGGTAGGTTCACACTGGATTCGGGCAGATGGTAGAAAAACTGCGGAGCCAGAAAGGGTTGGGCCATTCCATTTCATAAGGTCTCAGGATGGCGGACAAGCACACAGGCAGGGGAAACTGCCTCTCAGGCAAACAAACAGCAAAATGACCCCTCATAGTGGTGGCAGGCAATCCTCAATCCCCCATCTCTCTCGAGTACAAGCACCCATTTAGCCTTATATAGGCCATACACACTTGGTGCTGCTATGCACTCATGCACCAATCACGGAAAGTGCTTGCAACTGGTAACCCCGCAAGCAAGCCTAACACAGCTGCCCCACAGCTGAGTTATAAAATTATTTCAAAGATGAAGGAAAACTCTGTCTTTGCATAAGAATGAATGTAAAACAAATTCTACAATATTTTGATAAATATAAAATTAACTAAATCCAATAGTTTATGGGATATAAATATTTATTAAGCTTTGATTGATTAATGAGATATGACTAGTTGAGCTCTTTGTTCAATTGCACCAACATGTCTCTATCTTTCAAGATTACTTATAAAGTTACTGATGAAAGTATCTACAATTCTAATTAAGACTGCTCAAAAGAATACAGAGCTTCGCATTTTGTTTTCCACTGTATGACGAGGGTGACCAAATGTTCTAATTTTATTGGGAATGAGGAGGTTACTGGAACTTGTAACTTTTAGTTTTCAAAGCAGAAAGTCCCTGGTAAACTGGAACAAGATGATTACCATACTAAGGGCTGAGCAATTTAGGCCTTTAAGAATGGGAGAAACATGAAAAACAAATTATGTTCATGACATTTAGGGTTTACATAACATTTAAAACTAGAGCTCAATAATATTAATCATTAATAAACATGTGAGTTACAAAACACTCAAGATAGCAGAAATACATAATTTTTAATATAATTATTATATTCACAACAGTGAGAATTAAACAGGGGTGGACAAAAGTAGGTTTACAGTTGTTTGTATGAAAAAAGATGCAGTAATAAATAATAATGCAAGAATAAACTATTTTGTGTACTCACAACTGAAAACATACTTTGCCTACCTTTGAATAGTAAATTAAACATTAAGTTTGAAATCAAAAGTTTGCAATTTATTTCTAATTATATTACTCAGTAAAACTTTGGCATATTCATATACCTTTCTGAACAACACAGTTCTATTTTGTAAAAGAGAGATAATAACATTTATCAGATCAACCTTACTAGATTGTTTTAAAGATCAAGTAAGATAGTGCATAAAAGTAAATTAAAAACACTACAGGGTTATATTAATGTTGTTTATAGACTAATATATTTAAAATTATAGACAATTATCCAACACGACTCGATCACTAATTCATGTCATCATGATAGCATATGACAACATTTAGAAAGTTGCTGATTTACATTTCCACTCTTAGTTTTTCTACAGTAGCTGAAATTTAATAATTTAGCCAAACAACACATTTTCTTTTCATTAAGATTAAATTTACAGCACAGAATTTTGCATATGTCCTCGTTGCCACAAGGAGAAAATGACAAAGCTTGCTTTCAAATGTTTAATAATATATGTCACATATCATTTAAACATTTGAAAGCAAGTTTTGTTAATTTTACCTGTGACCAAAAATTGAGTCAAGCTGAATTCTCATATCTATTACTCACTTGTTCATAATAATGTAAGCTTATATGGATGTTCACAGTGTGATGTGACACAGAGGAATGACATTTTACTGGGCATTTAAGAGAGAGAATCTGAAAATGTTTGATATAGCAGAAGATAGTTGAATAGACTTCTAAGTAAAGCTGAAACTCAGCAGACAAGAAGTGGGGGAATTACAAACATTACAGCAACTGCAATAGTACAGGAAACAAACATGGACAGTTCAAGGGATTAGTTGTTCAGTTAAAATGGAGTACAAAGTAAATACAGAGATATGCTAGGACAAGGGATAGAATGGTTGAAATAGGCTGGATTATGTAAAGTACTCTAAGCAGGAGCAATTGCAATCATTTATAATGACCAGCACTTTTTTTTCTACCTATTAGTCAGGTACTGCTAGATGCCTATTCAATGTCTGTCTGACTATTTTTCCTTAAAGATAAAACCTTAATTATTTTTGTTTTCCAGAGTGTCTTACTGAAATTCTATTTCCCAACCAACTCCCCACTGAACACTAAAAGTGGCTGATGAAATTATCCTACCTCTGCTATAATCTGTTTATATTGCTTTTTAAACAGCCTTTCCTTCTTATCCATATTCTCCTTTTTAATGTTTTTCTTATTTTACTGCTGTGAAATCATGAGCCTGGAGAAGACTGTCATCTTGTGACCATGAGGTGATAATCACGGGGGCAGAAGACTATACACTGTGAACAATAGGACTGAAAGATGGAAAGAACCTGAGATCATGTCTGATAATGTCATTGAACAATTCAGTCCAGCAGCCTAGTCTTAGACTTCTTAGGTGCAATCAATAAATTTTTGTGCCTTGAACCGTGACAATTAATACGGCAGAAATCAAGAGGCTTGTGGAATAATACAAGGGCCATATATACAATGCTAAAAATCTTGAATTGCATTTTATATCAAATATAAAGGCACTGAAGTATTTTAAATTGAAGATTTATATAATCACAGTTATGTTTTGGAAAGAGCACTCCCGATGTCCCAAATGTCCAGAGTACCGATATTCATTGTAGAAATTACTCAAATAAAATATTATCCCTTATATAAGAAAACGGTTTTCAAAATAAATAACAGCATGATTGGAACATTGCCAAATATTTTAGCTATTGACCAAATTTTCAGAATTTTACTTTCTCAGAGTCAGTAAATGTGTCTAAGATTTATATTACTACTGAATAGGTTATGCTTACTGAAACAATTCTGTCTGCCATTCCAGACCTATAGAATTTTGTTCATGTATCCATCTTCTCTGCTCATGAGAGAATTCGAAAGAAATAGATTAAATATGGATATAGACATAGAAAATATCTTTTAGCTGGTGCCTCCTTGAGAAGTTAAAATAAAATAATATAGAATCTTTACAAATGTCATCTCATTGAAGTAGTCAGAAAAATACTTAAAAATTTTATTTCTTACTTGCTACAGCAGTACCACTATACTTTGGTATAATGCATAGAGAAATAAGCAAATGATAAGAAAAAAACACCAAATGAGCTATTGGATGAACTTGGATTTCAGCACCACTTGTTATTATATGGTCACTGAAAGTATGGACTCTGGACTCATGGAGCCCCACATATGAACCTTGGCTTTGTCATACCCTAAATGTATTACCTAGGAAAAATATCTTAATATACTTAAGAATAAATTTCTCTCATACAAAATAGGGGGCCATAATACATACATGTAAGAATATTATGAGAATTAAATTAAATCATATGTGTAAAGTGGATAGGTCAGTACCTGGCACACAGTAATCATTCAATTCCATGGTAGTTGTCATCAATAGTACAATTACTACCATTATCATTGCTGTCATCATCATTGTTACTTCCTCCCAAGAGGAGAGAAAACAACTCATTTAAATGGAAATGGCTTCTTATATTGATTTCCTTTACTGTGTTCTTGACATTTTGTCCATTCTTAATTATCCATAAGAGAATTTGGCTGCAATGATCTATTTTCATCTGGTTTTAATTCTGGGAAAATTTGTTCATGAATTTCTGGGTCCTCTGCCTGTTTGCACCACTTATTTTATATTAAAAAGGTAAACTCATTTTAATATTAAACTAAGGAAAATAAACTTTATGGAGTTAACTACATGCAGAAATTTATATGATGCATTTTAAATCCATCATCAATTGTATTTTGAGTGACACAATAAAAAATTTGTAATATTGGTAATCAAGACAATGCTGTATTAAAAAGATATATGTTTTACAGCTTTGCTTAAGCACTGCTGAATTAAAATTTTTATTATAGAGCCAATAATTGACCAGAAGCACTGCTTTCTAAAATGTGGTTCAGACCTCCACTCTAAGGAAATACTTGAAATTTAAAAATATGCATTTTTATTTCTATAATGTATATTTTTATTTTAGTATATAAAAAATTAATGTTGAGGATATATTCTTGTAAAAATACAAAATATGCCTGCTATATTTTTAAAATCTTTTTTGAAAATAATTGCAATATATAACTAAAAATCTTCTTTGTGTAAGATACTTTCATGTAAGTTTTGACTTGAAACAAAACCTTGGTAACAAAATATGCAGTGTACATAAGTGAAAGAAGGTGGAGAAGATTTATTTGAGGGGTATGTTTATACCAATGAAAGTTTTTGGGGTAAAAGAGACAAGACACTAATCATCTTTAATAAAAGTCTCATTATAATAACATTTTGGACACTACTGAACTAAACCTTGGCAACTGATGTGTTTTGTTGTTATTCTGTGTTACTGAGATTTAAAAAAAAAATGTTTATTGTTTTTAAGTATGAGCAAGAGGTATCCTCTCTAGAAATAGAATGGTATAGTCATGTGTTTCATGTTGTGACAAAATAGCTTTTTTGTCACATTGTTCTATAAGGAACATATACCACTACCAGGAATTCTAAGAACTGTGGAGATAGAAAGGACAAAGATAAACATTAAGATCCTTATGGTAATTAGTAGGAAACAGGTTTTGTTGTTGTTGTTGTTGTTCTTTTTTCTTTCTTGAAGGAACAGTGATTTTGCCATCATTTAGGATAATGACTTGAGGCACATATTCTGGAATGCCATATAACTTCCATCTTGTCTACAAACTCATATTGACTGAAGACTTTCTCGAGGAAAATTGAAAGGTTGTACTCAGACTTCACAAAACAAGTATCAAGATTACTTGGAGATGGGAGTAGTGGCTTCATATGGTTACCATATAGTTTGGCCAGTCTTGGCTCCATGCTTTTCATAGGATAATTAAGATACTGAATTCAGCGATGTGAGTAGTCACAAAGTTGAATCCGTATTTGTAATTATGGTAATAATGGCTATAATCATGAATCATGTTCGTATTTTAAAATTTAGATTAGTTCTATACAATGTTTATGTGTTTGTAGAAAATTGGAACATGTTGACATTCCTATTTACTGTGGGAATATTTTCAGGCTTTTAACAACTAGCTTCAACTGAAATGCTAATTTCTTATTAAATATGTATATCATGCTTCCTTGGTAAACTACAGGGAAAGGTTTAGCGATTTTGATACTCCAATTATTCTGTCAATTCCTACTCAAAATCTATACTGGGAAAATATTGAGGCTGAGGTGTTTCAGGATCCTGACCATAAAAATAATATATATATATATATATATATATATATATATATATATATATATATATATATATATATATATATATATCAGCAAATAAACAAATACATGTACTTGACTAAATCAAAGGAGGGTAAATTTTTTTAAAAAAACAAAAAAGAAAAACAACCACAAGGACATCTTTGTTTAGTGTCCAAGTCACTTGGGGTAGAAAAAAATTTTATAATTTTAAAGATGAAACATTTTTTTTATTTTTTTATTTTTTCTTTATTCATTTTAGAGAGGAGACACAGAGTGAGAGAGAGAGAGAGAGAGAGAGAGAGAGAGAGAGAGAGAGACGGGGAGAAGGTAGAAGCATCAACTTCCATATGTGCCTTGACCAGACCAGTGCAGGGTTTTGAACTGGCAACCTCAGTGTTCCCAGGTCGACGCTTTATCCACTGCGCCACCACAGGTCAGGCAAAATTTTATAATTTTAAATTAAACATTATTTCTTGACATTAATCATACTTTTACTGTTTAGGCAGTGGACTTAAAGGCCTTCTCACCATAAACAACTGCTTTTATATAAATAACTCAATTTACCATTCTAAGGAGTAATTTTTGTCACTACATGTCAGTTATCATGGCTGAAAGACACTTTATGATTAGAATGAAACATAATAATGTTAAATTATCTATGAGTTTCTCAAGATATTTTCTTTTCCTCCAGTTTTATTAGATAAAATTGACAAATAGCATTGTGTATGTTTAAGGTGCACAATGTAATGATTTGGTGTATGTATATATTGTAAAATGATTACAATAGGTTAGTTAACACAATCATTACCTCATATAGTTATAATTTAGTTTTTGTGGTGAGACCTTTTAAAATCTACTCTCTTCACCACTTAAAACATACAAAAGAATATTGTTGACTGCAGCCACCATGATACACACACTATATCTCCAGTACTTATTCATCTTATTACTAGCAGTTTATACATTTTGAACACTATCACCTATTTCCCACACCATACACTATATGCCCTTGGTAACCACCCATCTGTTCTCTGTTTTTATAAGTTTGGGTTTCTTTTAGATTTCACACATAAGTTAGGTTAGCAAGGGTTTATCTTTCTTTGTCTGACTCAATTAAATTAGCTTAATACCCTCAACCTTCATCTATGTTGTCACAGATGGCAAGATTTCTTTTTTTTAATCAAAAAAATTTTAAAGTAATTTTAAATATAAACATAATAAATTTTACAAAATAATGTATAAAAAACCCAGAATATTAAAAAAGCCAAATACACAATAGCATATAAAGTGAAATTATATTTATATAATGCTTAAAAATGTGCAAAAACACTGTTGTATTAAAAATAAGGATAGAGCTGGGGATTGGAACATGGCTACAAAGCAGGTGAAAGCCACACTCACCTCCTCCCAGTGCAAAACCAATTTATATCTAAATTATAGAGTAATCAATCTGAATGACCAACTTTAAGACAGTTGAACAGGAGTTATTGTATTCAAGGATTTAAAAAAGAAGCTACATAGAGACTAGAAAGCAGGGCAGACTCTCAGAAAAGCCTGGCCCCTGCACCCACATGTGGCTGAGAATTTGGAAGGATATCCTGGCCACAAAAGTTTCTCCTGTGGAATATGGTGTCTCAGCCTCACTCTGTGACATCTTACCCCAGAGAACCAGGGTTGATAAAAGGAACCTGGATTGCATCTGGTAGTAAAAATTAGTGAGTACTCTGTCCACTGGAAAGAGGAGGGAGTCTGCTAGAATCCCAGGTGTTCTCCTATGGGGCCAACACATAAGAGGTGGCTCATGGGCACTTACCTGGGTCTCCAGCAAAGGGAATGTGACTCTGGACATATAACATTTATAAAAAGATCTAGGCGGTTTGGCCCCAAAGAATGATCTGGAGGGTCAGTTACTGAGGTCTAGGTTATAAGTCTATATCCCAGACTGCCATAAGGTGCCATCTTCCCAGGATTGGGTACTCTTATTCTTATAGCACCATCTTGGGAAATGCGGTCACTTGGTCCTCCAAATACTGGTAACACCTGAGGCAGAATAATGGCAGGCACACTGGGCATATGTCCTGGGCCCTAATTTCTGAAGGACCCTGCAAATCCCAACTTTACACTTTTTCTTAATGTAGGAGACCGAATATTATCTTCTGTGCCTGGGGCCTCCACTGACCTTAGTCCCCCTCTGGCTAACACCATACTGCCAAGCCTCTGTCTGGCAGAAAGAACTGTTGACTGTACCCAACAGGGAGCTTTGGTGTGCTTCTTCTGTGGAGAAATTATAGGCAGACATTCAAACATACATTAAACTGTAAGAATTTGGAATGGGTTCCAGACTTCCCCTTACCTGTAGGCTCATTTAGCACCCCACCAGTGGAATATTGCTTAGTTTTGTTTTCCCAAGTCCCAGTGGCTCTGCCCTGCTGAGCTTGCCACTACCATGGGGACAGCTGGTTGCACCTAACCTGAACAGGTGGTGCACTGCTCTTGAGGGAGTTAGAGTTGGAGACTCCATCAGTTACTGAGTAGTATGGCTCTGGAGTAGGGGTCACATTCTCTCCAATGAATGACTGACTATTCTGCCCCAAAGTAGGGTCCCACTGACCCCATCCTCCTGACCCAGTCACTGCCCTACCAAGCTAGTACCATGTGGAAGGGGCAGTTGGGCATAGCTAGCTGGTACCAACTCTATATTCTTTCTTCAAAAGGCTCTGAAGAAAGTCTAGGCAACCTCAAGGCATGGTGGAGTGGCTGACAGTTATGTGCTGACCTCAGAAAGTTGTGGAATTTTTATTGATCTTCCCCCTATACAGAGCTTCAGGAATACAACTCTTATACACAGCTTGGCCTCTTTCATGCAGACCCAAGCCCAATAGATGCAGCAAAAATCATTAAATATTGTGATTGGATTCACATCTTCTACGTCTAGGTATGTCCTACTGCATGGATCATATTATCTAATGCTGAGACTCTGAATGATGAATTATAATAGGTCAGATTATTTATGAAGTAGGAAAGACCTCATGTGGAGGGAGAGAGGTCAGTGATATTATCTCCTTTTAGATATATATTTGTTTAATAATAGGTGGTTGAGGTGTGGCTATTATGTTATTATTTATTAATCATACCCAATTGCCAAATACATGAGGTTTTCCAAATAATGGTATCTCCGAAAAATTGAGTCCAGGAACAACATACAAAGATGGTATCACATACTGAAGGTACAAGATGAAAAAATTTTATGAAGTGAATTGCATAAAAATTTGAATCTTTTGCACATTTTTCTTTTTCTTTTTTTATACAGGGACAGAGAAAGAGTCAGAGAGAATGATAGTTAGGGACAGACAGACAGGAATGGAGAGGTGAGAAGCATCAATCATTAGTTTTTCATTGCTGTTGCGACAGCTTAGTTGTTCATTGATTGCTTTCTCACATCTGCCTTGACCACGGGCCTTCAGCAGACCAAGCCACCCCTTGCTGGAGCCAGTGACCTTGGGTCCAAGCTGGCGAGCTTTTGCTCAAGCCAGATGGGCCTGTGCTCAAGCTGGCGAGCTCGGGGTCTCGAACCTGGGTCTTCCGCATCCCAGTCCGACGTTCTATCCACTGTGCCACCGCCTGGTCAGGCTGCACATTTTTCAAAGAAAATTTTCATAAGTTTGGAATATCCATTAATTAGAAAAAAAATCTTATTTTAATCTAAATAGACATGTGGAAAACAGTTTTTTCTTTATGCCTAAATGGATGCAGTTGGAAAATTAGGTTATCCACAGAAGGAAAAAACTTTAAAGTATATAATTTATTCATTTATTAGTTAATTACTTCTTTCAAGCACTTTTAAGTAATATTTGTTGATCATCTAGTTGTTGCAGAAGTTGGAATTAGAGTAGAAAACAAACGCCTTTCTGTACAAAACTTAGATTCTGCAGGAAGATATAGTAAATAAACCGATGAATAAGTAGAATATATAATATCAAGAAGCAGTGAATACTAGAAAGAAAAAGAAAAACAAAATGGGGGCAAAAGTGTGAAAGAGGAGTGTGAATTTTAATTACTAGTAATCAAGAAACATCTCTCTTAAGGTGTAAAATGTGGATAGAAGATGGCAAAGGAGTAAGCTGTCATTCCAACTCCCACCTCCCAGAACCAAAGTGGATTACAACTTAATTTTAAGTATAATCATCTTAAAAAACCAACTTTGGACTAAACAAAGATGACTCTATAACCAAAGAACACCAGCCTGACCAGGTGGTGGTACAATGGATAGAGCGTCAGACTAGAATGCGAGGACCCGCTCCGAGACCCCGAGGTCCCTAGTGAGCACAGGCTCATCTGGCTTGAGCAAAAAAGTTCACCAGCTTGGACCCAAGGTTGCTGGCTCAAGCAAGGGGTTACGTGGTCTGCTGAAGACCTGCGGTCAAGGCACATATGAGAAAGCAATCAATAAACAACTAAGGTATCCCGACAAAAAAATGATGATTGATGCATCTCATCTCTTTCTGTCCTGTCTGTCTGTCCCTATCTATCCCTCTCTCTGACTCTCTTTCTGTCTCTGAAAAAAAAAAAAAAAAAAAAAAACTGAAGAAGCAACACTGAGACTGATAGGAAGGGCAGAGACATGAAAAGGGCTACCCCACTTCCAGGATCAAGCAGCAGCCCAGAGAGACTTTTACAGCAGGGTGGGTTGTCCAAAGAGTTGTAGGTCCTCAGCCCCAGGACCAGAACCCCAGCCTAGAGCCCTAGAGACTAAAAGATGTGTATGGACAGTATTTAGCTGAGAAAAGAGCCAGGATACTGTTTGTGAGAAAGAGACAGAACTCTCAGACCCAGACTCTGTCCTAAAGGTATCGCACAGAAAACCTCAGTCACAGCCATTCACCCAGGGCTCTGGGAACAGGAAGAGCTAAGAGGACTGGAGTTGCGAGAAGAGACTGCAATCTCAGAGGCACAGGGAGAGACACTGAGGGACAGACACCTTAACCCCTGTGCTGAGTCACTCCCCAAATCTAAAGCAGCCATTTTTTCCTGGGAACAGCAACACCAGCAAAGGGAAGCAATTACCCTGCCCAATGGAGGTTCTCCTGCTTCAGTCAGAGAAAAGAGTCACTTAGAAGTAGGGGGCGCTTCAGGGACAAAGGTTTTGAGTCGTGAGGTCTGAGCTACACTGCCCTCCACATGTCAGTGGTGGTGGGATCTGAGGCATCCCGAGTGAACGTGCATCCCCCCATGTTGGCAGAGGCCAGGGAGGCTTGAGTGCTTATGGTGGCAGAGGCCAAGGCAGTTGGTCAGCGGAAAGACAACACCTTGGGAACACAGAGGCCACACCCACAGGACTCCTGTGGCCACACCCTTCTGAGGGCTGAAAGAAAAAGTCTGGATATAATGACACCTGAAGCTAAGGGCCAAGCAACACCCAATATTGTTCCTAATCCTTGAATTACCATGCTGAGTCTACCAAGCAGCCAGTAGTAAGAGGCAGAAGAAAGTGGGTCTCAGGTGAACTTAAACTTTTAAATGAACTATCCCCAAGCCAAGAGTAGATAAAAGCTATCCTAGGAGTGCAGTTGATATTTACATTGGCACCTGGGCCCAGCAGAGGCAGTCACAAATTCTGGATTGCCTGTAGCTCCTAGAAGGTTGCTAAGGGCTAGTCAAAGGCAGTGACCCCAACTGGTCTGCATCAGGTACTGACCAGGAAGGTCCGGTGCTGGCACATCCAGAAGCCAAATACAAAGAGAATCAGTTCAGGACCTAACAACCCTTTTTAGAGTGGTATCTTAAGGAAGTGTTCCTCACTCCTGACCCAGCTAAGGCATAGAAAACACCAACAAATATAGCAAATAAAAACAGTAGCAGCAGACAAGTAGCCAACAGCAGATTACAAACAATAGCTGATGCTAACTCAAGAAGATCTAGAAACAACACAACTGGAAACTGGAGGTAGACAGCACCAGCCTTAGACTCACCTAGCTATACAAATAACACAGACAAAGGAAGAGTCTAAACACAGACAAAATGGGAAGACAGAGAAATGCAATCCAAATGGATCAACAAGAGCAATTCCCAGAAAAAGAACTGAATGAATTGGAAGTAACCAAATTACCAGATGCAGAGTATGTAATAATAATTGCTAGGATGCTTAAAAATCTTAGAGCAACAATGGATGGACATAATGAGCACCTAAATAAAGAGATAGCAAGCATGAAAAAGTACATTGAAATCATAAAAAAGAACCAGTCAGAAATGACAAATGTAGTATTATAAATGAAGACTATACTGAAAGAAATTGAAAACAGGCTCGATGAAGAAGAGGATTGTATCAGCAATTTAGAGGACAAGATAAACAAAAGCACAGAAGCAGAACTGCAAAAAGTAAAGAGGCTTAAAAAGTCTGAGGAAACTCTAGTAGAGCTCTGTGACAACATGAAAAGAAACAACATCCGCATCATAGGGGTTCCAGAAGGAGAAGAAAAAGAACAGGGATAGAGATCCTAATAGAAGAAATGATAGCTGAAAACTTTCCTAAATTGATGAAAAAAAAATCACACAAGTTCAAGAAGCACAGAGAGTCCCATTAAAGAGGAATGCAAAGAGGCCTATATCAAGACATATCATAATTAAAATAATAAAATTAAGAGATAAAGAATACTAAAAGCTACAAGAGAAAAGCACTTAATTACCTATGGAAAAGACATCAGGATGACATCTGACTTTTCAACAGAAACACTAGAGGCCAGAAGGAAATGGCAAGATATATTCAAAGTAATGCAAAAGAAGAAGCTACAACAAGAGTTCTTTATCCATCAAGGCTATCATTTAAAATTGAAGGAGAAATAATAAACTTCCCAGACAAAAAAAAAAAAAAACTGAATGAATTCATTATAAGCAAAAAAATGCTGCAAGAAATGTTAAGGGGACCGTTGTAAAAAGAACAAAGGGGAAAAAATCTAGAAAAAGAGGAATGTAGATTTAAAGAATAAAATGGCAATAAACAACTACATATCAGTAATAACCTTACATGGATTACATGCTCCAATCAAAAGACATAGAGTAGCTGTGTAAATAAGAAAACAGGATCTATACATATGCTGTCTACAAGAGACCCACATCATAACAAAAGATACACATAGACTGAAGGAATGGAAAAAAAATTTCATAAAACTGGAAATGAAAAAAAAGCTGGGGTAGCAATACTAATATCTGACAAAATAGATTTTAAATGAAAGGCTGTAGTAAGGGATAAAGAAGGTCACCACATAATGATAAAAGCAGCAATTCAACAAGAAGTTATAACCATTATAAATAACCATGAGCCTAATATAGGAGCACTGGAATATATAAAGCCGATTTTGATGGACATAACAGGCAAAATCAACAGTAATATAATAATAGTAGGGGATTTCAATACCCCACTAACATCAATGGATAGATCCTCAATAAAGAAAATTAACAACAACAACAACAAAAAGACAGCAGCCTTAAAGGACACACTAAATCAACTGGATTTAATAAATATCTTCATAACCTTTCACCCTAGAGCAGCAGAATATATATTCTTTGCAACTGCTCATGGGACATTCTCTAGGATAGACCACATGTTAGGACACAAAATAAGTCTCAATAAATTTAGAGAAGATTGAAATTATATCAAGCATCTTCTCTGATCACAATGACATGAAACTAGAAATCAACTACAATAGAAAAACTGAAAAACATTCAAACACTTAGAGACTAAACAGCATGTTATTAAATAACAAATGGGTTAACAATGAGATAAAAAAAATAAAAAATTTTCTTGAAACAAATGAAAATGAACATAAAACAGCTCAATATTTATGGGATACAGCAAAGGTAGTCCTGGGAGGGAAGTTCATAACGTTACAAGCATACCTTAAGAAGCAAGAAAAAGCTCAATCGAACAACTTAACCCTGCATCTAAAAGAACAAGAGAAAAAACAACCAATAAAGCCAGAGGAGGTAAATGGAAGGAAATAATGAAGATCATAGCAGAAATAAATGACATAGAGGCTAAGAAAACAATACAGGAGATCAATGAAACCAAGAGCTAGTTCTTTGAAAAAGAAAACAAGATTTATGTATCTTTAACCAGACTCACAAAAAAAAAAAAAGAGAGAGGACTCAAACAAATAAAATTAGAAATGATAGTGGAGAAATAATAACTGACACAGCAGAAATGCAAAGGAGTGTAAGAAAATACTATGAAGAACTGTATGCCAAAATATTAGACAACCTCTCAAGCTATTTCAAAAAAGTCAAGAGGAGGAAAAACTTCCAAGCTCCTTTTATGAGGTGAGCATAAACCTCACTCCAAAACCAGGCAAGTACACTACAAAGAAAGAAAACTACAGGCCAATATCCCTGATAAACTTAGATACTAAAATTTTTAACAAAATATTAGCAAACCGGAACCAGCAATACATGAAAAAAATCATACATTATGATCAAGTGGGATTTATTACAGGGAGACAAGGCTGATACAATATTCTCAAATCAATCAATGTGATTCAACATATAAACAAAAGGAAGGAATAAAATCACATGATAATATCAATAGATGCAGAAAAAGCATTTGATAAAATCCAACACCCATTCATGATGAAAACTCTTAGCAAAATGGGAATACAGGAAACATACATCAACATGATAAAGGCTATCTATGACAAACCCACAGCCAACATCATACTCAATGGACAAAATTAAAAGCAGTCTACTTGGAAAATTATAAAACACTAATAAAAGAAATCAAGAAAAATACAAACAATTGGAAGCACATACCGTGATCATGGCTAGGAAGAATAAATATTAAAATATCTATATTACCCAAAGCAATCTATAAATTCAATGCAATTCTTAATAAAATACCAATGGCATACTTCGAAGATATAGAACACATATTTCAAAAATTTATATGGAACCAAAAAAGAACAGGAATAGCCTCAGCAATCTTGAAAAAGAAGAATAAACTGGGTGGTATCACACTTTCTGATATCAAGTTATACTACAAGGCCATTATACTCAAAACAGCTGTTACTGGCATAAGAACAGGCATATAGATCAATGGAACAGAACAGAGAACCCTGAAATAAACCCACACCTTTATGGAAAATTGATATTTAACAAAGGTATTCATACAATGAAATAAAGACAGTCTCTTTAACAAATGGTGTTGTGCTAACTGAACAGGTACTTGCAAAATAATGAAACTAGACCACCAACTTACACAATACAATAAAATAAACTCAACATGGATAAAAGATTTAAAGGTAAATCGTGAAACCATAATCATCTTGGAAGCAAAAATCGGCAGTAATATATTTATATATTACCGACATCTCTCACAGCAATATATTTGCAGATTTTTCTACATGGGCAAGTGAAATAAAGAAAAGGGTGAACAAATGGGACTATATCAAACTAAAAAGATTTTGTACAGCTAAAGATAATAAGAACAAAATAAAAAGACAAACCACACAATGAGAGAACATATTCGACAATACGTCTGATAAGGGATTAATAACCAAAATTTATAATGAACTTGTAAACCTCAATACCAGAAAGATAAACAGTCTAATCAAAAAATGGGCAAAAAAAAAGAATAAAAACTTCTCCAAAGAGGATGTACAGATGAACAGTAGGCATATGAAAAAATGTTTAACATCACTGATCATTGGAGAAATGCAAATTAAAATCACAATGAGATACCACCTCACACCTTTCAGAATGGCGCTCATTAACAAAACAGCATATAATAAGTGCTGACAGGACAGAATGTGGAGAAAGATGAACCCTCCTGCACTGCTGGTGGGAATGCAGAATGGTACATCTACTGTGGAAAACAGTATGGAGATTTTTCAAAAAATTAAAAACGAAACTGCCTTTTGACCCAGCCATCGCACTTTTAGGAATATATCCTAAGAACACCAAATCACTGATTCAAAAGAAGAAATGCACCCCCTTGTTTATTACAGCATTTTCTTTACAATAGCCAAGATATGGAAACAGCCCAAATGTCCATCAGTGGACGAGTGGATTAAAAAGTAGTGGTACATATACACAATGGAATACTACTCGGCCATGAAAAAAGAAGGAAATGTTACCTTTTGCAACAACATGGATGGACCTGGAGACTATTATGCTAAATGAAATAAGCCAGGCAGCGAAAGAAACATATCATATGACCTCACTCATCTGAGGAATCTAATGAACAATGAGAACTGAGGAACGGAATAGAGGTAGAGGCGAGATCAAAGGGACCAGGGGAAAAGTGGACAGAGGGAAGGGGAATGAGAAGATGGTATCAGAGAAGGGAAGGAGAGTAGTGAAATTATATATACATAACACAGTGTTATAGAGAGTAAGACAGCAAATCCTGCAGTGAAGGGGGAAACTATTGGGGGAGGGGGTAAAGGGGGTATCAAGGGGAACACGGGGATGGGCGGAAATATATTCGGTGGGATACCTGAATCTATGTAAACACAATAAATTAAAATCAACAAAAAAAGATGTAAAATGTGTCTTTCTCATTTATATCTCTAAGTAATTTACTTGAAAATGTTCTTTTCCGATGAAAGGTAGGTATTTTAGAATTTAGGAAGAAAGAGAAAAGCCTTTACAAGAAGCAAAGTATTGTAATTTATACACTTTTTGGTTTTACCAATTCATCTGAAGTAGCATTGCAGATGAAAATTCCTGATGAATTGGAATATCTTCAAAGGCACTCCAAATAGGAGCTCTGCACATTGAAAGTCAGGAAGTGGCCTATTCAAGTGTAGTGGAGAGAAGGACTTCTATCATTCTTCTATCATCCTGCCTTCATCTTCACAGTGGAGGCGAATGGAGCTCTTTGATTAGCAGAGAGTTCTGCTGACCTAGGAGACCTGCAAGTATCACATCTAAAACAGCGAAGTGGTGGGCGGAGAGCTAGTAGAGGCTATTCTATTCAATGCTAAGAAGTGTAAATACAAGGAAATTGAATCTGAATTTGTAGCTATATGTTCCTGAAAGTTTCTCAGATTCTTGCTTTGAATCTGCATCTAGCAACAAGAGTATTTAGTTTTAAAAATTAAAGCAGTGTATACCACAGTTCAAAGCATAGGCATAAGGTGCTCACCTGATCTTTTCCTGACCATTCTTCTAAGATGGTACTTAAATAGTACTTAAAATGTGATACAAATAACAGTTGGATTAGTTAGGCTTCTCCAAACAAAGAACCAGTAGGATTAGAATATGGAGAGAAATTTATTTACCTGATTAGAGACCCAAATCCCTGTGTGAGCTGGCACACTGGAAATCCAGGAGAACCAATGGAGCAGATGAAGTCTGAACATGAGCTTACCAGAAAACTCTTTTGCTGGGGAAGGAAGATCTTTTTGTTTCACTGAGGCTTTCAATGGAATGGAGGAGGCACATCCACATTATAGGGGGCAATCTGATTTAACCAAAATTCACTAATTTAAACGTTAATCTCATTTAAAGCAACCTCCAAATTGACAGTTTTATTCAGCTGCTTTTAAATTGTTTCTACTAATTTCATTTAAATCCACATGTTAATTTATGCTTATGATTGGAAATGATATTTTAAAATTAAATAAATGTCAATTTAGAAATATATTGTCTCTTCTTATTTAAAACAGATTTTTCTTTCTATAGGTAACAATTAAATCTTCTTTAAATGTAGATCTCTGAAGACTTTATAATTCATTTAATTAGTTCATTTTAGATTCTCTTTAAGTAATTATTTTTTAAATCAAAGAGGCTTTTTATTTTAAAACAACTGTTCAGCACAGTATTTGAAAATCAAGTACATTCAAAAGATTAACTGACATTAAACATCTTTAATAATTATCACACTAGGATCCTTATAAACTTATTTATAACATATTACCAAATAAATTTGTCCTTTTTTTACAACCTCTCATAGCTGATTATGATAAAATTTCAACTAGGAGAAGCTGTTCATGAAAACAATGACATTTTTTGTTGTAATAAAGATAAAGGACATTTTGAGAGTTTTCCTTTTTTAATGTAGTCACAAATAATTTAAAGTAAGGTATCAATTTGAACTATAGGAATGGAGTAATGTTTATTCAAGAAATACACTCAATCTGTCCTCTGACATTATAAAATCTTCCTTTTAAATTATTAAATTAGAATTTTGTTAAAATTTATAAGCTATTCAATTTAATTATATAAATATTTGGCTTAAATTATATAAGTATTGTGATGTAATACATTTGATAACATGAAAACACACTGTAGAAGTTGAGGTTGTAAAATCTAGTACAACACAGAGGAGAGAAAATTTAGATCAGAACACCAAGAAAACTGAATTGTGGTGCTCATAAAACCTTACAAGCATCTAAAGAGAGTGGCTGTTCATAAAGAAAAAAATCATAGTGTGAGCTATAAATTTGGAAAGATAGGTTTCTCAGGAAAGTATCAGATGCTATTTCTTTCAAATTGTTTTAAAATAGGATACCTCATCTTTTAAAAGAAAAAAAATGTTTAAAAAATTTTAGCAGTATTTAAACAAAAAATAGAATAAATCTCAAGGGTTTGCCAATCTTGTCAATAAATTCCCCAAAGACACAAAACAGTTTCTTTCCATTGGTCTTAAAATATATTCTTATAATTTGACCAGTCAATTGTTGTGATTCCCAGCAAAAGTTACTTCAATACTTTATATAATAAATTTATAGCTCTTGCTGTCAAATATCTATTAGAACCAAGAAAAATAATGCCTCCTTGAGCATCCTTTCTTTTTTCACAGATGAGATCAAAGTCCATTAAAGACATCACAAGATCTGTTCAAGGTAGAGAAAACCAAGGTCAGAGTAAATCAGTAGCAAAACCAGGAAAAAAATCTATATAGCTTCCCAATCAAGACCATATTCTAACCATAAACATTCACAAGCACATCTCCCTATTCAAAAACACACTGAGTGCTGCATATCCTTCCCTTCATTCCTCCTACTCTGGCCCTCTCATTTCCTTCCTTCCTTCCTTCCTTCCTTCCTTCCTTCCTTCCTTCCTTCCTTCCTTCCTTCCTTCCTTCCTTCCTTCCTTCCTTCCTTCTTTTTTCTTTCATCCCTTCCCTTCCTTTCTTTCCTTCTTTTTCCCTCATTTTCCTTCTTTACTTCCCTCCCATATTTTTACCACCTCCTCCTTCTCCTTTTTCTTCTTTTTCTTCCCCCCCTCTAATTTTTACACAGCAAATAAAGACCAGAAACACAGTAGAATTTTTTTAAATGAAGTATTTTGAGTGAATTTAAATTGTTTAAGTATTTGTCTAATAAGTCCAACATCTGGCTTCCTAAAGGAAGGTTCTCAATTTGTTTTTATTTTATAATTAAGCCACACTTTTAGTTTTATTTTTTGTATGCTTTGTAAGATTTTGGTGAGCACTTTGTAATTCTTTTGCAAGTGGACGTTTTGAATATTGTAATGTGGCACTTCTGGACAGCCCATCTTCTCTCTCCCCTGAGATTGCACCTAGTACCTGCATTCATCAATTTGTCCAATAATTTTTCCCAATTCTTCTTACAAAGAATATATTCCTTGGTGTGTGTAGTCACAGCAGCCTCTGTTCCATTATATTCTTATTAAGCCAGTAACCTAATAAAAATTTCTTAAATACCTGGTTCTAATAAAAAATAAAAAAAGAATTAGTTTTTTAACTTTTCTTCCAGCAAAGGCACCTTCAGCCCATGTGAGTTAAATAAATACTTTGCTTCTGTGTCAGATTCGCAGCAAAAAATAGTAATAATCAAAAAGTAAAAGCCAGGCCCTGGCTGGTTGGCTCAGCAGTAGAGTGTGGCTCTGTGTGTGGAAGTCCCTCTGTTCCCAGCCAGGGCACACAGGAAAATGCCCATTTGCTTCTCCACCCTTCCCCCTCTCCTTTCTCTCTATCTCTCTCTTCACTTCCTGCAGCCAAGGCTCCATGGGAGCAAAATTGGCCCACGTGATGAGGATGGCTCCACGGTCTCCACCTCAGGCTTCAGAATGGTTTCTATTGCAGTGGAGCAATGCCCCAGAGGGGCCAAGCATCGCCCCCTGGTGAGCATGTTGGATGAATCCCGTTGGGGCACTTGTGGAATTCTGACTGCCTGCCCGCTTCTAACTTCGGAAAAATGCAAAAAAAAAAAAAAAAAAAAAAATTAAAGACACATTTTTGCAAGTGGAGATTTTAATTTCTCATTCTGGCACCTGGAAATCACACCAGGTTTTTGACCTGGTGCATTCACAGGATGAAGGGGGTAGAAACTCAGAATTTACTAAAACATATGGGTCTTTTCATCAGACACTTTTGTAGAGGCTGTCTATGACTAGATTATAACATTCCGAACAGTTGCTTTAGACAGTTCCTGATAGCTTCATAGTTATCTCAGTGGAGGGACTATCCCTTGAAACTTCCTAGTATGTCATCTTCTGGGATGTCCAGGTGCCATTTAATGTTGATATTGAACCACTGTCTTTTAAAGATAATATAGGGAATAATTTTTTAAATGTCACTTTGGTTTTAGTTAATTTTAAATTGAAACCAGAAGTCTTGAATATTAGATTTGAAACTCAAAATAAATGTTATCTCAGCTATATGTTATTAAATTGACATCAAGATCAAAATAAAATGTTCTTCTTCTCTCTCTAGGTTTTTTTAGGTAACCAATTTAGTTGAGCAGACATGATTTTATTTCAGGCAAGATTACTACAGTGAAGAGGAAAGCTGGACAGGATGGAGCGAAATGAGTAATATCAACTTCTTCAGTTACTGAACCAGAGAAAGATATTAATCATAAGACCCTAGAAATTTCAAAATATCTACGTGATTAAATTTATAGTGAGATATAGCAATCTGGGAAGTCAGAAACTTGTATTCTTTTTCTACTTAATATCTAAACATTAATAGAAAAATTCAAGCTTGATAGGATGAAAGAATGTGACTAGAACAAAATATCTCTTACATCATAGTTACACAGGCATTGATCATCCCTGACCAGAATCTATAATTAATGTCTTCACTTATTTAATAGAATTCTTGTATGTTTCTGTCAACAAAGTTAAAATGTCTCATAAATTTTCTTTTACACTAATTGTTTTTCTATTAGCTGTTATGGGGTAAATCAACTGAAATATTTTGTAAATTTTTGATATTTCTGACATTGTCTAAGAATAAGTAGATTATTAGGAAAAAATGTATTTGTTGGTTTAATTTGATATTTCTTCTTTGTATTATGTGCTTTTAAATACACATACACTCACACATACACACACACCTCTCCATCTGCTCTTCATATACTGTTATAACTAATGTCAACATTACTAATTCAAGTGCAGAAAAGAAGGAAGACTGAGCAGAGCTGGGCTACAGTAAGATGTAATGTGGGTGAAGAACTCATCTCAGAGGCAAAATATAAGAATGCAACTGCATATTTTAAAATAAAAATTAATGCAAAATAAGTCATGATGGACAAATATCAGAATTTTAGATTCAGGCCAAATCAACAAGTATAACTTGATAAACTCTCTTTGAACCCGAGGCAAATGGAACATTCAATAAAATTTCATTAAAATATTTACCTCAATTACTGAATATTTCTGTTTCTACCTTAAATAATGTGCCCAAAGCAAGTGCCTCACTCTCCTCATATTCATCTTACTGGATCTAAATTTCTATTCTCTTGACAAATTTTGGCTGTCTAGGCCATAAAGTAGTAAAGTTATTATTTTTGTTTACTCAGCCAGAATTTTGCATTCAAGACTGTTGTTTTTCCCCTAGAAACTGAAGTTGTTGAATGTTAAAATTTAGTTTCAGAAAAAGTATATTTTATTAGTGGCAGTAGGAAGTTTAATATAGATAACTGGGCTAGAAACTTAGTAACATTCAACACTCTCAGAGTATGATGACTCTAATGGAAAGGAAAATAAAATGGTGAGAAAACATTAACCACCCTACATAAGCAGGCAGTAAAGAGAATCTGGAGGCACATGACCAGAGGATTTAAGAAATGAGAATAACACCAGAAGCTGAAGTATTTTTTTCCCACCATCTTTTGTGTCCTTGATTTTTCTCTCTCTCGCTTTTTCTGTCTTCTCTCTTTCTCTTACTCATATATACACAAACACACATACTCACATATAACCACAGAATTCTGAAGAGGTTACATGCATAATGATGTTCAAAAAATATGATAAAACATATCTGTTAACCGCCAAAATAAGTGTGTGGTCTGTGAGACCAGACAGAAAAATAATTCTGAAAAAAAATGTATGCTGTAATTAATCTATCCATCCTTTGTTTCTTCTACAAACATAATTTGGCACGTGTATGAAAAATCAAGTAGCATGTGGGAGGAAGCTAAAATGTAACATATGAAACCACCCAGACTACATATGAATGAAATGTCATACTGAAAGATGTAAGGAAGTATAGGACTAACATAAGTTCCTGGGGAAAACTGTATTCTGAATGGATAACAAAAGGCTAAGGACAATAAAATACCTGTACACAAGTACAGTACTATAGTTGCTAAATTTGTTTCTCATGGGGCTTTCATCATCAAATCTGAAACAAGTTTATGTGTGTACTAGTGTTGTACAAAAGCAAATACATCAAGATAATAAGGGCCTGTTTTTTCACTTTTGTATAATGAATACTGTTGTGTTTAGAATTCAGCTTATTACCGGTATATAAACTTATGGTATATCTAGATATTGACATAAATATCTATCTATCCTGACCTGTGGTGAGGCAGTGGATAAAATGTCAGCCTGGAATGCTGAGGTCGCCAGTTTGAAACCCTGGACTTGCCTGGTCAGGCACATATGGGAGTTGATGCTTCCTGCTCCTCCCTGCCTTCTCTCTCTCCCTCATCTCTTAAAAGAAAAAGAAAAAAAAAAAGGGAAAATGTGTCTATTTATCTATCATCTATCTATCTATCTATCTATCTATCTATCTATCTATCTATCTATCATCTATCTATGATCTTTCTAATCCATCTATCCAACCAATCATCCAGGTACATAAATTAAATATGTATATTTTCTAAACTCTAACCCCTGGAAACAAGGGCACTTTGGTAGTTACATTTTTAAATACCAGATAATGCTTTATAAATACTATTAATCAATAAAAGGAACAAGGCCTTATTGAAGAAACAATTGATTTCAGACTTGCAGCACAGAAAATGCAAGATGAGTCTAAAACATTTTGTCCTGCCAGAGAGTAAAGAAATGTTAAAAATAAAAGCATGTATCTAAGAATCTTTTGTGAGCCATTGTGAAGTAACTGCTAGTGATCAAAAGTAGGACCTTTGAAGACTACAATAAGAAGATAGTTTTGAATTAGAAACAATAGGATGAAAGAGTTATTCATGTGTACTTAATAATATAAACTGATATTTGAACACATAAATAAGGCAGAAAGGACAGCTCTTTTTTACAGAATAACTACAGAATAGATAGGTAGAAAAAGATCACCAGTAGAAAACCACAGAAAAAATTGTAGACAGAATCTATCAATAGATACGAAAATGGGTAGAACACATCTTGAAAAGGATCAGGATATTCATCTAATCTCAAAGTAATTCATTTTAAGATATAAACACAGCAGATACTACCTTAACCAAATGGTTAAGTTTAACAACATCAACAATCACACATATTGACATCACATAGCCTTTTGATAAACTGAGAAGGATACAGTATCACTTCTGTGGCATCTTTGGCAAAAAAAACATATAACCTCAATATAATTATAAGAAAATGTCAGGTAATCGCACTCTACAAAATAACTAACCAGTACTTTAAAAAAAAATAAAGTTAATGATAACAAGGAAGCTCCTGAATCACTTGAATCAAAAGTGACACTTTTTGTTAGGCTGACATTGTGATTCCTTTTGGCAAATGTCCATCTTTTTTTTTCCTGACACATGAAGGGAGAAAACCTGAGGCTATATCTTTGTCCTGCAGTGTCAACCAATCACTGACTGGCAATTGCAGAACACTTTTGTACCATTATTAAATCTTCCAGCTGAGTAGTAGTCTTCCATCACTGCTCTTTAAGTGGGGATTCTTGAGTCAAGTACTGTCATTTCCCTAGGAATACCAATGTTTTATTTGTGTTTTTAGCAGAAGTACTTCTGGTCAGCAAAATACATTCATTTGAACTGCAACACATATGTTTGCCATTTGAGAAATTGTTGTTCAGAACAAAGATAAAGCACGTAAAAATTTTGAAACACACACATAAACTCTCGTTTTTTATTCATTCTTGACTACAGATTTCTCAGTTGGAAGATATTTTAAGATTTAGACACTATTCTCCAGGCTGCTTATCTTCTGTCAATCCATCAGAAGTAAGCAATTCATTCAACTATGGTTAAGTGCTACTTTGATGAACTACTTAGGTCAGGGGTACTCAACCTTTTTATACCTACCGCCCACTTTTGTATCTCTGTTAGTAGTAAAATTTTCTAACCACCCACCGGTTCTATAGTAATGGTGATTTATAAAGTAGGGAAGTAACTTTACTTTATAAAATTTATAAAGCAGAGTTACAGCAAGTTAAAGCATATAATAATAATTACTTACCAAGTACTTTATGTTGGATTTTTGCTAAGTTTGGCAGAATAAATCTTTTCTTTTTTTTAAGAATAGAGCTTTTGAAATTTATTTATTTATTCATTTTAGAGAGGAGACACAGAGTGAGAGAGAGAAAGAGAGAAAGGGGGGAGGAGCTGGAAGCATCAACTCCCATATGTGCCATGGCATGACCAGGGCAGGGTTTTGAACTGGCGACCTCAGTATTCCCAGGTCGACGCTTTATCCACTGCGCCACCACAGGTCAGGCGGCAGAATAAATCTTTATAAAACAACTTACATAGTTAAATCTATCTCTTTATTTATATTTTGGTTGCTCCACTACCACCCACCATGAAAGCTGGAATGCCCACTAGTGGGCGGTAGGGATTAGGATGACTATCACTGACATAGGTTATTGAAGATTTAGCAAATAACCTTGAAAATAAGTTTAAATTGTGTGCCTTATTCTTGAATTAACTAATTCTTTACTTTGTATTAACAAAATCTCTTGGCTGTAATAAAATCTTTAGTGGAACAGAACAAATCTTATAACTCTGGAAATATTACTCTTATATATTTTGAGTGGATTCTTAAATCATGAATGCTCTCCCTGAAAACCTTACAGAAAACAATGTCTCTGGATGGTCAAAATAGCAAATAGATTTTTTAGGATTAGTGACTATAATAAAATCTGTACTGAGTGATTATTATATTTCAGAACCTAGGTCAAAAACTTGATATATGCTCGTTTTAATTTTTACAACATATGACTCAAAGTTTTTCAATTTATTCTGATACTTGCTATTATAGATAAGTCTTAAGTGGAGAAACAAGGGTGTGGGAGTGGGTTAATGTATCTCAATACTCTGTGGACAGTTCAAACTAAAATATATTAATATTAGATTTTAGGCAAGAAATCTATTTATTGAAGTGAACAGACTAGAAATTAATGGCAACATTGCATACAGTCAACACTAACTAGCACTCCTCACCAACTGCCACATGTACCCTGTGCCTCAGACAGGACTCTCAAACTGTGAGAGATATTTTTCTTAACATAAAAAAGCACACTTTTAATAGCTTCAAATAGTAGTTTCTTGTAGAGATTAAACTGTCTATCTATCATCTATCTATCTATCACCATCTATCTATCATCTATTTATCTTACCTACCTATCTATCACTTATCATCTATCTATCTATCATCTATCTATCTATCTATCTATCTATCTATCTATCTATCTATCTATCTATCTATCTATATCTTTATCTATCTATCATCTATCTAATATACCTTGATTAGTGAAAACTAAGAATTAAGTTGCCTCTGAAAGCACCTTGTTCATTTGAATAAAACTGTTACTAGATATCCAAGAAATACTACTTGTATTTCTTCCCTTTAAAAAAATAATCATAAATGAATCTTGCTTTGCATAGACTATTGCACCTAATGTTGACATATCAGAAGTAAATCAGCTGCTATCATACCGGAAAAGCAAAAATGTAGTAAAAGTAGAAACTAGCATATTTGTCGTAGTTAGCAGTCATTGCATGGAATAAGACTACTTTTGTATATAAGTATATTTAAGGCTACTTCTATATATAAAAATATTTTAAAATTGTGATTTCTTCTTATTTTCTAATGCCACATAAATCTGAATGATAATTTAACAAAAATTTTTATACTATGTTTTATCAATTTAGAGAAAAAAATAAAACTATTTGAATTTGTAACTTTCCAAATGGAAAATTGAATTTCATTATTGCTGAATGTATAATAAGGGTTTCTTAGTTACCTCTAGACATATGGCTGTTTCATTTTCTTTAACTTCAACTAATGTTGCATTAAAATATTTCAGATTTATTTTCAATGAAAATATTACTTCTTCCAAAATGACCAGACACATAAAATTCAAATTTTTGGCTGGTCTAAGTAAATAAAAAATGTGCACATATTTGTGTACTAAAATAATTCAAGTAAACAATAAAGGACTATTTTTTCCCAAAATATCAAATGTTATTTTAAGCTTAGAAGGTGTCTAATTTTTCAACTGACTAGATAAATTGAAAATTTATTTAAATCTGTTGTTTATTATTTGCTTTAGGAGAAAAAAATTTTTTATCCATCATGACAGTCATATCAGAAATCTCAATTTTTAAATTTAAATTTTGATACAGTCCTTTAGGTTCATTTCACATGACTACATTTATGGACTACACAAAGGAGCCCAGGAAAAGAGGTTTCTAGGAGCTCAAATGCAGCTAGAATTTTTTTAACTAAACTTGTCAGCCTGGGGTGGGAACTGAGTCTCCCAAGAAGGTATGTAATGTTACTATCTATAATTCACACAACGATGACTATGAAATCAGCCTTTTTAAAACCGTAGCTTCTCATTTTGTGTTCTCTGAATTCTGACTTGTATGTTCAAAATCTGATCGCCTCTGTCTTCACCACTTTAGTAAATGAGACCTCGTTATACCTACATTTTCAGACTAAAACCTAGAATTATGTTTAACTTCATATTCTGTCCACTCCCTTTATCCAATCTTTGAATAATTATTTCTGCTTCTGCATTTTGAAAAATCTTGAACTTGACTTTACCCCAATGTTGCTTCCCTAGTTCATGCAGATATCATTTCTTGCCTTGAGTATGCCAATAACTTTCTGGCCAGTCTGCCTTTTAAACAACTCTTCCTATATCAGCTCTTAACCTCTTCTAGCTCATCCACCACGGGGGATCCAGTGTGAAGTGCTAAACAATATGTTTTGATCAAGTGTTATAAAAACAAAACACACCAACACATAATTGGTGGTTTTCTTTCTAATACATCTCTACTCTTGTCTTCTTTGCTCACCCCACTTAACTCACATTGGTCTTCATCTTAGTGCTTTAAGAACTTCCTCATACTCACTCACCTCAACACCACATCAATGTTGATGTTCTCTCAGCCTTGGACCATCTTTCCTGAAATATTTATAATCTTTGCTTTCTCATTTCAGTGCAGTTTTTGTTTATATGTCAGCTTTTCAGAGAGATCTTCCCAATGTTTTCAAGTTGTAATAGATATCCCAAACTCTCCCCCTCTAGATGGGTTTGCTTTTCATTGTAGCATGCATTATCACTCAACAAGATAGTCTATATTTGTTTATTTATTTCCAATCTTTTTTATCAAAATGTAAGCTTTTCAAAGGCAGGGACTTGGTTTTTTATACAATTCTTTGTGCACAGCAAAGTTCACATTTATTAGACTCAATGACATTTTTTTCTTGAATGGAAGTTTAAACACAAGTTATTTTTCACATTAAAATAGGGCTAGAAATAAGATTTTTAAACTACATTACTTTTCCTGGGCTTTCTCTATTGTTTTTCAATAATTACTATCATAGAAGTCATTTTGACTTTTAATGATATAACTATCCCATTAACAATTTTGTGGTTATCAGTCTGGTTATTGTTCCGTTCACTGCGTCGTACTTGTTGACCACTGTACTGGAATGTTATTCTTCTTCTCTTTGCTTAAATAAATCTTACTTGTCTGTCAGGTCCCAGTATAAAAATCACACCCTGAATCATTAACCTTTAAACTGTTTTTCTGTTACTTTGACAGTTCCCCAGTTTTTAGTGTAGAAAGTGTCAAGAAAAGTTAGACCCATCAATTTGAATTCTCTGTATTTTTTGGTATTGACATTGCATTTATGTACTTGAACCTTCCACCATCATAATGTATTCATTCTATTTAGTTTAGCATGCTGTGTCTCATAGCAGATAGGGTCAGAGACAACTCAGGGCATGAGAAAATGATGGAACTAATGAATTACATGTCAGTTGTACTACAGAGTACACATTAAGTGGGTTGAATTATTTGGTTAATGCAGTCAAACAGCTGGTCAGTTCATTGCATTAATCAGTTATACCTTATGCCCTACCATTAGGATATTTGAGTAATAACCAAATGACCAAACTAATTGTTCAGTGTCAGTAATATTTAAAAAGTATTTTCTCTTAAATTTCAGACATTTACAATTATACCTGAAATTATAAAATGTTTTCTTTTCATGAAAAATTTGTGTATATACCCCAGCCTACAGGAAATCTAATAATATCCCATTCATAATGAATGCACCTTTCTAGGCACTATTTTATGTATTTGAGAGAACCAATTCATACTATTGAATGACTTTTGGTAATTAAACAAATAAATTTGTAAATTTTATGTTGAAATCTGTACTTAAGATCTTCTCCCATAGACTTTTGTTTTTCTTTTGCATATATGCAATAAACTCAAGGATAATACAGTCATTTTATATAGATGGAGGATAAATTCTAAAATGTAGTTGACAGTGCTATCTTATCCTGACATCTGAGTAATCATTGCCGAAAGATATCAAGAAAGTAAAGCCACAGGTCTTTATCAAAATAAATGTCCTAGAGAAATTGTTGCTATCACCTACATATTTTCGAACAGCCATAATTTCCTTACTCTTTGTGCTCTTTTAAAAATGAACTTAAAAATTGTGACTTTATTATATTTTCATTTTTTTTTAACAGAGAAAAATAACAAACATGCACAATTTTGCAGATAAGTATATCTTTAAGGTTTAAGACCATACATGTATTTCTTCCCAAGGACTGCAGCAGTATATATGTGAGTTTAGTGAGCAATTTTCATAATTTTTTTTAAAAGAATGTCTTTTAACATATTTTTAAAATTCTCTTTATTTTTTCTTTTTATTTATTCATTTTAGAAAGAAGACACAGAGTGAGAGAGAGAGAGAGAGAAAGGGGGAGGAGCTAGAAGCATCAACTCCCATATGTGCCCTGACCAGACCAGCACAGGGTTTTGAACTGGCGACCTCAGTGTTCCCAGGCTGACGCTTCATCCACTGCGCCACCACAGGTCAGGCAATTTTCATAATTTTTATTAATAGTTTGTGGTAATATGTTAATTGAATATCCACATTAAATTAAGAATTTTCTGTTGGGAAATGCCTTATTTCTCCCATCTTTCTTTGCACACTTCATTAATAGGTTCTAATTTAGTATTTTCTTTCCATAATCTAATAGTCTATTTTAAACAATCACTTTAAATCCCAGAAGAGTATATCCAGAAGATAAGCCTGGTATCTAGCCCAAGAGAATGTTGCACAGATTGCTTTGGTCTCTCCTGATTTTCAATTATAGTATAACCTAAGTCCCAATGGATCGAATGAAGGTTTCTTCACTATCTCATTCCTGCAAAGATATAAGAACTCAAACTTTACCTATCTCCACCTGTAAAGGCAGTATTCAAGGCCACAATCACAGCTGCCTGGCCAGTGTAGGTTCACATTAGATTCAGACATTTGGTAATGAAACAACGAAGCCAAGAACTGGTGAGCCATCAGCTTTAATCCTAGCTTGCACCTGGCAGGCAAGTAAAAACACACACTGGGCTCCAAAACCCACTCATTCAGTGCTCACAAAGCTACTGACTTATCTGAGTTTCCTAGAATCAAAGGTTTTTAGCTCACCAGACTTATTCACCTCTGTTTCCCATCTCCTTCTCCAGCACAAACTCTACTCAAATTGGCTTCTCCTTCAGCACTCTGCTATCTTGGCTGCTTCTCCTGGCCTCCTCCATGTGGCCTTTTTCTGCTCTCCTCTCTAATACTAACCTCAGGAACTGAGAGAGCAAGCTCCCGGGCTTCCCCACTTTATAGTGTAGAATCCAAACCCTTAATCCAATCTACAAACAAGGAAGTCTCTGAAACAAAGTCACTTCTCTGAGACATACTGGGAGGATTCTTCATGAGAGTGCACCACCACACATTATCCAATCAGTCAAAGGTGTGGGGTAAAGCTTACTCTTAAAACTTGCACATGGGCAGTGCCATCTTTAACAAAGTGAGCATAATATATTTTATCTGCCCAACACCACCACCAAATATCCTTTCCGTAAATTAATGTTCAGAAATGTTGTTTAAAGGTTTTATTCAGGAAAAACACAGATAAACATTCTTAGGGCAAGGGAAAGACAAGTTTTACGTCAAGACAATACTAGTCTCTGAGATAGGAGGGGAAGTAATTCAACTGAATAAAAGACTGAAAGAATAATATAACTTTTTCTTTCATAAACTCTTTCTGGGAAGATAAGGTTTAATAACTTCTGTATGTGTGCTGACTCAATTTTCTGGATAACTGATAACAAAGGCAAAGCTATCCCTTTGTTTACAAAATAGTTTTTCTAAGTAGAAAACCTGTTAGTCACTATAATCCATTCAGTAAATGTATACCACATTGTCAGTAAGGGGGTAGATTCAGAAAACATCTGTAGATTGAAAAAAAAAAGAAACTCTAAGTGAGAAATTAGAGTAATTTTCTGTTTAAGGGAAAATTATATTTACCTACTCATATATGCATTTGGTGATATTTGTGAGTTAGAATTGTATATATTTTCTATCATATCTAATTTAGATTATGGATAACATACTACTTACTCAAACATCAATAGAATAAATTCTATGCAGAAATTTTTAATATAAAATTGAACATTTCTTCTTGGTTTCTCTAATAGTCAGAATTACAACACATTTTAGCAGCAGAATAAGTTGAAACCAGCAAACTATTGGAAAAGTAGGATCTTAGCTGTATCTCAGAACACTGAGTTGATAAACCAAGGGAACTCTAACCTCGCCAGAAAAGTGGAACATCAAGATACTACAACTAAGCCACTGAGTTTGACATACTGTCTTGATGAGTTAAGAAGTTGCCACTACTCTAAAACTCAGCTCAAATAACAGCAAAGCTAGAAACTGGACTCTAAGACAAAGCTACAAAACAATATTGCATCCTCATAACATGCTTGCTCTAAAAGAAAACATAAAAAATAAAAAAAACAAACCAGGAATAAAATCAAGAGAAAGATGGCTTTCATCCAATTTTCCTCTTCAAAACACTCACATAAATGCATCTAATTAAAGGAACCAATTTGTATTCAGTACATGCAAAGAAATGTAGGAGAAAATATTTAGCTCTCTGCTCTTGCAGTACAGAAAAGCACCCTACTAGAAGGTGATAAGAACGGACCCTGGAAGTTGGACTTACCTTCCACAAATCATTGCAAAGTACACAAGTACTTCAATAGGCCTGAAGTCTGGTTTTGACTTGTTTGTCTAAATTACTGATATATTGTTCAACTGCTATTTCTTCAAAGTCCAGGTCTACTCTTTATTTATAACTAGCCAGGAGTGGACACATATCAAAACTACACATGATTGTAAGTTTTCCTGCAGTTTATTTTGACATTGACTGCATATATGGAACTATTTTTGCCCATGTTTTTCCATACCTCAGCCTATAACTTTTTTGGAGAATAAACTAAAACATATGGCTTTTCCATCTCACCCAATTGTTTTAAATTAAAACTTAATACCTTTAAAGTTTTAGGCAAATAAATATTTAGAATTGCAAATTCTAGGTTTCTATAATGTAATATTTTCTTTGTCCAAATTTAATTAATGGAGTTACAAGCTTAGCCTTAGAATTTTGCATTGTTTTTTTAGGACTGCCACAAAATATTGCACATGCCAGGTGGATTAAAAAATTGTGATTTGCTTTCTTAAAGTCTTGAAATTTCAAGAAGTGCCAGAGAGGTAGGAGATCTCTCCTGTGGCCCTTTTTTGGTCTCTCAAATGGCTGCCTTTCATTGTGTCCTCACATGGCCTTTCCTCTGTCACATATATTCCTGGTATTTCTTCCTTTTTTTAGAAGGACCCCAGTTATATTGGATTAAGGCCCTAGTTTTATGATATTTGTGAACAAAGTAAGAATACACATAAATGTGGATATTGCATTTTAAGTTAAAAGACATATTCTGAAATAAAACTCATCGAATGGATGGTTTACAATGATATAAAATGTACTGGATAGTTATTACAGTAAAAGCTGCAATTATAATTTAAACTTCCATAAAATTTTCTGATTACTTTTAGTATTGTAATCTTTTAAATAAAGTGTTTACCCAACTGAAAAATTTTTATTTGAATTTAAGTAATAGAACAATTTTAACATTTAAAAATAAGTGGATATCCCATTCCAAGATTGCAGTTCTATCCAAAACCCATTTAAATTTTAGCATTACACCTTTTCAGAGAGAACACTTTTTAGACAACATATGTGTCCAATAATCATATTATGAGAAAACAAAAACAATAACTTCTTGAACTCATAATTCTGGAAATAAGCTAATTTAATTCACTATTGTTTCTTGATACTTTCTCTGTAGTCTACATGATTGCATTTTTTAATTCAAAAAATAAAAAAAGAATAAAAAATAAGAATAGATTAGATACCTTCATTTTTTGTCATAAATATTTTAAAATAACAGTTGAACAAAGATAAGATAAAGCAATGAAAAAGGTATTTCAATAAATTTATTTGAAAAATTTAATAATAAAAATGGTCATGTATTAATAATATAAAAGTTTGTTGCCAAGGATTTAGTCAGAAAAATTTTAAATAAGGCTTTTCCTGTACAGTATTTATGAACAATCATGTAACATTATGTTTTAAAGTGACTTGCATTCTGAAATGTATCATGGTATGACTAAATATTTTAGCTTAACATGACCCGAATTCTATTTGGAAATGATTGGTTGAGGAAAATGAAAGCATTTTCAATTGAAGATTACTTCTAGTTAATTTAGATAAAATATTTGTTTCAACATAAATAAAAAAGGGGTGATGAGACTAGACAACTTCAAATAAAAAGAAAGTGAGAATTTCCTGGCAAGTAATTTCACTGAAAACTTTACCCAGTGCAAGGTTGTTTTCTGACACATTTGCTAATTAACAACTGATCCTGAGAGGTAAAATCAGTTTTCCAAACTTCGGCTATTGATCGACTTTATGAATTTGAGTCTTGCCCTTGACCCCTGCTTTTTGACCATGTTGCTTTATGGGCCATGTTCTTGAAAGCTGGTGAGGAAATGTTGGAAGAAGAGGCAATGAGCATGTAGATACACACTGTATTCAAGCAGAGACCTAATTAGTAGGGTGTTTTAACTAAAAGGTCATGGAGACTTCTAATCTTGAGATTGTTTTTTATATTTCTAATAAAACATATTAATTCTGCTATTTTACCTTCACACAACATCAATTTTGTATAATCTAGGAAGGTAATCATTTTACTTTTTTATTTATTTATTTTTTTACAGGGACAGAGAGAGGAATAGATAGGGACAGACAGATAGGAATGGAGAGAGATGACAAGCATCAATCATCAGTTTTTTGTTGCGACACCTTAGTTGTCCATTGATTGCTTTCTCATATGTATGTGTTTTGACCACGGGCCTTCAGCAGACCGAGCAACCCCTTGCTGGAGCCTGCAACTTTGGGTTCAAGCTGGAGAGCTTTTCCTCAAGCCAGATGGGCCTGCACTCAAGCTGGCTGCCTCGGGATCTCAAACCTGGGTCTTCCGCATGTCAGTCCAACGCTCTACCACTGCGCCACCACCTGGTCAGGCAGAAAGATAATCATTTTAAACCCTCTGTACTTAATGTGGGCTTAGTTGTTTCCATTATACATTAAGGTATACTGTTAATATTTTTTGGATATATTTGAAATTCTAACATTATTAGTATTAATATGTTAAATGACATCAATTATTCTAAAACTCAAATTAAAGTAGGAGCTGAAACTTACATTATATTTTAACTTAGTGAAAAACTACCTACTCACAAAATGACAAGCGAAAAACTCAACAAAATTTTATGGCAGAACCTTAAATTTATTTTAAATCATTTTCTTTTTTCTCTCAAATCTCACCACATCAGAAATATCAGAATTTGATGACAAATTGGGTGAACTAAGAAGCACGCTAAATGATTACAAATCTATAATGACAAATTAATGAGAAAAAACTATATTAAATGCATATATAAAATTGTGATAAAAAGATGGAAATCATAGAAGCTTTGTTTTGAATATATTCACTAATTAATTTTAAGTAAAAACAAAATAAAAGCTTTATCTTAATGATATAAATTCAGAACACGTACCTAGAATTTATAACTGTAAATGGCAAAAGTTTGATAACATTATACTGACTATTTACCATGAGTACCACTTCTCAAAATCTTTCCCCAAATCAACTCTTTGTTACAGGGAGTTTATATATGTCTATAGAAGTAAAAGAGTGGAAACTTTAAATCTTAATCATATAAAAAGACTGTTAAAATTTGTAACAACATTATATAGAATAGAATGCATTATCTTTCCAAAATATAAATAAGATATTAAAGTATGTCTTCCACAATGTGGCTATGTACTTCAATATTTGCTTTATTGAATTTTATTTGCTTAACAATGAGACCTGTGTGATTATATTCATGAAATACTTTGTTTTCTTCTTAATGAATAAGATAGGATAGATGGTATAGAAAATAAATATTCTATACCATCTATCCTAAAATATTTCATTTTAACAGTTTAACCTTGTCCAAAAACAATGAGTATGCAAACAAGCTTTAGAAAGAAAAAAAAAGTAAATATGTAAAATAACATCAGGAAAAAAAATTATATAGAAAAAAGTTGCAAAAAGTGAGTACCAAGTACAAATATTTGTAATACTCAGAATAGAAAAAAAAAAGTAATGAAAGAGAACATAACTTTGGAGATTTATTTAATACAATTTTTAAGAACTAAAAGAAACCCTGAACTTATCTTTTGAAGAACACTACACTGTCAGTGGAAGTGTCCTGGAATGGAATTAGATTTTCCTTCTAATCTAGAAAAAGCTCTGAGAACATTGTTCATCCAGTCTGTTATTTATCTTTCTTTCCTATGAGAACATACTCAGAGTGTGTCTGTGTACCCAAAAATTCCTTTCAAGGACTGATTGGCAGTTTATATCTGCATGGTGCAGTTGTTCAGGATTTAATATAGAGTCAGATTGCTTGGATTCAAATGCTAACTCTATATGATCTTGGACAAGTATATATTCTTTCAATTTTTAGTTTCCTCATCCTGCAATTGAGGAAAATAATAATTTCTATGTCATCAGTTTGCATTTATAGTATGCATTAGCTAAACAAATGAAAATAAACATAAGTTAAATACATATGTACTTGTGAATATCAGTAAAAGAGATAATATATCGGGAACAGCTTTCAATATTGGACTAGACAAAGTTGAATTGAAAAAACTCTTCCTAAAAAGACTAGTAGGTGAAAGTTATTGGCAAAAATAGAAACTTTTATCTTTATTATAACACAAGGGAAGATTCTGTAATTTCCTGGAAACAAATGAAAGAGAGGATAGCAGTTTTGATTTTAAATGCCTAATTTATTTACATATAACTAACAAGATTCTAAAAAACAACAACAACAACAACAACAACAAAACCCAGCTTGGAAGTTCTGAGTCTTTTTTCTTATTCATAAAATATCAAATATAATATTGAATTATTTAGCTAGTCATTATTTAACATGCAGAAATAAAATATTAAAAATTAAAACTAATTCTTATTTTATTCTTTCCTTAAGTTGGGCTTATGTAAATTGAGATTATTTTAAATGGAGACATAAAGTAAAATATCAGTTAAATCTATTCATATTTTTAGAAGAACCATAAAATAAAAAATCATAACTATTTTAAAAGTTTTGAATTGATAATTCAGCTAATTTCTACTGTAATCTATACTCTAAACCTTGTCTATCAGAAATTAACCTAAAAACCTGAAACTGAACTACTTATATTAAGTTTATTAAATCAATCTTAAAGTATAAAAAATTTGCAGTAAATCTTCTATTTTAAATAACATTATTTTATGAGTGATTATAGTTCATTTGTCAAAAACGTGTTCATTAGTAATTACTTTCCACTTTTATCTATTAGTCCAGTGGAAATGAACTATTTCAGTAAGCTATATATTTAATTAAATAATTAAAAGCATGCCTTTTAGAATCTATGTAATTTTAGAATCTATATCATTTAAGATAATAACAAAAACATCAAGTCATATTCATTTAATACATCCATGGGTCTTATTTCAATGTTTAGAATAAAAATTATCACCAGTAATAGCACATGTTGTTTTGAAGGAGGGTCTGTAACTGGTGTATGAAATTAAAAAAATACAAAGATTATGACCAGCTGACTGAGGGCACACAAGCCACCCAGACAGGGCTGGCAAGATAGTCCTTCCTCATTTGAGCTGCCGCTTTGGGGTTGTGAAAATCCCAATGTTGTTTTTATTTAAGGCACAGTTTCAGTACACTCACACCAACAGAGTGAAGTCAAAATATTTATTTGTTACAAGTCCCAGAACGTGTGTGTGGGGGGTATAATAAGCCAGAGAACAGCAGTCCTCTATCGCAGGTCACCGAGGAGCAGGAGAGAGAGAGCTAGGTGACATGCACCTATTACTTATATAGAGTGGTTGGGGTGGAAAGTCACTTTTCACAATTTCAACTCTACGTAATTATTTTAGAGTGGCCCAGGGAAAACAAAGTGGAAATTTGTGGTGTGAATCTTAAACTGGGGTCCTTGTGTAAAAATCTAGACTCTGTGTCTCATACTGCAAAATGCCTGGACAGCAACCCAGAGGAAAAGAGGTGTACTGTTGCAAGGTTTTTATACACTCTATGAAGTGTATAAACATATAATATTACAAAAGTATTAAGCTTATTTTATCAAGCTCTTTCATTCATTGCATGCATTCTGATTTCTGGTCCTTTTGTTGAAATATTTTCCTGCCTGAGATTTCTTGTTTTGTGTGTTTTTCACCTGATTTGTGTGTTTTCTAAATGCTCCTCAGTCAATTGTGATGTTAATGAGGATCCAATATAAGATTTTTTTATTTGGACTAGGGGCATATTTTAACATATCTACTTTGTAAAGATTTATTTGGTTGTGATGCTTAGGCCAAGTTTTAACAGACATCTCTTTTAGTTTTCATGTCTTTCCTGCTCTCATTAAAGGAAATATAAAAGACAAAAGTAAACAAATGCCCACTTCTATAGAAACCTTAGATTTTATCTACCTTAGTTTTAGATTTTTTATTATTATTAAGTAATATTTAAACTCTGAAATTAGGTATTTAATTATATACGTATATAGTAGCCTAGAAAATATAGGTCAAAATAAGTTTAAGAAATAGTTACATTTCTTGGATTTTTTTCCTCTTTTCAATATGTACAAAGCAAAAGAGAAAAAAAACAAGCTTCATCTTATAAAAACAATCTGGATAGATCAAATAAACCAAATAACATATGAACAGGAAAAGTATCTAGGTTTGAATTGACTTAATTGGACATTTATATTGATCAAGTTGAATATCCAATAGTTTTATTTCATAGGTAGAGTGGATAAATTTAATGACTCAACCCAAAGAGATGACTTTGTTTAATACAATTAGCAATTAACCACTTTCATTTTATTGGAAGAACTTTTATCATTCAATTTAATCTACTTAATGATATCCAAGCATTGTGAGTCAATATCTTATGTATATTCACAACATAAAGTAATATCAACACAGAGTTTTGCAAGAAAGTAAAAGAAAGAGAAAGTTGATCTAAGCACTGAAGTATTTGCAATAAGAGAGCATAATCTATATATTCATGAAGTAAGCAGGAATTTACCCTTCTTCCTGTAGTAAAATTTCCATTGAATGATTGTCTTTGACTAATGAATGCTATTTTCTTTTTATGAACTACTTCTAAGCTTAGCAAAGTGTTTTGTATAATGAGAACCATTTATTGAACCTTGTATGTATACAAAGGTCTTATTTTATTTGTTGCATTGTTTTCTCCAGATAAACTTGCTGACTACATACCATAATCCTCTCATACAATGAAAGACTTGAGAAATTAAAGCAGGAACAAATTAAAAAAATAAATAAAAGCAATAAACAAAATCTCTTTTACAGCCATTTTGGATCAAGAATTTACTATATTCTATTTTAATTTATCATGTTTACCTTTATTCACTTCTTTAAATACTACTATATCTTATATGAGTTACTTTTTTATATTTTAGTGGTCATTTTCTCCTGTGAAACCTTCTGATAATTATAGTGTCTTCTTATCAGTTTATTATACCACTTAGCACATTAAATTATGGTCCATATTGAAAAACTGATTTATTTTTAATTATCACCTTTATTTGTTCTTCTGACCTAAAAGCGTTTATTTTATGATGGCTATGGTAAAGCCAGTGGCCACAGTCACCATTACAGCTGCCTGGCACATGCAGGTTTGCATTAGCTTCGGACAGTCGCTAATGAAACAACGGAGCCAAGAACTGGTGAGCCATCAGCTTTAATTCTAGCTTGCACCCGGCGGGCAAGTAAAAACACAAACTGGGCTCCAAAACCCACTTATTCAGTGCTCACAACGCTACTGACTTATCCGAGTTTCCTAGAATCAAAGGTTTCTAGCTCACCAGATTTATTCACCTCTGTTTCCCATCTCCTTCTCCAGCACAAACTCTGCTCAAACTGGCTTCTTCCTCAGCACTCCGCCATCTTGGCTGCTTCTCTTCTCCTCCACGTGGCCTTAATCTGCTCTCCTCTCTAATGCTAACAACCTGAGGCACCGAGAGAGAGCAAGCTCCCAGTTCACCCCTCTTTATAGTGTAGAAATCCAAACCTTTAATCCAATCTACAAACAAGGAAGTCTCTGATACAAAGTCACTTATCTGAGCCATAATGGGAGGATTACTCATGAGTGCATCATCCAATCAGTCAAGGGTGTGGGGAAAAGCTTACTCTTAAAACTTGCATGTGGGCAGCACCATCTTTAACAAAGTGAGCATAATATACGTCATCTGCCCAACACTGTCTGTCCAAATCAAATGAGAACCTGCATGGGCCAGGCAGCTGTGATTTTGGCCATGGCTAGTGGCTTTACACTGGAGTTTGAGCTGTATTCATAATTTTATTATATATTTTTAATAATCACTATAAACTAATTGATTTGTCTTTATTCTGACTTCCCAAATTCTACATGTTTGACAGGCAACTTATTTCAGTGACTATAAAATTATCAGACTGCATCATACATCAAGTCTTCTTTACATTTTGCAACTGAGCCATGAAAACAAAGAACACTGGAATCAGAAACTAAAGTAAGAAAATTATGAGTTATAATAAAAAAAATATTTATATTAAAATATTTAATTGACAAACATATTGGCACATAAATATTTAATTCAAAAAATATTTCTGGCATTAATTAAAGAAAAAACATTTCTCAAAATGTCAGTTGTATATACCTGTCAAAAGAAGAGTGAATAAAACAAAAAGACTAAATACAATTAAAAATACAAAAAATTTCTAACTGAAATATTATACCACTTTCTACCTAAAAAAAAAATGATATATACACACCTATTAAACTCTGTAAATTCTTCATTAACTATGCTCATGACACTATGTTGGTGTTAGTTGGACCTCTGTATTCAATCTCTCTTAAATAATAACTCATCCTTGCCCAGTGGCTTCAAATATTGCATATTTTTAAATTGACATCAAGATTTTTCTTTTTCTAATACATCTCCGCTAAACTATAATCCAACCAATATGCTAACCATCACTTTTTAAAAAATTTTCATTTATAGTGTTGACATAAATTCAAGTGTTCCACTGAATATAACTTCCTCATCCCCACTCCTGTGCCCCTTTATATAACCCAGGGGTTGGGAACCTATAGTTCGCGAGAAAGATGTGGCTCTTTTGATGGCTGCATTTGGCTCACAGACAAATCTTTAATAAAAATAAAGTAATAACAAAAATATAAAACATTCTCATCTATTACAAGCCATTCATTTCCTATTGCTCATGTTCATGGTTGCAGGTGGCTAAGGCCAATCACAGCTGTTCTCCAGGACAGCACCAAATTTTTATTAGATAATGAGTAACGTACACAGGTCGTTATGAGGTCAGGAAGTAAACTTCTCTTCTTTTAATCAGGTAGTCAGCTTGCAAGTTGCAGAAACCCTTTTGATGAAGAAGATGGCTAAAAGAAAAAAAGTAGAGGAGTATCATATTTACAGCAGGAATGGACAGAGGAATTCACCTTCGTGGAGAGAGCAGGTTCTGCAGTGTGTCTAATATGCAATGATAAAATTGCATGTATGAAATGGTCAAATATAAAGCAGCACTTTGACACACCATACTACATTTATATAGAAATATCCAGTGGGGGATAGCAGGAAGAAAGCATGCCAAGAGCTACTGTGCAGAGTGCAAGCTAGTCAGCAGGAACTCCGTGTTTGGACCCAACAAGGTGACTGGAATTCGGCTAGCTTTGCTGGTGCTTTAGCAATTATGAGAAACAGAAAGTCATTCACAGATGGGGAGTATGCCAAAACATTCATGCTTAATGTTGCCAGTGAACTTTTTGATGACTTTTCAGATAAAGACAAGATAATCAAATGAATAAAAGACATGCCTCTGTTGGCAAGAACTGTTCACGATTGTACCATCATGATGGCAAATCAAATTGAGGCAACACAAATGAAGGACATAAATGCAGCACCATTCTTTTCTCTTGTTTTGGATGAATCAACAGATGCCAGCCACTTATCCCAGTTCAGCGTGATTGCAAGGTATGCTGTTGGTGACACACTGCATGAGGAAAGTCTTGCTGTTTTGCCTATGAAAGAGACAACAAGAGAGGAGAATATATTTAAGTCTTTCACTGAGTTCACTAAAAAAAAAAATTACCCATGGATAAACTTATTTTGGTGTGTACTGATGGTGCTCCATGCATGGTGGGAAAAAACAAAGGATTCATAACACTTCTTCATGAACATGAAAAGAGACCCATCCTACATCAGTAGGCCCTTTGTGCTCAGATGAGTGGTGAGCAGCTTGGTGAGGTGATGCCGCTGGTTATTCAGATGGTCATTTGGATGGATGAACTTGGGAATAATTATTCTGGTCTGCTTTTACACAGCAATGTGCGTTGGTTGTCAAGAGGAAAGATGCTCAGCCGTTTCACGGTTTCACGGCTTGTCTGAGTGAAATCTGGACTTTTCTTGAAATGAAAAATGTCAAGCAACTTGAGTTAGCTAACACTGAGTGGCTCCTGAAGTTCTGCTATCTCGTGGACATGACTGAACATCTGAACCAGCTCAATGTGAAAATGCAAGGCATTGGAAATACAGTCTTATTCCTTTAACATGCAGTGTTTGCATTTGAAAACAAGCTGTAACTCTTCATCGGCAACACTGAAACAGGTTGTTTACTACACTTTGATAAACTGGGAGAGTTTAAAGGTGCATGCACAGCAAGTGACCCTGCTCAACATCTTGATCTCCAGTAGCTAGCGGGCTTTACATCAAGTCTCCTGCAGTCTTTCAAAGCACGCTTTGGAGAATTTCATGAGCACACTTGTCTTTTTAAGTTCATCACTTATCCACTTGAGTGTGCAGTGGACAGCGCTGACCTGAGTTGCATCCCTGGTTTCTCTGTCAGAGATTTTGAGCTACAAGCTGCTGACCTGAAGACCTTAGACATGTGGGTGAATAAGTTCAAGTCACTGAATGAAGATTTGGTAAGACTTGCATGACAGCAAGAAGAGTTGGCGAGCAAACACAAGTGGGGAGAAGTGAAAAAACTTCAACCTGCAGACCAAGCTGATTGTCAAAACTAGGAACGTGCTTCCTGTCACATACCACACACTGCAGCATGTGAATATTGCTGTACTGACAATGTTTGGCTCTAAGTATGCATGTGAGCAGTCTTTCTCACATCTAAAGAACATTAAGACCAACCTACGATCATGTTTAACAAATGTAAGTCTGTTAAAGACCTGCATGAAGCTTAACCTCACCATGCATCAACCAGATTACAAAGCCATCAGCAAAACCATGCAGCACCAGAAGTTGCATTAATGGTAAGAAGTACTTTATTCATCATTGGTTAGCAACAGAATAACAACGTTATTAAAAAGAATTCAGAGCGTTATTGTACTTTAAAAGTGTTGGTCTTACATAAAATACACACATTTACTTGTATTTACTATTAAACTTATTGTATGGCTCTCACGGAATTACATTTTAAAATATGTGGCGTTCATGGCTCTCTCAGCTCAAAAGGTTACCCACCCCTGATATAACCCTTTGCCCTCCTCCCCCTAAATCCCCTTCTCCTTCCCTCTAGGATTCCCTTTCCTGTTATCTATGTCTCTGTGTTATGTATATATTATTTCACTAACCCCTTTACCTTCTCTAATCCCATCTCCTCATCCCCTTCCCTCTGACAGCTGTCCTGCTGGTCCTTGTGATCCTGCCTCTGCCTCTATTCTGTTCCTCAGTTCACTTTGTTGATTAGATTCCACATATAAATGAGGTCATAAAATATTTTACTTTCTCTGCCTGGCTTATTTCTTTTAGCATAAGAATCTCCAGGTCCATCCATACTGTTGCAAAAGGTAAGATTTCCTTCTTTTTTATAGCCATGTAGTATTTTGTTGTGTATAAGTACCCCAGTTTTTTAATCTACTCATCCACTGATTGACACTTGGGCTGTTTCCAGATCTTGGTTATTGTAAACAATGCTGCAATAAATATGAGGGTGTATTTCTTCTTTTGAGTCAGTGATTTGGTATTCTTAGGAAATATTCCTAAAAGTGGGATAGCAGGATCAAAAAGCAGTTCTATTTTTAATTTTTTGAGGAAACCCCATACAATTCTTCACAGAGGCTGCACAAGTCTACATTCCCACCAGCAGTGCTGGTGAGGGTTCCCTTTTCTCCACATCCTCACCAGCACTTATTGTATGTTGTTTTGTTGGTGAGTGCCATTCTGACAGGTGTGAGATGGTATCTCACTGTGGTTTTAATTTTCATTTCTCTGATGATTAGTGACATTGAACATTTTTTCATATGCCTATCGATCATTTGTACAACCATCTCTTGATTCTCTAATTCACTTAGGTTCTTCATATCCAATAGTTTTTTTACGTGTTTGATTACATCTTAAAATTTTATGTTTTTATTATATTGTCTATTTTTTTGAATAGCCTTTCTTCCCAAACACCCAATTCAGAAATTTCTGAGTTACTAAATCTCCTTTCCTAAGGAATTTAATACACAAAGAAACAGACATCAGAAGGACAGACATCAAAAGATACATAATGATTTTGCAGGTAGACCTGAGAAATATGGTCAGAAACAAAATCTATTACTTCTATATCCAGCCCAACTCTCCTTGAAGTAAGCAACTGCACAGACATAAATTTTATTTCTCTCTTTCTAGTTTGATAAATAGTTTGAAAACATGATAGTATCACAAAGCGAGTGATGCCTGAAAACACAATTTATGACCTCACTACCAAACTCCGTCATCTTTTTACTTGGTAGAGCACCTTACTTTTTTTTTTTAATACTAAGTAGTCATATGCTTTAGGAGAAGCTATGCCCCTTCTTTAGCCCAATGTAATTAATCAAGGTTAGTAGACAGAAAATTATTTCATTCTCTATTTTAGGAGTTTTGAAATGGGAATGTACTGCAATTTTGACTGTGTGTTTTATTCTGTTAGGAAACTTGAGGAAAACATTCTTGTAATGAGACAAGAATGGTATCATTATAAAAGACTGTAAGATAAGAATGAAAAATTTTGTTGAAACTTGAGGTAAAAACTATATATATACTGAAGTATACACATATATATTTAATTAGATAACTAGAAGAAAGATTTACAGAGAAGAAGCTCTTAGAGTAAGTTATCCTGCTTCTAAGTGCAAAGCACATAAAGATGGAATAGTGGAGAAAAAGAGAAGTTGAGGCTGTAATAAACATGATGAATTTCATCTAGGTATTTAAAAAGATCAAAACATTTTATGGTAGGAGAGAACAGAGTAGTATCAGTACTTTATCTTTTCAAATGGATGCCAATGGTGCTTAGTGTTTTTAAGTGGCATTAACAAGGTCACAAAAATAGTGATAGAGCTGAAACCTGATACCAAGTCATCATACCACCATGTCAATGTTTCCATTTCACAAAGAGCATAGTGAGGCAGACTGAGTAGGATGAGAGATAATAAAGAGGAGGCAAAGTTGACAGCTTTCTCAGCAAGCCACCTTATATAGTTATGCCTAGCCATAGTAGTGGTAGGGATAAAATGTAAAAGATGACTTTTTAAGACATGCTAATGATGAAAAGGCAAGAGTTGTTAAGAGAGTAAATACAAGGGGATGGTTTAAGTGGAAGAGTCCAAGATGTTAAAAACATTGTGATATTGCTAAGAAAAATTACTCAGTGAGTGCAAAAATGATCATGCTAGAATCACTTTTAATGCTTTTTGTATGTATAGTGACACCTATTGTAGAAACAAAAGATGGGTATAAAGACTAAAAAGTTTTTAAAACTTCCATGTTAGTCTTACCCTCTTAAAATCAGAAATTCTAAGAACAATGTCTGATTAATAGTATATCTTCATACATATTGGTTGTATAAAGAAATTACATTATTGATAGTATTATTATAGCGATGTTTAAGAAGTGGAGTAGAATTTATGTTTCTGCTCTTTCAGAAAACATGTTTTTAGTAATCATGACCCAGTTCAGTGAAACAAAAATCCATTGAATAATGAGTAGTGATTTTCTAGGACCTTCATACTTTGTATATAAAGGATTTTCCATGCGGAAAGCTTACATATCACTCATTACTAAATTGGTCATTCCAAAATAATGTGTGTGACTTTATAATCAAAATTATAAGAGATCGGATGAACACTTCTGATTATTTAATCAGTTTTACACTACCTATGGTTAACTGTTAATTATTATATGGGGTGACCTGAACTTTTACTCTTTATTCTGGAAATGAAAAAATGAGGGGCATTAATGACTATTGTGAAAAACATTCAACAGCTGTATGCTTCTCTTAGGAACTCATCCCAGTGATCTGCATCATGGGAACTTGGCCTTTTTTTATACTGCTGAGGTGATCTAACCTTGCCAGTTGCTCCTCTCAGGTGCCTCTTTTTTTGTGAAATGTTGTCAGAAATCATTTTTATTAGAGCTCAATCAAAATTGACTTCAAAAAATGTGGATAGATATTCACAAGGAAGCAATGCAAATGCCCTAAACTCAGATGCAATAAGGTACTAAATTAAGCATTACTTAAAATTCTTTACCAACGTTAACATCTGTAATTAATCTTTCCAATTTCCCTATAAGTTATATTTCATTATCTTTGATTACAAGCATTAAAATAAAACTATCAAGCAAATGCATGGCCTGCAATTTCAGACAAATCTTTTTAAGCATGACTTTTAGCATGTATTCTTCTCAGGAGCCTTCATGTTTTCTCCCACATTATTTCTGAACCCTACTATTTCTGCCTTTATAATCTAGCTTCTAACTACCTATTTGTCCTAATAATACCCCAAACATGGCTATGAGACTATAAATTTAGGTGTCTTGATTGTTCCTTGCTTTTATAAGTATTTTTATTTTAAATACAATCTTGATAATACATTCTCATTCTGGCATCAAAGTCCTCTAGTCTGTCTTCCATGCTGTTGTACAAATAATTTTCTATATAAGAGAATCTGATGACAACTTTCCCTTCTTGATATCTTCATATGTTGATATAGTAGACTTGTTAGGTACAAAGGTGTCTTTTTCAAATCAACTTTGTGTAATATTAATTATTGATTACAATTAGTAATCTTCTGGGTATTTTCAAAAATAGCTTGTTTCATCCTTGCTAGTCTATGATGTTATCTTGTATTGTTACCATTTTACAAAATAGGATGAATTTCCTTTGTGTCAAATATAGAAATCAGACAGTTTTTCTGTCTAGTGTAAATAATGTATTTTTAGTCTCTAAGACTGAACAGAAAGTCTTATAGATGCTTTCTTTACCCTGAGAGAGTCCTTAGCTTATAAATACAAATTAATAAACTTACGGGTATACTTATATCTCTAATAGTTTAGAAGTGCATACAGAAAAGAGAACCACTTGTGTTGAAAACAGCTACCAGGAAGGTTATTAGTTTCTCAAAGTGCCCTAACAAAGTAACACAGAGTGGTTTTAACAATAATAGTATATGTTCTCACTATTTTGGACGCTAGAAGTCTAAAACCAAGGTTTCTGTAGGATTGATGTGTTCTTAGGCCTTTCCTTGGCTTATAGATGGCCTTCTCCTTATGTCTTCACATGGTCTTCCTCTGTACGTGTCTGTGTCTTAATCTTCTCTTCTGTTCTTATGAGAATACCATTGAGATTGGATTAGAGCTTGCCCTAATGATCTCAGTTTAGCTTAACAACCTTTTTAAACATTCTGTCTCCAACATAGTTACATTCTGAAGTCCTGGTGTTAAGACACCAATATTTGAATTTTGGGAGATCCAATTTAGCTCATACCAACATACTAAACACTTAATGTAGTAGTTAAATATAGATTTAACTGCATTCCAAGGAATAATTTATACACTGAGAGGACTTGGTTAAATGTCCACTCTTAACAAGTTTTTTAAAAAATCATGCTATGAAATGGAGATATTCTAGAGAAGATAAATTCAGAGAGAAATTTGATATAGGAAAACTGAAATTTGTGCCAGAATATATATATTTTTAGTTTTCTAAAGAAATACAGTCCTATTTGGCAGGAGACCAAATAAGGAGACAACTTAAAATGTTATTTGCTTTTGTTCATTTATCCATCTGTTTATATAAACCTCAAGACATTGTTTTCCAAATAGAGGCCTATTAATGGCAGAGATATGGTACTTGGCCTGATTTACTAATGCTTAGCCAGTTTCAGTTTAAGAGAAGGTAATAGTACTGGAAAATTCCATTTCTTAAAAATAGTTTAACTTGACTTTAACTGAAAGTTTAATAACTGCTTAGTATATATATTTTTTATCTAATGTAAGTACAGATAGACTCTTATCTATTTATTTTTTAGTTAATTCACATATTTTCAGTATCATTACAATGATCACATAGCATTATAAAATATTTTCAACCTATTCACCACAGAGAAGAAATAGATTTGTTAGTCATAACCAATTTTTCCTTATATTTTCTTTCTTTCTTTCTTTCTTTCTTTCTTTCTTTCTTTCTTTCTTTCTTTTCTTTCCTTTTCCATTTTTTATTCTCTCCCTTTCTTGCTTTCTTTTTTCCTGTTTTAATATTTTTAATTAAATCATTGATTTTATTTTTTATTGAAAATTTTTATTATAGTTGCATAAAATAGAATATAAATTTCTGATGTACAACATAGTAATTCAACATTTTATACCGTATGATATGATCACCTTTAAGAGAAAAAACACTATATTTTTTAAAGTTAATATAAACTAAATTATAATATGTTTTTAAGTAATAAAATAATTTTATTTTTATTCCTCATGTATATAGGGAATTTTTACAATTCTATAATACTTAAAAAAATTTATTAAGTAAAAATTTTGTCACTATCCTAAAGTACATAAAAACAACAACAAACAAACAAACACAACACAACTCTTACTTATCTCTATCTATATGAATATAGTTTTATAGAGTTGAAATCATTCTGTATAAATCTCTTTCCTAATTAGTATTGCACTCATGTCCTAGTAAATAATACAATTGATGACTACTGGCATAATATAAATAGAACTTAAGTGTATCATTTTTCTTTCTTTCAAACTTATGTTTGTAACCTAAAGCCCTGAAACTCTAAAACTATCATAGCACTTAAAAAACAGTGCATGTAATTTTCTGCTAAATTTAAAAGCTTAGTATATATTTAGTAATAATATGATATGGTTTTTTTTTAATTTTATTTATTTATTTATTTTACAGGGACAGAGAGAGAGTCAGAAAGAGGGATAGATAGGGACAGACAGACAGGAACGGAGAGAGGTGAGAAGCATCAATCATCAGTTTTTCGATGCGACACCTTAGTTGTTCATTGATTGCTTTCTCATATGTGCCTTGACCGCAGGCCTTAACCCCTTGCTTAAGCCAGCAACCTTGGGTCCAAGCTGGTGAGCTTTTTGCTCAAGTCAAATGAACCTGTGCTCAAGCTGGCGACCTTGGGATCTCGAACCTGGGTCCTCCGCATCCCAGTCCGACGCTCTATTCACTGCGCCATCGCCTGGTCAGGCTATGATGTGTTTTTGAAATAAAATTATGAATCTCTTACAAGGACTAAAAGTCCTTCTTTTACGATTTGAAATTACATTTTAATTTTTAAATTTATTTATCCAAATAACTTAGAATCATTTTTAAAATTAATAAATATTAAAATATTTGAATCAGTTATTACTGAAAGCATGCATCTTTTTGGAAGAAATTAATTTTTTTTAATTTGTTCATTGGTTTGAGAGGGAGAAAAAAAAGAACAGGAAGAGGGAGTGAGAGAGAGAAGGGAGATAGAGAAAACCATCAACTCACTGTTTTACTTTGTTGTTTTATTTACTTGTTGTGAACCCATTGATTGCTTCTCATAAGTGCTCTGACTGGGAATCAAACCCATAACCTCTGGTATAGCAGCTCAAAGTTCTATCCAATGGGCACTTGTCCATTGTCCATGGATTCTTTAATGAATTTTCCATCAAAAAACACCAAAAACATGGTTGTAGTTCCATTTTATTTATTTTTTAAACCTAAAGTTGAGTTTATACTTTTTTTGATACACACCATCTAAATATCTTATCTATATTATTTCTGTGAAATTATATTTTTAAAATAAGGTTTTTAATTTTTTTCTAATAAATTATTTATGATATACAGATAAACCACTGATCTTTGAATATTATGGTTTTATTGTGCACTTTTATTAAAAACTTACATTTCATATTTTTAGATTTCTTACTAAGTAATCACTTTTTTTCTGCTTTCTTGAAGCCCTGGGATTTTATTTTATATATTGATTATGAATGCACTGGATAATACATCCATTCACATACTCACATAATTCATGTGTTTTGACTACAGCTTCCAAGATGGCCCTTTATTTGAATAGTCAGTATAAAAATTATATTTTTCTTAAAATAGTTTGATTCATGAATGCATTAGAAGCATTGGTGAATTCTAATATTCTGATTCATTTTACCTCTGATGGATAATGTGCAGTACAGAAGTTATCTGGACATGTTATAATTATTATGTTACCATAAAGAAAACCAGCTTCTGGATGAAGCTGATATGAATAATAAAGTCTAGCAAGGAGTAGACTCTGTGTCTGTAATGACATTATAGTGTCTCTGAATTAAGTGCACCTTTCTCTAGACTTCTAGAAACTACTGTTTGAGAGTTAAAAGTCAGATTTTTGTTACCTGAAATTAAAGTTTCTCATGAATATCACTAATCTCATTAAATAGGAACATTTTTTTAATTGACATTTTAGGGTTTTCTGTTAAAATGTTTATATATATATATATATATATATATATATATATATATATATATATATATATATATATATATATATATGTACAAATATGTATACATATGAGTACACATATATGCTGATAATATTATTTCAAATAGTTATATTTCAAATATTTTAAATAAACAACTGCATTCTAAAATATTGATGGTAGAGATGAGTATTTCTTGTTTTTCTTAACTTGTTAGGAAAATCTGTAGAGATTTACCTTAAATTTAATAATAGTTATCATTCTAAAACAAATATTTGCTTCATGATAGATTCTTTAGCAACCCTTTAAGATTTATTATTTTGTTTTTCTGGTAATACATATGGGATTTTGTTGAATTCATTTGGGCAACAGTTGAGTTGTACTTAGTAAGAAATCATAAATACATATATATGATTGATAACTATGCAATATAAATACCTTCCAATATACTCATCCATCTTCATAATAAAAGAAAAATAAAAGTAAATATAATTATGATGAAGAACTGTCTTAAAACTAACTTACTAATTTTTATTTTGGGATTTTGCATTTTATACTCAAAAGTGGGAGTAGACAGTAGCTTATATTTCTAGCTATCAGTGTCATTTTTTAGGTATGTTTTAAAAATGCATGTACTTGTAACATATTATACAAATCAAAGAATGTACAAAATAAACATATGCTTTGGTAAAATAACATGAAATCTTCTGCAACATGTTTTTTAATTGAAAAATGTGTCTGAGTTTGATATCAATGCAAAGAGAAATTTATTTGCTTTCACAATCCAATTTATTCTAAAAGTATTATATTTTTTCTTTCACATTAAGTTCATTAACTCATATTCACTTGATATTTATGTGTGGTGTTTAGTCAGGAGGTTCCATTTTTTTTTATTTGATATGGATAACAGATTATTTTAACATCACTTACAAAATGGTAATTTCCCAGCCAGTTATAATGTCATCCCATTATATGTAGAATTTCCTTTACTCTTTTGTTTCCTTTTATACATGAGTTTGTTTCTTATGTCTTTATTCCTTTTTATTGGTCACTTTACCTATTTCTTTGTTAAATCTTGACTGGTTTAATTACCATAAGTGTATAATAAGATTTGATGTGTGATACACATATTTGATGTATACTTTGGATGTTGTTAGAATCTTCCATAAAATTTCCTGAAAAGCTCCTTTCTAAGTTAGAAATATGTAATAATGAGTAACTATGCCATTCATAAAAAAGAATGTCCTAGGGCAGGGGTGGCCACACTTTTTCAGCTAGTGAGCTACTTATAAGATGACCAAGTCAAAATGATCTACCTACAATAAAAATGCAAAACATAAATTTATTTCTTCTATATTATCATTATTTAAGTTACTATTATTAGTATTTAATATTGTGTATTCTTCTTTTACCTTTCTCCTTCTCAGCTCTCTTTTCAGAGGAAAGTCAATGTCATAGTTTTTATGAACAATCCGAAAAAGCTGCTCCACGTTTCCCTTACTTGGAATAACAATGGCACATAGACAGATGAGGCAAATGCACTTAGAATATGACATAGTGAAAAAAATCCCCTCCCATTCTGTATGAAAGTGGTAGGTTTTAGGCTTCTTACTTGGACAAGCTATGGCTCTCATTTTTATACCCTTTGCTGTATTTAGTTTAAATAAATTGAAGGCTAACTACACAGCAATGTAACTGAACAAGTTAGCGTGGTTTAACGTGCATACGTAGGGTGTCAAAAGTTCAGACATCATATTGGCTACCCTGTATGCCAATCAAAAGACAAATGTCTTTTTAATGTCATGCGATCTACCTACACTTCCTTCGTGATTGACCAGTAGATCATGATAGACATATTGAGCACCCTGTCTTAGGATAAAGTGAAGATTAGGCTGATAAGAGGGCTATGAAAAAAGAATTCTTGGATTATTTAAAATGTGATGATGAATAAGAAGCTAGTAAAGAAGAATGAATAAAATTATTAGTAAATTTAAGACAAAATTTGTGTTAACGTATTACAAAAGCTCAGAAAATAGATGAGTGGATTTTAAGATAAAGGGTATGATCAAATTCTGTTAACCTAGAGAATTGACCTTGAACCAATGTCAAGTTGAGAATTTTGTCCTTGAGATTAGGAAATTTTTGACATACAAGATCTTGACTCTTTTGTTCTATTAGATTTTGAGATTGTTATATTTTGTAACTGTCAGATTATGAGACTGCTAGACCTCTTTCTTCTGTCCTGCCTGCCCAGCTCCTTCTTAATTAATCTATAAAAAAATTATAATCTGGAACTTCTCTTGATTCAAATATGATGTAGCACTCTAAGATTTTGTCAGAAGTTTACCTATTTTTACCTCATATAAAGATAAGCCATTTCTGGCCATCTAGGGGTATACTATCCCTGCCCACAGGTTGGCGTGATAGGGCCCCAGTCCCTTACTCAGCTAAGAAATGGTCATCACTTTGGTTTCACCATTTTGATTTTTTATTCTTATAATTACACTGGGGAACAAATTTTTTTTTGCATACACAAAACACTTATTCTTACCTAAAGTGTGCTGATCTGATCTCAAATCTGACATTAGTTTTTCTCTGTAAGCTATAGGTTTTCTTTTGCAACTCAAGATTTGAGGTTTCATCTTATTGTAAAATTTTCAACATTTAGTTTAACATAATGATGTAGAATGTCTTCTTGGGCATCATCTTTGTGAAAATATAATAATTTATATAATGCAGTAAATACACTAAAAGATATGATTGCATCAGAATTTGAATTTAAAGCCTGAACAAACTGCTTGCATCAGAATATAATAATTTCAAAATAGAACATATTAAAACACTTATTTTAATCATAAAATTTGTGCAAAACTTATTGAAATTCTATTCAGGCAAAATTTTGCATTTGTAAATCTTGCATTTGTGTACTTGTTGAGGACAATCTCGCTTGATGTTCCAGCAGTAGTCTGCTCATCATGAACAGCTCCAAAATTTTCGGGAAACTTATCAAGGTGACTTTTCAGGAAGTGAATCCTAATGCTCATATTTCCTCCAATATTACAGAAAGTCAACAGCATCCTTTGAAACAGAAGTTCATAGCTTTCTGCATGTTTGTTGCTAAGGATATTCTTTGAAACTGACACAAAAGACCGCCATGCCGCTTTCTTCTCCTTTTTCATCTTCCTGGAAAATTCTTTGTCGCATATGATGGTTTGAATTTGAGATCCATTGAATAAACCTGCTTTTATCTTCCCAAAAGACAAGGCAGAAAAAGTAGAAATAATATGTTGAAAGCATTCACTTTCTTTATTTAAAGCCTGAACAAACTGCTTCATTAAGCTAAGTTTGATGTGAAGTGGGGGAAAATGATTCTGTCTTGATTAACTACACGTTCTTTCCCAATATTTTGCATCCCTACTTCAAGAGCTTCACATTTTAACCACTTCTTCTATGTGCAGTGTTTCTCCTGAGCTCTGCTGTCTCACAAACACAGAAAGCAAGGATACTTTGTGAAACCTCTCTGTGGTCCTAGCAGGAAATTTACCATTTTAAGATCCACACAAATGATCCAGTTATGCTCCTCATACTTCAGTAAGTTGAGTACAATTTTTATGTCATTATAAGCTTCTCGCAGATGAGTTGAATAACCAATTGGAACAGCTGCATAAACATTATTATTGTATAGGAGAACACATTTCAGATTCAGTTTAGAGCTGTCAAGAAATAACTGCCATTCTTTTGGACTGTAAGTGGTAACAACTAGCTGGCTGAGAAGACTACTGATATCATGACAGTAGACAAAGTGTTTGTCTTTGGAAAAAATCCATAAAAATTTGTTCACACTTCCTGAAATGAGATACTTTAGCTGACCAGTGAAGTACATTCCTTTCTAGAAGCCTGGAGGCTAACAACTCAGCTGCTTTCTTTGATAGGCCCAAATCTCTTACTTAGTCATTCAATTCAGGTTGGCTAAATTTCTGAGGGGTTAATGACTGCTTGGCATCAGAAGAAGACCCTTCAGATTCTACAACCATTTCCTCATGCATCTTATCAAAATACACTTGATCATCATGTGCACTTTCTTAGTCCTTAGAAGAAATAAAACCATTGAAAAGTGAAACTGGAAGTGTTTCAGAATTTGGGAGAGGTCATATTGCTGAAGAAATATTAAGATATGTATTCATATGCTCTTTTTTCCTGCTGATGACCTTTGTATGGATCAGACAGAAATAACAGTCACTGCTGTGGTCCTTAGGTTCACGCCAAATCATGAGAATACCAAAAGGCATTCCTTTGGGTTTTCCTTCTGTCCAGTCATGAAACATTTCCTAACAATTATGACACACAATATGAGGAGCCCAATTCTTGTCTTGATCACCAAGGGGAATTTGAAAATAGGCAGTATATGCACGTATCACAAATGATAAAATATTGTGCCTTTGACGTTGAAGTGTGTAACAGCCACATATATAACAGAAGGTGTCAGGACTATTCTTACATTTATGCCCACTCGAAGAAGTCATGATTCAATCTTAAAACAAAATAAGAGGGTATTTTTATCAGATAATAATTTTATACATTTAAAAACAACAATTATGCAAAAGTGATGTTTGTAAAACATTAATTGCCTTGTGGTTATGTTCAATCCAAGAGTCTTTGTCTTTAACTTCAATTTAAAAACCAAATCATCTCATTAACCTTAACAAAAAAGAAATTAAAATTGCATAAAAATTAGAATATGCACGAAAAAACATTTTTCAGATTTGGAATCAGCGATTCAGATATATATGAAAATATTCTAAAACCTCATGAAACAGAAAATAAAAAAAAGAAATTGTTATTGATGGCTTTAATAAGAGATATTTTGGCATTTTGCTTATTTCTTCTTTTCTGATAAGGCTTGCATATTTCATATTATTTTATACCTTATCTGGAAGTAAAATATTTTCACTTAAACTTTTGATATTTTATGTTTGTTATTTGGTTGAATTAATCATAGAATATCTTATTTTATGAATTATTAATTGGTATACATAAACTATTTTTGAAATTGTTTCATAATTAAAAAAAAATTGTAATTGTTTGTAGATCATATTAATAAATGTTTAAATCAACAAGATTGACTACATCTGAGAAATAAAATTATAACATTTCCTTGTTTTTATATTGGATATATCATATTCTCATGGTGACATATCCCAGTATTTTTCTAAAATCATTATTGATTCAATGTTCTCTACACTGCAGTGTTTTTTTTTAAATGGATGGTACTATGTGTTTTGACACAGTAATCTACATCTTGACAAGATATATTTTAATTCAAATGATCACATAAGTATTTTTTTTTGCCTTATAGTTTAAATTATCTAATGATAATATACCAACAAATATGATGAAAATAGACAAATTTGTGTTTTGGGGGTTGCCTTTTATAAACTTTCTTCTTCAATTTACTAGATGTATGTTTCTCATCAGAATATGATAGACATACAATAAAGAAAAGTACTCATAATCTTTGCCCTTGAGGAAATTAAAAGGTGGTTCAATTGGGGTGCAATATTTGTTATCAATATGATAATTAAGGGCATGGAAATATTTAGTTGATAATTAGCAATAATTTTCATCAGTATGTTTGTGGAAATTTAAAATTTTTCTAGTAATGATAGAAAAAGGAAGTTTTTTTTTACAAAGCGATGTGCCCAATTTCTTTCTGTTGAGATTAAATGTGGTAGAAATAGATATCTAAGGCAGAAAAGCAGAAAGCTTGTGGTAGAAAGCTTTCTTTCTTTTAATTCTTTTTTCAGAGACAGAGAGAGACTCAGAGAGAGGGATAGATAGGGACAGACAGGAACGGAGAGAGATGAGAAGCATCAATCATCAGGTTTTTGTTGTGACACCTTAGTTGTTCATTGATTGCTTTCTCATATGTGCATTGACCGCAGGCCTTCAGCAGACCCATTGTTCGAGGCAGCGACCTTGGACTCAAGCTGGTGAGTTTTTTGCTCAAATCAGATGAGCTCGCACTCATGCGGGAGACCTTGGGTCTTGAACCTGGGCCCGTCCGCATCCCAGTCCAACGCTCTATTCACTGCGCCACCGCCTGGTCAGGCAGAAAGCTTTCAATGTGTAATTATCTATCTCAAGTAACAATACTGGGCTGTGGGGACATTGCTAGCTATGTGACACCTCAATAAATCCTAAGGTTTGTCACTCTACATGAAAAGTGTATTCTTCCAGACAAGAATAAAACAAGTCTGTATCACTTTAAGGCCCAGCATGTACCAAGAGCAAAAAGTAGCCAGCATGATTATGGAGTAAGAAAAGAAGGCAGAGTGTTGTGAGAGAAAGTCCAAAAGAAGGCAATGAGGGCAGGAAATCTCCAGGCTTCATAAGATTGCTTGCGAATCCTAGTTCCTAATTCAATGCTTTAGTCATTTTTTTTATTTATTATAGAAAAAATTTTGAGCCCTGACCATTGGCTCGGTGGTACAATGTAGCCCAAGCATATGGATGTCCTTGGTTTGATTTTGGTCAAGGCACACAGGAGAAGCGACCAGCTGCTTCCCACTGTTCTCCTCTCTCTCTCTTCTCCTTTCACAGCCATGGCTTGATTGGTTTGAGCACATGGCCCAGGCACTGAGGATGGCTCCATGGAGACTCCACCTCAGGTGCTAAACATATCTCATTTGTGAGCATGGCCTCAGATGGACAGAAAACGTCAACCCCAGATGGGGTCTGCTAGGTGAATCTCGGTAAGGGAGCATGTGGGAGTCTGTATTTCTATCTCCCCTCCTGGCACTTGAAAAAGAAGAACATTAAAAAAGAAAATGTTTTGTTTACATAAAAAACTAAACAATTAAAAAATATCACTCTAAAATAACTTAGTTTATCAACAAGAAAAAACTTTGACCACTGATTAATACCTTAAAATGAATTCTAGGCAAAGTTACTCCAACTACTTTGAAGAGTAAGAGAATGCATCTGGGGAGGGGACAGGGTGATTAGAAAAGGCATGTCCCTAAACAACAGACTCAGAAAATAGAGAAAACTAGCTGAAGAAGAGAAACACTATCAAAATTTTGCATTGTTTGCTAACAGTTTTTCTTTCTCAAAATTAATTTTTGCATTTACAGTACTTTTTTCACAATGTCTTTACTAAAAATTATCACACCAGCTATATTTGGTAAACTGGCCATATGCCACCAACGGATGATCTAGATTGGGAATTTTTTGTGTGTATATAACTATTTTCAATGTTGAAAATGCTTATTCACACATTTACCATGAAGTGAGATTCATAATGTTCAAAATACCTTCTAGGCAATAAGTCTGCATCTGCTAACATGTTGCAGTATTTCTTCTACTTATCAAAACTCTGTTGATCTTCTTAACAAAAATATACAAAACAGAAAACTGTTATCTTGTAAACATGTTGGGATTTATAAACTATATGACAAAATTTAAATAATTTGTATAAAATTATCTAATTCTGTACAAGCCTCCAGCTAGTGCCTCATACATTAGAGACAATAATGAGAAGATAAATAATTATTAATATTAAAATTATTCATATAGGTTGAGCTTTCCAATGGTGAGTTTAAAGTTTTAAAGTTCAAAATGAAATATGTGCATAATTTGATTGATATACACTAGCCTGCACAGTCCTTGTTTTGTCTATCTCATGATCTGTCATCTATCTAACATTGCTTGATAATAATTGATTAAGACTATCAAATGGCTGTAATATTGCAAATTATTTTATTTTCTAATAATCAGTTTGATGATTTCTACTAGTCTTTTCAATTTATTTCTGAGACAGTCATAAACTATTAACCATGTCAAACCTTAAATTTTTGAACCTGTGGAGAGTTATAGTTTTGGTTAACATTGTAAATTGCTCACTCCCATTGCGTTATCTAGTTCCAGATTTCTAATTGGTATGCGTAAAATTGCCACTAGGTTTTTGGTTCCCCAAACTTTTTGCATTAAGTTTTATGATATTTCTTTTTTCTTACTGTGAAATGTATATTATTTGGACAGGAAAAGTGATTAGACTGTAGCAATGTTTTTGTTCTAAATTAGCATTTTATATATCAACATCAAATTTTTTTCTAGTGAAATGAAAAGGTTTTTGTGACTTTTGATTATTAGATAAAATTTGGTAGCATTTTACATCAACTTTTTTTTAAAAAAATGAAATGCTATATTAAACATGCTTTTGGAAAATTAAGTGTCAGATATTTTGGCATTCTTAGAAATAAAATGGCTCTTTAAAATACGTTTGAATTATTCATATATGTGTATATAACATGTTTCCAAAAAGATTGTTTATAAAAATGGAATAAATTCATTAAATATTGTCTACACGTGAAACTCAATTGCTGTATCTTTTAAACATGAAAGGTTAAATATAAATTTAAGAATTAAAAACTGAGGCCCTGGTTGGCTCAGTGGTAGAGTGCCCTCCCAGTGTGTAAAAGTCACGTGTTCGATTCCCCTCCAGGGCACACAGGAGAAGAGCCCATCTGCTTCTCCACCCTTCCTACTCTCCTTTCTTTCTCTCTCTCTCTTTCCCTCCCACAGCCAAGGCTTCATTGGAGCAAAGCTGGCGAGGCACTGAGGATGAAATGAACCTGAAAACAAATAGGCTGTGCTCTTGTAATAAATTCAGACAATAGCATGTTTGCATGGTAGCGAGGAAAATAATGACAAGTCAAATTTATTTAAAATTTGAAAACTTCACTTTTTCCTAAATCACTTTAACTTTATTGACTGGAATTGGGAACAAATGCCAAAAATAAAAATACCATATATTTTTTACTTCAGTGAGTTCTAGAATAGATAATGTGTACTTAATTTTTTCATAGTATATGTTGCTCTTTATAAAAAAATCAATCTTCTTGGAACTCTTTTATATTAAACACTTATTGATACATAATGAGTTGATTAAATTATAAGAAAGCCTAACTCTTCATGAGCTTATCAATTTAGAAAATATTGAGAGACCTGCTCCTGTGCAATTTATAATATGATTAAATTGTCACTGCTTTGGGATTTTAGTGTAATGTTTACTTTCTTATGTTGAATATTGTTATTGTAGTTTGTATATAACTGAGGATGATTGTATCAACAAGCAATATTTTAATTGCAATAGCTAAATGTGGTAATGGTTAGAACTACTTGTCCATTTATTATCCTTTAAACCTGACCAGGCGGTGGCACAGTGGATAGAGCATCGGACTGGGATGCGGAAGACCCAGGTTCGAGACCCCAAGGTCACTGGCTCCGGCAAGGGGTTGCTGGATCTGCTGAGGGCCTGTGGTCAAGGCACATGTGAGAAAGCAATCAATGAACAACTAAGGTGTGCAACAGCAGCGAAAAACTAATGATTGATGCTTCTCACCTCTCTCCATTCCTGTCTGTCTGTCTTTATCTAGCCCTCTCTCTGACTCTCTCTCTGTGTCTGTAAAAAATAAATAAATAAATAAATAAATGTTACCTTATAATCCTTTTAATTGAATTTATTATAGTGACACTGGATCACACTGTTGTATTAGTTTCAGGTACTCAATTCTAAAATACATCTCTGTACACCATATTGTGTGTTCAACCCTCAAGTCAGGTTTTGTCTGTCTTCAGTTATCCTTATATATTCTCCTCTACCTTCCCTAGCAATCTCTTTACTATATCATCCATGGTCATGAGTTTTTTATTTCCCTTTTTGACTTTTTTTGCTTGTACATGCTGCATTTTTTCTAGTTTAGTAGTGTAAAGTAGTTCAGTAGACTAACCTTGTCCGGAGATTGTCCAAACTAAAACAGGATAATTAGTTGGAGATTTTTGTTTAAAAAAAATATGTATGCTTAATGCTAACTTTACTTTTCCTCCTTAAAAAAGTGACCATATCACTTAATATTATGAATTTAGGCAACAACCAATAGTTAAGCTTTCCAAATAAATTCCTCTACAAAAGTTGTTTGACTTATTCAAAAACTCATTTAAAGCAACTTATTATGGCAGTTTCTTAGCAAAATATATCTTACAGCACTTGAATAGAAATGACATTTTCTTATGCCAAGAAGCATGGTCTTTGGATAAGAGTGAACTGAGATGCAAAAGTTCTTTGTCAATTCTTAACAAAATTGCATAGCTCCTGGGAGCCTGGATAATCTCCTCATGTTACAAAATGTTCAATTATTTAAAAGTGGTACTATGATAACTACCTCTAATAGATAAAACTTTAGGAATAAGTAAGGATGTAAGTAGCTAAGTTTTATATCTTAGAAAGCTAACTGAAACTCAATATTTATCAAATTTCCCCTAAAGTAGAAATATCAGCACACTCTGGGATGATACAGGATATTTATTTCATCTTGGGTTAATCATTAGTTATTAAATTCTGTTTGTGGGGAAATGTTGCTCTTTCCCTTGTTATTGAGACCAACACTACAAAGATGGAAAACATAGCTCATTAGTACCTGCTAGATTCTTTTCTTTTTCTTTTTGAAGTAAGAGGAAGGGAGATAGATAGACTCCCGCATGCAGATAGTCTCCCGCATGTACCCCAATTAGGATTCATCCAACAACCTCTTTCTGGGGCTGATGTTCTGCCTATCTTGGGAGGATGCTAACAAAAGAGCTATTTTTAGTGCCTGAAGTAGAGGCTCCAGGGAGCTATCCTCCACACTTGGGGCCAATGTGCTTGAATCAAAGTGTGGGCCCAATGTGCTTGAATCAATCAAGCCATGGTTATGGAAGGAGATGAGAAAGAGGGGGGAGGAGAGGAGGAGAAGATGGCATCTTCTCCTGTATGCCCTGACTGGACATTAAACCCAAGATTCTATATACTGGGTCAATGTTTTACCATCAAGCCAAAAGGCCAGAGAATATGCTAGTTCTAAAAGAAATTGCCATAGCCCTTACAGAGCAAAGGAAAAATGACTCTATATTACCAGCCTTTCCTTGGTGTCTCACCTCTCCTTTCTACTGTTTGATTAGGCAGAGTAGAGAAGATCAGGAAAATACTTCAGAGGGATGGAGTCTTTAGACTGGGGTATTTATGGTTTGTTGGTTCTAATTACACATGCAAAAGGATTGTTTACAGTAATGACTTTCAGAAAGTGGTGATGCCTATCAGAATGACAACAACATTGTTTTGTATTCTGTAACCTGTTGGGAAAACTGTGCAGGCAGAACACTTGTTAAACCTTAAGCTATTTGCACATGGCATGGAAAGAGAACTTGAATGAGTTGACAGGCTAGAGAAAGGGTGAAGAGATCACTCTTCTCACAATCAACAGAATTTAATAACACATATTCTAATTGTTAGACAATTTAACTCAGAATAAATATTTTATTCCTTAGCCACTGTGTTGACACATCAATGATTCTCTGCCTTTGTTTTTTTGTGTAATTGCTAGCTCATTTTCAAACACACATTTTCAATATTTTAAATTTATTTTTCCTTCAAAGGATTATTTTGACCTAAAAATACAAGGTCCTGAAAATATAACATATACTGAATTTATTGTTTTAGAAAGAGAAATGAAGTGAGATGTGGGGTGAATGTTTATATGTGAGCTTGCAAACTTTTTAAGAAAATTTTTGAGACAGAACCTGGCTTCTGGTTAGTAGTCTCCTTACATCTTGCTATACAAAGACTTGAACTTTTTCAAAATGTTGGATCTGTGTTGGTAGGGCTGAAATGTACATGTTAGTTCTGAGTCTATAGTTTAATCTCATGGCTAATTCTACAGACGCTTAAATAATCTACATCATTTCATAGACTTCAAATTGATCTGGGGCCAAATAGAATAGAATATAATCCAGTAAAATGTCACAAGTTCTGTATATTTAATGACTGGTCACTAATTCAGAATAATCTCTCAGATAAAATTTAAAATAATATCAATGAAAACTCTTACATGTAATTTTATCAAATAAAATTTTAAATAATACTATTAAATACTCTTACATAAATGCCAGTATTCTAATCATCATATTTTTATTCAGTGTATATATGTACAAATACATGTAAATTATTTAGTGAATACTGGTGACTCAAAAACAATTTTTAATATTTTGTTCTCTGTTGTTAGTAGATAGTAGCCTAACTTCAATCACTACAAATGGTGCATTAAATGCTAAATAGTGTTTAGACATCTTTGTATTAATAATTTGAAGTTACGTATCTGTGATGTTACTTATTTAGGTTATGAAATTAATGAAGAGTCCTGGTTTAGGGTTTGCTGAGCACAAACATCAGATGTTTATGATGACTGAAACCTAATGTATATTGTGTTGTAAGGCCAGTATCCACAGCCACCATCACAGTCGCCTGGCCAAAACAAGTTTAGGTTCACATTTAATTCAGACAGATCGTAAAGAACCAACAAAGCCAAGAACTGGTAGGCCATTTTCCCTTTATTTCTAGCCTTGCATTCAGCCGGCAAGTAAAATGCACATGCAAACACACACACACACACACACACACACACACACACACACGGCACCAAAACCCTCTCATTCAGGCTTACAAAGATACTGACACATCCGAGTTTTCCTAGAAGAAAAGGCCCTCACCAGTCTTCTTCATATCTGTTCCCCATCTCCTTCTCCTGCGCAAACTGGCTTCTCCTGCATTCTGCCATTTTGACTGGCTCCTCTACAACCATGTTGTCACTCTGCATTGCTACATGGTCTCCTCTCCTCTCTGTAAGAACTTGTTTGCTCCTCCCAAAATGGCCTCCTAGCTCCTCCTTTTAAAAACCTTTTGGCATGAAAACCCCTCCCCCCAAAACACATTAGCATAACAAAGCTCCTCTGCAAGCAAAAAGGGCAATTAGCTGTATCAGGTGAGAGCATCACCACGTGAGAGCAGCGGCCATCTTTAACAGAGTGAGCATAAAATAACATATCTGCCCAACATGTGTCAAACCCTTTTTTTTATTATAATCAACACTACTAGTTTTTTAATTTATATAACACTCTGAATTTTATCAGCAAATAATCCTAAATATCTGATTTCGTGTTTTATTCTTTTTTATCACAAAATAAAAATGTTTATGTAAGTAGTTCCAACACCATTTCTTTCTAGAAATGTTTCTTTAAATGAATTTACCTTAATTTCCTCAGATATTATGTTCAAATATGTCACCAAAAATTAAAAGTAAAACACTAAACATGGTCATTTGGAAAGTACCATGTATTTTTACTTAAAAACCTTTCCAAGGTTTATTCTACAGCATAGTAGGGGCCTGTAAAGCCAGAAGCCAGGGTCACCATCACAGCAGCCTGACCTGTGCAGGTTCACATTGGATTCGAACAGATGGTATTGAAACAACGGAGCCAAGAACTGGTGAGCCATTAGATTTAATTCTAGCTTGCACCTGGTGGGCAAGCAAAAACACACACTGGGCTCCAAAACCCACTCATTCAGTACTCACAAAGATACTGACTTATCCGAGTTACTTAGAATCATAAGGTTTCTAGCTCACCAGACTTATTCACCTGTTTCCCATCTTCTTCTCTCTACACAAACTCTGCACAAACTGGCTTCTTCCTCAGCACTCTGCCATCTTGGCTGTTTCTCCTCTCCTGCACGTGGCCTTAATCTGCTCTCCTCTGTAATACTAACCTCAGGAACTCAGGAACCAAAGAGAGCAAGCTACTGGTCTGTTCCACTTTATACTGTAGAAATCCAAACCCTCAATCCAATCCACAGACAAGGAAGTCTCTGATACAAAGTCACCCATCTGAGGCATAATGGGATTCCTCAGGAGAGTGCACCACCCTACATCATCCAATCAGTCAAGGGTGTGGGGAAAAGCTTACTCTTAAACTAAGCCTTAGGCTGTGACGACCCGGCCTGCCCACAGCCTGTTCCAGAACACACATTAATATCAATGAACTTTCACGTGGGCAGCGCCATCTTTAACAAAGTGAGCATATTATATTTTATCTGCCCAACAGATAAAATATACTTACTTGATCTTTTTGAAGATTTTGAGAAATTTTTCACTAAAAACTCATTTTCACTTTGATTACTTTGAAATAAAATTGAAAATTACTTACTTGATCTTTTGAAGATTTTGAGAAATTTTTCACTAAAAACTCATTTTCACTTTGATTAATTTGAAATAAAATTGAAAATTTAGGAAATTCTGTTTCTAAATTTTGGATCAGGAAAGGTGAAGCGATTAGTAAAATTATAGATATATAAAACATAGATCAGATAACAGGACAGCAAATCCCAAAGGGAAGGGGGGAAAGAGTTGGGGGGAGGAGAGCAAAAGGGGGACAATGGGGGATAAGGGGGTGGGGCTGAGGGAGTGCTATTGAGTGGGGCACCTGAATTCATGTTAACACAATAAATTAAAATTAATGAAAAATTTAAAAGACTTTTACTTTTGTATTAGACATATTAAAAGATATTGTGGAACATACTTGGTTTTTATATTTTGGGTACTGTTGGGCAGATAAAATAGAATATGCTCACTTTGTTAAAGATGGCACTGCCCAGATGGAAGCCCGTCACCCAGGTGATGTTATTTGCCCTTATGCTTAGGATGGGTGTGGGGGAAAGGCTGTAATGTAAGCAGGCCAGGTTGTTATGGCCTAAGGTTTGGCTTTAAGAGTAAGCTTTTCCCCACACCCTTGACTGATTGGATGATGTAGGGTGGTGCACTCTCCTGAGGAATCCCATTATACAGAGATTTCCTTGTTTGTATAATTGGATTAAAGGTTTTGATTCTACAGTATAAAGTGGGAGAGACCAGTAGCTTGGGCTCTCTCTCGGTTCCTGAAGTATAGAGAGGAGAGCAGAGTAAGGCCACGTGGAGGAGAGAAGCAGCCAAGATGGCAGAGTGCTGAGGGAGAAGCCAGTTTGTGCAGAGTTTGTGTAGAGAGAAGGAGATGGGAAACAGAAGTGAATAAGTCTGGTGAGCTAGAAAGCTTTGATGCTAGGAAACTCGGATAAGTCAGTATCTTTGTGAGCACTGAATGTGTGGGTTTTGGAGCCCAGTGTGTGTTTTTGCTTGCCCACAGGGTGCAAGCTAGAATTAAATCTGATATCTCACCAGTTCTTGGCTCTGCTGTTTCATTACCGACTGTTCGAATCAAATGCAAAGCTGCACGGGTCAGGCTTCTGTGATGGTGACCCCGGCTACTGGCTTTACAGGCACCGTTGAATAATGCATAATAACATCTTTCCTCAATGACATTAATTCTAAATATTTATTAGTGTAAGATTGTGTAAAGCCAGTAGCCAGCGCCACCATCACAGCCGCCTGACCCATACAGGTTCTCATTAGATTTGTACAGTCTGTAATGAAACACAGGAGCCACGAATTGGTGAGCCATCAGCTTTAATTCTAGCTTGCACCCAGCGGGCAAGCAAAAACACACACTGGGCTCCGAAACCCACACATTCAGTGCTCACAAAGCTACTGACTTATCCAAGTTTCCTAGAATCAAAGCTTTCTAGCTCACTAGACTTATTCACCTCTGTTTCCCATCTCCTCCTGCACAAAATCTGCTTAAACTGCCTTCTTCCTCAGCACTCTGCCATCTTGGCCGCTTCTCCTGGCATCCATGTGGCCTTAATCTGCTCTCCTCTCTAATATCTCAGGAACCAAGAGCGAGTAAGCTCCCGGTCTGTCCCACTTTATAGTGTAAAATCATAACCTCCAATCCAATTACACAAACAAGGAAATCTCCAATACAAAACCACCCATCCAAGGCCCAATGGGATTCCTCAGAAGAGTGCACCACCCTACATCATCCAATCAGTCAAGGGTGTGGAGAAGAGCTTTTTCTTAAAACTAAGCCTTAGGCTATAACGACCCGGCATGCCCACAGCCTGTCCCAGAACACACATTAATATCAACGAACTTCTATATGGGCAGCACCATCTTTAACAAAGTGAGCATAATATATTTTATCTGCCCAACAGATTGTTTAAGATAAATAAAATTTAGTTATATATATTTTACAAAAATTATTTGAAAATATTATTTGAATATGACTTCTGCTAAAATTTGTTTAATTGCAAATAACATACATTTTCAATTTAGTTTTATGATACTTTCTAAAGTGCCCGCTATCATATTATTACAGTAGGTAGGTATTCAAACATTAAACCTAATTAACTAGAAAGCTGAAACATTCACAGACTCTTCAGGGGGCAGCCACATCCTTGTTGAAGGGACTTACTTCCTTGAACAGGCTGGAAAAACCAGTTTTCCAATATCTCTGGGAAACAACCTGCCCATTAATCAGGATTAGGGGGCAGGGATTAAACAGTAGGGAAAGTTCCTTTTCTGCTCACATGCATGTGCATTAGAAGCAAGGTGATAAAGCAGAACTTTGAGGCATGCACAGTAGGAGCCAAAATAGTGACCATATGCTAGGAAAATTAGAAAGTCACATACAAAAAAGTAAAACATGACTATAGTTTGTCTCCATGCACAAAAATTAACTTGAAATTGATCAAAGATTTAAATATAAGATCTTAAACAATATATTACATGGATATAAACATAGGTACTGGTCCTGGTCAGTTGGCTCAGTGGTAGAGCATTGGCCCAGCATGTGAAAGTCCTGGGTTTGATTCCTGGCCAGGGCACACAGGAGAAGTGCTCATCTGCTTTTCCACCTTTTCTCTTATCCTTTCTGTCTCTCTTTTTCCCTCAGATAGCCAAGGCCCTATTGGAGCAAAGTTGGCCCAGCACTGAGGACAGCTCCCTGCCTTCAGTCTCAATTGCTAGAATGGTGCTAATTGCAGCAGTGGAGCATCGCCTCAGAGGGACCGAACATCACCCCTGGTGGGAATGCCAGGTGGATCCTGGTTGGGCACAGGTGGGAGTCTTTCTGCCTCCCTGCTTCTCACTTTGGAAAAATACAAAACAACAACCCCTCACCTCACCCACCCCCCAAAAAAACATAGATACTGAACTTATGAACTTTGGCCATAGAGAACATGTTACGAATTTAACCTGAAAGGCAAGGGAAATAAAAGCAAAAATAAATGAATGGAACTATATCAAACTTAAAAGCTTCTGCACAGCAAAAAGAACTGGCAATGAATCAAAATGACAGCCAACCAAATGGGAGATGATATTCACAAACAACAACTCTGATAAGAGTTTAATATTCAGAATATATAAAGAACTCACAAAATTCAGCAACAATCAAACAAACAATCTAATTAAAAATATGGAGAGGACCTAAACAGAATTTCTCCCCAAATGACTACAAATGGCCAACATACATGAGAAGATGCTCATCTTCACAAGCTAGTGGAAAATTTCAAATCAAAACTACAAGCTATGTTTTGTATTTTATCATGTTTATTGTCTAACTCTAAATCTTTCAGTTTACAGTGACAAGTGTATTAATGGCTGGGATTTAAGCTAAGGGCAAGCTAGATATCAAAGTTCAATCTCTAATGAGACTATTGTTTGTGTTTTAAACTTAAAATGGGAGTATGTCAGAACTTAAATAAGATGAATAATGGTCACAGTGTGCCTTTAGTAATTATAAAGCTGTTTTTAAAGACTTTAATTCCTATTTTGGTGTTATTTATAACCATAAGAGTCATTTACTATTTAGTGATTTAAAAATCATAATGAAGATGATTTTTAATACAACTTTATAATTTTAAAAACCAAACCTTAAAATAAAAATAATTTATAAGAACAACCTGTGTTACAGAAAATGTTTGTACTTCGTTCTTTTCCCCCCAAAATAATAATATAATTTGATAAGAAAGACTGTTAGAAATTTTATATGTGGAATTTTATACCACATACATGCCTAGAGAAACTGATTTCTATAAATACTGAAGGAAAATCCTTTAATGGACCCATGAAAAGTTGGACATATAAAACCTATAACTTAATCATTTCTGGCCACTTTTGCTATATTATCTTTTTAGAATGGTGTTACTCCCACTCCTTACCTGGTTAATTTTTTCTGAACATTCAGGAGTAAGTTTCTTTTGGTTTTGTTTTCTATTTGTTTAGGTTTGTTTTTGGTTTTTTAGAGATAGTATCTTAGAATTTTAGTCTAACAAAATAGAACCAAAACGTTTTTGTGACCCACAGTACTTTTTAAAATTTTTATTTAGTGAGAGGAGAGGAAGCAGAGACAAACTCCCTGCATGGCCCCTGTCCAGGATCCACCCAGAAAACCCACTAGGAGTCGATGCTCCTGAGGCAGAGACCATAGAGCTATGCTCAGCACCCAGGCCAACTCCTTCTAATGAGCCATCACTGCAGAATGGGAGGAAAGAGAGAGAGAGAGAGAGAGAGAAGCAAGAAGAGGAGGGGTGGAGAAGCAAATGGGTACCTCTGTTGTGTGCCTTGATGGTGAATCTAACCTGGAACATCTACAAGCCTGGCTAATGCTCTATCACTGTGCAAACTAACCAGGGTGTATATTTATTTGATTACACGATTTTTTTCTTCTTTAAAATATATTGTGGAACATAAATTATTTTTCATTGTTTTTATTCTTTTTCTACTTGAAATCTCTATAATAATACTCAATACATAATAAGAAGAATTATGAAGACAGGCAATCCATGATAATTGTCATGTTTAATTTTTAATAAAGTTTAAATTAAGATCTAAGGGATAAGATGTCTACAGTAGGGAAAAAGATGGCAATGGAGTAGGGGGACGTACCAACTTCCAACTCCCAGAACCAAAGTGGATTATAACTCAATTTTAAGAACCATCATCTGGATAAACCAACTTTGAACCAAACTAAGTGGACTCTTCAACCAAGGAACACTGCAGAAGCCACATTGAGACTGGTAGGAATAGCGAAAATGCGAAGAGGGCTGCCCAGCTCCCCGGAGCAAACGGCAGCCCGGAGAGACCCGCGGGGCGGAAGGAGAGTTTGGCGGAGAGGGAGGGACCTGGGTCCCAGGAACCAAGCCCCAGCCTACATTCCCAGAGCCTAGAAGAGGCGTATGGACAGTATTGAGATGTGAAGCAAGTGAGGATACTGTTTGTGAAAAAGGGAGAGTTTTCTCAGACCCAAGAATCTTTTCAAAGAGACAGCACAGAAAACCTCTCTCACAACCACGCACCCGGGGAGCCGGGGAACGGGGACAGAGGAGAGGAACAGAGCAGCGGGAACAGAGAGTGGACTGAAGGCACGAGAACACTCTGAGGGACAGCCACCCTGACCCCTGGGCTAAGTCATTTCCCTAATCGAAAACGAATATTTCCGCTGGAACTAGCAATACCAGCAAAGGGATACAGGACACTAGCCAGGCAGGCTCTCCCGCAGCAATTAGAGCAGAGCTGCTTTGAGGGAGGGAGCTCCCAAACCTACAGTGTGGGGACTTAAGACACTGCTAACTCTCTAAACGCTGCTGAAGGGATGTTGGCGGCAGGATGCTGAAAAGCGGTCCTGTCGGCGTGGGCGGAGGCACAACCGATGAGAGCTCAGGCTAGCCCAGCAGGGGCAGAGGAAATGTGCGAAAGCGGTCCAGCAGCTGCGGGCCGCCTGTGACCCCACTTGTGGGGAAAAATACAGGCAGAGATCGCCTCTGTGACTCTGAGCAAGCCGGCCCTGACCACAGGGACGGGGCTAGGACCAGGGACGGGTGAGGGGCTGGCGGCTGAGCTCACGCTGCCAACCCTGCCCGGAAGGAGAAACTGTGGTGGGTTGAAATCCTTTGTGTGCGCACGCTGGATTTCGCAGCTGAGCGCACGAGCGGCTTCCGCGACTAAGCTCACGCTACTAGCCCCACCTGGAGCATGAGCGGCTTTCGCGGCTGAACTAACGCTGCTAGCCCCTCCCAGCTAGAGAAATCCCGGTGCCTGGCCACCCTACGTGCGTGAGCTGGCGCCGAACGTGGGGGCTTGGTAGAGTCCTGATCCATCGGAAGCTAGCAGCTGAGCTAATGCCAGCAAACACGCCCGGCCCAATAAACTGCAGTTTGTGACCCTACACAGCAGGGCCCCGGCCTCGAGGGCGGGGCTAAATTCTGGACAGGCAAAGGCTCACAGCTGAGAGCATGTCAAAAGCCCCGCCCAACCCGCAAAACTGTGGCGAGCAGGCTCTGACTACGGGGGCTGGGCGTAAGCCTTCCCGAAATAGGCTGGTCCCGCAGCTGAGCAAAGGTGCTCACCTCTGCCCTTGGTACTAAGGCTTGTGGCTTGAGTGACAGCCCCTCCCGCGGAGGAAGGGTGGAAATCACAGCAGCAGCCGCAGTAGGCTGTCGTTGGCAACACCCATACCCAACCACCCTAGGCAGCAGCAGAGGGGGTGGCAGGCCTGCAGAGAAAACACACCTAGAGAACAGAAAGGGAACACCTACTGGACTCCAGTGCCCACAAATTGCCTATACACAGATAAAATGGGCAGGCAGAGGAATGCAAACCAAATGAATCAAGAGAAATGCACAGAGAAGGACCTGAATGAACCAGATATAACCAAACTACCAGAAGCAAAATTTAGAATAATGATAGTTAGGATGTTCAAAGAAATTAGAGCAACAATGGATAGTCACTATGAACACCTAAATAAAGAGATAACAAGTATAAAGAATGAAATTGAAATAATAAAAAAGAATCAGACAGAAATGACAAATACAGTATCAGAACTGAAGACCACAATGGAAGGAATTAAAAGCAGGATGAATCACGCTGAGGATCGAATCAGCGAGTTAGAGGACACAATAAACAAAGGCACAGAAGCAGAGAAGAAAAAGGAAAAGAGACTCAAAAATGTGAGGAAACTCTAAGGGAGCTCTGTGACAACATGAAGAGAAACAACATTCGCATCAGAGGGGTGCCTGAAGAAGAGGAAAAAGGACAGGAAATGGAAACTGAGTTCAAACAAATCATAGCAGAAAACTTCCCTAAATTAAGGCTGGGAAACATTCCACACGTTCAAGAAGCACACAGAACTCCATTAAAAAGAAACCCAAAAAGATCTACACCAAGACACATCATAGTTAAAATACCAAAGCTAATGGATAAAGAAAAAATTTTAAAAGCTGCTAGAGAAAAAAAGGCTATCACCTACAAAGGAGCCCACATAAGGATGACATCGGACTTCTCAACAGAAACACTTGAGGCCAGAAGGGAATGGCAAGATATAATCAAAGTAATGCAGAACAAGAACCTACAACCAAGACTACTCTATCCAGCAAGGCTAACGTTTAAAATTGAAGGAGAAATAAAGAGCTTTCCAGACAAAGAAAGCCTCAAGGAATTCATTAAAACCAAACCAATTCTGCAAGAGATACTACGAGGCCTGTTGTGAACAGTTCAAAGGGAGGAAAGAATATAGCAAAAGAAGAATACAACTTTAAAGAATAAAATGGCAATAAACAACTACATATCAATAATAACCTTAAATGTAAATGGATTAAATGATCCAATCAAAAGACATAGGGTAGCTGCGTGGATAAAGAAACAGGACCCATACATATGCTGTCTACAAGAGACACACCTTAAAACAAAAGATGCACATAGACTGAAGGTAAAAGGATGGAAAAAAATATTTCATGCAAATGGAAATGAAAAAAAAGCAGGGGTAGCAGTACTTATATCAGACAAAATGGAGTTTAAAACAAAGGCTGTAGTAAGAGATAAAGAAGGACACTACATAATGATAAAGGGAACAATTCAACAAGAAGATATAACTATTATAAATATCTACGCACCAAATATAGGAGCCCCAACATACATAAAGCAGACTTTGATGGATATAAAGGGCGAGATTAACAGCAATACTATCATAGTAGGGGATTTCAATACCCCACTAACAACACTGGATAGATCCTCAAGAAAGAAAATCAATAAAGAAACTGCAGACTTAAAGGAGACTCTGGATCAACTTGATTTAATAGATATCTTCAGAACTTTTCATCCTAAAGCAGTAGAATATACATTCTTCTAAAGCGCTCATGGTACGTTTTCTAGAATAGACCACATGTTAGGACACAAAAATGGTCTCAAAAATTTAAGAAAATTGAAATCATATCAAGCATTTTCTCTGATCACAATGCCATGAAACTAGAAATTAACCACAAAAGAAAAACTGAAAAATACTCAAACACTTGGAAACTAAATACCATGATATTAAATAATGAATGGATTAACAATGAGATCAAAGACGAAATAAAAAAGTTTCTAGAAACAAATGATAATGAGCATACATCAACTCAAAATTTATGGGACACAGCAAAAGCAGTACTGAGAGGGAAGTTCATTGCACTACAGGCATATCATAGGAAGCTAGAAAAAGCTCAAATAAGCAACCTGACCCTGCAGCTAAAAGAACTAGAAAAACAACAACAAATAAAACTCAGGTCAAGTAGAAGGAAGGAAATAATAAAGATCAGAGCAGAAATAAATGACATAGAGGCTAAGGAAACAATACAGAGGATCAATGAAACCAGAAGCTGGTTCTTTGAAAAGGTAAACAAGATTGATGAACCTTTAACTAGACTTACCAAGAAAAAAAGAGAGAGGTTTCAAATAAATAAAATTAAAAAGGACAGTGGAGAAAAAACAACTGATACAACAGAAATACAAAGCATTGTAAGAAAATATTATAAAGAACTCTATGCCAAAAAATTAGACAATCTAGATGAAATGGACAAATTTTTTGAATCATATAAACTTCCAAAAATCAATCTGGAAGAATCAGAACACCTAAACAGACCAATTACAACAAATGAGATCGAAACAGTTATCAAAAAACTCCCAAAAAAGAAAAGTCCTGGGCCTGATGGCTTCATAAGTGAATTCTATCAAAAATTCAAAGAAGAACTAACTCCTATCCTCCTCAAGCTATTTCAAAAAATTCAAGAGGAAGGAAGACTTCCAAACTCCTTTTATGAAGCGAGCATAATTCTAATCCCAAAGCCGGGCAAAGACAACACAAAGAAAGAAAATTATAGGCCTATATCCCTGATGAATTTAGACGCTAAAATTTTCAACAAAATATTAGCCAACCGGATCCAGCAATATATGAAAAAAATCATACACCACGATCAAGTGGGATTTATTCTGGAGAGGCAAGGCTGGTTCAATATTCGCAAATCAATCAATGTGATTCATCACATAAACCAAAGAAAGGACAAAAATCACATGATAATTTCAATAGATGCAGAAAAGGCATTTGATAAAATCCAGCACCCATTCATGCTCAAAACTCTCAGTAAAGTTGGATTACAAGGAACATTCCTTAACATGATAAAGGCCATCTACGACAAACCCAAAGCAAACATCATACTAAATGGACAAAAATTAAAAGCAATCCCCTTAAGATCAGGAACCAGGCAGGGTTTCCCACTTTCACCACTCTTATTCAACATAGTTCTGGAAGTCCTAGCTACAGCAATCAGACAAGAAGAAGAAATAAAAGGCATCCAAATTGAAAAAGAAGAAGTAAAACTGTCATTATTTGCAGATGATATGATATTGTATATAGAAAACCCTAAAGTCTCAGTCAAAAAACTACTGAACCTTATAAATGAATTCAGCAAGGTGGCAGGATATAAAATTAATACGCAGAAATCAGAGGCATTTCTATATACAAACAATGAACTGTCAGCAAAAGAACTTAAGGAAACAATCCCCTTCACTATTGCAGCGAAAAAAATAAAATACCTAGGAGTAAATTTAACCAAGGAGGTTAAGGACTTGTACTCGGAAAATTATAAAACATTGGTAAAAGAAATCAAGGAAGATACAAACAAGTGGAAGCATATATCATGCTCATGGCAAGTAGAATAAACATCATTAAAATGTCTATACTACCCAAAGCAATTTATAAATTCAATGCAATACCTATTAAAATACCAATGACATACTTCAAAGATATAGAACACATATTCCAAAAATTTATATGGAACCAAAAAAGAACACGAATAGCCTCAGCAATCTTAAAAAGAAAAAATAAAGCAGGAGGTATCACTCTTCCGGATATCAAGGTCTACTACAAGGCCATTATACTCAAGACAGCTTGGTACTTGCATAAGAACAGACACATTGATCAATGGAACAGAACAGAGAACCCAGAAATAAATCCGCCGCTTTATGGGCAATTGATATTTGACAAAGGAGGAAAGAACATACAATGGAGTAAAGAGAGCCTCTTTAACAAATGGTGTTGGGGAAACTGGACATCTACCTGCAAAAAAATAAAACTAGACCATCGACTTACACCATTCACAAAAACAAATTCAAAATGGATAAAATATTTAAACATAAGCCATGAAACTATAAGCATCTTAGAAGAAAACATAGGCAGCAAGCTTTCCAACATCTGTAGCAGCAATATAGTTGCTTAATTATCTCCATTGGCAAATGAAATAAAAGGCAAGATAAACAAATGGGACTATATCAAACTAAAATGTTTTTGCACAGCTAAAGACAATAGGAACAGAATAAAAAGACAAAGCACACAATGGGAGAACATATTCGACAGCACGTCTGATAAAGGGGTAATAAACAAAATTTATAAAGAACTTAGAAAACTCAACAACAGGAAGACAAACAACCCAATCAAAAAATGGGCAAAAGAAATGAATAGAAATTTCTCCAAAGAGGACATACAGATGGCCAATAGACATATGAAAAAATGCTCAACATCACTAATCATTAGAGAAATGCAAATTAAAACCACAATGAGATATCACCTCACACCAGTCAGAATGGCACTCATCAGCAAGACAACACAGAATAAGTGCTGGAGAGGATGTGGAGAAAAGAGAACCCTTCTGCACTGCTGGTGGGAATGCAGACTGGTGCAGCCACTGTGGAAAACAGTTTGGAGATTCCTCAGAAAATTAAAAGTCGAACTGCCTTTTGACCCAGCTATCCCACTTTTAGGAATATACCCTAAGAACACTATAGCACTGTTCGAAAAGAAGAAATGTGCCCCCATATTCGTGGCAGCATTGTTCACAATAGCGAAGATCTGGAAACAGCCCAAGTGTCCGTCAGAAGACGAGTGGATTAAAAAGCTATGGTACATATATACTATGGAATACTACTCAGCCATAAGAAATGATGACATCGGATCATTTATAACAAAATGGATGTGCCTTGATAACATTATACAAAGTGAAATAAGTAAATCAGAAAAAAAAGAAAAACTGAGAACAGCATGATTTCATACATAGGTGGGACATAAAAGTGAGACTATGATACATGGACAAGAGAGTGGTGGTTATGGGATGGGGGAAGGGGGGAAGAGTGGGATAGGGAGGAGGGGAGGGACACAGGGAAAACCAAATAGAAGGTGACAGAGGACAATTTGACTTTTGGTGATGGGTATGCAACATAATTGAATGATAAGATAATCTGGAGATGTTTTCATTGTACATATGTACCCTGATTTATTGGTGTCACCCCATTAGAATTAATAATAATAAAAAATATATATAAAAAAAGATGTCTACAGTAGTTACTATTATTTTCTACTTTTTCTCTTCATTTTCCTGGTAACAATGTTTATTTTATCATTTGGTTTCTGGGCACCTCTACTTGGAAATATAGGCCATAATACAAATAGCTGAGTTGTTTTTTCTTGGTCGTTCACTGACTATAAGGACTCAATGAAGAGAAGAGTAGGATAATTATGCAATCAATCTCGGTAAAAAAAAAGGGGGGGGAGTGTGGGGAGCAACTACACAATGGTTCTTTCTTCAAGTCAAGCAAAATAGATTTGAATCAAATCTTGAATTTGCTAATTATGGTTTAAGTTTGTTTTAATTTAAGCTGTGTGTTTTAGCAGCCAGAGTTTATTTTCAACTGTAGAACTAAAACATTTTCATTGTTATATCTTTTAAAGAAAACTTTATAGACTTAAAGTCGTTATTGATGCAACATTGGCAAGTTTTCACATCTAATTTATTTGTAAGTTAATGTCATTAAAATCATTATTAGGAAATACTAAAAACTGAAATACATCCTCCAAAGTTCACAAAGTAGTGCATTTATAATACCTGTCAAAATATTACTTTTAAATATTGTCATGACTAACCTTTAACAAGTAATGTTCATTAAATATGCATTTATAAGTACTAGACTTGTTTCTATTACTTTCAATACAGTTGAGTGAAGGTAAGATAGTAACAATCACAGTTTTTTGCTAATGTCCAAAGCCATTTTGTCTATTCTGTTTTATACTCAGAGAAAAAAGTGAAATAAGAAGAAACAGTTCGTTTTGCAGTTAGAGAGAAAAAAATAATGTTAGAAGAGAATAAGTAATTTTAAGGAGCGATGTGGGCAAAACTGAGAGTGTTTACACTACAAGGAGCATTTCAGTGTCATAGTTCCAAAACCTATTCATGTCTATATCACTCCGACATAAAGGAGGTTGACCATATCTAAGATCTTTGAGTTCTAACTTATTTTCCATAGCACCTCAGTGTCTGTTCTGTAACATGATTTCTCACACACTTTTCATTTGTAATAGACACACATCTTCTCAGAACTCACGGTCCCTGATAAATTCTCATCTAGACAAGTAAGCTGCTGCTTAAATCACAAATTAATAAATTATTTACTTAAAACAAACCATGAAAAAGAACAAATAGACTATGGAAGGACATATTATATGTGGGTTGCTCATAGATAGTGAGAAATTACTCAAGAGGAGACACTTAAAGAATAAATATGAATTTGTCAAAGAATGAAGGTAAAAAGATGATCACCACCCTTTTTAAATAAAGGAAGTAAAAAGTCCCAACACTCCCAAGAAAATATAATGGCATTTACTGTGTTGGAGTCTGAGTAGTTGCATATCCCAATTGTTGATCTGAGAAAAGAACATTTAACTAATGACAAATATAGGGTAAGGGTAATTCTCAAACTCTCTGCTAGAAATACTGGGTCAGAATAGATATCTTTGATGTTTTATTTAGATATATAGATATATTTGAGTATACATCAATATAACAAGATAACATTAGTATATTATAAATAATACACTGCAGAACCAAGAAAAAACAAAGCACTTCTAAACACCAAAAGAAGTTAATAGCAACAAGTATTTATTACATAAAATAGGAAAAATGTATATACTTCTTCTGTTTTAAATAGTTATAGGGGGACATGTTTATAAGTCAGAAATAAACCATTAAATATGACTATAAAAGAAGAAAGAAAAAGTCAAAAAGGTAATATTAAAATGATATAGGTTAAAATAAGCATAGATTTTAAAATAGCTAAATGGAAACAGAAATAATCCTGCAAAATATTTAACTAGGATGTGGGTTATAAACATGAAAAATCTTATCCAACATTAAGAAGCAGATAAGGAAATAAAAATAATAAAGAAAGATCTTAGATTAATCATAAAGAAAATAAAAATAGATTTATACACCATGTAAAATGCTTGATTAACTAAATTCAAAATAAAAATTAGAAGCACCAACATCAAAACTACTAAGCTATGAAATATCAATAAAATAAAATTGTCAAAATGACAAACATTAAAAAGTACTGATTGTTGAAATGAAAAAGAAAGCAAATTACAGACAAATCTTACTACTAACAGAAATAATAAATAAAGTAGGAAAACACTGAACCTAAAATAAAGCAATAAAAAATACATTGGTGTTAAAAGAGATTTTTAAAAAAATAATATAATTGGTAAATCATGATTAGTTTAATTAAAATACATTGATTATTTTTCTGAGGAATTATAAGTGATTAAATAAATAATCACCAAGGAAAAAAGTCTTGTTTCCTTTATAAGACTTGTAAAATTTTCATAACTATTGTGTTAAAATCCTTAAAGAAACAAAAATAACCTAAAATGTAATGTATTATAAGTTACTGAAAAAAGAGATAATACTATAACATTTATTTTTTAAAATGAGTAAAACATTGATATCAAGACACATACAGAAACATTTTTTATGAATAGCCTTAATAAAGATTATAAAATGTTTAAATAAAATTTAAATAATTTATCAAATTTAAAGATTCTTGCTCAAATGGAAAAAGGTTAGGAAGGTAAAAAAGGAAGACAAGAACAGTTTTAATTGATGTCAGATGAATTTAAATAAATTAAATAGTTTTGCTTTTTAAATACTAATATCAAAAAATTAGAAATAACAGGACTATTTCATTATCAAAAATATTATATCTCAAACTAATAAGAATAATATTTAATGTGAACTTTAATGAAAAATAAATTTAAGAAAGGGTTGTACTTTAGAAACTAATAGTTAAAAATATGAAAATTTGTTTAAAAATATGTTATAGTTTTTTTTCAGTCATAGGAAATTGTTATTCCAGTTATAAAAATACAACCTTGGTTACCATGTAGAATTAAGATTTTTATAATCTAATACATGGAAAAGCTCAGTAACTTTATTCATACTAGTCCAAATCTGAAAACAACCTTAGTTTCCATTAGCAAAAAAATAATAACTTAATCTATGGTATAGTTCTATAACAAAATATTAGTCATGAAACCACTGACAAACACAATATAATTGAACCTTAAAATAAATGAAACTAAAATACACAAAGCTAGGCAAAAAAATAGTTACATAACTATAAGTTTACATTTTTACAAATTTCTAGATCTCAAAAAAACTGATTGTTGCTGAGAGGAAACCATAGTGTGGGTTACCTTTGCTAAGATGCAGTAGGAGTTTGATTGGAAAGAAGCATGAGAGAACTTTCTGAATAGATATTAATGGTGCATATCTTGACAAAGGTTTGGATTACATAGTTTAATGCACATTTCAAAACTCAGTAAATATACACACACATTTCATTGTAAATAAATTACATCAAACAAAAAACTAATTTGTGATGTATATGCTGAAGTTTTGAGGGAGATTAATTTTATGTCTGCCATTTAGGTTGAAATTTATAAAAAATTTAAATGGACTGATACATGGATAAAAAATAACTAGATAAATATGTAATATAACAAGTATATTAAATATTAATGGTATAATATAGGTAGTAGGTATGGGGGTGTTCACTGCAAAGTTCCTAAAAATTTGCTGTATGTTTGAATATTTTCATAATACATTGAAAAATTATACATATATCCTGACATATTATTATATTTCTAGTTATTTACCTAAGACAAATGGAAGCATATGTTCTCAAAGGATGATTTGCAAGAATATTTATTGTAGCTATAGTCATATTAGCCAAGAACTAAGAAGCCCAGGTACCCATCAACAGATGAATGCATAAACAAATTGCAATTATATATTTACAATAAAATAGCATTGAGCAATGAAAATGTCCAAACTACTCATATATGCAACAACATCAAAAACAGTATGTTAGCTGAAAAAAAAATAGCATAAATTAGTACATTCTGAATTATTTCTGTACAGTATTATGAAATTTTAGAATAGTCACAACTAACTTTTAGTGCTATAAATCAGTGCAGTAATCACCTGATGGGTGGAGGAATTTTTGTCTAGTGATGGAATTATTCTATATATTGTATAGAATATTGAGTGACATGGGTGTATAGGTTTACTAAAAATGATTTTTACTGTATATAAGGTATTTTTCCCCACCGAGAAAGAAGAAAGGAAACTGAAAAGACACAAAGTGTGCAATAATAAAAGGCTTTATTAAGTACCATGCATCCCACCCAACGAGGTCCCCCAGCCCCGGCGTCAGAGGCTAGGTGATTCACCTGAATTAAACTGCGTGAGAGGTATTTAAAGGGGTCCTCTAGGGTGGGCGATCAATTATGACATGGTGAAATCTCACTGACTGATGGACGGTCGTTCCTTTCCCAAAGATCTCTGGGAACTTTAGTTTTTGGCGTGCTTGGTTGTGTGGGCTGCCCTAGTCAAAGTTCCCAGACCTGGGTTCCCCATGTGACCGTCCCCCATTAGCCACCCCACATTGTACACTTAAGATCTGTGGATTTAAATATATCTAAATAAAAAATTACAAGAAGGAATCAGTGTCTGAAGACTAAAGCAGTTGACACTGGAAATGGTCTGAGTAGAAAAGGTCAGTTGGAAATGGTTCACTCAACTCCTGGCAGTTGAATTGGGCACAGTTCTGAGTGGTAGTGGGCCACAGATAGGCTCTGGTACAACATGGGGCCCAGTTGGTAAATACTTCATGGGAGGTGATATAGGAAAACATCCCTGTGGAAGAGACAGCCCTTGTGACCATGATGATTCAGGCATTGAAAGATCTGTGAGAAATATGCCTACAAAGACAGTAGAATTGTCTAATTACTGCTAAGTTGTATTCATTGTCTAACAGCTTTTAAGAAGAGATTTGGGCACTTTTTATGCTGATATGTTTGTGCATGTGAAAAATAAGAGTTGTGATTAAATGCCTTCTGAAAGGCAGAGATTGTATTTAGAACATCTAGAACAGTGGTAGTCAACCTGGTCCCTACCACCCACTAGTGGGGGTTCCAGCTTTCATGGTGGGCAGTAGCGAAGCAACCAAATGGTGCCGCGATTACATACTAATAGACTAACTGTTGACCAGTCAAGATCAGGACAGCGGTCAGACTCTGTTACAGGTCATTTGTATTGGGACCACACCTGACTTCTTTCACAACTACCTGGCCCGCATCCGAGAGCAGCCAGGTACCTGACCCTGGATTCACACCCGCCACCCAATCTGGCGGGCAGTTTGTGACCACTATTGTTGCCCAAAACTAGCAGTTTGTCTTTTTATTACCCTGTAGACAAAGAACTTCATGGTTTGATACTTCTTTCTATGACAGAAACTGCTGGACAATGGAGACACCAATTAACTCATATTTTCATCTCGATTCCCGGATTTTAGGGTAATAGGGTGACATTCTAGAAACCCCCCCTCCTTGAACTGCCAAAACTAGCCAATGTCTCGCTACTTTGCCCCAATTGCAAATAAGTGATGCCATTGGCCAACACCCGCTACATAAAATTTTATAAATCGCACAACCAGAGATACTCACTAACTTAGTCTTGTCTTGACAAACTCTCGCTCAACCACAACACTTGTAACATCGCAACCATACAACAGACTTCAAGCACATAAGTTTTGTTCATGTTATGTACGTGAAGCTAAATCGTTACAAAATTGAAACTAAAGTCAGTAAGTAGTTAGATTTCTGAGAGCAAGCATGTGCTTACAGCTTCAAACAAAATATTGTGAAATATCATGAGCCCATGTCTCAAAAAATAAAGTACGCACGGAGCTATTTGCCAGAGTATCTAAAGATGGGTTTCATAGAATCTGTTGCAAATAAACAATATTCGAGTTTATTGTGCCTTAAAACATTATATAATGAGGCAATGAAGCCAAGTTGATTGCGAGAACATCTTTCTACAAAGCATTCAAATGACAAGGACAAGCCCATTAAATATTTTCAGGAAACATATAAAAAATTTCAAAATCGTTCAACTATCTTTGCATCATTTAAGAAACAACATACAATGAATGAAGATGGATTAATTGACACTGCATTTCATAAATAATTGTAAAAAGTGTTAAAAGCTATAATATTGAAGAAACTATAATAATACCCTTTTTAAAAGAATTTATCTCAACAGTAATGCATCAGGATATACCTCAAATTTTAAAAATGTTGCCCCTAAGTTACAGCACAGTAAAACAATGAATTGATGAAATGGCAGTTAATGTTAAAAATAAACTTATAAATATTTTCCAAAACTCTTACTTTTCCATGCAGTTGGACAAATTTACCATTGCAGATAATGATGCTTTATTGATATTTGTTATTTTGATGAAAACAATATATTACGAGAAGAAATGCTGTTCTCAATAAATCTCATCACAGATACAAAAGGATTATCTATACTTAATAATGTAAGAACATACTTTATAAAAAATAATATTCCTTTGAATAATATCGTTGCATGCACTACTGATGGAGCACCACCAACAGTAGGTCGCTATCATGGATTTGTTGCTTATTTAAAGAGGAAGTGTCAAATGTTATATGTATTCATTGTGTGGTGCACAGACATCTTGTAGAAAAACATCTAAGTACAAGTCTCCATTCATCATTAACTATAATAATTCGAGCTGTAAACAAGATCAAATCCAATGCAAAGAATGATAGAATGTTTCAGCAGCTTTGCCAGGACAATAATGAAGATTTTATTAAGTTACTTTTGCACACAGAAATTCAGTGGCTGTCAAAGGGTACATGTTTGGCTAGATTTGTAGCATTATATGATAGTGTCATACAATTTTTTTGAAAGTAATAATGAGACCAATCTGTGTCAACAATTAAAAACAGTAAAGAATGATGCCTTTTACTTGGCAGATATTTTCCAGACATTTAACGATGTCAATTTCAAGGAGCTAATAAAACTCTTATAGGTTGCCAAAGTATTGTGCTATTATTTATTGACAAACTTGAACTACTTTGTCATAATCTATTGAAGAGAGAATTTCATCAGTTTCCTCAATTATTATCTATAAAAGATGATGTAACTCCAGACGATATTGACAGATTCAGTAGCCACCTCAACGAACTTAAATTGGACATGGAAAAATGATTTGAAGATATTTTGAAGTTGAAGGTATATGACTGGATGAAAAATCCTTTTACTGCAAATATTGAAGAGGCTGATAAAACTTGCCAAGAACTGTTAGAAATTAGATATGATGAAGAAAGTAAACATAAATTCAACAGTGGTGGATATGAAACCCTATGGCAAAATAAAAAAATGCTGCCCTTATATCCAAATATGTGGAAAATGGTATTTAGTTTATTGATACCTTTCCCTACCTCATATCTCGTGGAATCAGGATTTAGTGCTGTTAGTCATATTATGATGAAAGAAAGAAACCGCCTGAATATTTCCGAAAGGGGAGACCTTTGTTTGTTCCTCACAAAAATTGAACCAGATATTCAATATTTAGTTTTCCAGCATCAGCCTCAGGGATCCCACTAATAATTCAATTAACTAATGTAATTTCTATGTATGCAAAGCATAAATAAAAAGATAGATTTAACTATAATAAGTTGTTTTATAAACATTTATTCTGCCAAATTTAGCAAAAATCTGACATAAAGTACTTGGTAAGTAATTATTATTATATGCCTTAACTTGCTGTAACTCTGCTTTATAAATTTTATAAAGTAAAGTTACTTTAATACTTTATAAATCACCATTACAGTGGAACTGGTGGGTGGTTAGAAAATTTTACTACTAACAGAGATAAAAAAGTGGATGGTAGGTATAAAAGGTTGACTACACCTGATTTAAAAGATGGCATTACTAACTCTTCTTCCTCACTCTTTTTTTTTTTTACAAGGACAGAGAGAGAGTCAGAAAGAGGGATAGATAGGGACAGACAGACAGGAACGGAGAGAGATGAGAAGCATCAATCATTAGTTTTTCGTTGCCGTTGCGACACCTTAGTTGTTCATTGATTGCTTTCTCATATGTGCCTTGACAGCGGGCCTCAGCAGACCGAGCAACCTCTAGCTGGAGCCAGCGACCTTGGGTCCAAGTTGGTGAGCTTTTGCTCAAGCCAGATGGGCCCACACTCAAGCTGGAGACCTTGGGGTCTCGAACCTGGGTCTTCCACATCCCATTCTGATGCTCTATCCACTGTGCCACCACCTGGTCAGGCTTCCTCACTCTTTTCTATCTATCTCTATTTCTATCTCTATCATCTATATCTATATATCTATACCTATAGATGAATATGTCAAAAATGTATAAGTTATTTTTTTACAGATAGATATTTGTCTTCAGAAAAAAACATGATACATGAAATGGGGCCTCAAAGTTTTTAGATATGTGCAGTCAGTGAGGCTCGAATTGTGTGGGTGACACCATTTATTTTGTCACAGAGTAATAGCTAATTAAAACAAACAGTGTGATCATGTTTAATGAACCCCTCATTTGACTATTATCATTGCTAAGTGCTACCAGACTAAGAAATATTAAAACTCATTTTCTTAACATTGAAACCTTATAAATCAGCTTATGATTTTACCCAATTTGGTAGATTTCTGCTTCAATTCTTTTTCAATCAGAAATCAATGTTGACCTTACTGACACGATTTGAAACAAGTACTCCTGAGTGATTTATAATGGTTCGAGAAGGGAGTAGTTAAAAGTGTCATTTTCTGTGATGGAGAAAATAGATATATGTTTGCTGGGCTACAAAAACTTAGTTTTCAAATTGGGTTGAAAACTAACAAGTATTTTTTGGACTTTCTATATGCAGTGTAGAGAATATTTGAATTTACACGTCAAGGAAAATAGCCTAACTGTATAGGAAAAGCTAATATAGTGACTGAGATATCACAGGAAAAAAATGAAGAGTATTCCCAAGCATAGGACAGTGTTTTTGTTTAATACAAAAATTTGGAGCTGGAATAGGAAAATAGCTTAAGAATGAAGGAACAATGAGAAAGAGGAAAATACCTGGAAAGTTATGTCATGAAAATCAAGAAAGAGAGTTTCACAAATTCAAAATACAAAGAAAGTTGCCCTCTATATAAAATTCTGCATGGGTAAAATAAGTTCTGAGAATAATTCACTAGACTTACCAAAGAAACTGTATTGAACAGTAGAGGATGAACAGATCAGTGGTTTGATTATGAATGCCAAATGAAGAGGTAAAACCAACAATATAAAAATCATTGTCTCTTACAATAACTGCTTTGTAACCTGTTGCAATAGTTAGAATGTTAATTAGAGAGAAAGAGTTTAGAAAATCCATAGGTATAAAGGCACAGCTTTAGCAATTTATATAACTTCATATACTGAGAATATTAATCTTTTACCTATGGTATTTTTGGAAAAGTGAACGCTTTCTTTATATCTTCCAATAATAGTAAATTCAGCCGTTACTTCCTAATTTATAAAATCCTTGATGTAGTTTTAGAGATTACTTTTCTCATACCATGCTCTCTATTAACTAATTGTTTTATAAGGTGAAGAATTTGAACTTCAAAATATAGATAAATATTTTAAAAAGGTTTCTCAAAAGTGTCCTTTTATTGTTCTAGTGAAAAGACTATTTATTAAGTGTAAGCATGACATGCACTGTGTTCACTTTAGAATAGTTTCAGAAGTCTAAGGAGTAAAGAGCCCTGTTTGTCCTGATGACCCCAACCCTCTCAACACACCACATATGTGCAATATGCACATATACTTTGTATTTTACTGCAGATTATAATAAGTTAATTCTTGATTAGTTTTTGTGGACACAATCTGGCCCTATATGCCCTGGAGTAAACTTACTTATGTTTACTAAAATGATTTAGAATAATGGCCTTGACTTCCAGTTTCAAGTTCCACATTTAATGAACTTGGGCATCACCACTCTGCTCCCACAAAAAGTAAAAAAATATGCTTAACAGATTGAAAAATCAGACATTCCAGGATCCGTAAGAAAGGAGGACAGAGGTCGAAAGGCTGTCCTCAAGACTGGAGTGACAGTTGACTATGTGCAGGGCATGGCGGCTTACTGTTCAGTAGGGACTCACCAGGGAAACCTCTGAGGGTAACCTCTGGGATAGGCAATCTGGGCTGAAGTTGCTGAGTTGCTAGGAGGCTCAGCGCTGAAAAGTCTGAGAGTTAAAAGCTTCAAGGGGAACCTGGCATAGGGGGACCGTTCCACTTCTGTGGGTGTTCCAGGAGCTCAGCCTGGTGAATACCAGAGAAAAACCCTCTGGGGATCCCAGCAGGAAAAAGGGAAAAGGAATCAGTTTGAAATATACTGCTCACAAAAATTAGAGGATATTTTATCGCTTCATATTCGTTTTGAAATATCCCCTAATTTTTGTGAACAGTGTACATCAGAGCACTATGTTCAAGACAAGGATTCCCCTTGGGAAAAAATACTTAAAAAGAGCTTAACCTGCTGGAGTATTTTTAGAACCTAACTGACCTGGAGGGTTAAGGGGGAGGAATACCCAGCCCCCGTCATCCTGTCCCACCTAAGGGGGGATGAACAAGAGTAGGAAAATAACTGTGAAACGCTTGTGAAATGCACAGTCTCCGAGGCATAGGCTCACTAGAAGAGTGAAAACTAATTATGAAACCATAGAATACTTCCCTCCCCCCACCCTTCACCACCCTTGAAAGCCTGTTTAAAGCAGATCCTTTTACCTTCCTGATCAGCTGTTGTCTCCAACTACAACTTTTCCTTTTCCTTTGGGAACATTGACTAGGGTGCTGAACTATTTTGTCACTGAAATACATATATAGAACCTAAGGCTTGTTAATTTACACATGCATTATTTTTGTATTTTGTAAAATGTAAATTGTCTCTTTGGCTCAGTTGTATTAGTAACCTCTTACTAAGTGACAGTTCATCCATAGGAAAAATATAGGCTTCCCTGGTGCCATAAAAACTAACTAGCACATGGCAGGGGACTAAGAATCCCCCTTGCCTTGCAGAGCAGGACATTGCTACGGTTTCCTGGCATGTTAACCCAACAAGATGGTCAGACATAGGGGTGCTGAACGGGCTCTGAAAAGGACACATTAAATGTGAGGGAAGAAGAAAAATATCTGTGCCCATAAGAAATTCTGAAAGGGTAATGTAAGGATATAGGAATTAACAAGATGACAAATGTGACAACCTTTGTGGTAAGTAACAAGATATATTACATTAAAATACCTAAATTATGTAAATTGCTTTGACTTTATATCTTTCAGAAACCATAGATCAAAGCTTAATTGAATATAAATGAAAAATTATAATTTTTGATTAAATGGTGTCATATTGCTCAAGTAATATTTTTAAAGTGTAAGACTGTAACAATTGCTTTTGATTTCTAATTTCAAATCATTTAAAGAAGAATCAATGTAATATATGTGCTTCACTCAATCTTAATCAGAATTCTTTAAATCTGTATAATAAATGTGTTGCTCGACATAAAAGCATAATGATAAAAATAAATTAAGCTATTATACATAAAAAGTTTTGGTAATTTTTTTAATTGCTGTGCAACATCAATTATATATGGTGGCTCAGAAGGCTTTTAAGTTAATTCTCAAATCTCTCAATGGCTTGTACTTGCTTTAATCTATGAACTCTAAAAAAAAATTATTAAAAAAATATTTTTCCCCTGAGTACTTAGAATTTATTCATGAACTGTTACTTGTGTTTTTTACACAATATAAGATTAAATTAATTTTATATACAATTAAATTTTAAAATTTTTTAAAAGGTCATATCATTTATATCTCAGACAATGGATTTTGTTTTCCAATTCATCAGTTAACTGTGGGTGTGTTATTTCTCCCAGGGTGAAAGTTTTCTGAAGGGTATTGATTTAAGTCCTCTCCACCCCTCTTCAGCCCTAGCATTGATCTGAGACCTATATATCTAAGCTTCTACTTCCCCAAATCTCCTGGCTCCTGATATAGTCCTTAGTATTCTAGTTTCCACTTTCCACTATATATATGGTGAGCTAGTGAGATTACACTTAATTTCTCATGAAGTTGGCAGTGTCATTTAATATATGTTTATGATAACAAAATGGATAGACCTTAGGATTATTTGCTAGGTGAAGTAAGTCAGACAGAAAAAAATTAAGAATTAAATAATTTCACTCATACATGGAATATAAAACTGAAAGCAGCAAACAAACAAGAACAACAAGCAGAGATAAGAGGGTAAGGGATGGTAAAAGTAAAGGGGGTCAAATATTGGTAACAGAATATGATTTGACTTTGGGTAGTAGGCACACCAGAATGCAGTATTCAGATGATGTATCATGCAAATGTATACTTCAAGACTATATATTCTTACTAACCAATATCTTCCTAATAAATTTAATAAACGTATTTTAAAAATATGTTTTTGGCAATGTAAATAACATTTAGATATTTAACAGTGGGAGGAATTTCAAATATTTATTTATCATATTGCCAGAAAAAAAAGTTGTTTCTCATCATCTATTTTCAAAGATTTTTGTTTTTTCCCTTTATAGAATACAATGCACTAGAGCTACACTTTATGATTAAACTTGCATTCCAAGTTGGCCTCTAGAACATAATTTTATTTCGTAGACATTTTGGGCTCATGACAAATTAATACCATGCATTTTAAGAGGCACTTGCAATTTGCATAAGAATAAGCAAGCAGTATTGAAGAAAGATAAAAAGTTATTTGTGCTAAAACACCTTATACCTTTATATGTACATTTGATTCTTAATCATCTCTTATTCATGTCCCCTTTCCCTTACCTCTTTAAATTCAGGAAAGTTTAATATTGCGTTTGCTTCTACATACCTCACATGCTATATCAAGATCTAATTATTGGTCTCTGTTCTTGGCATATTGGTTAGTAGTCAGGTTGTCCTTGATGAGTGGAAGTCCATATTGATGAGCCCAATATTTATTCCTGTCACCATGACCAATTTTTTGTGAACCCATTGGGCAATGGCAGGAATTGCTGGGGAAAGAGGCTAATTAGTATTCACAAAACAGATTATCCTATCTACTCTATTGTTCCTTTTAAGGGGCCACCATTTGGTGAGCAGTAACATGGGACACAAAAATCTTCATGTTTTATGCACTTTATGAGGATTCTATCTACACACTTTTCCCAAATTTTGTTCTGATTTTGCAATCATGTTCTATCCAAGTCTCTGACCATCCAAGCAAACGTTGGTCCAGAGTACAAAGATTGGTATATAATCACACGTATGGCAAATTCTCTTCTAACCAAATGAACAACCAGGTGCACTGCTTGAAGTTCTGCCCACTGGAAAAATTTCTCTTAGCCACTAGCCTTCATGGATGTCCCAGAAAAGAGCTATAATGCTGCAGCTGTCCACTTTCTGGTGGGGGCCTGCATATTGTGTGGAATCATCTGTAAATAAAGTCTAAGTATTTTCTTCCTCTGTCAACTGATTGTAAAGAAGTCCTTATGATGCCATATGTGACAGTTGAGAATGAGAAGACATTGTAAAAAGAGCGAGAGGATCATGGACAAATGGGTCACTTATTCATGTAACTTACTTGTACTTTTAAGTCTTATGAGGCCAGACCATGTATACATAACTTCCATTTGAAGCTAGAGTATTGATGTGCATTAATACCATTTTGGCTTGGTGGGTCAGAAGACACCCATCTCATGATGAACAACAGGTCAGCTCATGGTAAGTTGGTGGCCCATGGTTAAGTGTTTATTCTCTAAAAGCCCATCAGCAAGAGAAGAGCTGATTCTCAAAAGGACACTAGTTATCTGCAGAGTACGGTAGAGTTTTGATCTAATATACTAAATTCTGCATAATAATTCTTCTGTAGGAGCTTACTGTAGGTTCTAAACACCACCTCCATTGGCCACTGAAACTTTAAACACCATTTGATCTGCTGGGTCACATAGTGCAAGTGTCAGAGCAGCTTGTAGAACAGCATGACTTGTTTCAGAGCCTTCTCTTCTCATGGGTCTTGCTCAAAACTAGCAACTATTTGGATCTCTCACTAAATGAACCTGAGTAATATAACCACATGAAGAGCATGTTCTCTCTAAGGTCCAGAAAGGCACCTAAGGACTGAGGGGTATTTTTTGTTTTGTTTTGTATTAGTTTAGTTTAGAAAGGATATCTCAATGTCCCCTGTGTTACTGGACTTAAAACTTTCACTGACATAGAAGACCCTTGAAGTTTTCTCAATGTATTTTTTATCCTCTCTCATGCACATTTTTAACCAAAGATTCTAGAAGAATCCTACTTGCTCACTAGGTCAAATTAGCATAATATAATCAATGTAATAGAATTTTGTGATATAAAGGCAATAAAGATCACTAGAAACTACATACAGAGGCCTCGAGTATTAATATACCCTTGAACTAAGACAGTGTACTTTTATTTCTTTTTTTAAAATTATTTTTATTTATTCATTTTGAGGAAAGGGAGAGAGAGAGAGAGAGAGAGAGAGAGAGAAGAAGGGGAGGAGCAGGAAGCTTCAACTCCCATTTGTGCCTTGACTGGGCAAGCCCAGGGTTTTGAACCGGCGACCTCAGCATTCTAGGTCGACACTTTATCCACTGCACCACCACAGGACAGGCTCTGTACTTTTATTTCTGCCAGCAGAAAGTATTATATGCAAAGTCACTTAGCTGCTTGCCTTTTACAACTGGTTGGAGTATTCAATAACATTTTATGAGTCTCCAATGCTAAGTCAGTGTTCTGATGGATTATCAGTGTTCTTTTTATGATTAGAATTAAAATAGTAGTTCATGATGGGCAGGGCAGGTCACACAGTAAGTTGAATTTTAAGTCATGTGGTAAGATTTTAAATCTAATCAGACAAGAGAGCCAATTCAAGAAATTCCAGAACCAAAGCAAAAAACTCAGTCAGGCCTGACCAGGCGATGGCGCAGTAGATAGAGCATCTGACTGGGATGCGGAAGACCCAGGTTCAAGACCCTGAGCTTGCTAGCTAGACCGCGGGTCCATCTGGCTTGAGCAAAAGATCGTCAGCTTGGACCCTTCGGTCTGCTGAAGGCCCAAGGTCAAGGTACATGCGAGAAAGCAATCAATGAACAACTAAGGTGTTGCGATGGCAATGAAAAACTAATGATTGATGCTTATCTCCTCTCTCCGTTCCTGTCTGTCTGTCCCTATCTATCTCTCTGACTCTCTCTCTGTCCCTGTAAAAAGAAAAAAAAATAAAGAAAAAGAAAATAAAACTCAGTCAGGCTTCTTAAAAGAAATAGAGCCAACACACACACACACACACACACACACACACACACACACACACACGTGATTGGGTTGTATTATTATGGAGGCAGAAAAGTCCCAAGATATACAGTTGGCAAGCTGCAAACTCAGGATAGTCAATGCTATATAGTGTTACTATTACTATTCTGGTTCCATGTCCTCTGGACCAGGAAAGCCAGTGGTGTAAGATCCAGTCTGAAAGCCTGTAGACTGTAAACCCAACTAGAACTTATTTTTCAGCTGCAGTCTTAAATCTTGAAAAGTGCTCTTATTCAAGCAGGAGTTTCTTTTACTCATGATTTTTTCTTCTTATTTAGGTCTTAAGCAGATTGGATGAGGTTTTCCTGATTTAGGGAGGACAAAAATCTGCCAAGTCAAATGTTAACCTCATTTTGATACACCTTTACAGATACATTAAGTAATTTTTGACTAGAAGTTCCAGCACTTTGCGGCCAGGCAAAGTGATATAAATTTTATAATCAGAGATCTTTTTCAGGGTTCTGTGCCAAGGTGTATTATGATTTACCTGTGCTGATAAATACTCTATCAATATGTTGAGAATGACTGAAATGTGTGGGTAGAAGCAGGATGGCCTTTTTAATGTGGTAATAAGTCAAGGGAAATTCAGGGATAGCAGCTGTGGAGCTGATGAGTAGTAATGAAAATCTGAATAGAATTTGAATGCAGAGTTAACAGAATTTGGATATGGATTGAAATGGTACTAAAGGAGTCAAGGACAATGCCAAGATTATTATTTTTTAAAAAAGGAAGGCAAGCCTTGTCTGAGTGGCTCAGTACATGACATGTCAACCCAGGGCACCAGAGGTCACAGGTTCCACCTCTTGTCAGAGCGCCTATGAGAAGCAATCAGTGAGTATACAGCTAAAGGGAACTAAGTGGACGAATGAACTGATGCTTCTTTCTCTCTCTCCTTTCTCTCTTTTTTCTTTCTGTCTCTATAAAATCAATGGGAAAAATTGTTTTAAATGGAAGGTATTTGACATGATCTGATTTGCTCCAGTAATTAGGCTAAAAGATTCGAGTGAGAAAAGAACAATTGGCATTTGACAACTTAATATGAAATTTCTATCAGACATTCAAGTTATTATTAATTTATTTCCTCAGTGGATTTCTGTGGCATCAGGGAGCAGCACCGGGTTGGGTCAGACAGCAATGCTGCTTCTGAATCAGGCTTCGGAGAAGACAGGCCATCTCCTGAAGGGCTGTATGAGCTGTGACCACCTGGTCTTTGCAGGAGGGGCACGTGGGAGTCATCTGGTAGTTCCCACTCAAGTTGTGTCTTGTGGGTGCTTGGTCTGAGGTCCAGAGGCCACACACACTGCTTCAGAGGCTGTTTGGATCATCTTGTTTGCTATTCTCTACCTGATCCTCTTCATTTTTTACCATCCTTTTTTTTTAGGGTAGGGAGTGTCTTCCCTTCTATCTCTTTTGGGCAAGGAAGTGAGATCGTACTGGAACAGGCGAGAGAAAAATCTGCGCCCTGGAGGACGGAACCTGACGGGGCTCGAGCGTCCAAGCGGCAGGTAATTAATGATGTCGTGGAAGATCGGGCTTCTCTGGACGCTCGTTTCAGTTAAGCAACAGAAGGGTCCTCAGAAGGGAGCCCGGGGTCTGCGTGAGAGGTCACCAGCTCCTAGGCTGCACATATTCGCTGGATGTTAAAGGCTCCTGACCTTTGTTGAAGAGTCTGAGATCAGGGCCGTTGGAAGCTGCAGAAACAGCAGAATGGTCCCGGCCAGTCAGAGCATCATCACAGGGGACAGGGACAACCACTGGGTCACGGCCATGGGGCGAGGGGCTGCGGCCCCCCCCGTGAGTGACAGGCAAAATTCACAAAGCCTATTACCTATCTAGAGCTTGCTGTGCGCCATAGGAACTGAGGATCGAGTGGAAACTCGGAGAGCTTCTTCGCTTACTATCCTCTGGAGCTCCAGCTCCCACTCAGCTTCAGCCAGGAGCTCGCTCGTAAGGCTTTCATGGAAACGTCGGTGGAGGAAAGTGCCACGTCCATGTCCAGCACCCGAAGAGAGAGATCAAAGGCCAAGGGGAGGGGCTTACTCACCGGAAGACCGCGCTTTCAAGACTTCTTAGGCCCTGGGACATCCTCTGGACTCAGGAGAGCCCGTGTGTCCGACCTCCCCCTACCTGGCCGCTGGCTTTGCGGGTGCTTTGGTGTCTTCTCTGCGGTCCAGGAGACCAGAACCTATTCAAAGACAACGCCGGAGCCACGCCCCCTCCCCCAGATCCTCCAGCGACCTCCCCAGTTTGTCTGTGAGGCCTGAAATCAGGTGCACTTAATAGTAATTATAGTACTAAAAATAAAAAAAAATAAATTATGTTTCACCGTGACTCTGTCCCAGGTTTTGGAGATGAATAAATATTTTAAAATTCTGCCATATACTGTAGTTTGCTTTTATATGCCTTTTTTTAAAAAAAAATAAGACTGCAGTGTTACTTTGAATATATGAACAGTGTTATTATTTTGTATCCCCCAACACCTTGTGTATAATATGGTCTTAATAACTGTATGATTATCTTATTCAATTTAAAAAATAGAGTATTTCAACCACAGTGAGTATATCAATACATACTACAGGTTTAAAAAAACTTTTCTATTATTTTAGGCAATGCTTTATCATATTTTAAAAGTCACACTAACTTGTCCCCATCAATGATTGGTACTGTTGGGCAGATAAAATATATTATGCTCACTTTGTTAAAGACGGCACTGCCTACGTGGAAGCCTGTATCCCAGGTGATGATATTGGTTGCCCTTCTTGCCTGGATGGGTGTGATTATATTAATGTGTGTGGGGGACAGGCTGTAAGCAGGCAGAGTCGTTATAGCCTAAGCCTTAGTTATAAGACTAAACCTTTTCCACCCTTTTTGATGTAGGGTAGTGCACTCTCATGCGAAATCCCATTATGCCTCAAATAAGTGACTTTGTATCAGAGACTTCTGCTATAAAGTGGGGCAGACAGGGAAATTGCTTTCTCTTGGTTTCTGAGATTAGCATTAGAGAGCAGAGCAGAGAAAGGCCACATGGAGGAGGCCAGGAGAAGCAGCCAAGATGGTGGAATGCTGAGGGAGAAGCCAGTTTGTGCAGAGTTTGTGCAGAGAGAAGGAGATGGGAAACATAGGTGAATAAGGCTAGTGAGGTTAGAAACCTTTGATTCTAGGAAACTCAGATAAGTCAGTAGCTTTGTGAGCACTGAATGTGTGGGTTTTGGAACCCAGTGTGCGTTTTTACTTGCCCACCGGGTGCAAGGTAGGATTAAAGCTGATGGCCCACCAGTTCTTGGCTCTGTTGTTTCATTACTGTCTGTTCGAATCTAATGCGAACCTGCACTGGCCAGGCGGCTGTGATGGTGGCCTTGGCTACTGGCTTTACAGGTATCATGGAAGAAACTGTAAGATTCAGGTTAAATGTCAGTAATCATCCTCATGCTCATTTTCAACATCATGCACTTTACTTTTTGCTATTAGAAACTGACATACTATGATTACACTGTAGGAATCACAGATATAACACCAACTAAACATAAATGCAATAATTAAATTATGAATTCATTAGTATGCATAAACACTATTGAAACCAATAAATATGTTTTATTAAGATGCCAGAAAAAATTATACAATTGGGCTATAAAAGGATAATTTTTAATTTGTTGTGTCTTCCGGTGTAAATGATGAACATATTCAGAATTACTTGTGGTTTCCTGACATACAGTCTGACCAATACAGAGAATAATGAAATGTACCTCATTCTCTCCATTTGCATTGTTACTATTTATATACTACAGGAAATTATCAAAAACCAAGTACATTATTCAAAACACATTACAAGTGTGTTTAAACAGGAGAAAAATTCTTAATTATTTTCAGAATGTTAAAATTAGCACCACTTTTATGGTTTCTTATAGATAATGAAGTAAATACAATACTGTGTCACATATTGAGATCATTAATTTGATAACTTTAACTTACATAATCTGCAGTCAAATATAAGGTGAAAAAATGTGCCTAACTAGCCAAAATTAATGTCAGAAAGTTCATGTACTAAAACTGATATACATTAAACATTCTTTTCAAACTCCACAGTTTTTATGCAGAACCAATGTATAGTTCAGTGGTTCTTAACCTTTTTTGAGGTACCGAACCTACCAGTTTCATATGCACATTCACCGAACCCTTCTTTAGTGATAAATAAAATATGATTTTTTCCCCAAATTCAAGACATAGGTATATGTTTTTTTACTGGTGCACAAAATGTGCCGTGCATGAACATCACCTTGCTCAAAGAACAAAACCAACAAAGTGCATGAACTCACAACAAATTACGGTATTACTTTATTCTGGCCTCCGTGGCAGAGGCTTCTCCGAGCCCCTGAGACCGACTCATCGAACCCTTAGGGTTCAATAGAACCCAGGTTAAGAACCACTGATATAATTATTTAGATGTTTTCCTGGTATCATTAAATTATTTTATGATCATTATGAATTTGGAAGAATAATTTAAAGTAGAGAGAGGTTGTAAAAAAGTCTGACAATTATAAGAAGAGGGTCAAAATCATAACATAAAACCCAAAGCTTTCTATAACACATTGAATATCTTTTCCATAAAAGTAGAATCCAGAGATGTGAATCTCAATTGAGCACATATGTACAGTATCATATTTATTATTGACAATAATTATATGAAAACCTAGGTTAACAAAGGCTAAAATATGGTTATATTTGTGTGGATTATTTATTGAGTGAGCGAGCTGAATTAAGGATGTTGTCAGAAAAATGTCAAGGGTTTTTGCCTTAAAAATCCCCCCCCCCCAAAAAAAAAATGTGTTTCAGATTCCAAAATATTTTCTGATGACTTTGACCTGGTCGACCATATTTCTAGATAGAACAAAGACTCTGCAACAAGTTTTTTAAAGCTTCTATAAAAAAGATAACTACAATATCTGGTTTGCAATAATCTAGATTTTCGAAGCTATAAATAAATACTATATGAAAGGAAATGAAATTGGCTTTCTAATGAATATGCTGAGAAGGTAGAAATATGATTCTCCACAAGTAAACAAAGAATACATTTTATTCATTGAAATGGAACAGCATGGATTACAAATTGAATTTTTGAAGTAAAAGTGAGCCAAAGAGCTGCTGCTGATGTTATTGTTCGTATTTAAAGAAACTATAATTTGTGAAAATGAAGCCATTACAAACCATGAAAGAATACCTACAATTCTGAATTCATCTATAAATGAGAAAAAACTTGGTATTGTTTATGTCACTTAATATTCTTAATTAGAAATATTTAAGAAGAAATAAATGTCATAAAATAAACATGTATTATTTATAAATTAATGTAAGAGTTAATGTCACTAAACCTGCATCAAAGCCAGTGACCCCTTTAAACTTATATTTGTGGTTAAGTATCACCAAATAGATTTTTGTGGTTCGTTTGCTTTTCTCTTTGTTCTGTCTCTGTTTCAGTCTCTTTCTCTCTAAACTATTCATCCATCCATCCATCCATCCATCCATCCTTCTATCTAAAATTTTCTATAATATAGTAATAGCTATTTTTCATCAATCCACCTCACCAGTTTCTCTAACACTTTGTGGGCTTTTCCAGCACTGGTTTGCCGTTGAACCCTTACACCTACCACTGTATGTTTTAAGGGGTAGCTGGTGATCTATTTCCTAAGGATTCTTGTCAGTTGAGTTTCAGTTAAGTATGGCCCAGGAAAGGTATTGTTCTGAAATTGTCTATGGAGGTTTGAGAAGGAATAGATAAATTTTACTCCCTTCTCCTTATTTTGTATTATGTGGGGATCTTAGTATATCCTTTGTGGATGTGGGTGTTCTCAGATAAAGCGTTCCTCCAGTCTATTCTGTGTCTGGGGCTTTCAAAATCTCCTCTTCCCTTTATGCCTCTAACCTTTCTTTCAGTCATAGTAGCTACCTGATATTACTAATCTCTGGGCTATTCTACTCTCCTAATATTGTATTCTTAGTTTTTCTTTCACTTGAATAACAAATTCTCTGTATTAACCTGTTTATATATTCAGGAGGTTTTTGTTTTCTGGTTAGACCTTAATTAACACAACAACATAAACATTTACTTTTTTGCTCTAAAATGTTGTTTCAGATGCATTGTGAATACAATAAATAATGTTTGAGTCTACTTAAAAAAAATTAAGTTAAATTTATTGGGGTGACACTGGTTAACACAATTATATAGGTTTCAGGTACCCAATTCTACAACACAACTTTGTACACTGTATTGTGTGTTTATCTCCCCAAGTTAATTTTTCATCCACCACCATTTATTTCTCTCTCTGAAGTACTATCCTCCACCTTTCCAACAACCCTTCAGCAATCACTACACTGTCGTTTGTGTCCTTTTTCTCTCCATTTTTTGTTCAATTCCTCCACCCCTTCAACCAGCCTGCAACCACAAAAGCTGGTTGAATATGTCTCTATTTCTTTTATTTATTTATTTATTTATTTATTTATTTATTCCAGGGACAGAGAGAGAGCCAGAGAGAGGGACAAATAGGGAAAGACAGACAGAACAGAGAGAGGTGAGAAGCATCAATCATTAGTTTTTCATTGCCGTTGCGACACCATAGTTGTTCATTGATTGCTTTCTCACATGTGCCTTGACTGCGGGCCTTCAGCAGACTGAGCCACCGCTTGCTGGAGCCAGTGATCTTGGGTCCATGCTGGCAAGCTTTTGCTCAAGCCAGATGGGCCCGCGCTCAAGCTGGCGACCTCGGGGTCTCGAACCCGGGTCTTCCGAATCCCAGTCTGATGCTCTATCCACTGTGCCACTGCCTGGTCAGGCTATGTCTCTATTTTTATTTTTATTTTTTTAAAATATATTTGAGAGTGTCCTTTTCTTTTTTAATATATTTTTTAGATTTTATTTATTCACTTTTAGAAAAGAGAGAGAGGAAGTGAGAGAGAGAGAAAGAGAGAGAGAGAGAGAGAGAGAGAGAGAGAATGAAAGGGAGGAGGAGCAGGAAGCATCAACTCCCATATGTGCCTTGACCAGGCAAGCCCAGGGATTCGAACCGGTAACCTCAGCATTTCAGGTCGACACTTCAGGTCGACATTTCATCCATTACACCACCACAGGTCAGGCCTCTTTTTTAATTTTAATGGTAGATTCAACACAGGAGTAAAAACATGGTACTGGTCTTTCTTTGACTGACTTATTTCACTTAGCATAATGCTCTCCATGTCTATCCATGCTGTCACAAAAGATAACATTTTATTCTTTTTTATGGCCACATAGTATTCCATTGTGCACATGTACCAAAATTTTTTTACCCACTCATTCACTGATAGGCACTTGAGCTGCTTCCAAATCTTGGTTGTTGTAAATAATGCTGCAACAAATGTAGGGGTACCTATATTATTTCAAATTATAGTGTTGGGTTTTTTTTTAGATAAATTTACCAATAGAATTACTAGGTCATAAAGCAGTTCTATTTTTAATGTTTTGAGGAAAATCCATACTGTTTCCCTTAGTGGCTGCACCAGTCTGTGTTCCCACCAACAGTGCACAAAGTACCCTTTCTCTACATCTTTTCAACACTTGTTTGTTAATTTATTAAGGAAAGACAATCTCACAGATGCGAGGTGATATCTCACATTGATTTTAATTTTCCCTGCAAAATAAAGTGGTTTCTAGTCCTTTCATTTGGGTTTCTTCTACTCCCCTATTGTATAGAGGATGTGTTTATTACCAGATAAGTTTTTAACACAATAAAAACAGGACGAGAGTTATTCAACTAGATGGGGAGGAATGCTGTGAGATCTTTTCAAGGAAAGAACTGTGTGTGTAACTGTTGCATGCACAAGTCACAGATGAAACTGTTGAAATTGAGAAACATTACTATGTGCTACAATATTGATATTCAGTAACAGAAAACAGAAAACAAGAGTCGTTTCAAAAGTAATATTTGTGCTGCTGTGAGTCTGGACATCTGTATCACATGTGGTTTCTAGAGGAAACAAGAGTTGTTGCTCATGGTGGAGGTAGTGATAGTTCACAGCAAAAAAAAATTTTTTTCATTCTGTTCCATCCGTCTTGGCTCTCTTCTGTGGTCTCCTAGTTATTTATTTATTTATTTATTTATTGCCTTAATTTTGTTTTTCCCACAGAGGAGTAACATTTTACTTAGAAGTTCTGAAATTGAAATTATGGTTGATTCTAGAAAAGACATATTTAACAGTAAGATTAATAGGTGCCATTTATTTTTTTGCTGACTATATGGCAGGGACTGGTATATGTGCTTCATAAATATACCTCAATGAATACTTACAAGGATCCTGTGAGTTCAGCAACATTATTATCCTCATTTCATAGCAGAAAGAACAGGTTTAGAGGTCAAATTGAAACTCTGCATTCTGACTTTAGATATTAAGCTATTATCTGTTATGCTAAACAGAAAATACAGGGCTTACTGAATGTTATGAAAATAGACATGAAAGTCTTTATATTTTCAAATTTCAGATAAGGTTAGTGCAATTTGGGAACGATGACTTCACAAGTGCAATGCTAATAGCAAATAAAAATCCTGTAAATAGCTCCATAGCTCCTGTGTTAAATTGTAAAAGCAAATTTCTAGGTGAAATCTAGTTAATGTCTTCCAGAAGCAAACATTTAAAAAAGGAAATAAGTGGAGAGAGAATTCACAAATTTAGAATCAGCTGAAAAATTACAATTATAATTGATTATTTTCTGAGAGATTTCTCTCCAGTAAAAAAAATAATAATATAGCTTTTTCACTTATTTGTTTAAGGAGTACAAATAAGATCACAAAAATAATTTCTTGTATATCACTTCTTTTGTATTATAAACATTGATAATAGGTTTACACATAAAATCTTGCATAGTTATTTTTTTAATGTGTTTAATTTGGTGATTTTTTCACATGCCTTTTATTTATTATATTTATTATTAAACTTATTATAAAATTATTATTGATTTAAACATGATTACAAATATATGTAAATCCTTAATATTTTTCTGAGATTTTATTTCATGTTGAACTAATGGTCTAATAATTCAGAGTGATACTTTTATAATTATAAAATAAATATCTGATTATCTGAGATACAATATGTGTTCTGTGAAAAATCCATGAATTCACTGTTGTAGTTAAAATGTAGGATTTTATTTAGGGTTTGTGTCAATGTTCCCTTTTTTATGTCTGTTACTGGTCCTTCCATTCTGCTTAGAGTTTATTTTTTGCCTAAGATCCATTCTCATCTTCTGTTACTCATCTGTGTCCATATTTATTTTCTGCCTAATTACAACCATAGTTCTCACAAAAAAATAATCACAGACTCCGTTTTATAGCTAAGGTCAATGTGTATTCATCCTTTTCTCTTATTATCATAGTCAAATGCATGCCATTTCTGTTTATCTAGGGACCATTTAATCAACCACCAAAAACCAGGACAGCATCAAAAGTACTAAATGAAAATGAGGCACCAAATTTTCACTGAGACATATACCAATTTACCATATAAGAATATAAGAGCCATTAGGACCATGATGGCGAACCTATGACACACGTGTCAGCACTGACACGCATAGTAATTTTCAATGACACGTGGCAGCATACCAGAGAAGTATGGGGCCGCATGCCGAGAAGGACGTTTTACCCTCGGCTGCTGCACAGGCAGGTGCAGTACCTGAGGATAAAACATTTGCTGTAGGGTAGACACTCTGTGCCGGAGGTCTGTATGCCAAAACATTTTTGTTATTTAAACTATAAATATCACAAAATTACGGTTTTTTTCTCAAAGTGACACACCACCCGAGTTATGCTCAATTTTTTGGCAAATTTTGACACACCAAGATCAAAAAATTGCCCATCATTGGACTAGGAGAACCATGGCATCCAGACACCATCCAAAGGGTTTGATTCAGAATTCCTTTCCAAAATGTTTGCTCAAATTTTGGCCTTTTAGATTCTAGTTCATCTCAATAATACCTCTCAATTTTTCCTGAAACTTGCTCATCACCTTTGTTATAAGTTGAATTGTGTGCCCCCATTAAATATGTTGAAGTCCTAAACTTTATACTTGTGAATGCAACCTTATTTGGAAATAAGCTCTTTGTAGATGTTAACAGGTTGAGTGAGGCCGTTAGTGTGGGTCTTAAGCTAATACGACAAATATCCTTAGAAAAAGAGCCATATTTGGGCATAAATATATTAATACGTGGAGAAGAAAATGCCATGTGAAGACACTGAAGTTGTACTGCCACACTATAAAGAACAACTGACGCTTTATGAAATTGGGAGAGGCAAGGAAGTATTCTCCCATACAGGTTTTTGTTTTGTTTTGTCTTGTTTTTTACAGGGACAGAGAGAGAGTCAGAGAGAGGGATAGATAGGGAAAGGCAGACAGGAATGGAGAGAAATAAGAAGCATCAATCATCAGTTTTTTGTTGCCTTTGCAACACCCTAGTTGTTCATTGATGGCTTTCTCACATGCGCCTTGACCGTGGGCCCTCAGCAGACCGAGCCACCCCTTGCTGGAGCCAGCGACCTTGGGTCCAAGCTGGCAAGCTTTAGCTCAAGCCAGATGGGCCAGCACTCAAGCTGGCGAGCTCAGGGTCTTGAATCTGGGTCTTCTGCATCCTGGTCCAATGCTCCATCCACTTTGCCACTGCCTGGTCAGGCTCTCCCATACAGGTTTTGTAGGAAGCATGGACCAACTGAAATCTTGATTCCAGACTGTAGCTTGCAGAACTGTGTTAAAATAAATTTCTGTTATTTTAAGCCACTTAATTTGTAGTATTTTGTTATGGTAGCTGTAAGAAACTAAATTATCATTGACTTCAACCATGCAGTGTGCACAGTTTTATTACTATACACTTTATCTTGACAACTATTTAGTCTGAGTTGCTATAACAAAAATACTGTAAATAACAAACATTTATTTCTCACAGATCTGGAAACTGGGAACTTCAAGATCAAGGAGCTGGCAAATCTGATGTCTGGTGAGGGTAGTCTTCCTGGTTTGCAGATGGCTGGCAATCTCCTCATTGTGTCTTTAACCGTTCTTATGTTTCTTTTCATTAGGGTATTAATCCCACTCATGAAGGCTCTACTCTCATCACCAATTACCTCCCAAAGGCCTCACTTTCTAATAACATCACACTAAAAGTTAGGCTTTCTACATATGAGTTTTGGGAGCAAATAAACATGCAGTTTATGACACCCAAACTTTAGCTCATTCAATGGGTTTGTCTCTGCCATTACATGCACATTAATAATAGTGTACAAAAAAAATGGCATAGTTCTTATATCATGAATATGGATACAGAAAGTTCATCCATTGAAGCTCATGAATTTCATTCTTAGATTGACCTTCATGTCCTCATTATTACTCTACTCTATTTTCATAGCTAACTCTAAGAAAATTAATTCTTCTGATTCCCCTGTTCCACAGATGATTAGAAGCAACAAATTGACTGGGAAGGTAGGGATTCAAGAAATGTAGTCAGAATAGAAATTATTACAGAGCGCTAAAATGGTAAGTTTTAAAACCTGCCTTAGAATTTACATTACTAATAACCTTCTGGAAATTGGGAATTTGACTTAAATTTTTAAGACTCACTTTCCTCATTTGTTAAATGAAAATCCACAGCACTATTGTTATTACAATTAATGATGCAACACTTGACAAGTACCCAGCTCATACATGTAATAGAAACCACTGTCAATTCAATTTTTCCTCTTTTTATTTTATAGAGTATACCAGTTTAATGTCATCAAATGTAATAAAATACCTTTTCTTGCATTATTATTGTGTTATAATTGCTAAGCATGAATTTGACCTTTATTCTTCAATAAAATGATTAAATTATGATAAAAAATAGCAATAATTAATGTAACCCAGTTAAAAATGTATTAGATTTATATTGGTCCTATAACAAGTTACCACCAATGTAGTGGCTTACCAGAACACAAATATTACTTAATTATTTGGTTGATCAGAGATCTAACCAAGGTCTCTCTAAGCTAAAATCAAGATGTCAGCAGATCTATGTTCCTTTCTGAAGACTCTAGGGGATAATTTGTTTTTTTGCCTTTTCCTGCTTCTAGAGGCAGCCTGCATTCCTAGGCTCATGTCACATAATTTACATAATCAAAACCAGAAACATTGTAAGTCCCTGACATTTCTTCTATAGTCACATCTTTTTCTATGACTACAACCAGGAATAATTCCACTGTTAAGAACTCCTGCGATTATATTAGAGTGTTCTGGATAATCCAGAGCAATCTCCCTGTGTCAATATCCTTGACTTTAATAACATCTTGAAAGTCCTTTGGCCATATAATATAATAGATTCACATGTCCGGGTTATGACTTGGGCACCTTTGGAGCAGTGGAGGTTGGGTCAAAACATTAATTATTCTACTTATTACAAAACTATATTTTTAATCCTTTAAATGAATTTCTTCAGTTAAATTGATTATTCTTCATATTAAATGGATAATTTTCAAAAATTCTGAATAAAAAAGATTAAATGTTACTTTTAGGATGTATATTTAATAACAGTAGAATTTCTGACACCCATTTATATCCACAGGAGTACACTGCACCCATCACATACCCATCTATTCTTGTTAGCGTGCTCTCTTAAATATTAAACTAATGAAATAAATATTGTCTCTATTATCGTATTTTCTATCTGGAATATCCAGTTTCTATGATATTTTATTTGCCCCTTGGACTAATTCTAAATACCTATATCTTAAATGGGAATTTGTAAAATATGTACTACAAATGTCAAAGCCTCATAGTAAAAAGTAAGAATAAGAAATATAAAATTTTTTGAGTCAACATATATATTTCTAATTTTTTGTCTCTAATTTAGAAAAACACAATCACATTGTTTTTTTCTCTTATCTCTCAGAGTTCTAAATAGATTGACCCTACTAAAGATTTATACAATACTTATAATTTCTGTATATTTGAACTGGTAAGTGCTTCACAAATATAAGCAGGGACACCAGTACCTTGCAATAATTAGTGCCATTTTTTTCATCAAAAAATGAAAGTTAGAGATAGACATAAAAAAACTGAGTTTTACAAGTATTAAATTATTTCAATATAATCATAAAGCTAGTTGCTAAAATTAATTTAATTCTATCTTGAACTTACTAAAAACTTAGAGGGAGACATCATATACTGAGACTTGTCTGGTTTCAAAGTGTAATTATGAATTTACTTACACAATTAGTACCTGCTAGCCATCGTATTAATTGCTACAAATGAAGTGGTCACTAAACAGGATTTTCCAATGCCTTTCAGAGGTTGAAATAGAGCTAAAGCAAATTTGTCACAGAAATGTGTTGTTTCCCCTTCACAATCCTTCTACCATTTCCGGTTTCAATGAAGCCCAAACTGTTCCTTTTTCTTAATCATCTTTGCTCTCCTTAAATAATAATTCACCTTATTTGAGAGTTAGCTTCAGCTAATATTACTAAATGCCTTTTTTGTATAATTCTACTGTAATAAGAAAATCTAGAAAATTAAACTCCAAAGGCTTAATGAAGTATACAAAATGCATGAATTTTAGGAGATAGTTGATGTAGAAGGTTTGTAATTATATTAAAAAAGGCTTAGTCTAAGTATATTCCATGCTATTTAAATTTAGAACTAACAATGTGTTTATTAAACTGTGTAATAAGTTTGCTGTTATCAAATGAGAATTTGAGTAAATAAAATAAATCTATAATATTTATACTAATTTCAATTTTCTGAATGTTGCAAGTTCTAGAAACTCTGTCTTATTTAAATGAAGGAAAAGAAGCTTTTTAAAAATGTGTTGACCTCATGAAATTGGGAGACCCTTCCTACTATTATATAACCACTACTGCTGCCTGACCTGTGGTGGCGCAGTGGATAAAGCGTCTACCTGGAAACAAGGAGGTCGCCAGTTCCAAACCCTCGATCTGCCTGGTCGAGGCACATATGTGAGTTGATGCTTCCTGCTCCTCCCCTCTTCTCTCTCCCTCTCTAAAATGAATAAATATATAAAAATAATAATAACAAAAGAAATAACAATGAACAACTCATTTCATAAAAGTAAAGAGAGCTGAGAATCCAGTATTGCAAATTCATTGACCGTTGTTCCCTAGTGATTTACTTTTGTAAATTAAAAGCAAATCACTAACTAATAAGATATATTTACATAGTTACTTTCTTCTAAACATCTATAAAGATTTCATTTCTTTCCACATGTTTTTTATCTGAAGGTTAAAAAAAAAGAATTATAATGCCAACCATTATCTCACAATGTTACAAATAAAAGTTTTTAAAACATTTTGATCACTGCTGATGCATATTGTTAAGTATGAAATGCTATTATTAATTACACACTAATCACATGATGTGAAACTTTAAAACTTAGAAATAGTCACTGTTGTTTTGAACTGAAACTGTATTTGTTTAGAAAAGAAGGCCTGCATTTTGGAACTTCAGAACTGAAATGTCAGGTAGTTACAGTGCATTTACTTGTGTCATAAAGGCCAGAAGAAAAATGTGCGTTCCACTTTCTACTACTCGTACTTCTTTCATACTGCCTAAGTTTTTTTTTAAACGCATTAAAATTATTCTCTGGATAAAGTGTCCATTTAAATGATTGCTATGTTTTAAACTATTTTAAAACTGTGATGGGTTGTTGCTCTTTATGCTGTCCAAGTTCTGGGCTAATCCTGATGGCCTATGTTAACTCAATAGCAGAGAAAGTGACCAGAAATTATAACACTCATCATAACTGGACACAAAGCCTAATACCACTGCTTTTTTTTTAATTGATGTTTGTTTATTTCTTTTCTTAGACTAAAGTAATTTTTTGCTATATTTACAATGTAAGTAGAGTGCTTTCCTTCAATCAACAAATATTTACTTAATTATCTCATAAAACTTTTTTTGATGTATCTACAAATTATCTATTGGTACATTCTACAATTCAGCATGGCTCATTGAAGAGTCAACTTGAATTTAAATTTCTTCTTCTTTTTAATTTGGTAGATTCTCTGAGAAATACCAACAAACAATAACTGGCAACTTTCTAAGGAGATTGTTTAGAGCAATTCTTTAACCAATATTTTAGACTTTAATTTTAGATCTTATTTTTATTTATTTTTTATTCAATGAGAGGAGGGGACATACTACCACATGCACTTTGACTGGGATCCTTCCGGCACGCACACTAGTGGGTGATGCTCTGCCCGTCTGAAGCATTGCTTTGTTGCTTAGACACCAAGCTTTTCTTAGCACCTGAGGTACAGGCCATGTAGCCATCTTCAGCTCCCACGGCCATCTTGCTCCAACTGAGCCATGCTGGAGGAGGGGAAGAGAGGGAGACAGAGAGAGAGAAAGAGAAGAGAGAGGGGGAGGGATGGAAAAGCAGATGGGAGTTTCTTCTGTGTTCTCTGACCACAAATCAAAGCCAGGATATACACATGCCAGGCTGACGCTCTACCACTGAGCCAACCCGCCAGGGCTAGATCTTATTTTGAAAGACAAAAATCAAAAGATAGTAGTAATTGTTTTATTACTGAAAGTAATGACATTTAAACAATATATAGATCTCATTGTAGCATTATTATAGCTATACATGGTGGCTATATATATAATGTCACTTGGTGACTCTATAATGACATCTGGACTGAATTCATAGCTTTCCAATTACACAAATCTCATTATTGATAGCAAAGAGCCACTCCCCTTTGGCTTTGTTTTAATTTTAATCTCAGTCTCCATTTAAAGCTTTATTTCCTACTGTCTCTTAAATACAGACTCAAATGGAGGTTCAGAGTATTTGTAAGAGAGAAAAGAAGGGGTCATTGGGCTAAATAATTTTACTTCCTAAATCATTAGCTTCCCCATTTATTGAGACAGAGAAAGGTGGGGCAGAAAAGGTAAATATTTGTTTACTGAACAAGGTCAAGTGACAAATCTCTCTGTTTTGGATGTTCTGTTTCTCTTGCTACCACTGGCTAGTACTCAGTTTGCTTTCTGAGATAAAGGACCAAATGCCAGCTCTTTGCTGTGCTTGCAAGGGTGGTTCAGAGGGTACCTTCCCAGTTCAGATTTTTCTGACTTTTAGACTTAGTGCACCTAAACTAATCTCCATCCCTCACTGTACTCATAGCCAGTGTTGATTGCCAGTCATCTTTTTCATGATCTTTCGCTGCTGAATCTTCTTGTCTAGTAATGCATTCCTTTATTTGAGGTATCGATAAAATGACTCAAGCCCAGGTAACTACTTTAATGTCCAGTCATTCAGTCTAATCATGCTAAAGAATGGGGAAACAGGAGCTCTATCTACTCGGCCATTTGACTGCCCCAGGGTGTCTCTTCACTTATCTCAGGTTCTACAGACAGTACAAGAACATAACTGTAGGATTATTGACTAAACAGATACAACACATAGAATCCAAATATCAATCTTCAATTTCTGTAGGACCAACTAATCTTTTTAAGTAATTCTCCTAAACATTCCACTCCATTGGCTTTTGAAAGAATAAAGCAGTCCCCAGATTATCTCTTTATCCAAGAATACTGTATCCCTAAATAACTTCCACATAACTCTTATTATTCTCTTTTTGAATTAAAGTAGGTCATTGTGATTAATTGTGTTGGTCCTTTTGAATGGTTTATATGAACATAATCTCCTGGAATAGCAGCCCCAAGAAAATGCTGTTGTTAGAATCAAAATTGATTTTGCAAATATTTATTAAACACTGACAATATAGAAAGAACTGCTTTAGATGCTGGTAAAATAGCATAAAAGATCCCACTATGGACTCAACATTTTAATGGCAAAAACTAAAGGAGATAAGGATAAAGATTTTGGGAGTGATAAATTTAGATATCTTTAATGGTGGTGATGCTGTTTAAAAGAATAATTAGTGAAAGCCATACGGAAGAGAGATTATTTGAGGAGAAGCATGAAGCATGATAAGAATCAAACCTTGGGATATTGGGTCATTGAGTCAGGAGAGGGTTACAGACATATCATAATGTAAGTGCAAAAGCCCTGAGGTAGGAACTTGGCAACTTGTTCACAAAACTTAACATAATATGGAGCTTTTTTGTGTTGTTGTCTTCAAACATTTCTCCCAGTCAAAACACAGATGCTTGACACTTAGCATCACCTGCTCTACTATATCAAGGCTGTGCCAGTCATTACTGTTGGGGACATGACAACAGTACCTAAGAAGGATCCTGTTGTCATTAACATTAATAGCAAAATATGTTCTCTAACACACTGTAAAATTTTTATATAGAAACTTACACATTAAAAAGTATCCCCTTATGGAGAGGCTCTGGGAAAATGGACTCTCCCATTGTTGAAGCCTGCAAATGCTAACAATCCCTGCCTATCAACGGGACTGAGGCCTAGTTAATATCATCACCATAATGACACATCAACAGCAAATCTCTACCTAAGAGAGCCACAGGGGCAGAACCTGGGGTACAGTGCCACTGCCCAGAAAGAGAGAGAAAGAAAAAAAAAAGGAAGAAGATAACCTCTCAAAACCAGAAAAATCCACAGTATTTATAACTTTTTCCATTTTTTTTCTTTTTCTTTTTGTATCTTTTTTTCTTCCATCTTGGTCCTTTTATCTCTTCCCGTTTTATTCTTTTCTTTTCATTTTGAACTTCATTACCCATAGGTGTTACATTTCACATTCTTCTTTTTTTCTTTCTCTATGAAGGTCACATTCCAAGAACCTTAACTTTCTACTTTTTTCTTTCTTATTTTTCTCCCTCTCTTTTGGTTTCTTTTTTCTTTCACTTCTCCTCTCATTCAATTCTTAAAAGCAAATTATTTTATTTAGGATTCAAATTTTCTCTTTGTGACTCTCATTCTACCATCATTTACAAAGAAAATTATTTTATTCTTGATCCAAAATTTTTCCTTGTAATATTTTGTGGGTTCTTACCTTGTTTTTTGCTTCTTTGTCACTTGTCTCCAACTCAGACCCTCTGTACTATGTAGTTTTTTGTTCCATGTAGCACAACATAATTTTTAGTTTTTATGGTATTTTCTCAAAAAAATTTTTAATTTATTTTTTTCTTTATTCTTTATCAACTCCTATTAGTGTTATTAACAATACCACTCTCAAATGCTATTAAGGAAAAGGAAATCAAATATAATGGATACAAAAGACAGAGATGTAGCTCAGATAGATGACAAAAAAATCTATAGAAAGAAATTTTAATAGCTTGGAGACCTTGAAGTTAAATGACAAAAAATTTAAAATTGAAATCCTAAAAATACTCAGGGATATACAAGAAAGCACCAAAAGGCAATCTAGGAAGCTCCAAAAATAATTCTATGAACAGAAGGAATGCATAACCAAGGAAATTGAAACTATGAAAATGAATCAGAGGTGAAAAACAATTCATGAACTGAAAAATGAGATAACAAGCTTAGCAAATAGAACAGGCCAGATAGAGGAGACAGTGACATAGAAGACAGGCAACTAGAGGCTCTACAGAGAGAAGAGGACAGATACTCATGAATTAAAATAATGAGAAAGCCCTACAGAAATTATCTGACTCCATTAAAAAGAGCAACATAGGAATAATGGGTATATCAGAAGGAGAAGAGAGAGAAAATGGAATGGAGAACATATTCAAACAAATAATAAACAAGAACTTTCCAAGCTTGTGGAAAGAACTAAAGCCTCTAATTCAAGAAGCAAGCAGAACACTGAGTTATCTTAACCCTAACAAACCTACTCCAAGGCACATCATAATGAAATTGGCACAAACCATTGACAAAGAAAAAAATCTCAAGGCAGCCAGGGAAAAGAAGAATACAACATATAAAGGAAGACCCATTAGATTATCAGCAAATTTCTCAGCAGAAACTCTACAATCTAGAAGAGAGTGGACCCCAATATTTAAACTTCTTAAAAAGAGGAACTTCCAGCCAAGAATACTATACCCATCAAAGCTATCCTTCAAATACAAAGGAGAAATAAAAACATTCATAGATACAGAAAAGATGAGGGAATTTATCACCAGAAAACCCCACTTCAAGAAATACTAAAGGGCTTTTTCCAGCCAGATACAAAATACAAAACAAAACAAAACAAAACAAAACCACAGGTTAAAGCTCCATCAAAAACACAATAAAATCAAATTTAATCTGTGACAACAAAAACAAAAAAGAGGAGAGGACAAAGATTAACAGTAGTATAGGAGGATGAAGTGCAGAAGCACTCATGAGATAATGAACATGATAAGTATTCTTTCCATTATTTAATGGTAACCACCCCTACAAAAGCACCACAGAAAGACATGGCTTGAAAAAAAAAGCAACAGAGAAAAGAAGTATGGATTACAACCAAACAAAAACAAATGATAGAAAAACAAAAGAGAAGAATCAAATAAGATACAAAACTATCAGAAAGCAATATATAAAATGGCAATAGGAAACCCTCAAATGTCAATAATTACATTAAATGTAAATGGATTGAACTCACCAATAAAAAGACACAGAATAGCAGAATGGATTAAAAAGGAAAACCCAACTCTATGCTGCCTACAAAAAACACATCTAAACTACATGGATAAAAACAAATTCAAAATGAAAGGTTGGAAAACAATGCTCAAGCAAATAACATCCAAAAAAAAAAAAAGCAGGTGTAGCAATACTCATATCTAACAATGGTGACTACAAGACAGCAAAGGTAATCAGAGACAAAAATGGTCATTTTATAATGTTAAAGAGGACATTGATTCAAGAAGACATAACACTTTTTAATATATATGCACCAAACCAAGGAGCACCAAAATATATGACAGCTACTGAGGGACCTAAAAACAAAAATCGACAAAAATACAATCATACTTGGAGACCTCAATACACCACAGATGGCTCTAGATTGTTCAACCAAACAGAAAGTCAATAATGAAATACTGGCCTTTACACTAAACACTAGAACAATTGGATATAATAGACATCTACAGGACATTTCATTTCAAAGTGCCAGAGTATACATTTTTTCTCTAGTGTACATAGAACATTCTCAAGAATTGGACATATGTTGGGCCACAAAAATAACTTCAACAAATTCAGAAAGATTGATATCATACTAAGCATTACTCCAATCATAAAGCCTTGAAAATAGAATTCAACTGCAAAAAGAGGTAACAAACCCACAAAAATGTGGAAACTAAACAACATACTTTTAAAAATTGAGTGGGTCAAAGAAGAAGTAAAAACAGAGATTAAAGTTGCATACAGACAAAGAAAAATAATAATATGACATATCAGAATCTCTGGGATGCAGCTAAAGCAGTAATAAGAAGGAAGTTCATATCACTACAGGCCTATATTAACAACCAAGAGAGAACCCAAATAAACTACTTAACTTCACATCTTAAGGAACTAGAAAAAGAAGAACAAAGGCAACTCAAAAACAGCAGGAAGGAAATAATAAAAATCAGAGAGGAAATAAACAAAATAGAGAACAAAAAAACTGTAGAAAAAATTAACAAAGCAAAGAGCAGGTTCTTTGAAAAGATCAACAAAATTGACAAACCCTTGGCAAGACTCACTACAAAATAAAGAGAAAGAACTCAAATAAACAAAATTCAAAATGAAAATAGAGGAATAACCACAGATATCATAGATATGCAAAGAAATATTGTAGAATACTATGAAAACTATATGCCACCAAATTTAACAATCTAGAAGAAATGGATGAAATTCTAGAACAATACAATCTTCCTAGACTGAATCATGATGAAGCAGAAAGCCTAAACAGACCCATAAGCAGGGAGAAAATAGAAACAGCTATCAAAAACCTCCCCAAAAATAAAAGTCTAGGACCAGATGGCTATACTGGTATATTCTACCAAACATTCAAAGACTTGGTTCCTATTCTAATCAAAGCCTTCCAAAAAATTGAAGAAGAAGCAATACTTCCAAACACATTTTATGAGACCAACATAACTCTTATACCGAAACCTGGCAAGAACAACACAAAAAAAGAAAATTACAGACCAATATCTTTAATGAATACTAAACAAAATACTAGCAAATCAAATACAACAACACATTAAAAAAATAATACATCATTATTAAGTGGAATTCATTCCAGAATCACAAGGAGGGTTCAACATACGTAAAATGGTTAATGTAATAAACCATATCAACAAAACAAAGGACAAAAACCATATGATCTTATCAACAGATGCAGAAAAGGCATTTGATAAAATACAACACAATTTTATATTTAAAACACTCAACAAAATAGGTATAGAAGGAAAATATCTCAACATAATAAAGGCCATTTATGATAAACCATCAGCTAACATCATATTTAATGGCATAAAACTGAGGACTTTTTCCCTAAAATCAGGAACAAGATAAGGTTGTCTAGTCTTTTCACTCTTATTCAATGTAGTGGGGAAGTTCTAGTCAGAGCAATCAGACAAGAAAAATAAACACAAGGCATTCATATTGGAAAAGAAGAAATAAAGGTTTCACTTTTTGCAGATGATATGATCCTGTACATCAAAAACCTCAAAGACTCCACAAAGAGACTATTAGAAACAATAAGCCAATACAGTATGGTCGCAGGATACAAAATTAATATACAAAAATCCATTGCTTTCCTATATGCCAACAATAAAACATCAGAAAACGAACTCAAAAAAATAATCCCCTTCATGGTTGCAACAACAACAACAAAAATACCTAGGAATAAACATAACAAAGAGTGTAAAAGACCTATATAATGAAAACTACAAAGCATTGTTAAGGAAAATTGAAAAAGATACAATGAAATAGAAAAATATTCCTTGTTCCTGGGTAGGAAGAATAAATATAGTCAAAATGACTATATTACCCAAAGCAATATGCAAGTTTAATGCAATTTCCATCAAAATTCCAATGACATTTTTTAAAGAAATGGAACAAAAAGTCATCAGATTTATATGGAACTATAAAAAACCCCGAATAGCCAAAGCAATCCTAAGAATAAAGAATGAAGCTGGGGGCATTACAATACCTGACTTTAAATTATATTATAGAGCCACGACAATCTAAACAGCATGGTACTGGCAGAAAAAATAGACACTCAGACCAAGGGAACAGAATAGAAAGCCCAGAAATAAAACCACATATATATGGTCAAATAATTTTCAATAAAGGGGCCAACAACACACAATGGAGAAAACAAAGCTTTTTCAACAAATGGTGCTGGGAAAATTGAAAACCCACATTCAGAAGAATAAAATTTGACTACCGTTTGTCCCCTTGTACTAAAATTAATTCAAAGTGGATCAAAGACCTAAATAAAAGGCCTGAAACAATAAATTACATAGAAGAAAACATAGGTACTATACTCATGAACCTTGGTTATAAAGAGCACTTTATGAATTTGACTCGAAAGGCAAGAGAAGTAAAGGCAAAGATAAATGAATGGGACTACATCAGACTAAGAAGCTTTTACACAGCAAGAGAAACTGACAGCAAAACAGACAGCCAACTAAATTGGAGATGATATTTTCAAACAATAGCTCAGATAAGGACCTTATATTCAAAATATACAAAGAACTCATAAAACTCAACAATAAACAAATAATCCAATAAAAAAATGGGAAGAGGATATGAACAGACACATCTCCCAGAAAGAAATACAAATGACCAACAGATATATGAAAAAATGTTCATTTTCATTAGCTATTAGAGAAATGAAAATCGAAACTACAATGAGTTACCACCTCACACCTGTTAGATTAGCTATTATCAACAAGACAGGTAATAAGAAGTGTTGGAGAGGCTGTGGAGAAAAAGGAATCCTTATCCACTATTGGTGGGAATGTGAAGTAGTACAACCATTTTGGAAGAAAGTATGGTGGTTCCTTAAACAATTAAGAATAGAACTACCATATTACCCAGCATTCCCTCTACTGGGAATAAACCCTCATAACTCAAAAACACTGGTACTGAAGACACATGCAGCCCCATGTTCATTGCAGCATTGTTCACAGTGACCAAGACATGGAAACAACCAAAAAGCCCTTCAATAGATGATTGGATAAAGAAGATGTGGTACATATATACCATGGAATACTACTCAGCCATAAGAAATGATGACATCGGTTCATTTACAACAACATGGATGGACTTTGATAACATTACACTGAGTAAAATAAGTAAATCAGAAAAAACTAAGAACTACATGATTCCATACATAGGTGGGACATAAAAGATAGACTCAGAGACATGGACAAGAGTGTGGTGATTGGGCGGGGGTAAAGATGGAGATGGGGAGAGAGAAGGGACACAAAGTAAACCAGATAGAAGGTGACGAAAGATAATTTGACTTTGGGTGATGGGTATGCAACATAATCAAATGTCAAAATAACCTAGAGATGTTTTCTCTGAACATATGTACCCTGATTTATTAATGTCACCCATTAAAATTAATAAAAAAGTATCCCCTTACTTCTTAACATGTAAAGATGCCAATATTCCTGCTAAATAAATGCACCAAGCTAGTGAATTTGTCTTAAAGGATGAATCTGACCGTTTCTTTCATCTAGTTTCCATAACTGAATTTAGCCTAAATTTCCTTTTTTTTTTTTTTTTTTTTTTTTTTTACAGAGAGAGGGATATATAGGGACAGGCCAGACAGACAGGAACGGAGAGAGATGAGAAGCATCAATCATTAGTTTTTTGTTGCGGTTGCGACACCATAGTTGTTCATTGATGGCTTTCTTACATGTGCCTTGACCGCGGGCCTTCAGCAGACCAAGCCGCTCCTTGCCGGAGCCAGCGACCTTGGGTCCAAGCTGGCGAGCTTTTGCTCAAGCCAGATGGGCCTGTGCTCAAGCTGGCGACCTCAGGGTCTCGAACTGGGTTCTTCTGCATCCCAGTCCAACGCTCTATCCACTGCGCCACCGCCTGGTCAGGCTAGCCTGAATTTTCTGATCATTATTATCTACCTATGAGCCTTTAAAGGATGGGGTCATGCTATACACCCAGCAATCTAAATCAGTATGTACTCAATAATATTTGTCCTTTGTGAACAATTACCTAATGTCTAGACTCTATCAAAAGCATTGTGCATGTTATTAAAAAAAACTAACGTTATTTTAGTTTTAACATCTTCTAAATGTAAGAAAGTGAGAGTTTGGAAAAGTATTATGTTTATATAGGTCATAATATTATAGGGAAATAGTAAAGTATAGCGTTTAAGAAGAGTTCTGAATTGAATTGTGGACAGCCTAATCACTTGCTTAGAGTTGGAAAAGAGAGTAAAGAAAAATAATACTATGTTCCCCGAAATTGAGGGTTTGCAATATATTTTTTCCCCTTAGCAATTGTTTTTGATCCTTCCTTGGTTAAGTCTTGGGAAAGTGGCAAGTAACAGAACTTAGCTCTGAACTGAAATTGCCACACACTGGTTATGTGACGTCAATCAGTCTCTCTGAGTCTTACTTAGATTCATCATCTGTATAATAGCAGAAATGACACTCTACTGCACTCGTATGTGAACAGTGAATGAGAAAATGTGAAGGCCTTAGCAAAAACATGTTAAAAACTCAGCAAACCGTAAATAGTGCTTTTCTTAGTTAGCAGAATCAAATCTGTAATTCAAAATCAGATCTGTCTCATTCTCAAATGTAGATATTGAACCACTGTATACAACACTACCTACATTATCTTCCAGGCAGTTCAATGTGATTTCTTGATATCATACATATATGTCTATTTTTGTACTTCTTTTATTATTTTTTTTAATTTTCCTGTGTCTTTTATAGAAAAGTGAGGAGTAGCAGCTACAAATATGTGTTTCCTTAAGAGACCACAACTATTTACTTCAGAGTCTTGAAAATGTTTCTTTTTTGCTGTTGTTTTTAATATCTTATGAAAAAAAATTCAATAATTTGTTCCCTCAGGCAGTTTCAACTTATTCAAATTCTTAAGGGAAATTTTAGGTGTAAACTGCACTAGGGTGTGCTTCTCCTGAAAGAAAGTGGTGAGAAACAAGAAGTAGTTTTCACCAGCAACACTTGCTAAGGTACCTGCGGAGAAATAATTCTCACTATCCTTGGCTATAGGCTCTAGTTTTCACAAATATAATACCTGGCGATGTTTTATTTTGACATCTATTCACAATTGGGAGTTAAATTCTGAAAACTCTGGCAGTGTACACAGGTTGCAGGATAAAAATGAGATAACTATTTCATACTGTGTTTTTAACAACAACAAATACTTTTTTTTTTAAAGGAAAAGTAGCTTGATAATTATTTCAAAAAGAGAAGTATATAACAAGCAAAGACAGTGCAAAAAATGTCCCCTTCAAATGCCTTCACAGTTTATAAACTCCTGGCCCAGAAATAGTAGAAACTTAGAACCATTATAATCTAAAGATGTTGAATTCATATATTTCTAAAAGTAGAAGCTATTTTTTTTTACATTATACATAAGTAGAACTCTAATATAAAAGTAGATTAAATGACTATTCTATTACAACAAGTTTATTCTATAAGTTCAAATTTAAGCTATGTTCATATGTTAACTCCAGCTATGAAAATAATGAGCTTGTTTTGATAAACATACATTAGTATTGGTTGTCATGGGCAACAATTGTAGTGGAATATCAGTTTTGGTATTCAATTTAGTCTTTGTTATTATTTTTCCCACTTATATAATACTGAAAAATAGAAATCCACACAAATCACAGCAAGTAGAAATAGTTCTGATGGGACATTTGGTAACCTCAAGGCACTGCTGATTTAAACAAATGAAGAAGTTTGAAATGGAAGTAGGGGATTTTTGTATTAAATTCAAGGTCCAATAACTTCTCATTCCTGGTTAATAACAAAACAGAAAATGCTCAAAGTCGACACCTAGGCACAGCAATTATATTCCAACATTGCCAGTTTCTACTAGCAATTAGGTGGCAAAGAGCACATAAGCTTGAGATTAATTGATGTACAGTCTTCTGGGCTTCACCGTGAGCTTCTCTGGGCAAGTGCTGATGAGTAGGCGTGTGTGCACACACCTGTCTTAAAAGTAATCAGCTACAGAATAATCTCTTTTCTCTCAATTCTATATTGATAAGAAATAGTATTGTATACACAGCGATAACAGGGGAAGGAGTTTAACTTCTGAAGTCAGCATAAAACACATAATATAATTTATTTATATTACAGTTGATTAGAGTCTTAGCTAAACTTTTCCATTTTACACTTTTAATTTCACTTAAAAACATATTAGAATTCAAGTCACATTTGTGGGACCCCTGAACAGCTGAAGAACATAGTTTGAAAACCTTTGTTTTATTTAGGGTTATCATCTTCCAGGGAAAGAGAGAGAGAGAGAGTGAAAGAGAGAGAGAGAGAGAGAGAGAGAGAGAGAGAGAGAGAGAGAAAGAGAGAGAAGAGACAGAGATCTCATATTTGAAGACATTTTTACAAGAATTGAGATTTTCTTAACTTTATTTCAGCTTTAAATAAAGAAAATTATCTTATATTTCCTTAACGAAGTGGTTTTCAACTTACACAATTTTTATCACCATGAGACATTTGGTAATGCACATCTGGAGACAGTTTTTGTTGTTACAACTGTAGGAACCAGTGCTACTGACTCTGGTGAATAGATTCTTAGGATGCTAATAAGTACTGCAATTCTTTGGAGAGCCCCCAACAGAAAAAACTGATGTAGCCAGAATGTCAATAGTCCCAAGATTTAGAAACACTTTTAACACTGATGTTAAACTAAATATTTATATATCATTATAATTCTTTTTTACAAACTCTATGGAAAAATAATATTTCTATATATTTTTACATTATCTAAATAGGAGCTCAAAAAATCTTAAAAACTATATAACATTTACTACTTAAATGTCTTTAAATGACAGAAATTACAATGCTGCAGATGTTTCAAAGTTTCTAATAGTGTTTGGAATAATTTCCATATACCCATAGAGTCTAATGATAATGCCATGGTTTGAGAGACAGACAATAACATATAATGTCCCTGCCCTTACATAATATTTTCCATTTTGAATGACTCCTGATTATGCAGTTTCCAGACACTCTATTCTGAAGCAATATTATGAACATCTATAAGCTCTGGTTTATACAAAGATTTGTTTATACAAAGGTTTGACTTAAATGTTTTGTAGCCATAACATAATTTATTCTGTTTCAAACTTCAAAAATTATCTAGATTACTTGAAAGTGGCCTTTTTTTTACATGAGATTTTGTGGGTTGTTTATTGTAGGATTGATTCTCAAATTATATCTTTGATAATAACATCTTTTTATAGTTATAGGGCCTTTGATATATTTTTCAAATAAAAAACAAACAAACTCTTCTTAAGTGTAATTTTGTATAATGGTTTGTATCATGCATAATTATGAAGCTCATGAATGCATATGTCATGTTACCCTTAATAGTAATTCCTAAGGAAGGTTTGTCAGCATTATTGAGCTATGGAACATGGTAGTTGAAATTCACAAGTTAATGGCTTGCCCTTTTCTGACAGCTCACCAGATTTTCACACTATAACGAACGCTTTGCCTCATTCAACAACTCAACTGTTGACAAGGGCACTTAAGCTACTCAAACAGCAAAAAATACCAAGTACATCAAAAGGTAGTAAATAAGGAAGAAAAATAATACAATTTTTAAAAAGTAAAGAACTCAGGTATTTAATAGAGTTGGCGTCAAATATCCCAGTTGAGTTTTCCTTTATCACTTATGTTATATATTAAAGTGTATTTTGTCTTTTAATGTATGCATTTTACTCTAGTTAAGTGGAAAAGTTGATAATACCAAACGTTATTTTAAAGGAAAGTTCTTAGGTCATACTCATTATTTTACTATTTTATTATCTTTAGATTTATTTATTAACTTCATTAGAAATATTGTCAATGAAGACTTTTTTTATGGCAAAAACAAGGAAACATTTTTTATAAACACTAAAGAAACAATCAGGAAAATTTCCAGTCATTCTCAGAAATGGGGCTGCATTCTAAGTAATCCAGAGTGCTTTAGTGATAAGTTCTATTTTAAAACCTAGCAGTCATTTTACTCATCTCTTTTGAGAATCTATATTTCAAGCCAAAGTTCATTTGCAATCCTGAGTCACCTGCTCCCAAACTGTCTAGCGCATTAAAAAGCAAATCCATGTCACATTGATATATATAATTTGGTTTATGAGTGTGGGTATTTGACTATGCATACCTACTCTACCAAAGGCATCATTGTTAAGAATCTACATATAAACGGAGATTTGAAAAGTCAAACATTTCAGCACAAATAGAATATTTTAATGTAGTAATTAATATTAGCCTAGATGATTCAAGAAAAGTTTAAAATGCATATTTTAAACTATCATAAAGTTGATAGTACAAATAGGAATATTTTATGAGACTAAATTCCTATTAATGCATAATGAGAGCTCCTTGTCATTGAATCCTTTCATTCTATCTGCCTGATTTTGATTTCCTTGGCCAGTGTACATGTTCTATATTCTTTAGAAATTACTAAATTTTTAATGTATTCTACATTACAAAATTAACACTTTTATACTCTTTCTTTTAATTTGAGACAAAACACTACAATGATTAAAAAGATGAACATATCTAAATTTTAGTCTTATTCCTACTGCATCACTGAATTGGAGGTGTTCTCATCAGTAATATAAAACTTCATAATATTTTTTACATAGATTTATTGACAAAATAAGATAATTTTGTAAAGCAGATAGTACTTTGCAATCACATGATAGGTTCAACATATGATGTTACTACTTTGCTGGTTTAAAATTCTTAATAAATTTAGCTTTATGATATTAAATAAGAATTTTATGGTTTGAGATAAATGGTAAAACCATTATTTTATGGACCTCTTAGTAAAAAGGGGAAGAAACTTCCCTTATACATATTCACAAACACAGATGCAATGACACCACCAAAAAACATCGAAACTTTTAGAGTACCCAGAGAAGAAAACTGATTTTACCCTGAAAGAATGCAAATAAATTTTTCTATATAGAAATAAAGAAAGTATTATACTACCATTCTAAGAGCTAGTGGAAAGATGTAGGATTATATATTATTGGTGATAAGAGCTATGCATTAGAAATTATTTCTGCGCTAGTCAGTTGGCTCAGTGGTAGAGCATGGCCTGGCAGGTGAAAGTCCTGTTATCGTTCATGGTCAGGGCACTCAGGAGGAACTATCCTCTGCTTCTCCACCTCTCCCCCTCCTTTTTTTCTTTCTCTCTCTCACTTCCCCTCTTGCATCCATGGCTTGTAAGTTTCCAGCAAAGTTGGCCCTAAGCCTGAGGATGGCTCCATAAACTTGCCTCAGGTGCTAAAATAACTCTGTTGCTGAGCTACCAGCGGCCCCAGCTAGGCAGAGCATTGGGGAGTAGGGGGCTTGCTGTGTGGATCCTTGTCCAGACGCATGCGGGAATTTGTCTCTCTGCCTTACCACCTTTCACTTAATAATAATAAAAAAAGAGATTATTACTTACTTTACTAATCTGTGTAGCACAAAGGAAAATATAAAAGTTAGAAAGATACTGTCCCAGTAGAGTCCAAGCTCTACGTCACTCAGGCATCCCTGGTTCTACTTCCACATCATTGGGACATGCCGACACTAACTGCCACTGGAGGAAGAACACAACTGACACACAAATTAGTTGCAAGAATCACACAGGCAATTTATTACTCACACATCCTTTTGGCATGCCTGGGTACAGCTTAAGGGGTCCCCGTGGGCATGCTCCTCTGGTCTATCCTTTGTCAGAGCAGTGTGGAGACAGTCCACGTTCAAGTTCACATTGGAGTAAGGGCGACTACCTCAGCAGGGTCCCCCTCAGTTTTAGTACCTTTTCTTGGCCAATGCCTTGTAACAGGTGTCAATCTACAGGATTATCACCTCAAACCACCTTTTAGGGAGTTCTCACAGAAAACCTTTTTTATGTTAATCTACTGAAATGTTACATCAAACAACTTCTAAGATGTTCTCAGGGAAACTCCTTGTTTATGTTAATTTACAAAGTTATGGCATCAAGCCACTTCTTATCTATGTATAACTTCACACACACACTAACTGGGCCCTGCTCAAAAGACAGAGTCTGTTTTCCACATCTGCACAGATTATACTAACTCCAATCCAGACAGCATAACTTTATTTAATTTCCTTAATTAATTTTAATATTATATCTTACTTTTATATATCTGCCATATTTTTATATTTTATATATTTAATTACTATAGCATTATATTATTACAATATATACTCTACAGACAATGATTATAGAGATCACCTCTTAACTACACTTATTAAGTTTTATTACCATTTCTTTAATGAGTGCAGATGAGAAACTGATACCATATGGTGGAAAAGTCTTTATTTTCATCATATAAAGTATGCATTCTAGCTGTATATCACTCTCTATATTTTGTGTATAGTTTATCAAAGTTACCTTCCATTCAATACATAATAATTGAGGTTTTACTCAATGTTAACTACTATGTTAAGAAACACTGAAAATATATTAGTAACCAAGACAAACTTAGTCCCTGACCTGTAGAGTCTGTAATATCAATAGGAAGATAAATGTTGTTCTAGGGCAGTGGTTCTTAACCTTTTTCGAGGTACTGAACCCACCAGTTTCATATGCGCATTCACTGAAACCTTCTTTAGTGATGAATAAAATATGATTTTTTTTCCAAATTCAAGACATAGGTATATGTTTTTATACTGGTGCACAAAATGAGCCGTGCATGAACATCATCTTGCTCAAAGAACAAAACCAACAAAGTTCATGAACTCACAACGAATTACGGCATTACTTTATTCTGGCCTCCATGGCACAGGCTTCTCTGAACCCCTGAGACCTACTCATCGAACCCCTAGGGTTCAATAGAACCCAGGTTAAGATCCATTGTTCTATGACTGTAAGTGTAACATTAAATAGAAATTGAACAGCCTGACCAGGCGGTGGTGCAGTGGATAGAGCATCAGACTGGGATATGAAAGACCCAGGTTCGAGACCCCGAGGTTGCCAGCATGAGTGCGGGCCCACCTGTTTTAGCAAAGCTCATCAGCTTGGACACAAGGTCGCTGGTTCCAGCAAAGGGTGACTCGGTCTGCTGAAGGCTCGCGGTCAAGGCACACGTGAGAAAGAAATCAATGAACAATGAACAACTAAGGTGTCACAATGGCAATGAAAAACTAATGATTGATGCTACTCACCTCTCTCTGTTTCTGTCTGTCTGTTCCTATCTATCCCTCTCTCTGACTCTCTCTGTCCCTGTAAAAAAAAAAAAAAAAAAGATTGTCTACATCTCTATGTGTTTCCATAACAAAATACAGAGTGGATGGCTTATAAACAACAGATATAAGTTTTTCACATTTCTTAGAGCTGGGATGTTTGAGATTAGAGTGTCAGCATACTTATGCAAGAGTCCACTTTCCATTCACAGATTTCTCTCTATGTCTTCACATTGTTGAGGGGGCTAAGGAGATCTATCAGTTCTCTTTTATGAGGACACTAATTCATAAGGGCTTCACTCTTATGAGTTAAGCACCTCCTGAAAACTCAGATCCCTAAATCCATCACATTCTAAATTAAATTTCAATATGTACATTTAAAGTGGAAAAGATACAGATATTTAGACCATAACAAAAATTGTTTTAATTTTATGTCATTCAGTTAAAAAATCTTAGAGAGTTTGTGTAAACCCAACCTTAGCATTTGTTAGTCAATTACTGAATGAGTATTAGTTAAACACAGTATTTCCCAATCACTGAGTTATATGGCACAGGTAAAAAAAAGGTTAGCGAGAGACATAAGTTAAACATAGGTCTAATATATCTAATAGAACTTTCTATCTGATGGTAAGTAAAACAATTAAACTGGTAATTCCAATAAAGTTTGGGACAGGACACCTGGAAGAGTTTTAAGCAGTAGAACAGCCCAAGAATAGTGAAGGTCTTTTTTTTTTTTTTTTTACAGGGGCAGAGGGAGAGTCAGAGAGAGGAATAGATAGGGACAGACAGACAGGAACGGAGTGAGATGAGAAGCATCAATCATCAGTTTTTTGTTGCCGTTGCGACACCTTAGTTGTTCATTGATTGCTTTCTCACATGTGCCTTGACCGCGGGCCTTCAGCAGACTGAGAAACCCCTTGCTCCAGCCAGCGTCCTTGGTTCCAAGCTGGAGAGCTTTTTCTGAAGCCAGATGGGCCCGTGCTCAAGCTGGCGACCTCGGGGTCTCGAACCTGGGTCTTCCGTATCCTAGTCTGACGCTCTATCCACTGCACCACCACCTGGTCAAGCCTGAAGGTCTTGTGTATAGTTATGACTATGAGAAAAAGTAGGAACATAAGAGAGTAATTAAATTCTATAATGAGACTTAGTTACTAAGAACACAGTTTGTATAAAAAGGAAAGAATCCACAATTCTAATATCCAATTCTAATATTCAACTTTTTTTTCATTCAAAAAAAAAATGGGCTGTTCTAGGTTTTTCTCTAAGTAAAATATGTATATCTAAATAAAACATTTACACATATTAAGTGTATTTCATAATTTATACTTGTAATTTGGAATTCCAGGGACAGAAAAGTTTATGTACATACAACATTCAAAACGTATGTCATAATATATTTAAAATATGACATTCCTTAGACCCTATTAACATAAAAAAGAGAAAAAGAAAAATGAAAGTTCTTGTTTAGTGGAAACATGTGCTTGGGTGGGATAGTTATAAACTACTGTGTTTTCAAAAAATCAGGATTGCGAAAGGGTCAAAACTAATGACAATGGAAAGTTTTTATTATGGTAAATACCAAGAATATCACCTTACTTACTTCCAAAATCAAGTCACCTTTATTTACTTTTTTATTGTGGTAAATATATATGTATAACAATATTTTCCTTTTTAACTATTTTTAAGCATACAATACAGTGGCACATTGACATTTATAATATTGTTTAATATTTTCCATGATCTATTTACAAACTTTTTCATAACCCCAAACAGAAACCCTGTACTGATTATTCAGGAATTCACGTACATCCTCTCTCCCTAGCCCTTGGAAACCTCTAATCTCCTTCTGTCTCTATTCATTTGCCTATTCTAGATACTTTGCTTAAGTGGAATCACACAATATTAGTTCTTCTGTGTCTCTTATTTCAGTAGGTTTAGTTCTTTGCTTGAGCAGGCAGAGATCTTGAACACTGTTCATCTCTCTCAACCCACTTTAAATTCCTGGAGTAAGAACACAGAAATTAACATAATCACCATTTCTATAGACAGAAGAATATACTCAGAAATATATTTTAAGAAAAGTCATCTGAGGATTTAAAAAAAAAGACATAGTATAGTAGTAAATGTTGCTGGATGCAGCCCTGATTTTCTTCATTTTTATGACTTCAAGACGAAGGCTCTCATTGTCTAGCTTCCAGATATATTAGTGGGTGACCACTCACAATTCAGATATTGACCCGCTTTGAGGTTAGCTCACATTCAATGACTGTTTACGTGCTGGCTAAAAAGGCACTGTCAAAGTCTGAACTCAAAACAAATCTGATGGGATAGATTGAAACTTCCCTTGTAACTATGTAATAGGCTTTAAATCTCCCTTCTCCTCAGAGCTACTTATTTTACCCGCCTTTAGCTTTCATTCTCCAAATCACTTTCCAATAAATTTTCTGCACAAATCTTTTTACCAGGATTTACTTTCAAAGATACCAGTGCAAGATATAAAGTAAATTATTTAAGAGAACATCAATAGTTGCTAAAATTAATTATAATGTTTGAAAACATGTGACTTTTTAATTTAATAATTATACATTTTTTCCTGTTTCTTTCTCAGATACACTAATTTGCATTTTCCATGAAACCACACAGAGCAGCATTCAGTCTTTACGGATGTGGAGCCTGAGTGAAGGTGTCTTAAAGCTCATCTTGTTTGTGGACATGGACTTCAATTGAAATTATATTAATTATAAGTAAAGAATGCCTGATAAGATTTCTGCTTAATGACTTCATGGAGAGAGAAACATTTTATTCTCATTGTTCAATGCTTTTGAGAGACATATTCTGAAAGATTGGGTAATTTTCATTTCAAAGACAATAGAAGTAGGGTTAATCTACACTTTGTGTCCTGCATTTAAAGACCTATCCTCACTCTGTCTCCCCCAAACAAATCTGGAAAAGAAATTAAGCAAGCATCTAAAATCTCTTAAAATAGGTAATGACCTATGCTGGGGAAAATATTATGTACTTCTTGTTTTTTTAAAAAAAGCCACAGTAAAGGGCTTGAAACCTTAGAATTCTGAGCTATCAAATAATTTTTTTTTTTACAGAGTGAAAAGTATAGTGTATAATGAAGCTGCCTCAATGAACTTTTGGATACTAACAACCAATTAGTTGGTCTCCTCATACTCTGATATCTGTGTGTGAGGATATTTTTCCTTTACGGTATGATGCAGTGATTAAAACTGCAGGTACATTGACAAGACTGTTAACATTATATATATATATATATATATATATATATATATATATATATATATATATATACACACACACACACACACACACACACACACACACACATGACACATGGGTGGGCAAAAATAGTCTCACAATTGTATTAAAACAGTTTATTCTTGTATCATTATTTATTAATTTGGTATTGTATTATTTATTTGTAACAACTGTAAACTCACTTTAGCCAACACCTCTGTATAACAAGTTTGACATTCCAATATAGTGCAAAATTTGAGATGGTATCAAGTCATTCTATTTTTTTTTTCTTTATTTAAAATATTCAAGTATTGTCAGAGGGAAGGGAGGTTGGCAGGCCAGATTAAAGAAGGTGAAGGGGTTAAGCAAAACACACACACACACACACACACACACACACATATGTGTGTGTGTGTGTGTGTGTGTGTGTGTGTGTGTGTGTGTGTATAAAACAGACACAGGTAGTAGTGTGCTGATAGCCAGAGGGAAAGAGGGTGGGGGGAGGCGGAGGTGGGCAGAGGTGGGGAAAGTGAGGCCAGAAAGAGGTTTTGCTTAGGGCAATGTAATTCTCAGAACAGGGTGATAGCAGTGACATGTTATTGGCTACATTCCCAGGAGCTGGAGAATTAAGTCCAAGTCTTGGAAGAAAGATTTTTGGAAGCTATACATATGACCCACTACAGATCTCAATTATTGTTAATTATTTAGTATTAGTATTTAGTTAATTATTTAGTATTGCCATTTTACTCTCACTCTAAGTGAACTTCAGTGAGATAAGAGTGAGTCAAAATGATGATAGAGATGCAGGAGTAATCAAACTACCAATTCCAGAAGCTAGAAATGTTAAAAAAAAAAAAGCCTTGAAAACATTGATGCTCTTGACTCAATATTTACATACTCAGAATTGTATCCTAGGCAAACAGTAGAGATGCACAAAGTCCTTTAAATTGACAATTGCTTATTAAAGCATTATAATGGAAATAAAAGTTTGAAACAAGATAAATGTCCAGCAGTAATGAATGAATAGATAGTACATTCACCATTGAATACACAGTAGTAAATTCATAGAGTAGAATACTCTTCAGTCATTAAGATAAAGTTAACACATGTTTATTGACATCAGAATGAGTTCATGGTATACAAAGTGAAATAAAATAAGTTACAAAATCTGTATACTATATAATACTTTTTGACACACACACATACCAAAGAATTATTCTAAGTAATGGTTATCTTGAAAGTTGAGATTATGAGATATTTTCTTTGTATATTATTTTATTAGACATAGTATTCATAAGAAAGAGTATTTCTAATGTATGAATTTGGTCTGCATGTCAGTCATAAAAGGAAAGCACAGGTACTTTAACTCCAAACCAAAAATATACACAATATGACATATGCTATATACCTCACTATATTAGCATAAAAATTATTACAATATTAAATAAAATAAATATCATCCTAATACACAAAAAGTGCCTATATTGTCTCATCAAAATAAAAAAATATAAGCACGGATAGATACAAATACACTTTAGGGAGGGCTCCTAAATCGGTCCAGAAGTGAATTGGGCAAGGTATTATCAAACCAAGATTACAGATTTGGATGGTTCAAATTTACAGACCAGGTGGTATAGCAGTTAAGGCACCAGGCTCTGGAGTAACTCTGGTTTCAGATCCAATTCCTTCCAAACTGAAAAGGATATTCCCTAGATTCTCTGACCAGGCCATGGTATATAAGGAGAGTAGCATTCTTTCCTATGGATGCTATATTGATATGATGCAGTGGAAATATGCAGTCCAGACTTTTGGTATTTTTTATTTTTACAAAATATTGTTTCATTGTATGTTTTACCATTAAGCTATATTTGTAACTTAGTTTTTTCCATCTATGTTATGAGGCTCTGTTTCACATTATTGTTCTTTTACTCGTTTCAGCAGCTATTAAAGTAATTATTTTTTTCTGTGTGTGATATTCATTATGTCTTGAATTAATTAATTAATTCTCTGAGCTCCGTGCTATCTGAATGTTTTACAAATGAGATGCTGGAAAAAGACGAAGACAGAGCTATGGCCATTGGGAGGATGAGGAGAGATTGTCTCCCGTCTGCTCATCAGCGCCTAGGACATCATCAACCCCCACATTCTCAGGTTCCAAGCATCTCTGCAGCCTCAGTCCCTCTCTGGGAATTGTCTTTGCCAAGGAGCTGCCTGACCCAAGGTTACAAACCCTCCTCCAGAGCAGCCTACATCTCACATCCTTGATGGACTGATGTGAAATGAAAAAGGCCCAGCCCCCTCTTTCTGTTCAGATCACTCCTGAGTGGCCATCCACGTTCGGGGCTTCCTGTGGAATCAGATTCAGGCATCCACTGGAACCGTGTTGCGGCTGTTCCACTTCCTCTGCGCACTCCTGCTGCCCTCTCTCCTCAGCTGGTGTCTCCCCTAAACGCTCCCCCGGAAATGCCTGCACGGAAATCTCTGTCTCAGAATGCTTACCAGATAATTCAGCCTTACACCACCATCTGTCTGTGGCTGCAGATACGAATACTATTAAGAATAATATTATAAAAGATTTGTAAATAGATTGATAAAATTAAGATAGACAATTCTTACACATCTCTAAGAATTTTTTGTTTAATAATTCCATTACATTGTTCATTTACGACTTTTTCTTGCTTAATCCTCACTAATGTGCAGGAATCATAATTTTCTTTTTTTATCAGTCCATATATCCCTCTATCACCAACTTGTTTCCCACGGGGTAGTGAATAAATGGGAGCTAAATGTTTTTGCCTTTTTTTTTCTGTGTATCAAGAAAATATCTGCATAAGATGTTTACACTTTTACAATTTTTATGACTCTAAAAACCACTCATACTAATTCTGCACCCATATGCTATAAGAACTAGTACTATATTATTACTTCTTTTAAAATTCTAAAGTAATAATAAATCTCCAAGATTTTTAGAGCATTTGTTTGACAGATATTGTGTTAAAAGTTTTACTTGCATGTTTCATTTAATACTCTAACAATCTTTGAAGTGCAAGTCATCACCTCCATTTTGGAACTGGGAAAATAAAACACAGAAAGATTCAATCACTTATTCCAGGTCATACATTTATCAATTCATACCGCTGGGGTTTCAAAGTCTGCAATCTTGACCACCATCGCAACCGTGCCACTTGAAATTTTTAAAAATATATTGGAATCTGTCTAGAACTGAAAATTGGCACCTTGGAAATAAAGCTTGTTTCTTAGAAGCTTGTAAGCATATTAAATTGACCATTCTTCTGAAAGTCCAAAATCTGCAGCTGGTTTTAAGAGTCATCTGTCAGCTGTCATGCAGAAATTTTCTGCCCAGTGCTTGGACACAACACACATGGTTCTGCTTGAGAGGTTAATGCTTTTCTACTTCTTTCTATCTGGAATACTCTTTGCCAAAGCATCATTGTAGCTCAGTCTGTTTTATTTAGACCTCTACTCAGTAGTCACATTTTTAGTGGAACAGTCTAGCCTTTAAAAATCTATGTCTGATCTGTGGTGGCGCGGTGGATAGGGCATCAAACTGGAATGCTGGGGTTGATAGTTTGAAATCCAGGGCTTGCCTCATCAAGGAACATAGAAAAACCAATTACTATGAGTTGATGCTTCCAGCTTTCCACCTTCTCTCTTTCTTTCTTCTTTCTAAAATCAATAAATAAAATCTCAAAGAATTAAATACATACTTAAAATTTTTTTTCCTGAAATCAGTTCTCATTTTTTTCTGTCTTCTTTTTCTTCCTATTTATATCATCACCATTTTTTTGACTCTAATTCTGTAAGAGATTTTAAACTGTATAAGATGTTTTTCAATTTAACTAGTACTGTATCTTCAGCAGTGATTATAGTGTTCTGAATAAATTAATATTTAATAAATATTTGCATTTAAAATGCAAAATTGGAGAGGGTAAAAAGTAATTGATTTAAAATGATTTAATAATAAAATCAATTTTTATTTTTTAGAATAATTAGCATCCCTTTGTTTGCTGTGTCATGACAGAAACTGATTAAATTAGCAACAAAAAGTGTTTCCTTGAATTTTGAAGTCAGAGGCAGTTACTCCCTGAAGTATAACAGTGTACAGCATCAGTATTCAAATGTCAAATTTTACATTGTATTTACTGCCTTTGATCTTCTAAACAATTCTATTGAGCAAAATAAAATAAAAAGGTCGCGTGTTTATTTGATCTTCAAGAATGTAAATAAATAATTATTTAAAATTTTTTTATTATAGCCTGATTAGGCGGTGGCGCAGTGCATAGAGTGTCGGACTGGGATGTGGAGGACCCAGGTTCGAGACCCCGAGCTCACCAGCTTGAGCGCGGGCCCATCTGGCTTGAGCAAAAAGCTCTCCAGCTTGGACCCAAAGTCGCTGGCTCCAGCAAGGGTTGCTCCGTCTGCTGAAGGCCCGCAGTCAAGGCACATGTGAGAAAGCAATCAATGAACAACTATGGTGTCGCAACGGCAACGAAAAACTAATGATTGATGCTTTTCATCTCTCTCCGTTCCTGTCTATCTTTCTCTTTGGCTCTTTCTCTGTCCCTGTAAAAAAAAAAAAAAAAAAATTATAAAACTAAACTCTGAAGATGTCTACAGAGTTGGTTTTTTATTTTATTTTTAAATTAGTAATCTAACAAGTAGTCTGATGAAGTAGAAAGGGTGAAAACATAAGTAATGCTTTAATTAGCAAAATATAATACAACTCCTCTTGTTATCCTTCAATCAACAATTTCCCGATTTCAACTTTGCTCTAACACCAGGTAATGTTTTCTCTCCTTTGTGAGAAGGCTTGCTGCCTGAAGCAGGTTGGTGACTTCGTTACAGTCTGATGCAGACTTACAGACATTTTCTCTTTTTCAGAAGTCCCTGTTTCTAGGGAAACATCACTATTCTCAATAACAAATGTGTCTCCTGCAGCTTTTACTCTTTTTGACTGGATAAGATCCAGTGACTGTTGAGCCTTATGGAATTCGCCAGCTACTTTCTGTCTTTTGCTTTGTGTAGTTTTAAGTTTTGTTCAACTCTGTTTTTTAACTCTCCAATTTCTGGGACATGGGTAGGCCGTTCAATTTCAGTTTTCTTTAGTTTTATTTCCAAATCATATTGTTCTCTTCTCAGATTTTCGATGTCTTTATTATTTCTTCTTAATTGATCCAGTTCTTGTTCTAAAAATGGGAAGGACAACAGCATCTGTTTAGTAGTCTTTTGTGATTCACCGACATTAACTTTGCATTTATTTTTATTTTTTTGCTCCTCACTTCTCTGTAGCTTCTGTAAAACAACTTGTTTCTGCAAAGACAGTTTTATATTTTTCACACTGTATCTGTAACAATGTGTGGATTTCCTTAGCTTCTTTCAATTTATACCCTAGATCCTTAACCTTCTCTGAACCAGAAGTTCAGTCACACATTATTTTACCTTCTTTTCAAATTCATAAAATCATTCACTATGACTCAAATTATCAATAGAAGGAACAGACACCTCCGGAAATAATTTTTTGAGAAATTCTTTAGCTTTCAACGCAACATTGTCCACATGTTGTTCTCTGATAAAATCACTTTTAAATTAATATGCATGTAGTGAATTCATCAAACATACATTTGAGTCCATCTTTTCACAGAAATATCTGTTCCCCAAGGTTTATTTGGTACTTACTATATTTCAGGCAGTATTTTGAATATTAGAGTTGCCACAATAAACAAACTGAATTTCCTACTGTTGGGTAGATAAAATATATTATGCTCACTTTGTTAAAGATGGCACTGCCTACATGGAAGCCCATTGCCCAGATGATATTAGTTGCCCTCCTGCTTGGGAATGGGCGTGATTATATTAATATGTGTTGGGGAAGGGCTTTTGCACCAAAAGGTTTTAAAAGGAAGAGAGATCATATTGTTCCAAGAGAAGACTGATTGCATTCTAGGAGGAGGGCAGAGAGGAGGAAGGAGAACAGATTAAGGCCACGCGGAGACCAGGGGAAGCCATCAATATGGCAGAGTGTTGTTGAAGGAAAAGCCAGTGTGTGCAGAGTTTATGAAGGGAGAAGGAAGGAGATGGGGAATAGAAGTGAATAAGTCTAATAAGCTAGAAGCCTTTGATTCTAGGCAACTCAGATAAGTCAGTATCTTTGTGAGCACTGAATGAGTGGGTTTTGGAGCCCAGTGTGTGTTTTTGCTTGCCCGCCAAGTGCAAGCTAGAATTAAAGCTGATAGCTCACCAGTTCTTGGCTTCATTGTTTCATTATCGACTGTCCAAATCTAATGCAAACCTGCATGGGCCAGGCGGCTGTGATGGTGGCCTTGGTCACTGGCCCTACATTTGGCTTAGTCTCTGACAGGATTTGATACAGATCAGTGTGAAGCCACTACCACCTTTGAGCGGTGGAGTAGAGGACTGGCTGCTGTTAGAGGTCCCCATAGCTGTTCTTCTGGGGACGGTAGACTGGCTTACTTTTATAGCCATGTGTAAAGAATCTGAGAGCTCTATGGAAGAGGCTGCCCAGGTCCTGCAAACTGAGCAGTGGAAGGAGCTGGAGGAAAAGTGGGAGAAAGAGATGCCCACCCTGGAGCTGAAGAAAGCAGAACAGGTTTGCTAGGTTCTCCTGGAGGTGGAGCAGATGCTGGAAATGGAATCACAGGTTCGTGGGTTGCATATTGCTCTGGATATTATAGAGAACCAGCAGTGGCGGGAAGCTGAGGCTGAGGCTGGGGCTGGAGCTGCAAGACCTGCTGAGTAGAAGGCATTGGTGGCCCGGGGCTCAGGCCCAGCAGTGGGAGTGGTATTTTCAGATCCTTGGAGAAAGGGGAGAGTTGGGCTGGAGTTGCAGTCCGCAGTCTCCAGAGAATGAGAGCCCAGCTGGAAGGAGGACCTGCTACGCTCCTGGTAGGTCTGCGAGTTTTGGGACATAGGCTCTCTGTAGCAGAAATGGAAATGCTGACTGCCATTGCCACATGCTTCTCTTTAGTACATTGTGAGACCTGCCATGATAGCAGAAATGAGAGGGAAGGCTAACACCCCATGTGCGTGGACTGATTTCCTGGACTATGACCGGAGTGACCACTGGCTCCTTTGTTGAATGGAATTATGGATTTTGGACCATATGAAATATCCTGATGGGGATGGGGGCAGCTTTGATGGAGGTTTTCCCCCTGCCCTGGGAAGCCTTTCAAACAGCTAGAATGAAGGCTGATGACATTTTGTGCTTTTGGCAAAGTGCTCAAGACTGGTGAAATGTACCTTTGTAATTGTTGAAATTGTATGATTTGTCATGTATTTGTAATTTGTGTAATGTACCTAATTTCCTTGTACAGGGATGCCGGTGGTGTAGATTGTGGGTAGTAAAGTAAGCATGGGGTGAATTGTTGGTCAGATAAAATATATTATGTTCACTTTGTTAAAGATGGTGCTGCCCACATGAAAGCCCATCACCCAGGTGATGATATTAGTTGCCCTCCTGCTTGGGAATGGGCATGATTATGTTAATATGTGTTGGGGGAGGGCTTTAACACCAAAAGGTTTTAAAGGAAAGAGATACCTCATTGTTCCGAGAGAAGACTGATTGCATTCTAGGAGGAGGACAGAGAGCAGGGAGGCGAGCAGATTAAGGCCATGTGGAGACCAGGAGAAGCAGCCAAGATGGTGGAGCTTTAAGGAAAAGCCAGTTTGTGCAGAGTTTATGCAGGGAGAAGGAAGGAGATGGGAAACAGAAGTGAATAAGTCTGGTAAGCTAGAAGCCTTTGATTCTAGGCAACTCAGATAAGTATCTTTGTGAGAACTGAATGAGTGGATTTTGGAGCCCAGTGTGTGTTTTTACTTGCCCGCTGGGTGCAGGCTAGAATTAAAGCTAATGGCTCACCAGTTCTTGGCTTCATTGTTTCATTACCGACTGTCTGAATCTAATGCAAACCTGCATGGGCCAGGCGGCTGTGATGGTGACCGTGGACACTACTCCTACTCATAATCTAGGGCTTTATACCTACTCATAATCTAATGCTTTAGCTTATTTTCCACCACTATGCCTATATGACTGTGGTCTCTGAACAGGTATTAAGGATAGGGATGAATTAGATAATATATCAACATCATTGCAAAAAAACCTGTTTATTTTCAGCTAATGTTTTTTGAAATTATATATTCTTGGAAATAAGCTTGGTTCTGTAGTAAGGTACCAAAAAGTATACAGAATTAATATTAATAGTTTAGGAAGCTTAAAGAGCATTCTCTGCACTAGTTGCACAAAGAGATTTTATAAATGTTTCTGTACTTGTGAGATTAGCACCAACTCAGGATGGTCGATAGCACTGTATTGTAAATGAAGAGGGGAAGGAGATTTAAATTCCTGTCTTTCCCCCCCATACCGGGAAGGAAGCAGGTAAATAGCTATCCAGGTACAGGAAGAGAAATATTAAAATAAATCTTTTCTTATATCAATGGGATATTTGCAGGCATTTTATCCCCTAGCGCCATGGAAACTACCTCTTCCATCCTGAAAGCATGTAATTAATGTATATATCTCTAAACAAAGGAATGGCAAATGAACACCAGAAAATTTAGGAATATCCTTTAATATGTAGAATGACATTTTTACTACTGTGTTACCTTATAAGTTTTGATGTGTAAAAACTCTTTTTATGAATCCTATAGACAAATGTATTAAACTTGCTAATGAATTGTGTTCCATCCCCCTCATCCTTTTCCCCAAACCTGTATGGGTGAAAACAAAGGTTGTAAGCTTATGCCATGATGTCATGCTCTCCCCAGCCTGTGTGTGATCAAGGGTATATAAACAGCCCCTAAAATATTTTTCACATACATGATTTGGGCCTTCCATATTGCCCCATGTAAGCTATATGTGGCTGGCATATTTAATAAATCTCCTTCTTTAATAAAACTCTTCAAAATTCATCTGGACTTGGTGTCTCTATGTAAACCTGCGGAATTGAGGTTTGGCTACTTTACAACAGTTTAGGGAGGTTGAACTACTTGATATTTTCAGGACTTTTTAATATTTACTGACTATCCAAAATATACAAATACAAAAAAACCCCACAATTATATTGTGATGTTTTATTTCAACTTAAGAATGGCTCCAAATCTAAAAACCTTTCCCTTCTGTCTCATATGCAACATTAAATGAAGCAGTTACAACATAATACAAAACATCACTATGTTATCTCAAAATAACAATATTAAAGGTAGGATTTTAAAAGGAATATGCATGCTAATTAAATGAACATTTCAAAGGCAACATTTTAAAAATTATTATTTTAACTAGTAGTATTTCTATTTGCATAGACTTAGCATAATAGCTTAATTTATAAATGTCTTGCATATTTCACCCCATTTAACATTTTCTCATATTTCTAAAGGAGAATGTGGTGAATTAATGTGGTTATATTTGCATTATCTTATAAATAACATAAGCATTGTTGAACAGAATAAAGGAGCTAAGTTCTGTTAAAATTTTACATATATCTAGTAATCATTTGATATGTGTCTTTTCATGCTCCTATTGCATTCTTTTTTATACTTGTAGAAAATAACTACTACAAAGATATTTAATAAATTATTGCTGCTAAAAATAAAGCAGATTTCCTTAACATACATGTTCTATGTCTGACCAGGTGGTGGCTCAGTGGATAGAGCATCAAACTGGGACGCAGAGGACCCGGGTTTGAAATCCCGAGATCTGGTTTAAGCATAGGCTCATCTGGTTTGAGCACAGCTCACCAGCTTCAATCTAAAGTTGCTGGTTTGAACAAGGGGTCACTTGGTTTGCTGTAGCCCCCGGGTCAAGGCACATATGAGAAAACAATCAATGAAGAACTAAGGTACCACAATGAAGAATTGATGTTTCTCATCTTTTTCCCTTTCTGTCTGTCTGTCTGTCTCTCTGTCTCTGTCTCTGTCACAAAAAAAGATTTATCTGTGTATTTTAATAACAACCAAGAATTATGTATTCTTAAGAATGCATGCTAATTTAATTTTAATATACTTAATAACATAAATATATGGCATTATTTATGTATATAATTTCATATACACATACACTTTATTGTTTCTGTGTTGAAAATGACATAAAAACATGATTCAATAGATACAAAAATTTAAAAAATGTAGTAGTCATAGTAATGAATATTGGAAAATATTGTACTGAATATGATACAGAATATTTAGATGCAATATTTTTGTTATATTTAAAAGATGAAATTATAATCAACCTTATAAAAAATCATAAAAACTAATTATATTTTAAATTGCTGTATATTGTTAATATTATGAAAAAAAATTGTCACTCTCCTAAGGAAGTGGGCAATTTAGATAAACAAAGCTGAGACTGATAACATAACCACAAAAATGTATAAGATAGTAAGCCATCTGATGGATTACACGTACCACCACTAAATGGCATATTAATTCACAAAACTGATTATACTTTCCTGTGATTCCAATGAATGGCTGAAGCTCATTACCAAAAGTAGTGCATAATGAACAGTGATAAATTATTAATTATAACTGACAAACAAAGATAAGTAAATTCTGGATGTGAGCCTTTACTTTGAACAACTCACCTGACATCTGCAAACACTGTAGAAAAGGGATTATAATACTAACCTCACAGGTATACTGTGATATTAAATTAAATAAGGCACATGAGTGTACTTAACACAGAATCCAACAGAGGTTAAATACTAAATGCACCATAGTTATCATTATATTTATTGTTGGATAAGAACCCCTATTCTTGTCCTTTGTATTGGAAAATACAGTGGTATGTATCCTACAGCAATCCCTAAAGTCCTCTACTGGAATTAAAAAATTCCAGATACATACAGTGGGAACTGGCTAGGTAATGTGTACTTTATGGGTTGTCTTTCATTTTGTCTCACTACTCATTGTCTTCTGTTGTTTCATCGACCCCTTCCCAAATATTGGACTCAGATTTTTGCTTCAAGACATTCTGCTGAGCATACCTAATAAGATAAGTTAGAAATATTGCTTCAATCAATGTCACATAACAAGAAAGGTTGGACTTTATTCAAAGCAGAAGTATTAATATTTTGAACATGAGATGATAATATGAGTATTGGGTGGAGGTGTATCTAAAGGTAGACTAGCTCATAAAGTTAAATATGAAATGCTGGAAAAAGGATGGGAACTTAAGAACCTATTACAACTGTGTAAAAGTATGATGATGAGGATTTGAACTAAACTTAATGTAACAAGAGTAAAGAAATAAATGTAAGAAAAATTTGCAATAGCTACTATGAAAAAGATTCACAAGACTTAGTAGTCAGATGATAAAATTTGGAGTTAGGCAACAGTGACCATTCATATATTGAATAAATTAATATATGTTTTCAAAATATATAAAAAAATGAGGAGTCATTTTGTATGATGACTTGCATGTATAATTTACTTATTTCTAAGAAAACAGAGAAGGGAGACTAACCAGGTGGTTGTGCAGTGGATAGAGTGTTGGACTGGGACACGGAGGACCCAGGTTTGAAACCCCCAGGTTGCCAGCTTGAGCACAGGTTCATCTACTTTGAGCAAAGCTTACCAACTTGAGCCCAAGGTTACTGGCTTGAGCAAGGTTACTCAGTCAGCTGTAGCCCCCCGGTCAAGGCACATATGAGAAAGCAATCAATGAACAACTAAGGAGCTGCAAGAAAGAATTAATACTTCTCATCTCTCACCCCCTCCTGTCTGTCCCTATCTATCCCTCTCTCAGTTTCTGTCAAAAAAAAAAAAAAAGAAAAGAAAAAAAAAGAAAGCAGTAAAGGGATTTTCTAATGAAAGAAAAATTGGAAATAAGAAAGAAAAAACATAAAAGCCTACACTTTTTCAAAATTAGATGAAAGAGCAGGAAATTAATGGGTGTAGATCTTGTCAGTCACATACAGTCTCTTACAAGTAATTATCTGCCTTCATTCTGAGACATCACTTGAGTTTTTAAAGTCTTCCTTTACTTGTTAACTGCTAGTTTGCTACTCTGTTCAAATGTTTTGTTGTTATTGTTATTTCTAAGCATGCATGCTGCATTATGAAATGCACTAAAAGGCATAGATAAATTGTTAGTCATAATTATACCCAAATGAGTAAGAAGGAGAAAACTAATGCTATGATAGGAGAAGACTGACCCACACATCTGATTTTGGCAGAAACAACAATACTAGAATTTAGGAAACAAAGAAGCACGCATTTATTATATAACACGATTTCAGAGATACAATGAGTGCCTTCAAAATAACTATCAATTGTAGAGATAACAATTAAAATTTAAAAACTCAGCTATTAAAAATTAAATTACCTAGGTTATTATTTTTTCACCTTACTGTTTTAAAATTGAATACCTAGTAGTATACATGTCATTGATTGCTAGTAGCGGGGAATAATGAGTGCAAAATTGGTGCTATAAATTTCATTTTAGACAAACTCAAATGGGAAGATAATCAGAAGCCCAACTGCAGGGCTCTATAAAATTAATCAGCTGTAATAGAATGAGATAATACAACACACTGTGGCCGAGAAAGAGCCCACATTCATGCCAGAGACATGAGATGTGCCAGAGCTTTTTGGAACAAAAAAGGATTGACAGCAAATGGAAAGATATAAAAGTAATATCCCCAAAGCTCCCTGTGTCTCAGGGCTGATAGCCTTTCTTCACTCATGTGAAAAGAAAAAATTTTCTATGTTCTGTGAATTCTCTGAAAGATAGAACATTTTTTTCTCATTCCCCTTTTCTTTATCAATTCCCAAGCAAAGAAAGTTTATCGCTTATACTGTAAAATATGAAGTGCTACACTGTTTAAATTAATGGGGGTTGGAAGGGGGAGAAAGACAAAGCTGAAGAAAATAGAAGAATAAAATAAAATGAGAGGGTAGGAAAAGAAGAAAGAATGTATGGACGAAATATAGATAGGCAACAACAACAGCAATATTTAATACTGTTTTGTTAGCTAAAATATAGAATATAGGGTATAGTAGAGATGTTGGAACTCTATGAAATTACCATTTAGCTTTAGAGGAAAGACTGCAGACCTGACAGGTTCACAGTTGCACTGGTATTCATGAGTTCACCCACTAGCGTTTACTTCATGCTCAGCGCATATCAGGTCTTAGTCTTGATGCTAGAACACTGCAGCGAGTAAAGCAAAGTCCCTGTTATCAGCAATTTTCTCAGCAGATGTAAGATTCCAGTGTAGATCTCTTCATTTCTAAATACTCTGCCAATCTCACTACACTCAATGATACCATGAGAGTGGTGCATATTCTTGGAAGAAGGTGATGTAGTTTTAACATCTTTACATACTAAGAATCTCTGGTCCATAAAATAGTTGTTTAAGGTATCAGATTATTAATTAGAAATGTATATATTTTATTAATAACACTGGGAAACAAAATTTTTGCTGCATCCACAAAAAAACTTGTTCTTTCCTAATTCGAGTGTACTGATCTCAAATTTGACATTAGTTTTTCTCTGTAAGCTACAATTCTTTTTTGCAATTCAAGATTTTAGATTTTCATTTTATTGTAAAATTTTCAACATTTAGTTTAACATAATGAAGTAAAATATCTTCTTGGGCGTCATCTTTGTGAAAATATAATAATTTATATGATGCAGTAAATAAACTAATAGACTAAAAGATATGATTGCATCAGAATTTGTCTATAATTTCAAAATAGAACATAAAACACCTTATTATAATCATAACACTTGCACAAAAATTATTTAAATTCTGTTCAGGCAGAAATTTGTATTTGTAGCTCTTGTGTTTGTGTACTTGTTGAGGACAATCTTGTTTGATGCTTCAGAAGTAGTCTGCTCATCACTAACAGCTCCAAGATTTTTGGGAAACTTAGTAAGATGACTTCTCAGGAAGTGAATCTTAACATTCTTGTTACATTCAATGTCGCGGAAGGCCAAAAGCATCCTTTGAAACAGAAGTTCATAGTTTTCTACTTTTCTGTTGCCAAGGACATTCTTTGTAAGGGCTACAAAAGACTGCCATGCTGCTTTCTCCTCTTTATTCATCTTTCTGGCAAATTCTTTGTCACGTATGTTTAGAGAAAATATTCCCAGGTTATTTTGACATTTGATTATATTGTGTACCCATCACCCAAAGTAAAATTGTCCTCTGTCACCTTCTATCTGGTCTTATTTGTGCCCCTCTCCACCCCCTACCCATATTCTAATACCCTCTCCCCCCCCGGGAAGGCAGCAAATATTGTCCATGTCTCTGTGTCTCACTTTTATGCCCTATCTATGTATGGAATCATATAGTCCTTAGTTTTTTTCTGATTTACTTATTTCACTCCATATAATGTTATCAAGGTCCATCCATGTTGTTATAAATGATCCGATGTCATCATTTCTTATGGCTGAGTAGTATTCCATAGTATATATGTACCAAAGCTTTTTAATCCACTTGCCCTCTGACGGACACTTGGGCTGTTTCCAGATCTTCGCTATTGTGAACAATGCTGCCACGACATGGGGGCACATTTCTTCTTCTCAAACAAAGCTATGGTGTTCTTAGGGTATATTCCTATAAGTGGGATAGCTGGGTCAAAAGACAGTTTGATTTTTAATTTTTGAGGAACCTCCGTACTGTTTTCCACAGTGGCTGCACCAGTCTGCATTCCCACCAGCAGTGCAGGAGGGTTCCCTTTTCTCCACATCCTTGCCAACACTTGTTCTGTGTTGTTTTGCAGATGAGCGCCATTCTGACTGGTGTGAGGTGATATCTCATTGTGGTTTTAATTTGCATTTCTCTAATGATTAGTGATGTTGAGCATTTTTTCATATGTCTATAGGCCATCTGTATGTCCTCTTTGAAGAAATGTTTATTCATTTCTTTTGCCCATTTTTTGATTGGATTGTTTGTCTTCCTGGTGTTGAGTTTTATAAATTCTTTATAAATTTTGGTTATTAATCCCATATCAGATGTATTGTTGAATATGTTCTTCCATTGTGTGGTTTGTCTTTTTATTCTGTTCTTATTGTCTTTAGCTGTGCAAATACTTTTTAGTTTAATTGAGTCCCATTTGTTTGTCCTGTCTTTTATTTCATTTGCCTGTGGAGATCAATCGGCAAATATATTGCTGCAAGAGATGTTGGAGAACTTACTGCCTATGTTTTCTTCTAAGATGCTTATGGTTTCATGGCTTACTTACATTTAAATCTTTTATGCATCTTAAGTTTGTTTTTGTGAATGGTGTAAGTTGATGATCTAGTTTCATTTTTTTGCAGGTAGATGTCCAATATTCCCAACACCATTTGTTAAAGAGTCTGTCTTTACTCCACTCTATGCTCTTTCCTCCTTTGTCAAATATCAGTTGTCCATAAAGCTGTGGGTTTATTTCTGGGCCCTCTGTTCTGTTCCATTGATATATGTGCCTGTTCTTATGCCAGTACCAGGCTGTCTTGAGTATAATGGCCTTGTAATATAACTTGATATCTGGAAGAGTGATACCTCCTGCTTTATTATTCCTTTTTAAGATGGCTGATGCTATTTCTGTTCTTTTTTGGTTACATATAAATTTTTGGAATATGTGTTCTATATCTTTGAAGTATGTCATTGGTACTTTAATTTGTATTGCATTGAATTTATAAATTGCTTTGGGTAATATAGACATTTTAATAATGTTTATTCTTCCTAGCCATGAGCACGGTATATGCTTCCACTTGTTTGTATCTTCCTTGATTTCTTTTATCAATGTTTGATAATTTCCTGAGTACAAGTCTTTACCCTCCTTGGTTAAATTTACTCCTAGGTACTTTATTTTTTTTGTTGCAATAATGAAGGGAATTGTTTCTTTAATTTCTCTTTCTGACAGTTCATTGCTGGTATATAGAAATGGCTCTGATTTCTGAGTATTAATTTTATATCCTGACACCTTGCTGAATTCATTTATCAGGTTCAGTAGTTTTTTGACTGAGACTTTAGAGTTTTCTATATACAATATCATATCATCTGCAAATAGTGACAGTTTTACTTCTTCTTTTCCAATTTGGATGCCTTTTATTTCTTCTTCTTTTCTTATTGCTGTGGCTAAGACTTCTAGAACTGTGTTGAATAAGAGTGGTGAAAGGAAGCACCCCTGCCTGGTTCCTAATCTTAATAATATTGCTTTAAATTTTTGCCCATTTAATATAATGTTGGCTGTTGGTTTGTCAGAAATGGCCTTTATTATGTTAAGGTATGTTCCCTGTATTCCCACTTTGCTGAGAGTTTTGACCATGAATGGGTCCTGGATTTTATCAAATGCTTTTTCTGCGCCTATTAAAATTATCATGTGATTTTTGTCCTTTCTTTTGTTTATGTGATGAATCACATTGATTGATTTGCGAATATTGAACCAGCCTTGCCTCTCCAGAATAAATCCTGCTTGATCATGGTGCATGATTTTTTTTCATATATTGCTAGATCTAGTTGGCTAATATTTTGTTGAGAATTTTAGCATCTAAATTCATTAGGGACATTAGCCTATAGTTTTCTTTCTTTGTGTTGTCTTTGCTTGGTTTTGAGATCAGAATTATGTTCACCTCATAAAAGGAGTTTGGAAGTCTTTCTTTCTCTTGAATTTTTTGAAATAGCTTGAGAAGGATAGTAGTTAGTTCTTCTTTGAATTTTTGGTAGAATTCACTTGTGAAGTCATCAGGCCCAGGATTTTTCTTTGTTGGGAGTTTTTTGATAACTGTTTCAATCTCATTTGTTGTAATTGGTCTGTTTAGGAATTCTGATTCTTCCAGGTTGATTTTTGGAAAATTATATGTTTCAAGGAATTTGCCCATTTCACCTAGGTTTTCTTATTTTTTGGAATAAAGTTCTTCATAGTATTTTCTTACAATATTTTGTATTTCTATTGTGTCAGTTGTTATTTCTCCTCTCTCATTTCTAGTTTTATTTATTTGAGTCCTCTCTCTTTTTTTCTTGGTGAGTCTAGTTAAAGGTTCATCGATCTTGTTTACCTTTTCAAAGAACCAGCTCCTGGTTTCATGCATCCTCTGTATTGTTTATTTAGCGTCTATGTCATTTATTTCCAATCTGATCTTTATTAATTTATTCCTTCTTCTACTCTTGGGCTTTACTTGCTGTTGTTTTTCTAATTCTTTTAGATGCAGGGTCAAGTTGCTTATTTGAACTTTTTCTAGCTTCTTATGGTATGCCTGCAGTGCTATGAACTTCCCTCTCAGTACTGCTTTTGTTGTGTCCCATAACTTTTGAGTTGATGTATGTTCATTATTATTTGTTTCTAGGAACTTTTTTATTTCTTTTTTGATTGCATTGTTAATCTATTCATTATTTAATAACATGCTATTTAATTTCCAAGTGTTTGAGTATTTATAGCTTTTCTTTTGTGGTTAATTTCTAGTTTCATGCCATTTTGATCAGAGAAAATGCTTGAAATGATTTCAATCTTCTTAAATTTGTTTAAACCGCTCTTTTGTCCTAACATGTGGTCTATTCTAGAGAATGTACCATGAGCACTTGAAAAGAATGTATGTTCTGCTGGTTTAGGGTGAAAGGTTTTGAAGATATTTATTAAATCAAGTTAATCTAGTGTATCCTTTAAGTCTGCTGTTTCTTTGTTAATTTTATTTCTTGAGGATCTATCCAGTGATGTTAGTGAGATATTGAAATCCTCTACTATTATAGTATTTCTGTTAATCTCGCCCTTTATAACCATCAAATTCTGCTTTATGTATGTCGGAGCTCCTATGTTTGGTGTGTAGATATTTAAAATGGTTATATCTTCCTGTTGAATTGTTCCCTTTATCATTATGCAGTGTCCTTCTTTATCTCTTACTACAGCCTTTGTTTTAAAGTCCATTTTGTCAGATATAAGTATTGCTACCCTGGCTATTTTTTTATTTCATTTGCATGAAATATTTTTTTCCATTCTTTTATCTTCAGTCTATGTGCATCTTTTGTTTAAAGGTGTGTCTCTTGTAGACAGCATATGTATGGGTCCTGTTACTTTATCCAAGCAGCTACCTTATGTCTTTTGATTGGTCATTTAATTCATTTACATTTAAGGTTATTATTGATAAGTAGTTGTTTATTGCCATTTTATTCTTTAAAGCTGTATTCCTCTTTTGCTATATTTTTCCCCCTTTTATCTGTTCACAACTGGCCCCTTAGCAACTCTTGCAGAATTGGTTTGGTTTTAATGAATTTTGGGGGGGGGTTATTGTCTGGGAAGCTCTTTATTTCTTCTTCAATTTTAAACATTACCCTTGCTGGATAAAGTAATGTTGGTTGTAGGTTTTTGTTCTGCATTTCTTTGAATGTATCTTGCCATTTTCTTCTGGCCTCAAGTGTTTCTGTTGAAATGTCAGATGTCATCCTTATGGGGGCTCCTTTGTAAATGATAGCCCTTTTTTTCTCTAGTAGCTTTTATATTTTTCTCTTTATCACTTAGCTTTGGTATTTTAACTAATGTGTCTTGGTATAGATTTCTTTGGGTTTCTCTTTAATGGAGTTCTCTGTGATTCTTGAAAGTGTGAACATTTTCCAGCCTTAATTTAGGGAAGTTTTCAGCTATGATTTGATTGAACAAAGTTTCTATTTCTTGTTCTTTCTCTTCATCTTCTGGAACCCCTATGATGCGGATGTTACTTCTCTTCATGTTGTCACAGAGCTCCCTTAGAGTTTCCTCACATGTTTTGAGTCTCTTTTCTGTTTTCTGCTCTGCTTCTGTCCCGTTGTTTATTTTGTCCTCTAACTCGCTGATTCGATTCTCAGCTTCTTCGATCCAGCTTTCAATTCCTTCCATTGTGATCTTCAGTTCTGATATGGTATTAGTCATTTCTGTCTGATCCTTTTTTATTATTTCAATGTCCATTTTTATACTTGCTATCTCTTTATATAGATGTTTGTAATGACTATTCATTGTTGCTCTAAGCTCTTTGAACATCCTAACTATCATTATTTTAAACTCTGTATCTGATAGTTTGGTTATATCTGATTCATTTATGTCATTATCTGGGGATTTCTCTTGATTCATTTGGGTTACATTTCTCTGCCTGCCCATTTGTCTCTGTGTAAGAAGGATTTGGCTACTGGAGTCCAATGGATGTTGCCTTCGTGTTCCCTAGGTGTGGTCTGTTTGCAGACCCACCACCCCTTCTACCCCTGCCTAGGGCGATTGGTTATGGGTGTTGCTGGTGCTGGCCTGCTGTGGCTGTTGCTGCAGTTTCTGCCTCGCCTCCACAGGAGGGGCTATGTTCTTGTGCCCGGCTCTACAAGTCTCAGCCAGTCTCGGCCTTCGCCTCTCTTCAATGGTGGGGGTTGCACACCACACTCTGGTCACAAGCCTAGGCACCAAGGTCAAGGGTTAACACCTGGCTCAGCTGTGGGTCCCTGTCATATGGCTTATCAGCTGAGGGGCTACTGGTGCACTCTCAGCTGTGACCTTGAATTTTTGCTCCACCTCCGAGGACAAAGCAGGTTGGTGCAGGATTTTAAGTTTGGAGGCCGGGTGAGGCTGCATCCTGCTCGCCCCTGCCCAACGTCTGATCTCTGCCCATTCCGGGCTCCCATTTTTTCCTCAGAGGTGGGTTTGCAGGCGGCCCGCAGCCACCGGACCACTTTCGCATGTCTCCTTCGCCCCCACTTGGCTAAACCAAGCTCATGCCTGCGAGCTTGGCCTCTGCCCCCGCCGACAGAGCTGCTCTTCCACTTTCTGCAGCTGTCCACCCTCTAGCAAGCCCTCAGCATTGTGGGTGGGGGCCTTGCAGCTCAGACCCTATCACCTCATACTGTAGTCCTGAAAGCTCCCTCCTTCTAAGTGACTGTACTCTAAGTATCGCGGGGAAGCCTGTTATGCTGGTGTCCTGCTTCTCCTTGCTGGTTCCAGGGGAAATATTGTTTCAGGTTTGTGGTGTGACTCAGGCCAGTGTTTGGGGTGGCTTTTCCTCAAAGCTTTCCTCCCTGTATCTTCCAAACCATACTCTTTTTCTGCTGCTCCGGTCCTCTCCTCTCTCCCTGTCCCCTGGAGTTCTGGGTGAGTGGTTGTGAGAGAGGTTTTCTGCGCCATCCTTTAAGAAGAATCCTGGTTCTGAGACAGCTGTCTCTTTCTCACAAACAGTATCCTAACCTGTTTCACAGCTAAATACTGTCCATACACCACTTCTAGGCTCTGGGGCTGTAGGCTGGAGCTTTGTTCCTGGGACCCATGCCCCTACCCTTTCGCTAGCCTCTCTTCCCACCACAGGAGTCTCTCCTGGCTGCCTTTTGCTCCAGGGAGCTCGGCAGCCCTTTCCGTGTTTTTGCTTTTTCTACCAGTCTCAATGTGGCTTCTTCAGTGTTCCCCGGTTGAAGAGTCCTCTAAGTCCAGTTCAACGTTGGTTTATCCAGATGATGTTTCTTAAAATCAAGTTATAATCCACTTTATTTCTGGGAGTTGGAGGTTGTATGTCCACCTACTCCATTGCTATCTTGTCCCCCATATCTCTTTAAAGACAACCAATGATGTTTATTAGGTATATAGAGTATTTATCAACTCCATCTCTGAAAATACTACATCCAATTATCTTCAGTTCTTGAGGTCAGAAGTCCAAAATGGGTTTCACTGCACTCAACTCAGGGTGTAGTGAGGAGGTGTTCCTCTCTGGGGTAACAAGGGGAGAATCATTTTCTTGCCTATTCCAGCTTCTACAGGCTGCCCGTCTCCTCTGGCTTATAGTCCCTTTCTCCATCTTCAAAGTCAGTAAACTCATCAGCTGCTTTCCTTGATAGGCCCAAATCTCTTACTAGGTCATTCAATTTGGGTTGGCTAAACTGCTGAGGCAGTAATGACTGCTTGACATCAAAAGAAGACCCTTTAGATTCTACAACCATTTTCTCATGCATCTTATCAAAATATACTTGATTACTGTGCTCACTTTCTTAGTCTTTAAAAGAAATAAAACCATTGAAAACAGAAATTGGGGGTGTCTCAGAGTGTGAGATAGGTTGTACTGCTGAAGGAATATTAGCATATGCAATCATATGTTGTTTTTTTTTTTTTGGTGATGCCCTTTGTATGGATCAGACAGAAATAACAATCAGTGCTGTGGTCCTTAGGTTTACACCAAATCATGGGAATATCAAAAGTCACTCCTTTGCATTTTTCTTTTGTCCAGTCATGAGGCATTTTCTCACAATTCTGACACATAATATTAGGAGCCAAATTCTTGTCTTGATCGCAAAGGGGAACTTGAAAATAGGCAATATATGCACGTGTCACAAATGATGAAATATTATGCCTTTGACGTTGAAGTGTGTAACAGCCACATATATAACAGAAGGTGTCAGGACTATTCTTACATTTACGCCTACTCGAAGAAACCATGATTCAATCTTAAAAAAAAATAAGGGGGTGTTTTTATCAGATGATAATTTTTTACATTTATAAACAATGACAATTTTGTAAAAGTGATGTTTTAAAACATCAATTGTCTTATAGTTATGTTCAATCCAAGAGTCGTTGGCCTTTAACTCCAATTGAAAAACCAATGCATGGCATTAACTGTAACAAAAAGAAATTAAAATTGCATAAAAACTAGAGCATGCACCAAAAACCCCCCATAGATTTTATATTTCAAATCAGTGATGCCGAAATATATAGAAAATGTTCTAAAACCTCATGCAAAGAAAATGAAAAAAATATTGTTCCCCAGTGTATTCTGTAATATACTGAAAGTATGATGTACTCATCAAAGATGATAGACGAATTTTGGTTGGTGGATGAAAGCAATATAGGGGTCATTCTTAGAAAGTTGCGGTCTATATTGTATATTTTCCCGATATTTTAGAGTATCATGGTTATTCGGACAAAAATAAATGCCCTTAAAAATAGAGCATATAAAAGATGCTTATGGCAACTGAAAGGCTTAATGAGCACTTAAAAATCTTTGAAAATGGTACATATGTGAAACAGATGTAAGATTTGCAAGAAATGCTACATTTTTACCTGCTTTGATTGGCATACATAGAGGAGATTGACTTCATTCAAACATGACATCTAAATCAAAGGTGTAATATGTGACATTCTAGAAACTCAGCACCTTGTCACTAGCAATCTTTCTAAATTGTTAAGTGTATCTTTGTTTGAGACTATATTACTGAAATATCCCTTCTTATACAACATTTATTTAGTATGTTTTGGGGTAAAAAATCATTATTCTGGAAAAAATGTAATTGTGTCAGAGAAGAGAATTTAAAAAAGCTTTAGCAAAAAAAAAAAAAGAGAAACAAACATTTACTAAACAGCAGTCATATCAGGGAGGACCATGTTTTTGTCTCTTGGTTTCACCATTCTTTTCCTCTTTATTAGTATCTCTGCCTATTCTTTGTGTCCCCCACCCTATTCCACCCAGAACAAGTGTCTGCGTCATCATCAAGGTCCAACTCAAATGTCAGTATACTGTGTGACTGCACGTGTCTCCAGATCGACGTTACATTGAATCTCTTTTTTTGTGAACGTCAATAGCCTCCATGTTTACTTTTCTTTATGGTATTTAACAAGATATGTGTTTTAGGATGAGTGGTCTTGCAAAATTTGCACAGTTGATTTTATTAGAATAGTGAGTTGGGGAGGGAGAGACTGATTAAAATCTGATTGATTATTCAAGTGAGAACTGATAAAGTTCTGATATAAAGTAATAATGGTAGAGATGAACAGGGAGGACACTGTGACAGGTACTAGGAGGCAGAAAGTAAAAGAAAGTAAAACCAATTAATAAACACAGAGGCAAAAATCCAGGCCAAAAAACAAACAAACTTTGCTTCACTAAACTAAAAGCAAAATAGAATAATTTGGGTGAATATAGAATTTACCTTCCAAATCAGGAAACCTTTTAAAGTGAAATAGGATACTATTCATAATTAAATCTGCATTAGAAGCTGTTATCCAAGGCAGGGACAGGTAATCAGGACACCTATTCACCCTAATATAGTAGAACCAGAGATAAATTGTGAGTTAAACAATATATAAATCTTAATTTAAATCTATCACTAATAAACTGGGAAACATCAGAACAATTAGCCAAATAATTTGGGTATTAGTTTTAGCTTGTCAAAATTGGTCTAGATATAATGATGAAAGGGTGTGAGAAAGACTGAAGTACAAGCATCTAGCTATTTTTTAAAGATTGTATGAAAACAGAGAAAGATTTAAGCTTTCATTCCCCTCTTTTCTTCCCTGCTTCTCAAGACCGACATGTCACAAGTAAAATGAAGCAAGCCCATTCCAAAAAAACAAACAAAACAAAACAAACAAACAAACAAACAAAAATTGCTTCTTATGATCTGATTGCCAACACAAAGGAAGATGTTGCTCCTTGCTAACCAAACTCACTTTCCAATTTACAGACTACTCCAGTACCGGAACTTCAACACCATTTTTATTGATGCCTTCAATCTCTAATGAATTCAAAACATACATTCTATGCTTTACTCAATGAAAGTTTTGGAAATCCAGTGTGCATTTAATACATAAGCGATATCTCAATTTAGATGCAAATTTTTCATCAATTTCTTGATCTATATTTGGATAAACTATATTTGATCTATATTTACTGTTGAAAAAAGTAGATTCACAAATCAACTTGATCCAAACACATGTACAATTTTTAAAATAACTGAATTAAGTAGCAGTTTTTAAATTTTAACATATACAGTAAATTAAGTAAAAAGTAAAATTCAGTTTTTACCAGTCATGTTATGAAGTTTAAAAATAATGAGTATGTCAAAATTATATGTCTCAAACTGAGAGTATGTTCTACACTGAATATGTGTTCCTCTGGGATTCCCCACTGAAGTACTTGACATTGTCATTTCCCTGTGGGTCAAGGTCAAAAGCTCTCAGGTCCACCCTGACTTCTTTTACCTTCAATCCCATATAGTTTAGTTTCCAGGAAATCTTAATATGTAAAAAGTCTGATCACCTCTCACCACCTCGGCTATAAAAACCCTGGGCATTCCCTCCCAAATCTTTGTTGATTCTTTTTAATCCGTTAGTGACTTTCAACTATTTTCAGGTGTTTTAATCTATATCTGATTCTTATTTGCTCAAATTTCTCAAAGATTTTTTTCCTCACACATAAAAACTGTACTGAGATTCAAAGTCTGACATTGTCTAGTACCTGACCTTTCTGTGAATCCATTCGCTACACCCCTCTCACAGCAAATCACCATGTTATTTTCTCCTGTTCCCTGGACACAGGAAGCATATCCCTGATTCAAGGATGTGCCTGTCAGTCCCCTCAAACGTCTTCCTCATCTAGTTGCATGGCTATCTGCCTCATCTTTTCACTGAGGCTTTTCTTGACCTCCTTAAATAACAACACCCTTTACTCTGACACATTTATTCTTGTTTTCTCTTAACAAGCTCCACATTTTCTTTTTTTCCAAAACTCCTACTACACAAAAAGTTATCATAGCATAGTGTGGAGAACACAGATTATGAAGCCATATTTCCTGGGTTTCACTGTTTACCAGCTGTGTGATCTTTAGTCATTTTATCTTGCCACTCTAGCTTTTCTCTAGATATTTTCTATCTACCTCTTCCTTCTCTTTGTTCTCAATTGACATGGTAGAAGAAATCTAAGTAATGTTAATATTATGGTAAATGTAGCATAATTGCAAAGGTAAATATAATGAATAAAATTATATTTTATACATATATCTTCCATGATAGTTGGATTTCCTGCTCTTTGGATTAGAATGGTAATAATTTCTTATCTTGCTCAACCAAATATAGTAACATAATTTGCTCTTAATTGATAGGAAAGATGAATGATGTGAAAATGAAACAGTGAAAGAAAATGAAGTATAGAAAATAAGAGTTCCAGATGAATTTAAAAATGGGCAAAACAAGAAAAAACAAAGATGCTATAGCCATCATTGATATATTTTCTACAGCTTCAAAGTCTTTCTGATTTTACAAATTAACAAAAAATTGCTTTCTGGTAGAATGAGAGAATGGAGAGAAACAAGAAACATTTATAGTCTTGAATAATATTACAAAGCTGACATTATTCAATTATAATGTGCTATCTTTAAGTCCTAGAATGCAGTGGTTCTTAACCGTTTTTAAGGTACCCAACCCACCAGTTTCATATGCGTATTCACCAAACCCTTCTTTAGTGATGAATAAAATATGATTTTTTCCCCCAAATTCAAGACATAGGTATATGTTTTTTTTACTGGTGCACAAAATGAGCCGTGCATGAACATTACCTTGCTCAAAGAAAAAAACTACCAAAGTGCATGAACTCACAAAAAATTATGGTATTACTTTATTATGGCTTCCGCGGCAGAGGCTTCTCCGAACCCCTGAGACTGATTCACCAAACCCCTAGGGTTCAATAGAACCCAGGTTAAGAACCACTGCTAGAATGTCTGAAGATTTTGGGCTTAAACTAGAGGTATTTATTTATTTTCCTTTAACAGAATTGTAGAAGTGGGAAGTATAGTATTACAGATGTGCTTCAGCGCGTGGTACTGTGAAGCTTTTTCAATCATTCTGCTCAGTAGGCTAGCTTTTTTCCTTCAAAAGCAGCATCAGAGTTACAACATCATGTCTTCTGTCAACAACATCTGAAGGCAGCAAAGAAGAAGCATGTGAAGATCACTTTTCTTACTACTCTCTGTTTTCATCAGGAGGAAGCTATTCTTCCTAAAGTCTGCAGTATAATCTTTCTGAGGTCCTATTCTAAGCCAATCATTGACAAACTATGCATGTTCAACTGGTTTACTATTTAACTTCTACTTTATCATACTAATTGCTTTTAAATTATTATTATTATTATTAAGTGAGAGGCGGGGAGGAAGGGAGACAGAGAGGCAGGTTTCTGCATGAGCCCTGACCAGGGTCCACCCCAAAAGCTTCTTACAGGGTAATTCTCTGCCCATCTGGGGCAGCTGCTTTCTTCTTCTGCAACTGAGCTATTTCAGCACCTGAGGCAAGTCCATGGAGCCATTCTCAGAGTCCAGGGCCAATATGCTCAAACTTTTGAGCCATGGCTGTGGGAGAGGAAAGAAAAGAGGGAGAGAGAGAAAAAGGGAAGGAGAGGGGTGGAGAAGCAGATGGTTGCTACTCCCATGTGCCCTGCCTAAAAATCAAACCCCGGACTTCCACACACCGGGCCTATGCTCTAACACTGAGCCAATGGATCAGGATTAATTGCTTGACCTTGGGATAAAACACTCAAAATGTTTGGGCATTAAGGTTCTTACTGTCCAATAGTCATACTTTCCTTCTTGCTCAAAGACAATCATTAACAGTTAATAGGATGATGTATATAAATGAACAATACCTCTCTTGGTTTATGGTAAGTTCTACAATTTTATATGCTATATATTTACATTGTGATGTTTTATCACTCTAAGCTAAACATTTTTACATTTCAACACTCTTGAAATCAGGATTATTCTTTTACTTGCTAATCTTTTACAACAGTGTTTACTAATATTGTTGTCATCACCAATGGGTAATCCAAATAGTCATTTCTAGTGTTACAACTAGATATTGAGAATTACTTCAAGTTTCAGTCAACAAACTATTTAAAGACCATTTGAGAAAGAAATATGGATGCTGGTTGTTATTGTACAAAAATACTACATTGATGGTACACTGATCTAGTAAAAGACAAAAAAATACCAGCATTACCAACAGCAGAATAAATGTAATGAGAGTGCAAAAAATATGAAGACAATAGTTGAATACCTTTTAGATGGAATAAGAGACTATGTTGTCAGAAAAAGAAACTATGTTTACCATTCTCAATAAAAAACTGATTTAGAATAGTTAAACTTTGAATGCAAAGGAGATTTAGCAATGTCCTTAACTGGTGTGCTTTTGTTTACTTTTTCTTTGTATGTACACATGAATGACATATAACACTATTAAATATATCTAAAGAAGTTTTTCAATAAATATTTTCAAAACTGTGATATAATTTCCAATTTAAATTTTTTAGATGCTTTTAAAATTTATTTAAAACTATACATAGAAAGTAACTATTAAATTGTTAAATACTAAGAATAAATTTAATTCTTAAAGACACAATAAAGAAAAAGATGGATAATAGAAAAATTCATACTCTCATGGAACTGGCATCTTTCGAGAGATCATAAAGAAAAAACAAATACAATGGAGAAAAATAAGCAGAGCATGTGAATAGAGACTGATGAAGATATCAAAAAAAAGGTAGCCTGGGAAGGCCTTCCAAGGAGGTGACATTTATACCAAAAATTAAATGAAGTAGTGTGCTGAAATGAATGAGTGCCAAATTCAGATTAACAAGATTTTTAAGGCCAAAAATACTTTGTCAATTTTTTTAGTTATTATTAAACACATGGATTGTCATATTTTTTCCTTTTTTTTTAAAAAAAACAAACTTATCTTTACAGTCTTTGATTTCCAGACTCAAAAATCAACAGTAGAAATCTACCTGAAGTTCTTTTATACTGACAAATTTTTGAAGGATAAAGTTGAAATTAAAAGTAACGTCCATTGATAATTTGTGGATAATGCTAGTCTTCTTTTCTAATATTTTACATTAATTAGAATATGATCCACCTGACCAGGCAGTGGCGCAGTGGATAGAGCGTCGGACTGGGATGTGGAAGACCCAGGTTTGAGACCAAGCTCACCAGCTTGAGCGCGGGTCCATCTGGCTTGAGCAAAAGCTTGTCAGCTTGGACCCAAGGTCGCTGGCTCCAGCAAGGGTGTCTCGGTCTGCTGAAGGCCCACGGTCAAGGCACATGTGAGAAAGCAATCAATGAACAACTATGGTGTCACAACGGCAATGAAAAACTAATGATTGATGCTTCTCACCTCTCTTCGTTCCTGTCTGTCTGTCCCTATCTATCCCTTTCTCTGACTCTCTCTCTATCCCTATAAAAAAAAAAAAAGAATATGATCTAAAGTCATCCATAATATAATATATAAATAATTACGTATTTCTAAATATGGCTTTTTTTTTTTTTTAAGAATGGGTACTTAATGTTGTCATGTATATATATATTTTGCCTGACCTGGCCGTAGCGCAGTGGATAGAGCATCAGACTGGGATGCGGAGGACCCAGGTTCGAGACCCCGAGGTCACCAGTTTGAGTGCAGGCTCATCTGGTTTGAGCAAGGCTCACCAGATTGAGCCCAAGGTTGCTGGCTCGAGCAAGGGGTCACTGGGTCTGCTGAAGTCCCCTAGTCAAGGCATATGTGAGAAAGCAATCAATGAACAACTAAGGTGCTGCAACAAAGAATTGATGCTTCTTTTCTTGCTCCCTTCCTGTCTGTCTCTATCTCTGCCTCTCTCTGTCTCTGTCACCAAATACATATATGGTTTTCATTGTATATATGAACTAAGTTACTAAATATCATTATTACATATTATCAACTATTATAATTATTTCTATTATTAGAAATAAAAGTGTATTCTATAAAGGTAAGTTATTTTCCATAAGGTTTTATTTGTGTATTTTATTATAGTAGTCTAAGAATATATTCTATACATACTATATAACTATATAACCAATAATTATGTATTTTATTATTTTAATAATAAATAATTTGTAATAATTTATTATAACATTTATTTTAAGGTGCTCAAAACTTTCATTATTTAAAATGAAAGATTATCATTCAATATATAAACAGGCCAATAGAGATAAAAAATAAATTCTTAAATACTAGTAGCATACTAATCGCATGCTATCAGGGTAACTCAGTCAGACAATCAGAGATATTAGATAATCTTACAGATTGGGAAACTCAGATTTAGTACATATGCTTCATGGTTTTTAACTGATGTATTAATATGTTATGCATTTAACTACAAGGTTATCTATGTCTTATCATCTAATGACTAATATAAATAACTGTTAATGAATCAAATATGTATATAAAATTATGTTTTTAAAATATGGGAAATCAAACATTTTATAAATAACATAAATACATCTTTGTCACAAACATTAAATAATTATGCGAAAAATTTCATCAGTATAATGATTTTAAAATAGAGCAGCTCATGTTTAATTTAACTCTTAAAAGCTTCTTTACATAAGCATGCTATATTGTGAAATTTTCAGTTAAGTAATTGTTTTTTTCCTTGCAATTATCAATCAAGGACACATTTGAAATGTATAGCTTAAATGATCATTGCATGAGCTATTCAAATCAATAGCTAATTTGAAATAAAACAGTTTTCATGGACATCCTTTTTTTGAAAGAAAGTCAATACAAAATATATGGATTATTTAATTTTAACAATAACTAAGTTTGGGTCTTTAAATGTTAAATTAAGGTTCAATTTGAGACTGTTTATATGCCCGTGTTTAAGTTATTTGATTTATGTACATCTTAATTAAAATGGTAGTTTCAATGAATAAAAAACATTCTTCTTTCTCATGATAATGAGTTTATTCTTCTAGTGTTTGAAAAGCAGTATTTTGTTAATATTTTTTAAATAACCCAAATGAATATAAAATAAATGCAAGTTATTTTTATTACTATTCCTTTCCCATCTCATTAATGCTATGTTCCCTTTGATAAAAAATTATATTTAAAACTATTACATAATTTTCATATTATTGAAAATTCTTCAATTGCTTCTAGATACATGAGATTTTAAACCCATCTATCTGAGACTTTTCAGATTTTTCTTCCTATTTGATACTTCTTCTTCTGGATCTAATTCTCTTCTGACATGTCTTTGGGGACAGTAAATTAGGCACATCTTCATTTCAAGGTCATGAGGATTAGCATAATTGCTAAGACGACAAAAGGCAAAGCTCATTGTCTTCAACAAGCCTATTATATTAGCGATTAGCTATGACAATCAATTTGAACAACTTATTGGGATATTGATACTAAACAGCATTTCACCTCTACATGAAAGGAATTTTATTAACTTTTATTTCCATTCTCCATTTGTAGTGGATATTCAATCAGTGGATATGAATTATCACATATTTCATTAATGGATTTTACAGAAACACATGGTTCTAATATTGCAATTAAGTCAGGGATAAATGTTCTATCTTCAGCTACACTGAAAAAAAATACTTAATTATTGTGAAAGGAGTCATTGGTATTTATTAATACTAGCATTGTAATCTGTAGCCTATATATCAGTGTTTATATTTTTACATCAGTTTATTAGATGTAAGTTCTTAATTAATTTCCCAGGTGTTTCCTGACCAGACAATGGCGCAGTGGATGGAGCGTCAGACTGGGATGGGAAAGACCCAGGCTCGAGACCCCAAAGTCGCCAGCTTAAGCGCAGGCTCATCTGGCTTGAGCAAAAGCTTGCCAGCTTGGACCCAAGGTCGCTGGCTCCAGCAAGTGGTGGCTCGGTCTGCTGAAGGCACGCAGTCAAGGCACACGTGAGAAAGCAATCAATGAACAACTAAGGTGTCGCAATGGCAACAAAAAACTAATGATTGATGCTTCTCATCTCTCTCTGCTCCTGTGTCTGTCCCTGTCTGTCCCTCTCTCTGAGTTTCTCTTTGTCCCTGTAAGAAAAAAAAAAAAAATTCCCAGATTTTAAATCCCCTAAAATACAAAATGGCTAAACATTTTGACTTAAACTCCAAATATGTGCTGCTAGATCTTTTGTCTTTTTCTCTAGATTAGATAATCTTTAAATTGATTTTAATTTAATATCATTAAAACAAATAGCAAGATGAATATTTAAGTTTATCAAATTTGCTATAACTCACAGGTTATTATTGTGGTATGTCCTTCTCTTCTGGTGATGGTGTTGACAGAACATTTTGTCTTCATCTGAGTAATCTCAATACAAGAGAATGTGTTGTTAACCCTTTAAAATTATAGCAAAATTTTAGTGTTTATGCCTGAAAGTCTGAACTGAAGGTAGGCATAACAAATAAAAAAGTTATAAATAATAATAATAATAATAATAATAATATATAAATGTAAAGTAAAAACTAATAGAAGAAAATGATCACATTTAAGTCTCAATTTTAATAATGATTTAATAACACAAAAATTTAAAATAAAATTCCAGAAGCTATTCTAAAAACTGTATATTTTATCTTATCAAACCTTCCCAATAATTCTATGAGGTAAGTACCATTATTAACCCCATTATATATTCCCTCCATTTTATAAGTAGCATGTTTAAAGTCATGCTACTTCTAAACAACATTAATAGTGTTAAAACCAAGAGAACTTTTGTTTTTTACACCATGTTGATAATTTTTTCCTCTGGATTTCAGTCTTTTTTTTGGTACCTAAATATCATAACTCTCTCTCTCTCTCTCTCTCTCTCTCTCTCTCTCTCTCTCTGTTTATTTTTCATGCATACACTGCTCTTGTCCCTCCTATGTTTTAAATATTCATGAACCAAAATTTAGCTCTAAATCTTATAATCTCACCTTGATTCTAGTTTATTTGTTAATATATACTGCTCACAAAAATTAAGAGATATTTTAATCGCTTCATATTTATTTGGAAATACCCCCCCCCCTATTATTGTAAGCAGTATAATTTCATACAGGCAATGTTATTTTATAGATTCAGAAATTCTTACTATATAGTATTCTCTGGAGAAACCTCTTGCCAATAGAATCACATCTTAAAAGAGATTGAGTTCTGCTGTCATCACATAAGGAAATGCAGCAAACTAAAAGTTTTCATGTTGCTGGCCCTAAACCTATTGGAGACCATGCAATGATAGTTTTGTTTGCTATTGAGTAGGACCTGAAATATATCAAACACTTCTTGATCTTTATCTAAAAGATTTTACAAGAGCTTGATATAGGAAGTTATTCCCTCTATCAGCATACTTCTATGTATCTTGGGAACATTCTTGATAGCAAGCTGTTTTCCAAGACAGGGAAAACTTCTTCCATGAGGAAAATTTATTTTCCAGAAAAGCATAAAACAAAATAGGTCACCTTAATCATACTACATTTAGGAAAGAGAACTACAGAAGATCTAAAATTGTTTCTAATTGTTTTCTTTTGATGAATGTAGTTATATGTGTATCAGATCTCTAAGTACCAAGGGAAGGTGTATCCATTCTTCGCTTTAGTAGTGCCTGCCATATACCTCTCTTCACCAACACAGATTTTTCTTTTTCTCTTTCTAAGGAGAGTAGGGAAGAATGGTTTGTATTTAAAGATAATATATCATAAAGTAATAGTTTTATTTCAAAGAAAGATCAATAATCTCTTAGGTTACCACATGTGTATATAAGTAATGCAGTCTTTCTTCAATGAATAATAATATTATGTTTCAAAAAGAGAATAACATTAAGATAGTTACAGTATGAAAAGGGGAAATCACGTATATGTTTATAAATATACATAACAGATGTTTTGTGTGTTTTTGTGTGGGTGTTGGATGTGAGACTAATGAAATATATTTTTTATAAACATACATATACTTTGTGATCACCTATAGTTTTGAGACATATTGCACACTAATAAATATTTTTGAAGACATTATTCCAAGGAAAATGTCCTCAAATATGAAGAAAAATTCTTCTTATTATTATTCTTTTTGTGACAGAGACAGAGAAAGACAGAGAGAGGGACAGATAGGATAAACAAACAGGAAGGGAGATGAGAAGCATCAGTTCTTTGTTGCGGAACCTTAGTTGCTCATTGATCACCTTCTCATATATACCTTGACTAAGGTGGAGGGCCACAGCAGACCAAGTGACCCCTTGCTCAAGCTAGCAACCTTGGACTCAAGCTGCTGAGCCTTGCTCAAACCAGATGAGCCCACACTCAAGCTGACAACCTTGGGGTTTCAAACCTGGGTCCTCTGTTTTTCAGTCCAACACTCTATCCACTGCACCACTGCCTGGTCAGGCTAATTATTTCTTACTTTCATATTTTATATTATAAAGGGCTGCTGCATGGTATTTGATATGAAGACAGTTTATGTCATTGTGATAAGACACAGATACTTAGGTCTTATTTTCATTACTAAACATGTCCAGCACATTGGTCATTCAGATAATTAGTTTGTCATCATAATTGTCAGCCACAAGAAAACATTAAGAACTTAATTTCTTCACTGTTTCTTGTTAACTAAAAATAATTAATTGAAGGGTTTGTGATTTACATATAGAAAGTCTGTGAGCTTTACTGCTTTATGTACTACAGAAACAATCATACAATAGTCTTAATAAACATAGATAGAAAATATTAAATGAAATAAGATGTATTTGGATAAGTACTAGAATAGTATAAAACATTTCCAGGTTGCTTTTTATATAGGGACATTTCAGAGAAGAATGCAGAAGTAATTTGAAATATTTGGAAAAAAACTGCTAAAGTAGGGAGAAATTAAGAGCTATCTTTTAAAAGAAGAAAAGGGGATTAACTTGGAAATAGATTAAGCATCTTCTTTTATTAAGAGTTTTAAATGAGTTTTCAAGCATTGTTTCTCCCATGATTTGCTGAAATTATCAGAACAACACCAACATTAGTATTAATAAATCTTATTAATCCACTAAAGAACTTCATTTTAATTCAACTATCAGTTCATATATAAGTTTTAAGAAGATGTGATAGTGTCATGAGTGATCAAAAATAGATGTCTGTTGTTTAAAGAACCCAGTCTGTGGTATCTTGTCATAGCAGCTTGAGAAGAATAATACACTATCCCAAACAACCAATTTCTACCTCCTTGTTAAACTTCTATGTAAATGTCACCCTGCCCAGAAGCCCTTTCTGTTTCATCCATTTTCATCAGCACCATATTACTAACCCAAGAGCATTTTTATATGTTTTTATATCTCACATTGCTTTGGATTTCTGTTGTCCCAGACTGAATTAGGAGCTTCTTAAATTTAGAGACAATTCAATATTCTGACAATTCAATATTCTTAAGTCATGGTCCAGGGAATAGTGAATGGTGGGGTACAAAAAGTACTTTTTGAGCCTTACAGGCAGTAGCTCAGTACATAGGTTGTTGAACTGGGATGCGGAGGACCTGGGTTCAAAACCCCGAGGTCGCTGGCTTGAGCATGGGATCATAAACCTGCCCTCATGGTCACTGGTTTCAGCCCAAAGGTAGCTGGCTTGAAGCCAAAGGTCACTGCCTTGAGCAAGGTGTCACTTGCTTCGCTGTAGCCCCCTGGTCAAGGCACATTTGAGAAAGCATTTGATGAACAATTGAGGTACCACAACAAAGATTTGATGCTTGTCATCTCACTTTCTTCCTGTTTGTCTGTCCCTCTGTCTCTCTGTCACAAAAAAAAGAAGAAAAAGAAATACTTGTTGAAATACAATTTTTGAGACAGATCATTGTAAAGACTAGCTACCATAAAGATGTGTTTAATTTTATGTGTTTAATTTGAATTAAAATTTCAAAGTTTTTTTTTAGGGAATAAAATTATGAATTTTCTTTCCTCAATGGAGTAAAATATTTATCAATGACAGTGTCAAATATATAATGATATATCAACTCAATGGACATTTATGTGGCCAATAAAATAATTATTATTGACTCAATATAGCATTATAAAATTAAATTATAAAGTGAGAAAAGCAAGAAATAGGTATGCTCATATATTAAGATTATAAGTATAGATTGAAGCATAAATAATATTTAGAGAATAATAGTTATAACAGTGTTATTATGAATTCTTTCTACATTTTTTAAATGCCATGGAAGTTATTTATTTTTATAATTAAAACATTGAATTTATTTAAAAACACAAGGAAGCATATGAGTCATCCAAACCTAAGCATTGGAGAGTCCACTCTAAAAGGACAAATTAACACATACATAAACTGTGTTTCAGTCTCACTTTTAATACTTAACTACTTGACCTTGAAAACAGTGATTTACATGCCTGAGGTTTAGTGTCCTTATCTGTCAAATGGGAAATGATATTAATAATGGTGTTCACTGATGCATTGAGAAGAATGCTGGAATATAATGAGTACTCTTATAGGCTAGCTAATGATTTCCTATAGAAAGTAAGCTCTGTGAGGCTAGAGACTTGTTTAATTCACTACTATGGATGAGTCCCTGGTATTTGTTAATTTCATAATGTACATTTATTGATGAGTGAGTAGATCGAAGGGAGACTAGAATGGAGCTAATGGGAAAAACTTTATAAAAAAGCATAGGAAGTTTAAATAAAGGAAGAGCAGGACTATATGTAATGAAAGCTTTTTTAAAAATACATTTTATTTGGAAAATCTCTGAGAAAGTAGAGAAAATAACACTTTATGCTTCCTGAAGAAATTTGATCCAATTCTCCTACTGTGCAAGTTGTTTCTTGAATAAAATACTTTTTTTTTTTCTAGAACCTATGTTGACCCATACTTTGTAGTAATTTACTGTGACTCTGTTCAAAAAGATTTTTTTTTATCAGTGTGTTAGTGGGCTAGCTCAAGCTTTAGTAGCTTCAACCATGATAAATAAGTGAAATTACTGTAAGGATTGTGAATAACATTTGATAAGATCCTTTAATATTTTTGAAAGAGAAAAGGCAGAAACTGCCTAAGGCTTAGAATGCCTCTAACTGAAAAAAACTGTATTCCTAGCTTTCAGAATTCATCTTGCTACTTCTGTTCAGTGATGTCACTAAAATTTACTGATAACCACAGACTCAATTTTTTTTTTCAGACTCAGGACATATCACATTTGCAGTTTGCTGTTTTAAAAATACACCTGGTATTCATTCCAGTGTATTGATTACTTCTCCAATTTAAATTGAAAAATATAACTGACTTAGAAGGCAAGACACCAAGTAGTGGACAATTTTCTCCATTCTTTAATCCTTAGTTATCACAGCAGCTATCTAAACAGCTTTTATAATAAAAGAGATTTGAGTGAATCATTAAGTAAAGTGATAATAAACTTCCTTCCCACACACATTGGGGAGTTTAGCAATGAGATAGATATGTGCTGGCAGACAAACCACCCATTCTTGGTTTAAGAAGTAAATATAAAATAAGTGATTCAGAGAGCCTCCTTCAACCCACATGAATATTGAATAAAAAGGTTAGTCATTTAAATATATAAAACTGTGTATATATACATTTATTGAGCATTTATTTATACTGTACCCAATGTACTCTCTCCAAGGCAGTAATATTCTCTGACAGATACATTAAAAAAATTTAAACATACAGACTTAGATGGACAAACACACTGTACCTCAATATCATACGACTTATGGGAAGTTTAACATAGTATCTGGGTACAAAGATGGGAGACTGAGTACTCATTACTGTCAGAGAAAGATGTCCAAAGGAATCAATATACAAATGACCAGACATGCCAGAAGAAGAACTATCCATTTGAGTAAGCCCAAATAATGAATGCTCAAAAACTTGAGCTAAATAAATCCTATCTTTTAGATTTATTAAGTTTCTGAATAATTCTTTTATTCCACGCAAATTAACTGGCGCATGTTAATAAATAAAGATTGGACAAAATTAATTCAGTCAGTTTTTTACCTAACAAATTAAATACCAAATAATATTCAGATATTAATTTTGTTATTTATGGCCTCCAATTGGATGTGGATTTCTTCACTTGTCTGAAAATTCTACAAACCCAGAGTTGTGGTTGCTTGTTTGACAATGGGGCTGGATGAGAGTGGAGTAATCTGCTTGTTGACCTGGCCCTCTACCAGCCATGTCTGAAAGTGGCTGGCATACCTGAATGTGAAATTGTGTACTGTTTCTATTTCTTATTTTCTCCAATACAGAAACTTTGGACCTATGTTGATATGTGACTGAAATTCTCAGATATCATTTGTGTCACTGAAAGACACACCATCATGGTCTTTTAAATGAAAGTAAAATGTAAACAAGCATGGTTTCTTAACGAGCAATGCTCTTTAATAGGAAAGTAGAAAAAGGTTGTTTTTTTAACATCAAAGATGAAAAAGAGCTGTTGGAGGAGTTCATTGAAAGGGCATGACCACCATTGACCCAAAAGCTGAACCAGGTTAATTGGAGGCTCCGTGCCTCCTCCCCTAAGCATAGAATGTATTTTCTGCTTTCTATTCCCACATTAGCAGCCATGTCAAGGATACAATCTTGAGAGAGTAAGGTATTGAGACGATCTGTACTAATTATTTGATTAAATCCCATTAAGTCATCTATATAAACTTGTAAGATTCTGGTAGGTGGATACTGAAAACTACTTGTTTTGTGGTTGTCTAAGACAAACTTTATAAGTAAGTTTTCTTCCTTATAAAACCTGCCACCTACCAATCTGGAGTAGACTACGTCTTCCTCCAGTCTCTCTTTGCCCTCCATGTATAGAAACCCAGTTTGTGAATTAACAAGAGCAGTCGTATTTCTCTGATGATGTGGCTATTAACAGAAAACATAAACTCAATAAAGCAAATGTGGTTGCTACCTCCATCTGCTTTGGGGTTTGGGGAAGAAGGTAAAAGATAACGTTCTTCTGACTTGAGTCTCATGATCTCCCTAGAGAAGAAGGATTAGCTACTGTTTGGTAGTGAGTTCCTGAGCAGAATAGCTCAACTTTGTTACTTCAGACAAAAGCAGCAATTTAACTAGGGGTTCCACCATAGTTAGCAGCCCTGACACTAAATAAGAAAAACATTCTTTAGTTCTGAAAGCTTTTCAACAGAGAGAGCTTGAGGGTATGTTCTTTTACGTGGCTGGTTGTGTTGCTCAAGGATATTTATAAAGCAGTAGTTCTCACTTGGGATATTTCTCCTCTAGGACATCTGGTAATATATAGAAATATTTTTGATTGCCATACCAAGGGCACAGTGATATTTGTATCTAGTCAAAGATGTTACAAAATACTCTAAGATGTGCAGTTCCCTCAATCCAGTCCAAAATGTTAACAGCGCAAAGTTTAGAAACTTTGCTCTAAGCTAGAGGAGTTAATTCTTCCTTCCGGGACATGCAGGTACTTTTTACTCTCAACCTTTCAAATTATGTTGTTAAGTCCAGTTACACTTTTTAAATGGAAATGCAACTGTTGTGATTAAATTTATTGTATTATAACAAAATCATGCTGTCTTATGTATAATTTACAGACTTCAGGTTTCAAATAATTTGGGGAAGAATCTGTTATTTAAAGGGAAAGAGTAGACACTATCAGACCCCTAACTAGAAATCCATGAAACAATTGATGTGATACATTTTACTGTTTAACAGAATAAACATTCCCTTATTGTATAATTTTAGTTTTACAAAGAAATGTTTGTGTACCTTGTCATTAACAATAACCAAAAATCACTACTTACGAATTCCATGTGTTACCTAAGCCAAAAATGAATCATTTCATGGTGACATCAAGGATCTTGAGGTCTATAAAGGGGATTTTCCCAGTGTCTTTTTAACACAACATGAAACAAATATCATTAAACATAACAAAAGCAACATAGTAATCTTGTTTTTTTGAGAACAGTTAGAAGAAATTACTTATTCTATTAAATATTCATTAAACATTATACTAAGATATGTATAGCTTAATTAAGATTAAACATAATCTGCTTTTGTAAAGGTTATAACTTTAATCATGCTTGTATATTATTTTTGTCCAAACCTATTTAAATTGTGTTATAAAATTTAGAGAATTAGAGAAACATTTAATTATATAAAATGTATTCTCCTCATTCTTTCTAAAATAGTATCAGACTGAGAGTAGTTTATTATTTGAAAATTAATTCCCAAATTATAAATAATATTAGCTCCTAATGGTGTTCACTTTTTTTTTCTTTATTATAATTTTTTTTAAAAAGCGGCAGTGTGGACCTGCAGAGTTTCATGCTCAGTGGGATATGCTGGTCAGAGAATAATGGGTACTGTATGATTTCACTTATGTGTGGAATCTAATGAATAAAATAAACTAACATACAGAATAGAGACAGACTCACAGATACAGATAGCTGACAGCTGTCCTACGGGAAGGGGTTTGAGAGACTGGGTGAAAAATGTGAAAGTATTAAGAGAAGGAAAACACCTCGTAGGTGCAGCCAACAGTATGGTGATTACCAGAGAGAAAAAGTGATTGGGGAAGTAGAAAATAAAAGGAGAATAAATGGTGATAAAAGAAGACTTGCCTTTGGATGGTGAATGCATAATTCAATATATAGACAATGTATTATAGAATTGCATACTTGAAACCTATATAATTTTATCAACCAAAGTCACCCTTATTTAGTTAATAAAAAACATCAATTATCTTAGAAGTCTTTTTATACTCACATGGAGATAGTAAGAAAAATCTAAGTGGGGTAAGAAAATCTATCTTAATGAATCAACTTTGAAAATAAATAAATGCCACCTGACCAGGCGTTGGTACAGTGGATAAAGCATTGGACTGGGATGTGGAAGACCGAGGTTTGAGACCCTGAGGTCGCCAGCTTGAGCGTTGGCCCCTCCTACTTGAGCAAAAAGCTTGTCAGCTTGGACCCAAGGTCGCTGGCTCCAGCAAGGGGTTACTCAGTCTGCTGAAGGCCCGCGGTCAAGGCACATGTGAGAAAGCAATCATTGAACAACTATGGTGTCGCAACAACAATGAAAAATTAATGATTGATGCTTCTCACCTCTCTCCATTCCTGTCTGTCTGTCCCTATCTATCCTTCTCTCTGACTCTCTCTGTCCCTGTAAAAAAAAATAAAAAAAAAACAACAAAATAACAGATAAATGCCAAAACTACTGTAGTAATGTATTTTGCTTGGATAACTATTGTTTGAAGTAATAGTTGTCAATGTTTTTGAAAAGCAATTTTTGAGGGAGACAGAGATAGAGAGAGAGAGACAGGGACAGAAAGGAAGAAAGAAAAATGAGAAGCATCAATTCTTTGTTGCTGCACCTAAGTTGTTCATTGATTGCTTTCTAGTATGTGCCTTGACTGGGGGGCTACAGCTGAACCAGTAATCCCTTGCTCAAGCCATAAACCTTGGGCTCAAGCCTGTGAACTTAAGGTTCAAACTAGAGATTTTTGGGCTCAAGCCAGGGATCATGGGTTCATGTCTATGATCCCACACTCAGGCTAGCAAACCTGGGCTCAAGTTGGACCTGAGTCCTCTGCTTCCCAGGCCAATGATCTATCCACAGCACCACTGCCTGGTCAGGCAGAAAACCAATCTTTATTAAAGTTTTAAATCACCAAATGTACACTTGTTTTCTTTTTTAAATATTCTTGCCACTGTAATCTACAGAACAAAGTTTAAAATATGGATGTTTTTCTTCATGTGAAAGCATATCTAAAAAGTACATTTATTTGGGTGAACTTTGATTTTTAATTTATTTTAGGCTTCTTCATCATCTTGATTACATTATCTTATACAATGACCCAAATAACTGGTTTTTTTATTCATTAAGTGTTTTATCAGTCAATGAATAAAGTTGTTCATTATGGAAAACAAAGTGTCCCTACTCATAATGTTTATGGATGAGAAAAAGTAGTTTAATTTTTATTTATATTGGGAGTCAATCCCAGCATTTATGCTGTCATTCAAAATTATTTTATATACTACCTTCCAAATTTTTTCATTTACTCAGATCTTTACAGAACACATACATGTCAGCATGCCCTTAGACAAAAAGATCTAATGATTAAAATTAAATGTACTTGCTTTCATATAGCTGGCATTATAAAATATTTATTCTAGCTCATGTTTTTCTATTCTTTTGATTATGTTGTTTCTCTTGATTATTTTTCAATCTTTGCATTCATTTTTCTAACAAATATTTATGGGGTTTCTATTTTTATGGCTTTGTGTTAGATGCTTAGGAAACAGCTGTGAGATGATAACTCTCTTCATGGTTCTTAAATTATAATGAGGAAATAAATATTCTATAACAAAGGTATTGTAAGTGCTTATAAGAAGAAAATATAAGTGCTTTGTAAGAAACAGCTGAGTGAATGCTGAATCCAGGGTAGACAGGGCAGTCAGTGTTGTCTTTAGTGAAGCAAACTTAAGCTGAGAACTGAGTAAGGAGAAGGAACTAGTCGTTCCCAAGAATTCACACTTGAGTTTTTCTGCTGTAACAGCATTATGCTTAAATAATCAGATGCATAAGTGTCAGAGCGTTCAGTACATGAAAGAGTCCAGTGCAATTGAAATTCAGTGAATGAAAGGAGAGAGTTGTTAGAAGACACTAGGTTCTTGATGGCAAACCTATGACACGCATAACCACTTTCGATGACGCAAGGCCACATGTGGCTGCATACCAGAGAAGTGGGGCCACATGTCAATAAGAATGTTTCATCCTTGGCTCCTGCACGGCCAGGTGCAGTAGCCGAGGCTAAAACACTTGCTGTAGTGTAGACACTCTGTGCTGGAGGTCTGTAGGCCAAAACAACAGAACTCCGGCACAGAGCATCTAGTTCTGGAACTTCTGGTTAGGCCGCTTTTCTCAAGTGATACACCACTGGAGTTATGCTCAGTCTTTTGGCAAATTTTGACACACCAAACTCAAAAGATTGCCCATCACTGCACTAGGTGGTGACAATGATGGTCAACGAGATAAATTTTGTTAGTATAGTTATTAAGAATTGTTGATATTTTATGTGAAGAATGAGAAACAGAAAAGATCAAAGATAACTTCCAACATCCAAGCTTAAATAGCAAGATTGATAGGGGATATAATTTATGGAAAAGTGAGTTGAGTTGACAGAATATGACATTAGGGACACCTGTATGACACCAGCAGAGATGTCAGGTAGGTAGGTGAATAGAAATTAAAACTCAGAGGAAGCAATCAAATTAGAGTCTGAAGTATAACTAGAATAATATGGGACTGCAATTTGAAGTCAGAGAACTGCCTGACCAGGCGGTGGCGCAGTGGATAGAGTGTTGGACTGGGATGTGGAGGACCCAGGTTCGAGACCCCGAGGTTCCCAGCTTGAGTGTGGGCCCATCTGGATTGAGAAAAAGCTCTCCAACTTGGACCCAAGGTCGCTGGCTCCAGCAGGAGGTGGCTCGATCTGCTGAAGGCCTGCAGTCAAGGCACATGTGAGAAAGCAATCAATGAACAGTTATGGTGACACAACGGCAACAAAAAACTAATGAGTGATGCTTCTCACCTCTCTCCGTTCCTCTCTGTATGTCCCTGTCTATCCCTCTCTCTGATCTCTCTCTGTCCCTTTAAAAAAAAAAAAGTTAAAGTCAAAGAACCAAATTAGATTCCCCAGAGAGAGGTAGTAGAGAAGGTAATTTCTATCTGGATACAACAGTGGAGTTTGGGTAGAGGAATGAAATATGAAAGTAAGTGAAGATCTAAAATAAATGGAAGGGACAAAGCTTTGCCTGCTCTGAGATTAAGGTCAAGTTGGAGAGATAAGCAAATGTCTGAATAGGTATGTGATAAAGGTATGTACTTGGTACTACTAGAGGATGATAGTGAAAATGCTTCATGCTGCTGTGGGTAGTTCAGTGGAGACTAAAAGAAAGATAAAAATCTTCAAAAGAATTTTAGTAACAAGCTAATAAGGCAGAGCAAAGATTATTCTCAGCAAAAGATTTGAAATGAGAAAAATCTCAAAGTATTTGAACAACTGTAAGTAGTTCAGCTTAATCACATGATTATAGCTTGTTTCAAAATTCAAGATGTAGGTTAACCTTCACGGATGTACCATTTCATCTTTATTTTACATTCCTATAATAGTTAACAGATCATATTGCTTTTGTCCTTTAATTGTCTGCATTAAAACCTTCACTCCTGACCTGCCCTTACTCCACACAGGAAGAAGAGGAACATCATTCATTTTATATAAATTGAGCCAAACTGAAGTTTTAAACACAGAGCAGGTGGTCAAGAAATATTCTCTCGAAAGACTAGATTCCTACCCCTATGCTTTTGGTGGAGATCGAGATAAACATTTTAACTAGTTTGAAAACCAAATTAATTGCATCTGAAACATTATAGCATACCATTCCATCTTGTCTGTGATGCCCTGATGTAAGTAAAGCAACTCAGTGACCTAAAATAAGCTTCTGATTAAAGCGATCAGAATAATTCTGTGCAATTTAGTTTTTATTCAATTAAAACTGACTCAAAATTGAGTCAATTCATTAAACTTACTTATTTTAGGCTTCCCAATTGACACAATAACACCAACATGTAACCGTTTTAGACAAACAGTTTACCTATTGCACTTACAGTGAGAGTACTGCTTCCAGGCTAGAAAAAGATACACTCTAAATAAAAATTAAAAGCAAAAGAAGACATTCCAAATATGAGAATTGCTTGCTCTTGGTTAGGATGTCTTGAAGTATTGTTCATGATCTTAATGCAAAATGTAAAAACATGACCTTATAAAACAAGAATATAGAGTTCAACTAATCAATCACTCTTATTCTGATCTTCCCTTCATTTAGTATAAATATAAAATAAATAAAGAGCCCCAGCTGGTTGGCTTAGTGGATAGAGTATTGGCCTAGCATGTGGACGTCCCAGGTTGAACCCCCAGTCAGAGCACACATGAGAAGTGACCATATGCTTTTCTCCTAACCCCTTTCCCCCCTTTTTCTCCTCTCTCACAGCTTGTGGCTTGGTTGGTCCAAGTGCTGGCCCCAGGTGCTAAGAATAGCTCGGTTAATCTGAGTGTCCACCCGGGTGCTGAAGATAGCTTGGTTGATTCAAGCATCAGCCCCAGATGGGGGTTGCAAGGTAGAACCTGGACAGGCTACATGAGTGAGTTTGTCTTTCTGTCTTCCCTTCTTTCACTAAAACAGTGGTTCTTAACCTTTATTGAGGTACCAAACCCACCAGTTTCATAAGTGCATTCACCGAACCCTTCTTTAGTGATAAATAAAATATGATTTTTTTTCCAAATTAAGACATAGGTATATGTTATTTTACTGGTGCACAAAATGAGCCATGCATGAACATCACCTTGCTCAAAGAACAAAACCAACAAGGTGCATGAACTCACAACAAATTACGGTATTACTTTATCTGGTCTTCGTGGCAGAGGCTTCTCTAAACCCCTGAGACCGACTCATCCAACCCCTAGGGTTTTATAGAACCCAGATTAAGAACCACTGCACTAAAATAAATAAATAAATAAATAAATAAATAAATAAATAAATAAATAAATAAATAAAATGAGTAAAGCAGCTTGGTCAGGGATTCAGCAGTGAAATCATAACTCAAAAACAAATCTACAGCCTGACCTGTGGTGGCGCAGTGGATAAAGCGTCGACCTGGGAACACTGAGGTCGCCAGTTCAAAACCCTGCACTGGTCTGGTCAAGGCACATATGAGAGTTGATGCTTCCAGCTCCTCCCCCTCCCCTCACTCTGTGTCTCCTCTCTAAAATGAATAAAATAAAAATTAAAAAAAAAACTTAAAAAAACCCCCAAAGCTACAAAAATATATGTTGGCAGAAAACTCTATGTCTTTTTGAAAAAGAAAGCCACCTGTAAGTGACGCCTCCTCTCCTAGAACTCTGTGGAACAGATTCCCTCACTCAGACTTGGCCCGATTTCCCTATCATGACTTGTGAGAATGAATTATACATTAAGGTGCCAGCATCCAAGGGCCTTGAATCTCCAAATTATATTTTTCAGACAACATCAAGTAAATGCAACCATTGTGTAAGTACAAGGTAGTTGTAGATATGGACACTTCAATAGAGTAAACATAGTGATGTGCATTTTATATTTAATTATCCATTATAGGTTATGTGATAATTTGTCAATTAGTTTTTAACGATGATAATTAAAATTTGTTAGATTAATTGGTAAAAACCACTACCATAAATAACGATGACTTAATGTGTTTTTATAAGATTCAAGTAACCAGTTCAACTTAATCCACACTGCATCAGAAACTCTCTTTTCAAAAACCCACAGAGGTCTTTGACAGGAGAAAAAATATGTAGATTGAGTATATTATATAACCAGAGCCTTAAAAATTCACATAAATAAATGTCTAAAAAACTACTGCAGTTTACTGCTAAATTTAATAATCAATTGAAAATTTCATTGATTGCATATCTCACTTAAGTATTGCAAATAATACTAAGTGACTTTAAGAAATAATGGAAAACTTGAATTAGACCGATTAACTTAAAGTCAAATTTGTCATAAATTATACCTTTATAAAAACTAACTACTCTGCTAAGTTTTTGCTTATCATACTAATATACTGTAGATTGATTGAAATGGTCAAAATTTTGGGTGAGTAGGGTCTAAATGAAGTGATAAAATGGTTCTGCTTGCTATTAGGTTAAACTACTAATATCAGGAATGGAAGGAATGGAAGGAGGGAAGGAAGGAAGGAAGGAAGGAAGGAAGGAAGGAAGGAAGGAAGGAAGGAAGGAAGGAAGGAAGGAAAGAAGGAAAGAAAAAAGGAAGAAAGCGAGATTTGCAAACTAATTGTTATATGTCAGGTAAGAGACTAAATTATTTTTATTTTATTTTTTTAATTCTTTAACACTGATTCTACTAACCCAAGAATTCAGTTTGGGCTCCCCAGTCTTAAAAAAGTGAAGATCTCAAGGTTCAGAAGATAATTCCCTGCCCCCTGAACACATACACAGGAGAGGGTAAAACAGGATTTTAAAACATTGAATTTTCCTTACCCTTGTATGAGGGTAAAGAAATCAGTCTTTAACATAGAGTTACTAAACAAATATTTACTGCTATTAAGTGTCCATCACATATTTTCCCATAAATATTATAATCACCAGCAAAGATTTTAGGATGTGATGTTTTCTTACTCCTCCTTTGTAATAGGAAAAATTAAAAAGTGGTGTATACAAAATAGTTTTTAACAATATTTTCTACCCAACACGCTGAATCAAAATTCAACTAATGATAACTAAAATTAGTGAGAATAAAATTGAAAGGAACAAAAGGCCTAATTGATCACCAACATGTTTATTTCACAGGCCTGTTTTAGATGTCATTTTTTAAAAATCATATCTTGCTGGAACAACTCTTAAGAAAAAAAGTTACTTTTTTAGATATATTTTTGAACGAGTCTGATAATGAATATAAATAACATTATGCTGTTTTACTGAGTTACATGCATGTAAATTCCATAATACAAACATGAAATCAGCTTTGTTTCTTAATACAAAATTAAACTACACTACAGGGAAATGCTTGGCTAAGGACGTCTGGCCATCTTAATAAATGACTAATATTTATGCAGTTTGCTTATTTCCCTGCAATGCTTTTGCATGTTCAATAAAAACTGATATGAGTGAAAGGATATAAAGTTTCTACCAACAAAGTAGAAAGAAAAAATAACACAGTAATTCAAAATATACTTCAGCTACCTGTCATGAGTAACTTTAAAAAAGCCTTTAATGGACAGAAGTGCAGCCCTGGGCAACATCATGACTTACTTCTATAGATGATTCAGCTTATTCAAAGTCTTAAAAAGGATTCAGATATCTTTGTGTCTTTATATCTGAATGCTAATGGTTTCTCTATGGATTAAGCTGAATTGTTTTTGGTTTAATCATTCTAGAAGTGAAGGGTGAAATATTCACATGTTAGAATTTATCTTTTGATATTTAAAATAGCATTTATTTATTTATTTTTTTTTGCTATAGCCTGACTTCAGATTTTTGCTTGTTGTTATTATGTTTTAATGTTGAATTATCATGTGCAAAATTTCTTGTTCGGGTATTTCTCGTAAATAACTAAAGAAGATCAAACACAGGCATTGCATTTTTACTTATTTTGGACTGAAAACTGAAGGGGAAAAGGTAAGATATTCCATCATTTTACCAGGCTTTGCTCCGCAAGGCTGAGGGCAGGAGACTGTCAATAGCTGACCCTGTAAGATTTTATCAGCAAACTGACAACTTCAAATATTTCTATTTGCAGGTCCTGTTGTTAAACATTCTTAAGCTCATTGACTGAATTCATGCAATTTTAAAGACTTTTACCATCCCAGGACCTAACTTTACAACTGCAGAAAATGTCTTAGAAAAAATGAGATCAAAAACTAAAACTTTCACTTTTAAGAATAGATTCATTTACATTTTTTATGTTTCTTAGGGCAAGCACAGCAGTTGACAGATAAACAACGGCTATGTACATAGAGTTGGTCTTACTTGTTAAGAAAACATATGCCAATTAGGAGGCTGACAAAAATACTACACAAAGAATATAAAAACTGGGTTGGATTATTTTGAAGTACCCATTTATTTTATCACTTTTAGTTCAGACTTAAATTGTAGACCAGTTGGTTCTGAGAATATTTTGAGTATCTATCATAGAATACAATATATCAAAAAATACATATTTTCCACTGTAATAATTCACATTTATTGAGATATAGTCATATATTCAATAATGCGCCTCTTTATAGTGTACAGTACAGTGGTTTTTAGTATGTTCACAAAATGATGCAACCATTACCACTATCAATTCTGTATCATTTTCATCACCCTAAAGGGAAACCATGTACCTGTAATAGTCACTCCCACACTTCTCTCTTTCTAGGTCCCAATAACCAGTATTTTACTTTCTGCCTCTATTGACTTGGCTATTGTGAACATTTCATCTAAGTGAAATAACACAATATGTGGCTTTTTGTGCATGGCTTCTTTCACTTTACATAATGTTTCTGAGGTTTTTTTTCCATGTTGTCACATGAATCAGTATTTTATTCCTTTGTGTGGTTGAATAATATTTTATTCTATGGATATGCTATATTTTGTTTACCCATTAATTAGTTGGAGTTCTTTGGTTTGTTTTTATTTTGGGGACATTATAAGTAATGTTGCTGTGAACATTTGTGTACTAATTGTAGGACATATTTATAATTTTTGGAGGGGCATATACCCAAGAGTGAAACTGATGTGTTATGTGGTAGCTCTTAATTTGACTTTTTGAGGAAATGTCTACCTGCATTTACAAAGTGACATTAACATTTTACATCTTCCTCAGCAATGTAGGAGCGTTTCAGTTTCTCCATATTCTTGCCGACACTTGTTATTACTTCTCCTTTTCATTATAGCCATACTAATAGGCATAAAATGGTATCACAATGTGATTTTTTAAGATTTATTTAGTATTTACAAACTAGATGATATATGAGTAGACAGGAAAATAAATTTGTGGAGACATCATTAGACAGATGAAAAGAAGGTACATATAAATATATTCCAAACAAATTACAAAAAATAAGACTTTTCTTTTTCTCTGAAACTAGCATACTCACAAGTTTAAACACTTTTTTTGTAAGAGTAGTGACTCCTTCAAAGTCACAGGCAGTGACTGACTTTTTGAAGAAAGAACACTATCTCACAGAGGAAGACTAGAGAAAAAATATTTCAAACAGAATATTTAATATTTTGGAAGTCAAGTTGCCCAAAGTATCATTCATTGTGAAATGTTGAGTAGGTCAATTTTGCTTAAGGAGACAATGTAAAAAATAGAAGATCAGATTGAGAAACCATTGCAACTGAAATAGAGAAACAGAAATAATTGGAGTGATTACACACATTCAATATTTTGAAACAATGCAAGATGATAATAGATTTAATGCCATATTGAGTGACACATAATAATTAATGTGACTGTTCACTGATACATTCATGAAAAGTGTTAGAAGGAAATGGTATTTTAGAGAACAAGAACACCTATCATTTTGGTTCAATATCAGAAGGAATAATTTGTTATTAGGCTGCAGGTGGGCAAACCTCTACCCCTTGTTTGGCTCTCTCCACAGGCCTTGTGTTCTACTGTAGTACGGCATTAGATTCTGGCTCTCTGGGGATCCTAGAGTCATAATTGCTTCTGGTTTCTTTTTTTTTTTTCTTGTCTTTTAAACCCACTAAGGTTGCCAGCTACATTATGTTTATTTCCAAAAATGTAATGCACATGAATGTATTAGCAATGTCATAATCAGAAGCAAATACTAATTAATACATGAAACTGAAGAATTGGGGAATTGGGACACCAGGATTTCCACATTAAGGTTCTAATTTCTTGTTCTTACTGTAGGAGCAGAATCTCTCTTCTCTCCAAAAACCTTTTGGAAAAGAAGAGTGACCCGTTGAAATTGAGGCTACAGGGAAGTTCATCTGCCAAGGATAATGTTCTTTGTACACTGGAGATGGAAGTAGAAATCAGGAGGGCAATTTAGAAGGTTAGAAAGTGGTAAATGCCATGTCAAATAATAGAAAAGGGATGAATGTATAGGAGTTCACAGCAGAAAATGTGAAATGAAAGAGATAAGGTTAGACCAATTTGAGCCTCGCCACTTATATTTCAATTACCAACAGAAGATCATTGAAAAGGAACTCATAAGTTAGCCTTGAAATGAGAGTGTCATCATACCAAGTCGTCATCAGTGATATGAGGAGATACAAATAATTCTCTGGTGACTGCTTAAAGTTGTAATGACTGTTTTACAGTTCTTAGTGTCCAGAACCAAGATTTTCTATCTGGTTGCTGTTGAGAAGGGCAGTAGGGTGGGGATGGAAGCTCCTATTGTCAAAGTCTTTCAACATGCTGATTTTTCAAGCCTTTGTTTATGTATCCTGGGCAACTGAAAAGAGGAAAAGGAGAGAAGGGCATTAATACCCTTTAAAATCTTTCTAAAAGTACAAGGTAACACTTTTATGTTTTACTGACTACAATTAAACTATCCAGTCTAGCTACAAAGCATGCCGGGAAATATTCCTAAAACATATACCATTGTATTATTTTTACCCAGAGAGAGAACCATGGGTATAGGGTGCTGAATAAATAGTAGTCTCTTTCATAAAAAAATAAGTGTACATCCTCTTATAAACCTGTAGTGTTATAACAAAACCCTTTGTTACATTTCATTTTCAGGGTACTTTTTTTTTTTTTTTGAGCTATAAGTAGATCTGAGAGACTTTTTCTTTCTCAATGACAAGTGACATTCAATATTATATTGGTTCCAAGTATACAGCATAGTGATTAGACATTTATATAACTTCAAGAGTGATCTTCTCAATAGTTCAGTTTTATGATTCATCTCTTTCTTCACAGAGAAGAAAAATGGATGTTGGGAGTAACATTTTGTCCCTGCCTTTCTCGGCCCCACATCTTTTGCTCTCAGTAAATCAGCAGCTCATGAAGATGATAAGATATTTCTCAGATGCCAAAGATGAAGTTGGTCTACTGTGCAGGAGTTGTAGTGTGTTTTATGGAAATCTCCAGTTTAGTCCTAGACACTGAAGGCCCTTGGGATGTTCTGTGATTGTCACAATCACTTCTTATTCCTTTCGGGCAGTGTGTTTAGAGTGTGGAACATATAACTATGTCCTAATTTGGAATTTATTTAAATAATGCTATTCACTTAATAAAAAATTATTAAACTTAGTGTATATCAAGGTTTGTATAAGTTCCCATAATACCTTTAAGTAAGCACAAAATATGGTTAAAATTATGATGTTTCTAACTCCCGGATCTCTATAACACAATGAGTAGATTACAAATATATCAATAACCAGTGAATATTTTAGCACAGTATCACCACACACAGGCATGCACACAGGCATGCACACACACACACACACACACACACACGTGCCCACACATTATGTTATCTTATACCATGGCATGTTATGCATTAGGGTTTAAATGAGTAATACATTCTTTCCATTTTTCAGAAGAAAATAAGTACTCAGTAACTAACATTTAAAGGGAAATACAGAAGTACAACCTCCACCTGTTTCGGGAAAGAACAAAATATAAATGTATTGAATCCATAACATAGAAGTGTTGTGGGTGCTTCCTCTTTGAAGCATTCATCAATATGGGCACTTACTTGCAGAATTATGCCTGACAGCTTTGGTTACTAACTTGTGCATGTAAAGATAATGTTAGGGGAAGATGAATAAAGAATGGGGCAAAAGTAGGTTTAGAGTTGGGAATACATGAAACATGTTTATTCTTGTATTATTTATTAAGTATTATATTATTTTCCATATACTTTTGCCCCACCAGTGTATTTTTTCTTGAAAATGCCACAGTATATTCAACTGGGGATTTTTACCTCTGGCTAGAATTACAAGTTTAAGGTAAATGCCTAACCATAGCAATTTTGATATTTAAATTGCCTTTTTGTATGTGAGCCACTGAAGTGATCTTTGTAACATGCATTGTGCTACCAGGGCTGTGTGTCCCCATATGAGTGAATCACTTAAGGTGATGTTGGGCAAAGAACACTATGGGTTATGACATGGTAAGTTAGTTCTTACTTTTTACCTTAAAAGAGAACCCTAATATGGTACAATAAATTACTGGTTACATAATATAACATATGTTCTTAGATATACAGTTTAATTAAATAAAATTTTCAGAACTCTGCAATGTTATAATCTGCTAAATGCTTTAGTGTCATAGAGAAACAATAAAAATTTAACACATTTCAATATACTATATTGGAACAAATATGGGAATTTACAATAAGACACTGCACAATTTAAAATATTCATAATTAAATGGAATATATGATTTCAAGTTTGGAAATGAACTATGTAAGGCTTTTGTGAATGAAAGAAAATTGTGGTTTCCCATTTAATGTATCTCATTATTTTTATTTCTTATATATCTCTAATTTCATCATTCTTATTAGAGTTTTCTGATAAAAAACTATGTAAAATTCCAACTCGATTCTATTGAATTACAAATGTGTATATAATAGCTATTAGTATTGCTTGAGGTCTGGGGTCTTTGTGCTAGAATAAGATTGTACCATTTTATTAAATTCAAACATGTTTCCTTTATTATTGCCCTCTTTGTGTTTTACATTCTGTATCCTCTGTGTTGTTCATAACATTACTTAAGATTTGTTGCTACCAGTGGCATCATACAACATATTTTTATAGTAATACACTTTTTAAATATTTTAAGATAAAACAACATATCAGAGAGGTGATTATGTTTCTAACAAGACTTACTGTGTATTAGAAATTAGAAAAAATCTAACTCTGCATTTTCTAAATATCCATAAATGCTTTTAATTAACACAAATTATTTTGATATGGGGAGCATAAGATTTTGAGTGTGATGAAGCTGACAACATAAAAATATACAATATATAATACATTATTGTTTTAAAAGGCATGTTTTGCAAACATAATTGTATTTAACTTTTTATAACATTTTAATGCAACAATACTACTAACTAGTTAGAGGTAAGAGAAGTGATTCCCAGAGAGGTCAACAAGTATGCTCAAAATTACAGTTAAGAGACATCATATCCAGGACCACATACATAATGGATTTTGTGACTTCAAATTTGTTGCATTCAGAAATAGACTGGCAGGCCAAGTCTACCTCCAGAAAATAGCACTTCTCAAAATAAACTTTATGGTAAGCCAAATTAAATAAAAATCCAAACACCTATTATTTTTCTTGTGTTTGTTTAGAGATCAAACACTGTTTATTTATATTTGTCTTTCAATTTAAATTCAAGTGATTTTTTAGGAAGTTGAAATTTGTTCTATCTGGTTATCTATCTATCTATTTATCTATCTATCATCTGTCTATCTATCATCTATCTATCATCATTTGTCTGTTTATTTATTCAGTGAGAGAAGGGGAAGCAAAAAGACAGACTTCCGTATGCCCTGACCGGAATCTGCATGGTAAGCCCACTAAGTGCAATGCTCTGCCCATCTGGGTGTTGCTCAGCAACTGAGATCTTCTTAGCACCTGAGACAGAGGCCATGGAGCCATGCTCAGTGTCCAGGGCCAGCTCCCTTCAATTGAACCATGGTTGCAGGAGAGGGGAGAGAGAGAAAGAAAAAAAAGTGAGAAGGGGGAAGATGGAGAAGCAGACGTATGCTTCTCCTGTGTGCTCAAGCTGGGAATTGGACCTAAAACATTCACATGTCAAACCAATACTCTACTGCTGAACCAACTTGCCAAAGCCTGGTTTATCATTTAAACCGGATAAATTATTTCAGAATTCTGCCTCTACCACCAAAAGAAACTGGATAATAAGACTTTCTTAGTGGTCATACTTAATGGACACTTTTAATCTTCACTCTACATTTAATCTATTAAATATCTCTAATATACATATTTAACAGTTGCCTTTTCTAAAATTTTGTTATGAATTGTGTCCCTCTAAATTCCGTTTGTTGAAGTCCTAACCTCAGCTACCTCAGACTGTAGCCTTAAATGAGATAGTGTTGTTGCAGATGTAATTAGTTAAGATGGGGTCATGCTGAAATAGCAAATATCACTAATACAACATGACTGATGTCTTTACGCAATGGTGGAATTTGAGAATAGATATACGTGGACATACAAAAATGCCATATGAACATAATGGCAGACATTGGGGCAATGCTTCTACAACCAAGGAATGCCAAGGACTGCTAACAAACCATGAGAAGCCAGGAGAGAAGCATGGGACAGATTCTTCCTCATAGACTTCAAAAGAGACTAGTCCTGCTGACACCTTGACCTCAGACTTTTAGCCTCCTAAACTATGAATGACAAGTTTTTGTTGTTGTAGCTACTCAGGAATGGTACTTTGCTATGGCAGCCCCTGCTAACTAAAACACCCATGTTCTTTTCCTCTAGCAAATTCATTATTTTTTCAGGCTCTTCCATCTTTGTATAATTCTTTTAACATCCTTAATAACTGGGGTTTACCATGCTTTGTCAATGTCTCCTGCCATGGGCTGTTCTTATGTGTTACTATCCACGCACATTTTTTGAATCATATCAAAATCATGTGGTTTCAAATATCACCACCATTTGTTTATCCAAACCACATGCAGCTCCTAAAATCCAGACAAAGATTACCCAACATAACTAAAACTACATTTATTAGAGTTTCTTTTCTTGTTGCCTCTTTTATACTCTCTTCTGATGTATCTCACTCCTTTGATTCAGTTACACAATTAAGAAACCTAAAGGTCCATCTATATCTTCCATTTCATTTCATGCTCTGCGTTTAAATAATAAATAAGCCCAGTTAATTGTTACATTAATAGATCTTTAATAAATCTATCTGTTGTAATTATTTAAGTTTTCTTTTAGTCAACTACAGTGACTAAGTTTCTTTACTTGTCTTCCTGCCTTATGCTTTGTACTATTCCCCAATCTATTGCTTAAAAACCAGTAAATCCAAGACACAAATCAAATCTTACCTGAAATGATTGGTTTTTAACTTTTTTATTCAGGAAACAGTTATTTCTAGAATGGAAATACACCACATTTTCCCACCATTCTTTGTGTAAGTTATCACATAATGTTTTGTGACTTAATTTTAATTTTAACTTTACTGAATAATTATTTACCATTATAAAAGAAATTGTCATTCTTAGTATACATTGAATGTAAGAGTTTTGAAGTACAGTTTATTTCTGTAACAAATCTTTGTACTTTTTAAAATCTAAGGAAGTCTCCTTACTTTAACCTTAAGAAGTAATGCATTGCAATTTCTGTTCTATTGTGATGATGAAAGTTTGTACAGAAAAATAAATTTACACACATATTTACGTTACCACCTGAGAAGGTATACCCTCTCACCTCCTCATCCCAAAACACAAACATATACACACACAATCATCATTATCATTATTCTATCTTTCTATTTCTAACATGCCATAGATGTTATAAATAAAATTTTAATATATGGTATCTTGAGCTGTCTCACTCTATCCCACTTGGGATGTAAATCTTTTCTTTGTTCAGCATATCCACATTACTATAAGAAATTGAGAAGAGAGACTGAGACCACATTCATGTAACTTCTATTCCAGCAATTATTATAATTGTTATATTTTTATTATTAGTTATTGTTGTTAGTTAATCTCTTACTCTGCTTAATTTATAAACTAAACTTTATCACTTATATGTATGTAGAGTGTCTGGCATCTTTTCTCATTATAAGCATCCACTGAGGGTCTTGGAAAATATCCCCTGTGAATAAAAGAGGACTACCGTAATTAATTTAAAACCTTTTTTTTTTTTAATTTTATAGAAACGGTGAATGCTTTTAAAAGTATTTTTAAGTAGTATTTTTAAACTTCAAATAAAATTTTGATATTTTGGCATTTAGCATATTATGTCTTATCAATTTATTAAGAAATTTTTTGTTCCCTGGCTTTTTATTTCCTATTCATATATGTCCAAATGGTAAAAATATTTTTAAAAAGAAAGTTCACAATAGCAGGAGCATTAGTTATGTTCCTGATTTAGAGTCAGTATCATGTTTTTCCCCTTAGATTTTAATAACATTTTTTGGTGTTTGGGGGAGAAAGGGAAAACAAAAAATTATTTATATCATTGTAAGTCATATCCTGCCTTTCTTTCAATGATTTATTCAGTGTAGTAAATAAATTAATACATAAATATTTTCTTTCTTCTACATTTTCTTATTCATTTTCCATCATTAAAATTTCTAATTTTTTGCCTGACCAGGCAGTGGATCAGTGGATAGACCGTCGGACTGGGATGCGGAAGACCCAGGTTCGAGACCCTGAGCTTGCCATCTTGAGCACGGTCCCATCTGGCTTGAGCAAAAAGCTCGCCAACTTGGACCCAAGGTTGCTGGCTCCAGGAAGGTGTGGTTCGGTCTGCTGAAGGCCTGTGGTCAAGGCACATGTGAGAAAGCAATCAATGTAAAACTATGGTGTCGCAACGGTAATGAAAAACTAATGATTGATGCTTCTCACCTCTCTCCATTCCTGTCTGTCTGTCCCTGTCTATCCCTCTCTCTGACTCTCTCTCTATCCCTGTAAAAAAAAAAAAATTCTAATTTTTAACAGGGTAAGAAAAATTTCCTTCAGTGACCGGTTCTTAGAAATTGGATGAACAGGACAGAAGGGTTTAAGTTTATCAATCTATTCTTTCATGCTTAAACAGTCATTATGCTAGCATATTTTGGAAGATTTTAACTAATTACAAAAATATCAAAAAATTAATGGATAAAAATGAGAAGAGGTGACATAGAACAGGCTTAGCGATAAGAAAGATATTTGGATATTTTTAGTCCATGTTTGATAGAAAGTCGTGATTGTCCTAACTAGAGAACAAAGCGCAATGATTCCAATTCTGTCTTAAAGGTGATTTAGGCCTGGGTAGGTCACTTAACCTTATGGGGTATTCATTTTATTATAAATAAAATGGTAAGAGCAAATTAGGTCATTTCTAAACCCTTTCAGCTCTAATACTCTATGTGCCTATAAGTATTATTAACAGCTGTCAAAATCTATTAACTATGGTAATACATGTTGTTGAGAGCTAGTAATAAAAGCAATAATGATGATGATAATGATGGTTATAATAGTAATTAATATTTGAATACTATATGTCTGCAATGATTACCTCTTTTTGACTCTAACTGTTCTATTAGGTGAATACTTTTGCTTTCATTTTATAAATGAGAAAACTGAGATCTAGATAATCTAATGTGCCCAATATCATAAAGCACTATGTCAAAATCAATTATTTTAAATACTAGGTTATATGGAAAGAATATTATTAATGCTCACCAAACTCTTATTTTCTTTCTGTTCTATACACAAATAAAATTGCATTGTTCATTTGCTTGAAGAACAATAGGGCCACGTGATTCCCTTTGTCCAAAGGCCATGAACAGAATTTACATATATATATATATATATATATATATATATATATATATATATATATATATATGTAAGTGTGTGTGTGTGTGTGTGTGTGTGTGTGTGTGTGTGTATAACTCTCAGGTGTTTCTTTCTCTGAGGTGTCCAACAAGGAGGCAGTGTGTTCTAGTGGTGTTCTTCCAAGATGGTAGTATTTTCCCAATATCGGAGTCACTGACTTGCTATATATGGGTCATTTAATCTTGTTTCTTCTCTGGATACTTGTTTTACTTAAATAAATTATAAATGTTTGTTGTTTAACTTACTGAAATTTGTATTCTATCCTGATAGAAACAAGAAGTTTTTCTCTTCAGTGCATGCTAAGGGTATGAATCTTTAAATATTTTTCATATTACCAGTTATTTTATTATTTTCTGACATAATTAGCCATCCTCTAGACTGTCTTTCACTCTTAGTCACAAGTCATTGACTGCTGTTAGATTCTCTTGCTGTTTTCTTTTCCATCTTTCTCTATCCAACTTTTTTTGTTTTCAACGAGGCCAAGACTGCTATGTGTAGATGGCCAAAGCTTTAAGATATTGGCTGGGTTGCCAACCATTTACCCTCTATTCTTATTCTATCCAACTTATTTTTTATAAACTCATGCCTACCTACTCCATCCTTTAAAATAAATAATTTTTTCAATGTTCAATGATAAAAAAACTTATATTTGATTTCTTATAATGACATTTAGTAGTAGTAGAACCTCACCAAAGTAATGTCTCAGTCAGTTTCAATCAGAAAACCAGAACAAATATGAATATTATGGAAGAAGTATTTCATTATATAATAAGAGCTTTCCAAATTGTGTATATTGCTGAGGTCAATATAGGGAGAATTAAAGAATCAGAGAAAATCAGAATTCAGTCCTTTTAAAGGCAGGCAATTCTGGTTGCCTAAGTGAAAAAACACAGTAGAAAACTGCGATTTCTACATATTTGATAGGCTTAGGCTGTTGCTCTTGGTAAGCAAAGCTTGTTTTTGGAATGATGAGGTAGATGTGGAGCCACAGAAAGTAAGAACAAGCTAGACTGTTAACCATAGTTAAAAAAACAACAGAAGTTAAAAGTCCAGGATACTTTGGAAGAGACTTTTCTAAATTAAATTAAAACATTTTTCAAATAATATGTTTCAAACAAATCTGAGCTAGTCATTTGATGGATGTTATACATAGACTAAGATTCAAACCCTAGTTTCTGTCTTTGAAGCTATATGATCTTGGATAGTAAAAGACATATAATCAGTAATTATAGAGCTATCTATGTAAATACCTGATAATGTCTATTCTAGAAGAGAGACAGTGAAGAAAATATTTTGATGGTTTCATCAGATACAATCAAAATAATGACTTTAAGTATAACCATAGGTGGCTTTATAAAGCTACAATACATTTTAGTAAAGAAGGAACACTGGAGGTAGTGTGTATGTGTACTCACACCTGCTTGTGTGTGTATTGGAAAAAATATATTTTGAGAGTGTTAGTTCATTTAGCTGACTCTAAAAAGTGGGACATAAACACCACATCACTTTGAGTTTTTACTAACTATAATTATGAATAAAAATACTGGTAAAATAAATAAAAATTAAAGAGCTTTAAAATGTAATGTCTTAATGATACCAGTTTCATTAAAAATTTAAAAAATACTCTCAATCATTAAATTTCAATCCCCTGCCATGATTATTTATATCTTTCAGCTCATTAATGATCCAAAAAAGACAACACAAATTAAAATAAATTTTTATATTATGTTTATACCATTAATGCAAATCTAATTAAATATTTATAATTAATGCATCTCTTTCCAGAAAAGTTAAGACATTGGAAAATCTCCATGGATGATGAGTGGGTGGAAATTATCTTTATTTCTGTTTTACAATGTGCCTGAAATATATGTGTATTCTTTTTGAACAGTGTGGGGAAAATTCTTCATACAAAAATAAAACTTTCCTTGTTTCTTTGTTTTGATAATTTTAATATTGATGACACTTATCTGTGTCTAATACTATGTCACCCAGTTAACATTTATAGAATGATATATGGGAAACACTCTTTTAAAAGTCAGTGACATGGAGAGCATTAATACACAGACCCTTGAGTCCAAAGACCTTTTTTGTTACTTACTATTATAATTCACTCACTCCTCTAATTTCTAGTGAAAACTTTGGGGTGGAATTGAAAGAAGTTGGTTATTCTGTGTTATAGTATATATCAAGATTATCTTTAGTATTCTACTTATTTCCAAATGAGAAGTATTTTTCTAATGTCCTCATCCTAGGGTTTGTAATTTGCTTTAGTAGATGTGATGCAAGCAGAGGCTTGAAACGTGCTTATGCACTGGCTTTCTTTCTTGCACTTTGTCGCTACCTTGACAATGTGTTGATGAGCCAAATAGAATGAGAAAAAAAAAAAAACACTTGACGTAGACTTCAATTGAACCCATGGCTTGGAGACGTCAGTAGAGATGGACCAGTAATTCTACAGTTTAAAGCAGTGACACCATAGCTGATTGATAAGCAAATAAAAAGAAGTAAATATTTATCCTAAAAAACATCTTAATTGGGGTGGTTTGCTACAGACCAATAGCCGACAGACACAAAGGAATCAGTGATTTATAGTGATTCCAACACCAGATTTATTTTTCAGATTTGTATTTTAATATACTTGTTTTCAAGATTGTAAATATATGTGTACTCTGTTTTAAGAAAACACATAAAGAGTAGTATGGCTATAAATTTTGTCATTATTTAACTTTGATTTAAGAGCCAGGTGACAAAAACAGAAACACATTGAAGGCATCAATGGTATAATTATGATAAGATGAATAATTCTATTCAGCCAAATTTATTCATGATAATTTAAGTGATCATTAAAATGGTAGACAAGTTATTTTCTTCTGAGGGTTCTGTAAGTTATCCTGTGTGGTTAGCCTGGTTACATAAACATGAAAGGCAGTGATGGAGTCATTTCTTTTTCTTTTTTTTAAATTTTTTCTTTATTTTATTCATTTTAGAGAGGAGACACAGAGTGTGTGTGTGTGTGTGTGTGTGTGTGTGTGTGTGAGAGAGAGAGAGAGAGAGAGAGAGAGAGAGAAAGGGGGGAGGAGCTGGAACCATCAACTTCCACATGCGCCTTGACCAGACCAGTGCAGGGTTTTGAACTGGCGACCTCAGTGTTCCCAGGTTGACGCTTTATCCACTGCGCCACCACAGGTCAGGCTGGAGTAATTTCTTGATTTAAATAAATATATATATATATATATATATATATATATATATATATATATATATATATATATATATATATCTATCTGTATGCATGGATATTTGTTCGAGTAGTATTTCTTTCTCCTGTTCAGTTGTCTCTAAGAATTAAAATTAGGCGACATTCAGATACAACTTCAAGAGAGAAACATATTTTTCTATAGTCAAAATTGTTAACAAGTCATTGTTACCTCTTTAAAGTACTCATTTTATGTGTCTCTGGTACTTTGTACATCATGCACAATAAATTGTGTTACATGACTAAAACAATAATGGAACATACATACTGCCAAGGAAATGTGAAATATTCAAGAATCTCCTCATCTTCCCAGAAGGAGTACAGTGATAGTACTAACAGTTAACACAGTCAAATTTTTTAAGCCTGACCAATTGGTGGTGCAGTGGATAGAGCTTTGGACTAGGATGCAGAGGACCCAGCTTCGAAACCCTGAGGTTGCCAGCTTGAACGTGGGTTTATCTGGTTTGAGCAAGGCTCACCAGCTTGAGCCCAACGTCACTGGCTTGAGCAAGGGTTTACTCAGTCTGCTGTAGCCCCCCCTGCACTCCCCCTTTGAGGCACATATGAGAAAGCAATCATTGAACAACTAAGGTTCTGCCACAAAGAATTGATGCTTCTCATTTCTCTCCCTTCCTATTTGTTTCTCTCTCTTTCTCTGTCTCAAAAAAAAAAAAAAAAAAAAAAAGGAGAAAGAATTTGTTAAGTCAATGCCTAACTCAGTGACAGATGTGTCCTTCATTTCTACATGTTGAAGTCCAAGACCCTTTTTTAGGGTTGGGGTGATTTGGATGAATAAGAAGTGAGTAAATGAGAGTGAAGGGAAATAGCTTGATAATATCTCAACAAATGTACTGAAACAATTAATAATGATATTTTATTGGGTAATCTGTTACAAGGTACTATTATCTATCTCTTCAACCAGAAAAATAGTGTACCATGGGAAACAATGTGTACAGAGTTTTTCAAATCCAAGGTAGAAAGCTGAAAGTGCTAAGCGTGTTTCTGGAAGAAAAGATCATTGTCTGTAATTCTTTATTTCTGAGTATTAATCAAGGATCACAGTAAAATTTTCTAGAAACTGTTTCTAGTGGAAATGCTGTAACTCAGACTCATTGTAATTCCTTTTTTATTGAGTACACAAAGTAGAACAAAGTCTCATTTTTCTCTAGAGGAAAAAATCCTGTAACATATATACTGATGCCCCTGGTTGTCTTTAATTATACTAGAACTTTTACCTCCTGAGGTGGAAATCAGATGGCTTTGTATTCAGTTTACTTAATGAAATCATGACAAAAATTATTAATGTATTGACTTTTGTAAAAGATTATAAATAATTCAAAATTTTATAAATTTCATGATATACATATTGACCATAAAACCAATAAAATATATTAACATATAATATGCTTAAGCTAGAATTTGCATGTAGGTATCAATGATTTCCTAAAGGAGGATTTTACTGGTTGAAAATTATCTTAATATTTAACATCTTTTCCCTAGAACCCAAGTCTCCAGGTATACTGTAAAAGAAAAACAAAAAAAACTGGCAGAAAGATAACAGACTTTGATGCAAAAAATTTTCTGGATTAAAGATTTTGAGTAAATTATCCATGAATAACATGATGTTGAGCTCTTGTGCTTCTTATAAAGTATGTTCTTATTTCTCTTTTTATGGGAGATCATTATTAAGAAGATGACACACACAAAAAATAAATTTTTCTATAATTGTAGATTATTATATTTGAATATTTACTGAAATTCTTATGTACCTCTTTATTCTTCTTGACCCAGCATTTCTGGTTCTTACTTCTTTTAGGCTTTTTCCACCTTTAATCAGCAATATACCTACTGTTTCATACATTGCCACCATGCCATTCTTTTATACTATAGTCTTTGTATCAATATTTATACAAGCACATTGCTCTTCTATCTATAAAAAAAAGATATAAAGATAAAAAAAAATTCTCTCGTATATAAATTAATAAGAAAGTAATCTTTAGATATATAACAGATGATGATAGAGATAGATAATAGATAGATGGTGATAGATGATAGATATACTGATAGATAGATGATAGATAAATAGATCATAGATAAATAGATGATAAATAGATAGATGATAGATAGATAGATAGATAGATAGATAGATAGATAGATAGATAGATAGATGATAGATAATCTCTCCACTTAGAGGGGAGAAGAGAGAGAGGAAAGAAAAAAACAAAAGTTTCATACATACTGGTCAATGATGTAGTGAGAACAGAAGGGCCAGAGAAGTAAATACAAGTTAGACTTGTATAAGCACACAACAGAGGTCTAGAATTTAGTGCCAATATTGAGAATTGAAGTCTTAAAGAAAAAAGTGATAAAGGAGTCTTCAAAAACAAACTGACTGACAAGGCAGTGGCGCAGTGGATAGAGCATCAGACTGGGATGCAAAAGACCCAGGTTTGAGACCCCAAGGTTGCCAGCTTGCACGCGGGCCCATCTGGCTTGAGCAAAAGCTCAGCATGGACCCAAGGTACCTGGTTCCAGCAAGGGGTTACTCAGTCTGCTGAAGTCCCGTAGTCAAGGCACATATGAGAAAGCAATCAATGAACAACTAAGGTGTTGCGACGGCAACGAAAACCTAATGACTGATGCTTCTCACCTCTCTGCGTTCCTGTCTGTCTGTCCCTACCTATCTCTTTCTCTGACTCTCTCTCTCTGTCCCTGGGAAAAACAAAACAAAATAAAAAACTGATATGTGGTTTAATGCTTGAAGTTTTTTTAAGCACTTTTTTCTAGGCAGAATGCTTCTTCCTCCACATAAAGCTACTTGCTATGCTATCAATTTCAGCCCCTGCAGTGATCAAGATGTGTCCTGAGAAAGCCCAAGTGAAAAAAAAATACAAAATGGTGTTGAAAAATCCTTCAATATTTTGAGATAATATTTGATGGAATAGATTTAAGGCTTTCAAAGAAAGATACCACGATGTTTCTGCTACCTGGGCCCTATATAAAAAGGAGAAAATGGATCAGTACAAATGTACATTGTCAAAGCAAATAGTAGGCTACTTCTGATAATAGTAAAATTGAAGAACTCAAATAGACTCCTTTGTTTTTATTCAAAGTCTTTCATTTATCAATTCTATTTATTTATTAAACCACTTAACATGTACTTTTGAGGTTCACTGTGTGAAGAAACACAATGCAATGTGTTGTAATGTACATATGAATAAAACTTAACCCTGAACTGATATTACTTCTATCACAGTAAGGAAAACAGACAAGAAAGTGGTGAGCACAGGACTGTTTCACGAGAACAAGAATAGAGGTGCCCTATTGTAGGGAAGGGAGAATAATTTAGCATGAAATGTCAAGGAATGTCTCAGTGAAGGTGAGAGGTCAGGTGAATTTTAAAGGCTGAGTTAGAGTTCAGTAGGAAGATGAAGGGGAAAGGAACAATTGTCAGTGATGACAGCATGAATTTAACCTAAAATGACTGAGCAACTCAGTAATCTCAAATATAACATGGGGGAAAGGGAGGTGCAGGGATAGAGCAAAAAGGACAAAAGAAGAAAAACATATGGAAACGAACAACATTGTGGTGACTGCTAAAGGAGAGGTGGAGGAAGTATAGAAGGTATTTAAAAAAATAAAAATGGATTTTGTTATTTTTCTGGCAAAAATAAATAAATAAATAAAAGTGAAAAATAAAAACACAGGTATTTGGACCTCTTGTCCAGTTTTATATCCTCTACACTACAGTTACCTAGAAAATTTAAACAGTGTGGGTAATTAGCAGATATCAAAATAAATGCATTATGAATACAACTAACAATGGTTGATAGAAATTTTGATTTCCCTTTCCATGTGAATGATATATATATATAATTTGCTTGAATCATTTTTTTGACTGAAACATAATTTTTAATTACAATTGACATACAATATTATATTAGTTTCAAGTGTAAAAAATAGTGATTCTACACTTATACAACCTATTAAGTTGTCACCCCAATAAGTTTAGTACCCTTCTGATACCATACATAGTTATTAAAACATTATTGACTATATTCATTATGCTGTACTTCACATCTTCATGATAATTTCTTTCTTCTCCCTCTCTTCCCTGCCTTTGTGCCAAAGCAGAGAGAAGGCAACATCTGACTCAGAGAGCAAAGACAGTGATCTTCCACATCGGTGTCCATCGGATGACATTATTGGGCCACAGGAATGTGCCATTATCTTGACCTGAGAATCTGCAAAATGTCTTTTTCCTTACTTATGATTGCAAAAATAAATAAGTGAATGAACATAAAACTATGACTGCTTTCTTCTATCTACATTTGAACCTAGAATTGCAATTTTTAAATGAGTACTTTCAATTGAATCACCCTAGAAGCTCTCCTAGAAGCAGCTGCACATTTTGCTTCCTAAGGGATTCTTAGTGCTGTAAAGGGCACAGAAAAATCATTATCGATATACCCATAAGTTTTTTTGTACAACATTTCCGAGATGTGTTGGCTGGTACAGGACTGGCCTTGATTATACTTGGAATGAAAGCACCAATACGGATTTAGAAAGTGCTGACACAGTATCCCTGGCTTATATATCTATAACCAGTCTGTTTCCAATTTTACAAGAAGGTCTTGCTGGCAGTGTTAGCATTTTTCAAAAGTTGAAAGCAATAGAAAATAACCTTAGCTTTAATAAGCTTGTTTTGCTAAGAATGAGATTTTTTTTCTATGAAAATTATTGACTCAATTCAAAATTCCACCATAGATGGCATTGTCAAAATTGTTTAATGTTTGAAAACAGAATCAACACTCAATAACACTGATGTTATAGTAGAGGTGGCATTTCTATAGATCTAAAAACTACTGAAGCTATTACTTCCTGTTTGTAAATATCCATTTTCTTTTACCTTACATATATTTTAAACCAACCCTTTGTCAACAACATGACCCAATTACAATAAAACCTGACTGTATGTTAAAAGCTACCACTATTTTTTTTTAACACCAGGTTTAGAAGCTTTGGTTGTTGGAAACAGAAGTTCATTTGATCTAAACCCTAAGAAGTTGAGGGTTTGGGGAAATCTTCAGGGATGCTAAATGATAACTTTACTGGCCCTCTGGGAAAAAGAGCTTGACCAAAGAAAATGATCACTCAATAAGGTAGTTATTCCCTAGCTTTGTCTTTAGCAGCAATACATTTAGGCTTCTCATTGTCATTTTCTATGCCCACTCCTTTCTCTACTCTTTTAGAAATGGGTTTAATCTCTGTTGTTGAGAATGACTTTTGCAAGCCTATCAATTGATGCAGTCACAACAACCTTTAATTTTGCGTCTCTTAGGTTTTGTTCTCAAGATATATTGGTTTATTAACCAAATTCTTGTACTTCCAAGAACCAGAAAGTTCTAGCTATGGAATAAGGATGTCGGGGAATAGCACTTTTTCAGGTACCATGTCTGGAGCAGATGGAGCTATCGAATGTGTTTTAATTTATAGTAACACTGAAAGGCTTCAAAATTGATATTAAAAGAAGAAAGCATTTCTTAAAAGACAACTGCTAAAATTACAAATAAGAATTAGCTAAAGTATTATAAATATCATCCAAGGAAAATAATATGATATTAGAAACCAACTTATTATGAGTAAGGTATCATATGTATTGCTCTTCCTATATATTTATAAACAAATATTGACTCAAAATACTGAATTAATTTATCTTACCAGTGAATAATACTAATAATTTGCATCATTATAAAATTGTTTTTAAAATCTTCTGAAAAGCTTGGATTTTGTGTGTTTCTTTTTTATAGTTAAATAATAATCTTATTCAGTGTCAAATAAACACCAATGTTCTGCAAATAAATATTTAAAAAATAGTTATCAAGAACTCACAGCACTGCTTAACTGAATTCAACTATACTAAATTAAAATCAATTCCACTGATAAACTGAGAGCTCAGTATTATCTTCAGAAATAGATGCATATTGGTTTATAAATACATACATATACAGGGTACATTTTCTTTCATGGGGGATTTTAATTCTTTATAGATATTGAACATTTTAGTATGAAAAAGTTGTGAATGAACAGAATATGATAAAAATTAATTATCCATAAATGTTTTCTTAGAAATAGATCAATGTCAAAGGTAATGCCAAAATTAAGATCCAACTACTCCATTAGACATCTTTCATTTATGAGCAATCATTTTGGGGTCTCCAAATAGGTTTATATTTCTGACAAACTGACACAGAAATGTAGCAATGACAGTAATGTTTCTAATGCCACAAAAGCACTAGAAAGCATCCACGACACAGTCTTTCATAAGCCTTTACCAGCTGTAGTTTGTCGTGTTTAGCCAGAGCGAAAGTTAGTGGCTGTCTTACACAGAAGGTCTGAAACAAAGCAAATGTTTTTGATATCTGAAATAAGAAAACCTTACACTAAGGAAAGTAGCTTTGGATGATGTCCTGAACTGTATAATTAGTCAATGAATGCTTATTTTGACAGAATAATAACTGTATCAGTTTCCTGGAAAACTTGAAAGCCGTGCTCAGTGAGAAAGCTGTCGAATTCTATTGCCACCTGTACTCCATTGTCCTTGATTACGATATCCGAATTAAAACCTCATCACAGAGGCAGTTTTTTTTTTAAAAATCTCAGCTTCCCTTGAATTGTAAATTATTACTTTTCTCAACATAACTATGATGGTCGCTTTCAATTTCTGCTGTGAAACAGCAGTTCCCAGTGCCAAATTGACAATTAAGAGCATTGTGGGAGCCTACTACAGGTCTTGCGGAAAAAATAGTATAGATTTGTTTGGGAGGGATTTATAGAGGTATTATAAAGATCCCTTTTGAACATTCAAGATTCCTGGCAAATCTCGTTGATATTGATGAGTATTGACCCATTACCCCCTTGAATGGCAGGAATGCTGTTCCAGTCACCTTTTCTTTTTGTTTGTTTCTTTACCCTATAAACTGGAAACTTACAAGCACATTCACTAGACTCAGAATAACTTGTACTTTCATTGAAAAATGCCTACACAGCTACTATAGCTACCTAATGCTGACAGTAAATGCAAATGTATAATGGCTAACATCGTTCTCAAGTAATTTCAGTTATTTTCATTCATCTCAGTGTACAGAGATTTTTGTAGTGCCACTCTATTTGACTGCTTTCTGTAGCACAATTTAATCAGACATTTTAATGTAGTAAACAAGTACATTTCAAATTGCAAATTTTCCCCAAAGATTTCTAGTGAAATCACTTATCTTTTTGAACCAAAACCAATGAGCAGTATGCAATATACCACCCTAATCCTTAGTGAATTTAAATAACTACTGTTTTGGGGGTTGGAAACTTGAACACAAGGAAGATGTGGAAATAAGTAGGCTTTATCTTCTAATTTTTGTTGGGCTGGTGGATTTGGTGCTGGCTGGTCTAGGTTGGCCTACACATTTCTGCATTAGGAAGACTCTCACCCACCAGCATGTTTGCTCAAGTTAGCTCCCATTGCAACATCTCAGATTTCCAACATACTGAGCAGGAGGATCTAAGTCCTTCAGAGTCCTAGGAAACAGCACAACATTACTTCCTACACATTTTATTGACTGAAGCAAGTCAGAAGGGTAATCAGATTCAACAGACTATCTCATGACGTGAGGAACTTTAAAGTCACATTCTGAATGATGCAGGTATAAGAAAGAACAAAAAATTGGGGCCATTATTGTAATTTAGCACAACTCTCATATTTCCAATGGCTATTTTCAGTATGGAAATAGCAAAGCACTCCTAGTCAATAAGGCAAGTAGCAAAGCAATTTTAAAGAACAGCCTCTCCCAGAGCAGGCTCAGCATATAACTGTAAGCCCAGGTGAAGTCCCGGAAAAGGACAATTATTATAACGACTCTTTCAGTTCACTGAGTGACCTTGCCTAACTCACAATCTTTCAGGGATTTTGATTTCTTCTTAATCAGACAGAAAATTGGTACTCGATCTAATAAGAACCTGCATAATTTCTACGCTTATGAGAAAAGGTATGTTAATGATAGTTGTCCTACAGATTAGATGTCCATGGTAAGGATATTTTTTGACTACATGAGAAAATATAAGAAGTAAAATATGGAAAATAAGTTATTACTGATAAATAATCCCTGCTATAGAAATGTGCAAAAAAGCAGCTAGCAAGATGGTGATGAAAGCTGTTTTTTCAAGTGAGGACCAGGTTCTGAGACTTTTTGTCATGTCTTTTTCGTCTTGTGTGTGCCTTGTGTGCACCTCTCAGGCCTCATTTAGATAGTGACTGAAAGTCCGCAAATTCCCAGTTTACTTCCAAAAATAATTGTGACACTGTAAAATATTTGCTTAGTGATTTAGCATTCATTCCATAAAAAAATACAATGCTGTGAAATTCAAATTTGTTTCTGCAGGAGAAAAATGTGTCACCCTTTATGATATTTTTTTACCAAGCACATTTGTTTTTAAATGTGAAATGTACCGTGAGTAAAAGTTGTAAGAAATTCTGAAGCTAGTGGAGTTTAGTGTTATATATTTTTAAATGTAAATTGTTCTTACATCAAACATTAAGAATTGAAAAATACTTAAATGTTTATTCATACTTTTCTTTCACCGAGGAGGAATCAAAGATGCAGGAAACTAACTCATTTAGCAGGAGCCAGGTTTCCTCAACTCCAACACTGAGCCCATCTGCTATGCCATTCTTCAAGATATTGTTTAATACATATAAAAGTGGATGATTTGCTTCAATGTTCTTGTGTGTATGTGTGCCCGTCTGTGTTTGTGTGATGTTTTATTAAAGAAAGGAAATTAGATTTTGTTTTGTTTTGTTTTAATGTTCAACGAAACAAGGGTCTAACATTCGAAGTCCTCCACCTTAAAAATATAAGAAACTTTGGAACATAAATGATTAGTATCCAATGAAGAAGTAAACTTTTAACTTAATATGAATTGCTCCCAGGATGCCAGAATGTATTAAAAATCTTTATATTACTGTATAATGAAGAATGAAATAAAGACAAAGCTTCATTTACTTTGTTTTTACTATTTTAAGGCAAGCTGCAGAAATGAGTACTGAATAATCTTTAGTCTACTCTTTATTCATCTCCAATATAGACATTATTTCTGTAAAAAAATTGTATATAATGATACCCTGTTCCATGCAATTTTGCGTTTTTTAAATACAGAATAATATTTTGCTGGTTACAAATTTCAGTAGCTGCATACATTTCCCATTATTTTCTAATGCATTGATGAAAATAAATGTCCTGTGGTTCCAGCATCAGTGGCTTTTTACCAAATAGGAATTTCCACTGAGAAAGGTTAAGGTTATTACCTTAAAAGAGATGTGTTATTTTATTTTCCCCACAATGGAAGGCCTCCACAAGTCCAAAGTCACGTACAATTATGTACTACAGAGCAGAATAATAGAACACTGCACTAGGATAAATTTTGTGCCCACTTAATTGAAACACTTGCCAAGGAGCTGGGTGAGAGCAATGTATTTCAATCTCTAAACAATGAATAAATGAGACACATTTCTTGTAAAGGACACATTTTAGCTGTCTGAAAGCCTATTCACAGTTAGTTGTGCATGGTAACATAAGTTTGTCACTCTTTTTCTTATAATTGGTGCATTTCAAGCTGTGATTTAAAGTTGTTTATTTCAAAGATCCTTCTTAATAGAGGAAAGAAAATGTTTTAGATATAGCACTAAATGAGTTTTGACATACACCAATTTTTTTTTCAGTCCCTCTAGAATATATGTGCACTTATGTGTGTTTCTTGTTTTTTTTTTTTTGCCTATTTCTATCTCTCTTTCTCTCTGTATATATCCATCTATCTACTATCTATCTATCATCTATCTATCATCTATCTTGCTAGCTCACTACATTTTATTAATTATTTATTTTAAACTAAGTTGGTCTAAAAGAAATATGTTCACTGAAACCTTCAGTTCAGTATTTATTATTTATTTTATTAAACTAAAAAATGATAGGCCTATGATAGTAATTCAAAGAGGAGCAAAGAATATTAATTTGTTTCATCAGCAGTATTCTTAAAAAAATAACTTTTTATATTCTTGAAAAAGGATACCTGATAAAAGAGAAATAAAAACATTTATTTCTGAAGAAAACCAAAATAAAAATAAAGAAAATAAAAACAGAGAACACCTGATTTAATGAATTATAGGTAGAATGGCTATATAATTTATCACCTAAACCAAGAGGGAGTTATTAATAACTAAGGCAATACCATAAACATACTCTGGAACTCTCTTACATAAAACAGGCCATGCTAGTGGTCACCCTAATCATAGGTGATCAATCTTATACATGTATATGTTTTTAATGATATTATATTGTTTAATATTTCTTATATTTTTATGCACAGTTTCACAACTGTTTTTATATAAAGAATCAAGATAATTATATGCTTTAAAAGATGGCAAAATTTGCAATAATAGGCTATTTAAAACATACTTCTTTCAAAGCTTTGTAAACAGAAATCTCTTAAGAAAGCTCTAGATCTTAAAATGTCTTATAAATTAATATAGGCTATATTAATATCTCTAACTTGTTTCTAGAATTTCATATGAAAAAATTATTATTCCACAAAGAAATGAAAATATTTTCTAGACATTTAGTATTTTTGTTTTATAGCTGTCAGTTAAAAAAAAACTATATATATAATCTTCTCTTTAAATTTGATAAAATGCAAATGAAGAGCTCACTTGAGTATGGAATAACCATGTCCTGATGTCTTCAGAAGCCTATTCTCTAAATCTGCTCTCTAAATACTTTGCAATAGCATATTATTTTTGTTTATTCACATGTTTTTTAAGAAACCCATTATTCATAAGGGAAATTTGATTGCTCCCTTTTGAAATTAGTGCCTACTAATTCTGTTTACTTTCTGTTGTGTTCTTGTGATGTGTTTCTCTGGCCACATTTTGGGGACAGGGAGTTGTGGAAGGAGAAAACTACCTGACAGATGAAGAAAGAGCAAGAGCAACCCAAATATAAGCAGGTGAGGAAAGTAAATAGCAACACATTAGATGGGTGCCATTTTGTGGCATGTAGACACAATTAACATCAGTTTTTGAAGCTGGGGTAGGGAAAATGGCTGGACGATACTCTCAGAGACTTATTTCACAAAAAGGGGAGAGCAAGGGAAAGAGTTTCTGAATAACTATGGAAAAGTCTTTCTGTTGAATCTCATTAGGTAAAAGAATCTAAGCCAAAACATTCCAGTTTTGCACAGGAGCTCTTAGGTTTTAAAGGATTGAATAAAAATTTCCAGAAGGGAGAGTTTTGAAGAAATTCAGGAGGTGTGCTTTTCTGGCTTTGTGAGTCTTTTGACGGTGGCTGCTCTTGTCAGTGTCTGCAGTGAGAAATAACAAATTGCTGTTTCCTTTCTTGGTAACCAGCTTGGGCAGATCTTTCAATAAACTGTGTTGCAAAAGATCGGTATCAGGAGAACTAGAAGAGTGGTTTCAAACAAAATTCACTACCCTTTACCCTCAAAATAGGAAACAATTTTTGTTACCATACTTCTTGATGAAAAAAAAAGGAGAAATTTTCTTCTTGTTTTATTCCTTTCTAGAATTGTTGTGAGCTCTTTTTGCACAGATTATGTGGCAAAGTATAGTAATCCAGAGCTATGTATTTGTGAAAGTAAAACTATATATATGTAGAAGTAAAATATGGACATTGGAGAAATATAGATAAACCATGATTAACTTATTTTTACTAAGCTGTATTTGGGTGTTATAAAAGCAAAGAAGTATTGATCAGTTTGTTGTTATATAAAAAGACTTAAGTCAATGATATCATTATATAAACAAATTTAACTAATAATTGGAGAAAAATACAAGTTTGAGTCTGAACATCTAATTTATGCAGTTTCAAGTAATAATCTATAATTATATTTATGTCTCTGAGAAAATGAAAAACATCTGTAAATTTCAATTGTATAAAATACACTTATTTTGGAGGTTAAATCATAACATATATAAAACAATATTATGGTCTTCAAAACAGCTGAATACTCAAATAATAGTGATTAATACCTCTTCTGTTTCAATGTAGATTTTATAAACACATATTTTTTTTTCTGGAGTGTAATACCTTTTTTCTCCACTAATATAAAATTAATATTTTAATAAGATTATTTGTTGAATAAGTAATTTTAATACTCTCATGAGAAAATAAGAGCAGAAATATTATTTTTGATAAAAGTATTAGTGTTGAAATTATAGTTCATAAGTCAATTTCACATATAAGATTTAACTTGTATCTTATGACTAAAACACATCAGGATAAGAAAGTGAAAAACAAACTACATATGGAATGAAATATTTATTAAACATATATTTAAAATTATTTCTATTCAGAAAAATACATAAAAATATTACACTTGAAAAATAAAGACAAAAAACAAATTTTAAAATTGAGCAAAAATAGTTTGAAGACAGAATGTATCCTAGAAGGTATACAAATATCAAGAAAGAAAATTAATGGTGGTCAGTACCTTTATTCATCAGGAAAACTTAACACTATAATGGGGTACCATTCCACACCCACCAGAAAAGTTACAATTTTAAATATTAATACTTGTCTTGGCTGGTTGGTTCAGCAGTAGAACATTGGCCGGGCATGTGAAAGTCTTGGATTTGATTCTAGGTCAGGGATCACAAAATAGGTGACCATTTGCTTCTCCAACCTGCCACCCCATATCACTCTATTTATCTTCCCATCCTGCAGCCATAGCTCGAATGGTTTGAGCAAAGTTGGCCCCAGGCACTGAAGATAGTTCCATGGCTTTGCCTTAGACATTAAATTAGCTAGGTTGCTTAGCACCTGTAGGGGCTTGCCTAGTGGATCCCAGTCCAGAAGCATAGAGGAGTCTGTCTTTGCCTCCCTACCTCTCAATAAAATAATAATAATAATAATAATAATAATACTTAAGACAACTAGTAAAAAGAGAACATAACAAGTATTGGGAAGGATATCGAACAAAGGAGATTTTCAACTGTGTTATTAACTGGATAAATCCTAAATGCTCTCTGTGTATGCCTAACACAATAGGCACTCAGCAAATATTTGTTGAATACATGAATAAACTGTCAAGTTGCTGAAATTCTTGGACAATTTGAAAGAAAATATTAACAGAGATGTACCAGCATTCCTAACAATTAATGTTATTTGAGTATTATATTTTTAAAAATTGAGTTAAAATTAAATGACTATAATAGAATCTCAAACTAGTGAGCAGGGCCATTTCTATAATCTTCTATCAAACTACAATTACACAGCATATAATCATTTGTAGCTAAAAGGCTAACAATCCCTTTACACTGTGATTTTGATTGATTACTATAGGCAACATTTGAACATATAACCTTACCTGTTGCTTTCCTGTAACTTATCCTTCACTCCAATTCTATATCTTGTGTTAGGTCCACAGAATCCAAACTACTGAAATGCACCCTCAGAGAAATTGTTAATGCATCAATAGCCTGCAGAGAGAAAAATACTAGGGCTTCTAAAAGAGTAAGAAAGTATATCTTAAATTTGATAAACCAGTAAGTTTTTCCTATTTTATTTTATTTTTTTGGAAATTTTTTTGCCATTTCTTGGTATTAGAAAGAGTCAATATATAAACACTCATCTTAGGGCTATAAGTATCCACATATTGTCATTTATATCCACACTGAATGTTAATTATTTCTACAAATAATTATTAAAAATTGACCACATGAAAGACAGTGGTGCATGTTGGTTCAAAAAGAGAAAAATATCTTAAACCTGTCCTTAAGGTGTTTACCATTTTATACAGAAGATGTATGTATAAATGGATAGATTTATTAAAATATTACATGCTATTTCATAGCAATATACAGCAGTTCCTTGAATAATATTGTTCTGTTCAAGATCGTTTTGTTGTAACATTGATGAGATGACATAGGAACTTAACTCTTGTTTATATAAATTAGCCTATGGAAAAATTGGTTTTATTTTGTGTCTTTGGCTGAAAGTCACAGTACCTATCAACAATGTTAGGTAAAACCTTACTGTATAGGGTATATTGTATACATTTCTTAGTACTTGGAAAATACCTTTTTTAAGGAAAACTTGCATCATGATTACAATATCAACAAGGGTTTCTTGATGAACTGATGTTAGCTGATAGGATGCGGCAGGTCTGGGTTGTAACGGTGATGAGAATGGGGATTCTACAAAAAAGAATCATAATAAATGTGTTGGCAAAGATAAGCATGAAACAGTGAGGAAATTAAGCACTGTAAAAATAAATATAGAAAATGTTTAAGTCAAAATATTGTAGAAAAAGCTGGTGGTAATTTGGTGATTAAAGAGTCAGTTTAAGACCTGTGTATAGTTTAAGCAGTGAACAATTTGTAATACACCTCACAGATAAAATTAAAGTGCTTAAAAACTTTAAACTATTAAATTAAACAATAGATTATCTTGCCAATAACATTTTTAAAGGTATTTTTTTGAAATACACAACTTTATATTCTTATCTTTTCTTTGTGTGACAGAGACAGAGAGAGAGAGACAGACAGGAAGGAGAGAGATGAGAAGGATCAATTCTTTGTTGCGGCAACTCAGTTGTTCACTGATTTCTATCTCATATGTGCCTAGCCCAAGGGGGCTATAGCAGAACAAGTGACCCCTTGCTCAAGCCACTAATGTTAGGCTCAGGCTGATGAGCCTTGCTCAAACCAGATGAGCCCACTCTCAAGCAGGAGGTTTTGGGGCCTCGAACCTGGGTTCTCTGCATCTTAGTCCATCTCTCTATCTACTGCTCCACTGCCTGGTCAGGCTACAACTTCATATTTTTGAAATGATGCTAAAGATACCAGAATATAAGTTTTTTAAAAGAAAACATCATTTTTAAGAGCTTAAAACCAGATAAATATTGTCTTCATAAGTTTTTGCTATTTGATAACTACTTATCCATTATGTGTTTCAGTTTTCTCTTAAGAAAAGTTCTAAAAAACAACTCATAAGATGAAAAGAGGTAATTTAATCAGTACAGTAAATTTTGCATGGCAAAAGCTAAATAAAATTATTGATTGCAAAGTATTATGTTCTCACTCAATACTGCATTTTAAGATGTGCATTGAAAATAATTTTAATCCAGGATAACTTCACAAGAATGGTGAATAGAGTGAAAATCATATCATATTCAATTACATTCATGATACACATATATTAACAAAGATATGTATATAAGAATTGGTCACTCTCTTTAAATACCTGATGAATATTCATGTGCAAAATAGAATATATCCAGTCTGCTTAGCTGCTAAGAAGACACTAGAACTACAGTGTTACAGAGATGTTCATGGGAGTCTTCACCTAAACAAAAGCAACATATATATATATATTTTTTACAAAACATATAATTTTATAGCCTGACCAAGCAGTGGGTAGAGCGTTGGAATGGGATGTGGAGGACCCAAGTTCAAGACCTGAGGTCACCAGCTTGAGCCCCGGCCCATCTGGCTTGAGCAAAAAGCTCACCAGCTTGGACCCAAGGTCACTGGCTTGACCAAGGGGTTACTCAGTCTGCTGAAGGTCTGTGATCAAGGCACATATGAGAAAGCAATCAATGAACAACTAAGGTGTCGCAATGAAAAACTGATGATTGATGCTTCTTATCTCTCTCCATTCCTGTCTGTCTGTCCCTATCTATCCCTCTCTCTGACTCTCTCTCTCTGTCCCTGCAAAATATATATATATATATATATATATATATATATATATATTTAATATTTTTATATATAAATATATGTTTAGCAATCAATTCTGTTCAAAAGTATAGTGAGATATTTTAATTGATAGTACAGTCTGTGCTCAGTATATTTAGAACAAAGCTCTGATTAGGGATTCTTCTGAGACCTCTCTCATTTTTGTTCAGATAATTGTCTTCTTGCTTTGTCCCGCATGGTTCTTAACATGTGTTATTTGTGGCCTAATTTACTCTTTTTATAAGAACACCAGTCATCCTGGATTAGGAGCCACTCAAACGATTTCATGCTATCTCATTTACCTCTTTAAAAGGTCCGTCTCAAAATACTATCAATCATATTCTGAGTTATTAGTGATTAGGACTTCAACATGTGAATTTTGTGTGGATACATTTTATCATATTGTCTCACTTTCTTTGTCCCAATCATAACAGGGACCTTTTCATTTAATCCCAGCACTGAGTTGAGTTGTCCTTCCCTGTTTAACAATCTGGCTCCATTTTGACCTGACCTGAAAGTATACCTATTAATAAGCAATTTAATTTCCACAGATTTTAGATGCTTAAAGTAGTAGTGATATATCATAAACTTTATGCCAAATTTTGTTGACTTTAGCAGAAATTCAGCTCATTAGGTTTCTGTCTTTCAAATTTTTTAAAAAGTTAGTTTTAAAAAGGAAAATAAAAATATCTACAATATAAATAAAATTTAGAATTAATACACATATTTTTCTTTTATAATGAATTATATATGATGAGCATATAACAAACAACTGTAGTTGGGATATTGTTCTACTCTTGTTTTGAATATCAGGGACAATCCATAACTGTTCATTAAAATGACTAGAAATACTATTTTCAAAACTCAGGTATGAGTTTTATTATTGTGTTTTATTCTTCTAAACAGGTGTATTTCTTTTTAGTGAATTCATGAATTAATGAAGAAGATAGTCAATAAATATCAGAAATATTTAATTAGAATATATTATATCAAGTTAAGAGAACACAGAATTATTAACATTTAAATGTGGGAGAGAAGAAACACAGTTATATATGTTCTTGTTTGAGGGGTAAAATTATAATATTAAGCTAGGAATTTTTCTTCATAGATTATAAAATGTAAAGTTATTAAATGATCAATTCCAAGTTAATTAAATTACTTTTATATTAGCAATAAATTACCACTTAGTAAATTTGTTTACTTATATCTTAGTTTACTAGTTCTTAATAAGAGTAGTATATTTATTCATATTAATAAATACATAAAAAATATTCCATAGAACTGTGGTAAAACTGTATACATATCTTAAGTTGTCATGATTATGTTATAGTTATTATTTTGAAGAGGAAACATTTGGAGAATATTGCAGACATAAAAATTAATGTCATAATTTTAGAACTTTCCAAGTTCAACAAAGAAAATGCTCCTCTAATTTGTGGCAATTACTATCCTTTGTACATATTTAAATTATGGTCTGACATACAGTAAATTTATCTACCTATGTGTAATGTACCTTGAACAACATGAGTTTATGTAATGTCAATCACACATAAACTTAATGTTTCTTTTCATTTTGGTTAAATGCCTTGTAATACCTTAGCTAAAATCTAAATGAATTTTGATTGCAGCTACTGATAGGCTCTAAAGAACATGTGTACTAGGGAACACTTTTAATAGTATATTGTCTATACATGTTGCATGAAATGTATGTAATTTTGAAATAATGATTTAGAAGCACTTCAGGACCTATCAAGAGACATGATTAACTTAGAGGTTTGCAAGTTGTGATATGGAAAAGTTTTTAACTTTTATTTACTTAAAATTAGTGTTTTTATGGTGATAGGGACATAAAAATATGAAGACACTTTAAAAAGTATTGCATTTGAGTGTTAATAGAACCACTGTGGAAGCTAGTAAAGGAGGAAAATATTTTCTCCAGAGAAAACTGGTCTTCTTTCCATAATATAAACAACAATAACTTATTCTATGAGCCTAGAAAAATCTAGATATCAAATCTATGTATCAACAGAAAATTACAGAGCAATATTATTTAATACGGCTTAATAATTCTAAAAGAATTTTAGCACGCAAAATCTATCAGGGTATTAAAAAGAAGAAAAACAGCCTGATTAGGCAGTGGTGCAGTGAATTGAGCATCAGACTGGGACACAGAGGACCCAAGATTGAAAAGCTGAGCTCATCAGGCTTGAGTATGGGCTCATCAGCTTAAGCACTGGGTCGCTGGCCTAAGCATGGGATCATAGATATGACCCCGTGGTCACTGGCTTGAGCCCAAAATTCACTGGCTTGAGGCCCAAGGTCACTGGCTTGAGCCTAATGTTGCTGGTTTGAGAAACGGGTTACTGGCTCTGCTGTAGCCCCAGGTCAAGGCACATATGAGAAAGCGATCAATGAACAACTAAGGAGATTAGGGAGATGCAAAGAAGAATTGATGTTTCTCATCTTTCTATTTTCCTGTCTGTCCATATTGTCCCTCTCTCTGACTTTCTCTTTAAAAAAAATAAAAAATAAAGAAAGACAATATATTGTGATCATATGAGGCTCACACCAGGCATACATTGATAGTTTAATATTATATAATCTATAAAAGCCAGTTTATACTAGCTTTCAGAGATTAATATGGTTATTTTAATGACTATGTCAAAGTCTTTTATAAATTTCTGTGTCTAATTATTATTGTAAAATAAAGTCTTAAGTATTAGGAATAGTAGGTAAATTCTTTAATGTGATAAATGATGTTTATCCAAAGCAAGTGGGTCAACATTATTCCTAATGATAAACATTAAACATTGTCTTTATGAATAGAAACAAAACATAGAACCCAAAATAGTCTATTCCATTCAATATTCTCAGCCACTACAAAAAAGGACATGAATATAAGGAGAAAAGTTATGAGTCTATAAATAAAACTGTAAAAATTTTATTAACAGAACATTAAAATTAGTAAGAAATTTTAAATTTATATATTCTAGAAAAAATAATAATGTTTTTGGTAAATTAAAAAAAATAGTAAATTTACAAAAGCAAGACACACCTTTAAGATATATACAGGTCTAACCAAAGATGTACATGATTCCCATGAAAAATTTAAAACATGCTTTTCCAAAAATACTACCAACATTGGTAGTTTAAGGGTATTATTTCTTTGAAAATTGACTGATAAATTTAATACACTTTTAATCAACTTTTAATAGAATAATTGAGAAAATGGATAAATTATTTTTAAATTTCAAATTGATGCAAAGGAATTAAGAATAGCAAAGGCACTTCTAAAATAAGTGATTTCCTTTCAACTATTGAGATATTTATTAAGCTATGTTAATTAAGTTCATGTGGCATTAAGTTAGAGATAAAAACTTTAACCAATGTAACAGAAAACGAGTCCAGAAAAAGCCATGTACAGAAGCTTGATATATAACACAAGTAGCATCATTTCTCACTAAAAATGAAGTGGTCTATAAAATAAATGGTGATAGGACAGTGGTGGTGAATATTTATTTCAGAAGTTAATATGATACTGCATCTTATGATATCCAGTATACACAGAAAGAAAGAAATATTAATTCTAGACAAATGAAAGTTTTAAACCTAAAAGCAAAATTGAGGTCAATATTAACTAACTTAATAATGGTGTTCTCATAAAGTATACTATCGAAAACCAAAGAAATTGATTGCCTGAATAAACTAAAATACCAAAAGCTGTTTATTGAAATATAAATAAAATAAGAAGACAAGCCACAAGTCAGAGCAAGATATCTGAAATATAACTGTGAACTAATCATTTTCAAGAATAGTTTTACTAAGTAGGATAAAAAAGAAATATCAAGTATAAAAATAGGCAAAGGACATGTATAGGCATTTGAAAGAAACAAAAATATGGGTGTCTTTTCAAATAAATCAAGCTACTATTTTTGTAGATATAAAATACATATTTACATCAGTTTGATATAATATTATATTTACTTGATAAGTGAAAAGTAAAAGATGTGACAATACCAAATTCGGCAAGGCTGTGGATCAACAGAGACTTTTATATACTCTAGTGAGATAGAAAATTGCTAAAAAAAAATCACTCTGGGAAAAAGCGTCTTTATCTTTAAAGATTGGCATAACTAAAATTGAGGAATTGCATTTCCAAGCATACACATGTGTGCCAGAAAACATGGTAAAATGGTCCTAGCAAGGATCATTTATAATAGGTAACTAGAAGCGACAGAAGGGTCTATAGACTGGATAATTAGACGTGTCTATATATTCATATAATGCAGGATCTGGCAAACTACAGACCTTGAAAATCTGCTATTTTATTAATAATGTGTTAGTGGAACACAGCTGCACTCATTGATTTATGTATTGTTTATAGCTGTTTCTTCTATATAACAACAGATTTTGATTGTTGTGACAGAGATCATTTGCCCTATAAAGCTGAAGATATCTTGTATCTGTCTATTTACAAATGTTTGTTAACCCTGGCTTAATGGCGTATTGCACAAAAGTAAAAATGAGGCCTTGGATGGTTTGCTCAGTGGTAAAGCATCAGTCTCATGTATTGATGTCCTGATTTTATTCTGGATTAAGGCACAGAGAAGTAACCAGATGATTACTTCTACTTATCCACACTCCCCCTTCTTCCCCTCTTGAAACCATGGCTCCATTGGTTTGAGTAACTTGGCCTTGTGGGGTGAGGATGCTTCTGTGAAACCTCCTCCTCAGGCACTAAAATGACTCAGTTGTGAGCATGGCTCCAGATGTGAAGAACATCTGCCCCAGAGAGAGGTTGCTGAGTAGATTCTGGTTTAGGCACATGCAGAAGTCTGTCTCTCTGCTTCCCCTCCTCTCACTAATAAAAAAAAAAGAGTGAAAATTAAAGAACCATGAAATACCTTGAATGAATCTGAGAAACATAATGATAATTAGAGAACAATATTATCTTTTAATAAAACTCTGACTTAATGAATAGCAAAATGAGCCAATATAACTTTAGGAATACATATGTATTTCATATTTAATTTAAAATACAAAAATATGCAAGTCTGATGAATAACAATTCTGATAATTGGTTATCCATATTATAATAACCAGACTGATTAGAGAATTTGCAATATTATAATTTCTGTTGGATAGCAAATTTGAAAGCATTCATTTTGTTATTTACATTTATTTTTATATATTCATTATATATTTTTGATATCAGTTATCCTATAACTTTAATTCCAATATAAGTAACCCAGTTCAAAGAAGGAAAAGATATGTGGATATCTGTGCTTTTATATTTGATATGAGAAAGAGCAAGTGGGAAATCCTTAAGGAAATGAAAGAGAAAAATATATTTGAAGAGTAAGCTGTGTGTATATGTCTGTGTGTGTTCACATGTGTTATTGTTATTATCATCTTAAATTATGTAATGTATATGTATATATTATTATATAATATATAGTTATAGTGGTAGTTTGAAAGGGTGCTTTGGAAACTGAATATGTGAATTTAAATTATACCACTTCCAAGCTCTTTAAACTTGAATAATTTAATTCATCAGTGGAGATAAGACATTTTCATTTGTGGAACAGCACTTAGAGGAGCTTCAAAATGATATCTGTTTCAGTTTTATTTCTTTAATGTATTTTCTAGAAATATTATTTTTGCAACTAGAATAACCTAAATAATTTTAATTTAGAGAAATATTTAGTAAATTGGGAGACAGATTTCAAAGTGTATAATAGAAAGTAACTTCTTGGTTTTAACATTTTTGTTAAAAGGGTAAAAGTAATTTGGTCAGAAGGGCTTGCCCAATTGTTTCATTCTTGTGATTTTTTTCTTAGTTATGCATGTATTTAAAATAAAAACAAAAAAAATTGAACGTTTTGGAGTTAAGAAGAGCATGACAATGTACTGAATCAGTTTGCCTTCAGGCATTCCAAGATATTTCCCACCCTGTGGTGAGGATGGTCTGGCTTTCAAAATCTGAATGCTTCCTTCCATGTTTAATATTATTAGTTTCTTTATTTTTTCAATTTGAGCTGATCTCCAGGATAGTATTTCATTATATACTTTTTTTTTTCCAAGGGAAAGAAAGAGAGACAGACTCCCACATGCTTTGGGATCTACTGAGCAATCCATATCTGGGACTGATGTTCTTCCCATCTGGAGGCATGCTCATAGCTGACCTATTTTTAATGCCTGAGGCAAGGACTCCAAAGAGCCATTCTCAATGCTTGGGCCAATTCACTTGAACCAATTGAGCCATGGGTGCAGGATGGGAAGAGAGAGACAGAAAAGAAGGAGGAGAGGAGGAGGAGGAAAAAGAAGAAGAAGAAGAAGAAGAAGAAGAAGAAGAAGAAGAAGAAGAAGAAGAAGAAGAAGAAGGAGAAGGAGGAGGAGGAGGAGGAGGAGGAGGAGGTGGAGGAGGAGGAGAAGGAGGGAAGCAGATAGTTACCTATTCTGTAGAATATGCCAATATTCTACCAATGAGCAAACTGGCTAGGGCACTTTATATACTTTCAAAATTGGTTCTGTTGGGTTGTACACATCTCAGATCCAAAGTCATGAACTCAAAGAAGTATAAGTCAGGCTACTCAATTTAAATGGGTAATAAAATATACATTGAACAAATAGTGAGAGACCAAGTATCCAATTTTAATAATCTATGTTGTTAAGATATTAATTTTCCTAAAATTAACTTAAAATTTTTATCATGCTTATAGTTGTAAACATGTTTTAAAGACCTTTAAAAAAATTTCAAGTTCTTTATTTTATTTATAATTTAAAATATAATGTAACATATTATATCATTTAATGATATTTTAATAACAATTTAAATGTATCGCCTTTTTCTTTAATCTTTCATATTTAATAAAAATATATTTATTCAATTTATTTTTAATACTTGATTATTATTGAGTTTCATATTTATATTTCATTTATTAGTCAAATTTGTACACGAGTAAATGTTTTTCATGATTAAATTGATGGTCTCTTCCTCTTCTAGACATTAGATGAATAAAGAGAATGAATGAGTAAAATAGCCAATTTATAGTGCAGAATATGGTTATATGTTGGTAATAAATAATAAAATTATATTTTCATAATACAGTGGTACCTTGAGATACGAATTTAATTTGTTCTGTAATCGAGCTTGTAAATCAGTCAACTCATATCAAACTGCCGATACTGGACCCGTGCACCAACGCGCCAATTAAGGGCAGCTTCCGAAATCATGACTCGAATCTCAAAATTTTGCTCGGATCTCGATCAGCTCATTGTATCTTTAAAAAATCGTATTGGTCTGTTTGTATCTCAAGGTACCACTGGATATCATTAATTTCTAATGTTTTAAATTTCTATGTAGCCAAATTTATTATTTTCAAATGTATAGTTTTATTTATTTTCAAGGCTCAAACTGTCTTCTCACTCTAAAATTGAAGTAATATCACTCTGAATTTTGTCTCCATAATTTTAGTATATATATTAACATTATTAGTGTTTTATTGATCTTCCATTATAACCTTGAGAATTTTTTTTAAGCTATAGAAATTTTTATTGAGCTTCTTGGACTGGTTATTTCTGCTATAAAATAAATAGCTATATGTTATATTAATTTTGTAATTTCCAGTGATGTTAAAACTGGGACATTATTTTAAATTATATATTTATTTTATTTATTGGTTTTCCTAATTTTTCATTAGTTTTTGTCATTTTATATTTGGATTAAAACATCAAAAAATAATGGTATATGAGACTCCTCACTTATAGAGTTGCCACTTTTAAGTTTCATGTATATTGTATTGGTTAAAACATCTAAAACAATATTGGTAAAAGACAATAATAAGACAGCAATCATAGCCCAATTCTTGATTTTCGTTGGAACAATTTTAGTTTATGGTTCGTCTTTAATTATGTTAGTGGACTCTGGTTAAAAACCATGTGAGTGTATGTGTGTGTGTGTGTGTGTGTGTGTGTGTGTATGTATTCAATAAACTTGAATAGTTAAGTCCAGTGGCAACCCATGATAATGCATGCATAACTAAAAAAATGTTGTTTTACATGGGTTACTACTATACTTAATTACTCAGTTGTATTGAATACAAATTTTTGTTTCACTATTTATAATTTCATAAGCTTCCAGATTGAGATGATATAATTTTAGATGAAGGAAAATCTATTTTACTGTTAAGTTACACTCATTATACCTTTTATTTTTTTAATTTCTCAATTGCAGTTGACATTCGATATTAAATTAGTTTCAGGTGTACAGAATAGAGATGAGACATTTGTATAACTTGGGAAGTTTTGTCCTAGATAATTCTAGTACTTTTCTGGCATCATAAATAGTTATTACAATATTATATGACATTGTAACCTTTGAGAGACCCTATTGGTTTTTAGGATCTGCTTGAAAAACTTGACTATAGTATATACATCTCATTTTATACATAAACAACTGATCCTAGAAAGGTTATGCAATTTGTCTACAATGAGGCAGCATGGTTATTGCAGGTATGCGATTAGATTTATTACTCCAATCAATCTCATACATTGTGGGGATAAGGCCATAAGTATTTACTCACATCTTAAGCTTTATTAAAATAAGACCTATAGCAGATAACTAATGTTCCTGTATTAGTCAGCATTCTCCAGAGAAACCAAACCAATGGGATATATCTAAGAGAAGATTTAATGAAGAGTTGGATTATGAAATCACAGGGGCCAAGAAATTTCAACATCTGTCATATACAACCTGAAGAACTAGGAATGCTGGTGTTCCAAAGGCCTGAAAACTAGGGGAGCCAAGGGATAAGTCCAAATTCAAAGGGCAGAGTATTTGAGGGCTGATGGCATTAAGTCCTGGTGTGTATCTAAAGGCCAGAGAAACAAAAATGCTAATTTTTACAGCAGAAGATGGTTGACTTTGTGCAAGTAGAGGACATATTCACCCTTCTTCTGCCTTTTTGTTCTATGTGAGCCCACAGAGGACTGGATGTTACCTCCCACATTGGTGAAAGCAATCTCCTTTTCTCAGCTTACTGATAAAAATGTTAACCTCTTTCAGAAACCCTCTCACAGACACATCCAGAATTAATTTTTATCAGTAATCTGGGCATCCTTTAGCTCAGTCAAGTTGACACATAAAATTAACCATCACAGCGGCCAAGAATGTTCACCAAGTTTGAAGGGAGACACGGCTGGAAACCATGTTTTTAGAATGGTACTTTGATGATCATTCCACTTTAACATTGTATAACAGTATAGGCAGGTTGATGGAAGCATTGGGAGGTCTTTTTTATTCTGACATTTAAACTTAGTATGTCATACTTGTTAGTTTTCCCTAATCAAGTCTTTAAAACACCTGTAAGCATCATTTCTTCAAATTGACTATTACCTTTGCAACGTGTGATGTGAAATCCCTTTGCCAACATAATAAAATGTCAAGAATTCATAACCATTTTCAGGTTCTTGTCATCTTTGTTATCCAGCAAGTGAGGCACTATCAACTTGTCAGCAATGTCGATCCTTCTTTTTCTAACAACATTGCATTGTCACTTTCCTGACATCTTAGACAATTCACATACTTGCCACATGTTAGACAGAGAAACTCTAAAACCTGAATGTTGCTATGAAGAACCATTTTAAAATACAGGAGCAGGCAAAATGCTCCTCGTGCACCTTAATAATAAATATTCAGAGCAGTTGTGTATCTTCAGAAAAATGTGGAGGTCGGCAGAAGCAAGAGTTTAAAATGCTGGAAGCAGACTAGCTCCTTTCATCAGGAAGACTCTGCTGATGTTGCTTCAATGCAATAGTTAGGCATGCATTCATAATCCATACTCAGAGGAGTCTGACCTAGGTATTTTAGCCACTGCTTATGTGACAACTACTCTTACCCATCTTCACATATATACCAATAGATCCACCCAAGAACCATAGGTTGCTGATATTTTATTTATTCTTCATATGAATATGGGTTCAGCAGACAGTTACATAATCAAAGGGGGAAATTATTAATTGTGCAATAATAAAGGATCACTTTGCATGGGGAGAACTAGACATAAGAAAAAAACTAGAAAAGAAGTGAAGGAACCCAGGTCATTGTCACTAGATTTAAAGGTGTAAGAGAAAGAAATAGTTATCAGCACCCAGCACAACCTGAGTTTGTAGGAGAGAACATCTTAAGAAAAATCCTGCCTTGTCAATATTCAGCTTGACACAGAGAGAACCATGGGCACAAATATTGAACTTCCATTATTACCTTCCTGCTGGTACCTGATTCACTGAAACCAACTAAATGTCAAGAGGCTAACATTCTTGGTCAGTTCATTCCATAACTATCAAGCTCATTGCATAACTATACAGCAGAGTGAAAAGATGGAAAGTAGATATGCACAGGCAAATTAAAAACATCCAGCACATTCACATTTTAAAAAGGAAGTAAATAAGCTTGCAGAGGTTACGTTACTTGTCTTGAGTGAAAGGCATGTAGTTGTTGAGATGAAATTGAATTCGTAAACTTCCAACACAAAGTTTTGTGTTTTTGCACATATCTACCATTACACCATTTCTCATTAAAATTGAATTTATTCGTTCTATTTTTATTTTTCTGCAACATAGCTTTTAATTTTAGTTGAAGTCAAAAAAGTAAAAAATTATCTCAGAGTAATAAAGGTGTACTTTACAGCACAACCTAAAGTTTCTCTCTTTTTTCCTTTGACCAATCAGTTTTTATAGAAAACCTTAAATACAAATACACATTTATATATTCATGATATGTAAGTAGCAAACATACTTAATGTATTAGTGTACATATAATATATGTTGATCATTATAAATTCTTAATATGTAAAATATACATTGTTGCACTTTTTAAAAAAATTAGAGTGTTTCAGTAGCAACCAACTATGTAGGAAGATGTGTAAAAGTACCCTTATAGGGTATTTTACAGTAAAATATTTCTATTTAGATATCATATTCTTCCAATGGACTATTGTAAGTTGTGTAAGCTATTATTCAATCATTCATCTCTACTGGCAACCAATAATTATAAAAACTTTATTTCCATGGGTCATGTTTTTCCATACTGTAAAACAAAATTTAATACATTTTCCTTATTTATAGGTGAATCTTGAAATTATGATATATTTTTAACTAGTGAATTGTAACTTCCTTATTTTACAGGATAGTTTCACAGAAATGTATTTGACTAAGAAGCCAGTAGTACCTTTCAAGAAAGACAGACTTTTTACACATGGGTTGCGTTCTCCAAATCAGAATACGAAAGTACTGCCTTCAAAATGCTGTGACTCTTGTTTGCACAAGACTTTAAAGATAAGCATCCACCTGAATTTGATGCTGACTTCTCAGGTAGATATTCAAGATACAGAATAAATATAGAGTGGCAGACTCCTGGCATAGAGGTTGCCAAGAGTTCATTCAGTAGCCTATAATTGTGAGATAATATTGAGGTTAATAGACACTGACAAATGAACCTCCTTAGCAGCACCAGATAATTTATTAGAACAAGTTTTTTTATTGTTTCAGATTGAACTTAAGTTGGCAGATAAGATAGGTAAGTATCAAAATTATGCTAGTATAGCACAGTTATTCTTCTGACCTCTGCCTTTAGGGGTACATGACCCCTTTAATTCATAGCAAATAAAATGTCACAATGGTAGTAAATTTTGAACATAGTCATTGAATATGCAATCAACAAATGCATTTTAAATTGTTAGATACTTTTGATGTTGCTTTTTTTAATATAGCCCTTCAGTGTCCTATTTGTTTTATAAATCTGTAGACAAATAAAACATATATGATAAAATTTTATAATCAGAATATAAATCAAGTGATACTGACAGAGTTCCTTCATTGTAAATGTTACTTACTTCGCTGGTCCTTTTCTATTCAAACATAATCATAAGAAGGGAGGAGGGGTGAGTAATCTGAAGTTGTTTGACTTATAAATTGTTCTCAATATTAATCAGGAGTTCTTTGGGTTAGTGTTTTTATTAACTCAGTGTTAGTGGTAAAGCTCCTGGAAGAGTTTCCATTCTAAAGAAGCAAACAAACATTAGCTAGATGAGAATATAAAGGAGACAGTCATTTTGCATGACTGGGGAGCAGGGAACCTCGAGTCTCAAGAGGCAGCTGCTGCTTAGCCCTCTGTGAGTGGAGGAAACATACCTCCTACATAGAGTTATGAATGTTATGTTCTAAAAGAAAACTAATTTTGTTCAAAAATTATTTTAAATAAATTAAACCTTCTACCTTTAATCATAACCTTAAAGCAGTTTTATTTATAGCTGGTCCAAAGTGACTTGGAAGTAACTGTTCGGGAATAAAATAATAAATTAATAAGATTAAAAACTATTGAAATAATAAGTACCCAGTAGGAGAATATTTACAGAAGTATAAAAGAAAAAAATAAATGAACATATGACGTAAATCAGAAGTTGAGTTTTTAGAAAAGCAATTAGCAATACTAGATTATTCATAATTCTATGTGGGAAGACCATAGTATTTAAAAACTATGTGTTCACTGATGCCAAGCCTTATTTAATTAATGTGAAATATACACACACTCATACGAATACATGCACACATATATATTTACATGTTCTCCCCTTATAACAAAACTTTCCACAGAAATATTTCAGAGAATTGTAATTCACAATTTAAATTAATTATGTATTATTTTAATGAAGTAATTTTTGAATGAGGTACTAGTCAAAAACTATAATGAGGTTGCCTGTTTTTTTGTTGTTGTTGTTCTGGGAAATCAATATAGTTCCATGGATTCGATTTTGCTATTCAGATCTTTAACTTGGAAGAGACTGTACTCAGCATTACATCATGCTAATTCTTGCACTTGAGTAGATGCTTCATGCTGACTCAGATTTTACCAGAAATATATTGAATATGCTTTTCATTCATCAGTTACAATATACTTTGGCTGATTGGTCAAATGGAGTGTTTGGCAAAACATAAGAAATCCAAAGGAATGCATGCAATGAGTAGTATATCATAAGCATAAAAAGCATTGCTTAGTGTATAAGTTTGAAAACATGCCAACTCATATCAACCTTTATAGAGTCTGATGGAGCTTGGATGATATACTAAAATAGTACCTTGGACTGTTTTGATTTTTTTGAATGGAAAATATGACTCTAGAATATAAACTGACCAGATTATAGTAGAAACTTTCATGGGCAATTGCATTTACCATCAAGAATATAATAAATAGTTTCTGATAAAACATCTGCATTATTTTTTCTGGAGCCTCAAAGTCATGTAGAATTAGCTTTATGAGTTATTTAAAAAAAAAACAACTTGATAAAACATCTGCATTATTTTTTCTGGAGCCCAGCCGGATATACGTATAGCTTTATGAATTATTCAAGAGTGACTTGTGAAAGGGTCTGTATAAATAAAGAAACATGCTGGACATAAGATAATTAAATTTTTAGTTTTAATAATTTATGATTATGTTTGAGAATAAATTATATTTTAAAGATACTATATAATTAAAAATAAAAAAAAAATTCCTTGAATCTATCTAAAACTATTGTAATTCAGGAGAAACAGTAAGAGTAGATGAGAGTATAGACAAAACAAGTTGGTCCTGAATTAGAATGGTTTTAGTTGTGTGATAGATTACATGGAGTTTTGTTGTACTATTTTTATATGTGTTTTAAGTTTTCCATGATAACAATATTTCCACAATAAAGATTAATATCATCTCATATATATCTCTGAAATAAAATGCAAATATACCCAGAATCAACACAAAGGCAGGAAGAAAAATGTCATGTAAAATACAATAATACATCATTTTCTTTAGCTTTTAAGACATAATAGACCTTTTCAATATAGAATAAGTGTTAGAGCAACATTCAGGGTGTTGCCAACAGACTTTGATAAACTGCAAATATGCTCTACCTGTCTTTGAAACCTTCAATATTCTCTTACATGCTTTCTCACCTCTGAATTCAGTGGTTTTGTCATGCCTCTGGCTGCCCTAGAATTAACTGATACATATATTTTCCCATGTCATACTTGAGGTCTATTCATTTTTCTCTATATATTTCTTTCTCTACTCCTCCTTACACTTCCCAAATTGAAATCTCATTTTTTTATATGTTGGAATCTGTCAAAGTGTAAGCAAATATACTCATTTATTTGATAAAATAACCTTACCCAGAATGTATATTAAGAAACCGTATAACTCAAAAATATGGGCAAATGCTTTGAATAGGCACTTTAATAAATAAAATAATAAAAAGGTAAAAAAATAAGAACAAAATGTTTAGCACTTATCTCATAAATACAAATTTAAAAGCTCAAAGATTGCTCCTACTATAATATACACCCCTAGTATGGCTGAAGTTACAGACTAAAATACTAAATATTGGCAAAGATACAAAGAAATTTAAATATTTATACATTGTTGATAGAAAATAAAATGCTAATCTTGATAGGTAACTCTTAAGTTTAAAATTTTAGCTTTAGTCCTAGTTAATACATTTAGTGTTTTATGTTTTAAGTCTTAACAGATAGACTTATAGATTAACACATATAAATAGTTGTTTCAGGAAGGCTGCAAGCAATTAACAATTTTTGTTTATCAGGAGAATTACAATTAATCAAGGTAAGTGTCCATGAAATGCTGGAATCTAGCCTACTTCCAGCAGGCTTACGAGTAATAAACCTTCTGCCCTGATTTCTGACCCAAAAGCAATTACCCTTATGAATTCCAAACCCCTTCTCACCCCTTACTTCTTTTTTATAAAAAGGCTAGCTCAGGATGGATGTAAAGAAAGTTCTTTTGGGTACACAACCCACTGCCTTCTCAGACTGCCAGCCCTCTGAGTAAAGGGTCCATAAAGATTCAATGCCTGTCTCTGAGTATCGGCTTGTAGTGACAGATAGCACTGCCCAACATTCTGGTTTCTCTATCACTTTCTGAAGCAGTTTGGTAGTTTATTTAAATTGTAAATAAAAACTTAACATATATTTCATCAATTGTATTCCTAAGTATCTACTCCCCAAAATAAAATCTATAACTACACAAACACTAGTATGAATGTTCATAGCAGCATTATTTATACTGACCAAAAACTAAAAGTAACTCAAAGGCCTCTGAACAAAATAAACAAAATGTGCTATATCTATATAATTAAATACTACTAAGAAGTAAAAAGAAAACACTTCTAATACACACACAACAGCATAGATAAATCTTTTAAAAATCATGTTAAGTGAGAGAAAGCAAAAACAAAAGACTAATATTTGTATCATTATATTTATATAAATTTTTTAGAAAATTAACAACTGTTGAAACTAAGTTTGTTTTCTTCAGGGTTTAGAGTTGAAATGGGATAGATTGTGAAATGGCATAAGGGTACTTTCTAGAATGATGGAATTATTATAATACTATGTTATCAATGTTGTATGATTGTAGAGCAGGGGTGCCCACACTTTTTCAGCTTGCGAGCTACTTATAAGATGACCAAGTCAAAATGATCTACCTACAATAAAAATGCAAAACATAAATTTATTTCTTCTATATTATCATTATTTAAGTTACTATTATTACTATTTAATATTGTGTATTCTTCTTTCACCTTTCTCCTTCTCAGCTCTCTTTTCAGAGGAAAGTCAATGTCATAGTTTTTATGAACAGTCCGAAAAAGCCACTCCACATTTCCCTTCTTTGGAATAGCAATGGCACACAGACAGATGAGGCAAACGCACTTAGAATATGACATAGTGAAAAAAAAATCCCCTCCCATTCTGTATGAAAGTGGTAGGTTTTAGGCTTCTTACTCGGACCAGCTACGGCACTCATTTTTATACCCTTTGTTGTATTTAGTTTAAATAAATTGAGGACTAACTATGCAGCAGCAATGTAACTGAACAAGTTAGCACGGTTTAACACGCATGTGTAGGGTGCTTAAAGAGAAACAAGATATAGGGTGACGGAAGATTATTTGACTTTGGGTGATGGGTATACAGCATAATTGACTGTCCAAATGATGTGGACATGTTTTCTCTAAATCTATGTACTCTGATTGACCAATGTCACCCTGTTAAGTTTAATTGTCAAATTAATTAATTAATTAATTTAAAAAACTAGCAAAACTGAGTGGTTATCTATAATATTTTTGATATTTTATGAGTAGCAAGGAAGAAAAGGCACGATTTAGTTATACACATGTTAAATATAACATGTCCTATAAGAGAAGTGTATGTTTTGCACCGAGACTTACAATGTAGAAGCAGTGTTTACTCTTGAATATTGCAGCCACCTCTGACTAATGTTTACGGAGTGAAATCTGTAAGACAGCTTACTGCATTAGACATTCTATGTGTACTTTCATTCATTGTGAAGATATTGATATCATGTCCTTTGGTTTTATAAGTGAAGAGCTGGGTCTAAGAGAGATTGAATAACTTGTTTTACATCAACAAACTAGAAAATGGAAGAGATTGGATTCATACTCTGATTTACCTAGTTCCAGATCCTTTACTATCAAGATCATACACTCAATAGTCCTTTTGACTTAACAAAAACAGTACAGTTAAGTGGTGAAATTCTAACTATTAGATCTAGTCCCATCTCTAAAGAAACTTTTCTGCAAGTGGAAAGAAGAAACCTGTGTGCTCAGTTTTACTACTAATAAACTTTGAACAGAATGGGATTTTTCTCCCTTCCTAGAAGAGAAGATAATTACCTCAGGCTTTATCTTTTCTTAACCGTGGAATGACGGGCTCTCAGTTAAAATATATTTATTTGCACGATGTGCACTCATTTAGGGATGCTATGACATGCAAGAAGAACAGACTTAGTCTAAAACTAGTCACTAGTAATCACACCATAGGCTTAAGGTTAACATTTCTACCCTTCATTTCTACTATTATTTTCTGGTTTTAAATGCCAAACTCTTTTCTGAAAAGTTTATAAATCTTTAATATAATCTTTTATATAATAGAGCAAATTAATAACTTAAGAAAATACTTTTTTCAGAGTCAAAGTGAGAAAGTTTACAGGAAGTTTTCTAATCTGGTCTGTTGATATCTTAGTTATGGTCAAGATCTTAGTATCAGTGGTCCCACAAAGTAAGGTTGAGAAAAGAGATTGAGATATTTAGTCCAAAAATTGTTAGGTTTTTTTGTTTGTTTGCTTTCAGAGAGAAAACTCAAAGGGAACCCAGCATTGAGTTATTGCCCTTTAGTTGAGGGGATAGAAAAACATTGATAAGTTTCCCTCTCTGTCATGGGTATTTCATGGTATCTTGAATCTACAATATGCTTTTTACAGAAAGTGTGTAAACTACTTTTATTTAAGTTTTTATTATTATTATTATTAAGTGAGAGTCAAGGAGACAGACAGACTCCTGCATGCGCCCCAATGGGGATCTACCCATCAAGAATCCTAAAGGCGGATGCTCTGTCCATCTGTTGCCGCTGCTCCATTGCTTGGCAACCGATCTATTTTAGCACCTGAAGCGAGGCCATGGAGTCATTCTCAGCGCCCCAAGCCAACTTACTGTAACCAACTGAGTCATGGCTGCAGGAGGGGAAAATAAAGGAAGAAGGCAGAGGGGGAGGGGTGGAGAAGCAGATAGTTGCTTCTCCTGTGTACACTGACTGGGAATCAAACCTGAAACTTCTACACACCAGGCCAACACCTCTACCATTGAGCCAACTGGCCAGGGCCCTATATGATACTTTTCATTTACAACTTCAGATCCACTCTCTGCTCTTTACTTTCTTGCTCTGACCTCTGAAGATTGTCTCCTAATCACTACGTCAGGGAACTCTATTTCACTTTAACTTCTGGCTGGATTCAGCAAATAAGAAGTAGCTTCAGGGGGTCATGGGTGTAAGTACATAATTAGGTGACTAAGGGTTTTCCTTGGAGACTACAGCTTAATCCTCACATTGACAACCTATACAAGCCCCTCATCTCTATGCCTAGAAGGGGTAATTACCATTCTTCCCATTGTGATTGGCTGCTAGGAGCTGCATTGTTACTTATTAGTTTATTTCAATTGTTTCTGAACATTTGTACACAGTTCTCTTATTACTCACATTAAAATATCTGGTTTAAATATGCCACTTATTTCTAAAGATGCCTTGCACAATATTAATCTAAAAAGCCAACATGACTTTTTATTTAGTACGTTTTTACAAAATGCTTTCAATCCCTCCCCTGTTGCGTTAATGGTTAATATTGTTGCCAGTTTGGTTCCTGTTGTACAAAATCCACTACTTTTTTTGTTTGTTTGGTGACTTGCTTGTTTGTTTGCAAACTTAAATATTCTGGCTTATGAAAACATTTACTATATTTGCCTCTAGTATAAAATACCAAAGTACTTTAAATACTAAATAACTTTCTTTAATTCCAGTTCTCTTTTTACACTCTTATCTAATGTCTGTCCACTATTATAGCCATATTAGGGCAGTGACGGTTGCAAAATATTTTCAAATTGATTCAATTCCATTAAATTCAATCCAACACAATTTAAGTCACCCCATATTTCTTAAGCACAGCTGATTTCCAAAAGTATCATATAGCTCCTGAGCTCTGAAGAAAAAGAGGGTAGATGGAAGTTGAAAAGACTAGAACAGATACAATGTGACATAAACCCAACCTCCACAAAGTGTGTCACAGGCCACTCCATAAAGCTCTGTAGAATATATGGATGCATTTTTTAAAAAAGAGAAAGCTTAACTTTATTTGATAAACTGAATCCCAGGTCATGGGGAATAAATTGTGAAAAACTTTCTGAGGTAAGAAATCATGTACAAAGAAAGAGTTTGAATGTATTTTTTATCAGTGTATTGCTTGTTGTATGCTCTCTAAATAGCTGGCAATAAAGTTTTTATTTTCAAATTGTCTCTGGCTAAGAGAAAAAAATATACCCACTTTTTATAAATGTCATTCATTCATTTATTAATCCATTTATCCCTCTTCTACTCAGTCAGACTCTCTTCCCAATGCTACAAGTTTCATAAGCTTTCTCAAGGTTTGAAATCTAAAAATAAGCACAGATGAACTCATTTTAGAAATGTTCACTCTTCTACCACCACTTATGCTTGGGGGTGGGGATCTCTATATGCTAATAATTTTTCATTCTTGTTGATAAGCTGCAACAATTAACTTAAGTGCATTCTGGATTGCCTGACTTACTACTATTTAATAAGCTATTGGTGTGTAATAAAGAATAATGACATAGTAATTCAGTGGAATTCAAAATTACACATGCATTTCTTTTATGTCTATGGGTCAGCTAGAGCAGTTCTGTTCGGTTTGTGTCCATTCTGGGTCCCAAGGTGAAAGGGCTTCTGCTGATGAACACAATGCAGGAGTATATCGGAGCAAATCCAATATTTAAAGCCTCTTTTAAGACTCTGCTTATACCACCTCTGCTAGTATCCCTTTATCCAAAGCTAGTTAGATGTCCAGGCTCAAAGCCAAGAGTCATGGAGTGCACTCAGCCCGTGTGGGAGTGACTGAGGATTTATAAGGCATTGGACATGGGGAGGGGGGAAGAGTTATTGCTGCCACTTAGTCACTCTCTCATAGCACAATGATAGTGCTACAAACATTTGAATTTGTTTTTGTAAATGATTGTGTCCCACCATATTAACAAATGATAGCAAAGTTATAGATGAAAGGTTTTTAGATAGAGTGGATAAGAGTGGTAAGATTTGTGAATCACTAGATAGCACACTCTATTCAGTCCTGTCAGACACAGATGTGAGTTCTATATTACCAGTCTAACATAATTCCATGTTTGTAATTTTCTACTTAGAGCAATCAAATTTGTACAACTGATTGATAATGAATATGCAGTGAAAAACTTTAATATGTTTTTGTATAATCCAGCAATAATTAGAATGAATAATCATTTAATGCAATGCAGGTATGAATAACTCTAAATATTTGTCAAATAAGACATTTGACAATTATATATAGAGATATATAAGTTTACCAAATGAAATCTCACAAAAATTGTCTTTTTTTAGTATTCTACATTGGTATTTAAAAGAAAATTGGGTATGAATATCCTACCAAACAAATTGTTAAATTATTAGTGCATTTATTTATTTTTATTCATTTATTTTTAATTATTACTGCACTTTTACATAATTATTTAAACTATTGTTCTTTGCATGAGTGTTGTTGGAATAAAAATCCATAAACACATAAATATGGATCCAAACCAAAGTTTAAATCTTTCTCTTAAACATAACATTGATTTAGGTGCAATATCAGAACATTAAAAATCATATCTTTTAGTAAAATTTTTATTTTCCAAGTTTTTACCAATGTAAGTTACCATTTATTTCATCAGTATATAACATAGTTTGCTAGTTCTTGGTCTCCTCCATTCCTTGAAATACTTTACCATTGCCTTGTTGCTGAAACACTGATTTTAGGTCGTATTGATATGGCAGCCCTCCAAGTCTAGACAGCAACTTCTGTGTCTGCTACACATTGACATTATTATGCCACAAAATTAACCATCCAAAATCAGGTGGAACAAAACAGCATACACTTATTGTGATCATGATTCTACAAATCTGTTTTGGCTGAGAGCTACGTCTGATTTGAGCTGAGCTTACTCTCATTCAGGAGCTGGCTACAGGTTGCTAAGAGCTTAAATATTGTTGGGTCAACTGTCCTTTGGTGGCATCAACTTTGTTCAGCTCCATGTTTTTCTATATTCAAGTTACAAAAGGTTCTTTTCAAAAGGCAGATACAAGAGCAGCCAAGTTGAAATACATGTCACTGAGGCTTATATTGAGAACTGTCCCAGTGTACTTTTGTCATATTCTACTGCCAGAACAAATCACAGAGCTTGCTTTCTCTCTTTTTTGAGAGAAACTAAAAGTCACATTGCACAGAGTATAGATTAGAGTGTGACTGAAAATATGGGACAGTTTATGCAGTCTTTTTCAATTTGTATTTATTTAGTTTTATTTTTACTTCTATATGTTCTAAAAACATAAGAGCTTCTAAATATTTTTAATTTATGTAATTTTGAAACAGTCAGTAAAAATTATTCAATAAGTATCCATTGATCTCAGGGGAATTCTTTATCATTTTATGTACTTTTAGATTAAAATGAAGTTCATATATTACTCATGTTTAGGAATCTCTGTTTTTTGATTGGAAGTTGTTCTAAGAATGCAAAATAAAGATGGGGGAATACAAGCTCAAACTATTCATATGCAACACATCTAGATAGCACGACATATGAGTGAATTAATACAAAATCTAATGAAGAAGTATGAAAGAATAGTGGTTCAGAGCAGGGCTGCCAGATCTGTCAGCCTGACTCCACCATCTCTTAGCTCTGTGACCTTGACCAAGTTATGTGACTTCAGTTTCCTCACCAATATGTTGAGAAGGGTAAAAATGATACTTACTTTATATGGTTCTTGAACAAATTAAATGAACACACACAACACACACACACACACACACACACACACACACACACCTATGCCAAGCCCATACAAGGCACATATAAGTGTAAGATACAATCATATGACAAATAGCCTGTTGCTATGATAACTTTGTGGGGGTTTTTTTGTTGTTGGTTTTTTTTTTTTTTTTTGCTTTTAATATTATTAAAGATTGTAGTAAATCTCTCTGGGCATCTGAACTTTATAAATTCTTATGAGATAATTTGATAAAATTTAGGCCTGTCAAAAACATTGCACAAACTACCCTAGGAGCTCAGTGATTATCCCAAGCAGAGGATCTAGGGCTCATTAGTTGTGATAGTAGAGTAACATGTTCTGAAACATGGAGATAGGTGTGCAGTGTCTAGGACTATTTTTAGCATCAGGAAGCTAACTATGCTTCTTTTTATCAAAAGTATATTTCCCAAATTTGTTGTTTTAATTAATAAAGAGATGCATGCCTTGCTTATACTTATTTTCTTGTACATACGTGTGTTTCCACAACCTAAATGTGTGAAAGTAAAAGTTTTGGGGTTAATAGGCTCTTAAAATATAGGAAAGTACTTTTTTATATAAACTATTTATCAAAAGAACCAAAAAATTAATCAATCAATCAATCATTCTATCAACCAATTAATGATACCAAGTCAATAGATAAGAAGTAACACAGTAGAGATTAATCTCTCCCTGGTTACTTTAGATTCTACTAAGATAAACACCTATTGGACATTTATATTGTCACTTCTCTATATTTTATGTTGAAAGACTTTACCATTTCTTTATTTTTTGCTATTTCTCTTTCTCTCTCTCTTTTAATGAATGGAGTGTAGTCAGTAACTAAGCTACATTTTGCTTATTGCAAAAGGATTTTTAATTTCTCTTTATCTTCATATCTCCAAAGCCTATAACAATGAAGTACGATAAGCAATAATACATATTGTACAAGTTACAACTACAGCATTTAGTAGTATGCCTGTTTGCATAATCTTTTAATAAGGTTTTGTCTAATCACTTATGCATAATGACATCTTAATTTCAATGTACATGATTAAAGCAGTATCCTAAAGACTCATTAGTGTATTGCAAAACTTTTGAGATGCTGTTATGAGCTGCTTTAAAAACTTTATTACTTCAGTATTTTTTAGGTTATTACTCATAATTTCTTTTTGCTTTTTTGTTTCTTTTCTTAAAATGTTCATATGGACATGGGTTTTGTTTTTCCTATTATTTTCACTAGAGTTTGATCTTAAAGTAAGAAGAAAAATATGAAAATAATTTGTGGCATTCATAAACTCTGCTTTCTAATTTATAAATATTAACCCACTTGCTTTTCTATATATTAAGTTACTTCTATACTTCTATAATATTGTTAGGAATTAATATTGTGATCATAATAATATACCAGTGTATATTCACTAAAAAGACTAAAATTTAATAAAACTACTAATACCAAATGTTGGTGAGTTTAGGAAAATATCTGAATTTCCCTTTTGATGTTTGTGAGAGTGTCAACTGGTACAATTACTTTGAAAACAATTTGCCCATAACTATAAAGGTAAATATCATCAATCCCTGTGACCCAGCTATTCCATTTCTGAGTACATATTTATCCAACAAAAATGTCTCATAGATTCACTCAAAATCAAGATTTTAATTACAGCTTCAGTCACAACAACTCTAAACTTGAATTCAGCTATATTCATTTTGTATTGCTGTGCAACAAATTATCACAATTTTAGCACCTTGTAACTACAGATATTTAACTGTCATTGTTTGCTGATGACATAGAAAACCCTAAAGTCTCAGACAAAAAAATCTACTAGACCTGATAAACTAATTTGGCAAGGTTACAGGATATAAAATTAATATTCATAAATCACTGATATTTTTATGCACCAATATTATACTGTCAGAAAAAGAAGTTAAGCCGATAATCCCCTTCACTACTTCAGAAAATTAAAAATAAAGTAACTAAGAATAAATTTAACCAAGGAGATAAAAGACTTGTACCTGGAAAATTATAAGACATTAAAAAAAATAAATTGAGGAAGATGCAAACCACTGGAAGCATATACCATATTTATAAATAGAAAGAATTAACATCATTAAAATGTCCAAACTGAACCTGACCTGTGGTGGCGCAGTGGATAAAGCGTCGACCTGGGAACACTGAGGTCGCCAGTTCAAAACCCTGCACTGGCCTGGTCAAGGCACATATGGGAGTTGATGCTTCCAGCTCCTCCCCCCTTTCTCTCTTTCTCTCTTTCTCACTCTATGTCTCCTCTCTAAAATGAATAAAATAAAATAAATATAAAAAATATGTACCATATTTAAAAAAATGTCCAAACTATCTAAAGCAATCTATAGATTCAATGCAATTTTTGTTAAAATAGCAATGGCATTCATCACAGATGTAGAAGAATATTCCAAAAGTTTATCCAAAACCATAAAAAAACAGTTACAAATTTTATTAACTTTGAAATTATTATATATTGTCTAAATCGATATTCTACAGGTATTAGGTTATAGGGGTAGGGAGAAAGCTTGGAAAGAAATTTAAAGACAAATAGTGGTTTTTCTGAACCTCTCTTTTCTATCTGATAATATACTCAATAGCATTTTATTTATTTATTTTTTTCACAGTTCTTATCTTTTATAGAGGTAGCCTGTATTCACATAAGATTACAAGGAGCTCCTGACAGGATGTTATTGATTGCATTCACCCAGCTAGGGCTTGAGATGAGTTTTCCTGCCACATCACAGGGTGTGCTATTCTTTTCCTTTATTTTTTTAATTTTAATGGGGTGACATTGATAAATCAGGGTACATATGTTCAGAGAAAACATCTCCAGGTTATTATGACATTTGATTATGTTGCATACCAATAACCCAGAGTCAAATTGTCACCTTCTATCTGCTATTGGTTTTCTTTGTGCCCCTCCCCTCCCCATGCTTCCTCCCTCTCTTTTCTTCCCCCATCCCCCCCACCCCATAACCATCATACTCTTATCTGCATCTCTGAGTCTCCTTTTTATGTCCCATCTATGTATGGAATCATATAGCTCTTAGGTTTTTTTTCTGATTTACTTACTTCACTCAGTATAATTTTATCAGGGTCCATCCATGTTGTTGTAAATGATCTGATGTCATCATTTCTTATGACTGAGTAATATTCCATAATATATATGTACCACATCTTCTTTATCCAATCATCTATTAAAGGGCTTTTTATTGTTTCCATGTCTTGGCCACTGTGAAGAATGCTGCAATGAACATGGGGCTGTATGTGTCTTTGCATAGCAATGTTTTTGAGTTTTGGGGGTGTATACCCAGTAGAGAGATTGCTAGGTCATATGGTAGCTCTATTTTTAATATTTTGAGGAATCACCATACTTTCTTCCATAATGGTTGTACTACTTTACATTCCCACCAACAGTGGATGAGTGTTCCTTTTTCTCCACAGCCTCTCCAGCACTTGTTATTACCTGTCTTGTTGATAATAGCTAATCTAACAGGCGTGAGGTGGTATCTCATTGTAGTTTTGATTTTCATTTCTTTAGTAGCTAATGAAGATGAGCACCTTTTCATATATCTGTTGGCCATTTGTATTTCTTCCTGGGAGAAGTGTCTGTTCATGTCCTCTTCCCATTTTTTTATTGCATTGTTTGTTTGTTTGTTGAGTTTTATGAGTTCTTTGTATATTTTGGATATTAGGCCCTTATCTGAGCTGTTGTTTGAAAATATCATCTCCCATTAAGTTGGTTGTCTGTTTGTTTTGTTGTCAGTTTCTCTTGCTGTGAAAAAGCTTCTTAGTCTGATGTAGTCCCATTCATTTATCTTTGCCTTCAGTTCTCTTGCATTTGGAGTCAAGTTCATAAAGTGTTCTCTGTAACCAAGGTCCTTGAGTTTAGTACCTATGTTTTCTTCTATGTAATTTTTGTTTCAGGCCTTATATTTAGGTCTTTGATCCACTTTGAATTAATTTTAGTACAAGGGAACAAACTGTAGTTGAGTTTCATTCTTTCGCATCTGGCTTTCCAGTTTTCCCAGCACCATTTGATGAAGAGGTCTTTTTTTCTCCATTGTGTGTTGTTGGCCCCTTTTACGAAAATTATTTGACCATTTTACTGACATCTTCACTGATTACAAAGATATAACATATTTACTTTTTATTATAAAAAGTTGCAAAAATAAATAGAATAACCTCTAGAAGAAAAGGACAAACTTTTGAGGTTTACAACTGTCCGCTTAGTCACTTATTGACAAGTCTGTTCTTGCTGACTACTTATTTTATAACCATTTTTTATTTGTTACAACTTTATTAATTTGTTACAATTAATGGCATGCATTGGTTTTTAAATTTTAAACTTCATCAGTACATTGCTTTTCAGACTTTTGAATGACTTTAACTTACTCATCTGTGTAATTTCCTTACATCTAATGAAATATTTATTAGCAACTCTTAAGACAATGCTTGAAGAATCTAAAATGAAGAATTAGGCTAATCCTGACCTGATAGCTTTGTTAGTTGCAGCACTGTCTAGATATGCACAGGTTGCTTGGTTTGATCCCCAGTCAGAACACATACAGAAACAGATCGATGTTTCTCTCTCTTTAAAATACTAAATAAATTTGAAAAAAGAATCAAGCTAGACAGGGTTTATCCAATGGAAAGCCTAATGTCCTTACAAATCTGATGTTCTTGAGAAAACAGACATATATCATTAAAAGATAATTACCAAATATCAAAGAAATAAACATATGTACATATTTATTAGAACATTTAACAGTTATATTTAGGTTATAATGCATGTAGCAAAAATGTATTCCCAACAATAATTACCATCTGGCTCAAAATTGTTTTTTAATATTTTCTCCAATACAAATTATATTTTTATTTTTAAATAATGAATTAAGATACAGAATAGAGAGTACCCAGTGAGAAATATTAGTTTAACTCAGTTTTATCCAGTGGGAGAATTCATGAACATCAATAGATATTTTTCCTATATTTTAGTCACATTAAGTATGTTAATGTATTGCACGCAGTATTTTAGATCAAAGTCATCCAAGCTATTCAAATTCTCCAGAGATAAATCTCAACTAAGAAGCAAGAGCTAACACAAATTTTACAATTTTTTAAATATTTTATCAACAAGTAAACAATTTCTGTTCAGCAATACCAAGTTGCCATGTTGCTTAACTTGTTCAAGATCATTCATATTCATTTATTTTTTCAAATGTCAGCAGAAATTTAAACCGTTACACTATACAGGCTGCTGACAGTTGATATGTATGATATTAAACAGAATTGCATTCATTTGGGGCAGTAAAATTCATACATTTTCCTTTCTCTGGGCCCAGTAGTCACATAATTCAGATATTAGTTTGTCACTGTGGTTTTCAATTTATTCTTCATAGAGTTAATGTAACTGAACTGATGATCCTACTCACAGGTGTCAAGAGAAATGTTAACTATCTATATACAAACTGATATGTAGATTTGATTAGGTCAGAGTAGAATATATGGCTGGCTATAAATATATATTTGTTTGTTGTACACCTAAAAAGAAGTCTTTCAGATACCATTTTTTTTGTGTGTGATCTGAATGTTTTTTAATAGGTAAGCAAGCAAATAAACAAACAAAATATTTTCTCTCCTGAGAGAATTGTGACATTGATTGTAAGACAGATCAACTTATCAAACTGTTGCAATTCTGAAATTATGAATTCAGATACTGTCAAGGAAAGAAAATCTAAAATGTTATATTATTCTTTGCAAAAAAAGAAATTATATGCAAACAGATTAAAAAAGCATAAAAGTAAAGACTGAATTTTAGTCACTAATTTTGAATCTTATCCTAGAGTCATTTGTTCAAGAATCAAATGACGGAAAAGTACAATTTTTCTGAGCTCTCCAGCAATATTTCTTATGTATCTTTTATCCGTCCATGTATATCACGGTGTGGTCTGTTCCTTTAAGATAATTTCAATTAGATGAATTAAGTCACGTTTGAGTGTTAACAACCTTCCAAATATTTTTTTTTGTAAAAATATTTAAATATTTTAAAAGACTCAAAGTGAGGGCAGTGATCACTGCAAAGTGATGGATCATTTTTGTTCTTTGATTCATTTTTGCTGTTTATTCCTCAAAGTTCAGAGCAAGTGTTAACTCATTCCTTAGTAAACTCCCAGCTATCTCTTCATCTCAATAGTACAAACTTCATCCTCTCCTGTGACACCTTGGCTCCAGTGTTATTTTATTATTGCATCAGTTTCTTCCAATGATCTTCCCAGAAGCCAAACATTTATTTTTTCCTTTTTTTTTAACCTTAGCCTCATTTTTGGAAAAATGTAATTGACCATTAAATGGAGTAATTATCAAATTACCTGCTGTGAATGTTTATGTTTTGCTGGTTGTTTCCCTATAGTAGATAAATTTTTAAAGTTTTCATTCAATGTATTAAGGGAATAAATTCCATCCATTTCACAATTCACACCTGAATAGTTTTACTTTAATATACTAGAGGTTAAAAGCCCTTTTATAGCAATACCTAATTTTATAAATGATGAAAGTAGGCCACTCAAAGTTTAAATATCTTCTCTGAGCCCCACCCACTCCTCTACAAAAATGAGGATCATTCTCAACTAAAGAAATTATTCTAACAATTAAATGTGTGCTTAGCACATGGCATGTAGTAGGCGTACCAAAAAGGGTAGATGCTTAGATCATTTTTATAGCAATCTATTACACTGGGGAACAATTCTATTTTTTTTATTTTTCTGTTGCATGAGGTTCTAGAACTATGTCTATATATTCTGCATCACTGATTCCAAATCTGAAATCTATTTTTCAGTGAATGCTCTAGTTTTTATGCAATTTTAATTTATTTTTGCTACAATTAATGGCATGAATTGGTTTTTAAATTGGAGTTAAAGGGAAACAACTCTTGGATTGAACATAACTACAAGGCAATTAATGTTTTACAAACATCACTTATACATAATTATAGTTGTTTTTAAATGTAAAAAATTATTATCTGATGAAAACACCCTCTTATTTTGTTTTAAGATTGAATCATGGCTTCTTCGAGTAGACGTAAATGTAAGAATAGTCCTGACACCTTCTGTTATATATGTGGCTGTTACACACTTCAATGTCAAAGGCGCAATATTTCATCATTTGTGACAGGTGCATAAATTGCCTATTTTCAAGTTCCCTTGGCAATCAAAACAAGAATTGGGCTCTTCATACTGTGTGCCATAATTGTGAGGAAATGCTTCGTGACTGGACAAAAGGAAAACGCAAATGAATGCCTTTTGGTATTCCCATGGTTTGGCTTGAACCCAAGGATCACATAGTGACTGTTATTTCTGTCTGATCCATACAAAGGGCATCATAAAAAAATGGCATATGATCGCATATCCTAACATTCCTTCAGCAATATGACCTATCCCACACTCTGACACACTCCCGGTTCCAGTTTTCAGTGGTTTTATTTCTTCTAAGGAGATAGAAAGTGAACATGGTGATCAAGTGTATTTGGATAAGATGCATGAGGATATGGTTGTAGAATCAGAAGGGTCTTTTTCTGATTTCAAGCAGTCATTAACCCCTCAGCAGTTTAGCCAACCTGAATTGAATGACTAAGTAAGAGATTTGGGCCAATCAAAGAAAGCAGCTGAGTGATTAGCCTCCAGGCTTCAAGAAAAGAATGTATTTCACTGCTCAGCTAAAGTATCCCATTTCAGGCAGTGTGAACAAATTTTTGTGGAATTTTATTCCGAAGACTAACACTTTGTTTACTGTCATGATATCAGTAGTCTTCTCAGCACGCTAGGTGTTACCACTTACAGTCCAACAGAATGGCGGCTATTTCTTGACAGCTCTAAACGGATTCTGAAATGTGTTCTCCTACACAACGGAAATGTTTATGCAGCGGATCCAATTGGTTATTCAACTCATCTGCAAGGATATTATAATGACATAAAAATAGTACTGGACTTCCTGAAGTATGAGGAGCATAACTGGATCATTAGTGTGGATCTTAAAATGGTAAATTTCCTCCTAGGACAATAGAGAGGTTTCACAAAGTATCCATGATTTCTGTGTTTATTGGACAGCCGAACTTCTGGTTTAAAAGATGCTGTTGGCTTTTAGCGACATTAGATGTAACATGAATGTTAAGATTCACTTCCTGAACAGTCACCTTGATAAGTTTCCCAAAAATCTTAGAGCTCTTTGTGATGAGCAGACTACTGCTGGAGCATCGAACGAGATTATCCTCAACAAGTACACAAACGCAAGAGCTACAAACGCAAATTTTTGACTGAACAGAATTTAAATAAGTTTTTCACAAATTTTATGATTAAAATTAGTGTTTTAAAATGTTCTATTTTGAAATTGTTAACAAATTCTGATGCAATTATATCTTTAGTGTATTAGTGTATTTACTGCATTGTATAAATTATTATATTTTCACAGAGATGATGCCCAAGAAGACATTCTACTTCATTATGTTAAACTAAATGTTGATTTTTTTACAGTATGATGAAAACCTAAATCTTGAATTGCAAATATAACTGTAGTTTACAGAGAAAAAATAATGTCAGATTTGAGATAGGCACACTTGAATTGAGTAAGAACAAGTGTTTTTGTGGATGCAACAAAAATTTTGTTCCCCAGTGCTATTAGGCTTAGAAAATCTCAAATTGATGGTTTCTTTATTAAACAAGTTTCCCAAGCAAGTAAAACTTTGTCTTTTCTGTTACTATGTATTTTTGGATAATAACTTGATATCCAACCTAGCTGCTTTTCTGCAAAAGACTCCCGCCCTCCCTGGCTGTAGGTCCTCCTGTGTTCTACAGAGCCCTCCCTGTTTTGTGCACTAGTCCACAGCTCCCTCATGTCCCCTGCAACAACTGCGGTCTCATGTCTGAGTCACTCCAGAAGTCATAGTTAGAATTCGTGCAGTAACTCTTGTATTTATGATGCTTTTTATATCTTGTTTTCATACTTTTACTTTCTTAAGCCTTTTTCTACAAGCTTTTCCTGGTGCCATTTGAACTATCGTTACTTTAAAATAGAGAATTGAAATCTGAGGACATTTTTTAATATATAAATTGCATGGCATCTGCTCAATTTTTGAATTTCATTATAGCTTGCATATCTATAATGAACTATATTTACATACATAACTATTTTCTAGAAATATTTCTTTTTATTAAATTATAATCTGTGGGAAGGCATGTGTTGGTATATTCAGTTTTTTTCTAGCCCACGGTATGTCCATGAGCGTAGAAAACACAAGCTTATATAGCGAATGATTATTTTCCCATTATTTGCACTCATTAATTCACTTCAGCTTGCATTATGTAAGTTATTAATGAAATCATATGTGTTTACTTTATTTCAAACCAGCCTTTAGTTTATTCAGTCACCTACACTTACTTTCTTTAGCCTTTACTTACCAAGTTTCACTAGCTATTTTACATTAATTATGTACTTTTCTGAACATGTGTGAAAATGGCAACTAAATTCAGTCTAACAACAGGTGTGTAATTTTCAAAAAGAAAAATGCTTAGATTGGGTCTATCAAGTTAGAGAAAATTTTAGTAAATATTCACATATTTTTTTACTATATATCTTCACAGGTATATACAGTTGCCCCCTTTGAACACCTCCATATTCAGTGCATAATAGACTTATAATGCTTCTGTCTCAAATACATACTTTAATATACAACTACATGGTTGGCAAGCTATTCATGTCTGTGTTTTCTCATGTTTCAGAGCTAATATATATCCTTTACTTAATGAGAGTCAGCAAATATCCGCTAAAGGACACTTATAAGTAATATAAATGAATGGATCACACTGTGAATCCACTCAGGCAATAAGTGATGACTTTTTCTCTTTAGAAAGTGTTGCTTTTCTTTGATGATCTCACTCTATTATGACCTGGAGAGAGATTTGTCTGATACTGGGAGATAAAAGAAGTGCAAGTGGTTGTGCTTGACTTGCACCAAATAAACAATAGATGAGTATCACGCTTGATGTTAAAATGCAAGGTTTAGGTTGCTCCAGTCACCTTAAAAATAAAGCTTATAAAAACAGTAAAAAAAGAAAACAGAGTAAGGATGAGCAATCCTATATTGAAGGATTTGGAAACATTCGTGTTTGGAGAGACCGGTAATTACATGAAAGTTTTATAAAAACATTTCTAATCTGAAGTAGATCTTATAACTCACAGGAATTTAGAGATGAGGAAAACATGGTTTATAAGCAAAACTGCAACCACTGTCGCTGCATTATCCTGATGAAAAACAACAACTACAAAAAAGATGACTCATTCAACTTGCCTTGTAAACATCTTAACAAGAGCTCATGGCAAGCACATTAATTATACTTACTAGCAGAAAAAGTTCTTATCTGTGGGAATCTTTTAATGGGATATAACTAGTCAAACTAAATTGCTTATTAAAAACAAATCTTCAATTTATAGTTTTATGTGGGCATTTCTAGTGAGAGAATATCATAGCAGTTCTAGAACTAATGGGGTATAACAATAGAGATGCTTTAAAAGAAATTGGTTTGCTTTGTGCTACCAGTTTCACTTAGAAATGTTAAAGCTGAAACAGAGTGTGACCCTATGATAAAAGAGTGTACCAGAAGAGTTGTATTGACAATCTCAAACTTCTCTATTTTCTACATGCTTTGATATTGCCCCAAATCTCTTGAATTATCAGTAAAATGAGAAGAACTACATAAGTGCTATTTGACAATTCTACACCATTCATTTTTTAATGTAAGATACCTGAAAAGCATTTCCATTGGGCTCCTGCTACAAGAAACCCAGACTAAACTGTACATGGACTAAATTGTGTTCCCTTCCAAAGTTCCTATGTTAATCTCTCAACTCTTAGTACCACAGAATGTAATACTATTTGGAGATAAATTCTTTAAAGAGGTGATAAAGTTTAAATGAGGTCACCAAGGCAAAGTCCTAATTCAATGTGGCTGTGTCCTTATAAGAAGAGGAAAAGACATAACAGATGGTCATAACAAATAAAAGACCATATAAGGGCACAGCAAGAATACAGCTGTCTGATAGCCAGAAAGAGCAGCCTTAGAATAATCCAAACATGCAGATATCATATTGGACTTCCAGCCTCCAGAAGTGTGAGAAAACAAATTTATGTTATTTAAGCCAGTGGTTTTCAACCACCAGTCCACAGACGATGCCAATCCACCACAAATCTGATGATACGTGAAAGAATTAACCACCCTTCCATCACCAGAGGGTGGTTAACTCTTTCAAGGACTGGCATGAAATTTCTGGCAGACCAGTGTTTTAAAAACCACCCAGAGCATGCTACTTTGTTGCGGCAGCTCCAGCAGACTAATAGAAACTGGCTTTGTTTGTACAGTAGTACAAATGCACTCCTTGTAATACATAATTTTGCTTAAAATGGTATGCTTTTAACATGGTACATATTCATTGATGATCTAACCTAATGTGAGAGCTTCATGGAACCTTTGAACTTCAGTGATGGCATTATTTTGCAGACGTGAAACAGAGGTCAATGAAGCAAGGTGACAAATCATGTGTTCCTATATATATTGGGTTTTAAGATAGGCCAATAATGAACACACTTCTTCTTTACATGCATTTTCAACTCTATAAAAGGCGACGTAGAGAAAGGAAGTTAGTAGAAAAGAATGGCCTTGACAAAAGCAATCCAGAATTTATCATAATAACCTTTGCTCTTAGAGTTAGATCAGAGCAAACATGCAGACATCCCCCAACCTTTCCAATGAACACAGTCAGACATTCTCCTCTTAAAACAGAAAAACAGAATGCTTTTTCTTTGTGTACAAATAATAGTAAAAAATGTGTGTGTGCTTATGAGTGTATGTATGAGTTTGTGTGAAGTTAAGTGCTTTAATTATGTATTGCTGAATAACATACCATTCCAATATTTAATGGCTTAAAATAGCATTTGATTATTTGGTTTACAAATCTTCAATTGGGATGGAGCTCAGTGGAGAAAGATTGTCTCACATCCACCTGGCATCTGCTGGAACTATAACATCTAAGATGGGTTCTTCCCTAAGATATCTGATCCCTATCTGGGATGGCTGAGACAGGGGGTTGGATTGGATTTTGAGCCTCTCTCCCTATAGACTCTTTTTGTTGTTAGCATTGTTTGCCTTTTTATAAGGAAAGTTCTATTTAGCCAGAATTCTTAGCTAGTAGCTTACTTTCTTCAGGGCATAAAAATAGAAGATTGCATAATAACTAAACTTTGAAGTCCTAGAATGGCATTTTACCATATTTTTTTTAAATGGTCAAGGAGTGAGGAAACATGCAAGGGAGAAAAAATAGACTGCCTCTTGCTGGAGGTGTGGTAATAAGTTGCAAAACAAGGAGAGATATTGTTGCAGTGATTTTTAGAAATATAAACTACTAAATAATCCAAACATGCTAAATTCATATTTGTTAAATTTTAGTCTGGCAAATCACACAACCTTACTCCATATGGAATGAATACAATATAAGATTAAAAACACAAATATTAATATAGTTGGGCACAAACTAACAAGAGTTTTAAGCAAATGTAGAAGAAAAATGCAGGAATGAGAGGAGTTACTGTAACAATAGTGAATTACATAAAAATGTTAATTACTAAAAAAATATTTTTTGTATTTAAACCACTGTTCAAAGGTCCCTTTAATATTTATTTATTTATTTATTTATTTATTTATTTATTTATTTATTTATTTATTTATTTATGACAGAGAGCAGGACAGATAGGGACATACAGACAGGAAGGGAGAAAGATGAGAAGCATCAATTTTTCGTTGTGACACCTTAGTCGTTCATTGATTGTTTTCCCATATGTGCCTTGACTGGGAGCTAGAGCAGAGCGAGTGACCCCTTGCTCGAGCCAGCGACCTTGGGCTCAAGCTGGTGAGCCTTGCTCAAACCAGGTGAGCCCTCAAGCTGGAGACCTTGTGGTTTCAAACCTGGGTCCTCTGCATTCCAGTCTGATGCTGCGCCATAGCTTCCTCAGGTCCTTTAATATTTATTGAGTGTTTCCTAAATCCTACAGTCTGTCCTATGAATGGAAAGGAAAAAAAGGGGGGGTTCAATGGAAAGTAACCTCACAAACTGCTTTTATCGTAAATGTCTAATTGGGCAGGTTAGGCATTTACGGTGGGTAGTCACACCCCTGACACGTAACACTTTAGTAGAAGATTTATCTTTGCTTTTAGTAATGCTTATTCAATATTTCTGTGCATCTATACTATTGCCTTTGAAATAAGCCATACCTACCCTATGTGAACACACAATCTTGTTAACTATCCCATAACACAATCCCTTCCTTGCTTCCTCCCACTTCTATGTAATCTTTGTTATGTTCCCTCCTTAATTTCAGTTGTATAAACACAGCTACAAAACTGTTATTCTTTGAGCACTTAGAATCTTGCTACCCAGCAAATGTCCATTTTGCTCAAATAAACTTTTACAAAACTTCTCTTCCAGCATGGACGTTCCTACAAGGGCAGTCTTATTTGCTGGAGATACAGCATACAAAGTTCATGATCTCATAGGAACTTACAATTTAGTGGGTGGTGAGGGTGCAGGTGTGCGTGAGCAGTGATGGGAAACAACTGAATGTCTAATGTCTACTGAAGGAATGTGTGAGGGAGAGAATGCTCCTGACCTTTCACCTTCTGCGTATTCACCTTCTGCGTATTCCTCCGTCATAGCACAGTCATTACATCAAGTCTTCTCTCTTCTCCGGGCTTTCCCTCAGGGCAAAGAGAACATAAAGGAAAAGGGTTGTATTTCATGTGTCAAATTTAAACTAATACAGAGCCTGGATATACCAGTGGTTGTGTCGGTGTCTGTTAAACTATACAATCCATCTCTTCCCCATTTTTCTGTAGGAAAAGATTGTTCTTATATAGTTTTCTACAGTAATATTGAGCTCAATATTATCTATTTAAACCTGCTTTAAATACCATTTAAAAAAATACTGTAACACAAAACCTCTACTTATAATAGCACACATATGTTTAACAAATGTAAAAGTTGGATGCTGCCTACAAGGAGACACTGATTGCTTTTCTAGGAGTGTTCCCCTTATGTTCGGGAACACTCTAAGTCATATTGACTTACAAATGTAAACCCTATTGCAGCTGGCTGCCATTCCCTACAGGCCTCCTTTAATTATGTTACCTCCTTTTACCTTCTCTCCATTATCTACTCAATTTTACTGGGTAATTATATATATTCTGTGTGTGATGTGGAACAGGACTAAATAAGTTCCGGTATCAGTCCTAATTCCCACCCCAATAAATAATTCTTAGGTCACCAGATGGGTGTCCTACAATTCAACTCAATTCTGACACTATCTACCTGGAGATAGTATTAGATGCTACATGTTAATGGTTTAGTTCTTCAAGACTGTCCCCCACTTTAGGCAATAGTCTCAAGCCCAGATTGTCGCTTTTGCTTCTGACCAAACTTTGCTGTAAGTTGGTTTCCGACGACCCCCTCCTTGAACTTCAGATGCCCGTTTTCAAGTCCAGGTTGTCACCTTGAGACCAAGTGGCTATAAAATCAGAGTTTCCCAAGGCCTCTTTTTTAGGTTCAATTAATTTGCTAGAGCAGCTCACAGAGCTCAGAGAAATATTTTATTTACTAGTTTATTTGTTTCTTACAAAGAATGTAATTCAGGAACAGCCAAATGCAGGAGATGCACAGGGTGAGGCATGGGAAAAGGGCACAGACTCTGTGCCCTCCTGAGGAGTGCCACTCTCTTGCACCTCCACATGTTCACCAATTTTGCCAATCTCTGTCTCTTAAGTTTTTACAGAGATTTCATTAGAGAGGCATCATCGATTAAATTACTGAACATTGAAGGTTGATTCATCTCCCCCTCTCTGAAAGATAAAATTGTAAGACTAAAATTTCTAAAACAATAATTTTCAACCTTTTTTACCTCATGACACACATAAACTAATTACTAAAATTTTGTGACACATCAAAAATATATGTTTTGATGATCTGACATAAAAGAGAGGTATAAATTTTATTCATTCACTCAAGTGATTATTGTTGTGCAGGCTGTTGTCATTTTGTTACTTAATAAACTAAGGGAAAAGAGACAGTGCCCTTGACTAAATAGTCAGCTATTGCATGTTTTAAAAACCACTGTGCTACAGACACCACTTAAAAAATTGCTTCCCTAGACACATGGTTGATTCCTCTGGTTACCAGTTCTCATCCTTAGGTGACCTGCAAGCATTTTAAAAGTTACCTCACTAACATACTAAAAGACACGTTTATGATTCTCCTTGCTGAAGAAATTCCAACCGTTTTAGGATTGTTGAGCTAGAAATTGAACTAAGACCAATAGGTATTGCCTATTATAAATTACAATAGCACAACACAATGACTTAATAGCTACCATTTTTACATGCCTGATCAATGGATCACACATTGCCTTTTATGTTCTCTCATATTTTTCATTTCATTGAATACTGACAATAACATATTAAAAGCAGATGGTGAAATTGAGATTTAGAAAGCTAAGGGCCACAGCCACAGTGAGAGCTTGCAAGTGACACAGGCAACACTTGAAACTAGGCCCTGCCTGTCTCATAACTTTCTTCAGTACGCTTTAATAATAATCTGCTCTAAATTGGATATTTGATATATTTTTAAAAATCCACACTTAGGCCTGACCTGTGGTGGTGCAGTGGATAAAGCATCGACCTGGGAACACTGAGGTCGCCAGTTCAAAACCCTGCACTGGTCTGGTCAAGGCACATATGGGAGTTGATGCTTCCAGCTCCTCCCCCCTTTCTCTCTCTTTCTCTTTCTCTTTCTCTCTCTCTCTCTCACTCTGTGTCTCCTCTCTAAAATAAATAAATAAAAATAAATTTTAAAAAATCCACACTTAGTAGACAAAATTTCCTGTTCCAGAAATAAATTATCTCATTTCTTTGCCATTAAAATATTTGTTTATGAAATGCTATCTTAATCATTTTTTGGGTCACAAACCATGTAAAGTATATGAAAAAAATAAACAAAACAAAACAATGGACACTCTTGACATAGATGTGCATAATAAACGCAAAATATATATATATTGCTTTCAACTTCAAAAAGTTTGTAGATTTTTGGAAGTCTGTTCATAATATCCTTTCAAGTGATATTTCCAAAATACAGGAAGCCTATAACTAGCAAACCTCAAATTACATGACATTTACTCATGCGTTGCATGAGTTTTATTAAGGTTCTATGTCCATTATCATATTTATATAAAAGGAAATCCAGTTTGGTTACTATGTCTTTACCACCTTAAAAAATTCAGTTTCAACTAAGTGAGACTCAATTCCAGGCTAAAAACATTTAGCAAGAAATACTGTCGAGCTATATTTTAATAAAATTTCTTGCTTTTTTATAATATCATTTTGAGAGCATTTATTTATTGTTACTTTTTGTTTGCTTATTATGTACCAGAAGATTCTTGAGCACAATTTTAAGCGCTTTACACATATTAACTCACTTATCATCAGTTACCTATGGCAGTGATACCAATTTTTCTTTTAAATAAGTGATTTAAGTTTAAAAAGTGAGTTAATTTAAAAAAAGAATTGGTGTAAATATTTGTCAAAAGTTTATTAGTGTGATATATGAAGCATTAAAGTACGTGAAAGATTTCTTAATGAATGTTAGATTGTTTCACCTGAAATATATAAACAACACTTAGGATGATAAAGTCTCTGTTTTATTATTAGTTATCATAGTGAAGAAATTTGTGTCTCTGAATAATAGAACTTGATCATTAGCTATATATTGCTATATTTTTGCTTTTAAAAAGAGGCAAAAAAAAAAAAAAAAACCAATGTTAAGCTACCACAGTTGCTCTTATGCCATTCACAATGACAATTTAAGGTAAAAAAGGAAAGCTGGTTGAAGTTATAATATTGGCATATTTGTGGTCAACCCTTAGTTAAAGATGAAGAGATCATATTCCATCTTCCAATTTTTGACACATATTCCATTGTTTGCTGATACTTAACCATTTTTTATTTCTTTTTTTTAGTGGGAGGAGGAGAGGCAGAGAGACAGACTCCCACATGTGCCCCCACTGGGATCCACCTGGCAAGCGCAAAAGGAGGCGATGCTCTGCCCATCTGGGGCATTTTCTCCATTGCTCAATACAAAACCATTTTTTTTAGACACTGAAGCAGAGACCACAGAGCCATCATCAGCACCTGAGTACAACTTCCTCTACTGAGCCATGGATGCAGGAAGGGAAGAGAAAGAGAAGGGAGTGCAGGAGTGGAGAAGCAGATGGTCGTCTCTCCTTTGTGCCCTGACTAGGAATCAAACTTGAGACATCCACATGCTGGGCCGTCACTCTATCATAGAGCCAACCAGCCCAGGCTACTTAGCTATTTTCATTTTTACCTTTTTGACTATATTATATACAAAAAGTTACTTAGAAATAGAAAATATTTTCCCACTGTTTGTCATAAATCTGAAATGAAGTCATTTGCTTTTAGGCAATGTTTTTGTTTGTTTTTGCTGAAAGAGTGAAAGTTATAGGCTACCAAGACTATCATCATAATACAAATTCCAAGATAAATATCTGAAATGATAATTTAATGATATGGAGTGGGAATTGTTTTCGATTTGTTAGATAAAATGGTTGTGTCATAAGATAAAATAAACAAAAAAATTCTTCTAGAAAAAAAAAGAATATAAAAATAATATGCATTCTGATTATATCACTTGATACATGAAATTGAATCAAGATATAGGTCTCCTCATGTTCATCATATATCACAAAGAGATAAATTTAAAATAGACCAATTTAAATTTCTCCCCAGTCAAACTCTGAATAATTTTAAAATAATTTTTTTCTTTTGCTTTTTGCCCCCCACCCCTCAACTCTCTGGGATAAGTTTCCCTTCTGTCTTAGTTACTTTCTTTCCTCTTCCAGTCCTCTCTTCCTCATTTTATTTGTTTTTATTTTCTTTTTTTTTTTTTTTTTTTTTTTTCTTGCCAATATGTTTAATAGCTACATGATATTTATGGGTGTGTTACATTTATTCTTCCAATCTTTTTTTTTTTTTTTTTAATATATATTTTATTATTATTAATTCTAATGGGGTGACATCAATAAATCAGGGTACATATGTACAATGAAAACATCTCCAGGTTATCTTATCATTCAATCGCGTTGCACACCCATCACCAAAAGTCAAATTGTCCTCTGTCACCTTCAATCTGGTTTTCCCTGCGTCCCTCCCCTCCTCCCTATCCCATTCTTCCCTCCCTCCCCCTATCCCATAACCAACACTCTCTTGTCCATGTCTCATACCCACACTTTCATGTCCCACCTATGTATGTAATCGTGCTGTTCTCAGTTTTTCTTTTTTTCTGATTTACTTATTTCACTCCGTATAATGTTATCAAGGTACATCCATTTTGTTATAAATGATCCGATGTCATCGTTTCTTATGGCTGAGTAGTATTCCATAGTATATATGTACCATAGCTTTTTAATCCACTCGTCTTCTGACGGACACTTGGGCTGGTTCCAGATCTTCGCTATTGTGAACAATGCTGCCACGAACATGGGGGCGCATTTCTTCTTTTCGAACAGTGCTATGGTGTTCTTAGGGTATATTCCTAAAAGTGGGATAGCTGGGTCAAAAGGCAGTTCGATTTTTAATTTTCTGAGGAATCTCCAAACTGTTTTCCACAGTGGCTGCACCAGTCTGCATTCCCACCAGCAGTGCAGGAGGGTTCCCTTTTCTCCACATCCTCGCCAGCACTTATTCTGTGTTGTTTTGCTGATAAGTGCCATTCTGACTGGTGTGAGGTGATATCTCATTGTGGTTTTAATTTGCATTTCTCTAATGATTAGTGATGTTGAGCATTTTTTCATATGCCTATTGGCCATCTGTATGTCCTCTTTGGAGAAATTTCTATTCATTTCTTTTGCCCATTTTTTGATTGGGTTGTTTGTCTTCCTGGTGTTGCTTTTTATAAGTTCTTTATAAATTTTAGTTATTAACCCCTTATCAGATGTGCTGTCAAATATGTTCTCCCATTGTGTGGTTTGTCTTTTTATTCTGTTCCTATTGTCTTTAGCTGTGCAAAAACTTTTTAGTTTGATATAGTCCCATTTGTTTATCTTGCCTTTTATTTCAGTTGCCCATGAAGATAAATCGGCAAATATACCGCTGCTACAGATGTCGGAGAGCTTGCTGCCTATGTTTTCTTCTAAGATGTTTATGGTTTCACGGCTTACATTTAAGTCTTTTATCCATTTTGAGTTTGTTTTTGTGAATGGTGTAAGTTGATGGTCTAGTTTCATTTTTTTGCAGGTAGATGTCCAATTTTCCCAACACCATTTGTTAAAGAGGCTGTCTTTACTCCATTGTATGTTCTTTCCTCCTTTGTCAAATATCAGTTGTCCATAAAGCTGTGGGTTTATTTCTGGGTTCTCTGTTCTGTTCCATTGATCTATGTGCCTGTTCTTATGCCAGTACCAGGCTGTCTTGAGTATAATGGCCTTGTAGTAAACCTTGATATCCGGAAGAGTGATACCTCCTGCTTTATTTTTTCTTTTTAAGATTGCTGAGGCTATTCGTGTTCTTTTTTGGTTCCATATAAATTTTTGGAATATGTGTTCTATATCTTTGAAGTATGTCATTGGTATTTTAATTGGTATTGCATTGAATTTATAGATTGCTTTGGGTAATATAGACATTTTAATGATGTTTATTCTTCCTAGCCATGAGCACGGTATGTGCTTCCACTTGTTTGTATCTTCCTTGATTTCTTTTATCAATGTTCTATAATTTTCTGAGTACAAGTCTTTAACCTCCTTGGTTAAATTTACTCCTAGGTACTTAATTTTTTTGGCTGCAATAGTGAAGGGGATTGTTTCCTTAATTTCTTTTGCTGATATTTCATTGTTGGTGTATAGAAATGCCTCTGATTTCTGAGTATTAATTTTATATCCTGCCACCTTGCTGAATTCATTTATCAGGTCCAGTAGTTTTTTGACTGAGACTTTAGGGTTTTCAATATACAATATCATATCATCTGCAAATAATGACAGTTTTACTTCTTCTTTTCCAATTTGTATGCCTTTTATTTCTTCTTCTTGTCTGATTGCTGTAGCTAGGACTTCCAGAACTATGTTGAATAAGAGTGGTGAAAGTGGGCAACCCTGCCTGGTTCCTGATCTTAAGGGGATTGCTTTTAATCTTTGTCCATTTAGTATGATGTTTGCTGTCGGTTTATCATAGATGGCCTTTATCATGTTAAGGAATGATCCCTGTATTCCCACTTTACTGAGAGTTTTGAGCATGAATGGGTGCTGGATTTTATCAAATGCCTTTTCTGCATCTATTGAAATTATCATGTGATTTTTGTCCTTCCTTTTGTTTATGTGGTGAATCACATTGATTGATTTGCGAATATTGAACCAGCCTTGCCTCTCCAGGATAAATCCCCCTTGATCGTGGTGTATGATTTTTTTCATATATTGCTGGATCCGGTTGGCTAATATTTTGTTGAGAATTTTTGCGTCTAAATTCATCAAGGATATAGGCCTATAATTTTCTTTCTTTGTGTTGTCTTTGCCCGGTTTTGGGATCAGAATTATGCTCGCCTCATAAAAGGAGTTTGGAAGTCTTCCTTCCTCTTGAATTTTTTGAAATAGCTTGAGGAGAATAGGAGTTAGTTCTTCTTTGAATTTTTGATAGAATTCACTTGTGAAGCCATCAGGCCCAGGACTTTTCTTTTTTGGGAGTTTTTTGATAACTGTTTCGATCTCATTTGCTGTAATTGGTCTGTTTAGGTGTTCTGATTCTTCCAGATTGATTTTTGGAAGGTTATATGATTCAAGAAATTTGTCCATTTCACCAAGATTGTCTAATTTTTTGGCATATAGTTCTTCATAGTATTTTCTTACAATGCTTTGTATTTCTGTTGTGTCAGTTGTTATTTCTCCACTGTCCTTTCTAATTTTATTTATTTGAGTCCTCTCTCTTTTTTTCTTGGTGAGTCTAGTTAAAGGTTCATCAATCTTGTTTACCTTTTCAAAGAACCAGCTTCTTGTTTCATTGATCCTCTGTATTGTTTCCTTAGCCTCTATGTCATTTATTTCTGCTCTGACCTTTATTATTTCCTTTCTTCTACTTGTCTTGGGTTTTATTTGTTGTTGTTTTTCTAGTTCTTTTAGATGCAGGGTCAAGTTGCTTATTTGAGCTTTTTCTAGCTTCTTATGATATGCCTGTAGTGCAATAAACTTCCCTCTCAGAACTGCTTTTGCTGTGTCCCATAAATTTTGAGTTGATGTATGCTCATTATCATTTGTTTCTAGAAACTTTTTTATTTCTTCTTTGATCTCATTGTTAATCCATTCATTATTTAATAACAAGCTATTTAGTTTCCAGGTGTTTGAGTATTTTTCAGTTTTTCTTTTGTGGTTAATTTCTAGTTTCATGGCATTGTGATCAGAGAAAATGCTTGATATGATTTCAATCTTCTTAAATTTATTGAGACCATTTTTGTGTCCTAACATGTGGTCTATCCTAGAAAACGTACCATGAGCGCTTGAGAAGAATGTATATTCTACTGCTTTAGGGTGAAAAGTTCTGAAGATATCTATTAAATCAAGTTGATCTAGTGTCTCCTTTAAGTCTGCTGTTTCTTTATTAATTTTCTTTCTTGAGGATCTATCCAGTGTTGTTAGAGGGGTATTGAAATCCCCTACTATGATAGTATTGCTGTTAATCTCGCCCTTTATATCCATCAAAGTTTGCTTTATGTATGTCGGGGCTCCTATATTTGGTGCATAGATATTTACAATAGTTATATCTTCCTGTTGAATTGTTCCCTTTATCATTATGTAGTGTCCTCTTTTATCTCTTACTACAGCCTTTGTTTTAAAGTCCATTTTGTCTGATATAAGTATTGCTACCCCTGCTTTTTTTTCATTTCCATTTGCATGAAATATTTTTTTCCATCCTTTTACCTTCAGTCTATGAATATCTTTTATTTTAAGGTGTGTCTCTTGTAGACAGCATATGTATGGGTCCTGTTTCTTTATCCATGCAGCTACCCTATGTCTTTTGATTGGATCATTTAATCCATTTACATTTAAGGTTATTATTGATATGTAGTTGTTTATTGCCATTTTATTCTTTAAAGCTGTATTCTTCTTTTGCTCTATTCATTCCTCCCTTTAAACTGTTCACAAGAGGCCCCTTAGTATCTCTTGCAGAATTGGTTTGGTTTTTATGAATTCCTTGAGGCTTTCTTTTTCTGGGAAGCTCTTTATTTCTCCTTCAATTTTAAACGTTAGCCTTGCTGGATAAAGTAGTCTTGGTTGTAGGTTCTTGTTCTGCATTACTTTGATTATTTCTTGCCATTCCCTTCTGGCCTCAAGTGTTTCTGTTGAGAAGTCCGATGTCATCCTTATGGGGGCTCCTTTGTAGGTGATAGTCTTTTTTTCTCTAGCAGCTTTTAAAATTTTTTCTTTATCCATTAGCTTTGGTATTTTAACTATGATGTGTCTTGGTGTAGATTTTTTTGGGTTTCTCCTTAGTGGAGTTCTGTGTGCTTCTTGAATGTGTGGAGTGTTTCCCAGCCTTAATTTAGGAAAGTTTTCTGCTATGATTTGATTGAACAAAGTTTCCATTTCCTGTCCTCTCTCCTCTTCTTCAGGCACCCCTATGATGCGAATGTTGTTTCTCTTCATGTTGTCACAAAGCTTCCTTAGAGTTTCCTCACATTTTTTAAGTCTCTTTTCCTTTTTCTTCTCTGCTTCTGTGCCTTTGTTTATTGTGTCCTCTAACTCGCTTATTCGATCCTCAGCGTCATCCATCCTGCTTTTAATTCCTTCCATTGTGGTCTTCAGTTCTGATACTGTATTTGTCATTTCTGTCTGATTCTTTTTTATTATTTCAATTTCATTTTTTATACTTGTTATCTCTTTATTTAGGTGTTCATAATGACTATCCATTGTTGCTCTAATTTCTTTGAACATCCTAACTATCATTATTCTAAATTCTGCTTCTGGTAATTTGGTTATATCTGGTTCATTCAGGTCCTTCTCTGGGGATTTCTCTTGATTCATTTGGTTTGCATTCCTCTGCCTACCCATTTTTTCTGTGTATAAGCACGTTGTGGCCACTGGAGTCCAGTATGTGTTGCCTTTGTGTTCTCTAGGTGTGGTCTATCTGCAGGCCCCCCACCCCCTCTGCCGGCGCCTAGGGTGGTTGGGTATGAGCGTTGCCAGCGCCGGCCCACTGTGGCTTTTGCTGTGATTTCTGCCTCTCCTCCGTGGGAGGGGCTGTCACTGAAGCCACAAGATTAGCACCAAGGGTAGAGGCGAGCACCTTTCCTCAGCTGCGGACCCAGCCTATTTCCGGACTTCCGCCCAGAACCAGCAGTCGAAGCCTGCTCGCTACAGTTCCGCGGGTTAGGCGGGGCTTTTGACGTGCTCTCAGCTGTAAGCTTTTGCCCGTCAGGAGCTTTAGCCCCGCCCTCGAGGCCAGGGCCCTTTGCGCAGGTTCGGAAACCAAGATTTATTGGGGCGGGCGTGTTTGCTGGCTTCCGCCGAGCTGCGTACTTCCGCTCGTCCCGGACTCTACCCCGCCCCTGCGTTCGGAGCCCGCTCGTGCACGTATTAACGCTATCCGGGGTTTCTCCGGCCGGATGGGGATAGCAGCCGTGGGCTCAGCTGCGAGCCTCCGCCTGTCTCGGGGTCCACCCCGTTCCCGCGCTCGGAGCCCGCTCGCGCACGTACACTGGCCAACCGTGGTTTCTCCGGCGGACGGCGGGGGGGGGGGGGGGCGGACTGGTATCGTCAGCTCAGCCACGAGCCCCTGCCCGTCCCTGGTCCTAGCCCGGTCCCCGCGTTCAGGGCCGGCTTGCGCAGGGCCTGCCTATTCCTGGCCTCCCGCTTTGTCCCCGTAAGTGGGATTAAAGGCGGGCCCGCAGCTTCCGGACCGCTCTCGCGTTTACCCTCCGACCCTCTGGGCTAGCCCGATCTCCCACCGGCTTGGCCTCTGCCCACGCCGACAGAACCGCCTTTCAGCGTCCTGCCGCCCCAAAACCTTAAGCAGCCCTCAGCAGAGTAGGAAGGGACCTAATACTCCACACTGTAGGCCTGGGAGCTCCCTCACTTGTTTCACAGCTCAATACTGTCCAAACGCCTCTTTTTGGCTCTGGGACTGCAGGCTGGGGCTTGGTTCCTGGGACCCAGGTCCCTCCCTCTCCGCCAAAATCTCCTCCCGCCCCGCGGGTCTCTCCGGGCTGCCGTTTGCTCCGGGGAGCTGGGCAGCCCTCTTCGCGTTTTCGCTATTCCTACCAGTCTCAATGTGGCTTCTTCTGTGTTCCTTGGTTGAAGAGTCAGACTTAGTTTTGTTCAAAGTTGGTTTATCCAGGTGATGGTTCTTAAAATTGAGTTGTAATCCACTTTGGTTCTGGGAGTTGGAAGTTGGTACGTCCGCCTACTCCGTCGCCATCTTGCTCCTTCTGTTTTTATTTTCTTTATTTTTTATTTCTCCCTAATATTGGCCTGCTTTTCTTTCTTTACACCTTCTCTTTTTTATACTTTACAAAAATTTTAAATCAGCTGTATTTGTCAAGAAAACATTCTAAAATGTAAAATGAATAGAAGTCTTCAAGCGAGTATAAAATGTACAAATATATTATATAAAGTCTTCAAGCAAATTTAAAATGTACAAAAATATTATATAACAGAATATTTAAAAATTGAGTTAAATATAGAAAATCATAAGTTCAAGGTTGAAACAAAGTTTTAGGAGAGTTCCTACTGTGTAGAGATCAATTTTAGCTAGATTATACTTCTTGGAAGGGTTTACATTAGCTGAAGTTTGAGAAATGAGATAAAATTTCTACAGGAGAAAAGTACACTAGAGGAACTGAAATTGTAGACAACCAAAATAACATTATTAAAGACAGTGATAGAGAAAGAGCAGATGGCATTTTCTCAGCATAAAATTTTATAATAACATTTTTTCTTTAAAAAAATAACATAATGAACAAATAATCTATTTATCTTTATAATTAAATTTAAGCATCTGTGAACATTTAACTCATATAAGAGGATGCAAATGCAAATGGCTTGACAATATAAAAATATAAAAACTTTTATAAAAACCTGTGAGGTGAGAGGAGGGAGACGAAAGAACGTATAAGCACTAATTTCTTATAGTTTATGCCCTAAATAGTTCAAATAATACTTTTTGAAGGATTAAATAAAATGAATTGAATTTTCATTAACATTTTTTTTTATTGTAACAGGAATTACAGCCTATGGAGGATAGATGTCCAGACAACTTAATGAAGAAAGAGAAATTGATTAGTAGCCAGTGAAGCACATGAATCTAGAAGCACAAAAGCACAAGCTCTCTGAAATTAGATTTCTTACATCTCATATACCTTTAAAGCTTTAGCTTTTATGTCACAAGTACATGATTTCTTTGACTTATTTGCTTGCAGACTTACGTAATTTTTGTGTCTTCGAAAGGGGAAGAGAAAGGAGATTTGGACTGTATGTCCTTGACTATTTACATATCTCATTTTCCTTGCTGGCACTGAAAGTTCATTATAGGCAGCTGATAAAGGGCTTTACAGCTGGGGGTTGTTACTTTTCAAACTGTCTCAGTCCTTTGAGTCCTTCTTCCCTCATTTTGACTTTCAGCTAAAGTTTGACTTTTTGTCAAATATGTCCATTAAAAGTTGTATATTTTTAATAATTTTTATTTAAAAAATATTTTTTTTGCTTAAAACACATTAAAAATATACTTTATAAGCCCCATGTTCATTGCAGCATTGTTCATGGTGGCCATGACATGGAAACAACCAAAAAGCCCTTTAATAGATGATTGGATAAAGAAGATGTGGTACATATATGCTATGGAATACTACTCAGCCATAAGAAATGATGACATCGGATCATTTACAACAACATGGATGGACCTTGATAACATTATACTGAGTGAAATAAGTAAATCAGAAAAAATTAAGAACTGTATGATTCCATACATAGGTAGTAAACAAAATTGAGATTCATGAACATAGATAAGAGTGCAATGGTTACTAGGGAGAGGGGAAAGGAAGAGAAGGAAGGAGTGTGGGAGAGGAGAGGAAGGGGCATAAAGAAAAACTAATAAAAGGTGACGAAGGATGATCTGACTCTGGGGGATGGTATACAACATAATTGAATGTCAAAATAATGTGGAGCTGTTTTCTCTAAATCTATGTACTATAGTTGACCAATGTCACCCTGTTTAAATTAATTGTCTAAATAAAAAAAAATGTACAATATAAACTAGCATTTCAATATTGTTATTTTTAAGTAAAGATACATATAAAAGCAAATTTTTAATCAGAATTCATCATATATGTTTGAATTTTACATCCTTTTATCTCCATCCCTCTTTATTCTACCATTTTCCTTTTTTCTACTTTTCTTTTCTCTTTTTCTTCTCCTTTCTTTTTTCTTTTATTTCTTTATTTTTCTACATCTTCTTCCTTTGCCTCACTCTACTTCTTCTCACCTCTCCTCTTTCTTCCAATTTTTTTAAAGATTTTATATATTCATTTTAGAGAGGAGACAGAGAGAGAGAAAGAGGGAGGAGTAGAAAGCATCAACTTCCATATGTGCCTTGACCAGGCAAGACCAGTATTTTGAACGGCGACCTCAGCATTCCAGGTCAACATTTTAACCACTGTACCACCACAGGTTAGCCCCCCGCCTTTTTTAAAATTTCTCTAGATGCCTTGCAAAGTTTATAATTTAGGTTTTGATTTCCTAGAACTACTTTTTTTCAGTTAAACTATGACTGGGATTTTGATTATTACCACCAACACTGACACTGATTATATTGGGTGAACTCATTATATATCCTACAGTGTACCTTAAAATGACATTTTAAGATAACAGCTTTGTGTACTTTATATTTGCTACCATTTTTTAAATTTTATTATAACTCAAGGTTTGCATCATGCATTATGAGACTTTTTGCTTAAACTTTTATTTTTCACCTGAAAAAGATAGGTAATATTATACATTTAAAAGATTTTCTGAAGATTAAATGAAATAAAATAAAATAGTCTTTCATCTTAGCAATTTTCTCATATGAATTATTAAATATTAATTTTATTTTATAGTGGGTTTTTGAAGAATTCTCAAAATAGTTAATCTGTTTGAAAAATGCCCCTACTAAAAACCTCTAATGAATGTACATCTCAGTTTATGTATTCATTTCTTTTTTTTTTTAGCATTTAATTTTTTTTTATTTTATTCATTTTAGAGAGAAGACACAGAGTGAGAGAGAGAGAGAGAAAGAGAAAGGGGGGAGGAGCTAGAAGCATCAACTCCCATACGTGCCTTGACCAGACCAGTGCAGGGTTTTGAACTGGCGACCTCAGTGTTCCCAGGTCGACACTTTATCCACTGCGCCACCACAGGTCAGGCTATGTATTCATTTCAACAAGAGGGTTTCCCCTTTCTTGGTCTCTTTAAACTTCCAAAAAATTAAATTAATGTCTTTCAAGTTGTTATATAGTAGTAAACAATGCATCTTCAATATTAAATATCAGGACTTCTTCCTCTGCAAATTCATTTCATATGACCTCTAAAAATTTCCTTAAGAGTCAAATATCTTTCTCTATTCCAACATCCCATCAAAGTACTAAGTGAAACATAATGTGAATTTTTATTCTGAAACTAGAAATGTCTCACTGCTTAAAATTATGTATGTTTTTCATTTTGAAAAAAGGATAGTAAAGATTCAGACATGCAGTTTTCAGATTAAGATTATTGTTTTTATTAAAACAACAACTTTAAAATATGTAAGTGCTTTCTAAGTTTGGCTAAAAACAGTACCTTACATTGTAAATGTAGCATGATTGCTGAGATTTATAGTAAAGCTTTCCAAGTGACTTGAACAAGAAGAAGATTGGGAAGGAGGGGAAGAAGCAATTTACTGAAGCTAACAAGGCAGACATTTCATTATGCTTACTTGCTATGCCAGCAGGAAATAAAAATAGAGGTACTGTACTTTCAAGGTGAATCCAAGAAGGATACATACACATTGTACTTTGGAAATGAAAGCTCCCCAAATAGGACCAAACTTGATGCATTATGAGAACGGTGCCAGTGAGTTGCCATCGGATTGCAATGAAAATGGTTCACAGAGGTTAGGGGAAATATATATTTGTAGCAGCCATGAAAATAAAATTTTCTGTTTTACCAGGCTTAAAATAAATCTTTGCAAAGAAAAATAATAAAATAGATGAAATGTAGATTGTCCTTAAGTTCTGCCATTTTTCTGTCTATACATTATTGAGACAACTAATAAATTGTTTCAAATTCCAAACTATTTTATGCTTCTTTATGTCCTTTGTCTACAAGGAAATGTCTATATTACTCTCCAGCTTTTTCACCTCAATTAAACATTGGCATATTATTCATGATATAAATGCCATTATTATATATATGGTAGTCCATCTGTGTGAATAAACTTTAGTTATCATTAATATCACTTGCAAAGTGTGTGAAATGACTACAAATATGAAATAGTTGGAACTGTCATAGAGAACGTTTATGAATCTTAGTGGAAATCATAGGAAGTTCTTTTTCCTCATCTGTTGTATTTGACACAGGTCAGAAGATTATGTTTTTCATACATTAGAATACCTTGGAAAACCAGAGACCATATTACAAGCCTCCCAGTTTGGTGAGAGATCTTAAAATACATACTACTTAAGAAATCTATAAAGGATATTGGAAGGTTTGCATTTGAAATAGATAAAATAAGACTAAGACTGAGAGAACCTCATTTTGGTCAATTTCAACTATAAAAAACTTCAGGAGACAAATCAGCTATTTGCTCTGTGTTGCTTTGCAGAACAGAAACAAGATCAGGGAGAATATTAAAGAGAATAGCTGATAACTGTATCATTGATTTTTTCCCCAAATACAATAGTTATTGAGTACCTGCTATGTGTCAAACAGTGCTCTGGGTATTAAAGGTACAGGAAACATGAAAAAAAACCAAGCAGACAGAGAACCAACACAATAATCACTGTCTATGAAGAACTTACATTCTATCGAGGAAAAATTGAAATCAGAGGTATAAAATCATTAAACTATTTAAACAGAACTGTGGATGATTAAATTTAAGTATATTGAAGGAAGTATTTCTGACTTGAATGGAAGTTGACTTTTAATGGTTTATTTAACCCAAAAGCCTTTATATTTAATAACTAAATGACATTTCTCATGCGCTGAGTTATTTTCTTATTTTTTTATACTTTTAAAACACACTTTAATTAATAATATCTATTTTAGATAAAAGTTTCTTACTGGCATGAGATGATATTTATTAAATTATTTATTATATCAGTGTTACCCAAGGTAAACTGGTCTGCAAATAGGTTCTTGCAGTGTCACTGGAAAAGCGCTTCAGGTACACTTTCCAAGGAGGAGTAGAGCAATTGTGGAAAGACTTATTAGCATCTTTGAAAGGCTGCTGCATTCCATCAGGCTCTCATGAGCAGATCCAGCAGCTGAAGCTGGTAATATCTGTCCCCAGATGCACCAGGTCTGATATCGTATCCACAATCAGGTGGTTCAGCTGTGTCTCACTGTGGGAGAAATCTTGTTATCAGATCACAGGTCCAGCAGAGTAAGAGCCCAGAACTGCAATGCCATCTTTCTTGCACCCAAGGTTCTATTAGTCCAGCTCAGTCTCACTTCCTGGCTGCCATCAAAATTCTTAGTTGTGGTACATTAGGCAAGTTATTTCACTTTTCTGTGTCTATTTCTCCATCTGTATATCTGCTGCCAAGGCTCCATGGTGGCCTGCTATGATGGGTGTTTGGCTCCCATCCATAGAGTTGCCACATTACAGATCTTTGCTCAATGTCTATATTTTCTTTGGGTTTTGGGAAAGAGCAGACCTTTCAAAGTATCCAATCTCTTTTCTTGACTTTTGGCGCTTGCACACTTCTCCAATCTGACCCTTTTCCCCGAATTTCCCAGGCTAGTTTTCTCCTCTTTTACTGTCACTTTTTGGCTGCTATTGCACATTCTCATGAATTTTCCCCCTGGTTTATGCTCCTCCCCACTTTCCCCATTGAACTGGGGGAAGTTAAGGGTGCTGGTTGTTTCTTGAGTGACTGAAAAGCTGATCTTTCTTGCCTACTCAGATGTTAATCCATTTGAGGGGATGATGCCAATTATATTCTGGAGTGACTGTGAAACTGTCTTTTCCTAATTAATCCAGTTTAATCAGATGTCTGGTTCTCTTCTTTTTCGTTAACATATAATTTCCTATTGTAACTTCATGATAACAGTTAATTGGTGCTGACAATATTATTTATAACAATAATGACTTAATCGCATATTACCTTGGAAATGACTATTGTAAAAATAATCAAAATCAATATTCACAGAATTGAGATATTATAAGAAGCAATAAGTCTGAAAATGAAAACTATAAAACATTTTTCTTTAGGAGATAGTCATTACTTTTCCACTATGTATGGTATGCTAGAGGAGTGCAGGACTGGGATAGACAAGAAATATATCTATAACATGAGTTGTCATAATTAGTACGTTGATCTAAGGCTTCTATTAAAATTGCTTAGAAAAAAAAATTGACATGTTGTAAAGCTGTGAAGCTGAAAATTGCACAAATTACAAAGCAATATTTTTGCTTATAAGCATATAGATTTAGATATGTTCCTTCATATGCATATCAGGAAAACACTGAAATAAATATTCATAGTAACAAATCTGAAATAACAAATAAGTGAAAGCAACTTAGGTTTTTATTGACAAGAGAAACAAAGAAATTGTAGTATACTTGTACAAAAAGTACCATATAGTAGGGAAATAAATAATTATAACCACATACATGCGTGTAATTAAATATTAACAAATATATGTGATTAAAATGCAAAACATAAAAGTTAGATTATAAGTCAATTTATAGAAATATATTAAAAATTGAAGTAGAGGTACATAATACTGTTAAAGAGCAAAATTATTTGTCATAAAACAAAAATAATTTCCAAAATGTTAATAGATTTATTATTTATTAATAGCTATGTAATAACCTTTCTGTAAAATTTTACTTATAAACGTACAATGTATACAATATATATTTATAAACTTACATATGCATATTTAAAAGATGCAAAATACTTATTTTATTTATAATTTTTATTATACATTTATTTTTTTATTTGTATGCAGATTTAATAACCAATAGTCAATCTTTGAGTCATTGAAAGTGATTTTTAGCATCTAAAATTTAAATTACTTCCTTTGTTTTCTTTTTACCTATAATATTTGAGATCTTTTGAGGAATATATTCAGCAAATTTGTAAATTAGAAAGATCATTTTTAGGAGACACTTGACTGGTAAATTGGAGGCAGATAAAACAAAAAGTAAAGCGATCTGGAAGAAGGTTATTTCAGTTTTTACTAAAGAGATGATAAATTATTAAACAAGGTAAGTGACAAAAAAATGAAGAGGAAGTGAGTATATCTTCAATTAATAAAATTTATTAAATAATTGATTAGATGTCAAAATTATGATAATGAGTGAATGAAATATAAATCTTGAAAAGTTAACACATTTCTCAATTATATTACCAATTTTTTCACCAGTTATCAAATAGAGAAAATTAAATGGGAGAAAATTAAAAGAGAGCAAATAAGTCTGTTCTGTTATTTGTTCATTGTGAAGTATTTGGAGTAGATTCAGAAAGGAATAACTGGTAAAAGATTGGACACATGAGTCAGGAATTTGGGCAGTAAGCATGATCTAAAGATCTCACAGTTGACTGATTTTTTATATAGAAAAAGACAAAATTAGAATAAAACATAAAGGACTAAACACATTTGGGGACTAAAACGTTTAAATATAACTGTATTATATCAATCAATATCTATGGAAATTTCAATTTGGATTACTTGGGCTCATTGAGAGTGGCAGGTATCAGATTTAAAGTTCCTAAAACAAATTAAAAATTTGAAAAATTAATTATAAGGGTGCTGGGAAGTTTCGTAAAATGCTTCAATGATTGAATTAATTCATCTTTGGAGGAAAAAATGAAGGCAGAGCTTAGTATCAACTCTAACTAGGAACTGGAGTAGCACATTCTCTCTATACTTTGTTTCTGAGTTAACCAGGTAACTTGTTTCACTTTTATTGTATATACTAGTATGGGTTCCTATTTAAAAAATTAAAATAAAAGAAGAACTAAATATAAAAACATATATAATATTGTGAAAAAGCACATGTTCAAATTATACATTAGGGCCCATTGCTTGACTGTGCCAGTTTTGCTAATCAATTATGGCAAGATTGCAAGGTCATATGAACAAAATGGATGATCCATATTAATGATATACACAGAGGTAATACCTAAAAGATAGTGAGAAAACTAAGCCACAAGTGTGAAAACAGAAACCAAACAAAGTGTCTATGTACCCTGTATACCCAGGGGCAGGAGACAAAATTATATCGTTATCTGTTTTAAATTGAATCCAATTCTATTAAAAAATACTCCTTTTTTAAAAAACACTCACCACTGTTTCTATCTTTATTTGAAACAAACCAAAACAAACTATTCTCAAATTATTATGTTGATATTTCTTTTGTATGTACAGTATTTACTAACTACTGCAACCAGAACCTTCTATTTTCTCATTCATCAACTTTAATGAATAAACTTTGACTACTACAGGTTTTTATCAGACTGATCATTTTATATTTATATTTATATGTAACTTGCCATGTTCCAAAAATTTGAGACCACATACGAAAAAATTAAACATATAAAATAATTTAATACAAATAGTAAATTAAGGTAAAGTAAGTTTAATTCAAGAAAACATAGCAGGAAAAAATATAAACCATATTTTCTTACACTATTACAAGAGATGAGCAGCAAATTGAAACCTAAGCTTCTCTGCTAACTAAAGAAAGAGAGAAACAAGATCAATGATTAATTACAACATATATATTTATCTGTATATTTACATCTTTTATAAGAAAAAAGCACACTTTCCCTGGTACTGAAGTACAAGAGACATTTCTCCCATGGTCCTTATACATAGAAAATAGCATGATGAACTTGACAATGTTCTCAATGACATTCTGACAGTAAACGCATCTAGAGTATGCATGTAGGTCTTATGCCTGGGTGTTCTTCAGTGTAAGCCAAAGACATAACAGCAAAATATAATGCAATATAAGTTAAGTTTTTGAGATATAAGACAATATAGCTCAAGTGCAACACTTAATTATCTGATAGTTATATACAGGTATATATTTATATATTCAATGTATTAATTTATTATTTTTTAAAAAGTCATTAATATAAATTTGAGAAATATATTTAAACATATAGTTTTATTTACGAATTTAAATAGTTATTAAGCACATTTTTCAAAATGATATTAAGTGACAAATGTCTATAACTTGGACATTCAGACTTACTGCCTACTTATTTTGCACAAGCACTGTGAGGGCAATGAGGATACAACAAGAAACAAGAGTGGGAAGCTTGTTACTCTCTTGGAGTTCAGGAAGCTAAGGAAGTAATAAAGATATATGCAAATAGAACAATTAAGACTGTAATAAGTATTAAAAAGGAAATTAATAGGGCTCTGACAGGCACTTTGTAATCACTACTTTAAAAATATCAGTCAGGAAAGGATTCTTGGATGATAAAGTATGAATGATAAGGAGAAGTGTTTATAATGTAGTGCCTCGTAGTGGATAGGCCTCGTGAAAGGACCTAGATAGAAAGGCCTCGTGATAGAACCTAGAAGGATGCAGGGAAGATTCAAATGTAGAGAAGCAAGATAAACAGCACAAAAATAAAGCTAGTGAGATAGTCAGGAGTAAGACAACACAAAGAATTATGGGCTGTTATAAGGAGTTTATCTTTTACTGAAATCCAGGAAAAATGAATTTTAAACAGAGGGGTAAAATGATCGGAATTACGGTTTGTAGAAAACCCTCCTGCTGATATATGCCAATGGCTTCAGAGGAGAGTAAGAGAGAAAGAATGGCCAAGTTGCAGATTATTGTAGGAGTCTAAGCAAACATGATAGTAAATTCTGCTTGAGTACTGACAGCAGAATTGCACTCATGATGTGTTTTGGGATCAGAACCGAGAAGATTTGTTGACAGATTAGCTATAGCAGATGAAAAAAAGTGAGAATCAAGCATGGCTCCCAGCACTCTGGAGTAGCTGGGTGGATGATATTTAAATTAAACCACACACAGTGGAGAAAGAAAGTGTTGATGAAGCAGGGGTGTAATAGAAGCAAGCATTGTGAACATTTGAGATGCTCATGAGATCTCTGAAAGAGGCTTTATGTGGGCATTGAGATATATGTGTTTCAAGGCATCCTTAGAGTTGGAGTCTAGAGCTGGTTTTAGAACTGGGACTGAATGAAACATCCTGATGACATAGGGCTGGTAGAATGGAGGACTGTTCTTTGAAAATCTAATATTTAGAGATTGTTCACCTGAGAAAAAAACAGAAAAGATTGAGCTTGAGAAAGATTATGGCAGGGGAAGACTAACTAGTACAGTGGGAAAAACAGATAGAATATGGTTTTGCTGAAGCCAGGAGAGAAAAGTGGATAAAGGTAGCAACCCTCTATGATTTATATATATATATATATATATATATATTATCTAGGACTAAAAAATAAAAATAAAATTTAAAAAGTATGTTTAGTGTAACATAATTTGATTCAAGAAGGGTTAACTTTCCTATTGATTAGAACTAAAATTGTCCAATTATCAGAAAGCAAAAATTTTCATCAGAATCCTAGACTTTGGGTAAGAAGGTTGTTTACATTATGGCTCTCTGGTTTCTTATATTGCTTGTATTTTCACCACTACACGAACTATTTCGCATTCACAAGTCTTAAAATATGATCCATCTCCTCTCAAAGTACAAAATGTAAGTTTAAGATGGCATGAATTATTATATATACTTCTCAAAAAAATCCTATGAAATAAGGACTATTGTTATTCCATTATACTAATAAAGAAACTGAAGTTTTCAAGCTGAAATGACTTGCTTGTATTTCCACAGAGCAGAAGTTGGAGTTTGAATAAAGTTATGTCTGGCTGACTTCTGAGCCGATGCTCTTCATCCTTTAATGATAGTTCTTATTTTTTAAGTAATATCACTTTCTGGGAAATGTCTCCTTTATCTTTATCTAGGTCAAATTTTAAATCAAAATTTGTTAAATTCTAGGTTTGATATATATAAGCAAATTATTTCTTCTCTTCATTGACTCTGCCAATTTAAAAGCCAGCTTTTCATTTACTCAATTATAACCTAGCATATCAGTATTATAGCTTATTTTCTTTTAGATAAGATTGCTGTTAAACTACTTAAGCAATGCTACCTGAAGAATATATTTCAGTTTTATATGTTAAGAAAATTACATAATTTTATTTGTATTTCAGATCCTTGTCTTGGATACATGTATATCTTAAAAAAGTGTTCAAATTATTATTATTTCTTCCACTTTATCTTCAACTTCTCTAAAATTAGATAAATTAACTTTTCAAACTTTTTTTACAATAGTTAAGTGATCACTAATTGCCTCTATGTCAGAGTAGAAAATACCTGTGTGAAGTTACCAATAATTTATTTAATTAGTTGGATTTGTAAAATTTATATTTTTGATGGTTATGTTTGTTTGTTTTTGTATTTAGCTAGAGCTATCAGGAATCTTAAAACTAAAAAAAAATTTGAATTTTTTTTTTTTTTTTTTTTACAGGGACAGAGAGAGAGTCAGAGAGAGGAATAGATAGGGACAGACAGACAGGAACAGAGAGAGGTGAGAAGCATCAATCATCAGTTTTTCTTTGCGACACCTTAGTTGTTCACCGATTGCTTTCTCACATGTGCCTTGACCGCGGGCCTTCAGCAGACCGAGCCACCCCTTGCTGGAGCCATCGACCTTGGGTCCAAGCTGGCGAGCTTTTGCTCAAGCCAGATGGGCCCGTGCTCAAGCTGGCGAGCTCGGGGACTCGAACCTGGGTCTTCCACATCCCAGTCCAATGCTCTATCCACTGTGCAACTACCTGGTCAGGCCTGAAAATTTTTAACTGAGACAATATAAAAATTGCACTTTTCCACTCAATTATAGAAGTATTTTATATTTAAAATAATTGAATACTAAACCAAGCACTAGAGTGTTAAATGATTTATGAACTGCATATAACAGGTTTAATTACAAAACTAAAGCAAAATAAATTTAATATACCCATGTATTTAGGTACTTTGTCACATCAATTGTTCATTATTATTTTTTTCCAGTTTTTCATAGTTAAATATACTAAAAAACATTTTATTTTGGCATTAGAATGAAGTGTACCAGAGTGCCAATGCCTGGTTGTAGAATTTCTGGAGCCCTTACTATCTCACAGCTGTGAAGACTGACAACCTCATTTAAGTAACTAGGAAACTTGGGTATATTACTTTGCTCAGGATTTAAAAAATATATATATCCAAAGAGGTAACTTTAGGGTGCACATGGGAATTAAATTATCCATGTGAAATTCTAAGATTGGCCCCTGGCATGTAGATAAGTTATAGTAAAATGACAATTTTATTTCTTCCTAGTTTGTACTAAGCCCTAAAGCTGTGTTTTATTTTTAAATCCTTGTAATTTTCTTTTACTGTAAGCTTTCTTCACACCTTGAGAAAAAATTGATCTACCATTGCATGTGTCAAATTTATGCGCTATTTTTCCCACCTCCAGTTTCTACAGCTTTTGAATGATGGGTACATTGATTTTCTTACTAAAAATCTTCATTATATGTTTAACATCCACAGGATTCAAGGTGGCAGGAGAACACAGACAGCAGCAGTCCTTCCAACTTCTGTTTGCATGGGACGGAATTCTCTAACTCAGCCTGTGTTTTCACAAATACATTAGTTCAAGTTATGTTTTCAAGCCCAAATCACCTAATTTTCTAAACTTCATAGTTATTGATATTTACTTTCATATTGAAGTGGTAGAAATATTCTCCTTACCTCATTTTCCTAAAAATGGTGTACCACCTTGCAACTGTCAACTCCCACTCATGATATTAGAGGTCTTATTAAAAAGTGAAGTCTACCTGAATTGCACTAATAAACTTCTCAAATTCATATCACCTATATGAATTTCCATGCTCTTTCCACCAGGGGGAACGTATTATTACTTTATCTTTTATCTGTTTTGCTCTTTGGAATTTACCCATGGATATTTCTAGCCCCTAACAGACATCCTATCTTGCTCACCGAACAAAAGCTCTCCTAAACTCCCTCACTGATCTTATTTCCATAGCTAGGATATAGAGAAGAACTGATTTCCATATTGCCTAGCAAAGATAATGCTTAGTTTGTAATTTGATGTAGTCTTCCAGTGCATACTCCATCCTTGTACAATCATTTTATGATGTGGTACAATTTTTTTTACTCATTAAAGATCTGATTTTTCATTTGTCAAATAGAGCATTTCAAGATACAGGGAAAGAAAATTAGTCTATAGAGGTAAATGTTAAAAAGTAAAAAACAAAAGGACAGTAAGATGTCAAAATGGCTTTAAACAAAACTAACCATGACATGGATATGGAGCACGAGGTGTTTGCCCTCATTGCTGATGGGAATGCAGAATAGTACAGCCTCTTTGAAAAGTAATGTGGAATTAAATATGCTGCCATGTAATCTAGAAATTATGCTTCTAGGCATTTACTCAAGAATTTTAAATACTCAGACCCATGCAAATACGGTCATATCATTTTAATTCATCAAAAACTCAAAGCAACTAGGATGTCTTTCATAGGTGAAAAGATCAAAATAGGATTATTATTTTTGGGACTTTATCCGCTCAAAAGAGATATATAGTAGCTTCTTAATTGGCTGATAACATCCTAAAGTTGATTAGGATTGTGTTTACCTGGGTGCATAGATGCATGTAAAAACTTATTATTCTATACACATTGATATCTATATCTTATAACTTAATTAGAAATAAATGAAACTGATCTTTTGAAAAAAATTAAATTATATAACTATTTATATATGGTTATAATTTGGTTTTTTTTTTTCATAATAGAAAGCACTAAGCTTTCTACAGAGCATTTTTTACTATGAAAATATTTTTGAGACTTGGTTATGGCAACCATTAAACTAACAATTCATTAAGTAGTTAAAAAATAACTTCATGCTGCTGTGGACATTACTGGCCCATTGTGTCTAAGCCATTAGCCTTGAGATTAGTGTGTGAGGAAAGGGAGCAATACATCAGATTATAAGATTCCATAAATGGATGTGTAGTTGAAAGTCATTATAAGGAGTATAGAACTTTATATTGAAGTGGAAATCATTTATCTCAACAGGTAGCTGACATCATTGGAAGTTTTCAAGATAGAAATTTATTACAATTTCCATCTTCTTCTGGGCCATTCTTTTGACTTCATGGGTTTACATAGTAAAATAAAAAGGTAAAAATTGTCACAACACCAGCACATTATGAAAGTCCATGATAACTGTGAAAAATGCATAGGTTGAAAAGGTGGTTGTTTAAATTTTTTAGTCTAATGGATATTTCAAGCATTTTCCATCCTTAATACCTTCCACACTCCACCTTCTAAAAACCTCCTATCGGAATCGATAAAATTGGTTAAGAAAATTAAAGAAAAAAAAACAGTGACAGTTTTTGTGTGTAGGTATGTGTGTGTGTTGTCTTATAAAGGCTAATGATACTGCATAAGACTTTACTGAGCTATCTTTTGTTTGACTCAGTAAAATAATCAATTTCTTACGGTCTCATAAAGATATAATCTTTGATCTATCTTTTTTTTTTTTTTTTTTTACATATAGGTTGGAAACTGTGTAACAGACTTTGCATACTCTTCTCTGTATTCTCTCCAGAAATATAGGTGCTTAAAGTAATTCTGGATTTTTCTTTTAGCAAAGTTGTTTTCACAATGCCATGGATGCTGCTGGATTTTGTGTCATTTGACAAGTTCACAAGCCTTAAGATAGTTGTCTAGACATGTTCAACTTTACCATGAATGATGATATCAATAGAAGAACATGAATTCTCCCACAGAGTCGTATTTCCTCTCTTCCTTATCAAAGTTTAAGATTATCCTTAAAAGTCAACTAAACAGAACAAAAAGCAAACTTCATAATGATAGAATTTCTCACAAGTATATGTTCTGCAACAGAGATACTCCAGAGGATGCCGCGAGAGACAGTCACCAATCTGCAATGTGATGGCTTGATCATAAGTGTGCTGAAGGCAGAGCCTATGCATCAATCTACCCAACATAAAGTATATGTAGGAGAGTAAAGGTCCACAAATGTTCTCATTAGTGACATTGGATGAAGCTCTCCAGCTGCATTGTTCAAGTCAACATCGTGCATGTAAAGAGAATCATCTAAGGGGAGGGAAACAAAACAAAACAAAACAGTGTTTGAAGCTAAAATAAAATAACCTTTATCAATAAAGCTAGATGAGGCAGCAAAATACTTAGGAACCCTGTCAGATTTGAAACCTAAAATATTTACACCTTTCACTTTCAAATATAATGTAATAAACCTAAAAATACAGATTATCTCCCTTCTATCTGACCTCTGGTTCATAATTTCATATTCAACCACCTCATAATTTTGTAGTAAAATTTTGCTGAATCCTTGCCATGTTTTGACTCTAGTGTCATTCATATTGTTTTTTGATCAGTATATCTGTACTTATTTGAAACATCTGTTCTTCTTTTAGTCTCAACCAGTAGGGGCTACAAATTCAATAAAAGTTATGAAGTAAAAATAAAAGTACTATAAAAATTATAGGACAGCACATGAAATGATAACAGCTGCTTTAGTTGGAATTAGTACTTTTTAAGGTAGAAATGATTTTTAATTTTTTTCTTTCTTTTCTTTTTTTTTTTTTTTACAGGGACAGAGAGAGAGTCAGAGAGAGGGATAGATAGGGACAGACAGACAGGAACGGAGAGAGGTGAGAAGCATCAATCATTAGTTTTTCGTTGCCTTCGCAACACCTTAGTTGTTCATTGATTGCTTTCTCACATGTGCCTTGACTGCCGGCCTTCAGCAGACCGAGCAACCCCTTGCTAGAGCCAGCGACCTTGGGTCCAAGCTGATGAACTTTTGCTCAAGCCAGATGGGCCCACGCTCAAGCTGGCAAGCTTGGGGTCTTGAACCTGGGTCTTCTGCATCCCAGTCTGACGCTCTATCCACTGCGCCACTGCTTGGTCTGGCTGATTTTTAAAAAATTAACTTTATATATCTGTACTTTATATAACTATGAATATCATCATTAATCAGTAAGTATTTGATAAATAATTGATATTGTTTTATTAAACAGCATTTTTATGTGAGTTAAATAGGAGAATATCATTTATGTAGGCCAGGCTTTACCATACCTCGTCATATAACATCTGGCCCATTTTTTTCTATCCTACTAAATATAACAATGGCTTTATTTGTTTTAAGTAAGAATTTAAGACTAAAAAAAGTAAGAAAAAGAAATAACAGGTTTATATTTTTAACAATTGAAATTTTTTAAAAAATGTTCCGCCTGAACCAGATGTTTTCATGTCTTGCAATCAACATGGAGCATAACTTTCTATGAAAATGCATGGATGTATTTAACCATCACAGAAAGCATTCCCAAAATAGAATTTATAATGCTTATTAAGAAACAATCACAATTCTCTGGTCGTCAAGAGCAGAGGGTCAAAATAATAGTTATAAAATGGGAAGAGAGTTGAAAGGTAAGATGTAAGAGGTACTAAAAACAAAAATTGATATAAACAATATATTATATATAAGAAAGTGTTTAAATGTGTGACCCTGAAATAATTGAGAAATGATTCATAGTAAGGGGAAAAACAAGAGAAAAAAATTAATTACAAGACTCAACATGGTGAATTTATTTTTTATATTTGTTGAGTATCTTAAGTTCTTACATTCATCTTAATACATTTTAAGTTAGAGTTTATTTTCTTCTCTAAAATTAGTCTGATTGTAGTCCTAAAAAAATGTAGGTGGGATGGAAATTCCACTACACTAGGAGATTGCATTGTTGCTTCTACATTCAAGGTGGTGTTATTTTTCTTTTCACATTATCTGAGCAGTTCTTTTCTTGATATATACTTCCAAGATGGACATAAATGTTTTTGTCTGCAAACAGCAGTGTACATCAAAGACAGAGTTCTAGAATTTTTTTGTTCTCTCCTGAGACAGATGTAATTGTCTGTGAAACATTCAATCATAACCTTACAACCTCATTCAAGGAAAGTGTTAGTGGCACTTTTCTGTTCTCGGTGGCGTTAACAGGTAACCTGACATATTTTTTAAAACTGCCATTTTTACTGAAAAACCTTCTTCTAGGAGCATCACATCTTCTACTTGTTCTAATAATGTGAATTTATATTTCTTAGAAAAATATATCTAGTTTTTCAAAGATATTATTAAGGAATAATAAATAACAGGTGAAATTTATATGCACTTAACATAGAGAATAAATTAAATATATAATAAATATTTGAAAAGGTCTTTCAGTATACAAAGGGGAAACTGGTCAGAGGTCTCCCAGAATATACCTCTATGTAAAAATGTCTGAATACCAATTGGAATTATGGAAGTAGCTCAGGAGAGGTCAACACAATGAGTTAGAAATCCTTTATATACAGAAGAGAGTTTAAGCTACAGAATTCAATTAGAAGAAAAATGATAAGAAGGGAGAAGTGAAGAAAGATGAGGTCAAATCATTAAAAAAAAATGTAGCAGGTGACCCAAAGAATGGAAAGGTCACCAATGTAAAGAAATCATAGAAATATATGTAGTGGAATATTACTGAATCAAAGATTTAGTCACTGGTGATCATATGAAGCATTTAAAGAAAGAATACTTTTTATTCTTATTTTATTTTTTATTATTATAAGAGAGAGACTGGAGGCAGAGGGGCAGAGACAGATGACTCCATGTGCCCTGACTGACCAGAGTTTACCCTGCAAGCCCCCTAAAAGGGGATGTTCTGCCCTTCTTGAGCTGCTACTTCTTTACTTTGAAACCGAGCTATTTCAGTTCCTGAAGAGGACAATTTGACTTTGGGTGATGGGTACACAACACAATTGAATGATAAGATAATCTGGAGATGTTTTCATTGTACATATGTACCCTGATTTATTGGTGTCACCCCATTAAAGTTAATAAAAAATAAAAAAAAATAAAATAAATAAATAAATAAAAAAAAAGAGAGAGACCAAGAAACCATCCTCAGTGCCAGGGCCAAATTGCTTGAACCATTTGAGTCATGGTTGTGAGAGAGAGGAGAGAGAGAGAAAAAGGGGAGGGGTGGAGAAGTACAATAGATGCTTGCTTTTCCTATGTGCCCTGAACGGGAATCAAATCCAGGACTTCCAAAAGCAGTGCAGACACTCTACCACTTAACACATTGTCCAGCACCAAAAGAATACTTTATAAAAAACACTATTAAAGTTGGTTAATTCACATGTAATTACTGTGAATGCTTAAAAGATTCGGAAAACTTATTTTTTCTCGTTGAATAACAGCAGAAAAGTCTTTGTGTATTTCAAGTACAGATATTTAAATCTAGGAATATTTTAGGAAGGTAGTTTATCCTATATCTTAGAGAAAGAAAAAATCAGAATTGTATTATTGCCAAAAAGCAAGGGTAGTTTAAGAATGTCAGTGGTCATTCTCATAGAAACCTGTGTAGTCATGCTAGCATATGCTGTAAACTTTAAAAAAAGAGAAAATTAATAGAGGACATAGAATATTCTAGAATGAGAAAATATTTAACCCATTATACATCTGCATGTACCAAATATTGTAGATAAAAATTATGGCAAAAAATAATTCAGAATCTACCATCATAAAGGGGAAGCATTAACATATATCTTTCAGTATCTTAAAAATAGCAGTTGAATTATATGATTCAAACAGTAATTAAGTAAAATAATCCAATGGACATACAAAAAAACACTTCATTTAATAGTATCAGAATTTAAAGTATTTACCAGAGTTGCTAATTTAAAGGATTATATATTCAACAACATTCAAAGTCTGTTTTATAGTCACAGTTGAATTAATAAAACATAAATTTAGTAATGTTTTAAAAAATTTTTATTGAATGATTTTAGAGAGACAAAGACAATAAAAGAGAGAGAAAAGGAGAAGGAAGCATTCATTTGTTATTCCACTTAGGGGTGCATTCATTGATTGCTTCTCATATGTGACCTGACCTGGAGATTGAACCCTCAATGTTGGTATTTGGGACAACATGTTAATCAACTGAGCTAACCAGCCAAGTCCTAGTAATGTTTTTAAATTCATTTAAAAAATTTTTTCTTTAAGCATTTGAAACAATGTCTTGCTTCACATACTCTAAAAACTTAGTACAATGTAAAATGCAAACCTGGGATTCTGAAGTAATATAGGAATCTGCTTTTCAGTTGCAGCTGTTCATAATAAACTTTATTAAATTAAAACATGCTTTAAAATTAAATTTATTTAAAAATAAAACAATATAACTTCAAATAAACTACGGGTTACAAAAAACACAACCAAAATAATGTGTTGTATTAGTTGTATCGTAATTATAATGAAACTATGACATACTAACAGATGATTATACCTAGAGAAGAATGGCATTAAACCTAAGAAAGAAAATCCGTATTAAAATAAGAATAGCAGTCAGTGACATAGAAAACAAACATATTACATAAGTAAAATCTGTAAAGCAAAATTTGATTCTTTGGAAAAGCTAACACAGCTGATAATCACTTAGAAATTTTAAAAATAAAGAATGAGCCTGACCAGGCGGTGGCGCATTGGATAGAGCATCGGACTGGGATGAGCAAGACCCAGGTTCGAGACCCTGTGCTCGCCAGCTTGAGCGCGGGCCCTCTGGCTTGAGCAAAAGCTCGCCAGCTTAGACCCAAGGTCGCTGGTTCCAGAAAGTGGTGGCTCAGTCTGCTGAAGGCCCGTGGTCAAGGCACATGTGAGAAAGCAATCAATGAACAACTAAGGTGTCACAATGGCAATGAAAAACTAATGATTGATGCTTCTCACCTCTCTCCATTTCTGTCTGTCTGTCTCTATCTATCCCTCTCTCTGACTCTCTCTCTGTCCCTGTAAAAAAAAAAAAAAAGAAAGAAAAAATAATAAGGCACAAAGTACTCATATCAAGAATAAAAGAGCATTACCATAAATTTCATATACATTAAAAAATTTTTTTTCATTAAATTTGAAAATTTAGTTAAATTTAAAAAAATTCTATAAAATACAATTTACTAAAGTTTGAGACAAAGTGAATTATCTTAGTAGTGATGTGCCTTATAAAAACTACAATTATTTTTTCTATTAATAAAATAATTCTAAAATTGTGTGGAAATGTGAAAGTGGTATAAAAATAGACAAATAAAACATGAGAGACAAGATAAAGAAGGTGGGATAGGAAATAGCCTTGCATTCTGACTCTACTCTATATGACCTGCTTGTTTATTAGAATCCTTAAATATTTATTAGTGTATATATTGCTTAAAATATTTAAACTATCGATCATTTTTACATTTGTAAATGCCATTTACACAGTTTAAAAGAAGTTAATTAGTGTAAATCAAAGTTTAAATGACATTTGTTATATATAACTATATAACATTTAATAGTATACATTCATCTTATAAAATATATATGTAGGCAGATGATAGATACATTAAAAAAATAAAATATTAAGCTATTTACAAAGAGCTAGAGTTCTTTTTCACTGCCAAATTATCAGGGAATGTTAATGTTCAACACCAGTTAAGAAATCAAGTAGTACATATACAAAAGCTTATAAGAGAATTGTAGATGACCCTTCTATAAAACAGAGTTCTGATATTTTCCCGGTCATTTACTCATTGTGAATCTTTAGACAAATCATTTAGATTCAATGAATATTGGCTTTCTTCATTTCTTTCTTTTTTGACAGATACAGAAAGAGGGACAGATAGAGACAGTCAGCCAGGAAGGAGAGAGATAAGAAGCATCAATCCTTCGTTACAGCACCTTAGTTATTCATTGATTGCTTTCTCATATGTGCCTTAACCAGGGGGCTACAGAGCAGAGTGAGTGACCCCTTGCTGAAGCCAGTGACCATGGATTTCAAATCAGCGACCTCAGGGTTTTGAATCTGGGTCCTCTGCGTCCCAGTCTGATGCTCTATCCACTATGTTACTGCCTGGTCAGGCTGGTTCACTCCTTTTTAAAAGACAAAACAAGCCCTGGCTGGTTGACTCAGCAGCAGAGCATCGGCCAAGCGTGTGCAAGTCCCAGATTGGTTCCTGGCCAGGGCACACAGGAGAAGCACCCATCTGCTTCCCCACCATTCACCCTCTCCTTTCTCTCTGCCTTTCTTTTCTCCTCCCAAAGCCAAGGCTCCACTGGTGCAAGCTGGCCCTGGCCCTGAGAATTGGCTCCCTCTCAGGCACTGGAAGGCTCCGGGTTGCAACAGAGCAATGACCCAGATGGGCAGAGATTTGCCCCCTGGTAAGCATGCTGGGTGGATCCTGGTCAGGCGCATTTGCTAGTTTCTCACTGCCTCCCTGCTTCTCACTTCAGTAAAAAAATAATGGACAAAACAACAACAACAAAAGATAAAACCCAGTATATATAGAGAGAGCTCTTCTCAAGAGTAGCTGAGAACACAGGTCAAAGCAAGCCATTAACACAGTTCTTTAAGTAGTTAGCATTCAACTACTGTTAAGAGTTATCATTATTACTGTCATTAGATTGTTGTAGCAAAAAGGAAATTGTGGTTGTTAGCTTGATGGGAATCAAGTTTAGGTACATTTGTTCTTTTAACTGCTCTAATAACAAGAAAAATTTGAATCAGTTTAATAACAACATACACACACACACACACACACACACACACACACACACACACACACATATATATATATATATATATATATATATATATCCCTAGGTACTAAAAATATAAATTAAAAATTTTAAAAAATAGAGGAGGCGGTAATAAATGGAGGTTTATACATGGCTCAGATAATACCAAAAATAAAGTTACTCCATCAGAGAAACAAAAGTAGTATCCAGGGCTAAAGGAGAGATCAATAAAATCTAAATTAAAGGGATTCTTAGGAAAATGAAATTTACAAAAAAATTGTCACCTTCCACAAATTGATTTGTTTACCTGCACCTTCTGTTCATACATAAGAAACACAAATTATGATTTATGAGAGACAGAAGGTTGCTTTACGTATCTACACAAAGCTTTATTGGAATCAATCTGGACTTATGGTAAAAATTAAGTGGCAAATGCCCTGAAACATTATCACATTAATTTGGGACCAACCCATACAGTAGCATGTAGTTACATTCCTTCTACTAATAAATCACTGTAATGCTGAGGTGAAACATTTCTTTTTACTCACCAATGCACATAAAAATTTAAGGTGATAGATTTATATTTTCCTTTTTATGAAAATATATTTAAATAAATGCCAAATTCTATCAGGATACATATTTTAAATATGCCTTCATTTGGAATGATACCTCTAAAATTATTCAAAATGAACATTCTAAAATTTAATTTAAATTCAAATGAGTAGATCTTGAAATTAATATTATACATATATATTATGCAAACTATATATGTATTCCTACATGTACACATACTGTATATAAATGTATGCACATACACACACAGAAATTCGAAAGACATTATTGAGGAGGTAATTTTGATAGGATTGTAAAATATTTTTTAAAAATGAAAGGTATTAGTTTGACATATAAAACAAGATTTTACCAAGTAAGCAACAAGAACAATTAAAAACTTTCTATTAAAGTAAGATTCTTATTTTTCTTTCAAATAATAAAATACATGCTAATATTAGAAAACATACAATAATTTAAAGTTTATTCTGTGTTGTAACTTTTTTTGTATATGTCTAATCTTTTGAAATTTTTAAATTTATTTATTTTTTATGATGGAAATCTTGTGATGATAAAGGACATAATAAAATAATTTTGGGGTTAAGAATGTTATGTTTGCTTAATGGAATTTAAAATACAGGTTTTGTTTCTTACACAAAATCACAATGAGAGGTTTAGAGTACACAAAGAACAGTATTTGCTTTTCTGCATAGATAAACAGATGAAATAGAGGCAATGTGTGTTCTGAGATGGCTGATTGAGAAAAAATGAATATCTTCATATGAGACATATCTATATCTATATCATGTATATCTATATGTAATCTATATCTAATCTATATCTATATATAATCTATATATATCTATATCATCTATATTTATATATCTATCTATATCTACATTTATATCATCTTTATCCAGCTAAATATCTATATCTACATCTATCTATCTATCTATCTATCTATCTATCTATCAGAATAAATATATAATTAGTAAAGAGAAAACTAAAAGTCGAGATTTCTATACTGCAATTTAGCTTTACAGTCGAGATCACATAGGCACATAGGCAATTTTATGTTGTGTGATCCAGGGTGAGTTACAGTAGACATTCAAATAATGTATGATGATTAATAAACCATTTAGAAATACCAAATAAGAAAAATATAAACATATAATATATTAATTTGAATATACTAAATAAAGTTGTATAGTATTGTTTTTTTTTTACATTTGAATTACTACTTATTTTATAATAATTATCATAAAACAATACATTTAGCAGTTACACTGTTGAATGTAGTGACATTACAGATATCAGCATCACTATTTATTGCTGGGATATAGGCAGAACTGAAACCCCAGGTACCAATTCTTTTTCTGAAATTAGAGTTAGTAAATGCGATGAGACAATAAATAAAGAGAAAGTCCGTGACTTTGGGAGCCCTGAACGAAAAAGGAAATGGTTTTTCTGCTGTGTGTATTTTCTCGCTGGCCAGTAGCTAGCAGGAATAAAGGAAAATGGCTCACCAGTTCTTGGCTCTGTTAATTCCTTACCATCTGTCCGGATTAAATGTGAACCTGTGTTGGCCAGGTGGCTTTGATGGTGGCTGTGGCTACTGGCTTTACAGTGAGGTACCTTACTCATTGACTAATTGTTTTGGGAGAAATATTTGTTAAAGAAATTATAAAAACACGTATTTTAAAGTTTTTTTTGTGTGTATGCCTGATCAGGCGGTGGCACAGTGGATAGAAGAACGTCGGACTGGGATGTGGAGGACCCAGGTTCGAGGCCCTGAGGTCACCAGTTTGAGCAGAAGCTCGTCTGGTTTGAGCAAAGCTCACCAGTTTGGACCCAAGGTCACTGGCTCCAGCAAAGGGTTACTTGGTCTGCTGAAGGTCCACAGTCAAGGCACATATGAGAAAGCACTCAATGAACAACTAAGGTGTCACAACAAAAAACTGATAATTGATGCTTCTCATCTCTCTCCGTTCCTGTCTGTCTGTCCCTATCTGTCCCTCTCTCAAACTCTCTCTATCTCTGTAAAAATAAATAAATAAATAAATAAATAAATAAATATTTTTTTTTTCCTTTTTAAATGATGATTTCTAAAGAGACAGAGATAGGAAAGAGGAGCAAAAAAAAAATAGAGAGGCATTCATTTGTGTTCCATTTAGTTGTGCATTCATTTGTCACTTTTCATATGTGCCCTGACTGGGCATTGAAACTGCAACCTTAATGTTTTAGGACAATGCTCTAGAGCTAACCAGACAGAGTTAAAAAAACATTTTTTTTTAAATATGGAATATAGGTCCTCATTTTATTTTAACCCAAGAATAGTTTAAATTTCTATGACTTCTGAATTAATTTAACAGACCAGAATGTAAGAGGACTAATTGATTTAACTGAACTACTTGAAAAGAAGAGAAGGAATATATTTGAAATTAGTATATAAAAGCTGCCAAATTCAGATTAATCATAAATTGTTTGTTTAATAACTTTTTTTTTATAATGTCTACAATACCCATAGGAGCATCCAGTTAGCAGAGCCTACTCATGCAGAAAGACTCTTTTCGTGTACACACACAGGCATTCAGAGATGGGAGCGGATGACCTTTGAAAGGGGACTCTGCTTCCTACCACATCTGACCTAGGTGCTGGTAGCACAAGTCTAGGTAAACACACATAGGTTTCAGTAGAAAAGATTATACATTTCTCAGGGTTTTTCACTATGTATTAACCCTCATATAAGGAAATAACAAGCTCTGTGCTAAACAAAGTCTTCATTTCCACACAGTAGATATTTAATGCTTTCTGTATTTAGAATCAGTGCTTATATGACTATATGAGTCAATTACTTCCACATGGATTTAAGAGGACAGACTGTATAAGTTGACAGTGTGAATCTTCCTCAATAATGAAATATAGAAAAAATTGCAACAAAACATCATTCAAAGTAAAATATGCCAGTTTGTATTGTGTCTATTTATATAAGACGACAAAGAAGTAAGAAGCCATATTTACAGATATCATATTTATACTTATCCGCTCATGCTGAGTACTTCTGATATAAGCAAATATTATATCTAACACTTATTGTTTCCCATATAAAAATTTATATTTCTTACATCATTATTTTTTTAATTTTTATTAATTTTTATTTATTGTATTAATATGAATTCAAGTGCCCCACTCAATATAACTCCCTCACCTTCTATCCCCATGTTCCTCATTACACCCCCTTTATTCCCCTCCCTCCCCTTCCCTCTGAGATTTGCTGTCCTCTTATCTATATCTCTGTGCTTTGTATATATAGTTTCACTAATCCCTTCACCTTCTCTGGTCCCATTCCTTCATTACTCTTCCCTCTGACAGCTGTCCCTCTGGTCCCTGTGACTCCACCTCTGCCTCTATTTTGTTCCTCAGTTCACTTTGTTCATTAGATTGCACATATAAGTCAGATTATATTATATTTGTCTTTCTCTACCTGGCTTATTTCACTTAGCATAATAACCTCCAGATTCATCCATGCCATCATAAAAGGTAAAATTTCCTTCATTTTCAAGGCCACATAGTATTCCATTGTGTATACAATTATCACAGTTTTTTAATCCACTCGTCCACTGATAGACACTTAGGCTGTTTCCAGATCTTGACTATTCTTATATCATTTTTTAATACATAATACTAGTAAAAACTAAAACAATAAAATGAGGTAAGCTTAAAAACAAAGTGGTAATTAGAAAATAAATTTTGTTTGAACATATTAAACTAAAACTAATTGCATTAACTATTCTGTTAAATGAATGCCTTGTAAGTTAAGGTATAGAAAATCTCACAAAACACTATAAGGAAAGTCATATTATTTGGAAAATATCAGAGCCTTTTAACAACTTTGTGCACTTCATCATCATGATCAATAACACGGAATAGTTACGGTTTCTTGCAACTAGCAAATATTTTACATGGGGGAAACTATATTTTAGTAATGTGGGGCAAAATAAATGGGTATAATGAAGAGAAAGTTGGGAAACATAAGGGACAATATATATTACTAATTAAGAGGAGGATTATGGAGCCTTTAAAACAAGAGAATTCCAGGTAAAGGATTCTGAGTAATTTATATAGCTTTTCTGTACCTTTTGTTTCTTCATTTGTGAGATTGAGTCAACGTTGGGTCATGTGCCATGAAACTTTTGGATTATAAACACATTAATTTCTCTTAGAACAGTGCCTGGCATATGCACTAAGTACTGAATAATTGCATGCTTTATTTTTATATATAAATATCTGTTACAGCCTGACCTGTGGTGGCGCAGTGGATAAAGCGTCGACCTGGGAACACTGAGGTCGCCAGTTCAAAACCCTGCACTGGTCTGGTCAAGGCACATATGGGAGTTGATGCTTCCAGCTCCTCCCCTCTTTCTCTCTCTCTCTCTCTCTCTCTCTCTCTCTCTCTCTTACTCTGTGTCTCCTCTCTAAAATGAATAAAATTTAAAAAAAAGTTTTAAAAAATATATATCTGTTACACAAAGATTAAAATCTACAGAATGAGTGCAGGAATAGATTGCAACAGTTAACACCTTAGCCAAGAGCAGTATGGAAGGTACATGCCACTGGGGAGATTTTGAACCACGTTAGGGACTGGAAGCAAGTCTTGTAAAAAGAGAAAATCAAATATTTATTGAAAAGCCTACAAAGTACTAGGTAGTTTGCATGCATTATTTTATTTCCAGTCACCCTACAGTAAAGCAAGCTTGAGAAAATTGTCAGCATTTCATTAAGAAAAATACTGAAGAAATACTAATTAAGTGGCTAACATTTTCTTTGCCTTTCGAGCAAATCACAGTTCTAAACTGTTTTATATCTGGCTCTAAATTATGTATTGCTACCATGGATTGTTTTCAGGTAATGGTATAATTGGCATCTCCTTCTAGAAAAGAACATCATTCAAACCCATAAATATTAAGGGTTTTAATATTCCCTATAGAATTTCTGTGTCTGTTCCTGGGAAGAGATTATCATTTTATAAAGCACCTACTGCTGGCCTGGCTTATGAGATGGATGCAAAAGTAATTGTATCTATTCATGCATGAATCAATATAAAGAAAAAAATCATGGTGGCTCTTTGGGGAAAAAAAAATGAGTCTTTTTCTTCCTAAAGTCTTTCCTTGACTGCTTTTTTTTTTTTTTTTTTTTTTTAAAGGGACAGTGAGAGTCAGAGAGATAGACAGACAGGAATGGAGAGAGTCAGAGGGATAGACAGACAAGAACAGAGAGAGATGAGAAGCATCATTTATTAGTTTTTCATTGCTGTTGCGACATCTTAGTTGTTCATTAATTGCTTTCTCACATGTGCCTTGACTGTGGGCCTTCAGCAGACCGAGCAAGCCTTTGCTGGAGCCAGCGACCTTGGGTTCAAGCTAGTGAGCTCTTGCTCAAGCCAGATGTGCCCCGCACTCAAGTTGGCGACCTCGGGGTCTCAAACTTGAGTCTTCGGCATCCCAGTCCGATGCTCTATCCACTGCGCCACCGCCTGGTCAGGCTCCACTGCTTCTTAATCTCAAACCAATTTAGATACACAACTGTGAAGTGGGTCAAGTGCAAGCAACAAATAGAAAGTAACTAAAGAAACATCACACTTAGATGACAATGTACCAATAGTGGAAGAGAAAAAAGAGACCGAGTCACAATTTTTAAATGTCAGTACAATTTGAAACACAGTAAACCATTTCTCAGGCAAATCAAGTCAGTGATCCCTGGGTAGAATTTTCTCTCTCTCCCTGTAGGAATTATGCATTACTGGAGGAGTTAATTATGTCTTTAAAATTTAAGATTTGTTCATGACCAGGCAGTGGTGCAGTTGATAGAGTGTAAGACTGGGATGCAGAGGTCCCAGATTAAAAACTCCAAGGTTGTCAGCTTGAGCACATGCTCATCTGGTTTGAGCACAGCTCATCAGTTTAAGCCCCAGGTCCCTGGCTCGAGGAAGGGGTCATTCCATCTGCTGTAGCCCCCTGGTCAAGGCACATATGAAAAAATAGTCAATGAACAACTAAGGAGCTGAAAGGAAGAATTGATGCTTCTCATCTCTCTGCTTTCTTGTCTCTCTGTTGCTGTCTATCCCTCTCTCTGACACTCTCTCTGTCTCTGTCAAAAAAAAATTAAGATTTGTTTTGATTTTAATATTAAGACAAAATCTGAAGATTTCTGTTACACTTTGTTCCAATAATTCAGTGTGTCTCAGGATCTTCAGAATGTCTCATTTTTATGACCAGTGTTAGTGATTGGCTTTGCTATTCTTGGCGAAACAGCACCAAATACTTTTACAAATCAGTTTCAAAGCTTTGTGCCAGAGCATTGTTAAAAAAGGAAAAATAAATAACACATTTTGACTCAGGATTATGGTAAATATTTCATGTAGATTAAATGAAATAACAATGTGTTTCTAAACACTTTTCTGTTCTCTCTTCTCTGAGTGAGAGTGGACTTCATTCCCAAATCTCATTCCCAGTTGCCCAGAGCCTCCCTCTCCCCCAGTGCGACCAGCGCTCCAGGGCTCCTTCTCTAAAGCATATTCCACAGAATTCTCTCTACTTATGTTCTTATCTTTTAGGAGCCTGCCCTTCATGTTTCTTTGATTCTGGAACTGCTCTAATGATGAATTTAATATGATATCTTACTGGTTAACTGCATAATATATGATTCTGCAAACATCAGTACCTGTCAATGTGGTCAGTATCCACATATTGATAAAAACTCCAAAATTCACCCAATGATAACAGAAAATTAAAAATGGTAGAAATGGTTCTGCAATATCCTAGTGCAGCAGCAGGGCTGGTATTTTATAACGTTTGCTCTTTCTGTTAATTTTCTGTTTTTACTTTATTGATTTTAGTTTATTGTGTTTACATAGATTCAAGTGTCCCACTGAATACAATGCCCCCCGTGTTCCCCTAAATATTGCCCTTGTCCCCTCCTGCCCAAACCCTCCCCCTTCCCTCCAGGATTTGCTTTTCTGCTCTCTATAATGCCGTGTTGTGTATATATAATTCTACTAATTTCTTTCCCTTCTCTGATCCCATCCTCTCATCCCCTTTCCCTCTGTTCACTTTCCCTCTGGTCCCTTTGATCCTGCTTCTGCCTCTATTCTGTTCCTCAGCTCACATTGTTCATTAGATTTCTCAAATGACTGAGGTCATATGATATTTTTATTTCTCTGCCTGACTTATTTCACTTAGCATAATAGTTTCCAGGTCCATCCATGTTGTCACAAAAGGTAAGATTTCCTTCTTTTTCATGGCCTCATAGTATTCCATTATATATATGTACCACTGCTTTTTAATCCACTCATCCACTGACAGACACTTGGACAGTTTCCAGATCTTGGCTATTGTAAACAATGCTGCCATAAACATGGGGGGTGCACTTCTTCTTTCGAATCAGTGATTTGGTGTTCTTAGGGTATATTCCTAAATATGGGATGGCTGGGTCAAAAGGCATTTCCATTTTTAATTTTTTGAGGAATCTCCATACTGTTTTCCACAGTGGCTGCACCAGTCTGCATTCCCACCAGCAGTGCAGGAGGGTTCCCTTTTCTCCACATCCTCGCCAGCACTTATTCTGTGTTGTTTTGTTAATGAGTGCCATTCTGACTGGTGTGAGGTGGTATCTCATTGTGGTTTTAATTTGCATTTCTCTAATGATTAGTGATGTTGAGCATTTTTTCATATGCTTATTGGCCATGTATGTCCTCTTTGGAGAAGTATCTATACATTCTTTTTTCCCATTTATTTATGTATTGTTTATCTTCCTGGTATTGAGTTTTACAAGTTCTTCATAAATTTTGGTTATTAACCCCTTATCAGATGTATTGTTGAATATGAACTTTCTGTTAACTTTTAAAGCCCTTGATGCAGGTAGCTAAGTATTCTCTTTTATGTAAGCCTCTCTTGGTCCAAGACAACCTGTTCAGTTTTATTCTGCTGTAAGTTCTGTTATTCCTTTGTAGTACTCCAACCCAATGGGAACTGCTAGTGTTGCATGTAAAACCTACTCAAGACACAAACTAGTGTCAAGAAGAAGAGGGGGAGGCCTGCCAAAGAAAGCAAAGAAGGCCTTCTAAATTTCCTTCTCCCTTAGCTTTTATTGATCAGAAACAGAACAGAGGTAACAGAATTACAAGGAAGGGAGGCCAAGTGTTAAGGGGAAAAGATGACTAATGTCCAACTTGCTGACATGGAGAAAGTGCTAATTTGGGTCAACACATTCTTGTTCTTTTGCTAAATAACAAGCACAAAGGAAGGGACAATCTAAAAACTCTAGACTAATTTTCTAAAGCCAGGTCACATGCATTCCTTTGTGTCTGGACAAGGGTCACTCACTCAGTTTCTTTGTATTTGCACCCATGAGACATTCACTCAGAGCTTTTAACTGAAGTTCCCAAATTCAAGTCATAAAAGGTTTAAGGTTAGATGGATGATTCCCTGCATCCCTTCACTGGGATGAGATATAAACACAATTCTACAGTAGCTCACCTTTTCCTCTTGCCTAGTGCTGCTGTTCCTATTTATGTTATGTAGGGACACTTGCATATTTTGTAAGCACTCAGAAATGAACAAGTCCTGTTCTAATGCTTTCTACAAAAAGTAAAATACATTAAAAAAATGGCAATAGAAAATTCATTTGAATAAAAAAATCATAAAGAAAAACATTATAATGGGACATTCAAACTACTTTGATAAACAAATATTGTCAAGTAAAACATGCAATTTATTAGAAATATGACAGCAAAGACCTACTGCCAAATGATTCATAAAGGAAAGAATTACTTGACATTTATGAAAACTCAACTTTTAGAAATCACTTGTCATGTAGTCACATATTCATTCAAAGTAAACATAGGTTATAGTGACTATGCATTTCATCAGATGCTATTCTTTTCCATAATTGATCACCACTTCTTTCGCATGTGTAGAGCTAGACTTTTTATGTTTGCAATCCATGAATGTGTAACTCCGCAACGGAAAAATCACGGGATAGAAGTCGATTCTGAAAGAAACATTTATAAAAGATTCATTTATTGCAAATATAGCACATCAATGCAAAAAGCATTATGAAAATGATATATTTTGCAAAACTTAGTTTCAATCATTGTGCAGAGTTGTTTATGGGGCTAAGGATAAGAGATACATAATTACAGCATCCAATGGCCCGTGTCCTAAAACATCTGAACTATAAGGAGAATAATATTTTCAAAAAAACTCAAAGATTACTTTTACTCATTTTATGTTTGAAATATTAGAGTTAAGAATAGTAAAAGAGAGAAAAATAGTGCTACTTGTTAAAATTATATTTGGGATTACTGAATATATAAGCAAAAATGTGTGTGTTGGTCAAATAAGTTTGTAAATATGGTATACAGTTTGTTCGCTTATAGTTTGTATTGGGTATAGGGGACAGATTGTAATTAGAAAGGTTTGTTTTAGCCTAAGGCTTAGTTTTAAGATTAAGCCTTTTCCGCCCTTTTTTTTTTTTTTTTACAGGGACAGAGAGAGAGTTAGAGAGAGGGATAGATTGGAACAGGCAGGCAGGAACGGAGAGAGGTGAGAAGCATCAATCATTAGTTTTTTGTTGACATTGTGACACCTTAGTTGTTCATTGATTGCTTTCTCACATGTGCCTTGACCACGGGCCTTCAGCAGACCAAGCCACCCCTTGCTGGAGCCAGCAACCTTGGGTCCAAGCTGGCGAGCTTTTTGTTCAAGCCAGATGGGCCTGCGCTCAAGGTGGCGAGTTCGGGGTCTCGAACCTGGGTCTTCTGCATCCCAGTCCGTCACTCTATCCACTGCGCCACTGCCTGGTTTGGCCTTTTCCACACTTTTGAGGAATCCCATTATGCCTCAGATAAGTGACTTTGTATCGGAGACTTTCTTGTTTGTATATTGGATTAAAGGTTTTGATATCTACACTATAAAATGGGGACACCAGGAGCTTGCTCTCTCAGTTCCTTAGCATTAGAGAGGAGAGCAGAGAAAGGCCACATGGAGGATAGAAGAAGCAGCCAAGATGAAGAGTGCTGAAGGAGAAGCCAGTTTGTGTAGAGAGAAGGAGATGGGAAACAGAGATGAATAAGGCTGGTGAGGTAGAAACTTTGATTCTGGAAAACTCAGATGAGTCAGTGGCTTTGGGAGCCCTGAATTAAAAAAGGGAAGTGTTTTCTCACTGTGTATATTTCTTGCCCACCAGACACAAGCTAAGATTAAACTAATGGCCCACCAGTTCTTGGCTCCCTTGTTTTATTACCATTTGTCTGAATCAAACAAAAACCTGCATGAGCAAGGCGGCTGGGATGGTGGCTGTAGCTACTGGCTTTACATTTGGCATAGTCAGCAGGTTTGATACTGACCAGTATGGAGCCACCACCACCTTTGAGTGGTGGCGTAGAGGACTGGCCTCTGTTATTGTTTCCCATGGCTGTCCTTTTACAGGCCGTAGGCTTGCTGACTTTTACAGAAATGCATGAGGAAACCAAGAGCTCTGTGGAAGAGGCTCCTCGAGACCTGCAAACCAAACAGTGGAAGGAGCTGGGGCAAATGTGAAAGAAAGAGATGTTGACCCTGACCAGGAGATGGCACAGTGGATAGAGCGTTGGACTGGGATGCGGAAGACCCAGGTTCGAGACCGTGAGCTTGTCAGCTTGAGCGTGGGCCCACCTGGCTTGAGCAAAAGCTTGCCAGCTTGGACCCAAGATCGCTTACTGGCTCCAGCAAGTGATGGCTTGGTCTGCTGAAGGCCCGCAGTCAAGGCACATGTAAGAGAGCAATCAATGAACAACTATGGTGTCCCAAAGGCAACAAAAAACTAATGATTGATGCTTCTCATTTCTCTCTGTTCCAGTCTGTCTGTCCCTATCTATACCTCTCTCTGACTCTCTCTCTCTGTCCCTGTAAAAAAATAAATAAAAACATTAAAAAAAAAGAGATGCTGACCCTGGAGCTGGAGCAAGCACCGGGGGAGGCCAACCAGGTTTGTGAGATGCGCTTGAAAATGGAGCAGCCGCTGGAGAAGGAATCACTGGTTCATGAGTTGCAGATGACCCTGGACGTTAAGAGAGCCAGCAGTGGCAGGAGGCCAGGGCAGAAGCTGGAGCTGGGGCTGCAATGCCTGCGGAGCAGAAGGCAGCAGCAGCCCGGAGCCTGGCAGCAGAAGCTGATGTTTTCAGTTCCTCTTTCGAGGATGTGGAGAATTGGTCTGGAGCTATGACCCGCAGTTTCCAGAAGATGAGAGCCGAGCAGGAAGGAGTAGCTACTATGCCTTTGGTAGGTCTGTTATTTTGGGATGTAGGGGTGGATGCCATCATGCTCTCCATAGCAGAGATGGAAATAATGACTGACATTGCCATGTGCTCCTCCTTGGGACAGTGTAAGACCTGCCAGGCCAGCAGGGATGAGAGGGTGGTTGAGATCCCAATTTCTTGGACTGAATCTTGGACTATGACTGGAATTAGCACTGGCTCTTTTGTTTGATAAACTTATGGATTTTGGACAATGTGAAAAACCCTAATGAGGGTGGGGGGTGGCTTTGCTGGAGGGTATCCCTATTCCCCGAGAAGCTTTCCAAATGGCTAGGACATTTTGTGTTTTTGGCAAAATGCTCAGAGACTGGTGAAATGTACCTTTTTAATTGTTAAAACTGTATGATATGTGCTATTGTTGTAATTTGTGTAATGTGCTAAATTTCCTTGCACCGTAATACCTGTGCTTTAGATGGTAAGCGAGCAAAAGGAGTGGAATGTTGGTCAAATAAGTTGGTAAATATATAGGTTTGCTCACTTGTAGTTTGCATTAGGTGTGGGGGAAAAGCTGTAAGCAGGCAGGGCTGTTTTAGCCTTAGGCCTCCACCCTTTTGAGGAATCCCATTATGCCTCAGATAAGTGACTTTGTATCGGAGACTTTCTCCTTTTTATATTGGATTAAAGGTTTTGATTTCTACACTATAATTTGAGGCACTGGGAACTTGCTCTCTCAGTTCCTGAGATTAGCATTAGAGAGAAGAGCAGAGAAAGGCCACATGGAGGAAAGGAGAAGCAGCCAGGATGGTGGAGTGCTGAAGGAGAAGCCAGTTTGTTCAGAGAGAAAGAGATGAGCAATGGAGATGAATATGGCTGGTGATGTAGAAACTTTGATTCTAGGAAATTTGGATGAGTTGGTGGCTTTGGGAGCCCTGAATGGAAAGGGAAGTATTTTCTCACTGTGTGTATTTCTTGCCCACTGGTTGCAAGCTAAGATTAAAGCTAATGGCCCACCAGTTCTTGGCACCCTTGTTTTATTACCGTCTGTCCAAATCAAACGCGAACCTGCATGGGCCAGGCGGCTGTGATGGTGGCTATGGCTACTGGCATTACAGTGTGCATATATATTTATATGGAACATATTCATATAATACCATATAAAGTTTACTGAATAATTTAAAGCTTTTTGTAACTTCAACATAAAATGTTTTTATTAAAATTTATTCCTGACTTTTTATTTTTCTTTTTTTTCTAATTTGGGACATAGCACAAATTCCTACTGAAATGAAGGTAAATCAGAAGTTTATTTTTCAGAGACATTTGCTCTTGTTTTCTCTGCTAACACCACCAATAAGAATAATGACAAGCCCAGTGATGACAGTGTTTTTATGATGCAAATCTGTCCATGAGGCTAGGATTATAGTCATCATGAATTTACTTCACAATTCAGGTTCTTTCTCTACCAAGCCACTATAATGAGATCAACTGTGTCCTTTCTCTAGAATAGAAAGTAAAATTCCAGTGGATCACAGCATGATTGATTTGGGTCCTTCAGTCATCTTGGTTGTCAGTGACTAAGGACTCTCAATCCATGCAGAGAGTTTCATCTTTTATTATGATAAGATGAGCAGGATGACTCTAATGTGCTTTAGTTCATTTTGAGAAAGTATAAAATCTGCCAGTTTGTGTTTGTGAAAAAAAAATATACCTGATAGGTCACATTTTAATATCAGCTACATTTACTACACAATAAGCTATCTTTTTACACCAACACAATTATTTTGTCTATTGAGTGAATTACTCTGTACCGCTTCCCACCACCTACTAGCTCCCTCCTCAATATTTCTATTGGATCTAATCACTATCACATTATTTTATAATTATTGATAAACAATAGTTTTCTCAACTAGATTGTGAGCTCTTGTCTTTCAAGAGCTTTAGGTAGACAAGAGCTTCAAGATCGGCAAAATGTTTGGGAGTACCACACTTATCCAATAACAACCTCCTGAAATGTAATCAAATGTAATGTAATGTCAATTGTTAAAAAATAGCTTTTCCTTGTAATATTTTCTGTGACTAATAAATATCAGAAGATTTCACTCTTGTAGTCCTTATTTATGTCTATACAGAGCATGTAAAAAATAAAGCTTAAGGCAAATAACTAGACAAATAAATTTTAAGTTCAGTTGAGTAGATAACATTTTTATACAGCAATTTGTGGGACCAAAATTTTACAGAACATATTTCAGGATATAAACACTTACTAGTGATGTTCATTTGGAACATATTGCATACTCAGTGACTCATAGTACAAACTATTCATTTAATCATGTCAAATTTTTTGAGAAATATATTCGTTGGCATGCTTCTCTATGGGTTACACACACCTACACACACATACACAGGAAGATAGAAAAGTCTTTACTAATATCATTAGTCATCTTTTTACACATGGTGATTTTGTGTGAAATTCAGTAACTTATCTGATTACTTGTGGTCATTGCTTAGAGAACAATACATTTGATTATGAGTAAGACTGAAGAATTTATTTCACACCTCAAATTTATCTATTGGCTATGACTCATCTTCTTTTTGCTTTCTTTTTCTTCCACATTTGAAAAAATAAATATTGCCAAATGTTCATGTTCTTTTCAACTGATTAAAGAGCATTCTGCTTTATTTGAAAGCTTTCTGGGCACCATCTTGTCTCTTTCTTCTGTATGCATTGCTTCTTCTCTTGGTTCTGCAACAATAAGTCACCAATAAACAATTCTCCAGTAAACTATTCTCAGAAACAAGACTACATCATCAGGGTTATTGTAACAAACAGAAAAAATAATGAACATAAGAAAGTTTAAACTAGATTAGATCCACAGGGAAGAATCAATGACATGAAAAAGAACAAAGTTACAGAGTAATGAAGTTGTATCTTCCAATATCTACACAAAGGGGAACACAAAGAAACAAGATGCTGGATTACAAAACTGAGTTTAGGTCAACATATTAAAAGAAATGTGCGAAATTAAAGCAATTAACTAGATAATCGGAGCAAAACCTAACAATTTTACCTCAATTAAACGGCTACTTCACTTGAAAGTAAGTTTGAACTTGACTTATCCTGAGTGGTCTGAAAATATGCTCATTGGAGCTAATCACTATCACATTATTTCATAATTATTGATAAACAATAGTTTTCTCAACTAGATTGTGAGCTCTTGTCCTCCAAGAGCTTTATGTGGAAAACAGATTATTCATTAATCTGCTTCAGGAATGGGAGATGTACTTTATTTTCTCTAAGGACCCCCCTTAAAAATGAAATTACAGATTTTTTTCAAGTAGAGAAAGTGACAAGTAGGAAACCTTATCTATTAAGGCCCATAGTGTTGTCATCTTTGTAAATAGCATTGGTCTGTTTTTGTTTCTAAAAATTTGTCCTTTGCCCTTCTGCATTAACCAGTTGGAAAAGCTGGAGCTGTGGCATTCTCAGTAGAAGTCTACAAAATCAAGTTCATAGTTTTTTGATATTGTGATTCTGGTTGTCCACTATATTGGGCCATAAATAATAATGTGAAACAAAGTTTATTGATTTCCTGCTCTGGATTAGATCCAATAAGTATAGCTCTACTTTATACAGAAACAATCAAGACTAAAATTATTATTGCAATTTTGCAAAGAAGTGGGGGTTGCAATAACTCAAAGAACTTTATTGAGGTTATACAATTGGGCAGAGCCCAAGTTGAAATTAAGTTCTAAATTTGTCTGACTCTAAAGCCCATGTCATTTTTATTGATACTATATTTAATATTAGTTCTGTTACATTATATATATATGTATATATATATATATATATATATATATATATATATATATATATATATATATACACACACACACACACATATACATTAAATATCAGCTTGTTCTGTTACTCTTGAAAGCAAGTTTGGGAAATTGAAACATTAATTTATGTTCAGGATTAATGGCCTTCAAATATATTTTTAACATGCTTGCATAAATAAAATGAGCTCAATTCCTCAATACATTTTTAGGTTTTTCCATGAAGGAACCAGATACCATTTAAAAAGGTAAATCAGATTGTGTCATTACCTCACCTGCTCAGAAGCCTTCAGTGACCAATCACACTTTGACTAATTTCCCGAATCCTGGCCATGACAGAAAACCTCTCACAAGTGGGCTCCTCTCCTTCCTGCTCCTACCCCTCCCGCCTCAGACCCGTCACTATGCCCTGTTTTTCTGGTATTTTTCTTTATTTCAAGCATGCCATGAGGTTTCATACTACAGGATATCTTCTCATCAGTCACCTCTTTATGTTCTTGTGACTTCTGCTAAAATATTGCATTCAGTACAGCTTAACTTAAAATAGCATCTGTTTTATACCTCACCATTTTCTATCAGCTTTCTCTGCCTTATGGGTTTTCACTGCACTTATTACTATCTAAAATTCAATTATAGATGCATTTGTTTCTTTTTCCTTTTTATGAAACCTTGACATAAAGCAGCTCTGTTACCTGGGGGATCTTAGTCGTCTTTCATCAGTGGCTTCTCAGAACCTGAAGTGTGCCTGGCATATAGAGTTCATTGGATATTTCTTGTATGGAAAAAAATACATAAAACTGTCTTTTTTATATTATTAATACAATAATGCTTATTGCTTATATTTTTAGATAAAAAATAATAAAAATTCTAATATTTTAATACTCCACATTGGACTATCCTGTACTCCCATGTGAGGGAATACTTTATTTTGGAGTGCATTAACTTGTATTATTGAAGTATTGTAAGCTGGTAATTATCTTAATATGACCTCTCTAATAGTCCTCTTACCCATTCAAATTGAAAACCATTGACAGTTAAACTGAAATCAACTGATTAAAATTCAGTCTTCCCCTAGCAAACAGTGCAGACAAGCCTGACGTGGTCCTGGTCACATGGCCTCCTAATATTGCACCACAGATATAGACTTATTTCTGTGGTGAGCTGGACTATGAGATTGCCCTATTAGGTAATACATATATAACACTTTGATAATAGAGGATAGAAGAATAGATGCTTACCCAAATAAACTAATAGCAGAGATACAGTAAAAAGAGAACTTGAGCCAGCCATACCCAGGTAGTTCTCCAAAGCTTTACAATCAATTAGACCACTCACTGAGAAGAAGTTTTGGTGGCTAACAGGACTCAAATTAAACAATAAACTAAGCAATCAACAAAGACCAGCAACAACAAAAAGCCTAGTTGTCATTCTACATAGCAGCTTCTCATGCAAACTGCACTTCAGGTAAAGGCCTGCACGGAGCTGCCTGCCTGCACTGTATCTGCCATCAGAGACAGCCCTTATAAAGGAGTTCCTGGAGTCCCTTGTCAACCAATAGGACTGAGGCTTTCTCCTTCTCATTTGAATTGTACAGATCTGTCCAGCAAGAGTGACTCTCTTCTGACCAATCAGGACAGTGCCTTTTGGACTAATCTAACTGTGAGGATTTGGCGTCTTCATTAGCATGAAGACAGATCAATCAGGGACCAAGGGTGGAGACCTCTGTTCAAATCGGCTCTCCTCTAGCTTTTTCCATCAAAGACAGCATTCCCTTGCCTGAGCTGAAGCTTCAGTGATGTCTGGCTGGAGCAGAACAGAGTAGACTGGCAGAGAAGGGTGCAGAACAGATTATTGCGGAACAAAGCAGAGCTGTCAAGCTGGAGGGGATGGGGTGCTGGCCCCAGGGTTGCCTCACAGCTGTGCTGTAGCCACAGCCATACTGAATAAAGTTGCTTTCTTCACTGCGCCCTGAATTGAATACTCCTCTTGGTGTTGAATTGGTGTTAACGACTGTAGGTTGGCAATACTTGAAAATCCTTGATTTAATCTTCTCCAGAATGTCATCTTATTTTTGAAAAAAGGAGAAATTTATTTAAAAACAAATTTTCAGTGTACTCTGTGGTGGGTAGAGAGATGTCAGCTATCTCTTTACACCCTGTTCTTCCTCTAATGTAGATGGTCTTACAAGATTCAGGCATAACACACATGCAAAAATACTTCTTAGATGGTGCTGTGCATTTATAACATGTCAAAAGCGTATGTTGGGTTGTTCTACCATTAGGAATGCTAGGTTTGATCAATTAGCTAAAACAATGATGTCCAGTGAATGTAATTCAAAAATGAGGATCAGTACACAACATAATCAACAGTCCAAATGCTACAGAAATGTTTACCTGAAACCTATGTACTCTTATTGATCAATGTCGCCCCTTTAAATTTAATTTTCTAAATAAAATTTTTTATAAAGTTGGTTATTTTACTTTTAGCTATTATCTTGGACTTTCGTGTCTTCAGAACTGAAAGAAATAAAGTTTCTTTGTATAAGCCAAGTAAATAATAAATAAATAAAAGTTTTCTTTAAACTAAGAAATCAAGTATTGTTGCACTAGCAAATTTTATCACTGGTACTCCCCAAGAGTCTTAGCAATTGCTAATTGGCTTTTAATATTTTTATTTCTTTCATTGGTTATCACCTCTTGACTTTTTTTACTCTGTGGTTTTACTATATTCTCTTATTCTTAGTTTGATTAGCGAGTGGTGTACTAGTTATATATTGCTTATTAAGTATACGCTAAAATCTGATGGGTTAAAATGTAAAACATTTCTTATTTTAGAATATTTGTGATTAGGAGTCACCTAAACTTATATGCTCTGGCACAAAGTGACTCCTGAGACTGACAGAAGAGTATTGGTGAGGTATGCGGTCTTATTTCAAGGCTTGATGACATAAATAACTGCTTCCAAGTTCATGGTTGATAGCAGGACTTAGTTTTTCTGTGGGAATCATATGATGACTTTTCTCAGTTTGTTATTTATATGAGTCCTGTCACAGAGCATTTCACAATGTGGCAGTTGGCTTCACTCAAAACAAATGATACAAGAGATTTGGAGTAAGTGTACCTAAAATTAAAGTCATGTTATATTCAGACTTAAACCAAAAATGACATTTTGACGCCTCTGCTATATTTAATAAAAGTTAATTGTTAAATACAGCCCACACTCAAGAGAAGAAGATTATACAAGAGTATGAATAAGGAGGTGGGGAGTTTTGGGAATCATTTGATAAATTTCCTACTATAAGTGGTTTGTCGTTTTATATATTTTTTCTTAAAGTATTGTTTATGTACTAGTTTATATATTTCAGGATTTTAAAGAGATTTTATTTATTTATTTTAGAGAGAGAAGTGGGGGAGAAAGGGGTGGGGGAGGAATAGGAAGCATTAACTAGTAGTTGCTTTTCATATGTACCTTAACTGGGTAAGCCCAGTGTTTGGAACTGATGACCTAAGCATTTCATATCAGTGCTTTATCCACCATGCCACCACAGGTCAGGTTATACTGGTTTTCTATATGTATTATTTATGGACCTGTTTTTTCCCCTAAACTTTTTAGATGGATATCTAAATGATATAGCTTCATCTTTTATTTCTATGATGTATTTAAAAATATTCTCTGTTTGCTAATTTATATCATATATGCTATTCGATATATTCTTATTCATGGTATTTTTATTAACAACATTCTATTAAAATTATCATCCAGTAAAACTGGTTTATTGCAAAATTCTCATCTCTCTCAGCTCTATTATAGACTGGAAAGTGTTTTTCTGATCTAACATATTTATTTCATTATTTATATGTAAAATGAAAATTGTAGATTTTTTTCTTTGAAAGTTTGTAATTAGGATAGATGGGTAGAGTGAATAAATGTCCCATTTTTGTCTTAGACAGTCTTGGTTCATACCTGCTGTCATAGTAATTATTCATATCCCTTTCTTTAGGCTAATAAATAATTTGTTTTATATGCTAAGACATAGGATTACACCAATAATAGGTTCTATTTCTTTCCTTGGTTGTGTGTGTTTGTGTGTGTGCACGTGGAGAGATAAATAAGTTATAATTTACTCAGATACTATTTCTTTTACATTTTTTATAGGAATATGAAACTCCAAAAATCTTTAGAATGATTAAATATGAACACTTTCAAGAATTAATTTCTGAGTAACATCTGACACTAACTATAATTTAGATTCTGTCCTGATTGAACATTCTTTACCACTGAGTTTTAATATAAGTGACTCAGTATAAGAGGGTGACTAAGGTCATCAGCTGAAACTAAAAAAGCCTTGCTTTTGAAAACTGCCTTTTACACTGTGCCCTTGACAAGTAACTTCAACTCTGAGAATTAGTTTCCTATGGCATAAAATTATGATAATTTCATAGGATTGGTGTGAGAGTTAAGTGCCCTATAACTAACAGAAGACTAACAATTTGTAGTTATCATTAGATATAACTATTAATGTTGAATCTAAATATTTTTAGAACTATTTTATTTTAAGATTTTGATACAAATTAAATGCTTGCAAATGTGTTTTCCTCTGTGTTCATGGTTATTGGGAAGAGTTTCTATGTATCTGTTCTCAGAGCAAGTTCTTAGTCATTTTTTGACATTTCCTCAATAGTTTTCACAATTCTGTATAAGGGAGAAGTAAAGGAAATAAAGTTGCAGAGTGTATTTCTGAAACAAAATAATACAAATTTTGAAGTGTACTTTTGCAAGCAAAATATGATTTTCACTGGCTTTTTTGCTTTTTATGTACACAAAAGGTCACTACAGGCAAACTGAGCCCTCCAGCAATGTCTTGGTCACACTTTCTATCTCTGTGCCCACAGCAAATGTTATTCTCACATTAGAAGTTTAAAATGAATAATTTAATTCCACTAAATATAGAAGAATATGTAGAAAACACTGATTAGTACTAATTTAATTCACTGTATTAACAGCAACAATGAAGATTTGTTTACAAAAACACAGTAACAATGGGCTTCACAGAAAAATTAAAAAAAGAAAGAAATCATTCAATAAAATTTCTGATAAAATATTAAAAAAAGGCAAATACTATTTTTCAGGCAATATAACAAAATATAATTTTGATTAAGTTCAAAAGGAGAATTATAGAAAATCTAACAAAGTATTAACAAGAATTTGCATGACATTCTAAGGATAATACTGTTAGAGAAATGTTAAAAGACACAGAAGTTGCTATCATATGAAAAATGTAAATGTTTACGCATAAGAAGACATGATAAAACTCAGGCTGCTGACAGAAAAAGCAATAGTTGATATATACATTAAAGATAAAAGATTAATGTATAAATATAATAAAATCTACAAATTTATTGAATAAGTAATGATGAGGGTAAACTGAGAATGGCTTTGAATAGTGTTCTTACAAAAACAAAGGACAAGCAAGCAAGAAATTATAACAAATAAATACATACATATATAAACATTTTAATCTTAATAAATATCTGTGAATAGAAAACTACTATTTTCAACTGTATTACTTTCAATATTTAGAGTTAAATAACAACATTAATAATATTTTATCTTTTTAAAATTTATATAATGTGAACGTACTTATATCCTGGTGAGTGTAAAAATAACTACAACTGGTATGACAGCAACCAATCTGTCAAAAATTTAAATTTTTATTATTCTTGACCTTATAATTTATTTTCAGAATTTTATCTAGAAACTATAACCATAAATTATGATGAAGATATATTTAAACAGAAATGTTGATTATAATGTTATAGAATAGTGAGATATTAAGGAAATAACTATAAAGAATTTAGAAAGTATTATTTTAGTAGAGTAATGAAATAAAATATAATTGTGCAATCATTAAAATTTACTGATGTACTGATGTGACGATTGTACTTGCAATATGTATATAAATGAAATGTACATAGTTATATGTAGAGAGTAGTCTGAATTTTTAGCAAAGTATATGCATGTATTCACATGCATTTCTACTCACATCCCCCATTCCCCAGAAAAAGACTGAATGAAATACAGTAAAATGGTAATAATGTTTATTCTCTGAGATTTCTGGCAATGATTACTCTTTAATTTTCTTTTTATATATTTTTTATTTTCTATATAAACTCATGTTACTTTCATAAATAGTAAAATTTAAAAATAAACATTTAATGTAAGAATAAAATTATTTCATTTTTTATTATTTATTTCATTATGTATTTAAATCATTTTCATTAGGAATGGTAGGTTGAGAATGAGCTGTAACTTAGTGGGCATATGGTTTCAAAACTCTTGCTGAAAACCCTGGCCAGACAGCTCAGTTGGTTAGAGTGTCACGCGGAAGAACAGGGGTTGCCAGTTCAATTCCTGGTCAGGTCTCATACAGGAAAAGATCAATGTTTCTGTCTCTTTTTCTCTCTCCCTTTATCTCTCACTAAAATCTATAAATGAATATTACAAAAAAAAAAAAACAACTCTTGCTGAGATATCACATAACAGCTTTAGATAAAGACCTAACTCCATACAAGTACCTCTTAAAAATTTCTATAGCTCTTTTCTCTTTTTCATTCTCAATTTAGCTTCTTACAATAATAGTTCTAATTCACTGTACATTTTTTTTTCTTAATTTACATTAATCTTAGTCTTAGCTTTAGGTCATTATATAGCTTTTGTACCTTATTATCCCCCTCATTCCAAATCCCTAATAACATCTGAAATCATTTCATGGTAATGCCAGCATCTCTATTTCTAAGCACATTTTGCTCACTCTTTCCCTGTAGCTTTTGGATCTGTTGGCTATGTTCTTCCTGAACCTCTCACAACTTTATCTTTTATAGTGCAATTCTTTTTTTTTTTTCTTTACCGATAATTCCTTTTGTGGATGCCTTCTTCTTTTCTTTCCTCTTTTAGTTCACCTTTCATTTATTGGTATAGGTTGCTGTTGGTATCATAGCTTCAAAAAATATATCAACTCAAAGCTGTAAGATAGTAAAGGGGATTACAACCAATATCAATGCAAAAACTAACACTAGATAACTTTCTCATCACCAGTTTTTAGGTTTTCTTTTATGGGACAAAGAAATTGGCAGAAGTAGATAAAAAAATTCAGTTATGAAAATTTGCTTTCTTTACTTGATGAACCTGTCAGAGATAATACAATGAATTAGCAGACCCTTAGAATTTTCAGGGTTACAGGCTCTTCAGCAGACCCCTAAGTCTCAGTCTCCATGATCTCTTTTAATGATTATAGCAGACCGAACACTAGATGGTTCCACAAGGTGATGCTCTCCTAAAAAATAATGTTTTATTTATTTGAGTGCAGTACAATCTCATTATAACTGCAATATTAAGAGACGATTCCTTAAATAAAAATGTTGAAAGTTCATGCTGTCAGTTTATTCTCAATTCTACTATAATCATACCATTGATTTATTTCACTTTTGTTATCAATCAAAATAAAAACCATGCAATATTCTCCTATAATACTTGTCCATACTACTTTCATTTTTCTCCTTAATATCTGTCTTAATACAGTCAATTAATTAATGTAACACAATATAGAAAACTTCAATACTCACATATTTTTGCTTTTTAAAAATTGAGTCCCTTTCTGATCAAACTTTCCTCCACTTCTTCTTTGTGTCATTCTAATTACCATTAAAAGTATTTTAGCCTGACCAGGCAGTTGTGCAGTGAATACAGGTTCAAAACCCCAAGTTCACTGGTTTGAGCACGGGCTCATCAGGCTTGAGCATGGACTCACAAGCATGAGCGTGGGATCATGGACATGAACCCATCATTTCTGGCTTGAGCCCAAAGGTTGCTGACTTGAGCCTGAGGTTGCTGGCTTGAGCAAGGAGTTTCTTGCTCTGCTGTAGAACCCAAGTCAAGACACATAGAAGAAAGCAATAAATGAACAACGAAGGAGACTAAGGAGTTGCAATGATGATTAGATGTTTCTTATTTCTCTTCCTTCTTGACTGTCTGTCACTATCTGTCCTTTTTCTGTCTCACAAAATAATAAATAAATAAAAATTTAAAAGTATATTTTAATGAAGAATGCAAATTCTGTTTTTCATAGTATTTTTTTTCCTGAGTAATAGTATCAGTCACTGAAATAATTCTTTTTCATAAATTTCCTTTTGGCTTAATTTTATTGTGTTTGTATAATCTATTTCAGAAATACTATACACTCAACATTTAAATAACACCACATACTAATGAATTTGTTCAATTATTTTAATAAATTTATGCAATTTTCTGTCTTCTGAACATATGCAAATTAAGAAATTACAGTGTTGGGTATGAATCAGTAAATTACTTATTCTATAGAATAATCTGATAATTCTACTTACTGATATCAGAAATTAAAATAATTGGATGAAATAATTGGTATTATATTGTTCATAAGTTTTATTTGACTCTATTTCTACTTCTTATTCTAGATAAACTAGATGACAACTTAACACAGTAACTGCATATTCAAGAGTTCAACTATAAGTAAGGTCTACCATGTTTTCTTCTTCCACCTCCTAAGCATTATGGGTGATATTCTGCCACTCTTTAGCTGGATACATATACACAGTCTATGTAGTTGTAGATACATAATTCAGAACTCACTAAATAAGAAAAAATATCTTTTCCTTTTGCTGTTAAAATGTATTTTCTTTACTATGTTTAAGACAAGCAAGATACAGTTATATTCCACTATATTGAAAGAGAAAGATCAGCTGGCTTGGTTTCTAATAAAAGATTTTTTACTTACTACTTTTTCATGCTTAACTATTTTGGTTACAATGTCCTTATAAATATTAATGATCCTTGTTATACTTAATTTTATGTCTTAATTTGGAGTCATAGTATCCAGATATTTAGTCAAAGATTCTTGTCTATGTTTCTGTGAAATGCTTTTTTTGAGATAAACATTCAAAATTTGTGGAATTTGAGTAAAGCAAATTACTCTCTGTAATGTGAGTGAGCCTTATCCAAACAGTTGAAGTCTTTACCAAAGAAAATAATAACCATCCTTAAACAAGAAGAAATTTTCTGGGTCTCTAGCTGGCCAGGTTACTGAGTCTTTATACTTAATCAATCTCCAAAATCAGGTATGGCGAGCTCTTTCTAAATATGCATATTACATTTATTAAATGTATGATTATATATAAATTAAATACATATAAACACACATAAAAAACACATAAAAATCTTACTATTTCACTGAAGAACCCTGACAAATAAATATTTTCTATTTATTTCACTAAAAGAAAACCATGATCAATCCCAAGGTTAAATTTGTATAGATTGTAATAAATTTTGTTCAAACCTTTTTATTTTGTTAACTAATTACAAAAACTGTAATTGTTTATATAAGGAAAATATGACAATATTGTCAAGAAGACTATTTCCTGAAAATTTACATTAAACACCTATAATCCTGGAGTTCAGATTAAAACACAAATGTCTAATACAATGTTTTATTAACAAAGCTGATTCTTAAGATAATTAGTTAATATCAAAATCTAACCTGTCTTGTGGTGGCGCAGTAAAGTGTCGACCTGGAATGCTGAGGTCGCCGGTTCAAAACCCTGGGCTTGCCTGGTCAAGGCACATATGGGAGTTGAAGCTTCCTGCTCCTCCCCAATTTTTCTCTCTCTCCCTTTCTTCTAAAATGAATACATAAAAATAAGTTAAATCTATTTGTGTCATTTAATGATTTTGCAACATAATCATTGTGTTTTGAGATTTCCTGAGAAAAGTGTTTAATGTAAAGTTGCACCATGTTTTATGAATGAAAATACCATGTATGGCTGTAATTTCTTTTGTGTATTGTTAATATATTTCAAACTTTATTATAAAAAGGCACCTTTAAAAAATTCTTTCAATTACTATGTAACATTTAAGGGAAAAGCATATAATTAGTGTCATTTTATAACTGCAGAATAGTTTATATAAATAAACAAGAGAGAAATCAATTAAATACTAAATTGTTTTATGTTCTACAAACTAATTCCAAACTGTTTTATGATAATAATCATTTTCCTCATCTCTTTAAAAGTCTAATATTACACAAACTTATTGATGAGTGCTGAGAAGAGCATACATTTTTATCTTAAACAGTTTTGATTTTATACTGTATGAATTTCATCACCCTTTTAGGAAAAATTCAATACAAACTTCAAAAAAAAGTAAAGTTTTATAATTTAATACAAGACACCAAAGAAAAATGGCAACTAATGTTAATTATATCATTTATTTGTTTCATATCAGAAAAATGCAAAATGTTCTAAAACTCTTAAATTTCTTTTTATTTTCAACATTTTAAAAATCATTATGGTCGATTATTATGGTAAGCAGGCTTCTATAATGACTTCCAATGACTATTATGCAATTTTCTCCCTCTTTTTTGCAGTTTGAGCTATGTATAAGATGATATGTCAGTTCTGTGATTCATATAAACAAAAAATGTGATATTATAAGTCATTTAGAAAACACTAGTTTGAACAATTACTTACTATGTTATTTATCATTATTATGGTTAATTAATACACTTTTATGTGTTAGTTATAGAGAAGATTGAGAACTGAAGCATGTTTTGTTATAGTCAGTTTTCAGCATATTTTCTGTTCCTAAACAAATATAAGAAATACCTAGTTTCCAATTCAGTGAGACATGTAGTCAGCATTGAGTTCTGTAGCTCATTAAAGTGCTATATCAGTTTGGAAAATTTTTTCCTTGCTTCTTGATGCTAAGCTCAAGTGTTCATATTTTCTTCCTTGTCAGTACTGCTCATAATAGGCACTTCCAAATTTGGAGTTCTAGAAGGCAACCAGATGGCATTCAATTTTATTAGCAAAAAAATATTTCAAACTTTATCACTGAATAAGGTGTCATTTCATCTATCTTCAAACAAAACCTCAGAATTTTATCCTATTTTACTTTATTTTTGTGTATAAGTGAATGCTGAAGAATTAAGTAGGAGGCAGAAACTCATATTTGTTTTCATATCTGATAGTTGATTTTTAATAACAAGATTTAAATTTGAATGTACACTAGAAGATAAAATAAGACCCTAATTTTCTGAGATGAATTCAACTTGAAAGCAAGCAACTTTCATGACAGAATATGTGTTAGATCATAATAAATAACTATTCACTATTGCATTTTCAGAGCTTAGTCCCACAAGAAATTAGTTTCAATTCCTTGAGAATAAAATTCAAGCAGTGTTTTTTTTATTTTCATGCTAAGAATTGATTCATTAATTTAATTTAAAAAGCATATTGAGATATGTTTTACAGATCTATGTATTAAAGATTATTTTCCTTTCCATTATTTCATATTTATCTAGTGGTATCCCAAAAGTCAATTATTTATATAGATAGGAGGTATTATTTAAGTTGCAACTTATATTGTAGAAGAAGAAAAGATTTTTACTTAGTTCAATATCAGTTAGTTTCATCATTCAATTACAATGAATAGTTTCATACTTTAATTGGTACGTGATTGTTTTGTATACTCAGAACTCATCTCAAGAATATAAATCTAATATGTCCTTTATAATAGGGGACAACAAGAGATTTGTCTATCATATTGATGTCTTAGTCAATTAATATGTTCTGTGTATTGTCCAGGTGGATATTTTTTCTTATTAAAATATATAGTGAAAGTGATTTATGAATATTAATAAATTAAAGGCTGTTAAAAAGTAAAAATGACTGTAGTATAGGTGGAGGTTTTGGAGGGCAGACTTATATGCAAAAGAAACATGAATAGAATTCATTTACATACCTATGTCAAGTAAAAGCTAGAGAACAAATAAAATACTAAAAAATTATAAAACAGAGAGAAATTAAAAAAGACAGAGAGAAATTAAAGACATGGACAAGAAAAATCAACAATGAAGAGTGAAGAGCCTGACCTGTGGTGGCTCAGTGGATAAAGCGTCGACCAAGGAACACTGAGGTCGCCAGTTCAAAACCCTACACTGGTCTGGTCAAGGCACATATGGGAGTTGATGCTTCCAGCTCCTCCTCCTCTCTCTCTCTCTCTCTCTCTCTCTCTGTCTCCTCTCTAAAATGAATAAAATAAAAATTAAAAAAAAAGAGTGAAGAAAAATGGTGTTCTAAGTTCTTTCTGGTCTCTCACCACTTACGTCAGTTAAAATTATCATTTTCTATTCATTTGTCCCTTAAGTATTCTTACATCAGCCTCTATATTTTCCATATATTATTTGCTAAGTTTAAGCTATCTTGAACTTGTAAGTTTCTACCATAATAAAGTGACAAGGGAAAAATTTACCCTCCAAAAAGAAACAATTTAAAATACAGACAGAATATATATAAGAAATATTTTCCAACTTTGAAATACAGACAAGATAAGACACTGGTAACTTAGAAAGCAAAAACAAAAACATGTTGACCCATTTGATTGCTCCAGCTTACTAAGTAAAAAGAATTTTCAGGCTAAATCCCAAAGGATTGAGACTCAATTAAATGTTACTTGTATCCCTTCCTTCAGAAACAAGATTCCAGATTTTATGGAAATCAAGGTGACTAAAATTTACAGAGCAGACACCAGATAGGACATAAACATACACACACCCAGAAAGAGAGAACACTGTAGAGATAAGAAGTCTGTCCCTTAAGTTTACAGCTGCGTGTTCATTAACGTATACTTATGAGAAAACTAAATCCATGAAAAGGTCACCCAAAGTATCATGTTGATTAAGATCTAGAAATAACGGCCAAAGATCATTCTTATTTCCACCAGTCATAATAGAAAGATGTCTCACCACAAAAGGTTTCAACTAATGTCTATAAATGACTTTTCTACTGTAATGAGGCCATTTAGCTTATATGAAAATCTGTCTGGAAGATAACTTACAAGCAAACCTGAAAAAGTTAAAATTATATTCAAGTAACTCAACTAGATTTCAGAGCAAAGCCCAGAAATGGTTGCAGGAGTAAAAAAAAAAAAAAAAAAAAAAAAACCCACAAAAATCCAGAAGGCAGTTATGTATAATTCACAATGTTTCGAATTTACAAAGTAGAAACAAAAACAAAAACAACAAAACATGCAAAGTAGGAGAAAAATATAAGTATTAAGGAGAAAAAAACAATCAAAACAGAGTAAATAAATGACCAGAAGATAGCATTGATAGAAAAAAACAAGGAAATATACATGTCAAATGGAAAAATATATACCCTATGTTCAAAAAAAGTGATGTATGAAGATGATACAAAGATAAATAAAAGATATAGGAAGAGGCAAAGTGAACTTATAGAGATAAAAATAAGACCTCAAGAATGAAAATTACACTGGTTTAAATGAAGATAAATTGAAATAAAGAAAAAATAATTGTCAATTTAAATATATCACAGTAAAGAAACATAAACCTCTGGCTAAACAGTTCAGTTCTCTCAAGTATCGACTAGATGCCAGGTTGCAGGTTTGATCTCCAGTGCGGGTACATACAAGTATCAACCACTGAGTGCATGGATGCAACAGATCAATGTTTCTCTCTTTATGTTTTCTTCTCTCGCTAAAATAAGTAAGCAAAAGTTAAAATAAAGAAAACTTTAGAAAATAAAATATACACTGTTGATATTAAAATGTCTGGAAAAATAGACTACCAATGACTTATGAGACAACAAGTGTCCTAATAAATGTGTCAGAGCACTAGAGAAAATATTTAAAGAAATAAAGACCAAATTTTTCCAGCTTCGATAAAAATGAAAAAAACCCAAGTTCCAGGAAGTTCAAAGAACCTCAAGCATAATACAGAAAGAGAAAACTGCACCAAGGGACATCATAATTGTATTGCCTAAAACCAGTGATAAAAGGAAAACCATTAAAGAAAAAGAAAGATAGTATGCACATAGGAATAAAATAAGGATGAAAGTAGATGTATTGTCAACAACAATTCAAAAGAGAAGAAAGAGCAAGGCATCTTAAAAGTACTGAAAATAATGTCAACCTAAAATGTTATTTCAGCAAACTATATTTCAAAAATAAAACCAAAGTAAAAACTTGAGACATATAAAAATTTGAAAGGATATATCATCAGCATTACTATCACGATCAGTACAAGAAATGCTACAAAAAGCCCTTCAGGCAGAAGAAAAATAATGAGAAATTGGAAGGTTGGTCTACAGAAAGAATGAAATTAGTCAATGTGTAGATAAAGAAATTATTTTTCTTTGTGTTTTTAAAATCACTTTAAACAGTAACTGTTTAAAGCAAAATGAATAACAATGCACTGCAGGATTTATAACATAAATAGAAGTAAAATATAAGAACACAATAACATAATACTCATGATGGAGGAAACAAAACTATATTTTTAAGGTTCTGTATTAGATTTACAATAATATATTATTTGAAAGGAGACTATGATACACTAAAGATGCATACTTTAAATTCTAAAACAACCATTAAAATAACAAAGCAAAGAATTACAGATAAGAAGTCAAAAATGAGATAAATTGTATTAAAATATACTCAATTCAAAAAATAATAGAGAAAAATTGAAATAAATAAAAGAACAAAATTATAGCAATAGTAGATTTAAGCTAACTATATCAGCTATTTCATCAAATATGAATAATCTAAAACCTCAATTAAAAGTCAGAAATTGTTGGCATAGATAAAAATAAAAGACCTAAGTATATACTGTTTATAAGAAACCTGTTTTAAATATAGGACACAGATCAGTTAAATGTAAACATATTTAAGTTATACTGGAATTTGATATGATGAAAGAAGGTAAAAAATAATAAAGAAGCAAGTGATTTATGCAGAGAAAAAAATAACTGTAAGAAATGTTTCAGCTGACCAGGCAGTGGCACAGTGGATAGAGTGTCGGACTAAGATGCGGAGGACCCAGGTTTGAGACCCCGAGGTCACCAGCTTGAGCGTGGGCCCATCTGGCTTGAACAAAAGTTCATCATCTTGGACCCAAGGTCGCTGGATCCAGCAAGGTCTTACTCGGTCAGCTGAAGACCTGTGATCAAGGCACATGAGAAAGCAATCAATGAACAGCTAAGGTGTTGCAATGAAAAACTGATGATTGATGCTTCTCATCTCTCTCCATTCCTGTTTGCCTGTCCCTATCTATCCCTCTCTCTGACTCTCTGTCCCTGTAAAAAAAAAAAAAAGAAATGCTTCAGGATTCAGAATTAAAATCTCAACAAAAATTAGGTAATTATTACTATCATCTTATTACCCCACAAAACTCAAATAGATAAAATAAATTAAAGTACACAACTTATCTTCCAAATATTGGAAGCAATATGTCCTAGTCAGAGGCTCAGTTTATAGAGCATTGTCCTGGTGTAGGCACATCCTGAGTTTGATTCCTGGTCAGGGCACATAGGAGAAGCAACCATCTGCTTCTCCTCCATCTCACTCCCCCTTCTCTCCCTTTTTTCCTGCCACAGCCAGTGTCTCAATTGCTTCAAGCACGGCCCTGGGCAGTGCGAATAGCTTTGCTGTTCTGAATGCATCTGCCTCAGTCACTAAAAATAGCTTGGTTGATTTAAGCATTGGCCCAAATGCCGGTTGAATTCTGATGGGACACATCAGAGAGTCTACCTCACTACCTCCCCTCCTCTCACCCAAAACATCAGAAGAAAGAACATGAAGGAGACATGCCACACCATTGGGAAAATCTGTGCCACACCATTGGTAAAATCTGTGCCACACCATTGGGAAAATCTGTGTGTGAGTTGCCTCCAATATTATCCTATAGAAGAGAAAAATTAGTTGCATAGCATGATTGATTTTGAGGTAATAAGATATACCATATCTTGAGTATATTTTAAAACATATAGTAGGTTACCTGCTTATAATAATTAGCATTTATCTATATCTTCATTATGCAGCTAGCAGTGTAGGACACATTTTTCAATAATTTGAATTCTTACTAATGGATGATCAAAGAAACCCAACTGTTAGTAAGTTGTTATGGATTGAATGTTAGGATGCAAGGATGCTTTAGATATACTATACATCTGAAACAAGTTACAGCCACTTAGTTCAGCTACAGCAAAATAAAAAGATTTACTAATGATAGCTGACTAAATGCTAGGATTATAAATGTAGTCTGTTCTTCAAGGAGCAAGACATCAAAGAGAACTTCTTTAATAATACTCAATTTAATGTATCTGAACATACTTGTTTTCAATTTCAGTGGCTTTGCAATGTGTAACTTGATTATGATAAGAGATATTTGCAGAATTTTCTTGTTGGCATGAGGTACATTAAACATTTTTGCATAAGATTTGAGAAGCAGCAGCTTAAGTGCCTTTTAGGCTGTGAAAGTTGGAGCAGAATCACCAATGCTTTTGTAGCTCACTTTTGTTATTGCCCTGCTGGGAGCACAACTCCTCCACCTTTTTTTGTATGCTCCTTTAGTTTATTTTAAATGTCTAGGCCAACTGAGATTGACTTCATGTAAAGGGCACAAATTTCCTATGAAGGGTACTACATCAGCAAGGTTGGAGAAAGTAAGAGCTGGAATGTTGTGCTAGATAAAAATAATGGCCTCCAAAGGTGTTCATGCCTCCATGTTACTTTACATATAAAAGAATATTTGGCCAATATAATTAAGTTAAAGATCTTGAGATGGGAATATTATACTGGATTATCAGGATGATCTCAAAGTAATTACAAGATAATTTATAAAATGGAAGCAGAAGGGTCCCATTCAGAGATTGAAATATGCCAGGCTGCTGGCTCTAAAGATAAAGGAAGGAACCATGAGCCAAGAAATGCAGGTGGTCTCTAGAAGTTGGAAAAGACAAGGTGAGAAATTTTCCTCTAGATCAATGGTTCTTAACCTTTTTTGAGGTAGCGAACCCACCAGTTTCATATGCGCATTCACTGAACCCTTCTTTAGTGATAAATAAAATATGATTTTTTTTCCAAATTCAAGACATAGGTATATGTTTTTTTACTGGTGCACAAAATGAGCCGTGCATGAACATCACCTTGTTCAAAGAACAAAACCAACAAAGTGCATGAACTCACAACAAATTACGGTATGACTTTATTTTGACCTCCACGGCAGAGGCTTCTCCGAACCCCTGAGACCGACTCATCGAACCCATAGGGTTCGATAGAACCCAGGTTAAGAACCACTGCTCTAGATCCTCCAGAAGAAACATATCCCTACTGACACCTTGATATTATTCCATCAAGACCTCTTTCAAGATGTCTGATCACCAGAACTGCACGATAAAAACCCATATTTATTAAACCACAAAATTTGTGGTAATTTGTTACAGAGCCATAGAAGATTAATGAGCACTTTTTTATGTCCATTCTTGTGGACATCAGCCCATGCTTGTGGCTCCCGCCTTATCCTTGATATTCCTCAATTCGTAATCATCTTCCCTTATACAACTAACTCTCTGACTTAAATAATTCAAACCTCAGCAACAGATATGAAGTAAACTGCCTCAGAGAAGAGGCTGGTTAACTAGCTCTCAAAATAACTTAAGGTAGAATTTCTGTAACAAATTTTAAATAGTATGTCTAGTGGTTTTGCTTCTCTAAGCCCTGATTGCCTAACAGGTTTTGATCATACTTGGAAATCATTGTTCAAAGTACATAGAGATTTGTGTTAATGTACAATATCTAGAAAGTCTCCCCTCACATTTTTCATCATAACTTTTCATACATAAATACCTCTGCTACCATTAAGAATAAATTTTGTTTCTCCAAAAGACTTTTCTGCCAACTCTTTATCCTTAACTGACCATGGAAAACTCTACATGTATTTAGCTTGTCCTAAATGACTTTAATGACACAATGTTATTATTTTGACGGGCAGAAATAAGAGGTTGAATTTCAACCATTCCAGAGATGGTACTTTGCATGCTTTTGCAGTAAAATTAATCATAAGATTTTGATATTTTATATATTCAGTGTTAATAAAATGTTTCTAAATCCTCAGATAAGCAAGAGGTCAGATTTCTTTTTAATTGGAAATCTTTAGGAAAATCTCTACACGAGATTTCTCAAACTTCCATCTAGGATTTATTTCTTTTCTATGAGATTTGCAAACAGTATTCTCTTATTGGGTTTATTCAAGTTGACTCAAAGTCTACAGATTTCTCATAAGAAAATAAATATAAAGAAGGAGAAAACTAACATTTTCAAAAACCTGTAAGAATTCATATTTGTTTAGACATTCTTTGTTTGTGATAAATCTATCAATTTCCAAAAATATGGTAAACAGAAATTGTGATCGGATGTCTTCTTTCCTTCAATTTTCTTCCTATGTGATTGCATAAAATATATAGAGTAGTCTCCCCTTGTCTATGAAGTATACATCCCAAGAGCTCTAGCAGATGCAAAAAACCACAGATAGTACTGAATCCTAAGTATACTATGTATTTTTCCTATATATACTTTTGATAAAGCTTAAACTACTCTGCTTTGGGCTTATTATTAAGTAAAAGAACGGTGAATTGAATGTATGCATGTGATTACATCATAGTCTATCTGATAATAAAGAGGGCTTGTAAGATGAATAACGAAAAAAAAGTTTATACAGCCAGAATGCACTGGACAAAGGGATCATTTACATACTGGCAAAGATGAAGTGGGACAGTGTGAGATTTCATCATGCCACTCAGAATAACACACAATTTAAAAAATATTCATTGTTTATTTCCATAATTTTGTATTTCATAACTTCAGATTGTGGTTGAATGCAGGTCATTGAAACCACAGAAAGTGAAACTGTAGATAATAGGGATGCTATTATAGTAGATTTTACCTCCTAGAGGCAGTCAGTCCTTTTCCTTCCAATAGGTTTTTCTTTATAATAGTTTTGTAATAGGCTCTAGCAAATCCTCTCTATTGCTTCAACCCACCACAAAGAAATCTCATACTCCACTAGCCCTGGGGCCTTGAGAAATATTCAGGCAGTTGGTGAATTTCATTTCCTCTATGTATTATTCTCATGTGTGTTTTAGAGAACTAGACATGAATGAATAAAATGTTTTAATGTGAATATTGTGTACAGAGATATGTTGCAGAATTAGGTACCTGAAATTTGTATAATTATGTCAACCAGTGTCACACCAATAAAATTCAATTAAAAATATTTTAGAGTAAACAAAAAGAAGAATTCCAAACGTATGAAAGTTAGCAATACCAATTTGAAGTTTTTTGTTTTTTTTTTTCAGGGTCAGAGAGAGAGTCAGAGAGAGGGATAGATAGGGACAGACAACAGGAATGGAGAGAGGTATCAATCATTATTTTCTCATTGCCGTCGCAACACCTTAGTTGTTCATTGATTGCTTTCTCACATGTGTCTTGACCACGGGCCTTCAGCAGACCGAGCAACCCCTTGTTGGAGCCAGTGACCTTGGGTCCAAGCTGATGAGCCCGCGCTCAAGCTGGCGAGCTCGGGATCTTGAACCTGGGTCTTCCGCATCCCAGTCCGACGCTCAATCCACTGCGCCACAGCCTGGTCAGGCCAATTTGAAAAGTTTTAATGGATAGATAATAGTTGAATCCAGGAAGAAAACATGGTAATTTAAGAAACGTCTCTTTTGTGTATGTGTGTGAAGAAAGAAGAAAAATCAAGATGAAACTCAACATTTAAATGATATATACAAAAAAATTGCAAAAGAAAGAAAAACAATAAATAAATAGAATGAAGATATGAAAATATATAAGCTGGCAGAAAATGATGTTCTTTAGGCCAATGGAAAACAAAGATCTAAAATATCAATCCAAAAACTTAGGGAGTCTTGGAGATATTATTTACTATTCTATAATAGTCAAATAAAAATGATCAAATTCTTTTTCTCTTAAGTCTTTAAAATGTATTTTGCTTGTATAAATAATATATTATTCTTCTAAAGAAAAAAAACCCAGTAGACAGTATGTCTTGAAATTATGATATGTCATTCAAAAACATACACATGCATCTCTATCTGTTTATATATTTGTCTGTTTATATATCTATCTATCATCTATTTATCTACTATTTATTACAAAACACTTTGTTGTATAGTATTGCATGTTATAATTCTTTTTCTATTAACATACTCATTGTTTTTTTCTATATACTCTTTTATTTATTTATTTATTTATTTATTTATTTATTTATTTATATTAATTTTAAGAGTGGGACATTGATAAATTAGGGCATATATGTTCAGAGAAAATATTTCCAGGTTATTTTGACATTTGATTATATTGTGTACCCATCACCCAAAGTCAAATTGTCCTCCGTCACCTTCTATCTGTTTGTATTTATGTCCCTCCACTACCGCTACCCCCTCCCTCACCCCACCTCCTCCCAGGTAGCCAGTACACTCTTGTCTATGTCTTTGAGTCTCGTTTTTATGTCGCATGAACTCATATAGCCCTTAGTTTTTTTTCTTATTTACATACTTCACTCAGTATAATGTTATCAAGGTTCATCCATGTTGTTGTAAATGATCCGATGTCATCATTTCTTATGGCTGAGTAGTATTCCATAGTATATATGTACCAAAGCTTTGTAATCCACTCGTCCTCTGACAGACACCTGGGCATTTCCAGATCTTCGATATTTGAACAATACTGCCACGAACATGAGGGCGCATTTCTTCTTTTCAAAGAGTGCTATGGTGTTCTTAGGGTATATTCCTATATGTGGGATAGTTGGGTCAAAAAGCAGTTCGATTTTTAATTTTTTGAGGAATCTCCATACTGTTTTCCACAGTTGCTGCACCATTCTGCATTCCCACCAGCAGTGCAAGAGAGTTCCCTTTTCTACACATCCTCGCCAGCACTTATTCTGTGTTGTTTTGCTGATGAGTGCCATTCTGACTGATGTAAAGTGTTATCTCATTGTAGTTTTAATTTACGTTTCTCTAATGATTAGTGATGTTGAGCATTTTTTCATATGCCTATTGGCCATCTGTATATCCTCTTTGGAGAAATGACTATTTATTTCTTTTACCCATTTTTTGATTGGATTGTTTGTCTTCCTATTGTTGAGTTTTATAAGTTCTTTATAAATTTTGGTTATTAACCCCTTATCAGATGTGCTGTCAAATATGTTCTCCCATTGTGTGGTTTGTCTTTTTATTCTGTTCTTATTGTCTTTAGCTGTGCAAAAACTTTTTAGTTTGATATAGCACCATTTGTTTATCTTGCCTTTTATTTCATTTGCCCGTGGAGATAAATCAGCAAATATATTGCTGCTACAGATGTCGAAGAGCTTACTGCATATGTTTTCTTCTAAGATGCTCATGGTTTCACAGCTTACATTAAAGTCTTTAATGAATTTTGAGTTTGTTTTTGTGAATGGTGTAAGTTGATGGTCTAGTTTCATTTTTTTGCAGGTAGATGTCCAATTATCCCAACACCATTTGTTAAAGAGGCTGTCTTTACTCCATTGTATGTTCTTTCCTTCTTTGTCAAATATCAGTTGTCCATAAAGGTGTGGGTTTATTTCTGTGTTATCTCTTCTGTTCCATTGATCTATGTGCCTGTACTTATGCCACTACCAGGCTTTCTTGAGTACAATGGCCTTGTAATAAACCTTGATATCTGGAAGAGTGATACCTCCTGCTTTATTCTTCCTTTTCAAGATTGCTGAGGCTATTCGTGTTATTTTTAGTTCCATATACATTTTTGGAATATGTGTTCTATATTTTTTAAGTATGTCATTGGTATTTTAATTGGTATTGCATTGAATTTATAAATTGCTTTGGGTAATATAGACTTTTTAATGATGTTTATTCTTCCAAGCCATGAGCATGGTATATGCTTCCACTTGTTTGTATCTTCCTTGATTTCTTTTATCAATGTTTTATAATTTTTCGAGTACAGGTTCTTAACCTCCTTGGTTCAATTTACTACTAGGTACTTTATTTTTTTGGCTGCAATAGTGAAGGGAATTGTTTCCTTAATTTCTTTTGCAGACAGTTCATTGTTGGTATATAGAAATGCCTCTGATTTCTGAGTATTAATTTTATATCCTGCCACCTTGCTGAATTCATTTATCAGTCCCAGTAGTTTTTGACTGAGGCTTTAGGGTTTTCTATATACAATATCATATCATCTGCAAATAATGAGAGTTTTACTTCTTTTCCAATTTGGATGACTTTTATTTCTTCTTGTCTGGTTGCTGTGGCTAAGACTTCCAGAACTATGTTGAATAAGAGTGATGAAAGGGTGCACCCCTGCCTGATTCCTGATGGTAAGGGGATTGCTTTTAATTTTTGCCAATTTAGTATGATGTTTGCTGTGGGTTTGTCATAGATGGCCTTCATCATGTTAAGATATGTTCCCTATATTCCCACTTTACTGAGAGTTTTGATCATGAATGGGTGCTGGACTTTATCAAATGCTTTTTCTGCATCTATTAAAATTATTATGTGATTTTAGTCCTTTATTTTGTTTATGTGATGAATCACATTGATTTATTTGTGAATATTGAACCAGCTTTGCCTCTCCAGAATAAATTCCACTTTATCATGGTGTATGGTTTTTTTCATATATTGCTGGATTCAGTTGTTTAATATTTTGTTGAGAATTTTAGCATCTAAATTCATCTGGGATATTGGCCTATAACTTTCTTTCTTTATGTTGTCTTTGCCTGGTTTCAGGATCAGAATTATGCTCACCTAAAAAAAGGAGTTTGGAAGTCTCTTGAATTTTTTGAAATAGCTTGAGAAGAATAGGAGTTACTTCTTCTATTAATAATTGGTAGAATTCACTTGTGAAGCCATCAGGCCCAGGACTTTTCTTTGTTGATAGTTTTTTGATAACTGTTTCAATCTCATTTGTTGTAATTCGTCTGTCTAGGTTTTCTGATTCTTACAGATTGATTTTTGGAAGGTTATATGATTCGAGAAAATTGTCCATTTCACCTAGGTTGTCTAGTTTTTTGGCATGTAATTCCTTATAGTATTTTCTTACAATACTTTGTATCTCTGTTGTGTCAGTTGTTATTTCTCCACTCTCATTTCTAATTTTATTTATTTGAATCCTCTCTCTTTTTTTCTCGGTAAGTCTCGTTAAAGATTCATTAATCTTATTTAATTTTTCAAAGAGCCTGCTTCTGGATTCATGGAATCTCTGTATTGTTTCCTTAGCCTCTATGTCATTTATTTCTGCTCTGATGTTTATTATTTCCTTCCTTCTACTAGTCTTGGGCTCTATTTGCTGTTGTTTTTCTAGTTCTTTTAGATGCAGAGTCAAGTTGCTTTTTTGAGCTTTTTCTAGCTTCTCATGGTATGCCTGTAGTGCTATGAACTTCCCTCTCAGTACTGCTTTTGCTGTGTTCCATAAATTTTGAGTTGATGTATGATCATTATCATTTGTTTCTAGGAACTTTATTATTTCTTCTTTGATCTCATTGTTAATTCATTCATTATTTAATAACATGCTATTAATTTTCCAAGTGGTTGAGTATTTTTCAGTTTTTCTTTTGTGGTTAATTTCTAGTTTCATGGCATTGTGATCAGAGAAAATGCTTGATATGATTTCAATCATCTTAAATTTGATGAGACCACTTTTGTGTCCTGTCTTAACTTGTGGTCTATCCTAGAGTATATACCATGAGTGCTTGCAAAGGATGTATATTCTCCTGCTTTAGGGTGAAAAGTTCTGAAGATATCTATTAAATCAAGTTGATTTAGTGTATCATTTAAGTCTGCTGTTTCTTGGTTAATTTTCTTTCTTGACGATCTGTCCACTGATGTTAGTGGGGTATTGAAATCCCCTACTATTATAGTATTGCTGTTAATCTTGCCCTTTATATCCATCAAAGTCTGCTTTATGTATGTCAGGGCTCCTATATTCAGTGTGTAGATATTTATAATGGTTATATTTTTCTGTTGAATTGTTCCCTTTATCATTATATAGTGTCCTTCTTTATCTCTTGCTACAACCTTTGTTTTAAAGTCCATTTTGTCAGATATAAGTATTGCTACCCTGACTTTTATTATATTTCCATTTGCATGAAATATTTTTTTCTGTCCTTTACCTTCAGTCTATGTGCATCTTTTGTTTTATGGTGTGTCTCTTGTAGACAGCATATGTATGGGTCCTCTTTCTTTATCCACATAGCTACCCTATGTCTTTTGATTGGATCATTTAATCCATTTACATTTAAGGTTATTATTGATATGTAGTTGTTTATGGCCATTTTTTCCTTAAATTGTATTCTTCTTTTGCTATATTCTTTTCCCCCTTTGAACTGTTATGTCAACAGGTCCCTTAGCATCTCTTGCAGAATTGGTTTCATTTTAATGAATTCCTTGAGGGTTTTTTTGTCTGGGAAGCCCATTTTCTCCTTCAATTGTAAAAATTAGCCTTGCTGGATAGAGTAGTCTTGGTTGTAGGTTCTTGTTCTGCATTACTCTGAATATATCTTGCTATTCCCTTCTGGCCTCAAGTGTTTCTGTTTAAAAGTTGAATGTCATCCTTATGGGGACTCTTTTGTAGGTGATATTCTTTCATTCTCTAGCAGCTTTTAAAATTTTCTCTTTATCACTTAGCTTTGGTATTTTAACTATGATGTGTCTTGGTATAGATTTTTTGGGTTTCTCTTTTATAGAATTCTCTGTGCTTCTTGAACTTGTGAAATGTTTCCCAGCCTTAATTTAGGAAAGTTTTCTTCTATGATTTCAATCAACAAAGTTTCTATTCTTTGTTCTTTCTCTTTTTCTTCAGGAATCCCTATGATGCAGATGTTATTTCTTTTTGTTTTGTCACAGAGCTCCTTTAGAGTTTCCTCAGATTTTTTGAGTCTCTTTTCATTTTTCTACACTGCTTCTGTGCCTTTGTTTCTTTTGTCCTCTAAGTCACTGATTCGATCCTCAGCTTCATCCATTCTGTTTTTAATTTCTTCCATTGTGGTCTTCAGTTCTGATACTGTATTTGTCATTTCTGTCTGATTCTTTTTTATTATTTCAATTTCCTTTTTTTTACTTGCTATCTCTTTATTTAGGTGGTTTTTTATGACTATCCATTGTTGCTCTAAGCTCTTTGAACATCCTAACTATCATTTTATTAAACTCTGCACCAGGTAGTTTTGTTATATCTGACTCATTCAGGTCCTTCTCTTGGAATTTCTCTTGATTCATTTGGGTTCCATTTCTCTGCCTGCCCATTTTGTCAGTGTGTAAGAAGGTTGGCTACTGGAGTCCAATAGGTGTTGCCTCTGTCTTCCTTAGATATGGCCTCTCTGCAGGTCTGCTAATCCTTCTTCTGCTTCCTAGGGCAGTTGGGTATGGGTATTGCCGACCCCGCCAGTTGCTGTGGCTGTTGCTTCGGTTTCTGCCTCTCCTCCATGGGAGGTGCTATAAGCCTCAGCTGGTCTTGGCCTTTGCCCATTTCCCATGGGTGGGAATGCACACCACACTTGGGCCAGAGGTCTGGGCACCAAGGGCAAGGGTGAGCACTTTTGCTCTGTTGCGGGTCCCTGTCAGCTGGTTCCTCTGGCCGGGAGGAACTGCTTCTACATGCTCCGTCGAGAGCTGGGCTTCCACCCTGGCCCCGCCAACCTCAGCTTCTCGGCTGGGCTGTTGGTGCATGCTCAACTCCAAGCCCAGGCTTCCACTCCACCTCTGTGGGTAAAACCAGTTTTTCAGGGCTTCAAGCCTTGGAGGCTGGGTGAGGCTGTGCACCTGGTCACCCCTGCCTAGCAGCCAATGTCTGCCCAGTCCCAGGTTCCTGCTTTTCCCCCACAGGTGGGGTCGCAGGTGGGCCTGCTACTGCTGGACCACTTTTGTGAGTCCCTTTCGCCCCCACGGGATTAGACCGAGCTCACGCCAGCTGGCTTGGCCTCTGCCCCTGCCCAAGCAACTGCAATTTCTGTGTCCATCACCGCCTGCTTTCCAGCAAGCCCTCAGCAGTGTGGGTGGGTGCACTGCAGCTCAGACCCTATCACTCCATACTGTAGTCCTGAAAGCTCCTTCCTTCTAAGCGGCTGTGCTCTAATTGCCGCAAGGGAGCCTGTTTGGCTGGTGTCCCGCTTCCCTTTGCTTGTTTCAGGGGAAATATTGATTCAGATTTGTGGAATGACTCAGCCCAGGATTTAGGGTGGCTGTCCCTCAAATCTTTTCTTTCTGTGCCTTCTATACTGTACTCTCTTCCCACTGCTCTGGTCCTCTCCTCTCTCCCTGTCTCCCGGAGTCTCGGGTGAGTGATTGTGAGAGAGTTTTTCTGTGCTGTCCTTTTAAGAAGAATTCTGGATCTGAGAAAACTGTCTCTTTCTCACAAACAGTATCCTAACCTTTTTCACAGCTAAATACTGTACATATGCCTCTTCTAGGCTCTGGGGTTGTAGGCTGGGGCTTTTTTCCTGGGACCAAGGTCACTACCCTTCTGCTAGCCTCTCTTCCCACCACACGAGTCTCTCCAGGCTTTCGCTCAGGGTAGCTGGGAAGCCCTTCCTGCATTTTTGCTTTTTCTACCTGTCTCAATGTGGCTTCTTCAGTGTTCTCCGGTTGAAGAGTCCTCTAATTCCAGTTCAATGTTGGTTTATCCAGATGATGGTTCTTAAAATCAAGTTATAATCCACTTTGGTTCTGGGAGTTGGAAGTTGGTACTTCCGCCTACTCCGTCGCCATCTTGCGCTCCTTTTTTCTATATACTCTTTGTTGTCCTAAGTCTCATGTTGATACACTTTAGGATGTTTATATTATATATTTTAAATTAATATTTATTTTAGACTTAATGACACATAGGAACATGCTTGTAATTTAGATAGAAAAGTATAAATAATCCTTAAGAAAAACTTTAAAAATTGTTCTAAACTTTAAAGATTTTATGATTTTAAAACATTAAAATAAATATTAAAGTAAGAAAAGTGAGAGAAATATTTAGGAAAGTTATAATAAATATTAATAGACAGAATTCATAATTACTTATATAAATCAATAATAAAATCTAAACAATTATGTAGAATAATGCAAAAAGTTTATTAGAGTTTTTAGTTCAGGGGAGAAACTAATGGATGGTTCTTAAACACAAGCATTACTGGTTTACTGAGGGAATAAAAAGCTAAATCATACCATGAATTATAGTACCTAAACAAATATACTGTGGGCCCAGTATGTTTCTACTGTTTCCTAGGTTCCCTGATCACTGGGGCAATAGGCAAATTGCATAACCTCAAGGACCTTGAAACACTGTAGAATAATAGTTCTCTTGCTACCACTTGTCTCATGGTTCAGGAACAGATGCAAAAATCTTGACTTGACTGGTTGCCTTAGTGATTTCTCCAAGTACTCGTTTGTTTGAACTTGGATCCTTATACACTTTTATTATCCATTATTGATGAAAATAGATTCCCTGCATAAATCTCATTTGCAGGACTTTTTTTTTTTTAATTTTATTTTTTTTAATGAAAACATCTCCAGGTTATCTTAACATTCAATTGTGTTGCATACCCGTCACCAAAAGTCAAATTGTCCTCTGTCCCCTTCTATCTGGTTTTCCCTGTGTCCCTCCCCTCCTCCCTATCCCACCCTTCCCTCCCTCCCCCCACCCCATAACCACCACTCTCTTGTCCATGTCTCATAGTCTCACTTTTATGTCCCACTTATGTATGAAATCATGCTGTTCTCAGTTTTTCTTTTTTTCTGATTTACTTATTTCACTTCGTATAATGTTATCAAGGACCATCCATTTTGCAGGGCATTTTAGCGTAAAGTTTTCTTTTTATATATGATAGTTTAAAGATTAGACCCACATTTTACACAACCAAGAATTTTTGTTGTAAATTTTGGGTCAAAAATACATTTTACCTGATATATTTACTACAATATCCATGATTGGATAAGGAAGGGAATGATGGTACATGCACCCAATGGATCCTCTGGAAATCTAGAATTGAAAATTCTTCTGTAATTGTCAAATATTCACCCTCATTAAATCCCTTTTAGCTCTTACCACATTTGAAAGCAGTACTCAGTTTTCCTCTATGCTTCATTCTCTTTATTTTCCAGAACCTGACATCCCCACGACCTCTATTCTACATTCCCACTTTGATCAGCCCTTCCACTTAAATATGTTTCTCCCTTTCCATTCCCCTTCAAAAACAAGTATCTTGTCAATTTGTTGAAATTCCCTCAAACTTAAAAGATATCTGCTGATTGTAGCTGTTTCAGTTTTCCTCTTTCCAACAATTTCTAAAATAAAGATTTAGCTCTATTTTATATATAAAGAGAAAGAAAATATTACAAGTTATTGTGACTATACTTTTCTGTTAGAAAACATGAACCATTAGCTGGTAGCTTTAACAGAAAATAATAAAAGATAATATTAGAACAGCTTTACTCATTATTCAACAATTTTTACACATCTATATTTTATTTATAAATAAAAAATTAGGGTGAATAGAGATAATTTGTAAAAATTAAAACTCATTTATCATATTTTCATAGTCAATGAATTCTTTCTAGATGGTAATAAAGTTTAGATACTTCTGTTTAATCATAAGTAAAAAGAAAAATAAGTGGTTGAGGTTATCTAATCAAGTAATTATTGCCATATCAAAAGATGAAATGCAATTTGTAACAAAACATTTAAAGATGATTGCACAGAAATATAAAATAAAAATTTCCAAAAAATTTATGTAGATGTTAAGAACTGAGAGACATAAAAATGCATAATATACAATTTAGAAAGTATAGTTCTTTCATAACAAAGATGACAGTCATTTTAACGTAAACTTTGCAATGCAATAAAAATTATCTTTAAAATACTTTAAATAAAAAATGAATGTCCACAAAAGCCAAGATTAGATCACATTAAGTCAGTGGTTCTTAACCTTTTTTGAGGTACCAAACCCACCAGTTTCATATGCGCATTCACTGAACCCTCCTTTAGTGATAAATAAAGTATGATTTTTTTTTCTCAAATTCAAGACATAGGTATATGTTTTTTTTACTGGTGCACAAAATGAGCCGTCCATGAACATCACCTTGCTCAAAGAACAAAATCAACAAAGTGCATGAACTCACAACAAATTATGGTATTACTTTGTTCTGGTCTCCATGGCAGAGGTCTCTCTGAACCCCTGAGACCAACTCATTGAAACCCTAGGGTTCAATAGAACCCAGGTTAATAACCACTGCATAAGTCAAAAGAATCTAAACTCAGACCTGGGACCCTGACCTATTAGCTCAGCGGTAGAGCGTCGGCCTGGCGTGTGGAAAACCTGGGTTCGATTCCCAGCCAGAGCACACTGGAGAAGAGCCCTCTTGCTACTCCACCATTCCCCCTTTCTTTTCTCTCTATCTCTCTCTTCCCTTCCCGCAGCCAAGGCTCCATTGAAACAAAGTTTGCCTGGGAGCTGAGGATTGCTCCATGGCCTCCATCTCAGGCGCTAGAATGGCTGCAGCAGAGCAATGCCCCAGATAGACAGAGTATTGCCCCCTACTGGGCATGCCTGATAGATCCCGGTTGGACCCATGAGGGAGTGGGTTTGTTTGCCTCTGTGCTTCTCACTTCAGAAAAATACAATCCTCCCCCCCCACCAATAATAATAATAATAATAATAATAATAATGAAATAAAAAAATTCAGCCCTGGCAGTTGACTCAATAGATAGAACATCAGCCCAGCATATGGAGTCCTGGGTTTGATTTCTGGCCAGTGTACACAGGAGAAGCGACCATTTGCTTTTCTTCTTCCACCTTCCCTTCTTTTTCTCTGTTGTCCTCCCGCAGCCAGTGCTCAACTGGTTGGAGCATTGCCCTGTGTGCTGAGGATAACTTGGTTAGTCCGATAAATGGTGACAGAAAGAAGACTTGACACTGGGTGGTGAACACTCAATACAATACACAAATTATGTATTATAGAATTGTACACATGAAACCTGTATAATTTTATTTGACAGTGTCCCTCTAATAAATTTAATTAAAATTAAAAACATATTAGCATATTACTTTGATCAACAAATTCAACAAATGTTTCTTTAAAATATTAAAGTAAACAACCCTACAGGTTTTCAATGAGGGGTCATCTCTGAGTGTGTCTCCTTGGCTTCACTGGGGATTATATGCTCTTAGGGGCCATGCTTCTGCTATGTGCCCTTGCCCTGCCAATCCTGATTGGACCATGGTTAATTAATTTTATTTTCTATCTACTAGAAATTTAAAACAAGAAGATATCAGTTAGCATTTCTTTCAACAATAGCTTTCAGAAGAACCTTAAGGTCCATACAAAAATCATCCTTATACTATGGAATAAAGAAGAGAACAATTGCAGCGGAAAAAGAAGTAAGAGAGACACAGAGAAGAAGAGATAAGAATACAAAACATTGTAAACTTTCACTTTTTATCTTCTAATTGTTAACTCCAAAGACATAAGTCATCCTGCAGAAAGGAGTTCACTGGTTCATGAGATCTCTGATACAAGGAATTTTGATACAAGTAATAGAACCCTTTGCAAAATGATCTTAGCTTCCATATGTCATAGGACTATCATAGTAATTTTTCCAGAATAGATGATAAAGTACAAAGTCAGATCTAAGTGGAAGTCTCTGAGACTAGATCAGGAAATTATAAGCTCAGTGGCTCAGCGTGCTTTTCGAGGGATAGGTTCTTTAAGTACTGGAGCTTAATAACTTTATCTTTACTTTCTCTTTCTTGACAGATTATTTTCTAGTTCTCATTAACTTTATTACCTACCCAGAGCAATTTACTATTAATATGTTTAAATGTACTGTAACATTATAGAGGATATAAATGATTACATATTTTTAAAATTAAAAAAACCTCACTTATTTAAACGTATTTTAATAAAGTTTTGACTTTCTTCCAAAGTTGTATTTCTTTTCTGATAATCCAGTGTTGATAGTAGTTTCATTTGAAACAATTGTACATTTCCAGCATGTATTGTAATTGTAGGTTTTAGAAGGGTCAACTTGGTAATGACAATTTCTAGAATTGCTGAAGGCAGAACAATTTATTTTTCTAACCCAAGAAATGCTGAGAATGGGCCTTTGTTATTTGATGAATTAAGGTCCAGTGAGTTTTTGGTCAGAGTTCTTTCCAGAAAAATATAATTATTCATAAGTTTTTCACATTTCTGTAAGTTACTTGACTGCTCTAGCTAAAGAAATAAACATAAATTTGGGGAAAGTAGTAGGTATCAGTGTTTGAAGAGGTTATCGAGAGCACATGGCCACCAGTTGATTTGAGAGCTGGACTCTCATACCCTTACCTGTCCTTGCAATGTGTGTTCTGCCTACCATACCCATGCTAGAAGCTGTTTCAAGGGCATAGCCTTGAGAGTGTAAGGTGTTGAGACCATCTGGATTGAATATGATTCAGCACAATAAGGACTCAACATAAACTTTTAAGATTCTAGCAGGCAGGCAGGAGCAGAGATCTTCTCTTCAAGCCTCGTATGCAATTTTTCTTGCTTATTAAAACTGCCATCTACAAATCTGAATGGTCTTTTTCCTTGGTGCTTCTTGTCTTCTGTGTACAGGGGCCAGTTCCAGATTTCATCTAGGAAATTTCCTAGGTGGTAAGCCAACAGTTAGAAATACTAAATAAGAAGATAGTGCTCTGCTTAACCATATGAAGCAAGACAGGCAATAATACCATGATGTTCTTTTTTTTTTTTCTTTGTTCTTATCCTGGCTCACCTTCTCCACTTTGATAGTATTGCAGTGTAACCCATAAAACTTATATTATAGATTTGTACACTTGAAACAAATACTTTATTAACATATGTCACCCCAGTAAATTATATTCACAAAAAAAAAAAAAAATTCACCTTTCTTATACTCTGCTGATTACCAGGTTTGAGAATAGATGGAGACTGTATTCACAGAAATTGCCTACAGATTAGTTCATTCTTTAAGATTTTTAATGGCTTTGTGATTTTTTTCCAGGCATTATTTTTTTTTTAATCAAAATAAACCAATGTTTACATGTTTTATCTTTTTAAGACACTGACCTTCTATCATTCCTCTTAAAATATACCAACCTATGCTTTTATAAACCATGTTCTTAAAAATAAAATACAATCATAAAGTAGTTCGGCCCTAACAAGATAGCTCGATTGGCTAGAGCATTTTGCTGAACCACCGAGGTTGTCAATTTGATCCCCGGTCCCATCACATACAGGAACAGATCAATGTTCCTGTCAACTCTGTTCGTCTCTCTTCTTTCCTCTCTCTCTAAAATAAATAAAGTAAACATTTAAAAAACCATAAAGGAGTTGATGCATTAGGACAATATAGAAAAAAAGGCATATGATATATTTGAGTAGAAATGTTTTAGAGATTAAAAATAATGCAGAAAAACTCTAATTAATAAGTATATAAAACCCTTAAAAAGGATTTACAAAATCTTTCAAATTTAATTTTGGAAGGATGTGACTAGAAGAACTCAGGGTGGATTGTATGGGGAAAAAAAGGAAACTGAACCATACTACTGAGAAATCAGCCTACAACATGCACTTTTTCATTTTATTTTATGTAACTCGTGCTCAAAGCAATCTTAAAATTATAAATACAGCAGGTGATACTGATGAGGATGACACTGAACAACAGAGTGCATTGTGCCATTAATGGACTAGTCAACCACTGAAACTCATACCATTTTATGTATAAAGGATCTATATTGGTCCTAAAATTTAATGTGAACTTTGAAGAAAAATGCCTCCTTTATACAAGTAAATTAGGTCTGTTAAATATATTTATTTAGACCAGATATCTTGTGAATTATTTAGACCTAAGTCTTGTGAATGTAAGATTTTGCATACATTAAAAATAATGGAACTCATTACCTAAATATCAGCACATCTGGATTTTCTTTAGTTTTCTCATACCACCATGCATTGGCAGCATGTTGAAACACTGGCAGAATGATCCAGACGCCACTTAAAATAAAACACTATCAAATAAAGCTTTCTTGTATAGACAAGCTTTCTCCTATCAATATCATTTTAAATGAGAAAGCAACAGAGGTAATAAATAAATAAGCCTGTTAGAAAAAGAAACTTTCTTAAATGATTTCTTCCCATTTACAGTAAAATCACTTTCAACATTGACAGAGCTAACAAATGTAATAATGTAAACAGCAAACACATTTGCGTAAAGACCCTCCAGACTAACAGTTTCCTATTTGTACCACTGAGAATAATCACATCCAAACCTGCTTTTCTCCCGTTTCACTGCTCTGTTATGCATTCATTCTCCTTATAGGGCCTCATAGCCACCTGCTTTCTCTTTCTTCACACTTCCTTTTTGATTCTTTCACATAATTCTTCCAAAAATAAAATAAAATATCCTCTAGACTTTATTCTCCATTTTGTCTCATTTATCTACAATTTTGTGTGTATTAGAACTCATCAGTGAAGTGGACTAAGAGTTGCTTATGATGAGAAAGCATCTTAAAGGTTTCTCCAAGGAATGCTTGGCACTGCTCTTTTGAAAAGTACTTCTTTTTCAAATTAGCTCTGCCTATCTGTCTGATGGTCCTTTGACTTGCTTTGTCAGGAGTTTAGCTGCTGTATCACTTAGCTTTGGGTTTATTGGAAGCAGGTCAACCTGTGACTGATGCCTTAATAAAAGGTTTCTGTTATTAGCTTACCTTGACCCCTGTGTGTTCAGTGCCGACTCAATGGTACTTCTAATTAGAGTTCTTAATTCTTGCTATTTCGGTACTTGAATATTGTACTGCAGGTGCTGTTGTAAGTGAACTAATCAATAGTAAGCAAATTATAGAGAACTAATTTTCTTATTGCCATTCTTATATTCTTCAGGGATTGGTAATTATCTTTCCTTCTTTATTCAGTGACAAAATTTTGTTAGACTGTCATGTTTGTTAGAATGACAAATCCGAAACCATGATTCTGTGTTATTTGTAAGAGAGACCATCTTCTCATGGGGTAATAGGCAATTCAGACATCTCTGGGCATTCTTTTTTTTTTTTTTTTTAACAGGGACAGAGAGAGAGAGTCAGAGAGAGGGATAGATAGGGACAGACAGGATGGAGAGAGGTGAGAAGCATCAATCATTAGTTTCTCGTTGCCATTGGGACACCATAGTTGTTCTTTGATTGCTTTCTCACATGTGCCCTGACCGCGGGCCTTCAGCAGACTGAGCAACCTCTTGCTGGAGCCAGCGACCTTGGGTCCAAGCTGGCAAGCTTTTGCTCAAGCCAGATGGGCCCGCGTTCAAGATGGTGAGCTTAGGGTCTCGGACCTGGGTCTTCTGCATCCCAGTCCAACACTCTATCCATTGCTCAACTGCCTGGTCAGGCCATCTCTGGGCATTTTAAGTGAGATATGAAGCAGTTCATCCTCCGAGTTTGAAGGAGAAGAATGTGCTTTAGTCTGGATGATGCTTTAGTCTGCTGACCTTGGATGGGCATAAAAAATCATTTGAAATTCAGAGCAAAACTAGTAGAGCTTTTTAGCAACGTATTAGGCTGATATCACCATAATCTGAATGTCCTATTCTTTGTCAGTATCTAAACACTTCCCCAAGCTTTTAACAAGCTATCCCAACAGATCCCTACATAGCCTGCAGTCTGAGTCTTCCAACTCTTGGGCTGGTATCTGGTGAATGTCTACAATTATTTCAGGAAGAGCATGTGCTCCTTTCTCTAGTAAGCATGTTCTGAGAGTTTAAAGCGCTTACCCAGCACAGCTAGAAGTGCTTCATTTACCATATGCTATTTCACACTATATTCTACTTCTTGTTAACATGTTTATTTTCCTTTTCAGATTGCAACATTGGTAAATAAAAATTCTGTTCCCTATCAGAATTTGTGTTTGCAACATCTAGTTTGATGCCTCACCTGCATTGGAGCTTCAATAGATAAACTTGGTGAATGAATGAATATCTTAAAATGTGATGGTACCCTATAAAAATTAAGGTCATCTTTGGGTTCTGCCTCTAACTAGCTCTGTGGCTATACAAATCATTTATCTTATTCTTGGTGTGCTTCTTTGTAAAAAGAGAAATAATAGAACCAGCCTCAGAGGCATATAATAAGAAGAAAAAATCATTATAAAGTTTGTCACTGTACCTGACTGAACACTACTATATTTGTATATGTGTACGTGAGCATTTGTGCGCACTTTATGTAGCACATTTTAAATTATTAGTAGATAGTGAATGACATAAATTATGTTATATGTCAGTTCAATGTGACATAAATAGAAACATGTTACAACACACGTGCACGCACACACACACATACACACAAACACACACATTGGTATTTGGAGACTGGCAGCTATTCCACTCAAATAGATGGATTTTAATTTTTATTTTTGTTTTGCTTTGCTTTCCCACAACAGGCTAGTAAGAAACAAGCAAGCTCCTCTAGCATCTTTTTTACTCTCCTTTTCTGTGAACAATCTATTTCCTGATTTTTGCTATAACCTAATCTGTTTTGTAATTATTTAGAAACAAGTAATAAACCTTTTAACAAATTACAATAGTCTACCTTTTTTTCTCTTAACATTCTTGTCTTTCTCTTTTAATAAAATAGAGAATTATGAGTCTCACATGTCTGAATTGTAATATTTATGTGCCAAAATACATAACCTTTAAATTTTCATTCATGTTAAAAATCACTTAATGTTTTTGTGATTATTTATATATATAGGGCACCATTGAAATAATTGGAAAGCTTGTTCAATGTGTATTATGTATACTGATTGTTTATCAACAGAAATAAATTGGAACTTGAGGAGGCATTTAGGGTGTATAATCTGAGCAATGTCAGAATTGTTTATCATTCATTTATACCTTCATTTAATTTATTATTAATATCTTGCTATGTAACAAATGAAACTATAATCTAGTCAATGTATATAGTATTCTAAATGCCACTCTTTACATGAATTTTATCATTTAAATCTTGTGAATAAACTTGTGCATTATTATTACTATTACCTTTGTACTATAGGTAAGATAATTGAGATAAAGAACTATTTAGAAACTTATTTTTTCTTTTTTTTTAAAAGGGACAGAGAGAGAGTCAGAGAGAGGAATAGATAGGGACAGACAGACAGAAACAGAGAGAGAGATGAGAAGCATCAATCATTAGTTTTTCTTTGCGACACCTTAGTTGTACATTGATTGCTCTCTCATATGTGCCTTGACCGTGGGCCTTCAGCAGACCAAGCAACCCCTTGCTTGAGCCAGTGACCTTGGGTCCAAGCTGGCAAGTTTTTTTGCTCAAGCCAGATGAGCCCACACTCAAGTTGGTGACCTCGGGGCCTCGAACCTGGGTCCTACGCATCCTAGTTCAATGCTGTATCCACTGCACCACTGCCTGGTCAGGCACTATTTAGAAATTTGCAAAGATTAAATAGTAAGTAAGTAGAACTAGAAATCAAACTCATGCCTTTCTCAATCTGTACGTCTTCATTAGTCTTGGTTAAAAAATACTATTTTTCTTCTGTGATTGGTGAGAATAAAATGAACTCTAAAATGAGAAAGGCGATGTTTTAAGCACTAGGAAGGAAACCCATGTTATATGATGATAATTTCCCTGGTATAATAAAGTTCAAAGTTGTGTATGTAATACCAAAACACTTATTTTCTCAATGCTATCATCATTACACTTAACTAGATTTTCTTTATGTGAACCACAGAATGAGGGATATTGAGTAAAAAATAGAGCATTCATTCATTCATCACTGAAGATATCCACTGAGCTCCTAGCTTGTGTAAAGAACCGTGTTAGATACACAGATACAATCATGAATTAAGCCAGGTCCCTGCTTCCAATAGCTGAAGATGTATTGATACCTATACCTGACTTCCTATGCCTAAGAGGCTCCGATTCTTTTCTGTTTTTATCCCTAAACATATTACTATGCTTTCTTATTATGATACAACTTTCAGAAACATTTTTCTCTAACTTTTATTTCACTACACCTTCTGGTTTATCTTTTCCATTGCGAACATTCCTCTTTGGGTTTTCTTTGCCTTCTCTATGTTCACTTATTTTGTCTTAGTTGTTTCTCTTAGCACTTACCATCACTTCCTAGGCGGATATGTGATTTTTAACATGTGCAGCACCTTGTAATGGGCTGAGACTTTCAATGCTACTCATCTCTTCCTTACATTATCTTTTGTGGCTTCATGTTGGAATCTGAAATCAACTTTAGTAAAAGTTTCTACACTGATAAAACTGAAGAATATTATAACCAGTGCTTTAAAAATAAATTCTTTAGCTTGCTAATCTTAAAAAATCTATCTCCCTGACTAGCCCCCAAAAAGATACATATTTTTTAGTGCTTTAAGTAAAATATTTAGAAAAGTACCTCAGACATACTGGGTAACCTTAAATTATTATGACATGGATATTTATTATTGAATAATTTTTCATAAATATAAAATTAATTATAACTCAGAAGTTTTTTAAATAATTGGGCAAATGAGTTTGTAAAATCTATTATTTTCTGCTTTTGCTCACTCTCATTACTAAAAATGGCCGCTGCTCCCATGATGATGCTCCCATGTGATACAGCTAATTACTTTTTTTTGCTTGGGAAGGGGCTTGGTTGTGTTAATTGTGCTGGGGGAGGACTTTTGCTTCGAAAAGTTTTAAAAGAAGGAGCTAGGAGAACATTTTTGGATAGATACCATGCTGTTGTAGAGAGAGGACAGACCATGTTGTAGTAGGGCAGAGAGTCCATGTGGAGGAGACAGGCAGGCTAGATGGATGCTTGCACAGTAGACTAAGTGAGGCTAGTGAGGCCTTTGATTCTAGGAAAACCGGAAAGAATGGGTTTTGGTGCCTGTGTGCTGGTTTTTACTCACTGGTTGGTATGAATCTAGAATAAAGAAAAATGGCCCACTAGTCTTGGCTCTGTTATTTCATTACCATCTGTCCTGATCAAATCTGAATCAGCATTGGCTAGACAGCTGTGATGGTGGCCACAGCCCCTGGCCTTACCACAATAATTTTAAAATATCACAGTATGTTATATATTGAAAGAAATGAACACCTATTTTCTTTGAAGCATAATGAAATGAGTGAGTAAAATTTATGTATGCACTTACTGAAGATAACTTGTATCAGAACAATTCCTGCCAAATTGGACATTGTGGAAAAAATACTGAAAACATACTTTGGGGAACCCGGTCTATATTGTTCCAGGCACTTATGCTTTTTATATAACTGAGTAGTGTTTTCACCTGCTGGAAAGGCATTGCAAAGCAAACACCCAAAATGAATAAAAGGTGAAGGCAGAATGTATTTGATTACTTGTAAAGTTAAATTGTGCAGAATTTAAATTTTACCCATAACTCCATTTATTTCTGTGAGTTTTATTTTATTCTTCAAGCAGCATGTGTCAATATGTCCTCATTACAAGATAAAATATTGTTTTTATTTACTTATTTTATTGTTCATTTATAGTTTGCATTTAATATTTTTATATTAATTTCAAGTCTACAATGTAGTGATTATTTAACTTCCAAAGTGTTCCCACCAATAATTCTAAATCCTGCTGTGGCTCACTTCTAAATCAGTCACCTAGGACTTGCATCAAAACATAGCCATATGTTTAACATTTTAACTCATCTTTTTAGCCTTCTTCTGCAAGCCTTAATTTGGAAAAGTGAGACAAAAAAAAGCATAATGCTTAAAAAGCAAAGACTCTAGTCTCTAAAGTCAGATGCTACGGTTTCTACACATGCTCTACTACTTAATGACTATGTGATTTAAGAAAATAATTATTTTCTTTTTACCTGTGTTTCTTCAGCAGGAAAAATACAGTTATGATATTATTGCTTTCACTTAGAGTGTCATTATGAGGAATAAATGGGATAAAAACTGTAACACTCCTAGAAAAAGACTTGGGGCACACAGTAAGTCACAGCTATTTAAACATATTGTATTTACCATGATTATTTATAGCTAATGCTTTCCTCACATAAACAAATTTCATGGTGTCTATGTTTAGTTTTAAATGTTAATTTATTTGCAATAAATGACTGCATTGTGTGCTATGAGTTTTGAAAAACCATAAAATATTCATTCAGAAATTTAGTGTTTACTGAATACCCAGAATGTTCTAGGACTAATAGTAGTGAACAACAAAAACAAAAATAAATCTTACTTTTGTTCAGCTTAGATTTTGTTGTTCTTAACCCTTTGCAATGTTATGTTCTCGTGGAGCTATACACACAACAAATTACATATTACAAATACTGTAATAAGATAAGTAAACACTGGACAGTAAATAACTTCCAACTGGATAAATCATGATAAAAATTATTGAGCTGCACAACTTGAAAGATAAATGACATTGTACTCACAAGAAAAAGCAGAGAGAAGAGGTCTTAGCAATTTAGAGAACAATGGAATCTAAACAGAAATTATCTAAGTGGGGCAGAATCTAATGCAGTTTGAGGTTTAGAAATAAGGTGAAATGTGATGACTGATGAAGCTGAAAATATAATGTTAAGAATGGGTCATTAAGACTAGGTAAAGGTGCCTGACTAGGCGGTGGCACAGTGGATAGAGCATTGGACTGGGAAGCGGAAGACCCAGGTTCGACACCCCGAGCTCGCTAGCTTGAGCGTGGGCCCAGCTGGCTTGAGCAAAAGCTCACCAGCTTGGACCCAAGGTCTCTGCCTCCAGCAAGGGGTTGTTCGGTTTGCTGAAGGCCCACAGTCAAGGCGCAGGTGAGAAAGCAATCAATGAACAACTAAGGTCTTGCAGCGGCAATGAAAAACTAATGATTGATGCTTCTCACCTCTCTCCGTTCTTGTCTGTCTGTCTCTATCTATCCCTCTCTCTGACTCTCTCTGTCCCTATAAAAAAACAATGACTAGGTGAAGGTGAAAGGAATTTTCTTAATAAGCAATGGAAAGGAATTGAAGGTTTTAGCCTGAGTGTATAAGTGGCTATGTTTATTCACTTTTATTCATATTGTGATTTCATGCCTTTGACAGAGACTTAGGATTCACCATTCTTTCTATGCATGTCGCAGCAACACAATAGCTATTGGAAAATGATTCAATCATTGGTGAGCAACATGGTTTACCCATGATATATTTTAACTTTAGTTTACAATTAAGAAGTTATTTTAATGAGACAGAGAGTTTGAGTGGTTGACAGCTACTAAATAACCACCATTAGACTATAGTTGTTATTACCACATAAATGAAATTTTAACAGCTACTTTTCTGCCAAAATTTACTGCTTTAACATTTAAATGTTTATATGACAAAGACACAAAAGTTGATTTCAGTTATCATAATGAAAAGGGCAAAATCACAATACACAAATAAGTTTCTTTTTTCTGTTTGAAAGTTAATTTTATGATAAGAGAAATTCGACAAAACATTAGATTGGGTTGTGAGAAGAGAGATATAATTTCAGTCAGTTATCACTATTGATTGATTTAAATAGATATTCTGTATACTTTATGCTTTTTACATAAAACGAGTAAAGTAGGCACTGAAAGACCTGGAGATTTTAGTGGAAAGAGATTGAGAAAGAGTTTGTGCTCAAAGAAAAAAAAAACTGCATGAGAAAATGATGGAGAGATCACTTTGTTTGAGATATCATTTATAACCTTTTTTTTTTTTTTTGTATTTTTCTGAAATGAGAAGCAGGAAGGCAGAAAGACAGACTCCTGCATGTGCTTGACCAGGATCCACCCGGCATGCCCATTAGGAGGTAATGATCTGCCCATCTGGGTTGTTGCCCTGTTGTAACCAGAGCCATTCTAGAGCCTGAGATGGAGGCCATGGAGCCATCCTCAGCACCTGGGCCAACTTTGCTCCAATGGATCATTGGCTGTAGGAGGGGTAGAGAGAGACAGACAGAAAGGAGAGATGAAAGGGCAGAGAAACAGATGGGCGCTTTTCCTGTGTGTCCTGACCAGGTTTCGAACCCAGGACTTCCACACACCAAGCCTATGCTCTACTACTGAGCCAAGTGGTCAGGACATCATTTATAACTTTTGTATTGTGAATTTAGATATATTTAAGAAGACAAGTTAATAATATGTATTCGGACTCTAGAAACAAATATTCTCTTCAGTACTAAATGTTCTATAAATCTCTAGGCAAATTACATTGTTTTAAAGCTTGACTTCTTCAGATTTCAAATGAAGATAATAGTAGCTACCTCATTAGGTTATTGTGAATATCAAATAAAAATTCTTCTATTTGATAAATAATGTAATATTTCAGTACATGAAATATTATTAGAATAGTGACTGACAGACTATACCACTCAAAAAATACTAGCTACTTTCTTTCTTTCTTTCCTTCTTTCTTTCTTTTTTTTCTTTCTTTCCCTCTCTCTCTCTCTCTCTTTCTTTTTTTCTTTCTGACAGAGACAGAGAGAGTCAGAGAGAGGGATAGACAAGAAGGAGAGAAATGATAATCATTAATTCCTCACTGTGGCACCTTAGTTATTCATTGATTGTTTTCTCATATGTGCCTTGACCAGGAGGCTACAGCAGAGCAAGTCACTCTTTGCTCAAGCCAGCAACCTTGGGTTTCATGCCAGCAACTTTGAGCTCAAACCAGCGACTATAGGTCATGTCTATGATCTCACACTCTGGCCAGATACCCCACATTCAAGATGGTGATCCTGAACAGAAGCATGTGACCTCAGGGTTTTTGAACCTGGGTTCTCCATGTCCCTGTCCTACATTCTATCCGACTGGTCAGGCAGATATTTCTTAATTAAGAAAAGTTTCATGTCTAACATTTATTTTAACTTTTTTTGGTAAGCTTGAAAACATTTTGTGATGCTCTAAATAATCATGTAATATTATTAAAAACCTGGTTTTTAGAGAGATATAATACTAAATAAAGTAAAACAAAATATATTATAATAAATAATATGAGTGAGCTTTAAGGGATAAAGCTAATATTTGAAAAGAGTATTAAGGCTCTACCTTAAATAAAGTAAGTCTTAACATATGCTGAACTTACATAAATTCTCTAGGAAAGTATTTTTGTTAAAAATAATGCATTAAATTATATATTAATTTAATTTAGAGTAGATTCATAAAATTAAGGTGACCAACTTTTTTACAATGAAAAGGACAAAAGTAAATTGAATAAAACAATATCATAAATAAAGGAAACATTTTATTCATTGAAGCAATAATACACAATAATATAATAAATACATAGTAAAAACATTTGTAATATTTTATATTGTAATTATGCTTACATGCCTATTAATTTTTAATAATAATTATAAGAAAAATACTCATTTAGTAAAACTAAATATCAAACAAAACCACTAAGTTGGAGTAATATTCAGGTGTATTTATCATTTTCTAATTTAAAAAAGTCTGTATTATGCAACTATTTAATCAAAATGTGTTATTAATAGATATGGTTTGAGGTTAGATTTCCACTTTAAAACTTGAATTTTGGGAAAATAATTGTAAATAAAATTATACATATTTGGAAATTATTAAATAGATAAATTAATAAAACATGAATTGTGCTTAGATGTCTATGATTGAGTATTCACTGAGAAAGCAATAATCGTGAGTCTACAATGTCCTATGTGCCATGTCGTGTTTTAGCAAGAAGTACAAAAAGCCATTTGCGCGCTTGGTATGTCGTGCACTCTCTTAAGATCTCCCGTGCGGCGCATGGGCCTCCTAACCACATTTCACCACACTGTACTGATCCTTGACCAATCGTCATGTCAAATACAAATACATCAGATCACATGCAATGGATCAACTCTGCATCAATTGAATACAGATATTTACAGATTAGGATATTGGAAGCAATATCAAAAAGGAGGACATGTAGGAGGACACTTTCCAAGGGAGGAAAGAATTTACAAAAGAAGGATTGTCCTCCCTAAAGGGGAACAATTGGTCACCTTAATAAAATGAAAGTTAGGATACTTAATGTATATGTTTTGCCTTTTCATCCTTAGAATAACACATTTTCTTTTTGTTATGTCCTGTGTACCATTGTGAAACAAGATTTTTTCAAGTTTTATAACCTTTAATAGACATGTTAATAGTTATAATGAATCTGCAGTTTCTACTTAACAAAACACATGTTTGTTTAAACTGAGGACTTAATTATTTTATTTTCAAATAGTTTTCTCAATTTCTGTTAATGTGGTATATCAAATACACCTAAATAGAATGTGAAAAAGTAGATACATTTCTGAATACAATTGTGGTGTTGTTTATGTATTTTTCCCTAGCCCTAACACTAAATTGATGCCTTCACATTTTATAGTTTATATATTTATCACATAGCATGTGGGATTCAGTCTATTTTCTCTCCGATCACTTAAGAAAAAAATTAAAAAATAAATAAATAAACAAGAGTTATGATATTGATTATATAACAAACCATGTTAGCTAAAGTTTTTGGTTGTTTTTAAGTGATATTTACTTCTGTTTTATATATCCTAGGGAGAAATACACAAAATAAAGAAAAAAATGCAACTAAGATTAGTAAATAGAAAAGCCATCTTTCATGGTTTTATGATTTATCACAGATGAAATATATTTTATGGCAACTGACATAAAATAACAATAAGGTTGGTAATTTTTTTTAGAAATGTTAAGAGAACAAAAGGTGCTTAAAATGTTATTTTATGTGTGCTGAATTAAAAATTTATTCTACAGCAGGAAATAGGGGAGAACAAATATTTCATACCTTAAGATTTTCACACAGCTTTAAAAAAATAGCAATGAGGTGTTTTTTTTGTTTTTTTTTTTTTTACAGGGACAGAGAGAGAGTCAGAGAGAGGGACAGATAGGGACAGACAGACAGGAATGGAGATAGGTGAGAAGCATCAACCATTAGTTTTTTGTTGCCATTGCAACATCATAGTTCATTGATTGCTTTCTCACATGTGCCTTGACCACTGGCCTTCAGCAGACTGAGCAACCCCTTGCTGGAGCCAGCGACTTTGGGTCCAAGCTGGCGAGCTTTTGCTCAAGCCAGCTGGGCCCACGCTCAAGCTGGCGAGCTTGGGGTCTCAAACCTGGGTCTTCCGCATCCCAGTTCGACGCTCTATCCACTGCTCCACTGCCTGGTCAGGCAGCAATGAGATTTTTAATGACAGAGTTTATATATGAATTCTTCAAGTTATTGGTAAAAATAAATGTTAAACATGTATAAATTGTCATAATCATGTTTACTCCTACTATTTTCTCTAAATATTGTGGCTTTATAGTCTTAGGTTATATATTGTTGAGTTTGTTTTTATTGAATTAAGTTCACTGTTCATTTTATCAAAAAGGTAGAGTGTAACAAGATGTCAAGAAAAGGTTCTTTTATATTTACTGATGATTATTTTCAATGTTTTTCCCCTTTACAGATAATGTTCCAAATAGAGAGCATTACAAGCCCTGCATATAACTTCAGCTTTTTTAACTGTTGTTTTCAGACACATATACTTTTGCGAAACACAAATATTATCAGTTTACAAATATGTTTCATATTTTTAACATTGCTTGGTATTTGCTAAGCCTGCACTTTCAGTCTGAGATGATTAATTTCACCATGATTAAATCTTCTTTTCTCTAATCACACAATGTCCTTTATTCCTGATAACACTTTTTTGCTGTGAGGTCTCCTGTGTTTGAAATTAGTTTAGCTTCAGTGCTTTTCTTTTATTAGTGTTAACATAGTACATATTTTTCCATCTATTTACTATAATTTATCTATGTCTTCACATTTAAACTGGCTTCTTATAAACAGCATGTTTTTGGTTCTTGTTTTTTTTATTCATTCTGATAAACTCTGTCACAACTGGTGCATTTAAGAATTAGTTATTTATTGAGTAAAATAATATTTTCTAATTCAGTTATTTAAAAAAAAATTAAATAAATATTTTATTTCTTAAAACTCTTTCTGTGTTCAATAATGTTCATTTTGAATCACCCAGAGGTGATTCTTATTTTATGCAGTCACCTTTGTTAATGTCTAATTATTCTTTCATCATTCATTTAGAGACTTTTCATTTTCACATATTACATTTTAGTCATATTGAGGCAGGATAGTTACATGTTAACAGTATATTTTAGACAAGTGGGAAAAAGGAAAATGAAATACATGGTTAGACATAGGGGGCCAAACTATTTGAACAATTTTCAGCAAGTTAATAAATCACGTGATCTTATCTTCCCTAACCAAAGGCACTTGAAGGCACATGATTTACATCACCTTTCTAACCAAAGATGAAATAGCTTAACTTGTCTTGGTCAGATACCAGAGACCAAGTTAGTTCCATTTGTGCCAGCCAAATCCAAAGACTAATGAAGTCAAAGAAATAGATAAAACCTAAATTAGAGCTAAACAAATTCAAAATGGAGGTAATGATGACCAGAAAATGACCCAGTTCCTTCTGTGTACTCATCTTGGCACATCACTTTATTAAAAACGAACCTAGAAAGCTGATGACTATTCTGCTGAGACCCTCCCTTAAGACCTCCCCTAAGATTCCTGTCTTTAAAACACAAATAGGAATCCTCAAAACAAAGAATACAAGGCATGCTCTCCTTGGAGCATACTATACTCCTCCATTTCTGGGGAAATGAATTTTTATTTTTTCTTAAACTCTAATAGTCCCCATAAGACTTGCAACCAGAAGAGCATTGTTAAGTGTCAGCTTTCTGGAGCTAACCCCCTGAATCTGTCTCCAGGACCCCCTGTCTTCTGACTTTTCAGTGAGCTATTTGAAGCCTTATCTCAGTTCACTTCTGTCACTGTGACTTTTACTTCTCAGTGAGTCCATGCAACCCAACATGATTCACTTCTTTCCTATAATGTTTCTAAAGATCCAAAGAAGAGCATTCCCTAAATTCTCTCTTATTGTTTATTGTATCCAAACTCCTTTCTTTGTTCCACTGTATCCAGATTTAATAAATTTACTCTCAAAATCATCTGGACTCAGGTTGTGGAATCTTTTATGCACAAAGTCAAGAACCTATGAACACCACTGGCTGGTTCAAGGCAGCCCTTCTCTGGTCTGGTCCCTTTTTGGTAACAAAATCACATTCAACCTGATGAGCTTAATTTAAAATAAACTCATTCTGTGAACTGACAGTAAAAAAAGCAACAAAAAAAATAAAATGCCATTGTAAGCCACCTTATGCTTTTTGACAAAAGATGACAAAATCTACTATAAAATCTTTCATGAACAGTGTCTATTTCAGCTTAAAATTATTAAAGTAATAAATGTCATATAATGAATAAAAATAAATAAATTACTTAATAAATCGAATTTAGTAATGTGTTGAACAGTGGCAAAATTATAACAAATTGAGTAAAATTATTATTTAATTAGTAAACTGGTATGAGTTGGATTATTTTTGAGGGACTATATATAAATATTTTCATTTTTTTATTGAAAATAAACAGGTAAGTGCTAAAGACTGAATGTTTATGACTTCCTGATGTTCAAAACCCTTACCCCAAGGTGTTGGTATTAGAAGATAAGGTGTTTGGGATGTGATTAGGTCATGAGAATGGAATCCTTATGAATTAAAGCAGAACCCATTGAAAGGAGACTTAATTGAGTTCTCTCACTCTTTCTGCTATATGAGGACGGTTAAAAACAGGCTCTCAGCAAACTCCAAAAATGCTGGTGCCTTGACCTTGTACTTTCTACCAATTTAGAACTGTGGGAAATACTTTTCTGTTGCTTATAAGCTACCCACTGTGTGGTATTTTCATAGAACTGCTCAAATCAACAGACTGTAAGCAAGAAGAGAAACTATTAAGCAAACTCAAAAGAAATCAACGTAAGTTTTAAATTTTGCTGCTTTTCAACCTAGTGTCCATTTTCTTGTGTTTCATTTTTATTAGGTCAGACAAATAGAATAAATATAGCGCTAGGTATAAAACAAACGCTTAATAAATAAATGTTAGGTTGAATTTAGAGATCATTATTTTAAAATTTCTTAACTACATTAAAGCTTTATTCAATAGATTGATTCAGCAGCACCACCAAACTAAAAAAAGTGTTTACATGTTGACAGTCTTGCAAAGATTGCTATAAATGTGTAGACATTTTCAACAGCATTTACATGGGCACAGATAAATGCTGAAGTAGCATGATATTCAAAAAAAGCAGTGTATTGTTTCTGCTAGGGAAGTGTACTGGTGTGGAAAAGTGCACCCACTGGGCCTTGTTTATGACTACAAAGAGGTATTGTGTGTTGAGCTTAAGGAATTACATGTTGTACAGTTTTAAAATAATTTCTCCAGAAACATAAAAAATTCTTACATATTAGTTATTGCCATTTGAAAGACAAATTGGTTAGCACTGCAAATTGCTTCTCCTAGTTTTGAAAATGTAGTATCTTTTTCAGTCAGAACAATTCGTAGTCCTCCTCCAAAATAAGCACTGTCCAGTTAATTTCTACTTTGATTTTTTACTTTTTTGTCCTAACCTTTATACTTTATGCATCACAAATATTACATTAGCATTTTCTCAGAGAGCTGGATTGATGTTAAAAGAGTTCATCAGACTGCCTTTGGCACATGTTGTGAACAGAATAGTTTTCCCTCCCCTATCGCAAAGATGCCCATACCCTAATCCCTGGGACCTGTGAACATTTTATCTTACTGGTAAGCATATATAGTTGAACATATTTAAAATATTGTATATACAATTTTCTCTTTGCATTGTTGTCCATGAATATTGGAAACAACACAGTTCCATGAATAGAAAATTGTATAAATAAATTATGGTAATTTTCTATAATGAAATACTATGAAGATTAAAAAAAGAAATTATTATGTGCCAATATAAAAAGTTTGTCAATATAAATTGCAAAATATAAAATCAAGGCTTAGAACAATCTATAAAGCATCCTCTATCTCTGTAAAAGCAAAGAATTGAAAAAGAAACATATACTGTATTTGACTATATACATTTAAAGACATCTTTTGAAGGATTGTTAAAATTTAATACAATTTGTACAAAGATATATAAAGTGTTTATTCTTTTCTTCTGCTAGTCAGGAGGTAAAATGAGTAATTGAGATTAGTTTGGGAACAAATATTTTTGAAGATAAATTTAGTTTATATGATAGAATAAAAATGTCCTATTTTTATACTAGTCTATCTAGCTAAAAGTAAATATGAGTCAAATCAGATGAGAACACAATTTGTTATGGAAAATAGAATTATAAAACATTGTACCTAAGATAAAAACATTCTATTTCTTGGACTGCTTTTCTGGATAACACATTTTCATATTATCAGTGATTAATAGAACAGAAATTAATATCTTTTGACTATTTTTTTATCACTGTATATTGGCTTTCCCCTCGGAATGTGATGTAATCATTTTATAAACCGGGGTTTTGTTCAGGGTGGAATTTTCATTGTATAGAATAGAGAAATAAAAGAACGGGGGTGGGGGTGGGAGATGGAGCAATGTTACACATAATATTAAAAAAAAATAAGGAAAAAAGCAAAAATGAAGATATATTTAAAAAATAAGAGGTTCTGGCCTGATCAGGCGGTGGTGCAGTGGATAGAGCGTCGGATTGGGATGCGGAGGACCCAGGTTTGAGACTCCGAGCTTGCCAGTTTGAGCGCTGGCCTATCTGGCTTGAGCAAAAGCTCGTCAGCTTGGACCCAAGGTCCTTGGCTCGAGCAAGCGGTGGCTCGGTCTGCTGAAGGCCCGTGGTCAAGGCACATGTAAGAAAGCAATCAATGAAAAACTAAGGTGTCTCAATGGCAACAAAAAACTAATGATTGACACTTCTCACCTCTCTCCATTCCTGTCTGTCTGTCCTTATCTATCCCTCTCTCTGGCTCTCTCTGTCCCTGTAATAAATAAATAAATAAAACATTTAAAAATAAGAGGTTCTCGCTGATTAGCTCAGTCGTTTAGAGCGTTGTCCTAAAGCACCCTGAAACAACAGGTTTGTGGGTTCCTTCCCCGTTCCGGGCACATACAAGAAGAGTCCAGTGGATGCACAACTGAGAGAATGCTTCTCTCTTTCTCTCTTTCTCCCTTCTTCTCTGTCTCCCTAAAAATTAATCAATTAAAAAAAATTAAAAATAAAAAAGAATGCAGATTTTCTTTTTGTTCCCAACTGTCAATAAAATCAAAATGGTCAGTAAAATAAAGACATGTCATAAACTGTACAGTGAGAAATACAGCTTTGGTCTAATTAATTTAGTCAGTGAAATTAGACGACTTCTTTTTCTGAAATGTAAAATAATGAGATAATAAATCAGTACCAACATTTGTTGACTATTTAAGTATCTAATTTTCTGTTTTCAAGTGACAATGCATGTCATAAAGATAGGCATAATAAAAGTTTATACTAAAGGTTTTAGAAAGAGTATGTTTTTATACATATTACACGTTATTGTTGAGTTGTGTAAAAGGGCAGTATTTCCAGATAATTTGTGTGCAAGTTTACAATCTGTTCTCTCATTGCAGTTCTGATTTTAAATATCATGTCCCACTGTCACCATAAATAAGCAAATGTTCAAGAAGTAGTTCCTTTTAATAATCTTTTTTGTAGGAGGGAATACCTCAAATTTAATTTTTTAATTAAACCAATTATACCTCCGTGAGTTTGTGTGGAGTCTGTGTTTGCATTATGTGTGCCTTACTTTCCTCAACTGAAGAATAAAGTGGTTTTAATTATTTTATTTTTAATAAATATAGAGTTTTCAGGTAATGATCATATGAGTAACTTTAAAGAGCATCTTGGTAAAAAAAAAAAAAAAAAACACTATCCCTTTGACACAAGAGATTTGAGGTGCAAAAACACAATGATGTTGTTTTCTTTGACCCATGGTGACCTATGATCTTAGCAAATGTCACTTCTTACCCATGGCTGGACATAAAGACAGGCTGTGGAGCCCAGTAAGGAACTAAGAATAATCAACAGTAGGAAGCATCAACTGCAAGACTAGGAACCCAGTGGTTTTGAAGATGATTTTATGCCACTTATGACAGCATCACAGGAAGGAGCATGCTTGCAATAGAATAAACTTTTGACGAAGAGAATGTATGCACATTAATCATTGTGTAACAAAATGTCTGAACAAATATATAAAATAGCAAATATGTAAGTTTATAATTATAATTGAATAGCTGTTTTTTAACATTGTAATTTCAAAATGTGCATGTAAAGTGGGAGTTCTCTCAGCACTGTTTAAGAACTGCTCCAACAAGGGCAATTGTAGGGGTTACCTAGAAGACCGAATATGGAATCAGGAAAAGTAGAGTCAATTATGGGTCAGATCAAAAAAGGAAAACTAACTCAAGTTACCCTATCGAAGGGTTTCAGCTAAGCATTCCTAAGAGAATGGTGGTCGATTTACCTTTATGCGTTCATTTGGCAATACCTTAAAAACTTATGGTTAAGGTATTGTCACTTACCTACATGTGGTTTGTGTTTGGAGAAGTTTATGTCAGCTATTATTTTTAGGCTTTAATTCCTTATACATCATTTGACACACTAATGTTACATGCACAGTGTTTAGTACTAGAAAATAAAAGAAAAAATAAAAAAATCATTCTTGATTTTAAGAACCTCAACTACATTTTTAAAATGAATTCTGGAATTTAAACTACTTTTACTGATATTCTGTGGTATTTGACTGATTATTTGATTATATACAAGTAAAATTTTCTGCCATTATCTAAATTTTATGCTCTAGCATTTAAAGAGAAAATAAAAGTGTGTTTTAAAATAATCTGCACTAAATATAGAATTGGATGTACATTGCCCCTTACACTCCTAATACTATTCCCATAGAAAGACATTTTTATTCTTACATGGTAGGTTTAACCTAATTCCTTGGATAGGCAAGCCTAAGTAAATGAAAAAAAATACTCATTTTATTTTGAATGATTTTATTCTCTTTAAAATAATGTTAGTTATACTACATGCTATAACTAATCCAAACAAATTAATTTAATGCTTACTATATGTGGTATGCTATTGTGATACTGCGTAGATCAAGTTCATGAAAAGTAAAATATAGATAACAATTTTTGAGCTTGCATAATATTAAATGAGATAAAACAGAATTGTCTTGACAGTGTCACTTCACTGGAGACCAATAGTCCCATTTTCTTTAGATAACTTTACAGTTTGACACAATGACCATCACTACGCATCTCTAGCTTTATTATTTAAATAACTTATTTATTCCTTGTGGGCATTCAGAATGTTATCCCTAAAATAAAATACATCTGCAACCACTGATAATCCTAGGAAGAATAACATTTGCTAAAGAGAAGTCTGTACAAATACCAGTGTGAGTTTTCAGGAAGAGGATTGTTGGTTCACACACCAGGATAGGTTTTATTGAAAGCATGGCACATGCACAAAGTAAATTGCTTTCAATTGCATTAGAAATAACGTTTTCATATCTTTATACTTTTTGCAACACATTACCTATTAATTAATTGGGCATTGCTTAGTTATTAATAGAGAAATGGCTCTGCTAGTCATTGTCAGAACATGAAAATAAGACCAACAATTGTTCTGTTCCCATGGAGCTCACCAGAGTCTTATAGCAAATGCATTTAAATTAGTAATTCCACCTGGAATAAGTAGTAACAAAGTGGAAATACTAGGATGTTAAAATATTGTCATGATCCATTTGGAAATGACATTTAAGCAAGACTTTCACATATATATTTTAATTTCTTTTTATTTTATTCATTTTAGAGCGGAGACACAGAGTGAGAGAGAGAAGGAGAGAGAGAGAGAAAGGGGGGAGGAGCTGGAAACATCAACTCCCATATGTGCCTTGACCGAACCAGTGCAGGGTTTTGAACTGGCGACCTCAGTGTTCCCAGGTCGATGCTTTATCCACTGTGCCACCACATGTCAGGCCAAGAATTTCACTTATATTTTATGGTCACTGGAAATACAAAATTCATAAATACCCTCAAAAGAGCTGGAAACATGATCTGAAAGCAAGTAGGTGAGATCTGTTACAGGCTGTAAATGTTTACAGAATTGAGTGTGGGGTGGTAGTGAAGACAGAGGAAGGGGGCAAATATTAATTAATTTTTCTTACTTGCTTTCTCACGCAAACGATGAGAGAATAAAATGTATGTTGTGAATGATCAATGCACAATCCAAAAATGCTGCACTAATCATATTGTAAAGTACCTGCACTTTTAAATCACAATTCTCTAACATTTGGTTGTTTGCTAATTTAATGATATTTCTGCATATCTGTAATCACCAAAATAACTCTTTGATTACAGAAAAAAGAATACAAATGACATTTATTACACAGATTTAAATAATTTCAAATAAATTTTTTTTTTGATATTTTTAAAGTTGCTTATTTATTTCTGTATTGTATTGCTATGTATAACATTTAGCAATCATTAGTTGTATTAATCTAGGTAACTTGATTAACTAAATAACCAATTAAAATAAGTATTAAACCCTTATTATATCTCATTTTACTGATAGCAGCTAAAAAGCAAACAAGTCATAAATAATAAAGTTCCATTAACACAATTTATATGATTGTATGAGATTTACTTATGCAAATGAAAATTAGCAAACATTATTAACTATTGACATAAAACTTGACAGAGATATTTATGTTGCTTTATTCTAATTATGACATGATTAATATGAATGCTTCAAAAGTAAAAATTATCAGTCCTTTGACAGAAAATTACAGAAAACAGTGATTTTAATATTAAAAGTATATACAAAAGAGAACTAATTAAAAATTTTTGAAAAGTATAAAGGATATGAAGGTAGTTTTTTTTCTTTTTTTCCATGCACTTATTTATATACATTTGAGAAATATTTGGAAGCAGTTGAGAAAACACAAACATACATTATCACTCCTACTTAAGATCACATGTTAAAATGTCCACTCTTTTTATATGACATAGTAAATATTATTAGTTTCAATGTCTTCCTATTAAGTGTTGTAAATTTAATGACTTAAAAATATTTAATTAACCAAGATTCCATATTTACTATTCTTTAACAGTGAATATTGTTTTTCATTTGACAGATAAGTGTAATTAACTTATTGACCAGAAATGCACCTTTATTCAAATACACAATTTTCAAAAAGAAAAAAAAAACATCATGATTTAACACATTATCTTTATAGTTTCTAATATCTATAGATTTTGTAAGTTGTGCATATATACATAAATTTCTATGTATTATTATAATATATATATAAAAGTATGCATTCTTGACCAAATGGGTATTGCTAATACTCAAACTTAACTTTAAACTAAGAATAAAACATTTAAGTTAGATTTGCAAAATCCAAGCATGTTTTCCTTTTTTAACTAATCTTACACCTTTCATATTTAATTCACAAGGTGCTAAGGTGTCACAGTTATTTGCATAGTTAAAAACTCAAGAAAATTGGAAGTTATAAAAGTATTAATAATGACTCTATTGCTCTAAATTTGTGTCAAAATGGTTTCTTTTTAAAATCATTTTCAGACTGTTTAAATTTCTAATGGTAAAGTTTCAACATATTTAAATATTAAACTTTCAACATCTTATTTCACATGTGCTAAAATTGATTATAATAATGATTTTATTGTTTAAACTATATTCAATACTATCAAATTATTATTTAATTATTTTAAAAAATTGAAACCATGGAAAAACTAAGTTGAGGATAATGGAGTTTAAACAAAAGCAAAAGAGAAAAGAAACTGCTGATGCTGATGAAATCATGGCAATTTATTTCAAAGGAGGATTTTTTAAAAATTATTTTTCTTTTTATTTTAAATAATTTTATGCATGTTATACTGATAAAATTATATATACTTTAGATCATAACTACAAAATATTTAAACCTAAGAGAAAATTAGCAACTGCAATATTTCCTTAGGGGAAAAATGTATAAATTACTTAAATCATGTTAATATTTGATTGAAAACTACACTGAATTATTAAAAGTGATTTTTTTATTTGCTAGGACAAATCACCTTTGCTGATATATGATATGTAACTTTTAGCTACTTTTGAGTAACAAATCACCTCAAATTCCAGTGGCTTAAACAAGCAGTCATTTATTATCATATCTCAAGAGTCATGAGGCCATAGTTTTGCAGATCTCACCTGGCTCTGTAAAGCCAGTAGCCACTACCACCATCACAGCCATCTGGCACATGAAGGTTCACATTTGATTCAGACAGACAGTAATGGAACAATGAGGCCAAGAACTGGTGGGCCATTAGCTTTAACCCTAGCTTGCCCCTGGCAGGCAAGAAATACACACAGTGGGAAAACACTTCCTTTTCCATTCAGGGCTCCCAAAGCCACTGACTTATTCGAGTTTCATAGAATCAAATGTTTCTAACTTCACCAGACTTGTTCACCTCTGTTTCCCTACTCCTTCTCTCTGCACAAACTGCACAAACTGGCTTCTCCTTCAGCACTCCACCATCTTGGCTGCTTCTCCTCTCTTCCACATGGCCTTTCTCTGCTCTCCTCCTAGAACATAATTCCTCTTCCCTGAAGCAACATGATCTCTCTTCCTTTTAAACCCCTTTGGCGTGAAAGCCCTCCCCCAACACACATTAATATAATCACGCCCATTCCAAGAAAGAAGGGCAATTAATATTATCACCGGGGGACGGGCTTCCGTGTGGGCAGCACCATCTTTAACAAAGTGAGCATAATATATTTTATCTGCCCAACAGGCTCCCTCAGGTTTCTGCGGGTCATCTGTCTCATGCAGCTGCAGTTAGGTGGAAGGTTTCACCTAAGGCTGGTTTGACTGGAGTTGCTTAGCTGGGGAAGCTCTGTGCCTTGTGTCTTTTATCCCCTTTTCTTTGAATACAGGCCAGCCTAAGCATCTTTCCACTGATGAAGTTAGAGGCAAAAAACAGTAAGCAAAATATACTGGGCCTCCTGTTATCTAGACTTGGAAGTGGTAGCATCACTACTATTGTCTTGCAATTAGCCATCTTATGACCAAACTCATTGGTGGGAGTGGCTTCCACAAAGAGGGCACTGCAAAGGATGTTGCATCTGAGAAAGGGGACATGTTGGAGACATCACTGCAAAGTTACCCCCAAATAAAAAGTCAACTTTTATAATGTTTTAAGTATATAATAAAAATCCAGGCCCATAAGTAAACTGGGAAAAGCAAATTAAGACAATATAAACTAAGATTTTTCAATCAAGTATGCTAGAACCAAAAAATTAAAGAGTAGCAACTTTTTGAAGACATATGCTTTGATAGACGGTAAATTAATGTTATCAATTGGAAAATTGTCAATATTTACTAGAATTAAATATATTGAGAGATTAATACTAATCAATGCTCAAATTAGATTTGAGGAAGAAGGAAGTGTTCCTTAGAAGACTACATTTAAACAGATATATCAATGTAGGAAGGTGTCATCCACTGGGAAAATAAAGGATACAATTGCAAAAAGAAGGAAATCACTCAAGTAGAAACAAAGTGTCTATTTTCAAGGAAATATAAAGGACTGAGTGTTCAGAACATTGTAAAGAATGAGAAAGTGGTAAAGAAAATATCGTCAGAGAATATTACATGAATCATATACAGGTATTGATCAACTAATGACCTATGCAACTTACGACGATTCAACTTTATTACCACAATCGCTAGGCACGACTGCTCCACGTCTGGAGCAGTTTTTGTTTGCACCTGTATTTTGTAATTTTGTATGTTTTGCAAATACTAAACCAGTTGTACTAGTAATGCAGTGTTTTACTTAAACCTGATGAATGTAAAAATAAGAAACAAAATGGTGTAGAGATGATACAAATGGCATAAAATGAACCAAAAAAATTATGATATATAACAATAATGAAAAAAATTATGATAAAATATGACTTAAAGATTTTTATAACATCATTTCACAGAACTGTACATATAGCCTACTCAACTTATGACCAAATCGTGTTACGACTGGTCTGTTGGAACCTATCGTGGTCTTAAGTTGAGCACTAGCTGTACTCATAAAGTCAAGGTAAGGAGAGATGCATAATGTAATTCAAATATGTGTAAAACTTTTGCATAGTTTTACACGAGTGATATAACATGATTTTGTTTAAAATAATCTTCCAATATCCAGGAAAGCAATGGGTTACTTGGAGTAAAATGTAAGAGAGGCAAATATAGGAGTATCTCAAAAAATTCAGTTGTGAGATGATCATGATCATGGCAGAAACAAAGGAGAGAGAAGTAAAAATGGAATAATAGTAGATAGATTCATGGCAAGTTTTGCATGAAATTTCACAAGGCTCCCTGATAAAATAGTGTGGTAGTGATTGGAAAAAAAGGAAAAGACAGAAAAATACAGCAATTAATTATTGCAAAATAAGTTCATGTGATGATTGTGAGTGTGTTTTTACCTTAAATAACCTTAAAATCGAATAGAAGAGGTATGTGCAGAAATACACTTACACCACAGACAAAAATACTAATAGTTTATTTATAAAATATCAGCACTCTCTAAAAATTATTAGCAGTACCATATTAAGAAGGCACAGATTAGTTATTTTAAACTTAAAAAATTCTTCCTCAGAAAACAAGTTCACCCTGGCTGGTTGGCTCAGCAGTAGAGTATTGACCAGGCATGTGGACATCCTAGGTTCAATTCCTCAACAGGGCACACAGGAGAAGTGCCCATCTACTTCTCCTCTCTTCCTCCTCTCCTTTCTCTCTATCTCTCACTTCCCCTTCCTCAGCCAAGGTTCCATTGGAGCAAAGTTGGCCCCGGGCACTGAGGATGGCTCCATGGCCTATGCGTCAGGCACTAGAATGGCTCTGGTTGCAATGGAACAATGCCTCAGATGGAAAGAGCATCGCCTCCTGGTGGGCATGCCAGGTGGATCTTTGTCTGGCTCCTGCCTCTCAGCTTATCACGTCAGAAAAATACAAAAAATATATATAAAGACAAAAAAAACACACAAAAAAAATAAGTTCAGTAAAAAATCAACATAATTGCTGTAATGAGAAGGAGATTCTCAAATAATAAGGTGAGAGACAAAAAATTAGGACAGTCATGGTATTAATATCCAAAATGTATTGCTAAGCCTTCATTCACTAAAGCCAAAAGGGAAACCGAATGGATTAACATTTTTAAATTTTCTGATAGTCAGCCACATATGAGACATCAGCAAAGACAACACACCTTTTCCAGCCCTGAGCTAAGAGGAACTGCTGTAGAGAATATAAACAATGTAAAGAACAACATACTCTCTTGGTTTCTCATTATTTCAGAGTAATATTTGAGCTTTGCATTTACATAAGCAAGTGACCTATTGAAGCAAAACCAAATTCAATTTCTTTGCTGCCCAGAAGGAATGCTGGCAGCATTAAAATAGTATTTTGTCCCCAGCGAATTGGCAATATCACTTAGGGAATAGTGTCAGGTTCCTAAGAGACTAGCATGCAATGAAGTAATTTATTCCTTTACTTAACAAATATCTGCCACTTACCATTTGCTTTAGTGCAATTTCATCACAATAATTTTGTGTAAGAAGTAACTTAAAACAATATAATAAAGAACCAAACATGTTGTTTGTCCATCATGGGAAAACATGCCCATGAGAAGAACACATTAAACATGAATATTCAGAAATGAACTGAGCCATTTGTGGATGCAGTCTTGTGAGAGGGCATCCTATTTTACGATAGAGTTTGTTTGTTGATGTGCTTGATTTCCAAATGGAACACCTACCTGGAAAGTCCTAAGAAAGGAAGTTACTTCTTGATAGAACTTCAAAAAAAGAACATTTTTGGACTTAGAAAAGTGGTGGATAAGGGAATCATTTAAAAAAATAAGTAAAAATGTAGGAAAGGAAATGGGTGTAATGAGAGAAATGAATGATATGAATAGTTTAGCATGTCTTGAGGTTCTGTGCTATAATAATGAGTACTGGAGATAAAGCTTGAATCATGGATTAAAGGAAACCGTAGCCTGACCTGTGGTGGCGCAGTGGATAAAGCGTCGACCTGAGAACACTGAGGTCGCTGGTTCAAAATCCTGCACTGGTCTGGTCAAGGCACATATGGGAGTTGATGCTTCCAGCTCCTCCCCCCTTTCTCTCTCTCTCTCTCTCTCTCTCTCTCTCTCTCTCTCTGTGTCTCCTCTCTAAAATGAATAAATAAAAAAAGGGAAGCTTAAAGAAAACCGTAAAAGCTCTCTTGTTTTCAAATATATATATTTTTTGCAGAGAAAATAAAATTTTATTGGCCATTAAAATACATAAAAACCATGTTCGAGAAAAATCTTCCTGACAGCAGAAAGAATGAGAGAATAGAGTCCCCATGGAGCTAAGTTGGTGCCTTGCACTCACCATCCAACACCCAGACTTGTAAGTGTTGGCCCACTTTAATTTTAATTTGCACAACCAAAGTATACATTTCAGTAGTGAGAAAAATTAATGGAATCAGATAGACATTTCTAGCATTTTAAAGGTACTGCTTGTTATTAATGAAAGAAAGAGACAGAAGCCTATATATTTTGACATGAAGTCATGACAGATGGGGAGACAGAGAAAAAAAAATTTAGAGGCAGGAAATAAACGTGTTTCTTCATGCTGCAAATTAGGAAACTTGCACTGGTTACCTTTTTCTCTATATGTTTATGCATTCATGGAATTAGAGCCGATTGATGTACTATATTCCATAAAAAATTCCATTGAAAACAGAAAATCAGTTAAAAAATTAAAACTATAATATCACTGGAAATCAAGCAATCACCAGGAAAAAAATAGAAAATTGTTACAACTTGACTTATGCCTTAGGTTAGTTCATAAAAATAAAAATTATCTCAACATTTTGTAAACATTCATGTGTGAAAATGTATCAATTTAAATTTTCTTAAAACAATGTTTTATATAATGTCAAGTTTATCTTCTCAGTGTTGAAAATATAGTAAAATGCAACTTATTACAGAATATAATAAAATAAGAAATGTAAGAAAATATAATTATGATATAATGAATTTAGCAAAAATAAATATAACCTTGTGTATTAAATATATACAAAATAAAATACACTAAATTTTATTTATATTATTATATTATCATAATGTAAAATATGATTTGGCATTTATGGAATTTCCATATATATATATATATATATATATATATATATATATATATATATATATTATTCAATTCAGCTATTAGGTTTGCTAAAAGTTTCTTTTTTGCTTTTCTTTCATTATTAGATTTTAATATTTATGTATCCTATTATTACTGGCTATAATATGTATGTATTTTTGTTGTTTTCATTACATATATTTATGACTTTCAATTCATTAAATAAGTGATTATTTTATTTTTTATTCAATTTTTGATTTATAATACACCATTTAAACATGTAAATTTTCCTCTGAATACAGTTTTTCCTCTCCATGAAAACTAATAAATAATACTTTTATTTTATTTACTATCCCCTAATTGAAGTTTCACATTGTTTCAAAGATATAAAACATATATTACTACAGTGTGTTCATAAAGTCATGGTGCACTTTTGACCGGTCACAAGAAAGCAATAAAAGATGATAGAAAAGTGAAATCTGCACCAAATAAAAGGAAAACCCTCCCAGTTTCTATAGGATGATGTGGCAGCATTTGCGCATGAGTAGATGATGATGTAACACCATGTATACAGCGGAACAGCCCACGGCCATGCCAGTCGAGATGTGGACAGTACAGAGGAAAGTTCAGTGTGTTCTGTGGCTTGCTAAATTCGAATCCATGACCAAAATGCAAAATGAATATCGGCACATTTATAACAAAGTGCCACTACATAGGAATAACATCACTTGGTGAGATAAGCAGTTGAAGGAAACTGGCAGTTTGGTGGAGAAACTCCGTTCTGGTAGGCCATCAGTCAGTGACGAGTCTGTAGAGGCCACGGGATAGCTACCTAAGGAGCCCTAAAATATCTGTGCGTGTGTGTGCTCGAAAATTCCACCTAAGCAAGACTACAGTTCATAAGGTGTTAAAGAAACATCTCTGTTTTACAGGGTACAAATTGCGGCTGTTGCAGCTATCAAACCAGCAGATAGACCTACATGATGTGCGTTTGCTACAGATTTGCTTCATGAGATCGACAATGATGCAAGATTTTTGCAGAAGATTGTGTTTAGTGATGAGGCAACCTTCCATATCTGTGGACATGTTCATCGCCATAACGTCCAAATTATGGGCTGCTGAACATCCGCATGCCTACATTGAGTATGAACTTAACACCCTAAAGTGAATGTGTGGTGTGGCCTGATGCATGATAAGGTGATAGGACCATTTTTTTTTTCGCGGAGCAATCTGTGATGGCAAACACCTATCTTGACATGTTGGAATTGTATGCAGTGCCGCAATTTTCAGAAGGTGTCATCTTTCAACAGGATGACACTCCTCCATACTACGTCACCATTGTTTGTGAGTTTCTGGATAGAACATTCCCCCAGTGGTAGATAGGCAGGGGTTCTGTCAAGCCATGGCCACCACAATCCCCGGATCTGACACCCTTAGACTTTTACTTTTGGGGTTATGTGAAGCATCATGTGTACATTGAACATATCAACGATATTAATCACTTAAAACAGAGAATCACAGATGTTATTCACTCTGTTACATCAGACGTCCCTATCCGTGTGTGGCAAGAACTTCACTATTGTTTGGATGTGTGTACGGCAACAAATGGAGCCCACATCGAACTGCACTGAATAGGTACGAAACTGGGAGAGTTTTCCTTTTATTTGGTGTATATTTCACTTTTCTATCGTCTTTTGTTGCTTTCCTGTGACCGGTCAAAAGTGCACCATGACTTTACGGACACACTATTTATTTACTGCTTTTCTTAAATCTTGATGGAAGAATAGAAATATTATTTATTCACTTTTAATATTGTTATTCTACCTAATATAAGCAATATTTAAAAAAAAGTATTTCCAGGGCTGTGGACAAGTTTTATTCTCCAGTTTTTGGTACTAATATAACATGTTTCTATTGCGCTAAGCATATTAATTAAACTATGAATATCCTCAGTGTGATTTGTTTAGTTTGTTTCTTTTACTCTTTCATAGATTTAAATAAGTGTATTAGTATCAAAAATTACTTCACAGGTGCTCATTTTGTTTTTATCCCCCACCCCTTACAAAATACTGAGATAAAATATATTAAATCAAAAAGCATAACTGGCTCTGGCCATTTGGCTCAGTTGTAGAGTATTGGCCAGGCGTGTGGAAGTCCCAGGTTCTATTCCTGGCCAGAGCACACAGGAAAAGTGCCCATCTGCTTCTCCACCCTTCTCCCTCTTCCTTTTCTCTATCTCTCTTTTTCCCTTCTGCAGCCAAGGCTCCATTTGAGCAAAGTTGGTCTGGGTGCTGAGGATGGCTCTATGGCCTCCGCCTCAGATGCTAGAATGGCTTTGATTGCAGTGGAGCAATGCCCCAAAGGGGCCAAGCATCGCCCCCTGCTGGGCACGCTGGGTGGATCCTGGTCTGTGCATGCCAGAGTCTGTATGTCTGTCGCCCCGCCCCCGCAGCTTCTCACTTTGAAAAAAAATACAAAGAAAAAAAAAGCATGGCTGAATTGTCCTTCAGTTTGTATTCTGTTGTAATGTGTAATCCTCAAATCCTCTTTTTATGCAAAAATGTGGTAACTGCCCCTCTGAAAATATACTGTTCACAAAGATTAGGGGATATTTCAAAACAAATCTGAAGCTATAAAATATTCCCTAATTTTTGTGAGCAGTATATATTCACACTTATTTTCCCTCGTGCTTTAGGGACCTGGCAAGGACAGGGTGGGTTAAAGGAAAATTAATACTCTAGCTATTAAAAAATATGTATTCTTTATATGTAAGAGTGTATTTCAGATTAATAGAGTCTTTGAATTCTTTCAACAAGAGCAGATAAAGAAAATTTTAAAATAGTTTCCTTTCTTTCTACTTCAAGTTATAAAACTTGAGTTTTCAATGACACAAATCTGAAATAGGTTTTTTCATTCTCACTTCATCTGCCTGAAGTTTAAGGGAAATTCCTTACAGATAATGCAATGGTTTTAGGTTTGCAAAGATATTACAGTTTTGTGTGTGGGGGGGTTCTTTTTTCTTTGTCTTCATATGAGTCTTACTGAGAAGTTTGATGAGGCTGCATTGGAATCAAACAATATTCAACCAGAATATGAGTCACACATCTAATAACATGAAACTACCAAGCTACTTTCTTAACTCTCAACCCTCCTTCACCCTAGACTGCAAACCTTCTCTTTGTATTTCCAGATTCACTCTTCCCGTTCTCCATCTTCTTCTTTGGTCTGACATGGCTTCATAAACGGCCATTATTTCCCTCTGGTTTCTGACTGGCTTTCAGAATGACAGTATAAGACAAGGAGAATGGCTTTAGGTAGTTGGTTCTCATGGTTTCTCTTGACTGAGTCCCTGTTGGTGGCTGTTTGACATTTGCAGTCAGAAGCTTTCTCTACTCAATACCTGTCTTTAAGGTCCAGTATCCCTTTCCAAACTTTTCCAGGCTGAGGAGTAATGTAGCCTCCCTGTATGGTTACTGGATTTCCCTTTATTGTGACCAGAACTTAGTAAATATTTCCTTTACTAAAATAGTCTTATATTATGCATTCTTTTCTCTAGGGACACTGACTAATATACTATTGTTGATTAAATTATGCCTGTACAGGCTTTGCTACATTCAATTACTTATAAATGTATATATCCCAGCACATCTTTCTAAATTCTAGTAACAATATCGACAATTCCTGACCTATGTGCAAACCTTAAACCAATAGACATTACATTAAAAATATGACTTGTGGGATGAAATCATAGTGGAATTTATTTTATTTATATGTGTCCTCTAAATAACTAGATATTCCATTGTGCAGGATAAAATTTAGGAAAACACCAATAAAGTTAGTTGTGACTTTGAGATACACACACACACACCCTTAGATGCTTCATTTAAATTAATATTCTAGGCCTGATTGTAATAGTTCAGATTTCTATCTAGCTTTGCTTTTTTTCCCATTTTGTATCAGCATCCTGCAGGAAGAATGCCAGTTCTAATCCTTGGTTTTAGAGGGAGTCATTCAACTATGAACTGTTCACACCAGAGGAATAGCTTTGCCCAATCTGAATACACATTATTTTCATTGAGACGTTCTATAATGCCACAGAGTTCACATTTCTGGCATTTCTTTCTAATAAGTCAGTGACATTTGAGAGATTTAAATAAAAGCAATAATAACTGACAGTGTTGAACTTTGCCTGAGCCCTGTGTTCCTGGAAAACAGAAACAGTTAAGAACCGCTCCCATCCTTTGTGTCCAGGAAACAGCTTCATGCAAAGAATCACCCTTCCTTGTTTCACTAGGAATAAGATTCCAGATGGAATGATCTTCTTGTTTACCTCTGACAGGGACAGACACACTCCTCAAATTCTCATTATTTGTCTCACTTCTGAATGGATTTTCCCTGCTGGCCAATTAAGACAAAATGCTCACAGACTTGTCCTAAACAAAATTTAGTCAGGTGTCTACTTTCCACACAGGCACCTAGTTTGACCCCCTTTTGAGCAATCTTCTGAATGCAGAACAATCTCTCCCTTAATGGGCTCTCCAGAGAATCTACTGATCTCAGTGAAAAATCTTCACTCAGCAACTCATTGTCTGATCACAGCTTCTGCTCATCTTAGGTACCTACACTTGGTTCTTAATGGCCTTCTTTATTCTGCCCTGAAAAGAAAAAGACATTTTGCCTAAGGGATGCCTAACTTTGCCCAGCTTCGAGATGCTAGCAGATTGCCGGTTCAGACTGTTATCTCTATTGCAATAGTTTCTTTACCCCTATTACTATTGTCAAATAAAGTGTCCCCTTCAGTAAGTCTCAATTATTTTTTATTTGACATTACTATATACTAAATTACAGGTTAAAATAGGGTCTGCTCAATCCTGATCAGTATTATATCAAACAGAGTTACCTACATGCCTATACAAACTGAAGGTTTGGCCAAGATTATTAATATTTTGAATATCACCACTATCTATGACATTGCCTTTCTTAATACAGTTATTTGAATTAATGCATACAAAGGTCTGAGAACAATGCCTGGCACACATTAGCTGTTATGTAAGTGTGAACTTTATTAATATTGTCGCCATCATTGCTATTAATATAAATCTATGTCTCTTTCAGTTATAAATTTGCTTACTTTGACATATTCTGGAGAACCTAACCTACCTTCTTGTATATTATGTTTATTACATTTTTCCTAAAAATTAATTAAGGGATAAGAACTGTAGAAGAAACAAGGAGGTATCATCTAAAAACCATCCAAGTGTTGTTAATTTACATGGCCTATGGCTTATATATGAAAAGTTATAATAGAATTTGCAATTAAGTCACATCATATTAAACTTTAAAAATGGATTGTAGTTTCTATTCTTTTATAATGCAGAACTTTCAGAATGAATGTGGACTAGAATGAACACAACTAAACCCAATATATTTAGGTTAATGAAATAAAAATTAAGGAAGATTTCATAAGTAATATATAAAAATGTTGTTGCTTAGGATGAATCATGTATGATTTCCTCATATTGGGTCTTGGCTGCCAGTCTGTGAAAACAAATAAATATAGAAAGAAAACAGGGATGATATTAAGCACAGGATGTCTTCCAACTTTCTGAACTTTTAATGAACATAAAAAGTCTATACAGGTAATGTAAAAGAACCCAAAGCATGGCTGATTTGTCACTCATTTCATCCAAAAAAACAATGGCTTCAGAAAAAGTAAAAATATTGATAATATAAATGCTGAACTATTGATCAGGCACACCATGGACATGTTAGCCTGTCAGCATAGTTAAAAACACATATATGATCAGTCCAAATACAATGTAAGCTGATGAGAAAGGTTTTACTTTCCAATGGTACCACAGACACAAGGTTTAGCACCCTATGATGCTCATGATATTCTCCCATCAGTAAAGTGCTTTAAACCTGATATGGATGCCTTTGCATTAGAAGAGAAGATTAGCTCTTTTTACCTACCATCTTCTGGATCATTAGAATATTCATTCAAGTGATATTAAGGAGTAAGTTATAGTTAATATAGTTTAATTTTAGAATGTCCTTTCAAAATTTTTATCTTTTTAAATTAAAAAAATTTGCCCTTGCCAGAAAGCTTGGTTGATTAAGGCATCGTCCCTAAGCACAGAGGCTGCTGTCTTGATCCCCACTCAGGGCACATACAGGTTCAGATCAATGTTCATGTCTCTCTCTTTTTCTCCTTCTTCCACTCTTTCTCTAAAATCAATACAATAAACATTTAGAAATTATAAAATTTCTCTAAAAGCTATAACTCAAATCTTATTTCACAATAAAAATCCTTTGAAATATCGTATTATGATATGGGATAAAATTTCTTATTTTGTAGTGCATGTTCTGAAATAAAAATAAAAAAACTCTACTTTTGAAGTAGAGAATTGCAATTATTTTTACTGTTTATTTTTTTAATGATTGATCAATGGCACATTTGCATTACGTCACTGAGTAATTGCATCCTGTGATATATAGTTCACTCAAGTTTCAAATATGTTAGTGTCATCTCAGTAAATAGTTTAATGCTTTCTTCGAAAGAATCAGAAGATATTGTAAAGCCCTGTACACTTTGTAAGTATTCACACAGAAAACATTTGGTTTACTGACAGTTTTCTAATTTTTTAAAAATTGTTATTTATTTTTAGAGAGTGGAGAAAGAGAGAAGGAAGGAGGAGCAGGAAGCAACAAATCCTATATGTGCCTTGACCTGGAAAGCCTGCCTCGACATTGCAGGTTAGTGTTTTATCTATTGCACCACCACAGATCAGGCCTTTGGCAGTTTCCTAAAGCAACTTTTATTATGTAGACAAATCTAAGACAAATAATTTCAAAATTGAATTTTCATAATTCTTTAATTTTATTATATTTTTAATTTTGTGGGAAAGTAAAGTTAATCAATAAAAGCATAAAGTCAGATGATTCATAGGTGGAAATACAGAACGATAAAGATTTAATATAAATTACTAATAAAACTATAAATATTTGTTCAAATCTCTTAAAAAATAGAAAAAAGAAAAAGGAACTTCACCTGTTTAACAGCTATTAGTCTTATGATATAAATACTTGATTAATTCTATATCCAAGAAAAATGTGCTGAGTGTCTACCTCTATAGCCACTGTGCTTAGAGAAGAGTACTGTAGGAAATTCTAAAAATGAATAAAATAAATGACCACAAATCTATGTTAATTATCTATTAAGATAACTATGTCATATGCTCAATCAATATTTGAATTATACTGCAAGGACTACAAATGTATTTATATTGTTCAATTTTAATAACTATAGACAAAAAAAATTAAGAAAAATATGCAAAAATCATGAGTTAACATTTTAAATAAAAAATGACTTTTTACTTAACAAATGTAAAATAAAGTATGTATTTTGTTAAAACATAGTGAATGAACTGCCTCTATCTGTAGAATGGTATACCAGGTGCTTTTGAAAAACTTGCTAAATTCCCTATTTTAATAAATTGGAGAAGCATCCATGTTATTCTACTAAATAAAGGAATAGATGAGAAAACACTAGAATAAAATTCTACTCTAACTGTAAATATATAGAATTTGTGTGTATATAGGCATCTGTGTGTCTTAGTATGTTTGAGCTGCTTAATAAAATATCTTAGACTGGGTGGTTTAGACATTGGACATTATATTCTTGCAGTTCTGAAAACTCAGATGTCCAAGATCAAAATTCCTGGAAAGGGCTCTCTTTCAGGCTTATAGAAAACTTTCTTCTCTTGTTAAGTCCTCAAATAGTTGTGAGAGAAAAAGAAGGAGATTGATCTTTTTTACTAACATTTATTTTACTTTCCTCTATACATTATATGTATAGAAATAAAAACATATGAGGAAATGCACAAAAAGCCATGAAGGTATGTGTGATTAAGGATTGTTTTTATTTACCTGAATTATTTTTATGCATGTATGAATATTACAGCCTAAAATCAATAATAAAAGGAAAATTAAGATAAGGCATAGGACATAAAAACAGCAAATCCTTCATACAGTCTAAAAAACAACAACAACCTGACTTGTGGTGGCACAGTGAATAAGACATCGGTCGACCTGGAATGCTGAGGTTGACATTTTGAAACCCAGGGTTTGCCAGGTAAGGGCCCATATGGGAGTTGATGCTTCCTGCTCCTCCCCCTTTCTCTCTCTCTCTCTTTTCTAAAATTAATAAATAAAATCTTGAAAACAAACAAAAAACACACACAAAAAAACAGTTGTAGCTTTTCCTCAATAAATTTGGGCTAGAGTTCTGCTTTTCATCCATAACAGAAAATCTGTTTCTTCACTGCTGGGTTTGTTTTTATCTTGAGCTAACTTTCTGTCAGTTAACAAAAAAGAAAAATCTGCTGTGCTCTAAGAAGCACACTACAGTGAGAAATACAAAATGAATATTTAATAGTGTTTATTTAAAATTTAAAACTACAAAAAAATAAAATAAAATGTAAAACTACCCAGAGAATATCTCTTACTCATTTATATCATTAATAATTGTTAATTGGAAACATATTTAGGCTTTGAAATAAAAATATTACAAAGATAAAATGCTTGAATCTTTTGACTTTGGTAAAACTTTCAAATGTGTAAAAGTACAGACGACTTTTTAAAACAATTCTTAAGTTATAAATAAACTTATCTTGTTGAAACCCAAGGTAATTTGTTGTTTCTTTTTTTCATTCTACATCTTTGAACCAGTAAATTAGTTTTCACAGTTTTAAGACTTGTATTTGTTTTTCAATAAAAAAGAAAATAAATAAAAAAGAGTACATATATTTTAAAAAGGATAGGTATTGTGTTGTGCATCTTAGCACAATTGCTGCCCATAATATTAGATGCCAACATCTTGCAAGTGTTGGAGAGATTCTGAAGGATGTCACCCAACAGAAAGTTGACTGCATAAGCATCAGCCATTTGTGTCAAAATTAAATGATACTTTGAAATAAACGAGGAAGAAATACCATGACTTGGATAAAAAAGATTTGTATTCTTATTATTTTAGTCTATCTGTTGGATAATTTGTTTCTCAATGAAGGACCAATGTCTAAGTCACTTTTGCATATCTGTTTAACAGAATGACTGAATCAGGACAAATGCTGCAAAAATGCTCATTGAATAAGTACATAAGTGAAAGTTCACTAATTTTCTTTGGAAGAAAATGCTTTATTTTCCTTAATGTTGGTTGATAATGGGCACAGAATTGGGGAATTTCTTCCAATTTTTTCATTTTCAAGTTTTCTATGTTCTGCTGTGAAAATAAAAGGTATAGTGATTACATTTTAAATTTGATGGATATTAGCAAAAGTCTTGATTATTCTTAGCAAAAATAAATATATGCCACATTTTTCCCCTGAATTATTATATCAATTCTTGATTAACTTCGTAAATATTCATTAATCTTAGGGAAAAAATATAAAATTTTGATATGTCAGGTTCAATTAGGTTTTGAATAATAACTGTGATTCAAAAATACCTTCTCAGCGATGACTTTTATAGGAGCTAAATATAACTGAGAGGAAAGTAAAAAGATGTTTCTGCATGATCTCCTTTGTGAGTTAGCTGCCATCGTGCTTAGACCCAAACTCAAATAACTTCAAACGTCTATGTATCCTTTTCACTATAAAATAAGCTAGCAAAACTGTATTGAATAATGGTCAGACACAACAGATCAAATATGTATTTTAATTAATGTTATATGGCATTACTTACTGAGTGTTTTGGAAAGCATGATCTAAATGAGTCAGCTGCATAATTTGTGAAGAACTTCATCTGTTCAGTGGTCTCATCATGTAGTCCAAACCCAGCTAGCATTGAAACACACAAACAACAATCCTTGAATACCTGCAGCACCATGATAGAAAATGGCCGAATTGATTACCAGTTTTCTTTATTGCTTACAGTTTTCTTTATTGATGTGGTGTCTGTCATCCCATTTCTATAAAAGATTGATAGCATTTTATGTAAAAATTCTCTAGGCCAACACTTTTGTGCATTCTGTTTTGAAATATAAAACATTGCTCTATTTTCACTGTGTATATTACAAATGAGATCTCAGGTATAGACAGTATCTATTGAATTTATTACCTCAATAATCATAACTAATTATCAAATTATATTTGTAAAAAATTACATTTTTATGTTTTATTATAAATATGAATATAAAAATGTGTTGGTATAATGTTTAATTTTTAGAGGTCTTTGTATTTATAAAACATGTTTATTATTGCAAGATCCATTTACATATATACTGTTATCCAAAATGAGAAATTTGAAATAAGATTAAACAAACTTAATAAAGTAAGTTTTGTAGTAGTAACAAGAGATTGCCATTATAACCATTTCTATTTCAAATCATGTCAAAATGTGTGTGTTCAAATGTGTGTGTGTTTAATAAAATCATCAATTGCTATTATTATTATTATTATTATTATCATTATTATTGCTTCTAGAATTTACTTTTTTTCAGATTAATACATTATTTTTCTTTAAGGTTTATTAAGTCAACAATTAATTTTTGTTGGTATCTTCAAAAAGCCTCAAGCATCCCAAGAGAGATTTTGAATATATTTTAGAGTATCTCAAACAATTTTTCTTGTGAGTATGTAGCATACAAAGAACAAAACCTTGTTTTTAAAATGATATTTTTTTATTATGAAATTGTTTCTACCAGAAATATTGTGGAAACCATGATGTCTTCTGGTGTTATGGAACATTGTTAGTGTTTTCTACCTCAAATAGTTTTACTTTTTACTAGGTCAAGTACTATGGAAATCCCTAAATATCTAGTTATACCATTTATGTGCACAGCATTTCATTGAATTATAATATTTGTGACAGAATAGTAAAGGACACAACATGCAAATTACTGTTCATTATTTGAATGCTTTATATAATAATTTGAATAGCATGTAGTCCATTGTACTGTTACATTTTTTACATAACTTTAATTTTTAAGTTCTTACTGTATCACTTGACAATAGAATTGATAACATCTGTAATTACGCAATATAATATTTTTACATTTTTATTGCAGAATAATTATGGCCACTTTGCTTCCTTCAGTTTTAAAAATAAAAAAGGAGACGTACTTTAAAGTAATTACCTACAATTTTGACTTGACAAAGATGTCAAAGCTTATTTCCCTTCTTAAAGTTCTTCTTGTGAAGTTCTGGATTAAGAGTAAAATGTTTTGATGCAATATCTATTGTCACTGCACTTCATGTCAAGGATGATATAATTATAAAAAATAAAGCTTAACTTAGGGAAGGATATAAAAATAAAGACCTGAGTTAGTTTCTTACGATTTCTTTCTTTAAAGAGAAAATATAAAGATAATGTTTTTCTCTTTTCATTGCTTAAAATAAGCTGTTCTTTAATAATACCTGTTTCTCAGTCAGATTGTATAGTACTACAGACTTTTCCTTTGTAATCATAGAAATTACTCATATTGCTTCCTTGGTATTGCATATACTATAGTAAACAATCTGGTACAATTTAATTTTTTTCTAACTGAGATATAAATTGCATAACATATATTAGTTTCAGGTGTATACCATAATGATTTGATATAAACTTATATTGTGAAATGATTACTACAATACTTTTAGTTAACATCCATCACCTCATATAGTTGCAATCTTTTTGTTTGTTAGTTTGGTTGGTTGGTGCTTTTTGGTTACAAGAACTTTTAATATCTACTCTATTAACAATACAATACAGTATTGTTAGCTATAATCATCATAGGGTACATTATATACTAAGACATGTCTTAATTCCTAAAAATGCAAATGTTTTGCTGAATGCATGGCATTATGGAATAACACATAAATTTTCTCATGTTTTTGATAAATACAATTGGAAAAAGGCAATATTTATGTAATTTTGGCCAATATGTGATGCATTTTATATCTGAAATTAAAATGAAATATGTAGGATAATGTTCTGAAAATGTTTTACATCCTGAACCTCTGGAATACACCATCTAAAGAATGTGAATGTTCATATTGATATGTCTACTTAAAAGTGGGCTTAAACTAGATTAACTGGAAAAATATCAGATGCTATATTTAAGATAGAATGTCTAGTGGTGAAACATGGAAATAGGCCCTGGCCATTTGGCTCAGTTATAGAGCATCGACACCACATGTGGATGTCTCAGATTTGATTCCCAGTCAGTAAACACAGGAGAAACAACAATCTGCTTTATTTCCCCTTCCTCTTTCCTTTCTTCTCTCTCTCTCTCTCTCTCTCTTTCTCTCTATCTTTCATTCACTCTCATTCCTTCCTGAAGCCATGGCTCAATTGATTTGAGCACATTGGCCTGGGAGATTGAAGATAGCTCCATGGAACTACTACCTCAGGCACTAAAAATAGCTCAGTTGTGAGAACAGCCCCATGTGGGCAGAACATTGATCTCAGACAATGATGATTAATAAATAGTAATACAGGAATAAACTCTGTGTTTTTCACACTCACAACTGTAAACCTACTTTTGGACTACTAGATATGTAAATCCTTTTTATCTAACCATTTATTATTTTATATTGTTCTTTGTAAGTAATATGTTCTTTATTTTTTCTAGAGAGCCAATTTTTCTGGTACTAGTGAAAAGCCTTTTTATGATATTAATATGAAATGCCACCTTTGTTATTGTTGGGCAGATAAAATATATTATGCTCACTTGTCAATGATGGTGCAGCCCACATGCAAATTTTAAGAGTAAGCTTTTCCCGCACACCCTTGACTGCTTGGATGATGTGGGGTGGTGCACTCTCATGAGGAATCCCATTATGCCTCAGATAAGTGACTTTGTATCTGAGACTTTCTTGTAGATTGGATTGAAGGTTTGGATTTCTAGACTATAAAGTGGGGCAGACCGGGAGCTTGCTTTCTCTCGGTTCCTGAGATTAGCACTAGAGAGCAGAGCAGAGAAAGGCCACATGGAGAAGGCCAGGAGAAGCATCCAAGATGGTGGAGTGCTGAGGAAGAAGCCAGTTTGTGCAGAGTTTGTGCTGGAGAAAGAGATGGAAAATAGAGGTGAATAAGTCTTTTGAGCTAGAAACCTTTGATGCTAGGACACTTGGATAAGTCAGTAGCTTTGTGAGCACTGAATGAGTGGGTTTTGGAGCCCAGTGTGTGTTTTTTTTTTTAATTTATTTTATTTTATTCATTTTAGAGAGGAGACACAGAGTGAGAGAGAGAGAGAGAGAGAGAGAGAGAGAGAGAGAGAGAGAAAGAAAGAAAGAAAGAAAGAAAGAAAGAAAGAAAGAAAGAAAGAAAGAAAGAAAGAAAGAAAGAAAGGGGGGAGGAACTGGAAGTATCAACTCCCATATGTGCCTTGACCAGACCAGTGCAGGGTTTTGAACTGGCGTCCTCAGTGTTCCCAGGTCGATGCTTTATCCACTGCGCTACCACAGGTCAGACCCAGTGTGTTTTTTTACTTGCCTGCCAGATGCAAGCTAGAATTAAAGATGATGGCTCACCAGTTTTTGGATCCATTGTTTCATTACCGACTGTCTGAATCTAATGCAAACCTGCACTGGCCAGGCAACCCTGTTGGTGGCCGTGAACACTGGCTTTACAGTTATAAATAAATCTCTATAGAATTTTAAGTTTGTTCCCAAAGTTTATAAGTGATTTCAGTGTTGTGCTTATTTTTTCACTAATGCTGCAAAATAATTTTAGATATTGTAGGAGTTTTTACAGCATAACTTATCTCAAAGAGCAAGTTTTCTCTCAATTCTTTTTTATCAAGAATTTCTTGGCCATATTTTGTTTTTTATTTGTTGGTTATTCATTTATTTGCTTTATAAAACAAGCTTATTAGGCTCTGGCCGTTTGGCTCAGCGGTAGAGCGTCGGCCAGGCGTGTGGAAGCTCAGGGTTCGATTTCCAGCCAGGGCACACAGGAGAAGTGTCCATCAGCTTCTCCACTCTTCCCCCTCTCTATTTCTTTCTTCCTCTCCTACAACCAAGCCTCCATGGGAGCATAGTTGGCCCAGACACTGAGGATGGCTCCATAGCCTCTGTATCAGGTGATAGAATAGCTCAGGTTGTCGTGGAGCAACACCACAGGTGGGCTGAGCATCACCCCCAAGTGGGCATGTCGGTGGATTCCTTTTGGGTGCATGTAGGAGTCTGTCTGCCGCCCACCTGTTTCTCACTTTGGAAAAATACTAAATAAATAAATAAATAAAATTAAACAAAATAAGGTTATCAAGTTTCTAATTACACTGGGATTGCAATTTCAAATTATAAAAATTTGATTTTGTGAAAGCACACACACTGTACAGATACTATATTATAGAATTGCTCACCTGAAACCTATATAATTTTATTAATCACCCCAAAAATTTAATAAAAATTTAAAAAATAATAATTATTACTTTTTGATAAAGTCTGTATTTATAATACTAAATCATAGTGTATCTTTGCAATTTCTTGTTGCTTTAATAAAATTATATAAATTTTTAATATAAGCCACTTATGTATTTACCAAAATAAAGTGAATTTATATTTTTAAAAATACTCATTAATTCATATTTTATAAATATATCAATTATTTGACACTTTCCATGTATTATACTTTACTATAATTGATGGCATAGAGGGTGTTTATTTTTAATGTCTAAACTCCAGAAAATAGTAAAAAAGTTTTAGTGATACATATTGAACTTAAAAGTATGTCATATATTTAGACAATACAGAGTGAATTATACCCCCAAAAATTTTAAGGAAACATTCTGCTAGCTATTGAAAAATGTGATTTTTGTTGTTATTAGGGAGAATGTTAATGATCTACACTGTTACATTTTTCACTTAATACTGCTAAATAGGGATTTTCCAATTAAAAATTTATAATGAATATTTTATGAGTAATGATATTTAAAATGAATTATTCCTGCTTTGAATCATTAGTTCTTTTTATATATCATATGTAGGTCCTATACTTTACTTATATTTATGAGAAATTCTAATATGAACCTTAGCATAAATATACGCATATATATTATATAGTCACTTCTGTGTTTTTTAATTTTACGTTTTGATATACAAAACGTATTCTATAGCTTAAAACACATGGGTGATATTTCTCTAATTTATTTCCATGTATAAAGTTTTCTAGAGTAAATATTTAATGGCGTATTAAAAGTCTCAATAAGTTAAAACTTCTGACATGCATTTGCCTCTGTTTAATAATCAAGTAAGCACCTGGAGAGTTCATTTTATAATTTAATAGAATGGGGTTTATTCAGGCTCCTGAAGGGATTTAGAAAAGATGAATTGCGTATTACATTTTTTTGAAAGCCCAATAGAGGTGCTGTTTTAGGTATGGCAAAATAAAATAATGATAATTCCTGAGAGTGTCCATTCTGATCTACTTTTTCTCAAAATAAATATGTGAATTTAATTTGACATATATTTTAAATGAGAAATCCATACTTTAGATATTTTCATAATTAAAAATGGATTCATTCACTAGGCATGTGAAACAGGTTTCATGTTTAGAGTTCTGGCCAATGTTAAGTTTATACACCTGACAGAGAGTTTCTTTCCAGGTTTGTACACTCCTGTGGAAGAAAATAATTAAAATGCAACTAAAGATGACTAAAATTTTATCAGGGTAAGTAACGGTTGCAATAGGAACACAGGAAAGGGATCTCAGTGTTTACTTGAGAGACTTACAAGACAGTTTGCAATGTGTTTGAGATTTTCTTTCTCAATAGTACCAAATAAGCACTGGTAGTAAAATCTCAGATTTCTCATCTGTGAGAACTCAGGGGGAAATCATAAGAAGCGTATATAATTTTTCTTACATTATACAGTTTCATTGCTTACTCTCCTCTCCCACCATAACAGGATTCTCATTGTACAAAGAAATAAAATGCAGTTGGTAAAGATACCCTGAACCACAACTGTTCAGGTGTGTTAGAAAAAAAAATCACCAGTGTTTTCACCCTGTTCACTGGTGTATATTGGGGAGATGAGGACAGTGGCGGTGTCAATAGAACTTAGCAAACCGCATTTCAGTGCTGAGTCCACGGTGAAATGAAACTCACTTTCTTTAAGATTCCTGGGATTCACAAAGAGACGAGCTGGAGCAAGAAAATTACATCAGGAAAAACGTTTACTTCCGTGGATTTTCTCTCTTAAAAAATTTATTGTATTTAAGAAATTGAAAGTTAGAAGTAATTTTTTGGAATCTAAAACTTGTCAGATTTAATAAATTGTTTATATACAAAACATATCATCATTGGAGATAGTTTAAAACAATAGAAAAAGAAATCATAACCGATTCACCTAATATAGAAGTCAATACAGGGAATAAGATTCAAACTGAATCTGTATACTACCTCTTTATTAGAGTTTATGCTGAGTAAAGATATACTGAAAGTGATGTGATGAGTTGTAATGGGAAGACATGATTTTGGACTCGGAGAAAAGTAGATTGAATTCTAATGCTTCCTTTTCTAAATGTCAAACTATAAGTACTTGTATTTACAATTGATTTGAAGATTAAATTAGATATAATTGTATATAAGATATTAACACAATGAACAAGTAACACTAGTACATAAGAAAAGCTAATAAACAGAGACTCTTATTTTATTATCTCTATTAACTCCTGATGATAGAAAATTGACTTGATAACACTCCTCCATTTTGTTTGTGATCAATTTTTTATTCTCCCAGATGTCTCCTTAGGGGGGAAGAAACAAAAACAGCTGAATATATAATATAAAGTCTATATGTAATTGATAATTTGATATTTTTTGAATAGGTAAACCTAAGATAGTACCAATCATTATTATTTAGCCCTTACCCTTCTGTGATAACTATTACATATTTTATAACAACACTATATATTTTGTATCATATGCATTCATTATTTAATAACATTGTATAGAGGTTCTTACTCAGACACTATAATGGGTTGTTAGCGATGGGAAGTAAGAAAAACTTTATTGTGATCTCTAGTTGTTAATGAAATATCCAGATAACTTCACAAACATCGCTGCTAGAATATCATAATAGTAATAATTATTGTGAAGGATAGTGGAGAAATCAAAAAAGAGTTGACACTAAAGAGTGGGAGTTCATAGGTAAAATAATATATTGAGGATAAAGATACTAAGATTTTATTTTTTATACTAAGATGTAGTGTGGAAATAAAGAAAATACCTTGACACCCTAACCAAAATAGAAAAAAAAAATGTATGTGCATCAATACGTACACCTACATCTAAAGCATCCCTAAAATAAAATGTAAAGGCTTTGAAATCAGAATATAAAATATTACTTTTTAAAAAATGTACCATTTATGTTTCTAACCTTTCTCAAATTAAATTTGCTTAACTTTTGCCCATCTTTAGCAAAATATTTCATCAGTATGATTAAAATTACTCAATGATAATTATACCATTATCAATTCAATATTACTTTTATTGGACTATTTATTTACTGCTTGTATATATCCCTTATTTCCCCAGAAGTTTTCTTTGTTTTATTCTGTTCAACTCCTTTTAAGCCTTTTGATTTATTACATTGATTTTCAATCAAAATCAGGCAAGTAGTAAGGTAGTTTTCTTCATTTTCGAGGAGCAAACTGGCAGATCTTTTGATTCTCTTTATTGTCATATGGCACATTTGTAAGTTGAATTAGTATAAAGGAAAAACAGTTCTGGAGAAATTCCAAAGGACATAATCGATTTTTATTTTTATTTTTTAGCATTTAGACTACCTTGAACAATTCAGTAGAGTGGAACTTTCATCATATCGAAATTCTTTTTCCTTTTGAATCTTAAAATGATCTCATGTATACCTGTGGATTATTTATTTTTCCAAGTGAAATGTAATTTTATACATTCCTAACATTTTTATAATTTGATTTCCTTACGTGCATGGCATAGGTCAGGGGTCCCCAAACTATGGCCCGCAGGCTGCATGCAGTTTCCTGAGGCCATTTATCCGCCCCACTGCACTTCCGGAAGGGGCACCTCTTTCATTGGTGTCAGTGAGAGGATCACAGGATGTATCCGCACCCATAGTTCCCATTGAAATACTGATCAGTTTGTTGATTTAAATTTACTTGTTCTTTATTTTAAATATTTTATTTGTTCCTGTTTTGTTTTTTTACTTTAAAATAATATATGTGCAGTTTGCATAGGGATTTGTTCATAGTTTTTTTTTATAGTCTGGCCCTCCAACGGTCTGAGGGACAGTGAACTGGCCCCCTGTGTAAAAAGTTTGGGAACCCCTGTCTTAGGTGGTAAAAATGCTTTGCTGCTAGGATGAAGCTACATTAGATTATGATCTATGTGAGAAGTTTAACCATGTGAGACCAATGTAATCATAAGGATCTTTATAAATATAGGCAAGGTCAAGGAAAAAGAAATTCTGCTAATTGACAGAAAGTTCATGCTGTGTCCAAGAGTTTTAGCCTGCTCTTTCTGATGGACTACCCCAGAGATTTTGGACTTGCCTAGACTGCCTCAACTTTCTGTAAGCCTATTACTTGCAATCAACCTATTAATACATATTTTCGATTGGTTCTGTGTCTCTGCATGAATTCTGAAGGCCACAGTTTCTAATGTGTTACTGTAAACTTATTTGCTAATGACAAACTAATATCGACATCTTCTAGAAATGAGTATGTTGATCTAAATAAGCAAACTGACAAAAATATGGTAACCAAATATGGTACTTTAAAACAGTAGAATTTTTTCTTGTTTATATGATCGAAGAAAATTGTAGTCCTACCTGCTACCAAGTGTACAATCATTGAGCTTAAAGAGGAGGTGCAATTGTTTTTCATTCTTAAGTTGCCACAGTATTTTCTAAAAACATGTTTTGGATGTACTCTATTTTTCTTTATCAAAATATTGTTATTTTTAGGTATAGATTATAGGTTTAATTTAGTTGTAATTTTACTTATAAGATATTTTATTGGTGCAACAAATGAAAGATTGGTTTCAGGCAAGTCTTGATCTGTCTGCCCAAATAATAACATCAATGACCTAAACTGCCTATTTGTCTTTTCTGTGCCTTTTACAAGGTGAAATTTAATTTTACTCTTCACATGGTTACTTGGAGAAAAATCAGTAACTTCCCCACAACAAATGACAGTTGTGGTTTTGATTTTGAAAGTTCTCACTGTGTATTCTCAGATTCCTATTATCTTCAGCTTGTCACTGGCCTGAATTGGGTGAAGTACCCAGAATGAATTGATCACTCTTGACAAGAGAATGGGGTATTCTCGTTGACTTAAAGCTAAAGTCTTAAGCCTTTTAGAGTGGTCTAATCCCTGGAGCTGTGGATTGGATTGAATTTCATTTAAAACACATGGATGATTATGAGCTATAAGAATTCCACAAAGGTAAGATAGATGTGGTCAAGGTAAACAATAATCTCTCTAATTCAAGAAATTGTTTTACTGAACTATGGCTGATAGCGGAATATTCATTTTACCATAATATATAAGGTGTATAGATGAAAACACTGACAATAATAGTACTAATAAATTATACTAAGATAACTCTAAAAAGTAATGTTTTAAATGCTTAATTTAAGTAACATAACAAGAAAGTAATAATAGTATTCTCCTTTTATTAATGGGGGATGCCAAGGCATTGAAAGGATACTTAGACCAAGGCCATTCAGCCAAAAAATAAACATAAAGAATAAAATCACATAGTTGTTCCATAGTTGTGACCCAAACTCAGGCTTCCTATATATTATTTTTTGTGTCACGTTTTATGTCTTCTTGCTGAAGAAAATTATGTGTGCTGATGTTATGTTCTTTTCTTTATTTTTTAAGACTTGATTCATTCATTTTAAAAAGGAGAGAGAGAAAGAGAGAGAGAGAGAGAGAGAGAGAGAGAAGCATCAACTCTCATATGTGTCTAGACCAGGCAAGTACAGGGTTTTGAACTGGTGACCTCAGCGTTCCAGGTCGATGCTTCATCCACTGCACCACCACAGGTCAGGCCCCAATGTTGTGTTCAAATAAACACATACAACAATTTATGTATCATAATGTATTCATTACTAAAGTCAAGTACTCAGTTACTATTAAATGAGCAATTTCCTGTGAATAGTAATTACATCACCCCTGACATACAGAAGATACTTTGTAACTGTGTGGTCAATAGAATGACAAATTAACTTAATTAACTGATGTTTTTAAAATCATGATAGCTTCTTTCTTTGGTAGGTATACTTTAGTATTGATTCTGCATTACTGTATTTACTATTACAATACCCTTTAAATCAATGTTTTAAAATACGTGCCCTAAAATGAATTCTCTATAATGGCTTTTAAATCAGCAGATTTTTATCAAAATATATTTATCCACATTTCCAGAAAATATATCACTCTCCCAGATTCAGTGTAAATAAATTTAGTGATTACCAAATACCAAGCCATTATACAAAAGAAAGATTGTCTTTAATCTTTTCAAGTGTCACTGAGGCACAAATATTCCAGAATATTTATTTTTGTAATGTAACTAGCAATCATCTCTTAGTCAAATAAATTAAATAAATTAAATGAAGTAACTAAATGATTCTAAAATTATGATTTAACATTCTAAAAAAAATGCTCTTTTCTATTAATTCTTTAATAATTATAGAAATAGCCCTGGTTTTATTCAAAGTTGTACTCAGATAGGAATTCAGCTAAAGCTATAGAACAGGATTTTTTTTTTCTCCCTGCCCTTTGGTTTTCAATATTTTGTTTGTTTTAACCTTGATTTGCAATTATAATCAATATTAAAATAGCAGCAACTAATCCCATAATTTCCTGATAACAAATAACAATTCAATTTATTTACCACTTTATTTTTTCTTTACCAGGTAAAATAACCTACTAACACTTTTCAGGAATTAGAATATAAATATCTTTGGGCGTCTATTATTTGGTCTACTACAACATCAAATTAAATTAACTATTTTAAAAGTTTGAATAGGAATTTTTAAAAGAATCTCAAAATTTAACCTCCAGTGACACAAAAGAATTATCGTTTTGTCTGGCTTTTCATAAATCAGTTAGCAAAATCTACTGTTATCACACAACCAAAAACTTCTCTATTGATATCCTCTTCTCACTACTATTGTATTAGGTGAGCTGATACTGGTTGCAATAATGAAGCTTCAAGTCTCAGTAGCTTAACACAAACATGTTTACTTCTTATTTTTAGTATTTTGATGTATGTGTTCAATAGCTGGCATTCTACACAGTGATTCAGAGACACAGAATTCTCCCAACTAAATAGTTAATCTTCAAGGGGGCTATGGAGTCCATTATTTCTAGCTGACAGACAGGAAATAAGAAGCATATAAGGCTCACAGAAATTTTATTACATGGTACAGGAAAATAGCACATTTCCTTTGTTTTACACTCATTAGTTACATAGTTGTCCCTAGATTTAAGGAGTCTAGCACCCTAATTCTTGGCCATGCAGATACTTCCTAAGAAACCAAAAGCAAGTAATACAAGACTTCTAGGCTAAGATCTGATTATCAGAACACAAAATTCTTCTGCAAACATTTTTTTTCCATGCACAAAGAACTCCTATTCAAAGGATATACCACTTTATCTGATCTGCATGTACACGTTTCTTTGTAATATTTGGATATGGATCCCATAGATTTAAAAATAAATGAATTAAAAATAATTTAACTATAACAATATACTACAGTGGATAATTGTAATGGAAACTTCCCTTTGCAAAAGGAAAAAAGTGAAAGCACACAGGGGTCACTTCGTCACAGCAAGGATTAAGTCACACCTGCCAAACATTGTGAGTCCCCTCGTTTAGAACTGTGAAGTAGCTGAGATGTTAACTTACTCACAAACTAATATTAACTTGACCCGTTTTATGGATATTGGTGGAATATACAAAATTTCCAGGTCACAGATTAAAGACAGTATAATATTCACAGTAAGAGCAATAGACAGGGTATCAGCATTTTCTTGTACTGATTCTCTGAGTCCCAGTTTTCACAAGGAAATGTGAAGAACCTCGATATCACCTGTATGGTCCAGTTACGTTACATTGTTTGTGAAACGTGAGCTAAGGAAATCTGGATCTTTTGCAATAAGCAGTAAAAGAACCTGCTCTTAACTATCAATGCTGTTTGCTATAGAAAAATTTTATACACACACACAGTATATATGTAGTTTGTTATAGAGACAGCCATGAAAATATATAGCCTATGTGGTCACCACCTAACACTCTGTGCTGCCCTCTGTCCTCACTAACTGACCCTGGGAGAGCAACATTAAGATCTGGTACTGAGCATCCAGCACGGACCTTCTGGACCTGGTCAAGCCCCTGACTCCCCTTCTTCCGGAGTGAGTGGGACTACATACTGCAATTGGCTTCAGATAAATGTGGTTGGAAACTGCCTCTACTACCCCATGATATTGAGTTTCCTCATCTGTGAAATGGAGACAAGAACTTTTTGTGTCAAGGTTGCGAGAGCGCCTGACAACCTGCTTATGATGCTAAATAACTGTTATGACAACTAAAAAAGAAAAGGCTGGGAACAAAATGGAAGTACTATCTCACTCAAAAAATGTGTAGAAAACATAAAATACTATAGAGATTTGTCTTTATCTTAATGATGAAGTAAATATATTGATTAGATGCTTATTCTACTTTTGGGGATAAATTATCCTGTCAAGTATTCTTGGTGATCTATGACTACCCTCTGGGTGATTTCCCCAAAATTATTACAACTTTTAATAAAATTTTTATTTTATAAGAGTTTTTGATTCACAAATGTTTGTGAAGATAATACAGAGAGTTCTTATACCCCACAAGAAGTCTCCTTGTTATTAATATCTTATGTTATCAGTGTATATTGCCAAGATCAGAGAATTGACTTTAATATATTATTATGAAATCGGAAAAAAATTATAGAGCTTATTTCATTATCTTTTACTTACCATCCTTTTTCTGTTCCAAGATTCCATCCAAATATCACATTACATTTAGTAGTCAGGTCTCATTATATTTCATCACGTCTCCTGTTTGTGATAACTTTTCAAGTTTTCTTGCTTTTGTTGACCTTGACAATTTTGAGAAGTACTGGTGAAGCATTTTATAAAACAGCTCCTCAACTAGCATATGTGTAATGTTTTTCACATGGTTAGAATGAGGTTATGAGTTTTTAAGGATAAAGACCATTATCCTATTACATCAAGGGTGCATATGTATTATCAGTTGCAGCTGACTTGCAACTGTTGATCTAAATCTTAATCACTTCACTGAGATAGTGTGGGGAAGGTTTTTCTGCTATAAAGTTACTCACTTTATTCCTTTTTTTTTTTTAAAGAGGGGATTGGTTGCCATTTTATTTTATATTTTTACAGGGACAGAGAGAGAGTCAGCGAGAGGGATAGATAGGGACAGACAGACAGGAACAGAGAGAGAGATGAGAAGCATCAGTTTTTCGTTGTGACACCTTAGATCATTGATTGCTTTCTCATATGTGCCTTGACCATGGGCCTTCAGCAGACTGAGTAACCCCTTGCTCGAGCCAGCAACCTAGCAACCTTGGACTCAAACTGGTTAGCTTTAGCTCAAACCAGATGAGCCTGCGTTCAAGCTGGTGACCTGCGGGTCTCGAACCTAGGTCCTCCGCATCCCAGTCCTACGCTCTATCCACTGCGCCACCACCTGGTCAGGCTTATTTTATTCTTTCTTCACATACTGTTTTCTTCAGAAGTTCACCAACAAGCACATTCCACATTTAAGAAGTGAGGAATTATGCTTTACTTTTTGAGTATTTTCATATATTTAAGAATTTATTTTTGTAGAGGTTGTTTCTTTCTCCATTTATTTATTTAATCAGTCATTTATTTATGTTAATATGAGTTCATAGATATTTATTTATTCATTTACTTTGAATTATAATTCAATTCTTCATTTATGTTGTTGCTCAAATCATTAGATTACTGGGACTTAGTTCATTGAGGGGTCTTTCACTTGACTTCTATGTTCCTTTAATAAACTTCATATGTGTGTGTGTGTGTGTGTGTGTGTGTGTGTGTGCGCGCGCATGTGTTATACTGTAAAATGCTTAAAACTCATATTGGATCCATTCTGCCCTAATCCCAAAAGGTAGAGGCTCAATAACATAACATTTTATTCTTTTTTCAGATTCTCAGGGGGACTCTTGCACTTGGTAAATCAGGAAAGCTGGGTTCTGTTCATCTTTAATCTCTACCATCTCTAAGACTTCCAAGTTCTTTTGATTTTAGTAGACAAGTCTAAAAATCGAAGAGGGTAAATTTGATTACTCACTCTTCCAACAATTGCATGTGGTATTTCTGTTTACACATCTTTGGCTATTTTTAGACATTTAGCTTTATCTTGCTTCAGCAAGTGTTAAAAACTGTAATCCTTGATTAGAGCTGTTTGTTAGCAAAATTTTAAGTTGGTAAAACAGGTGAGCACAGTATTTTGTAGACAGTAGGCTTACTGTAGTTTAAATCCTTAGTGTGTCTGTTTCCCAAGCCATTGCGTTAGACTATCCTTGCTCCACAAGTTGTTCTCATAGCTCTTTGGTTAACTCTTTTAATTACTTCTAGTAAATTTGTCTCCAAATCATTCCATACATAGTCGTCAGATTAATGTTTCTAAACCAAAGAACTTTTCCTCGACTTTCCCTAAGAAACTCTTGACGTCTACATATTATGGCCAGTGATGTTTTAAAACTTGATCTGATTATTTGAATTTCTCCTGAGCTATAAATTCTTATCTTTTCTCACACTGTTTTTCAATATATGTTAAATGATGCAGCCAATCTGACTTGTTCATCATTCCTAGAACACACCATGTGGTTTTCCTCCTTCATATTTTAATACTCTCTTTCAGCCATTTCCATGGTGCTGAATTTTTACTTGCCTTTAAAGCATGAGTTAAATGCCACCTGCCTTCAACATGATGGAAGAAAATATTCTTTATTTGAATTGTGATAAACTCTTAGAGCTTTTAAACCACTATCTAAAATTTTTAATGCATTATAAGGTTATTGAGATGATACCACTATATTAAATTAGAGGAAAGGTTTAAATTTATTACTCTTCATATTATTTATAAAAAATTATGTTATCTTTCATAAAGTTTTTACTCAAACATTTGTTAAGTAACTATATAAAATGATTTTATATCAAAAATCATAGTCTGCATAAAAATAATATTCTTTTCTGTTAAACTAAACTAGTTACAAAGAATCATTTGAAATATAACTATTAATATTTTAGTCACTCTTTTAAAATATTTTATATTATAATAAAATAAATTAAAAGAGCAGGTAACTGAAATATTTAAATAATTATACATAGATTAATATTTTAGAGTTTTGGGATGAAAACATAATTTTCACAAATTGTACAAAGATATAAAAATAAGTATACACAGATGCATTCAGAAATAGTTAGAAAAATAAATTGAGAACCATGCAAATTTAAGAATTTATTTTTGCTGCATTATTACAAAGTTCTTTTAAATAAGGAAGTTACATTTCTTACTACTATGTAAAATAAGTCTTACTATAATAAGACATATAAAAAATGGCAGTTATATTTACTTCTACAACCTGAGATGTTAGAAGTTTAAGTTAGTACTTTCTAACCGATTATGATTTAAAAAAAGATATTAGAGGAGTCAACAATTAAATAACTAATCAGTTAAGAGTTTGCAAATCATAAGGTATTTATAAAACACCTTATGATTTGCAAACTTATGATTAGAAAATTAAAGTGAGAAAAGGAGCTAAAGTTATTCTGCATAAGGAATTGGATGCTACTATCTTTGTCAGGGGTGAGGTGAATTGAATTAAATTTCAAAACACTCCATTCATTTAACAGACTTCACACTAACCCCTTAAACATGATTTGCAGATTACTGGAATAATCATGTTACAATCATTGTATCTATATTAAATTGAAATGTTTCATAATACTAAAATAAAAACTACTAATTGTAAATTTTCAGCACTGAATAAAAGAGTTAAGAGCTGGTTCTACCTATTTTCACCAGCTTTAGGGGTTTCTAAACATTTGTATAGGTCCATTTCCCTGAACATGCCCTTGCTGGGTGGCTCCATTGTTTAGAGCATAATCCCAAAGCTCAGAGGTTGCCCGTTCAATCCCTGATCAGGACACATACAGAACAGATTGATGTTTCTCTCTCTCTCTCTCTCTTTTCCTTCCCTCTCTCTCTAAAATACATACATAAATAATTTAAAAAATGTTCTTATATTTCTCTTAACATATGATTCAAGACACTGTTGTTTATCCAGCAACATGAAAATCTGGCAGAGGCATATGTTCCGAATGAAGCCCCAGGCCATCCCATTCAGGGGCGTGTTCATTGTGTACAGAACAGCCACTATTGATGGAATTCTGAAAACTGGGAGGATGGGAGTTGGTCAGGCATGTCTGAAGGACCTACCTATAAAGTGTCATTCTTCTTGAATTTAATATTTTCCTCAAACATGGAGCTTAGCCCTGTATGTCTATGCAGGTGCTGAGGGTAGAATTATTTAAACATGAGATCAATTATACTTAGAAACTTTTGAACACTATACAGTTTCTTCTGAAATACTTTTATTTTGCATTTGTAAAGTTCAGTAAGCTTTATTACTTATAGCCTGAGCACACCATTTGATTGTGATGTTTGACTGTCAGTCCTTGATGCTAGTTAGTAGCGTGGTATTCTATCAACTTTTTGTCAAAGTTGGTTCTCTTTGACTGTACTTTTGAACTCTCACCATTCAGAGTTGAGCAATATAAGTTAAAAAATAAAATAAGAATTGGCTCATGCTGGCTTGTCTGATTGGATTATTTGTAGTTGGTGTGGGTGTAAGTGCATTAAAAATATGACAGTCACACTTGGTATAAAATATATACATATAACAAAATCACAGAAAAGTAATAGCTTTCAGAGATTCATTCTTCAATCAATGCACAGTGGAATAAGACACATAAATCCTCAGATATCAGTGGGAAAAAAAAGATATAATAATATCTGACAGATACAGCTAAGGGACAGAAGGCATTTACACTGATGGAGACTTGCTTCCCTATTACTTCTGTAGCACTGTGTAAGATGGAAAACAAAACACAAATCTTGATCTAAAATTTTGGTTTGAACACTAAGAAAAAAACATATGGCTTTCTTTCTGGATTAGTGGTCCCAAGATTTGTAGAAGCTGAACATTTGAAAGTTCTTTTAGATAAGAAAGAAAGATATGCTGAAGACTACATGATCTACTTGTTAGAGGAGGCTTTTAAACATATATTTAAACAATTACCCATGAATATTTTTATGAAATTTGTAGTTTTGTATATGGAATTATTACTGATTCAAGTAAATCTCTACTGTAAATTTCTAGTCAACTTGAGCATTATTATTCCGTGTGTGTGTGTGTGTGTGTGTGTGTGTGTGTATGTGACAGAGACAGAGAGAAGGACAGATAGGGACAGACAGACAGGAAGGGAGACATGAGAAACATCAATTATTTCTTGGGGCTTCTTAGTTGTTCATTGATTGATTTCTCATATGTGCCTTGACTGGGAGGCTACAGTAGACTGAGTGACCCCTTGCTCGAGCCTGTGACCTTGGGTCCAAGCTGGTGAGCCTTGCTCAAACCAGATGAGCCTGTGCTCAAGCTAGCGACCTTGGGGTTTCAAACCTGGGTCCTCCACATCCCAGTCTGACACTCTATCCACTGTACCACTGCCTATTCAGGCTAGCCTAATTATTCTTAAATGAGTTCTACATCATGTGTCACATAATATTATGTACCACATAATATTCTATTTTAGTTTTTATTTAGGTTTCTAGCGAATAGTAGGTGACTCCAAGCTCTTGTAAAGGAATGGTGTATTTTGTGTTTCTCTGAATCCCTGACTATTAAATCACCACTGTACACAGAGAAAATATTTAATAATGAATTAACATGTTATATTAGAAAGTATAAAGTTCTCAATAAGTAGGTTGAAACAATAAATGTCTGTTGAGTGATAGGCATTGTTTTGAATTTTGTACACATGATAACTCACATATCAGGTCACTATTATAAAATTAAATTGAGAATGTAAAAAATAATAAATTTGAAATGAATTAAAAAGGATGAACAGGTTATATAAGAAATGAAAAAATAAAACCACAAGAACATTTGATTAATCATCAGTCATCATTCCTAAAACTTATTCTATCTTTTTCTAATAAAATTATAGGAAAAATAATTTATTTATTATTTTTTTAAAAAAAATTTAATTCTTTTATTTATTTATTTTTTATTTATTCATTTTAGAGAGGAGACACAGAGTGAGAGAGAGAGATAGAGAAAGAGAGAAAGGGGGGAGGAGCTAGAAGCATCAACTCCCGTATGTGCCTTGACCAGACCAGTGCAGGGTTTTGAACTGGCGACCTCAGTGTTCCCAGGTCGACACTTTATCCACTGCGCCACCACAGGTCAGGCAGGAAAAATAATTTATTTTTATATCATGGAATTGTTAGTAATTTTGAATTACTAAAACTTCACTTTAGTGTATAGGATGAGGATTTATTTACAGACTGAGAATGAAATTCTTACAGAAGACAAAAAAAAAAAGTTAACTAGTAAGGAAATGAACTACACTTAATACAGAGAAAGAAAGTAGAAATAATGTAATGAAAAGTAAATGTGAAATGTTATTGAGAAAAGAGCAACATAGGGAATGTGAGTAGTTATAAAATACAAGCACCCTATAGGCTTTATTGAAAAACATAAACTCAAACTGTTTGAATCTCATCAGAAATCTTACTAAAAATTTATTATTTATGGAAGACAATATAATTGCATGCTATCTTGTCATTTTCTTTAAAAACTTAGGTTCTATCATTGGATCAAGTCAGACTAGTATAAATTAAATTCTTTCACTGAGAGGGTTTTCAAATTACATCATAGAATAATTCAGGCGTGTTCAAGCTTGGATGAGGTCAGGCAGATTCCATTTTTGTGAAACAAAAATGGTTCATTGTAATAAGGTAAGGAATAGAAATGTTGGGCCTTAAAGCCACAATTTAAGAACCAAAATTATTCCTAAATGACAAACAAGACTGCCAATGAGAACCAAATACCCATGAGAGAAGACTAACTTCTACATTGAGGGATGAGATGGATGTGAAAAGAGGGAAAGTTCTGAGTAGTGTGTCTTGTGTTTATCATAATAAAATTCACTTCAAAAGGCTTTGGATAATTTAAAATAGGTTACTGACAATTTATATCTATTTATTTTGTGTAATTTTATTACATTATTTTTTATATTTTTATGTGTTTTGTATTAGACTGGATCATAGACTTCACCGCTTTCATAATTGTGAGAAATAAATGTTAAATTTTTAAGCCACTCATTCTATGGTATTATGTTGTAGCTGCCCAAATGAACAGACATCACATCTCATTTCTGAGTCTGACTGGCTATACCCCAAGTTAGCATTTAAAAATCTCTGATTACCTAGATATAATTTTTAAATGCAATTATTTTATTAGTAGTTCACTACTAGATTGATGCTTGCTTGCTTATAAATATTTAAAACTACTAACAATACCACCCCTATTTGTAATGAAGTTCTCTTTTAGAGTTTAGCACAGAGAATTAAGTAATGAATAATGTTTGAAGTAGGTGTTGAGCAGATAAATTTATATTTTCTCACGCTTATTAAAGATGGCACTGCCTGTTGCCCAGACAATAAATTAATGCCCTTCTTGCTTAGAAGGGGTGAGGTTATGCTAATGTGTGTTGGGGGAGGGTTTTTGTGCAAAGTTTTAAAAGGAGGAGCTAGGAGGCCATTTTAGAGATAAAGTGGTCATGTTCTTGTAGGAAGGAGAAGCCCAGGCTGGAGCAGGGCAGGGAAGCCATGGTGGAAAAGGCAACCAAAATGGCAGAATGGGGGAAGGAGAAGCCAGTTCTGGAGTAGAAAGAGATGGGGAACAGAGGTGAATAAGACTGGTGAGGTTCTGACCAGGTGGTGGCGCAGTGGATAGAGCGTCGAACTGGGATGCGGAAGACCCAGTTTCGAGACTCGGAGCTCACCAGCTTGAGCGCTGGCCCATCTGGCTTGGTCGCTTCCTCCAGCAAGAGATTGCTCGGTCTGCTGAAGGCCCATGGTCAAGGTACATGTAAGAAAACAATCAATGAACAACTAAGGAGTTGCGACAGCAACAAAAAACTAATGATTGATGCCTCTCCCCTCTCCGTTCCTGTCTGTCTGTCCCTATCTATTCCTCTCTCTGATTCTCTCTCTGTCCTTGTAAAAAAAAGAAAAGAAAAAAAAAAAAAAAAGAAAAAGACTGGTGAGGTTGAAACCTTTGATTCTAGAAACACCCGGATAAGTCAGTGGCTTTGGGAGCCCTGACTGGAAAAGGAATTGTTTCTACTGTGTCTATTATCTTGCCTGCTGGGTGCAAGCTAGGATAAAAGGAAAATGAAACACCAGTTTTTGGCTCTGTTGCTTCATTACCATAGATCCAAATCAAACCTGAACCTGCACGGGCCAGGCAGCTTTGATGGTGACCACGAATACTGTCCATACAGTATGCATTGTATATATTATATTAAAATAAAAACTTTCTAACTCTGCATTTGTTTTTAAATTGAAATCATTTCTTAACATCAATCTTACAAAGGGGCTAGTTTGCCGAGATGACAATCACCTCAGAAGCTTGTTAAACATTTAAATTCCAAGTATGCATTCCTTAATATTCAGATTTATTATTTGAAAGAAATCTAATATTATTTAAAGACTTGCAATGATTCTACTACAATACTTTTATTAGTTCCAATGATTACTACTTTATACAGTGATACCTTGAAATACAAATTTAATTTGTTCTGTAACCAAGCTCGTAAATCAGTCAACTCAAATATCAAACTGCCAATACTGGACCTGTGCGCCATCACGCCAACTAGCGGCAGCTTCCCAAGTCATGACTCGTATCTTAGAATTTCGCTTGGGTCTCAAACAAAAATACAGACCAAGCTGCAGCTCGTATCTTAAAAAAAAAAAAAAAATTGTATGCTGGTCTGTTTGTATCTCAAGGTACCACTGTATATCCACCTTTTAAAGACCAAGAATATCATGTTGCTTCTTCTTCTTTTTCTTTTTTGACAGAGACAAGGAAGAGTCAGAGAGAGAGATAGATAGGGACAGACAGGAAGGGAGGGAGATAAGTATCCATTTTTTTTTTTGGCACTTTAGTTGGTCATTGATTGCTTTCTGATATAAGCTTTGACCATGGGGCTACAGCAAACTGAGTAACCCCTTGTTCAAGCCAGTGACCTTGGATCCAAGCTGGTGAGCTTTGCTCAAACCAGATGAGCCCACACTCAAGCTGGCGACCTCAGGGTCTCAAACCTGGGTCCTCCGCATCCCAGTTTGACACTCTACCCAGTGTGTCACCATCTGGTCATGCTCATGTTGCTCCTTAGAAAAATAAAGTTAAAACATCTTTGGGGTATCATGTTGACAAGAAAAATATATGGTAGCCTAGAAGAGTATTTGCTCTAACTAGATTCATAGGCTTTAATTCAGAAAAGTCTGAATATTTGGAGAAGTGTCTTTGGAATTTAAATGTTTAATAATGAAGGCAAAATATTCAAATCACTTTTTTAAATGGAATTCATATACAATTATAAGAAGATAAGAAATAAACATAAGAAAATTAAATAACATAAAATTAATGAGTAGGATGGAAAGACATGAAAGAGAATAGGGCATCAGGAAGACAGTGAGGCTGTGGCAAAGTTAGAATTATAATCAGGGTTGTCATGGGAAAATAATTTAGAAGTTATCTATTTTTAAAGTCCTGAAGTATGTAAAGAAGTTTGCCAAATGGATTAATAAAGGTAAAAGCATTTCAGACAAAGGGGAAATCAATGGAAAGACCCTGGCATTCTAAAGTAACAGCAATGATGACAGTGTACCTGAAATAATTCCAACAAAGTAGAGGGTAGTAGACATTAAGTCAGACAGACCAGAATTTGTGGGGTGCCATGTTGGTGAGGACTTTATTTTTCACGTGGCATTAAATGCCATGCCATTGAAAGGCTTTGTACAGACAGGTGATGTGGACTAACATAAATTCAAAAAGTATAACTCGGTCAGCTTTAGTGAGAATAATTGCAAGTCACTAGTTGCACAAGTTGAGAGGCTCTTGAAGTTATTCTATGTAAGAGTTAACGATGGCTTGATCTGGATGATCACAGTGCAAATAAGAGATGGTGTGCTTCAAACCAGAGTAGTAGGAGTTGGGTGAAAAGTATTGATTGCATTTTGTAACTACTTAGAGAAAAACAATCAAATTTTCTCGTGGATTTTCTGGAGGTCATAAAAAAAGAGAAGAAATCACACATGAAATTAAGGTTTGGGGCAGGCCAATGTGAAGAATAGAGATGTCGTATACTGAGATGGAAAAACTCTAAATGCTGTGAGTTTGAGAAGAAAGGTCATTAGTTATGAACATGGTAAGTTTGAGAAGTCTTTTAGATATTCAAATCTTGAAGTAAACATTTAGACACATGTATCTGTACTTTCATTAAGAGGTCTTTTATTGCATACGTGTGAATATTATTAAAAGCCCTCATGCTATATTGTATCAGTAAATGAGTGCAGATAGTGAAGAAAACAGTTCCTCTAAATGACTCTGGAGACACTGAATTATTGACAAACTTTGGAAAGTGGAGTAAAGCACAAAGAAAATTGAGAAATAATAATAATGACGGACAATAAACATAAGGCTGCTATCCTGGAAGCCAAATAAAAAAGTATACCTAAGAAGAAAAAGGCATCAACTTATATCAAACATTGTTGATCGGACATTTATAAAAAGCATTTATTGATAGGTCAAATAACATCTAGAAAATAATAGACCTCTGCTTTAGCTATATGACTATTATTTGTGAATTGGACAATAATGTTTCTAGGAAATGGTTAGGCCTGAAAGCTTGAATGAAATGGGTTTAAGAGAGAAATAAAGAAATAAAATTGGAGACAGAAAATATAGGCAATTATTTTGAGAAGCAATATAGAGAAGAGAATTACAGAGGAAGCTGCTGGGAACGATAGGGCTGAGAGATGGTTTTGCTGTGTGCCAATTTGTAAATGAAGGTACAGGGAACTCCGTGAGAGCTCAGCGAAGAAATGATCAAATTTGTAAAAATCACCTGAAGTGGTTTTTTGTTTGTTTGTTTATTTTTTTATCTACTGTATATATTTTCCCTGCCAACTTTTCTGGTTTATTCAGTTAGGTTATTTCTTTACTTTTTTCTTTTCTTTTCTTTTTTTTTTTTTCAGTTAGGTTATTTCTAAGCTTAAGCTTTATCTGGTCTGCTTTCTATATTTGACTAAATTCTCATAGCGCTGGATATCTGGTGATACTTTTTGTTATTTTGTAACCCTGTTTCTAATATCATCTCCTATGTAAGGAAAAAAAAATATAGTCTTCTGTTAGCTATGCTATCTACTTCTATGAAGTAACATGTTTTATTCTGTTCTCTAAGATTTCATGCCTGTTACTCCATTCTAATCTCAAATTATTGCTCATTATTGGGACTATATTAAGATCTGAATTTAAGATAGATCCAATAGCATCTGGTTTATGGAATATTCACCACTGTCAAATAAGCAGCTGAGATATAGTGGAGGATGCTTTATGGTCCAGATTTCTCAAGACTAGTTTTTTGTTTTTGTTTTTGATAGTTAAACATTTAGGCCTTTATAAATATGTATTTTAAATTATTTAATAAATGTGTATTAAATGTATGAATAAGTGTGATAACTCTGTGCAGTGATTATAAAAGAAAATCTCTATAGGAAGGGGGTTAAAATGAATTGTTTCAATAAGAAGCATCTCTTTACAGTAGTTTGTTTACCTTAAGCCAGGTGCTACGAACGGAAAGACAAGGTATAGATGGTGGTCATAGACAAAATTTGCTTGGTTTACCACTTTTCAAAAATCAATTAAATTCTTACAGTACTTCTTAAAACGGTCCAATGTGGGTGGCCTTTAGCTATCTGACAATTAGACTATTTGTCGACACTAAGCCCACATCCTCTAGAGGATCTCTAATGGGAAGACAGAATTCCTGGACTGCAGTGTCCTGCTGCTCTAACTGACTTTATTTTCTGAAATCTTCATGAGGTCATGTTCTGGACACTCTTTAACCATTTAATACCAAGTTTAGAACATTGAAATAGATGTTTAACAGGAAAATTGTGAAAATATTTAAACATAATTTAATAAGCAAAGCCTGAGCAGGCAGTAGTGCAATGGATAGAGCATTAGACTGAGACATGGAGGACCCAAGTTTGAAACCCTGAGGTCACCAGCTTGAGCACAGGCTCATCGGGTTTGAGCAAGGCTCACCAGCTTGAGACCAAAGGCGCTGGCTTAAGCCGGAAGACTACAGCACATAATAAAAAGCAATCAGTGAACAACTAAGGTGCCACAATAAAGTTTTGATGCTTCTCATCTCTCCCTGTCTGTCTGTCCCTATCACTCTCTCTGTCTCTGTCACACACACACACACTCACACACACACACACACACACACACACACACACACACACACAGAACATTAATTGAGTTTCTTGATTCTTAATTAGATATAATATAATTATAGACATTGACAATAACCTCTACAAATGATACTGCTTTGCGCTTATGTTAGCTGCCTGGTAAGTACATGTAACTGTGACACTATACTGTGGACTACAAAGAATATGTATATATATTTATATCTGTGGGAAGCAGGATTAATTTTTCACAAACTTAGGTTAGAGGTTAGTGAGAAGTGAGTAGGAAAAAGGATCTGGTATGAAGTCTACTAAGAAAAGTTGAGAAGTGAAGCCCAAATGAGAGGATGTTGTATCCAAGGGGACACTAAAGCACATCTATAATATATGATAAACCCAGTCTTGTTTTTGTTTGTAGGCTTGCTCAATGCAGGAGAGCCAGAGAGAATCCAGATGAGGTGGTGCACATGTATCATCATGGCCTGAGTAACTGATCCAGCGTTCAAGACTGCAATCATTGGAGCAAAGGTTGCAATTTCTCATTGAATTAGGCAACAAAGCAGCATCTCAACCTGGAAAAACAGGTGGGAAAATATGGTGTATTTTAATCCAGTGAGACAATACTGTGCACTAAATATGGAATGCACCTGATATTGAAGACTAAGGAGGGATTCAACACAAACCTTCCAGCCAGCCTAGGTGTTAGCTTGGAAAGGGCCTAAGAGAGAGAGGTGCCCAAGAAAATAGCTGATTATAACTAAATAAGGCAAAAGTCCTTTATAACTGAAAGATCTAAATACTTAACATATGAAAGGAAGTTCAATTATAGTCAAACAAAATGAGATGAAGAACACAAATATATACTTTAGATATACCCAAAATATGTGCTGGGTTTATTCCACAAGATATATTAATGACAGAGTGAGCAAAATTATACAAAAATATTCAAGAATGTTATATCAAGATGTTCTGAGCTGTAAAAACGAGTTAATATAAATATTAAATCATGAAATTCACAAAAGAGACTTCTATGCTTAGTTGCTAAATACCAGATTGTGACTTGTATTCTCTTTTGCTCTTAGTTTTTAGAACTCCAATTAGAGAAACAGGTGCATGTTTTCTTGAACTAGATCTGTGCATAGGTTTTCTTCTTTATGACAATTGTTTTCAATCCAAGCATAGAAAATTGCAAATAAAAACCACCAAAGCAGTTTTTAGTAGACTGGAACATGTAGATGGAAAAATTTAGAGTAATAAAATTATATTAAAAATACCTGCCTGCATAGAGGAGACTATACATAATCAATGGCAAGAAAAATATGTAGGTGACAAACTAAATTTACTGAATGAAAATTAATCTGTCTGATATAAACAATGTTCACTTATTAAGATCTTTTCATTACACACTATGGTAATGTAATCTTGCATATTTGTGTATTTATCTTGTTTACATGCTGTTAAGAGTAAAAAGTAAATGCTTTTATGGAAGAAAAAATCTGTCCAATATTATATTATCAATTCTCATAATATCAAAATATGATACATTTAGATTAGACATACTCCAAATTAGAATAATGTAAGATTTGGTCTAGAGTCAGGAAAATAGTAGATTTAACAGTGACAAAAAGATTAAATTTATTCCGTTTTCTAATAATTTCAAATACCAATGGGGTTTGAACTATGTAAAGTGATAGAACAATTTCAGTTTTGGATAGACATAGATATCCTAGAAAATTGATGTTTATTAAAATTTATAATGAAATGAAATTGTATTCCATTTTTGATTCCTGAAAGGGACAGAATGTCTCTCAGTGATTTTTATTTAACTTACTATTAAAGTTTTAACAGAGACTTGCCTGGGTCATAAACTAACTTAGAACCTTAGTACTATGAACAGCATTAAAATATAAACTTTGATAGTATTCTATTAGTTGAATAGCCACATTATTTATCTTATGTTAAAATTATAAGTAGTGCTAAATGACTTAAATGAGAGGAAGGGAAAGAGAAACTGAGAGACTGAGACAGAGATTTGATTGAGCTTTGTCTAGTTCCTATAATTCCTTTACAGAAAGAAAATGGTTACTTCTGCTCTTGACAAGTAATTCCACTTGTAACAATATTCTCCCACAGAATAGCATTAATTTAATATTGATGAAACCCTGCATGGGTTTATTAGATTCTGGTTAGTGATTTTGTTGTTTATTTGGTTTTTCATCACCTTTATTTCTCTATTTCTATTCTTTTCTGCAATAAAATAAAATAAATAAGTAAAAAGCTTTCCAGAAATTTAACTGTGAAAAATAAATATTCTATTCTGATTAATTTTATATGGTCATTCCAATATTGCTAATATATTGCAAGAAAATAGTGTTTCTATTTTTGTTGTTGTTATTGTTTTTACTACCCTTTTAAAACATTTATTCACAAATACTATGACTTCACTGTTTGCAAAAATTATATAGGACATCTATATTAATAAAACTCATTATACCCATTTGTGTGTAGTATTAAGTAGGTCTTTGAGGAGACAAAGATCGCAGTCTAGGTTCTCAATTACACCAAAAACCAACAAACCACAACAATGATTTTCATAAGAAATATTCAGAAATAAAAATTGAAAATTATAAAGATATTTGTACTAAAACTTGTGACTTGTGCATTGGCAATGTTTAAGTATGAAAAATAAAACAATTGTTTCTTCTGAGTTCATAAATGAATAACTTAGTGAATATGCCTTCAATTTTTAAAAATCCCTGCTAAATACCAAGAACAACACTAGAAACTAAGAGCTAATGGATCATGACCAGAAAACAATTTGTAGCAAGTTCAATAAGGCAAACTTGATTACATTAAGGCATATTCTTCAATGATAAGAGTAAATATTTTTAAGGATTCAATTTTCTTTACTTACCACTTTATAAATATAAAATATTGACAAAATGATTCTACATTGTATTTGGAAAAAATAGTTGGTAAAACTAACCTAAAATATGTGGGAAAAGTTAATTAATATTCAATTTATATTTTTTATTAGCTATTATACTAATGAAATGATATTTGAATGAGTTATCATATTTAGAATATTTACAATATAACAAACATATTTGAAATATGACAAACAAAAGCCACACTCAACTGTTAAAACAAGTGATTTTTTTTAATTTTTAAAAAAAATTATTTAGAAAATTAAATTTAACAAGGTGATATTGATCAATGAGAGTACATAGGTTTCAGGTAAACATCTCTATGGCACTTGAACTGTTGTATAACCATTACCCAAAGTCAAATCATTTTCTGTCACCTTATATTTGTCCCTCTAAAAGCATTCTATCTCATTACTAAGAAAATTAGTGAGCAGCAAAAATATGACAAACATCAACTTATAAATTTGATAAGAAATCAGCATAGTGTAACTTGCATACATTCACAAATTATTGCTCAGGAATTACACTTTAAAACATTGTTTCCTGAGTAAATAATCAGAGTTGATCACAATTAGGCATATAAAAGGTAAATCTTTCAAATAGTATAATGGTATTATAAATAAATATTTTAAAATTATGTTTGAATAGAACATTTACTTCAATGAGAATTATGCTTATTTTGCTCCTAATATGTTAAATGATAATGTAGAAGGAAAAAATTGCATATACATCACTAATATAGTGTATGTTATTGATACATTATAATGCATATTTATTAAGGTGTCTAGATTACTATAGTAAGATTGTGGCCAACTGTGACAATTTCTAGATTTAAAATTATATTTTTATACTTATCAAATTGGCAGATATAAGAGCTGTAAACCTGGCAGACACAGTTACATTGTCAGGTTTCTGATCTGAGGTGGTCACACACTTAAAGGTCAAGGACCCCAAATGTATCATTAGCTAGTTGAGTTTCAAGCAATTATTTATTTTTTTCCTCATGATCACTGAACTATCTTGGGCAATGAGTTGAAACATGATAGACTTACAAGACTTTTTCTTTTGTTAAAGAGGCAAACAAATCCAAGAAAAAATAAAACAACAAGCAGTATAAAGCTTTCAAATACACAGAAATAACACATGATATCTGAAAACTGTTTAGAGATGCCAGGGCAGCCTGGGGAAAGCTCCAATGGCAGACTTGGGCTAAAACAAGCCGAGAAAGGGCAAGTGTAAGCTAAGGAAAAAATAATCACTTTAGAACACACTAAAAAGGCAGATATATATGTTTATTTTCCCCTCAAGATTAAATTTTCGGCTAATTGGTCCTTTTTTAATATGTTGTACTTTATTTTATCAAGCATTCAAAGGAAATAAAAATGTGTGATTTTAATGAGTGGTGAGCACGGTGCTGGCCACCACTGATTTCTTGAAGAGGGAGGTTTTCTTGGGAATAATGGGAGAAAGAGACAGAGTTTTATTAGAACATAGAGACAGTAAAACAGGAGTCAGAGACACCCGTTCAGGGCTTGTGTAATGAACTATCTAGGCATAAAGTCACCAGGAAAACAATTGTACTATTAGGCATAGTTATGGAGACTGCAATATGAAGAAAAAACAAAACCTCCAAATCAGAATCATTAAGAAGCAGCAATTAATCAAATCAATTGATTAAAGTAAATGCCTGGGCTGGAGATCACAGTTCTTAAAACTCAGAAAATTTTGTGCTCTGCAAATGTTTAGGGAAATTATTAAAAAAACACAGTTTACAGAGGTAAGTTTTAATTATAATGAATCTAAAGCAATGTAGAATTTATGAGTATCTCTTGCTCAAAAAGAGCTTTATGAAAAGAGTCAAAAAACCTTGACGGTATATTCTGTCTTTCCTGCTTCTGATCAATCAGGGGTGACTTCAGGAAACAACTTTTCTGTGAATAGAAACAAGTTCTTGGCTGGCTCATTACTGAGCTACAAGAGGAGTGTCATGTAGGTCTTGGTGAAGAAAAAGGAATCCATTAGAAAGAAGTCAGGAGACAGTCACACATGGTCATGCTGTGTAGTTATGGCTGAGTTGTTAAAAAATATTCCAAAAATAACTGCATCTCAGACTTCATCAGGAATTAATAACTAAGTGTTTTTTATGTTAAAACTAACTCTTTGTACTCTAAAATAATGTTATTGCTGACATCTGTGAAGCTTTATAAAAAATCAGATGTCTAATATCAACTTGTCAAATATAATATTCTCTCAATCCTTTAACACTTCTATGAGAACATGTTTGCTTTCATTTATTTTTTGAAATTATTATTTTTTGTGGCAGTTATTCTAAACAAATAAAAAAAAAGCCAACACAAATCAGCTTTTGAAATGTTTTCTGTCCCAATAGAGGAGGAAATAAATCTCAGTAACATTTCAGAGCCAATGTCAGTTAAAATATAATTAACTTGTAGTGTTTGAAGACCTCTCCATGGGCATTCTGTAGCTAAGGGAGGATAGGCTACCACTGGCTGAGATGTAGTGTCCTTCAGACCTTGACAGATATGAAGGTGTCTTTGATTTATTTCATTCAAACTTTTCAATTTAAAATAATTTTATATTTACAAAAAGTTACAAAGTAAATATAAAGACTCTCTGTAAAATACTTACCCAGTGTCTATGATCCTTAGCATTTTACATTACTCTGGTACATTTGTCAAAACTAAGAGATGGACATAAGTACACACTATTAACTAAACTATAGACTTTATTTGGATTTCACTGCTTTTTTCATTGATGATCTTTTTCTGTCCTTTTATATGATTCAGGTTTCTTAATCCTGTTGGGCTACTATAACAAATATATCATGTACTGGATGGTTTATACATTTGTTGCTCACAGGTTTGGATGTTGGATATCTAAGATCAAAGTGTCAGCTGATTTTTTGATAAGGATTTGTTTCCTAGTTCATAGATAGTTGTCTTCTGATTGTGTACTCACATGGCAAAAGGGGCAAAGTAATTCTCTGATATCTCTTTTTGTAAAGGCACTAATCTCATTCATGAGGTTCCACCTAAGACCTAATCAGCTCTCCAAGGCCATATCTCAAAATGCCATCATATTGGAGACTAGGTTTCAACATATATTTGAGGGAACACAAATCTGAACTTTATAGTACCAGGGTGTTACATTTTATTTAGTTTTGACATCTCCCCAGATTCCTCCAGTCTATGATAGTTTCTTTAGTTTTTATGACATTAAAAGTTTTGAAAAGTATTGTTTACATATCTCCTAGAGTACCTCCTGAACTGATTTTGTCTAATATGCATTTTTTTCTTATTAGATTCAGCTTATGAGTTTATGAAAAGAATACCACAGAGTTTAAGTGACCTTATCACCACATCATATGGGAAGGTAGATGATATCCACATGATATCACTGGTGATGTTAATCTTCATCACTTGTTTAAGGTAGTATTTGCTAAGTTTCTCTATGTAAGTATACCAATTTTAGTGTAGCCTCTGGATATGTGACTATAGTAAGAAGATCAATCTTATTCTTGAAGGAAGTATCTACAAATCTGTTTTTTAAATTCAGTTAGAAAACATGTCTCTTCAATGTTTAGTTCTTTTTTTTTTTCTTAAGTGAGAAGCTGGGAGGCAGAGAGACAGACTTCCACATGCGCTCTGACCAGGGTCCACCCTGCAAGCCCACTGTTGGACAATGCTTTGCCTATCTGGAGCCTTTGCTTCCATTGTTCAGTAACTGAGATATTTTAGTGCCTGAGGTAAGGCCATGGAGCCATTCTCAGCTCCTGGGCCAATTTGCTCCAACTGAGCTATGGCTGCAGGATGAGAAGAGAGAGACAGAAAGAGATAGAGAGAGAAGGGAGAAGGGGAGAGGTGGAGAAGCAGATGGTCACTTCTCCTATGTGCCCTGACAAGAAATTGAACCTGGGATATCCACACACCAGGCTGATGCTCTACACTGAGCCAACTTGCCAGGAATATCTATTTTTTTATTTGTTTTATTTATATCAATATAAACTCATGTGATATTATTTTAGGTAGAATTATAATTCAATATTTGGTTTTTTTTTGTTGCTCAAATTCTTTCAATTTTGGTAATTGGGAAATCTTTCAGTATGGTTATATATGAATCTTTGATAAGCTCTCATTAACAATATATATATAATTACAAGATGCTCCAGACTTATCTTAAACTGTCTCTGCCTCAACTCTAAAATCAATCATTAATCCAAAAGATACTAGTTTTTTGTATTAAGGAACCATCCATAAACCAAGATCTAGAGGTTGGTTGTGCTCCTTTTTACTGAGGTATCCTTTTTTTCTTTAGGTCTCTCCAACAGACAGAACTACAGAGTATATGTATAATAACTTATGTATATAGAGGTATCTGTAACTACTTCTATATCATCTATCTATCTATCTATCTATCTATCTATCTATCTATCTATCATCTATCTATCTATCTATCTATGTATCTATCTATCTACCTATTATCTATCTATCATCTATCTATCTATCTATCTATCTATCTATCTATCATCTATCTATCATTATCTATTATCCATTTGTGTGTCTAACTAATCGTGAGTTCATACTGAAGCCTCAGGCTCTAATCTAGTGCCACATACATTCTATCCTTCAATTCTTGTAAGGTAGTTTCAGAATTGCTACACGTACCCAGGGCCACTTTTCTTTTTAGAGAACGTACAAAACTTCATGTACACTTAATTATTTTTTGCGGCTTTTCATTATCTTTAAGAAAAGTAAATTTCTTGACTCAGCTTAGGAAAGAGCCCTTGGTGATCTAATCTGTCCATTTCTGCAGCTTTATCTGTGGCTTTTTCTCTTATTTTGTTTAATCCAAGCCATACAGGTCTTTTCAAGATACACACCTATACTATGTTCTCTTCTGTCTTGAAGCATCACAACTGGTATAACTCTCTCCCATTGTTTGACAGCAGGCACATTTTAGAATATAGTGAAATAGATATTGATAATTTAATAAATAAGAATGTTTTTGATGTACCTGGTATGCTCTATGCTCTATGCTTTCTCCCTCCCACTGCCATTTTACCTGGCTATATGGAACACATCATGAAATTCAGTGCTTGAACTTTACCTCTGCAAAAAAAAATCTTTCTTAAACCATCCTGGATCATATCAGGTTTGCTTTCCCTATTACATGCACTTTTGGACCCAACCTGTGCATGTTTTCTTCAGCTTATTCATGGTGATTATAATGTTAATTGTTCTTCATCTTTCTTTCCCAGTCAGACAGAAATAAAATTTCAGCACTCTTTTCTCTTCTTTCCAGTCTTGGTCCTCAGTGCTGCTGTGCTGCCTTGTCCACACTAAGAACCGGTAGTTATTTGTTGAACGAATGGAAGAATGAATTGAAGACGGGAAGGATTAGATACGGGATATGCGCAGGCAACGGAGCAGCTACTGAGATTAAGGGCATATTTCTCTGTGGACTCTTTATCTGGTACCATCAACTAGAGTCAAAGGCACCCTGAGGTACTTCATGGAACAAGGTTTAAATTGCCTGTGAAAATGTCATTAACTCTTTGAGGCTGTGAGAATTCCATTGAAGAAGCAATTTTGAGGTTCCAGAGTACAACTTTTTAAACAATTTAGCAGAAGGTTTCAACAGACCTGAGAAAATTTTTGAAAAAATACCTGTGTATTGATTGGTGGAGAAATATGCAAACCTTTATATTTTTTAAATTTGTACGAGTATGCAGTTTTGGACTTTTTTTCCCACTTTTATCTCTCTTACATGTGAAACTTCTGAAAACCAAAACATCTAAATCTTCACAGCTTACTTTCTTCATTATAGTGATTCTACCATTCATTCTCATCATTAACATGACTTTACTCTTTTGGAGGCCTTTGTTTGGGGAAAACGTAACAAATAAACTTATTTATTTTGGACACTACTTTAATGACCCATCAACTCTTCAGTAGAAAGTATCAAAGGACATTTACACCCTGAAACTCTGGCTCCTTCGCCTCAAATTCCTCACCAAATTTTATTTACCAATCCTAAACCATTACATTATGATCCTTATGTGAACCTAAAACAAGACCCTTTATTTACATGTCATCTTAAAGTAGATTTTAAAATATCACAAATATTCTGAATGTGCCCTCACTAAGATGTTAGAGATTGCTGTTTCCCTTACAAAAATAAGCAATAACTCATCAATTTGTTTTGGTGATATTTTAGATAAATGCCATTTAACAATTTTCATATTAGTTTATTTACTTCCAATTATTTTTATTAGACAATGCATTTAAAAATATATCATTCTTTACATTTTATTTTTATGGGCTAAAGGTACATAAATAACAATGATTATTTTTATTACCTTTAAGCTATCGATATAATAATTATTAAATGATTTACTTGTTAAAATAATTTTTATAAATGTAATAACCAATGGATATCATGCTAACCAGATGGTATTACCATTTGTTTTTTGTTTGTTTGCTTTGACAGAGACAGAGAGAGAGCTGGAGAGAGGGAAAGATAGAGACAGACAGATAGGAAGGGAGGAGAAAGATGAGAAGCATCATTTTTTTATGACAGAGACAGAGGGGGAGAGGGAGAGAGACAGAGAGAGAGAGAGATGAGGAGCATCAATTTTTCATTGCTGCACCTTAGTTGTTTACTTTCTCATTGATTACTTTCTCTTATTTTGCTTGACTAGGGACTACAGCAGAGTGAGTGACCCCTTGTTCAAACCAGTGACCTTTGGGATCAAGCCTGCGACCATGGGGTCATGTCTACAATCTCATGGTCAACCCAGCAACCCCATGTTCAAGCTGGATGAGCCCACGTGAAAACCAAAGATTTAGGGTTTTCCAACCTGGGTTCTCTGTGTCCCAGTCTGACACTCTACCCACTGTGCCACTGCCTAGTCAGGCACTGTAAAGCCAGTAGTCGAGGCCACCATCACAGCAGCCTGACCCGTGCAGGTTCGCATTAGATTCGAACAGTCTGTAATGAAACACAGGAGCCACAAACTGGTGAGCCATCAGCTTTAATTCTAGCTTGCACCCAGCGGGCAAGCAAAAACACACACTGGGCTCCAAAACCCACTCATTTAGTGCTCACAAAGCTACTGACTTATCTGAGTTACCTAGAATCAAAGGTTTCTAGCTCACCAGACTTATTCACCTCTGTTCCCCATCTCCTCCAGCACAAACTCTTAACAAACTGGCTTCTCCCTCAGCACTGTGCCATCTTGGCTGCTTCTCCTGGCCTTCACGTGGTCTTAATCTGCTCTCCTCTATAATACCTCAGGAACCAAAAGAGAGCAAGCTCCCGGACTGCCCCAGTTTATAGCATAGAAAATCCAAACCCTTAATCCAATCTACAGACAAGAAAGTCTCTGATACAAAGCCACCCATCTGAGGCATAATGGGATTCCTCAGGAGAGTGCACCACCCTATATCATCCAATCAGTCAAGGGTGTGGGGAAGAGCTTACTCTTAAAACTAAGCCTTAGGCTATAACAACCTGGCCTGCCCACATCCTGTTCCAGAACACACATTAATATCAACGAACTTCCATGTGGGCAGCTCCATCTTTAACAAAGTGAGCATAATATATTTTATCTGCCCAACAGGCACCATTTGCTTTTAACGGTTAATTTGCTTTGTTACTTGAGTATAATGGCAAATAATTTTTTAATGTGAATATATTACTATTGTAAAGTCTTTAAAAATATTGTTCAAATTTATTAAAAATATTGCATTTTTAAAAAGACAATATGTTTTAAATCATATTTACGTGGAAGAGTTGGAAAAGTGAATGTCTTAATTTCGGTATTGTGGCATGGCCATTTAGAGTACTGATCTATGAAATTTAATTTTCTCTTTCTTTTTAGAGTAGCCTGAAAATAACTCAACATATGTATTAAAATTTTATTTTACAAACTAAAATCAAATTATTATCAGTCAATAATTTTCAACCCCAAAAGAAGTGAATGGAGCAGCAAACTATGTATAAGCACCCAATGCTCTTGAAATAGTTCAATAAATGCCAGTATCCCAGGGACTTGTGATACAAATCACATAGCACAATGTCACTGCCAAGTGCAATGTCATACTCAGGCCTTATACTTAGCAAAAGCATTAACCAGCGGTCTAGAATCTTATATTTTATTCCTGCTCTGTCTTCAACTTCCTCTGAAACTATGATGAAGTAAATTCACTTTTCAGACTCCCTATGTGAAATGAGAAGGTTGTATTAGATTATTGGTTTTCCAATTGTTTTCTACAGAGGAACTTCAAGGGTACTTTGATAGGAGGGCAAGGACCCCAGTAAGAGGAATTCTTCACTCATCACTGCTTCAGAACATCTCTACTTTTGCCTCTTTTTTTATCTTGTAATTCTAAGGTAGTTCTCATTTAAAGAATGCAATCTGTACATAAACAAAACAGAGCACACATGTTCTCAATATGTATTTTGGAATAGAACAAACAAAAAACTTAAAGGTTGGTAATAAAATATTTCTCATTAATAGTATAATAATGAGCCTGACAGGCAGTGGCGCAGTGGATAGAGTGTCGGAAAGGAATGCGGAGAACCCATGTTCGAAATCCCGAGTTTGACAACTTGAACGCGGGCTCATCTGGTCTGAACATGGCTCAACGCTGAAGCCCAAGGTCGCTGGCTTGAGCAAGGGGTCACTCAGTCTGCTGTAGCCCCAAGGTCAAGGCACATATGATAAAGCAATCAATGAACAACCAAGATGCCACAATAAAGAGTTGATAGTTTTCATCTCTCTCCCTTCTTGTCTGTCTGTCCCTATTTTCCCTCTCTGTCACAAAATAATAATAATATAATGATGTGGTTTATTCAGTTATTATAATATTCCAGGCAATTAGGTGTATATTCTCATTTCATTCTGGGAAGAACACTGAAAGGCAACTATTATTATCATGCTTTTCACAGAAAAAGAAATTGAATATCAAAGGAATTGATTTTTAATTATCAAATTCTCCAAACATTTTTAAAAGCTTCCGTGTGGCAGGTGCTTTGTTAGGTATGTCTATCAATCCCTGTTTTTCTAGAAATCTATTCATAAGACCACAATATATTTTGTTTTTATCTTTCAAATAGAAAGCCGAAACTAAAATTTGCAGAAGTATAATAAATGAATTGTTGAAAAATTCAAGTTAGCACATTTCTCTGTAACAATAAATACATACATTTTCTTTCTATGGGCAACACTGTTTAGACACGTTTTAGTATTAATAACCACAAGCAATTTGCATACTTTATAAACAAGTTTGCATAGGCACCATAATTCCTAACACTCTATAAAAAAATTCCACAGATGCATCTCTCTCATCTAAAATATGTGTAAAACTCTAACATATACCAGAAACATGCCAGCAATAGTGCTTACTCTAGTATACCCAGGCATATTTGTTCACTAAACCTACAATGAAGAATTCATGCAATCAGTTAAATCTCTTGCAAGTTAAACTTCATCACAGGATCCAAAAGGTAACTCTTGGAAATGATAATTAAATAAACTTTGTAAAATTTAAAATATTTAAAACAATAATGTCATGTCTTTGTAAAAAAAATAGCTGTAATGATTAAAACATTTTTCTATCTGGTGTTGTGTTGGAAAGGCAGGAATACAATCACTTATTCATCCCTTTGTTTATTTTCTGGCCAGCAGCCAGTTAAGGCTGTAACTCTAGTTTGTGGAAATTGGTTGAGTAAATGGAGACAGTGAACCAGGTGCAGTGGATGAAGATTAGGGAGGCTGAAATTATAGAGTTAGTGAGGTGTGATTCTACTGTTTCAGCACCAGCGTCAATTCCTACTGCAGAAAGGTGGGATGTGGTAAGAAACACCACATCAATCAAAATATATTTCCTGTGTATATGCATATTGTTTTGAATCTCAAATGCCTATCCATATAGTATTAGTTATACCTATATAACAGCTATTCAAATATTTTTTAAAAATCAGAGATGTTCTCCTGACCTGTGGTGGCGCAGTGGATAAAGCGTCGACCGGGGAACACTGAGGTCACCAGTTCAAAACCCTGCACTGGTCTGGTCAAGGCACATATGGAAGTTGATGCTTCCAACTCCTCCCCCCTTTCTCTCTCTCTCTCTCTCTCTCTCTCTCTCTCTCTCTCTGTCTCTCTAAAATGAATAAAATTAAAAAAAGAAGTTAAAAAAATCAGAGATGTTCGATCACATTATTCTTTTCCTGTCTTACCACATCTGTTTGTGCAGTTAGACTTGAAAAAATAATTTTGAGAACTTTTAATAAAATGAAGATCAGGAAGACATATGCACAAATTTAATCATAGGATCATATAAAAAGTTCTGTTGGTGAAGCCTTACACATTTACTGCATCATTAGCTACTATTCTTGGGCATAATTTAAAACCATCTCAAGATAAATTGATTGATTGAGGATGACATGTAATTTGTTTTCTGAAGTTACAGCTTGCCTCAAAAGTGGTAGATTATATGACCCTTACAAGCAAATGGTTGGCATTTACATGTTCTCAATGCTGTAAAGAAAAAGAGGCTTTATTTTTGCTTTATGATCTCCTTTTCTTAGTATTTCAGAAAATGCAAAACTTCTGACATTGATCAAACAACCTCACATTTCCCTGGTAACAGTGTGCTTCAGTATGCATACTTTCTCATGTGACACTGAGACATTTCTTTACATAGTTACAAGGATAAATTTATAATTTTCTATAAAAACCAATAGAAAATCAAAAAGACACAATACCTAAAAATTAAGACTAGCTATTTTGTGTGTGAATATTGAAAGTATGCAAATCATTGCTAAATGATTTTAATTAATTATCAGACTTGACATATTCTCTGAAATTATCTATTTTAAAAAATTATTGATTGATTTGAGAGAGAGAGAGAGAAACATGCATTTGTTGGTTGATTCTTGTATGTGCCCTCTCTGGGGTTCAAATCCACAACCTTGACATATCAACACAATGCTCTAACCCACTAAGATAATTGACCAGGGCTAAAATCTTCCATTTTAAAAGGTTCCTCAACACTGTTGTCATTTAAACGAAGGTGAACTACTTCATCAATCCAATATGTGTCCTTACTAAAAAAGAACAACTTATTGTATATAGTTTAGATGAACATAAGTTAAAGTATATGGAATATCTTACAGAATTACAATGAAGTTTAGACAATCAGGCTTAGAAAAAGTCTATGAGGTCAGAAAAGAAAAGTAATTTACACTTCTACTTAGAAGCAATATCACCACCTCTGGACAAGGTAATGCAAATTCCCAAATACAAGATTCCTTTACTAAGAGCTTTGCTAATTTTGCCTATTATAATCCAAATAATCACCCATCACCCTCTCTCACTCTCATCAAAATGGTCAAAACATATCCTCGTATTTCTAATTTTAATATTACTATTTCAAATGGGGGATTCCACCTGGAAGAGACTAAGTGTATATACGCTTTTGATGAAACGTATTGGACGATATTTTAATGGAATGTATTGGGTGACATTGATTAATACAATTATGCTGGTTCAGGTGTACAATTCTATAATATATCATTTGCATGTTGTACTGTATGTTTGCCACTCCAAGTCAAGTCTTTTTCCATCACCATTTATTCCCCCTTTACCTTCTTCTATCCCCCCATCTTCCTTGGTGGTTACATAAATTTATATTTAAATGCAAGGGCTTCCAGAAAACTGCAATTTGGGTGTATTCAGAGTGACCACAAATGTGCCAAATGCCTGATGTGTATATTAAACTTATCTAAACTATCACCAACTTACTTGTTTAATTTGCCATTTCAAAGAACCACTTTGTAGTTTGTAAGATTGGTAATTTTAGTATTCTAACTAAAAACTTGCTTTAGAATAGTATGTGAATATATACATTTTATACCTAAATTCTAAAATTGAATAAAGTTAAAGGGTTAAGTAAAAGAGAAAAAAAGGATAGAAACTATCCTAAAATGTTAAAAAGAGTAAGCAGGAACTTATCTGCCTTTCTTAAAGCCATAGTGAACTGTGTACTTTGTCAGCCCAAAGCATCTAGACATTAAGTTCTCAGTCATTTAAAGTCCAGAATCTTATATAAAAATAGAGATCTAGATCATCATCATTTCTCTATCCTGCTAGCCATATCCTCTCACTTTTTAAATATCTATTATCAGTCTTCAACTTCAAGTACTGGTCTTCTGCACTCCACCATTATAGTAAATTAAAACATCTTTTTGTACCATATTTCCCTATGTGTCAGAAGCCCCCTTTGTAAAACAATTTGGGATCTAAAAACTGGTGCGTCTTATACAGTGGTTGTAGTTTTTTTATTTGTATTTCCCACTTGCTCTTTCACGTGGATGAGGAGTTGTATGCATTTTATGATGAATAAAACTTCAGTTCAATAACTTTATTTAATACATTTTTTTTCAAATTTTGGACCCCCAAATTAAGGTGCCTCTCATACATGAGAGCATCTTATACATAGGGAAATATGGTATCTGTTTTCAAACAAATATTTAATATCACATTTGATCAATATTAATCTAGTTGATCTTTACCATATTTGGTCTTCTATTTATCTTGCCTCAGATTTCAAAATTCTATTAACCAACACTATAAAACTTTGCGGGCCAAAGAAACACAGTAATGCTATTGAGCTGCTGCCATTCCAAAATGCCATACTGTCCAATTCCATGTAAGATAACTTGTGCCATTAACTCTCGCCTACATGGGCAACTCCCTTCAAGTCCTCAGAGTTTCCATTAAGCTGCACCCTCTTCCTTTAGCTTCCATCACTAGTATATTTTGTTTTCCTGTAATGAAAGTAGTGTCCCCTTTCAGGGACGTAGAATGCAGCATTAGAGGAAATAAATTCTCATAGTAGGCTTTAAGGATGTGAAAAAGGCAATCCCATTCTAAAATCCTCACTGCTTGAATTTTATATGTTTTACCTAAATATTATGCCAAGGAAGTTCTGGAATCTCTACATCATTTACCATAATCTATCTTTGTATCAAACTTCAATCAACCATCTCAGAAAAATATTAGTACATATCCAGGTATCCTTGAAAACTCTTATTTTTGGAAAACATGACTTAATGTACTCATGTCAATAACTGTTTTATTAGCTGTCCTTATAATAACTCAATTAATTAATTAATAACTCCTAGTAGGTAGGTGCTATACTGGCTAATACCTATTAGCGCATCAAACCAGCTATCCCATGTTATTTTTTAAGTACATTGGTTACTTATTCTCAGAGCAAATAATATAATTTAAAACCTGAGTCATGATAAGATCTGGCCTTTAGTTTCAATACAGAGGCAATACAAATTGAAGGTGAATATCAAGAAACAAAGAAAAATTCTCAAAACTACTTGCCCTATGTGAGCTCCTTGAACAATCTCAGGAAAAAGATTTACCACTTTCTTCATGAAAGTAGAAGAGAACTTTTTAAGAAGTAAAGGAGAATCTGAGGATTCAAAAGACTCAGGCTCATTTATCTATATGACCCCATCCTAAGTCTCACCGTCCCAGATTTTTCTATCCTGTGGCATAGGAACTTAATAAGTTGGACAAAGAGTGTATATTTAGGCATTGCTATCATTGTTGAGGTCTTAAACTTGATTTACTGCAGCTGCAAGATATGTGAGTCTCCTTGAAAGCTGCTATAGACGCCCTCTGGCTTTCACATATGGCCATATGTGAAAAAGATAAGAGTTGCAAATCCTGGAAATATATATAAACAAAACTTCAAAACAGTTATAAAAATCCAAGGCTATTTCAGCAATTGCTGTAATTATTATTACCCTCATGCTGTTCAAGCAACAAAGCAAAAGCACATCCTGGTTTGATTGTTTGTTTATTATTTATTTATTTTTGGTACCAGAGACAGAGACAGATAGAGGGACAGAGAGGGACAAAGAGACAGGAGAGAGACAAGAAGCATCAATCCTTTGTTGGAGCACCTTAGTTGTTCATTGATTGCTTTCTCATATATGCCTTGACCAGGGGGTTACAGCAGACCGAGTGAATCCTTGTTTGAGCCAGAGGTCTTGGGCTCAAACTGGTTAGCCTTGCTCAAACCAGTTGAGCCCATGCTCAAACTGGCAACCTCAGGGTTCAAACATGAATCCTCTGCATCCCAGTCCAATGTTCTATTCACTGCACCACCATCTGTTCATGACATCATGGTTTTTATAATCCACTATTCCTCATACAAGTAATCACAGTTGGAAACTTTATAATTTATGATATACTATTCATAGGAGAAAGAGAAAACCTAATTACTATTAATAATGTGGTCCTTCTAGTTATCAGACTGATTGGAAATCTAGGTCTAAAAACCATCCTGAATATCTAATTAAGACTCCTCTGGTAGCCATTGTCAAACTCAGGTTTATCAGAAAGCAGAATCTGAGGAAAATTTTGAACAAACATAATTCCAAAGAAGGGAATCAAGCATATACTTGAGTACAAGAGCAGGAATCAGAAAAACCAATAAAAAGATCCATTATCAAAATGGTCACAATTAATTGGGTTGAGTTGCCATATATATAATTTTAAGATTAACTTTTTATTCACTGTGAGTCTTGATTATATAATCTATCATTGCATTAAATGACATGTTCTTTTTTAATTGATTTTTTTTTCATTTAACTTAGTTTTTATATATATATATATTTTATTATTATTAATTCTTATTGGGTGACACCAATAAATCAGGGTACATATGTACAATGAAAACATCTCCAGGTTATCTTATCATTCAATTGTGTTGCATACCCATCACCAAAAGTCAAACTGTCCTCTGTCACCTTCAATCTGGCCTTCCCTGTGTCCCTCCCCTCCTCCCTATCCCACTCTCCCCTCCCTGCCCCCATCCCATAACCACCACTCTTGTCCATGTCTCATATTCTCACTTTTATGTCCCACCTATGTATGTAATTATGCTGTTCTCAGTTTTTCTTTTTTTCTGATTTACTTATTTCACTCCGTATAATGTTATAAAGTTACATCCCTTTTGTTATAAATGATCCAATGTCATCGTTTCTTATGGCTGAGTAGTATTCCATAGTATATATGTACCAAAGCTTTTTAATCCACTCGTCCTCTGAGAGAAACTTGGGCTGGTTCCAGACCTTCGCTATTGTGAACAATGCTGCCACGAACATGGGGGCGCATTTCTTCTTTTCGAACAGTGCTATGGTGTTCTTAGGGTATATTCCTAAAAGTGGGATAGCTGGGTCAAAAGGCAGTTTGATTTTTAATTTTCTGAGGAATCTCCATACTGTTTTCCACAGTGGCTGTACCAGTCTGCATTCCCACCAGCAGTGCAGAAGGGTTCCCTTTTCTCCACATCCTCGTCAGCACTTATTCTGTGTTGTTTTGCTGATGAGTGCCATTCTGACTGGTGTGAGGTGATATCTCATTGTGGTTTTAATTTGCATTTCTCTATTGATTAGTGATGTTGAGCATTTTTTCATATGCCTATTGGCCATCTGTATGTCCTCTTTGGAGAAATTTCTATTCATTTCTTTTGCCCATTTTTTGATTGGGTTGTTTGTCTTCCTGGTGTTGAGTTTTATAAGTTCTTTATAAATTTTAGTTATTAACCCCTTATCAGATGTGTTGTCGAATATGTTCTCCCATTGCGTGGTTTGTCTTTTTATTCTGTTCTTATTGTCTTTAGCTGTGCAAAAACTTTTTAGTTTGATATAGTCCCATTTGTTTATCTTCCCTTTTATTTCAGTTGCCCGTGGAGGTAAATCGGCAAATATACTGCTGCTACAGATGTCGGAGAGCTTACTGCCTATGTTTTCTTCTAAGATGCTTATGGTTTCACGGCTTACATTTAAGTATTTTATCCACTTTGAGTTTGTTTTTGTGAATGGTGTAAGTTGATGGTCTAGTTTCATTTTTTTGCAGGTAGATGTCCAATTTTCCCAACACCATTTGTTAAAGAGGCTGTCTTTACTCCATTGTATGTTCTTTTCTCCTTTGTCAAATATCAGTTGTCCATAAAGCTGTGGGTTTATTTCTGGGTCCTCTGTTCTGTTCCATTGATCTATGTGCCTGTTCTTATGCCAGTACCAGGCTGTCTTGAGTATAATGGCCTGATAGTAAACCTTGATATCTGGAAGAGTGATACCTCCTGCTTTATTTTTTCTTTTTAAGATTGCTGAGGCTATTCGTGTTCTTTTTTGGTTCCATATAAATTTTTGGAATATGTGTTCTATATCTTTGAAGTAGGTCATTAGTATTTTAATTGGTATTGCATTGAATTTATGAATTACTTTGGGTAATATAGACATTTTAATGATGTTTATTCTTCCTAGCCATGAGCATGATATATGCTTCCACTTGTTTGTATCTTCCTTGATTTCTTTTATCAATGTTCTATAATTTTCCGAGTACAAATCCTTAACCTTTTTGGTTAAATTTACTCCTAGGTACTTTATTTTTTTGGCTGCAATAGTGAAGGGGATCGTTTCCTTAATTTCTTTTGCTGATATTTCATTGTTGGTATATAGAAATGCCTCTGATTTCTGAGTATTAATTTTATATCCTGCCACCTTGCTGAATTCATTTATAAGGTCCAGTAGTTTTTTGACTGAGACTTTAGGGTTTTCAATATACAATATCATATCATCTGCAAATAGTGACAGTTTTACTTCTTCTTTTTCAATTTTATTTCTTCTTTTCCAATGCCTTTTATTTCTTCTTCTTATCTGATTGCTGTAGCTAGGACTTCCAGAACTATGTTGAATAAGAGTGGTGAAAGTGGGCATCCCTGCCTGGTTCCTGATCTTAAGGGGATTGCTTTTAATCTTTGTCCATTTAGTATGATGTTTGCTTTCGGTTTATCGTAGATGGCTTTTATCATGTTAAGGAATGATCCCTGTATTCCCACTTTACTGAGAGTTTTGAGCATGAATGGGTGCTGGATTTTATCAAATGCCTTTTCTGCATCTATTGAAATTATCATGTGATTTTTGTCCTTCCTTTTGTTTATGTGATGAATCACATTGATTGATTTGCGAATATTGTACCAGCCTTGCCTCTCCAGAATAAATCCCACTTGATCGTGGTGTATGATTATTTTCATATATTGCTGGATCCGGTTGGCTAATATTTTGTTGAGAATTTTAGCGTCTAAATTCATCAGGGATATAGGCCTATAATTTTCTTTCTTTGTGTTGTCTTTGCCCGGTTTTGGGGTCAGAATTATGCTCGCCTCATAAAAGGAGTTTGGAAGTCTTCCTTTCTCTTGAATTTTTTGAAATAGCTTGAGAAGAATAGGAGTTAGTTCTTCTTTGAATTTTTGATAGAATTCACTTGTGAAGCCATCAGGCCCAGGACTTTTCTTTTTTGGGAGTTTTTTGATAACTGTTTCGATCTCCTTTGTTGTAATTGGTCTGTTTAGGTGTTCTGATTCTTCCAGATTGATTTTTGGAAGGTTATATGATTCAAGAAATTTACCATTTCACCAAGATTGTCTAATTTTTTGGCATAGAGTTCTTCATAGTATTTTCTTACAATGCTTTGTATTTCTGTTGTGTCAGTTGTTATTTCTCCACTGTCCTTTCTAATTTTATTTATTTGAGTCCTCTCTCTTTTTTTCATGGTGAGTCTAGTTAAAGGTTCATCAATCTTGTTTACCTTTTCAAAGAACCAGCTTCTGGTTTCATTGATCCTCTGTATTGTTTCCTTAGCCTCTATGTCATTTGTTTCTGCTCTGATCTTTATTATTTCCTTCCTTCTACTTGTCTTGGGTTTTATTTGTTGTTGTTTTTCTAGTTCTTTTAGATGCTTGGTCAGGTTGCTTATTTGAGCTTTTTCTAGCTTCTTATGATATGCCTGTAGTGCAATAAACTTCCCTCTCAGAACTGCTTTTGCTGTGTCCCATAAATTTTGAGTTGATGTATGCTCATTATCATTTGTTTCTAGAAACTTTTTTATTTCTTCTTTGATCTCATTGTTAATCCATTCATTATTTAATAACAAGCTATTTAGTTTCCAAGTGTTTGAGTATTTTTTAGTTTTTCTTTTGTGGTTAATTTCTAGTTTCATGGCATTGTGATCAGAGAAAATGCTTGATATGATTTCAATCTTCTTAAATTTATTGAGACCATTTTTGTGTTCTAACATGTGGTCTATCCTAGAAAACGTACCATCAGTGCTTGAGAAGAATGTATATTCTACTGCTTTAGGGTGAAAAGTTCTGAAGATATCTATTAAATCAAGTTGATCTAGTGTATCCTTTAAGTCTGCTGTTTCTTTATTAATTTTCTTTCTTGAGGATCTATCCAGTGTTGTTAGAGGGGTATTGAAATCCCCTACTATGATAGTATTGCTGTTAATCTCGCCATTTATATCCATCAAAGTCTGCTTTATGTATTTTGGGGCTCCTATATTTGGTGCATAGATATTTATAATAGTTATATCTTCCTGTTGAATTGTTCCCTTTATCATTATGTAGTGTACTTCTTTATCTCTTTCTACAGCTTTGTTTTAAAGTCCATTTTTTCTGATATAAGTATTGCTACCCCTGCTTTTTTTTCATTTCCATTTGCATGAAATATTTTTTTCCATCCTTTTACCTTCAGTCTATGAGCATCTTTTGTTTTAAGGTGTGTCTTTTGTAGACAGCATATGTATGGGTCCTGTTTCTTTATCCATGCAGCTACCCTATGTCTTTTGATTGGATCATTTAATCCATTTACATTTAAGGTTATTATTGATATGTAGTTGCTTATTGCCATTTTATTCTTTAAGCCCCTTAGTATCTCTTGCAGGATTGGTTTGGTTTTTATGAATTCCTTGAGGCTTTCTTTTTCTGGGAAGCTCTTTATTTCTCCTTCAATTTTAAACATTAGCCTTGCTGGATAAAGTAGTCTTGGTTGTAGGTTCTTGTTCTGCATTACTTTGAGTATATCTTGCCATTCCCTTCTGGCCTCAAGTGTTTCTGTTGAGAAGTCTGATGTCATCCTTATGGGGGCTCCTTTTTTTCTCTAGTAGCTTTTAAAATTTTTTCTTTATCCATTACCTTTGGTATTTTAACTATGATGTGTCTTGGTGTAGATCTTTTTGGGTTTCTCTTTAATGGAGTTCTGTGTGCTTCTTGAATGTGTGGAGTGTTTCCCAGCCTTAATTTAGGAAAGTTTTCTGCTATGATTTGATTGAACAAAGTTTCCATTTCCTGTCCTCTCTCCTCTTCTTCAGGCACCCCTATGATGCGAATGTTGTTTTTCTTCATGTTGTCACAAAGCTCCCTTAGAGTTTCCTCACATTTTTTAAGTCTCTTTTCCTTTTTTTTCTCTGCTTCTGTGCCTTTGTTTATTGTGCCCTCTAACTCGCTTATTCGATCCTCAGCGTGATTCATCCTGCTTTTAATTCCTTCCATTGTGGTCTTCAGTTCTGATACTGTATTTTTCTTTTCTGTCTGATTCTTTTTTATTATTTCAATTTCGTTTTTTATACTTGTTATCTCTTTATTTAGGTGTTCATAATGACTATGCATTGTTGCTCTAATTTCTTTGAACATCCTAACTATCATTATTCTAAATTCTGCTTCTGGTAATTTGGTTATATCTGGTTCATTTAGGTCCTTCTCTGGGGATTTCTCTTGATTCATTTGGTTTGCATTTCTCTGCCTGCCCATTTTTTCTGTGTATAAGCAAGTTGTGACCACTGGAGTCCAGTAGGTGTTGCCTTTGTGTTCTTTAGGTGTGGTCTGTCTGTAGGCCCCCCACCCCCTCTTCCGTTGCCTAGGGTGGTTGGGTATGAGCGTTGCCAGCTCCGGCCCACTGTGGCTTTTGCTGTGATTTCTGCCTCTCCTCCTTGGGAGGGGCTGTCACTGAAGCCACAAGCCTTAGCACCTAGGGTAGAGGTGAGCACCTTTGCTCAGCTGCGGACCCAGCCTATTTCTGGACTTCCGCCCAGAACCCTGTGTCAGAGCCTGCTCGCCATAGTTTTGCGTGTTGGGCGGGGTTTTGACTTGCTCTCAGCTGTGAGCATTTGCCCGTCTGGAGCTTTAGCCCCGCCCTTGAGGCCAGGGCCCTTCTGTGCAGGGTTGCAAACCCAGGTTATTGGGCCGGGTGTGTTTGCTGGCTTCCGCTCAGCTGCATACTTCCGCTCGTCCTGGACTTCACCTCGCCCTCGCGTTCGGAGCCAGCTCGTGCACCTATGAATGCAATTCGCGGTTTCTACAGCCGGGCAGGGATAGTAGCGTGAGCTCAGCTGCGAGCTTCCACTTATCTCGGGGTCTAGCCTGTTCCCGCGCTCGGAGCCCACTCACGCACGTGTACTGGCCAACCGCGGTTTCTCCGGTTGGGGGGGGGGCTGGTAGCGTGAGCTCAGCCTCGAGCCCCTGCCCGTCCCTGGTCCTAGCCCGATCCCCGCGGTCAGGGCTGGCTTGTGCAGGGTCGCAGAGCAGATTTCTACCTGTTCCTGGCCTCCCGCTTTGTCCCCGTAAGTGGGATTAAAGGCGGGCCCGCAGCTTCCAGACCGCTTTCACGCGTCCCCTCTGACCCTCTGGGCTAGACTGAGCTCCCACCGGCTTGGCCTCTGCACACGCCGACAGAACCGCGTTTCAGCGTCCTGTCGCCCCAAACCCTTAAGCAGCCCTCAGAAGAGTAGGAAGGGACCTAATATTCCACACTGTATGCCTGGGAGCTCCCTCACTTGTTTCACAGCTCAAAACTGTCCAAACGCCTCTTCTAGGCCCTGGGACTGCAGGCTGGGGCTTGATTCCTGGGACCCAGATCCCTCCCTCTCCGCCAAACTCTCCTCCCGCCCCGCGGGTCTCTCCGGGCTGCCGTTTGCTCCAGGGAGCTGGGCAGCCCTCTTCGCGTTTTCGCTATTCCTACCAGTCTCAATGTGGCTTCTTCTGTGTTCCTTGGTTTAAGAGTCCACTTAGTTTAGTTCATAGTTGGTTTATCCAGATGATGGTTCTTTAAATTGAGTTACAATTCACTTTGGTTCTGGGAGTTGGAAGTTGGTACCTCCGCCTACTCCGTCGCCATCTTGCTTCCCCTAATTGATTTTAATTTATTGTGTTACATAGATTTTAGTGTTTCCCTGAATGCATCCCCCTCCCCCATATTCCTTTCAACATCTCTCTTGCCTACCTCCTCATAGCTCCCTCCCCCCTTCCCTTTAGGTTTACCCATCCTATTATCCCCTTTTCCTCTGTTCTCTTTTCCTCTGGTCCCTTTTATCTCTCCTCTGTCTCAAGTTCATTCCTCCGTTCACATTGTTTGTTGGATTCCTCAAATGACTGAGGTCACATGATATTTTTCTTTTTCTGTCTGGCTTATTTCACTTAACATAATAGTTTCCAGGTTCATCCATGTTGTCTCAAAAGGTAAGATTTTCTTCTTTTTCATGGCACCATAGTATTCCATTGTGTATATGTATCACAGTTTTTTATTCCACTCATCCACTGATGGAAGAACTGGAAACAGCTTCATATTTTTGAACTGTTAACAAAAAGCCATAAAATTTGTCTCAGAATTGACTGTGTGGAAGAATTTATTCAAATCACCTTGTCTCATTGGTTTGAGAATAGGACAACCTTAATATATTGCAGACTTTTTATTTTTTTCAAATTAGCCATGGTATTCTCCTATTGAACATAAAATTTTTTCTCTTTATTAATTTATTTTTTTCATTTTAGTGAGAGAAGAGGAGGCAGAAACAGGCTCCCACATGTACTTCTACCGGAATCCATCTAGCAAGCCCATTAGGAAGCAATGCTCTGCCTATCTGGGCCACTGCTCTGTTGCAGCTGGAGCTAATTTTAGCTCCTATGGCTGAGGCCATGGAGCCATTCTCAACGCCTGAGGCCAACTTGCTCAAGCCAATGAAACCATGGTTGTGGAAGAGGAGAGAGAGAAAGAGAGAGAGAGAGAGAGAGAGAGAGAGAGAGAGAGAGAAAGAATGGGGAAAGCAGCAGACTGGTCACTTCTCTTGTGTGCCGTGACTGGCAGTCACAACCAGGACTTCCAAATACTGGGCCAATGCTCTAGCACTGACCAACCAGCCAGAAATGAATATAAAATTGTCTTAATGTAATCACTAGCCAAAGACTCTTCTTGACCATAATATATCAAGACAAAAACAAGAACACTACAAAATATGTATAAAAAGTGATAAAATTAAATATATTTTGCAAGCGTAAAAACATCACCCAACATGCCTTTCTTGCCGTGGCTTATTTTCCAATGATAATCTTAACTCTGCTCTGTTTCTCTTGCATTCAACAAAAATAAAACGCCAAAATTGAGTACTCAATCCACAACAGTACAAGCTTTTTGAAACTATATCGCTTAACAGATGGCCAAAATTCTATATGTAAATTTACTATTAGTCAGGTTCTCCAGATAAACAGTACCATAAGAGATTAGATATACATGTAGGTATAAGTATAAGTATAGGTATAGCTATAGGTAATAAATATATGCAGTATATACAAGAGGAAATTTATTTGGGCAATTGAGTCACATCACAATGGATCCTGAGAAGTCACATGGTCTCCTGTCTAACACTAAGAATCCAGAAAAACTGGAAATTGAATTCAGTCTAATTCTTAATGCCAGAGAATCGAGGAGTTGATGATATCAGTACCACATGAATCCCAAGGTCTGAGAACCAAGCACACCAATGTCAGAGGGCAAGAAGAGATGAGCTTATTCTACATCTTTTTAGCTCCTGAGTGGGATGATGTTCAGCAACATCGATGAGAATGATTTTACCTCAGCCTACCAATCCAAAAGATAATCGCTTCCCAAACACACTCATTGGCACACCTAAAAATACTGGACCATTATCTCAGCATCCTTTATTCCAGTCAGTTGACAAATAAATTAACCACTACAGATTGAGCTGGTGGTGGCACAGTGGGTAGAATATTGGACTAGAACACAGAGGACCCAGGTTTAAAACTCTGAGGTCGCAGGCTTGAGTGTGGGCCCATCTGGTTTGAGCAGAGCTCGCCAGCTTAAGCCCAAGGCCACTGGCTCAAGCAAAGGGTCCCTTGGTCTGTTATAGCCCCCCGGTCAAGGCACATATGATAAAGCAATCAATGAACAATTAAAGTGCTGCAACAAAGAATTGATGCTTCTCATATTTCTCCCTTCCTGTCTGTCCCTATCTGTTCCTCTCTGTCTCTGTCACAAAAAAAGAATAGAATGCAAAAACACAAGTAACCCACAGAAAAGAAAGAGAAGAAGTAAAGATTGAGGTAGGCATTTAGGGCTTTTTAGCTGATAGAAAATAAGTAGAATTGCTCTCTAGTAAGATGGGTTGCTAAAATAAACTCTAGATTTGTGTAGCACTTATTGTCCTGTGAACTCAAGTATTTCACATTTTTCTTACAAATATTTCCCTTGAGAGTTACCCTAATATTTAAAAAAATATCTGTCCAGGTTAATTTTTTCAGTGGAGAAGGGGAGATAACATTGTTTTAACCAAGTAAATGCTTAGCTGTCCATTATAAATTCTCCTTCTATGACAATATAAACAGAATTGTTTCCTTTTCATATTTCAGTAAATATAATGTTTCCCCCTTAAATTGTAGTTTTTTTTTCTATGAAATTTGAAATACCAGGCATAATACGTTGAAGTACTCATTGCAACTTATTACTATAATACACTCTTTATTAATTTCAAGAGACAAGTTTTCCTCCATTCACACCATATAATTAAAGTAAAAAATCACATTTAATAATCTCAGATTTAAGTCAGATGTGCTACTGTCTTTATTCATTCATTCATGTATTCCTTTATTCACACAGTAAATATTTATTGAAAATTTCTTTGCGGGGCACAGTGCCAGGTACTTGAAAACAGTCATAAATATGATACACTCAACCTCTGTTCTCATGAGGTTTATAATTTAATACCATTATGCTTAAGAATCTCACAGTAAATATGAAAAAGGCTTTCAGTATTGAGTTGACCTTTAGAAGATATTGAAAGACAATTTCAATATTGTCTGGAAGCACTTAGACATTTTTTATGCAGATTTTCAGAGAAAGACCCTCATCAAGAAAGCAGCCATTTTCTAGATGAAAACAGTAATTTGGTAATAGATATTCTAAAATGATGAGTCCCTCCTATTAACACTTAGGTTCTTCATTTGGCAATACTAAGGAGAAATTGAGTACATGCATTTAGAATGGCCTCTAAGTTGAAAAGTCTCTAGGAAAATGGACATAGAATTTCCCAAGAATATATATACCAGAATGAATTCTCCAGATCTGTAAAAGAAGCTATGGCTATATATTAAAGTAACAAAATACAGGAAAAACATCAATGTCATATTATTTTAAGGACACAGGGGCTGAGTTATTGATATCAGTGTATTTGAGGTGTTATTGTGACTCCTTAGTTAGGCTGGGAAGTGGATGGTGACAAAGCAGGAAGTACAGGAGGGTCATAAATGAAATATTAGCCAAAATCTGTCTAACAGTGGATCTGCTTGGTTAATGGACAGTGATGATTTCCTTCATCTATGTATGTGCATTTAAATGGATATATTTGTCAGTTGTCAGAAAATTTGAATTAATTTCTTGGTCGGGGATGTAAAAGATATTATAGTATGAAAAGTACTGGAAGTGTCTTCTCCTGCTCTCAGCCACAGTAGCAAATAAAAATTAATAATGTATCTTACAAAAAATAGAGTGTAGTCCATCCTCTGAGGCATGCTCAAGTCCTTCCTTCACTTTCATTCCTCCAGATGCTGAGAGTACTTGGATGCTGGTAGGTGGTTTGTTGATTAACCTTGTGAGACTTGTCCTCAGCCAAAAGAATCCTCCTCTGTCAAGGTTACATACCTTCCTCCGGTGCAGCCTATACACAATGGCTGTTCAGTGAGTCTGGCTCCTTTCTTGAATCTCAACAATTTTGAAAAGCCATGCTCCTCTTGGCATTAGGTGAGGCTTCTGTTATAAGTGATCCCAATTTACCTTTCCCATTGTCTCACCTACTTCCGTTCTTTCTCTCACAGGTAATAGACTGCTTTGCCTTCCCAAGGAAACTTCTTAACTTTTCTTCATTTCAGGCTCCCTTCCTCACCATCTTCTATTCTCTATTTTCAGGTACACTAGACAATCTGACTGTCCAACACTTCTCATTATTTATGGTGTTCTTTCATTAGTTTTTTCTATGTGCTCCTATTTTTCTTCTATGTATTTTCTGTCTTTGAGTTCAAAATTCTGTAATTTGCTATATCTGCTCTGTTATAATCCCTGTCAAAGGAATATCCTCAACTTTAAAAATTATACTTTTCTGTTTTAGAATGTTTCTTTTATTCTCTAAAATTAACAAATGGCATTTTCTATTAAAATTACATTTCTACCATTTACTTAATTATTGTGTCTTTATTTTACTTACATTTTTATGGTCTTTTAAAAGTACTTTTTCTGCTAAACTTCAACATTTAAATTATTAATATGCCTACTTTAATTTTTACACTTGTTTGATTATCATTTATCTTTTAATGCCTGTTTCTTTACTATATAATAGGTGATTGTACGCCATATACAAATGGTGCAGTTACCTTTAAGGAGCACTTTATTCCAAAGCACTGTAAAACAGATTTTACTGCCTTTCAGATGGCATGCTTCCTTGGGTTTGGTTTGTTTAGACTTTTGTTTGAGATTCTGGCAGATATATGCATCCTTTCTGAAAGTTTTTTCTTTCAGAGATATTCAGACCAGCCTCTTTTTGTCTAACTTCAAATAAGTTCAAAACCTGACAAAGGTCCTGAGACAGAAAACTCTCTATAACATTATTTGTCTACTTAACCCTGCAAGATTAATAAAACATTTTACTTTACCTTTTTATTTCAGTCCTAGAGCCTCCTGTGTCACCCAAGCAGTAACCAAATAAACAAGGAGGGCAAATTGGCTGAAAATCAGAACGTGTTCTAGAGAACATTATGTCATGTCAGCTCAAGAAAGCTTCAAAAATTATGCTGAGACATTATTTTATTAGTAGAGTTTTTCTGCTTATAATAAAACTCATATTTAGCCCAGGAAAATGACTAACCAAATAGCCATTAAAGAAATAATTCTCAAATTAAGTTAGATAGGTTCTTCCTTCACTATATTTAACCTCTCCTCTTGACTTTACACATTTCCAATGTCTTGTATCATCTATCTATAGGTAGATAGATTAGATAGATAAATTATATACATATATATTTAAAAATGTTAAATTCATCCCTTTTTTGCAGCTGCTTATATTATAATCTACTAGAAAATGATAAATTCTACCAATTATGCTATGTCTTGTTTTGCACCTGATTTTAGCTTTTGCTACTTAGACATAGGTTTTTAAGATCTAAGTGCAGATGGATTGCTTCAGGTTATGGTAGCTTTGTCGGAAGTCAATAGGTTGTACATTGCTATAGATGTAGAGCAGTATACAGTTTTCTCAACATCACCAAGCTTTTAATAAAGGTAGAGGTTACAATAAAGCAGACAAGACTCAAAGTCCAAATCAGCCTTAATAATTTTCCATAGTCTACAGTTAGCTTGATAATAAAATAGTCAAGCATCAGTTATCTAAGTAAACATGATTGATATAATCATTTTTTATCTTGTTAACATAGACATTATGTAAAATAAAATACACTTATGAACCAAATAAAACTTAATGAAATGACTTACTTTATAACATAATTAATATAATGTGCCTGAAAAATGTATCATAAGGATAACCTTGGAAATTTAATAGTTTTTAGTAATAGAAACTTTTTACACTTTGATAAAATACATGTCAACCATAGACTCACAAAACTATAAAACAATATGGTAAAGTGAGAAGTAAAAATAAACAGATAAAAATGTATATTAAAAGAGAATTTAATAAAAGGGGTGAAATGTAGAAAATTTAGGCAATACTAAAACTGATTATTTTATGACAGTACTGAAAGAAACAAGACTTTGAAAGTCTGAATGAAGGAATGTTAAAATTGGAAAACAGATGGAGTTCTGAGTGTGTTGGTGGAAGTGATAAAACTTCCAGAGGTGAGAAGTTTATGCATTCTTCCCCTTTTGGAACCCTCTTCCACAAAATGGCATGTCTTTTAGAAGTGGTGGTATTGGTGTGTACAGATCATCAAAGAGTGCTTGTCATATATCTTTTTGTTCACTGAAAATGCAGAATAGTGGGAAAAGTAGCTTCATGTTTCTTGACCTCCACCTCTTACCTTGAGAGAGATCAAGAGTTTGTTTGAGAGAGAGCCAGTGGTACTGTAACCAGGTGAATAAAAGGGCTACAGAGAGTCTATATGAAACTCAGAGGTTTGTACTGATTCTGAAGATAAGATTTCACTTCTCGTTAGTGTTGAATATTGAATAAACTCACAGTTACTTAAAGCTAGATCCCCTTAAGAAATCTGGACATTTGCTATGGTCTGAATTTATGGTCACGCAGAATTCACATGCTGAGATTGTAATGACCAGTGTGATGTTGTTAGAAAGCTGGCCTTTCGGTGGGTGATTAGATCATGAAGGTGAAGTCCTCATGAATAGGGCCAGTTATCTTATAAAAGAGATGCTGTAGAACACCTTACCCTTCTAGTGTGTAAAGATACAAGGAGAAGTTGGTAACCAGAAAGAGGGCCTTCACCAGGGCCCAACTGTGCTGACACCCGATCTCAAACCACCAGCCTCCAAAATGGTAAGAATTAAATTTCTGTTGTTTATCAAGCATCCAGTTGTGGTATTTTGTCATATAGACACCTAAATAAACTAAGATAACATTCTAAACAAATATGAATTTTATTTTATAAAAATAAACAATTATATTTTGGCACATTTGATTTTATATTTATAGATATAATTTATAAAACTAGCAAATCTAGAAAAAAAAAGGAAGAAACAGATGTTACGTCTTTCAATTTATTTATTTATTTATTTATTTATTTATTTATTTATTTATTTCAGGGACAGAGAGAGATTCAGAGAGAGGGATAGATAGGGACAGACAGACAGGAACAGAGAGAGATGAGAAGCATCAATCATTAGTTTTTCGTTGCTGTTGTGACACCATAGTTGTTCATTGATTGCTTTCTCACATGTGCCTTGACCACGGGCCTTCAGCAGACCGAGCCACCCCTTGCTGGAGCCAGCGACCTTGGGTACAAGCTGGCGAGCTTTTTGCTCAAGCCAGATAGGCCCGCGCTCAAGCTGGCAAGCTCGGGGACTCAAACCCGGGTCTTCCGCGTCCCAGTCCAACGCTCCATCCACTGCGTCACCGCCTGGTCAGGCTTTCAATTTATTTTTATCTAATCAGTAACCTTCTATATTTTCCACAAGGTTTTCAACTATTTACAATGTGATATTTATTTATTCATTCATGTTTTATGCTTGTTCAAAACTCTGTTTAAAAAAAACCTCTATTTTTATTTAGCGAACTCCCCAAAAGACTTGGTACTAGGCATTGTACCCATTTTTCAATGTTCCTAAGTTACATAAATAAAGCATAACTCTTTGCAAAAGTAATGTTTGTGATTGCACATTAGAAAATTAAACACCACCAATAATGAAGGAACAGATCCATGAGTTAACAATGAAATAATGATCCTCAAAGCAAAGTATCATCTGTATATTGTGGTTTTGAACACAAAATAATATATTAACTGAGTTTGTATAATGCTAGGTTTTCAGTTTCAATAATGTTGATGATACACACACACACACACACACACACACACACACACACACACACACACACATAATATATATTTTAACTGAACTACATAAGATGATGATAGGTATCCACAAGCCCATGCTTATGTATGTGAAGGGAAAGACTACATATTATCAATTTAGTATTAGTCTCCTGTTTTATGTGTCTGTTAAACTAAACTAACAGAACATTTTGGGGAATGTTACAAAGGACACAATTGAACAGTCAGTAAGATAGTTAGCTTCTTCACCCCTATCCTCTAGAACTAAAAAGCATGTGGAGATAAGTACAATGTACGTATGTTTCACTGCATTCCAGACACTAATATTTATTACATGTCGGTAGGAAAACTTTATACATACAAACACAGTGTTCTTTGGGTAACTAGATATGATTTAAAAATATGTGCATGTAGATAAAAACCTATATGTCTTATACATACACACATGCACACACAATCGGTGGAGCAAAATTATATATATAAATTTCTATATGCCAGGTACTATTCTAAATGTTTTATGAGTATATTTTATATATGTAAATGTTTACATGTTATAAATGTTTTTTATACTGTACATATAAGTTATATATAGGCATAATATATATCTAACATTTAGAATAATATATGGTACATAGGACATTATTGTGTGCTCATGAGCACTCTCTGTATTTTTTTGGGAACCTATGTTTTTATTTTCTATAATAAGAATTCCTTGGAAATAAAAAAAAAATGATTCTCTTTCAGACATGTACTTCTAACTTCTCTTAGTCTACCCAGGTAAGTACCAGTCTTTTATATGGATATTCCCAATTATAATGTATTTTCACTCTAGAAGCTATAAATTAAAATAGCCTAATGCTCTCTAGATGAATCAATGCCCTATTTTATCAATCTATAAAATTGGTAAAAGAGAAGTTTTACCTGTGGTGATAAGGTATAGCTCTGGCTCAATGAAGCACTAGATTATTTGGTCTGTGTACAAAGAGACCCTAAAAAGAATCTCATGGTCGTTGGTGAAAACCCACTTCTGTCCTCCAATGTTTTCAATAGATGGTCAGCTGTAAGCAAATGCACACAGGTGACTTGAGGAGAGATTTCCAGCTAAGTTTCACTCTTATGGTCTTTGTGTAAATAATGGCAGTACTTCAAAGGAGGATTGTGGCAGTTTTATATTCAAGGGGAAAGAATTATTGTCTCTGGCTACCTGACATTCCCAACTCTGACAACTAGTTCTATTTTCCCCATAAAAAAACATCTCTAGTGAAAAAGAATGTCCCTAAGTTTCAAAATTTAAAAAGCAGAAAGGACAGTTGGTAAGGCAAAAAGTGAAGGATTTGATATAAACTGTAATTCAACAAAGTCAGAGCTTCCCTGTATCCCTTGGCTCATTAATGATGGGCACAAATGTTCTACCTGTGCAATGTCTTATCTAGCAGCAAGCTTATGCATTTAGATATATTATCTTAAAACTTTCTAAAACTCCTAGACCTCACCTAGTCCTTACCATCTGAATAGTAAATCATGCCAGTTTTGTGTCCTCCTGTTTCAGATTAGACAGTGTAATTAAAAATGAGTCACACTTTGGGAACCATAAAACAACACCTTTTCTTGAAGCACAGGTACAGTGTTATTTCTGGTAGATTCCAGAGGTGTAATTCATTCAAATGTCCAATAATAAGCCAGCAGGGACAGTGCCTAGGGTCTTATCATGAAGTTTCTGTCTCTTAAAACTATTGTTTGAATTAAAAGATGCTACAGGAACGATTTTCCCATGCCTTCTTAGTCCTTGAATAGAACAGAGAAAAATACGTTTCTTTCAGAAGTCTAAGTATATGACAGTGCTAACTATCTACATTAACAATTCTACCTATTTGTTTAGAACTAAAATATGCTAAGTTAAGACAGAAAGATCAGAACTAAAAGCAGAACATGCATATAATCTAAACTATAGAAACAGGACACTATAAACTTTCCCATAATCAGTGCATTGCATAAACATGCCTCTTCCCCAATTGTTAATGTATATAATATATAACTATATAATGTAAATAATAAGTATTAAATTGTGAGTTATAACACAGAAGGAGCACATATTTTATCCTTTGAATATGGGTCTCCACAAATGTTTACTACTGATTCATTTTTGAAGGACTCAAGAAATAATACTGAGACTAAGAGGCACTCGTTAAACTATAACATGGCTGACAAAACAAAAGCCCAAATAAAGAGATTCTCAAGAACACAAAAGAAAGCAAATGTGTTGATGTCTGCATTTCATTACTGCACTATAAAGCATCCATTCCTTTGGAAGAACCTATTATTTTTCAAAATAATGCAAAGTCTCAGCAGGTGCCATTGTAGTGACTGTATCTCCACCGAATGGTAGTAATTATTCAGACCACAGACTCTCTGTGTACACGACAGCAGAGTTAGCATTCACTACATCATTGAAAAATTGTTTGTTGAATCGCATTGTGAGAATTGTGGCATTCATTACTAGAGGCTAAACACTTTATTACACAGTTTGTCAAAGTCCTCAAGCAATACAATATTTAAAAATAACATTCAGAAATAGTGTCCTATTGGGAACTCTGAAGGAGCAAAACAAGAATTAATAAATTAAATGAAGAAAGAAAAGGATTTAGAAAATACATGCTACTTTGTCACCAAGTAGTGATGCTTTTCTTTCACTCATATGTCTGTCAGATTAGCAAAAGTATGCAATGTATAGTTCTCAATAAACTTTCTCTTAACAGTATATAGACTTGCAAGTTTAATTTGTTCAAAATGCTATTTTTCTAAAATCAAATAATACCTATTACACTGATACTTTGTTTACAACTGACATATGATTTGAGAAAATATGTAATGATGTTGGAATGAGATTAATTACCATATAAGCCTGCTATAATAGCTATTTAATTTCACTGTGTCTTTTGGTAAATATTATTTCACTATAACTTTACTGAAGTTATGAGTAAAAAAATCTATTATAAACACTAAACTGAATTATTGTCTACTAAAAACTTCACTTTTTAACTGAAGGATAGTTGAATTCAAACAAACAAACAAATGGAAATAAATTACTTTTTAAGAGAAATATTGGAATTTTTTTCCTATTGGCTGGTCATTCTCATCATACCCTCAAACTTAAAACCTGAATAGCAAACTGCGTAGAACTTTGGTCATGATTTTTAAATAATAAATACAAGTTCATTTTCAATGGAATATAAATTCAAACAAATGTGGCAGTCTCTAAAAGAATATTTAATGCATATCAAGTGCATTTATAGTCAAGAAAATCAACTTCCTTCACAGACAATGTTTTACAACTTTACCTGTCAGATGAATTCTTACTCCTTAAATTACCTAAGGGTATCAAAACATTGTAGCCTGTCCTCTGGTTGAAGTGTCTCTTTCTGAATGAGTTTGCTAATTTTTTTGGTTTATCTCCCTTAATCAAAAATTATTTCTCACTACATATAATCTAGACCCCATAAAACTAAACGCCTTCCTCAGGTTTTTTGTTTTGTTTTGTTTTTTAATAGAAATTTCCAGTTTCTATGGATTTTTCCCATTGCTAATCTTTATTACCAACTTTTATTTGTGACTATTACTCTTTCCTGTGTCAGAGGTCATATTTCTCCAAGTTTAACTTCCGTAGTCATCTTGGCTTCTTCTCATCATTCTTCCAAGAATTTTTATAAAACACTGTATTTATAAATTGTAATTTCTTATTTATAAAATGTTATTCTCTGAAGGAAAATGGATCTGAAAGTCCTATGACCTAAAAAGGTAACAAATCTGAGACCAAAGTAGGATATGAATCTATCAGGTCACCTAGATGGTGTGGCATGACTTGTGTCTCAGAGAGACAGTGTGTGTGTGTGTGTGTGTGTGTGTGTGTGTGTGTGTGTGTGTGTGTGTGTGTGTGTGTGTTTAGAAACAAGGGTCATTGTATTCTTTCTTCTTTTGAATTGTCTTAGTTGTTTATTTTTTTTTCTGGCCAGGTGTTATTTATTTCTTCTATTTCATTTCAAATACTATATAATACCAGTCTTTTGGGGAATTTGACTTCTACAATTCAGCCATTTCTGCTTCAAAGGTATGCAGATTTAACAAATTGTCTTGGTCCTCTGCAGTTTCCAATTATTACAGTTTACGTGATTTAAATTAAACTGTGAATCTTAGCCTTCCATAGGGAGAGAGGAAATATAGGATTTCCCTTTAGCATTTTGAGAGCAGAAAAGGGTGCATTTCAAACCCAACATAGCTTCACACAGGGAACAAATCATCAGTTGTATAAAGTTGCTTTAGTTCAAGAGAAAATCCCCTTGTAATCGAAACAGTATTTCAATAGTAACTAAGTTTGAGTATAGATAGTTCCATCTAATATCTTGAGTGGATGGTAGACTAAAGAGTTGGCAGTCATGATGCAAAGAACTTCTTAGGATGAAAAATAAAGAAATGCCTAACAGAAGACTCTTCAGCTGCCTGGCATTGAAATTCTGCTTTTTGTAATAATACAGAAATGCTTCTGAATGTTTCTGTATAATATTTCTTATTAAAATGCATTTATCATATAAATCAGCATAGCTTTCTAATTTTACTTTTTGTAACTGATGTCAAAAAGCACAAATGCCCCTCTTGTACACTAAGGGGCAAATTAAATGTTTGAATTACAGTACCTCAAATTAATGTAATATTAAAGATTATATACTACAACACTTTCTTCCTTTGCCCTTATTATAATTGTGTACCTTGTTCACAACAGTCACAACATGATATGGTCCAGCTAGAACTGAACACTTCCAAAGATGTACATTGTCTTTCATCCAGTGGTTTGTTACTTCAAGAGAAGATCAAGTAAAGAAGGTGTGATTGGGAAACAGTATTCCATATGATACACACAAATTATTTTTATTAGTTTAAAAAAATAATGATGAGGACACCTATGCTCTTTCATTATAAAGTGGTAGGCACCATTCAGATTTAATTAATACTTGAAATTCTTTTTGGTCCCTCCTACCATGTTTCCTCTTCTTCACTTATCTAATTTCTAGGTCACCATCAGAGATATTCTAATTTACTGCTTGCATTATTATTATTTTTTTGCAGAGTTCTGATATTTTCTTTTATAAAATTGTTTAGGGTAAAGTTAATGCAGAGTTTGATTTTCCGGCAACAAAATTGTTATTTTTCTCACTCAATTTAACATCTAAGATCTCCCATGTTCTGCCAACTCTTTTTGTTTTCTAAGTAACTCCTTCACAAGTACATATGTGAGAATGCCATCACTGTTGTTCTCATGAACTATAATTTATAAGACTGGAAACAAAATAAATTTTCTACTCAGTAGTATAATATAGATGTTTCACAATTTTGTTTAAATCTAGCATGACTAGATCTGAGCTAGTTCACTAGAAATAACATGATAAGTAGAAAAGAAAACATCTGCCATGTAGAAATGGAATCTCAGGAAACTGTGAAAAGATCAAGCAGATTAAGAGAGATGTTGGCAACAATTGGTGCCATGTTCCTCAAATAAAATTCTGATTGAATTTTTTTTGGCCTCAGCAACTAGAGGAAAGGTCAGGGCAACAACTAAAATGTTAAAGGGAAAATTCCGAAGAGAAGGGAATCAGAGACCAGGAATCTAAAACTGTGTATAAATGCTGTCCAGATTTCTGTCTGACGATCACACCAGGGAAGAACCACAGAAGGAAGACCACGTGCAACCTAGGTCAAAATAAGTGAACATACCTGAGATTCGAGCTGCCACCTGGAAATGAGTTCAACCCAGTTAGTTGCCTGATAAAACCAGTAGGTAAGCAAACAAAAATAACACTCTTCAGAAGAAGAGAATTTAGTCCCCTCAAGATAATAACCTCAATGTCTAGAAAACAACAAAATAAATAATGAGTATAGTAAAAAAATTTACACTTTTCAAGAGAAAAGTCATTGAAGAAGACTAAAATTGAGTAGACCCAGATGAGACAATGATCAGATAAAGAATATACAGTACTCAGTTGTTTTAACAATATTCAGTGACTTTAAGAGGAGATATGCAGATAGTATACAAGAAGTATATCTAAGTTGTTCAGCTGAGAGTAAAAATTTTAAAAATTATTTCAAACAGAACATTAAAGGAAAGAAAGGTAAAGCTAGTGTCGGAACATGAGGAACTGGATAAGGCAGAAAGGTTGAAAACTGTTTTTATAATATTCAGATTGTATAAAATTTAAACATGACTTAAATAGAGAAAATAAAGTAAGCTTTGGAGAGGAAAATATGTACTTCCTGGAAGAACAACTTAAAATTGGACAGCAAAATGACTTATATTTCTTTTTTAGTGTTTAATAAGACACACATCCAAAAAAAAAAAAAAAAAAAACATAGCCAAGTGCTTAGGGAACTACAGATTTCAGGGTTAAGTAAACTAAAAGCGGCATGAAAATATTTAAGTGATTTCCTTTCAGTTTTTGTATCTTGGGTATAGTTGATGGGTTGGAGATAAAGGACTATTTTATTATTAGATCGATAATTGGTGCAAAGTATTGTAAAACTATGATGGCTACCTCTGGTACCCTCTAAGACTTATAAATCACGTGGTATGATGTGATGATATTTCTTTTCCTGAGGGAATGGCTCTTGCTAAATGCTTTTTCTCATTTTAAAAAAGCAAATTAAAGTCTCATGATTGGTTCTCCAAAAACATAATAATTATTTTATTATTACTGTTATTTGTTTTTTTAAGTCAGAGGTAGGGAGATAATAGGACAGACTCCTGCATTAGCCCTGACTGGGATCCACCCAGCAATCTCTCTTGGGGCCAAGGCTGGAGTACCTAGCTATTTTTAGTGCCTGAAGCTGATGTGCTTAGATCAACTGAGCTAACCTCAGCATCCAGGCCACACTCAAACCAATCGAGCCACTGGCTGTGGGAGGGGAAAAGGGAGAAGAAGGGATAAGAGAGGGAGAGTGAAGCAGAGGGTTGCTTCTCTTGTGTACCCTGAACACAAATTTAACCTGGGATGTCCATTCACCAGTCCAACACTCTATTTACTGAGCCACCGGCCAGGACCATAATGATTGTTATAACCAAAGTTAATTCATAAATAATCTTTATACAGTATATAAGTGTTGAATTACAAAACAAAACCACAACATGATGCATTTCTCTGACTGGACTTGTGATGTACAGGTAAATTGTCTGAGCCTGTGTTCCCCCTCAAAGCAGAGCCTGATACAAAAACTTTTGGTCATAACTTAATACCAGAAACAGGAGTAGGGCTAAGGGCAGTGAGGAAGGAATGACAGTAAGTACACAAATGCATGTTTATCAAGCAAAAATACCTGCTAGTCTTGCAGTTCCATCTCTTAAGTGAACTTCACTAACATATCCATAAATAAGGGGATAATAACAATATATTTTTTTAATTTAATGTAGAAATATCAAATAAAATTTAATTAAAATTTTAATCTGGGCCTACCTAGTTCCCCAATATATAATTCTCTAGTGAATTTTCACAGATCTTTAGGGAAGTATAAGGTAATAGTGATGACATGTACTTTGTGGTGAGTTCTTCCATAAGAGGAATAGGCCAATTCTTGAAAGAATTAGTTCTATATCTATAAACTGTCTTAAAACTCAAACTTGGGTTGCAGATAATAACTTTCTATTGTGGAATTTCTGTTTCTTTTAATTACTCAAGTTGATGTAGATCCCAATTTATTCCATGTCCATCTCACCCTTAGGAATATTATAATTTATTAGTCATATATCTCTACATGTCAATGCACCTTGATTACCTTTCCACGTTTTCTATCCTTGATTGTTATATGCTTTTATCTGGTCTCTTCTATTCTATAAGCCTACAGTCCCCAATGATTTTCCAGTATCAATCAATGCAAGATATGGACCACCAAGCTTCTCATAGCTGCCAGTGCCATCACCAGAATATTGCCTATTTTTTTTAGTGAACACATGGTCTTTGGATCTTTCGAGAAATATCTGTCAAATCCTGAGCTCTCAGACTTTACATGATAAGGTCATTCAAACATTCTCACATTCTTCCACTGTTTAGCCACTTTCTCAATACTATGCCAATAAAGCTCTGGAACCTTGAGCTCATTTGCTACAGGCAGCTAAAAGAACATATTCCCAAAATTATTAGAAGATTCTCTACACACTCACTTACACACACACATAGAGCCATCCTCGTGGGTTCCTTCTGATGAAGAGCAGCAAAGAGAAAGGGGATTCAGAAGAAGAAGAAGGGAGAACAAACACAAAGAAACATTGTATAGCCAGCCATCTCTTGGTGTCTGGCATAAATGATCACTCAGTTTTGTGGACTTCTCTTCCAAGAGGCTGTATGATGCATTGTACCCAGGAGAAGTTCAACAGGAAGAAGAAGAAAGAAATTATTCCCTGTTTTCCATTAACAAATAACTAAAGTTTTTTCCTATCAAGTTTTTTATTATTTTTATATTATTTTTTTTTTACAGAGACAGAGAGAGAGAGTCAGAAAGAGGGATAGATAGGGACAGACAGACAGGAAGGGAGAGAGATGAGAAGCATCAATCTTCAGTTTTTCGTTGTGGCACTTTAGTTATTCATTGATTGCTTTCTCATATGTGCCTTGACTGTGGGCCTTCAGCAGACTGAGTGACGCTTTGCTGGAGCCAGCGACCTTGGGTCCAAGCTGGTGGGCTTTACTCAAACCAGATAAGACCACGTTCAAGCTGGCGACCTCGGAGTCTCGAATCAGGGTCCTCCGCATCCCAGTTTGATGCTCTGTCCACTGCGCCACCACCTGGTCAGGCTCCCATCAAGTTTTAATTACTCACATTTCCTGGTTCTATCATTTGGAATGCATCATTCCAAGTAGATCCCACATCAAAGCAATGCTTAATAGCATCAGGAGTGTCCCAAAGAGGGTATTGATGCACAAAGGTGTGAAGTGAGCGATGTACCATGAGTTAGTGCTCTTGTAATGTAATCCCAGGTCCCTACACAGTAGGTCATAAAAGTGCTAACTCAGGTACAATAAATGATCAAGGGCCATGAAAGAAATTGGAGAGATTGTGCAGTGGTAATCAAAACTGACTATACACAAGGTGCCATTAAAATCCACATGAAAATTCAGAGTTAGAAGTGTTTTTTAGACATTTGTTGGTTTACATAACTTATGTCACTTGAAGGCCAATAATTGAATATTCCCAGCACTATAAAACCTTTGTGTTATTTTCTGTTTTAAGGCTAATGGAAAAGACAACCTTTACTGTGAGAAAGCTACTTATCTATCTATCTAGAACAACCCTCAGTCCCATTAGTGATGTAAAAGTCAAAGATACACTTTGTGCTAAACTAACTTTCAAAATTAAAAAGCTCTTTAAATTATAACCTAATTAGATAAAAATACTGACATTTGAGTTAGCCTTTTAAAAGTTAGACTAATTTTAAAAAATTTTCTAAGTATTCAGATTCGTAGAAACAGCATGTTTTGTTCTAGATACAAACAAAAATGTTATCTGAATTTTATTATATACAAGTCCATTTGATAAAGCAAATAAAATTTATTTAAAATGTATTAAACAGTTAAAATAAGAAAAGGAAATGTTTATATATTAAATCAAGCTTTCATCAAAATTCATTGCTTTCCTTAAATCAGTTATAATAAACATAATTTGTTGTTTATTAAACCAATACATTAGAAAATGTTCGAGTCAAGTTGTACCATTTTTTTTATAGTTTTTTTATGATTTTATTTTATTTTTTTTTTATAGAGTAAAGGAGAGAGAGGGAGAGAGGGAGAAAGAGCATCAAATGATCTTACTTGCTTCTCTTCTCAGATGTGCCTTGACCGGGTAAGACTAGAGTTTTGACCTCATAATTCCAGGTTCACACTTTATCCACTGCGCCACCATAGTTCAGGAAATATTTTTCAATGTCACTTTTAGAGGTTTTCCAATTATTTAGAACACTTGACCTTCTTGTTTATTAAAATATAGCCTTTTATTTGAGAACCTGCTTAAATGTCAGTACACCCATGACGTATTTTTTACCTACAGGTATAAAAGTAACTAACTTTTTTGTACTTTTAAAGAATTAAATGTAATTGATTTAACTAAACATTATCATCATCATCACCACCATTGTCATCATCATCATTATCACCATAACCATCATCACTACTATTGTCTTTATTTTTTGTAATTATATCTTATATTGCAGTTAATTTTTAAGTCTTTCATCTCTAATATTAATTAAGGACTTAAATTTCCAGTGGTTTATGCTGCTATAGTTTAAACATTTCTGATAAAAATATGTCCTTTATAGTTAACACTCAAATGTGTGCAGACTGTCATTCATATAATATCCTAATATTTTATTTGAATCATAATAATTTGAACATGGTTTATAGACTCTAGTCTCATTGTTACTATAATGTTTACTGTCTTTATTCTGAAAGCGAAAATAATCAGATGAACTCTGTACACATATTTTAAGAAAACTTATTCCCTATCTAGAATAGAATTACAACCATCATGCAAAATCAAATATTATAAATAGTCTTTCTCTTAGGGATAATTTCTGTGATTTCATACAATAAGTATAGCTTTTGAACTAAACTATAAGGAGTTTATATTTTTAAAATATTTTCTTCAGATATTATGTGAAAGAATTATCTAAAACAAAGAACAAAGCAACATGCTACTTCTACTCACAAAATGTATTACTATTTAAATGTACTTATTGATTTATATTGTACTCTAACAAAAATATTGTTTGTATTTAAGATTTCTGGCTCTCAAATTTGAGTGAGATTCTTCTGATTATTGTTCTTTAATATTTACTGCAAACCCATAATATTCTTGGAAAGATAAAAACAATCATACATAAAATTGCTCTTCCTAAAGTGCTTATATAACGAGTAGGAAAATGCCACAGGAAACACCAGACACATAGCATTTGATATTTTTCTCTACGGAAATTCATAAGCTTCATATTCAATGGCAAGTAATGAATTCTGTTCAGTTTGTACGCTGCAGATTTATAGTTGTGCTGATGCTAGCTGAAGGATAACCTGTTACCCAATAACTTGGTTCTTTCCTGAGGAATAAATATCATTTTACAAGCATTCATTCTTTATTTCATACACAAACAAAGGGTTAAGTTTGGAGACTGTGATTCTACCTTGTTTTTTCTTTTACTTTTTAAGAATATTTTGGGATCTAGCAACTGCATTTCACCTGCTCTCAATCACTCTATATTTTACATTAGACCGTGTGCTGGTGCATGAAGCGGGGGACATTATAGTTCTATATTCTAAAGTGTCTCAGTGGGAGAGCTAGAAAGGGAGAAAAAAAATAAAGCTTACTTTTTACAAGATTTCAGTGTTTCAATGTATTGTGTTTTTCGTTCTTGAAATGTAATTGAATTCCATGAGGGATTTGGCACACTTACAGCAAGTAATAAAAATCATTAATGAAATAGACTATTAAGGAATGATATTTATTGAAAAATCTGTTTCCTGCTGAGTTGCTGAACTGCACAAACCCTTGTTTGGAAGACGTGTCTGTCATGGGGTTCTTTGGCATACAAAGGAGCTCCTCTCAGTTCTACCTGAAAGTGTACAAAAGAATACAATAAGGAACACTTAAGCATGCAAAGTGAAACAAAGTAAGATCCATTGTTTCTAGTGAGTATTAGCATTCCATATATTGTCAGCTACCATACTTGGGAGCTACCTTAAATGAATTATTGCTGTTAGGTCAATCACTCAGGAGACTCACATTTATTTAGACATAATGTTCAAATAAAATATTCTGTGCATTGCCTTCTGATTTGTCTACTCTTTCTGAATGACTTCATTTTGGTGGTTTAGATCTTCTCTTTTTTTCTTTGCTTAAGTCCGGCCCACAACATAAGTTGAAGACAGAAGTAGCAAGCCTATAGTCTATAATAAGCAAACCTGGGATCAATTAGGTAAAAGTATTGCATTTAAAATGGTATAGAGCAGGGTTTAAATGTTTGCTTTCAGGCAAATAATTATTTTTATTTTTATTTATTTTTTTATTTTAATGAAGGTAGGGAAGGCAGAGACAGACTCTCACATGAGCCCTGACAAAGATCAACCCAGCAAACCCCTTTCAGGGCAATGCTCTTCCCATCTAGGGCATTGCTCCATTGCTCGACAACCAAGCTTTACTTAGTGCCTGAGGCAGAGGCCACAGAGCCATCTTCAGCAACAAGAACCAACTTGCTCCAATCAAGCCGTGGAAAGAGGGGAAAAAGAGAGAGAAGCAAGAGGGGGAGGGGTAGAGAAGCAAATGTTCACTTCTTCCATGTTCCCTGACGAGGAATCGAACCAGGACATCCACAGGCTGAGCCAATGCTCTACCACTGAACCAATTGGAAGGGTGCAGACACTTCTTTAGGGAAAAGATTTTACTTTGCACATCATTCTTCCCTTTGGGTTTTGATTGCCTCCTTGTCATTATGATGTTTCTCTAAGTTTAGACTGAAATCTCTAGGAAAGTACAACTATAGGGCAAAATGCTTCATGAAAAGCACCCTACTTTGTTTCTGGTCTCTATTTGCTGTGCAAGACTTAGAGAGGAAGGGGAAAGAAAGCAAAGAAGAAAAAGGAGGAGAAGGTGGTGGTAAAAAGGTAGGCAGAAATAAGAAAGAAAAACAGGGACAGAAGGAAGAAAGAAAAAAAGGAAGGAAAGATAAAAAGGGAGAAAAGAAGGAAGGAAGGAAGTAAAGAAGAAAGATAAGAAGGAAGGAAAAAAAGATGAGAAAGGAAAAGAAAGGAAAGCAAATGGGTTTAATCTGGAACTTTCCCTAGAATTGTGTCTTTGTGCCTGTATATATGGTTATCCCTTGGAAAAGAAACATGTCATTAGCTACATAACATTTCTGTGCAGGAAGAAGAAAACACTGACTAGCTGCTGACAGCATTAAAATAAATTTTGCTGCCTCCACTGAAAGAAGAAAGAGCTAGTTCAGCATTTAGTTAAAAATACAAGTCAATTTTAGAATTATTACAGAGCTAATAGAAATTTATATATAAAAAGATAGAAAGCCATGTATTAGGTAAGCATGTAGAAATATCATTATGGTAACTACCTTGACAAAAGTTATATAAGTTTATACCATCTCCCCATTCACTTTTTGGTCATAAACATTGCATAGACTTACATTTTTAGATACCTAATAAATCTTTCTTTGGAGCTCTTAAACACTGACCCAGAAGACTTAATTTTAGTAACAAAGTTAAACCAGGTGTCTGGTCTATAAACTGACACTAACCTGTTACTTAAACCTGGGGAAATATTTTTATCTTTCCAGACCTATTTCTTTACTAAATATTTTGCCAATGAAAAAAAGAAAAGAACAAAACATGACTCTTACTGACATCACCTTATTTTCATGTGCTTGAATTTATTAAATTTCTTAATATATCAATCAAGTTTGGATGTGAAAATATCAATTTCAACTATTGCTTTTTAACAATAGAGAACATTTTAATGGCAGATAAAGTATAAACATGTTAGCTAGAAACAAATGACAAAAAAGAGGAGATAATAGTTAAATGTATGTGGAAGCATTTGTGTGTGTGTGTGTGTGTGTGTGTGTGTGTGTGAGAGAGAGAGAGAGAGAGAGAGAAAGATTGAGAGAGAGAGAGAGAATGAGAGAGAGATCAGTTAGAATCAAGAAAAGATGCCAGAGGAAACCTAAGAGGATAAGGATACACTGGAGAATATGAACATTCTACAATCCCCTGTGTAAAGATTATAAAAGCAAGTGACTGACATTAAATGATAGAATAGTCAGATAAATCTGTGCTATTGAGTGAGAATGTAACTTTTCTAAATACAAGTGTGGGATTTACTTTATTTTAACTAGACCACAGAATTGAAATACTAGAAAAATTTAAAGTGATTAAGAAAATCATTTTTTTGGAACTGAGAATATAGATTAATTCCTAAAATTGAACTATACAATTGTTTAAAAGGTTTCATTGAATATGAATTCTCTGAAATAAAAAGAGGTCATTATCTCTCCATTTACTATGCTAAGTAAAGTGTAAATAGCATCCCTTTTTCGCTTTGTAATTCTGTTATTGAGTCTGTCAGAGACATTAATTTTATTCTTTTGCTGATATTGTGCAATCATAATTTCAACCTAGTGCAACCCTTAATCTATGACACTGATTTAAACATTGTTAATATAAACAAGTGTATATATGAGTGCTTTTGTAGCACTCTTATATGCTAATGGACATATACTGTTACTAAACCACAAAGCTAGAAATTTGTTCCTAGATTAAATGGAAATTTACTCTAAAGTTTATAAAGCTCAACTATACCATATTCAAGATTCAAATATAATAATGTCTCTTAACTGAAGTCAAAATGGTGGAAACACATTACCTAAGAATAACAGGTAACATGAAATGAATTACTTTGTACAGCCTAGCATGTTAAGCAAATGGCATAGTGCCGCTGCCTAACCTCTGATAGAGCAGAAGGCGGTACCTCTTCCCGAGAATGTGCTGATTGCACTCACTAGAAAATTTACAGGCACTCTGGAGCCCATATTCTCACAAGTGATTCCCTTGGGGACACTGTGGTAGAGTAAATGTGTGGAAAATAAGAATTTTCCCTTTTTCTTAGATAAGAGTGATGTATCTAGTGGGAAAAAGAAAGGAAGTTAAAGAGATGTGGGAAGTGATCTCACACCCTCAGAGCCCTTCAGTGTTTCTGTGAGGCCCTCCAGGGAGTACACTGGTGGAAGCTCCAAATGACTTTTCTGTTGTAAATCTCTGAGGAATGCCAAATGAGTCTGAAGACAACAAATGGAAAGAAACGTCTCTCCCTTTGTAGTATTTAAGAAAAAGTTTGAACTCTTATTTTTTATTTTTTGGGAGCAGACCATTGTTGTGGTTCCTGAAGCTTCAGGAACATAGATGGTTTAATAAGAGTGATAATCTGTGCCTGACCTGTGGTGGCGCAGTGGATGGAGCGTCGACCTGGGAACACTGAGGTCGCCAGTTCAAAACCCTGCACTGGTCTGGTCAAGGCACATATGGGAGTTGATGCTTCCAGCTCCTCCCCCCTTTCTCTCTTTCTCTATCTCTCACTCTGTGTCTCCTCTCTAAAATGAATAAATAAAAAGAAATTAAAAAAAAAAAAAAGAGTGATAATCTGTCAACAGTATCCCAGACAGGTAGGATCTATTAGCAGATAGAAATTTAAAAATGTTAAAAGAAAATACGTAAACTTAATCTTTAGAAAAATAGTTGATGAAAAAAGTTTAGAACGGATATGTCAAGATACCAGTTAGAGAATTGAAAACTGGAATTGGGAGGGGAAAGGGAAGAAAAGTTTTTTAAGCAGTAGCAATAAAGTCTAGAAATTTCCTTCTTAACAGATCTAAAAAAGCAAACAAACAGATAATGAAGACCCAGGTGTTATCTCCTTAATGTAATTATAACCTGTCAGATTGCAAATATATGTTCATGAGGTCACTTTTATTTTATTCTATTTTATTTTTTAATTAATTTTATTGAAGTGACACTAGTTAACATAATTACACAGGTTTCAGGTGTACAATTCTACTACACATCTCTGTATATTGTATTGTGTGTTCACCTTCCCCAAGTCAAGTCTTTGTCTATCACCATTTACCCTCCCTGCACCCTCCTCCAGCTCACCCCTTCCCCAGCCCTGGCAATCATCACACTGTTGTCTCTGTGTGTGAGTTCTTTATTTTTTTTATTGTCCTTTTATTTTCAATCTCTCCACACACCTCATTCAGCATTTGCTGTTGCAAAAGGTAAGATTCCCTTCCTTTCCCCTTGTGTATTGCTTTGTGTAAATGTACCACAACTTTGTTATCCATTCATCTAACCATGGGTATGCAGACGGGCTTCCAAATTTTGGTTATTGTAAATAACGTGCCAATGAGCATAGAGGTGTATATATATTTTTTGAATTAGTGATTTGGGCCATACTACAAGGCCATAGTAATCAAAAGAGCATGGTACTGGCAAAAAAACAGACATAGATCAATGAAACAGAATAGAGAGCCCAGAAATAAACCCATACCTATAAGGTCAATTACTATTTGAGAAAGGAGGCAAACACATACAACGGGGTATAATTTAACAATAAGCTTAGACGAAGTAAAATAATCTTTATAACAAGTAGTGTCTGAAATGAAGTAGGAAAATAAAGAAACTGGCTAGTGGGTTTTTGAAAAGTTATAATAGAGTCCTGTACTTAAGGTCATGGTCAGTTGAACCATCATCACACATTCTAGAAGGGAATGATAAAGATTATTTCAACAACAATTCACTAGTTGTAACCAAAATTTTCTTCCATTTATTTCAACTCAGTTAAGTTTTAATTCTTAGAAAGAAAAAGAGATATAATTAAATAATAAATATGTAATCTCATTATTGACAGCCTACCATGTACCAGTGCCTCAGATAGATAATAAAATCAGGTTAAATAGAATAAGCAGAATTCCTTTCTTCAGAAGCTCACAGTTAGTGACAAAAACATTCGTCTCTGAACAAGTGTGAACAACATTAAAAATAGGAAAAAATATATATTTAATGTAAGGTGTTCTGGTAATATATTATAATTTTACAATTGAATGAAATAAACATCTCTGTTTTGTTCTTTTATTATTATTAATTTTAATGGGGTGACACCAATAAATCAGGGTACATATGTATAATGAAAACATCTCCAGGTTATCTTATCATTCAATTGTGTTGCATACCCGTCACCCAAAGTCAAATTGTCCTATGTCACCTTTTATCTGGTTTTCCTTGTGCCCCTACCCTCCTCCCTATCCTACTCTCTCCTCCCTCCCCCCATCCCGTAACCACCACTCTCTTGTCCATGTCTCATAGTCTCACTTTTATGTCCCACCTATGTATGAAATTATGCTGTTCTCAGTTTTTCTTTTTTTCTGATTTATTTATTTCACTCCGTATAATGTTATCAAGGACCATCCATTTTGTTATAAATGATCCGATGTCATCATTTCTTATGGCTGAGTAGTATCCCATACTATATATGTTTTTAACCAGTTTTCTAACATTTCCCCATTAGAACATCACACCTTTGCATCAGGTAAGGAGACTCTTCATTTCCCATTAAACAGACGCGACTGGAAACCCATGTTACACAAGAAGCCTATCTGAAGCAATATAAGAAGGGTCAAAACACTATGATCTGTGGGGAAAATACAGTTTTCTGTCTACTTTGGTATAGTCCATGACCCAGGAATAAGTTTTCTATTCATATATGGCTGAAACATGTCACATGAAGGATAATATTCTGTGACACATGAAATTATGTAAAATTCAAATTTCAGCATCCATAAAGAAAGTTTATTGTACAATGACCACACTTTCTTATTACATGTTTTGCATGGCAGCTTTCATGGGGAAATGTCAAATTTGAATACTTGAGTGAGAAATCATATGCAGTTCAAAGTCTAAAATATCAATAATCTGACCCTTCATGAAAAATTGTGCCATACATTGTGATAAAAGAAATAATTCTTATAATTTCCAAAATATCAAAGTTTTATTGAGTGTTTTAATATATATCATTCACTATCATTTACTTTTTGCATATCTTATATTAAATAATAAAACAAACTTACAAAGAAAGGACATCTTTCATTTTATAAATGTAAAAGTGAAGATCAGGTGTTGTCTTAAGGTTAGATGGTAAGAGTTTGAGCAGAGATTTCAACTTGGGTAGGTTGGCTCCAAAGCCTAAACTCCTTTTTACTACTTTATACTTAATAACAGTAGGGAGACTGACCTGTGGTGGCACAGTGGGTAAAGCGTCAACTTGGGATGCTGAAGTCACCGGTTCGAAACCCTGTACTTACTTGTCTGGTCAAGGAACATATTGGAGTTGATGCTTCCTGCTCCTCTCCCCTTTCTCTCTCTCTCTCTCTCTCTCTCTCTCTCTCTCTCTCTCTCATCACTCTCACTCTCTATCCTCTCTAAAATGAATAAATAATTTTTTTTAAATAGTAGTAGGTTAAGCCCTCATAATTTTCAAGATCCCTTTAAGTTAGAAATAGCTATAATTCTTTAATCTGAACCCCAAACAATTTTATACAAATAAGTGGGTTACACATTTCAAATGTTAATGGTGAACTCCACTGATGTTAATTGCTGCTCCATTGTTTGTAACTAAAATTTAATACATTACTGTAAAAGATTCTGCCTTTTGGAGTCTTTATTTTAACACAATGGTGACTGTTTACAAGGACTATGACTGCTTTCTTCACTGCCCAGAGAACTAGTTAAAATTAAGGATCAATGTTAAACTCCTTAAATTCTAATAAGGTCATAAGTTTTATTTACCTTTTCCTCTTGGTAATCTATGACAGAGTTTGGAACAATCTAGGAACTTAATGCACGTTTATGGTGTGAACTCAGGGACACTACTCAAGAAATAATCTTGTTTAATGCTCACACCCAAATAAAAAGTAAACGATTTAGCACTACTAAGCTGGAGTAATTATGGTGCACAATATATACTCTATAGCAGAACAATTGTCAGGAAAATAACTTCAAATTATTTCATGGACTTTTACTGTGAATGAATTTAAGAGAGAAAGCAAGATGTCCAATTGCGTACTTTCAAGTTTAATTAGATACTGCCAATGGCTGCTCAACACTGTCTTCAGTGACCTTTTAATAAAATGAATCAAAACTAATAAAAGCACATTCCAACTAAGTCCAACACAAGTAATATAGATTTTCAAAATCTTTAATCCAGTGCCCAATAAAAGGAAACAAAACCAACAAAGTTTACCAACTTTATGTTTAATACACTTTGTATCAGTTTCTAAGTATTTCTGTCAGTATGAATAGCACCTTAGAGTAAACACACTGTCTCTAGATGAGAGCAGTATTGACATTCACTTCCAGAAACCTCCTCCTTCAAATGCATTCTCATTAATGTCTTTTGTTGTGGTTTTCAAAAATTATTAATACTATGTACTTGCTTTTATTTTTAATATTTGGTTATGTGTGTTTATGCATGAAACTTATTTGTCATTAAATTATAATTTGTTTAAAGGCAATATAAAATATTTCTTTTTAGCCATTTGATATTTTGGTAGTATTGATTCTATAAATGTTTACATACAGTATTGTAATAATGAAATCAGAAAATAAGAATGTTTTTCAAATTTAATTTTATCATAATTTTTAAACAAAAAAAAGCATAATCATTGGGATTTTGTGGTCTTCAAGAGGGAACTCAAATATCAATACATAACTACTATAAATTATAACTATAAACTCAGTACACAAATCAATTTATAATATTTACCCAAAGAAATGGTCAAGCTATGCCAAAATATACACAGTTTTATTTAATCATCAGAGTATCCTGCTGCCATTGGTATTATTATAACTATGTTATTTTTAATTAAACATTTTTTTACATTATATATATATATATAATTTTATTTTATTTTTAATTAATTTTACTTTATTGTGCTAACATAGATCCAAGCATCTCACTGAATACAAAACCCTTCCCCCATGTTCATGTCTATACCTCCTTTGCCCCCCTCCCCCCAACTCCTACCCTCCTTTCCTCTGGGACCTGCCATCCTGCTATCTGTGTCTCTGTGTTATGAATATATAATTTCACTAATGCCTTCACCTTCTCTGATTCCATCCACTTATCCCCCTTCCCTCTGACAGCTGTCCCTCTGCTCTCTATAGCCCTGCCTCTCTATTTCGTTCTTCAGTTCATCTTGATCCTTAGATTCCTCATATAAGTGAGATCATATATTATTTGTCTTTCTCTACCTGGCTTATTTCATATAGCATAATAGTCTCCAGGTCCATCCATGCTGTCACAAAAGATAAGATTTCCTTCCTTTTCATGGCCACATATTATTCCATTGTGTATATGTACCACTACTTTTTAATCCACTCATCTACTGATGGACACTTGGGTTGTTTCCAGATCTTGGCTATTGTAAACAATGCTGTAATAAACATGGAGGTGCACATCTTCTTTTGAATCAGTGATTTGATATTCTTAGGATATATTTCTAATATTGGGATAACTGGGTCAAAAAACAGTTCCATTTTTAATTTTTGAGGAAACACCATACTGTTTTCTGCAGTGACTGCACCAGTTTGCATTCCCACCAGCAGTGCAGGAATTCCCTTTTCTGCACACCTTCACCAGCACTTATTGTGTGATGATTTGTTAATGAGCACCATTCTGACAGGTGTGAGGTAGTATTTCATTTGGTTTTAATTTGCATGTCTCTGATGATAAGTGATGTTGAACATTTTTTCATATGCCTATGGAATTTCTGTATGACCTCTTTGGAGAACTGTGTTCAGTTCTTTTGCCCATTTCTAATTGGATTGTTTACCTTTCTGTTGTTGAGTTTTAGACGTTCTTTATAAATTTTCGTTATTAACTGCTTATCTGACATATTGGTGAATATATTCTCCCATTGTGTGGTTTGTCTTTTTATTTTGTTCATGGTGTATTTTGCTTTGCAATTTTTTTTTAGTATGATATAGTCCCACTTGTTCATCCTGTCTTTTATTTCACTTGCCCATGGAGATAAATCAGCAAAAATATTGCTATGAGAGATATAGGAGATTTTACTGCTTATGTTTTCTTCCAAGATATATATGGCTTTATGATTTACATTTAAGTCTTTTATCCATTTTGAGTTTATTTTGTTAATGGTATAAATTGGTGTTCTATTTTCATATACTTGTCCAAATTTCCCAACACCATTTATTAAAGAGACTGTCTTACTCCACTATATGCTCTTGCCTCCTTTGTCAAATATCTATTGACCATAAAGGAATTGGTTTATTTCTGGGTTCTCATTCAGTTTTATTGGTCTGTATGCCTGTCCTTATCCCAACACCAAGCTGTTTTGAGTACAATGGTCTTGTAGTATAACTTGATATCAGGAAGTGTGATACTTCCCACTTTATTCTTGATTTTCAAGATTGGTGATGTTATTCGTGGTCTTTTTATAACTATTGTTGTAAGGGAAACTGAAGCTTTCAAATAAGTCACTGGTAGGAAACTAGGATTGCACGAAGATACTCTGCAATCAAGAAGCAAACCCTGTATCTGAGGACTGTACTGATTGAATAAGCAAGCAAAATAAGAGAAAGTTGCAAAGACTAAAAACATATAGAGAGAATATTAAATTAAAAATTAATAGCAGGTAATAAAAATAAGTATGCATTGGTCAAGCTGAATAAATAAGAGAAGATATTTCTATTGTAGAAAAACTTTATGAAAATCCTATTACAAATTGATATAAATTAAAAAGAATAAATGAAAAATGGTAATGGAAATATGTAAGGGCAGAGCTTTCAGGCAACTATTCATTCGGTTCAGTACTCTGTCTCACCACCAGCTTTAAGATTCCACAAGAACTTGAAGAAATGTATACTAAAATAGAATCTGTATTTCAGGTTGGGATGAAAGTTAATAAATACTGTGGCCTTATTCTGTATCTATTCATTTTGCCCAGGTGGTTATTTCCACAATCGATAATAGCAGTAATATTTAAGAGATAAAACATAATCAGAAAAGGTGCAGAAACAATCAGAAATTGGGAACTGATTCAACTCTTTTCTTTCATTGACCACTTCCTTATTAAAGGTGACAGAACTTGTTATAATCATTTTATCAAAGTGTTAGTGATAACCTATAAGTTATCTGTATTATAAAAGAGACTAAAAACAATATTAAATGAATTAGTAGTGAGATTTAAGTGCTAGACATGTTCTAGTTACGTGCTCCTATAGTAATATTTAAGTCTCCTGTTGAGTATTACATATAATTAAGCAGAAGAGAGAGCATTGGCTCTGGTATGCTTTAATTTATTTTATATTTTTGTTTATAGTTTTATAAACATTTCTATGCAAAGCTAATAATTTTAAAACAAAGTAGAATATGTTAAGCTCTGTTATTGTGGCAGTAAACAAAATATAAATCAAGATCTGTTTGTAAAAATGTAATTGTCTATAACACAGCAATTCCACTTCTGGAAATATCCAAAGAAAGCACACCAGTAGATAAAAAAGCTGTGATACATTTACACAATAGAATACAACTCAGCTGTAAAAACAAAAGGAAATCTTACATTTTGAGACAACATGAACTGACCTGGAGTATTGTGCTCAGTGAAATAAGCCAGTTAGAGAAAAGGCAAACACCATATAATTTCACTTGTATGTGGAATCTAATGAACAAAATAAACTAACAAAGAAAATAGAAACAGATTCATAGATACAGAGATTGAGCTACTAGAGGGGAGGCTGTTGCAGGGACTGGGAAAAATAAGGTTATGGATTAAAAAAAGAAAGAAAAAACAACTCATAGACACAGTCAATAGTATAGTGATTACCAGAGTGATGAGGAGAGGTCAAAGAGGGTAAAGGGGAGGTAAATAGTGGTGAAAAGAGAAATGCCTTGGGGTGGTAAAACAAAATATAATATATAGATGATATATTATAAAACTATCTTGAAATCTATATAATTTTATTCAACTCAGTGTCACCTCAATAAATTAAGTATTAGCTGAGTTCTTCAGAAAACAAATTAGATCACCGAGTTCCGCTTATTATTATTATTTCTTATTATGTCAAGCACCAATAAAACTCAATAGGTGATGTGCATCAAGGAGATTACAACATGCCCTTGGATAAGCTGTGAGGTTGAAGTCCAAAGAAAAATTAGTATTTCTCACCAGAATTGCAATAATAACCTCAAATTCACTGTATAGAGTACATTTTGCTACCATTTATTATGCAAATAACAAAAATAAATCGATGGACTTATTTGGAGTTCTAGTATAATGCATGACATGACTGTAAACTGACTTATAAAGTCTGAATTATTTATCTGGAGTTGTAATCTCAGTTCTTATTTTATACAATTTCTCCCTCTGTTTATTATAGTTAAAAAGAACATGCTGGATAAAATTTTTTACAGAGAGTAGGTTTTCATATATCGTTGGTCATATAAAATACTTCTTTACCCCTTTAATCACTCTTTTAGTATGTGATAACTGAGGCTATAAAAGAAAAAAAATGCATATTATAAGTTATTTTTCCCCGCCGAGTAAGAAGGAAGGGGCGTAGCCACCAAGTGTGGATAAGCAAAAGCTTTATTTAGTACAGAGCACCTCTCGGATGAGATTCACTGTTCTGGGAGATGGAGGTCAGGAAAATTGCACAAAGAGACGGCGTGGGGTAAATTTAAAGGGGTCCTCTAGGGCGGTCAAGCTAATATGGTGTAGCAAAATCTCAATCGCTGACAGACAGTCACTCTTTTCCAAGGGACTCCTGGGAAGTTTCTTTTGGTGTGCATAAATGTGGGCAGCTCTAGCCAAAGTTCCCAGGTCTGGGTTCCTCACATGACCTTCCCCCATTGCTGACCACCTTACATTTCGATATTTTGTGTTAATTAGGGGCACCACTTATTCATCTGGTTAGTTTCTGCTGATTAGGGGCATAGTGGGAAGGGGAAGATCAGCAGGTGGTGACTTTGAGGGGTGTCAGGAGGAACATTTGTTTGGCCAGGAGTTGAGAAACTTCGGGGATGCAGTTTTGTAAGAATTTAAAAAAGAGTAGCAAATATAAGTTATACGCTGATAATTAGAAGAAGATTTAGTATAGGGGCAGCCCAGGTAAGAATGGGTGGTTACCATCTGGAGTTAAGCAGGTTGTAAGAGTAGAGATTCTTGCTCAGTTTCTCTTGCAGACGGTTGAGGAGATTAAAGTTTTTTTCATCAGGTCAGTCTTACTGAACAACATTGCTCCCTGCTTCAGCTCACTCTGGTGAAAGGTTTCTGGTGGGAGGGACAGAAGCAACAGGAGGGTCTGCAGGGCCCAATCTTTTGGTGAGCCGGAGATGGGTAGGGCCCAGTGGTTCTGACTGCCAGCAGTCCTTCATGGGGACAAGCTTGAGGTGAGAGAAATGATACCAAGGTGTTTGCCCTAGGAGTTTAGTTGCAGTAGGAGTAGTCAATATTACCGTATGGGGTCCCATCCACCTGGGCTGTAGGGAGCCAGGCTGAAGTTCCCTTAGAAGAACTCTGTCTCCTGGTTGGAGAGGGACCATTGGGTGTGCTTCATCTGGACCCCTATGTAAAGAAGGGTCCGGTCTGCGTATTCCCTGAGAAGATGTCGGAGTAAAGACAGAAAAGGGAGGTATGTGGCAAGAGGAGGAGGGTTAATAGGTAAGTTGTGATTGATTAGGAATGGTTTACCGTAAACCAGCTCAAAGGGACTGAATCCAGTGGGGTTTCATGGGTTTCTGCCTGTCCTTTTGGTAAGGCAATTCTATCTCTGAGAAATATTCATCCCTAGTTGCACATGTCTCCACCCTTTTGAGGATGGTTTGTTCTTCCTTAAGAGTGTAGAAAGGTTTCAAGGAAGTGGAGAGAAACACAAGAGGAGTGGGGGAGGCACCCAGGGTGAGGTTTCAAGCCGTCACATCAGCCCGAACATTTCCCAAGGCCATTGGGTCTTGAGAGGTTTGATGGCCCATACAATGTACCACAGCCACCTCAGTGGGAAGCTGTAATGCCTGCAAAAGTTTAGAAATGAGGGAAGCATTGATTATGGGGAAACCCTTGGTAGTGAGGAAGCCTCTTTTCTTCCAGAGGACAGAGTGGCTGTGGGTGAATAGAAAAGCATATTTAGAGTCAGTATATATATTTACTCATTTTCCCTGAGCCAGAGTGAGTGCCTGCGTGAGGGCAATCAGCTCTGCTTTCCAGGAGGTGGAACCCTCTGGCAGCTGTTGGGTTTCTAGGAGAAAGGAGCTGGTGACCACCACATAGGTTACCCGTCACCATTCGTCAGGTCCATGTACAGAACTCCCATCTACAAAGAGTGTTAGATCTGGATCTTTTAAAGGAGAATCTGATAATCCATCTCAAGGTCTGTTGAGGAAATCTGTTAGTTCCGTACAAGAGTGGGTGGTTTCCGGAAGTGTCCTTGGAGTTGGCAATAGACTGGCTGGGTTGAGTCAGGGAGAGGGTAAAAGAGTGACTGAGGGGTTTTCAATAAATAGGAGGTGAAATTCTTGTTGGCGGGAAGGACTTAACAGAGAAAGAGATTTGTGTGAAAAGAGGTCAGCGAGCTTGTGGGAGGAGAAGACAGTGATGGGCTGGGAAAGGGTGAGCTTGGTAGCCTCCTTGTTGAGTTCAGCTGCTGCACCCAGTGCCTGGAAGCAGGGCTGTCAGTCTTTGACGGTGCTGTCCAATTGTTAGAGAGGTATGCTATGGGAAGGTACGTAGGCCCCATAAGTTGAGTTAACATGCCAACAGCTTTACCATGCTTTTCATCAGTGAAAAGATGGAAGGGATGTCTGGAGTCAAGTAAAGCGAGAGGGGGAGAGAAAATGAGGGTGTCTTGAAAGGTAGAGAAAGCCCTTTTGACTGTGTTGTGAGATGTGAGAGGTCCTGTGAGAATCTCTTTTGCAGCCTCATAGAGGGGTTTGGCTAAGAGAGCAAAATTGGGAATCCAGTGTCTAAAGAAGCCTATTAGACCGAGGAAAGAAAGAATCTGATAAGTGGTGGTAGATGGTTGGATACTGCGGTGGGTCTGAGTTCAATCTAGGGTGAGACCTCGGGTGGTGGTGGTTAAGGCAATGCCCAGATAGACTACAGACTGAGAGTGAAGTTGAGCCATAGTAGGGGAGACACCATATCCCTTCATGGCAAGGAAGTTAAGAAGGGTGGTAGTGTGTCTTCTTGAGGCAGACAGGGAGGGGCTGCAGAGGAGTAGGTCATCTACATATTGTAAGAGAGTACTAGTCTAGAGATTACAGGTAGCTAAATCTCCAGCTAGCACCTGTCCAAATAGGTGTGGGATGTCTCTGAACCCCTGGGGTAAGACAGTCCACGTTAACTGCTGGGCATCATTACTGTCCAGGTCAGTCCAAGTAAAGGCAAACATAAAGTAAGAGTCAGGGTGTAGAGAAATGGTAAAGAAGGCATCCTTAAGATCTAGGACTGAGAAGTGAGTGGTGTCTGAGGAAATGTGTGACAGTAATGTGTAGGAATTAGGGACTGCTGAATGGAGGGGAACTACCTCGTTGATTAGGTGTAAGTCTTGTATGAGACAATAAGCTCCTGAAGGTTTTCAAACAGGAAGGATGTGGGTATTGCAGGGAGAGTCCATGGGGATAAGTAAGCTTCGGTTTAAGAGGCGAGTAATTATTGGTCTAAGGCCCTGGCAGTGACTTGCTGAAATAGGAAATTGGGGTCTAGATGGGAATTGGAAGGGATTCTTTAAGTGAATGTGTTCAGGTAGGTGGTGGGTTGCTGCTACAGGGGTAGAAGTGTCTCAGATTTGAGGGTTGACAATATCTGGTTGAATAGGAGGTGTGATTGGGTTAGAGTGATTTGTGGTAGTGGGAGAGCCTTTAGTCAGGAGTGGTAGGAGTAGGTGGGAAGATGCTGTCAGCTGGATAGTGGCTCTGAGACTTTGTAGAATGTCTCAACCCAGAAGGGGTACAGGGAATGATGGCATAACTATGAACGAGTGCAAAAAGGGGATTCCATCTAAACTGCATGTCAGGAGTGGTGTGAGAAGAGAAAAAGAAGGGGTCCAATACATCCCTATAACTGAGACCTGTGAGGGAACTAAAGGTCCAGCATGTGATGGCAAAACAGAGAAGGTAGCCCCTGTGTCCACAAGAAATGAGATGGACTTACAGGCTACCTGTAGTATCACCCATGGCTCAGAGAGAGTGATGGGGGTCTTCGAGTTTGAGCCACTTCAGTCATTTATGAGGCCAAAAGTTTGAGTGATGGATCCGTCTGGCTAGCTTGGCCTCCCATTTGAATGGCTTGTCCTCCACGTAGAGATCCTGAGGAAGAGCTTGCTGCCCAAAGGGGGCAATCACTCTGCTAGTAACCGGGCTGCTTGCAATTAGGACAGGGCTTAGTGGGTGGCCTCTTGCAGGAGCACTGCTGGAACCAATGACCCTCCTTGCCACACTTAAAGTAAGCTCCTAGTGGAGATCCTCTTTGCGGACTGGATTTAGGTGGACCATGTTCTGTACTTTGCCCCTGTTGCTCTGCTGGCCTGAGAGCTGCCACAAGAGCCTGGGTTTGGAGTGTTACCTTCTGCTGCATTCGGGCCTGATGATAAACCTCGGCCTTTTCCTCTCAACTATTAAAAACCTTAAATGCCATGTTCATTAGGTCTCAGAGAAGGGTTTGGGAGTCTTCTTCTGCCTTTTTAAGTTTATTGTGAATGTCTGGAGCCAAATGGGAAATAAACTGAGTAGCTAATACAGTGGCCCGGGCACTGGAAGTAGGGTCTAAATGAGTATGGAGGACCATAGTATCAGTGAGGCGATTTAAGAAGAGAGCTAGATTTTCCTCAGGTACTTGAGTAATTTCCCTTAAATTTGTCATAGTTAACTACCTTTTGTTCTGTATCCTGCGTGTCAGCTATAAAACATTCAATCATTTGGTCTCGTGATCTACTACCTGTTTGTTCTGTCTAGTAATTCCAGTTGGGGTCCATGTCAGGAACCAGCTCTAGGCCCACTGGCATTTTAGTGTTTGAGGCGTGGACCTTATCTGCATGAGCTCACGCCACCATCTGGTCATGCGAAGTGAGGTCATATGCCTGAGTGAGATATTGGAATTCCTTGGTATAGTTGGTAGGATTAGAAGAGTGGGAGCCCAAATGCTTTTCGATTGCAGACACATCAGAGAAGGAGAAAGGCACATGAACCTGAACAACTCCTTTCATTCCGGCCAACTCTGGGAGAGGTCATAGGAGGTTGGCTCCCTCTTGTGGTCTGGAGTGGAATTGGGTGTGAGCGCTAACAGGGGAGGAGAGAGAGAGACCAGCATTTGCAAGCTGAAGAGAAACAGTATCCAGAGACGAGAAGGGAGGAGTCCGATGGGACCGAGGGAGTCGAGGGAGTCATGCAGGAGGGAAAGAAAGTTTCTCAGGGGAGTCAGCAAAAGAGGAGAGATCTGGAGTGGAGGGTTTAGCTGAGGTTTCTCTGGCCAAGAGGACCTGTGTTGTAGAGCAGTCAGCACAGAGATTAGAATGAGAGTGCAGGTGCCAGAAGCCATTAATATAAGGGATTTTTTTTTTTTTTTTTTTTTTTTACCATTTTTCAGTTTCTTGGCAATAGTTTCATAAATCAGTAAGGGTATGAAAATCGAAACTCTCTTCCTGAGGCCACCTGGTCTGGTTATGCAGTGGGTATTGTGGCCAAGCTAGGCTGCAGAAGAAGATTAGTTTCTTCTTTTTTTAGGGAAGGATCAATGTTTGAGAGATTCTGGATAAGGCAACCCAGGGGTGTTTTAGAGTCAAGTTTGGATCCCTTTGCCCCATGGTCACCCTCAGTTCTTGAAGTGGTCAGAAATGAATATTGGTGTCCCGCAACTTAAGCTCAGGCCACCGAACAAATAGGAAAAATAGATGAGCTTGGGACGTCTCCACAGGCACACGTGCACTCAGAACGGAAAGAAGTCCCTGACGCAGCTGTGGTTTTGGATAGGGATTCTTGGCAGAGAGAACTGAGGGGAGTCTGGAGGTGGGGAACTTACTGTACCGTGCGCCGAAGTGGGTGCAAAGTCGGAGGTCCTGGTTCTTTTTCGGAGAGGAGGAGGAGAGGAGCAGTCCTTGTGAACTTTTGATGCCTCCCGGGTTTTGGCACAAAATGTAAGGTATTTTTCCCTGCCAAGGAAGAAGGAAGGGGCATAGCCACCAACTGTGAATAAGCAAAAGCTTTATTTAGTACAGAGCGCTTCTCGGACAAGATTCACTGGCCCAGAAGATGGAAGTCAGGAAAATCATGTGGAGAGAGTCCTTGGGGAAAATTTAAAGGCATCCTCTAGGGTGTTTGAGCTAATATGACGTAGTGAAATCTCACTGGCTGACAGACAGTCGCTCTTTTCCAAGGGACTCCTGGGAAGTTTGTTTTTTGCGCATGAATGTGGGCGGCTATGCCAAAGTTCCTGGGTCTGGTTCCTCACGTGACCTTCCCCCATTGCTGACCACCTTACACATACTACTATTAATAAATGTAATCCCCCCATTGGACCTGATAAATCCATGACTACACAGAAGAAAACCAAGTTGAATTAAGGTTAATTCAGTGTTCTTAAGTTTGATAGCCTGATGAATAGAAAATAGAAGACAAAAGACAAGTAGCTGAGATATAATACTATTCAAATAAAATTACTATAGGGACATTAAGTGAAAGAAATAATGATCTAATCTAGATCGTCATTCAGGAAACTGAGTTTAGCTTCACTAACCCCAATACAAATTGTCACTATACTTTCAAAATTGTAAAATTTGACTCTGTTAAAAGACAGATATCAACATTAGCACATCCTTTAGCTCCTTAATAGTATATTTTATCTGTCTTCTTTAATCTATTTAATAGTACTGAATTAATTTGTTACAGTTAAGAAAATGTAAGTAAATTAACACTTTATTCTATAATAAAGTAACTCTTTTGTTACACTTGGGAAATCCTTGGAATGTTGTTAAGAATTCTGCAATGAAGAAATAGGCTGAATTTCTCTCATAACATCATCATAATATAAATATTACTACTTGTTTATATAGGGAAGAAAATATTCTTTATTTAATTTTTTAAATTTAAAACAAGAATATTATATTATAATTGCATTTTAAAGTAAAGAACATAGTTATTCTCTATTTTGTGTTAAAAACAGACCTTTACTAGTATCATATTCTTATTTAATTATTATCATAATATAAATATTTTTTTATATATTAAGGGTATAAGGTATTATTTTGGATAAATAAAATGTGATTTTGATAAAACTTATATAAAAATTTAGAGTTATCCTAAACTTCATCCAAATGACCAAGTCAGCAAAGCTGAATGGAATTATCAAACTCAATGACCATCAGTGCCTGTGTTCTGATGTTCTCAGCATTCTGACTCTTTATCGTTTATTTTTCTTTCATCTTACCACCGAAAGAGATGTTTATACTCTCCTTCTTTTCTAGCATAACTCTGTTCTGAATATATAAGTTTGTCAGAGCAGTTTTTGAAAAAAAAAACAAACAAAAAACACAAACCATAACAGCAGCTCTTAGGGGGATATAAAGTACAGCATTAGTAACATAGCCAATAATATGTACTAACTATGTATAGTGTCAAATGAGCACAAGGCTCATCAGAGCATTACTTAGTAAGTTATATAAATGTCTAATCATGGGTTTGTATACCTGACAAGAGTATAATATTCTATGTCAACTGTAATTTAATTTATTTTTAAATTTATACAACAGAAAAAAAAAATAAAACCCAACTCAAATGAGGATTTTAATGACCCTGTGTATAAAGGATCCTAGAATATGAGAACATCTCCCTGTTGCTTCCAGTTGCTTGTAGATTGGTTAGGGGGTGATTGTGCATTTTCTTGGAAGAAAAGATATATTACAGAGCACTTTGATTTTTAGGAAAACCTGACAACCAGACAAGTTGCCTTGGAATATGTATGATTTGTATATTGGTTCTCTTGGAAGCCTGAAGCTGGTCTTGATTTGTGCTACTTTGGAACTACTCCTCTTAGATTTGAATAAAGAATTCTCCATAGTTTCAGGGGAAAGAAGACAGATTTCTATCTGTTAAAAAGAGGCAGTGATTTTTTATGACAATTTAGAGGACATAAATTCAGTAATAGCAATAGGAAATAAATGATTTCAGGTGTTCACTAAGAGGGTACAAAATTACATTTCTTAAAATTTTATTACTTTAAAAAATACATATAAATGACCTACTATCATCAGGAACTCTCATAAATACTTTAATAATATTAACTCATTTAGTAAGAAACACAAGGAATAAAAAAGATTAAGTGCAGTTGCTACAGCCATTTTTAATTATAAAATGTATTTTATTATTTATATTTAGTAGTTTAATCATTAATCCTAAAGATATTATAGATTATTATTAACTTAAATTTTTTAATCAAATTTTTCTCTACATTTTTAATATGAAAGACATGTATATTGTATAATGAACTTCCACATAGTCATCTATACTTTATCTTGTATCCTATTTATTATGTAAAATGCTTTGTTTTCTATGATCTTTTTAAATTGTTTATATCACCTTATATATATAAAACATATCCTCCCAGATTTTTTCATTAATGCAAAAACATGACAGATTGAGATAACCTTTTTACTATGATAACTTGCAAACCAACATTAACAGTCACACACAACCATACAAACTTACAGTCTGTGCAGGTTTTACTATTAGCTCTTTAGGCTCTAAACACTGTACACTCCCATGTTTTATTAAAATATAACTGATATAAGGTTGTTGTGTGTATTTATTTATTTGTAGTATAAGTGTGACTAAAACTCTGCAAGAACTTTCCTTTTATTAAGTGAATTGGTAGATGTCCTAGGAGGAAAGATATTATAATACAATAACAAATACAGACCAAATATTCTCATATCAATTGATTTATTTTTCAGATCTATAAAATAACCCATTCTGTGAAGCCCATGGGGCAAGCAAGTGGCATAAAAAAACTTACATATTTTGAGCCCAAACAAATAAAAGCAGCCCTGCAGGTCCATTTCATTCAGAAAGTTCCTCTATAAATTATACAACTCTAGTCTAGAAGAAAGCTTAAATTCCACTCCCAGAGGTTAAATGACATTAAGTTCCAATAAACAGAATAAAAAGCTGCAAGCTGAAAACTGTCCTTGACCAAATACCCAACAGCCATTCCATTTATTGTAAGCAGGTAAATTCTGATTAATCCTGGATAGATTGAAAAGTGCAGGAAACTTGAATATGCAATTTATGCTGAAAAGACTGCTCCTGCAGGCACACTAAAAACAAACAAATGGTATTTATTTTCAGTAGGCTCAATATTAGTTATAGAAAAGTAGAGAAACACACATGTAGGTGACCACAACAGAACACCTCAGAGTTTCAATTTCCAAAGAAAGGTTGAAATTTACAGGGCAAAAAATTCTCATATTGATTTATGGAATTTTAAGAGAGTATTTGTCCCCAGATAGGTAGTTGTAAAACTCAAAAGAGATAGAGTTTGCTACCCCCCAATCTCATTGGGTTTTTTTTTTCCTAGTCTGTCCTTTTTCTAAATTGGGCCATGGGAAAAATTCAAAATATGCAATCTTATGTAAACCTTCGGACCTATGATAAAGTAATTTAGTTTATAAAATTAGAGATCAGAAATCAGAGATATATGGGAAATATCAAAGTCAAAGTAATAAGTCAGAAAACTCTATATAATAACAACCATATAAGCGATTTAAAAATATTAGTATGTTCCGAGCATTATCTGGAGAACTTTAGGTTAAGTATTGTTAATTTACCCATTTCAAGGATGAAGAAATAGAGGCTTAAGTTACTAGATCATACATGTAGTTTGGAATGATTAGAGGGACCAATAATAAGCCATGTTAAAAATAGAAAAGAGGCTTGAAAATGAAGAAGAGATAATATTTATGTCCTTTTTATAGCAAAGGGCTAAGAAAAATGAGATGAACCAGCAGCAATTCTGGAAAATAAACTATAAAAATTAAGAAGATTATTTAGTACCAGATAAACAGAAAAAAATAGTCAAAAAACAATATTCAGCAATATTCAGTAATATAGGTTTTTCACTGGGATCATTTTATATACATCATATATATATATATATATATATATATATATATATATGGTAATCATGGATAAAACAGTTTATTTTATTTGTATGAATTTTTAAAAAATGTAAATTTGCACTGATATGTGACAGTCAGAACACCTACTTTTTTTATGTTCGTGGGCAACAACGTCAAAACGTTCTGGTTAATTTTTTCTAGCAGTAGAATGGCTTTAACATCTGCAAGCATTCTAAACTTCTTTTCTGTTTGAAATGATTACCAGTTTTTGTTATTTATAAATCCTACTTGAATTTACTGATTCTTAAATTCAAGGAGATTAGTAAAAGTGTTACATAAATTTTCAAATAAACATTTCTAAAGAACATTTAAAAAGATTGTTTTTTATGATTTGATTTAAATATAGCTTAGATGTGATCTATTGTATTAATATACAAAAGGATTATCTGATTATCCATAATTTATGGAGATGTTAGAATTAACAATATAAAACAAGTCAAAGAGAATTATATGTTTTTAAAGAATAGATGTGCAATAGTTATATTGAAAATCTTTAGAAAATCAAACTTCAATAATTTCTGAAAATTGCTAAATCTCAATTGTCACTGCTTGAAAAATAAAATAGAGTGAAAAAGACTTATAAGAGAAAGACCTGTTGATTATTCTCATATAGCCAAAGATTTCATACATAAAATATCTCAGTAATCAGCTTTATCTGTACTGGAATGTAGATTTTGACAGATGAAGAAGCCTTATGAAGGCTTCTTGAGAATATGCCATATCACAATTTAAAAATCCCTTCTGCCTGATCAGGTGGTTGGGCAGTGGATAGAGCATTGGACTGGGACATGGAGGACTCAGGTTTAAAAACTTGAGGTCACTGGGGTGATCCCAAGGTTGTTGGCTTAAGCAATGGGTAACTCACTTTTCTGTAGCCCCCCAATCAAGGCACGTATGAAGAAGAGATCAATGAATAACTAAGGAGACGCAACAAAAAATTGATGCTTATCTCTCTCCCTTCCTGTCTCTCTGTCCCTATCTGTTCCTTTCTCTGACTCTATCTCTGTGAAAAATATATTTCTGAAGAACAAAATTATATAAATAATAAAGATGGAAATTTACAAAAAAAGAAGATGAAGTAAACAATACCTAAACAGTAAGATAAGTATTGACCTAATATTTATACAGAAAACAAAAGAGAGAAGCCCAAAGTCCATCCAAAATCTCGTTTTTGCTGTAATTATTGTTTAAATTTGGAAGATGTTACATTCTATTAAAGTCCAGAAGTAGAATGAGTTTGAAAAGTTAGGCAGACAGTTGATTCTCAGAAGCTAAAACTGGATTTTTGCTCAAGGGCTAGTACTTTATTCAGATTCTAGTGAATAGTAGAGAAGGAGTTGTGCTTTCAGTTATAAAGAAGCAAACAGCCTCCTAAACCTCAGAGTTCAGCTGCACATGGTATACAATGAGTATGTTTTGTAGAAGAATTAACTGAAGTTGGAAAAGTTACTGAAGAAGTTACTTTTCTTCTCTGGCAACTGTAGTCAGCTGGAAAAAATTAAAATATTCACTTACAGTGAAACGAGGTTGATATTAAATTAGTGTTTTCAAATTTAATAAAATTTTTTGGCTAAAACTTGAGCAGTGAAATTATGTTGACCTTCATGAAGAAGAAATATTGAGTCCAAACTCTCTAAATGTTAACTTTTGAACCAAATTAGTGTTTAGAAATGATTATAATAATTTGATGTTTCTGCTAATAGTTTTTGTATAACAGCAGCATATTTGACCTTTGTAAAATGTCAGAAATAATATTTAATATTAATATGCTCCTCAGCCACTTTAAACATGCACGTAATATTTAATTTTAAAAATAATAATCTTGATATTTGTGCTCAAAATGTCATCATATATTGGTTGAAGAATGATTTAATGTCTTTCTAAAATTGATGAATTTAAATATTTCTTTCATAGAGCGGTTTATGAATTGGAATGGAAAAAAGTAATTTATTTTTTAGAAATCAAGTAGACTTTACTCAACATAACAAGAAGTACAAGAAAGCCCTGTTTTAGGCCATTTTTATTGTCACACTAACAATAGTTTCAAGAATCAATGGTTAGGAAGAAAAATGTCTATCTTACTGCTGGCATCAGAACCTCTAAGTGAAAATCTCAGAGGAACACTGGAACGTGAAACATAGAAGAACACTATTAAACCAAAATGTCAAGTAATTTTTATCTTTATATAACTATAAATTGTATTTTAATTTTTCAGTTTAAGTAAATTGAGCTTGGGTAAATTGCCTATTTTTGAACAACAGATATAAAAAAATGACAATGTTTTTTTTTAAAATATAAATGATGCACCATCCATAGGCTAAAATGTTAGAGTTTAAAGAAATGAAGATTAGTTCAACCCTGTGCTATATTACTCTACCAATAGTAGACTAAAATTTAATGCTTATTTTGACATAAGAATAGTCAAAAGTAAAAGAACCAAACATTTTTTATTATAAAAATATCTTATTTGCTCACAAAAAGCAGAGAAAATAAAAAATCTTTTCCATAACACTTTAGATTCTCTTGATAGTTATAAAGTTAAACGTTTTCACTCAGGATTAATAATAAAATAAGAAAAATAATCATAATCCCCTAAATATATATTGTGTTATTTATCCAAAGCTAATTGGTATGACAATAACCCATCATGGACGTTATTCTAGGTTTTATTTTGACAACTACTAAAAATATTTCAGTATCACTTTACATCATTTTGAAACAGAATAGCTGTGGGTTATGTTTTCAAGTTCATAAATGCAATGTGATTACACTGGGAACATTTTTTTTTTTCATTTTCTGCTGCATGAGGTTTTAATAATAACTTCTTTTTATTTTATTTTATTCATTTTAGATGAGGAGACACAGAGTGAGAGAGAGAGAAAGAGAGAAAGTGGGGAGGAGCTGGAAGCATCAACTCCCATATGTGCCTTGACCAGACCAGTGCAGGGTTTTGAACTGGCGACCTCCCTGTTTCCAGGTCGACGCTTTATCCACTGCGCCACCACAGGCCAGGCTGCATGAGGTTTTAAAACTTTTTCTATATAGTTCTGCATCGCTGATTCCAAATCTGAAATCTGTTTTTTGGTGCATGCTCTTGTTTTTATGCAATTTTAATTTCTTCCTGTTACAGTTAATGACATGCATTGGTTTTAAAATTGGAGTTAAAGGGCAACAAACTTGGACTGAACATAACCACAAGGCAATTAATGTTTTACAAACATCACTTTTACATAATTATAGTTGTTTTTAGATGTAAAAAATTATCTGATGAGAACACCCCCTTATTTTGTTTTAAGATTGAATCATGCCTTCCTTGAGTAGGCGTAAATGTAAGAATTGCCCTGACACCTTCTGTTACATATGTGGCTGTTACACACTTCAACATCAAAGGTGCAATATTTCATTATTTGTGACATGTGCATATATTGCCTATTTCCAAGTTCCTCTTGGCGATCAAAACAAGAATTGGGCTCCTCATATTGTGTGTCATAATTGTGAGAAAATGTTTGTGACTGGACAAAAGGAAAACACAAAGGAATGCCTTTTGGTATTCCCATGGTTTGGCGTGAACCTAAGGACCACATCAGTGACTGTTATTTCTGTCTGATCCATGCAAAGAGCATTGACAAGAAAAAACGGCATATGATCGCATATCTTAATATTGCTTTAGCAATACGATCTATCCCACACTCTCAGACACTCCCGATTCCAGTTTTCAATGTGTAAAGCCAGTAGTCAAGGCCACCATCACAGCAGCCTGACCCACGCAGGTTCGCATTAGATTCGAATAGTCGGTAATGAAACACAGGAGTCAAAAACTGGTGAGCCATCAGCTTTAATTCTAGCTTGCACCTGGCGGGCAAGCAAAAACACACACTGGGCTCCAAAACCCACACATTCAGTGCTCACAAAGCTACTGACTTATCCGAGTTTCCTAGCATCAAAGCTTTCCAGCTCACCAAACTTATTCACCTCTGTTTCCCATCTCCTCCTGCACAAACTCTTAACAAACTGGCTTCTTCCTCAGCACTCTGCCATCTTGGCTACTTCTCCTCCACATGGCCTTAATCTGCTCTCCTCTCTAATACTAACCTCAGGAACTCAGGAACCAAGAGAGCGATCTAGCTACCGGTTCGCCCACTTTATAGCATAGATAATCCAAACCTTTAATCCAATTATACATACAAGAAAGTCTCTGATACAAAGTCACCCATCTGAGGCATAATGGGATTCCTCCCTACATCACCACCCTACATCATCCAATCGTCAAGGGCGTGGAGAAGAGCTTACTCTTAAAACAAAGCCTTAAGTTATAATGACCCGGCCTGCTTACATTACAACTTTTCCCCCACAGCCATCACAAGCATAAGGGCAAATAATATCACCTGGGTGACTGGCTTCCATGTGGGCAGCACCATCTTTAACAAAGTGAGCATATTATATTTTATCTGCCTAACAATATGGTTTTATTTCTTCTAAGGATGAAAAAAGTGAACATGGTGATCAAGTGTATTTTGATAAAATGCTTGAACATATGGTGGTAGAATCTGAAGGGTCTTCTTCTGATGTCAAGGAGTCATTAACCCCTCAGCAGTTTAATCAATTAGAATTGAATTATTTAGTAAGAGATTTGGGCCTTTCAAAGAAAGCAGCTGAGTCATTAGCCTCCAGGCTTCAAGGAAACAATATACTTCACTAGTCAGCTAAAGTATTCCATTTCAGGAAGCGTGAACAAATTTTTGTGGACTTTTTTTCCGAAGACAAACACTTTGTTTACTGTCTTATCAGTAGTGTTCTCAGCCAGCTAGTTGTTACCACTTACAGTCTAACAGAATGGCGGCTACTTCTTGATTGCTCTAAACGGAGTCTGAAATGTGTTCTACACAATGGTAATGTTTATGCAGCAGTTCCAATTGGTTATTCAACTCATCTATGAGAGGATTGTAATGACATAAAAATTGTCTTCGACTTTTTGAAATATTAGGAGTGTAACTGGATTATTTGTTTGAGTCTTAAAGTGGTAAATTTCCTGTTAGGACAACAGAGAGGTTTCATAAAGTATCTTTGTTTTCTGTGTTTGCAGGACAGCCGAGCTCAGGAGAAACACTGGACACAGAAGGAGTGGCCAAAATGTAAAGAAATTCTGGAAGTAGGGATGCAAAATATTGTGAATGAACCTGTAGTTAATCGAGACAGGATTATTTTTCCCTCACTTCCATCAAACTTGGCTTAATGAAGCAGTTCATTCAGGTTTTGAATAGAGAAAGTGAATGCTTTCAACATATTCTTTCTGCTTTTCCTGCCTTGTCTTTCGAGAAGATAAAAGTAGGTGTATTCAATGGACCTCAAATTCAAACCCTTATACGTGGCAAAGAACTTGCCAGGGTGATGAATAAGGAGGAGAAAGCAGCATGGCAGTCTTTTGTGGCAGTTACAAAGAACTTCCTTGGCAACAAAAAAGTAGAAAACTATGAACTTCTGGTTCAAAGGATGCTGATGGCTTTTCACGCCATTGGATGTAACATGAGCATTAAGATTTACTTCCTGAACAGTTACCTTGATAAGTTTCCCATAAATCTTGGATCTGTTAGTGATGAGCAGACTACTGCTGGAGCATCAAATGAGATTGTCTTCAACAAGTACACAAACGCAAAAGCTACAAATGCAAATTTTTGCCTGAATATAATTTAAATGAGTTTTGTGAAAATTTTATGATTATAATAAGTGTTTTAATATGTTCTATATTAAAATTTTAGACAAATTCTGATGCAATCATATCTTTTAGTATATTTACTGCATTATATAAATTATTATATTTTCACAAAGATGATACCCAAGAAGACATCCTACTTCATTATGTTAAACTAAATGTTGAAAATTTTACAATAAGATGAAAACCTAAAATCTTGAATTGCAAAAGAACTGTAGCTTACAGAGAAAAAATAATGTCATATTTGAGATCAATACACTCAAATTAGGTAAAACAAGTGTTTTCATGGATGCAAGAAAAATTTTGTTCTCTAGTGTTATCAAAATTGTACAAACATAATGCCAATACATTATAGACTCTATACATGCTAAATTTTTATTAAGTAAATACATAAGTATCATAAGTTTTCACATATAATTATTGCTAACAAAAAACAATTTGTTCTGTAACACAACTAGATATTGTATTCAACTTATTTTATAAAAAAATATTTAAAAAGAAAAATTACAGTTTAGATTGGGGCTAATTACATAAAATTTTAGAAGTGAAATGTTGGAAAGGTGGAGTGCAATTATAGAATCCTATTTATTTAGCCTAGCAAGCCTGAATCAAAAGACATGTTCACACTTGAAAAGATATTCTGAGAAGATAAGAGTTACATTTAAATTTACTGATAGCTAAAGTTGCTCATAAACATTACAATGTAAACAACATGCAAAAAGATAAAATTCATTACTTAGTTTGATATTTGAATACTTAGCATTCTTCACTAAGTCATGGTCAAATATAAATTTGTTTAATTATATCAATCAAGGTAGTTGATTATATCAATCAACATATTGTAGATTGTATTTATTTATTATAATTATTGCGTACTCAATGTCCTCAGCATATTTGTTCCACATGTTCAGGGATGTATCTTCCTTTAGAGCATATTTCATGGTCTGTTGGTCTCATGGTCTCCAACTTTCATTGTGACTTGATCCCATGAAGTCTGTTTCTGTATGACCTCTGAGCACACCACTTGTACACAACTTAGTAGTGACACACTTTGTCCATGTCATGCCATTTTTATGTCATGCCCCAGGGTCTTCTTATTGATATATTGCTACAGGAATAGCCTTAAAGTATAGCATTACTTGAGTGGTATGCTGTTGAGTCGAGTGGAGTGTTGTGAAGGAGGGAATGTGTTACTAAGGGGTAGAAGAAATCCTGCAGGTAAGTTCTTATTCTTTAACAAAACAGGGATGTTCTGCATGATATAAATGTTGTATCACATAATAGCCATTTGTCAGTTTCATAAAAAAATAAAAATCATTATAGAGGTATGGTAATAACAACAAATAGGCTTTTGGCCATGGCTCAGTGGTAGAGGGTTGGCCCAGCATGTGAAAGTCCCAGGTTCAATTCCCAGATAGGACACACAGAAGAAGTGCCCATCTGCTTCTCCACCCTTCCCCCTCTACTTTCTCTCTGTCTCTCTCTTCCCCTCCTGCAGCCAAAGCTCCATTGGAGCAGAATTGGTTCAGGCGCTGGAGATGGTTCCATGGCCTCCACATCAGGCATTAGAATGGCTTGGTTACAACTGAGCAACAGCCCCAATGGGTAGAGCATCACCCCCTAGTGGGCATGTCAGGTGGATCTCGGTCAGGTGCATGCAGGAATCTGTCTCTCTGCTCCCTGCTTCTCACTTCAAAAAAAAAAAAATACAAATTATATATATTTCTACTTCTACTTCATCCCATTTAAACAAAAAAGAAATACGTTTTTAGAAATAGGAAATTAGCAGTTTCTAAAATTAGAATGAAAGAAATATGTTAGATGCAGAAGGTATCAGAATCAACTAAATAATATTTAACCATTGTTGATTTCATATAAATAATCTAGGCAGAATTTATAGAGGAAGAATGTTTCTTACTGATTTATTAATTTTCTTCAAAGATACAATTATTGTATTAAAGAATCGACTCTCATCATAAACTAGAAGTATAAATTTCCAATTAAATATTTTAAAAAAGACAATTTTATTTTTAATGAGTACTTTCATAAATTTATTTTTAAGGTGGAAAGTCACTTAACAGATCATAATATAGTTCATTATGGGGAAATGTTATTTAATTATAGAGATTCAGTACTTGGAATAAAAGGAAGATTTTACTTAGTAAAAAGTCATGTAAAATGAGTGAACAATCATTTTGGGAAAATCAGAAAAAGCTCTCAGATGGTTCACAGGATTTTAAATATTTGAAAAAATTTTAAAAATTGGTGTAAATGCATATACATTGGCCAATATTCTGTAATGCTAGAGCATTTTGAATAACTCTATTATAAAACATAACACTTTGAATTGTCACCGTTCTATTTAGAACCTTATCTCCTATCAGACTACATGGTCTGTAAGGGCAGGGATGGTATCCTTTGACCTAATCTAATTTCATACCACAATTGGTTCTGAAATGTTTGTATGTATTGTTTTTTTTCTGAGACTCCTCTCTAGAGAAAATTACATCTGGCAGCTTTTTATTTTTTTCCCCACTGAACAATTAAAACTTGAAATCTTTTCCTTTGTTGCTCAAGATCTGGTAAATCTGGCAGTAAACAGGACCGTAAATTTCCTCATGAGATAAAAACCTATCCTTACCCTCATTCTGCTCAGATTGCTTATTCAAATTAGTCTCTAATTATCACCCTTATCACTTTCTGGCTTTTTATCTCTTAGGAGAGAGTCCTGTTTCATGATTCCTTGTCTTTAAAATTTAGTCTCTTAGCAATCTTGAAACCTAGAATACAATATTCTCACCACACACACACACACACACACACACACACAGAGAGAGAGAGAAAAGATAATTATGTGATGTGATGATGTTAGCTAATGTTACTGTGATAATATTTTGCAATACATAAGATCATTTTAAACTTACACAATACTACATGTCAATTATATCTCAGTTAAGAAAAGCAATTATAACAAAACTAATCCTTGTTTGATGTTGATGATCTTTTCTTATTAAGAACATTGGCATTATCACAGTTCTCTCACCTTACTCATCACCTGGTAAACCCAGTATGAGCACTGTACTTTGAACATACAAGTATTTTAGTCTGCTAAGCTAACCTTTTCTTTTAAGGATGCCTCGTCAGTTGTTTCTCTTATCATCTCTCCAAAATGTTCTTGATTAGTTATTTTACTTCCTAAAGGTCTTGTCATGTTTTAAGTAATACCAGTATTTACAAACTAATATGCTAAACCAGTAAATAAATTGATCACTTTTTTAATATATTTCGAAGATGTACTCATTATACTTATTCTTGATTTGCCAAAGAAAACTTTTTTCTAAGAAAACAGTATAATTTATATTCTCAGTTCCTCTACCTAAATACAATACTAATTTTCATCCTATAAAAAAGATTATTTATAGTAAACACACACAGAAAATGCCAAATATAAACTTTCATTAATTCTCACTGCACATCTAACAAGTAAGAAAAAATATATACAATTATAAAAATTGTAAAGTGTAATAAAAATTGTAATTTCTAAAATCACTGAATATAATGTGGTTGAGGACAGTTTAAAAGATAACATTTAAGCTACATTTTATGATGGTGAAATGCTGTCAATGAAGAGTGTAAAGCCAGTAGCCAGGGTCACCATCACAGCCGCCTGGCCCAGGCAGGTTCGCATTGGATTTGAACAGTCGGTAATGGAACAACGGAGCCAAGAACTGGTAAGCCATCAGCTTTAATTCTAGCTTGCACCCGGTGAGCAAGCAAAAACACATACTGTGCTCAAAAACCACACATTCAGTGCTCCCAAAGCTACTGACTTATCCGAGTTTCCTAGAATCAAAGGTTTCTAGCTCACAAGACTTATTCACCCCTGTTTCCCATCTCCTACTCTCTACACAAACTCTGCTCAAACTGGCTTCTTCTTCAGCATTCCACTATCTTGGCTGCTCCTCCTGGTCTCCATGTGGCCTTACTCTGCTCTCCTCTCTATACTAATCCCAGGAACTGAGAGAGAGCAAGCTACTGGTCTGTCCCACTTTATAATGTAGAAATCCAAACACTTAATCTAATCCACAAATAAGAAAGTGTCTGGTACAAAGTCACCCATCTGAGGCATAATGGGATTCCTCAGGAGTGCACCACTCTACATCATGCAATCAGTCAAGGGTGTGGGGAAAAGCTTACTCTTAAAACCAAGCCTTAGGATAAAATGACCGGCCTGCTTATATTACAGCCTTTCCCACACACCCATACTAAGCATAAGGGCAAATAATATCACCTGGGTGATGGGCTTCCACGTGAGCAGTGCCATCTTTAACAAAGTGAGCATATTATATTTTATCTGCCCAACAGAAGAGTCATCAAACTCTGGGGGGTGCCAGGGAGAGGCATGCCATTTGACTCAGATACATGGCAGATAATAGAAGTTCCTAATGGGTGCTCTTACCTCCTACAGCTCCTGTTCATTCTCTTCTGCAGCCACCATTGCCCTACCATTGGTCCCTCATATGACTGGTTTTCTTGGTGTTCACAAGACTCTTTGAAGGAATGTCAGATTTGAGTGACAAAAATCACCCTGAAAGTAATACAGTTTGGTTGTGGATTGGGTTGTGGAAGAAGCAGTATTAGCTGAGTCACTATTATGACTTAAGCAGTGAATGTTGAAGGCCAGACCATAACTCTAGAGACAGAGACTGTATGAGTGATATTGGAAGACGTATTTGAAGGGATGTAGTGATGTACTGTTGGTGTTCTCAGTTGAGAAAGAAATAATATGGCTGTCTCCAAGGTTTCAGAATTGACCAACCAGATGACCATAATACTATGTACAGCATGCTTGCTGTTATGAAGGATATGAGCACTCAGAAGCTTTTTTTATTCATAAAATCATGATCTTAATGACCTACTTAATTCTTTAAGACTTAATTTTGTGGTTAAATATGATGGTGGGATACTGAATATATAAGATCATATACTTATGTTAACTGTAAAATTTAGTATCCCATTTTGACCAACAGATTTTCTCATGTAGACCTATCTAAGCATGATTATTTAGACCTCTCGATCTAGAAGGCAAAATCTAGCATTCAGGTAAAAATTTTATTCTTTCTCCTCTAAACTATACTTATATCTTTGTGAAAAGTCATATGTCCATAGTTGTGCTTCTATTTTTTGACTCCTTATTTATTGACCTTTTTGCTTATCTTGATGCTAATATTTCTTTGTGTATATATATATATATATATATATATATATGGCTTTGTAGGAAGTCATGAAATCAGGTGGTATTAATCTTCAAACTTTGTTTTCTCTCTCAAAGTTATTTAACTTTTCAAGTCTGTGTCCATTTTTATAATATTTTTAGAATTAATTTACAAATTACTACAAAAATTGTCTTCTGGAATTTTGATGAGACGATTTTTGGATCAATAGGTCAGTTTGTAAAAAACTGATGCCTTAAAAGTGTTGATTCTGTTAACCTCTGAACACAGTACACCTCTCCACTTATTTAGGTATTCTTTAAATTCTTCTGGAAAGGTTTATAGGTTTTAGAGTACAAATCTTTCATATCTTTTGTTATAATAATCCAAAATAATTTATATTTCTGAAGCTATTATAATGCCATGCTATAAGTTTTAGTGAAAGTTTTGTTTCAGAATAATTTTAGATTTGCAGAATAATTGTAACACTTGTGGAGAGCTACTCTATACTCCACAACCAGTTTCCCTTTTATTTATGTAAGGTTTCAGACTCATCATATATATTTTCTGCCTCAATACTAGATTTAGTTATTTCTCTAAAAGTTCTCAGCTTCTTTCATTGGTGAATAGACTAGAAACCAAGATGTGGACACTGAAGAAGTTCATTGCTACCTTGATGTCACTCCTACTTGTTTCACTCATCCTGTTTATATACATATATCCTTATGTAAATATTTTTTCATATTGATAACTTAAACTTTATTACTACATGACACATTGCAGTCAGTTTCATTCCTTATTTTTAAATTGCAACTTTGCAACATGAAGCTTGGTTCTCACAATTTGCCATTGACATATTTAATAGTTCAATTTTAATAATATTGTAATATGTTTTTAGAACTGTTAACCTGTACCAATATAGAAAACAACTGTATCAACAATTACAGTTGTGTCCCTGGCCAGTTGGTTTGGCTGTAGACCATCAACCGGCATGTGGAAGTCCCAGTTTGATTCCCGGTCAGTGCACATGAGAGAAGCGACCATCTTCTTTGTTCTCTCCTGCTCCCTCCCCTCACTCTCTATCTTGTTCTCCTCCTGCAGCCATGGCTCAAATGATTCTAGTAAGTTGGCTATGGGTGCTGAGGATGGCTCCATGGCCTCGCCTCAGGCACTAAAATAGGTTGGTTGCCCAAGCAACAGAGCAGTGGTCCCAGATAGGCAGAGCATCGTCTCCTGGGGGCTTGCCAGGTGGATTCCAGTCTGGGCAGATGCAAGAGTCTGTCTATCTACCTTCTTGCCTCTCACTTAATAAAACAAGCAAACAAACTAATCACTGTTCCTAAGAACCATTCTCTATACCTCTAGTTTTAGAGAGTCAACTGTTCTCCAAGTCTTTTATTAAGTCAACACAATTTCTTCAATCCAGTTCAGTGAAATTGTTTCATACATATCTAATAGAGTCAAATATTCTTGTCATGACCTGCATTTCACCCTGGGATTTTCTAACCTCTTATTTTTTATTTTGCATATATTGTTCTGTTCCCTGCTTTAATATCTGCTGATTTTGACAAATGCATAGTGCCAGGTACCCATCATTTACAGCATTATATAAAACAGTTTTACTGACCTTACAAGTTTTCTGCTATTCATCTTTTCAAAACACTTTCCCTCAAATCACTAGAAACCATGGATTTTTTTTGTTACTGACTTTATATTTATTTTCTTGCCACAATGCCATATACATGATAAACATACACTTTGTAACTTTTATAATGGCATTTTATGGTTTGTCTATTTCTTTGTATGTCTTTATAGTTAATTCCTTTTGGTAGTGGAGTAATTAAAACATGCAAGTAATACCACTTCTTTAACCATTGACTTACTAAAGAATGTCTTATTTGCTTCTTATTTTTAAAATTACGAATAAACTATTATAAATATCCTAATAAGTTCAACAGTCCTAGTGATTTAGGGTCCCATCTTTATGACCTTTTTTTAACCATATTACCTCTTTATTGAGCGTATCTCCAAAAACAGATACATTCTAATTTGTAAGTATTTTGGCTTCACCATATAAATTTAGAGAGGGTACAATTCAGTAATAACAAGTATATTATCTTCTGAGCTGAAATTAAACTATTGAAGAATTTTTCAGAATGTGAAAAGATCTTTCTAATCCATTTATTTTCTTTGTTTTTTCTCTGAGTTAATAAACCTTAGTAGAGAGAATAGCATTTGCTGTTCAAGACAGTTATTTTGATGCTAGATATTTTATCCTGAGATTTATGATTGTTTCTCAGATTACAAGAGTCATGAAACAAGTGAAGAAAAACATGAAAAGAAACCTGGGAGACAAGCTTGGTCTGGAATGGCTGTTTATGCCGATTCACCCTGTGTGTCTATTATACACTCCACATGACAAAGGCATTTGATTTTTATTCTTTTGCTCCCTTGTCTTTCTGAATATTCACTACACTGAGGTTGCAGTCATAGAGTTTTCTTGGCAGTCACATACTTTCTCTCCAGCTTAAAGAAAAAAACAAAAACTATCCCCATTTTAAAATAAAATTTCCAGCAGTGCAATTGAATTATTATTAACAGACAATAAAAGTGCACTTTTACATGCTGCTGTTGAGCAGTGGACTAGAATATTTTCTAAATTGACTACATTTTGATATCACACACACATGAGGATATTGGTTAACTGTATTTCTTGGAAGCAATCATGGATTACCTTCATTTTTTTTTTCTTTACATCCATTCAATAAAGAACCTTGAATAGAATTATGATACAGTGTTGTTACTCAGTTATGAGGTCTAAATATCAATATCAATATTTTGCACAATATTCATTTATTACATTTATTTCTGAAAATTTTAAAATGTTCTCATTGACAGGAGAAGAATAAACATTGTTTTGTTTTGTTTAAGTTTTATAATTAGCATCATTTTCTTGGTTAGAGCATGAGGGCTTACACTGCAGACCTTCTGATCTAGCTTGAGTTCTTAGTAGAAAAGGGAATCACTCCACAGACTGAGATAATAATCTTAGATTTTCTAGAGTAGTCTGACAATCTTATACTGGGTTATGATAGGGAGCTAAGAAGACATATTTACTATGACTTTTTAAGACATCTTTTTTTTTTACAGGGACAGAGTGAGAGTCAGAGAGAGGGATAGATAGGGACAGACAGACAGGAATGGAGAGGTGAGAAGCATCAACATTAGTTTTTCATTGCCGTTGCGACACCATAGTTGTTCATTGATTGCTTTCTCACACGTGCCTTGACCGCGGGCCTTCAGCAGACCGAGCCACCCCTTGCTGGAGCCAGCAACCTTGGGTCCAAGCTGGCAAGCTTTGGCTCAAGCTGGCGAGCTCGAGGTCTCGAACCTGGCTCTTCCGCATCCCAGTCCGACGCTCTATCCACTGCCCCACCGCCTGGTCAGGCAGGAGACATATCTTAAATATCTGAGAGACTTGAAAGGAAATCTAGGGAGGGTCAAGTATCATATAAACACATGACATGATGAACAAGGAAAAAAGTCCAGGTCAAAAAGAACTGTATTTAATGTGTGTAAATGTGTTACCATCATGTTGTCCACCGTTAAAAAAAATATATTTTCAGAGAGAAATACAAATTGGCCATCATAAAGCAAAAGAACCAGTCTTTAAAGATTCAAGCAGAAGGTAATATAAATTATGTCAGTATACCAATAGGAGTTATGTCTCCTGTCACAGGCCTATAATTTGGCAATAGGACCTAACCATATAAGAGGATAAATAGAAACTTCGTTTGCGAAGCTCCTTGACTAGGGCCTAGCATCAAAAACAAAAGGGAGGAAAAGTGTGTTTTTGTGATTTAGATTCATCAGATTCATGTTAGCAGTAGCAAAACTAACTTGACATCAAGTGATAAAATATTGGCTTACATATTCTACCAGCCTAAGATTGACGGTCAAACTTAATGGGATCCGGATGGAGAATTGGGTAGCCTCTGGCAGATGTAAAGATGAAAGAAAAGAAAGTAAAAAAAAAAAATTAAAAATTAAAATACTTAATATAGCATATGCCATTTTGGAAAGTTTTCCAAGTACATTGCAGTATTTTCTTGTACAGTACCCGCCACTTGTGCCTCTTGAACAAAGCAAATGTTACAGTGACAAAGGTTCATTTCGAGTAGAACTCTCTGATGTGATAACCTCTAACTTTCATTAGAGAAGTAAAAGATTTGTTTCTAATGGCAATGCTGTTCAGACTGTGTTGGCAATTTTTTTTTCCAGTGGGGTTAGCAAAATAGAGAAAAGATTGCTGCAGAGTTTTTCATTCACAGAACTTCTGCTCCTGCCATTAAGTGTGTACTGGTGTTCTGATTCTAGAGAAATGGGGGACAGATCCTTCAAAGGGAAGTGTGGCCCTGAGAGAGCACACTGTTCACAAACCACCACGAGTGGCTTGGAGGTGTTGACAATCGCAGGACAGGACTTGAGTTCAGCAAGTTTACAAAACCCCAGTGAAGTTAAATGGTCGTGTTTAGAAGCTGAGAGTGAGGCATGCTGGAGGGCAGTTCGTCTTTCTACGTGCAGGAGAGCCTCTCCGGCTTAGTTAGACCAAGGGGAAATTCACGTTTGATTATGGCAAATCAGCACTGCTATAAATAGTCTTTGTTTCAACCTGCTTCCAGTATTCTTGTAACCTGCAGAACCTGGGCATTCCTACCCTCCCCAGAGCTCCTCAGACTTCTTCTAACTGCTGTCCTCTTTGATTCTGGACATTTGACAATTCAATTTTCACAAGGCATCTGGAATGAAAATTACAAACAAAGAATTAGGCTGTGTAACTTCACAGCGAGAAACAACTTAGTGCTTCCCACTGCATTAAGAGTAAATGCCTATTTCATACAATGACATAGATGACGAGAGGAGGGCCCTTCACGGAAGGAAGGACATGACCCCATAGCAGGCACGGGGTTATTTCATGGTTACTCTCCACTGCTCGGTGGTGGTTGGCAGGATGGGGGGACTGCTTTGGACACGTTGGCCCTACTGAGTGGTGCCCCATTCTAGAGCCTGGTGCCTGACCAGACTCTCTACACCACCCTGGCCTCCACCTTCCCAGGGACCCTCCCACTGCCAACTACTCATTCCCTAGACCTAGACCACTTTTGAAGGGTCTAAGCTTGCTGGTGAGGGACAGGAGGGAGTGTGGAGAGGGGGGCCCTAGGCACTGAGTCCCCTGTCAGCCCTGCTTATCCACCAGGTCCCCAGGACAAAGGTGGATCCAGAGCCCTGGCACAGTTGCAGAGGTAGGACATGGCCTCTGATCCATTTGGGCTTAATTTTCTTGTTCTGTAAGTCTGCACCAATCTTATCTACCTGCTTATTTCAGGGAAATTCATCACTATAATCCTTGGCACCATCCCAGTCTGTCCCAGACTATTACCCAAAAACTGATCTCTTATTATCAAGATCTGACCAGAACAATACTCAGAAGGGTATTTTGAATAAAAATTTGTTTGCTCTGGCTGACTTGGCTCTGTGGTAGAGCATCAGCCTTGCTTGTGGAAGTCCCGGTTTTGATTCCTGGTAAGGGCACACAGGAGAAGTGACCACCTGCTTTTTTACCCCTCCTCTTCTTTCTTTCTCTCCTTTCTCTCTTCCCTTCCTGCAGTCATGGCTCGAATAGTATGAGCAAAGTTGACCCTGGTAGCAGAGGATGGCTCCATGGCCTGCCTCAGGTGAAATAGCAGTGCTGCCCAGCAACGGAGGAGTGGTCCGGCCGGGCAGGGCATCGTCTGGTGCGGCATTGCCCCGTGGATCCCTGATGGGGCACATACGGGAATCTGTCGTTACCTCTCTGCCTGTCTATTAATATTAATAATAATAATAATAATAATAATAATAAATAAAGAATTTGTTTACATGCACACACAACACTATTTCAAATAAATACATATGAAAAAATATACCTATCACTTGTATTCTTCATTATGTTTTCTGAAACTTCCAGGCCAACTCATTCCAGGATGACTATATTTCGATATTACAGTGAGGATGCTTTTAACGTGGCTGCATGCTCAGCTACGCACTCTTACCTAAAACGTCTGTGGCATCGATGTAAAGGAGTAATATAGACTTCATTGCAAATGCGTCACTTTATGACACTTTATGATTTATACGATACCTATCAGTCATCGATTCTTTTGAATGATTGACTCTAGTTTTCCACAGGTTATTCCAGAAAATAAAAACCAAGAACTTAAGGCCTTCTTCTGGTTTCTTTATTTCTGAGTGTGAAGAAGATTATTGTGTCTTATATCCAATTAATGCTTACTTATAAAAGAGCTATTGTGAAGGTAGGTCACCAGCAAGGTGACAGATTTTAATATATCAAGTATTTGTTGAGTACTTAACATCAATAAGTGACAAGAAATAGCAAACTTTTTCACATCAGAGTTGATTAAATATGTTGTGTCAGTGCCTTATTTAGAACATTGTAGCAAATGACCCTGAGGCTTCAATTAAGTCCTATCAGAGGATACTGTAATTTTATATAAATGACCAATTACACCTTTATTATTATCAACGGAGAACTTTCATAACAACCTCTGCGATCATGCTCTCATGCTTTTTCAGTGTCTGTCTTCTGATTAGGGATTCACAACATCCTCACGTGTCAGCTTAGGAAAGCAGCCTTATGTGCTGTCTCCTTCAGCTGCCTATACTGTATGGAGCTTATGGGCTTTGTTTGCCCACTCCTACCAATAGACTGTTTAAAATTACAATGCAGACATTTTCTTTTCTTTGGATACATTTACTGAAAACAATGCATTATATAAAAACCTGTTTATTATTTGCGTGACCATCTTCCCACATAGATTATTTAAAAATGGATCTACTGCAGTGCTTACAGGAATTGTTAATGCTTCCCTAAACCTATTTTACCCACTTTCCTTTCTTCTTTTTACTACTCACAGCATATGCATCCTCTATGCAAGGGAAGAATATTCTTGATGTGGAATAGTATGTGATGACGAGAACAAAAGGTAGTAAACTTTATATGCAAAAGTGGAAGTGTTATCTGAAATCAGTTTCTTTCAGATTCAAGTTCAAATTCTGCCTTTTATTTATGAATTATTTCTGACCGCTTTGTGCTCACATTCATCATTTTCTCTTTTGATTCACCATGTGATCACATTGTTTAATGTTGTCAGGCTTCCAATTGCAGATTCACCTTGTTTGGTCTTCCATTTACCATATTATCATTGAAAATAATAAGTTTGATCCTGATTTCTCTGCTATTTTTATTGTCTTATTTACCATTATCAATTAGCAAATGCTAAATAAAAATGGGTAGTTACACTGAGTTATGCACATTGCAATTTGACTTCATCATTCTTTTGCTTTCTGAACTTTGTACTATTTATTCATTTCAATGTTGTAAAGCATTTTTCATTAGTAAAGCATTAAGAGAGACTTTTCTTATTAGCTATTCATATAGGGAGCAGCAGACAGATCTTTTATATGTTTTCTGGAATTTGAGTATCAATTCATTTCTAAAGTAGTTTTGTTTATTTTTCTCTGTCATAGAGCTGTTTTTATTTGAGTAAGTTTCAGGTTTTTTCAGTAGAAAAAATAAAGATAACCTAAAAGTTTTAATATTTAAAAAATTTTTGAAACTTATAAAAAATATTGCCTCAAAATTTTTATGTACTAGATCAAAAATATGAACTCACAAAATAAACAATGAAATAAGGCTAATTTAATTAAAACCCATATAATTCAGTCATCTAATATGATGTCTCAGAAAAACATTTGATAGTTTAGAAAATTATTATCCAATAATTAATAAGTTAGGAAACACCAGTGACAAATAGAATGCCATATATAATCTTATTTGATGGGAATACATAATATAGTAAATAATATATAAGACTAATAAAATGAAGAATTATATGCAGTAAAATGTCAACATTGGTTATCTGATTGGGGCTATTGGATTTGTTTTTATGTTTTCCTTTTGTGATATTTGCATATTTTAATTTTTTGCGGTAAATAATAATTGCTTTCATAATAAGAAAATAGAAAAAGCCACATTTATCATCAAATATCTAAGAAGTCAAAATCAAACAATTCAAAAACAATTTTATTTAGAGGCAAATCTTACAATCACATGTACATATTGATCATTAACCTTTAGTTCCTAAAATGGTAGATTTTTGTTACATTTTAGCATATGCCCCCAGTCTTGGTCTTCAGGTATATATGCCATATCATCTAACAATTTTGAATTGTTATATTCAGGAAATATATTGAAGAGTGATCATTTTTTAACATGAGAAAACATTTGGAAAACCCAGGGTCTTCTTGCTTTCATAGTGAATAGAAACTTTTTTTCAATGTGCAAATGATGAATTAGAATTCACCTCCGGCTGCTTCAGTCAATGGCTGTAATTTGATGCAGTTGTAGGGGACTCTCCTTATTTATTTATTTATCTTTCTTGGAGCTACTAAAAACTATAGGCTGCCAAAAGATTTAGGGGAAATCACACTGGGAAGGTGGAGTCTTAAGTTATAGGGTAAAAAGCAGTTTTGACTAGTGATTTTTGTTTTCTTTCAAAGCAGTAATCATAATATCTGTTAATAGATGTCATTATTGACAGAAGTGTTAAGAAGGAGTCATTTGTGCTTTTTTGTATTTTTTGGCAATGATTTTTTTAACTTCAATTTTCATCAGCTTCTTTTGAAAATGTCAGCTCTCAACATTGTTTCTCTTTCAGTTCTTTCTAACAGGCAACAGAAGAGATTAGGTCCTGCAATGATGAGGTTAGTTTATAAGAGAAAAGAATCTTTTGACTAAGGTACGTTCAGTTGATGCATCTCATCTTTCTTCCTTCCTGTCTGCCTGTCCCTGTCTATCTTCCGCACCCCTCTTTCTCTATCAGCTAAGTATATTATTTGTGTTACCACATATGCTTACCCATATCTTATTTTATTGTTGAAGTATCATTACATATTGCCCTTGATACATCTCATGATTGTGTTGTTTTTTTTTCTAATGAGAAAATCATAATTGGTATTTCATTTATTGCATGTTGACTACAGAAGAATTAATATGATAAATAGTTTTTTTGTATTAATCCTTTTATTAATTCTATGGTTTGATTTCCATATTCATATTGATGTGAACACTAAAGGCATACAATATTGATATCACCACAGTACTCTCAGTAAATATAACTCATTTCTACAGTTATTTTCAGTTTAATAATAATACTATTAATATATTACTATATATTATATATTACTGATTCTTCCAGTTAATTAAATAAAGATGTTTTTATATCTGCAGTGATATTAAATTGATTACTTGTGAAATGAGTCTTATGAAGGAAAATAAATTCAAGAATTCCAAAGCATCTTGTTTAGGTGGTGGCACAGTAGACAGAGCAAGGCCTGGGATGCTGAGGACCCAGGTTCAAAACCCCGAGGTCGTCGGCTTAAACATGGGCTCACTGACTTGAGCACAAGGGATTAGCGTGATTGGGGATCATAGACATGACACTATGGTTGCCGGCTTGAGCCCAAAGTTTGCTGGCTAGAAGCCAAAGAATGCTGGCTTGAGCCCAAGATCACTATGTTGAGCACTGAGTCACTGGCTTGGCTGGAGCACCTCCATCAGAGCACATATGAGAAAGCAATCAATGGACAAATAAGGTGTCACAACATTGAGTTGATGCATCTCATCTTTCTCCCTTCCTGTCTGTCTGTCCCTGTCTATCTTCCGCACCCCTCTTTCTCTCACTTAAAAATAATCCAAAGCAGACACTAATTAAAAATATACAGATTTTTTCAATCTGTTAATTTCTCTAATATCTTTTACCCTCATCAAATTACAAAATATCTCATGTATACAGAGTTAGTAACTTAATTATGCACTATTCTAAAATGTGGAGTGGAGAGGGAATGAGTCTTTAAGAAAACACACTGAATATAAAATAACTATTTATTGTTTACTCTTCACCTCTGATATAATGAAAAGAGGAGTCAAAGATTATAAAAACCTACTTTGTTTCTCATAATATGTGATATATGGCTGCATTTATCACTAATATATCAAGATATCAAGATGGGGTGAGATTATTATCTTGCTCAAAGCTTTAGTGACTGCAAAAATGACAATATGGCTGCAATGCTATGCGACAGATTTGCTATTAATTCGAATGCATTATATTGTAAGGATGTAGTGAGGAGTAACTCAGATTGGCTAATTAAAACTTTATCCTGTGTAAAAGTGAAATAACAAGGAATCACTCTTTAGACTTTTATGTTACTTTTTGACAGTATGCAGATAACTTTAGACACTAGCTTGCACTGCCAAAAGAATATGTATTTTTTCAATGTAACTCAAGAGGAAGATAAAAAATTTGCTTTGAATGTGACATTTATCTGCCAGTCCTTGATTTAGATATGCAGAGGTTTAAGACATGTTAGCTGAAAGTAGCAATCCAGCATGTTTTGAAACATGATGTCCCATTTATGTTCAAAATGATGTGGATAAAATCAATTAGGAGAAACAAGTGAGTTATAAGACATACTACGAAAAAGCTACAGAGTTGCTTAGTAACCTGAAATTGTACCTCATTTTCCAACAGAGCTGCAATGCTGTCAGAGTTGGTAATGGAGCACTCAGAAATGAATCAAGTCTGCTGTGCTCTGTCAAGTGCATACCCATTTCAAATATGTAGGCCCCCAATCCCACTGTCAAAAGTTGCATATACATATAGCAGGACAATGATCAGGGAATTTGATTTCAATTTAAGCTTTAACATAAAAATCTTGTTTATTTTATTTACATACATTGTGTTGCCATAAACCAATGTATCCACATATCTACCATAACTCTAAGGAAATGTTCATTCAATGGTTTCACCTTGCAGTATTGGCTTGACATTCACTTGGCTCCTGTTTGGCACAAGTTACTACAGTCTACACATTTATGTTTTGAATTTTAGGAGTTCACACATAAAGACTGCCATACACTCACTAATATATATTATTCTTTTAGAGAAACCATACTTATTGAACACTTAAATATTTTAATATCTCTTATGCAAATAAATGCTGGCCCATAAGAATAAACTAAACTATAAATATAATATAGCTGAAAAAGTATTACTGATGTTCATAAAATATTTGGACCTGGGACCTGTAACAGCCTGCATATTTTCTTTTAACTTCATGAAGTCTTCATTAATTATTTTATTTTGCAAAGAAAAAAATATTGAAAATAATGCCAATCCGTCTCCAGAACTGCACAATTATGATGTGAGATGTTCTAAGCAATGGAAGAAATGAAGGTAGAGAAGCAGTAAGCGACTTCTTCATCAGTGAGAACCCAGTTGACAGGTGTTGATTTTCAAGTTAGAGATCTAAAAACAAGAAAATCCCCCATTATCTTCTACTCAGTTATTTGACACATAATCATTAAATTATTAATTCTTGTATCATTTTTGTGAGATATCATGGGAAGAATCGTTCTCATTTCTTTTTTTTTTTTTTAAGGGTAACTGCTACATTTTTTTTTTAATTTTTATTTTATTCATTTTAGAGAGGAGACACAGAGTGAGAGAGAGAGAGAGAGAGAGAGAGAGAGAGAAAGGGGGGAGGAGCTGGAAGCTCAACTCCCATATGTGCCTTGACCAGACCAGTGCAGGGTTTTGAACTGGCGACCTCAGTGTTCCCAGGTCGACGCTTTATCCACTGCGCTACCACAGGTCAGGCTCGTTCTCATTTCTTTTTAAGTAGAAGTTTTAAGTAGAAGACTTTATAAAAATTCTGGTTGATATGTCAGCACATAGCTGAAGTTTAGGAAAATCATAAATTGCTAGTAACAATTTTTAAAATATCTTATTAATAGCTACTATAATCAATTCTAGTAGCTACTATAATCAGTTCTTTGAGAATAGCCATGAATATGCTTCATAACAATAAGTAAATAAGTGAAAAAACTTTTGTTTATATTCAACATTGCTGACTGTACTTTAGTCCCTTCCTAACAGTTTCCACACTTAGATTTTAGAACTATAAGTGTAACAGTAACATGCCATTTGTTAAGACCTGAAATGAGAATATAGAACATTCTTCCCAGAAGTAATTTTTTAAAAAGGGAGATAGAAAATGTAAGAGATCCAAAAATAATCACAGATCACCAATTCTCTCTAGAATTGCTGCCAGAAAAGGCTTCTGTAATGAGAAAACAGCCAATTTAGGAGTTGCCACCTGGGCAGACTTGTAGTATGTGGCACTGCCCATACTCAGGGTCTGGACATCTGGGTCAGGAGCCAGTCTAGAATTTCCAACACAAATTCTTGCCTTACTTCATTTTCAAAATGTTCACTGAGATTGGAACTTTGGAAATGCTAGTGACGTTGTCCAAGCCACCTTATAAGTATGAAATATGTGCTATCTTGCTCTCCATAGTCTGTTTACTGGTGACTGGAATGATGGATGGTTCTTTGCCTGGTTGAACACATTTCTTGCTCTGAGATCTTTCCTTATTTGGGGATCTTAAATAAATCTTATAACTTTACTTTGTTTGTGTGAGTATATTGATACTTATTTCATCAAAAATGGCTCCAAGATTGTCACTTCCTGAAAGTGGAAACTCCAACTGAGGCCAAGAGAACTGCTATCTACGGACCCTCCTCACCTTCCCCCATATGTGGGTGGCCTAGTTCTCCTCCTTTTCTCCATCATAATCTGTGTATCTTAATAAACCAGCTCCAGGTTTTCCAACACATTTTCACACTATGATCAACCTTGAAAATGAAAAAAGAGAAGAAAAAAAAAAGGCATCCTAAAAAATCAAGAGATATAAAATAACACTGGACACAGATTTTATTTTTGTTATCCTTTGGACATGAAAAAATGAAAAAAAGGCTATCGAAGTGTTAATTGCTCCACAAAAAGGTTCAAGGTCATAGTGGTTCAACGGGCTAGAAATCATTGATTCTGATGTCATTTTGGTCTCACTCTCACTGTGATTTAAAAGCATGTTGTAGCGTGATACAGTTATCAGTAAACTTTGCAGCCAGCTTGTAACTCATGTATGATGGCTATTTTAACTATTCAGTTTGACCCTCTCTGGCCTCAAAGAATATACTAATGCAATCTGCAAGACCACAAGAAGGAGAAATCTCTCTACTGGTTGCTTTTAGAAAGAAGCACAAAAAACACCCTTTATCATCTGTAAATACATAACAGGTGCCCTGTGATTTTCTGAGTCATGCACTAAAGAATTTAGCTCCTTTCTGATAGTGAGACGTAAAATACAAGAATAAAACTTTTTTGATTTAATTAGTGTAAACACTAGTCAGTTGTTATTCAATTGCTGAAGAAAAATAAATGGTGCTATCTGCCGCCCTCTCTGGTTTATAAGTTTAGCTTTTGCCTTAATCCTAATCAAACAGAAGTCAGATATAAATTCTTATATTTATTTCCTCAAGAAATTTGGTCACACTAGACTTTCATAATTTATTTTGCCAAAGATTAGAGTTTCTAATCTTACATTTTCTAGTGCATAGATTTTCATAACTTTAGTAGATTTTATTTTTCACCAATTTTTTTATCTGGAAATACTCTTACTTTCCTCCTCTGATTCTTCCATCATGAGTAGAAAAATGAGTAAGGGATTCCAGTAGAGCTGGAATATTTTTTTTGGACTGATAGGAATAAGGTCTTTTCAGAGTAGTGTGTCTGTTCCATTTACAGGGCACCTTACCCCATAATAATCACATGGACTATTTCCAGCCTCATATAAAGTATACAAAGTTGGCACTTTTTATCCCATTTTATAAAGCAAAGGTCAGTTTAGTTAATATTTGTTTGGCCTCAGAGTTAGCAATTATGGAGGCAGAATTGTTGTTCTTATATCTCCGACAGCAAGCATGCATGCTCTTCCGTTGGGAAGAAAAAAGAAAAATAAAAGGTATTGTTAATAAAAATATACTGGGAGCATGGCTTCCTCAATGTGCCCTATTTCTAAAAAAAATTAATAAAGCTAGGATATTTCCATCAGCAGTATCCATGCTATTTTACATCTGGTATTTGTGCTCAAACTCAATTCTTCTATCTAAATGATATGAACTTAATTTTAATACGCTTCTGTTTCCTTATCAGTAAATAACAATGGCTTCTAAATCACAGATTCATGATGAGAATTTGAAGAGTAAATACATAAATAATTAGCACAGTGACTGAGAAAACTTAAATGCTCATAAAATTTTAAACTCAGCCACAGCTAATGTTTTGAAAAGCTTGTCTTGCAGGTGACAAGAACCTTGTAAGTTCCCAATAGCTACTTCTGATTTGCCCACTTATTTTATTTTAATCAGCAAGTACAGTCTATAAAGAAATTTGAGGAGCAAGAAAGTTAAGTGACCCGTATTAAGCCAAAGAAGCAGAGGATAAGACCTTTCTGGAATCCACATTTAGAAAAAACTTTACAATCCTTACATTAATTCACTATATTAAAAGTATTATCTGTTAAGGAAAGGTTTGAATAGAATCACACACACACATACACAATTATTTGTCGGTTTTGAATATTTGATAAATAATATTTTTCAAGACTCTGAAGAACACAAAAGGAACATATAATACAGAATATTACAACTATACATACTTTTCAAAATCTATTTTTAAGACCCAATGCAATAGTCTGCGAGAAAGCAGAATAGCTAAGAAACAAAATCAAGTAAACTTACAACCTATAAAACTTAACTTTTTGTTTGTGTATAAGATTATAAATTATAAAATGAAGATATGTTTATTCAATAAAGTTGAAGAAAAAATTTTAGCTTAAATAATTATTTTAACATAATGCTTTTATATCTGAGTATATAAGATAATAATTTTCCCATATAATTATATAACAATATATCAGAATAAAAGCTGCTCAACTAATAAAGAATTGGCTCAATTATTAACATGAGGACAAAGTGAAAGGTGAGTTAAGGAAAAGATCAGCAATTCTAGACATTCTTGTACCTTTAGGCAAATTTTGTTTTATAGATACATTACTTCAATATTATTTTGAGTTTGGAATTATCTTGAAGAGGTCATAAAAAAAACTAGATTGAGTTTATAATTATGATGTATTTTGTGTAATATCATATATACATATAAAATGTAAAATATATATTTTCAGTTTGATTAATTTTGATTGTAAGATTTTTAATTATACAAAGTAAATGAGAGTCATACTTAAAATAATTAGCAATGATTTTATTTCTAATTTGTAATCTTATGGTGTCATTCATCTCAAAAGTCATCAAATATGGATATTAGATAGAGACATGTAGGTTCTATTAATTTTGGCATTAACAGGGCTAATTATATAATTCATATACATTAACTTTGATTTGAATTAAAGTATGTGAATTTATATTTATTTTTAAAGTTTACATTATTGATTAATGGAAAAGAGAGACTGCTTCCACTGGCTTCAAACTTGTTTAAATATAAGGAATGTTTTCTTCTTTTATATGAGAAATTTTTGAAATGATAAGCTGCATCTTGTCTTAATCTAGGAAAAATTTCTATTTTATATTTCTCCCCAAAAGTTTTACATTAAGAGTTTTAAGAAATGTTAATTGCTATAAATATTATATTTTTAACTGTTTGTGTGACAGAGACAATATTGGTTTTGCTTCTTTCTTGTTATATGTGTTACAGGATTTTAGCAACTATAACAATTTTTATGTTCTTTCTTATTTTTAAGAAAAATATAACTATAGATAAATAAAATAAATATAAACTGTGCTATACAATGCACCAAACACTACTAAAAAAAGATCAATATGGCCATTAAGATACATAAAGTTTTAATAACTTTGAAGTCACCAGTTAGGAAGAAAATTAAAGTAGGTTAAGGCCAGAAAACAGAGAACCACAAAGAAGATTTTGGACTATACAGTGTTAATTAATATAACTGTATACCTGTGCTTTTAAAACCCAGTACTGCATATTTCAGCAAAACACAGAACAATGAAATTATTGGTTTTGTCTAATCCCATCATTGACATTGGTATGATTAACCGATTATAAACAAAACCTGCAATTTAAATTCAGTCATATACATATATATATAATGTAAATAAAATGTAGGTTATAAAAATATCTAGTAATTATACTGTTTACTTAGTCTACACTATGCCTCAGTAGGTCAACTTTATCACTTTTTATAATAGTAAATTTTCAGATGATTTTTGACTTATTGAACTTTGGTATACCTATACTAATTTACCTTTTTGGTTTTAAAAATAAATCTTCAAAGTTATAGTTTTTGAATTATTTCTTCTTGTACTAGTCTAATCTATGTATATTTACATTTGTATGATTATAAGTAAAAATTTTTAATTAAGCCACTTTGTATTAAGAAACTGTCTTAATGTTTGATAGTAGCTAGTAAGATAAAAAAATAAATTGATACAGAAAACTTTTTACATCTCCTTTTAATTGAATATGGCTTTATTCAATTTACTAGAATATTACTCTTAGCTTAAAATTGTATTTGTTTATATGATGTATTTTAAAAATATATAAATATTATTATCCCTTATACTATGATTTTGTATAGGCTATAAAACATAAATTATGATGAAGACAAGTTCTTTGTAAAGTAATATTTTCTATAGGAACTGAGTAAATTGTAAAGGTATTCTTTTCAATAATAATGTAGTGCCTGTGTGATTGTAAAATATATAGAATATTTGTAGTTCCAATAGAAATTTTACAAAATGTTAGCATATTAATAAGTTGTTGGTTGAATCTTTTGGAAGACTTTCCCAGTAGTAATTAAGAACATACATAAATCATGGGCTTCCTAGTGGCAAAAATTAAACTTCACTGTAATCATTCACTAGTGTAAGAAAACAAAACAAACAAAAAGATGATTTAACAATAGATTATCATTATGAAGTTTATTCCTGATGTTAGGATTGACTTCCAACAATTGGAATGCAATTAGATTTTTATCATGCAATGTCCAAATTGGAAAGATCTTTTGTCTTTAAGGCCTAGCATTCCTGGTGGGTTTTCCTTTTCTTCTCTATTTCTGCCAGAGCTCTTTACCCAACCTGTAATCTCAATATCTCTGTTTCTTTGTCTGTCTGCCTCTCTCCCTTCATTTCTTCCTTATGTGTAATAACTTCACTAATTAACAAATAGTTAAATAAACATTTGCTGAAGTAATAAATACAGACTGTATGATTCTTTTTTTTTCTTATTAATTTTAATGGGGTGACACCAATAAATCAGGGTACATATGTACAACGAAAACATCTCCAGGTTATCTTATCATTCAATTATGTTGCATTCCCATCACCCAAAGTCAAATTGTCCTCTGTCATCTTCTATCTGGTTTTCCCTGTGCCCCTCCCCTCCTTCCTATCCCAAGTTCTCCTCCCTCCCCCCACCCGTAACCACCACTCTCTTGTCCATGTCTCATAGTCTTACTTTTATGTCCCACCTATGTGTGAAATCATGCTTTTCTCAGTTTTTTTCTGATTTACTTATTTCACTCCGTATAATGTTATCAAGGTCCATCCATTTTGTTGTAAATGATCCGATGTCATCATTTCTTATGGCTGAGTAGTATTCCATAGTATATATGTATCAAAGCTTTTTAATCCACTCATCCTCTGACGAACACTTGGGCTGGTTCCAGATCTTCGCTATTGTGAAAAATGCTGCCACGAACATGGGGGCACATTTCTTCTTTTCGAATACTTACCAGACTGTATGATTCTTGTGTTATATTTTACCAAGTAGACTATTGTTATATAGCAGATGCTTCTACAGTTTCAGAATTAGTAGTTTGAAATAAATTATTTAGTTCTGGATATTATGTAACCACCAAAATCTATACTAGATCATTTCTAGTCATTCTTTTTGTTTGTTTGTTTTGTTTTTTGAAGCCTGTGATGTATATATTGTACACACGGGGTTCTTCAAATTCATCACATTAGGTCCTGTCACTGAACTGAGATGCATAACACGACATAAATTGATAGTTTGTTTATCAACTTTTTCATTTGTAGTTCCTATGGAAGACCCACTTAGGGATAGGGCTGAGTATGCAGAACCCATTCAAGATAAGATCTGGGAGAAGAAGTCCTGCAACAAACAAATTACATACTTGGTGTACCGAGAAGGAAAACAGTTGAACTTCTTTCGTGTAGTAGATAGGGAGATGACACTTTAACACTGGTATCTGAATCTTTAAGGTAAATAATTCTTCATCTGTCTCTCTTACTTAGAACAGGAGAGCAGCATGTGATGCACTCCCTACCCTTTCATGTCCGCCTGTGTTCCTCTGCTCTAGTAGCCCCAGGTGTGTGGTTCTGAAATTGCCCTTCATATGATTAACACTGAGAGAGTAATTTTATTTCCCAAAAATTTCCACATAAAATATATTAGTACATTTTAAAGTTTTATGCTTTGTCCTCAGCTAGTCATCACAACTCTTACAATAATGTCAGAAAAAGACTAAGATTTCCTCTTTCTTTTTTTTTTTTTTGACATTCGATTATGTTGTATACCCATCACCCAAAGTCAAATCGTCTTCTGTCACTCTTCATTTGGTTTTCTTTATGCCCCTCCACTATCTCCACCCACACTTTCCTTCCCCTTTCCCTGGTAACCACTATACTCTTATCTATGTCCACGAGACTCAATTTTGTGTCCCACCTATGTATGAAATCATACAGTTCTTATTTTTTTCTGATTTAATTATTTCACTCATTATAATGTTATCAAAGTCCATCCACATTGTCATAAATGTTCCTATGCCATCATTTCTTAGGGCTAAGTAGTATTCTATAGTAGTAGTATTCTATAGTATATATGTACCACATCTTCTTTATCCAATCTTCTATTAAAGAGCTTTTTGGTTGTTTCCACGTCTTGGCCACTGTGAACATTGCTGCAATGAACATGGGGCTGCATGTGTCTTTATGTACCAATGTTTTTGAGTTTTGGGGGGGTATATATGCAGCAGAGGGATTGCTGGTTCATATGGTAGTTTTATTCTTAATTTTATGAGGAACCACCATACTTTCTTTTACAATGATTGTACTACTTTTCATTCTCACCAACAGTGAATGAGGGTTCCTTTTTTCTCCACAGCCTGTCCAAACTTGTTATTACCTTTCTTGTTGATAATAGCTAATCTAACAGGTGTGAGGTGATATCTCATTGTATTTTTTATTTGTATTTCTCTAATAGTGAAGATGAACATCTTTTCATATATATTGGCCATTTGTATTTCTTCTTGGGAGAAGTGTCTCTTCATGTCCTCTTCCCATTTTCTTATTGGATTGTCTGCTTGTTTGTTGTTGAGTTTTGTGAATTCTTTAAATATTTTAGATATTAGAGCTGTTCAGAAATATCATCTCCCATTTAGTTGGCTGTCTGTTTGTTTTGTTGTCAGTTTCTCTTGCTGTGCAAAAGCTTCTTAGTCTGATGTAGTCCCATTCATTTATCTTTGCCTTTACTTCCCTTGTCGTTGGAGTCAAATTCATAAAATTCTCTTTATGGCCAAGTTCCTTGAGTTTAGAACCTATTTTCTTCTATGTGTTTTATTGTTTCAGATATTATATTTAGGTTTTTGATCCACTTTGAATTAATTTTTGTACAAGGAGACAAACCATAGTCGAGTTTTATTATTTTGATGTGACTTTCCAATTTTCCCAGCACCATTTATTGAAGAAGCTTTATTTCTCTGTTATGTTATTTTGACTCCTTTTTCAAAGATAATTTGAACATATATGTGGTTTTATTTCTGGGCCCTCTATTTTGTTCCATTGGTCTGAGTGTCTCTTTTTCTGCCAATACCATGCTGTTTTGATTATCATGGTTCTATAGTATAATTTGAAGTCAGCTATTGTAATGTCCCCAGCTTCATTTTTTTTTTTTTTTCCTTAGGATTACTTTGGCTATTCGAGGTTGTTTATGGTTTTGTATAAACCTGAGGAATTTTTGTTCCATTTCTTTAAAAAATTACATAGGAATTTTTATTGGAATTGCATTAAATTTGTGTATTGCTATGGGTAATATGGTTATTTTAACTATATTTATTCTTCCTATCCAAGAACAAAGAATATTTTTCTATTTCATTGTGTCTTTTTCTATTTCCTTTAACAATGCTTTGTAGTTTTCATTATATAGGTGCTTTACATTCATTGTTATGTTTATTCCTAGGAATTTTTATTTTGGTAACCGTAAAAAGAATTATTTTTTTGAGTTCATTTTCTGAAGTTTCATTGTTGGCATATAAGAAAGCAATAGACTTCTGGATGTTAACTTTGTATCCGGCGAACTTACTGTAATGGTTTATTGTTTCTAATAGTCTTTCTGTGGAGTCATTGGGGTTTTCTATATACAGGATCGTATCATTTGCAAAAAGTGAAACCTTTACTTCTTTGTCTTGTCTGATTGCTCTGGCTAGAACTTCCAGCACTACATTGAATAGGAGTGGAGAGAGTGGGCAGCCTTATCTTGTTCGTGATATTAGAGGAAAAGTTTTCAGTTTTTTGCCTTTTAATATGATGTTAGCTGATGGTTTATCATAAATAGCCTTTATTATGTTGAGATAGTTTTCTTCTATATAAATTTTGTTGAGTGTTTTAAACATAAAAGGGTGTTATATTTTATCAAATGCCTTTTCTGCATCTATTAATAGGGTTATATGGTTTTCGGTTTTTGTTTTGTTGATATGGTGTATTAGGTTAATTGTTTTACAAATGTTGAACCATCCTTGTGATTCTGGAATGAAACCCACTTGATCATGGTGAATTATATTTTTAATGTGTTGTTGTATTAGGTTTGCTAGTATTTTGTTTAGGATTTTTGCATCTGTTTTCATTAGAGAATTTGGTCTGTAGTTTTTATTTTTTTGTTGTTGTTGTCCTTGCCAGATTTTGGTATGAAGATTATGTTGGCCTCATAAAATGTGTTCGGAAGTATTGGTTCTTCTTCAATTATTTGGGAGACTTTGAGTAGAATAGGAACCAAATCTTTTCTGAATGTTTGATAAAATTCACAATATAGCCATCTGGCCCTAAACTTTTATTTTTTGAGAGTTTTTTGAGAGCTGTTTCTATTTTCTCCCTGTTTATGGGTCTGTTTAGGCTCTATACTTCTTCATGATTCAGTCTATGAAGATTATATTGTTCTAGGAATTTATCCATTTCTTCTAGATTGTTAGATTTGGTGGCATATAGTTTTTCATAGTATTCTCATAGTATTCTATAATACTCCTTTGTATATCTATGATATCTATGGTGATTTCTCCTCTTTCATTTTGGATTTTGTTTTTATGAGTCCTTTCTCTTTTTTTCTTAGTGAGTCTTGCCAAGGGTTTGCCAATCTTGTTGATCTTTTCAATGAATCAGCTACTTGTTTTATTGATTCTTTTTATAGCTTTTCTCTTCTCTATTTCATTTATTTCTGCTCTAATTTTTATTATTTCTATTCTTCTGCTGGTTTGGGGTTGCCTTCTTTCTTTTTCTAGTTCCTTAAAATGTGATGTTAAGTTGTTTACTTGGGCTCTCTCTTATTTATTCATATAATCTTGTAATGATATAAACTTCCCTCTTATTACTGCTTTTGCTACATCCCAGAGATTATGATATGCCATGTTCTCATTTTCATTTGTCTATATATATCTTTCAATCTCTGCTTTTATTTCCTTCTTCACCCAGTCGTTTTTAGAAGTATGTCATTTAATTTTCACATTTTTGTGGGTTTGTTTACTTCTTTTTTGCAGTTGAATTCTAGTTTCAAAGTTTTATGGTTAGAGAATATGCTTAATAACAATCTTTCTGAATTTGTTGATGTTAGTTTTGTGCACCAACAGAAAAATGTATACTCTGACGTTTTGGGATGAAATGCCCTGTAGATATCTATCATATCAATTGTTCTAGTGTTTTGTTTAAGGCTAATATATCTTTATTGATTTTCTGTTTGGATGAACAGTCTAAAGCTGTCAGTGGTGTATTGAAGTCTCCAAGTATGATTGTACTTTTGTCAGTTTTTATTTTTAGATCAATTAGTAGATGTCTTATATACTTTGGTGGTCCTTGGTTTGGTGCATATATATTAAGAAGTGTTATGTCTTCTTGATTCAATGTCCCTTTTATCATTATAAAATGACCATCTTTGTCTCTGATTACCTTTGCTGTCTTGTAGTCAGCATTGTTAGATATAAGTATGGCTATACCTGCTTCCCTTTGGATACTATTTGCTTAGAGAATCATTTTCCAGCCTTTCACTTTGAGTCTGTTTTTATCTTTGTACCTTAGATGTGTTTCCTAAAGACAGCATACATTTGAATTTTCTTTTTTGACCCACTCTGCTACTCAGTGTCTTATTATTGGTGAGTTCAATTTATTTACATTTAATGTAATTATTGACTCTTTTTATTAAATTTTATTTATTTATTTATTCATTTTAGAGAGGAGACACAGAGTGAGGGAGAGAGATAGAGAAAGAGAGAAAGGGGGTAGGAGCTGGAAGCATCAACTCCCATATGTGCCTTGACCAGACCAGTGCAGGGTTTTGAACTGGCGACCTCAGTGTTCCCAGGTCGACGCTTTATCCACTGCGCCACCACAGGTTAGGCTGTAATTATTGACTCTTGACAGTTTCCTATTGCCATTTTATATAATGCTTTCTAATAACTGTATTTCTTGTTTGGTTCTTCCCTTTTGTTTTTCTGTCATTTGTTTTTCTTTGGTTGTATTCCATACTTCTTTCCTCTGTTTCTTCTTTTTTTAAGCCATGTGTTTTAGTAGTGGTATATTCATGGATCATTATTATTAAGTATTTAAAAGAATATGTATCATATTCATTGTAGTCCATTATCTCATGTGTGCTTCTGCACTCCATCCTCCTTAGTTACTGCTACTTTTAGTTTTCTCCCATTTTTTTGTTTTTTTTGTCACAGATTATTCTTATTTTATTGTGCTTTTACCAGTGCTTTTGTTTTGTTTTGTTCTTAGTATCTGGTCTGATAACCCCTTTTAGTATTTCTTGAAGTGGGGGTTTTCTGTTGATAAATTCCCTCATCTCTATCTCTGTGAATGTTTTTATTTCCCCTTCATATTTAAAGAAAAGCTTTGATGGATATAGTATTCTTGGCTGGAAGTTCTCTCTCTCAGTACTTTAAATATTGGGGTCCACTCTCTTCTGGCTTGCAGAGTTTCTGCTGAAAAATCTGATGATAACCAAATGGGCCTTCTTTTATATGGCATAGTCTTTTTTACCCTGGCTGTCTTGAGGATTTCTTGCCATTAATTTGTGATAATTTAATTATGATGTGCCTTGGAGTAGGTCTGTTTAGGTTAAGGTAACTCAATGTTCTTTTTTCTTCTTGGATTTGAGGATCTAATTCTTTCCAAAGGCTTGGGAAATTCTCACTGATTATTTGTTTAACTATATTCTCCATTTATTTTTCTCTCTCTTCTGATTATCCATTATTGTTATATTGATCTTTGTTATGGAGTCAGACAATTCCTGTAGGACTTTATCATTTTTTGAAATTTGTGTGTCTCTCTCTTTTTCTCTTTCTAGTATCTCTAGTTGCCTATCTTTTATGTCACTATTTTTTTTCTTCTATCTGGCCTGTTCTATTAGCTAAGCTTGTCACCTCATTTTTTAGTTCATGTATTGAGTTTTTTATCTCTGTTTGGTTCCTTTTTATAGTTTCAATTTCCTTGATGAAGTATTCCTTTGTTCATTAAATTGTTTTTGAGCTCACTAAGTTACCTTTTAGAGCTTTCTTGCATTGCACTGAATATTCTTAGGACTTCAATTTTGAATTCCTTATCATTTAATTCCAAGGTTTCCATGTAATTGAAATTTTTTCTAGAGATTTTTCATCATCTTTCTGAGCAACGTTTCTGTCCTTTGTATCCATGATATTTGATTTCTTTTTCCTTAATCACATTTAAAAGCAGTATTGTAAATAACACTAATAAAGGATAAATAACACTAATAAGAGATAATTAAAAAGTAAATAAAAGTTGAAAAAATACAGTGAAAAAAATCAAAGTTCTATATTAATAAGAGGAACAAAAATTACAGAGAATAAGGAGCAGGAAATGAGGAGAGATGACAAAATAGAGAAAAAAATGAAGCAAAAAACAAGCAAAATTCTACAAAAATATGAATCCAAAATATAATAATTAGATGATAAGTGACAATCAGATGAGAACAAAAACAGAGAAAAAGAAAGAAGAAGAAGAAAAACAGATAAAGTAGAAGAAATGAGAAGGGAGAATAAATATAAAGATAGGACAAAAAAAAACAAAATACAAAACAAGGAGAATGAAAAAGAACAGGAGTAAAGATTTCTAAAATGAAACCCTCACAAAAACAAGAATGTACAATGTAACAACTATAGATAATGTAGTTCAAAAGGAAAAGAAAAAGAAAAAAGTAAGAATGACAAAAGCTTTTAAAAAATGTGATTTTTTTATTGTTTTGAGAGGTAGCTTTTTCTTTCGGCAAGTGGTGCTATACTACAAGTTTTGCTTCTGTGGGGCTATTTTGGCAGAAACCTTCTGGTGTGTTGCTGTGGCAATGACATAGGCTGGACCTCAGTCCTGTTGACAGGCAGGGTTTGTTAGGGCTTTGCAATTATATGGCTCTAGTAATGGGAGTCTCAGTTTTCCAAGTGCCTCTCTGCATGTCCTGCTTACTGGAGCTAGAAGCTTGGAGACTTAGCTGTGGGATTCACCTCAGCTACAGTCTCACAGCAAAGGAACTTATGCGTAGCCAGGTCACCCCTCCAGCGCCACTCAAAGCACAGTTCTGGGGAAGGCTGTGGCAACCAGAGCCACCAGTGCAAGCAGGCAGGGCAGGGCACAGAAAAGGGCCAATTGCCTTTCTGTTACACACAAGCAAAATTCTAAGGACTAGCAGGCATACCTTGCATGCTTTGGCATGTTTCAGTTTTAATTTCCATGGGTCTTTTTGGCTTGCACTACTTGGTAGCTTGTGACAGGCCACGTGTGTGTCCCGCTCCCACGACTCCAGTAATACTCACTGTCATTCAGGCACCAAGTACAGGCATTCTCAGGCCAAGAGTCCTGGCCCATGCACATGCCTGACACTAGAGATTGTGGAGCTGTGCATGCCAAAGTCGCTGGTTCCCATGCAGGTGTCTAATGTTGTTAATCTTGGACTAAGCACCTCGGTCAGAGTAGACGCCACTCACTCCCCATGCTGGTGATGCTAGGTGGAGCCACTAGCACTGCACCAGTGATCATGGAGCTGGGAATGTACAAAGATGTTGGCGTTGACCCACGTGGGCACCCTGTGCTGGTAATTTTAAGTGGATCCCACCATCTGTGCTTGTGTCCAGTGTCTGCTATCTCTGGCAGAGCCGGTGTGTCCTTTCTTTTGTTTGGGCATCTACCCTAATTCATCTCCATCCCCACTATCTCAGTTTCTCCTTTTTGCCTGGCTCCAAATAAAAGTGTCCCTACCTCAGATCAGTAAAGAAAGAATAATGCCTTGTCCTCCATTTTATATATTTAGCCACTTTTTCACCCAATCATACCTTTGTCTGGTGTGTGTAATTTCAGGTGCTCCTAAGGTTATTTTTCTCTGGGTTTAGTTGTTGAGTTTGTTGAAATTTCAAGGGGAGAGATTGGGAGTGTCCCTCACACCACCATTTCTCTGATATCACTAGTCATTCTTTATTAACAACTATCTTTTTATATGAGAAAAGCTAATACTGAGAGAAAATTTAATATAAATATTTATAACTATTTGATAAAAAACTAATAAATCAAAGACACATGATTTGTTAATTTAAAAATGTATAGCTGAATAGAAAGAAATTTTTATTATAGTCTAAATTTTAAATAATTCAAATAAAATAAAAGTTGAGATAATTTTAAATGTAATATTCTTACTCCATTATTCATGAATCATTATATAATTTTAATTTTTTTTAAAATGGTTATTTGCTTCAGTTTTGTTTGTTTCTTTATTTTTTACTTTTCAGAAGTGTTGAAAATTAATTTCTACCTTAACATTCAGAAAAAGTGACACTTGCCTAGTCAACCAATAGATGGTGCTAACCATAACATATGCTCTAACATAGACAGGTGTTTTTAAAGCTGGAGCTTTGTTGACATAGATTTAATTAGTTTTTAGTGATTGTCATAATAACCTCAGTGTAATACATATCTTAAATGAGCAGTCATAGAATGTATTCTAAACCTCATCAAGTTATTTTTAAATTTCTATTTATTTTATTCATTTTAGAGAGGAGAGAGAGAGTGAGAGAGAGAGAGAAAGAGAGAAAGGGGGAGGAGCTGGAAGCATCAACTCCCATATGTGCCTTGACCAGGCCAGTGCAGGGTTTTGAACTGGCGACCTCAGTGTTCCCAGGTCGTCGCTTTATCCACTGCACCACCACAGGTCAGGCTAAACCTCATCAAGTTTTATCAGGAGTCTGATAGACTTTATTTCTGGCTGCAAAGGTATAGTGAATCATAGGGAGCAGAATAGAAAAAATAAAGTTCAATGAGGATTCAACCTTGAATCTTTCTACTTAGTGCAAGTCCCAGTTAAGAATAAGACACATATATTAGATTTACCCTGTGTCTTTTCTCCATAAAGCTTAAGGTGGTATATATAGTACCAACTAAAACAAACAGCATCCTCTGAAAGGTTAATCATAACTCTGGACAGGAAGATTAAAGATCAAGAAGATAACTTGTTTAAATTATTGTAATGGGAAAAGATTATTACAAAATATTATTATGGGGGAAAGAAATAAACTAATGTGGTTTAGTGAAAATTCAGGTTTAATGTGGAGTTCCGTGTTAACAAAATCTTAGAAGGGTTTCTAAACATTATGGTGCTATTACCCTTGCCCTAGGCATGATTCCCTGTCATCCTACAGTATATACGTGAATCAAATGACTTTTAAATGTCTTTTAAAAAAAATTTTTTTTTTTTAAATTGTGTAATTTTTTCCAAAAGTGTATCATTTTTTTATTGTAGGGGAACATATTCTTAAAAGTTGGGGAACTAATTTCAGAGACCATTTACTTAATTTTGAAGAAAAGATTGGCTTAATATAAAGCGAAGTAGACCAACTCGCTTAAAATGAGTTTTTACAAATCGAATACTTTAAATGTCTTATTCCAGAATATATCTCAATATTGAATACTCAATAAAAAACATATGCATTCATTTCATTTGCATACATTATATTTTCTTTCCTTTCCAGGAATTTTAAAGCAAAAGAACATATTTTGAAAAATAATTCTCAAAGAGTTTCATTTCTCTCTAACATTATAAATCATATTAGAATGCCAGATTTCATTCATCTTTTTTTGGTTTTGAGGTGGACTTCTAGATAGTGATTGAGTTCTTCTTTCTTTTAAACCATGAGGATTGAGACAGTAGACTTAATGGAAGATTGGTAAGTTTTAAGGTAGCTCCAACCTTCTTAGTTCTAATGATGTTATCCAGCCATAATTACAGAAACTACTGGTGATTGAGAAGAAAATGATAAGGACTACTCTTCCTTCTGTCAATGCAAGCTAGTGAAACAAAGCAGCATGGCTGTAATTTGTTTATTTATTTATTTTTCCCATCAAGAACAAAGTCCACTTTCATCTTGATGCAGCTCCTCTGGAGTACGTCAGTGTGATGCAGGCGGGATTTGAGGTACAGAAATGACAATGGGGAGATCTAACCTGTCTTAAGAGCATGTGCTCTGATACTGTACTACCTGTGCTTTAGCTCCCAGCATTGTTAAAGAGAGATAATAACAATACCTACCTCTTAGGGCTGTTGTAAAATGTGATATGTAATCATCTGTAGCTTTAGATCCTAGCGATTCATTGTTATGTTCTTCTTTATTTTTTTCCTATCAAAACTTTTAATGCGCAGTTAGCATGATTTTGTGCTCTAGGGGACTGGACTTGAGGTTCTTGTGTAAGGGATGCTCTAAATAACACAGTCTATATCACCACTGGAGCTTGCAAGGTGAAGAACAGATTGCATTATTTCGGCTTAGGGTAGTACTGTTTAGATGTGCTGAAAATTATGTTATTTTTATTATTTAATTTAAAAAATCAACTGAATAAAGCCTACATGTTAATTTCCAGGTAATGTGGCCTGATGGGCTTGAATTAGCTGAACCACATTTGGGCATATTCTCATTTGACTTGACAGAAATGGCCTGAGAATAAAATACACATTTGAGAAAAATATATTCATGCTGACTACCAGGGCCCACGGGATTGATTATTCTTTTTATAGCTTTAATGGGTCCTTGGATTAACTAATTATCCCACCAGGTTGCATGTTTACAAAGTGGGTTGGTTTTCATCACCTAGTTTCTCCTTGGTGTTCATTAGGAGAACATTATCACATTCGGGTACCATTCCATTATTGTCATGAGGCAGATCCTGTAAACAAAACAGTAGCAACCTTCCAATTACTGGTTAACTTAATTCTCAGGTGAGGTATTCACTAATTTTTAAAGTTTTTTCTAATAAAACATCTCTTCCTAACATCATTGATCATTTTATGAGGGATTAGAGGGGATGTGGGGGGAAACAGAAGGGTAGGGGTTATGAGATACATTCTCCTGTCACTGGAAGACCAGATTTTTGATAACTGTATAGGAAATACTATTGATCTTTCAAGAGCTAATGAGTAATCATAATATTTGCACAATAATGTGCAAGAATATTTGCAAGATACTAAAATACATGAACATGGTCAAGAATAATGAAGTATACAGAAGACATGCATTAGCATGCCATTAATTTATGAGTTCAGAAATAAATCAATTTTATATAAAAGTTAATACTGTCTAGATCATGGTATGCACAAAGAGTTAAAAGCAAAACCACAGTGACAGCACTTTAGACAGAACATTTTATTGGGGTCAAAGGATGCTCAGAAGAGATGAAGGAATAACCACTGTAAAGAAAATGTTGTTTTATTTCCTGGGGTTAAGGGATAGGGTCATTGCTCTAAGGCCTGAACTTTCTTACCCTTAAAAAAAGTGTTTCACATAAGGTTTAAAAAATAAAGAGGAAAGATATTCTTTCACAGAAAGAGAGGAAAGAACCAAATAAGTTTGAAAAATCTCTTTACAATAAGTAACATCTAGTGCATCTTGCAAGTGCTCATTGTTGAGTTGTGAGGACAGAAAAACTGTATCAAGCTGAGGAAGTGGTGTGCACCCCTCAGGGAGAGAGAATTACAAGAAAATGTAAAATTGCATGGCATATTCAAGGGATAGGAAACAGTCTATGCAGTTTGAGTTTTTCCCAAATAATAGTCTTTTGTCTAAATTTTTAATATAATAACCCCAATTAACCAGATAGTGTTTGTACTGGTAGGAACAGCATCTTGATGAAACACGAAGTCCATGCTTAGGGAGGTGGTCCTAACTCTACGTGAGTCAATTTAACCACACTTGGACTTGCAGTAGAAGAAGTATGTGGCAATGTACTAAAGAATTTTTACTCAAATCAAGTTGATTACTTATGATTAAAATAAAAGTATTATTTGATTTAATGGCAATTTTATGCATTAGGTTAAGTAGAGTTTACAATAATTGAAACAAAACTATAAATGAAAAGATGTAATGAGAAAATATTCAATTAAGACTATAATGCCTGTGGATTAATTGAAATCTCAATTTACATGAAGAAGAAGAAACAGAAGAAGAGAGTGATTGAGTGAAAATATTTATAGTAGATATGTGTAAGAAGAAACTGAATAGTGAAGAAATTGAAAATAATATGTATGGACCTGAAAGGGTGAGACTATTAGTTCAAAGCACGAAAATATTATTCAGTTTTGAAAAGTACAGACTAATAGACCCGAAAAAAAAATGATCTGAGGACACATCAACTGAAACACAAGCTGCGAAACAGTAATGTCAAATGAATGCCACTGTGCCTCACGGTAAACACACCTCCTGGCAGGTGTCTGCAGGTATTCCCTTTTTAAAATTTGCCTGCAGATAGGTTATTAAAGTCATTGCAAATCAGAGCATGTCTTTCTCTTGGCACAAATTAAACTATACACTAGCAAAGGCAAAGAGGACAAGAACACTTAGGGGGCAAAGAGAAAACTCTGTGAACTCTATGATAACAGTGAGGTATGGGTCTAAATAGTCACTTCTGATTTGAAACAAAATTAGATTTTAAAAAAATGCTTTGATGATTTACCTCTAAATAAATGCATCTGTAAGGTAATCTGAATATGTAAAAACTGTGAATAAATTGGTTGAATTTTATTAGTGCTTTTTACTTTTAGTAGGTTGAAGAGCTTGCTCATAATTTATGTAGGGTGATCATTCCTTTCAGATACTTAGGGCCAGCCTCAATTTTTTCCTGATGTTCTGACCTAATAATTAATCAGCCCCTCTTTTATTTGTAAACTTTGCAAATGTGTGATCTAATTTGTATGTGTAAATATTTTGGAGGGAATGTGTGTTTAATTTTCATTTATGCCATTATCATTTTTTTAATCTCTGTTGCCTTGGCTTCAGCAGTTGTATTCTGATTTTCTTGTTCTTTGATTTTTACTTTCCAAATATTTTTTATTACATTTACTGGGGTGACATTGGTTAAGATTATAGAAGTTTGAAGTGTACACTTCTGTGATACATAATCTGTATATTGCATTGTGTGCCCATTATCTAAACTCAAATCATCTTTCATCGCTCCTTTTACCCTTTAATATTTTTGCACCCCCTTCTCTCTGGTAACCACCATAGTGTTTTCTGTGTCTATGAATCTGTTTTATAACCACATATGAGTGACATCATATGGTTTTTTAACTTTTTATGACTTATTTCATGTAGCATAATGTTCTCAAAGTCCATCCATGTAGTTGAAAATAGCAGGATTTCATCGTTTCTTATGGCCAAGTAGTATTATAATTAATATATACTGCTCACAAAGATTAGGGGATATGTGAAAATGAAGTGATAAAATATTCCCTAATTTTTGTGAGCGGTATGTATGCACCACACCTTCTTTATCCAATCATCTATCAAAAGATACTTTGATTGTGTCCATATTTTAGCTACTGTGTCTAATGCTGCACTGAACATAGGGGTGCATATATCTTTGTGAATAAGTGTTTTTAAGTTTTTGGGGTAGGTACCCAGAAGAGTGATTGCTGGGTCATATGGTAACTCTATTTCTAATTTTTTGAGGAACTGCCAGACTGTTTCCATAGTGGCTGTGCCACTTTACATTCCAACCAGCAGTGAATAGAGTTCTTTTTTCTCTACAACCTTTTCAGCACTTGTTGCTAAATGTCTTGTTAATAATAGCCATTCTAACAGGTGTGAGGTGGTATCTCATCGTAGTTTTGATTTGCATGTCAGAAATAGCTAATGAAGTTGAGCATTTTTTTATACATATTTGTTGGCCATTTGTGTGTCTTCTTGGGAGAAGTTATCTTTTCAGGACCTCTGTTCATTTTTTAATTGGATTGTTTGTTTGTTTTTGAGTTTTATGAGTTCTTTATATATTTTGGATATTGATTGGCCCCTCATCTGAGCTGTTGTTGGCAAATATCATCTTTCAGTTGGTTGATTGACTTTGTTTTGCTGGTGGTTTCTTTCACTTTGCAGAAGCTTTTCAGTTTGATATAGTCTCATTCATTTATTTTTGCCTTTAATTCACTTGCCATTAAAGACAAATGCATAAAATGTTCTTTAAAACTAAAGTCTATAAATTTAGTACCTAATTTTCCTCTATGTAATTTATTGTTTCAAATCTTATATTTAGCTCTTGGATCTATTTTATCAATTTTGAATTAATTTCTGTACATGGTGACAAACTAATCTAGTTTCATTCTTTTGCATTTGACTTTCCATCTTTCTCAGCACAATTTATTATTTATATATAAATGATGAATATATTATTCAGTATACTTCATTATTATTTAAGAGGTTTTCTTTTCTCTGCTGTGTAATTTTGGTTCCCTTGTCAAAATTTATTTGCCCATATACATGTGGCTTTATTTCTAGGCTCTGTTCAAATTCATTTTTCTGTGTGTTTGCTTTTCTGCCAATACCATGCTGTTTTTATTATTGTAGTTCTGTATTATAATTTGGTGTCAGGTTGTGTGGTAACCCCCGCTTTGTCTTTTTCCTCAGAATTGTTTTGGTTATTCAAGGTGTTTTGTGGTTCCACACAAATCTAATGATTTTGCTCTATTTCTTTAATAAGTGACAGTTTTTCATAATTAGATATAATATTGGCTGAGAATTTGTCATACATAACCATTATTATGTTGAAGTATTTTTCTTTTATTACCATTTTAGGTAGAATTTTAATTGGATGTTGTAACTTATCAAATGATTTTTCTGCATCAATTGATAAGATTATATGATTTCTATTTTTTGTTTTCTAATGTGGGGTATTACATTGATTGATTTGTGTATGTTGAACCATCATTGTGACTCTAGAATAAGCCACAGTTAATCTTGGTATGTTATTTTTTAAATATTTTGTTATATTCAATTTGCTAGTTTTTGTTTAAGATTTTAGAAGCTTTATTCATCAGAGGTATTAGTCAGTGGTTTTCTTTTTTGGTGTTATACTTTCCAGGTTTGGTATCAAGGTCATGTTGACTTCATAAAATGTGTTAGGGAGAATTGCTTCTTTCTCAATTATTATGTAAGCATTTGAGAAAGATGGGTATTAAATCTTCTTGACATCTTGGTAGAATTCACTATTGAAGTCATCTGGTTCGGGAATTTTATTTTATTTTTTTTTTTTGAGAGAGATTTTTGATGGCTGTTTCAATGTCTTCACTGTTGATTAGCCTCTCTAGATTTTTCAGTTCTTCATGATTTAGTTTAGGAAGGTTACATATATATTTCTAGGAAGTTATCCATTTCTTCTACGTTGTTGAATTTGGTGGAATATCGTCTTTCTTAGTATTCCACTATAATTCATTATTTATCTATGATGTCTGTTGTAACTTCTCTTTCATTTTCTATTTTGTTTATGAATCTTTTCTCTTTTTTCCTGGTGCATAGATATAATGCTCCAACCAATTGAGCTACCCAGCTCAGGCTATATATCTTTTAATATCACCTTTTATTTCTTCTTTGACCCAGTCATTTTTTAGTAGCATGGTGTTAAATCTTAACATTTATGTGAATTTTTATGCTCCTTTTTTGTTGTTTTCTGAGTTTATTGTACTGCCTATCAGTATTTTCTTGAATCTTATTGAGTCTTTTCTGAACTGCAATCTTTAATTCTCTCATTTAAATCACATATTTCTATCCCATTAAGTTTTTTTTACTATATTTTTTCTTTCTGAGTTGCCTTTATTCCTTGGTTATTAATGGCATTTGATGGGTTCCTTTATGTCTAGGCATCTATGTATGAGTGGCTCTTCTCTAGTAGATTGACATAAAGAAGACTTTCTATTTTTTCCGATAGGTGGCACTGAAACAAAATATTTTTTTAGCTCTTTTGCATTTCTTGGCTTTTTAGAACTCAGCAGTGCTGGAAAATGGAAAAGTGGGTACCTCCTTTGTGATCCAGTACCTCTGTCCCTGGGAATCAACCCTGTAGGACAACACACTGGGTAATGGGTTCAAAATCCATAAAATCCCAGTATTGTCTTCTGCAGCCAGATGCTGCTATCAATGTAGCCACAGTTTGTAGCAGTAGGGTAAACTACGGTAACATAGCTGTCTTCTAAGTTGTTTTGCCTTACTGGTAATGGTGACATTGTTTCTTTGCAGAGTCCTCTGTGAACCTCTAATACTGGAACCAGTCACAGACTATGCCCGTTGCTCAGGGAAAAAGTGATTCTGTAGTACCAGTTCTCGGATTTGTAGATAATCTGTTCCATAACCAGACACCAAGGGTGAGGAAAGGTGAGCTCTGAGAAGTTAATGGTGGCCAGGCTTTGTGGTTCTGTTTCTTTCTCTGGAATGCCAACCATCAGACAACCGAGGCCACATCTCTATACTAAGTCCCTGACCAGGTAACTGAGCTCAGCCTTCTCTTGCAGGATTGCTCACAGAATGCCTTTGATTGTCCAGGTTGACAGGAATTACAGCCACAACCTGAATCCTTCCTTTTCTCTGCTGAGCCTCACCATGAACTCCCATCTGTGTCCGTGGCTCATCTCAACTTTTCTCCATTTTTTACTCCCCAGTTGATCCTATTTGCCCATTTTTACATATTTCAATTTGAGGATCTCTCAGCTGTGTTTGTGCATTCAGCAGGAATTCTTTATGAAATTATAGTTGTTCATATTGTTGAAACTTCAGTGGGAATGATTAAGAGGTCCTCTCACACAGCTATTTCTCTGATGTCGTTCTCCAAGTCTTTTAAAGAGAAATTTTAAACTTAGAGAAGCATTTTATAAGGCAACAGAAAAGTAACCAGGTAGTAATTAATGCACTATCAACCTCCCTGAAAATTTCTATCTTCTTTGTTCCTCTATTGCTGTAGTTTTTGGACATTTTTTTCCCCAATAATCTACATTATACTTAATTTTCTAGGGCACATGGCAGCAAATACTATGCAATGTTTATTTCATGGCTGCAAACCACAGTCCTCCGTTTAAATCTTGCACTCTTACTTTCTCCTGTTCTTCAGTTTTCAATAAACTTAGGTAGGTGGCACACAGAATCCTGGCAGCTTGTAAATAGTTTGAAAATATTCTGTGCTATATATGAGCACCAAATATGAATACTAAGTAATGCTTTTTCTGGAGTGCCTTTAAAACTTTATGAGTCAGCATCTAGGTGTATTAATAATTATGTAAGGTGTTTATTGATTTATAGAAAATAAATACGGAGCTCTACCTGAATTAAAAAAGAAAAAGATCCCTGTGAACACTTATCTTTCTCATTTAGTGCTTAATAATGTTTGAAGATGTAAGCTTAATAGTAAGTTCTCTTGAGTTTGTAGGCAGACTTATGAAAATATGCTTAGCATACAGAAAGGAATCACATTTTAAAATATTACAATCAAACTCCCAACCCATATATGCTTCTATATTCTCAGATTTAACATAATTCTAAGTTGTTTAGTTACTTGTCTTAATAAACATAGAGACAAATTATATAGCAAAAAAGATTCTAGGTAACTGCATTTTAAAAATAGGTTAGAGAAATAATTTAGGGGTGATAGTAACAAAGAAAAAAATCTCTATACCTTTTTAAAAATATGTAATAAATAAAGATTTTAGTTACATGCAGATAGCATAAAGATATGAAAATAAAAAAAGATATAGTCAGATTTTGAAAATCTTCAACAATTGTTGTCTAGAAATTGTTCAGGTATAATTGTAGGTTTCTAAAATGAGATCTGAGAAAAACATTAATAATATTGCATTTATCTCTACCCATGTAGCACCTGCACTGGTGTGCACCTCGGCCTGTCCATATGTGTCCACTATGAGCTTAGTCCTTTTGCATCCTATCTATAGAGGTGACATGTGTCTATAGTGCTCACTGACAGTAGAGGAAAATCATAAACCTCAATCACCTTTGTGTGGCAAACTCAGCAATAGAATGGAGAACAGCTGTGCAAAGACTGATGTGCAAGGTGAACTTGATTCTTGTTTTGAAGAATTAAATTGCATGAGCCCTTTTTGTCAGGACTTAAAATAGTTTAAAAATGGCACTAGAGACTGAAACTATTGGACTCATTTACATAGCTACATTTTATGGCTAGGTTATGCTCCAGGGAAGAAAGAAAAAACCTAACATCCATTGATCTATTTAATTCTTTAACTTAGAATTTAATTATTAAAAAACTTTATGGAAAAAAAAAACAATCTACATCACTAGCTTATAATATGAATACCAACCTTGTTCTGAAATACTAACATTATCCAAAACAACCTTTATATCTTCAAATTGAACATATCAACTCCAAATATGCCCAGAAATATTTCTTGTAAATATATTAAACCTTATAACTATACTTGTTTTTTTAACTGTGCACTTTTATGACAATCTAGTACATATAATAACACACTAAGAAAATCTCTGCATAGGTGGAAATTATATTAATAGTGTCATATAATTTTTTTGTGTAAATATTGAAAATTTAATACATTTTCCATATGTTGATGCTGCTTTGGGGTTTTTAAGAGAAAAAATCATAAGTACCATGAACAAAAGCAAAAATAATAACAATGTGATTTTATTAAACAATTTCTCTGTAGCAGATACTAAACTAAATAATGTATGCACTTTATTATTTAAATATCAGATTAGCCTAATATAAGTATTATTGAGATCCTTATTCTACAAGTAAAAATTTTGAAATGAAACTTAAGAAAGCTATATAATTTGGCCAAGATTAAAAACTATAAAATTGTAGAACCATGTATTCTGACTAAATACCCATGTTCTCTATGTGAGGTTAACAACATCTTTGGATAAAAAACTAAATAATAACAATTTTAGGTATTATGGCCAATATGATAATTTTAATAAACTCAGCTTTGCTTTACTCAACTCTAATTCTTTGTTATATTAAGGTTTAGGGTTAACTGAGTTAATTATGGATGCAGATATGGACAATGTGTAAATTAATGGCCATGGCTGTTTTTCAATACAACTTTATTTATTTTAAGAAAGGCAATTACTTTGTCCTGAGGGCCATAGTTTGCCAAACCTTCTTGTAAATCATTGTGCCATTTGTATTCCATTCTATATTATATAAATAAAATGAATTAAGTAATCAGAGAATCCATATTCGTAAACATACTAGTAGTTATTTATTTAACACTATGCCATCGTCCTTTTAAACATTAATGTGAATTAAACATATTTCATATAATAGTGTATTCCAAAGTGCTCAGTTGGTAAGTTTATATCTGATCAGTCACATCTGATCCCACACAAATTAGTATTTGAGGTAACAATGTGGTATATTATAGCAGTTATCCTTTTTAAAATCTAAAACAATGTGTTATATAAACTAGACTCATAAATCCAGGCTGTTGTATATGTAGACATTTTGTTTGTACTCTTAGTCTTTGAAATTTTATTACAACTAGTTGAAGACTTATTTAAAAATTTCTTTAGTATTAAACACTTAAGGGTAATAAAACTTACTTTATTTCTTTAGCTTTGTGAAAAAGGGCCTTGCAGACTATTCATTAAGAATTTTTAAGTGTGAAATAAAAGCTTTATTGCATTGTAAAAAAGCACAATATCAGAAATTGGAGCATGTGTAATTAATTTGTATTGTTGCTGCTGTAATTATGTACATTATGTCTGACAGTTCAAACTGAGCTACAAGGAAATAAGTGAGCTACTGAAAACAATTGCATATTTAAATACATTATTTTGTCATTATATTCTGGCTATACACTGTATTTTAAAAAATTGCACATCAGCCAAAGAAATAAATAGAACCTAGATGAAACAAATAAATTAAATTATATATAAGAAAGAAAAAAATATATGTATACCCTGGATGTTTGACTCCAAAACATCTTGTAAATTAGTTTCCAAGTGAAGAGGGAAGTTCATATGCCTTAAAATGTTTCTTCTTATCACAGCACAATCAAAGAAGGCAACCAAGTGTTTTCTTGTCTGAATATGAAAGGGACAGAGACACATTGGATCCTACTCGATTAATATTTGGAATGTAACAATGTAGTATATTAAAGCAGTTGGCTTTTCTTAAAATAAAACAAGGACCATATGTTTGATGCCCCCATGGACAGGTAATTCATGAACTACCTTTAACCTAGGAAGTGGCATGTGTCTTCCCTTCATATTTATGTGTGTCTTTGCCCCACATTTATTAGTCAGACCCATTTTGTGGGTTTCACACAACTTTAAAGGATATGTTTGCAATCTAGCTATATGTCTGAAAACTGAGGTCCAAACTTTGGTAAACAACGATAAAAACTACCATCATGGCACCATTCTTCACAAAAGTTTACCATGCACAAAATAGAGTGGTAAGAGCTATAAAATTATAAAAAGTAATTAAGAAAGAATAATCTCTTCCAGAAACAAAACTCTAGAAGAAATAAAGATGTGAGAATGACACATTATGATGGAAGCTAAGATGTGGTGAATAGCAGTATATATAAATGTTGTGTGCACTTGAAGACGTATATACTAAAGGCTTCAAATGCACCCCCATGTTCGTGGCAGCATTGTTCACAATAGCGAAGATCTGGAAACAGCCCAAGTGTCCATCAGAGGAAGAGTGGATTGAAAAGCTTTGGTACATATATACTATGGAATACTACTCAGCCATAAGAAATGATGACATCGGATCATTTACAACAAAATGGATGGACCTTGGTAATATTATACGGAGTGAAATAAGTAAAACAGAAAAAAACTGAGAACAGCATGATTTCATACATAGGTGGGACATAAAAGTGAGACTATGAGACATGGACAAGAGTGTGGTGGTTATGGGGTGGGGTGAAGGAAGAGAGGGGGGAGGGGAGGGGCACAAAGAAAACCAGAGAGAAGGTGACAGAGGACAATTTAACTTTGGGTGATGGGTATGCAACATAATTGAATGATAAGATAACCTGGAGATGTTTTCTTTGAACATATGTACCCTAATTTATTAATATCACCCCATTAAAATTAATAAAAGAAAAAAGAAAAAAGGAGACCCTAAGTGTCTAATTACATATCAGAAAGAAAAAAAAAAAACTTAAAACTGAAATGCGAACTCTAGTATTCACTTGTTCAGGTTCATTTTGATTTCTTTAATACTAATAATATTTTATTACACCCAAATTAAAAAAATTATGAAACAAACAAAAATATTCTAAGGGAAGATTTTATGAAAGATGAATCTTATAAAATAATTTTAAAATTATATGGAAGAATTCAGCATGGGATAGGCCTGACCTGTGGTGGCGCAGTGGATAAAGCATTGACCTGGAATGCTGAGGTCACCAATTCAAAACCCTGCACTGGTCTGGTCAAGGCACATATAGGAGTTGATGCTTCCTGCTTCTCCCCCCTTTCTCTCTCTCTCCTCTCTAAAATGAATAAATAAATTAATTAATTATAAAAAAGAATTCAGCATGGGATATTTGAAAGGGCAAAGGCCTTTTTGAAATTAAACCTAGAAAAGAGAAGTGTTAAATAGTTTATTTCAGCCGCAACACATGGTAAAGGCAATATTGGACCTGAGCCTGTGGCTACACATTGTACATAAATGACCATAATCATTATGCAATACTGCTCTCTCTCGTTAAGTGTTTCCTCTTCATCATAGAGCCATTCAAGAAAATAGTCATTTTTTTTTTTAATTTTAAGTAATGGCTTCCCGGTCATTTAGATAAACATCAGTGTCCAGTATTTATTGATAAATGTATGACCTTAGACTAGTTATATATTGCTCTCAGCTTAATGTTTCCTACTTGAGTGCTAGAAATATTAAAATACCTTGTTAAAGAAGGTTTGGTAAAGATTATGTGTAAGTATAAAATTATTTTTATTTTGTGTGTTATGTAATAAGCACTCCATAAATGGTAGCTATAGTTATTAATGCAGGAGAAACATATACTTTGATACCATTTATAGCATCGTGCACTTCTTAGTTTAAATACTATCTAAATGACCAATTTTTATGGTGCATTATAAAAAATGAGTCTTCTATTGAAGTTTTATAACATTGTCATTATTTCTTCTCTCATTCCCTCTCCTTATTTAAGTGAATAAGTGGGTGAGGCAAGGTTTATATTTAACAATTTTTAATGGTAGCTTAGAATATGAGTCTTTCATTATAATAATTCTATTTCAAAAATAAAGTCAGCCAGTAAAGAATAATAAATTATATCTATATGCAAGTATACAAAGGTATTTTTAGAGGCAGATAGGATCTTTCCTTTCACATTGCATTTGGTAGGTTATACTGGATCAATTATATTCTTAATTCCATATTATTGCAGGAACCCATCAGGTGATGGTGCCTGATTCTTTCCAATTACTTGTAAAAGCTACAGAGAGAATGTGTGGAAACTGCATTCTTGCATACTTCCTGTCGAGCAGGGCTTACCTGAGCTAACCTGAGGGTCAGAGCGCAAACTAAATCAGGGAGCAGAATTCACTGGCTTTTACTGATTTCATTTTATGCATGCACTTCCTGCTTGGATTGGAACAAAAGAAAAACCAATAAAGCTATATACAGTCTATGAATACTAAGAATTAAGTAATGTTTTTATTTTATGCATTAAACCAACAAATTAAAATTCAGTTTCCAGGGTCCTTCCTTTTTTTACTTGAACAAACCTCCAGTTTTCCAAAGTTATCTTTTTCTCAAACCCTTACCTGAATACAATATTATTTGTTTTAAGAGATTTTAAAAATTAAATTGGGACATAAACACAGGGAAGGGTGTGAGATACTAAGAAGTATGTTCTCTTTCAAGCCTAAGTGTGAAATACACTGCTCACAAAAATTAGGGGATCAGGAAATGTGTAGATACTCTAATACTTTCAGCCTTTTGTATAGTGCATTTTCACCAATGAAATAAAAGTTGGTTTTGCATCTCATTTGCATACTTGAACAACTTTCTTGGACTTGCTGTTCGCTTTTCTGATGTTCTTGTTTAATAAAGAAAATCAAATGCTTCTTTTTTGATAACTTCGTATTCATTCTGAAATATCCTCTAATTTTTGTGAGCAGAATAATAGATCCAATTTATTTTCATGATGAGGAACAATACTGTTGCTCTTGGGTAGGAGAGCTTTGTGGACATTTTGGGTTGGAAGAGAGCAAGAATATAAGCTGTTAATCAAAAAATATATACTTTCACTTTTCTCTTCAAGAAGTTGCATTTTTTACTTTGATAACACTGAAAGTCTATGACCTTGTGCATATCCAGACCTATTTATCCATTTGCAGGTCAATATACATGAGCTTGGGGAAATTAAAATAGTAACTTAAAATACTTTAATTTATTCCAGCTCTTGCTGTGATTACCTGTTTTATTCTAATATATATGCAGGTTTTGACTACTTTACCTTGAGCTAGACTTCAGGATACATGTCTAGGTCTACAGTTTTAATTCTCAATGCACATACTCACCATGTAAATTTCTCTAGCATCTACTTCTCTCTAGTTGCACTGTGCTCCGATTTCTGTCTCCCTAAATTGAAAAACTGTCCTACCGAGTGAAAAATCAGACAATAATGCTGCCTGTTTACACAATGCCTTTATAGCATCAGACTCTTCCCCATCAGTAGTTAGGGTTTTTTTTCTTCCAAATACCCTCTCTAAATAGCATATTGCTTGCTTTCTCCTTAAAATGCACACACTCACACATCAAAGAAAAAAGTCGGGTGTATTATGTTTAGAGAACTGCAGATCATCAAAGACATCACAGATCTGCAAAAAACAGACTTAAAGTATATGTTATAAATGGACTAATCTCTGGTGTCCCCTGAAGTTCAACTTTCTTCTCATTGATACCAAGTGACGGTTGTATATTACCTACTTGGGTATCTTTCATTGAAATAAAATGTGATGGTGAGTTTTACAGAAAACTTTGATCCAATAGTCAAGTGTTTTATTTATGAAATAGATGATTCCAAAACAATGACTGTCAGAATGCTGGTTAACTTCAAGTCATTGACTTAGATTTTGTTCAATAGTTTTACTTTCTTCTGATCCAAACAAATATTTTAAATTACTGGCTTCAAAGCACACTTTCCCCCCCCCAGCCCCCACACACTATACCTTTACTTTCATCTGTATATGTGTATGTGTACATGTGTTCATGTATATAGATACCTAATTTTCACATAGCAAAGGAAAAATGTGAAAAAAAGCATCAATGGCACATTACTCCTTTAAAAAAAACTGAAAAAAAAAAAACCCCGTGGACAACAATTTTTTCAGTATTGTCAGGAATCCTTATTCAGCTAAATGTCTGAGTGGAGTTGTAAATGTTCATGGCATTTTAAACACTTTTAATTTCCAAATGCATATTCTGAGTTTAATTTCAAACTTTACCCAGATGTCATTGTAATATTCTGTTGGAGAAAGTTTACTCACGAAGACATCTGTTAAAATGGTGAGGAAAATTTAGAAATCACTTAGAATTTTCCAAATAAAGTGTTTTCTTGGCATTCTTCTGAGCAAATGTTGCCACAAAACATACTAAGAAAACACTGCCTCAATCATTCCAATATATAAAGACCAACAGTTTATTAAGTTTCACAATTACTTTGTGGGTCTCAGACGCCACCAAGATAAATTGATTGCATTATGAAAGACTGCCTAAGTTCATTTGGGTGATTTAACAAAACACCATAGAATTAGGTAGCTTGTGAACAACATTTCTGGAAGCTGAGAAATCCAAGATTAAGGTGCGGGCATATTCTGTATCTAGTGAGGTGACAAATCTTTCTTTATAGGTGGTTATCTTCTTGAGGTGCCTTTTCATGATGCGAGGGGCCAGGGAGCATTCTGGTGACTATATGGGCATGCATCCCCCTTCTGAAAGTTTCGCTTTCATGACCTAATCATCTCCCAAAGGCCTCAACCACTAAATACCATTGCTTTGGGGATTAGGGTTCAATGTATGAAATTTGAGGGTGACAAAAACATGCAATCTATAACAAAGACCTTCTGGTAGGTGCTTTGGTAAATTGAACTTTCATAACAAGGTTTCTTCTACTGCTTCAGTATATCATATTGCAAATAATTTGCAATACTTTTCTCAGAAGATCCAGCAGATTTAAGGTCTCAATCTGTAACTCACCACCTTTCAAGTCTTATGAAAATCTCATAACCTCTTTGATTCTTGGTATCTTATTGGCAAATTATGAGTGTGTGGGGGGATATGGCTTCTTGACACTCACTCTTTTCTTTTTCTGGCATCTCTTCATCAAGATATACAATATTTTCCAGAGGAGGAACAATGAGAAACTTGGTATGTGAAACCCTTTCCAAAGTCTCTCATTTCTCATGAGAGCTAGATTGAAGGAAGAGAATGTATGTTCTGCTTTTTTATCTGCATTGTAAGCAATGCTTATAGCCCCTTGCATGGGTAAGTTTAATTCTTGGGTTCAGTTTTATAAAACCTAATGGTGCACAGATATGGGTCTTATCCTTCAATATCATACTTTTAGTTATAAACCTACTGTTTTCTAGTGCTCATCTGCTGATCCTTTGTGTCTCTCAAACAGTATAGGACTTGGAAAAGGAAGAGAGTGCTATTTATTAGAACATCATTAATGCATCTAACTGGTGATAAAACACTATTAATTACTTTTTGAGATTATTATTATTTAATAAGATAAAGAGTTAATGCATATGAAAACACATGTACAATATAATATAAACCACTGAAAAGTAATAAAAATTATCAGAACTATATAAATGTTTAGTTTAATAGTATGTTTAGTTTAATAGTTTAGTTTAATAGTATTATGGAGAATTAGATAAAATAATCTATTCTCTTCACATTGCAAATGAGGTATGTTTTCCTTTCCTTGGATTTAGGATGACCTGTGTGCTTAGTCAAGAGAAGATAATCATGTCATGGCAGTTCCAGGTTAGAATCTAAGAGAACTGGCAGCTTCCTGTTTGGTTTTAGGCATCTCTAATCTAGTATGTTAGAATATGAATATCTTACTAAGAGATGGTGTGGAGTCTCTGAACTACATGGGCAGTAGGAACAGCTGAGTCCAGGCTTCCGGACATCTCCAGTATCATACTAGGCATACAGATGCACAAACTGTCTTAGACCATTTAGCTGAGACCAGCTGCTGTCTAAAGTCCATGATAAGACTCCACATGACACCCAGAATTGACCAGTAAAGTACCATCTGGATTCTGAAATCACAAATTCATATAATATAATCATTATTTATTAAGCCACTAAGTTTTTAGGTAGTATATTATATTGTTATGGATGATCAGGATATCTCAACAATAAATAGGCAAAGCAGAAGAGTATATAGATAATGTGGCTGAAACAGACAACAACAACAAAATAATCTTTAAAATTTAAAGGAAAGTGACACCTACAGGAAGTAAAGTGATGTGGTAATGTTCTGTAAATGTATTAAAATAATATGATGCTACACTTTGTAAAACCAGAAAGTTTGCCAAATTAAAAAATGGAACCAGAGGACGGCAAGATGGCGACGGAGTAGGCAGACGTACCAACTTCCAACTCCTAGAACCAAAGTGAATTATAACATAATTTTAAGAATCATCATCTGGATAAACCAACTTTGAAATAAATTAAGTGGACTCTTCAACCAAGGAACACTGAAGAAGCCACATTGAGACTGGTAGGAAAAGTGAAAACACAGAGAGGGCTGCCAAACTCCCTGGAGCGAACGGCAGCCTGGAGAGACTCGCATGGCAGAAGGAGAGTTTAGCGGAGAGAGAGGGACCTGTGTCCCTCTCTCTCTGCTAAAACAAAGCCCCAGCCTGCAGCCCCAAAGCCTAAAAGAGGTGTTTAGACAGTATTGAGCTGTGAAACAAGTGAGGATACTGTTTGTGAGAAAGAAACAGTTTTCTCAGACCCAGGATTCTTCCTAGCAAGTTTATTTTATTTATTTATTTTTCTACAGGGACAGAGAGAGGGATAGATAGGGACAGACAGACAGGAACGGAGAGAGGTGAGAAGCATCAATCATTAGTTTTCCGTTGCCGTCGCAAAACCTTAGCTGTTCATTGATTGCTTTCTCACATGTGCCTTGACCACAGGCTTTAAGCAGACCAAGCAACCCCTTGCTGGAGCCAGTGACCTCGGGTCCAAGCTGATGAGCTTTAGCTCAAGCCATATGGGCCCCACGCTCAAGCTGGCGAGCTTGGGGTCTCGAACTCAGGTCTTCCACATTCCAGTCTGATGCTCTATCCACTGTGCAACCGCCTGGTCAAGCCCAGGATTCTTCTTAAAGGGACAGCGCAGAAAACCTCTCTCACAACCATTCACCCTGGGCTCCGGGGAATGGGGACAGAGGAGAGGACCAGAGCAGCGGGAAGAGAATGTGGACTGGAAGGCACAGGGAGAAACATTCTGAGGGACAGCCACCCTAACCCCTGGGCTGAGTCACTTCCCTAATCAAAAACAAATATTTCCCCTGGAACTAGCAATGCCAGAAAAGGGAGACAGGACACCAGCCAAACTAGCTCTCCCGCGGCACTTTGAGCAGAGTTGCTTAGACAGAGGGAACTTCCAGGACTACAGTATGGAGTGTTAGGGTCTGAGCTGTAGTGCCCTTACCCACACTGCTGAGGGCTTGCTGAAGGGACAGTGAAGATGGGAAGCTGAAACGTGGTTCTGTCGGCTGGGGCGGAGGCCGAGCCAGTGTGAGCTCAGTCTAGCCCAGCAGGGGCAGAAGGGATCCATGAAAGCTGTCCAGCTGCAGCGGGCCTCCCTGCAGCCCCACCAGTGGAGGAAAAGCTAAGGGCCAGGAACAGGCAGATCTGCTGTTAAGCAGACCTCCATGGGCACGCAGCATCACCTGGCCTCCCAGGTTTGCGACCCTGCTCAAGATGGCCCTGATAGTGGGGAGGGGCTAAAGCCTGGGACAAGAGAAGGTTCACCACTGAGTGCACACCAGCAGCCTCACCCAGCCCAAGAAACAGCGGTTTGTGATCATGCACAAGCTGGTCCTGACCAAGGGGGCAGGCCTAAAGCCTGAACACGCGGAGGCTCACAGCTGAGTACACGCCAACAGCCCCGTCTGACCAGAGAAACTGCGGGGAGCAGGCTCTGACCATGGGGGCTGGGTGGAAACCCAGTAATAAACTGTGTCCACAGCTGAGCAAAGGTGCTCACCACTACCCTTGGTGCTGAGGCTTGTGGCGAGAGTGCAGTGTGCAACCCCACCTGTGGGGGTGAGACAAAGCCCCAAACAGGCTGAGGCTTGTAGAGCCGGGCAGCAGAATACAGCCACTCCCGCGGAGGAGAGGTAGATATCACAGCAACAGCAGCAGTGGGCCAGCATTGGCAACGCCCATACCCAACCACCCTAGGCAGTGGCACAGGTGGTGGCGGGTCTGCAGACAGACCACACCTAGGGAACACAGTGGCAACACCCATTTGACTCCAGTGGCTACACCCTCTTTTACACAGACAAAATGAGCAGGCAGAGAAATGCAACCCAAATGAATAAAGAGAAATCCCCAAGGAAGGACCTGAATGAACCAGATATAACCAAATTAACAGATGCAGAAGTTAAAATAATGATAGTTAGGATGTTCAAAGAGATTAGAGCAACAATGAATAGTCATTACGAACACCTAAATAAAGAGATAACAAGTATATAAAGGAAATTGAAAAAATAAAAAAGAATCAGACAGAAATGACAAATACAGTATCAGAAGTGAAAACCACAGTGGAAGGAATTAAAAGCAGGATGGATGAAGCTGAGGATAGAATCAGTGAGTTAGAGGACAAAATAAACAAAGGCACAAAAGCAGAGCAAAAAAAAGAAAAGAGACTCAAAAAAATGTGAGGAAACTCTAAGGGAGCTCTGTGACAACATGAAGAGAAATAACATCCGCATCATAGGGGTTCCAGAAGATGAAGAGAAAGAACAATGGATAGAAACTTTGTTCAATCAAATCATAGCTGAAAACTTCCCTAAATTAAGGCTGGAAAATGTTTCACACATTCAAGAAGCACAGAGAACTTTATTTAAGAGAAACCCAAAGAAATCGACACCAAGACAAATCATAGTTAAAATACCAAAGCTAAGGGATAAAGAGAAAAATTTAAAAGCTGCTAGAGAAAAAAAGGCTATTACCTACAATGGAACCCCCATAAAGATGACTTCCAACTTCTCAATAGAAACACTTGAGGCCAGAAGGGAATGGCAAGATATATTCAAAGTAATGCAGAACAAGACCTACAACCAAGACTACTTTATCCAGCAAGGCTAACGTTTAAAATTGGAGCAAGAAAGAGCTTCCCAGATAGAAAAAGCCTGAAGGAATTCATTAAAACCAAACCAATTCTGCAAGAGATACTAAGGGGCCTGTTGTGAACAGTTCAAAGGGGGAAAAGAATATAGCAAAAGAAGAATACAGCTTTAAAGAATAAAATGGCAATAAACAACTACATATCAATAATAACCTTAAATGTAAATGGATTAAATGATCCAATCAAAAGACAGAGGGTAGCTGCATGGATAAAGAAACTGGATCCATACATATGCTGTCTACAAGAGACACACCTTAGAACAAAAGTAGCACATAAACTGAAGGTAAAAAGACGCAAAAAAAATATTTCATGCAAATGGAAATGAAAAAGAAGCCAGGGTAGCAATACTTATATTTGAAAATTGGACTTTAAAACAAAGGCTGTATTAAGAAATAAAGAAGGACACTACATAATGAAAAAGGGAACAATTTAACAGGAAGATATAACTATTATAAATATCTACACACCAAATATAGGACCCCTGACATACATAAAGCGGACTTTGATGGATATTAAGGGCGAGATTAACAACAATACTATAATACCCCACTAACATCACTGGATAGATCCTCAAGAAAGAAAATTAATAAAGAAACAGCAGACTTAAAGTATACACTAGATCAACTTGATTTAATAGATATCTTCAGAACTTTTTATCCTAAAGCAGTAAAATATACATTCTTTTCAAGTGCTCAAGGTACATTCTCTAGTATAGACCACATGTTAGGACACAAAAATGAACTCAACAAATTTAAGAAGATTGAAATTATATCAAGCATTTTTACTGACCACAATGCCATAAAACTAGAAATTAACCACAAAAGAAAAACTGAAAAATACTCAAACACTTGGAAACTAAATAGCATGTTATTAAATAATGAATGCATTAACAATGAGATCAAAGAAGAAATAAAAAAGTATCTAGAAATAAATGATAATAAACATACATCAACTCAAAATTTATGGGACACAGCAAAAGCAGTATACTGAGAAGGAAGTTCATAGCACTACAGGCATACCATGAGAAGCTAGAAAAAGCTCAAATAAGCAACCTGATCCTGCATCTAAAAGAACTGGAAAAATAACAGCAAGTAAAGCCCAGGACAAGTAGAAGGAAGGACATAATAAAGATCAGAGCAGAAATAAATGACATAGAGCTAAGGAAACAGTGCACAGGATCAATGAAACCAGGAGTTGGTTCTTTGAAAAGGTAAACAAGATTGATGAACCTTTAACTAGACTCACCAAAACAAAAAGAGAGAGGACCCAAATAAATAAAATTAAAAATGAGAGTGGAAAAATAACAACTGACTCAGCAAAAGAAATTAAGGAAACAATCCTCTTCATTATTGCAACTAAAAAAGTAAAGTACCTAGGAGTAAATTTAACCAAGGAGATTAAGAACTTGTACTCAGAAAATTATAAAACATTGAAAAAAGAAATCAAGGAAGATACAAACAAGTGGAAGCATATACCGAGCTCATGACTTGGAAGAATAAATATCATTAAAATGTCTATATTACCCAAAGCAATTTATAAATTCAATGTAATACCAATTAAAATACCAATGATATAGTTCAAAGATATAGAACACATATTCCAAAAATTTATATGGAACCAGAAAAGAGCATGAATAGCATCAGCAATCTTAAAAAGAAAAAATAAAGCAGGAGGTATCACTCTTCTGGATATCGAGGTATACTACAAGACCATTGTACTCAAGACAGCCTGGCACTGGCATAAGAACAGGCTCATAGATCAATCGAACAGAACAGAGAACCCAGAAATAAACCCACACCTTTATGTACAACTGATAATTGACAAAGGAGGGAAGAGCATACAATGGAGTAAAGACAGCCTCTTAACAAATGATGTTGGGAAAATTGGACATCTACCTGCAAAAAAATGAAACTAGACCATCAACTTACACCATTCACAAAAACAAACTCAAAATGGATAAAAGACTTAAATGTAAGCCGTGAAACCATAAGCATCTTAGAAGAAAACATAGGCAGCAAGCTCTCCGACATCTGTAGCAGCAATATATTTGCTGATTTATCTCCACAGGCAAATGAAATAAAAGGCAAGATAAACAAATGAGACTATATCAAACTAAAAAGTTTTTGCACAGCTAAAAACAATAAGAACAGAATAGAAAGACAAACCCCACAATGGGAGAACATATTCGTCTACACATCTGATAAGGGATTAATAACCAAAATTTATAAACAACTTATAAAACTCAACACCAGAAAGACAAACAATCCAATTAAAAAATGGGCAAAAGAAATGAATAGAAATTTCTCCAAAGAGGACATGGCCCATAGGCTTATGAAAAAATGCTCATCATCACTCATCATTAGAGAAATGCAAATTAAAACCACAATGAGATATCACCTCACACTAGTCAGAATGGCGCTCATCAGCATAACAACACAGAACAAGTGCTGGCTTGGATGTGGAGAAAAGGGAACCTTCCTGCACTGCTGGTGGGAATGCAGACTGGTGCAGCCACTGTCGAAAACAGTATAGAGATCCCTCAAAAAATTAAAAATCAAACTGCCTTTTGACCCAGCTATCTCACTTATAGGAATATACCCTAAGAACACCATAGCACTGTTCAAAAAAAAGAAATGCGCCCCCATGTTCGTGGCAGCATTGTTCACAATAGCGAAGATCTGGAAACAACCCAAGTATCCATCAGAGGACGAGTGGATTAAAAAGCTTTGGTACATATATACTATGGAATACTACTCAGCCATAAGAAATGATGGCATCGGATCATTTACAACAAAATGGATGGATCTTGATAACATTATACGGAGTGAAATAAGTTAAACAGAAAAAAAACTGAGAACACCATGATTTCTTACATAGGTGGGACATAAAATTGAGACTATGAGACATGGACAAGAGTGTGGTGGTTACGGGGTGTGGGAGGGAGCAGAGGAAGGGAAAGGGGGGAGGGCAGGGGCATAAAGAAAACCAGATAGACGATGACAGAGGACAATTTGACTTTGGGTGATGGGTATGAAACATAATTGAATGATAAGATAACCTGGAGATGTTTTCTCTGAACACATATACCCCGATTTATTAATGTCACCCCATTAAAATTAATAAAAATAAAAAAATAAAAAATAATATTAAAAAATAGAACCATAAGAAAGCAAAACAAGCATAATATAGTAATATATAGAAAATATATCTTTGTGTATCCTTTCAGGATTTTTTATTATTTACTTTGGTTTATATAATACTAAAAACTAGAAATTTCTTCACATTATGCTGTATAGACTTTCTCTAAGCTTTAAAACATAATATAAATAAACATTTTTATTATTACTAATCTTACCAAGTAACTAATTGTGCATTCAAATTTTATGTGATTCTCAATGGCTATTTAATTTTTCATTATGGGGATAGACGAGAAAGTGATATTTTAATGATATAATGCTATTCTAAGTAAGCAATGGTAATACCACAAAGAATTCTTCTTCTAGCTTTTTCTGTAAATTAGGAAAGTACTTTAACCTTTACCAAACATTTATGACACTCTAAATAAGTAATTTAATTTCATCTTTTATTTAGTCCTCACAATAAAATATAAAGTGCATAATATTATTTCTCTATTTTATAGAAAATAAAAATAAGATCAGAGAGATATCTGTAGTAAGGATTTTTAAATAAGGATGCAAACATGATTGTATTCGACCTAATCATAAGGAAGAGCAATGTATTTTTGGGAGATAACGGGAAGAAATTTCAATAGGTTATAGAGGTTCTATGAAAGTGGACAAGCAGGCTAACATACTCAGTTGTAGCCAAACTGTGGAGTCCCTTAGACAGTTTATGTGAGAAATGTAAAAGCATTTGATGTAATAGCTCTTTTTTTTTTTCAAAAATCAAATAAGATACCTCAGCATATGGACAGTCTCCAGGGGTTTAACCTGGAGAAGTAACTTTTGTCCTCAAAATTGTCTGTGGTGGAAGTATGGCTGGTTTTTCCCTTTGTCCTCTCTCAGTTGTCTGGTGTACCAAGAAAAAACTTGTCTTGGAATGATGTATAGAACAAAAACCAACAGTGCATACTAATGAGTTATTTTCACAGTCTGTAAGGTCATTTGCTGATATCCAGTGACATAAGTCAAGGAGTTTGCAATATAAAATATAATTAGATGAACAAATAAATTAAAATTTTTTCATTGTGTTAAAGTCCCAATATGTGGCCATATATTGTAGCAACTATAAAACTAGATTTCAATTATTTTACAAAAATAATTGTAGAGAAAATTATAGTTCAGTTTTTAAAATTACCATAATTTGTCTTTAGGACAGAGTTGTAGTAATTCTGTCCTGAAACTAAGCCTGAATTAAAGCCTTATTTGAACAAGCTGAGTATGAAAAGGAAATTATGTTAATAAGTATTTGCATTAGCAAGAAAAACAAAATGGCAAATAATGATTAACTGACCACATATTTCATGTCATTGGCTGAAGGGTGTATCTTATATGAGGAATTAATATATGTTTGATAGAGTACATACCCTTGTGTTAAAACATAATTTTAAAAATAATTATTGATTAGTGAGCTAAAAAATATTTTTTTAAAAAAATCATATATAGCAAAATATCTTAGATAATGAGCAAACAGGAGCTTCAGTTTCAAGAACCACCAACTTTTGTCCTAAATTTGTCACCAAGATCCCTGTGGAGTATTCTATAATAGTCTTCTCTTACTTAGAGTTCATTATAACACAGTCTGTTCTTTGAAATATGAAATGCTGTTTATATTAGATTACATTAGATGTCTATGTTGTTACTTACTTAACTCCAGACACTAAAAATTACTTGGATGAGGCTTTGTTTAAAATGTCATGTCATCTGACCAAGGACCCTTACAATGTAAAAACAATGAGGTTTCCAATAAAAATTACAAATGTTATTTTAAAAAAGTATTTTCTTCACTCAGAAATTTTCCTTTGTTTGGATACTCTCTATAGTGATTCTGATTGTCAAAATACATATTTTTTGTTTACCGTCACTTGAAAAGCCTTTTCTAATTGTACTAAGAAGATATCGTAAGTACTATCTCTAAAATTCTATGGTCTTTATTGTTATCTCTTTCCTCATGGAACTTAAAGTTTATATCTCTTTTTTTCATATTTATTTGGGTAAATACTTTATGATTTAAAATGATTGCAAATTTCTTGAATGTGTAGATTATATTCTGTACCATTTTATAAAGTATACCCTTTACTTATTAACTCATACTTCAATCAATAAGCATTTACTCAAAGTTCAGACTTTAGTTTGTTGTTTGGTATATAGAAGTGAATGATTCTTCTCTTACTATAGGGCATTCTGTCTAGCAAGTGTCACAAATATAAAAAATAAATAAATTAGCACAGGATTATTTAATTACAACTGCTATAATTGAAAACTGTAGAGAAAATCTGTTTCCTTGCTCAACCTGGTTGATGGCTGTATTCCATGACATACAGGTGTAGGGCTGAGCTTACTTGTTCCTTGTTCACTGTTGACCAGTAGACAGTTTCAGCTTGCACAGGTCTCCAGCACTCCTTAACTTGTTGCCCTACTCTTCTTAAAAGCTGAGGTCAAATAATTCCCAGGTTTTAAATTTCTCAAAACTATCATCTGTCTCTTCTGGCTGTTTCTCTCCTCTGCCATATTTCTCCCTCACTCCTTTGCATTTATCTTCTGCTTTAAATTGTACATGTGATTCCTTTGGTACTATCTGGATAATCCAGGATAATAACCTTATTTTCAGGTCAGTTATTTAGCAACCTTAAATCTATCAACACATTTTTTTCATAATTTACCTACGTATATTAGTGTCCTATTGAATAATCTGAGGAAGTGTACATATTTAGGATTCTGTTGACCACACTGGACTTTTTAACTTTTACCACTTGTGATTAATGAGTGCAGTTGAATAGAATATTGTATGACATATCCAAATAAAAAAAAAACAAAAACAGCAAACAGGCAACTGAATTTCTTTATGAAAGTCACATTTTGTCTATGCATTTATGTTTCTTAAAATCATTATATTTTCAGATTATGCAAATGTAATATAAATTCTTGATTACAGCTTGCTGAAGACCATGTTCTCTGTTGCTGGAATAGTTTAGTCATTGTAGTAAATATACTATTACTCTTCTATTGCTGAAATTGGGTCCGCAATGACAGAAGCTACAGGCTTTCCTTCAATTCTATTATAGTGCATTAAACAACTACAATTTTTAACACTAAAAACTAAAAATGATAAATGGACACATGTATATTTTTGGCTGTTTGCCTCCATTTCCCCCTACATTTCCAGTAATCTGCTGTCATACAGGTGAGTTTTTCTTGCCTGGTTTCCATGGTACATGTTCAAACTCAGAAATGCGGTTCATTTCCAAGAGTATGGTTTCCAAGGTAACCAGCTGGCAAACCAATCCAAAAGTCTTTCCCAACATCAACATGTTCAATTTCTTTAGGAAGTGAGTACCTTAGTTCTAAAATTTTAGCAAGAGTATTTAAGGAAAATTCAGAGACTAAAATAAAACCTCTACCATGATATTTTAAATTTAAAGATAAGTGCTCAATTTAAAAGCTACCTGTTTAACATCTCCAAATAATCATGAAGATAATGAAATAAAAGTATTCAGAATACTTTTCTTCATCTTGACTCTGTTTCTTTTTGTTTGTTTTTTTATATATTAAAATTTGGAAGGACATGAAGAAAAATCAATACACATTCTGGATTCTATTTAAAGAGTGAGAATTGAAATATAGTAATTTTTCATCATTTAATGAATAAAAAATGTTTATAATAGAAATAAATTTGAGATGAATACTTTGTAATCCACAAAATAAAATTTATATGTGACATATATAATTTTATAATTAGCAAGTAATTGAGACTAGTTAATATATCTCTAATGTTTTCTTAAAAGTTAAAAAACTAGTATACCATTAGGAAAGTACCATTATACAGTGTGTCCGTAAAGTCATGGTGCACTTTTGACTGGTCAAAAAAAGTCAAAAGTGCACCATGACTTTAAGAAAACACTGTATTAATATTTTAGTATAATATATACTTTTATAATATAAAATACTTTATATTTTATTTATTATAAAATAATAAATAAAATATAAATACTTTTTATAATATAAGAAGTAATATTAATATTACTTTTTATTCCACAAATAATTTGTGTATATACAAAAAGTTAAGTCATTTTTAATACCTTAAAATAAGGTTACTTTAAGAAAATAAGTGATTTTGAAATAGTTTTCTTTAATAGAAAATAATTGCTGCATGCAGTAAATTATAAAGGTATTCAAACACATTTCTCCTCCTTCATCCATGACCTTGCAATGTGCTTTTATTGAGCCTGTTATAAAAATGTTGGAATTATTCCTCCATCTTTTGAATGTGGATTGCTTATTGACTTGCTTTGGCTAATGAGACATTAATAAAGTGACAAACACAGAGACATGAAACACTTTTCACACAGGGTCATACCATATTTTGCTAATCTTAAATCCCTCAGATCATGAATACAGTCTAAGCCAATCTGCTTGGAATGAATGGTCATGCAAAAAGAACCCAGGCATACAGCTGATAGTTTCAACAGTCTGGATGGGAAAGATTTATTTGTTCTGAATTTACAAAGTAATGTGAAAAGATTTTAATGTAAGAGCACATTTTAAAAACCATACTTCTCAAATTCTAATTAAAAACAAAGTAACAGTTTTAGGTCACCCTGACTTGTAAAATTATCAACTATTTATAACTTGCCACTGTTATATAATTACTAGAAATTGAGAAAGTATTTTACAAGAGGGAAATAATTTTTTGAAGTACTACTACTCATTATGTGAAACTAAAACTCTTCTGTGAGGGTAAATTTTATCTGGTGATGAATATTATAATAACAATAGTATGTATTAACTTTTAACATTGGATAGGTTTTTCTTAAAGTTTTCTTTTATTTATTGATTTTTTACAGAGAAAGAATGGGAGACAGAGTAAGACAAAAACATTGATTTGTTGTTTCACTTATATATCCATTTATTAGTTAAATCTTGTGTGTCCCCTGACCGGAAATGGAACCCTCAACTTCTGCATGTCAGGATGGTGCTCTAACCAACTGAGCTATTCATCCAGGGCCACTGGATAGTTTTGTAATTATATAAATTAATCTCATTAAGCAATCCTAACAAAAAGACAAAAATAACTCCATATTATTCCCATGTCAACTCTCATAAGATATCCACAGAAACAAAAGTATATATAAATTTTAAATGGCTTTATATGTTTATTTCATAGTGATCATGTGTCAGTAATCCAAAATAAATATCAAAGATTAATTTTACTACTGCCTAATAACTACATACCTTAATGCATGTATACGGTTAATTTAACAATATTCATTGGTATTCCCCATAATTTGTAGCTCCTGGCTAACAACATTAATAACTCAGCAGTGTGTTTTTACCTTACAGTGATCTCTATGCGATGTCTGACACCAGTGATACCCTCTCCTTCATTCCTATCCTATTATTTCTTCTCTATTATCATATATGTTTGAGGTTTTATATTTAGTTTGTAACTCTACTTTTTATCTTTCGAATTAAGTGATGTAATTTTTAGCCATGCAGAAACTGTATAATTTCTACATTAATATTTTATCTTGCTTGTTTCATAAGAAAACAAAAGCAAAACCAAAAAAGAAACTAGTTTTATCAGTAAACCTGAGTTATATAAATATTATAATTTTCATCATTGCCTGAGCTAGATGCAGGATGTGATAAAATCCTTGTTAATAGACTATGAATTGAGGTAATGTATGCAGATTTTATAACACTCTTTAAAGGGTATTACTTACAATCCATTTTCTGTCTTTCAATTTAGAAAGATCCAGAATGCAGCCAAAATGAAGTCATATTATACTAAGTTGACAAATGCAGTAATAGAGGAAAATGTGTGATATGCATGATTTTGTGGGGACAGATACTCTAGTTCTTGTATCTAGAATGGACCATGATGAGAGAAAAGAATGAACTTTAGTCCTTGTCTTTTATGGTACCTTTTTCTACAGTATTATGATTTTTATCTTAAGTAATAAAAAAATAGAACTGAGAGTGGACTTTTTCCAAAAAGTAAGATAAATAAAATACTTTGGAAAGCTGCAGGTTTTTAATGTCTGGCGAAACCTTAGACACAGACAATGGTATTTCATTAAAAACTCTTGATCAGCCAAAGAAAATGAGCTCAATCACAAAAATACCATCAGATATTAAAAACCAAGAACAATTGAGTCTCTCTTTCTCTCTAATGACACATTTAATTAATCAGAAGAATCTGTTAATTGTATCTTCAAAATACTTTTTATGGACAATTTTACATTAATTTTATGGGTTGTGGCAGTAGATTACACAAAGCGAAAATTTAAGTTAATTAATAAAGTCACTAGAAAGTATGTAAACAAGTCAAAGGACAATATATAAAATAATATTTATATATAGCAAACATGTAAAAACACTAGAAAAGGATGTCATACCTTGAATTACTAACAGCTATATTAAAATGATTCAATGATACAAATTTTCTATGACAGCCAATAAATGACTGTAAATCTAATGCGATAATAGAAGATAAAACAATCGAATAATTATTGGCCCAAAATTAGTAAAAAAAAAAGAAATAAAAAGAGAGAGACAAAGACATATAAAGCTGAATTAAATTGAAAATAAAAAGAAAGAAATGGTTATTAAAATTGCAACCATATTTGTATTTCGCAATAAATGCAGAATTCTAAAGTTGGCAGATTTATAAAAAATAAAACTCAAATATCCTCAATTGCATGAGATAAGTTGTGGAAATAAAGAAATGTTAAGATAAAAATAATTTTAATATTAATAATAACTACATATGTAAAACCTAACTGAATTAAAGCTGAGTTAGCTATATTAACAAAGACACATAATATTTATGATAAGGACATTCTGAGAATCAAAAAGTATAATTTTATAATAATGTGTATACATATATATAGGTATATATATACACACACACATATATATACTTCTTTTTGAAGTATATATATATATGCATATACATATCAATAATTTAAATATGTATATACTTTATAATATTTATTTAAAATATAATGCAAAAGTTAGCCAAAGAACTCAGAGTAAAAATTGACAACTCTTTGTCAACTTTAAAAAGCTATTAGCACATCTTTCTAAATATCTGATAAAAACAATATCTTATAACAAGAGAATACAAATTCTTTTCAAATGTACACGGTGTAGTTATCAAAATTAACTCAGAGTTGGTATAAAAAGACTTCTCTTTTATCAGAGGATGGACGTGATTTAAAGAGCACTCAATAACTGTAAAGGAATCACTCAATGAAGCAAAAGTAAATCAATGGCAATAAAAGTAAAAACCACAAAATGACAACCTTTTTCCACTTGGAAAATAGTAGAAATATACTTAGGAAACCATGGGCCAAAAATATATCACATTGATAATATCAAAATTATATTTAAAATATAACTGGAAATATTTTCAACTGAATAATGCTGAAAAAGTTATATTAAAACTGGCTGGTTGGGCCTGGAATCTTCATTTATAAATAAGCAACATACATGCCTGACCAGGTGGTGGCACAGTGGATACAGTGTCGAACAGGGATGTGGAAGATCCAGGTTCGAGACCCCAAGCTCACCAGCTTGAGTGTAGGGCCATCTGGCTTGAGCAAAAGCTCGCCAGCTTGGACCCAAGGTCGCTGGCTCCAGCAAGGGGTTGCTTGGTCTGCTGAAGGCCCGCAGTCAAGGCACATGTGAGAAAGCAATCAATGAACAGCTAAGGTTTTGCGACGGCAACGGAAAACTAATGATTGATGCTTCTCACCTCTCTCCATTCCTGTCTGTCTGTCCCTATCTATCCCTCTCTCTGTCCCTGTAGAAAAACAAAACAAAACAAACAAACAAACAAACAAAAAACCGGCTGGTTGGTTTAGCAGTAGAGCACTGACCTGGCGTGTGGACGTTTGGGGTTTCATTCCTGGCCAGCACACACAGGAGAAGTGCCCATCTGCTTCTCCAGCCTTCCCCCTCTCCTTTCTCTCCATCTCTGTCTGCCCCTCCTGCAGCCAAGGTCCATGGAAGCAAGGTTGGCCCTGGCGCTTAGGATGGCTCCATGGCCTCTGCCTCAAGCGCTAGACTGGCTCGAATTGCAGAGGGGCAACGCCCCAGAGGGGCTGAGCATCACCTCCTGGTGGACATGCCGGGTGGATCCTGGTCAGGCACATGCGGGAGTTTCTCTCTGCCTCCCTTACCACCACCCACTTCGGAAAAATACAAAAAAAATAAAAATAAAATAAAAACTTTAGAATTTTAAGTGAATGGTCAGAAAAGAAGAGCTCTAATTAGTTATCTGAATTTTCACTTGAAGAAACTAGATAAAGATGAGAAAACAAACTTCATAAAGTGAAAGGAGGGGAATTTACAAAACATGGATGGAACTTGATAAAATTATAGAGTGAAATAAGTAAATCAGAAAAAGCTAAGAACTATATGATTTCGCACTTAGATTGGACACAAAATTGAGACTCATAGACATAAATAGAAGTGCAGAGGTTACTAGAAAGGAGTGGGAGAGAGATGGTGGAGCGGAGAGGCATAAAGAAACAAATATAAGGTGACAGAGGAGGATAATTTGACAACATAATTGACTGTCCAAATGATATGGAGATGTTTTCTATAAATCTATGTACTCTAGTTGACTAAAGTCACCCTGTTAAATTTAATAATCTAAATAAAAAATATTTTAAAAAGAAAAGAAAAATAATAAAGAATAATAAAATTAATGGGTAAAAAATAATTAAATTTAATTAATATAAATTGTGCAAGAAAGAAAATGACCAAATCTACATGTTAGTACTCTATAAAGATTAATAAAATGATAAATCTTTAACAAGTGTAATCAAGGAATAAAAGAGAAAAAATACAAATCATTAGCATCAAGAGAGAAAAAAAGGAGCATCAAAGTGTCAGTTGTGTGAAGAAGTACAAATAATATTCTGAGAAAATCAAATGCTGCACAGAAGTTTTTATCTATACTTAAAATAGTACAGGGAGACAACCACAAGTCTATGATAGAGTGAAAACATGAGGACCTAATCCATACAAGTGTACAGGGTATACTTGGGTTACAACAATCAATATATGATAGTTTGAGTTTACGACGCTCATTACCATAAAAACTTTAAAAAATTAAGACGTGGGTGTTTCAGCTTACAATATTAGTTAGCATCGTACTTATAGACTATGTGTGTAAACTATATAGTTTGGTTGTACGCGGCAGAAATTATGCAGTATTTCTTTTCTGTGGCTTACTTGTGTTTTTGCATTCTATTTTATTTTTTTATGACAGAGAAAGAGACAGGGAGAGGAACAGATAGGGACAGACAGACAAGGGAGAGAGGTGAGAAGCTTCAACTCATAGTTTTGGCACCTTAGTCGTTCATTGACTGCTTTCTTAGGTGTGCCATGACTGGGGGGGGGGTACAGCAGACTGAGTGACCCCTTGCTCAAGCCAGCGACCTTGAATTCAAGCTTGTTAACCTTGCTCAAACCAGAAGAGCTCGCACTAAAGCTGGCGACCTCGGAGTTTCAAACCTGGGTTCTCCGCGTCTCAGTCCAGCTCTGTCTACTGTGCCACCATCCATTTAGGCAGGTTTTTGTGTTCTACATTATGACTTTACAACTGTGTTAGGATATGTAAGTCACTTAGGCTAGGGTGTGTTTTGACTTAAACCAAAATTCAGGTTACATCAGTGTCATAGGAATGGAACTGTGTTATAACCCAAGAACCGGCTATGGTGATCAGTCTAATTATTTATTAGTAGAGAAACCTCTGTTTAGGAAAATAATGGATAATTACCTCATAAGGTGTTAAGTGCTCTTACGGAAGAGTGAATATGATGCTCTGTGGGGTGGGGGTGGGCAAAACTGTTATCTGAGGCCAGCTGAAATGTAACTTATGCTATGAGACAACTTTTCTTCCTAAGCTGCTATCATATTCATTTGAAAATCATATGGTTCTTTTAGTCATTCTTTAAACATTTCATCTCTGAGCTCCATAAGAATGTTCCTTGTTTCCTCTCTTATTTGCTATTTCATTCCTAGTATGTAGCACAAAATAAAATATTAATAAATATTTATTTTTGGATCACTATATACTCTAAACTATTGAGAACATGATAATGATTATTTTTTATTCCAATTTTGTAACTAGCTTAGTAATGAGCAAAATAAATATTAGTAATACACATTAGTTAAGTGAATAAATAAATAAATGAATGATTCAGAACATTCGTCTATGTGTCAAATGAGTCACTACAGAAAACTTTGTAAAAGAAAAATAATCAGATTTTAAATATTAAAAAATGTTAATTAAATTTTAGATTTTTGACAGGTTACATAGTTCATCTGAAGACTTTATTGAAGATGCAATGTGAATTCTACACTAGTTTACATATTGAGATCTGTGAATTGATGAATGATGTGATTACTGATTTTTCAGAATTTTGAATTTAAATACTGCGTAGAGAGTAAATTTAATTATTTAGTTTCCCAAAATGGTAGACAATATATATTCATAAGTAATTTACAACACATTTTAAAAATATATTATTAAAATATAGTTCAATTTTGAAAAATAAAGGTGGGAGTGGTAAACAATATTTCGTTATATTTTTGTAGTTTCCCTTTTATAAGAAAATGTTCGTGTCTTTATAGTTACTTTTATACCATTATTTATGTTCTTTGGCTATAAAATTATGCATATGTATTATAGAAAATACAGACATGCAGAAATAAATGATTAAATGCATTTATATACCTTCCAACAAGAAGAAATCCAGAAATCTGTTAGAATTTCCTTTACATAATTTTAGCTATTTGAGTACAAATGTGTTTACACATATTTTTGAAAAGACATACAATATGTACCTTGCTTTTACTGACTTTTCAATATTTGATTAGCATTTCCCCATTATTTAAATATTCTTCAAAAACATAGTTGCTTTCTCATTAAAAATGTGGTCATCCTTGTAATTCTTTGTTTGCTTCTGTAGTAATCTTATTTACATAGAAATATGTAAATATTTCTATGTAATATTTACATAGTAATATTATAGTAATCTTACATAGTAATATTTACATGGTAATATTACAGTAATCTTATTAAACTTAATTTAGCTAAGTAGAATTACAGAGTACGAGAATTGGAATAAATAGTTTGCCACATTGCTATACCCAATAAAACATTTGTACAAATACATAACTGTTAATAGTCATTTGAGCTTAATGTTAAAGGATAAGGGAAATATAAAATATATTAAACCTGTGCTTGTTTGTGCATTTTGTTGGCTAGTGATATGGCTGATTTATTCACATTATGTCACATATTTAACTATCAGGAAGAAATAGTGCTATTTATATTCTTTGAAGTGTTTATTAGAAAAGTGTTCATATTAATTTGAATCCTGGAAGCAATTTCTAAATCAGGATTAGGTGAATTAGAGATTTACTGGGGAAATAAATACCAGTGAGGAGAAAAAAGGAGAGACAGCCAGATGAGGTGAAAAAGCTGTCAGACAGAAATGTTTGGCTGATCCTGGAAAAAAAGATCTAAGGTGGAAAAGGCTAGCATTTGATGTATTTTTCTTTTTTGGTTTTTTGTTTTGTTTTGTTTGGTATTATGAATAGAATCAATGCTGCTGGATTAGGATCTAGAGCAAGAGAACTGAGTTCTCATCCTGATTTGGTTACTACATTTTTAGTGTCTTGGAGAAGTGACTTTTTCTATGATATTTATTTATCTTATATTTCCAGTGTCAATGATGCAATGTATCAGTAATAAATATGGATAAACTAATAAACATTTGGAAAATGATATTGAGGTACCAATGTAAATGCAAAATGTTAGAGTCACTCAAAAATTTGGTTAATTACTGTAACTAAATCTTCCTGATGCCATGTTTTAAGAATATCACACATTGCGGAAGCTGAAATCAAATATTTTCTTGTTTAATGAAACATCCTGTCATAAGTGACTGAAACTAAAATTCAGGGTACTCTAGTTTCTTTTTGTTTTTCTTTTCTAAAGTGTAAAGCAGGGAAGCAGAGAGACAGACTCCCGCATTCGCCCAACCAGGATCCACCCGGCATGCCCACTAGGGAGTGATGCTCTGTCCATCTGGGCAGTTATTCCAATGTGACCGGAGCCATTCTATCACCTGAGGTGGAGGATATGGAGCCATCCTCAGTGCCAGGGCCAACTTTGCTCCAATGGAGCCTTGGCTGCAGGAGGGGAAGAGAGAGAGAAAGAAGAGAAGGAGGGGAGGAGAAGCAGATGAGCGCCTCTCCTGTGTGCCCTGACTGGGAACAGAACCCATGACTTCCACATGTTGGGCTGATGCTCTACCTCTGAGCTAACTGGCCAGGGCCCTGGGAACTTTAGTTTTAAAATATAGCTTTAGTATGTGTATTTTTTTCAGAAGAAAAGGTATCTATAAGTGTTTTCCTGTGATATTCTTTCCAAGTCTATTTAAACACAGTCTAATTAATGGCAAAAAAAAAGAAGGATGCTTGTTGATTATTCATAGATTCATAAATTTATCATCTCTAATCATCTGGGTATAAATTTTTAAAGTAAAATTCTTCTAATAATTGTTCACTGAATTATAAATCAAGTTCATGTTGCTCTTAAGTGCTATTGGTTGTTTAATAAGATTTATAGGGGGATGTGATGATGACATTTAGTTGTATAAAAAATGACTTCTTATGAGTTTTTTTTTAGAAAGCTCTTTATTGGCTTACCCAAATGGAGAAAGCCATTTGAATTTGCATTTGTTGGTCTCCATTTGTCAGTATAAGCATCTAATTATTAACAACAGAAGGGAACTGAACTGGTTAAACTGGATTGACTAAGAAAACTGAGCTTTTGGACACTCCAGGCACAGCCACATTGCTCTGCCAAGGGGATCAACCTCCCTCCCTCAACCCTGAGTAGAGGAAAGGATCGGCTTTCCAATCTCCCTAGGGAACAACCAAACTTGCCTCCAGATTAATGGAAAGAGAGAGAGGAACAGTGAAGGGAAATTTCCTTTGCTGAGCATGTGCAGAAAAGAAAAAAAGGTACATCCTTCCTCCTCTGCTTTCCACACAAAAAGTTATTGAAATTCTAAGTCTATTTTTTAAAATATCACATAGCCAGCATAATCAATGATACAATTTTACAATGCAAGCATTGTATTATTGATTTATGTCTCAATGTAGTTAGAAATACAATAATCAAGTAAAGAGATTACAGATAATAAACAACAAATATCAATTTGTTCAGTTTGTTTCTGTTGGCATATTCATTCAATAACAGAAAAATATTGTGCTAAAAAAGGGAAGAAATGGTTAAATTTGAAATAGTCAAATATTATTTTCAATTATAATTACTCAAGAATTATTTAAACACTATGAACTATATATGCTTCCACAGTAAAAACATATATGCATTGCTGGTGGAAATAGGATTCTTCCACGGAGTCCAGAGAAAAGTATTTTGGCATTTTGCACATAGGGGGAAGTGAGCAATTGTGGCAATATCTACTGGAGCAAAAACAAAGTACTGCCTTTAAGAACCCAAAATCCTGCTGGTGGGAATGCAGACTGGTGCAGCCACTGTGGAAAACAGTTTGGAGATTCCTCAAAAATTTAAAGTCGAACTGCCTTTTGACCCGGCTATCCCACTTTTAGGAATATACCCTAAGAACACCATAGCACTGTTCGAAAAGAAGAAATGCGCCCCCATGTTTGTGGCAGCATTGTTCACAATAGCGAAGATCTGGAAACAGCCCAAGTGTCCGTCAGAAGACGAGTGGATTAAAAAGCTTTGGTACATATATACTATGGAACACTATTCAGCCATAAGAAATGATGACATCGGATCATGTACAACAAAATGGATGTGCCTTGATAACATTATACGGAGTGAAATAAGTGAATCAGAAAAAAAAAAAAAACTGAGAACAGCATGATTTCATACATAGGTGGGACATAAAAGTGAGACTATGAGACATGGACAAGAGTGTGGTGGTTATGGGATGGGGGAAGGGAGGGAAGGGTGGGATAGGGAGAAGGGGAGGGGTACAGGGAAAACCAGATAGAAGGTGACAGAGGACAATTTGACTTTGGGTGACGGGTATGCAACACAATTGAATGATAAGATAATCTGGAGATGTTTTCATTGTACATATGTACCCTGATTTATTGGTGTCACCCCATTAAAGTTAATAAAAAAAAAAAGAACCCAATGTCTTACCCAAGAGACCAATGACCTAGCTCCATCTTGCTGCAGATTGAGTCCAGTCACTGCCGTCTGAGACCCACACTGGTGTCTGTCAGATCCAGGAAGACCATGACTCAGCAACGCCAAAATTCTCTGTTTCTCATTTCCTTATCTGTATGTCCACCACCAAGGCTCAATGTTGCCTAGGTTACAACCAGAGCTGTCCTTGGGGCCATGCGTAAGCCAGAGAAAGAACACATAAATGAATGAGCCACAGGGTGTTGTTAACCTTTGATGATATCTCCTTGGGCTTGGGTAGAGCAGGCTTTCTTTCAAACTAACCAATCTTCTTTCTAATTCTTTGTGGGTTTGTGCTGTGCCCTCCACCTATTCAATTCCATTCATGGATCTTCTGGAGTTTCTTGTCTTTATCCTAGCATATCCTTTTCATATATTATCTTAGGCTAAACTCCTCCCCTTTATGGCTGCCATTTTGGTTCCTACATGTATGCCTCATAGTGGAGTGAAATTGAAGTTGTCAAAGAGTTAACTTCAATAAAACAATTATTCTGGATTATTGGTGGGTGCAATGTAGTAACATGAATCTTTTAATGGGGAAGAAGAGGTAAGCATAAAATTCAACATGAGAGAGTGGTATGCTGAGAAAATTCTGCCAGATATTACTGACTTTCTAAAGAACTATTGGACAAGATATGCAGTAGCTCTGGAAGTTGGAAAAGGCAAAACAAATAAACAAACAAAAACAATTTTTGCTTAGAGCTTTGAAAAACCTTTTAACAACTTGATTTGGATCAGTGACACCCATTTTGGAATTCTGACATACACAAATCTAAGAAAATGCAATTAGGTACTGTCACCTAGTTTGTGGTAATTTGCTAAAGTAACAATAGGAAACTAAAACAATAAACTTTGTGGCTTTTTGTTTCTAAGACCAATGTTTCCAGTATTAAATCTCATCACTATTCTTTTAGTAAAACTTTTCATGCATACCTGAAATCCAATATTTTTGACATGGTACACAAAGTAGTGTTTGGTAGAGTTCCAGCATGTTTATCAAACTTATTTTCTTTCTTGCTTCATTCTCTTGCTCAGATTTTCTAAAGGTCATGCTGCTTTTACATATGCTCTTTCTGCCTGGAATATCTTTCCACCCATTATGCACTCAATATGCTCTTCTCTCATGACCCAGCTCAAATGAGGTAGTCTCAGAGAAGTTTAATTAATGTGTATCCCTATGGATACACTTTTTATAATACACACACACATATATTAAAAAGTTCAATTTTTAACTATACCATATTATGTTGAAAATACACTTTCTATTTCTGGAAATGCCATGCTGATTTCTTCCTCTATAGGTTTGTACATTTTGTTATCTATATTGCAATTTTCTTCTCCTGGATAATTATTAGCCATATATATTTTATGTTAGGTTTTGTATAATGACACACAGTATGTATTTTATTCTATTACACCAAAACCCACAAGAAAATTGTACATTCTTTCTTATTCCTGGATAAAATCTTGGAAAGTTCACAAGTTTTACATCTTGATTTCTAAGTATAAAATCCAAACTACTTTGAGACTTTCTGTTCAGTTTGATGTGCCTTGGACTCAGAACCACAATGGCAAATAAAGAGAATGTTTGTTCTTCTCCATTTTAAGTTCCAACTCATCTGTTACCCAGTAGTTGATTTTGCAGTCTCACCAAAGATGATGTGAGAAAGAGGGACAAAAAGTACAAGAAATAAAAGATTTTTTATATTGGTTGTTCTATCTGACATTGATGCCTTATGGGAATAGGAGGTATCAAGCTGAGACATCTTCTGTCATGAAACACTTTGTTAATTCTTCAGTGATTTACCCATTGTCAGGAGTCTCCCAGCGGCACCCACAGGCACCTGCAAGGGGAGAAAGGAAATCCAAATTCAGCCTGTATTTTGCATGCCAACACATGCATTCTGTGATTTTAATTACTTTATTTTTTTAATTGTACTGTATTGTATTTTAATGTTAATTCTTGCAAGAGGACCATATGCTGTCAAATCCTTGTCCACAAAGGACTTTATCCAACTAGGGAATATGCAATTTTCTAATATGAAAAAAGTATTAAATAAACATAAAAAAGACCTCACTAACTAGAAACCACCCAGTATCTCCCATCGCAATTATTCCAATGCTGGCAAAATGTCTTCTAACCGACCTCTTAAACCTGTCAGGCCAAATCCATCTATTCTCATCATTAAACCTTTGTTGAAATCATTTCAACCTTCAGGTTTTCTAGAGCATAGAAACTGTCACAATGATCCAAATCACATAGAAGTTTTTCAAACACATCTAGATTACAGAAAACACAACCCGAATTTCCAATAGAGCTCTGTATCTTTGCTGTGACATCTGCAATTCCAATATGGCTCCACCTGTATTCCATTGAATCTAAGATGCCATCAATCCCAAATTATCTCACTTTTTTACACATTATTCAAAAACAGTTGTTCATTGGTTAAATAAAATATTATAACACACAGCAATTTCCACCTAAATATAATAATTCTGGCTTTTTGGTAGTCCTAACAATGGTAAAATATATATATTTAGAGTCCATGTCTATAATAGTAAAAATGTCATGTTTAATTTAAACATTGGTATGATACTGCTCTCTATCAATTCACAAAAATATTTGCAAGGTCTTAATAACACTGAAACATCAATAATGATAATTGCCATCAATTTATCATCCTGTAATATGAGATGATAGTGAATACTTTGCAGTATGAGGCCTTTTCAGCCTAACAGCAGCATCAGTAGTATTGACATTATTGCGCCAATGCGGAAATGGACTTTCAAATTGTTTACCTAACATGCTTAAGTATATATAACTCAGAAGATAATAGAACCCAAATGCAAGGATGGTAGATTCTAATTGTCATCAGACTCCATTTTATACTTCTTTTGAAGCAGAATTTTTTCATAATATATATATTTTCATTACACAGTAAGATTCTGTAGTCCAATCTTTAATTTAAAATATAAGCCTGAGTTTTATTACTTTTTCTGTGTATTTAAATTGTAGTTATGCTCCATATCAGCCATGAATTTTAATTAGACCTGTGCTATAAAACAAGTATGATAGAAAAATAATAATAAAGATTTAAAAGTAACATATTATTTTCTTACCCTGGGCAGGCAGCTCAACTGGTTATAGCATCATCATGAAAAATGAAGCTAGTGGGTTCCATCCCCGGTCAAGGCACATACAAAATCCACCAATGAATGTGTAAATAAGTGGAACAACAAACAGATCTCTCTCCCTCTCTCTCTCCACTCTTTCAATCTAAAAATAATAATAATAATAATAAAGTAAATATTTTTAAAACATTATTTTTGTAATTATAGCTACATTAAATACACATTTAGAATCAATTTCTGTTTATAGAATGTGTTCATGCACATCATGGGTAAGTAAAAATTTAGCCATGATGTTCAGATGTATATTTATATAGTAAATAGATCAATTTTTCTTAACTTGTTCTTTGCTTTTGATATCAAAGCAATACTGACATCATATAGATTTTCAAATCTTAAGGTTTAATTAGCTTAAGTTAAATTTAAATAAGGAGTTTAAATTAAAATGGAGGAATTTTTATAAGTTGAACTGACCTGTTCCTTCTATGTTTGGTGCCAAACATCTATAGAATCATTTGCTCTATGTGTGAGTAAAGTTTTTAAGTAATGTTTTAATTCATTTCCTAGACATTTTCTTAGAAATGTTCAAGTGTTAATGCTTTCTCTAGTATTTTTTTTAAAGAAATAAGTACAACTTAATAAAAATTCTTAAAAAACAATCTCAGAATTATTTTTTTTAAATACTTATTGAATTTATTGGAGGTGTTAATAGTTAATCTGATTATACAGGTTTCGGATCTAAATTCCTATAAAACATTGATACCCCCTCTATTCTCCTTTATCTCCACCCATTCCTTTTTCTCTCCTGCAGTCTCTACCTATTGACAGTATGTTAGTCAAATAAGTTTGTATATATGATATATATGTTTGATCACTTATAGTTTGCATTAGGTATGGGAGACAGGCTGTAGCCTGGTGTAAAACCAGTAGTCAGGGCAAAGGCTAGCTTGCACCCGGCAGGCAAGTAAAAATGCACACTGGGTTCCAAAACCCACTCATTCAGTGCTCACAAAGCTACTGACTTATCTGAGTTTTCTAGAATCAAAGGTTTCTAGCTCACCAGACTTATTCACCTCTGTTTCCCATCTTCTCCTGTATAAATCTGCACAAACTGGCTTCTTCCTCAGCACTCTGCCAACTTGGCTGCATCTCCTCTTTTCCACGTGGCCTTTCTCTGCTCTTCTCTCTAATGTTAACCTCAGGAAGGCAGTGAGAGCAAGCTCCTGGCCTGACCCACTTTATAGTGTAGAAATCCAAACCTTTAATTCAATCTACAAACAAGGAAGTCTCTGATACAAAGTCACTTTTCTGAGGCATAATTGGAGTATTCCTCATGAGAGTGCACCACCCCACATCATCCAATCAGTCAAGGGTGTGGGGAAAAGCTTACTCTTAAAACTTGCATGTGGGCAGGACCATCTTTAAAAAAGTAAGCATAACATATTTTATCTGCCCAACACCTGGCAAGGTCCTTATAACCTAAGGCTTGGTTTTAAGTCTAAGCTTTTCCCACCCTTTTAATACTAAGATCTTTTCAACATTCTTCTAATACTAAGATCTTCTCAAAACTAAGCTTTTCCCCACACCCTTGACTGTTGCATGATATGGGGTGGTGCACTCTTATGAGGAATCCTATGTATACCTCAGATAAGTGGTTTTGTATCGGAGACTTCCTTATTTCTTTATTAGCTTAAAAGCTTTACTGTCTACAATATAAAATAAGAGAGATGGGAGCTCTCTCTCTTATATCCTGCCATCAGTATCACAGAGGAGAGGCAGCCAAGTTAGCGGAATGCTGAAGGAGAAGCTAGTTTGTGCAGAGTTTGTACAGAGAGAAAAAGATGGGGAACAGAGGTGAATAAGACTTGTAAAGTAGAAAACTTTGATTCTAGGAATACTCAGATGAGTCATTGGCTTTGGGAGCACTGAATGGAAAGGGAAGTATTTTTCTACTGTGTGTATTTCTGGCCCAGCCAGTGTAAGGTAGGATTAAAGGTAAATGGCCCACCAGTTCTTGACTCCATTGTTTCATTACCATCTGTTGGGCAGATAAAATATATCATGCTCACTTTGTTAAAGATGGTGCTGCCCACGTTCAAGTTCGTTGATATTAATGTGTGTTGGGGGACAGGCAGTGGGCAGGCCAGGTTGGTATAGCCTAAAGCTTAGTTTTAAGAGTAAGCTTTTCCCCATACCCTTGACTGATTGGATGATGTGGGGTGGTGCACTTTCATGAGGAATCCTCCCATTATGCCTCAGATATGTGACTTTGTATCAGAGACTTTCCTGTTTGTAGATTGAATTAAAGGTTTGGATTTCTACACTATAAAATGGGGCAGACTGGGAGCTTGCTCTCTCTCAGTTCCTGAGGTTAGCATTAGAGAGGAGAGCAGATTAAAGCCACAAGGAGGAGAGGAGAATCAGCCAAGATGGCGGAGTGCTGAAGAAGAAGCCCATTTGTGTAGAGTTTGTGCCAGGATAAAGAGATGGGAAACAGAAGTGAATAAGTCTGGTGAGCTAGAAACTTTTGATTCTAGGAAACTCAGATAAGTCAATAGCTTTGTGAACACTGAATGAGTAGGTTTTGAAGCCCAGTGTGTGTTTTTTTCTTGCCCGTCAGGTGCAAGCTAAGATTAAAGCTCATGGATCACCATTTCTTGGCTCCATTATTTCATTACCAACTATCCAAATCTAATGCAAACCTGCACTGGCGGGGTGGCTGTGATAATAGCCTTGGCCACTGGCTTTACATGCTCACTTTGTTAAAGATGGCACTGCCTATGTGCAAGTCTATTGATATTAATGTGTGTTGAGGGACAAGTTGTGGGCAGGCCGGGTCATTATAACCTAAGGGTTAGTTTTAAGAGTAAGCTTTTCCCTTTCCCACACCCTTGGCTGATTGGATGATATGGGGTAGTGCACTCTCATGAGGAATCCTCCCATTATACCTCATATAAGTGACTTTGTATCAGAAACTTCCTTGTTTGTATATTGGATTAAAGGTTTTGAATCTATGATATAAAGTGGGGCAGACCTTGAGCTTGCTTGCTCTTGGTTCCTGAGATTAGCATTAGAGAAGAGTGATTACATTCTAGGAGGAACCCATGCTATAGGAGAGCAGAGTAAAACCATGTGGAGGAGGCCAGCGGAAGCAGCCAAAATGATGGAGTGCTGAGGGAGAACCCAGTTTGTGCAGTGTTTGTTCAGAGAGAAGTAGATGGGGAACAGAGGTGAATAAGTCTGGTGAGCTAGATACCTTTGATTCTAGGAAACTCGGATAAGTCAGTAGCTTTGTGAGCACTGAATAAGTGGGTTCTGGAGCCCAGTGTGTGTTTTTATTTGCCCAGTGGGTGCAAGCTAGGATTAAAGCTGATGTCTGACCAGTTCTTGGCTCCATTGTTTCATTAACTTCTGTCTGAATCTAATGTGAACCTTCATGGGCCAGGCTGCTGTGATGGTGGCCTTGGCCACTGGCTTTACACCATCTGTCTGAATCAAATGAAAACCTGCATGGGCTGGGTGGCTGTGATACTGGCCACAGCTATGGGCCTTACCCAGTAGTACTTTAAGGTATTTTTTTTTTTTTGCCAATCCTTTTACTTTTTCCACCTCCCCAACCCTCATCTCCTCTGTTAGCTGTCTATTTGTTTTCTGTATTTATGAGTCTGTTGCTATTTTGTTTGTTTGTTTTGTTCATTAGATTTCACATATAAGTAAAATCAAATGGTACTTATTTTTCTCTTACTGGCTTATTTCACTTAGCAAAAACAAACCAATAAAGAAATGGGCAAAGACCTGAATACACAATTCTCCAAATAAGCATTACAGATGGCCAATAGACATATGAAAAGATGCTCAATGTCACTAATTATCAGAGAAATGCAAATTAAAATCATAATGAACTATCACATCACACCTGTCGAAATGGTTAGCATCAATAAATCAACAGACAATAAGTGTTGACAAGGGTGTAAAAAAGGGAATCTCATGCAGTGTTGATCAGAGTGCTGTCTGGTGCAGCCACTGTGGAAACAATTTAGATTTTCCTCAAAAAGTAGAAAATGGAACTGCTTAGGGAAGAAAGATGGCCACGGAGTAGGCGGACTTCCAGCTGCCACCTCCCAGGACAAATTGGATTACAACTTAATTTAAGAAGAATCATCTTGATAAACCAATTTTGGACTAAACTAAGAGGAATCTATAACCAAGGATCATTGAAAGCCACACTGAGACTGGTAGAAAAGGCAGGGTCACGGAAAGGGCTTCCCTGCTCCCAGGAGTAAGAAGCAGCCCACAGGGACTCTCACAGAGGAGTGAGTTGCCCTAAGAGGAGTGGGTCCTCAGCCCCAGGTCCAGAGCCCCAGCCTAGAGCCTCAGAGCCTAGAAGAGGTGCCCAGACAGCAGGTAAGTATGAATAGAGCTGGGTTTTGTCCGAGAGGAAGAGACACCTCTCGGACACAGACTGTGTCTTAAAGGGCCGGCACAGAAAACTTTGTTCACAGTCACCTACCCGGGGCTCTGGTAGGAGAGAGCTGAGAGGATTGGAGTGCATAAGGACAGTAAACTTGGAGGCCCAGGAAGAGACACTGTGGGGATGGCCACCAAACCCCTGTTCTGAGTCATTCTCCAATACGGCATTTGCCATCTTTCTTGGGTAGAGCATCTCTTCTGTGCAGCATCAGCCTGGGAGAAGCAGCTGCTTCACTCTCGGGAGTCTTTCCTACTCCAGAGATGATGACAGGTTGTTCTGAGAGGCCAGACTGACACCTGGGGCCAAAGGAATAAGCCACATCAACCATCCTTCCTAGTCCCTGAATTGTTGCAGGGCTATAGACTCCAGCAGAGGCTTTTTTAGCAGCCGAGCCCTACAAGCAGTCAGCAGACAGGCTGCAGGAGGTGGGAATCAGGGAAACTTGGCCATTTGAGTGGACTTTCCTCCAGGATTAGAGTGGGTAAAAGCCAGCCTAAGAGTGCAGCTAGGTATTTCAGTGCACACCTGGTCCCAGCAGAGGCAGTCACAAACTCTGAATTGCTTGTAGCTTCAAGAAGGTTGCTGAGGGCCAGTCACGGGCAGTGTCTCCCACTGGTCTGCGCTGGGCTCCTGCTAGGGAGGCCAGGGCTGGCACATCCAGAAGCCAGTTGTGGAAAGCATTAGTTCAGGACCTGACAACCCTTGGTAGAGTGGTATTGTAAGGAAAATCTCCTCACACTGGCCCAGAGGAGGTGAGTTCCACTCTCTACGATCAGCACTGGCACAGCAGCTCATGTGCATTGGATAGAGTGGAACTTCACAGTCAGTGGGATTGGGCGCTGGATACTCTGTTCTGGTAGGCTAGATTCCATAGTGGGAAGGGAGAGAGGCTTGGATCATGGACATTGAAAGTGTGGGTCCCTGTGAGTTTATTGTAGGATCTGGTCAAGGGGTTTAGCCACCTTCAGGAAGGGCACAGTAAGCCCCAGGAGAGGACTCTCTCAGTCTCCCTCCTTGAGACCAGGGCCTCAATAGCTGAAAGAACTTCGGCAGAGAGGACTGACTGTCGGCCACACTCAGTCTGTACCTACTGGTCACCTTGTTAGGGATAAATAAAATTTGAGTATCAAGCGGTAGCTGAGGGTCAAGCTCTGGAGTAGGGGCCACATTCCCTGTAGTGAGCTCCTGAACAAGAGACTCCTGAAGCAGGGGGTCCCACAAATGTTGTTTTCACAAGCTCAGCTGCCTTTACCCATCAAGTGTACAACCTGTAGGGGGGTGGTTGGGCGAGGTCAATCTGAGCCCACACTACAGTCTTTCTACAGAAGACTCTGTGGGAAGACCAGGAAGCTGCACGAGGAAGAGGAGAAGCTGAAAAGTGGAGATAAGTCTTACAGAGCTTGGTGCTTTTCCTGAGATGTTGTCATATCTAAGCAGGTGGAAGCTTATCCTTATACAAAGGTTGGCCCCTCCCACAATACACAGATACAGAAAATGCAGACACAATCACTGAAAAGTACAGTAGCTGCATACTGATAGCCCACAGTGGTTTACAAACAACAGCTGATGCCAACCAAAGAATTAGAGCCAACAAAACTGGTGTGTGTGTGTGGGATACAGCACCAACCCTAGACTCAACTACCTACACAAGCAGCACACTCAAAGGTGGAGTCTAGGAGGCATGAGACATTATGGAGAATAAATGTGCCCAACAGGACAGACATTGCACAATGTGTAATACACATAATCAAGATTGCCCCTTAAAGCTAGCCAGCCTGAAGAGATAAATGTACTCACGAAAAAACCAACTTCATCTAATACTCACATACAACAAGAGGAAAAATAGTACCCTCAAGAAGCATTCCTAGAACAAGGAAAACAAGTGTCTGGAGGACAGTACCACCGAGCCAATCTTCTTCATAAAGAAACCACAAAAATTTCAAAGTAGACAGTGCTACCTAATACACAGGTAAAATGGGCAGACAGAGAAATGCAAACCAAATGAATCAACAAGAAAAATGCCCAGAAAAAGAACTGAATGAAATGGAAGTAACCAAAATACCAGATGCAGAGTTTAAAACAATGATTTTTAGGATGCTCAAGGATCTTAGAGCAACAATGGATGGACATAATGAGCACCTAAATAAAGAGACCTGCAAAATCACTTTTATAGTTTTATCATGGCACTTCTTAATGGCTGAATTTGGATTGGTGATTATTTTTATATAAAGAACTCTTTTTAAATTTTATTATATTTATTTTACTGAGAAGATAGAGTGTAAGAGTGAGAGAAAGATAGTGAGAGAGAAGGGGGGAGGAACAGGAAACATCAACTTTCATATGTGCCTTGACAAGGCAAGCCCAGGGTTTCAAACCTGTGATCTCAGTGTCCCAGGTCAACACTTGATCCACTGTGCCACCACAGGTCAGGCTGGATTGGTTATTTTTGTTTCCACAGTGTATGGTCAGTAGTTGCGGCCATCGTGGCCATTCACATACAGGTTCCCACTGAATTCAGACAGTAAAGAAACAGTGAAGCCAAAAAATGGTAGGACATTCCTTAATTAAAGTCTTGCACCAGCCAAGGAGCAAACAGGCAGGGAAAACACTTCCCTTTCATTCAGGATTCCCAAAGCCCTGACACATTCTCAGTTCCACAAACAACCAGGAGAGTCTTCTTCAGTTTCTCCTAGAATCAAAGGCCCCACCAGTCTCAGCGGAGCTCACCAAGCCCCTCAGCTCTCGTTCCCCATCTGCACACTTACTCTCTCTCTGTACAAACTGGCTTCCTCAGCACTCTGCATTCTCTCTGCTCTCACTCTGCAAACATGGCTTCTCTCTTTTCTTTTTTTCAATAATTTCTGACACAAAACTCCTCCAGCAAACATTAGCAGAACAATGGCCCTTCCCAAGCAGGAAGATAATTTACAATTTCACAGACCCACATACACCTGGACTGCCCAGCCCCCAATGAAAACTATAAGTGAGCAAACATAAAAAGCATATTTTACAAACTCATTTGACCAACACAGAGAAAACTCCATTGATCATACCTCAATGAAATTGTGAAAATTTTATTGTATATGTATATTTTATATACAGTTATAAATATAATATATAAACATATTTATAATATAGTAACTTTCTTAAAAATGTATTATATACCTATTTTAAATTATATATAAATACTATATAAGTCTTATAAATTAAATGTATATTATATTTATATATAAAATATAGTACGAATAACTCAATTGTATACATATAAAACTATAAAATATATGTAACAATCCAAATTCATAAATAGATATGCGTTCATACTATTCCTGACTTCCCCTAAACAAGAAGAATTTAAGTTCTGTTAAAACAATGGCTAATATTAGCACTATCATTTTTCAATTGGTAAAATATATTAACTTTAACTTCTCAATTGTACTTTATGACAACATATTGCGATATAGCATCAAGTATAATATTACTCACATTCAAAAGATAAGAAAACTCAAATTGAAAGAGATTAATTAATTAGTCCGTGTTAAAGAGCTACTGACACATAGTATTTGGGACCAAAATTAGGCACGAGATAGAAAATCCAACATGTTTCTGCTCAGTAATATTCTGTCTTGGCCTAGTATAGGTGCTAAGAAAAATGTTGCATTGAGAAGAATGTAACTTAAATTGTGACATTCTTTCTTTTTTTCTCTACCTCTTAGGATGTGATATCCAGAATTTATTCCAACATTATTTCATCTTTCTGTTTTTATTTCTTGCTCTAATTTACCCATCTTATTTCCACAGCTAAATTCTGGCTGTTGCTCCTGAATACTTCAGACATTACCAATACACAGTGTTTCTCAGTTCTACATCTAAATCCCTTTTAATTCTGAATGGCTCTACCCATGTATTCCTTTACTCACGCTTTCTAGCATGTTCCCAATACCCCCCTGGATCAAATACTAGTGTCTAACTATGTCTTTCAAAGAATACCACCTTTGGCTTCTTCTGTGCACAGCCTCTTGGCGTTCACTTAAACATAACTTCTATCTTCAGGCTTAAATGTATTTTTTCTTAATCATTTTGTTTGTTCTAAACCTTTTGCCTTCATGTCTGAGTTTTATCTTAACTCTTTCTTTATGTTCATGAAATAACTTTGCTATTTGATGTAAACTACATACCTTTATCTTCACATACTCGGTGAATAACTTGTTTCACATGCATTTCCACATTAGTCACACAAATCTCATATATTACCAATTTATTTTCTATAATTTTATTAATTTTGAATTATTGTATATATAAATGCTTGTTACATATTTTCAAGCTTATTTTAAACTTTCTAATTGCAAATGTGATATACATGTGAAAATATATATATTGCAGATATTAAATAATATTTGCCACTACAGTACAAAGTCACAGATATCAAGAACGTGGTATTCATAACATAAGATAAATAATAGAAGTATAATAGTTTCAAATTATACTTCATGAGCTGATTTAAAATTTTAAACGTATTGAGAATTAAAAATGGGAAACACATTTTAAATGTTTTAACTGTATAAAAATTATTTTTAATTGCCACTATTTAAGAATACATTGAGTATCATATTACTGTCAAAATCACTTGGACATTTGGCCTGACCTGTGTTGGCGCAGTGGATAAACCGTCGACCTGGGAACACTGAGGTTGCCAGTTCAAAACCCTGCACTGGCCAGGTCAAGGCACATATGGGAGTTGATGCTTTCAGCTCCTCCCCGCTTTCTCTTCTCTCTCTCTCACTCTGTGTCTCCTCTCTAAAATGAATAAATAAAAATAAAAATAAATTTAAAAAAATCACTTGGACATTTATGTATTGCATATACATCGGATTCTATCCTTTGAAATTCACAATACAGAAACTCTTTCTCTAGTGCTCTATTTAATTAAAAGAATACTCTGTTTTCCAAGTATATGTTACTTAGATAGCTAATTGCATGGTTGAAAACCAAAATAAAATAGTTACTAAATAATTGGCAGGGAAGACAATGAAAATAAAGACAAAATTTTTAGGCATGTGTTTAAACATATGTCTAAGAACCAAAAGGAGTATTCCAGCATTTAACCACAGTTTTCTCTTGAAAACTCTTTAAATTCTTTCAACTCTAACCATATGTGAAGTATATGAGCAGAACAATCTAATATTTCTATAGTTCTGGCACTCTCAAAGGTTTTAAAGATGAAATTAATGTGAAAAGAGTTAAGTTATTTTAAAAGAGAATCGTAAAAAGAATAAATAAAGAAAAATTTATAAATTAAAGGTTTATTTTGGGGTACACAATTTGTGTATTAATATTTTCACTTGCTGCACATTATAAATTCATGTGGTACATTTTTAATACTTATTATAGAGCTAAAGTAGAAGTCTTTAGACTCAACTGATACAGAATCCAGGTTCAGCTGTCTGCCTCTCACTAAAGAGCCAATCATCAAGGAACAAGGGCTGGTGGAAGGGAAGTAGGTTTACTCAAGAGCCAGCAGCTTGAGAAGATTGGAGACTCGATAAGTCCATCTTAACAAAGACCATCTTAACATCTCAGTGCAAGCAGAGGTTTTAATAAGGAGGAAGAGGGAAAAATGAAAAACAGACAAAGAGATTAAGGGGAATGGGTTAAAAGGGTCTCTATGTGAAGACCAGGAGAGTCTATTCTGATGAGGACTTTGAAACTGGGCAAGTGATGGTGTGGTGTGTCATCCTGGTTTTACATCATCTTGGTTTTACAGTTGAAGGTCAGTAAATCTCCCAGAGCTGGAATGCCTGAAGGTCAGAGTCTGCATTTTTTGAAGTTAGTTTCTAGATCCTTATCCAAATGTACTGTTTATCTACAAGTTATGTATTAGCGTCAGCATTTACAGAAACAATATCAGAACAATAGATCAGGTTACACAATCATTCTCACTGTAGTTAGAAAAGACCTTTCCAAAGGCAAACTTGTTCATCTAAATTTCTCATTGAGAATGGGGAGGAATGGATAGAAAAATTGTAGAAGAAAAATTAAATACAGAAGTTAAATTATTTTAAATTATTTTTATAGTGTGAATAAAATCCATAGAAATAAAACATTCATAGAAAATATCTGTCTGAATAGGAGGATAATCATAGTTTCTTTCCTCATATTCCAAAACATCAATAAATACCTAAGACATTTAAAGTTCATTTTATTAATTATAAGGTATATCACATTTTTTACTTTCATGAAGACACATTTGGGAAAATAACTAGACAAATTCTTTGCATCTAAAATTTTTCCTTCTGGAATCATAGTTAAGTCAAATTTTTAAAGTCACTACTATTCCTTGTTAGTATATGTGAAAGTAGCTTTACTGTCATTTAGGTCACTGCTCTTAATTATTTGTGTGTTTATTTTTATAACTTTGTCATCATTTTTTCTATATTTTTATATTTTCCATTTAAACATGCTAATTGATTGATACACTTTTGTTTTTGTTTCAAATGATTAAAAAACAAGTTAGGAAACGCAATCATTATATGGCACATATCTAATTAGAAACAATGTGATTTCATGTCAAGCAAAGTTTATAGCCTGCACCCCTCCCTCTTCTCTTTCTCTCTCCCTCTCTCCTCTCTCACCTGTCTGTTTGTGGTTAGAGGTTAGAAGCATCTGGAAATTGGTTGGTGGAAGAAATAGATGTTTTATCAAATCTTAGAATTCGCTAATAACCATATCCTTCAATATGTAGAAATGAAGAATGCATATGTCTGTGTTACATGTTGCATTTTAACTTAGGAGAGGAAATAGAGCAGAAAGAATTGAAATCTCTGTAAAAGCTGTCTGTTTCTTTAAATACACACAAAAACAAGGATGAACTAATCACGAGTGGTTACATCAGCCACTGCCATTATCATGATTAACTATCATTAAAGCCGTCACTGAAATGAATGAGCTCCTAGTTAAAAGGGGCACTATTTTTTTTCTGTCAAATGACAAGAAAAAAAATCAATTAGAAATTATATATTTTTTTATTTGTAAGTGCACACTTGCACATTTACAAATATTTTATTGCTAAGCTAATTGTTACCATACTGAACAAAGGTTCAAGGCAGAATATTTTCATTATTGCCTGCAATTCTCATATCCCTTGCTGTCTTTTTTTTTCTCATACTTCATTTTGTGCTCATTTTGAAACTTTGTTGTGTATCATTTAAAAATATATCCGCACCATTGATTTCAAATGCCTCTCTTTTGTTCATTTATTTTTCAATTGTAATGTATAATGGAAGTACATCTTTCGTATAAGACAAATACTTCTGGTGTTTTTGACATCTTTATTAAATCTTCATCCTATAAAAGATGCCATATAGCTAAACAGTATATTTTATTTTCTTTTAAATTTCATTTGTCACAGTAATTTGAGGAGGTATTGATGTCACTTCTATACCAAGCATTTATATTTTTATATCTACAATTTCTGTGTTACAATTTGATTTTCTTCTGTCTTAACTTTCTTAGCACCTTTTCAATAGTGATTATTATGTCAGCATATTTACTAAATATTCGATTAAAACAGAACACTTAATAGTACACTATTTACTGTTCTTTTTCTCTTATTGAAATATCATTGCTCCCTCATCCACAGAACTTCTTCCTGCATCTCTCATCCCTGCCTCCACACACAAACTGCCAAGCTAAAAACTCCATCACCTTCGTGATGGTGCTGGTTCTCAGACAGTCATATAAGTATTGCTAATTATGTAATTTAAAAAAATATATCTTGAACTTTTTAAATTAGTGTGTGGGTTACCAATCCCCCCTTCTTATATAAGAATATTCTCTACTTACTTTTCATATTTTTAAAGACTCTATTTTATGGAGCTACTTTGTTATTTTACTTTTTTTCTGTACCTTATTAAACTCATGTTGAAATCTCTTTAGATTATTTTATTATCTCAAATTTGAGATGCCTAAATCCAGTTTCCAGGTTTCGAATTTATTGGATTTCTTTCTTAAGGTCACATTTCTTCACTTTTTTATTTTGCCTCTCTTTGTGTGTCTCTCTCTCACTCTATCTCTCTTATTGTTATGGGTATCTATACTTTCTGACTAATAATGTAGTATTGCCTTTTCTTTGGGGCTTGTCTAGTATTAGTCTTATAATGGCACCTCAGTATGTCTGCTTGTTATATTATGGAAATAAATATATAGCAACCAAATCCCGGTTCAGTTCTTGACCCCTGATTTGTTAAGTGTCCTATTTCTCTTTATATACATATATGTATATATATGATTCAGTACCAGTGTTCTATAGCAGCTTTTTAAAGAATTAAGTTTCTTATAAAAGCAAATAGGATACCAAATCAAAATCCTAATGAAGACATGGAGCACCTTTCCTCTCATTACTCACGTGGGCTCTACTCCTAACTTCCCCGGGCTGCTTCTGAGTCAATAGAACCTTGTTTTTAAGCCAGACTCACCACTTTGTGTGTCATTCTTTTTTTTTCTCTTTGTTTTCCTCTTCCCTCCTTTTCCTCTTCCCCCTCCTCCTCCTTCTCTCGATCTTATTTAAGCCTATAAGTTTTCATTATTTTTATTATAATTTATATTTTATTGTTGTATTTTATCTCACATTGCTATGCTTTCAGAGTCAAGGCAAGTCTTCAAACCGCGAACTTTGAACACCATCTTGACTGCATTTAGAGTAATTTTTAAAAATTAAACTATAAGATAAGAAATAAAATATTTTAATTAATAAAAAACATTATATTTGAGGAGAAGAAGTAAGTAGTATTTTCTCTCACACTATGGTTCCCCAAATATAGCTTAGTTTTAAATTAGTAGGCCAAATTCATCTTGAGTAAAAGAAAGAGAAGAACAAAGTAGCTAACACTTCCCTAACAATCTCCTTCTATATTATAGCTAATAGGTCACTCTCCTTTTCTATTTTAATAGTTGCCAACTTTTTTGGAACTAGATAATGAGTTTGTCAATTGTTAGCATAGATTTGAAGATGTGATAGCCAGTATGCCTAGAAAGGGCCACTTGTTTGTCCTTGTTTTATGAATTATATTGAACATTCATCAGATCAAGCCATTTGGCCTTTGCTAAAAAATCTGCTGGATTTGAACTAGTCAGTAGGAAAGGCTGTGGTCCTACTTTTCAAATATTTTTGCCATTCTGTTCCTCAGAGACTTAATTTTCTTTATCTTCACTTATGTCATTTTTTAATAACAGCCTGTCATTAAACCAAATTTAAAGAAAAACAAAACTTTTTTATTGTTCAAAATTTCAGAAATTAAAGCAAAATGTAAACTCGGCTTTTCTCTCTTTCTGAAAAATCTTTTATTCTCATAAACAATATACTTATAAATTAATTTTTTAAAATTACCTATCATCTATCAATTTATCTCATTTACACTTTTGCTTTGTCATTAGACAAAAGGAATATAATATGTTGCAATATACTTCAAGTTGGCACACTCATTAGGATAATTAACACTAAAGTAAAATATTAAATTAGTTATAGCTGTCTGGGTAAAGTCAGAGACTAACATAGATGTAGATCATACTGTAATGGATGAAAGTCAACTCCAAATTTTTATATAATCTCTTTTTGATTTTGGCTTTAGCACTAACAAATTCTTTCTCATACTCAAAGTAATGTGAAGATTTCAAAACAAAGCAAAGTAAAATTTCAAATTTTGTATTCCTTGCAATTAAATAAGCATATGGAACTTGACTCTCTCTACTTGTTAGTGATTAATGCCAATCTCTAACTACCTAACTCGAGATATACAATGACTCGTCACAGTTCTTGACACAGAGGCATCTCAGGCTTTCAGAGTGGAGAGGAGAGGTGAGGATAACAGATATGAGTAGAAAAGCTTTCCCAGATATAATTGCAACTGAACCTGTTACATGATGGAGAATTATCAAAGAAACAAAAGTAAAAAAAAAAAAAAAGAAAAGAAAGAAAAAAAAAACGAGGAAAGCTATATCTTCTTAGAGAAACCTGATACTTACTTACACATGAACACTAACAGAGAACAAGGAAAGGTTGTTGAATCTCCACCCTTAGGATTATTGCCTAGTGCTACTCAATTTCACTCTACAGTGCTAATTCTGGAACAGAGAATTGGCCATATTTCTTCAATTGGTCCAGTCAATTCTATGTGTGGCTAATAGGAAGTGATATATATTTATTAGTTAAATGTTATGAATGAATGACTAGATTATCAAGCAATCTAATAAGTTTTTTTAAAAAAAATTTCTTTATAACTCACTTTTGTGCATTTCCGCTTTGGTAAAATAAAGCTATAGTAAATACCCTCATCATATACAATTATAATTACTTTTAATAATGCACTATAAATTGCTTTTGAAGTTGCTTCCAAAAGCTATGGTAATGGTCTGATATTTTCTTGTTCTTTTTCAATAATCTTAAAGTCAAAAGTATCATCTTTTTATTTAGTATATCATATCTGGTAAGTTCTCAATAAATTTTATTTGCATGAATTAATTAATGAATGCAGGATGTGTGTAGTCAACAAAGCTTCAAAATGTTTTAAAAGCAGTTGTTTCTTAGATCCTTTTATTTTTTCTTATGTTGAATATTTATATCTTCAATTATTTTGCATAATAGTAAAAATCAAGGAGTTTATTAATTGCAAATTTGTATACCTTAACAGCATACTTACTTCTTTGAACTTAATGCTGCTAAGTAAATATATGAAAAAAAGAAAGAATGACTAGTTTGACATATTTTCTTATCAACTCTATAGTTCTATTAATAGCACTGTTGTATATAGTTTATTAACTATTTCTAATTTTGTATTTGCTTCATGGAAATTTTCAAAAGAAAAAATAAAGTAGGTCAATTTTTTTTTTTTTTTTTACAGGGAGAGAGAGAGTCAGAGAGAAGGATAGATAGGGACAGACAGACAGGAATGGAGAGAGGTGAGAAGCAGCAATCATTAGTTTTTCATTGCCATTGTGACACCTTAGTTGTTCATTGATTGCTTTCTCACATGTGCCTTGACTGCGGGCCTTCAGCAGACCAAGCAACCCCTTGCTGGAGCCAGCGACCTTGGGTCCAAACTGGCGAGCTTTTGCTAAGGCCAGATGGGCACACGCTCAAGCTGGCGACCTCAGGGTCTCCAACTTGGGTCCTCCGCATCCCAGTCCGGTGCTCTATCCACTGCACCACCGCTTGATCAGGCCTCAAATTTTCTTGTAATGATATTTTAGTAGGACTCAGGCTATCCAAAAGAATCCCACAAAGTAATCCAAATTTTTAAAGTGATGAAAACTTTATTACTATCAGTTAATTGCTGAATATTTATAATAGCTAGTATATCAGATTGTGGTCCAAATTACTAGAAGGTAGAATATTTACTTCTATTTTTACACTGTATAGTATATTGAATTACTTTATAAAGTCTTTATGCACAGTATATTTGTGTTACAATTTTAAGAACTTGAATTTAATTTTGTTATTTTATAAAATTTTAGGGATTTATAGTTATAATTTATTTTTAATACTATTTTGTTTTAAGGCTTGTACATAACTTTTTAAATTACTTATATGGAAATTGTTGAACTAGAGCTTTTAACTCTTTGTGGAGAGCAGTAAGGCAAGTGTAATATGACAGACACAACAGAAGTTGGAATAGGTAGGTGTGTTCTGACCACAATTCAAATTGAATATTTAGAAAGAACCTGTTTGAAACCAACCTGCACACTCACCAAAACTAGGCAGAGTCTACCCAAAACAGGGAGAGAAAAATAAACTTTTCTAAGTTTACTATTTCACTCAAGTCCATTTGATCAAATTCATGGGGCAAATGGAAAGGAAATTCAGGGAACACTTAATTGTTATTAGCCTATTATTAGGCAAGTTGGTTTACCTATGTAAAGAGATGATGATTTGGTCTGATAGGCGCAACTAAGATGATCCAAGAGAAATAAAAGCTTTTCTGAACTTTTTCAACACTTATATATATTTTATAGAATAACATTAAAACATTTTTGGAGAAATAGAACATTTATAATAAAAATCTACAAAGGAGAACTCACCTGACATTAAATAAATAGGAAAACCTTATTTTAGCCATTTATTATTACAATGTTCATCAAGATAATATATGCTTTGAGTGTTACTAAAATATGACATATATATGGCAGCACTAATGATTTTTTTGGTTTGTTTTGCTCAAATAACTAATAATTCCTCAGACTCTCAATGTAGTTACAGAATATATGATCAGATTTAGATTCAGACTGCGTGACCAATATTTATTTTTGGAAGCATACTAGCTGGATGTTAGGCCTAGCTAATATTTACCCAGGTTACTTGTATGGGTCTCTATCAGTTGATTATGGCTGACATTCCTTCTGATTGGTTGGTCATGGCTACTATTCAATAATTGAAATCACCCTTTCACCAAACAATATTTGGGAGAAGTAGGAGGTTCGTCTGTGCCCAATGAAAGATTGAGATAATGTAGACATGTCAAAATCCAAGTGCAGGCTGAGTGCATTTGATGTGTGGAAGTGTGTATATCCACAGGCTATGTTTTGATTTTGATATTTACCCCAATCCTTCTCACTTAAAATAAAATACAACTTGACAGGTTTATCTAACTAAATTGACTCTCTCAGGAATCCCCTTTTCAATCATTTATCTTTTCTCTTGTTCTCTACAATGTCAATGGAATGATTACTTTTAGATATAACAACTTTACTATTATTCAAATATAATTTATTTTACAGATAATACTATAAATTATATGTCTTAGTTACACAGTCCTCATTAATTACATTAACAGTACTCTGTATGTAGAAAATAGTGATTCTGTTATTTTGTTTTTAACATTTCTACTGAAATATAACAACATACAAAAATGACAAATCTTAAGTATTCGACTGAGTTGATTTTAAGAAAGTAAATATGGAACCTAGATTAACATAGAACTATCCAAATTAAAATATAAAACATTTCTAACATCACAGAAGTCCTCCCCTCCTCGTTCTAGTGCCCCATAAGTCATACATGCTGCAAGGGTAGAGACTACTCTGATTTCTATCACCATTGGTTGATTTTGCGTGTTTATGCAAATTCTATAAAAGGGCCCATTTCACATTTTTCAGTATATCTGGCATTTTCTATTCAACAATCCAGCTATGATATTCATTACTATTATTGAAAGTCTTCCTTTCTATTGTGTAATATTTACATATATATAGACAATATATTATTTACCCATTCTACTGTTGGTGGATATTTGTTTAACCTTTATAAAATAATGCTATGTGTTGCTTATTTGTTTGTTTTGGCTCCTTAACAGCTGATTTCTTTCTGTCTTCCTTTCTTTCCTTTTATCCTCCCTCCCTCCTTCCTTTCTTTTCTTCCTCCCTTCCTCTTATTTTCTATCTCTCTCTTTCTTTTCTTTTCTTTCTTTCTTTCTTTCTTTCTTTCTTTCTTTCTTTCTTTCTTTCTTTCTCTCTTTCTTCATAACTTCTTACCCTGGATATGGGCACATTAGAAACATTAAATCACTCAGAAAAAAACAGTTACAGAATACTTGGTGCAACTTTCTGTAGTTCACTTTCTTCTGTGAGGATTTCCCTAAAGCTCTGTCTTCCTTGGTAGACCTGTACATAATTTTAGTTTCTCTATCCTAGTGAGACTATAACAATGTCTAGACCAGGAGTGCTCAATACGTCCATCGCGAAGGAAGTGTGGGTAGATTGCATGACATTAAAAAGTCTTTTGATTGGCATACAGGGTAGCCAATCTGATGTCTGAACTTTAGACACCCTACACATGCATATTAAGCCGCGCTAACGTGTTCAGTTAGATTGCTGTGTAGTTAGCCTTCAATTTATTTAAACTAAATACAGCAAAGGGTATAAAAATGAGTGCCATAGCTGATCCGAGTAAGAAGCCTAAAACCTACCACTTTCATACAGAATGGGAGGGGATTTCTTTCACTATGTCATATTCTAAATGTGTTTGCCTCATCTGTCTGTGTGCCATTGCTATTCCAAAGAAGGGAAATGTGGAGCGGCTTCTTCGGACTGTTCATAAAAACTATGACATTGACTTTCCTCTGAAAAGAGAGCTGAGAAGGAGAAAGGTGAAAGAAGAATACACAATATTAAATAGTAATAGTAGTAACTTAAATAATGATAATATAAAAGAAATAAATTTATGTTTTGCATTTTTATTGTAGGTAGATCATTTTGACTTGGTCATCTTATAAGTAGCTCGCAAGCTGAAAAAGTGTGGGCACCCCTGGTCTAGACTGTTGCTTTGTGTTAAGTCCAATTGCATTTTGTACTCTGTGCTTGTCACAAAGAAGAAACAAAAGCCCAGTGGAAAATAAACTGGTAGAGCACACATTTTTTATAACATTCTTTTCATATTACTCTTCAAGATGACTGCTAAATATTGGTGGTGAAGTTTACTTAGATTTCTTTTTTGCAAAGAAGTTTATTATAGTTAAATTGCTTCCCACATTTTCAGTATTAAAATAGTGCCCCTGCTTATTCCATATAAAATCAATGTTTCGGTGTTAATCACTCCATATCTTCTGAATGGTGAGCATTCTAGTAGTAACATTATACCAGAAATATATCAATCCCATTATTTTAATCAACTCTTTAAATAGATATTAAAAACCTAAAAGGAGATGTTTATTTAAAATTTTTAAAATAAATATGAATTTTCAGAATAATGTTCAAACAATGAAGAGATTCTCTCTACGCCCTTCAATAGATTTTCAATATGCTAATGTTTTATTATGCATGCTCTATGATTTCTCATAAATATTTTTGTACCATTTGAGAGTAAGTTGCATAAATAATCTTACTTTATCACTAAACACCTCAATTTTGTGTTCCTTAAAAACAAGGACATTCTCGCCTGACCACGGGGTGGCGCAGTGGATAGACCATCAGACAGGGATGCAGAAGACCTAGGTTCGAGACCCTGAGCTTACCAGCTTGAGCGTGGGCCCATCTGGCTTGAGCAAAAGCTTGCCAGCTTGGACCCAAGGTCACTGGCTCCAGCAAGGGGTTGCTCGGTCTGCTGAAGGCCCGCGATCAAGGTAGATGTGAGAAAGCAATCAATGAACTAAAGTGTTACAAAGGCAATGAAAAACTGATGCTTGTCTCTCTCCATTCCTGTCTTTCTATCCCTATCTATCCCTCTCTCTGACTCTCTCTTTCTCCCTGAAAAAAAAATAAAAACAAGGACATTCTCTTCTATAATCTACAAGCCAAACAACAAAATTAGAAGGTTATTTAAAAAATAGCACTATTTTCTAATCAACAAGTTTATTAGTGTTTTAGGATCCAATAATGTCCATTCTTTATAGAAAAAAAATATAGTGTGTCCGTAAACTCATGGTGCACTTTTGACCTTTTGACCAGTTAAAAGTGCACCATGACTTTACGGACATACTATAATTGTTCCTGGTTTAACATTCAATCCACTATTACAGTTTTCAGGCCATATTAGTCATCTTTAATTTGAAATATTTACTCAGTCTTTGTCTTTCATGATCTTGACATTTTGAAGAGCAAAGGACATTTTGAGGAATGCCCCTCAACTAGAAAAAGAGAATATTTGCTTCTGATGATAATAATCAAGTTATGCATTGTTAGCAATTTTTTGTCCGAGTGTTATACCAGTAGTAATATAATATTCCTTATTTCTCTTCCAAGCAATATTAGTTTCTATTATTGATTTTAATTGTATTTGTCAGGAAGTTTTACTATTAAGGTACTCTTGTATCTTTTGTAATTAATAAGTACCTTATAGAAAAACACTTTAGCACTATAAAAAATCATATTACTTTTAGTTTTAGTATTTATTGATGAATCTTGCTGAATAGATTATTATTGTTATGATTACCAAAAGGCAACTTTTCTATCATCATTTGTAAGTTTCTTACTTAGCATTCTACTCTAAGGATGATTTGTTTATTTTTGTCAATTTGGATTTGTGGATTACAGTCCATGGCTTATAACCAATTACAATATTCAATTTTATACTCTGGTCTCTGCTACTCCATTTTGACATTGTTGGATTTGGTTTGTTAAAATTTTATTTAATGGTTTTCCCTTCAGTTCAAAAATGATGATATTGTGTGAATTACCTTTTCTGTATTATTTCTTATCAGAGTTAGATGCCAACATTAAACTTGATTTATAAAATAATCTTTGAAGCTTTTCCTTACTTTTTTCTATTTTTATATTAGCTGTGTTTCTCCATAGCAACAAACATATCAAGATATATACATATAGAGGAAGAGATTTATTATAAAGAATTGGCCCATATGATTATAGAGACTGAAAAGCCTGAAGATCAGCAGTATGAGTTTGTAAGCTAGAGTCCCAGGGTAACTGATGTAGCTGCAGTCTGATTTTATCCAAAAACAGCATTTTAAGAAACATTCAGAACAATCTTTGATCAAATATCTGGCATGCCCTAGCCCAGTCACAATGACACATAAAATTAACCAGCTTGGTTCCAGAAATTTTTAAAGATATTTTGAATTTCACTTTGAAATCATTTGGCTTTATGATTTTTGGGGGGGGCGAGGGTAGGATAGTTTCTTACCCTAGGTAAGTATATTCTGTCCTAACTATGGAGAAAAAAAAATACTTGTACATCTCAAAGTACTATGCCATTTGCCAAGTTATATCTTTCTTTCATATACTGAACATCAATGAATATATACAAAAATTATTAAGAAAGAATGGATGGCTGGTAGAATATTTGCAGAAAGTCAAAATGGGCTTTAAATTAAGAAGTAAATAAATCATAGACATGTTCAGCCTTCCAAATACTGATTTTTTAAAATGTATTACTTGATTATAATACATCATCAATATGTTGCATTATATGTTTATCACCCCAAGACAAGTCTCCTTTCATTAATATTTATCACCTTGTACCCTCTTCCACTTCCCTCCATCCCCTTTTTCATTCTGGTAATCACTATGCTTTTGTCTGTGTCTCTGAGTTTCATTTTGTTTTGTTTTTACCCAGCCTTGCAAATACCTTCCTCTTTCAGAGCTGTGAATCTGTTGTCAATTTATGAGTCTTTAATTTTTTTTGATAGTTTATTTTATTTACTAGATTTCACATATGAATGAAATAATATAGCACTTCTCTTTTTCTGACTGGCTTATTTCACTAGCATAATAATTTCCAGGTCCATCCATGCTATTGCAAACAGTAAGAGTTTTAAGTCCTTCTATTTTATAACTGAATAGTATTCCATTATGTAAATGTATCACAGCTTTGTTATCCATTTGTGTACTGATGAGCCTTGGGCTGCTTACATATCTTGGCTACTGTAAATTATGCTGCAATGAACATAGAGATGAATAAATTTCCTCAAATTAGTGTTTGTTATAATGTCTTGTTTTATATCACATACATTAAGAAACTTTATTATGAGTTTTTATATATGACTCTAATTCAGGTACCATATGTATGCATAGTAAGATTTCATTAAAAATTATAAAATATAACAGTATAATTACAATTACCATAGCTAATTTTAAAATAAAATAGCAAAGTGTGCATGTTCTATAAATGTGTCATAAAATAACATTATAACATGTAAAATCTCATAATTTTTATTTCTATAGGTAATTTGAAACCTTCATAGAGTTTTTAAACTGAAGGAATTATTTTTCAGTTTTATTACAAAATATGATCAAATTTCTACAGAGGTTTTGATTTCAAAAACTTATGATGGTTGAAATTCAATTTGATTTCTTTTAGTAGGTTTTTTGTTATTTTTGATAATAACCAAAGCCTGATTAAAAAAAAAAAAAGTGCTCATCACATTAACAAAAGAGTTAAGCATTTAAGAGAAAAATTTGCATTTTTAGAAGAATAATTTCTTGCTATACACTCTGCCATGTTATAGGAGAAGAATACTTAAGGGAAATAAAATAGTAATGGGTTATAATTTGCCACATACTTGTTACCTGCTCTTAAGGGGTAGTAGTAAAATGAGTGTGCCACTTCTTTAGTAATTACGGTATTGTTACTCATTTGCAAAAGGTTTTCTTGCCCCCAATGAGTATGTAATCAGCAACCATACCATTTTCTTACTCAAGCAACCTATTTTTTCTTTAACATTTTAGAAAATAATATTAAAGTATTAATTTTTATATCTTTCTAAAGAGTTTTCTAAAAGAGAAAATAATTTTTCTGGGTGGTTGTAATACAACTCTGACCGGAGGCAAGGCATGGAAGAAATAGTCTGTTGGTGTTTCTTTGACCTCTATGATTAGAAATGTGGCCTAAAGGTGCTGATTTTTTTCATACATTTTTATAATTGCATATGACTTTGATACCAAGTATCACTATGCTCAAAGGCCAAGCTTTATTTGAGAAGAATTATAGACTTGTACTGCTGAATGCACAGAGACTGAGTTCATAAATGCACTTCAGCAAATTCTTTTAAGTGGGGCATTTTTGATATGGTCCTTAAGGGTACTGGAATCTTCTACTAGGTAAAAATGTATGTCAAGAGGCTTTGAAATAAGCCTACTTTTGCAGTTGTTAAAATTTGAATGAGAGTTGAAATGAGGTGAACATAGTAACAGAGAAATAGAAAAGTTAGGAAAGAACTAGCTTCCCTAGAGATTCCATATTGACTTTCCATATGACTTGAAAATCTGATGGGTCTGCAATTATAAGAAAGGGCCCTTAGGGACAAAACTCCCCTGTCCTAGCAGGGTTTGTGTTTTGATGGATTTAACTGGGACAACTTCTAAATACTATGTGAAACTAGGTTGAAACTAATGGGTATTAGCCAGAGTTATTTTAGTTTTAATACACTTTCATATTTTTTCGAGGGTGGGAAGAGTCAGGGTTTATCAAAATACTTCATTCACAGCAATGATAGAATATCTCAGATATATAGTTTTATCATTTGTTTTCTAAATTCCCCCATTGTGTCAAGATGCTAAATAAGTCAATAATAAAAGAATATAGGCAAAGGTAAGCAAATTTCTGTAGATTTAATATCAAGTATTTAAAAAATATCATTGCTTATATTAGAAAAATTTATGTGGCTCATTTCATTCAAAACAAAAATATAATTGAATTAAAATTATTCTCTCAAGTTATATGTCAGAATTAAAGAGCATCTTTAAATAATATAGTCAAAATTATATATAACATTGAAATGAAACCCATTTACTGAAGAGTTGATTTATCATGGCAACAACAACTTGTCACATATTTTTACAACTTGTATATGTCTAAAAATATCAATAAACAATTGATCTATACCGTTGTTGTCATTTTAACTCACATATATTTTGGTCCAAATTTTTATCTGCATTAAGAATAGATACATACACACATACATGCATATATATAAATAGATGTATTTACATAGCTATATATGTATACACACATATATCTCATAATTTTCCTGAAGAGTATTATATATTTGTAAGTGTTTTTTTTATATTTCATATTTTATATACTTATAATACTTTATATCAGCTTAATAATTTCATCGTTATCCTTGAAACATAAATGTTTAACATAAGGAATTATATGTAAGTTCAATTAGGCATTCCATTTCTCCACCTAAAAAATATATTTAACTGGAGAGTATTTGCAATGTGAAGTCCCATTTGTCTTATTGCCAGCTTCTGGGAATCAGGACCTCCTTGTGTCAGTCTTCACTATGGTCACCCCCCTTTGTGTTCAGTAACAAAAAGACTAGGAAGCTTCTGTGATCAATGAATGTTCCCATCTTACTGTTCTACAGGAGTCATTGAAATTACATCTCAAGCTGTGCTTGTGACCATCAAGAAGTATTTGTGTTAAGATGTCCTTGAGGACAAATGCTGACATCTTCTAGGTTTCATCACACATAAAACTGGGTTTGCTGTTCTTAATTCATTCATTCTTTCCTCTTATATATGGCATTTGGAATTTTAAATCACTTCTAGTTTCATAAAAATAAGATTTTTTTCTTGACTTTCTTTGTTACTATATAACTTGAAGGAAAAAAGCAAAGTGCCAACTTTATACCAGAATCCTCAAACAAAGAATGAGTATTTATAGGCATAGTTTTTGACTGTTCTTCCCTGAAGGTTGTAGCAAACTGGTGTCAAGCAAATCTACAGGTGTCATTTTCCCAACAGCATTTGCTCACTTCATGTCTCTGTGTCACATTTTGGTAACTCTCACAACATTATAAATTTTTCATTAGTATTATATTTTTATGGTGATCTGTGATCCATGATCTTTGATGTTACTACACAATTGTTTGGGGACATCATGAACTGTGCCCATGTAAGAAGTTACTGAATAAATGTGTGTCTGGCTGCTCCACCAACAGGCCATTCCTTCATCTCTCTAACTCTCCTAAAGTCTCCCTATTTCCTTAGGCATGGAATCATTGAAATTAATTAAAAGGGCAAGTTAATAACCTTATAATGACTTCTAAGTGTCTGAGTGAAAGGAAGAGTCACACTACTCTCACTTCAAATTAAAAACTAGATTAAGTTTAGAGAAAAGGCATGCTGAAAGTGGAGATAGAGTGAAACCTCTGCCTCTTCTACCAGGTAGTCAAATTGTCACTGAAAAGCAAAGTTCTTGAAGGAAAATAAAGTGCTACTCTAGTAAACACACCAATTATAAGGGAGCAAAACAGCCTTATTGCCACTAAAACAGAAAGTTTTAGTGGTGTATATAGATCAAGCCAGCCACACATTTCTTTAAACTAAAGCATAATCTAGAGCAAGGTCTTAACCCTGTTCAATTTGATGAAGACTAAGAGAGGTAAGGAAACTACAGAAGAAAAGGTTCAAGTTAGCAGAGGTTAGTTTATAATGTTTAAAGGAAGAGGTCACCTCCATAACATAACATTGCAAGTGTAACAGCAAATGCTAGTAGAGAATCTGCAGCAGTTTATCCAGGAGATGTAGCTAAGATCATTAACGAAGGTGGTTACAGTAACCAACAGGTTTTCAGGAAAAAAACAACAAAATGGTCTTATATTGGAAGAAGAATCCATCTTGGATATTCATTGCTGGAGAGGAAAAGTCAGTGCCTGGCTTCAAAGCTTCAAAGGACAGACTGATTCTCATATTAAGAGCTAGTGTAGCTGGTTAAATAAAGCCAAAGCTACCATTTAGAAAATTCTAGGTGCCTTAGAACTATGCTAACTCTACTCAGCCTGTGTTCTACAGATGTAATAGCAAAGCCTAGATGACAACACATGAGTTTACAACATGGTTTACTCAATATTTTAAGTTCAATGTTGAGACTAGAAAAAGAGATTATTTTTAAAATATAACTACACATAGACAACATACTTGGTCATCCAAGAGATCTGGTAGAGACACACAATATTGTTTCTCTAAATAAATTTGCTTGAAGAGACAGAACTCATCTTCCCATTGTCTCACTTTTTCAAATTATAGAATTGCTTTAGTTTTCTCATTGCCATAAAAAAGACCATAATATATGTATGAAAACAACACAAATTTATTAAATGACAGTTCTGCAAGTCAGAAGCCCAGCTTCTGTACACCATGGTCAGAAGCCCAGTACACCATGGCTCAGCTTGATGTCTATGCAGAGTTTTACAGGGCAGAAAGCAAGGTGTAGGCAGGCCTGCATTATGTGCTGGGATGAGTTTGCTATCAAACTCATTTTATTTGTTGGCTGAATTCAGTTGCTGGCATTTTTTGTGTGGTCCCCATTTCCTTGCTGGCTGACAAGAAGATCATCTTCTTTGATAAAGATTTCCCCAATTCCTTCTAGTGCTTTCCATGTGGCAAAGTTGGATGGAGTCTTTCTCAATCCGTGAATTTATTTGACTCACTGCTGCCACAATTTTTCTAAACTCTTAAGTAGAGACAATCATTGACTTTAAAGGCTCATGTGAATAGATTGAGCCCAACAAGAAGGTCCAGGATTATGTCCCTATTTTAACCTCTATAATCTAAATTATATCTGTAAAACTATTCATGCCCTGACATGTAACATATTCACGCATTTCAAAGACATGTCTAGGGGTGGGAGAAAGTAAAATGAGGAAGTGTTCTGCCTACAATATTATTTTTATGCCAGCTTTAGTATTTACTCTCACTTTTCAATAGTCAATCTTATTAAACAACAATATTTACTCTCACATCCCAAATCCATGATTTCTCTCTATTATTAGAAAAATAATTATAAATCCCCAGCTATAAGATAAGCATGCAATAAAAATAAGTATAACTTTCATAGTCAAAAATATTTTATAGACATTAAAAAATAAATTTCTATCAATATTTTGCACTCAGTATATTCTTATATCTTTATACCTGCCATAAACTCCCACAGTTCCCCATTCCTGCTACACACACATACACTCTGAGATTTATGCAAAGTGTTAATGCTTCAAAGAAACATTTCCTCAGAGTCTACTCATCAGCATTGAACACTTCTTTCTAAACACACAATGTTTAAAAGTTGAATTAACTGATTGGATAGTTGGCTGCTTGCCTAAAATTCTTACTACTTAATTATAATAGCCTTTTTACTTAATCTTATGAAATGCATTCAATGTCATTAATCCATATAATTTATATAGGTAATTATTTCTAAATATTTTATGGAAAAATAGTTCTTCCAAGAGTGTGGGTTCAATAAGTATTCTTTCTCCATTTTTTTAAAATTTCTTTTTGTTTATTCATTTTAGAGAGGAGACACAGAGTGAGAGAGTGAGATAGAGAGAGAAAGGGGGGAGGAGCTAGAAGCATCAACTCCCATATGTTCCCTGACCAGACAAGTGCAGGGTTTTGAACTGGCGACCTCAGCATTCCCAGGTCTATGCTCTATCCACTGCGCCACCGCAGGTCAGGCTCTTTCTCCATTTTTAAAACTTTTCTTCAGTTAAATTTATTATTTCAGAAAACTAGCTGCTCTCCATGTTCACTTTCCTTTCTTTTGGGGTACTTAGCTGAACTAATTTATCTAGTTGCTTTTGAGGATAACTTTAGCCATAATTCTCTGAGAGTTAACAAAATGATGTGGGCTTATATCTTAAACTCAGTACTGTGCTCTTTCTGTCTCTGGGTCTTGATGCAAAGCAGCTTGATGAACATGGAAGCCACATTGTGAAGATGAAGGGAGCACCAAATAGAATTTCCTTGACACTACTAATCACTGCCTCAGGAGAGCCAGCCACTCACTGACCAATGCTCCTTTTACAGGATCAAGATATCACATTAAGTGACCGCGAGTTTATGTTTTATCAGTAGTGGCAAGTGTTATTGCAATAATTAGTACAGATAATGTGATAAAAGAAGTTCATGTTAGTCAGTTAATAAATTGGCATCCTCAATTAGCAGTCTGTATGTCAAAACTTAGGGTCTACATTATATGAGACTGCATTAGATGTGGTGATTTTTATGTTCAACTTGATGCAAATCACCTCTATGGCAGTGGTAGCTTCTCCTTTTAGGATTCCATCAGCATGAGTAGAACACCTTTATTCTGTGGCAAATTTAACAGTTCTGCACATGGATTACAGTCAGCTGCTTTATTTCAGTCATTTCACTGAGATCTTGAAAATCTTCTCCTCTTGGTCTTTAGAGGTGTTGTTTTGAAAAATTAATAGTCCTTTCAATAACCCAAATAACTGACCAAGATCTGATAGAACTTGATGGTGCTGCTATGATGTAACCATTCTACTTCAAGTACCAGTTATTTTATGAAAGAATTCAAAATCAGAGAGAAAAAAATTCTCAGCACCACACACTGATTACCTTTCACACAGCAAAACAATTTTGGTAATTATTACTTTTCAAAAATTGATAATTAACAAGTAAACAAATATGTATTTTTCCCCATGATTCAAAAACTTAAAAGAAATTTATGGTCTTAAAAGTAAGATTTATGAGTAATTTAATGCCACATTATTCACAGTTCAGGGAAAGATTTATAACATAATTCTAAAGACCGGAGGAAAGGGCAATTGTGGAAATATTGGCACAAGAGAAAAAATAAAGATTCAGGGAGATGCCGACTGAAGTGTGTATTATGGGACGCAACCTTGAAGAAGAAACAAAGAAATGGTGGGCAAACAGAGTAAAAGCAAAGAATGGACAATGAAGGTGTGGAATTGATAACCGAGTTAGAAAATGAGTGAGAGTAAAGAAAGCGAGCTCATTAGATTTGTAGACAGAATATGCCTAATGTAAATTTTTCTTGTCATGGCAGAATTTCGTTTGGCCAGCAGACTTTATATCTAAATAATCTATCACAAATTGTAATAAACTTGTAAAGAGGCACAGAAAAATTCTTGACCATAAGTGTTTAATTATTTTTTTAATCAAAAACATTCTACATTGGCTCAGTGGTAGAGCATCAGCCCAGCATGTGGAAGTCCCAGATTCGATTCCCGGCCAGGTCAGAAAAGAGAAGCTCCCATCTGCTTCTCTACCCTTCCCCTTCTCCTTTCTCTCTATCTTTCTCTTCCTTTCCTACAGCCAAGGCTCCATTGGAGCAAAGTTGACCCAGGCGCTGAGGATGGCTTCGTGGCTTCCACCTCAGGTGCTAGAATGGTTCCGGTTGCAATAGAGCAACACCCAGATGAGCAGAGCATTGCCCCCTAGTGGGCATGTTGGGTGAATCCCGGTCGGGAGCATTGGGGAGTCTGTCTCTGTCTCCCTGCTTCTCACTTCAGAAAAATAAAAAAAAAGAAGTAATAATTCTACAAAATCTTTACACTGAGGCTACTCATTAGAGTAGAAATTGTTTTTGAATTTTGCTCATAGCCAAAATCCTATGAATATTTACATATTGATGTGCTAAAGTTTTACCTTAACACTAATAACAACATCTTGTTATATTCTATCTTTCATCCAAATTAAAGTATATATTAATACTTTTATAAATGTAACACATAAAATCATAATTTACTATTAAATGAAGTCCAGAATTATTCAAAATAAAAATGTATCATGATCAAGTAACAGAATGTCCAAATAAAATTTATGCAATAATATATCTCATATCTATCAATCAAGTTACTTTAATTTTCATTATTATCCTTATGAGGTTGAATGATTCTTCAAATATCAGCAGAAATTGTGTCCCTTTTGGACAAATGCCTATTATTCTACTAACTATGGATTTACTAAATCTTACAAGTTTTAATAGAATTTAAAGTTTATTGTTTATATTTCACATATAGAATGTGTGTCTAAGTTCAAATATTGTAAATATATTCTAATTTGTTGATCAGCTTTTTAATATATTTTAATTGATTTATTGGGGTGACACTGGTTAACATGATTTTATAGGTTTCAGGAATCCAGTTCTACAAAAGATCTCTGCACATGGTATATTGTATTTTCACAATCCCAAGTCAAGTTTTCATTTTTCAACATTTATCCACCCAATACCCTTTTCTCTCCAACCCCACCAACCTCATCATCTGCCATTCACTGCACTGTTGTCTGTGCCCATATGTGGAATGTAATGAACAAATTGAATAAACAGCAAAATAGAAACAGGTCCATATATAAAAAGAAGGCTGACAGCTGGGAGATGGGGGTTGGGTCAGGGAAGTGAAGCAATAGAGAAAAAACAACCACCAAAAAATTCATGGCCACCATTTTTTATATGGCCTGTATTAAGTTGATTTAAGTAAAAATATATCACTTTTCTCTTGTATAATTTTATTTTCAATGTGTGGGCTTTGTTTACTATTTTGGTTGCTTCTATAGAATATACACAAACAAATTCAACAGGTCAGAATAGACTTCTCTTCCAATTTGTGGCCTTTTACCCAATATTAAAAAGATATTCTGCATTTTTTCTTTAATGATCTGTATAGATTTATTAGTATTTTTTAAACATTTACCTAGAAATCATATATATGGTATAAAGTAGGAGACCACCTGTTTTTTCTATTCAGAAAGCCAATATTTTCAAAACCTTAATAAATGTCATCATTTTAATAAATCTTTGTCTCCTCCAGGCCCTCTCATAATTTCTATGTTAGGTTTTGTGATATGTCAGTTTTTCTTTTGTTCTGAGTCAGTCCTAGGATTGTGAGGAATTGGAGGTCAGTAAGCCATGCTCATTCTTTCTATTGTCTAGAAAGAGATATCATGTCTTAGTAGTCAAGTAAAATAATATAAAAGTAGTCTGGATTTATATATTCTACTCTGTTTTCAGGCTGTTCCCCTTTTTAATTAAATTATATATGTAATACATATTTTAATAAAAATCTCTATAAATTGGAGTTTTGTTTTCTTCTTCTTTCTATAATTCTTTTATGAGCCACAATATGTGGGCAAAATTATCCCTGGTTAGTTCAAACCATAAATTATTTGTTTAAAGCTTCAATGCTTTAAATGTAATTTATTTGTAAAATTACTTATCTAAAGTTTTAGATCTGATTTAAGGATTTTTTTTTAACAGGGACAAAGAGAGTCAGAGAGAAAGATATAAAGGGACAGACAAACAGGAAAGGAGAGAGATGAGAAGCATCAATCATTAGTTTTTCATTGCCCTTAAGACACCTTAGTTGTTCATTGATTGCTTTCTCACATGTGCCTTGACCGCGGGCCTTCAGCAGACAGAGCAACCCCTTGCTGGAGTCAACAACCTTGGGTCCAAGCTGGAGAGCTTTTACTCAAGGCAGATGGGCCCGTGCTCAAGCTGGTAAGCTCAGGGTCTTGAACCTGGGTCTTCCGCATCCCAGTCCGACGCTCTATCCACTGTGCCACTGCCTGGTCAAGCTGATTTAAGGAACTTAACAAATGACACCAGCTATATATTCTTGGCTTTTAGTTATGAACTTTTATTCCCTGAACCTCTGTTCTATGGTGGAAAAGAAAGTCATCAGCATTATACATTTTCATGAATTTTACAGATGTATACTACTTATACAAATATAAACTACATATGAATAAATTCCAAATACATATATGTTTCTCACTCTCATATTTTTAGCTTATTCTTTCCTCAATGAGCAATAGAACTATGTCTAAAAAATTTATGCACCTTAATTAAATATATTTTACTACTAAAAAATCTTAATCATCATATGAGTTTATTGGGAAAATGGCACCAATAGCCTATTTTTGTTTTTTGTTTTTTGGGTTTTTTTTTTGTAACAAAGGGAGACAGACAGACAGGATGGGAGAGAGATGAGAAGCATCAATTCTTAGTTGTACATTGATTGCTATCTCATATGTGCCTTGATTGGGAGGCTATAGCAGACCGAGTGATCCCTTGCTCAAGCCAGTGACCTTGGGCTCAAGCTGGTGAGATTTTCTCAAACCAGATAAGCCAGCACTCAAACCAGCAACCTGGGGGTTGAACCTGGGCTCTTCTGTATCCCAGTCTGACGTTCAATCCACTGCACCACCTCCTGGTCAGGCCCAATAAACTTTCTTGTTGCAGGATTACAACCAGGTATTTTTATAGTTTCCATACCTATATCATTTAAGTTTGGTTCATCAAACTAGAATGTATTTACATACTTTAAGTAAGAAGACATTACAGAAAAGTAAAAATATACAAATAAATTAATGTTTTGGGAGAAAAATATTCTCTTATAATTGTAATTAAGAATTAATTAACTTAAGAATTAATTAAGTTAATTAATTAGAAGTTAGAATTAGAAAGTAAGTGAATTACATAAAACCACCACCAATTTTATTAACCACTAGAAACACAAATCTAAGTGATTCCCATGAGGATGCTTGAAAATCATTCAAAATTTTACATATGTGTTTTGCTAACCTCGGAATGCCTTTATGTCTAAAGGACAAGAAGTCTATACAGACCTGTCAAATTTGCCTCCATATCTCCTACTAAAGTAACCAAAGTGAACCAAGCTTTCAACAGTTTTAGTCCTTGGAGCATTTGAGAGAATGTAAAAATAAATAAGAAATTATTCTGAGATATGTTAGCAAACAATGCTTTTATACATTTTGTTTCCTAACCTTAAACACCTTCAGTCAATGATTTGCACCACTTGTAATGTAACTTTATAAAAAAACTCTAATGAAAACTGTGGAAGGTTGACTCCGTGGTAGAGCATCACTGGCATGTGTAAGTCTTGGGTTTGATTCCTAGTCAGGGCACACAGGAAAAGCGAACATCTGCTTCTCCATCCTTCTCCCTCCCTTTTCTTCCTCTGTCTCTTTCCCTCCAATTGCCATGGCTTGATTGGTTCAAGTGAGTTGGCCCTGAGTACTGAGGATGGCTCCAGTGCTGAGGATGGATCAGTGAAGCCACCACTTCAGGAACTAAAAATGGCTAGGTTTCTGAGTAACCAACAAGAGCCTCAGATTGGCAGAGCATTCACCCCAGACAGGGGGTTGCTAGGTACACCCTGTTTGGGGAACTTCCGGGAGCCTGTCTCTCTGTTTCCTCTCCTCTCACTTGAAAAAAAAACGTATTTAAGGAATTAATTAATTTGCCATTTCTTTGTGAACACCACTACCAACAACTTGAGACCTAGAAGTTAGTTGTTCTCTCTTCTGTGACTTACATAATTGTTGTGTATAAGTTTATTATGATAGGTCTTTGATATGATCTTAGAGTGTTACATCTACAGAGCTGAATTCAACATTACATCAAGAAATGTGGCCAATCAGTTATCCAGATTAGTCTTCTATCAGTATTTGCTGAATAAACAAAGTTTACTATAATTGAAAATGTAATATTAAAAATGTTCTATGGGAGAGAGATGAAGAAATAATCAAAATGTCACAGAAGTAGGATAACTGGAATTGAACATTGAAGAATGTGTGGGACTCAGATAAGTAAATCATGGAAAAACAGGGCTTCCAGACAATACCAGAAGCATTGACAGGCGTGAAGACAGCACAATTGATTGAAATTAAAGTGAAGACTTCATTGTTTTCATAACTTTGGCAGAGTAAGTTTGAACCAAGTTTGAAATTTGGATATAGAGACAATATGCCAAAAAACAAAACAAAACAAAAACACTATATGCCTTAAAGAAGAGTTATGGAGAATAAAATTATCTTTAGGCTCTTAGCACTTGTTCTGTGTCTGACACTGAGAACTAGTATTTTGAATTAATTGAGTTATTCAATTAATACTTTTTATTTATAATATGCATTATTCTAAAAATAATTTGGTAATAGTCCTGTTTTTTATTTTTATGTATTTGGCTCAAAATAGTCTGCTTTATGTTTACTCTCACATATTTAAAGAGAATTTCATATTATTGTAGACCTATTGAAGTTATGTAAAGATAAAAATGTACTAATATGTGTAGTTTATTTTCTATAATCCTTAAATTTTTAAAATAAATAAATAAAATACATTCATTTGATTTATATTTTACCTTTCCATAATACATATTTTTCAGGTTCTGGTTATTAAGAATATTTAAGACTTTATCTAATAATAATTATATTTGCTGTGCAAAATTGCATTTAATAGTTTTATTTTTAATTTTTTAAAGGTAAGTTTTAGCAAAAGAACCACATTTAAGGTTTCAGCTCACACAGAAGCAGAGTGAAATTTTAGTTAATGAATATTAAAACAAGATCATGCTTTTCTTTTGGTTAAATTAATCATCAGTGAATGAATTTCTGATTGATAAAAGAGGTCAAGAGAATCAGAAGAAAATTAAAAAATATTCTAAGGTAAAATAAAAGCTGTTGATTTCTTCCTTTGAAAAATTGCAGTTACATTTTTGCAGAATCTTTTTATTATTTTTAAGAGCAGAAATTAGCAACATTTGCATTAGTTGAATAGTTTAGTATAAATTTGACATTGATAAGACTTTTTCTGAAGAATAGTCAATTGGGTCTCTGTTTTTCTTTCTTGCCGTGCATTCAGTCTTCTTTCTTCATTTGAATACATATTTCAGGTATATGAATATTTCCATGGAAACACAGTTCCCTCAGGTAAGACTGTTTTCTGAAGTTTATTGACCTCCCAGGAATACAGTATAGTTTGTACTAAGCTGCTCAGGAATTTTATTTTTGTTCCTCTCTTCTCATGCTACATTTTCTCTCTAGGAAATCATATTCTCCTCCTAAGGTTCTAATTTGTTTCTACATAAAGTTATCTCTCAAATGTATATTTTAGTCATAGACTGTTCTACCAACCTAAAGAACTTATACTTAGCTATTCACAACACATATTTATGTCAATGATTCATAAAATTTAAAACTTAGGATCCAGGCATTTAAATAATTATCTTCATCTCATCAACAAACTACCCTTCACCTGTTTTTTCCTGTTTCAATATCACTATATTAGTTTATTACTGCTGTGTTACAAACGATTCTAAAATTTAGTGTTCTAAACATTTATGAGACAACTGACAATCTTTCTTCCTTATTCATCTCTTAATTAAAAGTTTTCATTAATTGCTAAGAATTTAGATTAGTCCTCCTCCCAGAGTTTTCATCATTTTTGTCCAAATGGTCATTATTTTCCAGATGGATTAGAACAATTAACTTCTACATAATCTCCAGAGTCACCTATCTATACTTACTCTCTATTGCCAGATCTAGCTCTAAAAATATAGTACTGCTTCTGGCACAAAGTTATCTTAAATATTTATAGTCATTCTGGTACTTTATGGATAACTCTTACATGCTTGAAAGTTGATTGTCATTACCCAAAAACTATTGGGAATATTTCTTGTTCTACTATTATGTTTACTTTTTTGATTCTAGCAACTACAGAATCACATATTTATTAATTCCATTTAATCTTTATTCTCTGATCTTATAGGACCTAGTAATTTTGTTTTAAATTTTATCTTAAACACAATTTTTTCCAAAGGAGACTTTTGTTTTAAATATAACTTTTATATATTCATACTAATAGCAGATTAAATTCTCCTGAAACCATTACTATGCCCTAGATTTTCTTGTTTGGAATTCAATGTATTAATTATAAATGCAATTTTGAATTTTATTTTTACATTGTCCTCTAATTCATTGATGCCGATTAAAAGCATTTTTTAAGATAGAAATATTCTCTAATCTGAGCTGTCCAAAACAATAGTCACTAATCACATATGATTGTTGAGCTCTTGACAGAGTCACATAGTATGACAAAGGAACTGAATTATTAGTTTTATTTTAATTAAATTAATTTAATTTTAAATAGCCACATGAGCAAATGGTTAATGTAGCACAGTTCTATACTATTTTTGATGGTGGAATTCAAATATGTTTTAAATAACTGTATCACCACATTGCCTATCATAGCACCATGAATGTATATGAATTACTAGTGAATGTACAAATGTATAACTCTTCTTTCTTATCTGAAAGAACATGCAGATACAATCCATTGTGAAAAAATTAAAATACAGTCTTTCCTATTAGTTATCAAGAATACTCTTAGAATTTCCTCAAATATTCTTTCTTAATGCGTGTAGTAAGTATCTTTTTGACAATCAAATATCTCCACTTCTCTTTTCCCTCTTATTTATTTTATATTCCTCAGTTTTCCACTCCTCACATTGAATCTTTTATCTGGTAAGATCTTCTCCTTATGTCGATCTTGAAGAATTATTTTGAGTCTTCCAAATAATGGCTCCTGTGTATTCACTGGGAGTGCAAGCTTAGGTTTTTCTTTAAGAAAAGCAAAACATGTCTTTGATGCTATTAATAGAGCTTATAGCATATTGTTTTAAGTATTTTATCCAAAAAACAGAATGGTTTATAATAGTTCAGTATGAGAAGAAAGTAAAGAAATGTAGTGGGTGTTATGTGAAAAAGAAAGGCAAAAGATAAATTTTAACCTTGAACTTTTCAAACTGTATATCATATCATTGTGGAACATTAAATTTTAAAACAGTTTAAAATTAGTATTTAATTTTCTCTTTTAAAATAATTTCAAGATCAATGTGTATATAGTCTCTAGACATAGAATAGCTATAAAACAGAATTGGCCTAAGAAATGTTGATAGGGCGTCAAGTGAACTGATCATCTCTTACTTTCACCCAAACAAAACAACCTCAAAACTTATGATTTTTAAAGCACAATTTGAATACACTAACCTTATTTGATAAATTAAGAAAAAGAAACAAGATACAAAATGATTTGCCCAAATTCATATATTAATGCCAGGTTTAGGACTAGCTAACACGATTTTTCTGACTTGTAATGTAAATTTTTTGTTCAATTTGATTTATTTATCTTATGTTTAGTTCTTTCTCTATTAAAAATAGCTTGCCTATTTCCATTACGTACAAAATACCTAAGAAGACAAAGTGAAGCAATAGCTGATTTAGTGCTGCCATATTGGAAATCTTTAACTAAGAAGGAAGAAATCTTTTTCATTTTTGTAGTTGGGCATTCCACCACAGTTGATCTCCTTCCTGATTATTCCTTGACTATTCTTTTTAAACATTTATGTTTGTTTGGAAATCAGTTTTTTATGTCTCTTTCCTTCTCAACCCCAAATGTATATCTCACAAAACTAAGTTCACTTTTGCTTTGATGCCTGTGTATCTTGCCTTCCAACAGAGTCTCTAGTTCATTATTATTGATCAGTAAATAAGAGTTAAGTGCTATTGAGTTGAAAAGTCTTCTCAGAGATAAGAAAATGGAAAAGTAAAAGGTAAGAGTTGCTTTATATATGAGAACAGTGGATGAAATAGCCTTAAATTTACAAAATAAAAAAAAGAGGTAGCATTATATTCTCATGGTTATGGGAAAATTAGCAAGAAAAGTAAATTTTTTTATTTGTTTAAAATAATTAATAAATTACTATTTTTGGAACTGAAGGAATGTTTATTCTGCTCACTAATGAATTGTATCCTGTAAGACTTGAGCAGGAATGAGTATACAACTGCATTTTCTAATCTGCAGAGAGAGGAAAATAAGAGATTCTTCTACTGAGTGGGAAGAAGAGAAGAGTATGTAGTAAGAAAATTTTACTTGTTCTGTGTCTCGTGAGGCCTCAACTGTACAGAATGATTAAAAAGGTCAAGATTCCAAGTTTTATTTGAGTGACTGGATAAAAAGCATACGGAACAAAGTAAATATCAGTTTGGCAATTACAGAATATGTATGCTATCTATAAAAATATAATCATAGTAGTGTATTTTTATGTACCAGAAGGGAAGTTTGTGAATCAGCTGGTACTGTTATACCATTGACTGGATGGATTAAATAACAGATATTTATTTCTCACAATTCTGGAGTCAGGTAGGTCTAAGATCAAGGTGTTGGTAGATTTAGTGCCTTCTGCAAACTCTCTTCCTGATTTACAATTAGATATCTACTTGCTATGTTATCACATTGCAGAGAGAAAGAGAAAGAACTTCAATCTTTTCATCTTCATATAAGGGCGATATCATGGGGCTTCCACTCTTATGACCTCATCTAAACCTAATTGCTTCCCAAAAGCCCAAATCCTAATACTATCACATCGTGGGTTAAGCTTCAACCTACAGATTTTGGAGGGACATAAGATTCAGGCTAAAGCAAAGAAATTGTCCTTTTTCAAATTAAATTTTACATCCAATATTAGTTTCAGATGTACAGCAGAGATCACAACATCATGTACTTTACAAGTAATCTCCCCACTGTTTTAGTACCCACCTACCTCATACATAGTTATAATGATCTTATTGACTATATTCCTTATACTGTAATCTAATCTCTGTGACTATTTTGTAACTACCAATTTGTACTCTTAATCCCTTCACCTTTTTCACTCAAAACCTCACCCATCCTCTCTGACAATATATATATATATATATATATATATATATATATATATATATATATATATATATATATATATTTTCTAGTTATTATGTGTCTTACTGGATTCCTTTCCAAAACATAAGAAGTCTCATTTTCTACTAGCTAAAAGCTGGCAAAAGACACTAGAAAATTCAAAAATTGTTTTCTTTTCATTTTAATTTAGAATTTCTCATCTTGTTTTAGAACAATATTGTATCAAGTGAAATAATTATTTTGAATAAATTATTTTCCAGAAGCTTATAAAAGTAAAATTGGATCAAAATTTGCAATGCTTAAAGATCATTGTTGGTACACTTGAGAGCTCTAATGTACATAGTAAGAAAAATAAAGACTTTTGGGAAGCATATACAAATTGAGGGGAATAAAATATTCATTTCTGAATAAAATTGTTGTCATGTAGTGAGGTCATAGGGGTGAGCTTTCACCCACTCTTACCAATTCTTTTTAGTTGTAAAATTAAATATAAATGAATTCATTTATTTCTTAGATTAACTTAAGTTTTAGGTATTCTGTTTTTACAGTCAATAGAAGAGTAATCAATTACTTTGAAATAGACAATATTCTATTGTTCAAATACGTTATTGTGAACACCTATGGCTCACAAGTTTTGGTAGTATATTTATTGACTTCATCATGAGTTTTATGGGTGTGATGCTTTCATTATTTTGACAACATATTCTCATGCCTCAATCTTAGTTTGAATGTGGAGTTGAGAAAAAGATACATATTATTCAATCATTCATATTCTTACTGTTATTTTTATTACTAAATTTTAAAACATTTTACTAACAATAGGGCACTGGTGAACATAATTAATATTATAAATACACCTCAACACAAAATATAATTATTCATCAAGTTTTTCAAAAAAATATTTAAAAATTATAAATGATACTTCTGCATTGGCAATGTGACAGCTAGTACCAACTAATTTCTTTCAATCTAGTTCTTTCTAGAATCTGCAGTATGCATAGCTATGAATCATTTCTTTCTTTTTTCTCCACTTTTACCTTGTGAAGTAGCTAGGTCTGAAAATGAAACATAGGCCCTAGAATGACACTTGTCCATTAGAGTATGATCAGAACCAGCCAGTGGAATAGAGTAAGATGGTGGGAATTCAGATGCTGAAATGAAGTATTCATAGAGTAAGTTGATTAGTTAGAGATGTTAATGCAGGCAAACAACACCAACCTTGAGAAGGCATCATGGCACAATTTAGTGCTATGATAAAGGCATAGATATAGGAACAAAAAGTATAGAGAAAAGACACTGTAGGTATATACAGAAAGATATTAATTGTCATAAGGAAGATCTATCACAAGTTAAAGAACTCTGTAAAACAGAAAGTTTCTATTATTTGTATAACAGAGTTACATAATACATTTTGTGAGACTGGCATTGGAAGAAGTCATGAGAGCAACAATATTAGAAGGAATAAAAACTTGTGATAGTCATCCATGCAGGGACTTAGCTTCAACCAAAGGAGAACAACATTATCTATGAAAGGACTGCCTCGACTTGTTGAGAGAATTAAAGAGCATTAGACTCATTTCCATTAAATAACTTAATTATTCTTGGTTTCCAATTACAGTTAAACCATCAATTTTCTCATTTTATGTTTGGAGCTATTCCTGAACAAGGTTCATCAATTATAATAGCCTAGGTGCTTCCCACTCATGCATATCTCTGGCAATAATGGTAGTTAAAAATCACTCTACATTAAGGCTGGCTCTTCTAAATATATCATCCCCTGAAAAGCCAAAGTTATCAAACAACATGTTTTATTTAATCCTTTATTATCAAAAATATAGTCATGATACAGTCTAGATACTTTCTCCTAAAGTTTTTGGCTATAAGAATAAACTTCTGAAATCAGCCTTTAATGAATAATGGAACTGAATTACACATATAACATTTGCTACTGTGATCTACTGTTTACACTTATTATGTTGACTGAACAAATCAATTAATTGTATGCAATTGTTTGCCATCATCATTGGTCTTACAATTTAAGGTGAGTGAAAACGAAATAAACCCAGGACATAATATAACTTTAACACAGCATGTATATATAGTCATTGGGAGTAAACAACCTATATATAACCTCCACATCATGAGAAATGACACTTCCAAAAAACAAACATGGAAAAATAGTTTTCTCCTTTCTTCACAATGTGTTTAGATCAGGAGGAACCTGGTGGAAGAGTGTGAGTATGTACATGCTGTGGGTGATGGCCAATTATTTGCTTATTGAATAGGCCAATTGTGCATTTCACAAACTTCATTAAGATACATTTGAGAAATCCATGTTAAGTTAGAATTTACTTTATAATAGTGTTTTTCTTTAAAACACAAAATGAGAAAACACTTTAATTTAGCCACCTTTTTGTGGTTGAAACACAGTCTACTTACTGTGTTTTGATGAATAATAATAGCCAGTAGTCCTTTACAGCTAAAGTAAAACACTATCCTTTTATTAATAAAAGGAAACAAATGAAGGTGGTGTCTTTTTTTTTTTTAATTTAATAGAGAGAGAGAGAGAGAGAGAGAGAGTCAGAGAGAGGGACAGATAGAGACAGACAGGAAGGTAGAGAGATGAGAAGCATCAATTCTTCATTGTGGCACCTTATTGTTCAGTGCTTGCTTTTTCATATTGCCTTGACTGAAGGGCTATAGCAGAGAGAGTGACCTATTGCTCAAGCTAGTGAGTGACCTTGGGCTTCAAGCCTGCGACCTTTGTGCTCAAGAGAGCAACCGTGGGGTCATGTCTATGATCTCACACTCAAGCCAGTGACCCTCACTCAAGGTGGGAAGCCTCTGCTCAAGCCAGGTGAGCCCGCACTCAAGCCAGTGACCTCAGGGTTTCCTATCTGGGTCATCTATGGCCCAGTCCTACATGCTATCGACTTCGCCACCTCCTGGTCAGATGAAGGTGTGCATTTACAGAAGTATCAGTTATCAAGATGTAATAATTTCTTCAGAGACCTTTTCTAGTCTTGATGTGTTCTGAGTATATAAATAACATACTTACATGTCTTTTGAATCCTTATACATCTAAATATTGAACCTGGTTAATATATTGCTGAAGTGCAATTTATATATTTCTGAAGTACAAATATGGAGATTATAATTGTTTTAAAATTTTATAAATGTATATAGGTAAAATGCAACTAAGAGCTATCCACTTAGAAAAATGTATTTTTTAAAGTTACAGAGAACTGAAGAAAAATAATAAATATATCAGTAAAAAGACAAAAAAGAAAGAAAAATATTTTTATCTGTTTCAGCTGGAGAGATCTGTTTGAGTTCTCTTTTTCTGTGTTTTCCCCCATAATAAAAACAAATTTCATGCATTCTTTGTCAGTGTGACACCTTCAGAATTCTGTAAAATTTGGAAAATTATACTCATAATGAAGAAAGACCATTAAAGATTTTGCATGTAAGACTTGGCTTGGTACAAGTGAAGAAAAGATCAAAAATGTTTTAATTTTTTGATACATTCAAACTGCATATACCACATGAAAGTCAATGTCATGGGAAGTAAAGTTGATCATTCTCTGATCTACACAAGAGAATGAGATCTATCCAGGGAATGTGACAAATCAATGGTTAGCAAATATCTTACCGCCAGGATATTTTAGCATACAACGCCATATTGTCTAACTGATTATGGAATGGCAGAAAGTAGAAGTTTGTGCTGATAGTCAGGAACCAGAGTCAGTAGAAAGCTAATTGTAGGGTCAGAATTGAACATTTGGAGGTGGGAGCTGTGTTCTAATTCATTAACTTAGACAAGACCACAGTAAGAAAGGATCAATCATGTTGTTTAGCACATAAATTACATCCTTGATTTTTCAAAGAAAAGAAAGAACAGTCTTTGTGTATGTTAGAAATAAAGTTCTGATTTATTCTGCTGAATCTCAAGTGGAATAATTACTTCAATTTTGTATTTTAAAGAATCAGAAGACTTAGTATAGCATGAAAGTATATTTTCTTCAAAAAATGCACACAAATGATTAAAGAGATGTAAACCTTAAGAAAAAAAAGTGGTAACTTTTTGACAAAAGTATTGGGAAAAATATGCCAATTTTAGTGTCATAAATTCAAACTAGACTAAACAGTATTTATTCCTCAGCTACATTATTATCTTAATTAAGTTGTGTTATGATACTTGGTTCACAGATGAGAAAGAAACCTTCTTGAAACCATATATAAAAAGTATACATGTGCCTCATGCTTTTTGACTTATTAACCAAAGGTGGAACAAAGCCCAGAGTCAGTTATCAACTGTGATTAATAACACCCAGATTGAGATCTGTAATGAAATAGGTACAGAAACAGAGAAAGCAATGCCAAATGACAGCAGTTCCAAAGTCTATACAGAAACAGAGAACTACATATATACCTTTAAAATGAAAATAATGAAAGGTGAAAAGGGGTTTTCAAAAAGAGAGAATGGTATATCCAAGTATTTCAAGCAATGTCAAAGAGCATCATTAGATTAATTTGCCAATTTCTTGAGAGGATGGGGTAAGTATGACAAAATATTACATGGGTACAAGTAGAGACTCTTTTTCCATGCATTTTCTAACCAATCAAATAATAAGATAAAAGACTACACCTTTTTGAATGGCAATGATTTCTTTTTTTCCTTTTCATTGAGTATATTGGGGTGACATGGTTAATAGAGTTATACAGATTTTAGGTGCACAATTCTACACCACATCATCTGTACATTGTATTGTGTTTACTACCCCAAGTCAACTCCCCAGTTATCACCATTTATCTTTCCCTTCGTCCCCAGCAATCACCACACTGCTCTCTGCATCTACAAGTTTGTTTTTTACTCTCTCTCTCCCTCTTTTTTTTTCTTTCTATTTTTGTTCATTACCTGCACTACAGTCAAACTTCCCCACAGGAGGAGTTGTCAGCCTGATCTCTATCTGAGTCTGTTTCTGTTTTACTTGTTAGCTCATTTTGTTTATTTATGAGTCATTTTACTTAAAAAAATCTACTAGCTTTTATATGAATATAGCAAAAGCATATTGAGATGAGAAACAGAAACTTTATATGACCAGTGTTTTTCACATTTCACTACTCAAATGGGTGGTGAGTTTATGTCCCCAGGTCTGTGCATGTGAAGCAGGAAGTGAAATAGGAGGAAAGTGGCTAACAATGCTGTGCCTGCTTTAACTTTAGTTCTGTCCTTTTCAAACAATGCTTACCAACTGTTTTGTATATTAGATTACACACTCATCTTTTAGTTATTATGCAGATTTACACCCAAATACTGTGTTTAAACTAAAAAACTCAACAACTTTCACAGAATTATCATACCCAGGAATCTACTATGTTTCATTAAAACCAAGGGAATAAAGCAAAGGGCACAACCAAGAGGAATAGATAAAACCCACAGAATCATATTGAGCATGTAGAGAGAGAGCCATGGGACAAAAGAATACTTGGGGGCTGGGCTTTCTCAGGAGAACATATTTTATCTTAATCACATTGTCTCAGAGTATTTAACTTTTCTTTTTCCACACTTTCCTGAGGTTTATTATAGCACAAAACCAGACGAAGCTAGTCGTTTGATTTTCAGGATTGTGAGTCATAGGGAAAAATTTCAATTGGAAATAGGTGCGTAGTGTGGATGAAAAGGGGGCCACATGCTAAACCTGACAAGCTCAGGGGAGCCCTGCCTGATGGCCTTCCAGAATCAGAGACCTAATGTAACCACACAGAAGGGTCTGAAATAAAAACTTTCTAGATAAAAGCAGTTCCTGGTGGGTAGTCATGTCTTAGGGAGGTATTTTTCTCTAACAAAGGTCACTGTGTACTTTAATGGAGACTGTTGTCTTTTGCATCTACAATAATGTATCTGACAACATCTCTCGAAAACGTAAGGGTCACCTTCTTTCCCTGCCCTCCTCTCAGGGCGAGAATCCACTTGAGCAGCCATCAAAAACCCCTCATTGTTATTGTTATCATGTCAATTGTTAACTGTTAACCATTTTATTCCTGCGTATGCAAAAGAAGTGTCAGTATACACACTTTTACTTTTTATCTAATCCCAGAGATTTCCCCACTTTGCTTTCTCCTACCCCCTAAACTTTCACCAATCAATTTCATGTAATCCCTTATATCAGCACTGGTTCCTCACCTGCATCTGCACACCTTCTTTCTCCCTGCCAAGATGGCTTCTTTCTGCCTTTTCTCTCTCTTTTCAAAACTTTCTGGTGTAGGCCTGACCTCTGGTGGCGCAGTGGATAATAGGTCAACCTGGGAATACTGAGCTTGCCAGTTCAAAACCCTGCACTGGTCTGGTCTAGGCACATATGGGAGTTGATGCTTCCAGCTCCTCCCCCTTTCTCTCTCTCTCTCTCTTTCTCTCTCTCTCTCACTCTGTGTCTCCTCTCTAAAATGAATAAAATAAAAAAAGAAAAATAAATAAAGTAAAAAACTTTCTGGTTTAAAAACCTCTCCTCCAGCAAACATTAGCAAAACAGTGGCCTTCCCCAGCAGGAAGGTAATTTGCAGTTTCACAGACCACATATACCTGGTGCTACCCAGTGCCATTTTGTAACAATAAAAGTGAGCAAACTCAAAAAATACAATTTTACAAACTCATTTGCCCAACATTTAATATGTTTAGAGAATTATATGGAAATCTGTAACTCACATTCAGTGGGTCCAATGATGAGTTAGTAAAACATTATGTTTAGAAAAGTACTCCAAAATATCACTGATCCTGAATATATTGACAGTGTAATAATCAGTATTATGAAATAAATTCTGCCTCCCCCCTGCCATTCGTATGCAGCTCCAAACCCATATGACTATATTTGAAGATAGGACCTTTTACAAAAAAATAATTTAATGAATTAATAAAAGTGAGGCCCTAATCCAATTGCACAGTGTCAATATGAGAAAAGAGAGTAATATTAGTGGTGTGTACAGCCAAGTGGAGGAAAAGCCAAGTGAGAAGACAACCATCTGCAAGTAGAGAGGTCTCAAAAGAAACAAAATCTAACATGTTGATATGGGACATTCAACCTCTAGTGCACTGAGAAAATAAATTTCTCTTGTTTAAGCCACCCAAGCTGTGTTGTGGCAGGCCTAGAAAACTAATATATCTACATAAAACAAAGTAATTGTTTTGTCAGACATGCAAAATTGCTTGTTTGAAATTTTTCTGCTGGCTTGAAAGATGTCAAAAAATAAACAAGGCACGAATAAATTCTAGACTCTATTCTTCATAACAAATGTAGAGAACTTGATTAGAAAGCATGTGTTTTGGATTCATTGTAAGTCAAAGCATGTGGAACAAGCTGAGCACATTAAGCTGTCATGTCTGGTTTGTTTGCTGAAGTTATTAGTAAACTTATAAAAATAATTATTTTCAAGATGCCAACTTATAGTTGACTCTACTGTAAACTCATCTTACTATAATTAATCCAGAAACAGCTGTCAGATATTAGAACACACAAGTTTATAAATTAATTTTTCTAGTCTGAAGAGAAATTGAAGCACATATATAAATTAAATAGTATTTAAGCACATCCATCAAATGCATGTATAAATATTATATAAAATCTAGTGCCTAATCAAATACTTTAATAATTGTTCAATAATGCTCTATTTAAGGGAGAAAAACCTTATGAACTAGGTTTTTACTATTTAATTTTCTCTTTTAGTTATCATTTACCTTATCACTGCACCTGAAATATTCCTAAGCTTGTTGTTTATATTTTAATATGTGTACTTTTATAAATATATGCAATATACATTCTATATATTATGCTCATATGAATATAAAAGCATTGGTCAGTCATAAACTAATGTCAAAATGATGAATGAGAGGATGTGTTCTTTTTTTCTCAGCTGTGTAACTTATCACTCTCTATATATTTTATAAAACACATTCTAAATATTTTTTACAGTTATTTATAAAAAAGACTTTATAATAAAGCATCAGTCTTGTATTTCAGTCAGCACCTTTAACAAGATTTTACATCATATCACAGTAGGGGATTTGCTTTTCTAGTATTGAAAGAGCATTATCAATGTGGGAGTATCACTACCCTTCCCTCATTCCACATTTCTCAGCATCCTGGTTGCTCACAGATATGCCCAGACACAGCTGGAGCATGCAAAACTGCAGGTAGAGAATGATCAAGATCCCCAGGCATGCAGTCATCACCAGCGGATTCCTAGGTATCTATTCATCTCAAGAGCAAGACTGCTCCAGTATTATGTCTGGTGGGAGGATTTAGTTTGATAATCGGGTTACTCTTAACAGATGTCAGGATGAATCGTAAACATTATGCCAAATATATTTCTAGCCAGCAGCACAATAGATTTTCTCTGGAATTTTTATAGGAGAGATTAAACCTTCTGGAGAACCTAAAACACATTTTGATGAGAGAAGAGAAGCCATTGAGATGCGCATGGCCCTGATCACATATTTTATTGCAAATAAATCTTTTGTTATATAATTCCCGGCACTTCAGAAGCACTAGATAGACTCTCTGAAGTCCTTGGAGAGTCTCTTTCACTGAATCAGACATTTACAACCAGAGGAAACAAAACACTCAATCCTTCCCTGAAACTAACAACATTCTCTCATTTAAAATCTTTTTCTACTCAATGGGCGGTTGGATTCTCCCTATTTCAACACACCATGACTTTTGCAAAAATCTTACTCTAAATCCATGGTTAAGGAATTTTCTGAGGTCCTTGTTTTACCTTGAAAAAAAAAAAGAAAACTAAAAATGAAAGAAAATGAGTCTTCTTTCTGCTCAGACTTTACTAAGTTGTACACAACAATTCAGAGTGCAATAATTTTTGGGATGCAAATAAATAAAAATATCTTAATTATTAGATATTCTCAATAAAATTTAATAGAAAACAAACATATATGCTTTTTTACATATTTTAAATATTTAAATTTTCATCATGCAGTAGCTAGATATGTGCACTACTCAACCACAAGCCCCAGTGTACCAGTGAGCTTTATCTGAGACCTACACTAAAAATAAATGCAAATTTTTTTGTCTGAAATTTTATTGAAAATTTTTAAACTTATATTAAAATTGAAAGAAATAATAGTAAAATATGTTAATGAAAAACTTCTACACTGTTCAATAAAAATATCTAATTATTAAGATATTTTTATTCATTTGCATTCTCAAAGGTGCAGCCATATGAATCATTGTATACGACTTAGTAAAGTCTGAGCAGAAAGAAGACTTTCATTTCCTTTACATTTTAGATTAGATATACCAAAGTTTAGATATACTAAACTTCAGAAAAAAATTCTATCTTCTTTAACTAATTCTTTTTTACTAATTAAATGATTATGTTGAAAATATTTGGTACAGCAAATTAACCAATTATCTTCTGGGAAGGATTCTGACATGAACTAACAAAGATGAGTTACAACAGAAATATATTTCAAAGGAGGAGGGTTGTTGGGTTCTGAGTTTTTTATTTGTTTTTATTGTGTATGTGTGTTGTATATCATTGATGTTTCAAATGTAACCATCTTCAGCCTTGTCGTTACCTCTCTCTGAGTCCTATAATGCGGGGAGAGAATATCATGTGAAGAGTGTGTGGGGTTGGCATATGAGTGAGTCTACTCTCAAAAACTTCCCCTGTGATTGGGACTAGCAGCTCAGTGAGGCAACCACTGTTGCAGTGGTTCCCTGTATTTTCTGTTCCCGTTCTATATGTCGATGCAACACTATTGAAACAAACTTATAATTGTGTTATTAAATGTTGAATAAGTGAATAAAAGTAAAAAGAATAAGTGATCCATAAATAATTGTTGATTAGAGTATTACTAAATGCATGCACAACTTAATTTTTAAAAATTATATTATGTATTATAAATTAAAGAATCTGGTATAGATATCACAATGTATATTAGGTGATATATATAGCTAGTAATATTCAGAACAATTATGTGAAATAAGTATTATATTAATTCATTATTATGCTATGTAGCTTATAAATAGAAGAACTCAGTATTCTTTTTACTGACTCTAATAATTCATTGAAAATCATACAGTTAATAAATAACAAAGCTGGATTTAGAAATCAATTTTTACTTAAATTTAAAAAGCCTGAATTTCATCATTGACTTTTTTCTTAGTGCAATACATTGATAGCAAAAATGACCTTACTATAGAAAATAAAATGGATCTCACTTCTGAAAAAAGCAGAGAATTTCATTTACATGGATACTTATGTAATGATAACCTAATTTAACTTGTTTTGTTAATGATATGGCAGAACAACATAATCTCATTTTCACACCCATACTTACATGCAGCTAGTTTAATGACAGACATCAGTCTGGAACTGCATGGAAGTTGTTTTTATACCCTAAGTTTCTGCTTTTAAACTCAAAGGAAGTGCATTCATTCCAAAAATATATCCAATTTGACATGGGGTCTCTACTATGCTTCTCAAAGGATTTAATGACCTAGAAATTATTCTGACTTCACCATAAAATATAAAAAATTTAATTTCCAATAAATATACAAAAATAGATAGAATAATTTTTTTATAAAAATGTTCCTCTAGTATTGTCTTAATTGCCCATTATATATTCAATGTCATAAATGAAAAGCCAAATCAAATTACAAGTAAATAAGTTCATGGCAGAGAATTACTCAAAAGAACTGCTAGCAAGAAGAATGCCAGTGTGGGCACCTCAACCAGGACCAATTTCATATACTTTCAAATATCTGCAAAGTTAGATTTCAGACTAATAGTTCTAAAGCACTGCAGACTCCCAATTGTTTTTTACTTTCAAAGGTTAGCAATATCTGAATAAAATATAAATGCATTTTCTGCTAATATATTGAAGTATTAATAATATTTTTATTGTAAATTTAGGAACTCTAAAAGTAACTTAGCAATATATTAATTACCAACACTGATTATTGTCAGGCATACATATTTTTCCCAACTAGAAAAATAAAAAGAAATTTATTTCATAAAATGAATATTACATTAAAATCAAATGAAGAACTTTTCTCTTTTTTATTGTTGGCCAGGAGAAAACTTTCATAAAACAGAATACCTGACTACAAAATTTAATTTGAAGAGCATCATTAATAATGCAAACCTAGCAGTAAGTGTCACCTGAAATCTAGGCAGGCACAACACATTTGTTTCTACAACTTAGCTTCATGTATGAGTCTGTGAGTTTGACCTTGGGATGCGATGATGCCACTCATCCTGCCTTCTAGGGCTTCTTGAAGGGTGGAGCAAACAAGAAAATTGTGAATGAGGGAAAGAGAAAAACAACAGTGAAAATACTCAGAGACAATATAAAAAGAGGCAAAGACAATATAAACTGTTTAACATAATACTAAAAATGAAATCTTCCTAGTGTAAGTAGTCACTTTGCAAGTTCTCTCTTTTTGGCACTCATAGTGACACGTGTATTTATTCCTAAAATAGTTTACACTCTCATAATGTAATGGTGTCTGCTTGCAAAAAAAAAAAAATTCTATGCTACACTACTTTAAATCTCATCTGTTTGTCCATGTTACGTTGAAGAAAGTGAAAACACATTAAAATGCTTACATATCAACCTTACCAGTTACTGAATGTCTACCTGGATTACGCCTAAGGCAATGCAATCTATTAAATCAATAGGGAAAAGAAATTCTTTATGTAAATACAATACAGAATCATTCAATATCTCTTCTGCATGTATTTCTCATAATACTTTATAATAAATACAAAAGCCTATCAGACTCATTTTTAATAAACAATATAAATTAAGATGCGAGGATGCTTATAAATTATATGTTTGTCTTTACCAGAGTTCAGAAGTTCTTACAGTATATAAACAATGAAATAAGCAGGTGGATATGAAGTGTCAGCTTAAGTATATGCAAGGTTAGTTTGAAGATTGTGGCTTGCTGTTTGGGGCACTTTTAGACTCTCAATCTATTCTTCCCAACTTAAGCTTGCCCCACAAGACTGGATACTTCTTTTTGCAGGAATATAACCTGTCTCTATGATCATTCTCTGTAGACAGATTGAGTCAAAAGAGAATCCTGAGTTCTGAGCAAGGAATGCTCAGTCCATCACCAAGATGAGCAACTGCAGGAGAACAAAAACTTCCACCAGCTACCTTTCGTGGATTATTCTCTCAAAAACTTTGAGCTTAAGAAATGTTTGATCAACCAACTGTGGCTGAAGTTAAGGTAAGAGATCTGAAACTGAGCATCATTTTCATAATTCATAAATTGACCTTCCTGATAGCAAACATCAATATCATCTACTTTGTGTTCCTTTCCAGGGATATTACCTAGTCTAGAAGTGCATCTAACACATTAGCTGAAGAGAACGAAAGAGACAGGATTTGTTTTTACTTTGCATAGGCTTAGCCTCTCACCTCTGTCCATACCTAGCTATTATACTGGATGCTAAAAAGAAGAAATTGAGAAGTCACTTTCTTGGATGAAATCTTTGAGACACTGTAGCATGAGTAATGTTGTCCTGAGAACCCCATCACTGTAAATAGATGGACAATTTCCCCATTCTTGTGTAGAAGACAGTATAGGTTAGTACATTAAGGGTTCTAAAAACACCATGCATTGAGGGTTTGAGGATTCAAGCCATAGGATTGTTGTGATCTGCCACTCTCAGCCAGGGCACTGATGGCCTCAACAAGGGCTCTGGTCACAGCACAAGTGCTGCCATAGCAGACATAAAGCAGCCATCAGAAAGCAAATACCACACAAGAGGCTGTGAGAAAACCTATGAAACAAAAATCTGCGAGCTCATTTAATGCAACTATATGATGCAATACCTTTTTGAGATGTAGAAGAAGCTTCAGGGGTAGGTAGAAGTCACATGGAACCTAGTAATATGTGTGTCCCCTAGAACAGAGGTCAGAACCTCCCACCCATGCAACAAATCTGGCCTTCCACTTGTTTTTGTAAGTCAAGTTTTATTGAAACATAGCCACACCCATGTGTTTATGTATTTTTATGGGTGTTTTTATGCTGTAATAACAGAGTTGCTTAGTTATGACAGTAAACAATAAAATATTTAGTATCTGGCATTTTATTAAAAAGTGTGCCAATTCCTGGTCTCAAGAATAACACCTGTGAAGAGCTCGTTGAAGTTATGTATTCACTTAACTCTATGTGTGCTACAGTTTTACACAAGACAAGCACAAGAAAGGCTTTTATTTTCAAAGAGTTTATAAGCATATTTGAAGAGTGAAGAATCACAGTGAAATATATCAGAATTATCCACCCCAGAATAGCTCCAATTCAAAAACTTCTCCAGAATAAAGACAATCGACAGATATATACATATTAAGTGCCTTGTCAGCTCCACTCCCTATGTTGGTCACAAATGTTACAGTAGTGAAAATGTTCAAGATAGCTTTCATACAGGAGAAACACACATATCAATTCATACATAAACAATTGACATTTACATAAAGGTAGGTCCAGAGTAGAAAATATAAATGTTATAATAGAGGAAGAGAAACACACTAGGTATGGGATCTAACCCCTTACTTAGGACTATATCCATTGATCCCAGCTGAATCCTAGCCAACCTTCAAATGTAGAAATGGAACACACATGCTAATTTTTGCATGCAACTGATTATGTGGTGTTTCATTACTCACACTCATTGTAATATTTGATCAATACATATAAATATATGTTAGGTCAACATATAAAATCTTTCTATGACTTACAAAATTTTATGTAATCTCTTCTAAGTTATCTTTCCAGCATCATCAAATGTGACTCTTTTATTTCATTGTATTTCAGTCACACTGGTACACTTCCTGCCCCTTTGGACATGACAAGCAATTTTCTGACTTAAAGCCCTAATGAACTCCGAGTGTGGTGCTTTTTTATGACTCTTCCTTGCCTCATTCATTTTTGAGACTACATCTCTTCACATCAGAAGAATGTTTTCTGGCCACGCTATTTAAAACAGATTACTACTTACACTCTAGTCCAGTGATGGGCAATCTTTTGAGCTTGGTGTGACAAAATTCGCCAAAAAACCGAGCATAACTCGGGTGGTGTGTCACTTCGAGAAAAAAAACATGATTTCGCGATATTTATAGTTTAAATAACAAAAATGTATAATTGTAATATATAACTGTATTTAATAAACCAAAAACTAATTATTTAACTTACCTGCTTAGTGACTTCTTTGTTCATCTGTCAGTCGGTTTCTTTTGTTGGTCTTGATATTATTTAACTTGTGTGGGTGCCGTAAACTAAGATAAGTGACGGGGAGGGGGAATTCTTTAACTAACCTGCCTATTAGTGACTTTTTTATTGCTGAATTTTATTGGCATTCTGCTGCTCCCTGCTCCGCTAGCCAGAAGTGAGGTCAAAGATCCCCTAACAGCTTAACTGGGAGTCCCAGAACTAGACACTCTGTGCCGGAGTTCTGTTGTTTTGGCCTACAGACCTCCAGCACAGAGTGTCTACACTACAGCAAATGTTTTATCCTTGGCTACTGCACCTGGCCGTGCAGGAGCGGAGGATGAAACGTCCTTCTCAGCATGCGGCCTCATACTTCCCTGGTATGCAGCCACATGTGGCCACGTGTCATGGAAAATGGCTACACATGTCAGTGCTGACACACGTGTTATAGGTTTGCCATCACGGATCTAGTCTGTAATATGTTAATAATTCTGCTTAGTTATTTTAACAATCTGATAGGTTGTTATGCCTCTTATTGTTTAAGCAATTATTCATTGTCTCATCCGCAAGAATTTCAAAATCATGAGGGCAAGGACTTTTTTTTTTTTTCCCTACCTCTTGACCATAGAGTAGTGCCTAGAAATATTGTGGCTTTTCTATAAAATTTGTTGAATAAATAACCAAATAAATTGAATTCAGTAGGTGCATTGGTGGTCTCTACATATGGTTAATGCTGTCATTTTGGCGTAGGAATATATATAGTCATAGGTGTTAAAATAATTTTCACTCATTTTCTTTAAAATTTGGAAAGTTTGAAGCATAATGAGCTTGCAATCATGTAAGAGAAGAGTTTATTTGCTATAAAAATAACATTGAAACGCTACTTTATGTCTGCACATATAAAAATTACCTATTGTACTAAATGTAAGAAACACATTTTAGAAAACAACAACTATCATCTGGAAGAGGATAGTCTTCAACCTGAAGTCATGATTCTAAAATGCCATAAAGATAGAATGTGTTTGTAAATCTGACAGGTGTTTTAAAGGTATAAGAAAAGAGACACAGTAGAACATGCAAACAGGTGAAGAAAAACATTTAAAAAAATATAGAGAGATTTTGAAAATAGCCTAGGAAATGAGGAGAAATTATTTTGAAAAGTAAAAAATGCAAGTGCTGAAGAAGAAAATAAATTAAGTAAATATAAGTAAACTAAATATATGATTTCTATAGGTTTCCAAACATGCTTTGCTTAGCAATGAAGAAATATCACATTTTAAGGAGCTATAATTCGGTGTACCATCATTTCCAATATAGGGCCTGCTTTCTATTTTTAGGTAGTATAGTGTTTTACTATTTGTGATTAGGCTATAATATATGTTATGTTTAGAGAAAAATATTTCAAGATTTGAAAGAAAGGGTATTGACAGTAAACAAATAATTTTTAATAATTACTTAAGATGGGGAAAAATAAAAGCCTTTTCAAAATCTTCTTAACTTTGTACTCTCATAAATGCCACAGCACTGTGGCTTAATTACTGGAGCCCTTTGTAATTGGCTGTCCCAATGACTGATCCACATGGCCTGGGTTAGGATGTTAAAGAGATTTTACATAGATCAATGACTGAGCCAGTGAAACTTATTGACCTCACTGCTCTTCCTTCATCCATTTGCTTCAGGCATATAAACATAGTCCCTGTTGGAACAACCCAACCATTGGATTGCAGCGGGTTAAATTCACTGTTTTCACCCTCTGTAATGACTCATTTGGATTGGCACACATTTGATCTGATTGATTATACAAAAGTTTACCAACAAAAAAGTTGCCTTTCCATGGCTGCTCTCATTATGCCATAAAAAAGTATAATTATTTATATCTATCCAGAGCAATATTTGAGAGGGGTTTTGGAAATCACTCCATTTATTCTAATGCAGATATCCAAACCAGATATTTCTTCCTTACTCTATCATTACCAATTTCTGTGAGTCACCACCAGCACTACATTGTTCAGAACACTGACATATTTGCAGGTGCTATAAGTTTTCTGATATTTAGTTTATGACCAGGGTTCATACAACAGACCACTCTTTCCAAATGATGCTTTGTGTCCTGTGCTGCATTTTGGCTGCTGGCCTTTGGTTCATGTTCCCACATTATGGCACCAACAAGCTTGCCAATCAACATGAGTTTGATTTTTTTTTTTATTCATTCTCTCCACTAATCCCAATCTTCCATTTCTAGTGCAAGGCTCAAAGATACCCACATTAAATAAACAAGAAAAAAAGTCTTAATTATATAAAAGAGATATTAACTTCCAGGACCACCATAGACAATAATTAATAGTGACTTACTAAATATTTTTCAAGAAAATATTCTCAAAATTTGATATAGAAATCTATCAATTCATATACAACCAAGTCATTTTTGTTGCGAATTCACAGATCATAAATCATATAGTCAAAGAATTTTATTTTCATAAGACCTTTTTAGTTCCCACCTAATTAAAATATGAAGCAGATTAAAACACATTTGTACCCACTGTTTTAGTAATGATGCAACCTCAGGAAATATTCATCATTTGCATAAAGTAAAGATGGATAATGTAGACTTAGTAAAGCAGTCTGTACACCTTATTTTAAAAAGAAGTAATTATTAAAATTTCATGTTTGAACAATTTTTAAAAATTTTTTCACAGCAGTTTTATATTTAGAATAAGAATGATAAGAAAGTAAAGAGACTTCCCATATACTCCACCCTCACACACGCATGGCCTCTACCATTATCAAGATTACTCACCATAGTGTTATTCTTTTTCCCACAAGAATAAACCTACTTTGACATACTGTAATCATCCAAAGATTAAATTTTACCTTAAGGTTTATTATTGTTGTTGTACATTCTATGGATTTGGTCAAATATATAATGACAGGTATACATCATTATAGTGTCATACAAAATATTTCACCACCTTAAAAATTCTCTGTACACTGCTTACTCATTTCTTCTACACCTCGCCACCACTTCCACAACCACTTAGTTCTTGTATTATTCCCTCAGTTTTGGCTTCTCCAGAATGTCATACAGTTGGAATTATACAGTTTATATATTTTTCAGATTTTTTTTTCACTTAGTAATATGCATTTAATATTATTCTGTGTCTGTTCTTTGATAGCCCCTTTTATTTTTATTGCTAAATAATGTTTTGTTGGCTGGATAGATCACCCTTTATTCATTGACTATTAAAGAACATCTTAGTTGCTGCCAAATTTTGACAATTATAAATACAGATGCTATAAATATACATGTACAGATTTTTGTATGGACATGAGATTTCATCTCCTTTGGGTAAATACCAAAGAGCACATATGCTGGATTATATGGTAAAATCATGTTTAGCTTTGCTAGAAATTGCCAAATTTCTTCTAAAGTGTCTATACATTTTGTATCCTCACCAGTAATATATGTGAATTCCTGTTGCTATACATTCTTGTCAGCATTTGGTGTTTTCAGTTTCTAGATTTTAACCATTATAATGGATGTGTAGTGGTAGCTTGGTGTTTTAATTTCCATTTTCTTTATATCATATGATGTGGATCATATTTTCATGTGGTTATTCTTAATTTGATAAAGTATACATTAAGATGTTTGTCTCACTCTTTAATCATTTTTTTTGTTTTGTTTTCTAGTTATTAGTTTCAAGAGTTTGCTGTGCATTTTCAGAAAAATTCCTGTAGACAATGAGTCTTTTGCAAATATTTCTCCCAGTCTCACTGTCTTTGGCAAAGTGGGAATTATTAATCTTTTTAAAGTCCAGCTTTTCAATTACTTTTTTAATAAATTGTGTTTTGATATTGTATCTAAATGGTATTACAATACCCAAGGTCATCTATGACTTTTTCTTTGTTATCTTCAGGTTGATATATGGTTTTGTATTTACATGAAAGTCTATAATATCCATTTTGAGTTAAATCTTCTGAAGGGTATAAGGTTTGGGTCCAGATTTTTTTACTTTTTGTATAAGAAGATTCATTTATTTCAGCATCATTGTTGAAGTTATTGTTTGTGCTTTATGTTGTTCTTGCTCTTTTGTCAAAGATCATGGACTGTATTTATGTGAGCTAACTTCTGGGTTACATATTCTCTTTCATTGATCTCTTTGTAAATTCTTTCACCAATACCACACTGTCCTAATTACTGCAGTTTATGATAAGTCTTCAGGTACAGAGAGTTACAGTAATTTATCCAACTCTGCACAATTTGTAAATCTTTCTTCTTGTAAAGAGAACTCCACTACTGTAATTATGTAATACAGTAAGAATAATAATGATAAAACAATAGTAAAAACGAATATATAAGTGGTTCTGACTTGGTGACCAGTTTTGTCAAAGAAAAAGAGGTATTTAAATGATATTGAGGAGTTATGGCTAATCTTTTTCAATTACCCACTCCTTATCCCCAACACTTTTAGCTTTTCTACCACTACCAGCTTTGAGCTGATTTTAATTGCACCTTTAACCTTTGTTGGCAGAGAAAGAAGCTCCAGTCTCTCAAGTCAATAATAATCCCTTGTCCTCTAATTTCCCTAGACTTGGGACATCCCATTTATGAGCCACACTGTTTGGAGGGGTCTCCCACCTCTTCCTTATAAAGCTGTTCAATTACTACTTGCTGAATAAATTAATGAATAACAGAATGCATGAATAAGAAACATGTATATATGCAACTAATGAATACATTTAGAAATTATTTATGAAAATACAAAATATTTATCTACTTTAGTCATACTAAAAATTAAAACATTAGAATACAAGTAAAATATATAAAATAATAATAGTAAAAAATAAAAACAATTATAATATGCTACTTTCATGCTGTGGATAATTAAAATAAAAAGAAAAAGAAAGTGAAAAAGTACCAGAGATCAAAGAAAGTAAATAGAGACAAAGAGAGCCTAAAACATGTTTTCAAGATACATTACCTTAAAATAATACATTAATTAATTCACTTATTCAGATAAAAATTAATTCAAATAAAAATATATAAATTATTTATTTCTATTATTACTACTACTATTATTATATACCATATGTGGCATTCTGACAGTGTTTTTAGAAAACTAATGTAAAAATAAGTCTAGATGAAATCAATCAGTGTTGTTTTTTCACTCTTCTTTAATCACTTCTCATGCAAACTCTAATGAAAAACTGAGATCCAAAGTAGAGTAAAAATCCTCTATTAAGTAGTTAAAATAGTTCACAGCCACTGGCTTTATAGGAATATTCGTCAGTCTGGCTCTCTGCAGTCATACTGGAAGTACCGGAAACATAAATTTTAAAGTCATTTGTCTGGTTTCAAATTAGAGTTTTACTACGAGAAAAATAACAACTTGATAAAAGTGTTGTGATGATTAAATTAGGTGATGCATATAAGAAGCTGACAAATAATGAATATTCTTTTAATATTGTCTCACTAACTACCCCAGAAAAAGAAATTTCTCTATTTCAGATCACCTTGTTTTGCTCTTCACATCATGTTTTGTAATAACAATTTCTCTGTCTGCTGAAATTGGTAATATTGATGGAAATTTGTGATTAAACCTTCCTAGCCATTATGATGAATGTTGGTAATGAAATGAAGTCTAAATTTGTTCTAGCCTCAAAAAATGCTATTCTTCAGATATTTTAAGTAACCATTTTATTTTTTAGGTGGCTTAAAAATAAAAACAAAATGGATCCTTCAAACATATAATAATCTTAAAAATAACATGGCTGATGCTAAAGTTAAGAAAGGCATTGTGGTATGTTAATATTTTTATGTTCTACTGCCTTAATTTGTACTTAAATTTTATTCAGTGAACCTTACACATGTAATAATATATTAAAATTAATTTTCATTTTATACACTCTATTATACAGCTATAGTTTTATGATCAAACACAAAAGTATTGAAGTAAAATCTGGTTATAAAAGAAAACCGTTATGGTAGACTTGCTATACTGGTATTTTTTTATTAAAAAATAGAATTTTATTTTCCAGAAAAATACATGATTTTGGAATCAATGCTTAGTTAAAAAGTAAAAGGAAGAAAGATTGTAGATGAAGATTTACTTAAAGAAAGGAAAATTACATTCATTACAACTTCTATATTTGGATCAGTGATGTGTTTTGATGTAACTTTATCTTATTCACTCCTTTTTTCCTCAAATGAGACTGCAGATAATTTTAGCTTTACTGATAATTTGTCTATTTCTTTTATAACTATGACTTTTAAAATTACATATTTCTAACAGGGAGGTGGAGCAAGGAGTTCCCAATCTAAGCAATAGCTACATTTGTAGATTTGATACCAGTTCTCTAAATATAGCAAATTGTATATGCTTTTAGTTAGATTTTTCTCTAATAAAAGGAACATTTTATACTTTACTGAAAAATACCAAATTATACATTCACAATCCCATTAAATTGTACGATTGACTTTATATATTTATTTGCATTTTTGCATAATAACCTCTTAATTTACAGGTGGTATAAAAAAGTAATATCTAATTTCTAAATTGTTCTCTTTCAAACGTTTCAATACATGGACATTTTAAATTTAAATAAAATATCCTATAAAAATGCAGACATGACTGAGTAATCTAATAACAAACTTCTTGAGTTAAATTTTTTTCTAAATTCACACATGGATTTCTTTATATAGTAAATATTTATTAAATTAAGTCTTCAATTTTGTGAAACAGGAAATTAAATCGGTAAACACACACAGTCAGAGTCTTATTTCCAGCAAGATGAAGCTATAGAGACCACATTTGATTTTCCGTATTTAAAAATGTTACACAAAATATAGTTTACAATGGCTCTCAAATATCTAATGTAGTTGGTCTGGGCAACAGACAACAAAAGACAATACTCCCTGAGAGATGGAAAGCAAATAACATGATTCATTTTATGTGTCAACTTGGCTGGACCAGAGTTCACAGATATTTGGTCAAAAATTATTCTAGATGTTTCCTCGAAGGTATTATTTTGGTTGAGACTGACATAAAACTGGTTAACTTGAGTAAAGCAGATCACGTCCATAATATGTGTGAGACTAATATAATCAGTTAAAAGCCTTAAGATAACACAGGCTGATCTTCCTTTAACATAAAGGAATTCTGCCAGCATGCCCTCATTAGACATAAGCTACAACTCTTTCATGGACTCCAGCCTGTCATCCTATCCTAAAGATTTCAGGTTTAAGAAGCTTCCACAACACATGCGCCAACCCCTTAAAATCTCTTTCTGGAGAATTCTGCCAAATATACCTATATTGTGTCAGATAACAACATGAAAAAACTGTATAGCCACACTGCAGGAGGAAAACAAAGTCTGGTAGACTTTTTTGATCCAGAAACATGTCTGGGAAAGTCAAGTTGGCTGATGGTCTCAAAGCAAAGATGAAATAATAATAGTGGGAACCAAATTTGGTCTCATGCCTAAAATGAGCAACAGATGAATGAAATACTTAGAACTACAAATTTCAAAGTACTCAACTTCAGGGAACAAAAGATAATAATCACAAGATAGAAAGAAAAGAAGAGTCTTACTATTGGCCAAGTTTAGTGCTTGACAACAATTGTAGGCCATAGTTCAGAAAGGGCAGACTAAGAGGATATTCATTAGACGTCCTTGGCTGAGGAGAATGAGTTGTTGTTCTGGAAAAATAAAAATGATAAAGGGGTTTGAGGGGCAGATTGTTGGTGAGAAGTGAGCGTGCTATGGATGTTCAGATGAGGACTTATAAACACACAAGGAGAAAATGCTTGGGGCAAGAAACTTGCACTCAGCAGGAACAGTGCCCTACTTTCACACATGAAGTTTGTAAGAAGTAAAATATTTATTCCCACCAACCATAACAAAGCATCATAAACAATGGAGCCTTAGGTCTTGCTTAAGTGGTGAGTATTAATTATTCTCAAACTGAGCATAGCCAATGTCCTCAATTCTTTTGTTGAAATTATTGGGGTGGCATTGTTTAATGAAATTATATAGGTTTTAGGTATACAATTCTAAATACATCACCTATATATTGTGTTGTGTGTTTTTCACCCCAAATCAAGTCTCTTTCCATCACCATTTATCCACCCTTTACCCTCTTCTACCTTCCCTCACCTTCTTTCCTTCTGACAATTACCAATTATCGTCTGTGTCCATGAGTCTTTCTTTCTGTTTCTCTACTTAATCCCATCACCAATGTCATCCAGCCCCCAAACCCGCAATCTCTTACAGCTGTCAATCTGTTCTTTGTATTCATGAGTCTATCTCCATTTTGCTAGTATATTTTATTATATTCCACATATAAGTGAAATTATATGGAATTGTCTTACTCTAACTGGCTTAATTAATGTCCTCAATTTTTAAAAATTCTTACAAATCAAGATAAAAAAGAATCAAATCATTTTCCAATGAATTTACTGCATCACATAAGAAAGCTCAAGAATTTTTATAGGAATAACTAAGTATCAACACTTAACAAAGCCAAATCTATGCTGTCTGGCATCAAATAAAAACTATTAGGCACATAAAGAAGCAAAAAATTTAAACCCACCATGACAATGCAAGTAAATCAATCAAACAAACTAAAAGGAATCAGACTTTAGAATTAGCAGATATATCAAAGACAGATGTTATAAATTTCATGTATTAAAATAGTTAAGTAGAAAAATGATATTATAAAAAAATCAATTTGAAATAGATAAAAACTATAATGTATAAAATAAAAATACACAGAAGAGATTAACCACAGGTTAGACAATAGACACTATAGAAATGAGAAAAAGTAAAAATCAGTGAACAAAGCTTCACTGAAATGTGAGACAATGCTAAATTTCCTATGGAATACTTTATTGGTTTCCAAAAGAGAAAATAGAGAAAAATATTTGATTAAAACCGAACCTGAAATTACCAAATTTAATAACTATGTTTCTGTACATTCAAAGAGTTCAACATTTGCAACATAAAGAAAGTTCCACCAGAATGTTATTATCAAATTTCTCAAAACCCAATGATAAAGAGAAAACCTTAAAAACAGCGAGAAGGAAAAATAAAATAAAACAATATGCACCTAAGAACAAATGTAAGAGTAACAGAAGAGTTGCATATGATTTGATAAACATGAGAAGATAATATTTTGCAGTCAAGTGTAAAGTTGCAGGATTGGTTATGCTATGTACCACATAAAAGGATGTAACTCAATTTCTCATGTAACAAAGAGATGATACATTACTAGATAATCATTCAGGGAGTATTTAGGAGGTATGATTGCTCTGCCAGAAACGATTCTAAATATTAAAGGTAATAAAGCAGAGACAGCTGAAGGTTATCAACCTTTCATTCCAATGATGGGAGACAGAATATAACAGGTATGTATGTTTGAATGTGAATATGACTGAGAAGGTGTGTGAATATTTAAGTGATGGTAAGAGCACTATGAGGTAAAATAAGCAGGATAGGACTATTGAAAGAAATTATATATTTTAGTCAAAAATGACTTCTTTAAAAAGGTGAATTTGAACAGAGAGCCAAGTGAAATGAACATTTACCCAGGCATCTTTGGAATAGAACAATTTAGGGATAGAAATTGGTAGGGCAGAAATTATGAATTGAAAAGATTCTTTGCAGTATTTTGGTAACAACTTCAAATATCTCTTTATAATGGGTTCTGCTTGTCTCAAGAAACTAACTCCTTTAGTACACAGAATGGTTACCTCAGTAGATATCTTACCTTCAACTTCTCTGCACTATGAGAAGTCACAATAATATGGATGTTTTAAAAGAAAAAGTCAGTGTTTCTTGATTTTTTTTTCCAGCAGACATCAAACTTCTGTTGTGTCTAGTACAAAGCCTGGCAAAGGAGGTGCTAATATTTACCATAATGGTAAATATTTCTTGTCTTCAGAATTGTCGACCCTAAGGCATGAAGTCAAAACTTCTTACTGTTGTGGGAAATACCAAAGAAATAACTGAACTTGAGGAACTAAGAGAAAGTAGGACTTTGATAGCATTTTTTACCAGTTTGATAAAATGTTGACGTGTGTTCTCTTAGTTATTCAAAAGCCTAATGAACTTGGTAGTGGAGTTGTCCACACTGGGCCTTCCCAAATGTCAGAGTGAGCAACATGGCAGGGTTCTGGATACCAAAGTAGTGTCTACCTGTCTTCTGCAGAGTGCCCTCCCTCTCTGTCATGTGTCTTCTTGCCATTAATCCTGCTACATGTTGTTTCAGAGTCACACTGCTTATCTTGATTTAGTCGGCATTATTGCTTGTCACTGGAAGGTTGACCATGACTATTACCTCATCCTTAATACTACAAATTAGACACATTTGAAGGAACTATATAGATTCATACCAAACATAGTATCCATGAAAGAAGATAAGGGACTTTGAAATCATCTTGCAGATCGTTGCCATATACTGATTTCACATTCAAATACATAGTCTATTTAGATTGTCTTTGAACTTCATTCGTTTTTTCCCAAAATAAAATGTATTTTTATTTCTGTCTTGTCATTCTGGGCATAGTGTCAATCACAATAAATGACTTTTTTTGCCTTAAATAAAGCTTTATATTAAAAACAAGTAAACACAATTTCAAGTAAGTGATGTTTAAATAGATGTGGTTTCTCTATTCTGCATATTTGTGAAAATAAATTAAAGCTGAGGGTATTTTATGAGTTAGGGAATTGAAATCTTCTTGAAACTGCAAAAAGGGGACAAAGTAAGTAAATAATGCTTTATACTGTTATTCTGAACTCTCTTCTCAATATTGGCTTCATTAAAGTAAACACTACACCTGGCCTGCTTAATTCTCACTCAAATGATAAATAGCTAAGCTTCCACCAAAGCTTTAGATATAGATTTTCTACATTCTGTGCCTTTGGCTAAAAGGAAATAATAGTTACACAGATCCAATTGGCAGCATTAGTCAAGTACTCCACTACTTGAGGATAGCACTAAGTAGCAGCTATACAAGCATTGGCATAGGAAACTTCTGGAAGATCCTTGAGCATCCCTTTCTTCCAGTGTTAATAGGCAGCAACACTGAAATGCATTTGTATAAATAATTATAGTCTCCAGAAAGCATCTGAAGTAAGCTATTAAAACTGCAATGAGCCCTACAGTTACATATACAAGAGTGAAACATGTGCATTTGCTGATTAAATTCAACCATTCCCCCCTCCTAAATGTGACTAAAAGCAATGCCAATTTGATTGATGAATACTTTATCATAAATCTAAGCACAAAATCTGAAAGAGCACTAAAAGAATAAAATGCAAAATGACTGGTATTTGGATGCCAACATGTAGAAGGCAAATAATCACAGGATACATATGCTGGTACATTTCAAGTAATGCATTTCAATAATGGACCACATTAGTTTTGCTACAAACAGAAAATGACCATGTGTTCATAATTGAGGCAGTCCGATTTATATTAGTGACAAAGGCATTGCTCACATTTTCTTGTCATGGAAGGATAAAAACAACAGTGTTCTACTCAACAAAATCATATTTCTGAAGTCTCATAGAGAACATCTCATCTCTATTGATAATAAGGCTTCTGTTCCATATCAGATACCTCTGTGGAAATATGCCAAATTTCAACTTTATTTAACTTGTCAATCTGTCTACACAATATAATAGAGAAAGTTAAATCTTACCTTTTTACCTTCACAATTACCTTTCTGTTTATTTTAGTGTATTACTCTAAATACTTATACTTGTGACATATGCATTTATAAAAGATTCAAGGCAAAATAATTATTTTACATTTTTATTATTTGATGTTTCTAAATTATTTTTTTTCTTTTTAAATTTTTATTAATTTTAAGTTATTGTGTTACCATGGATTCAAGTGTCCCACTCAATATAACACCCTTACCCCCACTCCTGTGTTCCCCATTACACCCCTTTTGCTCCTCCCCCTGTTTCCCCCCTTTCCTCTGGGATTTGCTGTCCTATTATCTACATCTCTGTGTTATATATTTATAATTTCACTAATTCCTTCACCTCCTCTGATCCCATCCCCTTATCCCTCTACCCTCTGACAGCTGTCCCTCTGCTCCCTGTGACCCTGCCTCTGCCTCTATTCTATTTCTCAGTTTACTTTGTTCATTAGATTTCACATATAAGTGAGATCATATGATATTTGCCTTTCTGTGCCTGGCTTATTTCACTTAGCATAATGATCTACAGGGTCCATCCATGCCATCGCAAAAGGTAAGATTTCCTTGAACTATCAGCAAAAGAAATTAAGGAAACAATCCCCTTCTCTATTGCAGCCAAAAATATAAAGTACCTAGGAGTAAATTTAACCAAGGAGGTTAAGGACTTGTACTCGGAAAATTATAAAACATTGATAAAAGAAATCAAGGAAGATACAAACAAGTGGAAGCATATACCGTGTTCATGGCTAGGAAGAATAAACATCATTAAAATGTCTATATTACCCAAAGCAATTTATAAATTCAATGCAATACCAATTAAAATACCAATGACATACTTTAAAGATATAGAACACATATTCCAAAAATTTATATGGAACCAAAAAAGAACACGAATAGCCTCAGCAATCTTAAAAAGAAAAAATAAAGCAGGAGGTATCACTCTTCCAGATATCAAGGTTTACTACAAGGCCATTATACTCAAGACAGCCTGGTACTGGCATAAGAACAGTCACATAGATCAATGGAACAGAACAGAGGACCCAGAAATAAACCCACAGATTTATGGACAACTGATATTTGACAAAGGAGGAAAGAACATACAGTGGAGTAAAGACAGCCTCTTCAACAAATGGTGTTGGGAAAATTGGACATTTACCTGCAAAAAATGAAACTAGACCATCAACTTACACCATTCACAAAAACAAACTCAAAATGGATAAAAGACTTAAACGTAAGCCATGAAACCATAAGCATCTTAGAAGAAAACATAGGCAGCAAGCTCTCCGATATCTGTAGCAGCAATATATTTGCCGATTTATCTCCACGGGCAAATAAAATAAAAGGCAAGATAAACAAATGGGACTATATAAAATCTAAATTATTTTAATGCTCTAACAGTTGACAAAAATGTTTTGTTTCCAAACAACACACTCTCCATTTCTTAGCTAACAATTAAAAAAATCTTTTCATTACTTTATTTCATAATTACATTAATGCTTTATTAGTGAAATTTCTGTTACCTCTATAATATGTTTGATTCATTGGAAATTTACAAATATATAGTTTTTAATTTTTTATACTTACAAAGCATAAATGCAATATTAAACCATTAAAATGCTGATTTAATTTTTTTTCTTGCAGATGCCCTTGATGTATTCTCCTTTGTTGCTGAGATCCAAAAGGAAGTAATCCATGGCGTGTAGAAAAAGAACACAAAATGGAAATACAAATCATTGAGATTAAAACTAGATGAGGTAGCCTTTCTTCCTTAAATAATAACAGGAAGTACATCCATTTTATGGAAGGTAAAAACCGTGTTAATAAGCACTGTCAGGATTAGTTATTTCTTTAGAGCATATCTTAAATATGGTTGAAGGGAAATCCTAATGACTTTTATAACTCTGCCTGCTGTTTTTAGAGAATATTATATTTCCAAGTTATGGGTCCTGTATGTTTGCTTTACGAATGAATATTTATTGAATTCTATTCAATAGTATATAATTCCTGTTAAAATATGCTACTGATATTTGCCCATGTGAAAGAAAACATATTTTTTATCAGTCCATAGCTTCTCACGTATTTCAGAGAAAGGAGTAATAAATAATCCTGATTATTTAGCCACTTTTAATAATTATATTAATGCATTGTCCATACTTTCTAGATGTAATAAAACTGAATTACTGTTGAAAATTTCTAAAGCTATTGAACTGGAATTTTATCTGCTAAACAGGTATATTATAAATACATTTAGAATTTTAAATATTATAATTATAAAAAGTTTATTTTACTGTTGCGATGCATTTTCTCAATGTTATTCTTAAATTCTAAAAGCTAATCTAAAACTTGTAGTTAAATTACAATATTTTTAGAAGACTGTAGATACAGAACTATGAAAAAGCAATCCTGTTAGTAAAAAATCACTTTATTATTTCAATATTATTGCAGGATAAATGAACAGAACTTTTAAAATTATGTCCATGCTCTTTTCACTTGCTCGTGTATTTATGATTTTATTGCCACTGATTTTCCATTTCGTGCCATTTATCTTATTTTCTTGCCTTATTTGTTTCCTTGTTCTTAAGCACTGTGCTTCTTATAAAGCAAACAAACAAATAACATCTCTAGTTATTGAGTGAGTCCTATAACTTTCTCCTGGTCTGTTTCTTCTCTTAATCCACTTGTTATTTCAAATGATTGACTCTCAGCTCCAAATTTACCCTTTCTTGCCTTCACTATGAAAATGAAGCCTGGTTCTTTTGCCAGTTGCCATGGTGTTGATCTTTGTCAGAAGAAAGCTCTTAGAGAGGCACTGTGAGAGAAAATGGGTTTCATGTTTTTCCTTCTGTGCTCCAAAAATACCATGGTTTCTCCAGAATCTGGCTCCCGCAGTGTGGGCAGGTTTTCTATGCTGAGGCTTGTGAAACACAGGCAAGGTCATTAGAACCAAGATTCTTCCTGCAGCAAAGATGGCTTCTGAGAAATGGTCTGGTATAGTGCTTTGGTTTCTCCAGTACTGGGCTCCTGCATGACATGTGACATCCCAGGAGCCAGCTTCTGCTATGCTCACAGCTTTTCCTGGGCCAGACGCCCACAGTAATGGCAGCTAGTCGCACCCAGGTATCATAACTTCTCCTCTTAAACTCCCCCTTCAGCACCGTCACTCCAAAGCTCAAATACCTCTCCATCTCAGAGAGATGCCGCACTAAGAACAGCTCTTCTCAGCATTTAGAAAATGAGATTCCAGCATGTTCTACTAATGCAATACCACAGTAATGTCCCTGTGGTCCAATGAATCACTGACATGCAATCCTCCTTGAATGCTGTACCTCAAATATAGGATTTGCAGCTGCCCTTGAGAGCCATGATTTTTATGCCCTTTAAACTTCTCTTGAGTGCTTACTGGTCAAGACCTTTCACTCTCTATTATAATGCAAAATTTATATTAAAAAAAATTCCCATTCAAATTATCATGTGGTTTCATTTTCATTAAGGACTCTGATACAATAGTAAGACTTTTTGAATGCACAACAAATAGCTTTCATTTCTTATTTCTATTTTCTCAACTGTGTTTGAGAAAATTATTCATACCACTTAGCTAAACTGGTATTTAGTTCATTCATTTATTTACTTAATATTTAAATTTAGTCAATGCCTGCAGTGCAACAGACACTATGCTGATGGATGTTGTAAAGCCAGTAGCCATGGCCACCATCAGAGCTGCATAGCCTGTGCAGGTTCTCATTTGATTCGGACAGATGGTAATGAAACAACAGAGCCAAAAACTGGTGGGCCATTACCTTTAATCCTAGCTGACACCCATGGGCAAGAAATACACACAGTGGGAAAACACTTCCCTTTCCATTCAGGGTTCCCAAAGCCACTGACTCATCCAAGTTTTCTAGAATCAAAGGTTACTAGCTCACCAGCCTTATTCACCTCTGTTCCCCATCTCCTTCTCTCTGAACAAACTCTGCACAAACTAGGTTTTCCTTCAGCACTCCGCCATCTTGGATGCTTCTCCTTCCCTCCATGTGGCCTTTCTCTGTCCTGCTTACAGCCTGTCCCCTACACCCAATGCAAACTATAAGCGAGAAAACATGTACATCATATTTGCAAACTTATTTGACCCATAGGTGTGCAAACCAATTATATTTAACACAATACCTCAAAATTCAGGAATCAATCAAAGGGAATTAAGAAAGAACACAACCTGGGTCAGAAAACAACCTAAAAGAAAATTGTTTAGTGTATTTGTACTAATTAATATTTTACCTATTTGAAAATTCCTTCAAAAGGACACAGGAAAGTGCATTAAAGGAAAGGGTAACCAAGGGTACTGCACATACATTAAAAAATAAAAATAAGAAAGAAAAATGAAAAATCTCTGCTATGTAGCAAATTGCCATCACTTAATATTCCAGACTCCCTATAGAACACAAATTGTGTCTCTCACACACACAAAAAGTAAATCCATGTGGAAATGCACCAAAGACAGGTAATATACAAACTGAGAATTACTTATTTCTTTATTTGTGATAGAAGTTCATTAGTCTTATATAACCAGAGTACTGCAGGTGCATACAATGCCTAAATATAGCAAAACCTCCAAGGAAGAAATATAAAATATATATGTGAGGTACTTCTTGCTTAAAATAGCTTTTAAAGTAGGATAAAGGAACAAAATAGCCCTTGTGTTTACCCTACAGATTATAAAGTAGTTCCTGTGAACCACTCAATCCTCTCTCAATCAGCGCCTTGAATTTAGTAGAACAATTTGAGAAAGTTTATGCTGGGACTTAACCTACATCTAATCATCAGTTCACCTTATCAAATGCCTTGTAAATTACTTCAGTGCATATTTGCTCAGGGCAGAATTGTCAAATGCTAATTATTATATTGTCCCTCTCACACAGAGACAAGCACAGATTCTTCAAAGAGGGAAACTCTCAGGAAAGTATACCTAAGTCATTATGAAACAGTTGAGGAAGACTAATGCAGTCATTCTCATTTTTGTTGTTATTGTGTATAAACTAGACAATAAAGTTTTATGTTTTTAAGTTATGCCAGTAAAAAATGAAGATTTTATTATAAATAAATCATTCTACTCTTTTTTTCAGCATTATGAAATGTTGAGTATTAACATTATGGAAGAAAAAAAGAATAGATAGTTTATTGTCTGCCTTTAAGGGGCTAATGGTAAGAGATATTTAAGGATTAATTATAATAAAGAATGACGTAATTGTTATACATTTTGTACAGACTCTTAGAGAAGATTTCACATACAAAGTATATCTTGAAGTGCAGAAAAATAGATGTGAAACTGGTGAGCTTGGCCATGGATGGAGAATAGTACTTTTTATTTGTTTGTTTGTTTTTAAGAGATAGTTAATTTTGACTGAAATGGAGAATGTTATAAAAGACTGAAACTTTGAGATTGTAGAAAATTTATAAACTAGAATAATATAGTTTTACTTTGTTTAGTAAGATACTAAAGAGGGCCAGCAAATGCCATTAAGAAGAAAGTTATAATAATTCAAACAATGCTTATAAAGATTGAGATTTAGTTGTTTGAAGATGTACCACAGTTTGCAGACCACGAAAGCAGTTTGTCTTATGGGGGTGACATAACCCTGTGTCAAGTTTCAGACATGATTTGGAATTGTCTGAAAAACTATAGGTATGAGAACTCAAAGAATGGGACGGTATGACATACAATTTAACAAAATAATCTTGATGACATAATGACTACTTACTTGTCTTTAAGGAAGAAGGGAATGTCAATAAAAATAAACCATTTAGCTTGAATATAAAGATTTAAAAATTTTAAGTACAGAAAAAAATGGAGAACTGATCCCATTTAGAATAAACTCTGAAATCAGGATAAGATGGTTAGATGAGTAAGTTAAGAATAATTTTCATCAGGAGGGGGAAACATCACAAAATGCCAAGAAAAATAATATTTTAAATAAGTTATTAATGACCTTTTTGGAACTTAAAAAACGGGAGGTTTTTTTGTTTATTTCAAATAGTTTATGCAGCTTGAATATTAACATCTTTCTATATCTTTACAGCCTGAAATTCACCTGTCATGTTTCTGTGATGTATTATAGTCTACAATTTTTCTCCCTGATTAATTATAAATTAAATAGCAGATTATAACATGTTCAGAGCCACTTACATGCTGACTTTAACATGGAATTATGGAGGTATCTTCATTTTATTAAAAGATCTAAAAAAGGTAGAGGTGAGTATTCTGTTGTTTGGCAATCAAAAGTATGGAACCAGTATGGATAACTGACTACTAAAAATTAAAGTAACTGGAGCAATAAAACATTGAACTAAAGTTAGTATTATTGCTAATTAAAGTTTAAAACCAAAATAATAATGTACACATAAGGATAGGCTAAAGTTTTTGCTGTGCAGTAGTTTAAATCATTGAGGTTTAGCTAAGTGCACTCACTCTCTGATGTTCTTTCAACAAAAATATCACCTAACAAGACATTGCTTATAATGTATATCCATGTATAAGCAATGCAGATTGCATACTGTTTCTTTTTCTCCCACACTTAGAAGATGAGCATATTCTCCTTTCATTAAAATGTTTAGAAAGGTAAAAGTATATTTCAATATTGAACATGTAAAACAATTCAGATATATTGATGTTTGAATATATATAGTCAACATATATAATAATCAATAGAGATTGATGATAGAGTGTGTATGTGTATGTATATGTATGTGTGTGTGTATATATATATATATTTATATATGTGTGTACATATATATATGTGTGTGTACATATATATATATGTACAATATTCAGGAAAAAAAAGGAGGAGGAGAAAGAGAAAGAGGCAGAAACAAGGACAAATTGAAGATGAAGAATAAACAGTCATTGCCAGTTGACATCATATCCGTGTTCAATGAAAAGGATATTAAAATCACAATTGAGTACATTTCCTCAAGATTCAGGGCAGGCAGAGAGCTTACAACAGACTGTGGCCACTCACAGTGTTAGTATTCTGCCTGCCTCCTTTGATTATGGCCACAGTCCAGACTCCTCATGGCTGTATAATGCTGGCTGGGCTCCCAGAGTTGGCTCCCAGTCCAGGTCCATCTTGTTGCTTTGTGGAGTACTCCTCTGAGAGATTTTTATCTGGAAATGTGGCCAATATAGCGACTATAGGAGCACTTAGATTTTCAGGTATGATTAACAGTGTATGCAGTCATAAAACTGTACTTCCCAACATCTTCCCTAGAGTGAGAAGGCGACTACCAGGATTTCCACTTGGAATAGAAACATGAATAATACTTCCGCACACTTTGAACCAGACCAAGAACCATAAAAACAAACCAACAAAACTGAGGAATGTAAAGGAAATCAGCTAAGTGACAAACAGAGACACAATGCCACAGTACAGCAGTTTGTTAAGTTGGGTGTATTAATTTATCATTGTTGCTATGAATATTGTCACTAATTTAGTGTCTCAAAACAAGAGAAACTTATTATCTTACAGTTATGTAAGTTAGAATTTAGTAGGATCTTTTGGTTTCTCCGCTTAAATTCTCACAAGACTGAAATCAAGGTGGCAGCAGAGTAAGGTCCTTCTGTCGAGGCTCTGGAGGATGACGTACTTTCAGCTTTCTCGGATTGTTAGCCTTGTTCAGCTCCGTGCAGTGGCACAGTCTGTTCACTTGTTGGTTCTAGTCTTGCGGCTTATTCTCAGTTGCTATAGGCGGCCTGCATTCTCTGGTATATGGCCTCCCTCATTTTTGAAGTCAGGAACAGCAGCTGAAGTCCTTCCCACAATTTTAATCATTCTTGCCTCTTCCCATCACATCTTTCTAACTTTGGCTGGAGTGATGTTTCTACATTAAGTGTCCATATAATCATATTTGAGCCAATTTGTTTAATCTAAAATAATGTTTTTATTTTAAGGATTAAAATTTTAATCACATCTGTACAGATCATTTTGCCATGTAATTTAAGATATTCAACACTTCCAGGGAGTAGGGGTGGCTATATTTGGAAAACAATTATTCAACCATTATTAGCCTATATTTGGGGTAATCGAGTTGACCAAATATACATTCATTCCTTTACAATCAAAAACTGAAAATCAGAATAAACCATAGTTGAATTGTGCTAAAACTGAAAAAGTCTTTCTTTTTCTAATACAAGTGGGGTCCAGATTAGATGCCCAGAATTTTAGTGAAATGTTTTTTGTTCAATCATATTATAGCACTGTCTAAAAATAAAAAAAATAAAAAAATATTTCTGAGAAATAAATGAACAACCAGAAACAAATCTATTCCTTCTTACTGTATTTGGCTAAAATTACATATAGTATGATATGGTACAAATCTGGTCCTCACTGAAGACATGTGAAATGCATATTCTAGATTAATGTCTGCAACAATATTAGGCTTCATTAAGAGCTAATCTAGTTATCTACAGTGTATCCGTAATGTCATGGTGCACTTCTGACTGGTGACAGGTGAAAAGTGCACCATCACTTTACGGACACACTGTATTTAATTGTGTTACTTCTTTAGACTTGCATTGGAGAACCAAATTACACTGGATTTTTTTTAAATTTCTCAATTAGCCTTTTATCACAGCAAAAGAGCACTGGTGACATCTTCACTTGATATGTCCAGTGACTTGAGAATTGCATGCTGATTTCTCTTTGAGCTTCAGCTCAGAAAGCACCCCAGAGTTTTTAAGGGAAACACTGACCTAATGGATCTCTTCTTCATGACAGATATTGTGACAAAGGCACGACTTCCGGTAAGTTCAGGGACGGCCTCTGCTTTGCTTTTGTGGAACATCCGGTATCCTCTTTAGCAAAGGAGGCAGTAAATGAGGAACTCTGGCTGTATGTGCAGTGCCCAACTACCTGTAAATCTGCTTTGGCACACGGAGATAGTGCTGGAGTCTCAACCTGTCTATTTTAGAGAGTGCGTAAACACAGCTTGGCTTGTTTGTTAGAGTTCAAAAACCTGGCAAAATACCTCAGTGCAGCTCTCTTCATCAACTGTGTTGACACCACGATCAGTGACCCTTTTTGAATGATCAAGATTTTTGACAGCTTAATTTCTGTGTCATAAGTTGCTAAGGTAACACTATTTTTGTGAATCCCACGGTTAATAAATCTTTAAGAAATGCCTTTTATTTTTAGTATAGAAAGTAGTTTAATGTTAAAGTTAAAATATGTATTTTTTGTTTCACTTTGCATTTACTAAGGAAACTCAATCTACTTGTTGGCTATCATCCTCTTTCATGGAATACTCGATTCAATGTGGGGAAAAAAAGACTTAAAGCAGAGTAATATAACTGGAAAGGAAACAAGATATCTCAAAGAATAAAATAAGGTAATACCTTTTGATAGCTAGGTTGTGCTTTTGAGATGAACAGACAAAAGTACAATGGTTTAGATTTGAGAGTTTGCATATTTATATTCAAAGTCTGGAATAACTCTCAATTCATATTTGCATGTATGCATAGCATTTCCAGAGAAAAATAGAGTATTAATTTTTCAGTGCTGTTTAACAAATTGCCAGAAGCTTTGCTTCTTATTACTCGCTTATTTTCTCACCATTTCTATAGGTCAGAAATCTACACAGAGCTGAATTGAGTTCCTCTCTCAGGGTCATCTCACAATCCTGAAATCAAGGTATCACCTGAGTTACCCTTCTTTCTGGAGCTAATGGTCTTATTTCAAATTCGTTGTGTTTTTGGCAGAATTTTACTTCTTGTGTTTATCTAGACTAACACCCTCATTCTCCTGCTGTCTGTTGGATAGGAACTACGTTTGTTTCCTAGAGGTCACAAGTAGTTTTTATTCACAGAGCATCCCGCATAGGCCGTCTCAGCTTTCATTCTCTAATTCCAGAATAGACCCACTCTTTTCAAGAGTTCACTTAATTAAATAAAGTCCACCAGAACAGTCTTCTTTTAATTAAATAAAGCAATAAATTAGTAATGAGATCAGTACTAAAATCCCATTATAATCATAGGTGTTGGCAGAACTCAAGGGGGGGGGGCGTTATACAAGGTTTGCACTGTGCAGGGGCAGGAATCATGAAGGCCATCTTAAGTCCTGTCTATCCAAAGAAAATTGTGTACTTTCAAATGCAAAGCATTGCTATTCACAAAATAATGGCCCCAAGCCCATTTTCATAATTGGTTGAAGCCATTTTAAAAGATGAATTTGTAGAATTTTTGTATTTGTAATAGTTCTTTTTGTGACTTCTTATTGTGAGTCCTTACAATCATAAAATATGAAAAATATATTCTAGCACATTTGTCTTCCAATTACCTAATACAATAGATGATTAAACTGTCAGAGTTGCATAGTAATATTCAAATATCAGTAATAATATAATTTTTACAACTATAGACTCTATATCTAAAATTTTGGCTCATTTAGAAGAATTATTTCATATAATTTTGGACTGTAAAAATATCAATATTTCTAAAAAAAATCAGTTTCCAAGAAAACATTTTAATCCTTGGAATGTATATATCATGTGAAACAAATATGAAATAAACTCACAGCTTGAGAAACGTACACGAGGAACAGGCCATTTAAGAATTTTATCGAAATTAGATTCCTTGCTGGTGAAAAAAGTAATTGGTTAGACATGTAAACCCAGGGAGATTTATGAGATGGCAGTAAACATCATATGAGAAATTAATCACCTGTTACAGGCACTGAGCAGCTTTATCCTGAGGATTCACAATGGAATCATGCCATACTAACTCTCAAATCTAGAAGTCAGTTACCCATCAATACTAAGTATTCAAAGGGACTATGAACCCAGTCATCAAAAAATATTAAAATAACCAAACAAAATAGAAATACCTCTGCAATTTTTTTTTTCTGTAAAAGAAAATGAAGGATACACTTTTGGTCAAAATATGATGGAAACTGCAATATCACATAAATAGAACCAGTAATGTATAAGTAATTTAACATAGACATATGAATGCTTCTAAATCTGTAGAAATATGCATAGTGAGAATCATTGAAAAATTGTAGTTTATCATGATAATAAAATCTGGAATCTATATTGAAAACTGAATTTGATTTTTATCATTTCAATATTTTTTACTTCATGTTTTGTTTGATTGTTTTTAAGGGAGAGGAGGGGAGATAGTGAAACAGATTTCTGCATGTGCCCCTATGGAGATCCATGTGGCAACCCATCTGGGGCCAATGCTCAATCAACTGAGCTATTTTTAGCACTTGAGGCCAACACTTGGACCAATCATGCCACTGGCTAAAGGAGGGGAAGAGAGAGAAGATGGCATGGGGGTAAGAAGCAGATGGTTATATCTCTTGTCCAGGATCAAACCTAGGGCATCATACACTAAGCCAACACTCTATCCACTCAATGCAACATTAGAACTTAACTATCAGAATACATCATTGATGTATTTTGATTCCCATTAGAAAGGTGTCTTGAGTCTATTTCTTTATTCTGTGTTCATTACAATTTTGCATTGGTTCTTTACAAATCATGAGTACAGGTAAACCTATGGAAATTTTTTATATATACATAATAAAGTCATTCTTAAAATTCTGATTTGAAAGCCTGAATTGTAGTTCAAACATCCATTTTTTTCTAAAAGCTTCACACGTTATACTATTATGGTCTTTTGGTAAAAACAAAACAGAACTATTATCAGTTTCTGGCTTTTACTATTTATATATAATCTTAAGTGGCTTTCTTAATTTCCTCATTATCATACATCATCTACTAGGTTCTCAGAATACCCAAACTTAAAAATAATTGTTATATTAATTTTCCACTTGCATATTTATTACCACATCCTTAGATGATAAAGTTAGAACTTTTAAGCATGATACCTGAGATCCATCCAAGAATATGGTTGCTGATCTCATTTTGCACCAGTTATAGCTTTTTTCCCAGCAATATTGAATCTTCACTATTCAATGACACAGTATATGTTCTCACACTTCTGTATAAGCTGTGTGAGAATATATACTGTGTCATTGAATAATAAGGTGCCATGCCCACCTTATTATCTGTCACTTTTTCTGTTCATGAATATTTTTACTCATTCTTTAAGAGGGGGCTTAAGTGTTCTCTTCTCATTGACATCTTACTTTACTTATTCAAACAAAATTAGTTGATCACCCCTCTACAGCCTTACCAATATTTCTTTATATTTAATAAAGTACTTATATTTTTTGCAAATCTTTCATACACCAAACATTCACTCTTCAAATATATTCATATTTACCAAAGTTAAGAAATAAAGGTAAAATACTAAAAGCAGCAAGAGAAAAGAAGTTAATTACCTATAGAGGAGCTTCCATAAGGATGACATCCAACTTTTCAAAAGAAACATTTGAGGCCAGAATGGAATGGCAAGAAATATTCAAAGTAACACAAAATAAGAGCCTATAACCAAGACTTCTTTATCCAGCAAGATTATCATTCAATTATCAAATTGAAGGAAAAATTAAAAGCTTCTGAGACAAAAAAGAAAATACTCAAGAAATTCATTACAACCAAACCAATAATGCAGGAAATCTTAAGGGGCTTGGTGTAAAAAAAGCAAAGGAAAAAAGCAATTGAGAAATAAAGGATTATAGATTTAAAGAATAAAATGGCAATAAACAACTACATATCAATAATAACCTTAAATGTAAATGGATTAAATGTTCCAATCAAAAAACATAGGGTGGCTTCATGGATAAGAATACAGGACCCATACAGATGTTGTCTAAAAGAAATCCACCTCAGAACAAAATATACACATAGACTGAGCGTATGCAATGGAAAAAAAATATTTCACACAAAAGGAAAGGAAAAAAGAGCTGGGGTAGCAATGCTAATATCTGACAAAATAAAGCTATAGTAAGAGATAAAGAAGGTCACTACATAATGATAAAAGGAGCATTACAACAGGAAGATATAGTATTATAAATATATATGCCCCTAATATAGGAGCACCTAAATATTTACAACAGATTTTGATGGACAAAAAGGGTGAGATCAACAGCAATACTATAACAGTAGGGGATTATTTTACCCCACTAACATCAATGAATAGAACCTCTAGAAAGAAAATTAACAAAGAAACAGCAGCCTTAACTAACACACTAGATCCACTTGATTTAATAAATATCTTCAGAACCTTTCACTCTAAAGCAGCAGAATATACATTCTTTACAAGTGCTCATGGTACATTCTCTAGGATCAAACACATGTTAGACACAGACACAAAACAAGTCTTAATAAATTTAAGAAGATTGAAATTGTATCAGCACTTTCTCTGATCACAGCAGCATAAAACTAGAAATCAAGTATAATAGAAAAACTAAAAAAAAATTCAAACACTTGAAGACTAAATAGCATGCTATTAAGTAATGAATGGGTTAACAGATCAAGGAAGAAATAAAAAACTTCCTTGAAACAAATAAAAATGAACGTACAGCAACTCAAAGTTTATGGGACATAACAAAAGCAGTCCTGAGAGAGAAGTTTATAGCACTATAGGCATACCTTAAGGAGAATAAAAAAGCTCAAATTAACAACTTAACTCTGCACCTAAAAGAACTACAAAAAGAACAGCAAGTAAAACCCAGAGGAAGTAGAAGAAAGAGAATAATAAAGATCAGAGTGGAAATAAACGGCATAGAGTCAACCCCCCCCCAAAAAAAACCACAACAGTACAGAAGATAAATGAAAACAAGAGCTGATTCTTTGAAAAGATAACAAGATTGATAAACCTTTGACCAGACTCACCAAGAAAAAAAGAGGGAGGTCTCTAATAAATAAAATTAGAAATGAGAGTGGAGAAATAACAACTGACACAGCAGAAATACAAAGGATTGTAAGAAAATACAGTGAAGAACTGATGCTCAAAAATGGGACAACCTCAACTATATGGATTAATTTCTTGAAAAATATAATCATTCAAAAATCAATCTGGAAAAATCAGAATACCTAAACAACGGATTACAACAAAATAGATAGAAATAGTTATCAAAAAATTCCAAACAAACAAATGTCCTGGACCAGATGGCTTCACAGGCGAATTTTAACAAATATTCAAAAAATAAATAAATAAACTAACTCCTATTCTTCTCAAGCTATTTCAAAAAACTCAAGAGGACAATAAAACTTCCAAACTCTTTTTATAAGGTGAACATAATCCTCATTCCAAAACAAGGCAAAGACATTACAAAGAAAGAAAACTATAGGGCAATACCTCTTATGAACTTAGACGCTACAATTCTCAATAAAATATTAGCAAGTTGGATCCAGCAATACATGAAAAAACGCATACATCATGATCAAGTGGGATTTATTCTGGGAAGGCAAGTCTGGTACAATATTCACAAATCAATCAACGTGATTCATCACATAAACAAAAGGAAGGATAAAAGCCACACAATAATATCAATAGATGCAGAAAAAGCATTTGATAAAATCCAGCACCCATTTATAATCAAAACTCTCAGCAAAGTGGGAATACAGGGAACATGCCTGAACATGATAAAGGCCATCTATGACAAACCCACAGCCAGCATCATACTCAATGGGCAAAAGTTAAAAGCAATCCTCTTAAGAACAGGAACAAGGCAGGGGTGCCCCCTTTAACCAATCTTATTCAACATTGTTCTAGAAGTCCTAGCTAAAGCAGTCAAAAAAGAAGATAAAATAAAAGGCATTCAAAAAGAAGTAAAACTTTCATTACTTACTGATGACTTGATACTGATATGAATTCAATATGGTGGCAGGATATAAAATCAATATTCAGAAATCAGTGGCATTTATATACACCAACAATGATCTGTCAGAAAGAGAAATTAAGGAAACAATCCCCTTCACTATTGTAACAAAAAAATAAAGTACCTAGGAGTAAATTTAACCAAGGAGCTTAAAGACCTGTACTCAGAATATTATAAAAAAATTGATAAAAGAAATCAAGGAAGATATAAACAAGTGCAAGCATATACTGTGTTCATGGATAGGAATAAATATCATTAAAGTGTCTATACTACCCAAAGCAATATATAAATTCAATGCAATTTTTATTAAAATACCAATGTCATACTTCAAAGATATTCCAAAAATTTATATGGAACCAAAAAAACCCCCCACAACCTCAGCAATCTTAAAAAATAAAAATAAAATGGGGGGTTTCACTCTTCCTGATATCAAGTTATACTACAAGTCATTGTACTCAAAACAGCTTGGTACTGGCATAAGAATAGGCACATAGATCAATGTAACAGAACAGAGAACCCAAAAATAAATCCACACCTTTATGGACGATTGATATTTGACAAAGGAGGTAAGAGCATACAATGGAGTAAAAACAGTGTCTTTAACAAACGGTGCTGGGAAAATGGAACAAATACATGCAAAAAGTTGAAACTAGACCATCAACTTACACCACTCACAAAAATAAACTCAAAACGGATAAAAGACTTGAATGTAAGTCGTGAAACCATAAGCATCTTGAAAGAAAACATAGGCAGTAAGTGCTCCGACATCTCTTGCAGCAATATATTTGCCGATTTATCTCCACGGGCAAGTGAAATAAAAGACAGGATAACAAATGGGACTATATCAAACTAAAAGGATTTTGCACAGCTAAAGACAATATGAACAAAATAAAAATGGGAGAACATATTTGCCAAGACGTCAGATACGGGGTAAATAACATAAATCAACATAAAACTTGGAAAACTCAAAACCAGGAAAGTAAACAATCCAATTAAAAATTGGGCAAACTAAATGAATAGACACTTCTCCAAGGAGGACACACAGATGGCCAATAGGCATATGAAAAACTGCTCAACATCAGTTATCATTAGAGAAATGCAAATTAAAACCACAATGAGATAACACCTCACCCCTGACAGAATGGTGCTCATTAACAAAACAACACAGAATAAGTGCTGGTGAGGATGTGGAGAAAAGGGAACCCTTCTGCACTGCTGGTGGGAATGCAGACTGGTGCAGCCACTGTGGAAAACAGTATGAGGATTCCTCAAAAAATTAAAAATCAAACTGCCTTTTGACCCAGCTATCCTACGTCTAGAAATATATCCTTAGAATAACAAATCACTGCTTCAAAAAAAGAAATGCACCCCCATGTTTATTACAGCATTGTTTACAATAGCCAAGATCTGGAAACAGCCCAACTGTCCAGCAGGAAATAAGTGGATTAAAAAGCAGTGGTACATATACACAATGGGATACTATGTGGCCACGAAAAAGAAGGAACTCTTATCCTTTGCAACAACATGGATGGACCTGGAGTCTATTATGCTAAGTGAAATAAGCCAGGCAGAGAAAAAAAATATCATATGACCTCACTCATATGAGGAATCCAATGAACAATGTGAACTGAGGAACAGAAGAGAGGCAGAGAAAGGGTTAAAGAGTCCAGAGGGTAAGCAGTCAGAGGGAAAGGGGGTGAGAGGTGGGGATCAAAGAAAGGAAAGACATTAGGGAAAGTATATACACGTAACACAGAGAGATAGAGGGCAGGATAGTAAATCATGGAGGGAAGGGGGATGTCAGTGGGGGGGGGGAGGGGGCAAAGGGGGTATGAAGGAGAACATCGGGGGGAGGAAGGGAGATATTTTGGGGGAAACACTTTTAACTAAGTAAACACAACAAATTAAAATAAAAATGATTTAAAAAACAGAAATGAAACTAGAAGGAAAAGAGGAAAAGAAAAAGAAAACAGACAAAAATATTCATTTTTGTTCTAGCCATGCTTCATATAATTTTTACACAGACTAAGACATACAGACTTTTCTCAATACCTATTTGTTTAATGAGTAATCAATAAAGGAAGGAATGCATGTGTGCATCAGAGGGAGGAACTAATTCTTCCCAGCAATTTACCAGGTCTATTTCAATGGAATAGAAATGGTTATAAGAAAATTCTGACAAGTTAATGACACTTAGAAAATAATACTTGCCTACAAAATAGTTGTGTATGTGTATGTGTGAACCTTTATCAATTTGTCTTAAGTGAGAGATAGTAAAAGCACCAGTGTAAAGTAAGTGTGACCTGGCCAAGTGCTCTGACTTGAAGCTATCATTTTAATTCATTACTACATTTTGTCAAGAGCTCTGCTGAGCTGAATGATAGCGCTGAGCTGCCAAGTGTCAGAGCAGCCAATTGGAGCAACAAGCTGAAAATAAAGGAGGTAAGCCCTTACACTTCCTGCAACCCTGTAGACAAGAGGCTAAACCCCAAGAAAACACCAACTCCTGCTCTTCCATTTTCCCCTGTAGAAGGTGGAGGGCCAAGACCTGCACAGATGTGGGGCTCCTCTTACTATGGAGGGAGCCCAGAACAAAAGGCTGTGGCAGTGTCATGGACCCTAGGGTTACGGTGAGGACAAAGGGTACCAGCTGGGAGAAGACTGGGTCGGTGAGGAAAGGTGCCCTAAATTTTCTTACCTTCTCTCTCCAATAGGCGGCCTCCATCAGACCTATGGTCAAGGTCTCAGCTAAAGAGATCTAAAATGCAGGCCCTGGAGCTGGGAGCTAGAATGCGAATATGCAAAGGAGCACAACCAGGTCAGGTGGCACTTAGAGGTGGCAATACATTAATTGGGTATGCACCGGAGTCTGGTGTGAGAGAGCAGCATCCCCATGGCGTCTGTTAGATAAAACCTTTGGAATTGCCTATGCTCTGACCCAAAGAGTCACACTGTATTTTGACTTGGAACAGAACTCTTCACATTTGACAGAAAAGTAAGTGACACATAAAAGCATTTGATAAAAAAAAAAGAAAAAAAAGGAAAGCGGCAAAAAATCACATAGCAACAAATTAATATTGCATATGGTATATGTGATCTTTCTTTAATAAATCATGCCCATTTGCATTATGACTAGGATAAATCTCCAGCTGGTAGAAACCTAGAGGGGACTTAAGAGTGAGGCCAAAATTATTGCATTAGAAAAACTCTTTTCTGTAATATTCTTGATTGAAGTCAGAGATCAACACAGTGAACAAATAAGCAATAGAGTACTAATTTATGAAGGTTTGATTGGTTTGTACATTCATTTAACAAATATTAAAAGATGTACCATGTGTCAGAGGCACAGTTTGATTTCACAAAGACTGTAAATGAGATGCCAAGATGACAAAAAAATTCCACAGGTGAGAGTATTAAAACCTGAATTGAATCCTGAAGGAAAAGCTGTGGCACAGAGGACAGGAAGTTACAAATCTGAGATTCAGTTTATTAAATATTGAATATTTGCAGGCCATTTCTTTTTAAAGTTATGTATAGGTAAGGTTATTAAGAATAAGAGATAAGATAGTCATTTCTATCATGTGGGCAACTAAAGGTATTTATTCAGAAATACAGCTAAGTGTTATAGTCTTGGAATATTGGCTTGCAGGGAAGTTTGGGCCCTGGACTAGATTTCAGATATTCCTTTCAGCCAACTATTCTTAGAACAAATTTAAACAATAACTTCTACAGAAGTTAATCTTGTGTTTCAATTTGGCTAGGCTATGGTACCCAGACATTTGGTCAAAGCCAGTGTAGCTGTCACTCTAAAGATATTTTTAAATGATATTAAGTTAAAATCAGTAAAATCTGAATAAAGCTGAGGACACTCCATAAGGTGGGTCTCATCTAATCAGTTGAAGGTCTTACAAAACAAAAAAGCACAAAAATAACAAGGTTTTTGAGAAAGACTGAATTCTGCCACTAGACTGTATTCAGACCCTAATTGCAACATTAACTCTTCCCTGGGTTTTCAGCTTGCTAGCCTGCCCTGTAAGATTTAGACTTGCTAGCCACTCCCAACCCAAACTTCCTTAGAATATTTACAATCCCCCCCATCTTACTGGCTCTGTTTTTACTGAAGAACCCTAATACACCATCTAGCCTTTATTTTTTTTTTCTGAAAATGATTGGTCATATTCTCTCCTTCCATTCAATCAAACTATAGTATTTGCTCTGCTAAAGACACTTAAGCATATTTCACATTGACTATTTCTTGATTTGTCATTTAAATAAGTTTTAACTTTCAAATCTTCTACCCTACTTTCACTCAGTCATTTCTCAAAAGAGATAAAAGTAGGTATTTCATCTCATAAGGTTCTTCTTTTTAATAATGCTCACTACAGTGCACTCAATAAATGCATTCTAATTGAATGTGATAGCAACTTGAGGTAAATTTGCCTCTATTTATTTTTCTGATCAAACTTGTTGTTCCATTAGGCTGCCAAAAACAGCTTGTAAGCCATTATTTTTGTGACATACACTACATGGTGGCCCTTGTAAACAAAAATGAAAATGACAAATTTAAAATCATGATATAAATGAACTCATGATCCAGCCACTTCACCCTCAATATAGATGTATATATTTCAATCATAACAAAATCAAATTGCATACTGATATAAATATTAGTTATTCTTGAATAATTACTTTGGGAAATTTTTTAAGTTTCCTGACAATTTTACCTCATTCGATATGGAAAATAATATAATGACTCATGTATTTTCTATTAAAATTTCTAAATAATTCTTATAAGATTCATTGTTCTTCCTTCATAGTGTTTATAATATTTTCATAGGACATTAGACTTCCAGGTATTTGTCAAGCATGTACATTTCCATTGGAACAAAAAGAATTGACTGGTATTAAATTGAAATTATTTTCAATTTAATCCACACATTATATAATAATACAGATTTGTATTTATTCTATACATGTTAAAATACAATCTAAGACCAAATTCATATCTCTTTTTACTATATATAATATAATATAATATAGCTTGATTTACTCTCATATGTTTTTGTTTTTATGAAGTACTTAAAATATTAAAGAAAACATATATATATGATCATGGCCTGAAAATAAATGTCAACTTTACTGTAAAAGCACAAGTTTGTTTCTTCTATCATAATAGCATTGATATAAAGTATGTTTTCTTGAATATTTATCTTTTGATAAGTAATAACAATCTTTACAGAATTAGGTAGATTTTGTTTCCCTTGCTATCCACTTATTTCAGTAAAAACAGCTTATATGTATCTAAAGAGAAGAAAAATAGAGTTTGCTACACACATTCATGGAAAATACATATTAAGAAATACTTTTTTAATGTAAAAATATATGACTTGAAATAGGTATATCATTTGGTATTAAATATCTTTGTCTGATTCACACTAGTTCTACTGTCTGGGCTCACCGAAAGTTTTAGCTAAGCTAATTGCCAGAAAGATGTATATTTAAATAGTTGTTATTTTTTCCTACATATTATCAACAGTAAATAAGCTCTCCAAAGAGAAAAGTTGAACTAATTATTAAAGACAGAATCATGTTATCATATCTGGTTGGCTGAGGCAGACTTTTCCTTTCTCATTGTCTTGCTGTTTTGATCTAAAAAGCACTCAAGGAAGCTTCTGCTAAGTGACACTACCTGAATTATCTGTAACTAGGCTGGAAGAGGCCTTGCAGATTAATGATTGGAAGTCTGGCTGGCCGACTTACATTTTATGAAATCATAAGAGAATATTGAAGTAGCTTCAAACTCGTGTAAGTGGAAATTGTGCCTACAGCACATTCTGAACCATGGCAAATGCTTCTCAAGCTTCTTCTCTAACAAAAAGAGCAAAGCACAGATTCAAGAGGGGAAAACGATATTTTATAACAAATGTAAAAAGAGCAGGAGAAAAAGAGAGAGAGACCAGGTAAAATTTTACAAAAATCAATCACACACAGTGAAAATATTTGAAATTAACATATTTTAATTCTTTTAATTATAGCCTTTCTGCCATTATAAGTCTTTCTGATTTTCTGATTATATTTAGGTATATTGCCTTAGCTTTTCTAATTCTGTTGAAGTTGCCCAACGAAAAATACCTTATTACTCACATGAGAGTACAATCAACTAGATCCATATTTCGATTCAAAAGCACACACACATCAATTAACCATTTCTTATTTTTTATGTTGCCACCTATCATTGTCTCTTAGTATAAACATATTTCTAATTGTTAATTTGTCTGTGTTTACTCATCTTACCATAAGCTGCTCAAAGGAAAATATCACATCAGCCATATTTATATTCCTAATGCACAGTGGGATTACTGGTACTTACTAATTTAACAGCATATTTTGTTGATTAAATAGTACTCTGCTAAACCTAGGTTATCAGAACTTAGTGTTCTGTCTTGTTTTCCTTTATTTATATCCAAGTAAACATGAGGAAATTATTTAGACTGTATAAAAGTTTTGTCTTCCAACCAAATAACTGCTTTCCCCCCCCCTACATTTATATATAGTATGGCAAATTTAGAGGAAAAAAAGACGTAGAATACAAACAAAAAACTGTATATTATAATGCTGAGAGTTTTTTGTTTTACATAAAAGTCCTCGAAAAGTGAAGGGAGGGAAATTCATCATCACTTTCCATCATTTAAATTGACCTACGTGGGTCAAGCAAAGATCATTCCAAAGTGAATATCTATTTGGAGACCTTGGTATCCTCTTCCAAAGAAGAGACATCTAATTTCAGTTTATTGCTGAGCATACATTTGCACAAATGATGTACCTGCTAGCTCTCATGTCACTAATTTACAAAGGACTATGGTATCACAGTCTTTATTCTAAAATCATGTACATAGGGTCCATGAACTATTTCACACAGTGATTAGCTCCATGCAAGTGATGTTTGCTGGATCTTATAAATAGTACTGTATGCCCTACACAATTTGTCAAACCACAATTTATCAGTAGGCTGACTATGGTGTGGTAGCAATCTGTACAGAACATAAATAGTTACAAACTTGAAAGTAAAAACAAAATACTTGACATGGACATCCTGGAAAGTAAAGAGAGGTAATAAATGCCTGAACACTATTTTCTTACTGTTAGGAAAAGCCAAATAGTTATATTAAATCACAAATGTGATGGTATAACTAGAGAGTCTGAAAGTGATGGAAAGAGGAAATAATATTTATTGAAATAACTATTTGGAACTTGCGTTTGACATTATGTCAGGCCTTCAGTAGCCTAAGGCATACTCTTACATAATGTAGAATGAGCACTTTCACATAATGAAAACATTACATTTTCACAAGACTGTGCTAAGTTTGATTATTTAAAGGGATAAGAGGAGTACTTCCTCAAAGAGAACAATGGCAGCAACTTAAAAATAAGAGTCCTTGACAAACCAGCTCTTATTCAGAGCATCTTTTACTGATGGCATTGTAAGATGCATAATGCTACCCAACACATAGCTGCTGATATTGTATTGTGCAAGGTGTCTTTTTTAATATTTGGCAATTTTCTGAAAGAATGAACCCTAAATTAGAAATGTTATATGGCACTCTTGGGAAAGCCAAAGAGAGAAGTACCATGCAGGAAGTCTTTCTTTTACAGAGGGGACAAAACGGAGAGAACTGGAGGACAATATTAATAATCACCTTTCTATTACAGCTCAAAGGCAGATGTCATTTCTGTATAGACGAATACTAGCTTGATTTTTTTGCCTCCCTTTTCCTTTGAGTAGTTATTCTGAAATAATATGGAATTAGGCAATGGGGCAGCCTTACTTAGTCTTCCACGTTTCCAACTTTGAAATGACTTGATAGCAATAAATTGTCCAAATTTTCTATGTGTCTTTGGCCAGGACTACAAAGCTTCTTTTTGGATTAAGTAGTTAATAAATATTTGCTGAATAGAATATTAATAATCTAACAGGGAGTGTTTAGAAGAAATGTTGTTTGTGTCAGTTTTGTTTATTTTTGATGCTACTTATCTTTTAGTTACTGTACTTTTTAATAAGTTTTATGTTACCATGAGAATGATTTTAAAGGACTTAACTAACTTGTATCTTTGGTACTACTTCATGTCTCTCTCTCTCTCTCTCTGACTCTGTGTCGCAAGTTGCAGGTGGATATATCAACTAATGCAGTTGGAAGTTTATCCCAATGACCTGCAAAAAATAAATAAAGAAAGAAAGAAAGAAAAAGAAAAAAACAAATGGAGGTTTTCCTAATTCAAGTAAATCATTTGCATTATTTGAAATGAAATATATTTTTACAAAAACTTAGATATGTTTTCACTTTTGGTAATTGTATAAGTCAGGTTCTTCAGAGGAAGAGAATCATAACATTTACATCTCTTTTAGAGGTATATACAGCGTGTCCATAAAGTCATGGTGCACTTTTGACCGGTCACACCATCAAAGGTGCACCATGACTTTACGAACACACTGTATAATAAATTGGTGAATTGACTCACATGATTATAGAGATTGTCAAGTCCCAAGATGTGCAAGTTGAACAATAAGAGACCAGTGATGTAGCTCCCATTCAAAGGGCAGCAGGTTCAAAATCTAGGAAGAAGTGAGGTTTTAGTTCTAGACCGAAGGCAGGAAAACGCTGATTATATACCAATTCAAGGCATTCAGACAATAAAACTCTCTCTTATTTAAGAGGTCAGCCTTTTTGTTCTATTCAGGTCTTAAACTAACAAGATTAGTCCTACTCATATTAATTAGGACAATCTGCTCTAATACGTCTACCAGTTTAAATGTTTCCCTCATCTAAAATCATCTTCACAGACACACCCAGACTTCTTAGTCCAGTGAGTCGACAATTTAAATTAACTATTACTGCAATAAATGGTTATTTTATTAGCTTTGTAGAATAAAATCATAAACTAGCAGTAAATCTCATGAGAGAGAAGCTCCATGTGATAGGATGGCCCAAATTTGATGATATTAAAGTTTTGATGGTTGACCTTTTTGATAGATGAGTACGTTTTCTATTATTTCTTCCCTTCCCTCCCCTCCCCTTTTCTCCCCTTCTTTCCCTTTTCTTACTTTCCCTTCCCTTTTTTTCCATTCCCCTTTCTTCCCTTCTCTTCCTTCCTCTCTCTGTATTTCTTTATTTTCATCTGGTAAAATAAAGTTAGAACATTCCTGTGTAATTTTTGAGTTGTAATTGTGTCAAAAATCATTTATTTGTCCTATTGTATTTACTGTATATGGTTTTTGTATGTACAATATAATATAATACATAAAGAGTATCTACTAAGAAAATATTAGTTGAAATAGTTTTCCATTTTATTAAGAAATGATATACACATCCAAGACACATCCTGATTTACTTGCTATGAGTTTATCTCTGAAACCAGCCTCTTAACACCTCAAAAAATTAACAATAGAAGCTAGAAAACAATAGCACAAGAGATTTAAAAATTCTGAAAAAAAACACGGATTTCCAATAAAGAATTTGTCTTTTCTAAAATAGCATTTAAGTTAGAGTTTAAAAAGAGATATTATATTATAATACACACAAAAATTCAATTACTACTAATTTATTCTGTAGACACTATTAAAAGATTTGACAAGCCAAAGGAAATTTTAAAAAGAGAGAAAAAAAATTTGTGAAACAAGAAATAGAGGATCCAATACAAAAATATTATTCAGATAAGGAGATAAATAGATATAGATACAGATATATTCTATTTTCTGCAATAAATGATAACATTAGAATTAAAATCAAAGGTGCATTATTTGAACTACCAAACTAATTAGCAATTACAAATTAAGATATTCTTTCTATAATATTTTAGTAATGTATCATTATATAGTGTTATGTTTAAAAAAGTAAATGAAGGCCTGACTTGGCAGTGGCACAGTGGTTAAAGCGTCGGACTGGGATGCAGAGAACCCAGGTTCAAGATCCCGAAGTCACCAGCTTGAGCGTGAGTTCATCTGGTTGGAGCAAAGCTCACCAGCTTGGACCCAAGGTCACTGGCTTGAGCAAGGGGTTAATCGGTCAGCTGTAGCCACACGGTCAAGGCACATATGAGAAAGCAATCAATGAATAACTAAAGTGCCACAACAAAAATTGATTATTCTCATCTCTCTCCCTTCCTGTCTGTCTGTCCCTATCTATCCTTCTCTCTGATTCTCTTTCTGTTAATAAATAAATAAATAAATAACTGAAGGATATTTATACAATGACCTTCAATGTTTTCATATAGTTTGCATTATAAAGCTATACTAAAATAGCTAAACAACTTTTATAAAGCATTCATAGTAAATTCATGTATGTGATTACAATTAAAGACAGTGCTATTCTGACTCTGGAACTTTGCTACATTAAATATGTTACTTTTAACTAATATAGAGTATTTGAAATTTGCATAAAATAATATAGCTAATCATGGATATAAATTACATAACAAAAGTATATTTAAGTTGTGTGTACTAAAATTGATTTTATTTTCATCAAAATCACTCATGTATATAGTTATAAAACATGAAGAAGTATAAAGAATGTATCCAAAATCCACAGGCTGCCCTTAATCTCTCACCATCTTATCCCTAATACCATAAGTACAACTACTTCCTTTTTAAAATTTTTTTCAGGGTAATTAAAGCGCATGTTTCTAAAGGATATAATTTATGACCTCTTTTTATCTGTCAATTTGGGATATTATTATTTGTTTTCTATTACAGCAAAAGAGGCTTCAGTTTTTTTTTCACAACCCTCATATTTCCTCAAAACCAATTAGATTTTGTTCAGGTCAGTATACAAAGCTATTTTTTTTTTTTGTATTTGTAATTATTTATTGAACTGAGATTCACTGCATTACTTGTTACATATAAGTTTTATTTTTTTCTAGAGTTAACTATTTAATTGTCATTCCTCCACCTAATTGTCTTCATAACTATCAGTGCCTTTAAATGCCTGGCAATCTTGCCCTCTAGGTGATTCTGATACAAACAAACACTGGTGATTCTCTGCTGTCAGATAATCAGAAAACAAGCAATGTTTTCTTTTTTTTTCTCATGGGAGCAGTACAGTTAATATCCTGTGGCAATCCTTCTCAATGGAATTGTCCAATGTAGTGAGAATAGGAGTTCAATATGCAAAGTTCTAATTAAAATTCTGCTTTCAGCTTGTGTCAAATTTTTGGCCAATTTCATCACTCTAGAGCTTCTTTTATGCCATTTCTCTAGAAATAAGATTTTCTCTTTACCTTTAAAGATGTAAAGGGAAGTGATTGATGTATGTATGCTAAGAAGGTATGAGAAAAACTGACTTGTAAACAAACATTCATATTTAATCTCTGCTTTAAAATTCCTATTTTTTGGATCAACTGGTATTAGAAGAATGTTTGGAAAGATTCATGACATAATTTATCTTCTTTTTTATTTTTTAACAATAATCTAAATAATAGCAATTAATTCTTGGGTTTCTTTGAGTTTTATGATAATAGAGTATTGAAAATTATCTTTTGAAACAGTTATTTTCAAATTTGTGGTTGTTCCTTTGCTAAAACAACTGACTGTTTAGCAATAATCTATTTTATCTATGGTAAATTATTTTTTTGAGAAACAGTTTTAGGAGGTCCAAATTTAATAGTTTCTGCACTAATTATTGAATGTCTACTATGTCTAGATATTGAGCTAAATTTAGAAAAACTTTCTGTCATCTCCTTTAAGAAGCTTACAGTCAAGTTTATTAAAAAAGTATATTACCCATAAGAGATCAAATAATAGTGCAATTTAGTACAAAAATGATTTTTGGAATAGGTAAATATTAATGAACTGTTTAGTTATAAACTTAATTTAATAATAATAACAATTAGGATGTAGAGAAAGGAGTAAAAACATATTCCAAGTAGGTTAAATTATCAGATTATCTAAAGAAATTTAAAAATTCATGTAAATAATTTTATTCTAATTTTTTCTCTAAATATTTAAAATGACATAGGTACTATAACCCATAATGTATCTATGTATATGTCTTTTCTATATGATTATATATCTTCTAAAATATGTACCTATATTTGTATAAATAATGTGTTAATAACCATATTTTCATAATTCATATATATTAAATTTATGTTTTCATATGTGTGTACATATGAGTGGAGATATAGATATATATGTTTAAAACATTATAGAAAGCCCTAAAAATTTTTGGCATGTAATCTTCAACACAATCTTATTATTGAAAAACTACAGGTATTCTCATTTTTCAGATACAGAAACTATTATTTGTTGAAGGTTACTCAGCTAATTAGTTATGGAAGAAGAAGGATTCATACCTAGATGGTTGAACATAAATCAAATAATAAGCTAGGTGCTAACTCAATTGCCTCTTATTCTAATTAACTACAAAAATAAATAAATAACTTGAATACTACATACCTCAAGAAATGAGTGAGTGTCTTTGGTGTACTATAAAAACTGAATTTTCTTATCAAGTCAGGGCTAGGTGAGGAAGAAAAGTATACTTAAAAAGAAAAAAAAAAAAACTATTGAACAGCTTGAGAAGTCTCTGCTCCAAAAGGTAATTACTTGGGGACCAGCCAAATTTAAAAGGATAAACCTGAATGAGTCATTCATTGAAAGTGGTAGGTGAAGAGGGAAAATGGTTAGGAGCCAAAAAAACAGAATAGCAGATAATAGACAGTCTGTACTATTAGGCAATGGCAGGAATGGACAAATATCTTAGAATAATTGATATTCAGCAAAAGCATCTAAAGATGACTTGGAAATTATTCCTCTTGAATAATTAAAAGGGCACTTTCTATAGTTTTTCTAACTATACATTTATTTCAAATAGAAATAAATCAATGTCATTATTTTTCTCATTTAACTATACGTTTAACCTTTTTACTTTGAAAATTTGATTTAATTTACCTTTGTGACATTAGTTAATAAAATGATATTGGTTCAAGTGTACAAGTCTATGATACATCGTCTATATATTATGTCATTACTTTCTACCAGAAAAAATGAAAACATAATATGTTGAGTGTCTCTTTCAGATCTGTCAGCATTATTATTAAGTTTTCCCCCACTTTATTCTTTAAGTACAAGTTAAAATAAAGAAATATGACAAAACTCTGTTTCTGACAATCTGGGACACTGACTGTTCTGAGACCTCCCTTAACATGCTGAATACATTTTAAAAATCTTTTAATGCATAGCTTAGTTAGCAAGAATTTTTTTAGAATTAAAATTAGTTATAATTTTAAAAAATCTACAAGAAAAAAAATTTGAAGAGGAAAATTTACAAAAAAGCTACAATCGCTTTGAGGAAATATGCATATTCTGGGAAGTTTTAGATTTATGATTTTAACACAAGTTAAAAAAAAATAAAACATAAGGCCCCAGACTGACAAGGTAAAATGTATGACCAAAAGCCCTTGGTAAAAAGCCAAGGCACCAAACTATGAATGTTCAATAAATCACTTCACTGCAAGGAAAATAACACCCCCCAAATAAGGAGACAGTAATTCCATTTGACAAACGAGAGTGGGTTACAGAAAGGCTTTTTTTTTTTTTTTTTTTTTTTTTTTACAGGGACAGAGAGAGAGTCAGATATATAGGGACAGACAGACAGAAATAGAGAAAGAAGCATCAATCATTAGTTTTTCGTTGCCGTTGCAACACTTTAGTTGTTCATTGATTGCTTTCTCACATGTGCCTTGACCGTGGGCCTTCAGCAGACTGAGCAACCTGTACCCAGCAACCTTGGGTCCAAGCTGGTGAGCTTTTTACTCAAGCCAGATGAGCCCGCGCTCAAGCTGACGAGCTTGGGGTCTTGAACCTGGGTCTTCCGCATCCCAGCCCAATGCTCTACCCACTGCGCCACCGCCTGGTCAGGCACAGAAAGGTTTTTTGATGAGTCATTATCACCAGTATGACCAGAAGCAGGTTTGAGACCAAAAAATATATTACCTACAGAATGTAAATTCTTTAAGTGCAGAGTTTATGTAGAATTTTTGAGTGTTGTCAACACTCCAGATATCTGTAGATGTAAAATTAGCCCTCATTATAATAACAGATGTTATCACCACCTTACAAAGTTTTCTGAATAATACAGTGCAATAGTCATAAACTTAATATATAAGATGAAAAAGTAATCAAAGAAACAGGTACTGTGAGCAAGAGTTAGAATATACACAAAAGAATCAGAATCAAATGTAGAGGATTAAAAAGTATGAATAATGTGTTTTAATAATAAAAGTAGATGTCTAAGTAAGTGAAAGAAATGAGATTTTCAAAATACTAAATTTTATTTGGGAAATAATAAAGTAAAAATTTTAGAAATGGAAAAAGAACTGCTCAGATAAATATAATAAACACAATGAAGAAAGAATAAATAAACTTAAATAAATATACAAATAAAACTGCTCTGAATTTAATACAGAAAAACAAAGACAGAAAAATAAAAAACTTGAGACCCTTGAGGATAAAATGATATATTTTAGTATTTATTGGAAAAATCAGATGAAGCTGGTGAAGAAAAAGAATATAAAGACAAATGAAGTAAAATAAATGAATATAATACCACACCTAGAAGCATCATAATGCAATTACAAAACATTAATAACAAAGAAAATATCTTAAGTAATTAAGAAATAAACACATATGAACTTCAAAATAAGAAACATAGGTCTCAACCCTTCCACCAGTATAAGTTAAAATCAGTGTAATAATAGCTCAGATATTGATTGCAAATAACCTTTATCTAGACTAACATAAAAATAAAACATGGTCAAGGTCAAAATTGAAAAAAAAAGCACTGAAGAATATGCTTTTATCATTGAATGAATGAAAAATGATCACATGAAAAAATGTAGAAACCTCTCAGGATTTCCTATGATAAGGTGAGAGGACTTAATGTATTCATTTAGCAAATAAAATAGCATGAATTGTATGAATAGCACTAGGGCTATGATAAATATTTCATATAGTAATTTTCAAACAATTCTTATAGTTCTGTATTTTGATCCAAGTATAGGAAAGAAAGAAAAATACTTTAGAGCCAAAGTAAAACTTCAAACACAGACTAACGTTGCATGCCAGCTAAGTGTTGCTCTGATTCTCTGATTCTCAGCCAGATATTTTTGTGGTTCTACAGTTTTGTTTTGTTTTTCCGAGCAAAAAAATATATTTTTCCCCAAATAACAAAAAAAGTAGAAGATTAAGCACACAAATATGCTTTTTTTGCAAGGTATTTTTTCTGTCTAACCACATGCTTGTTCAGCACTTAGAATATTACTCAAGCAAATGGCATAAATAGAATGAGAAGAACTATGATACAGTTGACCTAAAAATATATGTATTATCAGTTTGGCACAACCCCCCCCACACGCACACACACACAAAAGTGGTGAGTTACATCAACATGCCATTAGTTTATTAGAAAAGAAAAGCTGAGAAAAAAAAGCACAAGACATCATTCATACCTTTGTTAATTCTGAGAGTGGAAATACTTTATAGCAATTACTTATTATCCAGATACTGCAAAATTATGATATATAATACTGTCTATTTTTTGTTTTAAATAGAACTTATCAATTTTAGTTGCTACCAACTAAATTATTGGCAACATGTTTGAATTGATATATATATATATATATATATATATATATATATATATATATATATATATATCCAACAGTTGTTTTATCAAACTTTAGAGGATAAAGATACATACAATACAGAATTTGTGCTCTTTCTTATTCATTTGCTTTTAGGAGCATCCTAACTGGGAAACAGAATATTTTGCCCTAACCATATATAATAAAGTCAAAGTGATAAAGTTCACTGTGATAAAATGGAATCCTGCAAGTTCTTTCAAAACCAACATACATTTGTGAGAAATCTCCATCAGGCTAGTGAATAAAAAAAACAATATACTTACCGCATTAGCCTCAGACATTTGATAATCTAACACAATACAGAACTAATTTTTACTTGGAAAGCTTGAATAAGAGCTTCAGAATTTAGAAACACTTATAGTTTGGGAATGGTTTACTGTTCTACCTAGATATGAGTAGAGAATTAGATTAGGAAATGTTTTGGACATCCAGAGGATGCGTAGGATGGCCATGTCACGACTTCGGTGGCTTGTTCAATTATACAGTGTTTGTAGAAATAATAGAATTCCTCTGTGAGATATTGTGTTAAAACCCGAGCAGCTGTCATTTGCACAAAAGAATGGATAAACAGTCAAGAATAGGGCTAAAATTCAATCCCAGTTTTGCTGCATACACCAAGATAAACAGGTACTTTGGTAATATACAATATGTGTACATTTACCTTCTACTTTGTGTTCATTATCTACACAGGGTGTATTTGTCATGATATGAAAATAAAGAATGTGCAACTTTAGTGATGTAATAAACAATGTAAATTCTAATAATGATAGCTAGAAATTGAATGCTCTTTTTCCTAGGCACTAACATATATTTACTCACTTAATTTTTAGTACTGTTCCAAAATCAACTAACATCATTCATTTCTGTAAATAAATATTTTCAGGCATTACTATGAGCTATAAGTGTTACTGTTGCTGCAGAGCAGAAATAATAAATAGACCCAATCTCTCCTCAAAAAGCTTTCAATCTAGTACTGGACTCAAATAAAATAATGCTAAGATTTTACAAATGCAGTCGTGAAGAAAAACAACTTCATATTTTAAGTTAATAAAAATATATAGTTTATGATCTGATTAAAGGATCGAGGGCTATCATTCAACTTAAAAACATTTATCACTTAAAAGCATGAAAAATCTATGATGGTTCAGCAGAACAGACTAGAAGTAGGATGATTATATTAAGAGTGCAAAACAAAAAAAAATGGTTTTCTTGGAGAAATAAAATGAGCAGTGAGGTCATTTGAAACTGCCAACTTAATATTGAAACCAACAGTAAAACTAAAAATTAGTTTTATTATCACCTCATTTTATTCTTGAAGTTAACTTTATTTTTACTTTTTTTTTTTTTACAGAGACAGAGAGAGAAATAGATAAGGACAGACAGACAGGTACGGAGAGAGATGAGAAGCATCAATCATCAGTTTTTTGTTTTGACACCTTAGTTGTTCATTGATTGCTTTTTCATATGTGCCTTGAACACAGAAGATTGAATAACCCCTTGCTCAAGGCAGCGACCTTGGACTCAAGCTGGTGAGCTTTTGCTCAAACCAGATGAGCCCGCGCTGAAGCTGGCGACCTCGGTGTCTCGGACCTGGGCCCTTCCTCATCCCAGCCTGATGCTCTATCCACTGTGCCATCGCCTGGTCAGGCGAAGTCAACTTTATTAAAAAATTGTTTAGATTGTTTAAACTACAGAGAAGACCAAATATATGTCAATACTTCAAATAGTGTGAGTTCATGTGTTACTGTGGATTCTCCCTCTCTCTCTCTCTCTTTTTTTTCCCTACACATTTGAGTATATCAAGAGGTAAATTTAAATTCATTGTTTGTTATCTTCTTGAGATAAGTCTTTGGGTCATACATTATTTTTAATCACTTGATTAGTTTGTTAGTGGCTTAAGATTTTTGTACGTAGTTTCATAGATAATATTTGATATGATTTTATATTTTTTCTTTTAAATTGTTTAATTTTTATTTTTATTTAAGTGAGACAGACAGACTGCCACATGCACCCTGACCAGAATCCATCGGGCAATCCGTGTCTGGGGCCAATGCTCTGCCCATTTGGAACCATACTTCCAAAGGAGCTGTTCTTAGCACCTGAGGTGAAGGCTCCATGGAGCCATTCTCAGCACCAGGGCCGATGCGCTCAAACCAATCAAGTCATTACTGTGGGAGGAGAAGAGAGAGAAAAGAAATAAAGGGGAGAGGGAGTGGTAGAGAAGCACATAAATGCTTCTTCTGTGTGCCCTGGTCAGGAATTAAACCCAGAATATCCACACACTGGGCCAATGCTCTACCACTGAGCCAACTGGTTAAGGTCAATAATATAGTTCATAAATATATATTTTCTGATACTAATAAACCTGTACTTATTTTTATTGATATTAATCTTGCTGAGTATAGCCTTATGGCTCTTTTTAAAGTATTTTGTTCTGTATGTTTCAGATATTTCTCCCATAAGCAGTATATAAATGAAATTTTTTACTGTTTTAAAACTTGAGTCTTTACACAAATGAATTTCATCTATTTGCATTTATTGTTTCACTGGTACATTCTGAGTCATTTTTACCACCATAATCAATGTTTTATTTCTTAACCCTTTTTATTATACTGAAAATTCCTAGCAGTTTTCATATTAGCATAGTCAAACATTTTCATTTTATGATCACAATAGTTTTTATAACTTCTAGATATTTTATAGTATGTGGATTTTTAGCATATTTAATCCACTATATTTCTTGCAATGTAAAATCTTGCTACTGAATTCTTATTTTAATTTTATTATTGTATCCTATCTCATCTAAAATTCTAAGAAATCTAATAATATATGATCATCTCATACCAAGCAGAAATGTTATATTGGGTAAAAAAGTCTATGAATTTTATCAATGCACTAATAAATGGTCACCATGATGCCAAAAATTAAATAAAGCATTTAAGTAAAACATTGCAATTAATATATAGCTTTATAATATTTGTTTACATAAAATACAAGCAAAGTATGTGTATTATTTTAGATGCAAAATAATATAACATAATTACATTATTCAATTATCTGAAATAAAAATATAATTCTAAAAGAGAATTTTATCAATTTAATTTAAACTTGTGACTTATAATGTTTAAAAATTTCTTTTTCTTTTTTTTTGTTTTTATTTATTTATTTTACAGGGACAAAGAGAGAGTCAGAGAGAGGGATAGATAGGGACAGACAGACAGGAACGGAGAGACGTGAGAAGCATCAATCATTAGTTTTTCGATGCCGTTGAGACACCATAGTTGTTCATTGATTGCTTTCTCACATGTGCCTTGGCCGCGGGTCTTCAGCAGACCAAACCACCACTTGCTAGAGCCAGCGACCTTGGGTCCAAGCTGGCGAGCTTTTGCTCAAGCCTGATGGGTCCGCGCTCAAGCTGGCGAGCTCAGGGTCTCGAACCTGGGTCTTCCGCATCCTAGTCCGATGCTCTATCCACTGCACCACAGCCTGGTCAGGCCCTTTTTCTTTTTTAAAATTTATTAATTGATTTTAGTGAGAGAAGAGAGAGAAACAATGATTTGTGGTTACACTTATTCATGCATTTATTGACTTATTCTTGTATGTACCCTGACCAGGGATCAGACCTGAAACCTAAGCATGTTGAATAAATTTTCATTTTTATATAATTTTTCATATAATATACTTTGCAAATATAAAAATTGTTTTTAGAAAAATTTGATGGTAGGGTTAAGATACTGTAATATGAACTGTAAAAATATATATAATACTTTATATGTATTATGATAATTTTCATATACCAAATTTTTATCAGTTATTATCTTTGAAATACAAGTGATTCTTTTTTACAGATGGTGTAAACAGGACTAAACATGCTATATTTCTGACTTACTGATATTAGTCTGACTATCCATAAAATACGGTCACTGGTCAAAAGTGCACCATGACTTTACAGACACACTGTAGAACTAAATTAGAATGCACTAACAAAACAATCTCATAAAAGAATTTCTGTGAAATTTTAAATCCAGTTTGTTGCTCTTATAACTATGATTTAATATTACTAGTTTAGTGATCACAGTGATTTATTCTGTAACAAATCAATGATATATAATCAATCTTGTACTTTCACATCTGGCCAAGCTATCATTTCAGTTTAAAGGTACATTTCCCCCTGGCTGATGCACATCCAGGGTTAACATCCAAGCAAGAAGAATAAGCATAAACTGGAGCAATCCCTCAGCCTCCCCATCCATCTATCTACTCACTCCCAGCACACTGACACTTGCAGTTCTAATTCTCTTTCAAGCGAAGAGGTCAACCTAACTGTGGAAATCTGTAGACTTTGCTACATGAAACAAAAGTCTTAGTTTGTCAATTATTTGTTAGTTTTAGTTTCTTTAACAACCAACATAACAGACTCCAATCTTCAGATGTGCCAGCTATGAGAGAAGTGGTGGCTATCAATCAGTTATCTAAACAAAGTGCTCAGTCACTTTAGCAAAAAACCCTGAACTTTCTCTTTTTGATTCTTTTGTTCTGTTTTTGTTTATTCCCCCTCCCTCTCTCTTCTTGCACAAAATCTCCTGCTTACACCAAATGACTTAGATGAGTTTGTGAGGACAGGATTACCCCATCTTCTCAGGTGATCAGCACTTAAACAAATTTCTTTTTTCCTCATCAACACTTGTGCCATGTAATTGGTTTTCATGATGACAGGCAGCCAGACTTGTGTCTCATTCTTCCAGGAACAATGGGTAATATTGAAATTCTCTTCAAACTATCTTCAACATGTCAGAGTTGAAGAGAACTCAGTTTGTAGGTTATTGTCTGTAGGTAATTTTTCTTTTTAATTTCCTAAAATCTCTGTATACTTTCATTTAATTCTTCCAGACTTAAAAGGAAATGCTTTTGTACTTACTGAAAGCCATTATTGCTTTAAATAACATATTAGCTAACAGAACCATGAAAATTTTCCCCTGGTTTTTACATTTACTGTTACTAAAGATTGCAAAATATTTCAGTGCTCTGAGCTACCCCATATGTGATTAGTTTAATGTGTCTACATAGTCATGAATTATTTAAAATAAAATAATGTAATATACATTATAATATATATGCTGTTCATTCACTTTCTACCTCTTGGTATTACAATATCTGAATTATATTCTTTTTTCCACATAATAATTCTTCACTCAGTGATGACTAATTTTGCTTAAATATTCTATTTTAATTGGCTCTGCCAAAAAATAATTGGCCTGACCAAAATAAATGGAGAATTTTTTCTTGAGTCACTCTTTTACTCTATCATATAAGCTTTGAACAGATTTAAAAAGTACACGTAAAGATTTTATGTTGTGTTATATTTGTAAAATATCTCTGAGCATGATAATAGGTAAGATGTATCTCATTGTTCATATGAGAACAATGCTTTTTCAGTAAAATGAGCCAACCCACTGGTCACTTTTGAGAGTAGGGAGATTATAATGTATGCTGAATATAGCCAATATTTTTACTGCCCAACTCTGATATATTCTATAAGTCAAGATCAATGTAGCCATTTTATTGCCCAATCATATATATATATATGATTATATATATTCCAAAACAGAATAGTGAAGATAGACAGACTCTTGCATGAGCCATGACCAGGATCAACTTGGCAACTTCCATCTGAGCTGATGCTCCGCCCATCTGGGACCATGCTCATGCTCGCAACCAAGCTATTTTTTGGACCTGAGGTGAAGGCTCCACAGAGCCATCCTCAGCACCCAGGGCTTATGCACTCTAACCAATTGAGCCATGGCTGTGGGAGGAGAAGAGAGATAGAGAAATGGGGAGAAGGAGGGATAGAGAAGTAGATGGTTGCTTCTCCTCTGTGCCTTGATCGGGAATCAAACTTGGGACATCCACATGTCAAGGCAATTGTCTATCTACCACTGAGTCAACTAGCCAGTGCAATTATATATTGTTTTTAATATAGCAAATGCTAGTTCTTACACAATTAAATATTTGTTACATGATTAATTTATACTGTATTACCAGACAATTAAACAAATGAGATTATTATGTTATTATTACTTAGAACTATATTCATTAATGCACACAAGCAATAAAGACTTATGGGATGAATATACTGTGCCAGATATTCTGTTTTCCATTCAGGATTTAAAAGACCACATTATTTATAGAACAACATTCGTCTGTTCTCCTGCAACTACAGATTTTCTCTCTGAAAGAAAAATATGAAGTAATTTTACAGATGATTTGAATCATATATGTATCTTTCTAAGATAAAAGGTAATATTTATGAAATATATAATCATAAAACAAAGCATAAAGTATAACCTATTTTGTGATTTAAAACGTGTTTATGTGTTTCAAGAATAAGCTATTTATAAAGTTTTAAAATGATCATGGCTCAAATGCTTTATGCAAGTAATCATTTTTTTATGTTTTCTATGCATGAAGAAACAATATACATATTCAGTGCAAATATTTTATTTAGTTACAGATATGTTCACCAGAAGAAAACTTTAACCAAAATGAAAATGCAATTTTCTTCTTACCCAGAGACTTCAAAATACAGAATAAAAACTTTTTTTGTTTAATTGGAAACAGGGGTTTAAAAAATTCAGGAAAAGAAACATAAATTAGAGAAGTCAATTTTGTTGGAAGCAGTACCTTTGACAGATTCATGACAAGATGGAAGAATAATTTTTGTTTTGAACAGTAGGTTGAAAGATTAATGATAAGAAATAGAAAAATCATTTTTATTGTAAGATGCAGAGCTAAAAGATTTGTAATTTTATAATCTTTTTTACTTTTGATCACAGATGGTCAAAGAGTTTAAAACATATACCTACACACACACTCATATATATATATAACGTACATATACACATTAGTTCATAGGTTTTCTTAGTAATCTCAGCTAATGATTTTATAAAAGCTAAGGTCAACTCGTTTACTGCAAATTTTTCTTTGCACTAGAGTTATGTTAAATAATGTATCATCAAAAAGTGAGTTTAAAATACATTTTTATTCCTATATGTCCATTTGTTTATGTCAAAAAATTTTTTCATAGATTGGAGGAGATTTAAGTCATCAAAGGTTCAGCATTTATTTATACTGTATAAAATTTTGTATTTTACCAGTTCTGCTGCCTCATTTGAAGAAATAAATGTGTCTCTGATGATACGGAATGAATATATAAATTCTTCTGTGGCTGTTATGGAGATAAACTCTTGCTAGTGAAAAAGGTAGAACAGATTTATTGTCAGCATTATCTAAAGTCAATTCTTTAAATTCCAGAGTATTTTCCTCAAAGAGCAGTTGAGAAATTATTTAGAGCCCTGCATAATTTAATGATATTAGAACCTGAAAACATTGGATTATATTAATTTCAATTTTCCTTATTTATAGCATGGTTCAAGAAAAAAAGAAAAAAAGAAGACAAGCCCTAATATAGTGAGTATGTTCACAATGCCCCTTAGACTCAGTACAACTGAATTTGAATCTTGATTCTTCCAGGTTCATTCTATGGGAATTTGACCAGGTTATTGACTCTTTTTATTCTTCTTTTTCACATGCAAAATAAAAATAATAACAGTTTATAACTCATTTCCTTGTTATGAGCCTTAAGTCAGCATTGTTTTGAAAGTAATTACAATGGCATTTACATAGTATAACAACTCAATAAGTGGATGAAATTATTTAAGAGTAGTTGTCATCAGCAGTGCTGTAGTAGTGAAAGGTAGTTAACACAGTTTAGAAGTCACATTTCCTATTTTCACATATAACTTTTAGATACATCATTTATCTGAATATCTTAAAAGACATTATTGAACATATTATTTGTTACTAGTAAGTAATATTCTGAAGGAAAGATTTTTGGTCTCCAACCCCTCCCAACCCAACTAGCATCTTGCCAAATATGCTTTTGTGGAAGCGTATACTGAACATAGAATTTACTTGACTTTTAAATACATAATACATAATAAATAAAATAGTTGTAATCTATTTTATTTATTATGTAATCTATGGTCTGAAATCTATTGTCTTGGTCTATTGCACCTGCTGTTGCTTACTTGGAGCTCACATTTTTAAAATATATGAAAATATCACTGAACATGAATGGCAAAGTTTATTAAATTCTTTCTATGTGCCAAATGTTATTTCATGTAATTTATTTTATAAGTAATTGAGTCATTATAACAATAATATGAGTTAAATAGACTAAGAACTCTGTGTTTGTTTTCTAAAGCTACCACAGAATGGGTGGCTTAAACAAGAGATAATAGTTTTTCAAGGTTCTGCATATAAGGAATCCAAATCAAGAGATTGGCAGAGTTGGCGCTATTTTGAAGCCTCTCTCTGTTTTGTTGATGGTGATACTCTTACTGTGGCTTTAAATGGTCTTTATTCCTCTGTGCCTGATTCCTAATCTCTTCTTATAAGGATACCTGTCATACTTAATTCAGAATCATTCTAGGGACCTCATTTAAGCTTAGTCACCTTTTAAAAAGCCTGTCTCCTAATAGCCATACACTGTGGTACAACGGGGCATTTGAACTTTTTCTTTTCCTTTCTCTTTTTTATTCTAACATACAGATTTTGGGAAGACATAACTCATCCTATAACAACTTCTTCCTTTTAACAGATGAAGCAAGCAAAGTACAGAGAAATTAATTAGCCTGAATTTATATGACTGGTTATTGGCATACCTGCGATTTTAACCCAGGTATCCTGACAACAGAGAGCAAACTCATAGAGACAGCTATGCCACCTCTTCTAGAAATATGTCAGAAAATAGTCATGTCTGTGAAGCATCAAATAATTTTTGCTATGATAAAAGCACAGCTATATTCTTTTTTATGTAGCTGCCCAATTCTCTAGCATTTTGATATACTAGTTTGTAGGATGGCTGTTACCCAGAATATCACAGCACGTGAACCAGAAGCAAGGAGAATAGATTATTGAAACATATAAAAATTATTATCCATAATAAAGTAGTTTATGTATTATAGTCAATCAATCACATTGATGGAATATGCACAAATAGATACGCTAAACAAAAGGTCAACCTTTTGTTTTAAAAGTTCATAAAAGCAGATAAAAAAATACTGAACACTTAACAGTGGTATAGATAGGTAGTTCATTTAGAAAATTCATTTAGAACAAAAAACATCAGTTAATCTAAATTAATTTTTAAATTAAGCATAATGTCTCTATTAAATTAACAAGCATTTACTTAATAGTGTTTAAGTGTTGATTGTCACAAAAAGAGATTTTCATTAATAGCAGAGGAAGTGTATATTGGTAAAGCATGACAAGAAAAAAAATTGGAAATGCACAACAAAATCTTTAAAATGTTCTTGCTGTTTGACCTTGTAGTCTTCTATAGTATATTATGATATATTATCATAATAAAATACTAATAAGTAACATTCTAACAATTGCACAAATATGTTCATTTTAATATTAATTAAAATTAATTGAAAATAACCTCCATGACAAGGTAATAATTGAGTCAATTTTCCACATTCTTATTATGTAAATTACCATGTGTTCTAAGAAAATTTCTCTAAGAGTAGGGCAGTATAAATGTTGTAAGGTAAAAATGGAGGGAAAATACTCAAAATATAATGTTATCTCTTTTTCAGTGAAAAATATGTACAACTGAAATTTATATTTATAAAAGTTAATATCATTTGAAAGATTTTAATGAAACAATATATAAATAATCAGAATGTAAATTGAAAATGATTCCAAAAAATATTATTTAAATTTTCCCAAACAGATTTCAAGAGTGTGGTATGTAAAGTTGTCTAGCATATGCAGAGAAAGAGAAGCAAAAAATCATCAAAATTTAGAGTTCAAGTTAGATGGGAATGAACACTCCCTAGTAAACGAAAGTAAGGAACATAAGATGGGAAGTGCTGAATGTTGGTGAGATTTTAAGTTAAACTTTAAATGAGGCAGCCAAATACCGCCTCCAGGAAGAGTTGATACTTGAGCCAGGACGGGAAGGTGGTGAGTAGTGAGAGTTATGAATATTTGGGAGGCATTTTAGAAAGAATGGCAATGGCAAAAGCCTTGAGAAGAAAAGTGCCTGCCTGGCATGTTAAAAAGTAGGAAGGAGCCTGACCTGTGGTGGCGCAGTGGGTAAAGCGTCGACCTGGAATGTTGAGGTCGCCAATTCAAAACCCTGGGCTTGCCCGGTCAAGGCACATATGGCAGTTGAAACTTCCTACTCCTCCCCCCTTCTCTCTCTCTCTCTCTCTCTCTCTCTCTCTCTCTCTCCCTTTTTTCTCTCTCTCTTTTTTCTAAAATGCATAAATAAATAAAAATAATTTAAAAAAAGGCAAACACCAAAAACAAACAAACAAAAAGAAAGGTTTTTTTTAAAAAAAGTAGGAAGGATGGTGTGGCTGAACCCTGGTGAGCAAAGGGGGCGATTGAGGTGAAGAGGTAAACAGGAGCCCTGCTCCTCTCAGGGATTTTAATAAATACTAATTTGATTATTGCCTGGAAGTCTTTCTAAGCCAACTGGTATTTAGATATATCAGCTCTATGAAAAAAATAATTTATTTATATATTGAAGAGTTATTTTATTATTTATTTAACATTCAAATATATGGTCTCTTTATTTAAAAACCCTTTATGTTGTAACACTTCTTGAATGATGCAAATACATTCACTGTTTCTCTGTAATTTGAAAGTATGAATATTAACATTAAATACATGCCAATTTAGCCTTTGAAAAGAGAAATATCTATAATGGAGTATTACATCTTATTTTAATAGGTTAGATACATTCACATATCACACACACCTCAATGATGTTAAAATAATAGAAACTATATTATGTCTGTTCTCAGACTACAATGGGATTAAACAGAAATCAATAATATAATGACAACTAAAAATTCCAAAATATGTGAAGATTAAAAAACACACTTCTAAGTAACACATGAGTCAAAGAAAAAATCTCGAGACAACTGAAATATTTTTTTGTTTTTGTTGTTTTTTCTTTTTTTTAGAGAGAGAAGGAAGACAGGGACAGACAGGTAGGAAGGAAGAGAGATGAAAAGCATCAACTATCACCTGACCTGTGGTGGCGCAGTGGATAAAGCATCGACCTGGGAACACTGAGGTCACCAGTTCAAAACCCTGCACTGGTCTGGTCAAGGCACATATGGATGTTGATGCTTCCAGCTACTACACCCTTTCTCTCTTTCTCTCTCACTCTGTGTCTTCTCTCTAAAATGAATAAAAGCATCAACTATCTATTGCGGCACATTAGTTATTTATTGATTGCTTTCTCATATGTGCCTTCATTGGGGGGGGGCTTCAGCAGAACAAGTGACCCCTTGCTCAAGCTAGTGGCACTGGGCGGAAGCCAGTGACTATGAGGTCATGTCTATGATTCCACGTTCAAAGCGGCGAACTTGTGCTTAAGCTGAATGAGCCTGTGCTCAAGTCGGATGAGCCTGTGCTCAGGGTTTCGAACCCGGGTACTCAGCATTCCAGGTCAACACTCTATCCACTGTGCTACCACCTGGTCAAGTCTACTGAGAAATATTTTAACCTAAATATGAAACTCATAACTTTTCAAAATTCCGGGATGCAGTAGAGCAGTGATTGGAGGCAAAATTATGAAAGAACATCCTAAAATTATTAAGCTAAGTTTCTGCCTAAAAAAACAAAACAAAACAAAACAAAAAAACAGAAAAAAAGAGCCATTATAATTCAGAGTAATTGAGCTACAATTTTAAAGAAAATGATCATTTTATATAATTTCATTTAATTAAACACTTACTTATGGCATATATAAAACTCAAGTTTGGCTACAAATTAAGCTAAAAGTTTTTATGCTAAAAATAAATTTTGAAAAAAAGAGAAAAAAAATCTGTGTAAGAAATTAATAATGACTATGAGGTAAGTACTTAAACACAAATAATATGGAAATGCAATACCTAAAATTTATTGGTAAAAGTAAAAAAAAATAATAATCTAAGTACTTAAATTTAGAAATGATAAGTATAAATAAATGTAAAAACCACAAAAAGAATATATATTTGCCAGTTGGCGAAACACCCTGAAGAGACAATTTATCAGTGATTAACTACTTACTTTCGCAAGAATTGGTATAATTTTATACAGCTCTCTTCCATAAAAGTGTTTGAGTCAAACTGTAATTATTCTAATAACATTCTAATAATTCTATATTTTATGATCATTTCTGTCACAAAAGTTTTGTTATTGTTTAGTGAAAATACATCTGTGGTACCTTTCTTTTTCTGTTCTACTAGGTAAATAACATTACTTATCTCTATGGCCTTGCATTAGTTTTAATCTTTCCCTTTATGTTTCACTGAACCTTTTCTTTTAGTATCAATGACACTTTCCTGAAGGTTTTCATTTACTTTTTATTCAATCACTTGGTATATCATCCATCTTTCACCTTGAAAAAATACTGGTAATATATTTAGTTATAAATTCTTTTTTGTCCTCGGTTGATGGCTTAGTGATGAATAGAGCATTGGCCTGGAATATGGATGTCCTGGGTTCTATTCCCAATAAAGGTACACAGAAATATTGACCATCTTCTTCTCCACACTGTTTCTCTCCCTCTTCTCCTTCCACATCCAGTGTCTCAATTAGTTCAAGCATAGCCATGGGCGCTGAGGATAGTTCTGTTGAAGCACACCAGGCTCAGGTGCTAAAAGTAGCTTGGTACTCAAGCAATAGGCCCAGTATGGGGTTAACAGGTGGATCCAGGTCAAGGCACATATGGAAGTCTGATTCACTATCTCCTCTCCTTTCACCAAATTAAAAAAAGAAAAGAAAAAAAAAACACGGCGATTTTTTTCCAACTAGAATTGAAATTTTTTAAGAACCTAAACTTTAACATGAATTAGGTTAATCTGCTGAAAGGAGATTTACAGTTTAGTTCAGGATGGAAGAGTTGTTGATTTACATTCTGTTAGAGAAGAGAATATCCACTCATTGATTTATTAATTTACTTTAAAATAAACAATGGTGCATTTCAGTAATTATAATTCACTGGGGAACAAACTTTTTGTTGCATCCACAAAATCACTTGTTCTTACCTAAATCGAGTGTGCTGATCTTAAGTCTGACATTACTTTTTCTCTGTAAGCTACAGGGTTTTTTTTCTAATTCAAGATTTTATGTTTTCATCTTATTGGAAAATTTTCAACATTTAGTTTAACATAATGAAGTAGAATGTCTTCTTGGGCATCATCTTTTTGAAAATAGAATATTTCAAATTATTTTTATATAATGCAGTAAATACACTAATACACTAAAAGATATGATTGCATCAGAATTTGTCTACAATTTCAAAATAGAACATATTAAAACACTTATTTTAATCATAAAATTTGTGTGAAACTTATTTAAATTATAACAAGGCAAAAATTCTATTCAAGCAATTTGTAGCTCTTGCGTTTGTGTACTTGTTGAGGACAATCTCATTTGATGCTCCAACAGTAGTCTGCCATCATATTTCTGTCCCATTGCCCCTGATAACGCTTTTTCATCATCTTCAGAACTTGATGAAAGTGTTTTCCCTGCTCATCATAACAGCTCCAAGATTTTCAGGAAACTTATTAAGGTGACTGTTCAGGAAGTGAATCTTACCACTCATATAACATCCAATGTTGTAGAAAGTCAAAAACATCCTTTGAACCAGAAGTTTATAGTTTTCTGCTTTTTGTTGCCAAGGTAGTTCTTTGTAACTGCCACAAAAGACTGCCATGCTATTCTCTCCCCCTTATTCATGTTCCTAGCCAATTCTTCGTCACATATAAGGGTTTGAGTTCCATCGAATACACCTGCTTTTATCTTCTTGAATAACAATGCAGGAAAAGCAGAAATGATTTTTTGAAAGCATTTACTTTCTCTATTTAAAGCCTCAACAAACTGCTTCATTAAGCCAAGTTTGAAGTAATGTGGAAGAAAAATGATACTGTCTTAATTCACTACAGATTCATTCACAATATTTTGCGTCCGTAATTCCAGAACTTCACGTTTTGGCCACTCGTTCTGTGTCTAGTGTTTCTCCTGACATTGGCTATCCCCAAGACACAGAAAGCAAGGATACTTCGTGAAACCTCTCTGTTGTCCTAGCAGGAAATTTACCATTTTAAGATCCACACAAATGATCTAGTTATGCTCCTCATACCTCAGAAGTTCGAGGACAATTTTGATGTCATTATAATTTTCTCACAGATGTGTTAACCAATTGGAACCGCTGCATAAACATTACCATTGTGTAAGAGAACACATTTTAGACTTTGTTTAGAACTGTGAAGAAATAGCCGCCATTCTGTTGAACTGTAAGTGGTAACACCTAGCTGGCTGAGAAGATTACTGATATCATGACAGTAAACAAAGTGTTTGTCTCTGGAAAATAAAGTTCACAAAAATTTGTTCACACTTCCTGAAATGGGATACTTTAGATGACCAGTGAAGTGCATTCTTTTCTTGAAGCCTAGAGGTTAATAACTGAGCTGCTTTCATTGATAGACCCAAATCTCTTACTAAGTCATTCAATTCAGGTTGGCTAAACTGCTGAGGGTTTAATGCCTGCTTGGCATCAGAAGACCCTTCAGATTCTACATCCATTTCCTCATGTATCTTATGAAAATACACTTGATCACCATGTTGATTTTCTCCATCATAAGAAGAAATAAAACCATTGCAAACTGGAACCGGGAGTGTCTCAGAGTGTGGGATAGGTTGTATTAGAAGGAATATTAGACTATGCAATCATATGCCGTATTTCTTGCCGATGCCCTTTGTATGGATCAGACATACGAAATCACTGCTGTTGTCCTTAGGTTCACACCAAACCATGGGAATACCAAAAGGCATTTCTCTGTGTTTTCCTTTTGTCCAGTCACAAAGTATTTCCTCACAATTATGACACATAATATGAGGAGCCCAATTCTTGTCTTGATCACCAAGGGGAACTTGAAATAGACAAAATATGCACGTGTCACAAATGAAGAAATATTGTGCCTTTGCCGTTGAAGTGTGTAACAGCCACATATATAACAGAAGGTATCAGGACTATTCTTACATTTATGACTACTTGAAGAAGCCATGATTCAATCTTAAAACAAAATAAGAGGGTGTTTTTATCAGATAATATTTTTTACATTTATAAACAACTACAATTATGTAAAAGTGGTGTCTGTAAAACATTAATTGCCTTTTGGTTATGTTCAATCCAAGAGTCATTGCTCTTTATCTCCAATTTAAAAATCAATGCATGCGATTAACTGTAACTAAAATTGCATAAATACTAGAGCGTGCACCATAAAACAGATTTCAGATTTGGAATCAGTGATGCAGACATATATAGAAAACATTCTAAAACCTCATGCAACAGAAAATGAAAATAATATTGTTCCCCAGTATTATTTATAGTTTCAGAGATATGACAAAAATGAGATCTGAAAATGTCCCTGCCCTCATGAGGCTTTTATTTAACAGGAAAAAAAGGAAGGTGTCTGTGACAAATACCAACAAGTTAATTCTAAAAATTGTGTATGGTGATTTAAGGGAAAAATAAAATAAAAGGAACAAACGAGTTCTGGGAAAAAGAGTGACCTTATCTCCAGATAGAGAAGGACTGTTTTTCTTTGGAAAAAAGGACTGTTTATCCCTAGGAGCCAAACATAGAAAGACTCCCTAAAAGCATCACCCCTGAGATTACGCTTACCTGAAAGGCCCTGAGACCACACTTCACCTTGAGGACCTGACAGGCCAGCACCTCTTACTGGACCTTGGCATTCCTACTAAAAATCTGTTGAGAAATCGATAAGAGTGCTTTGCCTAAATCTGTTACCATTATGAGAAAATAGAGATGGATAATTGTTTCTTTATATTCTCTTCTGATGACAAATATTTGTGGAGGCATCCTTTGTCATTAAGGTAAAGAAGCAAGTCCTTTGGTGCCCGGAGGCTGGGAGCAAATGAAGGAAAGTAGTTGCTTACATCCCTCTGAAAATACAGAATTTGACTCAGTGGTTTCTGCAACATACAAAAGAGCATGAAGAATAGAGAGGAAAGAGACAGTCTAGAGCTGCTCAGGTGTCCACTCAGCTAATTAATGGATAAAAAGACATCGAGGCCTTGGATGTTCTGATTCGTTGAAGAGAGTCAGGGGATATACAGTGTGTCTGTAAAGTCATGGTGCACTTTTGACCTGTGACAGGTCAAAAGTGCACCATGACTTTACAGACACTCTGTACTCTAGAGCGTCATCAGCAAAAGAGGGACTTGAAGTGAGACCACCTACTATTTCCAGCACATGTTATCTTCATGCATTCACATCAATACAAGCTGGAATAAGGAATGAAACCAGGATCATGAGGGTGTGGCCAAAGACATATGGGGACACTGACAGCTAGCACATTAAACTGCTCAGAACTCAGGTGGTACACATTAAAATATTACAGCGTTTGGAGTTTTTCATAAAAGTTTATTGACAAGGCAGAATTCACAATGGGTTCAGAACCAATTCAGACAATACTGAACTCTAATCCATCCCTCAAAGTATTTCAGGCTACACACATCTCCTGCATAAGCATTCAAAAAAGAAAAACTGAAGAGGCTGAAGGAGTATCAATGGATTAGTGCTTCTCATTATAGTTATTAGGAAACCACCCCCCCATATTCGAGAGTGGCTCAATAGATAATCCCAAGATGTTAAAAATAATTTCTAAACAAGCACACACATCTTAATTACATTAGGTCTTCTCTAAACAAGTAACCTCTGAGATCATTTGCTTTAATGTATTTCTATTTGGATTTTGAATTAAACTTCATAAGATCTTTCATGTAACTGCCTCTCATGATAACAAAAACTTTCTGCATGATACTAGTGTCACAGTCAGAATCTACTATTCACAATTATTTTTCATTCATATTATAGTTACAAAAGAAAAAAGGTCCACTAAGTTCTATGTGCAGCAACTTTGATTTAAGGAGAATGGCTAAAGAATAAAACAATGTAAGTTTTTAAAGATATAATAGATGCAGTAGAATCCCTATTGCTTTTCAGACAAGTTTGTTGTCATTCTGAAAGTAAAATACCTGAATCTCTGTATTAGAAAAAGTGATCTTAGTAAAATCTTACTGTATAGCTATTGAAAATTGACACATAAATGAAAACATTTACTACTACATTATAAAAATATCCTGATAAGTTACACAAATAATTTTTAGAATTTGCTATACATATACGATAATCAAGTATAATAAACTGCAGATACAAACCAGAGCTCTTGTCAAGATACTAAAGAAGCACAGTGAGATTCTTTTATCAGCTTTTTGTTTAGTTTCTAACAAATCAGAGATTTTTTACATTGTTGCATAGGAGTTCATGACTAAAAGAGGTATTATTTTGGAATTGTTTAATGTGATACTTCCAGTTCAGCGGAAAAACTAAGCAGTAATAACAAGCAATTAGAGGTTTCATACTGATACTTCATCAATTTAAGGCATACAATGATTTAATTTAGGCTCCAGAGACTAGAGAATTAGAATCTGCCAGACTTAGGTAGGTTTACCTTTCAAACACATAAATTATCATCATGTCTTTCTCTCCCTTCCTCTCTCTAAAACCAGTTTTTAAAAAAATTCAATTCATGAGCTCTTTCCTAAATGTGATCATTCTAGGTATCTGGCATACATGCAATAGAGGAAAAATAAAAAGGCTGGAGCTATTTGCAGAATATGTATACCAAGATTTTCTTCCATAAAAAAATATAGCTGCATTAATTTTTAAATAAAAGAAGGGGTAAGACTTCTTTTTTCCTCAGTAAATGTAAGTGCAGTCTGGAAGGAAATGGGATTAGAAGCAACTTCTTGGAATCTTAGCCGGTGTGCATTCCCTCGCAGGCTGTTTCTCGCACAATATCTTCACTTATCAAATAGAAGGGATGTCCAAGGAGAGCTCCCGGAGATGCTGTATGTGCTCATAAATAAAAACTAGAAACAATCTAAATGTGACAGGATGGAACAAATGAGTCTGAAGTGTATCTCAGATAAAAGAAGTATTCAAGTATGAGGAGCTGTCTGAGACTGCTCAGAAAACAAAGAAGAAAGTTTGAGGAGACTATGAAACATTACAGATGAAAAAGCAAGATTAGGATGACATTTGACAAGTCGAAAACTAAAATTTACATAGTAACTAAAAAATCCAGTGGGAGATTAGGTTGTTTACTGCTGCGCCATAATGCAGAAAGAGTCACGGAGAGGCTAGAATCAGGTGTCCTCCTCAACTGAGCCCTCAAAAACTTGCCATATTATGAAGAAAACTGTGATGACCTCAGCCACTTTATAAATCTTCATAGCATAATTATGAATTCATTTAGTTTATTTTAACTTATTTTACCTCTGATCTGTTTATATCTAGAAGAGTTCACCTTTCTGCATTCTTTGTTGTCCAATATCTATAGACACCTGTTTCATATATTTATATCATTTTCTAGTTAGAAATTTTTCTGTTTACAGTAAAAAAGAGAATGTTGGTCCCATTTATCCTTTTACTTAAGAAAACAGAAATCTCCTTTTTAAAAATTATATTTAGTTAATCAATAATATTATTTGACGTTCATATATATTATTTTTAGAAAATATTTATTTTTTTTTCTTTTTTTTTATTAACTTTAATGGGGTGACACCAATAAATCAGGGTACATATGTACAATGAAAACATCTCCAGATTATCCCATCATTCAATTGTGCTGCATACCCATTACCCAAAGTCAAATTGTCCTCTGTCACCTTCTATCTGGTTTTCCCTGTGCCCCTCCCCTTCTCCCTATCCCACCCTCGCCTCCCTCCCCCCATCCCGTAACCACCACACTCTTGTCCATGTCTCGTAGTCTCACTTTTATGTCCCACCTATGTATGAAATCATGCTGTTCTCAGTTTTTCTTTTTTTCTGATTTACTTATTTCACTCCGTATAAAGTTATCAAGGTACATCCATTTTGTTATAAATGATCCGATGTCATCATTTCTTATGGCTGAGTAGTATTCCATAGTATATATGTACCATAGCTTTTTTTTTTTTTTTTTTTTTTTTTTTTTTTTTAATATATATTTTATTATTATTAATTCTAATGGGGTGACATCAATAAATCAGGGTACATATGTACAATGAAAACATCTCCAGGTTATCTTATCATTCAATTGTGTTGCATACCCATCACCAAAAGTCAAATTGTCCTCTGTCACCTTCAATCTGGTTTTCCCTGCGTCCCTCCCCTCCTCCCTATCCCATTCTTCCCTCCCTCCCCCCATCCCATAACCACCACTCTCTTGTCCATGTCTCATACCCTCACTTTCATGTCCCACCTATGTATGTAATCGTGCTGTTCTCAGTTTTTCTTTTTTTCTGATTTACTTATTTCACTCCGTATAATGTTATCAAGGTACATCCATTTTGTTATAAATGATCCGATGTCATCGTTTCTTATGGCTGAGTAGTATTCCATAGTATATATGTACCATAGCTTTTTAATCCACTCGTCTTCTGACGGACACTTGGGCTGTTTCCAGCTCTTCGCTATTGTGAACAATGCTGCAACAAACATGGGGGCGCATTTCTTCTTTTCGAACAGTGTTATGGTGTTCTTGGGGTATATTCCTAAAAGTGGGATAGCTGGGTCAAAAGGCAGTTCGACTTTTAATTTTTTGAGGAATCTCCAAACTGTTTTCCACAGTGGCTGCACCAGTCTGCATTCCCACCAGCAGTACAGAAGGGTTCCCTTTTCTCCGCATCCTCGCCAGCACTTGTTCTGTGTTGTTTTGCTGATGAGCGCCATTCTGACTGGTGTGAGGTGATATCTCATTGTGGTTTTAATTTGCATTTCTCTAATAATTAGTGATGTTGAGCATTTTTTCATATGTCTTTTGGCCATCTGTATGTCTTCTTTGGTAAAATTTCTATTCATTTCTTCTGCCCATTTTTTGATTGGATTGTTTGTCTTCCTGGTGTTGAGTTTTATAAGTTCTTTATAAATTTTGGTTATTAACCCCTTATCAGACGTGCTGTCGAATATGTTCTCCCATTGTGTAGTTTGTCTTTTTATTCTGTTCTTATTGTCTTTAGCTGTGCAAAAGCTTTTTAGTTTGATGTAGTCCCATTTGTTTATCTTGCCTTTTATTTCAGTTGCTCGTGGAGATAAATCGGCAAATAAATTGCTGCTACAGATGTCGGAGAGCTTGCTGCCTATGTTTTCTTCTACGATGCTTATAGTTTCACGGCTTATGTTTAAGTCTTTTATCCATTTTGAATTTGTTTTTGTGCATGGTGTAAGTTGATGGTCTAGTTTCATTTTTTTGCAGGTAGATGTCCAATTTTCCCAGCACCATTTATTTGTTAAAGAGGCTGTCTTTACTCCATTGTATGTTCTTTCCTCCTTTGTCAAATATCAGTTGTCCATAAAGCTGTGGGTTTATTTCTGGGTTTTCTGTTCTGTTCCATTGATCACTGTGCCTGTTCTTATGCCAGTACCAGGCAGTCTTGAGTATAATGGCCTTGTAGTAAACCTTGATATCCGGAAGAGTGATGCCTCCTGCTTTATTTTTTCTTTTTAAGATTGCTGAGGCTATTCGTGTCCTTTTTTGGTTCCATATAAATTTTTGGAGTATGTTTTCTATATCTTTGAAGTATGTCATTGGTATTTTAATTGGTATTGCATTGAATTTATAAATTGCTTTGGGTAATATAGACATTTTAATGATGTTTATTCTTCCTAGCCATGAGCACGGTATATGCTTCCACTTGTTTGTATCTTCCTTGATTTTTTTTATCAATGTTTTATAATTTTCCGAGTACAAGTCCTTAACCTCCTTGGTTAAATTTACTCTTAGGTATTTTATTTTTTTGGCTGCAATAGTGAAGGGGATTGATTCCTTAATTTCTTTTGCTGACAGTTCATTGTTTGTATATAGAAATGCCTCTGATTTCTGGGTATTAATTTTATATCCTGCCACCTTGCTGAATTCATTTATAAGGTCCAGTAGTTTTTTAACTGAGGCTTTAGGGTTTTCTATGTACAATATCATATCATCTGCAAATAGTGACAGTTTTACTTCTTCTTTTCCAATTTGGATGCCTTTTATTTCTTCTTTTTGTCTGATTGCTGTAGCTAGGACTTCCAGAACTATGTTGAATAAAAGTGGTGAAAGTGGGCAACCCTGCCTGGTTCCTGATCTTAAGGGGATTGCTTTTAATTTTTGTCCATTAAGTATGATGTTTGCTGTGGGTTTGTCGTAGATGGCCTTTATCATGTTAAGGAATGTTCCTTGTATTCCCACTTTATTGAGAGTTTTGAGCATGAATGGGTGCTGGATTTTATCAAATGCCTTTTCTGCATCTATTGAAATTATCATGTGATTTTTGTCCTTCCTTTTGTTTATGTGGTGAATCACATTGATTGATTTGTGAATATTGTACCAGCCTTGCCTCTCCAGAATAAATCCCACTTGGTCATGGTGTATGATTTTTTTCATATATTGCTGAATCCGGTTGGCTAATATTTTGTTGAGAATTTTAGCGTCTAAATTCATCAGGGATATAGGCCTATAATTTTCTTTCTTTGTGTTGTCTTTGCCCAGTTTGGGGATCAGAATTATGCTCGCCTCATAAAAGGAGTTTGGAAGTCTGCCTTCCTCTTGAATTTTTTGAAATAGCTTGAGGAGAAATAGGAGTTAGTTCTTCTTTGAATTTTTGATAGAATTCACTTGTGAAGCCATCAGGCCCAGGACTTTTCTTTTTTGGGAGTTTTTTGATAACTGTTTCAATCTCCTCTGTTGTAATTGGTCTGTTTAGGTGCTCTGATTCTTCCAGATTGATTTTTGGAAGTTTATATGATTCAAGAAATTTGTCCATTTCATCTAGATCGTCAAATTTTTTGGCATAGAGTTTCTTCATAGTATTTTCTTACAATGCTTTGTATCTCTGTTGTATTAGTTGTAATTTCTCCAGTGTCCTTTCTAATTTTATCTATTTGAGACCTCTCTCTTTTTTTCTTGATGAGTCTAGTTAAGGGTTCATCAATCTTGTTTACCTTTTCGAAGAACCAGCTTCTGGTTTCATTGATCCTCTGTATTGTTTCCTTAGCCTCTATGTCATTTATTTCTGCTCTGATCTTTATTATTTCCTTCCTTCTACTTGTCCTGCATTTTATTTGTTGTTGTTTTTCAAGTTCTTTTAGCTGCAGGGTTAAGTTGCTTATATGTTCTTTTTCTAGCTTCTTATGATATGCCTGTAGTGCAATAAACTTCCCTCTCAGAACTGCTTTTGCTGTGTCCCATAGATTTTGAGTTGACGTATGCTCATTATCATTTGTTTCTAGAAACTTTTTTATTTCTTCTTTGATCTCATTGTTAATCCATTCATTATTTAATAACATGCTATTTAGTTTCCAAGTGTTTGAGTATTTTTCAGTTTTTCTTTTGTGGTTGATTTCTAGTTTCATGGCATTGTGATCAGAGGAAATGCTTGATATAATTTCAATCTTCTTAAATGTGTTGAGGCCTTTTTTGTGTCCTAACATGTGGTCTATCCTAGAAAACGTACCATGAGCGCTTGAGAAGAATGTATATTCTACTGCTTTAGGGTGAAAAGTTCTGATTATATCTATTAAATCAAGTTGATCTAGTGTATCCTTTAAGTCTGCTGTTTCTTTATTGATTTTCTTTCTTGTGGATCTATCCAATGTTGTTAGTGGGGTATTGAAATCCCCTACTATGATAGTATTACTGTTAATCTCGCCCTTAATGTCCATCAAAGTCTGCTTTATGAATGTCGGGGCTCCTATATTTGGTGCGTAGATATTTATAATAGTTATATCTTCCTGTTGAATTGTTCCCTTTATCATTATGTAGTGTCCTTCTTTATCTCTTACTACAGTCTTTGTTTTAAAGTCCATTTTGTCAGATATAAGTACTGCTACCCTGGCTTTTTTTTCATTTCCATTTGCATGAAATATTTTTTTCCATCCTTTTACCTTCAGTCTATGAGCATCTTTTGTTTTAAGGTGTGTCTCTTGTAGACAGCACATGTATGGGTCCTGTTTCTTTATCCACGCTGCTACCCTATGTCTTTTGATTGGATCATTTAGTCCATTTACATTTAAGGTTACTATTGATATGTAGTTGTTTATTGACATTTTATTCTTTAAAGCTGTATTTTTTTTTTTTTTTTGCTATATTCTTTTCTCCCTTTGAACTGTTCACACTAGGCCCCTTAAAATCTCTTGCAGGATTGGTTTGGTTTTAATGAATTCCTTGAGGTTTTCTTTGTCTGGAAAGCTCTTTATTTCTCCCTCAATTTTAAACGTTAGCCTTGCTGGATAAAGTAGTCTTGATTGTAGGTTCTTGTTCTGCATTACTTTGATTATATCTTGCCATTCCCTTCTGGCCTGAAGTGTTTCTGTTGAGAAGTCCGATGTCATCCTAATGGGGGCTCCTTTGTAGGTGAGAGTCTTTTTTTCTCTAGCAGCTTTTAAGATTTTTTCTTTATCTATTAGCTTTGGTATTTTAACTATGATGTGTCTTGGTGTAGATCTTTTTGGGTTTCTCTTTAATGGGGTTCTGTGTGCCTCTTGGACATGTAGAATGTTTCCCAGCCTTAATTTAGGGAAGTTTTCGGCTATGATTTGATTGAACAAAGTTTCCATTTCCTGTCCTCTTTCCTCTTCTTCAGGTACCCCTATGATGCGAATGTTGTTTCTCTTCAGGTTGTCACAGAGCTCCCTTAGAGTTTCCTCACATTTTTTGAATCTCTTTTCCTTTTTTTTCTCTGCTTCTATAACTATGTTTATTGTGTCCTCTAACTCACTGATTCGATCCTCAACGTCATCTATCCTGCTTTTAATTCCTTCCATTGTGGTCTTCAGTTCTGATACTGTATTTGTCATTTCTGTCTGGTTCTTTTTTATTATTTCAATTTCATTTTTTATACTTGTTATCTCTTTATTTAGGTGTTCATAGTGACTATCCATTGTTGCTCTAATTTCTTTGAACATCCTAACTATCATTATTCTAAAGTTTGCTTCTGGTAGTTTGGTTATATCTGGTTCATTCAGGACCTTCTCTGGGGATTTCTCTTGGTTGATTTGGTTTGCATTCCTCTGCCTGCCCATTTTATCTGAGTGTAAGCAAGTTGTGGCCACTGGAGTCCAGTATGTGTTGCCTTTGTGTTCTCTAGGTGTGGTCTGTCTGCTGGCTTGCCACCCCCTCTGTCGCTGCCTAGGGCGGTTTGGTGTGGGCGTTGCCAGCACCGGCTCACTGCAGCTATTGCTGTGGTTTCTGCCTCTCCTTTGCGGGAGGGGCTGTCACTCAAGCCACTAGCGTTAGCGCGCAGGGCAGAGGTGAGCACCTTTGCTCAGCTGCGGACCCGGACTTTTTCCGGAAGGCTTACGCCCAGCCCCCTCAGTCCCAGCCTGCTCGCCACCGTTTTGTGGGTTGGGCGGGGCTTTTGACGTGCTCTCAGCTGTGAGCCTTTGCCCGTTCAGAATTTAGCCCCGCCCTCGAGGCCAGGGCCCTCCTGCTCAGGGACTGAAACCGAAAACCGGGGATTATTGGGCCGGGCGTGTTTGCTGGCGTGCGCACCGCGGCTAGCTTCCGGTCGTTCCGGCTCCTACCCCGCCCCCACGCTCAGAGAAAGCTCGCGCACGTAGGGCGGTACTCCGCAGTTTCTCCGGCCGGGCGGGGAGAGCAGCGTGATCTCCGCAGGGAACTTCCCCTGGTCTCAGTGTCTCCCTCGGCCCCGGATTTAGGAGCCCGTTCGCGCCCACAGATGGCACACCGAGGTTTCTCCGTCTGGGCGGGGTTGGCAGCGTGAGTTCGGGCCCCTCGCCCGTCCCTGGTCTTAGCCCGGTGCCCGCGGTCTGGGCCGGCTAGCGCAGGGTAGCAGGGCTGATCTCTGCCCGTATTTTCCCCACAAGTGGGGTCACAGGCGGCCCGCAGCTGCCGGACAGCTTTCGCGCGTCACCTCTGCCCCTGCTAGGCTAGCCCGAGCCCTCACTGTTCCGCCCACACCGACGGGACTGCGTTTCGGCGTCCTGTCCCGACCATAGGCTTCAGCAACCTCAGGGGGCTAGAAGTGCCCTAAGTCTCCACACTGTAGGCTTGGGAGCTCCCTCCCTCTAGGCAGGTCTGCTCTAATTGCCGCGGGAGAGCTTGTTTGGCTAGTGTCCTGTCTCCCTTTGCTGGTATTGCTAGTTCCAGGGGAAATATTCGTTTTCGATTAGGGAAGTGACTTAGCCCATGGGTCGGGGTGGCTGTCCCTCAGAGTGTCCTCGTGCCTTCAGTCCACTCTTTGTTCCCGCTGCTCTGTTCCTCTCCTCTGTCCCAGTTCCCCGGAGCCCCGGGTGCGTGGTTGTGAGAGAGGCTTTCTGAGCTGTCCCTTTAAAAAGATTTTTGGGTCTGAGAAGACTCTCTCTTTTTCCCAAATAGTATCCTCACTTGCTTCACAGCTCGATACTGTCCAATCGCCTCTTCTAGGGTCTGGGACTGCAGTCTGGGGCTTGGTTCCTGGGACCCAGGTCCCTCCCTCTCTGCCAAACTCTCCTCCCGCCACGCGGATCTCTCCTGGCTGCCGTTTGCTCCGGGGAGCTGGGCAGCCCTCTTCGCGTTTTCGCTATTCCTACCAGTCTCAATGTGGCTTCTGCAGTGTTCCTTGGTTGAAGAGTCCACTTAGTTTTGCTCAAAGTTGGTTTATCCAGATGATGGTTCTTAAAATTGAGTTGTAATCCACTTTGGTTCTGGGAGTTGGAAGTTGGTACGTCTGCCTACTCCATCGCCATCTTCCCCTCCCAGAAAATATTTATTTTTGAAAATAGTTTTTGAATATACTTTATAAATTCACCAATATTCAATCAAGAAATAGCATTTTAAATAATATTAAATACTAATTATTTCAATACCTTATTTAACTATATGGAATGTGCCTGCTTAAATGATATGACCTATCATTATCCTAATACTAAATTTCACCTTTCAATTGTTAAGTATTTGCACATGATAGCTTCAAATACAGATTATGTGTGTTCAATTGACAACTCGGATACCGCAATAAAGACTGTCGGACATGCTCTAAATGGTGAATAATAATTTTATGAGCTGTTCTGATGGAAATAAAGTACAGCCTGTTTTTCATTCAATTATATGGTCACAGGACAATTCGGAATAAATAAAAACTTTAAAATACATAGTCTTCATATGTTAAAAACATTTAAGATTCTAAGCTTAGTTAATCATGAATGATTCTGGGCTTTGTTTCTATTTGTTTTATTTACTTGATTATCTGCTAAGATCACTTCCATCTGCATGAAAATTTGTGAGTTGTGGTATGCAGGAGAATTTGACTCTGTGGTATTGTTCTGTGTACAGGGGAAGCCTTACTGTTTTGGCTCCACATAACTAAGTTGTCACTGAATCTCACAATCATGTAAAAACTAGTAAAATAAAATAGTTTAACTTATTTCCTTTTCGTTGGGTCAAGTATAACAATAAAGAGAAAGGGAAGAAAATATAGGAAGAAGAAGACAAATTAAAGAACAGAGGAGGAAAATAAAAGGGTTTAGGTTTTGAAATAAATAATGCCATATTGGACAAAGAAACTGGAACTATTGGATGCTGACCTATTAGAAAATCATATCTACATAATTTCAGAGTGAATCTTCAAGTACATTAATAGATCTACACATGAAAATATATTAATTAAAACAATATTATCAATATTGTAAAAATAAAACAAAAAATCTTACATTATAAAGTATTTATGTACTAGGCATTGTCTAACACTCTTTATAAGTGCTAACACATTGAATCCTCTCTTAAAGTTTTGAGGTAAATATTTCCTAATATTTATACACAAGAAAATGAGATATATAGATGGTGTTTCTATTGGTTATTATTGAATATTAGTGGATATATTTCAAATTCAAGTAATGCATGTTCAGGTAATGTTTTCAGTTTTTTAAAAAAGATTATGAAGATACAAGTTCTTGATTTTATTATCTATAACTTCTATAATGCTTAAGCATCCACTATGTTAAACTTGAAGTTATATAGACTTGGTTTCTAATTGCATTTTATTCAATCTCCCATAACCAATTTATCAATACTCTCTTAATCTAATTGCATTCTTTATTAATATTAGAATAAAATATCTATAGCTATGTTGTTTTAAGAATCAAATATGATATTTGTATAATAAATAAATTTGTTTGTCCATTCAGAAAATTTTAAAATGCTAATAAATGAAAATGCACTAAACCTCTAATTATTGAAAACTTTAGGCCCTATCCTTTGGCCAGTTGGCTTAGTGGATAGAATATCAATCCTGGAGTAGTATGTCCCAGGTTTGATTCCCAATCAGGGTACACAGGAGAAGCAACCATCTGCTTCTCTCTTCCGTCCTTTCTCCATTTTCTTTCTCTTCCCCTTCCAGAGCTCATGGATCGATTACTTCAAGTGGCGGCCTGGGTGCTGAGGATAACTTGGTTGATTCCTGTGCCAGTTTCAGGCACTAAAAATTACTCCGCTGATTCAAGCATTGGCCCCAGACCATGGTTGCTGGGATCCGGGTCAGGTTCCATGTGCAAGTCTGTCTCACTATGTCCTCTTTTCTTAGTTAAAACAAAAACAAAAACATAAAACTTTATAAATTACTCTTATAAAATAGATAATCATTTTAAAAATCAACTTCATAATTATGAGAATTATTTTGAAAAATAGACAAGAAAATTATTACAAAAATATGCACATGGAAACAAAATAGAAGGTGATTTATAATTTTAATATATTTTTAAATAATATAAAATTATTTCTAGGTGCTACATCTCAGCTTTTAATATAACTTATAGTAGTTTTAAAAGGGTATAAATATTTAGAAATAAAACAAAATAAAGTTCATTTTATATTTTTAAATCACTTAAATATTTGATAATCAAATCTAATTTAACAATTCTATAAGTTATTTTTAAGGTCATTTCAGTGCATTAAAATATTGTTAAAAATTGCAAAGAAATAATAAATATACAGATACAAACATTCATAGAAGGTAGTTTAGATAGATTTATTTTACTTCCTAAGATAGAAATTAAAAAGAACACATATGTAAATATTTATCTTAGGAAGTAATATTTATTTACATACCTCCACTATACTTGCTTATTATATCATTATAGATTTTATAATTGTAACTTTGTTGTTTATTTCTTTTTCTTTAGAACCCATTTTGTCCAGTTTTGTTAAAAGCACAAGACATGATTATTGAAGATTTATTAGTACTATACATGTAGCTTTGTAGTACTTTAATCTGCATTATTAAACTAGCTGGAAGTCTTTGGGACTTAAGTGCATTCAATTTAATGCACACTAGTTAACAGAATTTCCATAAAACCATTATTGGAGACCATTTAAAAATGGCTAGTAGCCAATAATGTACTCAACAAAGTTGTTTTTTAAATTAATCTATCCATCTCTTAAATTACATTAGACAAGTTACACAATAATACAGTACCATTTGTTGCCTGACTGGAATTTCACTTTACTTAGAAAAATGTATATGGGTAGAAACTTACACATCTAATATTAAAAATCCTGTTTGTCAAATTATATATTCCCAGTGGTACATTATACATGTGTCTTTTTCACATTTATATTTTATTTAAATGTGAATCACAAAATATTAATACATACTATAAAATTATTTTAGCATATAATACTTAAAATAAATACAATAAGTTAATCAACTTATTAAATCAATTCCTTTAACAATCATCCACTGCAAGATAAATGTAACATATATAATCATATTAAACAATATGTCAAGTTTTAATGAAATTAAATATTGAATTTTCACAGCTGGTTTATAAGATTAATTATAGTGCACAAGAGGAAAGGAAACTGAACAACACTATACACTGATATTACATTGTTCTATTTGTATACATTGAATCAGTATTTCCTTTTTAATTCTAAGTACAAGTGAACCTGCATAGTCCAAATCTATGTTGTTCAAGGGTTACCTGTATTGAAAAGAAATTAGTTTTTTAATTAATTCAGTGTAATTCCAGTAAAAATTAAAATACCCACTTTTTTTGTAGAACAAAATAAATTAGAAAACTACATGTCCGTTAATATCGAAAATATTTATAACACAGGAAAACAAGGATAGTACATTGGTATACAGGATATCAGAAATCATTTCAAAGTGATATTAAATTAGACAAGATGGATGAGAGGAAATAACATATATTTCTCCATCACACACACCCTCACACACAATATACACATGCACTTGTCTATGTGACTCTTAAATAATATACTAAAAAGTAAAATACTTGGCACTGTTGGTAGAAAGTAATTCCATATATATCACACAAATAAACAAATTTATATTGAATGGTTGATACTTTTGTCTACTTTGAAATTTAATAACTTAAAGCTCAACAAAAAGAATTATTCACTAAATACAGAATTTTTTAAAGACTCTGACAATACCAAGTAGATGTCCAGTCAAGAATTCTCTCACAGTGCTGATTAGAAAAGAAGTTTATACAACTTTTGAAATCAATTTGTCAGCATCTACCAAAGCAGACAAATGATTATAATTTATGAATAAGCAATTAGGCTTCATGATTAACAAACCAGAGAAATGCTTGCCCATGTGCCCAAGAAAGCAGCAACAACATAATTTTTTTCTATTAGTAAACTCAAAAACAAAATATATCTTCAATAACCAGTATAAATCAGATAAATGCATTATGACCTATGAATTCTAAAAGAACTATAAAGGAATTAAAATGTAAAAACTAGATCTATTAATACCAATATTAGTACACCAAAACCAATATATTGAAAGTAAAATTAAATTTTTAATAAAAATTAATAATTATAGCCTGACCTGTGGTGGCGCAGTGGATAAAGCGTTGACTGGGAACACTGAGGTCGCCAGTTCAAAACCCTGCACTGGTCTGGTCAAGGCACATATGGGAGTTGATGCTTCCAGCTCCTCCCCCCTTTCTCTCTTTCTTTCTCTCTCCCTCTGTGTCTCCTCTCTAAAATGAATAAATAAAAAGAATTTAAAACAAACAAACAAACAAAAATTAATAATTATAATAACTATTAAATGAAAATAAAATATATACAAAAAAGTTTACAAGGGGTAAAACTGGGTATACAGTTGTTCTTATATAATATAATACAATAATAAATAATAATATAAAAATAAACTGTCATGCATTTTCACAACTGTAAAACTATTTTTGTCCTATCTGTATATTTCTTATAGATATATACTTACTTAGCAGTTTTATGAAAACTTGGAATATTAGGTTTTACATTTATTACCTTTGTAAAGAAAAGAAAGAATAGGGAATTTCAAATTTATATGCAATGTCATGTTCCTTTAACTTTAGAAAAAACTTTTAGTACAGAAGTGATTTTAAATTATTTCCTGTGCTTTTATAGATTTGTAATATTTTCAAACAAAACCAAAAGAAAACAAGTCAGTATATATTTGAAATATAAAAGAAAACAAATAAGCTATTATAAAGGCCTTTGCGAGTTACTCCAAAACTATTTTTTCAATTTGATTTTCACCATTATGTAATCTTACTCCATCTGTTTTAGAAATGTCAGTGCTTTGTTCAACTAACATTGTTCAACTATTTATCATTTGGCCCCACATAGCATGCCATTCTACTTACTTGGAAATGTGTGTGTGTGTGTGTGTGTGTGTGTGTGTGTGTGTGTGTGTGTGTGTGTGTAAAGAATAATTTCCAAATGTTATTAAATATAATTCTCATACAAATATTAAAAATATCTTTGCCTGGAAAAAAAATATATCTTTGCCTGACCAGGCGGTGGCACAGTGGATAGAGCGTTGGACTGGGATGCGGAGGACCAGGTTCGAAACAATGACATCCCCAGCTTGAGCATAGGCTCATCTGGTTTGAGCAAAACTATCAGCTTGAGGCCAAGGTCACTGGCTTGAGCAAGCAGTCACTCTGTATGCTGTAACCCCCTAGTCCAGAAACATATGAGAAAGCAATCAATGAACAACTAAAGTGCCACAACAAAGATCTCATCTCTCTCCCTTCCTGTCTGTCTGCCCCTATCTGTCCCTCTCTCTGTCTCCTCTGTTTCTGTCACACACAAAAAAATCTTTAACCCACTAATTAATAAAATATATTAACCAGTACAAGTTTATGACCAGTTCAAAGAGCATTCAAATTGATATTTTTTCTGGAGCAATTAAAACAAATGTTAGGATGAGGTTGCTGTATTAAGTACAAAGTTAGTTATGTCTTACAGAGTAATAATCCCCTAGGGTTATTCATAACATAATAATTTTTATGCTACTGAACAGAAATTTGCTATTTAAAAGGTAACTGCCTTAAGACTAAAATATTTAATAAGTATTAAATAGTACATTACTCTAAGAATATTTTTCTAGATAATCCCTGTGTGTTCTTCACCTCCATACTATTGACAGAAAGTGATGCATTTTTTTTCTTATTTCTATTTTATGTAATAATTCTGGCAATATATACCTTAATTTGAATATATGCCCACACACATTTTTCTTTTCATAAAGTGTTACATTGTGCTGATAGTTCTTTCCTCTTAAATTAAGTTTAAACCCTAAAATAACATACTTTCTTTGTTAATATTTATATTGTGTTTTTGCATTTTTTTCAGTTTGTATTTTCTCTTTCTTTTTAATATAAATCTTATAAAGAATAAAACCCAGACAAATCATATTATTGTTTAATTTTTACAGGTGTAATATAATGTACATATTCTGTATTCGGTGAATGACATTACTTTGCTATAATATAGAACAGTTTTTGAACATAAAATTTTTAATCATCTATGAAAATAATTAAAACCTTTATAAATACATCCTTAATTCTCAAAAGGAAATAGGAAAAAGTTACTATTTATATAAATTTTCATTTGTTTTTATGTATTTTAATTATACATGCCATGCTATTTAGTCTGATTTTTGTTTTGGTTCATCAAAAATTTGGAATTCACAACAAATTCTTAATATCTTTTACAGATCAAATGCACAAAACAAAACATGTTTTAGAACTTGATATTATGGCCATTTTCTTTACTTCTGCTGCACAAATCAGAAACTCCACATAAATATTATTTCCTCTTGTCTAGATTCACTGCTTTATAATTCACTTGCCAGTAGAACGTGTGTCTCACAAAGAGGCTGTGTTGTCGGTGTCCATGTGCCTTACAAAATTGCTTAAAGGAGATCTTTCTTTCATAAGCGTTAAAAAGTTTATCTTGATTGTTAACTTATATTTAAAGAAGTTTAGACTTTACTGGAACTCCTCCAAAATGGGAGGAGAGTCATTTAGACTTAAATAAATTCAATATTTTACAAATATCAATTGTTTAATTTAAAAATATATAAAGACTTTTTAAAATATCAATTAATAAAAAAATTATGATAATAAATTAACCTATTATGAACACTTCACTATCAAGCTACAATAGGATTAAAATTTTTGCAGGCATTAAAAATAAATTATCACACTAAAATATAGCTTATTTTAATAATATATGACCAACAATATGGCTTAAAGTATAAATATACGCATATTGTTTACATAGCATCAAGAAATTTATACTGGGAATAATAACAAAATGGATACACTAGTGATTCATTTACTTCAAATTGGAGAAATGGGACTTTACCAGCATCTAATCTAGGGAACCAAATTAGATAAAGTAACATGAAAATGACATTATTTAGAAAATTGTGCATGAAGAAAACATTTTGTTCTACTCTTTCCACTGAACACTAACCAAGCACAAAGGAAGCCTAGAAATCTCTCATTTTGACTTCAGTATTGACAAAGAAATAGTTCTTAACATTTTTAAAAAGTAAGTCTCTTGAAAATGCTGATAAAAATCATTGACCCTTGGGCTGAGAAATTCCCAGATACACAGTATTTAATTTCATGTGGTTCAGATTTCTCAATAAAAATGGTGATTAAAACAATTTTATGGCAATACAGTACGTATATAATAGTTAATAAATATAGCCAAATTTTAATCATGATTATATGCTTCATTGGGCTCAGCCATCACTCTCTTTTTTCTTGCTTGTCTATATTATCTGCTTTCTCTATAATGAGGATATCATTATAATAGTTTTATTTGATTTGATTTATTTCTTAGGCAAGAAAATATTCAATTAATAGCACATTAGATAATCTAGCATGGTTATTCATTTAGTTGATATAAGAGAAATTTCTTTAAATTTTTAAAAATATTTTTCACAGTTTTAAAGCAGGAATATCAGTAATTGTAGTAAGATAATTGAACCCAGTGACAACAAGTACCCATTTTGTATTACCTCTTATTTGAAAATTACAGCGTCACAAACTGCTCTCTGCCAGATGAACAGCTTCCCCAAGTAAGTGACTTCGTAAGTGACGACCTTGCTTTGAAACTGAAGGCGCCTTTTGTGATTCTCACCTAGAAAAGTTGCGCATATCCCACAACACTCTTATGACAACACATGCATAAAACTCTCTTCATCATTTTATCTGCATAATTATATCTTCCAGTAAATATGTATTAAATACCGACTGTGTCAGGCCTGGAGTGGTACACAAAGAGGAGCAAAATGACGTTTGCCTCTGTTCTCACGGAGGGAAAGGATTAGTCAGAAAGACACATTAAAGAAGTAGTTACCTGCCATTTACTAGTCTTGTCACTTTGGACAAGTAACTACTATCAGAATCTGATACTTAGTTTGAACTGGGAATAATAATATGGTAGTACCTACCTCATGGGGTTGCTGTAATGACTATAAATGTTAATGAGTGCCTGACATATAGTGGGAACTCAGTAAATATTAGCTGCCAAGTTCTCATCCTCATAGTCCCTCCTCATAAAGAGGGTTGGGGACCCTAAAACAAAACACACATAAATCTAAATTAAGGGAAGGTTTCCTGAAGACATGACGCTAAAATTAAGACCTGAAGATAGAATAGGAATTAGATAGTCACTTTAGAATATTTCAAGCTGGGACAACTGTACGTTTGAAGACCTTGGGATATAAGAGAATATTCTAGAGTGCAGTGAAAGAGTAAGAAGGATTGTGAACAAATTTCCCTTTGATGTTAGGCAAGAAAATGTCCATTCAGGGCCTTGAGTGCTTGGATGTTAAGTAAAGCCTTTGTATTTCATCCAAGAAAAAATAAGGTTCTGGACAGGACTTTTTAAAAAACGGAAGTGACATGATTGCATCTTTGCTTCTAAAAAACTGCCTTGCTATTACTTCTCTGACCTCTAAGAACAGTTGACTTGAAGTCCAGAATACTCTGGCAATGGTTTGCTAGCATTGGAACCCTGGAAGTGGTATGGGGCCTGGTCCATTTAACCTCTTTTCTGAAGAGCATTAAAATTAAAATGACATAACTCTAAGAAGTCTGAAAATTCTGTGAACCTGGCCTCCTTTCAAGTACAATTTTCTTTGGCAGACAACTCACCTCCTTTTGGCAATGACCCTGGCCCTTGGCATCCTTCTTTGTGTCTCTAATCTGATTAGGATGATTGATGAAATCTGTAGCCCATTGCTAGGTAGCAGGAAAAATAAGTACTAATCAATATGATAATAAATATAGATAATTATAGTAAAAAATATATAATCTCATGCTCAAGTTAAAATAACTTCTAAAAATAGACTTCATAGAAAAAATCTCAACAAATCTCATAACCTTAGTGTGATCATTCATTTCCATAAATACTTTTCACAACTGTATGATTACTGGAAGTAGAAATCAGATTTCTTATGTTTTCCTTAATTACCTCTATGAGAAGGAAGAAGGAGTAGAAAATAATTTTGTTGTTTCATAAAAATATGGGTGGACAGGATGTTCACTATCATTAAACAAACAAATAAATAATGGCTCTAACAAGTTTTCTGGAGACATAATCTTCACATACTAACATACTTTTGTGTGTGTGCTATGTCAAACTTTATTATGAACTAATATAAATGGAGCCAAGTTCTTTCCTTCTCGTTCTATAATCAGTGTTCTTTGAATTTGGGTACATTTATCTTCCAAAGGAATTATGTATAATTATATGCCCCATTCATATTTTTTAAAATGTAATTATTAAGTAAATTTAGAATTTAAAAATTTTTATTCAACTCCTCCAAAGAACTTAATGTATTCCAATATATCTAAATTTCTATATATTATCCTATCACTTTTTTTCAAAAAATATGCTCAATAAATATATTATTTTTAACTTTTCTTGTGACAATAGAGATCTTACTGTAAAAAAAAAAATCCTACATGGAAAATTTTATTTGAAATTTTCCATTGATTTGAGAGAAAGAGGAAGAGAGAGAGAGAAGCATCAACTTATTTCACTTAGTTGTTCCATTTTGTTGTATACTCACTGATTGTTTGTCTTATGGGCCTAGACTTGGGGACAAACTCACAATCTCTAGTACAATGGTGGATGCTTTATCCACTGAACCACCTAACCACAGACAGAAAATTTTTGTTAATAATTTATCAATATAGCATAAGTAACAATATAGTTTTTAAATATCAATTTTTGTTGGAAATACTTATTTTAATAAGATAAGAAAGCTCTTTCTCCAATTACTGTTTGCAGTGTCTGTGAATAGAAATTCATTATTTCTGTAATGAGGTTCTATTTACCATTCTTTTTTTTTTTTGTATTTTTCCATAGTGAGAAGTGTGGAGAGGGTGGCAGACAGACCGACAGACTCCCGCATGTGCCTCACCAGGATCCACCCAGCATGCCCACCAGTTTTAGAATGCCCACCACTCTGCACATCTGGGGCCATTCTAAAACCTGAGGCTGAGGCCATGGAGCCGTCTTCAGGGCCCAGGCCAACTTTGCTCCAAACGAGCCTTGGCTGTGGGAGGGAAAGAGACAGACAGAGAGAAAAAAGAGGGGGAAGAGTGGAGAAGCAGTTGGGTGCTTCTCTTGTGTGCCCTGGCTGGGAATTGAACCCAGGATTTTCACATGCCTAGCCAATGCTCTACTGCTGAGCCAACTGCCAGTGCCTATTTACCATTCTTTTCATTCCTGTTTTATGTTTTATTTTTTAAGATGCAAAATGTCCAGATAATCTATGAAAATCGGAGAGAAATGGTAAGTTTTGCTATTGTGATGCCACCCAATTTTCAAAAATCCTTTTAAGTTATATAGCCAATATCACTGCGAAAAAAAAATTAACAAAAACAGTCGTAAAGATGTGTCAGCTTTTTGTGAATGCTGTAAGTTGATGGTCTAGTTTTATTTTTTTGCAGGTAGATGTCTAATTTTCCCAGCACCATTTGTTAAAGAGGCTGTCTTTACTCCATTGTATGTTCTTTCCTCCTTTGTCAAATATCAGTTGTCCATAAAGGTGTGGGTTTATTTCTGGGTTCTCTGTTCTGTTTCATTGATCTATGTGCCTGTTCTTATGCCAGTACAAGGCTGTCTTGAGTATAATGGCCTTGTACTAAACCTTGATAACCGGAAGAGTGATACCTCCTGCTTTATTTTTTCTTTTTAAGATTGCTGAGGCTATTCGTGTTCTTTTTTGGTTCCATATAAATTTTTGGAATACGTGTTCTATATCTCTGAAGTATGTCATTGGCATTTTAATTGGTATTGCATTGAATTTATAAATTGCTTTTGGTAATATAGACATTTTAATGATGTTTGTTCTTCTTAACCATGAGCACAGTATATGCTTCCACTTGTTTGTATCTTCCTTGATTTCTGTTATCGATGTTTTATAATTTTCCGAGTACAAGTCCTTAACCTCCTTGGTTAAATTTACTTCTTGGTACTTTATTTTTTTGGTTACAATAGTGAAGGGGATTTTTTCCTTAATTTCTTTTGCTGACAGTTCATTGTTGGTATATAAAAGTGCCTCTGATTTCTAAGTATTAATTTTATATCCTGTCACCTTGCTGAATTCATTTATCAGGTCCAGTAGTTTTATGACTGAGACTTTAGGGTTTTCTATATACAATATCATATCATCTGCAAATAATGACAGTTGTACTTTTTCTTTTCCAACTTGGATCATCAACTTACACCATTCACAAAAACAAACTCAAAAAAGGATAAAAGACTTAAATGTAAGCCGTGAAACCATAAGCATCTTAGAAGAAAACATAGGCAGCAGGCTCTCCGACATCTGTAGCAGCGGTATATTTGCCGATTTATCTCCACGGGCAACTGAAATAAAATGCAAGATAAACAAATGGGACTATATCAAACTAAAAAGTTTTTGCACAGCTAAAGACAATAGGAACAGAATAAAAAGACAAACCACACAATGGGAGAACATATTCGACAGCACATCTGATAAGGGGTTAATAACTAAAATTTATAAAGAACTTATAAAACTCAACACCAGGAAGACAAACAACCCAATCAAAAAATGGGCAAAAGAAATGAACAGAAATTTCTCCAAAGAGGACATACAGATGGCCAATAGGCATATGAAAAAATGCTCAACATCACTAATCATTAGAGAAATGCAAATTAAAACCACAATGAGATATCACCTCACACCAGTCAGAATGGCACTCATCAGCAAAACAACACAGAATAAGTGCTGGCGAGGATGTGGAGAAAAGGGAACCCTTCTGCACTGCTGGTGGGAATGCAGACTGGTGCAGTCACTGTGGAAAACAGTATGGAGATTTCTCAAAAAAATTAAAAACCAAACTGCCTTTTGACCCAGTTATCCCACTTTTAGGAATATACCCTAAGAACACCATAGCACTGTTAAAAAAAATTGCACCAAATGGAATTGACAAGCAAAGTAGATTTTATTCAGTAGTATTGCAATACAGGTCAAGGCTGTTACAATGGGGGAGAGAGCTAAAATTCACTCTGTTAAAGCAAAAATCAGGTGAAAAATACTAGAGTATATTAAGAGAAGGATTGGTCAATTAGACCCTGTTAGTTTCCTAAGTAAGACTTACCTAACTTTGAGTCTTAACTTCTCACAAAGAGTAGGAGATAGAAATCCTGCATTTTTTTCTTTTATTAAAATTAAGATATTTTGGCCCTGGCTCAGTGGTAGAGTGTTGGCCTGGCATGTGGATGTGCAGGTTTAATTCCTGGTCAGGGCATACAGGAGAAGTGACCATCTGATTATCCACCCCTCACTATCTCTCTCTTACTCTCTTTTTCCCTCCTGCAGTCATGGCTCAATTGATTTGAGCTCATTGACCCTGGGCACTGAAGATGGCTCTCTGGAGCCTCTTCCTCAGGTGCTAAAAATACCATAGCTTGAATGTAAACATAGCTCCAGTTGGGCAGAGCATCAGCCTCAGGTGAGGATTGCTGGGTGGATCCCCGTCAGGGCACATGCAGAAGTCTGCTTCTGGATCTCCCCTCCTCTCACTTGGAAAAAGGAAAAAAAATTAAGGTATTTAATTCAGAATAATCCCTGTGGTGTTAAATGGGAACACTTAGTGTTTAATATGTAATAATATAGAAAAAAATAAATATAGATTTAAATGTGAAAAAACAGTAATAAAACTTCTTTTCCCTAATAGAATGGCTTTGTAACAAAAAAGCTAAAAAATATATTTTAATAATAATAACTATTTTATAGGATACAATTTTGAGCACTAAAAATAAAAAACTGCGAAAAAAAATTCTGAAAGTCTGTTCTGTGACCACTCTCCAGGAACAAATTTATAAGGTAATTAACATAATTAACATTTTGAGGCTATTGAGACAGATGTTTCTTGGGGTTCCAACCATAACCCAATCTCCAGAATCATCCACTTTTGTGATGTCAACATATTGGTCTTTGCTTACTTCAAAGGGGTGGCTCCCAGGTATTTGAGAAAAACAAAACTGGAAAGAGGGTTGGAGAAAATTTACATCTTAAAGAAAGAAATGACATCTCAAAGAAAAGAATATTTATTTGTAATTTAATAAAAAAAAAAGATGTGGTACATTTACACAATGGAATACGACATATACTACATGGCTATAAAATGAAGGGAACCTTACCCTTTGTGACAGCATGGAATTGTCCTAGAGAGCATTATGGTGATTGAAATTACCCAGTCAGAGAAAGACAAGTACCATATAATTTCACTCATAAATGGAATATACTGAACAAAATGAGCTAAAAAGCAAAATAGAGAGACAGACTCATAGATATAAATCAGTCTGACAGCCGTGAGATGCGGGTTTTGTGGGATTGGGGTTGGTGAGCTGAGCTGGAAAAATAGTGCAAAAGAATAAATAAATAAAAGAGACAGAATAACTTATGGACAAGGACAACAGTGTGGTGATTGCCAGGGGGAGGGTGATTGAAGGAGGTAGAGGAGGAAATAGATTGGATAAATGGTGATGAATTGGAAACTTGACTCGGGGTAGTGAACACACAATATAAAGTACAGAGGATGTGCTGTAGAACTGTGTACCTGAAACCTGTGTAATTTTGTTAACGAGTGTCACAGCAATGAAATCAATAAAAAGGAAAAAATAAATAAAATAAAATAAGATTTAGTCAAACTAAAAGGAATATAAAGCTGTTTAGCCAGTAAGCAGCTTGAAAAGTACATACAATAGCTGAGGTTTACGATGATACAAAAAGAATATTGTAATAAAAGGTCTATTATTATAGGCCTTTTACTTTCTTATTTTCTTTATTGTTAAAAAAAAAATGTTCCATGGTTACACATTTTAAAAATTAGAACATTATTGGAAAGATGTTAATATTGAATATAGTTTCATTCTTAAAATATAAAAATTGTACACAGTAGAGTTTGACTCTCATGACAATAAATACAAAAACTTATATGAAAAAAAAATACTTGATGAAACACTGCCATCTTTTGGTTGTATAAATTAAGGATATAAGAAAGTCTAGAGAAGTTAAATATCTATAAAAGTAATTTAAAATATTTTTAATGTTCAAAAATTAAAATGTTTATAAAGGGCAAAGAAATTAGATGAAAAAAATTAATTCTGAGCAAAAATAGGCACATATATTAGTTATAGAATTATGAAAGAAAAAATGTCAATTTAATATAAAACCTATTAGTCTGGATAGAAAATAAGATAGAGCTGGACTTGTGGTGGTGCAGTGGGTAAAGTGTCAACCTAAAATGCTGAGGTCCCTAGTTCAAAATCCCAGGCTTGCCTGGTCAAGGCAAGTATGGGAGTTGATACTTCCTGCTCCTCTTTCCTCCCCCCTCTCTCTCTCCTCTCTCTATAATAAATAACTAAAATCTTTAAAAACATAAGGCAAATCATTTATGATTAAAAAATATTTTGTTTTTAAGTGACACACCCATCAAAATGTGTGCTTTAGAGGTAGATATGTGAATTTATTGCATTAATACAAATTTATTGCAGAATAATTATTTAGCAATTATCAAGTTCTCTGAAGTAAAATTAATAGCACCAAAATTAATAAAATTTTTCAAAGAAAATTATTTGATTTTGGTTATTCTTGCAGTACAAGTTATAAATTTAATTTTAAAAATCCTGAAATTCTACATTTTTAGTTTTTACCAACTGATAATGTTGAATGATTAAGCATTCTGACAGTTACTCAAGAACTTGTTATTGTTTCAGCATATAATTAAGGTCTTATGAGGACAATAATGGAAATACTCAAGTTCCTTGCTAATCATAATGGTAAATCAAGGTGTCTTTCTAATAAAGTTTATATTTAATAGAAAGTCAATCTAAGCAGATTGCCTAATTCTATTTTAATAGCCTTCTCTACACAAATGAATTAGCTGTACAGAGTATGACACACAAATACTTTATATTATGCAGTTCATTGGCAATTAAACAAAAATTATATAAAGAGGGGAAATTGCTGAGGAATGATCTAGAAAATATGGTCATTGGTATATATGTAGTCATGTTTCTAAACATTTTATATAATCTTTGTGATTGTAATTAATTTAAGGAAGATGTAAATTAAATTTTCTGCAGTGCATCTTTTTAAATTAAAAAAATGTCAATAATAATTATTTTGTAAACAAAGAAAAAGCTACTCCAAACTGAAACAACAACTTAGTTTTATGATGTTAAAACTACTATCAAGAGTTTGGGCCTGACCAGGTGGTGGCACAGTGGATAGAGCATCGGACTGGGATGCGGAGGACCTAGATTCAGACCCCGACATTGCCAGCTTGAGCACTCGGGCCCATCTGGTTTGAGCAAAAGCTCTCCAGCTTGGACCCAAGATCACTGGCTCGAGCAAGCGGTTGCTTGGTCTGCTGAAGGCCCATGGTCAAGACACATATGAGAAAGCAATCAATGAACAACTAAGGTGTCGCAATTAAAAACTGATGATTGATACTTCTCATCTCTCTCCGTTCCTGTCTACCTGTCCCTATCTGACTCTCTCTGTCCCTGTAAAAATAAAAAAAAGAGTTTGGTGATTTTTTTTCTTTTTTTAATGTTTTATAATTACAAGTTTATTTTTTCCCATAAAAGCACTTCCTTTCCTTAGGTTTATATAATCATCATAACATTATCATATTCCTTTTAATTTTTATGTAACTGCATTGATTTTCCCAAACAAAAGATTCAGATAAAGTATTATTAAAATATTCATTGTTCATTTAATTCAAATTTGGAAATCTCCCACTGGCATGGTATTACATGTCTCTTGTTATACATATAGAAGTATTAGGCCATTTCAAATTAAAGACATTTTTGAATTTTCTCCAGGAATTTAATAATCTTATTCTTTTGATGCCTAAGTATAAACAACATCCCATGTTTAGCAAATAAGTTGTCTCCCCTTATTTTTGTCCCTCTCTATATGTTTTTTAATTACTACATTTATTAGGTTAAAAATGTCCTTTATACAAATCTTTCCTTGAAAAAAAATTTTAACCTGATAAGAGTCAGATTGACTTTAATTATTAAGCATTATTTGGGTGTTGTAGGCCCGGTAGTCGTGGCCATCACAGCTGCCAGGCAGGTGCAGGCTCCCATTAGATTTGGACAGATGGTAAAGAAACTGCAGAGCCAAAAACTGGTGAACCATTCCTTTAGTCTAGCCTCGCACCCAGCAGGCGAGGAAAAACAAACACACAGGGTGCCACAACCCACTCATTCAGCACTCACAAAGCTACTGACACTTCTCGGTTTTCCTAGAATCAAAGACACCCCCCCACACACACTGGTGTAAGTCACCTCTGGTTCCCCATCTGCCAATATGGCTTCTTACTATGCAAAATTGGCTTCTCTCTCCTTCCCTTCCATCTTGGCTTCCTTCCTCCTTCTTCTTCTCACAAACTTTTCTTGGTGTGAAAACCCCTCCTCCAGCACACATTAGCATAACAATGACCCTTGCCAAGCAGGAAGATAATTAGCAGTTTCACTTGGGCAGTGCGATTCAGGTGGGCAGCGGCCATTTTTAACAATAAAAGTGAGTAAACATAAAAATCACATTTTATAGACTTCTTTGCCCAACAAGTGTCAAATGAGATTATTAGTATATTTGTTTTCCTCATAAGTCTGTACAAGTAGCTAAAATTTTCCTGTATGTATGCATGTGTGCATATATGTATACAAATAAATAATAACCAGCTATGTCATTCCATCCATGAAATGTTAATATCTGACAATACTTGCTTCCTCCCTGTGTAATTAAACTGCTTAAATATACTAGTCATTTAAGTTAGACACAGAGTTTCAAAGATATCCGGTTCAAATTATTGAAGACAAAGCATAAAGTTAGCCTTCCTCTAAGATACTGTCTGACCCTAAATAGATGTGGCTTTTGCACAATAACAAATAATACCAATATTAAACTCTACCTCTAGTATTTGTTTTTCCCTATTAGTCTAGTCAATCATTGCTAGTCTTAAGTTTGTTTGGGCATGTGACTCAACTTTGTCAGATAGATAAGAGGAAAAATATGTTAAGGGTTTTTTTTGGGGAAAATATTAATTTACTTATTTTTGTAACGAAAAGAACACATTGCACAAAAAATGCAATGTCTAATTATTACTGCAATTGGTTTGATAGACTGTATTGCTGAGAAAAAAGTTAAGATCATCTACATCCTTGAATTTCTAATTATAATGTACAAATATGACAGTTGGACAGTGAAGAAGCTCATATGAAAAAAAATAATTCATTTGAAATATGGTGTTGGAAGAGAGCTCTGTGTATAACGTGGACCAGCAGAAATATAAATAAATGGGTCCTAAAGAAAATTAAGCCCAAGACATCACTGCAGGCAAAAATGAATAAAGCCAAAGCTCTCCTACTCTGTCCACATCAGGAAACCTCAAAGTTCTCTGGAAAATACAGTAATGCTGGTACAACTAGAAGACAGTAGAAAAAGAGGAAGATCAAATATGAGATGAATAGACAGCATAAATGAACCCATAGGCATAAATCTACGGAGGATGAGTAGGGCTGTTTAAGACAAGACATTGTGGACATCACTCATTTATAGAGTATCCACAAGTCAGAGCCAGTCCCAACTTGATAGCATATAACCCATAGATTGTTGGGTGTTATTATGCCTTGCTTGTAACCATGAGGAGAGCTGGTAAATACTCATCTTAAAATTATTTCTGAATTTGTTGGGGTGACATTGATTAGTATGTTTTAAGTGTACAATTCTATAGTATATCATCTGTATAATGTATTGTGTGTTCACTTCCCAAAGTCAAGTTTCCAAGCTAGTAAGATAAAGTCAAATACCATATAATTTCACTTACATGTGGAATCTAATAAACAAACAGAAAGAGATTCACAGATAGAGAGGACAAACTAACAGCTGTCAGAGGGATGAGGGTATAAGGGGCTAAGAGAAATAGGTGAAGGAATTAAGCAAAAAAAAAAAAAACTCTTTAGAATATCAAGACTGAAAGATCTCTCTTACTCTCTCTCTCTCTCTCTCTCTCTCTCTCTCTCTCTCTCTATCTATCTATCTATTTTTTTTATTTAGTTTTTGTGCCAGAGACAGAGACAGATAGAAGAACAGATAGGGACAGACAGATAAGAAAGGAGAGAGATGAGAAACATCAACTCTTTATTAAGGCTTCTTAGTTGTTCATAAATTGCTTTCTTATATGAGCCTTGTCTACGGGGCTACAGCAGAGCGAGTGACCCCTAGCTCAAGCCAGTGAACTTGGGCTCAAGCTGGAGACCTGGGCTTCTAGCCAGTGACCATGGGGTCATGTCTACGATCCCACACTCAAGCCAGATAAGCCCGCGCTCAAACCAGCAACCTTAGAGTTTTGAACCTGGGTCATCAGTGTTCCAGTCCAATGCTCTATTCACTGAGCCACCACCTGGTCAGGAACTCTTATTCTCTCTTCTATTTTCTCTGCTTTATTTTATTTTTACTTAGTGTTTTAAATATCTAAACTATTTATATAGCTTGCATGTTTTTTGCTTCCCCAATGAGAATGTAATCTTCCTCTCTGAATGTAGGGATTTTTTCTGTGTTATTTATTGCATGTTATATGGTTATGATAACATAACAATTAAAACACAAAACTCAGTAAGTAAAACAATATTTTGTTATCACTTACAGTTTTGTGGGCTGTCTGGGCTTAAATGGTTGTTTGTCCGTAGAGGTCTCAAAAGATAGGTGAGTTTGGAGTCAACTAAAAACTCATGTTGCTAGGAGTCCTATCCAGGCTTCAAATGGACTGTTAGCTGGAATGTTTCTGTGTAATCTTTCCAAATGACTGGGACTTCTCACAATGTGGAGATTGGGTTTCAAGAGAGATTGTGCTGAGAATGACATTCCAAGAACCTTGCGTGGAAGTTGCAAGGATTCTTTACAGCATTTTCTTGTTAGTCCCACACATCATTTTAACTATGTTCTTATGTCAAAGCAGGTCAGTAAGGTCAGGCAAGAGTCAACTTTAGGAAAATTAAACTATATCTTATTTTGGGAAATATATTAAAGAACTTTTCAGCCATATTTAGCAAAGAACAAGGTTAATGTCCATGCCTAGAACAGAGTCTAATATAGACTAGGGGTTCAATCAACATTTGTTGAATGAATGAAAGACTTAACTTATCCATGATGTCATCTTTAGCAGAACTTTAGAACATCCTCTCTATATTCTTGCTATGAACTGTAATAAATTGATTCCTTTGTAAGCTCTTTGAAACCAGTTTTCTCTTACTTACAGTTTTTAAAAGCAACCTAACTTATAAATTGATTATCCCCTGTAACTCTCAGGGGAACAAACATTTGTTGAATCTGTCATATATACACCATGAAATTGCCTAAATCCTCAGCTTGTAGATAGAGGTATTCTTATCTAAACTTGTATACCAAAGTTTGTCACACAATTGCCTCTTTGTCTGAATCATAGAACCCTCAAAGGATGACCAAAATGTTAATTTTATAGTCCTTTATTTCTTTTACTTTAATTGTAGTAAAAGTTGAAAGAATATGTGATAGAGACTTGTAGTTGGGAGGAGTTATTCTACGTAAGGTAAATTTATACTGAAGATTATAACTAGTATTTATGTATGATCTATTTAAAGCAAAAATATCTTATTCTAGACAGCTCTGTATTATTCACTGATTCTTTATTGCCCTGTTCTATTTCATATATCATACATTTAGCCCTCAATCCTAGTATTTCCTGTAATATAATCAAATATCACCCAGGCTAAAATTCCATGAGCTCTTATAATTTTAATTTAATTTTCTATATTAAGGGACTCATAATAAATCAGAAAAGGATTTACAAACCCATCTTGAAAACCTGATTTTGGATTTCTCAGGGTATTCTCTGAAATATGCTCAGCATGATAATTTGTATGACACATTTGATTTTCTGAAGTGACCAAAAAGTTAATCTCAGCAAAGTATATGGATTATTTAGTCAGATTTTAAAAATTTAAATAGAGAAAGCAAGTTTATACAACTACATCATTATTACCATTTTGAGTAATAACTATAAACTATTTCAACTGAGTATCTTCACTATAAATGAATATATCAACTCCTGCAATTCTCTTGGCTGGAAAATGTTGATCTTCACTACTTTTGCCTATGACCAAAAAAACGAAGTAAAGAAAAAGAAAGAAGCTATGTCCTTTGGATTCTAAATAGAGAATTGGAACAAAGAAAGTATAATGAGTTCTGGTTGATCCTGTCACTGTTTTTGATGAACTTGATGCTAGACTGACAGAGAAATGTCTCTTTAGCAACAGAAAGGAATTTGGTATAATTATTATCTGCAAAAGATCATAGGAGCAGATATTTCTCTGCATTTTCAGTTACTAAGAAATGTGACAAAGGTGAAAATAGGAAGATAAATTATACTATATGTGGAGTAAGTACAAGAAAAATATTTCACAGTTAAGGTGTGTTATGAGTTGAATAAAAGAGAAATATTATTTTTAAGGATAAAAACAGAATACTTTCAACTACTAATTGAAACATTTGATGGTAAAAATTTTAAACAATACAACTTGGAAGGAAGTGTTTATTATCTACTACACATTTTCTAAAATTCAAATAATTTTATCAATTATCTTCACCTATTTTTAATTCAAAGCATACAATCTTTTTAAATTCAATTTCTAAACATGTTATTTTTTTAACAAAACTTTTCAATTTCCCTAGAGTTTTCAATCAGTTATAAACTACATGTTTCACTGAAAAGTGATTTTAAATGAACCAATGATAAATAAGATAAGCTTTTAAGGTTAAAATGGACCAAGGTCAATCTAAGGAGCAAAGGCTAGACTTGAAATCTGCATAAATAATGCAATTTAAAGTTGCAGAGGTGGTATGAATCTAATTTTCAATACAACTGCTGGTTTAAAGCATGGTTCTCAGGGCCTGGGACATTTTTAAAACATTATGTTAAATATCCTTCAGAACCATCATGAGGGAGGCTGAACCCATTATATCCAATTTTCAGGTAATAAAAATAAGTCAATGTGAGGTTAAGTAGCTTGTTCAAGGTCACCAAACAAGTTCTAGTGGAGCTAAAAATGAAAGTCAGGTCTCATGCACTTGAAATAATGTCACCTGACCAGGGGGCCTTATTCAAAATGCATTATGCTAAACACAAGACCTGATTAAAAGCATTGATCTCACTAAAAGTAGCACCTATAAAGATAAAAACACAAATATATTTCTCATGCAGGAAATTTTAATTTTCCATGCTACTGCTTAAAATTCTTAATTTGAAAATCACCTCATTTTCAAGAAAGAATAAAATCAAGGTAGACTCAAATAAGAATGATGTTAATTTTATCACAATGCAAGCTGCCAGACATCTGGAAAATTTAGGGCTATGATCACTTGATCTCTAAACGTATTCTTAGGCCACCAGTATTCGTCTGTTGCATGTAGCCAAATTATTAGTCTTAGTGAAATTATAGCATGATTATTTGAATTGAGCCTAGAAATGAGATTGCACTGCTATATTGTCACAGAAAAAAAGAGGCACTAAAAGACACTCCAGCTGTTCAAATAGCAACCAGACAGAAATATAAATATGCTGTGTGGTTTCTCATGCCAATGTCTAAAATGGTCACTTATTGACAGTTTTTAAAGCAGAAAGCCATTGCAAAAGAGCTAATCAATTCTGTGTGCCTCCTTTATACAGCCAAATATATTATTTCCCATGGAAATCATATTGATCATTTTGAAAAATCAAAATAATAACACAGCAAATACTTCAGCAATTGTTTTTTTGTTTTTTTTTTTAGTAGATAGGTTTATTTTCTTATTTTTATTCTATAAAATTACTAATATCTTTCCAGGAATTGAGTTACAGTGATGATTCTCAAGATGCAAAATATTTGTTAATGTAAAAAGAGTTGTAACAAGAGAAATCTTAACACAAATAATAACAATTGAGAGATTTAATGAAAAATATTTAAATTGGTAATCCCGGTACCCCTTGGATGCTTTCACAGGCTAAGTGATTTGTTTCTCCAAAATATAATAATAAAACTTCACATATATTTAGAGCCAAGAGCACACATTATTGTTTTTGTCATTTCTCCACCATCATCATAGTTTTTATGGAATCTTTATGAAATATAAACCCATCCAGAAATCTAATGAATTCTCATGAAGGCTTATCTAAATTGGTAATGAAATTCTCATTTCATCTTGAACATCCTGAGGGTTAACAGAGTTGAGATTTTTACCCGTTGTTTTGGACAACATTTAGTTTCACAAAAAATTAAGTTCCCCGTGACTACTGTGTTAAGTTGGCGATGACATTGGTCACACGACTTGAAATGATATATTTGTGTCTCTTGACAAGCTAAGATACCATAAAGACATTTCATTTCTCTCCAGCCTTTAGTAGTTAAAAGATCAGGATTACATTTTTTTAAGTAATACCATGTAGAATCAACATATAATAATGCAAAGCAGAAACTTTCTTCACTCTGGTTATATGTTTTCTAATGGTTTGAATTACAGTCAGCATATATCACCAATAATGACATATTTTATTGTCAAAATATTATACCTTGCCATATTGCCAATTTCTATTAAAGAGTGATGCCAGAGGCTTTGTACTCCAGAGTTATACAACTTCTCATTTGAGACAGGTTGTCTTTCTCTCAAACTATTATTGTCAAAATTCTTTGTAAATCAGGCAATAAATAGCATATCCCAACAACAGTGAAAGTCGGACATGTGCATTTCCTTGCCATAGTGCTAAAAAAATATTTATATGAAAGCTATTTGTAACTTAAGTTGGTGGACAAAGTCACTCAAAAGCATATCAGAAAAATTCTTTAATGATTTCTCAATGTTTACAGAATAAAATACATTTCTTAAACTGAGATCCAGTGCTTTCCATAGTCTAAGTCTCAGATACTTGCTGGATTAACCTTACATCTCTCATTTTTTAAATCCTTTGTTCAAGAAAGCAAAATTAAACTTTGAAACTTTATGAAATCATGTTCTTATATTCCTGTATTCATATTCTTTCTTTTTTTTTAGCCCTTCAATGATCTAATACTGGATAAAAGCCTTTCTGAAATTTCCCATCATTTAGTTGTTATTATGTATCTCTTTCTTCTCTCTCTTCCTCCTTCATTAAACCTACGGAAACAATAGAAACTCCTAGGGTGGTTTTCAGGGTAAAACAAGATAATACTTTTAATTCACATTTCACAGGAACTACATAATATTACCTTATAATTTTTCCAAATATTTTCTATTAGATGTCTTGGATTATAGCTATGATGAAGCAATTGAAACTGGCTATCATTAAAATAAGAGAGACTAGAATATTTGACAAAATGTATAGCATCCTTTTAGAAATCAAAAAGAAATAGCGCAGATCCATGACACTGAAAGAGAAAAACAAGCAAAGTGAACTTTATAATCAACCTGACTTTCTGTCTGGAGGAACTTTCAAGAACATAGAATGGGTAAAATAGAGCAGATGCTGAAGTCTTGTTTGGGGAGGAAGAAGACACGGTACTTCAGGGAGCAGAAGGTGATATGGCTGGCACTGGTGGCACATAATAGAAAAAATATCTCCAGAAATGTATAGGCATTCCCTTGATTCTTTGGCTGAATAAGAAGCTGCACACACATTTAGAGAAAGAGTACATACAGTAAGATGACCAGAGAGCAACAGAGAAATCAATGACTACCAAGGAGTTGTAAATTGAAGATCTGTCAGAGCTCACATATGAATAAAACATGCTCAGATTTGAACTGCCTAGGTCTGAAAGACAAGTTAACACATTCAACAGAAATACAAGAGAGACCACTTCTTAGTCATAGACATATAAAAGACCTAGAGTCAAATATCTGCTCTCATGTTAAAGTAAGAATGTTTAAGAGTGAGTCCCAAAAGATGAAGATGATCCACAAATAAATTAATTGTCTGAGCAAACAAAACTCAACACTTTTAAATCAAGACAATAAAACCTATGTGCTCAACAATATAATACTCACAATTATCCTTACTCATTTAAAAATCACTGAACTTTCAGGTAAGAAAATTTAGACAAGAATGAGAAAAAAATGAGTTAATAAAGATAGATTCAAAGAGGCAAATATTAAATTAGCATAGGAGGACTTAAAAATAACTGCTATTATTAAATTAAAGGATTATATCCTCATGAATATAATAAAGAGAGGAATAAAAAGGAACACAGTGATCTGAATTTTGGAGCTGAAAAATAAAATATCTGATGCAAAAAATTCACTGTTTTTAACAAAAGATTAGACATAAAACTAAGTGTAGGTAAAATTGAAAGTTTAAAATAAAACAATAAGTGAAGCTCAAAATAATATATAATAGGGTGGGAAGAAACATTTAGAGGAGATAGTATATTTATGGCATAAATGTGATAACAGTATACTTATCTCCCAACTCATCAAATTGTATATATTAAATATGTATAACTTTTTGTGTGACAATTGTACCCTTATAAAGTGATGTAAAAAACAAATAAAATAATTTTACAACTTGGTCTCTCATTTTAAATTTCATTTTGAATTATACTATCATGACTATGATTTTTTGGTAAGATTAGACATAAAGATAAAGCCGAATAGAAAATTCAAGAGAAATGGGAATATATGTTTAACTGACATTTGATAAAGAATGGTAAACTCTTCCTTCTGAAATAATTTGAAATCTGTATTAATAAAAAATCAAAAGGTAAAGGGGTCCAAATATATGGTGATGAAACATGATCTGACTTCGAGTGGTGGGAACACAATGCAATTACAGATCATGTATCATAGAATTTTTTACTTGAAACTTATATGATCCCATTAATCAATGTCACCCTAATAAATTTAATATAAAAAAGGAACAACAAAGCCACAATGCACAAAATACATGCTAGGAAATTATCAAGCTCACTCATTATATCAGCACCTTGCACAACTTAATTGTTGACACTTTAAATTTGTGCTTAAGAAAAATTATAATGATTGTCATAACTTTTGGCATTCCTAGTAAATATTAAAAAAGTAAATTAAAATTCAACCATTTACATATAGTTCTGAGACCTCTATTAAACTACCCTTTCTTCTCATCTGTATACTGAACTCAGACAATCAGGGAGTCTATTAAAAATGATTTTGGTCTTTAGGTGCTGGATGAAAGAAGGTGAAGGGAGTTAGCAAGAAAATATATGTGTGTGTGTGTGTGTGTGTGTGTGTGTGTGTGTGTGTTTATAACCCATAGATACAGACAACTGTGTGGTGATAGAAGAAGGGAAATGGGAGGAGATGATGGTGGGTGAAAGAGAGGATAAGTGGGAACAAGAAGAGACTGCTTGCTCAATGGGCACACAATGCAGCATGCAGATGATTTTTATGAGTTGCACATTTGAACCTGCATAGTTTCATGAACCAATGCCATCCCAATAAATTCAATAAATAAAGATACAGAGAGATGAAATAAATAAAGATGACACATGAATTTTCATAACAGTTTTATTATTTAGATGAAACTCAGAAATAAGCTAAATTTACATCCAGGAAAATTGGCAGACAAATTATGGTATATTTGTACAATAAGCTAATAGTAACAACAAAATAAAAGGTACCATTTGTACCGACAAAAACATGAACGTAATTTAATAGCATGCTGAATGAAAAATATCGAACAAGAAAGATCACATTTTGCTGAATTTCATTAAATAAAATGGCTCTGAGTAGTACTTTTCCAGTCGACTTAACAAAATTGTCATTTTCCTCACATACAAAAATAATTGGAGTTGAATTCTACAAAGGACTTATAAAACATCTCTTTTAAAATGGTGATTAGCTTCTTTAAATATAAATATGTTTTAAAATATATTTATATAAATATATGTATATATTTGGTGAAAAAAATGATGCATAGAGTAATAAAACTTTTAAAGGAAACCACTGAGAAAAAGTAAAAGTCAGCAGAGAGTAGTGAAAATCTTTTCAGTTGTGAGCTAAAATGAGTTATTTCTGGGACAATTATTGAGCATTTAGCAATATTTTAGGTATGATGTTCAGAGTCTGGTTTCTTAATTTTGGGGCTGAATTGGCCTTGATAATTCTATATTATGGGGGTTGTCTTATGCATTGTAGGATGTTTGTGTTTCTGACCTCTACCCACCACTTGGCAAGAAAACGGTAAATCCCAATAATGAAAACCAAAAAACATCTTTATACTTCGTTGAATATCCTCTCCTTGGTTGGCAAACACCTCCTTAGGGAGCTACATATACAAACAGGGCAGAATTAAAATTCAATTAAAAACTAAAAAATAAAATAATAAATAAAAATTTAAAAAGAAAATGAATATGTACTAGAACAGATGGAAAACGCCACAAACTTTTATTCCCAAGTCCACTTTTGGTTTAATTCATGCAGAACTCTGTTTATTTCCAGATCCACTCTAATTTCTATAATCCAAACTTAATAATTATGCAATGCTTTCATCTATGATTTGTGTTGTCCAATACTTGTCTAAGTGCTTGAATACTAGTATTGATTTGTAAGGCCTTTTTATTCCTCATGAAATTGTGCATTTCCATTTCAGCTGCTCACAAATTTGTCTCTACCTTAGTTCTTACTGGAAAATATTAGTGGCTAATACTCTTTTTCACAAGGGATTAGGAATCAATATTTCTTGTTTACAAACGTCAGCAAGTGAATTGTAATGATATTTTCTCTAGTGTTTAAAGAAATAAAAGCCATGTGCTTCTATAGACAAAAAGCTACATTTTAAATGACATGTTAGTACATTATAAAATATTCTGTGTTTTTAAAATTATCTTCTATAAGTAAGTTCATACTAAAAATACAATTTATTCACATTTAAAATCACATTATTAAAACTTCAGGAAAAGAATGAACGCACAAAGTTGACACTGTATAACAGTGATCCATAGGGAATAAGAATTTAAATTATGCAGTCTAAAAGGAAGAAACTTTCACAATAATTATCAACATATTTTGTAACAGAAGTTCCCAACTGGAGATAGCATACACATGAAAATGATACTAGAATATATTTCCAATTTATATAGTTCTTCTACACAAAATATTTGGAAACCACTGTTCCATGGGAGAAAAAGAACATTCTTAAAATTAAATGTTTATTTTATAACATTAAAAAAGTTTTATTTAATAAATTACTTACTACCTTATTATAGCAATCCATAAGCAACAATCTAAAAAATTATTTAAATCCCCTCAGTTCATTATATATTTTTTGTATATATTCTTCTATCACAGAAGCAGAAAATTATCAAATTACAAAATTATGCTATGGAATCAAACTTTCTGGATTAGAGTTCTGTCTCTAAAATTTTATAGCTAAGAAACTGAACAAATTTTTATTGATTTATATCTTTATTTTTTCAATTTTAGAATGGAGATTATCACAATAATTATTACTTCACAGAAGTATGATCAATGGTAAGTACTAAGTATATTATTTCCTGGCTAATATTAAGTATCTAAAGTATATAAGTAAATTCTATTGCTGCAATCATTTCCTAAAGGTATTTGATACTATTCAGGAAAATTGTCGGTTATAAAATTTTAAAATATATTTTTTGATATATATTTTTAAAAATCATAAGAGTAATCATCCAGTCTATTTATTTAAATGTGGAAGTTGTTTTGGTTTGCATATTTCACCTGGTGTCTCTGGGGTTCTGCACAGGGGAAAAGAGAGCAGCCATTTTATGTATTCAGATTTCGGTCTATGCTGCTCATGTCACAAAAGAGGCCTTTGAGCTTGTGTGCTTCTGGAAGGAAGCTAACTACTTCCTTCATCGCGATTCACATTCTCACCACCTTATTACCTTGAGGCAACTGGAACTCATAATGACATTTTCATCCTTATGTGTAACAGTTACTACCAGAAACAGGACATGCACACAGATCTCTGCATCCTCTTTTTTGGTCATCATGTAGCATCCCACAGGCAATCACTAAAATTCGTTCATGTGGAACCTAGGTAACCAGCCACATTCTCTATATGCTCCAACTCCTTGAATATTTCTGTCCCTTCTTGCTGAAAACTTGTTTTTCTCCTGAGCATACTTTTAACTACAAATCTCTCCAATGGTAATTATTTTTTGTTTGATACTGCTTGAGCCACTAGCTATGAAGGTGACTTAGTACTCCTTGTTGATGCCTTTTTTTCCTCTTTACTTTTCTACACAGGATCTCAATGAATTAAATTCAATACTTTTTATTATATCATTATATTCAGAATATCTTAATTTCTCTTGGTCATTTCACATCGTTGTTTTATCTTACCATTCCTATTCTTCCCTTTCAGATAATTTTGACTTCAGCCAAAGTCAACTAGTTATATGTTCATTTTCAACCTCCATATCCATTCAGATAATTTTTAGAATAAAATAAAATCAATCAGCTTCCCAATAAATCATTCATTTGATATATCTTTATCTGCCTGTTCGCATGAAGCTAGAGATCACAAATAACAAATGGTCAGTTCTGACCTAGTTCAGGACAATAACGGATAGGAGTGGGGGTGTATAGAACAAGAAAAAGTTCTCTAGAGACTTCACCAGAGTTTAGACATAGGTTTTAGTACTTTCCTGGTGAAAATGGTAGATATTTATTCTAAACAAAACAAGAATATCAACAAAGCAGAACAAAAACATTCAGGAAACCATTTCAAATAAAAGTCCCAATGGCTCAAATAAATTGAATCAAGGAAAAATGGGAAGATGTATTTAGAGAAACAGAACAGAATTAACTAATAAACAGCCTTATACAATATTCTACTGAGCTTAGTGTTATCATTAGACATGGTGAACCAGCCACACATGAATTTGATTCAGAATGATTTGAATCTTTTAGCAACTTCACTTTAAAAGCGATGAGCAAGATGAACAGGGTGAAGTTAGTAAGATACAAAACGAGTTGAAAGTGTTTGTAGTGATCCAGATGAGAAGGTACAAGGTCATGAAATTTATAAACTGAAGATGAGGAGTCATATTTGGAAAATGTCAAGGACATGGGTCAGGCTTGATTTGTGATGACTGACAAAAAAGGTCATGAAGGAAATTACTACCTGGGGGACTCAATGTGGTGCCATTCACTATTGTGACAAAGGAGGAGAAAAGTATTTGAAAGAGAAGATAGTGAGATTATTGAATGGGGGTAATGGGGGAAATAAAGAAAAACAGAAAAAGCAGAGTATTCTTTGATGAAGGTTTACTTTGAGAAACGAATCAGTAACACACATCTAGCAAATAATTTTCCACTGCCTGTTACTGTTTCTAGGACCTGAAAATGCAATATCAAAAGAGCCAGACAAGAAAATCTTGGGCAATAACTGAAAAAGCACACTAGTTTCAGGATGTACATTTAATTTTGCTTGAACTTAGAGGAAACAACATAATGGTAAGCTTCAGAGAGGGAGAGAGGGAGAAACTAAAAGCATAGAAGAAATGGAAAATAATAAAGGACTGATGATCTTGGAGGTGTACTGATGGGGAGAGATTAAGAATACAGCTGGATGCATTATTATAATACAAGAAAGATTTATTATATAGTTGTATGACATTTAATTCCATGTGTGTATGTATTAAGACAAGTTGCCAATTTGGCATATTGCTAATGGACTCTTCTTTTTTTATTCTTATTGAAATATAAGGTCAAGTGCTACGAGAAATGAGGAGTGACCTTTGGTAGAATTCAGTTTTAATTATAATGGCTCTAAATTGCAATATTGCTGCATATCACCCTAGATGAAACAGATGAGTGGTTAAATGCATCAGAGTTTGGGTGCTGGACAAGAATTTATAAGTGTGATTCATAATGAGAGAAGGGCATGATTAATGAGATAAAGAAATAGGAATAGTTTTCATTTGTTTTGTTCTTCATATTAAAACATCTATTTCCAAGATTCTGCTTTAGATTTAGATTTATGTTGCTTTCTCCAGGTTAAGGAAGTACCTACTTTTGTGTGAAATTGTGAGAGTATTTTGCTCATTTTATTTTTGCTTTTTAACCATGGATGAATATAAATTAAAAAAATAATTCAGAAGGCATCTATTGAGATGATCCATGTAATATTTTTAATCCTCTAAAAATTAATTTGGTGAATTTCAATGATTCATTTTCTAATGTAAAAACAACCTTTTACACTTTGTATTAAACACTAAGTTGGCTTTTTTGGTATGTTTTGTTGTCGGTGTTGCTAATTTCTAAGTATCTTATGGATTTTATCTGTTTTCATCTTATTTTCAAATTTGTTGCACTGCAGCAAAAATATGACCTGTTGAAACCCAATCATAACACCTAATGAAGACAGCTTTTGCTAATAAATACTTGCTTTTCACATGTATTTTATGTGCATTTTCCAATTATTAGGTGCAATATTTTATGTCAGAAATTTTCAGCTCTAGCGCCATGACACACTGGTGTTCCACAAGAAAATTTTAAACATGCAATACCTGACTATTTAGTCAGGGACATTGACCTCTTTTCCCTTACATTGTCAAATAAAAAATGACAACAGCTAACACAACAGTAGTTTTTCTGTGTGAATGAATCAAAATTATACCTACTTTTTTTTTCAGATCAGCAAAAAACATAATTTTTGGTGTGTTGCAGAATTTATGAAATTAGTTTATGTGTACCATGAAATAAAAAAGGTTGAAAATTGCTGTTTTCTGTATTCTTTCAAGTCTGTAATTTGTACTGTTCAAATCACGTGAGTATCCTTATTGTTTCTGATTTGCTTCTTCAATTAATAATCTAGAGAAATGTACTAAAATCTTCCACAATATGGTGCTTTGTCATTTTTCTTTTGAAGTTATATTTCTACCTCATTTACCTTGAGACTATGGTAAGCACATACTTTGTATATTTTTATAGTCCCTGATAAATGAAATTTATTATCAGTAAGAAGTAAATATGGTTATTTCTAGAAATGGTTTTGGTCGCAGGGTCTATATTGTCTGACTATTGTAGATACATGATCTCTCTTTGGATATTGCCTGTTATAGCTTTTTTCATTCATTGCTTTCCCAGCTTTTCATGTCTTTAACTTTCAAAAGTGTTTACTCTCTAAAGACTACAAGTTGAAGGGCTTAAAACAGTGGTTCTTAACCTTTTTTTGAGGTACCAAACCCACCAGTTTCATATGCACATTCACCGAACCCTTCTTTAGTGATAAATAAAATGATTTTTTTTCCCAAATTCAAGACATAGGTATATGTTTTTTTACTAGTGCACAAAATGAGCCGTGCATGAACATCACCTTGCTCGAAGAACAAAACCAACAAAGTGCATGAACTCACAACAAATTATGGTATTACTTTATTCTGGCCTCCACGGCAGAGGCTTCTCCAAACCCCTGAGACTGACTCATCGAACCCCTAGGGTTCTATAGAACCCAGGTTAAGAACCACTGGCTTAAAATCAAGGTGAGACTTGGGTAGGTTGTTGGGTATGTGTAGTAGCCACAGGGCTGTAGGCGGTGGCCCATCAAAGGACAGGCTGGCCAGGAACAGTGTGGACTCCATGGTGATAGTAACCAGATGATTTCCAAGAGTTTAGGAATTCAGGTCAAAGTTTTTCATTGCTGAGCTAATAATAAGCAGGTTGCTGAACAAAGTAGAAGTGGTCCTGTGCAGAATAATAGATGAGGGTGCTGTCTTTATTTAAGAGCTGTGGTTCACATTAAAATGAGAAAACTGTATAGACATAAATACCCACAGACTCTGAAATGAGCTTTGATTTATCCACAATGAAAGTACTGGGTTCTATTTTGAACGGTGATTCATCGTCTGGAGCCCCTGCTGGTTGTGGCTGAGATTCCTCAGCTGGTTCTCACATTCTCTGCCACTGAGTCAATGCAGCTTCAGAATACAAAGCCCAGTTTGAGGAGTTGCATCCAGTCCCAAACACCTCCCAGCTATCTTGACGTGTAGTTGAATAGCAAGCCCTTTTATGACCTTTCTGCTCTTATTATGGCCTCCAGTTTACTATAAAGCACATTCAAATGTTTCAGTAGAAGTGGTTTTGCATTCGTTTTGTTTTGTTTCATTTTTCTCTGACTCTTCAATCAGTTAGAGATTGATGTCAAGGGAGAGCTTACAGAGTTCATGTTCACTGAGACTACTTAGCCGAGACTGCTTAGTGGAGACAATCGGTCCTGGAGTAGAGAATGACCCCCACAATCATGTGTATGGCTGTGCTAAAGCTTTCAGCAGAAATGCCCTCAATGTCCTCAATTAGCACACAATTACAGTGTGTCCGTAAAGTCATGGTGCACTTTTAACTTGTCACATGGTCAAAAGTGCACCATGACTTTACAGACACACTGTAGTTAGGCTATCCTTAGTTTTGCTAAATCCAATATTCATTTCTTGGGCGACAGAAATCAGAAAGACTTATTCTATGTCTTTAAATATTACACAATAGCTTATGTCAGCTCTTTGACACAAAGATTAAAAATGAGAAGTTATTAGAAATAATATAGACTGAATTGTGTTATCTCAAAATTCATGTGACTGATGGAGCCTTCCAAAGAGATTATTATGGCTAAAGGAGTCCATGAGGGCAAGGGTAAGACCACGATCAAATAATGAATGGTGTCCTCGTACAGGGTGAAAGAGACACCACGATGCACAATCACAGACAAAAGTCTACATGCGGATGGAGGGATAAGGCAGCCTCTGCAAACTAAGCAGAAAGGCCTCTGAAACCTGCTGACTTCTATCTCTTTTCACTCTGAAAAAATACATTTCTGAGTTGTAAGCCACCAAGATGTGGTTCTAGCAAATCAATACAAAAACCAAATATATTCAGAGCGCTAAGTCAAGAAACACTGTATTGCTATTATCATCTTTGGGTGCTCCTGATAAGCCTTATTTAAAAATAAATAAATAAAAAGATTAAAATTTTTAAAGAAAGAAACAGTGGAACGCTGAGGTGACTGGTTCGAAAACCTGGGCTTGCCTGGTCAAGGCACTAATGGGAGTTGATGCCTCCCACTCCTTCCTCCTTTCTCACTCCCTTCTCTCTCATTCTCTCTCTTTCTCCTATCTAAAATGAATAAATAAAATCTTTAAAAATTGTTTCAAAAAACCCAAAACAAAACAGGTTGACAGTACCATATTGTGCAAAGGTTTGCGTATACACATGTGCATGGTGCTGATATTGCCATTTGCCTACCAATGAAGAAGAAACCTGCCTAAATTCATGTTATATTGCCTTTGATACTAATCTGGGTCTTGGTAAAGATTCCCAGTAACCTATCTTATGTTGATAGGATTCAATTCCAAGATGTTTCTCTTGGCATTCAAGGAAATAAAAGTCTCAAGTCTAAAGCTATGAATGGTGTAGCTAGGCATCAGTACTACAAGTATAAAAGTTCAAGCCTTCTTAATCGATCTTGTTCAGTGGCAAATGAGGCAAGGAATAAGAAAGTGAATACTATTAGCATAACATTTATAAATTCGTTGGATGGAGACTCTCCCGACAAAATTAAACAAATAAATAGATAAATAAGATATCTTTGTATTGAAAACACAAAGAATTCCAAACTAACAGGTTTTAGAATACAAGCCATCTTTTCAAAGATGCTTAGGATGAGTTCAGTGTGTCTTGCTGCTATTCCAGCTTTATCGAGAAACCATTTGGTGCCATTACATCATACTTTAATATCAATCAGGTTTTGAGCCTGACCAGGTAGTGGTGCAGTGGATAGAGAGTTGGACTAGGATGTGAAGGACCCAGGTTTTAGACCCCGAGGTTGCTGGCTTGACTGTGGGCTCATTTTGTTTGAGCAAGGTTTACCAGATTGAGCTCAAGGTCACTGACTCGAGCAAGGAATCACGCAGTCTGCTGTAGCACCCTCCCCACCCCGGTCAAGGCACATATGAGAAAGCAGTCAATGAACAACTAAGGTGCCACAATGAGGAGTTGATGCTTCTCATCTCTCTCTCTTCCTGTCTGTCTCTCTTTATCTGTAGCCGTCTCTGACTTTCTCTGTCTCTGTCAAAAAAAAATCATGTTCTTAGTTTTGCAGGTTTGGATTTTTCTTTCTTTTATTCTCCTTGATCACCAGTAACATTACTGTCCTATGGTTTTTAATAACCCTACTTCACACTAAAGAGAAAATAGTTCTCCTGTCACAACTACAAACCCCCATGTGAACATTTCTCATGTTAGCTCAGCCAGTAGCAGAGGTAAGGCAGGGGTCAAAAATAGCAAAGGAAGTAAAATTCTTGATATAATCTCATTGAACTAAAAATAATTCACTGGACTTTAGGAATTTTTCAAAGCTGCTTTTTTATTGGACCTCTAATCCATGGAACCTGTTTTATTGGTAGTTTCTGTGATGCTTACTGAACCATCAAAGAGTTATTTTTATTTTTACTTCAGCCATATATCTATTTTAAAATTGATTTCAATTTTATGGGTTTCTTGATGGATTCTACAAATTTCATTTAATATTTTTGTTGTAATGTACAGCAATACTATTATTGAGCTATTGAAGCAATACTTTCTAAGAAGGTGTATTAACAATTATAGAAAAATAATTGCTACACTTTTTTTTTTTGAGAGAGAGAGAGAGAGACAGGAAGGGAGAAAGATGAGAAGCATCAACTTTTAGTTGTGGCACTTTTTTAGTTCATTGATTGCTTTCCCATACATGCCTTGAACAGGGGGCTCCAGCTGATCCAGTGACCCTTTGCTCAAATCAATGACCTTGGATTCAGGCCAACAACCACATGATCATATCTATGATCCCATGCTCAAGACAGATGAGGCAACACTCAAGCCGGCGACTTCAGTATTTAGAAGTTCGGTCTTAAGCATACCGGTCCTAAGCATACCAGGTCAGCACTCTACCCACTGTACCACAAACTGGTCAGGCAACTTATATGTTTTTAAAAATTGACATGACAGCTCTTTTTGCCTCTTCAGACTACTCCTCATTACTCTCCTCTCGCTCTCCATCTTGAGTAGTTGATCTTTGTAAATTTCACTAAGAGGCTCCTTTGAGCACTGGTTTTTAGTTGATTCAGCCAATGGGGAGTCCCAGTAAATTATAGTGGCATAAGGAGAACAGAATATATATATATCTTATTTCTGTTGGCTTATTATATTTTTACTATCCTGCTTGATATTTGTTGGTTTTCTTGGATCTAAAAATTGGTTGCTTCAACAATGCTAAAATTTTTGTTGTCCTCACCACTGAATGAATACTTCTTTGACAGTCTCTGTATTATCTCATTGTAACATCAATTAGATGAGCATTCTTTTTCTGTCCTCTATATTGTTGTTGTTTTAACAAAGACAGAGAAAGACTCAGAGAGAGGGCCTGATAGGGATAGACAGATAGGAAGGGAGAGAGAAGAAAAGCATCAATTCTTTATTGCAGCTTTTTAGTGGTTTAGTGATTGCTTTCTCATATGTGCCTTGACTGGGGGGCTACAGCAGAGCAAGTGATCCCTTGCTTAAGCCAGCAACCTTAGGCTCAATTCAGTGACAATGGGGTCATCTTTATGATCTCACACTCAAGCCAGCGACCTCTCGGTCAAGCTGGTAAGCCTCTACTCAAGCCAGATGAACCCATGCTCAAGCTGGCGACCTTGGGGTTTTGAACCTGGATTCTCCACATCCCAGTCTGAAGCTCTGTCCATTGCACCACCACCTGTCAGGCCCTCTATATTTAGTAATCTGTTTTTTCTTTTTTTGCATGGTTCTATTTATTTCATCTTTTTCTGCTACTTTCTGAGTCATTTATTTGGATCTAACTTTCATATTTCTAATTGTTTGATATTAGATGCCAGCTAATTTATTTCCTGATATTTGTATAATTATTTTAACTATTCTAAGTTTTATTTCTAAGGTTTTTTTCTTCTAATTTTTTATCTACAAAGCTTTCTACCAAAATTCCAAGATTTCACTTTTGTCTTTTACTTTTACTTCTCTACAAAAAGCCCAACCAATTTTAAATTCTTAATATTCTTGAGCTTATCTAATTTTCTCCAGAGTTACTGACAATTTCATTTCTTCCTTATCATTCAGTTCTCATGCCTTTTAGTTCCATTTTTGTTCCTTCTTTCTCTTTCTTTCTTTCCTGTTTCTTTTTACTGTCCTCTTCTGAGACCTGAGCATGATATTCATTTTTCCTTGGATGTGGAAATCTCTCTACTCTATGCAGACCTACACATTATGCAGTCACTCTCATTTTGCTAATTCATGTAACTTAGCAACTTTGCAATACCGTCTCTGGTTTTACAGATAATAGCTACTTTAGGTGTCCTTTCTATAAATTAGCAAAACATTATATACTTTTCCTCTTTTTTATCCTTATATTGTTTTTTGTTTCTTTTCTTTTTTTATTTTTTTATTTTTGTTGCTTACACATTCTACTGCCTTCCCTATTATATTCCAAGCTCTTGAGAACAGTTATAGAAAAGCTATATTTTACATGGACTGGTCACTCTAAGAGATAATAGTTAAGTTAATCTGTAATACATGTAATTTGCTGAAGAATTTAAAAAATTGTTAGAAAAATATCAGCCACTAAATATAGTATTTACTTTTTTATGGCTAACATGTGGTATATGTGTAAAATTATGTCAAATTTGAGATACCCGAGTTTGCTTCTAAGAATATGGGGAGGAAAACAGGATTACGGTATACTAAATGATGCTTGTTGAGATGCTATTTGCACCCTGCTTGACCTGAGCACTTCATGTATTTGTGTAAAAATAACCTTTTCAAATTGTTTTTCTCTAGTATTTTATTTAAGTAAAAAATATGGTCTACTTTAGAGTATGCTGTGCCTGTAATATATAAAATTTTATTTTTTTAAATCGTATTTATTGATTTTTTAGAGAGAAAAGAGGGTAGAGGCAAGAAGTGAAAGAAAGAAAAGGAGGGAGAAGCAGGAAGCATCGGCATATAGTATATAGTTGTTTCCTGTATGTGCCTTGACCAGGTAAGCCCAGGGTTTCGAACCAGTAACCCCAGTGTTTCAGGACTATGCTTTATTCACTGTGCCACCACAGGTCAGGCGAGGCACATAATTTTAATTGATAGTGTAAGCATTGTTGTCTCTTCAAAATTTTTTATTTTTTTTCTACTGGCTGCCTATTCTTCACGTTTAATAAGTATGCTGAGAATAATTAGAAGATGGCTAAATGGATAGTTATATTTTTAGACAGAGAAAAAAAAATGTCATTTGCAAAATTAAATTTAAGTGCACGAAATGTGAAGTTAACTCACCAATAATTGGTTAAAATATATCCTAGCTTGTTTTCTATCAGTCTGACCATTATGTCCTTTAAAGTACCCCTGAGTAGAGGTAAAATATAACTTAGCAAACTAAATGGAAAGAAGTGAGTTTCTATCTGTGAAAGTTATTAATTTTTCATCTTCTCTACTTTCAACATAATACTAAATTTTATAGAAAGACTCTTATTAAGTATGGTATTCTAAAAGTAATTACAATAACCAAAGAGAAAAATAGAAATAATATTTTTTTCATATTTTTAATATTATAAAAATTGTAATATTAAATATATATTATATATTTATATAATATAATATTATATTAATATTTAGAGGCAAGAATGTCCTCTAAATGTTATAAACTTTGAAAAACTTCTGTTATATATAGTGTGGAAGTAATAGTCTTACATAAAGACCAAGAAGACAATTTTTCATTTTAATAAAGAGGCATAGAAACAGAGAAACTATAACAAAATACTAACATTTTACCATTGAACTCCAGTTGACCCACTCAGGTCAGCAGCCAGTAGGCAAAGGAGTATATTAAACAAATTTTGCAAGTAAAAGTTGAATTATGGATATGAAAGCAAACCACCGATGTCCCCATGATATGTCTACATATCTTTATAAACTCAATTAATTCTATATATCAGTAAAAGTCTCTGTTATGTTTTTAAACAAAATATTAAAGAATAATGTAGAATTTTTATTCTCATATACACATATATAATATATAATAATTTACAATTATAAGAGTAAAAGAAAAATTATAAAGTAAAAAATGGATATTTTAGGTTTTCTAAATGTGAATAATAGCTATAGATTAAAAGTTATAAAATTAAAAGACAAAATCAATTGTAAAAGATTAATTATATGACAGAAAAATAGAGTATACAATTCATACATAAATACTACTAAAATATTTTAATATAGTCATAAAAATAATATATTCTGGAATTCACAACAGATATTTAAATGGCAAACGTTCATAAATACAAAAATATAATTGCAAATGAGATCATATCGATATACAATACTTCTTTAAAATGAATATACAATACTTCTTTAAAATGTCATTTTTTAAAAAAGAAAAAGTAAAATATCTGATATATTCAGTGTGAATGAGAAAGGGAAGATTTTTGTGTGTTGCTGATGGGAATATAAATTAGTTCAACTTGTCTAGAAACACTTTGAATCAAGGCCTTAAGATTGATATATTCTTTTGCTTATAAACTTACTTTATAAAAGACAGCACAAGGAAATAATAATAGTAATAATATAATTGTAGTTCCAGGAATGATCAAAGCACAGGAAGATTTGGTGTCTTTTGAGAGCCTGCTGCCTGGCACATGGACAAATACCTTCTCATACCCTCACATGGTATAATGACAAGAAAACTTTCTGGGGTTTCTTTTATCTGAGCACTGAACCTTTTCATTAGGGTTCTGCCTTCATGATCTAATCATCTCACAACTGCCCACTTCGAAGTTCACACACTGAATATTGGGGGGGGGGCAGGCTAGGGTATCACTTCATTAGTTTCTTGTGAAGATAAAACATTTAAAGAATTTAGCACAGTGATTGGCACATACTGGATATTTAATAAAAAGTATAAGATTAGATATATGGAATATGTGAGAGACAAAAAAAACCCTTCATCCTGAGGATTCCAGCTTAGCTCCAAGGACCAGTAATTAATTGTAAATAGAGGTGGAGATGGACTATGTGAAAAGTGAAAAGCATGGTGTTTTCACAATTTCTGCTCCACCACTCCCCTTTTTTTATCTCTGCTTTCCATATCTGACCTTTTCAGGAAACTTATCAATTAATCTATTTTTAATTTATCAAACAAAAGATAAGCCCCAAACAAGTTTATCTAGCTAAGCACTGGGAAAAATATATGTAAATTAGAAAATTCTTCGTAATGCAGGAGTATTTTAATAAAACTGCCATCCTATAACATTTAATCTAATATTATTATTCAAAAAACATTTTTATGTGAGGAAACATATGTTGTTGACATTTTTAAGGAATGTATATTGATGTGTACCTATGATTCTGATATGCATAGTTAATATAATCTAACGGTTACACTTATATTTTAATGTTGGCAATAAAAACTTAACTGTGTCAAAATTTAGTCATAAAACTGAGGCTAACAGGAATTTAATTCCATCTTCAGTAGTCTCCCTGACAAGTCATTGCTTTGTGTTGACCAAGAAACATTTCTCTAATGGTGTTCCTGCTGTAGTGTCTGTCAAAGGCCCATCATACTTCTCTATAATAAACTCTATTTTCTAGAAGCCTATGCATTGGTCAGACAAATAAACAGTGGCATGACATTTTTCTTGCAGAATGTGGTCTTGTTCTGAAAGCAATTTTCCCTGTATAATTTCTATTTGAAAATCCATTCATTTGTGACAGCACTGTAAAGAGAACATTAATTTTAGTAGGTTGGGATTGTTTTCCTTAGTGGGCAATGCAACATTGCCTATGACAGTGGGGAAACAGTAAAATTGACAGCCTGCTGGCAGCCTCTCTGGAGAAAGGCTATCAGAGACTGAAAAATGGGTTTCAGGAAACTTTGATGTGGCTAGCTGGATATCTCATGTATCAAAAAATAAATGTGTTTTAAAAGTAACATTGTTCTACTACAGTAGCAATAACAACTTTTGGAATGTGCCCAACCCTCTTTGTGTAGTGGACTACTTCTTTTAATGTTTAGGAAGATTTAGAAATGGTGAATACAGTTGAACATTTTGATCTCTCCTTTTTCTTTTTTTTTTTTTTTTTTTTTTGTGTGTGTGTGTGTGTGTGTGACAGAGACAGAGAGAGGGACAGATAGATAGGTACAGACAGAAATGGAGGAAAAGAGATGAGAAGCATCAATTCTCTGTTGCAGCACCTTAGTTGTTCATTGATTGCTTTCTTATATGTGCCTTGACCGGTGAGGGAGGGAGATACAGCAGAGTGAGTGACCCCTTGCTCATGCCAGAGACCTTGGGCTCAAGCTTGTGAGCCTTGCTCAAACCAGATGAGACCATATTCAACCTGTTGACCTCACGGTTTCAAACCTGGGTCCTCTGAGTCCCAGTCTAACACTTTACCCATTGCGCCTTCGCCTGGCCAGGTGAACATTTTGATCTCTTAATTGTATTAAAGTTTCTCTTCTAAATGCAATTATACAGAGAGGTATTTCTGCAGAATTGTATTTTCAGGAATCATGATGACTGTACATCATAAGGCAAAGTATCTCAAGTTGCTTATGCATAATTGTTAAAATACAAATTCCTAGGATCTTACCTAAGCATTCTAACTGATAGAGCCTTTTAAAAAATTTAAGTTGCTACATTAGTTATAATAAGGTGATTTTGGGAAAATACTAGTAAAATGTTTAAATATATATGTTCTGCTGGAAAAAGACTGTGAATGAATGATGTTTCAGCAATTTCCTAATCACTAATCTCAGAAAAGTATTCACAATTCTTAAACTTTTTTTTTTTGTTGTTAAAAGGAGCTATCCAGTAAAATTTTCATTATGTTTTCTTTTTGAGGAAGCTGGTTTTGATACAAGATCCCAACATATCTTATTCTCAAAATATCAGTAACCAAAAAAAAAAGTCCTCAATTCCTTAAAAAAACTAGATATTCCATAAAATACACTTGAGAAGTCTCCTTAGTACTGTAAATGAAGGAGTGGTTGAAGGCAAAGCAGAGGTCACAAATCCAATTTTTATAAGCAGGTTTGAAATTTTCCCACTCAACCTATAGCAAGAAATGTCATGTTATCTTTTCAACAATAAATTCTATCTGGACTGAAGCCACATATACCAAGGTTTTCATTGATATTTCTAAGGTGTCCTTATTTTTGTTGTTGTTCTTCTAATAAGCCTAAGGATTAAGTGATCCAGAAAAAAAATGAGAATTTCCCTGATACACTTTCCATGGTATAAAAAGCTACATTGTTATAGCACCTTGTCAATCCCAGATAACCCAGTGTGATAGACAGAGGAATGCTCTTGTCTTAGATGTTCCACATTTTACACCCAGATACCTATGAATATATTCCATTATATTTCAAATAAAAATCAAAATGGCACATGAAATTAGAATTTTTAATCAACTAATTTTTAAAACACTATTACCGTGGATTACCCAAATGATCTCAATGTAATCATAACAGACCTTTAAATGTGGCATAGGGAGGCTGACAATTAGTGGCAGAATCAGAGAGAGATAGATTTGAAGATGTTATGTGTTTACTTTGAAGATGGAAGAAGGGAGCATGGGCTGAGGGATGCAGGCAGGCTATGGAAATATTCAAGGCCCTGGGTTGTACAGTTCCACAAAATATAACTTTGTATGATGCTCACCCAGATTCCAATAGACAGAATTCCAAGCTACTTGGTAAGATGGAACTAAGAAATCTGACCATTTGTAACCTTGTATATACACCTTAACACAAACTATTACACCTACCTCAAATAGTTGTGAGGATTAAAAACTAGATAAATAAATATAAATATACAGTGTTTAGGATGCATTATTTTTCTATGACCCATGACTGGTATTATTTCATTTTCCCCATATTAACATGAAAATTTTTAGGCTGACAGAGATTAAGTACTTGGGGTTACATGAACTAAATAATGGTTTCTGCAAATACTATAGAAACCTCAAGTTTATGTGCATGTAAAACTTATACTCATCAATTTCATTGGTATCAAAAATGTTGGTATAGTGTTTGGGCAGTAAGTTCCCAGAAATCAGGAAAAAGATATATATAATGTTGTATATCCTATATGATTTTATAGTTTGTTTTTCTATAAAGGAAATGAGCTCATACCAGATCGCTCTCTCAAGAACCAGTGACATTATAATCCTGGAATTACATTGGTTCTTGCATGATGTTTCTCAGCAAGTTAAAGTTCTATGCTATTAAGTAACAACAAAGTAACACAAAGCACACAGCTGAACATAGCAAAACATAGAGAGGTATGAATTCATCATCTATCTATCTATCTATCTATCTATCATCTATCCTCTATTTATCTATCTATCATCAATAATGAGGTAGCACTGAATAACAGGTACACTTTCATGCTATGAAAAGACTGGGCTCAAGTGTTCAAATATGTTTTTAAATCTCTAGAAAATACTCCTTGTGAAAAAGTTTAATTAAAATTATTGTACACTTCTGAAAATTACATGCAGACTTCTCTGCCTCAGCTATAAAGATAGGTATGCAAAAGAAATACTGGTTTGTATTCCATAGCTAGGCCTATTTTTGATTTTACATGAAGTCACTGTCTTATTTTATTATTCACATTTCTTCTGAGAACTTAAAAAAAAAATAACCTTTTGCTCATAGGCCTCCTCTACTCAGAATCACTTGAAGGCCTCCGAATACTAAATCTCGTGTTGTCAAACTTTCTTTGAAGCCACATGGTTCCCAGTAATGGTTCTCATAGAACAACACTTGCAGAAATGAGGGCGTGCAAAGAGACTCACATTGCTGCTTCGATCACTACATCTATTTTTACAAACATTTTTGGGAACTCTCGTATATTAGATTTCTATTGTAAATGAGAAAAAGAAAGCAATTGACTTATGATTTTAAATTAAAATTAGACAAGCAAAATTACCCACAAATTGGCCACCCACTGTGTCAGTGCCTTATTTAATTGCGATCTCTATATGCTCTATAAGGTTTTGACAAAGCTCACTACGTTTACTTCTATGACATTTGCTTGCCCTTTCTTTTTATCAATGTTTTCATAAATTTATGTTATTTTTTACCCAACATTTTCTTATTTCTTACCCAATCTATCATAAAGGTGACTTGCATGCTTCCTTTGAAGCCTTCTAGAAGCTAAATAATTAGAAAATTTTTTTGTCATTTTGCTTTATTCTAAATTTTCCAGAAATCCTTTTGGACCTCTTGCTGAATTATTTTCAATATTATATCATAATGTGTCTATTAATTATTTTTTTTTATTTTACTATAATATCATTGCAAGATGAGTTTAACTATTTTTCATATATTAAGCTCCATTTTGCATTGTGGTATTGGTTCATGTAGTAGGGAACATTTAAAGAGAATGCCCATATCTAATTGTGAATAGAGAGCAAAATATAAAGGTATATTTGAGTTTTACTTTATTCCCTAAGAGATATTGGCATAATCAAGAGACATTCCCAGTCATGGAGTGGTCAATGGAGTTTTAGAAATTATCTGAATGAGTATACACTACAGATATCTCAGCCAAATTTTAGCTATAAAAAAGTCAACCACACACACACAAGCTCAAGAATAAAGTAATAGTCCATTTATCATAACTCAGGAAGAAAATCTATATTATATTAATAAACTAACTTGATGCTGATTATAGAACTCTTTATTATTTACCACTTTATTCTGAAAAGTGAGGGCAGGCCAAGTTCTAATGGGAGAACTGAGAAGCGGTCTATCATGAAAACATTCCCCTCTCTATATCCCCCTGACAATTCAAGAAATGTTTCTATCAAAGTTATAAATAATGAACTTATGATCTCACCATCAAGACCACCAATAGAGAAAAACAGTGTTCGTTAAAGAATCTAGCAAAACGGCACAGTGGAGAATGATAGATACTTTGGTCACTTTAGATTGTGCTGTCTTTTATGGGGGGAGTTTTGTTTCTTTCATTTTTCTTCCCTCCATTTTTCTTCCTTCCTTCCTTCCTTCCTTCCTTCCTTCCTTCCTTCCTTCCTTCCTTCCTTCCTTCCTTTCTCTCTCCCTCATTTCCTTCCTTTTTTTTTCTATTTTTCCTTTTCTTCTCTTCCTTCTTTATCCCTTCCTTCTTTAAAACAAATTAGTCACTTAACTGCTCAAAATGTATTGAATAAAATATTGAGAGAAAATTAAGTGTAATCAGTAGCTCCAACTTTGAAATATAGCACAATGATAAAGCAATCTAAAAGTTTAAAAATAATTAAGATCCAGCCTGACCAGGCACTGGCACAGTGGATAGAACATAGGACTGGGACACGGAGGACTGAGGTTTGAAACCCCAAGGTTGCCGGCTTGAGTGCGGGCTCACCAGCTTGAGCACGGGGTCACTGGCTTGAGAGTGGGATCATAGACATGACCCCATGGTCACTAGCTTGAGCCCAAAGGTCACTGGCTTGAGCAAGGGGTCACTCATTCTGCTGTAGACCCCTGGTCAAGGCACATATGAGAAAGCAATCAATGAATAACTAAGGAGCCACAATGAAGAATTGATGCTTCTCATTTCTCTCCCTTCCTGTCTCTCTCTTTCTCTCTCTGTCAAAAACAAAAAAATTAGGATTCATTAGAATATCTCTTTGAACATGTTACAGATATTTGAGAAGATATATAGAAATTTTCAACAGTTCTTACTTCTTTCAGGAGGTAATATAAAATGATAAGACAAACTTCTCACCAAAGAGGTCATTTATATTGAAGATATTATTTTAAAAAATAGGAAGTAAAACGGTTTTGCTTTACTAGGCAATGTGAGGGAATGATAGCAGAAAACTAAACTAGGGTGCTGATGATAAGTTGAATGGATACTTGTTAGTGCCATAGAACAAAGTGACACTAGGCATGTAGAAGCCAAGGTAAAAGTATTAACTTTCTGAAAGGACGGGACCTGACAGGCCATCACCATACAAAGCCTCCATAAATGAGAAACTGTTTATTAACAATGTCCTGCTGCAGCCAAGAGGTGAAGAGGTGAGGAATTATAGCTGCCCACAGTGCTGAGAGATAACATATCTAACTCTTACTCACAATTCTATACATGGATAGCTGCACAGTTAGCAAAGTGATTTCTCAATGCCATTCCCCAAAAGTTTAGCTTTTCTTATTCACCACTACATGGCGCCACTTTCCACTGAAATGAGCCAATGTTTTAAGAGTAATTACTATTATCAACTGTATTGGCAATTACACTAGAATATTACAAGTATCAACAATAACTGAAACATCCAAAGTGAACAAAATCAAGAAAATACTGTTATGACTACAGTGTAGTCTTATAAGACTGAAAACTTAACTCCATTAATAGACAATTTATAATCAACATCGGATTGAAGTATTGGAAAATGGCCCTTTTAATACTATTAACAAGATCTTTGATATAGCTGTAACTACATTTCTTCCTCCAAAAGAGGGACCTGAGGATTGGCCTGTGGTGGCACAATGGGATAAAGCATGGACCTGGAACACTGAGGTTGCTGGTTCGAAACCCTGGTTTGCTGGTCAAGGCACATATGGGAGTTGATGCTTCCTGCTCCTCCCCCTTCTCTATCTCTCTCTCCCCCTCTCTCCCTCCTCTCTAAAAATTGAATAAAGTCTTAAAAAGAAAAGAAAGAGCGACCTGATACATTTTTTCTTATCTACCACCTAACACTTTATCTTTTATATAATCTGATAAAACTAATGATAGCAAACTAACACTGTTGGGTATTCTACATGAGTATTAACTATTTATTATTTCAATCTTTTTAAAAACCTTAGGAGGTAAGTATAGTTAATTTCCCTTTCTACTCTGAAGTATACAGATATTTAGTTACTTTCCAAGGCCACACACAAGAATTGAATGGCATCCATGGCCAGTTGGCTCAATGTTGGAGCATAAGCATCCGCTGGGCGAGTTGCTGTTCTGGGATCAATTTCCAATCCGGGCACACAGGAGAAGTGCCCATCTGCTTCACCACCACTCCCCTTCTAACTTCTCTCTCCCTCTTTCTCTCTCTTCTCTTCCCCTCCTGCACTTATGGCTTGATTAGAGCAAGTTGGCCTCAGGCACTGAGGATGGCTCCATTGCCTCCACATCAGTTGCTAAAAAAAAAAAGACCCTGGTTACAATGGATCAACGCCCCAGATGATGGGCAGAGTATTGCCCCCTAGTAGGCTTGCCAAGTGGATCCCAGTCAGCGCACATGCAGGAGTCTGTCTCTGCCTTCCCTGCTCTCACTAAAACTAGAAAAAGAGAAAAAAAATAGTTGAATGGCAGGAGAAAACTATAAACCCAAGAATTCTGATTCCCACATTGGCAAATCTAACCATACATCATTGTACATGCCTTCTTGGACCAGATGGAAGACTGTTTGGAAAATAATAGTAATTATATAAGCATCATGGTTTATTTTTTAACCACTGATTTTCTACCATTAATGAGTATGTAGTGTGTGATGTTTTATAGTGTGGTATGAAATAGAAACTGAACTAAAATAAAAAAATAATTTTAAGATGTATGTTAGCAATTGATTATTCAAAACATATAGAAATATCTTATTTTCCCTATAGAAATAAAATATTATAGACAGTTTTCAGGGAACAGCAAGAGAATAGATAAAGCTTTCAGAAACCCAGTTCCTTCTCTGTGACCACCTAATTAATTCCTTTCCCTTTAGATATGACTTCTCAGTCCATACAATATTCAATATATGACCCATCTAAGCCAAATTTACATTAATGTGGCATAGTCTCTAAATCTAGAATATCTTATATCTAATTTTTTAATACTGAGAACAAAAATGTTGCTGTCACCAGCTGTGTCTGCTCCTATCTAACCAACTGCAGCAAAAGAATCAAGTCACAGAAAATACATGAACAACTGCAGATCTTTCTTAGGAATGCAAAACAACCCATAGGCTGCCTATAGCAAGATAGAAATATATCTGAGATAATGGTGGGCAAGAGTCAGTGAAAGGCATCACAACTATTTTTTCCAGATGCTGACTCTTTCTTATCTTTTTCTTTTAATATTTTGTTTATTTATTTTAGAGAGGGGAGAGAGAGAGAGAGACGGAAGGAGGAGCAGAAAGCACCAACTCCCATATGTGCCTTTCCAGGTAAGTCCAGGGTTTCGAACTGGCCACCTGAGTATTCTAGGTTGATGCTTTATCCACTGTGCCACCGTATGTCAGGCTCTTTCTTATCTTAAGTAGACATTTTGATATACAATCAAGTCTTATTTATTGGTTACATTCTAAGACCAGCTCACAAAATGTCAATATATACAAAAAGGCAATATAATTTTAAAAGCATAAAAAGATTGGCCTTGACCATGTGGCATATAGATTGATGTCTCCAAACCCTAACATTCTTTTCTTTCCATATTTCCTACCCTTGAACCTATTGATTTGGAATACACACACACACACACACACACACACACACACATATATGATGTAACCTTCATTTAATTTGGGGATGATAGTATTAAACCTTTTTTAAGAAGCTAATAATGTGCCCTACCTAGGCAGAGGGTCAGTGGATAGAATGTCATCCCAGTATATAGATGTCCTGGGTTCAATTCCTGGTCAGGGCACACAGAAAAAGCAACCATCTGCTTCTCTCCCCCTTCCTCTCCCCCTCTCTCTTTCTTCCTTTTCATAGTCAGTGGCTAAATTGGTTCAAGCATGGCCCCAGGTACTGAGTTTGGCTCTGTTGGAGCACATCAGCCTCAGGCACTAAAAATAAGTTGGTATTTGAGCATTGGCTCCAGAATGATTCCAGTTGGGGTACATATAAGAGTATGCCTCGTTATCTTCCCTCTCTAACCTATAAAAAAGAAAAAGAAGATGATGATGATGATGATGATGAAGAAGAAGCTGAAAATGATTTTCACTCATTTATGCAGAGCTGTAGGTAGCATGAACTTCCTGTGCCAATGGCATTAGAAGAGTAGGGAAAACAGAATGTAGCAAGTTCAAAGGAAAAAAGGCAATGCACAGAAGTACCATGCTACTAACTTACTTTTTTCAATCTATTTCACTCTCTTCTTGTCAGTGGTTGGGGAGCTTGTATAAATATGAAGCATTTTGGTATCCATCAGCCTGTCAGTCCACAAAGCACCATATGATTTCACTCATATGCAAAATCTAACGGACAAGCAAAATGGTGACAGACTCATAAAGAGCGGGCTGACAGCTGTTGGGGGTGGGAGGAGGGCGGGGCATGAGAAGGTGGAGGTTTTTAACAAAAAAGAAAAAGAAAAAATGGATAGACAAGAACAACACTGTGATGATTGCTAAGGGAAGGAGGAGATTGGGGGGGATAGAGGAAGGTATAGGGGGAATAAATGGTGGTCGACGGAAACTTGGTGTGGGGAACACGCAACACAGTGTTCAGATTGTGTGCAGCAGAATTGTGCTCCTGAAACCTGTAATAGTTTGTTAACCAGTCCATCTCCCAAAAAACTCAATAGAAATAAATAAATTAATTTTTAAAAATGCCTTTTAAACATTCTGCTGGATACCTTACTATTCACTGCAGAAAACACATCTTTCAGGCTTGACTTGTTCACAGCCTCATTGCCATATTCTTTTTCCCATTGCCACCCAGTTCAGTGCTAGAACAGATTGTGCATTGAAGAGTGCTGTGCTTTGGAGAAGAGGCCACTGAGAATTAGAAAAGGCATTAGTCTAACTTTCCGTGTAAATAAGATGGTGGATTTGTGGGGCAAGCAAGTTCCCTTAGGAAATACATGTGGAGTATGGTGCTCATCCTATTGAATGTTCTATTGTGAAGAAATAATTTTAGGACCTTCCTACTTTCTTGCTATGTGTAAGATCTAGCCCTGTTGGGTTCAGTTCGTTACTTGTCGGAAGAAACCAAGTTATCTTTGAAACAAAATGAAAACAGAATTATGGATCTAAAGTAATGCTTTCCTGCCTGACCTGTGGTGGTACAGTGAATAAAGCGATGACCTGGGAATACTGAGGTCGCCAGTTCAAAACCCTGCACTGGTCTGGTCAAGGCACATATGGGAGTTGATGCTTCCAGCTCCTCTCCCCTTTATCTCTTTCTCTCTCTCTCTCACTCTGAGTATCCTCTCTAAAATGAATAAAATAAAAAAAAGAAAAATAAAAAAAATTAAACTAATGCTTTCCTGATACTCTATTCTAATAACCACTTAAACCAGAAACAAAGTTGGTCTCTAAGGAAAGAAGCATTCCTAGACTCATTGACTATAATCCTGAAAGAAGTAATATGCACTTAACAGCAAAGGGTTCTTGTAATCTTGAGAGACTAGTTGATGGCTTCAATATTCATCTTTCATTCCTCAATTCAAGAATTTAATTGAAAATATATACTGTCTGCAAAACCATTTTAATTATAAACATATCAAAAGTCTGCCTGACCAGGCAGTGGTGCAGTGGATAGAGCATCAGACTGGGACGCGGAGGACCCAGGTTCGAGACCCCAAGGTAGCCAGTTTGAGTGCGGGCCCATCTGGCTTGAGCAAAAGCTCGCCAGCTTGAGCCCAAAGTCGCTGGGTCGAGCAAGGAGTCACTCAGTCTGCTGTAGCCCCCTGGTCGAGGCACGTATGAGAAAGCAATCAATGAACAACTAAGGAGACTAAGAAGCAGCAATGAAGAATTGATACTTTTCTTATACCTATCTTCCTGTCTGTCTCTATCTGACTCTGTCTGTCACACACACAGAACAAAAGTTTAAAAGTTTAACAGTTAAAGGATATAAAAAGATATACCACAAAAACAGTTATCAAAAGTGGGTAGGAATGGGTATATCAAATAAAACTCAAAAAAAGAAATATAGCAACTAAATGAGGGACATTTTATAATGAGAAGGGAACAGTTCTTTAAAAAGATGTAAATATCCTAAGTTAAACACTTAATGTAACAATTTTGCAAAATGTAAATAAAATACTAATAGAACTGAAATTTAAAAGCATACAAATACACAATATTATTATAGAAGTCAACATTTCTTCCTCACTAATTGATAGAACCAGTGGTCCATGAGATATAGGACAGTTGAATAACTTCTTTAACCAACCCAAATCTAATCTATATTTAGAAAACTGTTGATTACACAATATTAAAATACTGAAAAGGAACATTTACCAAGACAGAACATAAGCCAAACCTCATATATTAAAATATTAAAATTATACAAAGTAATCTGTATCTATGAGGTTTTTATTCTTTTTCTTTTTTGTCTTTTTTGATCAATCTTTCCACCCCCCACACCCAACCGCCACCCCAAGAGCTGTCAGCCTGCTCTCTATGTATGAGTCTGTCTCTATTTATCTGGTTAGTTTTTTTTTGTTCATTAGGGCAGTAAACACACAATATGGTTTACAGATATGTGTAATAGAATTGGGCATCTGAATCTTGTATACTTATGTTATCTGGAGTCATATTAATAAATGAATTAAATTAAAATTTATTTTTTAGAAATTATACAAAATATACTTTTAAAAAGTGGAATTAAACTAAAATTTAGTAATAAAAAATCTGGATAATATTCAAATATTTGGGAGTTAAACAACACTTTATCTAATTAAACTAAGGATCAAAGAAGAAATGACAAAGAAAATTGGAAGTTATTTTGAACTTAGTAAAAATGAACCCAATATAGCAAATTTTGGAGGGTGCAGCTTAAAACAGTGCTTAAAAATTTACATGTAATCCCAAATAATATACTGGACAATTGGATCACAAATAAATTAGCATAAGGCATATCACCTAGGTGGAGGCCTCAAAGGAAAACACACTGGGAATGTGCAAATCAACCTGGAGTTCCCACTCCTTCAGGTTTTTCTCATGATTGAGTAAACCACGCCCATACTCTCCAACACCACACCATGCTGCTTCTGACACCAAACACTATGGAGTTCTGTCTTGATGGAGCCCCTTGATTTTACAGATTTCTCAGATTAGAGAAAATGTCTGCGGGGAGAAGATAAAATTTTTGGTCAAGCCTAACCTTTTTGATAAAAGGTGATATTTATTGAAAGTTTTGTGGAGATTTTCACAATATTAATTAGAAAGAATTATTCTTGCACAGAGAAGTGCACTAAGGGTGGGAAGTAAATGAACAAGAAATAGGTCATAGTCAATAATCATGTGTTCAGTACTGGATTAAAGATTTACACTGATATCTCTTTAAATCCTCACAGAAATGTTATGAAGTGCAGAAGATTCATGAGTAGATCACAGGAAGCTTTTCAGAGGACACTCCTGTTTAGGTGATGATCACAAGATCAGCAAAATAAGAATGATGATCCACACCACACCTGGTTAGGTCACAGAGCACTGAGAAAGGTTCTGAATGAATTTAACAGAAGCTTTCGTCTTCTCACAGTGAGTTTCAGAGTTAGCTTACTCCTAACAGTAAACAGAATACACAATAGTAGTAAAATTACATGGGTATTGGAATGCAGAGTAAATGTCTCTTGATTGCTCAATATATCCAGACTTTAGGATTACTTTGTTGTTCTACAAGGAAAGGAGACATGTAAGAAAATAGACATTTTAACACAAATTCTTAAAAGAAAAATAAACCCTCTGTTACACAGAGACAGAAGCACACTAAACGCGATATCAGATTAGAATTTCAGGGCTGGTGATAGCAGAAACTAGTATCTTCAAGTTAATTTCACCCTTCCCACATCTTGGCTCTGAACTATCGCTGAATAAGCTTTTCTATGGGCCTTTTTCCTCAGTTTTCCTTTTAAAATTACTTTTTCAAAATACTTCTTTATGCCATGTAACTGATATTAATAATACATGTTGAATTTATACTTTTATCAAAATACTGGATCAGTATATTTAAAATATATATTAAATAGGGAAAGGAGGGATTTGGGTCCCAGTAAAAATATTTAAAAAGAGCAAGGCAATAGGCAAGGGTTAAAGATGATGGTCCTAAAATCTGACTTCCTTTCTTTCTTTTCTTTTTTTTTTTTTTAAAGGTTGGGGAAAAATAGAGAGAGCAAGAGGGACAGACAGGGACAGACAGGCAGAAAGGAAGGGAGAGAGATAAAAAACATCAATTCTTTGTTGCAACACCTTAGTTATTATATTGATTGCTTTCTCGTATGTGCCTTGACCAGGGTGGCAGGTTGCTCCAGCAGAGTGAGTGACCCCTTGCTGAAACCAGCCGCCTTGGGCTCAATCCAATGAACTTTGGGCTCAAGCCAGCAACCCCGCACTCAAGCCAGATGATCCTGCACTCAAACCAGCAACCTTAGGGTTTCAAACCTGGGTCCTCTACATACCAGACCAACACTCTATCCATTGCCACCACTGCCTTGTCAGACCTAAAATTTGACTTTTCATATCAAATATGTCATTCTCATTATGTTTATTCATAATTCATATGTTTTTAGTTTCAGTTCTCTACTTAACCCTGTATTCTGCAACCTCTTCTTCATTTCTCTTACTCTTATATATTTCTTAAAAATTTTTAGAGTTTTAAAACCTAATATGTTAAAATATAGTGTCATTATATATATATATAAATTTATTTAAGCCCACCTTATTGAATGAGCAAATTAAAAGAAAATACAAGATACAAGGTTGGTTTGTTTCTAAAATAGAAAACATATAGCAATATTTTCGTTCTTTCTCTTATTTTCTGTAGATTCAATAAGTAAGGTATATAAAGTAGAAGAAACACAGTTTAAATAAAATAGCAAACTAAGTATATTATTTTGTATGTTACTTTATCTGTCACTCCAATAAGATAAGCATATTTGAAGGCCAGTGATTTTCACACAAGCGAAATTACGTCTTAGTCCACTGAAAGATAGTGAGGCTATCTATTTCTACAGTGGCCTTTGGCTTTAAAGGATTTTTTAGAACTTGTTTTGAGATACAGTTAAATTTAATTGAGAAAGTAAAAAGTTATCTGAACTCAGAATTTGATCTTTTCTTTATATATTTTTATTTTATTTTTTTTTAACAGGGACATAGAGAGAGTCAGAGAGAGGGACAGACAGAAACAGAGAGAGATGAGAAGCATCAATAATCAGTTTTCCATTGTGATACCTTAGTTGTTCACTGATTTCCCTCTGATATGTGCCTTGACCGCGGGCCTTCAGCAGACCAAGTAACCCCTTGCTTGAGACAGCGACCTTGGGTCCAAGCTGGCGAGCTTTTGCTCAAGTCAGATGGGCCCACGCTCAAACTGGAGACCTCAAGGTCTAAAACCTGGGTCTTCCACATCCCAGTTTCACGCTCTATCTACTGCGCCTCCACCTGGTCAGGAGACCAACTTTTCAACTGTATATATTTGCTAAGGAACATTATCAAATCTGAGAAATATTTTGACTCATTGTTAATTTAAACACACAATTTGGAGAGTTTCATAATGTAATATGATTTCTGCAACTAAATTGCCCTGGCCATGCAAATTCCCCAGGTACATTTAAATGGAGACTTTAACAGAGTGTGGATGAACGACAATAAAAATGTGAGGCAAAGTGGAACCTCTCTTTAAAATTTCCCTTCTCACCATTGTATATTTTAGCCATCAATCTTACATGATTTCTTGGTTATTAAAAGCAGAGTATACATGAGAGAAAGATCAAAAAGGGTCATTTTACAAAATTCTGAGAGCCATTTAGCATAGATTTTGAACACATAATAAATGTTTCCCCATTCTGTGTATCATAACTAGTTCTTGCTGCCTTGAAATGTAAAATAATTGAATTCATATACTGTCAATGGAGATTTACATTAGACTGGAATTCTCAATTCTTCAATGTTATCTTAAGTTAGAAATACTTTCACAGACTGAATTGTGATTTCTAGTCCTATGTCATGGTTTAATCTTTAAACTATTTACTCACAATTAAAATATCATACTATGAATTCACAAAAATTACATGACTTTAAAACTGGCACATTTGCAACCAATCTTGAATAATAAGCATGCGTGCAGCAACCAAGCATGGGACATTTTCTGTCAGAAAAGAAGTAAAGTGGTATATGATTCCGGGGAAGACAACTATGAGCCAGACAGACCTGAGACATAAATCTGCTAATTTAAGCTAAATGAACATTAAGCTTATGACCTTGATAGAAGGTTACTTTATTATTTTATAGTTACTGTAAAATCTATTAATCTACAATCTAATATATAGCTAAAAGAGTAGCAGATAGTTGGTTAGATCAATTCCATTTAAAACTAGGCAATCTTTGTGTGACTCTGGACATGGCTGGAACGCATTATAAAATACCAGTTGGCACATAACCATGTAAAGACAATTATCCTTGAGAGAGCAGAGTATATGATATATCAAAATCGATGATGTTATTTGATAAGAAAGTTTGAGGAAATGGGGCTTAAGCATTTTAATAAAATAGCATTAACCTTTCATAACCTTATCAAAGTTACAGAATTCTGAAAGTGATAGATAAATTTGACCCTAATAAATTCTTTTGTCCACTTGAAGAGTCAATAAGAAGAAAATTATGATCTTGAAATGGGAAAACAAGAGGAGGGACATAAAATTGAAGTATAGGCTTTTCATTCCCGGCATGGGTAAATTGCAGCAAAGGCGGTCAGAGTAAAGGGACAGAGTATGTGAGTGTGAGCGAAATGTAGGAGAATAGGGAGCAGCAGAGGCGAATTTAACTATGGGCACACCCGGCATGCGCCCTGGGCCCCGAATTCTGACGGGTCCTGCAAAACCCCAACTTTATACTTTTTTCTAATGACACCAAGTTTGGTTTCATATGTGCAATTTTAACATTAATAGTATATAATATATATCATTTATTAAAAAATATGCTTAACATGTGTTTTTATTTTCCCTGTCTCTTTCTCTCTTTTTTTAAGGGGCCCAATGTTTTCTTCTGCACCCAGGGCCTCAACCGACCTTAATCCAGCTCTGGGGAGCAGCAGAATTTTGGAACAATAGAAGGCACATCTTGCTAAGGACAAACCCCCTCACAACCTGACCAATCAGAAGATACTGTTTCAAATACTTATATTAAAGCCTGATATGACCAAATTAATAAATCAAAGGACTTCTGTTGTTACAGTAGCCTCTGAGGCTCTCCCTACAGCAAATCTCTTCCTCAGCAGATCTCTGCAAATTGACTTTGAAGTTTTCTTAAAATATCACTGTCTTCATTCCCCTTCTTTAAATGGTACTGCATATATAAGTAAATTGAAACCTTTATTCTTGTCTTTCAAATATTCTAGATCTAACCCCAGAATTGCTGGTCTCTAAAGAAACTCAAGGAAAAGAAGAGATAAAAACAATTTTAAAAATTGCTACAAAGTAAATCTTCAAGATAAAAATATAATATTTCAAATTTATTTGACAAGAGTTTTTTTGTGTGTGTTTTCAGGAGGCCAGAGTGGAAACACATTCTTAGACTACTATTCCATTGGACATATTTTCGTGACAATAACTTTGTACACAAACCTAGATCAAAAATACTAACCTATTTCAGAGTCACAGAGCCAAAAATAAATTGTAGAAAAGGTCGTTCTGGAACTCACTCAACACCCTTAACCCAACTTCACGTACTTTAATTTGGACACAGTGTTGGGGAATTCACAGAACTTCTGACAACACTCCAGCTTTAAAATTTCTGCTTTTAATATAATAAGCCCTTATCCACAGAAACCACATATGATTGATTGCATTCTAATAATCAATTCTGATTTTCAATAAAACATTAACTTAAAGAAAATTAAATGTAAATAAGTATGATATAATTTATGTTTTTTCATAAATGAGCACTGAATGATTCTGTTGTTAACAATTTAAATCATCAATGTCACGCAAATTTTCATATTATGATTAAAAATATTAAAAACTAATTATTTATTTAGTTAGTTTTTTACCCAAAGGATGCCAGAATATTTTAATTGGAAGGGATGTTATTCAGTGTAAATGCCTATATAGAGATGTAAGAAATCAAAATAAATGTTAACTTTTGAAATGTCAAAGAATTTGACAACCTAGCTTTTACTGGTTTAAAGAACATTGATTTTGAAATCTATTTCTCTTATAGTTTCAGATATTGTTATTGCTCCAAAAATATATAATATTGGTAAGTCTGATATATTTGTTTATGAATTTCTTCAATATTCCACTAACAGTAGATAAAAATCAAAATTTTAGTTAGTTCTCAAAAAGTCCATGGTGCAATAAAATAATATGGTGTTTGTCAATACAATTAAGACTACCCTGGGATACTAGATATATAATTTTTGTATATTTGTTTGCATTTACAGAAAACAAAGTGAGTACTTTACACCATTTGCAGGGGCTGTCTCTACCACTATAGAATAGTTCAAGACTTAAGAATATTATACAAAATAAAAACATATATATAAAAGAAGACACATACATACTTATTGTAAATATCAGTATATATATGGCAATAGAACATATGTGCAAATATATGACTAGACATAAATATGGTATATCCATGCATTTATACACACATACACATATGTAGATAGATTCATAAAATATATATTCAAGCAAAAATCTACGTTGGTATTAATATTACAGACACATAAATATACGTTCATATGCATATATACACATATACATACATAAAACAGGAGGATTTTTACTGAAAATTTATAATAATGACACTAAATTTTTAAAAAATATAAGTCACAATGGTCTCTTCTTAATCCTGAATGCACAAAAATACATATAAAACTGCAATTCTGTTCTCCATAGACCCCACAATCCTCATGGATACTAACTCAATGACTAAAACAGGACATGGACATTTTTTTCTTAATTAAATGAGAGGAGGGGAGGCAGAGAGGCAGACTCTAGCATGTGTTCCAAGCGGGATCCACCTGGCAAATTCCCTATGGGGTGATGCTCTGCTTATCTGAGACCATTGCTCTGTTGCTCAGCTACCAAACCATTCCAGCACCTAAGTAGAGGTCTTGATGCCAAACTCAGTAGGGCAACTTGCTGGAATGAGCCATGGCTGCAGGAGGGGGGAAGAGAGAGAGAAGGTAAGTGGGGAAGAAGCAGATAGTCACCTCTCCTGTGTGCCCTGACCAGGAATCAAACCCAGGACTTCCACATGCCAGGCTGATGCTCTACCACTGAGCCAACCAACCAGGGCTGGACATGGACGAAGTTCATGAAAAAAGGTTTAGGAGACCTACAGGAATTAGATGTATTTTCTGTCCTGTGACCCAACACTATTTACAAATGTAAAAGCAGCACAACTTTTCACTGAATTGACCACTTAATTTCAGGACAGCTCCATGATAAGGCAAGAAGGCCAGCTACGGGGCTATCATAATGCGGCAGGATCAAGGCAAAAACTTAACAGAGATTTACTTCAAACATGATCAGAAGCAATCAAGGCAGGCAACTGGACTAAAGGGCAGTTGAATGTGGAAAAGGCTAACGCAGAGAAATTCACCAAGTTCAAACTTAACAGATTTCATCTCTACCGTTTGGGTTTAACTGTATATAAGGAAACTTTTCAAAACAGCATTCTGCAATTAGCCAAAGAATTACATTGCTTCTCAAAATGAATTTTGGTCTCTGTGTATGGAAGAAAAGACCCTTCTTGTTTGAGCAGAATTTACACGAGATTTCATTGTGCCGCCCACCTTCTTTCCAGACTCCTTTTTTCATGGTTAGAAGAACCTGGTTCTGAATATCTCTGAAGTTACATGTTCTCCTGGACTCATCAGTTGACCAATTCAAACTTTACTAATTTTCTCCTTTATCTTTTTAATAAAGCAACAATTTATTAAATAGGTCATGTGCAAATATCACATTTCATTAGCTTGAAATAATTTAAATTAGGTGCAGAAAAGAGTTGTGAGCACTGATGTGATAGGCAATGCATCGTGAGAGTAATAAAAGACGTACTCTGTCACAGAAGCAACAGTCTTTCTTTTATTATATATTTTATTTTACTAACAATGTTTTCTTTTTTTAAAAACTTCTTTTTATTTTATTCATTTTAGAGAGGAGACACAGAGTGTGAGAGAGAGAGAGAGAGAGAGAGAGAGAGAGAAAGAGGGGAGGAGCTGGAAGCATCAACACCCATATGTGCCTTGACCAGACCAGTGCAGGGTTTTGAACTGGCGACCTCAGTGTTCCCAGGTCGATGCTTTATCCACTGCGCCACCACAGGTCAGGCATAACAATGTTTTCTTAATTAATTAATTAACTTTGTTTCTTTCCATATGAGCTTCATGAGGTTGTTTTGTTACAGGGTGCATCCCTATCCCTACCAGTGTTTGGGAAAAAAGAAACTGTCAATAGTTGGTGAATAAATCAGTAGATAATAGGGAGCTGATTTGCATGACTCATCTGGGATTCTTGAAAGTGTTTCATATAAAATGAGGAATGTAAAAAGAATAAGAAAAAAAAAACTATGAAATTTCATTCAGATGATATCAATTTTTATTTAGGATCCCTTTTCTTGATAATTTTAATCAGTTTATTTTATTTTATCATTACAATTTAAATGATACATGAAATTATGGCCATAGTCAAAAATGAGAAAAACAAGACTAATTCTGCCCAGTTTAAATATAGAATAAAGAGGCTAAAAGATGCATTTGAATTCTGATATACTTTCCACTTCATTATAATGGTATACTATAAAATCAGGAGTGAAAACAAAAATATTTAACAGTTCCTAGCATAAAATAGGCATCTAAAAATTGGAGTAGACGCTAGCCTTAGAAAGACAGTTTAGTACCTCCTCTGTGAAAAGAATTAATTCAATTGGTAAATCAAGAGAAGTTCCGGGAGGGTCCAAAGCCATGACAGCCAACACTGTGGGGATCAGAGCAGTATATATTTGTAAGTTTATATAGAAGTACACTAATAACTTACTAACTGGCATAGTGATACTAGCACACAGTACATAGCACATCACTCAGTGAATGACTATATGGACAGTCAGAAATCACTGTGCTTATTTCTGTTGATCATTTCTTTTGAATAAGATTGCAAAATTTTGAGAAAACGAACTATATTCATGTTTTTATTTTACTGGCAAAATAATAGCAATGCTCATGGCTTTTATTAGCATTTGGTTTGCTCTAAAATATAAAAAGTAGTTTATATGTATTAAATAATGTCTTTAGTAGCATTTTATTTTGAGCAACAACATTTAATAAATCACAATACAGGTTTTCTATATTGTTTTCCTGTAATATAAATCCATAACCTGTAGTATCATGCTAGTTGTGATTTCTAAACATCAACTAGATATTAACTTTTTCCAATTAGAAACTACATTATTTTTTAAATGGCATGAAATCAGTTGAAAATTAGTGAAGATCACATTGTCTTTTTCATAAAGTATTACGAAAAGTTATTTTCTTGCATATGTCTTTTTGAACTAATTTAATGTTACAGAATAAAAGGCTGATATTCATTTACTTTTATATTCCCAGTAGTGAACAAAGTGGTAAAAATATAATGAGCATGATTTGAACTGAATCATTTAAATTTTTTTGTAATTTAAAAGTACTAACAATAGACAACTCCACAGGAAATAATATACTTTCACTCAGTTTAATGACAAATAATCAAACACTTGGTATTTTTATTTTGGCACTGTTTTATATTTAGATATAACTAGGAAAATAGTTATAAAATATTTAGTTACATTTTTATTGAATGGGTTGACTTTAAAATTTGAAATAGTGAAGTAATGAAATAAATAGAATCCAAGAATATTGTACTATGAACAAGGTCTGCATAAATCCATTACATTTATTATTCATTTGAATGAACTGAAATTTTTGAGGTTTTATAGAGAACAAAAAATCATATTACAGTGAGTGTTGATAAATGCCAGATACATCAATCAAGTATCTCGGCAGCCATCATGCAGCAGGGATAGTTTGGCCTCTAGTTCAAATCAATATGTTTTTGATGTAAGGTACAACACAAAGTAGCTAAGTGTTGTTTTCAAAAATCTAGAAACATATTAGTTTACAATAATACATCTCACTCTGCAATATAAGAACAGACATTATTCCCTAGGAAAAAAAAATGTATCTGCCAAGTAACAGAAGCTTGACCAGAAAAAGTTACAGAGGAATATTGGTATAATCACTTTATAGGAACTCATGACTTTTGTTTGATACCTGTATATAGAAAGTACATTCAGGTAATGTCTAAAATAATAGGAGAAGACAATCATGGAACATTCAAATTTATTAGTAAGATGTCGACTACTCAAAGTTCAATGTCAAATGTTTTTATGAGTCTTCCTGAGTGCTAACAGTATAATTCGGGGTATGGAGAAAAAGTTATAGTGTTTGGCATTTTTTGGATAGGTTTCTATGGGTTTGCACAATTCCAGTTTTAATTCTAACAGTGCTTGTTATTTGCACATGATATGTGATCAAGTAATATTCTTGAATGAATGTAAGCTTAGTTTCTACCTGCCCAAAATTGCAGACTCCCTTTATAACATGTGGGGTAAAGGAAAAAGTTTCCTCTAAATTTTGCAACTTGATAATTCCTTTTTATGCATTGCTATAAAAATATTTTTTAAATTTATTGTAGATCAGAGTTAATTATTTAAAAGTATAGGTAAAAAGTATAAGTATTTAGAAAATTTTGATTCATTTTCTTAAATCAAGTCTTTCTCAAAAAAATTTTAGCCTGACCAGGCGGTGGCGCAGTGGATAGAGCGTCGCACTGGGATGCGGAAGACCCAGGTTCGAGACCCCTGAGCTCGCCAGCTTGAGTGTGGGGCCCATCTGGCTTGAGCAGAAGCTCCTCAGCTTGGACCCAAGGTCTCTGGCTCCAGCAAGGGGTTGCTCGGTCTGCTGAAGGCCCGTGGTCAAGGTATATGTGAGAAAGCAATCAATGAACAACTAAGGTGTTGGACCGGCAATGAAAAACTGAAGATTGATGCTTCTTATCTCTCTCCGTTCCTGTGTGTCTGTCCCTATCTATCCCTCTCTCTGTTCCTTTGAAAAAAATTAATCTAGGAAATAATAATTTTAGTTACTATGTTTATTGTTTTGGCTTATTATTGATTTTAAAAATCATAAAACCTCCTAGACGTACAACAGTGGATATTAAATACAGTATTGTGCAACCATACAATAGCATATAATGTAGCTAGCAACAACGAGTAAAGGATAATTTTCATGACAAACATTGGCATAATTGTCCAAAGTTATAATTTTTCAAGTTAAACTATTCTTTAATAAAATATCCAAATTTATATAATGAAATATAGCTGGGATATATAAAATATATGTGTAGGTAGTTCACTATATTTAGAGAGGGAGAGAGAAAGAGAGAGGGAGAGATTTAGTTATATAATAGTTATATGTAAGTTCTACATTGTTAAATTTAAAAAATATTATTAAAAATATAAAAATGAATAAACGAAGAGCTACATTAACTCCCTAAATAGATTCAGTTTTTTAAAGACATTAATTTCCAAATCAACCTAAAAACTTAGAAACTGAGGAACCAGATTTTGTAATTTACATTGAAGAATGCCATTTAAAAAATACAATCGTTTTGATGGTAAGCAGGATGGGTAGGCAAAGAGGAATTTGACAGTTTGAGTTATATTTTACTTTTTAAGAAAGAAAGTAAAATAGAAAAGGAGGGAAAAAGGAAGGGAGTGAGGGTGGAAGAAAGCAGGACTGGAGAGAAGGAGGAAAAAATAAATAAATTTTTGGTCTTTTGCTGTTCCGGAAATATAATGTACTGTCATAGGATTCTTTGCTATTTTCTTTTTGTCATATGATTTCCATGTATTTCATTCATGTTTTTTCATGAAATACAGTAAATCTGCTAAAAAGTGATGGCTAAATATTTAGTAATATCATAACACAAAAATCTATTAAGCTACATTACACATTTTTTGTTGTTGGTTTTTTGTTTATTTGTTTGTTTTTTACAGAGACAGAGAGAGAGTCAGAGAGAGGGATAGATTGAGACAGACAGAAATGGAGAGAGATGAGATGCATCAATTATTAGTTTTTTGTTGCGACACCTTAGTTGTTCATTAATTGCTTTCTCACATGTGCCTTGACCACGGGCCTTTAGCAGACCTAGTAACCCCTTGCTCAAGCCAGTGACCTTGGGTCCAAGGTCACTTTTGCTCAACCCAGATGAGCCCGCGCTCAAGCTGGCAACCTCAGGGTCTAGAACCTGGGTCCTCTGCATCCAAGTCCAACGCTCTATCTACTGCGCCACCACCTGGTCAGGCATGTTACACGTTTTGAGAAGTTTCAGCTTCTGGAAATTCGATGAGAGTACTTATGCCCAGTGAGACTCTTGACTACACAAAGTATTTAAATCACTTGATTTTTAGATTTTGCATTTTAAAAATCTGCCTTTCTACCTCATAACATCACTGTGAATACTGATTTTTTTCAAATGTTTTTGTAATGAAAAAGCAATAACTAACACATAGTATTTTTGTTGTCATTCATATGTCTATGTGACATAAAAGCAAAGAGAAACAACTGCTTGTCTTAGTTTACTATTCAAAAGGAGTGAGGAACAAACAATAATTACTTCCAAGTAGACTTTGTGTAGCTTTATTGGAGTAATATTTTTAACATAAAATAAACCTCACATATTTAAAATGAACAAATTGAGGAGTTTGAAATGTGTACTTATTCCTCAAGTTTTCCCCTTAAATTATAATAGTTTTATTATTTCTTATAAGATTGACATTATATGCACATTTCTAAACTATATAACTGCCCCACAAAATATGGATTAGTATTCCACTGAGAATTATAAATCTTGGCTGAGAAGAGTAGATGACTTGTTCCTGGTTTAAAAAATAATAGTAAAAATTTTTAAAAAATTAGAAAAGTAAAACCATCATCTGTTATAGATGTGTCTGTCACATAGCGGTTTTACCCTAAAGCCTCTCTTCTTTCAATTACATCAAGATTCTCATCCCAGGAATATTCAAAATTAATATAAAGTTGCTTCAGATATATAAATCATGATGACAAACCTATCATTAAAAAATAATTACCCGTGCTTTCTTGTTCATTTGTTTGAAGTTACATTAGAAAAGGTATTTTAATTTGATATTACATATTTTTGTCTCAAACTTCTCACCAATGTGTGGTTACAGGGTGACTGTCCTTCAGCATCCCCAGTTTTAAATACAAGCTGGGCAAAAGCAGGTTTACAGTTTTCATATGGAAACATACATGTGGGGTATGATTATCACAGTAGCTCTAACTCTGTTTCATGTATTCGCAGCTATAAACCCACTTTTGCCCATCTCTGTATATTTGATGGCACATGGGTCCATAAGTCGTTAGGTTCTATTAAGAAAAATACAAATTTACTTATAAGTTGATAATATTCAGTCACTCTATATCAGGAGTCCCCAAACTACGGACCGCGGGCCACCCCCTGAGGTCATTTATCCATCCCCGCCACACTTCCAGAAGGGGCACCTCTTTCATTGGTGGTCAGTGAGAGGAGCACAGTATGCATCCACAACCATAGCTCCGATTGAAATATTGGGCAGTTTGTTGATTTAAATTTACTTGTTCTTTATTTTAAGTATTGGATTTGTTCCCGTTTTGTTTTATTACTTTAAAATAAGATATGTGCAGTGTGCATAGGGATTTGTTTATAGCGTTTTTTTTATAGTCCGGCCCTCCAACTATCTGAGGGACAGTGAACTGGCCCCCTGTGTAAAGTTTGGGGACCTCTTCCCTATATGGTGCTTTAATGTTTTTTATCTTCATTTTTTAGTGGCTTCATGTAAACTTGTTCTTATAAAAAATGTGTTGAAAGCAAAGATTGAAAGTGAAATACAAATTGATGGGGCCAGCGTTGATATGTTCCAGCTTTATGCAATAATAAATGACATGATTAGTCACCGTTAATTGTCTATGAACTCTGGTGTAGCTTTCAACCTTGCTGGGCATCTAAGAACACACACTGACCTCCCTTAATGCTGAGAGTGATATAGCACTCTGGTTCTCTCTCTCTCCTCCTAAATTCTGCTCTTCTCTACCAGTGTGTTGACCTTTGAGTCATGTAAGCTCAGGTAACAAGATAATGAAGCTTCAGGGCCAAGGAGCCTTCTTGACTTTTTGTTAGTCCTCTGCCTTTGCTACATCATTATGTCTGCTAAGACAGCTGAGTGTGGTACAGCATTTTAAATAACACTCTGTGTTGCTGACTCATAGGCAATTCAGTGCTCATCATGAGAGTCACATAACTGATAAGTGACTCACAGCAGGGAGCTCTAAAGCACTATGCTCAGAAAACATCCTGCCAGAGAAAAGCACGCACAATGAACTTACAGTACCCTGTAGAGTTGACTCATCACTAATACCATATATACCACTCCTTTCTTTCTTTTTTATTTTAAAAGTGCTTTCAGGATTCTAGCTGTCTGTCAGTCTGCAGGAGGTCGACAAGTATATTAAGATAAAATTGTCCATGTACAGAGCAGCAAGAGATGGGGGGAGGGGTTTCAGAGACACAAACCAAATTAAAAGTTACCAGGAAATCTCCTAATTCAGGCTTACTTTCCATCTGAGTTTTATATTATGCTAATGTTGTACCGAATGTATCTTGGACTGAAATAGGACATGGGAGGCTTTTTATGCAAGGACATTTTATATCCAAAGCAAGACAGAGACACTAAATGATAATAAATAATAACTTATTTAATGGTTATAATTATATTATAAATATAATAAATAGATTCCCTATAATTTTTATGACAGCACAATGCAGAACTACTATATTATATAATTAAAATTTATTATTTGCCATATTATTCAGTCATTTAGAACTTAATAGGTGCTTAATATTACTATATAATAGATATTTTATCTTCACAAGTCTATGAAATTGGTACAAGTAGTGATATATTATACATGAAAAAAAATTATTTTCAAAAAAGAGGTGAAGTAATTTTTTTGGTCAGGATTTAAGCTTAAGCCTTTCTGTTAGCAAAGGCTGTGCTCTTTCCACTCATCTACCACATTTTAAAAATTTGATGATATTCAGATTTTATTTTATATTTTTAATAAAGATACACTCTATTAACCTTTTGTAAATTTCTTAAGTAAAATACTCCCATAATACTAAGAAGTTAAAAACACAGTTTGGCCATAATAAAATAATCATTTGGTATTTCATTTTCAGCATGCTATTATATTTGTCACAGTAATATCACACTTGAGTTTGACCAGTTTTGACTTTCCTGATTAGTTTTGGTTAAGGAGAATCTCATATTGAATGAAATACATCTCTAAAACAATACTGCTCCTACAACTAAAGTGCCACAATCATGAATTGATGCTTCTCATCTCTCTTTTTTCCTGTCTGTCTGTCCCTGTCTGTACCTTTTTTTCTCTCTCTATCTCTCGCTAAAATAATAATAATAAAAAATAAAATCATACTGCTCTGGATTCTTCTTTGGCACTATATAAGAGATGTATTAGCAAAGCTATACCTGCCAACGTTTCATTATTGATTATGACATTAACTAGACTCAGTGGATGTTTTCTGATTTATCAGTAGATTATGTAACAAATTGATTATTTCGCTGGTACTTAAACAGGATCTCTGAGCTTCAACATTGAGAAAAATCTATTCACATTCCCATTCACCCATTTTGTAACTATTTTAGTTAAGCTGGCATCTTGCCTGTGAGGTACTCATTTTAACTACTCTAAGAAACAAATTATTTTGGAAAGTACATCAGCCACCGGAAAGACAAATGTACTCATTGCTCTACAATAAGTGAAATTGTAGGCCTATACTGAAGCACAGATTACTTTATAGAGAAAACTACCCCAAGGTTTTCAATAAAAGAGGGATACAAATGATAAACACATATATACTAAGGCTGCCCTGGGGTGAAGTTGGTTGGGAATGAAATGAAAACAAAATAAATAAAATTGTCATTAAAAAGAAAAGGAAGAACTATAGACTACAGATTGCCTTTCTCAGGTTATTAAAAGACCCTAAAACTTCTGTTACTTCTTCTCTTTGTTATTGGTGTTAGCATGCATTTGTACTGATAAACAACAAAAAAATTGTTTAAAGTAAAAAAAAAATGAAAAGTTGTATTACTTTATTTTCCATACAGTTTATAAAAACAGTGCCGTACTTGTCATAGATAAAATACTTTCTTTTTTTTTTTTTATTGATTTTAATTTATTGTGTCTACATAGATTCTAGTGTTACCCCGAAGGCATTCCCCTCACCTGTATTCCCCTCTACATCTTTGTCCCCCTCCCCACAGTGCCCTCCCTCCTTCCTTCCAGGTTTATCCCACCTTATCATTCTCTTTCCTTCTGTCATCTTTTCCTCTGGTCCCTTTGATCTCTCCTCTGTCTCAGTTCTATTCTTCAGTTCACATTGTTCACTGCATTCCTCAAATAAGTGAGGTCATATGATATTTTTCTTTTTCTGCCTGGCTTATTTAACTTAACATAGTTGTTTCCAGATCCATCCATGTTGTCGCAAAAGGTAAGATTTCTTCCTTTTTCATGGCCCCATAGTATTCCATTGTATATATGTACCATAACTTTTTAATCTTCTTGTCCACTGATGAACAATCCAATCAAAAAATGGGCAAAAGAAATGAATAGACACTTCTCCAAAGAGGGCATACAAATGGCAAATAGGCATATGAAAAAATGCTCAACATCAATAATCATTAAAGAAATGCAAATTAAAACCACAATGAGATATCACCTCACACCTCTGACACCAGTCAGAACGGCGCTCATCAACAAAACAACACAGAATAAGTGCTGGCGAGGATGTGGAGAAAAGGGAACCCTCCTGCACTGCTGGTGGGAATGCAGACTGGTGTAGCCACTGTGGAAAACAGTATGGAGATTCTTCAAAAAATTAAAAATCAAAATGCCTTTTGACCCAACTATCCCACTTTTAGGAATATACCCTAAGAACACCATAGCACTGTTTCAAAAGGAGAAATGTGCCCCCAGTTTATGGCAGCATTGTTCACAATAGTGAAGATCTAGATAAAATATTTTCAAAGATTTGAAGAAAGTATATCTCACTCCACATTCAGTCTTGGATGGTTTGAAAGAAGAAATATATTAATCTTATAAAAATTTTTCTGGTATTAAGCTACTCAGAGGAAGTCAATCAAACTGGGGTCCAGAGACTTCCTACAAGAAGGAAGAGCATAAAAACCATAGGCCATGGGATAAATGTGATAGGCGTGACACGATAGAGATACACTGCTGGAATTTTCCTTCAAGAAGGACCTTTTCTACCAACTGCAAGGGATGCTAGTTGACATCCTTTTGCTAGAGAACCCTTCCCAAACAACCACTAAACAATAAATGATTTGCCCTTGCCAGTTGGCTAGGTGATAGAGCATCAACCCTGTATGCAGAAGTCCCGGATTTGATTCCTGGTCAGGGCACACAGGAGAAGCAACCATCTTCTTCTCTACTCTTCCCCTTCCCCCTTCTCTCACTCTCTCTCTTGCTTCCCCTCCCACAGCCATGGCTGGATTGATTAAAGCAAGTTAGCCCCTGGGACTGAGGATGGCTTTGTGGAATCTCCACCTCTGGTGCTGAAAATAGCTTGGTTATGAGCATGGCCCCTGATGAGCAGAGCATTGGCCCCAGATAGGGATCACCAGATAGACCCTGGGTGCATTCTGGGCCTGGGCAGATGCAGGAGTCTGTGTCTCTTACTCTCACTTAAAAAATTATAAAAAGAAACAATGGATGACAACCTAAGGTGTTAGTCTAGACATTTCTCTTCACTGAGCAACTAACTACCTTATGTAAGTGATTTTCAAACATTTTATTTCATGGCATACATAAATTAATTACTAAAATTGTGTGGCACAACAAAAATATATTTTTTTGCTGACCAAAAACAGACATAATTTTGATTACCTGGATGGTTATTGTTATGTTGGCCGTTGTCTTTTTTTTTACTTGACAGTCTAAGAAAAAAAAAAATTTCAGTGCTCCTGATTAAATAGTCAGGTACTTCATGTTTTAAAACTTCCTGTATTACACCAGTTGAAAATCACTGCTGTATGGCAATAGCTCTGTATATCTTTGATAGGCCAAAACTTTGTCACCGCTGCACTTCAGACTGGGGCTTTTTCGATTCAATTATTTTTTTTATACATTCTCTTTTAGTGATGTCAGACCTGCATGGTGGTCTACAGACTTTGCCTGCTGAAACCTGGTCTCTTTCTTTTACCTTTCATGGGTATTACATACAATATATCCTTACACCACTTCCTTGATGTCTGATTCCAGGAGAACGCGGTGGGACTGCTGAGACTCAGTAATAGAAGTATCTAAATGTAATTTCCTGATTCTTGAAAGAGTAAATGCAAATATGTTTCATGTATATCAGACTCAATATTGTCATACAGGAAGACTGTCTATAGGCAAATGAACCTATAAATGCTCAACATATAAATAGTAACCTGCGAGGAAAGCCCACGGAGGATAAACCAGATGCCAGTAGAGCATCTCATTCTCTCTCACACCAGGCACCTGTTTCCAGCTGTTTCCTCAGGACGTTGCCATATCAAATCTCCAGGACTGACTATTCCTGTCATCAGAGGCTGTGCCGGGGAGGTTCCCAGTGCTGGGATAGGTGATGATGGCATTTTGTTTTGTTTTGTTTTCATTAGATACTAGCATTAGTGCTAAAATATAAGCTCTACAAGGGCAATTGTTTTTGTTTATTTTGTTCACTCAGGTAAACCATGTGCCTCAGGTATAGTAAGTGCTCAAATGACATTAGTTGACTCAGTAACTGGCTTTTTTGTTTGTTTTTACTTTATTCATTTTAGAGAGGAGACACAGAGTGAGAGAGAGAGAGAGAGAAAGGGGGGAGGAGCTGGAAGCATCAAACTCCCATCGTGCCTTGACCGAACCAGTGCAGAGTTTTGAACTGGCGACCTCAGTGTTCCCAGGTCGACGCTTTATCCACTGCGCCACCACAGGTCAGGCAGTAACTGGCTTTTTATATGTAATGTTACATGGGATGGTGAAGGGAAATAAAATTTGAACACTTAATACTCGACATAAGGTACGTTTTGAGTCATAACCTACACAGCCTAGACCCAGGGATGAGAGGGAACACATAGTCCAATATACATTGATAGACAACATGAAGAGAGCTGGAACAGGTAAGTATAGAACTAAATTGCCTCCTTGAGTTTAAGATGAAAAATATGACAAACCGTCAAATATCTGCATTAGGTTGTACACTAGAACACAGCAAGCATACGTGTTTTAAATATGAACTGGGAGTCAATCCCAAAGAATTTCTTATTATATACAAAATACTTCCAAAGCTCTTCATCATGACATATAAGATGCTCTGTGATATGGTCCCTACATTTCTGTGTAACCATCTCTTCTAACACTCTGCTTCAAAGTTTATATTTTAATAATTCCAGCTGTAATTGCCTTTTCACAATTAGCTTTTTATAATTACAAGCCTTTAATTATACTTTTTGGTATAAAAGCATTGATAAATATAATTTCAGTCTAGATGTTTAATGAAATATATCCAACTGATATACAAACAGTCGTATATGTGTTCTAATTAATGTGTTATTTTTATGTTAGCTGTATGAAAAAGCTGTTCGTGATATCTTTTCTTATGTAAACAATCATGTTTAAGGTTTATATGTGTTTAATAATGCTGATGGTTATTTAATTAAAAGTGTCAGTCCTAAGATCTCCAGCGCTGCTCCATGTTAAGTATACTAAGTCCTGTCATTTCCAGAGCCTATTCTATGAAAATATGAGAGCCTACAAGCAATTTTCTGCCACCAGTATGGAATATGAGGCGTGCGTGTAAGGAGGTGGTGAGAAATGAAAATTTGGTCCTTGTATTACGAGGTAAAGTGAATAAGAGTAGACTGCAGTAAGCACCTAAGCACTTTGGGGATTACCCAACCTATCTGCCCAGTCTTGTCTTATTCATCAGACTACTAAAATAAAGTTTTAAATCCATTTTGGATTTAAACTTTTACATTGCTTTCTAAATGTTTTGTTTATGTGCAGTTATTTTCAGTTTTCTTCAGCCTACAGTCTTGATTTTGTCTTTGTCCCTTTAGTCACATTTTAGCTAAGAATCGAAACACATTTATCACCCCAAAGGCAAAATATATGCAGCAGGGTCATCACAGGACACACGAGCTTCTATACCATACCAGTTCAGTTATAAAGAATCAGATTCTACATGTGTAAGAGCACTGTGCAAAGGCCAACAAAACTTGTACTCTATTCTTAATATCTTAGAGAATAATTGGTATATATATTCATATTGAATATATTTGCAACTGCCAAGTATGAATACCTGAGGTTTTCCACCATCATTTATAGACTTGCACAGAGATTAGGTTGAACAAAGTAATATTGTCTCTAGCTCCTTGTCCCAGTTCTTATACCCTAAACAAGTGGGTTTTGCAAAGTCTATTTACCGTCACGTGTGTGATTTTGTGATTTTTGATAATTTAACTGCTTAAATTGGTCTCCAACTATAGTGATGAAGTGCTGTCTAGAATTCCTAAATGTAAGAAGTCAGAGATATGTTTTGTGGGGAAAAAAAAGAGCATAAGATAAACTTGTCAAGGTGTTTAGTATAATGCTATTTCCATTAGTTCAATATTATTGAATCAACAGTATGCTACACCAAAAAAAGAAAGAAAATTTGCCAATCTGTCCATGAGGCCAACTAAGAAACTGCTTAAGTAAAATCTATGGTGATGATGAAATTATGAAAAAGATGGAAAAGTGTCCAAATTTTTCAAATGATGAGATGACAATTGATTTAAAAAATAGTACAGTATATGGTATTGTCACACTGAAAGTCTAAATAATTTATGATCATGTGAGCTAGGGTCAGGACAATGTTAAGTCCATCCTGGCTAGTGCTGTCTGGCTCACATGTTTGAAAACAGAATAGTGTGAAAAATGTGAAGCTTTCAGAAGAGGCTGATTTTGCAGATCAGAAGGCTGCAGAAAAAATTTTAAATTTCTGCTAAATTTTATATGGGGAAAGGGTAATTGGGAAGAGCAAGTTTCCAACTTGATGAGACCGATTTGTCTGATGGGATGTTGGCAAACAAATCTATATTTGCAAAAGACAATTAGGTTGACTAAAATTAGTGACTAGAGGCCCTCAAAAACCCATTGATTTATTTCCCCTTTGATTGGTGGTTCAGCGTTTGTTAATTCAGGTTCATAGGTATTTTTCAAAATGTATCTACTGTGCAAAAGCAAGTCTATTTGCCACACATATGCATATACTTATATGTATATATGTATATTGTATTCATAGATCTTCTAATTTAAAAAAGGTGTACTTATCTAGTATATTCATGAAAAACAAGATAGTAACTGGTAGTTATCTCCTTTAACAAAAGGACTAAAATGGTGTGATAGTGTTTGGAGATACTTTCTACAAATAACCATCAAAGGCCTCTTGAGGAGGTCACATTCTAGTCAAAATAGAAAAAATAAGTAGAAGCCAGCCATGTGAAAAACATACTGCAAAAATAATTTTCTTATGTGAGACTTGTAATTAATTTTGTTAAAACATATTGCTAATTTCAAAATAAATATTTGAAGATAGAGTCAATATATATTCAAATAACTGGTTTCTGAATATTTTAACAAATAGAACATATAAATACATTTATCATGTCAAACACATTTTGTCAGTACCAATAATGAAACAATCATGATACAAATAGGAAAAGATATTTGTAAAAATCATTCCCCAAATCTAAAACCTCTTGCATCTAAAAATTTTTGTAGAGATGTGCACATTTGGCATTTGTAGTTGCATAGAATCATTGTAGAAACAGCTTTTCTAATAATTCTAGCAGTTCTGCTCCTAATGCAAGCCAGAAACCGGAAATAAAAAAGACATACAAAGTGAAAAAGTAATGAATAAAGTTAACCAAACTTCAAGGTTCTCACATTTGATTTAGGTCAACCTTGAATTTTAGATGAATACTTGAATCACAATTCATCTAAATTAGGTCATCCATCCCGGGTGACATATGTGTTTCAAAAGTTAGCACTGACTTTTAAATGATTGAAAATGTTTCTATGAAACTTTGGAAAAGTTTCAAATAATTAAATATTTGACTTCTATTTTAAGTTAGAATTAGATGACTATATTTTGATTTTTTAAAAATTACTAACTGTATCCCAAAGTAGCATATTTTCATTAATCACAGAATTAAATTAATGGCAAGTATTATTATATTATATTATATTTATAATATTATATAAGATTTTATATAAAAATAAGCTAAGGTATAAAGTAAACCAAACCCCATTTAACCATTTTTTAAAGGTAGTCAAAACTTTTCTGCTGATAATATGTGTGGGGACACTTGAACACGTATACCCTTATTTCTATGTTGGGATACTCTCCTGTTGTTTTTTTTTTCCCACACTTCACTAACTCTGGTCCAGGGGAGAAAAGATGAGTTATCTAGTTAATGAATTTGGGAAACTAAACTAAAGTGCATCACTTCCTAACATCAATGGTAAGGACAAACAGCTTTGCACAAAACACAGTTTATACAGCCCTATCTACTGTGATGAGCTTAGTGGGGATGCACTATGTCTACATATGTCTACTTCTGTCTCTGATCGGGTTTGAGAGTCTCTCTACTTCAAAGATAAATTTTGAAGAAAGCTATTTTTCACCATATTTTCCAAAGCTGATATCTTGACCTAAATTACTGTGTCTATGGTGCTTTATTGCTAAAATGGTTCTCAAATCAAGACGGAAAAAGAAAATATTATTAATCAAATGTTGAAAGTCCCAGTAATATAGAATAACTTTAGGAAGGGAGAAAATGCGAGAGCAGAAAAGGGAATAACTCTGGGAGTCAGAGAACATTAAATTCAAATCTCAGCTCTTCCACCTCCTTAGTAGTAGTGAGAATTGCTGATCTTCTCAAACCTACATTCTCCCAGTACAAAATGGAAATATTCTGGCCCTAGCAGGTTGGCTCCATGGTAGAACATCGGCCCAGTGTATGAAAGTGCCGGGTTATTCCTGGCCAGGGCACACAGGACAAGTGCCCATTTGCTTATTCACCCTTCCCCCTCTCCTTTCTCTCTATCTCTCTCTTCCCCTTCCACAGCCAAGGCTCCATTGCAGCAAAGTTGGCCCAGGCACTGAGGATGGCCCCATGGCCTCCGCCTCAGGTGCTAGAATGGTTCCAACTGTAGTGGAGCAATGCCCCAGAGGAGTCGAGCATCACCCCCAGTGAGCATGCCAGGTGGATCCTTTTTGGGTGCATGTGTGAGTCTGTCTGACTGCCTCCCCAATTTTAACTTCGGAAAAATACAAAAAAATAAAAATAAAAAAAGGAAACACTCTGATTATCTTGCAAGATTTATGATAATGAAAATAAATTTCATAAGACAATGCTCTCAATGATTGTTCATTATCAATGTTAATATTTTTTAATTTCATATTGTCAATTTAAAAATTTAAACTTAATTAAAAGTCATATGGTTAAAATTTCTAAGACATGATTATTATAATTGGTATTTTTTCACTGTTATAATCATCTTAATTAAATATTATTAATATCTTTAAAAATCTATCACTATTACATTAAGAAACATAAATTAATAAATTCATATTCTGTATATAAAATTATTCTAAAATCCAACTTATTTTAAGTCAATTAGAATGTTATGCACTTTAGTCATTTGGGGCCCTGTACAGGTCTTTCAATTAGTTGGAATGTTGTCCTAATATGCCATACTTGTGAGTTCTACCCCAGTCAGGGAATATAAAGAAACAACCAATGAGTGCATAAATAAATAGAACAATGAATTGATGTTACTTTCTTTCTCTCTCTCAATTCCTCTTTCTTTCAAAAATCAATAAAAAAATTTTAAAGAGAAAAAATATAGTTTTGTAATAAATTTTTTAATAGAGAACAGCAAGAGTTAAACCTGACTAGAATTATATGATGAATGAGCAGCTAAATTAAAAAACACTTTTAGAAATTAAAATGTAACTATGGGCTCTGGCCAATTGACTCAGCGGTAGAGCGTCAGCCTGGCGTATGGAAGTGCCAGGTTTGATTCCCAGCCAGGGCACGCAGGAGAAGTGCCCATCTGTTTCATCCCCCTTCCCCCTCTCCTTCCTCTTTATCTCTCTCTTCCTCTCCTGCAGCCAAGGCTCCATGGAAGCAAAGTTGGTCCAAGCACTAAGGATGGCTCCATGACCTCTGCCTCAGGTGCTAGAGTGGCTATGGTATCAATGAAGCAATACCCCAGATGGGCAGAGTATTGCCCTGTAGTGGGCATACCAGATGGATCTTTGTCAGTCACATGCAGATTTTGTCTCTCTACTTCCCTACTTTTCACTTCAGAAAAAAAAATGCAACTATAAAATATATTAAAAATCAATCAACAGATAAAATAATATATTAGCTACAACTCAAGAATAATTATTTTAGTGGAAAATATTTCCATAGACTTTATCTACAATGAGGCAAAGATTAAGATGAAGATGAAAATACGAAGATGCAATCAAAAGGCACTGAAAATAGATTAAAGACATACATACAATTGTAATTTCACAAAAAGAGACAATATTTTAAAAGTTCATAGCTAAATATTTCCCAGAATTTAGGACAAATATGAATCTATAGATTCAAGAAGCAAAGTATCAATAAAAAAATAAATAAATAAATATGTGTTTAGAAAAATTACATGGGGGAAAAATTATGTTTTCATTTTTGGTTGCATGAGGTTTTGGAACTTTTTCTATATATTTCTGTATCGCTGATTCCAAATCTGAAATCAATTTTTTGGTGTATGCTCTAGTTTTTATGCAGTTTAATTTTTTTGGTTACAGTTAATAGCATGCATTGATTTTTAAATTGGAGTTAAGGGGCAATGACTCTTGAATTGAACAAAACCACAAGGCAATTAATGTTTTACAAACATCACTTTTACATAATTATAGCTGTTTTTAAATGTAAAAAAGTATTATCTGATAAAAACACCATATTATTTTGTTTTAAGATTGAATCATGGCTTCTTCGAGTAGGCATAAATGTAAGAATAGTCCTGATATCTTCTGTTATATATTTGGCTGTTACACACTTCAACATCAAAGGCACAATAAATATTTCATCATTTGTGACACGTGCATATAATGCCTATTTTCAATTCCCTTTGGTGATCAAGACAAGAATTGGGCTCCTCATATTGTGTTTCATAATTATGAGAAAATGCTTTGTGACTGGACAAAAGGAAAATGCAAAAGAATGCCTTTTGGTATTCCCATGGTTTGGCATGAACCTAAGGACCACAGCAGTGACTGTAATTTCCGTCTGAACCATACAAAGGGCATCGGCAAGAAAAAACAGCATATGGTCACATATCCTAATATTCCTTCAGCAATACGATCTATCCCACACTCTGAGACACTCCCGGTTCCAGTTTTCAATGGTTTTATTTCTTCTAAGGATGAAGAGAGTGAACATGGTAATCAAGTGTATTGTGATAAGATGCATGAAGAAATGGTTGTAGAATCTGAAAGGTCTTCTTCTGATGCCAAGCAGTCATTGACCCTGTTGGGCAGATAAAATATATTATGCTCACTTTGTTAAAGATGGTGCTGCCCATGTGCAAGTTTTAAAAGTAAGCTTTCCCCACACCCTTCACTGATTGGATGATGGGGGGTGATGCACTCTCATGAGAAATCTTCCCATTATGCTTCAGATAAGTGACTTTGTATCAGAGACTTTCTTGTTTGTAGATTGAATTAAAGGTTTGGATTCTACACTATAAAGTGGGGCGGGCCGGGAGCTTGCTCTCTCTTGGTTCCTGAGGTTAGTATTATAGAGGAGAGCAGATTAAGACCACGTGGAGGCCAGGAGAAGAAGCCACGATGGTGGAGAGCTGAGAAGAACGCAGTTTGTGCAAAGTCTGTGCTGGAAAGGAGATGGGGAACAGAGGTGAATAAGTCTGGTGAGCTAGAAACCTTTGATTCTAGGAAACTCGGATAAGTCTGTAGCTTTGTGAGCACTGAATGAGTGGGTTTTGGAGTTCAGTGTGTGATTTTACTTGCCCATCGGGTGCAAGCTAGAATTTAAGCTGATGGCTCACCAGTTCTTGGCGTCATTGTTTCATTACCGACTGTCCGAATCTAATGTGAACCTGCACTGGCCTGGCAGCTCTGTTGGTGGCCTCAACTAATGGCTTTACAACCCCTCAGCAGTTTAGCCAACTCAAATTGAATAACTTATTAAGATATTTGGGCCTATCAAAGAAAACAGCTGAGTTATTAGCCTCCAGGCTTCAAGAAAAGAATATACTTCATCGGTCAGCTAAAGTATCCCATTTCCGGAAGCGTGAACAAATTTATTTGGACACTTTTTCCAAAGACAAACACTTTGTTTATTGTCATGATATCAGTAGTCTTCTCAGCCAGCTAGGTGTTACCACTTACAGTCCAACAGAATGATGGCTGTTTCTTGACAGCTCTAAACGATGGCAGACTACTGCTGTAGCATCAAAGAAGATTGTCCCCAACAAGTACACAAATGCAGGAGCTACAAATACAATTTTTTGCCTGAATAGAATTTAAATAAGTGTATTTACTGCGTTACATAAATTATTATATTTTCACAAAGATGATACCCAAGAAGACATTCTATTTTATTATGTTAAAGTAAATGTTGAAAATTTTACAATAAGATTAAAACCTAAAATCTTGAATTGCAATAAAACTGTAGCTTTAAAGAGAAAAACTAATGTCAGATTTGAGATCAGCACACTTGATTTAGGTAAGAACAAGTGTTTTTTGTGGATGCAACCAAAATTTTGTTTCCCAGTGTTATAGAACACTAAAAACACAAATAATAAAAAGTTTAAGCTTGACCAGGAGGCGGTGCAGTGGATAGAGAGTTGGAATGTGATGTGGAGGACATAGGTTCGAGACCCCAAGGTCACCAGCATGACCACAGGCTCATCTGACTTGAGCAAAAAACTCACTAGCTTGGACCCAAGGTCGCTGTCTCCAGCAAGGGGTTACTCGGTCTGCGAAGGCCCGCGGTCAAGGCACCTATGAGAAAGCAATCAATGAACAGCTAAGGTGTCACAATGAAAAAGTGATGATTGATGCTTCTTCTCTCTCTCCGTTTCTGTCTTTCTCTATTTATCCCTCTCTCTGACTCTTTTTCTATCCCTGTACAAAAAAAAAAAAAAAATGTTTAAGAAAAGCTAAGATATAAAAAAGACAAGTCACTTACAAAAAAAAATGGACTTTAGGTTGACACCCAATTTTATAATGATGGAGTCACAATATAATAGTATCATATCTTCAACAGTTGAGAGAAAGTAACTGACAATGTGAAATTATCTGTTCAGTAAAGCTATCAATCAGAAAAGAAAGTGAAATAAAAGGTATTTAAGGATAAACAAAAAATAATGTAGTTCACCACCAAGACATTTACTTAGACTACAGAAACATGGAATATGAGCTTAGGAATGACAGTGAGCACGAGCAAATAGCATGAAGTGCAAATAGAATGGTGAGCAAATAAAATTGAAAAACAAATTAAATGCAAATGATCTTTCTCAATAGTTTAACTTGTGCATTTAAAGTGAAAGAATTAAAAATATTGGGGAAATAACATGTATATTGGGAAGAAGAACTTAGGATCTGAGTGATACTCTGTTCAGAAGGAAGGTTAAAATACTACTTAAACGGTTAATATAAATATGTACAGTGAGATTTTTTAAATGACTCATTATAGAGCAAGGCTGGGCCAACATTTTATGCAAGTATTGTAGGTTCTGGGGGCCAGGTGGTCTCTGTCTCAACTACTCAAATTTGCCTTGTGTAAAAACTGTGTTGTTAACACAGGCAGGCAGCTAGATATTAACAAGAAAAGAGAGCAAAGAAATTTGGACATTATATTTTATAAAACTGGAAAGCCCTCAATATTCCACTTAGCTTAAATTGTTAAATAAAAAAATAGCATTCATAGGCCCAATTGTACATTTCAGGAATCCATTGTGTCCTCAGATTTCACTGTGCCTCAGCTCTCTGGATTAGGTTTGGAAGTAATTTCCCAAAGGCATTGCTGTCGGGTGTTGGGGCACCTGGAGCAGAGGTGTTTTTGTGCTTGCTCTTTAAGACTGCACAGCAAAAGCTGGAATGATGCCCACAGAGGCTTGTCCATTCTAGCCTAGAAGAAGGAACTGTTTGGTTAGTGGAAAAAATTAATGAAAGCTGTGAAATTGAATAGAAACTGATTGGTTAGCTTAACGGAAATCTAGTCCCTTCCAGACCAAAAATGTAAACACGCACAGGCTTAACAGAGATCTGGCCAAAATTTCTGCTTTGGAAGCCCTTACCCTATAATGAGTCGTCAGGATATGTGGGCTGGTAGCTCAATAATCTCCCAAGTACAGATTTTGGGAAGTTCCTGGAATGGACCGAGCTCTGATATGGGTTAACACATGGTGCAGAATATCTGGATTTTGATTTTTATTCTGGACTTATTGAAGACTAGAGTAGACTTTTTCCTTGGGGAAGACAGGGAAATAAGACATTGGGAACTTGTACGTGTAACCTTATATTTCAACTCCAAATAAACCTTAGGCAAAAACCTAAGCTTCTCCAAGTTTTATAAAACACCTTTTATGTGACACTGTACAAAAACCTCATCAGCACCTGCTTCAGAACCAATATCAAGTTTATGATATGTTAAGCAAAGAGCTATGACTATTTTTCAATAAAACTCTATTTATAAAAACACGTACTAAGCCAGAAATTTTTCCCCAGGACATAGATTACACATCTCGTAAATGTTTATAACTTTATATTTTTTGATGCCTTGTCACCACAGTCTTTGAGCACCCAACCTCAGTGAAAAGGTACGCCAGTGTCATAACGCTGGTTCCTGTCACAGGATTTTCTTCTGGCTCTGACCTTGACTGCAAATATACCAACATTCAAATATACCAACGAAGCCTCCTCATAACATGTGCTGTATACTCCACCCTAACCCGCAATAGATTCACTTGTTGATGTGTCCTCATTCTTGGCCCCTTGTCTGCTCGGTTGAGCCCACTATCTAGTAGCTTCTCCTATAGGAGACCCTGTGTGGCCGGCAATGCCCCCTCTTCAAGCACTAGGGGATGTCACAAGTCTCTTCCTTTTCTATGCCTTTCCATTGTGCTATTCTGTGTATAAATCATGTGATTCATCAAAAAGCTCGGTTTTAAGTAACAATTATTTCTCACAACACATTGCAGATCCATGTTTTAGAAAAAGATCCAAAAAAGGAGAGAGACAGACAGAACAATGAAATAAGATTTTTTTAAAGAAAAAAATAGTAAGGGCTTGATACTTCTTTAAAAAGAGAAATAAATGTTGAAAAATAAGAGTGTATAAATGTAGGAATAATAGGAATTATAAAGTAAGCCATATATACCAATTAATAAAATGAAACTTTCTAGTTTAGAAACAGATAACAAATAGCATGAAGAAAAACAATTATTTCCGAAAGGAATTTCTAAAAATACATACTAAGGAATGTTAAAAATAAGAGATTAATGCTATGAAGCCTCAGATTCAGAAAGTGATTTGTATAGTGCTTACTATTTTATATAAGGAATTCAAAAAAAAAGTTCAGTGTTCACTTGGCATTTGGTCAGAGTCTTAAGTGAGGCAGCAATAGGTTAGACAAAAAGAGAACATTTAAGAACTAGCAAAGACTTCAAATGACATAGACTTGGTGTTCTGTAGAACCACAAAGAGTTCAATGGGTCTAGACTAGAGAACAAAGGGAGAGTGCTGAGAAGTGAGATTGGGAGAGGCTGGTGTAGGGGATGGGTGTTTTCAGAACAGAGGCAAGGTCTTAGGAACAGGTAAAACATTGTTTTTCTTTTGGAAAACAACTTTTATGTAGAATGAACAATCAGCCAACTCTGTTACAAACAACTTATAGAGCTTAGAAAATACTATTAGATTTAAAACAACCTTTTCCATTAGTTCAGTCATGTTTATAATTTATATATAGACATGTATCTGCATATAGTAGAGACATAATTCTTTTCCAGTTCAAATATTCAAAGTCTCAGAGGTAACACATGAAGTACTACTTAGTGACACTTTTAAATGACTTTTTAGACTTCTACATTGAGGTTCTATCTTTTTCTTGAGGAGAGAAGAAGGCAGGGTACACTGAAAGCCTGGAAGTGGGAAAAAGATTTGAGAGCAAGAAAGAATCTGGGGTCATCAGAAATATACTCTGACAATTCTCTTGATTGGTTCTCATAATCACATTTCTATGACTTTTACATGAAAAGTGAGATGGTTTATTTGAACTCAGCACACTCATTGGATATCTGTCTACAATTCCTTGTAATTAATTGTGCAATATTAGTGAAGACTTGGCCCTGGCCCGGGGGGTTCATTGGACAAAACGTTGACATGGTGCACCAGAGGTCAAAAGTTTGACCCCCAGTCAGGACATATAGGAGAAACAATCAATGAATACACAACTAAATGGAACAACTAAGTGAAACAATATGTTGATGTTTCTCTCTCTCTTTCTCCCTAATTCCCCATTCTCTTTTTCTCTCAACTCAAAAGAAAAAAATAAAAAAAAATACTAGATAAGACTTATGTTGGTGTAATGATAAAAGTATTTTTCTAGTAATACTTAGATTTCGGTTGTATGAGTGTATGAGTGAAGTTGCCAACCATTTCTTCAACTGTGCCTTTCTTGAAGGACTCACATGCTTGGATGCCAGTGTAGAACTCCTCCTTTGGGACCTGGCAGCCTTTTAAGAGTGGCAGTTGACTCAGCCCTATCAGCTTGTCACTTATTAGGCCACCAAACCAAAGCTGCAGTTAGCTGTGCTTGCCTTGCTTCTTTGTCGAAGGTTCACAGTACTACTCCCTGTCATTGTCCCTAAACACCTCTGACATGAGTGCTGCCCAGGCCCACGGGGGAATCAATGATGCCACTTGTGCATAGCTGGGTGTCCATCAGGTGAAACTCCTGGTCTCTATGGATGAGCCTAGAAAAGAAAGATGCACTGCCCAGGATAATCTGTCACAGGTTCCTCTGCTGAGAGCAACTTTTCATGCAGGTCTGTCCCACCACTTTAGCCTGCACTGCCTCATCCATTGCCATGTTGGCATGCATGGTAAACTGGATTATGTGTTTAATGCCCACCTGAGCTTCCATCAAATCTGTGGCCACAGCTAGCAGGTATTTCTTCAGGACAACATAGAAACTCAGATATTGCCTTGTTTCTCACAACTGCAGTGAAGGCCATGACCAATGACCCTGCTTGGAAGCAGACCACTGGCTGGCACCAGGTCACGCAGGCCTTTAAAGCAAAACTGTCCCATGTGCCTGTGCTCCTCAGCCGTGGTGGTGGCATACACAGCAAGTCTCGAGCCAAGGCCCTGTTAACATCAGCTCTCCTTCATGGCTGGTATTTTAAGAGTTGTAAAAGGCAGAAGCAAATAAATAAGAAACACAGCAAAACAAACAGGTATTATTTTTCTAGCCGAAAAAGAGGCTAACATATATCAAGAGGCATTCAAGTCAGATCATCCAGTGCCTCACCTAATTATCTTTGAAAGACAAGATGTTAAAATAAAATTTAAAAAGCAACAATAGAAATCTTCTTTCTAGAAATGGAAATACCTTGTTATTTTTCATAATTTTGATTTTCTTAAAGCATGAGAGCAAACATATTGAAATTGAATACCTGTGTGAAAAGACCCAAACATGAGATAGAAAATTAATACCCTGTCACCCCAATTTTTTTTCTTTTAATAATAAAACATTTAATTTTTTTCCAAAGTAATGAATTTCTCACAGTCTCAAAAGAAACTGAAAGTTTAGTTTTGAATTCTTATAACTGCATGTTTTCCACAGATGAGGTATTCATAATTTATAGCAGGTTTAATATTTAAAGAGCAAAATCTGACTTATGAGTTTTATGCAGCAAAAGAAGGTGTGTTCTCAAACTGAGCAAAACATATTACAAGATAAGAAAAACAGAAAATTATATATTTTTCAGATGTCTATGGAAAAGCAGAATCAAATGTATTTTATTATAGTCTAAGTAAAATGTACAGGAGTGGGAAAAAGTAGGTTTACAGTTATAATATAAATAAATAATACAGTAATTTATAAATAGTAATGCAAGAATAGAATTCTTTGGGGTATTCACCACTGTGAACCTACCTTTGCTCACACGGCATTATTGTGGGATCCCAAGGAATAGTCTCTACAGCTCTATAAATGAAGCAGAGTAGCCACCATCACATTACTCACATGGACTAGGAGGCCCTGGCCAGTTGACTCATTGGCAGAGTGTCGGCTCTGTGTGTGGATGTCCTGGTTCAATTTCCAGTCATGGAATACTGAAGAAGCGACCATCTGCTTCTCTACCCCTTACCCTCCCCCTTCTCTTACTCTCCCTCTCTTCTGTTCTTGCATTTATAGTTCAGTTGGTTTGAGCACCTTGGCCCAGTCATTGAGGATGGCTCCATGGAGCCTCCACCTCAGGTGCTAAAAATAGCTGGGGTGAAAGCATGGCCCCTGATGGAGGCTGCTAAATGGATCATGGACATGGCTCATGTGAGAATCTGTCTCTCTGTCTCCTTACCTCTCACTTAGAAAAATAAGGGGAAAAAGAGAAAAAGAAAAGGTAAGGAAGATAAAGATAAAGGTCACATAAAATAGGTTAGAAAAAGCTGGGGATAATAAGTTACTAAAAGAGATCATGGCTCATTTATCTGAGTAGCTCTCTTTATATGAACCTTGTCTCAAACAACTTCAAGACTAAGTATTTTTTTCTTTCTTTATTTCTCTCTCTCTTTTTTCCATTCTTCTTCTTCTTCTTCTTCTTCTTCTTCTTCTTCTTCTTCTTCTTCTTCTTCTTCTTCTTCTTCTTCTTTTTCTTAATATGTCTTTCTCTTTGTACTCTCACTTCTGGTTTTTTCTAATTGGTTTTTCAAGAATTCTCTCACTGTTTAGGGCCAAAATTGCTGCTAGTATTCCAGACTCACCTCCAATTAGCTAACAAAATCTAGAATGCAAAGAGTTCCAGGGAATAGCCTCTATCATCTCTTTGGACCAATGAGAATCACTGCACATCCTCAAGATGGTAACTGTGGGCAGAATGATGAAATGCAAATCAGGTTGGCCTGGTATTGTGTTACCCCTGGGAATCACAAATGTGGAGTTAGTCCAGCCTAATACACATGGACCTAAGGTTGTGTTTGACCTCCACCCCTCAAAAATTTAATGATGTTCCTAGAAGATGAAGAAGTCATATCTGGAAATAAAAATTCAAACAGCTTTCACTAACTAGGGTTTCATTGTCCCTAGAGTGGATACACATATTGAAAATCACTTCTTTGTTTTTATAGAGTGTAAGTGTACTGATTGCAAATTAGCTGTTCTTGAACAACTAACACAGGTGTTCATGTGTAAGTAAATGAAATTCTTGCCTGTCCATTCCCTACATGTGACCACTCATAAGTGAGAGCATTATTATGTATAATTCACCACGATTTGAGTTCTAGGTAAACTGCTTTACCACTAGCCTAGCAGAAAATACTTTCTAAGGAAAAATGAAAAACAAAAATTTCAAGAGTAGAGATAAGCAAATATAAAACAATGCAAAAGCAACTTTTTACCAGTGTGCTAATTCCTCTCTGATAACTTTGCAAGTTCGAAATGCTTCCTTTCAAAAAACACCTCCTAATACTTGAACCACTTGCATTTGAACATTGTTTCTCAAGTGTCTGCTTTCTTCAAGAGAACCTGGAAATAAATGGATAATGTAGCAAATGAAGAACGTCAAGAGGAAACAAAGAGATTGTTTTTTATCTGTCAAGAAAGCATTTAAATTCTCTTAGCATCCTCTGTCACTCTATCTAAATTAATCTCCCTTTCACACCTTAAAATGTCAGTAATGTTTGTTTAAAGAACTGATGCAGCACTTTAAAAAGTATTTATTTTATTGTTGTTTTTTAGTTCTTTCAGATATGCTATGAAAAAGGAATGTATTTAGATCTTTCAGAAGAAATCTGACTATTTTGATGTATATTTTCTGTTTCTGTATTTATGGCATTTGAATTGTAATTTAAAATAAAAATTTAAATTTATTCTTGTGTTTAATATCTCTACAACTTATTTTTATTTTTTATATATAAAATATAGCTTGTTTGCTCAGGCCAACCAAAATCTCATCAAATCTTCAAATATTACCTGCATACTCAAAATAGGCTTAGACAATGGAAATAAAAGATATCAACAATGAAAACTAAAAACTAGCTAGACTGAGACTGACATGAAATATTCAGTGAAGTAAAACTATGTTCTAAGCCCATCTGCTTAGAAGTCATTTCTTCAAACTGTTAGAAGAAGCCTGCAGAAGAAAAATTGTCAAACTTTATAAAAGCCTATATGGGTAATGAGAAGTGCAAAACTTTACATAGGTCCAGATTCATCACTCAAGTACTTTGATCCAAGGAATTTTTGCTAAGAATCTGAAAGATACCAATGAGAAATACATACCCCAAAGTTTATAGCAAATTACCTAAATAGTTTTACTTAACTCTGCACATAGGGCTGAGAAATTAGCATGAATAATGTTAGGCATAATTTTTCATTGGTGAAATAAATTCAAGAAGGTAGTTGCTTAGAAAATCTTTAGGGATCCTGTTATTCTCATGTAAGTGAATATAAAAATCCATCTGACCCTGAACTTATAATATATGAAACTAATATTCAGGTCAAGGTTTTGGGTAGGTCTTATGTGTACAATCCCCCAAGTATTAAAGAAGTTCTACTGTCTGATCCAACCTGTCATACTATCACAATATGATTCTTTCTGTCTCAGACTGGTCTTCCCTTGTGAGATGTTGGTCACAATCCCTGAAGAAACAGTGAAAAAAATATAGAAATGTAAGTTTTATGATGGATTTGTGCTTTTTTACTAGGAATACCTATACATGTATTAATATCAATATAAGTCTTGCTTTTATGTTTAACTATCACCTGGTTAAGAAGAGACATAATTCCATCTATATTAATCGTGGACAGTGATTATATTTACCAATAGAATTAGACACTTCTTTAAAGGACAGTGTTTCTTAGGTGCAATCACTTTACTTGCAAATTTGAGTATTATGTTACAAGTATCATGTTAAGTGCTTTGTTTTCATCATCTCATTTAGTCTTTTTCAAAGGATGTGATGTAGTATGGAAAGATGTAGGATCTATCACCCAGTGAAAAACGAAATGCATCAGCAAATTAAGGAAATGACTTTATCTAGGCTATCATAATAGGGAGAATATTTTATTAATAAGAAAAGCCTCAAGAAAAAGGAAGGTGACTTTGAGGTGTTATAGATAATAGAGGAGACCATCTTAGATTCTTATGCCATGTTTAAGAAAAAAAGAATGACCATCTTATCTGAGCCACAGAAGAAAGACAGAGGTGGGTTTTAGAACAAAAAGGGTAAACAGGAAGACCTCAATATGCCCTTCAGCTTCACTGAACTTTACACAACTTTCTCCTTCACTGCTGCACTGCTGGATTCTAACCTTATTAGGGTATTTACTTGAGAAAACTGACTATATATATATATATCTTTGAGATGTAAATCTTCTCCCAGACTTGCCAGTTTTACAAGCCAGGAATGTCATTCTCAAAGATTATCAAGAAAGGACCCCTAAACTGGCTTGTTGGCTTGTGTAAGTTCTGGGTTCAATTACCGGCCAGGGCACACAGTAGAAGCACCCATATACCCATATGCTTCTCCACCCTTCCCCCTCACCTTTCTCTCTAGTTTTCTCTTCCCCTCCGGCAGCTAAGGCTCCATTGGTGTTGCCGGAGGGGTGCTGAGGATGGCTCCATGGCTTCCTCCTCAGGTGCTAAAATGTCTCCAGTTGGAGTGTAGCAATGGGCCTGATGGGCAAAGCATTGACCCCTGGTGAGCATGCCAGGTGGATCCCAGTCAGGTGCATGCAGGAGTCTGTCTGTTTCCATACCTGCCTCACTTCTCACTTCAGAAAAATAAAAAATAAATAAAAGAAAAGCACTTCTATCTTTAAATCTCTTTGCAATGGTAGGACCTAAATTAGATTAGAACCAATTAGCCAAGTAATCTAATTGACCAACTCCCCTTAAAGTCCTCCAGTACTTTCTCCACTACCTCATCCAGCATTAAATCTCTTGCCTTTGTTTTAGTAAAGTTGAGGATCTGAAGATCCTCTCTCTTACTGCATTAGTCTTAAGTAATGTGCTTCATGCCTGGTAAATTCCATCTCAATTATTATTTTTTTTATTTTTACAAGGATGTAAAGCCAGTGACCAAGGTGACTAGCACAGCCACCTGGCCAGTGCAGGTTCGCATTTGATTCAGACAGTTGGTAATGAAACTACGGAGCCAAGAACTGGTGAGCCATCAGCTTTAATCTTAGCTTGCACCCAATGGGCATGTAAAAACACACACTGGGCTCCAAAACCCACTCATTCAGTGCTCACAAAGCTACTGACTTATCTGAGTTTTCTAGAACAAGGACTTCTAGCTCACCAGACTTATTCACCTCTGTTCCCCATCTCCTTCTCTCTACACAAACTCTGCACAAACTGGCTTCTCCCTCAGCACTGTGCCATTTTGGCTGCTTCTCCTGTCCTCCTCCATGTGGCCTTTCTCTGCTCTCCTTCCTAATACTAACCTCAGGAACCGAGAGAGAGCAAGCTCCCAGTCTAAAATCCAAACCTTTAATCCAATCTACAAACAAGAAACTCTCTGATACAAAGTCACTTATCTGAGACATAATGGGAGGGTTCCTCATGAGAGTGCACCACCCCACATCACCCAATCAGTCAAGGGTGTGGGGAAAAGCTTACTCTTAAAACTTGCACATGGGCAGCACCATCTTTAACAAAGTGAGCATAATATATTTTATCTACCCAACCAAGGGCAACAGTGGTAATTTGGAACACAAAACTTTAGAGAATTTTTTAACCATCTATTTTATTGTTTTTGGGGATTCACAGGGCTCAGGTACAGTTCAGCTTTTTCTAGTTTGACACAGAAAGTTGAAATAAAAACAACCCAGGGGAGATTTATTTTAAAGGATTGTAACAATAAGGGGAAGGAGAGTATTGCAATAGAAAGAAGGCTTCTGCAACAGTATTTGCAAATGTCCCCAAGTTAAACAGAAAGAAGTCTTTCTCTCATAGGGAGAAGTAACAAGGCTAAAAAGAACAGGTCATCGGTAAGTGGACTGGATGAGATGAAAAGGTGGAGGAAGCAGTGATCTAACAGTAGATCAAATAGTGATTTACTCTGAGATCAGCCTATTCTAGAGAGAGGCTATTAAGGAGAGGTTGCATGTTAGCTTAGCCTGAAAGTGGGTCAAAGTCCTGGCATTGCAGTAGGGGGGTACCCTAATAATTATTTACAGGTATTTTGTTCAGTTTGATTGGGGGACAAAACAGTTCATCTAATCCTTTATGAAGCTGAGACTAAGAATTTGGAGGAACTGTATCTGGGGTAATTATAGGTAAAAAAAAAAATGAGCCATCATCAAGACTTATCTAAGTCATATAGGGAAGGGGGAATAGTTTTAATTAGCTATATTTTGGAACAAAAAAGTGTGAAAAATTTCTTGATTATTTTTCCAGGATCACAGGGTTTTAATAAAAATAAAATTCAACACTATCAAAAAAAGCTGAGGTTCATATTTGTTTAAAAATCTGTCAAAAGATTAGAGATATTAAAAAGATATGTGATGTAAATTCTAACTACCCATATTCCACTACTTGATGTTTAAAAAGGATGGTTGAATGAAGATACAATTTGAAATAGACCTTGAAAATAATCAACATAACTAATCTTTTCACAGCATGCACTCAGTCTCTGAATGAGAGTAGTGATACATTCAGGAACAAGTTCTTTTCCTATGTTTAAATGTAAACATGTTTTCTGAGACACATCTTTTTTTACTTCTGGATTATGCTTCTTTCATACCTGTCATTATCCTTCTTTCAGAGTCTAAACTCTTTGTATGTACAAACTTTGTTATTTCTTTTCATACTACTGCATATTTTCACAATGCCTAAAACTTTTGAAAACTTCAAATAATTAAAGAGAAATTGATTAGTTCCAGTTGTTACCAATTCTAGACTTTGTGATTTCCCAAGATATCTGATAGAAAAATGCTAGTGCCTCAGAAATCTGCCAATATTTTGTAAGAATGTAAAATTGCAGTCATTTAAACTCATTAGCATATTTTTGTGGCTATTACTTAGTATTTATCAGCTGGTCACCTATAACATTTTTATGACTTTGTTTCACAAACTAGGTGTTGAGTCACTACGGAACATAGATCACATCTGTTTTCAGATGAACTGATTTAAGGAAACTTCAACAAACACTCCATTGCTGCCAGTTCATTCTTATTTTTGTCTGAAGTTGAATATCTTTATTTCTGCTCGGTGACAATTCAAAATCTTCAAAATTCTCAAGAATCCTTTACAAAATTTCTTACCCCTTTTTTCATGACTACTTTATTTTTGCTTCACCAAAACATTGAGGTCATTTGATAACACCATCCTTAATTTTATATCTTACTTAATCTTTTGCAAACACCTAAATTTATGTTTATTCAGGTACTTTCATAAATCTCTCGATTTCTCCCATCCTAAAAAATTTTTTAAATCATGAATTCCTCATTTATTCTTTACCATGCACACTGCATACTCATATCAGACTCTTTTTCCATCTTAGTAATTCTTAACAGTAAGTGAGGGAGTGACTAAGTGAAGAAGGGTAGAGAGATTAGAACACTAAATCCAGAACACATCAAGATTTTGAAGTCTAGCAGAGAAAAATGATCTAAAATGTTCATTTTGTATAAAACTGATACTAACTTGAAAAATGCAGATTATTTTAAAGAGCTAGAAAAAGGAAATAATGCCAATAATAATGGCTGTCAATCAATGCGCACTCGTGTGGCATCAGACAGGCAACATGCTGAGTATTCAGCATACAATCACAAAGGTAACACCTGGAAGTTAATTAACAATATGATTCATAAAGATGGGCACATTTTTTTTCAACCATAGCTATTGAATATAAAATAGTATAGTAATATGTTCCTCCTCTCTCAGAAACATGAAGTATTTGAGAATTAAACCTCACATTTAGGAAACAAATACAGAAATAAATATTGACCTAAATAATTTTATTTCTAAATTTTAAATTTTCTTTTTCTTTTTATTTATTTATTTTAGAGAGGAGACACAGAGTGAGAGAGAGAGAGAGAGAGAGAGAGAAAGGAGGGAGGAGCTAGAAGCATCAACTCCCATATGTGCCTTGACCAGACCAGTGCAGGGGTTTGAACTGGCGACCTCAGTGTTCCCAGGTCGACGCTTTATCCACTGCGCCACCACAGGTCAGGCTGTTTCTAAATTTTATAAGGGTATATTTCATTTTTTAAGGTATTGGGAATGAAGTCTCCATAAGAGTAACCATGAATAATCTTAATAAGAATGAAGCAAAAGATACTGAAAAGATAGTGTGATTTAAAATATTGTGGAGGTTAATCTAGACATGTGTGAAACTTGGGCACTGGAACAAAAACTGGAATGATCAGAATCCACAGTCTCCATGTTGAGTGTCCGAGTGCCCAGAGCAGAAATCTGCCTGAAAAGTAACCAGAAATAAACATAAGTAATTTGGGTTAGGCCTGTCTGAAAGGATAGCTAAAAATATACAAAACATATAATCCTTTTAAAAGTCAGACAAAAGTTAAGATTTGTAAATATATTTTCAGATAAACCAGAACTAACTTATTTCAGTTAGAAATAGTGCTAAGATATGAGGAAGATTTTCAATAAAATATTGTTGGTAAATAGCAAATAAAAAATCATAATACAATTTTCATAATTTATCATAAGAAAAGAAACATCAGGAAGATATTTTTTAAAGAAATCAGAATTTGCTGCCTTTATTACTTACCAGATAACCATACAATATATATCATAAAATATAACTTAATTATAAATGAATTGAAGTTTTGGCACACAACAGTAATTGCGTATGTCAATATAGAATTGCATTAGGAGTCATATAAAAAAAGTATTAAGTCTTTGTTTGTATTTATAACATATAAAATAAGAAAACTAGGAAAATATAATTTTTAAATTTCTTTGGTCAAATTTATTTGCCCTTATGTTAAGGACAATGAAAGAAAAATATTGTATTATGTCTAATAATTTTTACCAATGAGGAGAAGAATTACTAAAAAGAAACCAAACATAAAACAAGTATTTCACTAATTTAATAAATTATGTTAAAATTTAAGTTATGTTTAAAATCTTTCAAATACTTAAAAAATTAGTTTTATATTCTAACTTAATGAAAATTGAATATTAGAAAAGTATTACAGAAATATATTATTTTGTCAAAATAGTTTACCACTTCTAACTAAATTCTAAACTAGCTTGAGCCTGACAAATTTTGTTAATTCTTATGCAGTCCACCACATTTTCTCTTTAAATTGAATGTACTGCATTTTTAAGAGAAAACTCTGTCTTTTGAGTGGTGGTGGGAAAAACCTTCAAGTAGAGATAATGATAGAACTATTTACCATAAATATTAAGTAACACTTATAATAAATTTATGCGATCAATAATAATATATGTTACATGCCATTGAGTTAGCTTGGACTTCAAGAGACCATAAGAGTAAGTGATGTCTAACAATGTCCTATCTTTAACAGCCCTGCTTGGCTCCCATAGACTCACATGCCTTTGGCTTCTTTTATGGGGTTATTCCATCTCAACATTAGTCTTCATCTTTTCCTGCTGCCTTCTATTTTTTCTAGCATTATGCCTCCCCCCCCAAAAAAAAGCTTGCCTTCTCAGGATATTCTCAAAGTAGAACATCTTCTTTTTTGTCATTTTTGCCACCAGCAATGTTTCAGGCTTCATTTGCTCTAGGACACACTTACTCATCTTTTGGAAAGCAGGGTATCGACAGAGCCTTCTTGCAACACCTTATTTCAAATTAATCTATTTTTCCCATCAGACTTCCTCACTCTCCAACTTTTGCATCTGTACATAGTAATTGGGAATATGAGAAGAGTGTAGATCATTTTAGCTTTAGTCTCTAATGACAAATATATGCTCTTGATAATATTTCTTAAGTCTTTCATAACTACATTTTTAACTCTGAGTCTCAGCTTTCTCTTGAATTCTTATACACAGAATTTATTTCATTCTATATATAAATGAAATATAATATCAAACATATATGTAATTTCATTATGATAAAGCAAGTTTCAGAGGAGTTACGGTATTTAAATTGACTAATATAATAAATTTATTAAGTATAAAAACTATGTATTATAATTTTTACTCTGTAACACTGCCTCTTTAACATAGCAACATAAAAATAATCATATTAGCAAATTATACATCAAAGAATATATCAAGCAAAATGTAAGAGTTCTTAATTATCATTTTATAAAGCCCATTTCCATATGTTTGAATATAGGCTTGTTAGAGCTACAATTTTAGGCTTTAGAACAGTGGTTCTTAACCTGGGTTTTATCGAACCCTAGGGGTTCGATGAGTAGGTCTCAGGGGTTAGGAGAAGCCTCTGCCACGGAGGCCAGAATAAAGTCATACCGTAATTTGTTGTGAGTTCATGCACTTTGTTGGTTTTGTTCTTTGAGCAAGGTGATATTCATGCACGGCTCATTTTGTGCACCAGTAAAAAAACATGTACCTATGTCTTGAATTTGGAAAAAAAATCATATTTTATTTATCACTAAAGAAGGGTTCGGTGAATGTGCATATAAAACTGGTGGTTTCAGTACTTCAAAAAAGGTTAAGAACCACTGCTTTAGAAATTACACTGAATTAGTTTTGATTTGCATTTCTCTAATAGCTAATGAAGATAAGCATCTTTTCATATATCTGTTGGCCATTTGTATTTCTTCCTGTGAGAAATATATACCATGGAATACTACTCAGCCATAAGAAATGATGACATCGGATCATTTACAACAAAAGGGATGGATGTTGATAACATTATACGGAGTGAAATAAGTAAATCAGAAAAAACTAAGAACTGCATGATTCCATAGATAGGTGGGACATAAAAAAGAGACTAAGAGACATGGACATGTGTGTGGTAGTTACGGGGTGATAGAGGGGCACAAAGAAAACCAGATAGAAGGTGACAGAGGACAATTTGACTTTGGGTGATGGGTATGCAACATAACTGAATGACAAGATAGCCTGGAAATGTTTTCTTTGAACATATGTACCCTGATTTATTAATGTCACTCCATTAAAATTAATAAAATTAATTTAAAAAAAGAAATTATACCGAATTATCTCAGTGAGGACAAACAGAGTAATCAGAAAGTTTTCTATATTTTAATAAAGACCTTGTATTTAATAATTATCATTTTCATCTGGTTTTGAATCTCCTAGCAGAAATCCCCTTTCAAAAGCCATCCCCCATTTCCTGGACTGCTCATGTTTCCATTAATTCTTCCTCAATCACCAATAAGGAACTTCATTGAAATCTTACAAACAGGCATTCAAAAATCTGTTACCCTCAATATTTTTTCTATCCTCAAATAAAATGCTGATTGTCTTTCTCATTTATAAGAAAGGAAGAAGAGTTGAGGGAGTTAAATGGGATTTTATAAGACTTGGCTCCTACTTAAGCCATGGGATACCATGGGTGAATCCATTTGGGAGTCTACGTAATTAGAAATTGGGAGTAAAGATTTTTCTCTAGAAGTTCATAACAGACAAAAACCTGAAATGGCAACGGTTATTTATCATCGACTGAGTACACAGGAGAGTTTGCACAATATCTGCAACTACAGTCTAAACCCTTTGTTTTCAATCTCCTAGAGCTAAATGTTTATAAACATTTTAAAAATAAAAAAAGAGCCAATTTTCAACACCATTTCTCCACTCAGCATTTTTTTTTTTTTTTTTACATAAGAACCATTCAATCTGACATATGTCAGGGGCAATTAACAATCTTCTGTTAACAAAATACCTGCCCTACTCAGCAGACATTTCTTGTTTCTCATTAACCAAATTATGTTCAGGTCATATATCATATCTCTGACAATAATGCCACTTTCATGCTTAATTGGTTAAATAAATGTGTAATTATGAAACTATACTGAGATACTACTATAAATTTTTGTAACCATGGCATTTGCCTGATGTAGATTGCAAGGTTATTTGATCTACTATAAGATTTAATAACACTAAAACTTAATGTAGCATTTGTTCAATATCAGTAAAGATCCCTCCAGATGTTAATGGCATTTTAGATAAAACATTGGAACATTCAGTCAAGATCTGAATATTCTGTTAAGTACAGGCATAGTATGTTTTTTTCTTTTTTTAAAGAAATATCTCTGGCTTAATCACAGAAAAATACACTGATAACTTGTTTCTAAGTGGGAGGATAAAAAACTTGACATATGGTAATTAGTAGAATTTATGTCTTGCTGTGGGATATTTACAGTAATGACTACATTCTCAGAATACTTTTGGATCACGACAAATATTGGCTCATTGAAAAATCAAGAAAATCATGTAAGAGAAAGAAAAAAGATATTAATAGTTGTCTTAAAATTCTTACTTTAATGTTTTTTTCCCTTCTAATTAGCACTTTTCTAATGAGTGCTAACAAAATGAGACTTTGAAAGATATTACCAAAAAAAGTTTTTAAAACCTCCCATAAGGTAAAATAAATGACATATGGCAAAATCATGACATGGTAAACATTGAAATGTATTGAATTTTAATATAAAGAACTTTTTACGTATTAGGCATCAAGTCTCTTCCAAACAACAGACTTATCACTAAGAATTAGATTTGCCAGCAATTAACAAAAAATAAGTGAATATAATTTAAAAATAATGTCTTTAACAGTGGGAAGGGTGTTTTATTATTCACCTGAACAAAGCCTGTAGGTAATCTGTCCAGGGCTAGTTTAGAAGCTTTACACCTATGAAGGACACAGACTCAATTCTTTTCTATCATTCTGTGTCAAGGGTAGAAAAACAACTTTTTCCTAATAGCTAGATGGGAAGTATTGTAGACTCTGCAGGCCTCGCAGACTCTGTCCTAACTAAGCAATCCTGCTCCTGTCACAAAAAGTAACTGCCATTGTAGCAAGCCAGTGTACCTACTGGGATAGGTAGGACTGCATTCCAATAGGGTGGTATAGACAAAAACAGGTGGTGGATGAGATTTAGCTTGTGTGTCATGACTCATTAAGCTCTTTTCTAAAATCTGGCTTTCATACTCAGTCATGCCCCAACTTATGCCCTCAGAAGACTCTTAGAGGTCTAAACCTAACACTCAAGGTGGAAGCCAGAAGAACCATAAAATATACAAGAGAAAATCGGTTTGTTCACAACATATTTAGTCATATCTCTGTACAATAAATAATTTGGTCTTTGCACATGGTTCCTGAGACATAACCATAAAATCTTTCAAATCAAGAATTTGACTGGTCTTTCTTCCTGATTCCTGGGAAGTAACCATTGAATCAGGGGTCGGGAACCTTTTTGGCTGAGAGCCATGAACACCACATATTTTAAAATGTAATTCCATGAAAGCCATTCAATATGTTTAACACTAAATACAAGTAAATGGGTGTATTTTATGTAAGACCAACACTTTTAAAGTTCAATAAGTCTCTGAATTCTTTTTAATATTGTTGTTATGCTGTTGATAACCAATGATGAATAAAGTACTTCTTTCATTAATGTTACTTCTGGCGTGCATGGTTTTGCTGATGGCTTTGTAGTCTGGTTTATACGTGGTGAGGTTAAGCTTCATGCAGGTGTTGAGACTTCCATCTGTTAAACGTGATCGTAGGTTGGTCTTAACGTTCTTTAGATGTGAGAAAAACTGCTCACATGCATACGTAGAGCCAAACATTGTCAGTACAGCAAAACTCACAGGCTGCAGTGTGTGGTATGTGATGGGAAGCGCATTCCAAGTTTGACAATCAGCTGGTCCATAGGTTAAAGGTTTTTAATTCCTTCCACTTGTATTTGCTCGCCAACTCTGCTTGCTGTCGTGCAAGTATTTTCAAATCTTTATTCAGTGACTTGAATTTATTCACGCATATGTCTGAGACCATCAGGTCAGTAGCTTGTAGCTCAAAATCTCTGATGGAGACACCGGGGATGTAACTCAGGTCAGTGCTGTCCACTGCACATTCGTGTAGATGGGTGATAAACTTAAAAAGACGAGTGCACTCACAAAATTTTCCAAATTTTGAATGACTGCAGGAGATTAGATGTGAAGTCTGCTAGCTGCTGGAGATCAAGATGTTGAGCAGGGTCACTTGCTGTGCATGCATCTTTAAACTCTCCCTGTTTTTCAAAGTATAGTAAATGACCTGTTTCAATGTCGGCAATGAAGAGTTCCAGCTTGTTTTCAAATGCAAACACTGCTTGTTGAAGAAATAATACTGCATTTCCAATGCCTTACATTTTCACATTGAGCTGGTTCAGATGTTCAGTCATGTCCATAAGATAGTAGAACTTCAGGAGCCACTCAATGTTAGCTAACTCAGGATGCTCGACGTTTTTCATTTCAAGAAGAGTCCAGATTATGCTCAGACAAACCAAGCCGCGAAACGGCTGAACACCTTCCCTCTTGATAACCAATGCAAATTGCTGTGCAGAAGCAGACCAGGATAATTATTCCCAACTTCATCCAGCAGTGTTTTAAACTGGCGATCATTTAAAGCTCAGGCAACAATAAAGTTGACCACCCAAATGACCAGCGACATCACCTCACCAAGCTGCTCACCACACATCTGAGCACAAAGCACCTTCTGATGTAGGATGCAGTGAAAACTTAGGATGGGTCTCTTTTCATGTTCACGAAGAAGAGCTACGAATCCTCTGTTTTTCCCCACCACGCACGGAGGGTGCTCACACCGAAATAAGTTTATCCATCAGTAGATTTTTTCTTTAGCGAACTCAGTGAAAGACTTGAAAAAATCCTCCACTCTTGTTGTCTCTTTCATAAGCAAAACAGCAAGACTTTCCACACATAGTGCGGCACCGAGAGCATACCTTGCAATCACACTGAACTGGGATAAATGGCTTACGTCTGTTGAATCATCCAAAGTGAGATAAAAGAATGGTGCTGCATTTATATCCTTCACTTGTGTTGCCTCAATTTGATTTGTCATCATGACAGTATGATTATAAACAGTTCTTGCCAAGAGAGGCATGTCTTTATTCATTTGATTATCTTGTCTTTATCTGAAAATTCATCAAAAAGTTCATTGGTACCATCAAGCATGAGTGTTTTGGCATACTCCCCATCTGTGAATGGTTTTCTGTTTCTCACAGTTGCTAAAGCACCAGCAAAGCTAGCCCAATTCCAGTCACCTTGTTGGGTCCAAACATAAAGTTGCTGCTGACTAGCTTGCACTCGGCACAGTAGCTCTTGACATGCTTTCTTCCTGTTGTCTCCCGCTGGATATTTTGATGCAAATGTCGTATGGCATGTGTCAAAGTGCCGCTTTATATTTGACCATTTCATCGTTGCAATTTTATCATTGTATATTAGACACACTGCAGAACCTGCTCTCTCCACAAAGGCAAATTCCTCTGTCCATTCCTGCTGAAAAGTACGATACTCCTCATCTTTTTTTTCTTTTAGCCATCTTCTTCGTCAAAAAGGTTTCTGCAATTAGCTAGCTGACTACTTGATTAAAAGGAGGGAAGATTACTTCCTGACCTCACAATGACCCATGTATGTTATGCATTATCCAATAAAAATTTGGTTTTGTCCCAGAGTACAGCTGTGATTACCTCCAGCCACCCACAACCATAAACATAAATGGTATTAAATGAATGGATTGTAATACATGAGAATGTTTTATATATTTAACATTATTATTTTTATTAAAGATCTGTCTGCAAGCCAGATGCAGCCATCAAAGAGCCACATCTGGCTTGCGAGCCATAGGTTCCCGACCCCTGCTCTAAATCCTACCTTCTATGAGTCATTCTAGAACATTATTGAACTTCAGTGGACAGTGAGAACCCTCAGAATGTAGCCAACTGTTCACATATGAGGACCCCTAAGATTGTATCTGGCATCTGAAGTAAGGTAAAGACTGTCTTTAAATGATGATGTCTTTAATCTGTGCAGCTTGGCCTGAATCTGGGTAGTTAGTATTAGAAATCACTGCAATCTCACTTGCCAGAATTTCATCATTGCACTATATCTAGAATCACAAAACACAAACTTATGTCTACCATACTATCTTTTGGTAAAGAGAAATGCTGCCCACATTTCCAATAACTTTAAGCTAAATATTTTGGACTTTAGTTTGAAATATGGGTTGTTTTTCCTACAAAAGTTAACAGTATTTATTAATCCTGTCATGCTCCACTTTTTGGTTTGCCTCAGTCCCACTGTAGCAGAAAGACCACATGTTCATCCTGTCATCTACCACTCTTTATAAATCAGCTGAAAAATAAAAAAAATTCTCATCCTCCTACCACCAGGTATACAAAGCCTACTTCTGTGTGAATATATATTCTATGAGTTTGTTTATATTACAAAAGAACCATAATAATTCTTTGCATTATCAAAAAGTAAATTCCTCTTCTTACTTTCCATGTCTCATCACTTGCAACTTCGTAGAGATTTTGCTTTGCAATGTATGTATGTATTCCCTTTATTACGATAATATTCTGCCCTCAAGGAAACATTCTCTACTCTCTTACGTTAGACCAAATAAAACTAAATGTAAATTTAAAATTCCTGGCTATAGCCTGCTCCAATTACTGCCTCAATCCTTTGGTCCCCTTCTAAGTAGAACCTCTCAACATATTTGCCTGAACATTCTGCTTGCATTCTTTCTTTCCCCTTTACTGTGATTTCCATTCCTATCAGCCCATCAGACATGCTCTTGGTAACACTATCAGTGTGGAGATCTCCATTATGCCAACAGTAAAGGTAAGTGCTCTTTTCTATCTCAAATGTTATCAGCTCTTGACAGTGTTGACCAAACCCCTTATCTTTTGAAAGAAGTTCCATATGTTTCTCCTTTTCTCTAATTTTCCTAACATTCTTGTTACTTTCCGAAGCTGCTGCCTTTTCCTTGTTTATACAGTTTGTAGATGAAAGAGAAACCACTATAATTGGTCCTTAATATTTTCTAATTACCTGTGTACACATTATTATTTTCTTTCTTAAGGAGTTTCATCCAGGCCTCTGGATTTGAACAATACCAGTATAGATCTATCACTAAATTTCAGCTGTAGCTCTGACTTCTCTCCTGAACTTAAATTTCATTCCAAACTACATACTTATCATCTTCATTTGTAGATCTAACAGATATCATAAACTTTGAATGTATTAAAACTTTCCTAATGTTAGTCCTGCTCATTTTGGAAATAACAGAATCTTCCTGCTAGTTGGTAAAACCTCAGGGCTCTCTGATTAATTTCTTTCCTTCACCCATCACACCCAATCTGTTACCAACTGCTGTTGAAATAATGTACAGAGTGCTGAATGCTATAGTCAATCCTCTCCACCTCTACTGCCAATATTACCCAATTTACTTTAATCTCTTTTCTGTGTACTAAAATAAACTCCCCACTTACAGGTACTCAAGTCTATAATCTAGGCTTCATACTTTGTCCTTTTAAAATTTAAATTATATCATATTTTTTGTTTGATTTAACTCTATTAATGGTTTTTCCAATTGTAGCCAGTATAAGTCAGTGTTCCCTTTTCATGTCAGACACAGACCTACGTGTCAGATTCATGGTTACCATTCTGATCTTTTTTCATTACCTCTTTACTTTCCATATTCAAGTCACAATAAGCTTTCTATTTTCTGAATATGTCAGGCCATTCTTGCTCTAAAGCCTTCATGGTTGACAGATCTGTCTCAGACATCCTCCAGGTCTTCTCATTCTTGGATCTTTAATATGATCTCAATGTCAGTTCAAGTGCTAGAGCCTCTGAGAGGTTTATCTTGACAAACATATATAAAGGAGCCCCACCCTGCCCCCAACATTTTATAATACAGTCTCTCTTTTAATTGCCTCCTTAGGAGTTATCACTAAATTGGCTTTACTTTTTCTTTCTTTCTTTCTTTCTTTCTTTCTTTCTTTCTTTCTTTCTTTCATAAAAGTATTAATTGATGGGGGCTGAGTAAATAAGTTGATGGGATTAAGCAGTAAAAATTAGAATTAGTAGTTACAAACTAGTCATGGGGATGTCAAACACAGCATAAGGAATATAGTCAATAATGTTGCCATAACTATGTATGATGCCAGGTGGTACTAGACTTAACTGAAGAGATAACTCCATAAATTATATATGTCTAACCACTATGTTGTATATCTGAAATTATTGAAAGACAGTATTGAATGTTAATAATAATTAAAATATAAAAATTTACTTTAAAAATTAATTGAGAAAAAGTAAGAATCTTATTAAAATGTCGCTTCTGATTAATAGGTCCAGGTTGGGTCTGAGATTTTGAATTATTAACAAGATCCCAGTTGAATTATATTTTTCTAGAGATTTTTGTATGTCTTACAAGTTTGCTATACTTTGTCAGTTAGGGTTTACTTGCAGAGTATAACTAGATAAAGCATTAGGTTAAAATTGACTTGTAGATTCATTTAGCCTATAAAGACTAATCTTATATAGAGTCCACAGAGGTCTTCTCAATCACTTCAGAAGTACAACCCAAAGGAGCACATTGTACTGATAAGATGAAGGTGCTACTTGTGAAAGTGGAATCACTTCTCTAGTTATTGGTTCCATAGTCAAACCATTTTTGTAGAATCTGCAAAGTGAGGAAGCTACAACCATAGCAATTGGCCATATCTCTATGCTAACACCTGTATAATAATAATAATAATAATAGCTCACACCTTGCCTCTCTACCCATTTGACTCATTTGCAAGTCAAAGTTTACACAAATAGACTGACCAGGTGGTGGCAAAGTGGATAGAACATTAGACTTGGATGCTAAGGACCCATGTTCAAAATCGCAAAGTTGCAGGCTTTAGCACAGGCTCATCTGGCTTGAGGACAGGCTCACTAGCTTGAGTGAAGGCAGGGTTGCTGGCTTGAGTGTGGGATAATAGACATGACCCCAGGGTCACTGGCTTGAACCCAAAAGTCACTAGCTTAAAGGTCAAGATCGCTGGGTTGAACAAAAGGTCACTGGCTCACCTGGACCCTCCCAGTCAAGGCACATATGAGAAAGCAATCAATAAACAGCTAAGGTGCTATAACTATAAATGATGCTTCTCAACTCTCTCCCTTCTTGTCTATCGCCTACCACCTGTCTCACACATACACAAAAAAAGAGATCTACACAATTATGTAATTATATCAAAATTACATTCAGACTTCAAGTTGCAAGGAAATTGTAACTAAAATTGACTTTTAGTTTTATGAGCTCTACAGCAGAAAAAGACATACTGGTAGGACATCAAAATGAATGTGACTCAATCCAACTCATCTACCCATAATGGTTCCAGGCCAGTTACATCTTGTTTCAGGGCCTTATGAAGTTTTCACTGAAAATCTCATTTTTTAATTTGTTATGCTTCTATTTGTCTCCCTCTAGTTTCTAAATGACTTAAATGAGATTTTAATATTGGACTGAGTAGGAGAAAAATTATGTCTGAAATAAGATGTTCTACTGTGAGTCAAGTTTCCTCCCAACAACCAAGGGTGTTGATAAGTCAAGTTTAGAGTAAACTATATCATATGAAGATTCCTCATTCTCTATGTGAGTATCCAATTAATTATCCAAATCTACAAATTTATTCACTGAAATTTAAATGCCATGAAAATTAATTAAGCAAACAATTGTCTGAAGAATAGTCCTTATACAACTGCCCTCACTTTACACACCATCTGCAAGTTTGGAATTTTCCACAGCCACTGTTCTTCAGACCAGCTGACTACAAATTCAACAGTTCCCCCAATCACTCACTCTCAGGTTCAAAAGAACAATTCCATAAACTCAGAAAAAATTTTAAGAGTATCATGGTTACAGAATGAAAATTTTAACTAACCAAAGAAAAGACACATAAGGTGAGAATTTAAAGGAAACACTCCCATTTCCTCAGTAATGTATTACCCTTTCATTATCTGTGTATGATAATATGCATAGAGTATTGTCAACTCAGGAAGCTCATTTGAACTTTAATCTTCTTAGTTTTTACTGGGGCTTCATTATATATGCAAAACTGATTGTGTCATTGTCCATGTTTACAGTACCAACACTGCAATCACATGCTTGATCTTTGTGGCATAGCCAACTCCCAACTTGAATTAGCTCTTTAGCACAAACTACCAGGTGTTCAAAAACCTACCATTAATAGCAAAGTCACTTTTATACCTAAGTAAATACCAAAAGTTTAGAGGTTATCTCCAAGACCTCTCTTTGGCTAAAATTAATTATTTACTGCATACCCAACTTTTTCTATGATGCCATTCTAGATTTTGTTTTCTTATTCCTGACAGAATGTATCATACACTGCACTGTGATCCTAAACCATATTATATTATTCTTGTATTAAAGACAAACTTGCACAAATCCAATAGTTTAATAGTTTTTGGTTCATGTCTCTATCTTTCTTGGCAGATGGTGGGTTTTTAAAGAGCAATATCTGGTCAGTGTTGACATTCTCAGCACCCAAAATTGTTCTGAGAACAAATAAAGAAATCTGTCTCTTTTCCTCTTTCTCTTTCTCCCTCTCTCTCTCTACCCCACCCTCCTGAAACACACAGAGGAAAATTATAGACTGATCCAAGTCATGTTATCACTCCCATGTATATAAAGAGAATACTATTATAAAAAAGTGAGACTTGTCAATAGGCAGCATGTTCTTCTTTGGCTGCTAATCATATAAAAAATATCAAAGAACAGTTTACATACTTATTTGGGGGCATTCAAATTGATATTTATCATTTTACTGAAGATGCTGATGAAATTTGGTACGGGTATAGAAACTGCATGTATCTGCTGGCCCAGAGATGCCTCGATATCTGAGCAGCTACACTGAAAGGGAAGTCCTGAAGCCCCCAAAGCAAATATCCAGTTCTTACTCCCAATCCTGTATCTTCTTTTAAAGTGCAATTTGACCAGGAGAACTGACTTCCCAGCAATGAATTTTGACCTAAAAATTGATCCCTTTTATAACTGGTTTTAATATAATGTAAAACAGAAAAGTAATGCTTCTTTTTTTTTCACAAAGACTTGCAAAAGTACTAATTCAGTAAATAGCACACTTGATGCTTCTATTAAACCTCTTTCCTTAAATGAAAATTGACTGTATAACTATGTTTTCAGAGTCTAAGCTTTTCAACATTTGAGTAGTAACATGGGTAATAAGATTTTGCATATTGAGGTTTTTATGAAAATATAACACTTTCAATTCTGACACTAGAGTTTCTATAAATTGGAATTTAATTATAATAAGATTATGCCAAAAACTTGTGTAGTTTTTGTGACTATAGCTAAAACTATCTCTATCTAGTGTTATGAGAAAACTCAAATCTAAGTACAGATAGCCAAAAGCAAGCTAAGAAAGTCTAATGATAATCATTATAACAGAGTTAAGACTTACTTTATAATATATAATTACAACTCATTCATTATGATACATTTTAAATTCTGCTTCAAAATTCTTTTCTGTTTTCAACATTTCATATTATATAATATGAATCATTTAAAATAAAGTGAATAAGACTCAGTCTCTGGACAAAACTGTGTTCCTTTACAAATTCATATTTGAAACCCTGACCCACAATATGACTGTATTTGAAAATAGGGCTTTTAAGAGGTACTTAAGTTTAGATGATTTCACAAAGGAAGGGCTCTAATCCCACAGTACTGTAAACCTTGGAAGAAGAAGAGAGAGATATTACTCTTTGTCTGTCTCTATTTCTCTGTCTCTCTCTTTTTTTTTCCACCTGCAGCCTCGAAGGAAAGGCCATGGGAAGACATCGAGGGAAGGCAGCTGTATAACAAGCCCGGAGGAGGGCTCTTATCAGGAACCCAATTGACAGGCATCTTGATCTTTAACTTAGTCTCTATAACTGTGAGAAATATACTCATTTCTTAATCCACTTAGTTTATAATATTTTGTTATAGCAACCCAGGTTGATTTAGAGAGTAAGCCCTAAACACATGCTAAATATTTAGCTTCCCATTTAAAAGAGAAATGTAAGCATATTTTAAAATATATGTTACAATACTAAACATGGCTTATGTATTTATTTTTTCATTTGTTCTTATTTTGGTTCAGTTCTGATGTGAAGTTATAAGAATTAGTCAAAGATAAAAGTATATGATGTTGAGCGCTGGCCGGGTAGCTGATTTGGTCAGAGTGTCATCTAGATACACAAAGGTCATCGGTTCCATCCTCAGTCAGGGCACATATAAGAATCAACCAATACATGCATAAATAAATGGGACAACAAATTTATATTTCTCTGTTTCTCCCTTTCTCTCACTCTAAAATAATAAATAGAAGTATACACTTGAAATCTATATAATTTTATTAATCAATGTCACCCCAATAAAATCAATGAAAAATAACAAAAAAATCAATAAAAATAGTATAATCATATACTTGAAACAGATGTGAAATGTACTACGACTAAGAATTGAAATGTGTCCTTGCATTGCCATGCAAACATGTTTTAACGAAACAAAAAGAAAACAAAGCAGGAAAAGATTTTTTAAAAATAGGTTCATAGAAAAATAATTTATAAATGCATTATCTCATTTAACTTTTATAAATAATTTTACAAAAAGTAGTATGAAATAGTCCAATGCAGTCTCCATACTGCTTTTGTTTATTAAATATGTGAGCTGTAGCAAGTTACCCCACTGATATCTACCTGAGGTTTCTAACCTGTAAAAAGGGAATGTTATAGTTAAACTGCTTTATAAATATATATTGTTATTAGAAGAAATGAAACATAACTCAATGTGCCAGCTACTTTTATTATCAAACCCTTTTGAATTCAAACCTCTGAATTTCTACTAAAATAATAACTGGTCCTTACAGTTTTGTGTTTCCCCTACAACATCCCAACATTTAACATTCAGACCTAGAAAGAGTAACCCAAACATCTATGACCATTCATGTGGATTTTAGGAGGCTAGTTTAAGTGTCATTTCTTGAAATCTTGGCAATCAGAAAATAATGTTACTTGTGTCATTTGGGAGCAATGATGAGGGACATCTGGACTGTATATGTGGGCAACAGACTGATTTGAAGGATAAATTGGAAGAATTCAGAGATGGTCAAGTGAGAGGAAGGGAAGGAAGAAGCAGAATGGTTCAGGAGCATGAGAGACTAAAGGAGAAAGACTCTGACAGAGCAAGGGGCAGGTTTTGCAGCCACACTTCCCTGGTCCAAATCCCTGCTTTTTAAACTTGTGGTGAAAACTTTTTGAACTGGCACCGGTAATTTGCATAGCAATATGCATAGCACATATTAACCATATTGTAAAGAGAAAATTTTTTTAAATAAATGTTTTGAAAATGAGGTCAAATAGATGTTAGTATTATTGTGGAAAAATATGTCTACATTTGAAAATAGCATTACTGGTTGAATTCTCCCTGCTTTTTAAACTTGTGGATGTGACCTTATTTGGAAAGTAGAGTTTTTGCAGACTTAATTAAGATATGATGAGGTCATTAAGATCCGCCCTGATCCGGTGATGACGGATACCCTTAGAAGATGAGGAAAATTTGGACACAGTAGCACATAGGGAGAATGGCATGTGGAAACAGAGCCAGAGATTGGAGTAACGCATCTACGAGCCAAGGAATGTGGGTCAGCACCAGAAGCCAGGGAGAGGCATGGAACAGCTCCTCCCTCAGATCCCTCAGAAGGAACTGACTCTGCTGAACCTTAGTGTTCAATCTCTTCTCACCTCTGAAATTGTGGGAGGAAAGCATCTGCTCTTTTAAACCTCCAAGTTTGAAGTACTTTGTTAAAACAACCCTCATTAATCACTGACTTCTGATATGTATAATATATTTTATTCTAAGACAGCCTTTTACATAACTAATGCATAATATAGATTTCAAAAAGTTTTCAAATTCGGAGTAAAGATACATTAATTGCAAGAGGTACAAGAAAAATATACTAAGTGGTGAAATTTTACCTTTGTTGTCAATGAGTTGGTTGTATATGTTTGGTTATCACACACAGACTACTCTAAAATGAATGTATTTCATTTTTGAATTAAAGCAAAGATTCTTAGTTCCGATTCCCTTCCTCATATTGAAAATTTAAGGTGTTTTTATGGAAGTTACATGTTTTATGGGTATACAGTACTGCTTCCCTAAACACAGAATCACCTGAATGTTGTGTGTATGTGTGTGTGTATGTGTGAGTATGTGTGTGTGTGTGTGTGTGTGTGTGTGTGTGTGTGTGTGTGTGCATGTGAGATAAAAGAAAGTTCATGGAGGTACAGGAGACTGGCAGGTATTGAATCTGGAATATTTTATAACCTTGTGCTAATTAACTTGTTTGGGCTTCAGATTCTTGCTCTAAAAATGATGTTAAGAAGAGAATCCACTGTGTACGATAGTTGTAAGGATATAAAGGGCTTAGAACACACCTTTATGTTATAGTTAGTATCATCATCAACTGCCACCACCATAAATTGTATGATCCAAAGTCTTTCCTATTCTATGATCCAAAATCACTGATATCAACATTGGTGATTTGTCTCTCCTAACAGGTGGGTTGGAAAGAATTTGGTATTTCTTTACCATCCATGAGCAAGTAAAGAATGATTCTTTGAGTAAAAAAAAAAAAAAAAAAAAAATGGTTGACTCTATTATTAGTGAGCAGGAACCTCTGTGTAATTAATTAATTCAGTTATTCAACCAATATTTATTGAGTATCTAACTGCATTTTAGATATGCTCTAAGTAGGAAATAAATTTGTGAATGTAACAGAGAAATATCTTTATGTTCTAAGGATTATAGTCACCTACTCTAAGTATTGTGTCAATGATGTTGGTTTTCCTGTGATGCAAAACCTGGACAGGATGAAAGAGATAGAAAAAAAATGCATGGTTATCTACAACCAACAAATAGATTCAATAAGGTTATTGGCATAATATCTCTCATAGATTAAAGCATTTTAAAAAGTGTCACTCCATTTCTTGTCAAGGAATTGGAAATCATCTAGTTCAGATCCCTAGTTACACAGACCAATAGCTAAAGCATCAGATTTTAGATTTTGGTCTCCATTAGACTTTGGTCTCTAAAATGGGCAACCACACCACTATTCTTATTGGAAGTAGTGATCTAGAATTTCCAACAGTGAGTGTGTTCAGTTAGACGAGAGCTGCCAAGTGCAGTCCCCTGGACTGATGTTAGGCAGGCTGCACCATCATCACCCAAAGAAGGGTGACCTTAAAAGTGTTATTCTAGTGCAGTAAGTCTGTGACTTCTTAATTGTAAACCTTTCCGGAGGAAGTTTCAGAGTTGTTGTGATGAGAATATAAGACATTAAATAGCTTATCCCCGCAAAGGATCTTATTATGAAGAGTTTCTTCCTCTTGGTTAAAGTACAGGTTTCATGTGTTTTCAGTACTGAAATATGAAGGATATTGATGATCATTCAGTTGATAAAATTGTACCTAATGCAGAAAACAGAACGTTATTAATTTTTTTTAAGATATTTTCTTCTGGTTAAAGTAGAAGCATTATAACATTGCCCTGATGAACTATCCAGAAAGAAATGATAAAAATTTTGAAACAACAAACTGGTTATTTTGTACCACTTATATGTTTATTAAACATATGTATTTCATTTTATAAAAAGAATGAGGTAATGTATATATTATTATATATGTGAGGCCACTACAACTGTCTAGTTAAGTATTTTAGAAACAAAGTGTAGAAAGACCAATCCAAAATCTAAGAAAGTAAAATTAAAAGCCCATGAAATATTTAAAAATGTAGTTAAAAATATATGTGTGTAAAATTAAATGATTCACCAACTATGTCATGTCATATAATATTAACACATTTCTGTGGATATAAAGACACTATAAAGTATAGCCATCATCTCTAGTAGATAGGATTGTGTATATGTTAAAAATATGATTACAAGTAAAGTACAAAGATGCTTTTACCAAAAGATTCCTACCACTGTCATGTTGCTTCAAAAATAGTTGTCTTTAAAAATGTTCAAACTCTTCAGAATTTATTTTGTTTAAAAATACTACCATAATTAATATCAAGAATACAATGACTTAAAGTTTTGCACTTAAAGCAAAAATGGGCAAGTATGCACCATTTTGCTGGTACTGCAAAAAGTTGTAATAAATCACTTTGCCCTGGGATAGCATGCTCATTTTTACCATAAGTAACAAACAATTTTTACCTGCAAAAGTTCTTCCAGTGTATTACACCTGAGTGCTCATTAGTGCAGTAAGGTCCCCAAAGAAAAATCAGACAAGCTAACTTTCAACTCTGTGAATTGCAGTACCCAAGGGGAATAAGATGAATGAGGCATCTTCACTTTTGGTCTTATTAAATCTTAAACATAGAACCCAGTTAGAAGTAGGAACCATAATTTTTTCTTCCCACAGGTCAAGAAATAAAAAAGATAATGACTATAATACTGGAGGGAAAAGAAAAGCAAAAAAAGTATATGTTCAAGTTCATTGATTAGGAGTAATATTTAAAACATTTTGATAGAAATTTGAAAATTGGAGATTTAATAAATGGCTTAAGGAATTTTTGTGGTAATTGTAATTCTGCATTCTGAATGTATAGACTTTGTGGAAAATGTAGTGGTTCTTGTTACCTTTTCCTTTGATCATAGGAACCTACACATCTTGTATACATTATAAAGAAATGCATCACTTTATTATTGTCAGATATATGAATATTATCCCCAGAATCCATACATACTGTATAATGACTAAAGAACATAGTTTTATTTTGTTTTGTTTTTACAGGGACAGAGATAGAGAGTCAGACAGAGGGATAGATAGGGACAGACAGACAGAAAAGGAGAGAGATGAGAAGCATCAATCATTAGTTTTTCGTTGACGTTATGACACCATAGTTGTTCATTGATTGCTTTCTCACATGTGCCTTGACCGCGGGCCTTCAGCAGACCCAGCCACCCCTTGCTGGAGCCAGCGACCTTGGGTCCAAGCTGGTGAACCTTAGCTCAAGCCAGATGGACCCGCGCTCAAGCTGGCAACCTCGGGGTCTCAAACCTGGGTCTTCCGCATCCCAGTCCGATGCTCTATCCACTGCACCACCACCTGGTTAGGTCTGGAACATAGTTTTATTCTGTTTAATAATCTGATTTCAGATTACTTAAAGAAAAACTTATTACTTAGTGGATTTTATAAACATTGGAGAAATAATGATAGAAGATGAAAAGCAAAAGGGAGACCACTTTGTTTACTCTCATCAAACATACATATTTACATAATTAGCTACACAAAAACTATAGTATAATAAGAGAATGTACTGTGGGCTCCTACTTTCACATAATTATGCAATTGCAACTATATATGTGAGAGTTTAATGTGTAGTGGTCAAAATACGTTTTATATTAGAAAATACATTTCTTTACAACAAAGTAAAATATAAAAAAAACTTTAATTATATTTTGGATTTCAAATGCAAGCAATAATGTTATTTTAACATTTCACATATGGGCTTTAATCTTTTTTTTCGTATATGAACCCAGAGTTAATAGAATAAGCTCCAATAGGGTCTTAAAAAATATTGAGGTCAAATGTCAACTCACCAGATTTATATTATTTAAAATTTCTATGATTTCTATGAGTCTCCTTGGAGGTTATAAATGCTGCTGTTTTTACTGCAGCCTTCCAGTTTGCTCTTTACACATAGCTGTGTATTCACCAAACAAATAAATGAATACTAGTTGACTCCTCTGAGTGAGACACAAATGGGGTACACATTTGGTCATTGCCCTTATGATGCTTACAATCTGTTAGGAGGGACAGATAAAATACAATTTGAACACAATAAATTTTGGTGAGCGTTACCACAGGGGATTTGAAATGTACTATGGGAACATTTGATGGAAACCACTCATCTGGTCTACAAAGTGGCATCAGAAAAAGGTTTCAGAGAGGAAGTATGAATTATATTAAATCTAAAGGTTGAGTTGCCAGGTGAATGGGGAAAATGAAGGTCATTTTCAAAGGACAGAATGACACATGCAATGGGCTGGAGGTAAAAATAACATTGCTGTTTCTTTTGTGCCGCCATCAGGATCCATCCAACAAGTGCACTAGGGGGTAATGCCTTGCCCATCGGGGCCCTTGCTCCATTGCAGGTAGAGCCATTCTTTAGCACCTGAGGTGGAGGCCAAGGAGCAATCCTCAGCACCGAGGGCAAACTCACTTCAATAGAGCTATGGCTTCAGGAGGGGAGGAAAAGATAAAGAGAGAGAGAGAGAGAAGTGAGAAGGGAGAAGGGATGGAGAAGCAGATGGGCTTTTCTTTTGTGTGCCCTGTCTGAAAATCAAACTTGGAAAATCCACGTGCCTGACCAAAGCTCTACCACTGAGCCAGCCAGTCAGGGTCAACATTGTTCTTTCTAATGGCAACTTAATATTGCCAGAGAGTGAGGTGTTGGAAGGAAGGTATAAAAGTATATCTGAGAATATAATCTGCATTTAGATACCCAAAAGTTCATAGAGCTCCTAAATTTAGACTTCATTCTAAAGACAATGTTACATCATCTAGTGAATTTAACACATAAGCAAATGTATTATAGAAATATCTCTCTGTAGGAGGACAGGTTTAAAGTAAATTGGAAGGTTGTTTTAAAAAACCCAGGAGAGAAATAATCATGTTCTAAACAAAGCTAGAGTCACAGAATTATAAAAATGGATATATTAGAAACTTTAGGTGCCCAAACTTTCTCTTCTTAGTATATACTCCAGAAAAATTATATGGAAAATCTTGGATACTTGTATACCCATGTTCATGATAGCATTTTTCACAATAATTATAACATGGAAGCAACACAAGTGTCTACTCATGAACGAATAGACATGCTAAATGTGGTACACACATACAATGAAATATTATTAAGATTTTGAAAAGAAGAAAATTTTGTAATATGCCACAGCATGAATAAATTTTGAGAATATTATGCTAAATGTAATAAACTTGTCACAAAAAGGCAAATACTTATTGGAGACTCTACTCTTTGGAGGTACTTAAAATAGTCAAAATCAATGAGACAGAAAATAGAATGGTAGTTTCTTGGGGCTGGGGGAAGTGAGGAATAGAGAGTGACCGTTTAATGGGTATAAAGTTTCAGTTTTAGAAACCCTCAAATACATAGAAATTTTTTCTCATTCAACTCAACATACATAAAAATTGAAAGAAAAGTTCAATAAATTTTAGAGAGTGAAAATCATAGCTTCAGAAATTACATGTAGTAGGGCAGAAATTTTAATTCATGTCCCAACACTTCTTATCTGGGACTTTACATACAGTGTACTTTGTAAAGCAGAACAAGCCATCAATAGAATGATAGTAAAGAGCAAATGCATTTACTACCGGGGGGGGGGGGGGCTTGTATTCATCAAAAGCTTCCTGGAAGAAGTGCAAACTGTAAACCAGACATTATAAATAGGAATAGAAATTACACAGAACAAGAAAGGAATATACAGGGTAAAGGCAGAAGGTTTAGATTGGAGAAATAGGGTGCATAGAGACTTTAAAACAACAGTGCAACCCACAGAAATCAAAGCAAAACAAAATTGGTTAACCACTCTAAGTAGAGAGCACAGAATTCTATTAAATTTTCTATGGAAAATAAAGTCTTAATATGATTACTAAAATGTAGGATATTTCTTTTTCTTTTTTACTATTCTACTATTTTGATAGCCAATAAGCCTTCCTAAAAAATTCCATATAATTCTACTATATTTTAAATTAAAAATTGAAGTTAAAAAAAACATTGAAATATCAAATCTAGAGTGGTCTCATTAATCTTTGCAATAAATTACACTCTTCAGGCACAATATGGTTTTCAAAGATGTGTTGTAGAATTGGGTAGCTGAAACCTGTTTAATTATGTTAATTAGTATCATCCCAATACAGTCAATAAAAATTATTTTTAAAAAAACTTAATTGACAAACCCTCCAGAAAAGTGTGTCAATAAACAAACAAAAATCAAGCAAAATATACTCTTCATTCATGAGCAATCTAACACTAGTAGAAGAAAATAAATTGTTTGCTGGACTTACCTTAAGATTCTAAGAAGATAAACTATGGGTTCAATGGTCCTCTCAACTTGTCATTCTTAAATAGAATCTCTCAGTAGGCTGGTGTTATTTCTCTTCTTAACTCCACTAAAACATAAAGTCTAAAGAAAGAGACATTATTAGGGTCTACCCAAAATGATGTCTTTTCTTGTCAGTATTTTTTCTTTGACCTTCTGGTTTATAGTGCTTGCTTTCTTCCTTACCTGTTGCTCTAAATTTTATGATGGGTAATCATAAAATATTGAAGAATTTAATGGTGATTGTCAAATACAGTGCATCAAAATATAATTTAATTAGCCCTTAAGATATGGACAATAAAAGTTTTATTTCTCTTTAAAAAATCTTTAAAATGTAATGCTTTTTCAAATAATATATTTAGAATATCTCAAAAGAAAGATAATGAATAAACTTGCGGAATACAGATTTAGATGGAGGAACAGCAACAAGTGCTTGTCTGATTTCCTTGGATCCCATGAACACTGAATAGTTAAGGATCCAGGGAAATGGAAACAAGATTGAAAATAAAAGGATGAAGGTAGAATTGACAATGTAGAAAGAATGGATTTTTTCCTGGAAGCCAAATAGTAGAATTCATACCTCTCTTATATTTCTTACTAAATTTAGGGCTCCTTTCCCAGAGCCTCAGGGACTTTCCTTACCTGCACTGAATGTTTTCTCCATTAAAACTCTCAAGATGTGGGGTGAAGGAGAGTGTTTTATTATTCGACTTCTTAAAGGGAAATTAAATCAGCAGTGGCTTCCAGAAAAAGGGAAAAAAGCAAACCAAAAACTCTTCTTTCACAAATGAGAATACAAGTAAAGTAAGTCAGTGTAAGATTGCTCTGAGCACAAACATTCTGCTGAAAGCTTCTTTTAAAAACAACCATAAAAGCATTCACTTGTCAATGCTACATTCTTGGGAGTTAGGAATTGAAAGAGTGTGTACTAGTTACTGAAATCAAAGAGTTTAAATGTCTCATGAGTTCTTAATAATCACTTAGTTTAATCTTTCTTTTAAAATATAAGGTCAATGCATCCTAGGAGGATGAAGAATAAGAATCTTAACCTTGGAGTGATCAGCCCTCATTCTTTATGACATTGGCTATCATAATTTCTTGATGTTTCATTTCGACTTTATTCCTGTCTCGATAATTCCATAACTACATTGTGTAATTTTATAGCTATATTCATTCTTTTGCAGTGTTTTTATTATATATTTACTTTCATAGACAATGTATTGTGCTCTTTCTTAGATACTACTATGACAGGACAACATATTGAGATATTAATTGTTTCATTGTCCTAGTGCTCACTCCCTTTGACCTTTCCAAGGAGATAAACATACCTATGACATATTTGGGTTTCAAGGGCAAAAGCAAATTTTGACGGAGGAAACCAAGGTCCAAGGATGACTACATCTCGTTGGATAATATAGAAACCTGGACAGTGTCAGACACTGAATATGTGAATTATAACGCCTAGTATTGTTTGATACCAAATCCTCACAACTATTTGTGGTAGCACAATTACATCTTATTATTTTTTATAAAACTATTTTTTATTTTGTAAACTCAAAGATGTATAGGGATGAAAAAGAAATTGTGAATGGGAAACGCACATTAACTATGCACACATTCACTGTATGAAGGAAATGCTCGTAAGTCACATAAAGTTAGGCAATGCTGCTTATCTCCACTAGATTTTGGACTAGTACATAGTGCCAGATCTATACATTTTTCAAAGTAGAACAAAAAATCATAATTTAAAAACTTGTTTTAAGTAATAAAATAGTGTGTTGTCAAAATATAAGTAAAATAAAGTCTACAGAAGAAATTCAAACAATACAACTTTGAGGTTGGGACCTTTGATGTAACCACTTTCTCACAGTTGCTCTGGCTAACACAAGCTGACATAAAGAGGTGGTGAATGACTTTGAGGGAGGGAAAGAAAAGAGGCAAAATATTAGAAGACAAGGGCTAGATCCCCATGACTGAGAGTAAGATTTGGACTCTGAAGATCCCAGGAAGAAAGCCCTAACCCAGAGGTCCCCAAACTTTTTACACAGGGGGCCAGTTCACTGTCCTCAGACCATTGGAGGGCCGGATTATAAAAATAAACCATGAACAAATCCCTATGCACACTGCACATATCTTATTTTAAAGTAAAAAAACAAAACGGGAACAAATACAGTATTTAAAATAAAGAACAAGTAAATTTAAATCAACAAACTGACCAGTATTTCAATGGGACCTATGGGTGTGAATGCATCCTGTGCTCCTCTCACTGACCACCAATGGAAGAGGTGCCCCTTCCGGAAGTGCGGCGGTGGCCGCATGCGGCCCACGGGCCATAGTTTGGGGACCCCTGTCCTAACCCACTACTTTACTGGGTCTCTAGAATGGACAAGGACATTTAAGAGGGGGGCCTGCAGAATAAACTTTGGGGAGGTGAGCCACAAGTTTTAAGGCTGCCTTATCAAAGATCCATAAACAGGGACTAAAGTTACAAAAAAGAATGTCTTCAGGGAAAATGCAGACTTGACAAATCAGCATAAAAATTTGACTGCTGACCACAATGCAGAAGGACTTTTATATGTTTTTTAGTGTCTCAAATCAGTTATGATATTTTGAAAGAGATGAGTCCCCAATGATGATTGAGAAAAATCCATTTGTCATAATAATGAATGAGATATTAAATTTATTAAGAATTATAAATTTATATTTAATGATCTATTAGTCAGCTAAAGTAGCCATAACTAATACCACAGGCTAAGTGCCTTACACAATAGAAATGAGTTTTCTTGCAGGTTGATAGGCTGCAAATACACGAAAAAGGTTCCAGTAGGGATGGTTTCTGGTAAGGTCTCTCTCCTTGGCTAGCAGACTACCATGTTCTACTTGTATTCCTACATTACCTTTTCTCTGTTTCTCTGTTTTTTCATCTTTTTATAGAGAAACCATTTCTTTTGGATTAAAGCCAACATTTATGAAGTCATTTAACCTTAAGTTTTACCTTAATGACCTGATCTCAAATACTGTTATATTGGGTGTAGAACTTGGACTTAAGAATTTTGGGAAGATATAATTCAGTTCATAATGCTTTATTCAAAGTGTTTGAGTAAAAGTATTCAGCTTGTTTCCATCCAAAAAAAATTAAATGCAATAGTAAAACTACAAACACAAAAGTATTAGCCTAAAAAGAACGAAAGAATAAAATGAATATATACTGAATGAGCAATGACAATGAAACTGTAAAAACTGGAGAGTAGACAGATGTGTAGTAATAGACTTTACAGAGCATAAAATGATTAAGATAAATTAGCCATAAGAGAGGAGACAAGAAAAATTAAGAAAATTTGCTATAGAAACTCCAAAAGCCTCCAGATTAGGAGGCACTAGTCCCTCTGAGGGTGCATGTAGAGAGGACGGAGAGTTGATTGACCAAAACTATACAATTTAATCAAACTTTCAAAACATTTTCTTCTGACAAGTTGGAGGTGGGGTACAATTGGTTCTTTGGTTAATTTAAACAAGAGATATTTCAGAGTTAGTGACACTTGGCATTGCCATCAAGAAAGACATTAGTGCATAAGAAAGACTGTAACATTGGATTGTCTTCTGAGTAATGGAAAACCCTGTATTATTTCTCTTTCTCATATCCTAGAACCTTGACATACAGAATTATATTCAAGATAGGCAACTAGAAAAATACATTCAGGAACAATAAATTGACCTAAAAAATGACTTTAAAAAAATCAGGCAACTTGTTGATCCTATGATAAAATGACTGAGACATTATATAAAAAACAAACAAACCTACATATTACAGAGAATCCATTCAAATGTTGGATGCCTTCTTTTTTTTCTTTTCTTTTCCTTTTTTTTTTTTTTTTTTACACAGGGACAGAGAGAGAGTCAGTCAGAGGGATAGATAGGGACAGACAGACAGGAATGAAGAGAGGTGAGAAGCATCAATCATTAGTTTTTCGTTGCCATTGCAACACCTTCATTGTTCATTGATTGCTTTCTCACATGTGCCTTGACCGCGGGCCTTCAGCAGACCCAGCCACCCCTTGCTGGAGCCAGCGACCTTGGGTCCAAGCTGGTGAACCTTAGCTCAAGCCAGATGGACCCGCGCTCAAGCTGGCAACCTCGGGGTCTCGAACCTGGGTCTTCCGCATCCCAGTCCGATGCTCTATCCACTGCACCACCACCTGGTCAGGCTGGATGCCTTCTTAAATATGAATAAATTACCAGGCACTAGAAGACAATTTACAGAAAAACTGTTGTTTCTTTAGCATTCTCTACACTTTCTAGTGGAGAGTTTCATGAGAATAACACTTTACCTTTCTGCATGCTTTTTTTTTTACTTCTTCCCAAGATAGGGGGGAGGTAGCTTTTATAAGTGAAGAGTTGGGAAGAGACTTTGCCAATGAAAATATTTTTCTCCTCACTTTCTATGGGGAGAGAACTTGCATTATTTGTTGATATTTCAGCCTAAGGCTGAAGCAAGACTAGATACTTTTTATTGATGCACAGAACAATGTTTGCTAGTTTTTAAATTGCAAAGTTGCTAATTTTCATGTCTACTACAAAGCAGTCAAGGTTATTAGCATTAAATCCAGCAATCACCCCTACATTAGCATCTGATAATTAATTACATTTCCCAACAGGCAGTTTATTCAGCCCAAGCCATTCCATGGCATACGGATTTAGAAAGAGCAACTGTGGCACACTAGTGAAAATGTCATCTCAGTAAAGTGTAATGTTAGGTCACTGGACCATTCTAACAACAACAAACATGCAGCACTGAATGCCAAAATTACAGACTTCTTGGGGAAAATAAACTGTGAGCTCTATATAGGGCCTATGGGAAAGGATGACACCTGCAGTAAGACTAGGAACTGGAGTTGCAATTAATAATGCACTCTAAACTTTGCAAAAACGCTTTTTTTCTAGGTAAGTTCCCTCTCTATTCCTCCTTCCCCTAAAATTGTATAGTAAATATAATATGCCCTTCAAAATCTCTAGATAAGAAAGTTCTACAACAGAGTTAAAGTTTAAAGTCACGGGCTCTAGGCAACTGGTATTCAATGACTGATATCTGCTGAAGCTACAACCAACATATATTTTTTAATCTATCTTCTAACACAAAGATTAAACTGAATCATTGCTTTGCATTTTGGCAACTGTAACTACTGAGTTCTGAGAACATAATTTTGCCTTGAATAACTGCAGTAAGAACAAGAAATTCATTTGTCTTCTAAATGGGTTGTATATAAGGCCAGTGCTTAATACATCACGAGAACAATTACATAACTGTTTCTATGATTTACAAGTAAATTTTGTGAAAGAATATGCCTTGATTTAAAATAACACTGGTTTCTTGAATTAATGGTGCCCTTTTCAATGAAATACAGTCCAAATTGCACATCCCAGAGGAAGCCCATTCCTACCTTCTATGTAAGATTAGCAGAAATTGGTAAAGATAGCACCTTGCTTTTCATTTCACTAAATTTCAACTCTTAAGTGGGAGGTAATATAATTTAGGCTTTCAGAGCTATTTACTTACTTGCTCTTCCATTTAAAAAAGGATTTAATTTTTATGTTTTAATTTTTTTCTGTATATTGCACCATGGGAGTAAGTTAACATTCATGCTTAAAGCATCTCTATAATGCCAAAGTTTTACCTTATTGCTTAACCATATATGCTGTCTTGCCTAATGCAGTTGACTCTACCCTGGACTTCAAAGTGACATAAATTTCAGATTTAGGTACAAGGTTGACTTGATGTTGATTTATTTAATGTACAATCTTGATCTATATCATAGGCTTTCTAAGGCAAAATCTATATTTCCAATCAGGTTCCTGGATGGGTACCCAAAGCAAATTTATTGCAGAAGTAGATTTGTTATGAAGTTTATAAAGCTTAATCTTAAGGGCTCCTTACTTTTATGGGTTTCTTCCAAGCTTTTGAGAGGGACCCAACAACGTGTTTACACAGACATACATGGTGACAATTTTTTCAACATTAAATATATTGTCTACAATCAGGTAAGACCATTGTCTCTTTCTACTCTAACTTCATTTTTCTCTCTATCTCGTTCCTCCTGTTAGATGGTGCTTAAGGGTCTGTAGGTATTTCTTATGTGTAAATAAAGGAGAGATGATTTGGGAATACATCTAGTACAGAGACATTACAAGCATGTAGTTCATAGTAGTATTAGGGTTAAATTACTGCTAGAGGTAGAGTTAAATTATTGCTACCTGTTTAATATAGAAGCGACTTCCAGTAATACTGCTACTGCCCACCCTGATGGCTTACCAGGCATGGTAAGAAACTACATAGCCAGAGGTAATATAATTCAAACTTCTGGTACTCATACTTTTAATGGTATCAGTACCAGAAGCATATGGGAGAAAAAATATAATCAGATGTATTTAACTAATAACCAGTATGCAGCACCTAATTATTAGACAAGAGATTTTCTTCTTATCATTCTATTTCGCATGTCAGTAAAATATTCAATAATGAAACAGTCAATTATAACTATTAGGTTTTCTGTTTCAAAATATAAACTATGCAAATAGTTTATCAAAATTCCTATGCTTCATCTAATAAACACTAAAAACTACTATGTAAGAATATGTTTTATGAATTTCAACTATGAATATTTAAAAATATATTTCTATTAACCACAAAAGCAAAAAGGACTAAAATATTTTTCATTATTCTTATAGAAAATTATATTACAGTTATTATTATAGAAAGGAATGATCCCAGAGAACAAAAGGAAAAGTTAGCACTATAAATTGTAACATCTCTTTAGAGATATGAGAAAATAAATTTCCACCGTAAAACAAGAAAACATTCAGAAAATAAAAAACCTTAACAATATGTTACAATAAGAATCCTTGGAGATTAAAAACATGATGGCAGAAATAAATACAGCAAAGAAGGGTTTTTAAGATAAGCTTGAGAAAACTCTCTAAGGATAACCAGAACAGATTTATTTATATCTATATATAGATATAAGTAATGGAAGGAAAAATGGTTAAAATAATTTCATGTATTAAACTAGAATATCCAATATATCATCAACTGAAAAAGTGAGAACAGAGAACGATATGAGGAGAGAAGAGTATAAAAGAAATCATTTTAAAAACATTTTGCATAAACATAAATTCTTATACTGAAAGGACTAATCAAGAAGTATCCACAACAATGGATAAAGTAAACACAGTAAGGTGCATTTTAGAAAATTATCAAACACTAGGAACAAAAAGAAGGACCCAAGGCGAGAGAGGTGGAGGGGAGGGAGAGAAAGCTTTCATTTATATATAGGAACTAGCATCAGAATGGCATTGAACTTTCGAATAAGACTGGACAATGCTTTCCAAATCCTGAAGAAAAGTTATCATCAAGCTAAAATTCTATATCCAGACAACTTCTCAAACAACTAATTATCAAAAATTGATCAGCCTGACCAGGCAGTGGTGCAGTGGATAGAGTGTCGAACTGGGATGCAGAAGATCCAGGTTCAAGACCCCGAGCTCGCCAGCTTGAGCGAGGGCCCATCTGGCTTGATCTAAAAGCTCCTCAGCTTGGACCCAAGGTCACTGGCTCTAATAAGGGGTGGCTTGGTCTGCTGAAGGCCTGCGGTCAAGGCACATGTGAGAAAGCAATCAATGAACAACTAGTGTGTTGCGACAGCAACGAAAAGCTGATGATTGATGCTTCTCGCCTCTCTTTGCTCCTGTCTGTCTGTCCCTCTCTGTCCCTCTCTCTGACTCTCTCTCTCTGTCCCTGTGGAAAAAAAAATTGATCAAATTATTTTCAGACAAGCTATGTTTCTAAGGCGGAGGTTTTTTTTTAAGGTACTCTTTGTCTCAGGAAGCTACTGAAGGATGCATGCTACAAATAATAAATTATTTAATTAAAGAAAGAAAGATGAAGAAAAATGAAAGTTCTGGGAGTCAGAAAACAGTGGATCCAGCACAGGAAAATAAAGAAAGAAGATAAAATGAAATGACCATGATGACTGCTCTACGGTAACTGCAAAGAGAGGTCTGCATTCAGATGTTTAGCAAATAAAAAGTGATTGTGTTTCATTTTCTGTTGCATGTGGTTTTAGAACTTTTTCTATACACCTCTGCATCACTGATTCCAAATGTGAAATCCGTATTTTGGTGCATGCTCTAGTTTTTATGCAATTTTAGTTTCTTTTTGTTAAAGTTAATGGCATGCATTGATTTTTAAAAAGGAGTTCAAGGGCAACAACTCTTGGATTGAGCATAACCACAAAAAAATTAATGTTTTACAAACATCACTTTTAAATGATTGTATTTGTTTTTAAACAACATTATTATCTGATAAAAACACCTTCGAGTAGGTGTAAATGTAAAAATAGTCCTGACACCTTCTGTTATATGTTACACACTTCAACGTCAAAGGCGCAATATTTCATTATTTGTGACACGTGCATATATTGCATATTTTCAAGTATTCCTTGGTGATTAAGACAATAATTGGGCTCCTCATATTGTGTGTCATAATTGTGAGGAAATGCTTCATGACTAGACAAAAGAAAAATGCAAATGAATGGCTTTTGGTATTCCAATGGTTTGCCGTGAACCTGAGGACCACAGCAGTGACTGTTATTTCTGTCTGATCCATACAAAGGGCATAGGCAAGAAAAAATGACATATGATCGCATATCCTAATATTCCTTCAGCAATATAACCTTTCCCACACTCTGAGACACTCCCGGTTCCAGTTTTCAATGGTTTTCTTTCTTCTAAGAACAAAGAAAGTAAACATGGTAATCAAGTGTATTTTGATAAGATACGTGAGGAAATGGTTGTAGAATCTGAAGGTTCTTTTTCTGATGCCAAGCAGTGATTAACCCCTCAGCAGTTTAGTCAACCTGAATTGAATGACTTAGTAAGAGATTTGGGCCTATCAAAGAAAACTGCTGAGTTATTAGCCTCCAGGCTTCAAGAAAACAATGTACTTCACCAGTCAGCTAAAGAATCCCATTTCAGAAAGCCTGAACAAATTTTTGTGGACTTTGTTTCTGAAGACAAATAATTTGTTTTGTTTACTGTCATGATATCAGTAGTCTTCTCAGTCAGCTAGGTGTTACCACTTACAGTCCAAAAGAATGGTGGCTATTTCTTCACAGCTCTAAACAGAGTCAGAAATGTGTTCTACACAACAATAATGTTTATGCACTGATTCCAATTAGTTATTCAACTCATCTGCAAGAAGATTATAATGACATAAAAATTGTCCTCGCCCTTCTGAAGTATGAGGAGCATAACCGGATCATTTGTGTGGATCTTAAAATGGTAAATTTCTTGCTAGGACAACAGAGAGGTTTCACCAGGAATCCTTGCTTTCTGTGTTTGTGGGACAGTCGAGCTCGGAAGAAACACAGGATATGAAAGGCGTGGCTGGAACGTGAAGCTCTGGAAGTAGGGATGCAAAATATTGCAAATACACCTGTAGTGAATTGAGACAGGATCATTTTCCCCCCACTTCACATCAAATTTGGCTTATGAAGCAGTTCGTTCAGGCTTTGAATAGAGAAAGTGAATGCTTTCAACATATTCTTTCTGCTTGCCCTGCCTTGTCTTTTGAGAAAATAAAAGCAGGTGTATTTGATGGACCTCAAATATGAACCCTCATATGTGATGAAGAATTTGCCAGGAAGATAAATAAGGGGGAGAAAGCAGCATGGCAGTCTTTTGTGGTAGTTACAAAGAACTTCCTTTGCAACAAAAAAGCTGAAAACTATGAACTTCTGGTTCAAAGGATGCTGTTGGCTTTCTGCGACATTGTATGTAACATGAGCGTTAAGATTCACTTCCTAAGCAGTCACCTTGATAAGTTTCTCGAAAATCTTGGAGCTGTTAGTGATGAGCAGACTCCTGCTGGAGCATCAAACGAGATTATCCTCAACAAGTACACAAACACAAGAGCTACAAATGCAAATTTTTGCTGAATAGAATTTAAATAAATTTTGTGCAAATTTTATGATTAAACTAAGTGTTTTAATATGTTCTATTTTGAAATTGCAGACAAATTCTGATGCAATCATATCTTTTAGTGTATTATTGTATTTACTGCATTATATAAATTATTATATTTTCACAAAGATAATGCCCAAGAAGACATTCTACTTCATTATGTTAAACTAAATGTTGAAAATTTTACAATAAGATGAAAACCTAAAATCTTAAATTGCAAAAACACTGTAGCTTAAAGAGAAGAACTAATGTCAGGTTTGAGATCAGCACACTCGAGTTAGGTAAGAACAAGTGTTTTTGTGGATGCAACAAAAATTTTGATCCGCAGTGTTATTTTCTGTAGGCAGAAGTACATGGCCATGGATAATGCCTTAAGAATCTGTTGAGGACAAAGGTGTTGACTTGTCAGATAGATCTCTGATTCCTTAACCTGGAGGATGTGGGGGAGAATGTACCTCTAGGGCCACTCAGGTTGTTGTCAGTATTCAGTTCTTGTTGGACTGAGGTTCTTCTTTTCTTGCTGGCTTTCTTTTTTATTGATTTTAATTTATTGTGTTCACATAGATTCTATTGTTGCCCCGAATGCATTCCCCCATCCCATATTCCCCTCAACATCTCCCTTTTCCCCCTTTCCTTCAGTTTATCTCATCCCATCATCCCCTTTCCCCCATTCTCAGCTTTAAGAGGACATTTGCCTTCCTTGACTCCTGGTCCTCCTTGTATTGAAAGCCAGTGATGGTGGGTTGAGTCCCTCTCCCACTTTGAGTCTCTCTGTTTTCCATTATTGCCTCATTGCTCCTGCCTACTTTTCTGACCCATCTCTTTGAGTAGCTATTCTGCCTTTCATTTCTTTATTTTTTTAAGAGCTCATGTAATTACATGTGACTTTCCAAACATTTCAGCATAATCTCTCTATTTAAAGTCAGCTGATTAGCAACTTAATTTTGTCTGTCAAATCATTTTCCAGCTGTCTCTAAATCAGTGTTTGATTGAACAACTGAAGGATAAGAATCTTGGGAAATATCTGTAGAACCTATTTTTCCTGGCACACTAAATAATAGCACTTGAATCACCATAATAATTTAAACACTGACTATTGATTTGACTAAAGATTTTTATAAAAAATTCTTGAGAGGATTAGTAGCCTGGTATTTTTGCATGAATTTGAATTTTGTTTTTGTTTTTAAGAGGAGAAATGTTGGAAACCTAAAGTACCCTCTAATTACAGAAACAGCTAAATATGAAAAAACTTAAAATAGAAGCAAATCATTTTGAAACATGGAGGTAGATACTAAGAAAATTTAGCTAAATGAGTGAAAAGTGCATGCTTCTAAAGAGTAAGACAGTGATGATGAGGATTTGGGGCAACTGCTTTTTATAATCGTAAACCATGTAATATTATATTTAAAAATTAATGCTTTGTTCTCTAAATAATTACTTTAATAAAAATTAACATAAGCAGGAGATACAATAGAAATTACATCAATTCTTTATTAAGCTAATGACCCATCCTTTTTCAAGATGACATGTAGTCTTCTCTTGAAAGATTATGTGTTACCTTGTATCTCTTCTCTGATATCTTTTTGTTCATGAACATTGGTATAGATTAGTAAAAATGAATGATGAGGTTGCAACAAAGAAGGAATCAAATCTTGGCTTTATTCGTTTTTCTTATAAATGAGTTTTAATGTAAATTGTTTAACTAAGGTTGAGAGCATTAAAATAATAAGCCAAAGTGATATATTTGACTAGTTTACTTAAATAATACAATTTGCTTAAAATGTATTTGAAAAGTCATTTACCACTAGTTAGACAACAATTTAACTCCTAGAACCAATTAGTATTTAGTAAACTTTAATGGTCACTATAGCTCCATGATAAGGACATCAAGTTCTCAAGGGAAATAAAACCTGGTCCAACTTCTATCACAAAACTTAATTATAATCTTAAAGCTAGATCATTATTGTGGTACCTTTCCCAAAGTGCAAACTTTTTGATAAATTTACTAATTTGGAAGTCTCTTGAGTATAGCAGTGAATATTTTTAGAAATTATTTTTTACAAAAAATAAAACATAGAAATGATATTGTCCAAAGTTATAATGCAAAACAATATTATAAAAGTCATTGCCTTTGCAGAGATATTTAATGTACTTCATAACTTTTATTTTTGTAATTATTCAAAATTAAAGAGTGTACAGATGCCTTCTTAATGACAGATAAGCCCATTCATTCTAGGGTTATCTATAATATCAGATAGTTAGTACTCATGATTACAAGGAAATTTAAATTACTAAACATGCCAGGAATTTCTTCAGGTAAATTTCTGCAGTAAATATTTAATGCTTAAAAATGAGCAATTAGTCATATTTCATAAAAGAAAACAGATGCAGCAATTAATTATATTTTTAATGGAAATGGAAATTGCAACACAAAATGTAGATGAGTTTCATTGTTTGGAATCTCAGTAATATAGAAACTATGAAACGTTCAGATTAAGCATTAATCATTCATAGGACAATTAATTTTAATTATGGCAAGTACAGAATCCCATATGGTTTGAGACATCATTATATTTTTTAATGCAAATAGTCTGAGAGGAGCCGTTTGGAATGTTTTGGTTGACAGTATTGGTGGACAGCCCTGGAGACAGCTGGTTGAACATCCTCTAATTTTTATCCTGCTGTGCCTCAGCGGGCAAGAGGCCATGTTTAACAGTCTTTGGCATGATGAAGTATGTGAGAGAAATTTATTGTGTGCATTATTTTTATTTTTATTTTTTTTTGACAGAGACACAGAGTCAGAGAGAGGGACAGATAGGAACAGACAAAGGGGAAGGGAAAGAGAGGAGAAGCATCAATTCTTTGTTGCAGCACCTAAGTTGTTCATTGATTGCTTCCTCATATGTGCCTTGATCAGGGGGCAACAGCAGAGTGAGTGACCTTGGGCTTCAAGGCAGTGACCTTGGGCTTCAAGGCAGTGACCTTGGGCTTCAAGGCAGTGACCATGGGTTTATGTCTATGATTCCATGCTCAAGCCAGCAACCCTGCACTCAAGCTGGTGAGCCCATGCTCAGGCCGGATGAGCCCACACTCAAGCTGGCAATCTTAGTGTTATGAACCTGACCTCCATGTCCCAGTTTGATGCTCTATCTACTGTGCCACCACCTGGTCAGGTGCATTATTTCTTTGAAAATCTATATGACGCACTATGTTTTGTCCTTGGGAAGTAGAATGGGCTCACTCCACTGGTGTTGTATTGAATATACGTGTATATTTTTCTTTCCCAGGCATCCACAGGCATACCCGTATAAAAAATCACGTTTATGTTAGTATTTGAATACCAGTGTTCCTTTTTTTTTTTAATATATGTGATTTTTGTATGTATTAGTTACTTATTACTGTGTAACAAATTGTCCTCAAAACTTAGAAGCTTAATCCAACCATATAATGCATTATGTCACACATTTTCTGCAGGTTAGAAATTCAGGAGCAGCTTAACTGTTTAGTTCTGGATGGGGGTTGAGGGATCTCTCATTGAGGGTGAAGCTAAGATGCCAGTGAGAGCCATAGTCACCTGAAGGCTTATCTGTGGCTAAAGAATCTTCTTTAACAGAGGCTCACTGACATAGTTATTAGTAGGGTAACTCAGTTTCTTTTTATTTATTTTATATTTGTTTATTTTACTTTTAAATAACAGTTTATATTCAATATTATTGGTACTACTTCCAGATGTACAGCATAGTGATTAGACAATCACATACTTTACAAAGTATTCCCCACCCCAATATTTTCAGTACCCACCTGCCACCATACATGTTTATTATAATATTAATGATTATATTCCTTATGCTATACTTTACATCCTCATGACTTTTATGTAATTGCCAATTTGTACTTCTTTTATTTTAATTTTTTCATTGATTTGAAAGAAAAAGAGAGAGAGGAATGGAGGGAAAAAGAAAGAGAGGGTAGGGGGTGAGAGAGAGAGAGAGAGAGAGAGAGAGAGAAGCATCAACTTATTGTTTCACTTAGTTCTTTCATTTAGTTGTGCACTCATCGACTCATCGATTGGTTCTTGTATGTTCCCTGATGGGGGTTCAAACCCACGACCTCTGGTGTGCCAGGTCAACAAGTTATCCACTAAACCACCCAGCCAGGACCACCATTTTGTACTTCTTAATTCTTTTACCTTTTTCACCTCACCCTTGAATCCCCTTCATAGGTGACAAACATCACTTTGTTCTCTGTATTTATGAATTTGTGGTTTTGTTTATTTATTGTTTTTTAATTTCCACATATAAGTGAAACCATATGATATTTGTCTTTCTCTGTCTGACTTATTTTACTTAGCATAATAACCTGTAGATTAATCTATGTTGTTGTAAATGGTAAGATTTTATTCTTTTTTTATGGCCAGGTAATATTTCATTATGTGTGTGTATGCACGTGTGTGTGTGTGTGTGTGTGTACCTTCTTTATCCAATCATCTATTGATGTACACATAGCTTCTATATCTTTGTTATTGTAAATAATGTTACAATGAACATAGGGATGCATATAACTTTTTGAAATGACTTTTTGTATTTTTTTCAGATAAATACCTAGAAGTGGGCAGTTTCTTTCTTTTTATTTTTTTATTTTTTATGACCAATCATTTTTTAATTATTTTTATTTATTTATTTATTCATTTTTGAGAAGAAAGACAGAGAGAGAGAGAAGGGGGGGAAGAGCAGGAAGCATCAACACCCATATGTACCTTGAGCAGACAAGCGCAGGGTTTTGAACCAGCGACCTCAGCGTTCCAGGTCAACGCTTTATCCACTGCGCCACCACAAGTCAGGCAAGTGGTCAGTTTCTTAATGGATCTTGTGAAGAGGCCTTAGATCGTTTTAGTGTAAATATCCCTTTGAGGCTGTTTTTGTGGCCTTACAACGTGGCAGCTGGTTTTTCTTAGAGTAAGTACTCTCAGAGAGCAATGTAAAACTTGTAATGTCTTTTATGACCTATCTGTCCTTTTTCACAGTAGCTAGCTACTGACAGATCTATTCAGTTGAGGCCATCTTGGAGGTAGGCAACCAAAATGCTGTCCTGTATAAACTTAGAATCAGATCTTTAGACTCTGGAACCACACTTTATTCTTCTGTCTACATCAGCATGGATCACCAAATAATTCCATATCAATGAGGAGCTTTCTAACAGTAACATATATAATTTCTTATACCAATGTACGTTCTTCTAAACCTTTATACTATATTAATACCGAAATTTACTATCTCACTATCAAAGATGAGTATTAAGTTAAATGGAATGGTTATTTTGCAAAAGGTACTTGAATTTAGCTAAACTACCTCACATGCATTGTTTTATTAAGATTTCTGTTAGTTTTTGAAGGTATTTTTTAGTTATCAATGCTCTTTTTTTCTGAAAGATACAAAAGGCCTATGCACTTGAAATAGCTAAGGTCTTCTACAGAATAAAAGCACTGGAGAAATGTGTTCTGATTTGTGCAAGAAAAGTTAAGAACACTTTGGTGTATTAAACAACAGCTTTTTTTCTTAGTAGTCATGTGTTGATAGACCTAATGCCAGTATATTTTGCTTATTAAGTACTGTTAGCATTGTTTTGAGTAATAATAGTACATGAATTTTATTATTTCTGAGAGTAGAAAATTTAACTCTAAAATTTCACAAATTTTATATTTTGGTATTAGATGTAGAAAATGTTAGTTTTGAACAGGAATTGCCTTTAGTCTCTCTGTTTCTTGTCTAAAGTTATTTATTTTATATTGAAAGGAAATTATAAAAAAATGGAAATAACTCAATGACACGAAGGCTTATAAAGCATGAACTATAGTAGCCAATTTGGTGAATATTTTTATCCCCTTTCGTTGGGTTTACTTCTTTCAAATGTTAATATGAATATAATGTACTAGTTAAAAAAACCAGTTATATAACAGCAGGTTTTATGCATTGCTATAACCAAATTATTTTGTCTATAATTGGCAAATTTTCATAGACTTAATTAGAATAGTTAAGGGAAGATGAAATTCCATAAACACTACTTGATCTATAATTTTGATGTCGTTTTACAATTTATTTATCTTTTCTCTACTTTTAAAATTATTTATATGAGAAAAATGGTTTTTATTTATTTTTTACATGTTTATTAACTATTCTCATTACCCAAGAAATGGGTTAACATAAATTTACCCTTTAGTATAATAATATATATATATAAAGATCTAAAGTTTGACTTTTTTTATTTAGAAAATTAATTTAACAGGGTGACATTGATCAACAAGAGTATATAGATTTCAGGTAAACGTCTCCACAGCATTTAACAGTCAATTATGTTTTATACTTATCACCTAAAGTCAAATAATGTTCTGTCACTTTATATTTGTACCTGTTTACATCCTTCCCCTGTCTTTTTTTATATCAACTATTAATGTTCTTATATATGAGTACAGAAGCCTTAACACTAATGCAAGAATGAACACACGGATGTTGTTTCTTTTTCTCTATAATTTCATCATAGGATATTATAAGTTTCCAGAAAATAAATCAATTTATTTATTTGAGTATCCTGTTTAATTGGATTCTGATTAAAATTGGGTTTTATTTAATAACTTCAATACTCATGGTCATAAAATACTATTAAAATACTGATAAACATTGTATTAGTAACCTACTGCTATATAATTATTAGCACCAAATTTAAGGGCTTATAAAAACAGCATTTATGATCTTAAAGTTTCTAATGGTCAGGAGCCTGGTCACTGAAGAACTGCTTCCTCTGGCTCAATAGCTCTCCAGAGACTGCATCCATCAATTAGTCAGCTGGAGCTACAATCCTCTCAAGGCTCACCTGGCGAGGATCCATATCTAAACTCACTCATGTGGAACGAGGATTCAATTGTTGAGCAGAAGCTGTCATTAGTTCCTTCCCCATGGGACATTCCATAGGGGAGCTCACAAAATGCCAGCTGGCTTCATCACACCAAAGAAGCGAGAACAGAAGCAGGTCCTGCGGAGAAAGGTTTTCTCTCCAAAAATAGGAGCAGGTGCAGCAAGATATAGTTTTCTGAAGTACCAAAAGTGAGCAAGACTCACATCTGTGCCTAGAAGTAGGAGGAAGGGCAGAAGAGCCTTCACTAAAACAAGCTGCAGGCGGGAATGGGCCCTCTATCAGTGTAGTTTTTCACCAGGTTTTTCTGAAATATCAGCAATGACATAAACTCACCAACATTCTTTTAATGAATTTCTAGTCTCCTTAAATTATCTACAGTCAGCTTCTGTTGCTTGCAGCTGAGTGCCCTGATGAATATATTTATTTTCATCACCCACAGTTTCTCCGAGAAAGCATGAGTTTTAATATGACTATTAAAAATTATGGTCTTATTAACCAATGTCACCCCAATAAATTTAATTTGAAAAAAGATGTATTAGCTTCAAAAAATTAAGTAATAAAGTCAGATTTACCTTTCTTGGACACCTAATGCTAATATTCATAAGTTTTTATATATTACTTTGTAGCTAGGGAATTAATTTATATTACAAATAATCATTTAAATTTATCGTTCAGTTTTTCCATGTGCTGAATATTGCCCAATGGTTTTCACATAGATTATTTTATTTAATTCCCATAAATACTGTCTTAGATATGTTCGGTTATTTATTAAGATAAGAAAACTCAAATATTGAATGATTAAATCACCAACTCATAGTGACAGAACTGACAAGTATTAAAAGTAAGATTCAAATCCAGATGGTCAAAAAATATCTAGCCCTTGCTCTCAGACACAACACTATTAGGCTTGTTTTCAAAGACCATATTAAAAGGTAAAACATATGGCACTCTTCCACTTGAGATAGCCATATGACATAAGGCATAAAGGACTAATAAAGAAAAAACAATTATGCATTGGACTAAAGTTAGAACTACTACACATCAAAAGTTACCATGAAGAGAATGAAAATGGCAAGTTCCATGATGGCAGAAGCTTACAATGAATGGATCTTACAAAGATTCATATCGACAATAAAGAGCTTCTACAAATCAACAACAATTACAAGGCAAACTATATCCAATAGATTATGGCAGTAGAGATGAACAGGCATTTAACAAAATAAGATACACAAAGTTAAAGTAAAAAGTATTCAACTTCATATGTCCTCAGAGAAATGCATATTAAAACAATAATGGTTATTATTATGTCCCCTTTCTCCCAATAGGTTAAATGAAAATGATTTATATTTTTTGTAAAATATCAAATATCTGAGGAACTTATGTATTGCTACTTGGGGAGTATATTTCTACTTCAGAAAGCTCTTTGTTATTATTACTCAAAGCTGAACAAATGTAAATCCTGTGACCCAGCTGTTATACTACTAGTTAGATAAAAGGGAAAAATGATTTCATTGATTAAATAAAAACATTAAACAGTGTTTCCAACAGCACAATGTTTAATGAGTAAAACAATTTAAATACCAATCACCAGTAAACTAGATAAATACAGGGTTGGGAAAAGTAGGTTAACAGTTGTAATACAAATAAATAATTCAATGTTTAATAAATAACTATGCAAGAATAAATTTTCACATGTTCACAAATGTAAACCTATATTTTGCCAACCTCTGTATTTTGTGTTGTAGTCATTCAATTGTATATTGTATGATAATGGAAGGCACAAACTATTACTATTAAAAGCAAGTATGCAGAAAAGTGTGAGGATTGCCACAATCCAGCTTGGTGAATTTTTGCAACATGAACACACTTGTGAAACCAGTACTGGATTAAGCCCCAGAATGTAGGTCATCACAGGGCACCTTCCCAGCTGTCCCTTCCCAATCACTCTTCCTCCACAAGGCTACCAATATTTTGATTTCTAACACAGGGTAGCATCTCCTTTCTTGGGGTTGTCGGTACACTTAATCAGTTGGTACATGCTACTTTGCAGTTTTGGTTTGGTTGATATACACTACACTTGTGAAATTCTTTCATAGAAACCATATTTAGGCCTTGTATGGCATTTTCTTAAAGCAAGTCAAGAAACACAATCATATAAAATCAATTGCTAAGGCCTGACCTGTGGTGGCGCAGTGGATAAAGCGTCGACCTGGGAACACTGAGGTCGCCAGTTCAAAACCCTGCACTGGTCTGGTCAAGGCACATATGGGAGTTGATGCTTCTAGCTCCTCCCCTCTTTCTCTCTCTCTCTCTCTCTCTCTCTCTCTCTCTCTCTCTCTCACTTTGTGTCTCCTCTCTAAAATAAATAAATAAAAATAAATTTAAAAAAAAATTAAAAAAAATCAATTGCTAAAAAAAAAAAAATCAATTGCTCCATTATATCAAAATGACTAAAATTATGAATAGAATTACCATTATAAAATAAAACAAGTGAAGAAGCAGTTTACATCTTAATAAGCCAAAGTTTAATGTTATAAATATAAGAAGAACTATAAAAGATAAACATTCAAAATATAAGCAAAGGGTTTCAGCTCATTTTTACAAAGTGTAATCTATTTAGCTAATATGTATTATAATAGCTTTGCTTTGTTATGCAACAAATTTTTACAAAATTAACAACTGAAAGCAACCTCTATAACAGGTTGCATAGTCCAGAAGTCTAAGGACAGGTTAGCCAAAATCTCTGTTCAACCTCTCTGAATCAAAATGTCAGCTGAGTGACAATCCTCATCTGGGGCTCAGGACCCTCTTCTAAGATCATCCATGTTGTTTAGAAGAATTCAGTCATTCGCAAGAAAGCCCACACTTTCATATTGTCTATGAACTCAGGCGCACTTTCAGCTTTTAGAAGCAACCCTCTGGTTTTAGCCTAATGATTCTGCTCCTACAACATGGCAGTTTATGTGCTCAGAGTCATTAGATGAGCAGCTCTGGCTTTGAATCTTTCCTTTTTGAAGAGCTCCCACCTAATTAAGTCCCACCCAAATGATCTGCCTAACATAATGTCAATTGATTGAGAAAATTAATTACATTAAAAATACCTGGTCTTAATTACATCTATAAAAAACTTTGCTGATAGCATAAAATAATCACAGCAGTAGTATCTGATCATATTCATAGGTCTCACATTTAACTATAGGGATTATCTAAGGGCAAGTACACCAAGGGACAAGGCTCTTTGGGGCCAATTTGGAATCCTATCTATCACAAACATTGCTTTTAAAATGATCGCTCTATATTTTCGAAAATGAACAATATGCCATCGCAAATCTATTGGTATGAATATTGAAAATCCTGGTCAAATTTTATTAAGAATTATAGAAAGGGGATCTCTCATACACTGTATGGAGGCTTCAAAATTATATACTTATTAAGGAACTTTTCATGGAAATACAGACAAAACAGAAAATTAATGTAGCTTATGACCCTATAATTGTACTCTGTATCAGCAATTTTCAACCTTTTCATCTCATGGCACATGTAAACTAATTACTTTTCTTGTGTGTGTGGCACACCAAAAAAATATATTATTTGCCAAACTGACAGAAAATAGGCATCATTTTAATTCATTAAAACTGGACAACTATTGTTGTGTTAGCTGTGGCCAATTTTTTTTTTTTAAATTTGACAATCTAAGGAAAAAAAGTTCAGTGCCCCTGACTACATAGTCAGATACTGCATGTTTTAAAATTTTTTGCAGCACATGGCTTGAAAATTGCTGCCATATATATATTAGATATAACTTCGTGTGAGAGTCCAATATAGTGTAGGAAAGGTGAAGAGAATGAAGTAAAGGTGATAATCAAAGAACAGCCAAAAGGATGAGAAAAGAGAAAAATAAGTGCTGACCCACAGATTAGAACTAGAGTTACAGAACATATTCTAATCTTCTCTCCCTCCCCTGATCAGGGAAAGAGCAAGCTTAATTTTAGATCATATCAGCATTCCAATTTGGAGAGGCTATTTTAATAGTCATGCAGGGTCACAAAACTTTTTGAATCATTAATAAAGGAAAAGTTTTCATGCTGATCTTGAATCTAACTACAGAAAGTGTGGTTCTCTGGTATTTTCTGAAATGATGATTGTAATGAATAAAACACATCAGCAGGATAATAAAAACATAATACTATGATTTTAAAAAGTAAAAAAGACCATCAGGATCTAAGAGAGGTCATTCCAAAAAGAATTAAAGGAGATCAAAGGTGCTTGGCACTAGCCAGTTTGCTCAGTGGTAAAGCATTGGCCCATCATGAGTATGTCCAGGGTTCTATTCCCAGTCAGGGCACACAGGAAAAGAAACCATGTGTATCTTCTCCCTTTCTTCTTCCCCTTCATTCTTTCTCTTTCTCTCTATCCCCCTTTTGCACCCGTTGCTTCATTGGTTCAAGCACATCAGCCCCAGGCATTGAGAATGGTTCCGTGAAACCTTCGTCTCAGGTGTTAAAAATAGTGCCGTTGTGAGCATGGCCTCAGAAGAGCAGAGCATCAGCCCCAGATGGGTTGCCAGGTGAATCCCCATTGGGTCACATATGAGAATCTGTCTATCTCCCCTTCTCTCACTTGGAAAAAAAAAGAAAAAGAAAAGAAAAGAAGGTGCTCTGTTGAGATTGTTTCTTTTTGCCAATTTAATATGTTAGTAGTTATATTCAACTCAATGGGTATTAATCTCAAAGTGTAAAAAAGTCATTAATGCAGCATTTATTATTTTATTATATTATCCTAACTGCCATGACTTTGCTACCATTTCATTATTCAATCCACAGAGTTTTCCACTCTTCCTTCAGAATTATTAGCTCTTTGAAGTGGCACCAATCTTTCTGCCCCTCTATCCTAAACATGTTCACTTAGAATAAAATCCAAATACCTGGAGTGATGTCAGCAAGATGTTAAAATAGAAAGTTCCAGACTTCATTTCTTCATAGAAACACTGGCTTTACAACAATTTATTGTCCACAAAAATTTCTATGAGAACTCTAGAAATTAGCTAAAAATTCACAGTGCTCCAGGAAAGCTCAAAGCCCAAACATCAGCATGAAATAGAGTAGAGAAGTTATTTTATTTCAACTGTGTTCATTCCTCCATCAACTTGGTATGACTCACAATTGAGAGGAGTGGTTTCTTCTATGTGAGATGCAGAGAAGAGTAGAACCATCATTCAATATGCTGGCTTTTCAGAAACCACCTTCAGGGGTTGCTTTTCTTCTTGCGAGACTCCAGTGATGGGTAACCACATACTTTGGATGTCTGGACATGACTGAGGATGAAAGAGAGCTCAGGGGCTTATATCATCAGCACCTGGAAATCTGCAGTACTACAAAGAGATGAAGGAAGCAAGAGATTACAAACTCCTGTCAAAGCAACTTGCTAAACTACTTAAATAGTAAACTCACTGCATATATATGCTCAGAGGAGATGTAATCCCAGAAAAGTTTTGAGAGCCCCAAGAGCCTCTAGCCAGGCTGACACATGAAGGTCTTGCCTTGAACAGTGTTTGTCAGAAAAGACTGGGAGAGGGGTTGTTTTACCAAATAAAAAAATCACAACAACATATTGCAAGGCACATGAAGAAGCATGGAAATGGAACCTGATCAAAAGAAAAATAAGGAATCTCCAGATTTGACCTTAAGAAAATAGAAACTTACAAATTATCTGACAAATAAGATATTTGTTTTAAGGACATTTATGAGAATACAGACAAGTAGTTAAATCAGAAAACAAATACATAAAACAGTTGTATAAACACCACAGAAATATCAGCAGATAGAAACTACAAAATAAATCAGACAGAAATTCTGGAGCTGAAGACTATAATAAGTGACTTCAAAAACTCACTAGAAGCCCTGGCTGGTTGGCTTAGCGGTAGAGTGTCGGTCCAGCATGTGGAAGTCCCAGGTTTGATTCTTGGTCAGGGCACACAGAAGAAGCACCCATCTGCTTCTCCACCTTTCCCGTCTCCTTTCTCTCTTTCTCCCTCCCCCAGCAGCCAAGTCTCCACTGGAACAAAGTTGCCCCTGGTGCTGAGGATGGCTCCATGGCCTCCACCTCAGGTGCTAGAATGGCTCATATTGCAGAGGAACAATGCCTCAGAGGGGCCGAACATTGCTCCCTGGTGGGCATGCTGGGTGTATCCCGGTAGGGCCCATGGGGGAGTCTGTCTGTTGCTCCCCGCTTCTCACTTCAGGTGAAAAAGAAAAAGAAAAAGAAAAAAAAACCTCACTGGATGGGTTCAAGAACAGATTTGATCAGCAGAAGAAATCAGTGAACTAAAATAAAAGTCATATGAAATAATCAAATTACAGGGGGTAAAAGAGTAAAGAAATATAAAGATAGTCAAAACGACTTATGAGACTATCCAGATACTCTAGGGAACCCCAGAAAGAGAAGACTGAGAAGCATTTTATTTGAAGAAAAAAGTGGCTAAAATCTTCCTATATCTGCCTGACCAGGCGGTGGCACAGTGGATAGAGCATTGGCCTGGGATGCAGAAGACGCAGGTTTGAGACCCTGAGCTCACCAGCTTGAGCGTGGGCCCATCTGGCTTGAGCAAAAGCTTGCCAGCTTGGACCCAAGGTCGCTGGCTCCAGCAAGGGGTTGTTCAGTCTGCTGAAGACCCTCGGTCAAGGTACATGTGAGAAAGCAATCAATGAACAACTAAGGTGTCACAACGGCAACAAAAAACTAATGATTGATGCTTCTCATCTCTCTCCATTCGCATCTGTCTATCCCTCTCTCTGACTCTCTCTCTCTGTCTCTGTAAAAAAAAAAAAAAAAAAAAAAAAAAATCTCCCCATATCTGAGGAAGAAATAGGTATCCAGTTTCAAGAAGCGCAAATGAGCACAACTACAACAGAATAACTTTAAGGAGACCCATATTGAGACACATTATCACCAAACTATCAAATTCAAAGACAAAGAGAGAAACTTGAAAGCATCAAAATAAAAGTGACTGTTCACATATAAGGAAGCTCCCACATAGTTACCAGTAGTTACCTAAACAAAGATACTACAGGCCATATGAAAATGGGATGAAATATTCAAAGTGCTGAAAGAAAAACAAACTATAAAATACCCCAAACTTGCTAACCCAGAATTCTACATCCAGCAAAATTGTTCTTCAAAATTGATGGAAAACTAAAGGTTTTCTCTGATCAACAAAGCTGAGAATTTCCTCACAACTAAACTTGCTTTATAAGAAATACTGGAGGGATTCTTCATGTTGAAACAAAAGGATACAAGGCAGCAACATAAGAACACACAAAAATATAAAGCTCTCTCTGTGAAAGGTATATATATAGACAAATACCGAATTCTGTAACACTGTAGTGGTGATATCTAAATCAGTTTTAATTCAGCTATAAAATTTAAAAGATAAAGACATAAAAATAATGATAAGAATAATGCTGTTAATATATATAAAACACAAAATAATAGACATAGATAATATAGATAATATAACATGTGGGGAAGGAGAAATAAAAAGGAGATTTTATTATACAAATGAAATTAAATTGTTACCAGTAAATAGACTGTTATAACTATAAGATGTTTTATCTAACTTAATGATAATCCCACAGTAATCACACAAAATATCTATAGAAGATGCACAAAAGAACTGATTACATGCTTTTAAATAGTTTACTATAAATTTAAAACATTCTTGTAGCACAGTATTAATTATTACCTGAGCAAGTGTTCGACTCTACATATAGGAAAAATGAGTCAGGACAATGTTGTCAAGTATCCAATTTTATTAATACAAACAGATGGTGGTTATGATTTGGCAAAGGCTAATTTACATAGATTAAGAAATGTGTCTTAGGAAGATAGGACACTTCAAGAAATTGTGGTGGCCTAAGAATAATTCTTAAATTTAAAAGCAGTATTTATTTCCTGTTTTTTCAAAAAAATGGGCACTGAAATTAAGGCAACAACCCTGCCACAAATGGAGTGTACAATGAAGTAGCAGAAAGATATATATAAATATTTTACTACCATATAATAAAGAATAGCACATAATATAAAATTACGTAGTATGAAAAAGAAAACACTAATACCTTGAAAAGGTAAGGAGTGATCTAGGAATAAAAATATTCTACATATTTTGCTAGGGAAGGGAAGAGTGAGTCAAAGCTGGAGTGTTTTAGGCTCAGGAAAGATCGAAAAGTTGATCCTTTAAAAAAAAAAATTAAAAAGAGGTTAGTGCTGGGCATTATCAAAGCTGAGTATCACTGTGAAAATACCTGGGACACATCGGTCACCGCTTCTGGCTGAGCACATACAGAGCCGCAAAGCTGAAATGCTATGTTAGAACCAGATGAAGAATGAGATTGAAAGCCACGACAAGAGATGTGACTTTAGACCATAGCACTGCAACGTTATGCCACATGATTCTTACCGGAAAAACACAGAATCAAAGGGTAGTCCTAATTCTTAAGCTCCAGGCAATGGAGGAATATTAACACTGATACATGGAAAAGGAAATCTATAGCTCAGAACATCAGTGCTTCCCTTATCAGTCCCATTCTCCAACAACAGGCCTAGATGACTTCCAATTATTGCACAAAAGCTGAATGCCCAGAGTCCTGTGCCACATTCATGTCGACATCTCCAAACTTTATAGAATAGTAGCCTACTGAATTCTGAGCAAACAATTAGTGTCATTTCTTTGGCCAGTATTAAGACTTTAGAGCATTTGTCTTTAAAACAAAATTGGTTTTTAAAACACAAAAAAATGGGGTGTGAGTGTGTGCGCACACACGCATGATGCAGTGTATAGAAAAACCCCCCACAAATTTGTAACAGAAAGAAATGTGGCTTTTCAGTAAAAATTTAAGCATTTTATCAAGAGACTTTTTTCAGGGAAAATTATTGTTTTCAGAATCCCTAAAATTGTATCATTAAGGGAAAATGCTATTTTTATGACCTTTATATATAATATATATAAACATGTATGTGTGTGTGTCAACCTATATATACATATTTTAAAACTTTTTAATGTGTTTATTATTTCTTTTTATTTATTTAGTTTAGAGAGGAGACACAGAGTGAGAGAGAAAGAGAGAGAGAGAGAGAGAGAGAGAAAGGGGGGAGCAGCTGGAAGCATCAACTCCCACATGTGCCTTGACCAGACCAGTGCAAGGTTTTGAACTGGCAACCTCAGTGTTCCCAGGTCGATGCTTTATCCACTGCACCACCACAGGTCAGGCTATATACATATTTTAATATATTTATATTAATATATGTGTGCATATATATTTACTAATATGTGCATCTGTGTGTGTATATATATATATATATATATATATATATATATATATATGAACTAAGAAAGTCATATTTTTAAATACAGAATTAAATTTCAGTACTGGAAGATGATTTCTACTACTATAATTTAAAGGAATACATTAACAGAGTTAAAATTTTTGAGTATATAGAATATAATTGGTAAGAAATACAATGATAAATTGGTGACAATTTATTCTGTGTCTACCACATTTTGATTATACTAATCATTTTCTTCGAAACAATAAGCCAGGTATGTAGGAATTTCAGTTAACTTGACTATATCTGTTTAAGTTTCCAACAACTCCATGCAGGTAGCTTTAAAAATAAATCATCAATATAAAATTCAGCTGCAGAACATAAAACAATGTTGCCAAGCAACTAATGGAAATCTATTATCCACTTTATACATTTAAGAAAACAAAATTGCACTTGAATTTCAGAAAATTTTAAAGAAAACTGTGTATTTACGCGTGTTCCTTTCAATGCTCAGAATTTTAGAAATATCAAATGTTACGTTTGGTTTTTGCTGAGCTCAGAAAAAGAAAATAGATGAAAAATACAGCTTTTACTGTATGAGTTTCTGAATTTTCAAAAATTTATACATTCTAAATTTTATTAAGTTTATTTTGTTTTTAAAGTTAAAGGTCTTATATAAAATATTTTGAATTTTGACTACTCCACTACTTTATTTTTTTTAATTTTTGTGATAACATATTGGATATAAAATTATTGATCATCTGAAATCTATAGCTAATCTCTGATGCTATAAAATTTCTGTTTATTTCTTTAACATTACATAGAATATAAATCAAAAAATATTCTTCATTGTAAACTTCTTTTATGATGTGGCTAACTGAAATCCAGGATATAACATTTCATCTTTATGCAGTGTATTTACAAAATCAAAGTTAGAATTTAGACTTTTCCTGATCAACCCAACTGAATCTTCATTTGTGAGAATTGGATCAATTGGCCATTTATGAACTTATTAGGCTAAGGGTTTACAATTCTATAACACATCATCTGTAATTGCATTATATGCTCACCACCCCAAGTCAAGTCTCCTTCTATTAATTATCATTTATTCCTCCATACCTTCCCCTTCCCTTTTACTTCTTCTAGTGGTCTCAAGCTGTCTTAGTCTTCCATTATTTAACCAAATTTTATTTCTATTTGGAAGACTTTGTCGCCTCATTCATTTTGGTATCCTTGGGTTTTATTAGTTCATGGCAAAATACAGAATTAATAATTTAGTGATAGAGTAAAATACGGCATATCAGAGAGGTACCAAAGTGTATATTTGAAGCTATTGGATAGGAAGGCAGAGGTGATCCTGTTAAATAAATAAATAGTAGAGGATAGAACACAGACCTTACTTCTTCAGGCATTGCTGAGCCTTTTGCTCACTTTTTTGCTTCTCAAATTTGAGATGCTGCAAGACATTTGCATGTATTTAACCAAAAGAATGATGAAATAACTATCTAAAACTTACAGAAAGAGGCTAGTTTTGAGTAAAGATTTGATAATCATCAGTGAATAATGCTACTTATTTGTAAAAAAAAAAAAAAGTTTTTCAAAACCATTTGAAAAGACACAATGCCTTAGCATGTGAAGTATCAGCAATAAAATAAAATTTTGTGGGGAAATAAATAAAAACAATGAACAGTCTCAGAAGGAGTAGGTGAAACTCCTAGAGAAAGAAGCTTCTTGTTTTTAGAGAAAGCAATTAGAAAAAGATACTTAGTTTAGGGCCCAAGGACCTCAGAGGCCAGAGGACAGACTCATACATGAATAAGTAGGGGAAATTCATGACAGATTATAATGATTTATATATGGTTATGTATAGTTAGATAGTAGAGGAAATGATTGTTATTTATAAATTCTGCCTGAATTATGAGGATGATGAAGTTGAAAAAGGATGATTTTTTTAAAACTGGGTTTAAAGTAGAATGTAGGGGTTTTCTAAAAAAAAGGAGGAGGAAAAGGAGGAGAGGAAGAGGAGTGGGAACTGAGGGGTTGGGTACAGCTGAGGCAATGACTTTCAAATAGAATAGTGAGCTTCGCTTACAATAAAAGAGATTTTGGCATAATCACTGGGCACCAGCCTGGGGCCAAATGGAAAAAAAGTCTTCATGGTAAATACATAGGCCAAAATTATTTCCTAAACTCTGACTGCATTTGTGAACACAAAGCAGAATGATATCCAGTTACCTGCTTTTCTATTAGCCTTCATAGGATGCTTTGGGTCTCTCAGCACTGCTAGTTCACCTTATTGGTCAAGAAAGAAATGTCTTAATGTAGTTTTGTTTCTGAAGTATTAGTAGTCCAACTTACCCACACACAACTATTTAAATGTACATTTAAGTTAATTATATTAAAATCAAATTCTCAGTTGCACTTGACACATTTCAAATTTTCAACAGCCAAGTGTGCCTAGAGTCTACTGTATCAGACAGGTCAGATTATATAGCATTTTCTTCCTCAAAGATAGAGCTGAATCTAATATGGCTATGCAGATGTATCCCATTTTGACCTTAAGTATACCTTTACTCACTTATTTATTCATTTATCTATAGGGTGGCCAACTTGTTCCCATTTTGTCTGTTTTCGCAGGAAAAAGACACATCCCATGAAGATTTTACATGGGGTTATTGAAAGTAATTCTTTTTTGAGTATGTTCTGTGTACTTCTGTGATGACTTACTCCATGTCACTAAGAGCTTTCAGTATTTTCTATCTTGTCATTTGATCTTTCATTCTATTTGTTAGTACCTCATTTTCTAGCATTCTATGAGGAATAGAGTTTTTCTCCAAAGATAAGATTATGCCTGGGATGTAATATATTCAGCCTCTTTCCTGTAGGGTTCTTAATTTTTTCTGTATACATTCAGTACAATGATATATTAGTATTTTTTGCAAATAAACCCATCTCCATAGAATTGATCGTTTTCTTGTGTATACCTGCTATATTTTATATTTTGGTATTATGTGCAAGTTGAATAATCACTCTTATACAAAAGATTGCTTTATTCTCACAGAAATCAAGGCCTTAGAATTTTTATTTAGTATTATTTTTGTAGAATTAAATATATCTTTCTCAGGCCAACTCAAAGTGTGCTTTTCACTGTCCCATTCTGATGTGACAGAGGCAAGGTATCCTATCACTGGACAAGTGGGCAATTTCACAATGATTCTACTTGTTTTGCCTTGGTCACAGACAAGACTTATTTTTGTAATTCTAACAACACACAAGGTGTTAAAACCCTAATATACCGTCTTTTTGGAGAGACTGAGAATTTTGAGATGTCCTAAATCACCAGAAAGTGAACTGCCTTTTGGAATGAATAGATGACTGAGTAGAATCTGGAAATGGGAACAAACCACTGATAATAGAAGCTTTTATCATTTAAATTAGGTTGCAGAAATATAAAATAGAACTAAATATGAAATGGCTCAATGGGATAACATTTCATTTCTTACTCTCATTACTTCCTTGAGGATCTCTAAGTCTATAAGAGTTGGAATGAAGCTAGCATTTATCATCAATTTATTCAAGCATACAAGTAGATAGAGTTTCTTTTATCTTCAACTATCTTCTAAGGCCACCATAATTATTGCAGCTATCTATTACTATATAAACACTATCCCAAAATTTAGTGGCTTAAGAAAAGGAACAAATAAACAACATGTTTATAATTTAAAAATAACCTTTGGATTCACCTGGAAGATTCTTCTGCTGGTCTCATTCATCCAAGTGCTCTCATATGACTGGCATTATCTGGAGTCTCAATTTGGTCTTCATTCACATGTTTACCAGCTCAGGTGGATAGATAAAGTATTTCAAAGCTGGCCCCAAATCCCGGTGGCAGCATTCATATGTCTGGAAGCTTAGATATATGAATGTTGCTAAAACAGTTGGAGGCTGGCCAGTAATTTCTCTCTCTCCACATGGTCTCTCTAAGAAGGCAGATGAAACTCTTAACACAGAGGTTCAGAGTTTCCAGAAGCTAAAAGTTGAGGTTGTTAGGTCTATTAAAGGTTAGGCATTAAAGTGGGACATACTAATGCAAATTTGCTCAAGAAACACATATGGTCAGCAGGGCTCCTCATCTTGATGGAAAGAGTGGCAAGGAGTCTGTAACCAGATAGAATACTCCAAAGCAATCATCTCTATACACTTAATTGAAGAGAAAAAAATCTATGAAAAGAACATGAGGGGTTTCAGTGGGTCTGAAAGTGGTACACGTTAGGATTATTTATGTTCTTGGTATATTGGAAAAACATAGTCACAGGTTCTTCTTATTGTTGTCTGAATGCCCCTCTGCAATTGGGCTTATCAGCTTCTTCCATTATGAGATCAAATATATGTCTATGTCTATGAATCTTAAATTTGGGTTTGGCTATAAGATACTTTTTTGATCAAAGGACACATGCAGAAACCTGATAACTGATTGAAATCTGGGGTTAACCTTCTCTTGCTGTGTTTGGAAATCCCTGCTTCCTCTGGGATGTGAAGGCACAGACAGCTGCTGGATGATAAGACAAATGGCTTGGATTTTTCAGCAGACAGCTAAACAGCTTCCAAAAGTAGACCCACAGATGAATGATTCAGCCCAGAAAAACCAAGAAAACTCCCCACTTGAGTGCTGTCCAAATTGTTGATTGATAAAATCATGAGCCAAACAAACAAACAAACAAACAAAAAAAACCATGGTTGTTTGAAGCCACTATATCTGGGAGTGGTTTGTTATATAGCAAAAGCTTAATGATACATATTGTATTATTTAGTACTCAGTCCCACCTAATTACAATGAAGCTAAAATGTGTATTTCAACTGAGTGCCAAGAAGAGGGATTTGATTTTGATGAAGTTAGCAGTCTGCCACAATGAAAAACTTCTGTTCATCAAATATCCACTATGACCCTCTTCCCGTACACTCACAAAAAAAGAACTTGACCTCTTCTACCTGTTCTATCCAGTTTTGGCATTCACCTCTAAACTCCTGAGTTTCTTGATATTAAAATGGTCTTTCTATAATTCCTGGATGTGTGTTTTTTTCCACAGTAATTTAACATATGAAAATGCAAATTCTTTCTCCCAGCAACTTCCCTAGTTTCTATAATGGTGCAGCAAGCAAAGATGATACATAATAAAAATTCCTGTTTATAAAGGGAGTCAAAGCAAACACATAGGAGTCATTTATACATAGAGGTGAGGTGATTCAATTCTGCCAGGGCAACATAGTGTGACCCAGGAAGAAATATGGTTTCTTTCATCATACTCTGGATCTTGTCTCTGCATGAAACTTGCTTGTCTATGGCTATCTGTGGTCACTGGTTCCATCCTGTGGGTGGTCTTACCTTGTCCATTATTTGTGTGGTCATGTGTAAGGTTGTTATTAGGGGGGATAACATGTGCCAGCTTGTACTTGCTTACAGCCCATGTTTTTACAATCATGGTTTTAAAGACCAGTCTCATGGTTTCCCTCAGCAACAACTAAATAAGCTTCTAATATTTTTTACTTTCATTCATTACCCTATGCCAGTAGTTTTTACTAAAATTACTTTCAGGGAAGAATTCTTAGAATTAATGCTATCTTTTCTTCTTTTTCCTCACATTTGTCTAATTTTAATAGAAGTCCTTCAACTTTGAAACTATATAAAACAATATAATTTGCTAGAAAAACTTATATTCTATATTTTGGGGTCCAGTTAACTTTTCTACCTCTGAAAAGCTTTTAATTCCTTCACTCTTATCCCTTTATAGGTTTGTTCTCAAACTGCCAGTTCTTACCAAATTAATTTCTTTTTGTAAAACATTTATCTGTTCGGCAGATAAAATATAATATGCTCACTTTGTTAAAGATGGCGCTGCCCACATGGAATCCCGTCACCCAGGTGATATTATTTGCCCTTATGCTTGGGATGGGTGTGGGGGAGAGGCTGTAATGTAAGCAGGCCGGGTCATTGTAGCCTAAGGCTTAGTTGTAGAGTAAGCTCTTCCCCACACCCTTGACTGATTGGATAATGTAGGGTGGTGCACTCTCCTGAGGAATCCCATTATACAGAGACTTCCTTGTTTGTATAATTGGATTAAAGGTTTTGATTCTATGGTATAAAATGGGAGAGAGCAGTAGCTTGATCTCTCTCTCTTGGTTCCTGAGTTCCTGAGATTAGTATTAGAGAGGAGAGCAGAGTAAGGCCACGTGAAGGCCAGGAGAAGCAGCCGAGATGGCAGAGTGCTGAGGAAGAAGCCAGTTTTTTAAGAGTTTGTGCAGGAGGAGATGGGAAACAGAGGTGAATAAGTCTGGTGAGCTAGAAACCTTTGATTCTAGGAAACTCGGATAAGTCAGTAGCTTTGTGAACACTGAATGAGTGGGTTTTGGAGCCCAGTGTGTGTTTTTGCTTGCCCGCCGGGTGCAAGCTAGAATTAAAGCTGATGGCTCAGCAGTTCTTGGCTCCGGTGTTTCATTGCCATCTGTCCGAATCCAATGCGAACCTGCACGGGTCAGGCAGCTGTGATCCTGGCCGTGACTACTGGCTTTACATTGCTACATGCAGTAATTATGTCAACACACAGAAAAACTCAATCTGGATGGGCTCTAACTGATTTCTTCCCCTAGAACTACAGTAATGGTAAATTCTTTGCCTTCTGAGTTACTGAAATCTTAGTGTTATAAAGTATTTTTTATCAGTGAATGACATGGGTATCCTTCCTAGTCTCTGGTATATGTGTAACAATTCCCTACCCTTTCACAGTAAAATATTAATACTGATTTCTCTATTAATTAGTGTAAGGCTACAGTGCCAATTGCATTCAAACTTATATGGGTCTAGGCAATGGAAATTTATTTCTTCCTTGCATACAAGTCTTTGGCATACCCATGTGAAGGAGGTGGTCTACTCCACATATTCAGAAACCCAGGATAAAGTCTGTTCTCTCACTTTCAACATTTGACTTTCTAGATTATCCATTTCCCCTGTCCATTCAGTAGAAATGGGAAAAAGCAGGAAGGCTTTTTATGGAAGTTCGTTACTTGGGAGAGGAAAGAGGGAGTCAGAAAACTTTTTCTTACCTTTCATTGGCTAGATATGGGGCAGGGGGATCACTTTAAGGAAGCCTGAGGAATGTAGTCAAGCTACAGGTAAAAAAAAAGGGGCCATGTTTAGTCATCATTAACTAATTGTCTCAGTTACAGTAATCTTCACTAGTAGGTAACAAGTGGATCAACTGAACACTTAGCTAGTTTTCTCAATATCTATCATTTATTGCTTTCCAGCCAGTTCTGGCTCTGGCATAGGTCATGGTTTCTTAGTCTACTACTCTATATATTCTTTCTCCCTCTCGTTTTCTTCCTATGTTAATGCTAATCTTGTACTTTGGAACAGTAAACTTCTGAATCTTTTTATCTTGGATTAGGCCAGGGGCTGTTTACTACTTACATGGACTGTTTTTACTTTTGTAGTAATTAGCATATCTACTTGTTTGCACTGAGACAGTGTTTGAACTGAGCTTGTTGAAACGGAAATGATATCCTGTCATCCTGTTTCCTTCTTTCTGGTGAAAGGAGTGATGAGCTAGCTCCCTGAGCAGAGAAATCCACAAATCTCTTTCCACCCTTAGAAACCATGGACTAATGTATCTCTTTATGCAGATCATGTGTCTCTCTAAACAAAAACATTAGGAGTGTTGGAGAGCAATGTAACACTGTTAGGAGCTGATGGCTACCACTTAAATTTTTTAGTAATACAATTCAGTATTAGGATAAAAACAAACAAACAAAAAACTCACATTAAAAAAGTGACCCAGAAGGGAAGAAAATGTGGCTTTGCCAGTTGGACAACTTTTCCATCAGGGTCTGAAAAATCAAGGCACCTGAATAAAATAACGTGGAGTCAAGTTTAATAACCTAATAACCTGATAACCCTTCTCTACATGATAAATACAACCATTTGCAGGTAGCAGGAACATTTTTGACAACACAACCTGAATGCCATTGAAGGGTCAAGTGCAAATTATTGGCACTTATTTCATATATCCTCTAGGTAGAGATTAAATTGGCAAATTCCAGGAAAATCAAATCTAATGGAATGAGCAAAGGTCAAAAATGTAATAGTTAGAAAAAAAAATAATATTCAACATGCCTTGTTTTAGACTAAAAATTACAGCTGAATACCTTGTAAGTTGATCAGAAATGAACAGAAGGAAAACCAATTCAATTTTTCTAATGGTTCTATTGTCAGGATGTTGGGCAGAAAAAATATATTATGCTCACTTTGTTAAAGATGGCGCTGCCCACATGGAAGTTCATTGATATTAATGTGTGTTCTGGAACAGGCTGTGGACGGGCCGGGTTGTTATAGCCTAATGACTTAGTTTAAGAGTAAGCTCTTCCCCACACCCTTGACTAATTGGATGATGTAGGCTGGTGCACTCTCCTGAGGAATCCCATTATACAGAGACTTCCTTGTTTGTATAATTGGATTAAAGGTTTTGACTCTACGGTATAAAGTGGGAGAGACCAGTAGCTTGCTTTCTCTTGGTTTCTGAGTTCCTGAGGTTAGTATTAGAGAGGAGAGCAGATTAAGGCCACGTGGAGAGGAAAAGCAGCCAAGATGGCAGAGAGTTGAGTAAGAAGGCAGTTTGAGCAGAATTTGTGCAGGAGGAGATGGGGAACAGAGGTGAATAAGTCTGGTGAGCTAGAAACCTTTGATTCTAGGAAACTCGGATAAGTCAGTAGCTTTGTGAGCACTGAATGTGTGGGTTTTGGAGCCCAGTGTGTGTTTTGCTTGCCCGCCGGGTGGAAGCTAGAATTAAAGCTGATGGCTCACCAGTTTTTGGCTCCTGTGTTTCATTACCGACTGTCCGAATCTAATGGGAACCTGCACGGGCCAGGTGGCTGTGATTGTGGCCGAGACTACTGGCTTAACACAGAAATAGCTCAATCCAAACTAGTACATTATATGAATGCTTGACTCCTGAAATAATCCCTAAATCTTCAAACTTAAACAAACAAAAAGTGTCCTAAAAGACAGTAAGAATAGTGGCCCCTGACTGTAAATCCAAAAAAGAAAAAACATTGAAATTATAGCATAAAATAGTTTATTATTCCATTCCAGCAGACTGTGATACATTTATAAACTTGTGGCCATTATGTGTTTCCAGATGGGAGTTTTTACCATACTTGTCTTATACCTTTTCCATAAGAACATATTAGATATTCTAAGCTTAGTTACACTTATTTAATGGTAAATTCAGATCTGTGCAAGTATTAGTCAGATTTCACAGAGATCTACATATCATCCAGATACCTGGGGTATGAAATTGAATGTAATAGTAGATCAAATTTTACCTCCTTTTAGGAGAAGTTATATATATATGTGTGTGTGTGTGTGTGTGTGTGTGTGTGTGTGTGTGTGTGTGTGTGTGTGTGTCTTTTGACATAGCTTTAAGACTCATTAATGAGAATATATTTTGAATTGGATGTTTAAAGAATTGAACTGAGATTGATATTTATTGGCTGCCTATCTCTTAATAGCAGATCCTATTTTTCAGCCATATACTTTTATTTAGATTAACCTTCCCCACCATATTCAGAAATGTGACTGATTGGTATAATTCAATTAAAATAAGTATGGAAGGTCCTCAAAAAATTAAAAACAAAACTACCTTATAGCCCAGCAATTCTATTTCTGGGTATTTATCTGAAGAGCTAAAATATATAATTCAAAAAGATATATGCACCATTATGGTCATTTCCATGTTATTTACAATAGCCTAGCTATGGAAACAACCCAAGTGCCCACCCATCAATAGACAAGTGCATAAAAACGTCATGGTAGTGGTGCATATATACAATGGAATATTACTTGGACCTGAAAAGAATGAAATGTTAACTTTTATGACAGCATAGATAGATCTAGAGAAAATTATACTAAATAAAATAAATCAGACAGAAAAAGACAAACCTCATATTATTTTATTATATGTGGAATCATATAAAAAAACAAATGAATAAAACGGAACAAAAATATATAAACAGACACAGAAAACGAACTGATGGCTGCCACAGGGAAGGGGATTAAAGGAATGGGTGAAAATATTAAAGGGATTAAAAAGTATAATATACAACATTTTGTACAAAAAAAGTACAAAATTTGGTAGTCACAAAATAGTGAAGGTGATGTAAAGTACAGAACAGGGAATATAGTCAATAATCTTGTAATAACTATGTAGGGTGCCAGGTATGTTCTGAGAATGTCATGGAAATCTTTTTGCAAAGTTTATAATTGTCTAATCAGTATGCTATGCACCTGAAACTAATACAAAATAGAGCAAATGTAAACTTTGATTGAAAAGTAAAATAAAAAATACTTGGAGCTCAAAAATTAATTAAATGAAATAAATACCACCATTTGTGATAAACAGGATCCCATAGATACAGATTCAATTAGATTTATGAAACTTTATTTTCCCCTCTCTGACAGATTTGAATATGAGGTTATGTAGTCTTGGGAAATACTAGAAACATATCTTTCAACATAAAAAAATTTAAGTCCAAAATCTTGTAACTTACTAAGGTTTGTCTACATCTCATTTCAAACAGACACAATTTTAGACACCCTTATGAATTACTCCTCATTTGAATCAGAACCCACAAATATAGATAACTCACAGAGAAGACTTAAAAATAGATATAAAATAAAGACAAGCACTCTAGGTATCTTAAAAATACTTTGATAAAAGAAAAAAGTATAGGAGAGAAACTACAACCCAGTGATTAATTTCACTTACCACATACATATGACATTATTTCTCCTACTTGATTTCTGATAATACTCACTATAACTCTCTGTGGCAGGTGCAGATTTTCTTTGTATGCAGATGTAGTCAACGAATGCTCAATCCCTTTCTTATTGAGGACATTTCTGAGAATACTGAGCTCAGTACACACTAAATATCATTCCCTCCCCTATTCATACTCTATTAGACTTTAAATGGTTACATACTTTGCCCACACCTCAGAGTTAAAGAAGCTGAAATTTGAAGCTGGACCTGAATGACTCTAAAACTAAACATCTTTTTACTTTCACTAGAATACCCCAAGAAAGCCATAGTAAATATTGAAAAGTTTGCTATAGTGTTTGTCCTCCCAGAACTCCAGGAGCCTAATCTGAAGGCCACAAAGACTAATTCATATGCTACATAGAGATATCAAGGCAATGCTATACTATACTAATTGAATACATATAATTATCCAAAAATGACTCAGTTTTGTCTTTTTTACCTAATAATAGAAAGAGAGTTCAGGGCAAAAATCTAAGTATTATCATTTTTATCTGCTATATAACTTTACTTTTGCAAGTAGCTCCATATATATTTATTTGTGGTAACTGCAGTTATCCTCTTAGGGATAACACCTGTACTGAGCATTGTATTGAAACTTTATTAGCAGTTTTATTATGAGTTTACAAATATTTCCCATGGTAGGTGTGCTGCTATAAATATCCTATTAGAGGTATATGATTCCAATAGCTCATATGGCTGTTGAGATGTTACAGAAAAATTAAAATTCATGAAGTTTCAATGTCGAGAGCTTCTATTTTTGTTTTTGGATATTTGGTAAGGAAGGAAATATTATGCTGTGTAAGAATATCACTGACTCAGCAGCGTCCAGACAATGAAAATATCTGCTTATATTTGCATCTGTAATTCAATTACCTTCTCAATACAGCAGGAGATTCAAAGCAAAAGCTAAAGGTTATTATATTTTTCTGATGTTTAGGAATTAATTCTAAGACACCAAAAATACTTGTTCAATCCTATTGTCTTTGAAGTATCATATTAATAACTCAATATTTTGATCTCAATAATTTATTATATTTGGGTCAGATTCTGTTTTCCTAAATTTCATACATTTAATAGGTTCTAGTAAAGAAGGAAAATCAATTCAAGGAAACAGAACTTTAGAATCAAGACAATTCTTAAACATTTTTATTGATATGGATACACAAAAAATTTTGATATTTTATATTAATAAAATTATAGCTTATACTAGCAAATTATATGTAACAAATATATTGTGAGTAAATGTAAAAATTAGATTTAAGAATTAATTGTATAAATTATTTGCATATGTAGAAAGCTTCTCACTGAGGTCATATTTATACACAGTTAACTTCTGAATTGCATAAATGATCTTTGCACTAGAACTCAGTTCGAACCAAGGCATCTCAGTGAGATGATACTTTTAGGTAGACTGGTAATACAGGGTGTTTATTAAGTATAGAGGTTGTCATTAAAGAAAAATGAATGTGCAATTCCAAAGTTGTATACTTAGTAGTTATACTTTCTTGGACATGTGATTAAAGTGTTGTAAGACTCAGTCCCCTCATGTGATAATGACATTGATCATGAAGAGCTCTTGAAAAGATGAAGTAGAGAAACACATATTTGACACAGCACCTGGGGCTAAGAAACAGTGAGTATATTTTCATACTTACATTTAGATGAATGGATCTATATTTTTAAATGATAAAATTTTACTGGGCTAAAATAAATAAAATAACAAATAATGCTTTCAAATGTGTAATACTGAATTAACTCAGAGAACAGAATTATTCTGTATCCTAACTCACTGAAGTAAAGTATAATTTTGTTCAATGGTAAAAGAAATTATTATTTATTTTAAGCTTGATACCTTTACAGAAATCATGAACATATTCTAGGGTTTACAAATGACTATGAAATGTGCAAACATTTCAGAATTACAAATAACATTGTAAGTACAATGGCTGGCAAATGTAGGTTTATAGTTGTGAGTACATGAAGCAGTTTATTCCTTTATTTTTATTTATTAATTGTTTTATTATTTATTTTTATTAAAACTATAAATTTATTTTGCCTACTCCTATATGTGAGAACTAGAACCAGCAGCTTTTTGAATGGCCAGAGGTCAATAAATAACAAATGCTGTTAATAAAAAAAAGTTATTTATTTATTTCTTTTTTATTTTTTTCTCAGAACCAGTATTCCTAGGATTTTAATGCATAACAGAAAACAGTGTTTTTTCTTTTTTTGAGAAACAATAGGATGACCTATATCTCTCAAATTTAGTATTGCTGTTCTCTGAATTTGCTTCAACGTAGTGGGCAGCATTCTCGTCTACATTTTCTTTATACCCCTAGAATGTTGTTGTTATCTGTGTCAATGATTTGAAAATCATAGAATGAAGCATTTTTCTTTTCAAAACAAGAAGTCATTGCTTTTTCTATTTTAGTCTTCATTCATCATGAACATAAAGGAAAAAAAGCAAAAAATGAGGCCACTGACTTTTGCATTAAATACCTATCAGTGATTTATATCACAGTTTTATTATTAGAAAGATATAAAGTAAATTCTTGATATAATATGGAAAGTGCAGTTATTTTCAAATTTCTGCTCTGTGAGGGTGATGTTCTTAGTGACAGTCCATGCTGATTTCTTGTTTCTGGAGAACTTCTTTTCTGACTTTCCTCAGTCATTATGGTAAGAGAAAAGATTTGCCTTTCCCCTGCTCCACCACCCACACAGAAAATAATGGCAAAATCCTCATTAAGAAACTGTATGCTGATTAGTTCATAATGTCAGCTGGTGTTATTTAAACTATCTTTGAGTCATGGATCCTAATGGTTGCTACTCTTTCTTACAGTTATTAGCTTGTATAGCTTACATCCATTTGGCAAATTTTTCTATAGATTGGTCTGTAATTATAATTTGGAACCTTGAGCAAATATATTCACATTAATACATGAGATGATAAGAAGGTCTATTTTAACTATCAGATTCCAATGAGACTAGATGTCATTTTCAGAGAGATGTGATTTTGAACTGGCAAGACATAAGAAGCTGGCATTGAAAATAAGTAGTTTTTATGTCAAGGTTGTGAAACCATTACTTTTTTGCCAGTTTTCAGCTGGAATTCTTGTGTATACCAGATGGTTTAATTCTTTTAGATGTTTATGAATATACTAGAGAAGTATTCCCCCTTAAAATTATTCTTGAGTCTTATCCTATGATGTACTTTGCCCATGATTCTAAACAAGTAGGTATAATAAATTTATTCTTGTAAAGAGCTCTTAGTTTTCTTTTTTTACTAAATTAAATTGTATCATTATGCTACTTAGTTCAACCATAAGTTTCATTTTTTAATTTCTATAGTGATATAATTGTGGTTTCTGTTGTGCCAGTCTATGGAAATATAAGTATTAAATTACATATATATATATATGAATATATATATGAAGATAAATATATATATTTATTTATATTCATATATATATGATTCAGGGAATGAGAGGGGAGTGTGAATTTGCAAGACTTCTTCTCCCTCATTTCCTTTAAATTTGGCTTCTTGAATTTAAATAATTAAATACTTATGAAAATATTTCATGGGTATTTATTGATTTTGTGTTGAATAACTAATATAAAGACTTAATTCAAGCTAACATTGAAAGACTCTTGGATGGCCCTGGCCAGTTGCCTCAGTAGTAGAGCATCAACCTAAAAGGTGGATGTCCCGAGAGTTTGTTTCCTTTCAAGGCACACAGGAGAAGTGACCATTTGCTTCTCTACCCCCTCTTCCTTTTCTCTATCTCTCTATCCCCTTACTGCAGTCATGTCTCAATTGAATCAAGTTAGCCCCAGGTGGCGAAGATGGCTCCATGGCTTCACCTTAGGCACTTAAAATGCTCAGTTGATGTGCAATGGAGCAAGAGCCCTCCTGGGCAGAGCAACTCCCCTAGTGGGCTTGCTAGGTGGATCCTGGTCAGGGCACAGGCAGGAATCAGTCTCTCTGCCTCCCCACTTCTCACTTAGGAAAAAAAAGATAAAGACTCTGGAAGACCTTAGGTATCATTAGCTATCTAACGAGAGTATATTTTTGAAGCAATTTGGACTAAAACTTGATCTTAGAATTCACTAGTTGTGTGATGTTAGGCAATTAAAATACTTTCTAAACCTTAATATTATTATTATAAAATATTGCTACCATTGATGAACAATGATAATATACTCACAACTGATGTCACCATGAAAACCAGCTCAAAGATCCACATAAAATTTCTTGTAAGTAAATCTTCTACATTTATCCTATATTTTATTTCACAGCCTTATCTTCCACCTATTCAATAATTTAGAAATCTCTGAATAAGGCTAGATTGCTCTTTTATTCTACCACATGTAATCAGTTATGAAGTTCTAAGTCTATTTTTATCAATGCTCTTAATTATGCAGTAAATTAATTAATTTATAAAAGTCATGCCTCCAAGGAAATAAAAGTAATATAGAGATGGAAAGCAAGTAATCAGGTAATTAAAATACAATGTAGTGATGCTTACATAATGGTTTGCAAGGGGTTATATGGAAATACATAGGTAGAACACTTGACCTATTTTGGTCTGAAGATAGAGGGGTATAGTTGCACAAATTTTCAACCAATTTGTATCCCATAAACTTCATCATAAATGATGATCACAACCCCAATGGATCTACTCAAGTGTCTTCACATTGAAGACAATCAATACATAATTTAGGGGAAGAAAATGTGTCATGATTTATTTTTCTAAACTCTAACTTAAAGCAAATGAGGAGTACCTATATGGAAACAGAATAAGATAAAAAAAAGGATCTGTTTGCTTCTGGGTTTGATTTTTTTTACAAGATTTTGAAGATGGCCAAGAAATCAAAATTAGTGTCAAGATGCCTGCAAGTAAAATCTATATAATAGGACAAAGAACAAACTACTATGTAGAAAAATAAAAATTTACAGTTGATTTGGTTATGAACAGTCTGTAAAAAACTTGCATACTTATGGTCATTAGGAAAAAGAGTAATAGGAAGAGATAAGCATGAAAGTGATAGAAAGAAATATGACTTAGATAGTCTATTGGATTATTCCATATTTTGCGACTGAAGGAGGAAATGTGCCTCAAGAGAGTTGAGAAGCTCTCAAAAATGCATTTCTGATTATGCATTTATAATTTCCATTTTTTATAGAAAATGTGAGGGTACCTAAAGCAATAGAATGAGATTCCAGGGAGTTCTCCAACATGTACAACTTTTGAAAACTTAAATGAAATGTGTAAAAGATGAAAATGAGAACATGTAACCAAAGACAAATACTAATAAGAAGCAGAAGTCTATGAAAAACTAATGATTGCACAAGTTTAAGCCAACAAAAAAGTTACTTTAATCTCTGTTCTAACCTGACCAGGCAGTGGTGCAGTGGATAGAGCATTGGACTGTGATGCAGAGGACCCAGGTTCGAGACCCCAAGGTTGCCAGCTTGAGTGCGGGCCCATCTGGCTTGAGCAAAAGCTCACCAGCTAGAGTCCAAGGTAACTGCCTCAAGCAAAGGTTTACTCAGTCTGCTGAAGGCCCATGGTCAAGGCACATATGAGAAAGCAATCAATGAACAACTAAGGTGTTGCAATGAAAAACTGATGATTGATGCTTCTCATCTCTCTCGGTCCTGTCTGCCTGTCCCTATTTCTGACTCTCTCTCTATCCCTGTAAAAAAAAAAAAAAAAAAATCTCTATTTCAACATCTTTTGTTACTTGAATGCAGCAGGTGACTATTAACAAAAGATATTTAACCAATAAGGTAAAAGACCTGTACTCAGAAAATTATAGAACACTGAAGGAAGAAATTGAGGAGATATAAAAATGTGGAAGTGTATACTGTGTTCATGGATAGAAAGTATTAGCATCACTGATCTGCCCATACTACCCAAAGAAATCTATAGATTTGATGCAATTTCTATTAAAATACAAATAACTTATTTCAAAGAACTGGAACAAATATTCTAAAAATTTATATAAAACCAGAAAAGATCCGGAATAACCTCTGAAATCTTGAGAAAAAAGAACAAAGTTAAAGGTATCATAATACCTGATATTAAACTATATTTTAAGAACACTGTACTCAAAACAGCCAGGTACTGGCACAAGAAAAAGCTTATAGATCAATTGAACAGAACAGAGAGCCCAGAAATAAACCCATGCCTTTATAATTAATTAATATTTGACAAAGGGGGCAAAAACATACAATGGAGTAAAGACACTCTTTTCTTTTTAATAATTGGTACTGGGAAAATTAGGTGCATGCAAAAAATGAAACTAGATCATTAACTTACATTATACACAAGAATAAACTCAACATGAATAAAAGACTTAAATATAAGTTACAAAACCATAAAAATCCTAGAAGAAAACAGAGACAGTAAAATTTCAGACATATCTCATAGCAATATTTTTCTGATGTATATCCTTGCGCAAGTGAAACAAAGAAAAAAATAAACAATGGAACTACATCAAATTAAAAAGCTTTTACAAAGAAAACCCATCAACAAAATGAAAAAGGTATACACTGAATGGGAGAATATATCTGTCAATGATACATTTGATTTGGGGTTAATTTTTATAATACATAAAGAAGTTATATAACGCAACACCAGGAAAACAAAATAACCCAATTAAAAACAATGGGCAAAAGACCTGAATAGACACTTCTCTAAAGAGGACACACAGATGGCCAATAGACACATGAAAAAATAAGCAAGGTCACTAATTATCAGAGAGATGTAATTTAAAACCATAGTGACATGTCACCTCACACCTCCCAGAATGGTTATTATCTATAAATCAAAAAACAACAAGTGTTGGCAAGGATGTGGAGAAAAGAGAACCCTTGTGCACTGTTGGTAGGAATGCAAACGGGGGCAACCACTGTGATAAACAGTATGGAGTTCCAAAAAAAAAAAAAATTAAAAATGGTACTGTCTTTTGATTCAGTGATTTCACTTCTGGAAATATATTTGAAGAAACCCAAAACACTAATTTGAAAAAATTTATGTAGCCCTATGTTCATTGCAGCATTATTCACAGTAGCCAAGATGTAAAAACAGCCCGAGTTCCCATCAGTAGATGAGTGGATAAAAAGAGGTTTGATACATTTACACAATGGAATACTAGATGGCTTTAAAATAATTTACAACAGTATGAGTGAATCTAAAGACCATTATGCAAAATGAAATATGCCTGTCAAAAGAAAAAGACAAATACCATATAATCTCACTTATATGTGAAATATAATGAACAAAATAAACTGATGAAAAAATAAAAAATAGAGTCATGGACACATGAATCAGGTTAGCAGGTATCAGAGGGGAGGGTGGTTGGGGGATTGAATAAAAAAAGGTGAAGTGATCAAGAAAAAATAACCTCTAAGAAACATATATGTACACATTTATGAAACACATAGTCACAGACAACAGTGTGGCGATAGCTCGAGGGAAAGGGGGTAGGTGGAGGTGGTAATGGAGGGGAGGTAAATGGGACAGAAAGAGACTTGCTTGGGTGACGGGCACACAATGCCATGTGCAGATGATGTTTTATTGAGCTGTACACTTGAAACCTGTACCCCAATAAATTCAATAAAAGTATTTTACAAAACTGAGATGTGAAATAATATATAATTTAAAAATGCATTCTTAACTACCTCGTCACCCTCTTTTATCAAAGTGTTCTAAAGTAAATACACAAAAATATTTCAGAAGAAATTTTAGTATGAAAAGTGATTAAAGAAATTTAATAGAACCACCATTGTAAATTACTGAGCTATGATCTGAATCAGGGATATTTTTAACTTTCCCAGAACCTTCCTAGGTTCATCTTCCTTATCTCCAGCCTAGAACCTTCCTAGGTTCATCTTCGGATCACCTTGCTAAGCTTGGTGGTTCCAACTGATGTAGTTATATTGTGTTCATATTTTAAAAAATCATCTCATATTAGAGGTAATCATTAACATTTGATGCATTCATGAAGAATCTGTGTATTTGATGAATACAAAGTATACAAGGAATATAATTACCTTAAAATTGAAACTTATATTTCTGTATTTCTTATAAAAGTGCCAAATTAAATGTGGAAAAATAATAATAATCCTAAAATAATAGTTTATAATAATTTCTTTTCAAATAAAAATATATTTATCAGCAGTTATCTGGTTCTACATACATTCTGTTAAAAGTGTAACGACTAAAACCTAGATTATATGTTTTCTTTGCTTTAGGGTTCTCTCATGCTACTTCTTGTCTCACGCATTCACTTCACAATTTTTATTTTATGTCAGACATTTAATTATTAGATTACAGTACATTAACAGCATTCTCTAGAAATATTTATTTCAAGAATTTAGCAAGTGCTGTAATATGTAATATCTTTCTGTATACCTACATAGACAAAATCTTCAGTTAGAAGAATTAACTATAATGTTGGGCTATGTTCTAGAAATACATATATATTTGTATTTATAAAATGAAAGACTTGTTTAAACCTAAAACTTAAGTCATCTTACAGGTATCAAATTGTTAAACTAAAGTTTCTCTTAATTCAAAAATTTTGGCTCATTCTGTTTTATGATTTCCAGCTTTGTGTTGTTTTTCATTTAAATTCCAAAATGAATTAGTCTTTCCAGGTATATTAGATTCCCATTGCAGCTGTGAAGTAGCCGTACACATTGGATAACATGAAGTCACCCAGATTTGGATTTTAAAAGTTCCAAATACTAAGTTTTATCATGCTAAAATTGAGATATCAGAGGCTTTCATTATCTTTCTGGAAGGCTCTATGAGAGAATCTGTTGTTTTCTTGCCTTTTACTGCTTGCAGAGATTTCCTGCATTTCTTAACCTGTGAGTTCATCTTCAAAGTTCATAGGGTCAGTCAAGTCTTCCTCCTATCACATTCCTCAGACACAGGCCCTTCTGCCTTTGTCTTCCACATTTAAGGACTCTGTGATCACATTGGACCAATTCAGCCTCTCTAGCCTAATCTCCTTACTTAAGGTCAGTCAAGTAACAACTTTATTTCTACCTGTAATCTTAATTTTACTTTACCAGGGAAAGTATAGAACTCATAGGTCCTGAGAATAGCAGCCTAGTTACCTTTAGGAGGTTGTTTTTCTGACTATGATAGAAGAGAAAATTGTTTTGATGTCTTCTAAACTACACATTTAAAGTTTACATTAAAATTATTTAAAATATATTATTTAAATTAAAATATTTTATAAAACTTAGAAGAACTAGAGGAACAGGTTTTATGGAATGACAGATTAAGTAGCTCAGCAAACTCTTAATATGGCAAAATAATTTAATAATATTAAAAAATAATTCCAAGTCCCTAGAAATTTGTTAGAATGGGCAAATTGATAGAGACAGAAAACATAAAGGCAGAAAGTATATTACTTACTGGTTGCTTAGCTGTTCTCTGACTCTATCATGGAAGACAAATCTAATCACATTCTTTGCCTATCTATGAAAATGAATGCTATCCGGGTTCTACATTTTAATATTAAGGTAAAAATGTGACTCTTTTTGGTGGACTCCTTATGGGAATAAATGTCCTTAATATAACTTTCATTTGATTTAGGATCATCAGTTACACTATAGAGAATGAGGCAGTTTCAGTGTTATTTTAAAACATTTGTTTCAGGACTCAGAAAAAGGGAGCATGTCAGACAGCAATACTTCCAGGAAAACAATTACTAGAGAAGCCAATGAAAAAAATTGCTTTGACGTGGAACATATGGTAATTCATGAATATGAGAATACACTAAACTGCAAGGAGAATGGATTTTGTACAGGGAATGTAATCACATATATGTAGCTAATTGTCTCCCTGTTGAATCCTACACTGTTTCTTTCCTTCCTGCAACATATTGACCACTCTCTCTTGGAGCTTCTCATTTAAGAGTATTGAATGACCTCTGTCACAACTGGTTTCCAAACCAGCTCCCAATGATCCACCTTTGCTGTCTTTCTCTATGCTGGGGTGAAGTCTCTTCTGCTTTTCCTGCCTCTACCTGAAGGAGCAGTTCACTCCACCATTTCCCCCTTTCTTTGTGAAGGACTAAATAACTTAAGAAAATCTTCTTTTTTACCTTTTTTTTTTGGTTGGGGAGAATCAATTATTTTTGTTTCTTCTTTCCTTTCCAGGTTAAAGGGACCAAAGCATTTCTTGGCAAATGGTGGAACAAAGTTAATCTATCTATCATCATCCTCATCTCCATCATCTCTCTTCATCTCTCTTTCTCTGTCTCTACCCCTATACCTATATCTATCTCTTTCTTATCTTTATGTCTGTATGTCTGTCTGCTTCTCCAGCTTTACCAAGGGATTTGGTCATCCTGGCCTACTTCATTTTTCTCTTGTCCACTCTCCTCCATTGTCTCGCATATTTCTACTCATGAATATTAACTGTGTGCTCATACGCTGTGGTGGCAAACATCAGGCAAGGTACAGTAACACACATTAGTGTCAATTAATCCAAACAACAACCTTGTAAGAATGTGTGCAGGACTATCTTGCAGAGAGTCTTTAATATTAGGAAGAAGAGCATTTAAACATATGGCATAAGGCCCAATTCATGCTACGGAGTATGCAATCCAGTAAGAAAGAAAAGTACATAGTTTGTTTAAATTTTGAAGGATGTGAAAGGTTCAAACCAATGTTCTTTGATAGCTGTAAATGGAGAAGTCAGTCTGGGTTGAGCTGGACTATAGCCACCAATGCAACTTCAGTTAATCTTGAAGAACTCATAAGACATGAAAAATAGAAGAAGGCACTGAAATTAAGTGAGATGTGACTTGGGTTGAAAATAAAACCCCCACACAAATTAAAGGTAGCAAAATGGGTCAGCTATCTCATCAAAACTTTCCCCCATACACACTAATTAAGAAAGCTCCTGGAAGCAAGAAAAACCAAAGTATATATAGAACATTTGTGTAGAATTAAATCTTACAAATTATCCTGCTATACTTATAGAATATATATACAACAGGACAGTCTTAGCCTTAAAGTTATCTTCAGCTCTGCTAAGCTTTAGACAAACCTTTTCTTCACTCTAGTTTCTGATCTAACTTTTCTTAGAACATTTATGTTAGAAAACTTATACTTGCAAATTTTTTATTTGCCCTTTTAAGACGTGTATCATTTTCAAAGCTTCTTTCTGGTTTTAAAAACTAGTGGTGTTTTTGTCAAAGACCTGGGAGTCATCCCTTCAAAATGTAATTATCAAGGAAGATAGAGGCTCTATATCTAAGTTTCTCTTGTAGAGTCATAGTCTAATTTGGTGGGCACCATACTCTGAGTTGTGAAATTATGTTCTGCATGAAGATGGGAGAAGGTTTTCTTTCTTTTGGACAGGGTCCATTAACTAACACAGATGACCTCAGGTCTACCTACTCTACCCCATACCAGCTTTACAAATCCCTCTTACGCATTGTCATTGTTCCAGCCGTATTTAGCTCAGACTGAGTTCTGGTTTTTACTTTTCCCTTATTGCAATAAGCTTGAAGAAAGTATTTCTTCCTTAATGATATTGGACCTGGGGATGGGTAGAGAGACCCCAATTTAGACCTTATTTCTCTTTCAGGTCTTTATCCAAAATTTGGTGGATGACTCAAAAAGCATCCCCAAACCTAGCAACCCTACTAGAACCTGAGAGCTAGAATTGCACAAGTCATCTATCTCAGAGTTCACCATTGCCTAGAAAGTACTGGCATGTGCCCTCCGCCTGAGCCTGCCTAGGAGGAAGGAGGCACTGAGAGACCAGGTCCTAAGCACTGCTGAGCCAGCATTCTGGGTTTCCCAGTGCCCAGACCTGCACTGCCAGTCACCTTGATAAGAGATACCCTGAAGTACATGTCCCAGGCCTTCATTCAGAGAATTCAGGCCAATGCGGCTCAGAAAGAATCAGTGCAGATGACCAGGCACCAATGAAGAAGCAGTAGTTACAACTGCTCCTGTGTCTGCCACACAGTGTTTTCATGTCGGAGCAGCTACTGCCCCTCCATGAGCACTGCACGCATGGAGAAGCGCAAGAAGCTTGACTGTGATTGCTCCCAGATTGCCTCAGCCTCCATCACACCTTCATTTACATCTATGCCAAGCTAGACAAGTCTGCCAACCTCCTGGGCATCACCCTACTACTCGCCACTTCATCCATCCATGGCTGCCATGTGAGCAAACCTCTGACCAATTCCATCCCTGTTATTTAGTCACCATCAATGTGATGACATTGTTCTTTCCTCCTTCAAGTGTCCCTCTGGGGATCAAAGGTTAAATGCAAGCTCTAGGCTGCAGACTGCAGAGGGTCTTCCTGTAGTCACAGTAGTTGATAGAAGCTCTAGCACAGATGTTGATATTAACCCGGTCCTTGTTGGTGTTTAATATCATAAAAAATGGCAGTGTTAAATGTCAAATTTAGTCTCAGTTTGAAACTTTTACTTTCCTTTAATATGCAAATTAAATCTTGTTTTTATAATATTGATCCATAATATGTAAATTACTATTCAAACCCGAAAGTCAAATAGCTCAGGGGGAAAATAAGTGGATTTTAAGAGAACTTATTTCATTTCTCTATCATAATATCCAAATAGCAAGTCTGACACCATAATGGAACCACAGTTCATCAGTCTATACTTCCTACCAGTATGAAGAAACTAGATCAACAATTAATTTCTAATATAAAAGTACCATTAAATTGTCTCGCGCAATGGATAGAGCATTGACCTGAATCCTGAGGTCACCGGTGCAAATCCCTGGGCTTGCCCATCAAGGCACACATAGGAAGGGAAGCAAAGACTACAAATTGATGCTTCCTATTTCTCGCCCCCCTTTCTCTCTCTCTCCCTTCATCACTCTCTCCCCATTTATAAAAATCAATAAATGAAAAATCTAAAAAATATACTATTAAATTTATCAAAAATATATTTTACTATGACTATGTTCTCTAAAAGAGCAAAGGAAGTGCTATTGCACATGAATGCAAAAGTGTTAAACTGTGACCCCTCTGTTTTAGAATCTTGAATTAGTATATCTGTTCAAAACTCTAATAACTGCTTAGTTTTGGGTTATACCTACATGCTGATGCAGGCTGCTAATACTTATCCAAATTTCAAACAATGAAATGTGCAATTGGAACCACTTCTTTTCATTCACACAAGCATATCTGAATACCCGGTTACAGATCTGAGATGGCCTATTCAGTTATTTATAGTTTGTAAGTTTTGTTTTCCTCTTGGAATTTCAATGTAGCACCATATTCTATCTCACAAATTATATAAATAAAAATTTGGCAAGAAGTAAGTATGTCCTTGGCATCTTCCACTATAATAGAAGCCCAAGACCTTTTCCACAAAAGATTTAGGAGAAGGTTGCCAATTGAAAGATAACTCTGACATCCTCTCGTGATGCTAAAACCTAAACTGTGAGAAAATAATTAATCATCTAACTCTGCATTAAACACCCAGTTAACTGCATTTGCCATTGCACACTGGGCACTGTGATCAAAACTGATTTAAAAAGAACAAGTGAAGAAAACCCTTCAAGAGTTTCTATCTCAATTCAGGAGACAAAATACATATTCAGTAATTAACCTCACATGAACAATCCTGAGTAATTCAACTTAAGTTCCAAAAAGAACAGACATCGGCATGCACCAAAGTAGTTTTCTGAACATGCAACTATGGTAATGAAACAATGGAGTCAAGAACTGGTGGGCCATTAGCTTTAATCCTAGCTTGCACCCAGTGTGGAGTAGCAACTGGAGTGAAGTAAGACTAGCTAGCTGAAGAGATATCTCTCTGCAAAAGAACTGTTGTAAAGTTCCAGGGAAGTGATAACAAAGGCCAGAGCTAGGGCTCTGGCAGTGAAAATAAAGAGGAAAATTCAGATTCAAGAGATAGTCACAAGGAAGGATTAGTCGGTAAAACATTAGATGAGTGAGATGAGGAAGACATCAGGATCAAGGTTGCCTTGGAAGTCTCTATCCTGGGAAATGAGTGTCTGTGATGCTTCCTGAGATAGAAACACCAACTGACTGTCCTCAAGATTTCCATGAAGTACTTTTAGGAAAAATACGTCCTTATATCTCAATTACTGTAAGAGAGGCAGGATATGTCAGTCACAGCCAAAAATGACAGCGTCAGTAGTTCCCCAGCTTTAAGAAGGCAGCGTGTTTCACACCGCCAGAGCTTGAGGCAAGTGTAGAGGAGGAGGCTTTCACATTCTTTGACATGAGGGTTTCACATTTTATCTTCCTTCTTTCTTTGCCATGCCTGATCCCAGAAATTTAATGTTTTCAATAGTGTTGGGAAGAAAAAATATATTATGCTCACTTTGTTAAAGTTGGCGCTGCCCACAAGGAAGCCTGTCACTGAGGTGTTAATATTAGTTGCCCTTATTGCTTGGGATGGGTGTGACTATATTAATGTGTTGGGGAAGGGCTGTGGGCAGGCAGAAATCTTGTTGCCTGGGGCCTGGTTTTAGGACAGAGCCTTTCCCACCCTTTTTGATGTGGGGTGGTACACTCTCATGAGGAATCCCATTATGCCTCAGATAAGTGACTTTGTATCAGAGACTTTCTTATTTGTATATTGGATTAAAGGTTTATTATTTCTACACTATAAAATGGGAAGACCTAGAGCTTGTTCTTTCTTGGTTCCTGAGATTAGCATTAGAGAGGAGAGCAGAGAAAGGAGAGCAGAGAAAAACCACATGGAGGAGAGGAGAAGCAGCCAAGATGGTGGAGTGCTGACGAAGAAGCCAGTTTGTGCAGAGTTTGTGCAGGAGGAGATGGGGAATAGAGGTGAATAAGGCTGGTGAGGTACAAACCTTTGATCCTAGGAAAACTTGAATAAGTCAGTGGGTTTGGGAGCCCTGAATGGAAAGAGAAGTGTCTACTCACTGTGTGTATTTCTTGCCCACTGGGAACAAGCTAGGATTAAAGCTAATGGCCCACCAGTTCTTGGCTCCATTGTTTAATTACCGTCTGTCCGAATCTAATGCAAACCTGCATAGGCCAGGTGGCTGTGATGGTGGCTTTGGCTACTGGCTTTACAAATAGACTTGCTATACCTATGTCATTTTATTTACTTTATGACTTAGGTGTGGATCAGGGCAAGGTGGTACTATTCCAATCACATGAATACAATTATATAACCATTTCTACTGAAAGGCATTTGTTTAAGAATTATGGGGGAAAAATACAATAACGCAGGTTAACGGGACAGTAAAAAAAAAAAAAAAAAAAAACAACTCTTAGAGCACTGGAGTAAGAGTCAGGATATCATGCTGCACAGGTCACTTCATTACAAACTAGTTATGCCTTTGTGATCTCATCTACCATTGATGTCCACTACAGCTTCAGTATTTTCTATGAGCGTTCTCTTATTTTTCTGTTAATAAATAAAATCAAGTTTCTCTTGAAGACAATGTGTCACATAGGATCTGCTATTACACAAGGCCTGGAGTTTTGTCATTTTTAACTATCCTTTTATTTTCTTTATGTTTTGATAACTTTTTAATCTTGTAAAGCCAGGAACCAGGGTCAGAATCACAGCCACCTGGCCAATGCAGGTTCACATATGATTCAGAGAGTCGGTAATGAAACAACGGAGCTAAGAACTGGTGAGCCATCAGCTTTAATTCTAGCTTGCACCCAGCAGGCAAGCAAAAACACATACTGGGCTCCAAAACCCACTCTTTCAGTGCTTACAAAGCTACTCACTTATTAGAGTTTCCTAGAATCAAAGGTTTCTAACTCACCAGACTTATTCACCTCTGTTTCCCATCTCCTTCTCCAGCACAAACTCTGCTCAAACTGGCTTCTTCCTCAGCACTCCACCATCTTGGCTGCTTCTCCTCTCCTCCACGTGGCCTTAATCTGCTCTGCTTTCTACTACCAACCTCAGGAACCAAGAGAGAGTGAGCTCCCAGTCTACCCCACTTTATAGTGTAGAAATCTAAACCTTTACTCCAATCTATAAACAAGAAAGTCTCTGATACAAAGTCACTTATCTGAGGCATAATGGGAGTATTCCCCATTAGAGTGCACCACCCCACATCATCCAATCAGTTGAGGGTGTGGGGAAAAGCTTACTCTTAAAACTTGCACGTGGGCAGCGCCATCTTTAAGAAAGAGAGCATAATGTATTTTATCTGCCCAACAAATTTCAAGTTAAAAACTAAACTGTCCACTTTACCCTTGTCTTTCAAACTGCCTCCAGAGTGGCTGTGCCATTCTGCATTCCCACCATCAATAAGTGAGGGTTCTTGTTGCTCCACATTCCCACCAGCACTGGTGCTGTCAGTGTTTCAGAGTTTGGCAATTCTAGTAAACATGCAGTGGTATCTCACAGCTTTAATTTGCATTTCCCTGAACACATGCTATGGGCCATCTATTCACATGATTATTTGCCACTTGTATATCCCCTTTGGTGAGGTGTTTGTCAAGATCTTTGGCCCACGCTTTTTTATTTGGCCCATTTTTCACATGGGTTGTGTATTTTCATATCATTTGAAGAGTAAATTGTATATGTTGGACATGTCTTTGAAAATATTTTCTTTAAAACTTTGGCTTGTCTTCTCATTTTTTTGGGCATTGTCTGAGTGCAGTTTTTGGGAGTTCATATTTTATTTAATTTTTGGGGTGATACTAGTTAATACAATCATCTAAGATTCACATGTACAGTTCTATGATACATGACCTGTACATTGCATTGGGTATCCACAACTCAATGTCAAACCATCTTAAGTCACTATATATTTGGCCCCCGTAACCCTTCTGCCAATGGCACACTCCCTTCCCTCTGGTAACTGCCATACTGTTGTCTGTGTCTCCAAGTTTCAGTTTTATATCCCACATATCAATGACATCATATAGTCCTTTGCTTTTACTGGTTGACTTATTTCACCTAGCATAATATTCTCAAGGTCCATCCCTGTTGTCACAATGGAAGTATTTTATTTTTTCTTATGCAAGTAGTATTACAGAGTATGTCTGTACCACATCTTCTTTATCTAATACTCTGGCAAAGGACACTGTGGTTGTCTCAATGTGTTGGCCACCATGAATAATGCTGCAATGTGCATATATCTTTGCAAATAAATGTGGGGTTATTTTAGTATTTTTAGGTAGATACCCCAAAGAGGTTATTGTTGGATCATATAATAACTTTATTCTTAACTATTTGAGAAAGCACCAGACTGTTTTCCATAACAATCTACCAATCTACATTCTCACCAGTCGTGAATGAGGGTTCCCTTTCCCCCACAACCTCTCCAAAACTTGTTCCTATGTCTTATTGTAATAGCCATTCTAACAGGTATGAGGTGGTATTTCATTGTAAAATTGATTTGCATTTCCCTAACAGCTAGTGAAGTTGAACATTTTACATATCTCTGCTGGTTATTTGCATGTCTTCTTGGGAGAAGTTGCTGTTCAGCTTCTCAGTCCATTTTTTAACTGAATTGCTTGTTTGTTTGGTGTTGAGTTGTATGAGTTATTTACTTATCTTAAATATTAACCCCTTCTTGGAGTTGTTGCTTGCAAATATCATCTCTCATTCAGTTGGTTGCTTTTTTTGTTTGTGTTGTAATGAGTTTCTTTTGCTGTACAGAAACTTTTAGTTTGATATAGCCCTGTTCATTTATTTTTGCCTTACTGCCTTTGCCTCTGTGGTCAAATTCATAAAATTTTCTCTAAGACCAAGGTGCATGAGTTTATTACCTATGCTTTCTTCTATGTAATTTATTAATTACTTCAGTCTTATATTTAGGCCAATGACCCATTTTAAATTTCTTTTTATTTTATTCATTTTCGAGAGGAGACAGAGAGAGAGAGAGAGAGAGAGAAAAAAGGGGGAGGAGCTGGAAGCATCAACTCCCATATGTGCCTTGACCAGACCAGTGCAGGGTTTTGAACTGGGGACCTCAGTGTTCTCAGGTTGATGCTTTATCCACTGCGCCACCACAGGTCAGGCCCAATGATCCATTTTAAATTAATTTTTGTACATGGGGACAAACAGTAGTCTAGTTTCATTCTTTTGCTTGTAGTTTTCCAATTTTCCCAGCATCATTTATTAAGGAGACTTTCTTTCCCCTTTTGTGTGTTTTTGGCTTCTCTGTGAAAAATGATTTTTCTGTATATGTGTCATTTATTTCCGGATTCTCCATTCTGTTCCATTGGTCTATGTGCCTGTTTTTCTGCTGATACTATGTTGTTTTGATTATTATAGCTCTGTAGTCAGGTAGTGTGATACCTTTGGCTTTGTTCTTTTTTTTTTTTTTTCAGAGACAGAGAGAGGGATAGATAAGGACAGACAGACAGGAATGGAGAGAGATGAGAAGCATTGATCATCAGTTGGGACACCTTATTTGTACATTGATTGCTATCTTATATGTGCCTTGACCATGGGCCTTCAGCAGACTGAGCAACCTCTTGCTCAAGCCAGTGCCCTAGGGTCCTCGCTGGTGAGATTTGCTCAAACCAGATGAACCTGCGCTCAAGCTGACTACCTTGGGGTCTTGAACGTGGGTCCTCCGCATCCCAGTCCAATACTCTATCTACTGCACCACCACCTGGTCAGGCTGGCTTTGTTCTTTTTTATTAAGATTGCATTGGCTATTTGGGGTCTTTTGTGGTTACATAAAAAGCTGATGATTTTTTTTCTATTTCTTTAAATAATGACATTGGGATTTTGATGGAGACTGTATTAAATCTACTGCTTTGGGTAATATGGTCATTTTATCTATATTGCTTCTTCTAGCCCATGAACATGGATTATCTTTCTATTTCATTGTGTCTTTTTCAAGTCCTTTAATAATGCTTTGTAGTTTTAGTATATAAGTCCTTAATATCTTTTGTTAAGTTTATTCCTTGGTATTTTATTTTTTGTTACAATTGCAAAAGAAATTGTGTTTTTCTCTTTCGTTCTCTGAAGTTTCATTGTTAGTATATAGAAAGCAGTGGATTTTTGTACATTGATTTTTCTATCCTGAAACAGTATTATATTTGCTTATGGTTTCTAGCTGTTTTTAGGGTTTTCTATATATAGAATCATGTCATCTGAAAAAAGTGACACTTTTACTTCTTTATCCTTAAGTTGGATGCCTTTTTTTTCTTGCTCTTTCCTGGTTGCTTCGGTGAGGACTTCCAAAATATGCTGAATAAGAGTGATGAGAGTGGACATACTAGTCTTCTTGATTTTAGAAGGAAAGCATTCAGTTTTCCACCAGTGAATATGATATTAGCTGAAAGTCTGTCATACATGGCCTTTATTATGTTGAGGTACTTTCCTTCTATACACATTTTATTTTTTGTTTTAATCATAAATGGATGTTGTATCTTATCAAATGCTTCTTCCCCTCTACTGAGAAGATCGTATAATTTTTATGCTTTGTTAATGTGTTATATTAAATTGATCAATTTGCATATGTTGAAAAATTCTTTGGTCTCTAGTTGAACACCACTTTATCATTATGTATTCTTTTTAATGTATTGTTGTATTCAATTTGCTACTATTTTGTTTAGGATGTTTTTGTCTATATTTATCAGAGATATCGGTCTGCAGTTTTATATTTTTGTGTTATTCTTGTGAGGCTTAGATATCAGGGTTATGTTGGCCTCATAAAATGTGTTAGAATGTACTGCATCTTCTTTAAGCCTTTGGAAGACTTTGAAAGGGATAGGAATCAAATATTCTTTGAATGCTTAGTAGGATTCACCAGTGAAGCTATCTGGTCCAGAACTTTTATTTTGGAGATGTTTTTCATGGTTGTTTCAATTTTCTCAGTGTTTAGCCATCTATTCAGATTTTCTAATTCTTTATAATTTAGTCTATGAATCCTTACAAATAGAACTACCATATAATCCAATAATCCCACTTCAAGGTATATAGCCAAAAGAATTTAAATCAGGATTTAGAAGAAATAACTGCTTTTCCATGTTTATTGCAGCATTCTTTAAAATGACCAAGATAGTGAAGCAACATAAAGGTTTATTTATGGATCAATATATATAAAATGTAATATTTGCATGCAATGTTATAGTATTCACTGTTAAAAAAAGAACTAAATCCTACTATTTGTGACAACATGGATGAACCTATAGGATATTATACTAAGTGAAATGTGCCAGACACAGAAGGACAAATACTATATGATACAACATATAATGAAACTAAAATAATCAAACTCAGAGAAGCAGGAGCATAATAGTGGTTGTCAGAAGATGGTGGAAAGGGAAAATACAGAGGAGAAGTAGCAGTCAAAGGGTATTAAGTTTTGGCTATAGAAGATGAATAAGTCCAAGAGATCTATTGTATAAGATAGTGTCTACATGTAACAATTCTGTATTGTATAGTTAAGCATATATGAAGAGAGTAGATTTTATGTTAAGTAGTTTTGTCACAATATAATACAAATAATAAAGAAATAAGAGGGTGGGAGGAATTTTTTGAAAGTGATGAACAAGCTTAGGTATAGATATGGTGACAGTTTCATTGGTATATAGTGGTTTGCAAACTCATCAAGTTGTGTATATCAAAAATGTAGAACACTATGCATGTTAAAAATAATAGAAATATCGGTACTGAGGTTCACAAAATACCTGATATACACTCCAGTTAAATATTGATATTCAAAAGATCTTAGATTTATCCAGGTAAAAGTAAAAATAGATTCCATCTACTAGTTATTCTTATAATATTAATATAAATGTTTTCACTTATATTATTTTATTGATGTTTAGAATATATGAATGACATTAATTTTGATGTATTATTAAAAAGCAATAAGAACAAATAAGTAGGAATTAGAATTTATGTTTTTCTCACACCAGCAGGCATGTCTCTGTCTCCAGATCCTACAATTTCTCTCAATTCTGCCTGGAGACAGCACCAGATCCCACAATAGTGCCCCATTTCAAAGTCAACTCTATTTTTTTTATCTGTGCTCTGACCAGCTGGCTATAAACTGAAGGATTCCACAACCCTCTCCTAGGGCCTGATTAATTTGCTAAAGGAGCTCATAGACCTCAGGAAACCAGGTTACTTGCTAGATTACTAATTTATCACTAAGTATATTAAAGAATCTGAATGACCAGCCAGATGAAGAAATACCCAGACAAGGTCTTGAATGGAAGAGCTTCTATATAAGAGGAGTTTGGAGTGGATATGTAGATGTGTTTTGGTTCACCAAGTTGGAAGGTCTTTCAACCTCCTGTTATGGATTGTATGGGAGCTCCATTCAAGAGGCATCAACGTTTAAATGACTAGTCAGTGGCAACTGATTCAACCTCCTCCCCTTCTCCTTCTCAAGAGGCTGTCATGATTGGTTTTCCTGACAATCTGCCTCCCATTCTTAGATGAAGTCAAAAGTCACCTCAATAACATAACAAAAGACACCTCTGTTGCTCTCAAAACTTAGGGTATTAGGAGTTCTGTGCCAGGTAACAGAAAGAAGACCAAACATATTTTTCTTATTATAAATCACCATATTGCACATACGCACAAGCAAAATGAATCTTTCCAATAAAGTTTTGACAGGAAAAGGAGTTTTAGAACATTCATATAATATTAATCAATTTATATAAAATTAAATTGTCAGTGAGCCTTATGTCTTTTGAGGTATACTTACAGTTATGATGAAATGAAAATTAAAAAATAAACAATGCTTAACACTAATGCCAGGATTGTGGCTACCTATGGGGCAGTTATAGATTTGTGATGGGTTCAAAGCATTCTTAAAAGATACTACTAATATTCTATTACTTAAATGTAAAGGTTGGTCTATAGATCTTATTTTTATTGCTCTTCTAAACTCTATATGTATTATATATACACATATATAAGCATTTTATAATTTTATATATATATATATATATATAATTTTAAAAGCTTTAAGGAATATCAATCCAAAAGAAATACATGTTTCCATTTAATTTGGAATTGAATAATGACTAATGTGAATCTCACAGGGATTCTGGCAAGTGGAGATACAAATTATTAACCTTTTGCCTTTTGAAATCAGTGGACTGGCCAAAATGCTACATATTTTTGGATACACCCTTTCCATTTCTGATGGAATATGTACAAAGAATAATGAACAGACTAGTAAAGTGTAGGTAAGGGAAGACTTGTTCTTCATGCAGAGACAGTGCACGGTATAAGGGAGAGCATGAGTTCAACTAGGTTTCCATCCTGGCTCACAATCTTGAACACATCACTATTTTCTCAGTATGTTTCTTCACCTTAGAAAAAGATGTATTAATACATGCTATCACAGAGTTATTGTGAGACTGAATTGTAATAACTGCCAGCATGCTTCTTATAAGGTAAAGTCTCAAGAAATGTTATTTCTATCTTCTTTTCCCATAATTTGAAACAATAACAAAGATAAAGAGTGATATTTCCACTTTGATTTGGAAGTACATCTTTTTTCCTTTTTTCTTCTTGTGACAGAGACTGAGAGAGACAGAGAGTGGGACAAATAGGGATAGACAGGAAGGGAGAGAGATGAGAAGCATCAATTCTTCATTGCAGCTCCTTAGTTGTTCATTGATTGCTTTCTCATATGTGCCTGACCGGGGTGGGGGCTACAGCAAACAGAGTGATCCCATGCTCAAGCCAGTGACCTTGGGCTTAATCGGTGAACCCAGCTCAAAAGAGATGAGCCCCCGCACTCAAGCTGGCCACCTTGAGATTTCCAACCTAGTCCAACACTCTATCCACTGCACCACCGCCTATTCAGGCTCAAGGAGATTTTCATAGAGGTTTTGTAATAAGATGTTCTTCAGACCAGTGATCACTAAAAAGATAAAAAGATTTCTTATTTTTCAAGGATTTGAAAATACATTTTTTATTTGCATTATTTCCCTTTTAAGGCTCTGGTTTGTTAAAACACTTTGCTAGTAGGAAGTACAATTTTGTGTGAGTAAATAGCCACACTCAGCATGTCTCTACATAGTAATTCAAGAACATATTTTGAGAGAAAAAAATAATTATTTTTTTCTTCCTGACATTATCTCCCAGAGTAACCCTTCTCAAAAGTATATTTCTAAAAATAGACTAAAGTAGTCTGAATTTGACAATATCAGATGTCCAAAGAAATACTAATAGTCCCCAAATGACTAACTAACTAAGTCTTTGTGAGCCTAACTGCTATATTTTGAAATAAATTTCCTTTATAAAACATGGCATTGAGACCCAGTTTAGTTTCCTGAACAGGCTAACATAAAGAAATCAAATGAATATGTAAATAGCTTGAGACTGTCAACTTAAGAAACACAGACAGTCCAGCCTGGTGGTACAAAATATGGCAAAGCTCAAAATTCTACCATGAGATTAAAATCTCTCGCAAGAATTCTAAGAAGCCCTTCCTGTTAGCAATGGGCATGACTCTCTACTTTTCAATGGGCCACATAGTTAGTGATAAAATGGTGTTTTGCCCTAGATTTGACCTTAGCGATCTGCTTTATTTGAAGTGGAAAACTTCATCTAGAAATACGATGACACCTTTCCATTCCTATTATTTTGTGGTCACTGAATTGTTTTTCTTTGAAGAATTTTTGTCTTAAAGCTCACAAGAAGCTGTGCCCAGTTAACTTTCAATTCTTATTCCACTTTTAATTGGTTCACTTCTTTGTTACTCCCTTTAAACCTTGAGTGTCTATCAGAATAACACTGAATGCCTTAGGAGAATAAGATTAAAAAATTACCCTTAAACTGAATTTATTGATATAGACTTAAATTCTGTGGTCCTAGTAACATCACTCAAATAAATGGCCAGATGACCTTGGTCATGTTGAGAAAATGACTATGATGAGAAATGAGGTCAAATATTAAAAACATTAGGTAGTTTGGACTAAAACAAATTAGCAATGCTTACATGAGATAAAACAAGAGTTCCAAGAAATGCTCGATTTCTCTGTTATTGGTAATTTGCCAATAGGTAAATAATTTAATCTGAGTTATTTTTCTTTTGTTTTAGTTAGAAGAGAAATTGAGTAAAATGGTAAAAAGGAAAAAAAATGTGATTGATTCCAGTTTACAAACGCAAATGTCTTGTGTCAGGAAGTGCTGGCAACTATAAAATCTAAGAAAGTTTTGTTATATGAGACCAACCTTTCTCCAATGGGGGAAAACATAATATAAACATGGGATTTGGGGAATTGGAAAACAAAAGCTATAGAATCCTTTATCATTTGGCTCTTAGTGTCAACCATGTGAAAGAGAATAAATTCCACTTGCCCCCAAGCTAAATGGGTTTCTGAGTAAACTGAGGATGAATGTGAAATCTGATACTACTCCAGACACTTCTAGACCAATACAAAGAATCCAAAAATATCTCAAAATCATCTCCTGCATTACAAAAGTACATCGCAGCCTCCAAAAAGAGACTATATCAGCTGTTTTAAGGGTATATGTATATATATTGTAAATGGTAAAATAACAAATAAGAACAATAGAAAAAATCATTAACTTTGCTGATCCTGCAAATATGTTTGAAATAAATATAAAACAGAGCTTTTGTTTTGTATCTCCTTTATTTTTTCAGTACCTTATTGTTGAGCAGATAAAATACATTATGCTCACTTTGTTAAAGATGGCGCTGCCCACGTGGAAGTCTGGCACCCAGGTGATGTTATTGGTTGCCCTTCTTGCTCTGGAGATGGGCGTGATTATGTTAATTTGTGTTGGGGGAGGGCTTTCATGCCAAAAGATTTTAAAAGAAAGAGAGATTACATTGTTCCGAGAAGAGTGATTGCGTTTTAGGAGGAGGGCAGAGAGCAGGGAGGAGAGCAGATTAAGGAGGCCATGTGGAGACCAAGAGAGGCAGCTAAAATGGCAGAGTGCTGAGGGAGAAGCCAATTATGCAGAGTTTGTGCAGAGAAAAGGAGGTGGGGAACAGAGGTGAATAAGTCTGGTGAACTAGAAACCATTGATTCTAGGAAACTCTGATAAGTCAGTAGCTTTGTAAACACTGAATGAGTATGTTTTGGAGCCCAATGTGTGTTTTTATTTGCCCATTGGGTGCAAGCTAAGATTAAAGATGATGGCCCACCAGTTCTTGGCTCCGTTGTTCCATTATGGACTGCCCAAATCTAATGCAAACCTGGATGAGCCAGGTGGCCCTGTTGGTGGCCGCAACTACTGGCCTTACAGTTGGCGTAGTCTGTGGCAGGATTCAATAGATTGGCATGGAACCAACACCACCTCTGAGTGGTGGAGTAGAGGACTGGCTGCTGTTATGGTTCCCCATGGCTGTCCTTTTGGCGGTCATAGGCTGGCTGACTTTTACAGCCATGCGTGAGGAAAGTGAGAGCTCTGTGGAAGAGGCTGCCCATGACCTGCAAAACAAGCAGTGGAAGGAGCTAGAGCAAACATGGGAGAAAGAGATGTCGACCTTGGAGCTGGAGTAAACACCAGGGAGGAGGCCAACCAGGTTCATGAGATTCTCTTGGAAATGGAGCAGCTGCTAGAGAAAGAATCACAGGTTCGTGAGTTGCAGATTGCCCTGAATGTTGTAGAGATTTTCAAGAGCCAGATTCAGCAGGAGGCTAGAGCTGAGGCTGGGGCCAGGGCAGCAAGGCCCATGGAAGCAGCAGCCCAAGGCTCAAACCTGGCAGCAGAACTGGCGTTTCCAGCTCCTATCCCAAAGATGAGGAGAATTGGGCTGGAGTTGTGATTCGCAGACTCCAGCAGGTAAACAGCAGCAGCTGTGGCCGGAGGATGAATTGACATCCCAGGAATCTGGCATGCATCACTGAGTGGCCACTGGAACAGCAGGGAGTGCCTGCTAAGCCACTGGTGGGTTCACTGACATTTTGGGATGTGGGGGTGGATGCCATCATGCTCTCTGGAGCAGAGATGGAAATGCTGACTGTCATTGCCACGTGCTCCTCTTTGAGACAGTGTGAAACCTGCCATGACAGCAGGGATGAGGGGGGAGGCTAAGGCCCCATGTGCGTGGACAGATTTCCTGGACTACGACTGGAGTGAGCACTGGCTCCTTTGTTGGATGGAATATGGATTTTGGACAATGTGAAATACCCTGATGGGAGTCGGGTGGCTTTGATGGAGGCCCTCCCCCTGCTCCGGGAAGCTTTTCAAATAGCTAGAAAAAAGGTCGAGGACATTTTGCACTTTTGGCAAAGTGCTCAGAGACTGGTGAAATGTACCTTTGTAATTGTTAAAATTGTATGATTTGTCATGTTGTAATTTGTATATTGTGCCTAATTTCCTTGCATAGGGATACTGGTGGTGTAGATTGCAGGTGGATTTTGGGGCAGATAAAATATGTTATGCTCACTTTGTTAAAGATGGTGCTGCCCACATGGAAGCCTGTCATCCAGGTAATGATATTAGTTGCCCTTCTTGCTCTGGAGATGGGCGTGATTATGTTAATATGTGTTGAGGGAGGGCTTTCACACCAAAAGGTTTTAAAAGGAAGAGAGATCATGTTGTTCTGGGAAAAGAGTGATTGAGTTCTAGGAGGAGGGCAGAGAGCAGGGAGGAGAACAGGTTAAGGCCACGTGGAGACCAGGTGAAGCAACCAAGATGGTGGAGTGCTGAGGGAGAAGCCAGTTTGAGCAGAGTTTGTGCAGAGAGAAGGAGATGGGGAACAGAGGTGAATTAGACTGGTGAGCTAGAAACCTTTGATTCTAAAAAACTTGCATAAGTCAGTAGCTTTGTGAGCACTGAATGAGTAGGTTTTGGAGCCCAGTGTGTGTTTTTCCTTGCCCGTCGGATGCAAGCTAGGATTAAAGCTAATGGCCCACCAGTTTTTGGCTCCATTGTTTCATTACCATCTGTTCGAATCTAATGCAAACCTGCATGAGCCAGGCGGCCTTGTTGGTGGCCACAAATACTGGCTTTACACTTACTTTTGACATCTATGCAAGAATGAATATTAACAAAATTAGGTTGATGTGTCCTTTGGAAATCTGTGGCTTCCTACTCTTGATAATGGAAGCTTATGAATTTTATTATTTTCTTAAATATATCATAATGTTACTTACTAAAAACAAACAAAAAATGTCTTGTAGGTAGAATGGTAACCTCCTAAAGAAGTCCACATCCTAACTTCTGAAATCTATAAATAGGTTACCTTACATAGCAAATGGGAATTAAATCCGCAGATGGAATTATTTTAATAATCAGCAGACTTCACAATAGGGACATTATCTTGGATTATGCAAATTGGCCCAATGCAGTCTAGCAATTATTAAAGTGGGAAAGGGAGTGTTGGTCAAATAAGTTTGTAAATATGATGTATATGTTTGCTCGCTTATAGTTTGCATTGGGTTTGAGGGACAGGCTGTAAGCAGGCAAGGTCATTATTGCCTAAAGCTTAATTTTAAGACTAAGCCTTTCCTGCCCTTTCAATACTAAGATCTTTTCAAAACTAAGCTTTTCCCCACACACTTTACTGTTGCATGACGTGGGGTGGCACACTCTTATGAGGAATTATACCTCAGATAAGTGACTTTGTATCAGTGACTTCCTTATATGTATATTGGCTTAAAGCAGTGGTTCATAACCTGGGCTCAATCGAACCCTAGGGGTTCAATGAGTCTGCCTCAGGAGTTCGGAGAAACCTCTGCCGCAGAGGCCAGAATAAAGTAATACCGTAATTTGTTGTGAGTTCATGCACTTTGTTGGTTTTGTTCTTTGAGCAAAGTGAGGATGTTCATGCTCGGATTATTTTGTGTACCAATAAAAACACATATACCTATGTCTTGAATTTGGAAAAAAAATCATATTTTATTTATCACTAAAGAAGGGTTCGGTTAATGCGCATATGAAACTGGTGGGTTCTGTACCTCAAAAAAGGTTAAGAACCACTTGCTTAAAGGTTTTGATTTCTACACTATAAACTGGGGCAGACCGGGTGCTCACTCTCTTTCAGTTCCTGAAATTAGCATCATAGAGGACAAAAAGCCAAGATGTCTGAGTGCTAAAGGAGAAGCCAGTTTGCAGAGTTTGTTCAGAGAGAAGGAGATGGGGAACAGTGGTGAATAAGGCTGGTGAGGTAGAAACTTTTGATCTTAGGAATACTCGGATAAGTCAGAGGCTTTGGGAAAGAAAAATGGGAAAATAATTGTTTTCCCACTGTATGTATTTCTTGCCCACCAGGTGCAAGCTAGGATTAAAGCTAATGGCCCACCAGTTCTTGGCTCCGTTGTTTCATTACCATCTGTTCGAATCATATGAAAAACTGCATGGGCAAGGCAGCTTTGATGGTGACCGTGGCTACTGTCCATACAGGGAGGTAGAAGAGGAGGTCAGAGTATATGATATAAGAAAAACTTAACTGGATGTCGCTGGCTCTCAATACAGAGGAGGACCATGAGCCAAGGAATATGGGTGTCCTCTAGGAGTATGGAAAGGCAAATAAACAAAGTCTTGAGAGCTCCCAGAAAGAATTTAGCCCTGCTGACACCTTAATTTTAACCCAGTGAGACTCACAACCTACAATACTATAAAACAGTACATTTGTGTTATTGAAAGCCACCAAGTTTATGGTAATTTGTTATAGCAAAAAAAGAAAAAAAAAAACCTAATACTGAACAAGGAAGAAAGTTGTGTGTGTTTGATTTTATTGTCTGAGGTTTGCTTATAAAGGATAAATTAGTTTATATCAAGACTGAAATCAGAAAAGAACCCAGGGAATGTTGGGATAATATTTATTTAATAAATGTACTTTCTTCAGAACATATTTATTCTCTATTTATTCTTTCAATCAACCGATCTCTTCATCATAAATTTATTGAGCAAACATGTGTATCAGGAATCATGAAATACACTGGATATGAAAATTAAAGAAAATATGTATCTATGCACTGTATCTATTTTCTTGGAAATTATAATTTTATCCATCTTTAAATTATTACGAAAATTGTTGTCACAAATATTCCCCAAAATATCACAGACTTTAAAAAATTAAAGTTAAGGTCTTATGCCTATAAATTGATTGCAGAGCGGATGGCTTTCCTGTCTACTTGCTACCAAACTGTCATTCAACCATCCAGGTCCCTCCCATTCTGTGGCTCCCTCACTAGTCACTTTTAAGTTGCAGTCATTGGGATGAGAGAGACAGAAAGCATGGAGGATCTCATTTTCAGGTCTAGGCCTGTAAGTGACATATTTGATTCTGGGCACATTCCATTGGCATAAGTATAGTAGTGTAACCACAATTAACTGCAAGGAGGACTGAGAAGAATGGTCATCCAGCAGATCAAGAGAAAATGAGTTGGGGAGCATGTTGCTGGTATCAGATGCACTATTTTGTTGTGAATCAGATTTTTCTCTTCTCATGTATGGAATGTACACACTTCCTACCTAAGTGGCAGACCCAATTTAGTTGTTTGAAAACAACTAAAATATAATTTCAGCAGTAAAGTCCAGTCCTCTCCACCCTCTCCATCTTATTCAATGACCCTAAAGCATGAAACAAAATCTATCTACCTTAACTTCTTTCTAAGTAGTATAGCATAAATATAACGAACATTCCCATCAAAATAGAAAAGAAGACAATTAAATCCATATTTTATTATTTTAAATCATTCAAAAATTTTATGAGGAAATTATAGCTAGAACACCAGATATTAAAAATATTAACCTAAAAATGACATTAAATGTCACAGCTATTGTAGTAATAAACATTGTTATAGAAGTTTAAAAAATTTCTATAACAGCACAGAAAAATCATATTTTTTCTACTATTAATTCATTTTAATTAGTTTGTGGACTATCAGATGATAGTATAAGGTCAATAATATTCACATCACACAAATATCTACATATAAAATGACAATATGGGTGCTATATCAAGTTTAAAATGAAATTGGCCTAGATAGGTAAGATCCACGCATATTAAATTAATTATATATCTTTATAAAATTAGAAAATATTTTTTTAAAGAATAACCTGATTCTCACCTATCATAAGTTTCATCTGAATAAAAGGAACACAGAAAATCAAAGTTTTATACAATTTAGTTTAGATATTAAGTTTATCCATGTGTCACTTGCTTTAAAATCTTGTAAGGTTTAGAATATTTGTACTATAATTAATTATATTTCCATAAAGTTTTTCAATCATGACACATTAATATTTTGATAGTATGCAATGTTTATATTTATTTATGCATTTTATATCACAGCTATATTTTATACTTAATCCTTTTTTTATAAATTAAAAAGGGAGATGCAATGCTCATAAAGGCAAAAAAAATTGTGATTTTTTTTTTTTTTACAGAGACAGAGAGAGAGTCAGACAGAGGGATAGATAGGGACATAGGGACAGACAGGAATGGAGAGATATGAAAAACATCAATCATCAGTTTTTCATTGCAACACCTTAGTTGTTCATTGATTGCTTTCTCATATGTGCCTTGACCGTGGGGCTACAGCAGACCAAGTAACCCCTTGCTCAAGCCAGAGACCTTGGGTCCAAGCTGGTGAGCTTTGCTCAAACTAGATGAGCCTGCACTCATGTTGGCAACCTCAAGGTCTCAAACCTGGGTCCTCCGCATCCCAGTCCGATGCTCTATCCACTATGCCACCGCCTGGTCAGCCATGAAAATGTTTTTAAAGAGAGATGAAAGCTGCTTGAAGTGGCTTATTTAATCCCTTTAGGCCCAAAATTGCATACTTAGCACAGAATCAACTCCAAATGTGTTTGTATTCAATGCATATCATATTCTTTTTATTATTCTAAACTGCTTATCTAAAATCTTTTAATATTGGTTCTTAAATAATGAAAGTCTAATATTTATTGAAGACTAGTATTTTCAAATATTTGTATACAGTTATAATTTAATTGAATATTCTCAACAAACCCTCAAAATAAGATGCTTTTATTAATAACTCTTTAACCACACTGTAGGATCAAGACTGGACGTGGCATTTCCCCCTCCCCAGCCACATGGCACCATGGCCACTGATCCTGACTACAGGCCCTAAGGCAGAAGGTAGTAGAATTGTAAGATTTCACTAAGCATAATAGAACTCAGTGCCCAGATATGTATTAAGAATGCCAGGTACCATTTCCCTACCTGCTGCTCACCTGCTTCCTTGCACATAGACAAAGAGTTTTGCTGGATTACCTGTCCAAGGCTTAGTTATTTACATTGCAACCCAAACCCTGAAAGGTGCAAAGCTTTCACTTACTGCTACCATCAGTACTGCCCCTATATGTTAAGGAATATAAGCTATGTCACTCTATCTGGTCCATCTTGTGGTTTCTTTGGGATCCCACAACAACATCAGATCCATTTTCTGGGTCTGGACTTCCTGCATTACACACACTTAAGACTAAATGTAAACCTTGAGCAAGACATAGCCCCACTGAACTATTTTAATTTTCAATTTTTTTCCCTTCTACAATAACAAATATATTTTTGTCTTAAAATTCCTTTACACCACTTCCTTCATCTTGAAGGCTCATTTCCCAAAATTTGATATGCTTACCTGGTACATGTTTTTACTGTCTTAGGCAATTGCTCTTTGAAGAGAATTAATTACCCAACTTTTTTGACTACCACTCTCTTTCTTCTTTACATATTTTATTTACCATATGGGAAAAATTATCTATCAATTTATTCATGTGCCAATTCACTATCAATTTACTTTCCTATGCAATTCTCCCCCTAACTAGAACACAAAACCATGAGGTAAAAAAATGTTTATTTATTTCACCTATATCTTAGGAATCTAGAAGAGTTCAAACATATTTTCTAATGGAGGAAATGTGTGCAGATAAAGAAAGAAAGATTGCAATTAAGCTCAGAGGTTCATAGAGTGAATAACTACTGTGATAGTTATTAAATCCTGTAGGATTCCAAATTCTTTCTCATTTGTTATTTTGATGACTTCCTAAAAGATGGTTTTCAGATTATTTTAGAAAAAGTATATTTATTTTATATTTAACTCAAAGATATTTTCTATGTATCTAGGAAGAGGTTACTTCCACACTGAATAGGCTATTGTTACAAGTACACACACACACACACACACACACACACACACACACACACACAAATGATAGAGAGCAGAATCTATGTTCTTCTTTTGTTAGAAGATTTATCTTTGATTACAAAAAATATAGTGAGAAATTTTTCTTTAAAATTTTATGCAAGACACATGCTCAAAAACAGTAATTTAGTAGAGTCAATCACTCAGAATAAAAATCCTATAATAATAGTCTGGTAAGTAAATAGTATTGGACATCAAAGAGATTGAAAGCACATAACACACACTCCCACATGCATACAAAAGATAAAGAGCAGATTCTACATTCTTCTTTTGTTAGAAGACTTATCTTTGACTACAAAAGTCTAGTGAGATACTTTTAAAAAAACTGTATGCAAAACACATGATGAAAAATAGTAATTTAGTTGAGTGAGTCATTTAGAATAAAGATTTTATATTAATCATTTGGTGGATAAATGGTATCGAACATCAAAGAGATTTAAAAATATGACAGTTTCATATATTCACATAATAAAAATTCGCATTCAGAGGTTTTATTTTTGTATCCCCTCTTGTTCTTCCCATTTCTATATTTTAACTTTAACGGTTTTTGTGGTAGAATGCCTCAGGATATGATTTTTGAGTTTATAAATAACTGATGTCAAGCCTAAAGTGATAAACTACGGGGTAAGTAAAAGGAGAGATGATAGACCATTCTGACTCTTAAAAATGCTGGCAGCTCACAAAATATATGCTGGTAAGAAAAACTAGTCTTCAAGGAAGTATAATTACTCTGGACTAAAATATGAAGTTAAAAAATATTTTTCGTTATTAAAATTTTACTGTCTTTTGTCAAATAAAGTGATACCTAGAGAAATAAACACATTCTTCCAGTTCTTTACAATAACTGTAAAAGGCAATTTTGGGAAAACTAAAATTAATAAATAATAATAGTGTGCAAACTCAGTACATTACATAAAATATGAATTAAAAGTTACTCAACGCTGAAAACTTGTGCAGCATAATATTGTTGGGTTATAGGCACCCTCTGCCATCACTGAAGCATTGTCTTAAATTACTGTAATAAAGATTTAGAGTACTTAAGTGGGTTTTACCTTGATGTTCTGCATGCCATCAATAGAAACATGTCAATCATAAAAAATAAATGATGAGGTGATAAAGATACAAAAAAAATATTTATTTTTGTATGGGTTCTGGACAAAGAAAGTAAAATGATTTATTAAAAATTTTCAAAATATTTTCTAGCGTGCTCAAATCATTATTACTCTTTTAAATGAAAAAAATAGTCTAATTATATTTTAACTATAGAGATCAGTGTGCATTCACACTACCCACAACAGGTCTTCAGATTCATTTTTGGCTATAGTATTCTATATATCAGGTCAGTATATGAGGTAACATAGTCAACCAAATTTATAAAAACACAGCTCTCTTGGCAAAAATTACTAAAGATGTGCTTATATCCGATATCTTTATATCAATTAATAGTTCTTTAATGATTTCTATTATATCTTCTAGCTATAGCTAACAGAGTAAAAGCAGTAATGGTGTGAGTCAAATAGGGTAGATTTGCTAAAAAAGATAAAAACACGTCCTAAAATATAATAGCTTACGAAACTACAATTTTTTTTTCCAGGAGAAAAATGTATTATAGAAAAGAAATAAAGTAAAAACCAGTATTGCTGTTAATGACTCCTTACACTAAGCAAAATGGACACAGTGCACACGGACTTCAGTTGTCTTCCTTTATGGAGTTAGACCAGACTCACATTTTCTTCTAGATCAGGAAGCCCTTACTTGAACCAGAACACCTCAGAACCAGTAAACTCAACATGGAGTCTTGGCTATGTGTTTAATACCCTACTCGTCACATGGCCACATTATTGTAATCAAGCACAGTGACTTGCAGATGGCTACCTACTTGCTGTGTCCCCACATGATCTTTCCTTTCTGTGTGTATAACCCTGGTGTCTTTTTTATGTCCCGATTTTCTCATAAGAAAAATAGTTGGGTTACGTTGGGGCCCACATGCATGACCTCATATCCTTAATTACCCCTTTAAGGGCCCTCTCTAAACACAGTCACATTCTGAAGTACTAGGGTTGGGAACTTTACCTTTTGGATTTGACAGGGAAGGGGAGGGGACAATTCAATCTATAACAGCTGGTGAGGCACATTTTTCTTATAATGTCAATTATTATCTTAAAGGCAGTTGCATATTATAGACAAAAATTGTAACATAGCAAATAGTTTGGAGAGAACAGGCATGAGTATCAATATCTTCTTTTGGAAAGACCATAACAGGTTTCAGATGTGCTTTCTCTTTCTCTGGTCAGGAGCCACTGATGTTTACATATAACTTCTCAGAAGGAGAGAGTCTAAGATAGAGTTTACCCTATGACCTTTTACCTTGGTCACAAAAGTATATTCCTGTCACGACCAGATCAGTGGCTTAGGCCTCTGGGAGTCTCACTGCAAACAGTTAAAGATCATTACGCTCACTAATTTTATTATATTATATTGATAAAGTAGTACACAGCACCCCAAAACTGATCTAAGTAACAGATTTACAAAAAACACTGTTAATTATTATGTTTCATACCTTGACCAAGGATCAGTACCATCCAGGTGCATATCTTACTTCAACAAAATAGATTCAACTAATTCCAGGCCTGCTAGAATGAATGCTCATAGCACACCAACACTGAAGACAAAGTATAATCATAATACACCTAATTAAAACTATAATTCTTTTTAAAAAAGACAAACAAAAATCATATGGGGTACAAAGAAAATGATAGCAAAATGCCAGGTTTGCACACATGCAAATGAAAAATCACAAGAAATGTAAATGGTATAAATCACTGAATTACAAGGCAGAAATTGTCAAATTGAATGCAGAGGCAAGACCCAGTTATATGCCGTTCTATGAGAAACTCACTATAAATATAAAGACATAGTAGGTAAAAAGGGAGAAAATATTATATACCATGCTAACACTAATAAAAAACAACTGAAGTAGGTATATTAATGTCAAAAGAAGTAGATTTCAGAACAATATAATAAGGAATAAAGTGGTTATTTTGTAATACTAAAGAATAATTTTACCTATAGGTCATAACAAACCTAATATTTATGTAAGTAATAACTTTAAAAGTAGTGGTAATAATATTTTTAGGCCTAAATGAAAACACAGATAAATTTACAGATATTTTAAGACATTATAAAATCCTTATTTTGATAACAGAATAAGTAGGCAAAACTCACCAAAGACTTGAAATATTTAACAACACTATGTAACAACTTTAATCTAATTAGTATCTATAAATACTCATTCAAGAGCAAAATACACATTTTTTTGCACGTATACAAACAAAATTTACTATATTACAATAAAGCCTGTGTAGGACCAGTAGTTGTGGCCATCACAGCTGCCACCAGGCAGGTGGAGGTTCCCATTAGATTTGGAGAGACAGTAGAGAAACAACGGAGCCAAAAACTAGTGGGTCATTTCTTTTATTCTAGCTTTGCACTGGGAAGGTGAGTAAAAAACACAGTGGGCACCAAAACCCACTCATTCATCACTCACAAAACTACTGACACATCTGGGTTTTCCTAGAATCAAATGCCCCACAAGCTCATTTAGTCCCCTCTGGTTCCCCTCTGCCAACATGGCTTCTTACTCTGCAAAACTGCACAAACTGGCTTCTCCTTCAGCACTCCACCATCTTGGCTGCTTCTCTGTAAAAATGTGGCCTCCTTCTTCTCTTAAAACTTTTTGGCATGACAACCCCTCCTCCAGTACACATTAGCATAACAAAACCTCTTCCCAAGCAGGAAGGTAAGTAGCTATTTCAAGTTGTCAGCGGCCATTTTTAACAATAAACTGAGCAAAATCAAATAACACAAATATTACAAACTTATTTGGCCAAAAGTCTATAAAAAATTTAGATTTAAAATAAATCATATCCCACAAAGTATGTCCCCAGAAGATAATAATACTAAATAAAAATTTGATAATAAAGAGATATCAGGAAAAGTCACAAGTATGTGGAAGCTATAAAATACACTTCTATACAATTTATGGGTCATATATATATTTTTTAATTTAAAGTATTATAACTGAATAAAAATAAAGCACAATCTGTCAAAATTTGTGAAATGCATCTAGCGCAGTTTTAAAGACAAATATAAAACATTAAATGACTGTTATTTTTAAAATAAGCCTTAAGAAACAAGAAATAGAAAGTCGACTGAAACTCAAGGTAAACATAAAATGGGACATAATAAAAATTAGAGCAAAAATCAATGAAATAATAATTTTAAAATAGTAATATTTAAACTCAATAAACAAAATGCAGTTTCATAGAGAAAATGGGCAAAACTGATAATTGTCCATAGATATTGGTAAGTTACAGGCATACCTCAGAGATGTTGCAGGTTAGGCTCCAGACCACAGCAGTTATGAGCATCACAATAAAGCAAGTTGCAATCCTTTTGCTGGTAGAGGGTTTTACCTTAAGTTTTTAAAAGACACATCTGTGAAGCACAATAAAACATGGTGCACCTGCAAGAGAAAAGAGAAAGGAAAGAAAATGCTACTGTAAGAAATAACAGATGGGGTATCTTTCTCAAATACCTGCCTACTACATATAAGAAAACATGAGAAATTTTATTCCAATAAATTAACAATTTGAATAACATAAAAATCATTTGAAAAATGTAAGCCACTAAAGCCTATTCAAGTAAGTTCAAGGCTCAGAGAGCTATACTGGTGAATTCTACCAAGTATGTAAAAAAATAATATCAATTCCACAAGAACTCAATATGAGTTTCAAAGAAACTCAATTATGAAAACATACTGGCCAAATAATTCTATAAATACAGCATTACTCTGATACCAAAGTAGGAAAAAACATTACAAAAAAAAGTACTTTTCAATATTCTTTACAAACACATAAATACTGTTAACACAAATTTAAGCATATTGACTTCAATAATGTACATATTAAAAGATAATATACCTCGACCAAGTTGGCTTTATCTTAGGAATGCAAAGTAAAATTTTAAAAAGTAAAAGAAAATTTGAACAGCCGTTGATTTACAACACCCGCAATACAAACTTCATATGTAAATGTGAAGGACTTAAAGGTTGTTCAGGAAGAGCAGAAACAGGAATGCCTGCTCTACCTGCTTTTGTTTAACACTGCCTATGAAGTGCCAGCCAGGGCAATACAGAGAAGGAAAAGCAGCCCGTTGAGAAGAAAGAAGTTGTAACTGCTTTACCTCCCACTCTACACAAGGCTAGGTTCTCTTTCCTCAACTGAAACATTGAGGGCTGAGGACTTTCTTATACCCAAATCTGAAATAGTCCTCTGTCGCTCTGTCCTCTACCACCTCGTTTGCTGCATTTTTACATTAGTACTTGGAATTTTGTAGTTACACTCAGAACGTAGGCTTTGGAGAAGACCTACATCCTCTTTCAGCATCATATCAAAACTTTGAGAACAGTTCCTGACACATAAGAGGAGTTCAATGGATTTATTGAATAAAATAATATGATAAAATTAATATAATAATTGCTGACATTAATGCTAATGTGCAAACTTCTCTGAACAAAATATAAAGTTCACACCTAAAAACAGTGTTCCTTGGTATTATTGTTTTCTTGTCTTTTTAATTTAGGTAAAATGTGGTTTATATTAAAGTTTATATCTACTTTAAAGGTATATGCCAATAAATTTCACACTGAAGTGCAGAAACTCTTTTTTTTTCCAAATGCTATTTCATATATAGTATTTGAATATTTAGGAATAATAATTTCCCTACTTGAAGATGTCTAATTGACCAAAATCAATCTTTTTGTTCTTCCTCATAAGCTTCTTCTTAATGAATTTTTCTGTCCCAAGGGATTGACAATTTTATGCAAGCTAATTTAAAAGAGTTTGATGAATTTATATCTCATTTTACTAGACATCTCAAACTTAAAGGAGACCTATTAAAATAATTTAATTATATGAATTCACTATTATGGCCATAATTTCTTTTTAAATGTGATAAGACAGATTTTTACATTAAGATATTAAGGTTTAAAAATTTACTTGAATTTAGGTTAAATTCTGTCAGATTATTAGAGTAGTGTGTATTTTTTAAACAATGAGCTCCATGCCGGTCTACCTTCCTTTTACATTGACACTATTAACACAGAGCTAGTAATTTTTTAACTTTATTTTTTATGGACAATTTTCTTTTACTTTAAAAACAAACACGTGATATTTGTCAAAGTTCTCAAAGATAAAACATTTTTGAGTAAGGTTTTACGAGCTCTCCTTATATCTAAAATGCACAGTTTGAGATAGATAGGGCTGTTCAGAAATTCTTCTAAGTATCTGTGATTCAGGGTCATAATTCGGGGCTTTGCAGAAGTCCAAAAGAGTTAATGATTAAATTATTTTGTATAATCTAATTCTTTACACAGAAGAAATCAGCATTGACAAGTTTATGTTTGTCTTATTCTATGCATTAAGGTAGTCCATTAATCAGTTAACATTTCTGGGGTTGACACAGGTTACATATTATCATAATTACTATTAAAATACAACAGTATGGTACATATTTTACTTCTAAAATAAATACATATAAGTAAGAACATTGGCCTTTCTCACACAGTCATAAGATTTAAAAAATCTAGTACATACTTTTATTTTCATTTAACTAAACACAGTCTAAACATTTTATTTCTTTTTTTTTTTTTTTTTTTTTTAGTGAGAGATAAAAAACACACAGAGAGAGAGAGATAGGGACAGACAAGGAGAGACAGACAGGAAGGGAGAGAGATGAGAAGCATCAGTTCTTCACTGCAGCACCTTAGTTGTTCATTGATTGATTTTCATATGTTTTGACCACGGGCTCCAGCAGAGTGAGTGACCTCTTGCTCAAGCCAGCAACCTTGGACTCAAGCCAGGGACCTTTGGGCTCAAGCCAGTGACCTTGGACTCAAGCCAGAGCCCTTGAACTCAAACTGGACACCTTAGGCTTTAAGCCAGTGACCTATGGGTTTAAGCCAGTGACCATAGGGTCATGTCTATGATCTTATGTTCAAACTGGTGACCCCCATGCTCAAGCCGGATAAGCCCATGCTCAAGCCAGTGATCTTGGGGTTTTGAAACTGGTCCCTCAGCATCCCAGGTTGATGCTCTATCCACTGTGGCACCATACGATCAGGCCATTCTATCATTCTGGAGTTGAGGTTATGTCTTCTAATGATTTTAAGTCTATTCCCAAACACATAGTATCCACTCAGTAAGTGTGTATTGAGCTCTGCTAGTGCAAAGTTGTAAGCCCTGGTATTTTTAGAGTTGGAAATCCTAAGAGTTACCATCTCAGCTTTAATTTTCTTAACCTTAAAATGGGAAAATTTATATGGGTTGTTGGGAAGATACCACTTGTACTATGCTAATATGAAACCTGGACTTGAATTTAATAGCATTGAGTGAAAGTGACATGCAGAAGAACACTCAATTATAAAGAGAAATGCATGAAAGAAGATTAATTCTAGCCATGGCTTTCCCATTCTTCTTAGTGCATTTATAAAATACTAGATCATATAAATAGTATAGCTACATAAATAAAAATAGAATCAAACAAAAATTTTGTTTACTGCTTACTGAGATTCTTTCTAGTTGAAAAATAAAGCAAATACTTATATTCCTTTACTCCACTACCAACTATACCAAACTCGGAGATTTTTGGCTAAAAATTTTAATGCCTTTATTGAAACTATGTAATAGAATAGGTCATAGCAAGAATTGCTCTTATTGCCTATAAGAGTTTGAGGTTCGGGACATGTCCAAAGATATCACTGGGACAATGGTAAAATAATAAGTGAAAAAGTTAGAGTTCAAGCATTGACTGGAACTCTTTTCTTCTTTTACTTTTTTTTTCTCCAAAATTATATGAGTGTGTCTGACTTCTATGGTGCTTATATAGTTGACTTTTATCAATTTCAAAAGTTGAAATTGGAGTGAGAGAAAAAAAAAGATAGTCTCGATAACTATCTTTGTACCTGAACATCCAATGAACTTAGTATAACATGACACCAAAATGTGTTTTCTATTTTAAACTCAAATTGCAATATTTCTTTTTTAGTAATTTACTTACTTGTCATACTCAGTCAAGCAATGGAAAGCAAGTTCTACTAAGATCTAGATAAGTTGAGTGCATTACCAATGAGACTCATCTTGAGGAAAAAATAAAAATTTTACTTCATAATTCACAGATACAGAATTGATGTAGAATAATAAAAAAAAGATTTGAATTAAGAAATTGACTTTTACTTTAATGGATATGCTTTGACATGTTAAATACTGGAAACCTATGTTATACAGAAAGATGCATATGTAAAAAGGTTGCTTCTAGACCCTGGCCGGTTGGCTCAGTGATAGAATATTGACCCGGCATAAAAGTTTCCTGCATAAAAGAATCCTGGCCAGGGTTCACAGGAGAAGTATACATCTGCACTCCACTCTTTCCCTTCTCCTTTTTTTCTATCTCTCTCTTCCCCTCCTGCAGCCAAGGCTCCATTGGAGCAAAGTTGTCCCTGGCACTGAGGATGGAGGATGGCTCCATGGCCTCCACATCAGGCACTAGAATAGCTCTGATTAAAACGGAGCAATGCCCCAGATGGGCAGAGCATCGCCCCTTAGTGGGCTTGCCGGGTGGATCCTGGTCGGGCACATGTGGGAGTCTGTCTCTCTGCCTCCCTGTTTCTCACTTCACAAAAATACCAAAAAAAAAAAAAAGATTGTTTGTAAATGTTATATACAGGCCATATATATTAAACTTATACTTTATGTATACATCTATATGCCAAATTTCTAGTTATAGCATATTTTAAATAATTTAAAGCATTTATCACTGTTATGATACATTTGATATATTTGAAGTAGGTTTATTTGCAAGTGTTTTGCAAAAATGTCTTTAGCTTCTAGAATAAGTGCTTATAAAATATAAGGGAAATTATTTTGAGTAAAGATGAGAATATCTGGAATCTATGACAAATTCAAATATAGTTTGGTATTTTTAAAGTGGCTTCCTTAAGGTTTATCACAATAGATGGTATACTTCAATCATTTATTTTTAAACCAATTTTCGCTATTGGTTTTATTTGCAATTTTGTGGTAATAGGGAAAAAACTTTTAAGAGCCTATTTACAATTTGGTAAGTACTGGCCATAAAAATGCAAGTCATGTTTTGAATAAGCATTGTAAATTAAGTTATTTACAACAGAATTTTATGTATTCCTAATGTAAAAGGTTGTGTTTGTAAGAAAACTTGTAATGGTTTTAGATTTGAACTGGATCTGGGGCTGCAGAAATTCTTTAAGAAAAACTGCAAATATTGCTTAAAAGGCAACAGGAGGTCAGACTCCAATTCCTGTCCCCCCAAAAAAAGAATGTTTTTAGATCTCTATCTTTGACCTTAAAATACAGAACATCTGTGTTTCTAAAGCAAAAGGTGCAGGTGTAGAAAATCTTATAAGTATTTAAAAAAAATAAATAAATAACTTCATGGGCAATTTACTTCAGCATACAGACATAAGTGATCATGAATATTCTGGTTAATCAAGTCAGGGGGCCTGATATACCACATCTCCTGACACTATAACTTCTTGTCCCACTTATGTCTTTATTTTCAGATGGAGGAGGGATGTTTCAAAGGAAAGTGAAAAAAGAACAGTAAAGATCACATGGTACCTATTTCATATAAGCACCTTTGGCACTTTATTTTTGCTCCTAAAGTTAAATAAGTAAGTGTCAGAAACTGGAGAAACTGTTCTGAGAAGGACTTGGTGAGAGTTTAGGCCCAGGTCAGCGATTACCTGCTGAAGCTGCCCTGGAGAATTTGTTCAAGTCTGTAAAGCCAGTGGCCAAGGCCACCATCACACCAGCCTGATCCATGCAGGTTCACATTAGATTCGAACAGTTGGTAATGAAACAACAGAGCCAAGAACTGGTGAGCCATCAGCTTTAATTCTAGCTTGCACCCGGCAGGCAAGCAAAAACACACACTGGGCTCCAAAACCCACTCATTCAGTGCTCACAAAGCTACTGACTTATCTGAGTTTCCTAGAATCAAAGGTTTCTAGCTCATCAGACTTATTCACCTCTGTTCCCCATCTCCTTCTCCAGCACAAACTCTGCACAAACTGTCTTCTCCCTCAGCACTCTGCCATCTAGGCTGCTTCTCCTGGCCTCCATGTGGCCTTCATCTGCTCTCCTCTCTAATACTAACCTCAGGAACTGAGAGGGCAAGCTACTGGTCTGTCCCACTTTATAGTGTAGAAATCCAAACCCTTAATCCAATCTACAAACAAGAAAGTCTCTGATACAAAGTCACCCATCTGAGGCATAATGGGATTCCTCAGGAGAGGGCACCACCCCACATCATCCAATCAGTCAGGGGTGTGGAGAAAAGCTTACTCTTAAAACTAAGCCTTAGGCTATAATGACCCAGCCTGCCCACAGCCTGTCCCAGAACACGCATTAATATCAACGAACTTCCATGTGGGCAGCGCCATCTTTAACAAAGTGAGCATAATATATTTTATCTACCTAACAAAGTCTGTGACCCAAGTAGGGCTGCTTGAGCTCAGTTGATGAGTTAGGAAGTAGAGGTAGTTACCATTGCAAGGAAGCTCTGACACAGGATAATGTAAATGTTTTGGAGGATACAAAGGTAGTGTTGTTAAAGCAAAAATGGCACTAGGTAGTGTTAAACAAAGTTTTGCATTGTGGGAGAGAGGCCAGAACTCAGCCCCAACTCCTAAAAGACCCTAACAATTTTTAAGTGCCGGAGTAGAGGAGGAGCACAGGGCATCTTTTTTGCAAAGTGAAATCCACAAAAAAAAAAAAGCAAATTTCCTTGTGTTTTGGAGGACAAAGGATAGTTTGTTTATAACTTGAAGTTAGGAGTTTACAACTTAAAGCTAGGTGCCCACCAAAATGAGATTCCACCTTGTCCACATAAACTGAATGATAGGGGCGCTATCTCCCTTCATGTTTATATTTCAAGGACAAGGATTTCAAATCCTTGAGAAACATATTCCTGGGTCATAAAACTAGATAGAAGTCTTTAGACAGATTTACATCTCAAAACGGCAGAAAGAGAATTTTCCAGTTTCTAAAGTAAATGCTCTATGAAAAAGGAGTTCAGGATCCTGAGTTAGGAAGAAGCTTGCCTAAACTTTGCTCACACCGAAAACAAGGTTCAGGAAGTCGTGGTCAGTGTAATGGGTGCGTACTGGCTTGCCTATGGCTCTGCTGATCGCATGTGCACTCTCATAGTGGCCACTCACAAGCTGAAGCCAGGAAAGGAGGCAAACAATAGCACAGAGGTCCTATGAGACCTCAGGCAACAGGCAAGTTTATAGGCTTATTGGTGAAGCACTGCTCGAGTACTTCTAGGGATAAGAAAATCAGAATTGCCTGACCAGGCGGTGGCGCAGTGGATAGAGTGTCGGACTGGGATGCGGAAGACCCAGGTTCGAGACCCTGAGCTCGCCAGCTTGAGCGCGGGCCCATCTGGCTTGAGCAAAAGCTCGCCAGCTTGGACCCAAAGTCGCTGGCTCCAGCAAGGGGTGGCTCGGTCTGCTGAAGGCCCGCGGTCAAGGCACATGTGAAAAAGCAATCAATGAACAACTATGGTGTTGTGATGGCAACGAAAAACTAATGATTGATGCTTCTCATCTCTCTCCATTCCTGTCTGTCTGTCCCTATCTATCCCTCTCTCTGAATCTCTCTCTGTCTCTGAAAAATAAATAAATAAAATAAAATAATTTAAAAAGAAAAAATTAGAATTACTAACAATTAAACCAGATAAGAAATGTGCCAAAATAATCTGTGTTGGAATAAAAAAGGGTTATTTTCCAGTCATGAGCCAGAGAGATCTGGAACTTGTAGTAAATCATAGTGTTCTATGTTTTTCTATTTTATTGTATAAATTATTTCCAGCAGTTATGTTTTTTTCTTTGTGAAGTCACAAGCTTCCAGCTCCTATTAGGTATTGTCCTCTTACATAGATATTACTTGTCTCTGTTAGTAAAATCTGCATGAGCAAACAAAACAATTGACCTTTCTCCCTCATTTAAACAATTCCTAGTTCTTTTTTTTTTCTTTTAACATGCATTAGCAAAGAATCCTCTCTTTTTGCTAAAAAAGCAAGAACCAGACGAGAACCGAGAGACAATTGATAAGTTGCGCAGAGAAATAAGCCTTCATTTGAAAAAATGACTTTTGGTTTAAAATTAAACATCTTAAACAGGTATTTTTTTTTTCACTGTGGGAGTTCTTTATGTATTTAACATACTCTTTAACTCTCCATGAGAGAAATTTGAGATTCAAAGTTTTTTAACTTATTTAACCACAATATTTGTTATTCTTAAAGTATTATTAACACAGAGGTGGGCGAAAGCAGGTTTACAGTTATTTGTATAGGAAAAGACATGCGGTTATGATTATTACAATAGTTTTATGAACTCAAAACAATATCATATTGCCACTGTAATGCTAAGAAAATGATGTGCAGGTAGTTTAAATCCCTCAGCATCATTTCATAGAGAAAAATTTTTAAGTTTAAGTTGTGCAGTGAAACTGAAACAGCAAGCTTCTTGCAAATAAATTTTATCAATGAGACCAGAAATATCAGCAACTAAGTCCTCCAACTCCTGTCCCCAAACTCTCCAATCCTGGGTAGTGTAAAAAGAAAAACCCTACTTTCTGAAGAAAAAGAAGCAAGAATCAGGGCCAAACGGACTCATCCATGGTCAAGTCCCCATTCATGGATGTATTTATTTCCTGCTTTGGAAATTATTTTTTGTTCTACATGTCACTGATTCAAGTTTTTGCAGCAAAAAATACTAACTTTTTCTACCTCCAATGATAATTTAAATTTGTTACTATGTGTTTTCCTTGCATTTCCATCTTATTGTTTCTATCCCTGAATCTCTTTGAATTCATATTTAATATGTTTAAATAACTTAAATTGCTGTAGTGCTTTCCTTTTAAATGTTTATGAGGACATTTAAAATGTTGCTATCAGTGCAATAAGTTAGAGTTCAGGAAACAGTCCAACCACATAAAATTAATTGTACATTTTACTTATTCTAAGGTGCACATTTTCAACATTTTAATATATTTGAAATAGGAACACATCATATAATTTATGACGTTATAAAGTTGCATTGGTCTGCAATAGTCAATATATACACAGGTGCTTGTGAATGTATAAACATTAAATCATCCACAGGCAAATTTTCAAATTAGATTTCAGTGGCTTAGAAAAAATCATACAGATAATAATGGAGTTGCTTTATTGATACATAGATATCACAGATTGTGGGAGCTGATCAGACATATTTAGCAATTTGTCAAGGATAGAGTCAAAGGAGATGAGAATTACATAAATCAAAGCCTGCTTCAGGACACATACCCAGTGGCTTCAGACCTTGAATAGATTCTTTTAGAAATGTGGTACAACAGTGGTCTGGATGGCATTCAGGATGATGCTGTGTTTAGAAACATGAACATAAAGCCCATGAATTATAAAGATATTCAGAAATTTGTATCTGACAGTGAAAAGAGTTTTAGAAATACCTTTATCAGTTCAATTTGCTTAAATCACCTTTTTAAGTTATATGAGTTATATGTCAACTATATATCTAATTACGTTGAAAATAGCTGTGTCATAAAATAAAATGTGATAAAAAAGATTGTCTCACAGTGTAGTTTACAGCATTTTTTTTGTTCATTTGTATGAAAAATATACTAGCCAGTAAAATTCATGATAAACTAGTCAATAAAATACACAAAATCATAATAATAAAACAATGCTATGCTTGAAGTTTAAAAAAACAAACACGTTTTGAAATACTGTATTTTCTAAGTTCTTCGAATATTAAAATGCAAAAAATCTTTAAAAATATATATTAAATATTTAAAGTTAGATAATTATAAACAAATAAATAGTTTTTCTTGTCCAGCTAAGGTATAAATTAAACATTACATCAATTATATCCTAAATTATTTTTTGTAGAACTCCTGAACTTTTTATACATTTTTAAACATCTATGGGATGGGTGAGTTAACCCCTAAAGAGTAAATTTTGTATAGAAGAGTAAATACCAAAATTTTTACTTAAATATAGTTTTATAAAGGGAGAGTCGGGAGGGCAAGTTTGCATTACCATGTATAAAAATGGAACCTTTATCCATATAAAATCAGATAACATGATTCTGATGATCAGTATACAGATTAGTGAAGCAAAAATAAAAATCATAGAGAATTTTTATAAATCAAAATAAATACAAATGGGAAATATTTGAAAAGTACATGTCATAAGAGGAAGCACAGATGGCCAATAACCTTATAAAAACATGCTCAAATTAAATATTAATAACAAAAGTATAATTAAAACAAAAGGGATTAAAACTTTTCATAATTCATATTGGCAAACATTAAAAAATATGTTCATGATGTCAAATGCTGACAGCAGTGTAGAAGAATATGGACCTTTATAGACTGGTAGGGGGGTTACAATTTTTACAGCCAATTTGTCAGGATCTATGTCAGTATTTTGTGACTGTGGTAACAAATTACCTCAACTTAGATGCCAATAAGCAAAGTAAATTTATTATTTCACAGATTTGTGGGCCAGAAGTTCAAGAGCAATATCTTTGGGCCGAGATCAAGATATTGGCAGAGTCTCTAGAAGAAAAGTTGGTTCTTGCTTCTTCTTGCTCCTTCTGCCAGCATTTTCTGGTCTGTAGCTGCATCTTCTAGGCCAGCATCTCCATATCCTTCTCTTTATTTTTCCCCAACTTTTCTAAGGATACATGTGATTGCATCTGGGGCCCATTCAGAAAAATCAGAATAATTTCCTCATCTCAATATCCTTAATTTAATGGCATCTGCAAAACTTTTTGTCTTCTTTAAAGTGACATTTATAGGTGCCAGCTGATAGAAACTTCACTCATTCAATTTATGAGACTAGAGTCCTTGCAATCATCCTGAGATTCCCTTTGTCTCATGTTCCACATGTATATAATGTGTTGGAAAATTATTTGGGCTCTATCTTCAAAATTATTTCATTTCTTCACTGTCACCAGGCTATTTTAAGCTTTCACCAATACTTATCTGGCTTATTGAAATAGCTTCTTAACAGGTTGGTCTGCTTCTTGCCCTTATAAATTTAATTCTCAACACAAAAATCAAGCCATCTTTAAAATGCTTAAGGAAAATCATGTCAATATGCTGATTAAAACCCTGAAAAGTTTCCTCATATCACTGTGTATGAAAGCAAAGCTGTGCCCTGGCTAGTTGGCTTAGTGAAAAGAGCACCAGCCAGGCATGTGGTCATCCCAGGCTTGATTCCCGGTCAGGGCACACAGTAGAAATGATTATCTGCCTCTTTTGCCCTCTCTTTCCCCATTCTCTCTCTCTTCCCTTCCTACAGTCAGTGGCTCAATTGGTTTGAGTGTGACCCCAGAGCTGAAGATAGCATGGTTGCCTCAGACCCAGACAGGGCTTTCTGGGTGGGTCCCTGTCGGGGTACATAAGGGAGTCTGTCTCTGTCCCCTCCTTTCACTTAAAAAAGAGCAAAGCTGTTGCAATGGTTCATAAACCAAACATAATAATTTGCTCCCCACCCTGTAAGTCTGAATTTTCTTAGCACTCTCCCCACTCACTCTACTCAATCCATTCCAGCTACACCACTATCCTTTGTGACTCTTCAACACATCAGGCATAACTTTGATTTAAAGCTTTAAATTAGATACCCTTCTTCCTGGAATTCACATATGCCAGCTATCCACCTGACCAACACACCACAGATAGAATTCCTCGCTCACATGTCACATTAGGAATGAGGTAAACTGAAAGCATCTTATTTACGTCTGAAATTCTCTTCTCAGTACAGTACATCTGTTTCACCTGCCACTATCATTTTTATCGCTGTTTTTCCACAATTATTTTACTTTCTAGTAACTATAAATTGACATCATTGTTATTTTTACTTTGTATCATTTGTTTTCTCCTGACAGAATATAACTTTCACAAAGTCAGAGGTCAATTTTGTCTACTGATATAGCCCCCAAACCTAGAATATTGTTTGATATATAGTAGGTTTTTGCTACATGAATAGGTAAATGAATTGCTTGGTGCTACAACCTCACCCATATGGAATATCTTTATACTTTGTGTTTTATTATAAAAATGTTCTTACCTTTGAATTTACAGTTGTACCTTCTCCTATTTGAACCTCTGTTTGATGTAAATCTCTGATAAATCAAACTATCAAGGAGTATTACTCAGGAAAAAAAGTTTTTTTTAAGCTACATAGATGAAAATATAGTAAACTCATTAATCACTTCTGTAGATTGTGTAAAATTTTGAGTTGATTCTTTCTTTAAATTACTATAATTATATACCCAGAGTAGTATGAATAAGATGGGCTATTTGTATATTTTCATATGTGAAAATTGAGGAGTGAGATTTTTCCCCCTTCCCTCAAGAAGTTCGTAGTTCAATGGAGAGAACTTGAACAGAAGCCTCATATAAAATTAGAGAGCTTAAGATAAATATAAATTCTATTGCAACATGGAAAGGTGACAAAATGTTTTATGTAGAGGTTTGAAATAATCTTATATATCAGAAAACTGAATCTTAAAAATATTATTAAGATAGATTATTTATAAGAGAGGACTAAAGACATGTTAGGAAAGAAAAGAGAATCAGGGGTGTAATGATCACTGAATGGTGAGAAGTTCAATATGGCTGACAGATGGAGTGCATCTGTTGGGTATGTTTGGCATAAGAAAGGGAATTTTGGCCAGAATTACTGAATTGTGAAATAAAGTTACTATAAAACACTACAAACTTTATTTTTCCTTCATGTTTTAGAAATTGTATTGAAGGTAGAATTTTGAGTACCTCTTAATTATAAATCCTTTCTGTTTCTCAGTAAACATGTAATTATTTCTCTGAACACAAGCAAATTAATTGCTGACAACTGTCAACCCAGCAGCACATTTTCACTTTCTGTTTTCTAATTGTCAACAAGGAATGAAGATAAGTTTGATCAATGATATTTCATGTGAGGCCATACTTGTTTAGAACAGCAGACTCAAATCCAGAAGCAATCATCTTGACCTGAGAAAAATAAACCATATCCTAGAACCAGTCTCTACTTATTATGCAAATTGTTTAGCATATTACCCAAAGATCAAGAAACATGCCACACAAATGTCAGTATATGCCAACATGTGAATGATTGGGACATTTTTCTGCTTATTATAAACTTTGCCATAGGGAAGGATTATTGAGAAAGGGACATGGTCGCTTGAAATAGTAGTTTCTTCATAAATTACATAACTAGATATTATAGGGTAAGAACTATTTTAAACACTCTCTTGTCTGCAAATCTTATGCTACTGTCATACTGACAACATGAGAACTTTTAAAAGGAGCAAATGGTAGTATTAATCTGTTCCTCAACATAGTTAATAAGCATAAGTGCTCTGTATATTTTACATGACATGGTGCTACATTTTAAAATTGTTAAGCTGAAGAAAATTTGTTGAACTTCTGCAACTCAGAAACATTGTTAGTATAAAAATGATAGCAGCAGTTGCTGGAAGGTAGCCACTGTGGATAGGAATAGAAACCTAATCACACTAATTGACCCAATACTGAAGAAATGGTTTTGTAAGATATCAAAAACATACTTGAAAAGCAATGGGAAGATGACGGCAAGATGGCGATGGAGTAGGCGGACGTACCAACTTCCAACTCCCAGACCAAAGTGGATTATAACTTAACCATCATCTGGATAAACCAACTTTGAACTAAACTAAGTGGACTCTTCAACCAAGGAACACTGAAGAAGCCACATTGAGACTCATAGGAAAAGCGAAAGTGTGGAAAGGGCTGCCCAGCTCCCTGGAGCGAATGGCAGACTCGCGTGGCGGGAAGAGAGTTTAGTGGAGAAGTAGGGACCTGGGACCCAGGAACAAAGCTCCAGCCTGAAGCCCCGGAGCCTAGAAGAGGCGTTTGGACAGTATTGAGCTGTGAAACAAGTGAGGACACTGTTTATGAGAAAGAGACAGTTTTCTCAGACTCAAGATTCTTCTTAAAGGGACAGTGCAGAAAACCACTCTCACAACCACTCACCCAGGGCTTTGGGGGACAAAGACAGAAGAGAGCACCAGAGCAGCGGGAAGACAGTGTGGAAGACACAGGGAGAAACACTCTGAGGGACAGCCACCCTAAACCCTGGGCTGAATCACTTCCCTAATCAAAAACAAATATTTCCCCTGGTATTAGCAATACCAGCAAGGGAGACAGGACACCAGCCAAACAAGCTCTCCTGTGGCACTTAGAGCAGAGTTGCTTAGACGGAGGGAGCTTCCAGGACTACAATATGGAGTGTTAGGGTTTGAGCTGCATACAGTACCCCTACCCACACTGCTGAGGGATTGCTGGAGGAACGGGGGCGACCGGACATGGAAACATGGTTCTGTCAGCGGGGATGGAGGCCCAGTCGGCGTGAGCTCGGTGTAGCCCAGCAGGGGTGGAGGGGACGCGCGAAAGCGTTCTGGAAGCTGTGGGACCGCCTGCAGTCCCACCTGTGGGGGAAAAGTGAGAAGCCAGGAATGGGCAGACATCTACCACTGAGCAGGGCATGTTGAGCATGAAGCATCACCTGGCATCCGAGGTTGGTGACCCTGCCCAATCTGGCCATGACCGTGGAGGCAGGGCTAAAGCCCAGACAAGGAGGAGGTTCGCAGCTGAGTGCACACCAGCAGCCCCAACTGGCCCGAGAAACCACGGGTTTGCGGTCCTGCATGAGCTGGCTCTGACCGTGGGGGCTGGGTGAAAGCCAGGGAACAGGCAGGGTCTGCAGCTGAGCAAAGGTGCTCAACCCAATACTCAGAGCTGAGGCTTGTGGCTTGAGTATGGTGCGCAACCCCAACTGTGGGGGCGAGGTGAAGGCCCGGACAGGCTGAGGCTTGTAGAGCTGGGCGCAAAAAGACCACAGCCCCTCCCACAGAGGAGAGGCAGAAATCACAGCAACAGCCATAGTGGGCCGGCACTGGCAATTCCCATCCCAACTGCCCTAGGCAGTGGCAGAGGGTGTGGTGGGCCTACATGCAGACCACAACTAGGGAACACAGAGGCAACACCCATTGGACTCCAGTGGCCACAGCCTTATTATACATAGACAAAATGGGCAGGCAGAGAAATGCAACCCAAATGAATTAAGAGAAATCCCCAGAGGACCTGAATGAACCAGATATAACCAAATTACCGGAAGCAGAGTTTAAAATAATGATAGTTAGAATGTTCAAAGAGCTTAGACCAATAATGGATATTCATTACGAACACCTAAATAAAGAGATAACAAGTATAAAAAAGGAAATTGAAATAATAAAAAAGAATCAGACAGAAATGACAAATAGAGTATCAGAACTGAAGACCACAGTGGAAGGAATTATCAGCAGGATGGATGAAGCTGAGGATTGAATCAGCGAGTTAGAGGACAAAATAAACACAGGCACAGAAGCAAAGCAGAAAAAAGAAAAGAGACTCAAAAAATTTGAGGAAACTCTAAGAGAACTCTGTGACAACATGAAGAGAAATAACATCCGCATCCTAGGGGTTCCCGAAAATGAAAAGAAAGAACAAGGATAGAAACTTTGTTCAATCAAATCATAGCTGAAAACTTTCCCAAATTAAGTCTAGAAAACGTTTAACACATTCAAGAACCACAGAGAACTCCATTAAAGAGAAACCCAAAGAAATCTACACCAAGACACATCATAGTTAAAATACCTAAGCTAAGTGATAAAGAGAAAATTTTAAAAGCTGCTAGAGAAAAGAAGACTATTACCTACAAAGGAGCTCCCATAAGGATGACATCTGACTTCTCAACAGAAACACTTGAGGACAGAAGGGAATGGCAAGATATATTCAAAGTAATGCAGAACAAGAACCTACAACCAATATGACTCTATCCAGCAAGGCTAATGTTCAAAATTGAAGGAGAAATAAAGAGATTCCCAGACAAAAAAACCCTCTAGGAATTCATTAAAACCAAACCAATTCTGCAAGAGATGCTAAGGAGCCTGTTGTGAAAAGTTCAAAAGGAGGAAAGAATATAGCCATACAAGAATACAGCTTTAAAAAATAAAATGGCAATAAACAACTACATATCAATTATAAACTTAAACATAAATAAATTAAGTGACCCAATCAAAAGACATAGGGTAGCTGTGCGGATAAAGAAACAGGACCCATATATATGCTGTCTACAAGTACACACCTTAAAACAAAGTATGCACATAGACTGAAGGTAAAAGGATGAAAAAAAAATATTTCATGCAAATGGAAATGAAAGAAAAGCCAGGGTAGCAACAGTTATATCTGACAAAATGAACTTTAAAACAAAACTGTAGTAAGAGATAAAGAAGGACACTACCTAATGATAAAGGGAACAATTCAACAGGAAAGTATAACCATTATAAATATCTACGCACCAAACATAGGAGCCTCGACATACATAAAGCAGACTTTGATGGATATAAAGGGCAAGATTAACAGCAATACTAAAATAGTAGGGGATTTCAATACCCCAGTAACATCACTGGATAGATCCTCAAGAAAAAAAAATTAACAAAGAAACAGCAGACTTACAGGATACACTAGATCAACTCGATTTAATAGATATAGTCAGAACATTTCACCCTAAAGCAGTAGAATATACATTCTTTTCAAGTGCTCATGATACATTCTCTAGGATAGAGCACATGTTAGGATATAAAAGTGGTCTCAACAGATTTAAGAAGATTGAAATTATATCAAGCATTTTCTCTGACCACAATGGCATGAAACTAAAAATTAAACACAAATGAAAAACTAAAAAAACTCAAACACTTGGAAACTAAATAGCATGCTATTAAATAATGAATGAATTAAAATGAGATCAAAGAAGAAATAAAAAAGTTTCTAGAAAGAAATGATAATGAGCATACATAAACTCATAATTTATGGGACACAGCTAAAGCAGTACTGAGAGGAAATATCATAGCACTACAGGCATACCATGAGAAGCTAGAAAAAGCTCAAGTAAAAAACCGGACCCTGCACCTAAAAGAACTAGAAAAACAACAGCAAATAAAACCCAGGACCAGTAGTAGGAAGAAAATAATAAAGATCAAAGCAGAAATAAATGACATAGAGGCTAAGGAAACAATACAGAGGATCAATGAAACCAGGAGCTGGTTCTTTGAAAAGGTAAACAAGATCAATGAACCTTTAACTATACTCACTATGAAAAAAAGAGAGAGGACTCAAATAAATAAAATTAGAAACGAGAGTGGAGAAATAACAGACACAATAGAAATACAAAGTATTGTAAGAAAATACTATGAAGAACTCTAAGCCAAAAAATTAGACAACCTAAATGAAATGGACAAATTTCTTGAATCATATCACCTTCCAAAAATCAATCTGGAAGAATCAGAACACCTAAACAGACCAATTACAACAAATGAGATCAAAACAGTTATCAAAAAACTCCCAACAAAGAAAAGTCCTGGGCCTGATGGCTTCACAAGTGAATTCTATCAAAAATTCAAAGAAGAACTCCTTCCTCCTCAAGCTATTTCAAAAAATTCAAGAGGAAGGAAGACTTCCAAACTCCTTTTATGAGGCGAGCATAATTCTGATCCCGAAAGCGGTCAAAGACAACACAAAGAAAGAAAATTATAGGTCAATATCGCTGATGAATTTAGATGCTAAAATTCTCAACAAAATATTAGCCAACCGGATCCAGCAATATATGAAAAAAATCATACACCATGATCAAGTGGGATTTACTCTGGAGAGGCAAGGCTGGTTCAATATTCACAAATTAATCAATGTGATTCATCACGTAAACAAAAAGGACAAAAATCACATGATAATTTCAATAGATGCAGAAAAAGTTTTTGATAAAATCCAGCATCCATTCATGATCAAAACTCTCAGTAAAGTTAGTAAAGTTAGAATACAGGGAACATATCTTAACATGATAAAGGCCACCTATGGAAAACTCACAGCAAACATCATACTAAAATGGGCAAAAATTAAAAGCAACCCCCTTAATATCAGGAACCAGGCAGGGGTGCCCACTTTCACCACTCTTATTCAACATAGTTCAGGAAGTCTTAGCCACAGCAATCAGACAAGAAGAAAGAAAAGGCATCCATATTGGAAAAGAAGAAGTAAAACTGTCATTATTTGCAGATGATATGATATTGTATATAGAAAACCCTAAAGTCTCAGTCAAAAAACTACTGGCCCTGATAAATGAATTCAGCAAGGTGGCAGGATATAAAATTAATACTCCGAAATCAGAGGCATTTTTATATACCAACAATGAACTGTCAGCAAAAAAAATTAAGGAAACAATCCCCTTCACTATTGCTACCAAAATAATAAAGTACCTAGGAGTAAATTTAACCAAAGAGGTTAAGAACTTGTACTCGGAAAATTATAAAACATTGATAAAAGAAATCAAGGAAGATACAAACAAGTGGAAGCATATATCGTGCCATTGTTAGAAAGAATAAATATCATTAAAATGTTTGTATTACCCAAAGCAATTTATAAATTCAATGCAATACCAATTAAAATACCAATGACATACTTCAAAGATATAGAACACATATTCCAAAAATTTATATGGAACCAAAAAAAAAAACAAAAAAACCCACGAATAGCCTCAGCAATCTTAAAAAGAAAAAATAAAGAAGGAGGTACCACTCTTCAGTATATCAAGGTTTACTAAAAGGCCATTGTACTCAAGACAGCCTGGTACTTACATAAGAACAGGCACATTGATCAATGGAACAGAACAGAGAACCCAGAAATAAACCCACACCTTTATGGACAACTGATATTTGACAAAGGAGGAAAGAGCATACAATGGAGTAAAGACAGCCTCTTTAACAAATGGTGTTGGAATAATTGGACATCTACCTGCAAAAAAATGAAACTAGATCATCAACTTACATCATTCACAAAAACAAACTCAAAATAAACAAAAGACTTAAATGTAAGCCATGAAACCATAAGCATCTTAGAAGAAAACATAGGCAGCAAGCTCTCCAACATCTGTCACAGCATTACATTTTCTGATTTATCTCCATGGGTAAAAGAAATGAGGCAGGATAAACAAATGGGACTATATCAAACTAAAAGGTTTTTGCACAGCTAAAGACAATAAAAACAGTATAAAAAGACAAACCACACAATGGGAGAACATATTCAACAATACTTCTGAGAAGGGGTTAATAACCAAAATTTATAAAGAACTTATAAAAATCAACACCAGGAAGACAAACAACCCAATCAAAATATGGGTAAAAGAAATGAATAGAAATTTCTCCAAAGAGAACATACAGTTGGCCAATAGGCATATGAAAAAATTTTCATCACTAATCATTAGAGAAATGCAAATTAAAACCACAATGAGATATCACCTCACACCAGTCAGAATGGCACTCATCAGCAAAACAACACAGAATAAGTTCTGGCGAGGATGTGGAGAAAAGGGAACCCTTCTGCACTGCTGGTGGGAATGCAGACTGGTGCAGCCACTGTGGTAAACAGTATGGAGATTCCTCGAAAAATTAAAAATCGAACTGCCTTTTGACCCAGCTATCCCACTTTTAGGAATATACCCTAAGAACACCAAAGCACTGTTAGAAAATAAGAAATACGCCCCCATGTTGATGGCAGCATTGTTCACAGTAGCAAAGATCTGGAAACAGCTCAAGTGTCCATCAGAGGATGAGTGGATTAGAAAGCTTTGGTACATATATACTATGGAACACTACTCAGCCATAAGAAATGATGACATCGGATCATTTACAACAAAATGGATGGACCTTGATAACATTATATTGAGTGAAATAAATATAACAGAAAAAAACTGAGAACTTCATGATTTCATACATAGGTGGGACATAAAAGCAAGACTATGAGACATGGTCAAGAGTGTGGTGGTTACGGGGTGGGTGGAGGGAGGTGAGGGAGGGAGAGGGGAAAGGAGGGGCACAAAGAAAACCAGATAGAATGTGACAGAGGACAATTTGACTTTGGGTGATGGGTATGCAACATAACTGAATGACAAGATAACTTGGAGATGTTTTCTTTGAGCATATGTACCCTGATTTATTAATGTCACCCTATTAAAATTAATTTTAAAAAATGAACTAATATAAGCTAGTTAGTAGAAAAAAATAAAACAAAGAACTTCTCAAAATAAAAATCAATGGGAAATACAGTTTTATAGGCAAATAAACATGTGCAAGAGAATCAGCTTAATCAGAATCTAGGGGAAGCAGAACAGGGAAAGGTCTATTGCCAAAGGCATGAAGAAGAGTAGTACCAGGATACATCACCACCATCCTAAAGGTATAAAGACAATGGACACTGGACTCCTGATACAATAATTTTTATCAGAGACATAAGCAGACAAAGCAAAATATAAAATTGAATTAGTCAGTGTTCTCCAGAGAAATAGAAGCCATAGGAGAAATAGAACCTAATAAAGAAAAAGAATGAGAGAGAGAGGGAGAATAGGGGCAGGAAAATGAGAAAGATTTATCTTAAGGTATGAGCTCAAGTATTTCAGGGGTAGGCAGGTCCGAAATACATACGTACTCAGGGTAGGCAGACAGGCTAGAATTTCAGGTAATTGTTAATGTTGTCTTGAGTCTGAATTCCCCAGGACAGCCATCTGCAATCTCAGGTAAGGTGTTAAGTTGCAGTCTTGAGGAACATTCCTTCTTTGAAAAGTCTCAGTCTTGGCTCCTAAAACCTTTCACTGACAGAGGGAAACCACCCATATTATGGAGGGTAATTTGATTTACTCAAAATCTACTGATTGAAATGTTAATTCCAACTAAAACAAATTAATTTCAGAGCAACATCTGTATCAAACAACTGGTCACAATAGCCTAGCCAAGTTGACACATTAAATTTACCATCAAAGCAATTAAAATTAAACAGGCCTAAGTCTCAGAATATTCTTTTCCAATTTATGAGATTAATATAGCCAGTTTGTCTCATATCAGGACATAATATGAGTCAGCTATTCCCACTCAGACCTATAAGCCTTGGAATAGCCCGTGAATTGAAGAATAATTCCACTACCATCTATAAATCAGGGGGTTGATTCCTACAATTTGATTTTTTTTTTTTTTTTACAGGGACAGAGAGAGAGAGAGTCAGAGGGAGGGGTAGATAGGGACAGAGAGACAGAAACGGAGAGAGATGAGAAGCATCAATCATTAGTTTTTAATTACTGTTGCAACACCATAGTTGTTCATTGATTGCTTTCTCACATGTGCCTTGACCGTGGGTCTTCAGCAGACTGAGCTACCCCTTGCTGGAGCCAGCGACCTTGGGTCCAAGCTGGCGAGCTTTTTGCTCAAGCCAGATGAGTCCACGCTCAAGCTGGCCACCTTGGGGGTCTCGAACCTGGGTCTTACGCATACCAGTCCGATGCTCTATCCACTGCGCCACTGGCTGGTCAGGCTACAATTTGATTCTTGATTCCACCTTGTCATACTTAGATTGACTGACTCATAACCTGTATCCCCACCAAAATTACTAATCACTATTGCTTTAACTATTTATTGACAGAAGGGCTGACTGTGAGCCATGTAAACTCCAAGCCTGTCTTTCTTCTTCCCAGCTCTAATCCAAGCACAGCCCTATCTGAAAGTGGATGCTCAGTACAAATCTGACAAAGATCTTGTGACAGTCTAAATTCTGAATCTCTTGTTACACTCAGCTGCAATGTTATTATATTTAAAATTGTGGTAAAGATATGCAATAGCATTAATTTGAATATTTTTTTTTCAAAGCAATTTTCTTTGGCCTTCCAAACATAAACTAGAACATCAATAAGAGACTGTTTAACATTTTTGGGAAGAAGGAACATTAAAATTATACTGCCTGCTTTTATTATGAACAATTTCCTCTAAGTAATTATTTAAATCATGGAATATTTTTTAAAACAAAGTCAGGAGAGATAAAAGGTTCTGCTTTTTATTTTTAAAGTAAGTCTATTTATTTTAATTTTAAAATATATCCGTCCCTGGCTGGTTTGCTCAGTGGTAGAGTGTTGGCCAAGCCTGTGGATGTTCCAGGTTCAATTCCCAGCCAGGGTACACAGGAGAAGAGCCCACTTGCTTCTCTACCCCTCCCCTTCTCACTTCTCTCTCTTTTTCTCTCTTTCCCTCTCGCAGCCATGGCTCAATTGAAGAGAGTTGGCCCTGGGCACTGAGGATGGCTCTGCCTCAGGTATTAAGAGCTTGGTTGCTGAGAAACAGGGTAATGCCCCAGATGGGAAGAACATCACCTCCTACTGGGCTAGCCAGGTGGATCCTGGTGGGATACTTGGGGAAGTCTGTTTCTGCCTTCCATCTTCTCACTGAATAAAAAAAAAAACCTCCAAAGTCTCAATTTTCATTTTTTTTATATATATAAAACAAATGCCCATAAAATATAAGTACTTATTATATGTATAATGTATTGATTTTTAGTGATGAGAATGAACTTGTGGTTATGGTTGACTGGATAGAGCAACAGCTTGGTGTATGAACATCCTGGAATGGTGCCTGATTCCAGGTCAGAGCACACAACAGAAACGACCATCTGTTTCTCTCCCTTTCCCTCTCCCCGCTTTCTCTCTATTCCCATCCCACAGAGAGTGGCTCAATTGGTTCGAGCCTTGGCCTCGGGTGCTGAGCAAACTTGGGTTGATCTGAGCATTGGATTCAGGGGTTGAGGATAGCTCAGTTGCATTAGCCCCAGATGGGGGTGTGGGAGTGGGGGGTGGGGGTGGCTGGGTAGATCCTGGTCAGGGAGCATGTATGAGTCTGTCTCACTATCTCCCCTCCTCTCACTTAAAAAGAAAATGAAGATGAGCTGAGGAAATGTGTTTGTGTGTACATGAAATCAATGTAATTGAACTCTGACAAATTTAAATGCATAAAACTATAAAGTGACTGTTTACAGCGTATTAGAAACCTGCTGAAAAGTTCTCATGGCTTTTACATTTCATAAAAACTTCTTCAATGATGTGAATGTTGCAACAATAAATATTAATATTTTCTATTGCCTATGCAAAAGATTAAATCAGCATAAAACATCAATCTTTAGAGGTAATTTTTTCTCCCCTCTTTAATGACAGGTTTAAGACAGGTAGTTAATGAATGGGCAAAATTGTAAGACTTCTATCACATAGGTTTGGGCAACAATAAGTGAGAAAAGTCATGTATATATGTTAGAACTTTGGGGGCACAGAGTTAGTATTCATTAAACATTATCGCTAGGCATTATTATCCTAGAGCAGTGGTTCTTAACCTGAGTTCTATCAAACCCTAGGGGTCTGATGAGTTGGTCTCAGGGGTTTGGAGAAGCCTCTGCCACAGAGGCCAGAATAAAGTAATACCATAACTTGTGAGTTCATGCACTTTGTTGGTTTTGTTCTTTGAGCAAGGTGATGTTCATTCACGGCTCATTTTGTGCACCAGTAAAAAAACATAAACGTATGTCTTGAATTTGGAAAAAAAAATCATATTTTATTTATCACTAAAGAAGGGTCCGGTAAATGCACATATGAAACTGGTGGGTTCGGTACCTCAAAAAAGGTTAAAAAACACTGTCCTAAACTATACTAGAATTCCTTTTTAGAAAGTAATGTATAATAGCAGGGTCTAGCTTAAATTTTAGAAGTAACATTTTTATAAAGATTATAGTGATTTCATGGAGAACAAAGCAGGTTTGTCGATTTAGTTTCCAGAAACCACATAACCCTAGAAAGTATCAGCTGGGCACTTTCTCCATGTCATTTTTGTGGGTGTCTCTTTGTGCCTTCGTCAGGCCTTTCTCTCTGAGAACTGTCTTCCCAGCTCCCTACACACATAGTAGAATATATGGCTTATTTATTAATAAAAGTTTATGTTATTTGGTATTCTGTGTCCCAATTTCTATGTCGCATATAGATCGCCCCATAGGGATAAAAGTTTATTCTTTGTCTAACAGCTACTCTTTAGGATGTTGGTGGGGTCATTTAAGCAGGGGAGATAGACAGACACATATAAAGTATCCAAAGAGATATACATGTATATTTTTTATTTGTCTTATGAAGGATAAATAATACTGAGTGACAAAGATTGTTCTTCAACCTTCACATTCTCTCAAGCCAAACACAGTTCATTGCCATAGGAGGTTAATAGTTATCTCTTTAAATTTAATAATAAAGATAATTAAGAAAAATAATTTAGTGTATTATAACATAATACTAGTTTTGTCCCAATAATATTAAGTCTCATTAAAAACAATTCTATGCAGCTACATATTTTTATAATCCACTAACAAAACCCCAAAGACTGATTTCAGATCATGAATGAGCATTTGTCATCAAAAGTTATTTCAGAGTAGATTGGTTGGCTATTCTATCTCTTTCTTCATAAAAATAAGGCACATTTTCCCTTCAATTAATTGTATATTGTGTTACTTTGGGTTGTCAGCTCATTTTCTCTCTCTCTTATTTATTTCCGCTCACTCAAAGAAATAATAGAAGGAAACTAAAGCACATTTTTACATCTGACTTATGACTAACCTTGATTGTTTCCAAGTAATTGCATCCTCATTTGGAAATTGGATTTTAAGAAAAGAAATAAGCAGTGACTTGACATTTCTTGTCAGTTTAATAAATCATCTATTTTATAAAATTTTAAAATCTCACTTAAACACAATATAATTACACAGAAGAGAAAAAAATCAAAAGTGAATGTTGTACATAGCATGATTATGCATTACTTATCGACAAAAAATGAACAGCTATTTCATAAAAGGTGAGATCATATTTCCATTGCTCAACTTGCCTTCACAACTAAGATGTAGAATGAGAGGGTCACATATAATATATTTGTTGGGAAAATTAGAAGAGGACAAAATAAACAGAAATGACTGGTTCACCATAAGTTGCTGTTAATGTGACAGCTTAAAGAAAGAATAGTTTTAACTATTTCAAACTTTGTTATAGTTTTAGTCTGTGGAGAGTGAGAGTTTGGGTTTCGTCAAACTTATCAACCTCAACACTAGTGACATTTTGAAAAATATAATTCTTTATTATGGGGAGTCATCCTGCTCATTGCAGAATACTTAGGAGTATCCTTGGTCACTAGTGACTGGATGTCAAAGCAATCCCTTCTACACCCAGTTGTAACAACCAAAAAGTCTATAGACATGATTCAATCTACCCTAGGGAACAAAATCAATCCATTTTAGAACCATTGATTTAGATTAGTTCTAAAAATTAACCTCAAAAGTTGAGCCACATGTATATGAAATACTCATAAATTATGAAATTAATGTGTTATGTTTCATTCAGAGAAAACAGGTAAAATGTATACACCTCTAAAAATAATTATTCATTGAGACAATAATACACATACATAAATCTACCATGCATCTCTGAAAAGTACCACAGTAGAAACATCAAAATTTATCTGAAATTTCCCTATGCTATATTAAAAAATGGAAAAAAGAAACCCTGTAAATAAACTTTGAAAGCCAAGGGAAATGCTTCCTTCTGCCTATAAACTAGTTTGACAAATATTTCAAGAAAGACAATCCAGAGGAGCTACACATTTTTCATGTTATCAGTTTAGAAAGATAAAATGACAACATATACTCTAATTATATCAATTAACCACAAATTGAATGATGAGTTTTGTAGAAAATCACTTATTTTCTACTTTGTAAAGAGGGCAGTGGTTAAACAATAATTATTCTAGTTACATGAAAATCATGAAGTAGAGCTTGTTTATAATTATAACTGTGGACTTCAGAAATTTTAATCATTAAGATATTGTATATCCAAAGATTTCTGTCTATGGACAGAATGACTTGCTATTAATTTAAAATCCATTATTTGCTTTGATGTCTTATTCCTAGAGAAGTTCAATTCTGATGTGACATAATGAATGACACACTTTATTTAATGCAATGTTTTAGAGGTTTATTCGTTTCCAACAAACACAATAACCAATTCAACTCAACAGAAATTGGACTTACTGCTAGCTTCAGATATTTGTCAAATGAGCATTTTTATTCTAAAAAAATGTTTTTCTTTATAAAGAAGACAGAACCTCTGTTTATGTGTCCATGAACTAACAACAACAACAACAAAAAAAAGGTTTGAATAGTTTAAAATTACAGAGCAAAGGATAAAAAAATATGGAATTGCTTGTTTCATATATGATATTTATTAGTGAAGAAATTAGAAAAATTCTCTCCAGGTAGTTTGTATCCCATCATTGATTTTTCTTCTTTTTACAGGGACAGAGAGAGAGAGAGTCAGAGAGAGGGACAGACAGACAGGAGCAGAGAGAGATGAGAAGCATCAATCATCAGTTTTTCATTGTGACACCTTAGTTGTTCATTGATTGCTTTCTTATACGTGCCTTGACCACGGACCTTCAGCAGACCGAGCAACCCCTTGCTCGAGGCAGCGACCTTGTGTCCAAGCTGGTGAGCTTTTGCTTGAACCAGATGAGCCCGTGCTCAAGCTGGTGACCTTAGGGTCTCGAACCTGTGTCCTCCGCGTCCCAATCCGATGCTCCACCCACTGCACCACTGCTTGGTCAGGCCCATCACTGATTTTTTATGACTTCTTTTATGTAAGCCATAAGCCACAGTTATATCCTAGATGTGCTTTATTCTGGTTCAGTTGAAACTAGTAACATAATTCAAATTCGTCATGCCTTGAATTGGTGAACATGAGAAGAGTGTCTATTATGTGTCAGGTATTGTGTTAGTTACCTTGTAATTAATCACAAGAGACTGAAAGAATGGGAATGATTGCTCCTCTTAGAGCAAAAGTATCAAAGTTCATTATCTTTGACTAGGAGAAAAGATTTTTTTTTCAATTAGCATAAAACTTGAAAGAGTTCTCTTTTCCCCAACAATTCAGAATCTCTACACTTCTCCCATTGACCCAACAGTACTAAGATGGACATCTTATACCCTATTAAATATATACCATAAAAAAATAAACACATACATGTGACAACAATCGACAGGGGGCATTTTGAAGAGTCCAAATTGAAATTTTTATCATAGGCAATAGTTGTGTTATAAGAAAAAACAAATAATTAAAACTATCAAAACAAACTTACATTTGAAAGATGACAAAGAAACAATTTTATAAGGGAAGATTTCTTTGCAATAACTTTTTTAAAGATGTTTTGTAAAACTCAGGAGGGAATGGGGCAGAAAGAGAAATAAAGAAGTGATTTTTTTTGAAGTAGCTATTCCATATTAAATTATGTGGCTCATAAAAGAGCATGGAGTCAATAAATTATTCAGAAGCAAATGAGACAATAAAGACTAATCAGCGAAGAGACAGATCCTTAAGTCCTATCTAATTATAGCATAAAATAGGATGGCATGTACTAACTTTAGATTTGACATTTTTAATAAACAGACATGTATATGCAATTTTATATATGTATATATAAAACATATATACATGTATACATAACATACACATATATATACATATATACACATTCATATATACATATATAAATTCTTAAGTTAAAGAGGTCAACTGTAGATTCCCACTATTAATAAGGGTTTGAGAAAATTTGATAAATCCATTTTAAATTTTAAAGTGTCTGCAAAAGATAGTAATGGAGGCAATTGCAGCAAAGATTGTTGTACGCAGAATGGAAAATTCAAATAAGTGTTATCCCACAGAATATTGCTGTACTATAACTGAACCATTGATGGGTTTTCTTTGCTGTGTCAGTGTTTTTCCAATTGTTTTTCCAACAGCATGAGCAGCACCTGGGTGACAGTAAGACAGGAAAATATTAGGATCCTCTTTAACCTTCTGAATCAGAAACTCTGTGGCCAGGGTCCAGTGTCCTGGGTTTTGACAATTCTTTAAATGATTTTGATAGACCCTACAGATGAGAATCACTGTCATGTACATAGTTCATGGCCCATTCATGCCATAAAAAGATTATAAAGAAGCCTGATGCAAAACATGCATGGTCACATAAGGTAGCTTGTAATAAACATAACAGGATGGACCTTCATGATATTGTAGTTGATGGTACTCTAGCATATTTAAATTTAAAAACTTCTCCACAGTACCCAGGTGTTGTTGGGAGAATCTACTTAAAGTACTCCAAAATTAATACTGTGAATATTCATGATATAGACTGGACAATACTCTTTTTCACTGAGCAGAGGCTGGAAAGAAACTCTGACAAAAAGAATAAATTTTCCACTCATGAGAGGAATAAACCTTTGCCGCTGCTCTATTGGGATCAAGGCAAGGTTAATTTTGATGTACTTGAAGACAAGGTGGTCAACTGGATTGAACCCCAAGCTTTCAAGGTTCAAGCAGTGGTTACTTTTTCTTCCAGGTGAACTGGATGACATCCCAGGCTCAGACACCTAATGTTCAGGCTCTTCATTCCTAATTTCATTATTCCCTGAATATCCATGATGTCTATCCCATGCATTCATACAAAAGCCCTTTATGCTCATTCAAAAAGCACCTGATTGGTCTATTAATCAAGGCATTTTAATGCACTGAATCATTAAGAACAAGAGCTCCAATAAACTATTTTCCCATCTTGCATTACTAAATGTATTCAGTCTTCATATAACACATTTGGCTGTTCAGCATGGACTCATGTTGCCCTAAAGAAGTCACTTTAATTTTATTTTTTTTTAAGTGAGAGGAGGGGAAATGAGAGACAGAATCTCACATACATCCAGCTGGGATCCATCCAGCACCCCCCCCCCCATCTGAGGCCCATGCTGGAATCAACCAAGCTATCCTCAGCACCTGAGGATGAAGCTCAAACCCATCAAGTGGCGGGAGGGGAAGAGAAGAAGAAGGGGAGAGGAAAGGGAAGAGAAGCAGATGGTCACTTCTTATGTGTGCCCTGACCGGGGATTGAACCCAGGATGTAACTTTCATTTTAAAATAGATGAAATTACTTTTCTTTTATGAAGAAAAGGAAAAGAAGTATTTTCCTATAAAAGAGAATGACAGCTCATATTATGCTGAAACATGAATAAAAACATATATTGTTATAAAATATAGTTGTGGTAAGGTACCAAAGAATTGCAAAAATTAATATTAATATTTTTAGAGGAAAGAGTCAGGTTTCTTTCTCCCTCCTTTCTGTTGAAAATGAAGGTAGAAGAATGTAGGAACTTCCTGGGTTACAGGATGTACTATGTACTGAGATAATAAACCTTCTTTTACTAAGAGGTTTAAAAGGCATTTTATGTTTTAGGCCAAGTGTTCAGAGATATTTTGTAAATATGATTTTATACTTGTGTGTAAATTACACCAGCTCAAGATGGCCGATTGCATTCATGCTTAGGAAGGGCTATTATATTATAAATAGAGAGCTTTTTGTACGAAGCTTTGAATGGAAGGAGGAAAGAGACTTGGACCCACTCTCTTCCCCACACCTGTAAGGAAGAAGGTAAACAGCTAGCCAGGAATGCAGGAGAAGAAAGAAAGATTTAATCAGCCCTTTCCTCTCCCATTTCATTCTCCTTAATGGATAATTTACAAACGCTTATCCTCTGACATCATGTAAGACCCCACATCCTAAAATCCTGATTGACGTATGTACCTCTAGACAAAGGAGTCATAAGACCACTCCCTCTCCTTTCCCCCCAATCTGTATGTGATCAAGTGTATATAACTATCCTTAAAGCTATATTCGAGGCTACACAATTTGGGTTAGCTATACCCCGTGTAAGTCATATGTAGACAGTTTATTAATAAATCTTCTCTTAAAAATTCTTCTGTATCCTGCCTTGGTGTCTCTACACAACCTGTGGAATTAAGGCACACTACTTTACCTTAATTCCTTAGCCACTGTGGTCACGCAGAAGAACTTGTGCTGACACTATGGAGCCACACAACCAAATCATTTTAAATTGCTGGCAGAAAACTGCCTCAGGGAGTCCCTTGGATAAACCGTGCAATTTGCATAAGTGAAAACTAAATCTTGATTGTATTCAGTCACTGTGATTAGGGGCCTGCTTGCTATTACATGATAGTATAGTCCATCATAACTAGGAAAGTGCAGACATTGAAGAAAAACATTTTAAAGAAATAAAACTGCAAGAAAGAAACCCACCCCAGTAATGTGATATCTATGAATAAAATGACATTATTCTTTAAAACACTACTTTGTAATCTGCTATAGTTAACATTGCCTCATAGTCATTTCCCAAGTCACTATTATTCCACAATATGACTGCATAGTATTATATGGCAACAGTCTATAAAAAAAAATTATTCAAGCAATTTTCTATTCTTAGACAATTAGGTTGTTTAGAAATTTCTTCTGTTGTAAACTATATTACAGTATATAATGTCATAGCTCTATCTTAGAAATATTCACAATTATTTCTATAAAATAAATACCTAAAAATAAAATTCCTGACATAAATGCTATAAAATGCTATTGCTTTTGCCAAATTATACACAATAAATATAAGATACACCACCACTTACTATAAGCAATTTATTTTCACTATTTCGAAATACCTTTTTAAAAATTCTTAACTTTGGCCCTGGCCAGTTGGTTCAGTGGATAGAGCATTGGCCCCAGGTGCACAGGTCCCAAGTTCAAGTCCTTATCAAGGCACACCTGAGGAGTGACCATCTGCTTCTGTCTCTCTCCCTTTTCTTTTTCTCTCTCCTCCTTTCGCAGCCAGTGACTCAGTTGCTTCAAGCAGTGACCGCAGGTGCTGAGGTAGCTTGGTTGGTCTGAGTTTTGGCCTCAGGTGCTGAAGATATCTCAGTCGATTCGAGCATCAGCCCAAGATGGGAGGTATTGGGTAGTTCCTGGTTGGGGCACATATGGGAATCTGTCTTTTTTTCACTTATCTCACTTAAAAATAAATAAATAAGTAAATACAAACAAAGAATTTTAAATCCTTAACTTTAATAATATTAATAATATAAGAAATTTGGGTATTTTATTTCTTCTATGTACACACATGCTTTAACTTTGCATCTTATATATATATTAAAATTTAAGCAAACTAGTCTACAATTTATCAAATGTTGGGAGTTAGATTCAATAAAATGCAACATCAATATCAGGGGTCGGGAAACAATGGATCACTAGCCAGATGTGGCTCTTTCGATGGCTGCATCTGGCTTGCAGACAAATCTTTAATAAAAAATAATAATATTAAAATATGTAAAACATTCTCATGTATTATAATCCATTCATTTCCTACCGCTCATGTTCATAGTTTCGGGTGGTTAGAGCCAATCACAGCTGTCCTCCAGGACAACACCAAATTTTTATTGGATAATGCATAATGTACATGGGTCATTGTGAGGTAAGGAAGTAAACTTCCCTCCTTTTAATCAAGTAGTCAGCTAGCTAGTTGCAGAAACCCTTTTGACGAAGAAGATGGCTAAAAGAAAAAAGGATGAGGAGTATTGTACTTTTCAGCAGGAATAGACAGAGAAATTCACCTTTGTGGACAGAGCAGGTTCTGCAGTGTGTCTAATATGCAATGATAAAATTGCATCGATAAAATGGTCAAGTATAAAGTGGCACTTTGACACACGCCATGCTACATTTGTATCAAAATATCCAGCGGGAGACAGCAGGAAGAAAGCATGTCAAGAGCTACTGTGCAGAGTACAAGCTAGTCAGCAGCAACTCCGTGTTTGGACCCAAAAAGGTGACTGGAATTCAGCTTTCTTTGCTCTTGCTTTAGCAATTCTGAGAAATGGAAAGCCATTCACAGATGGGGAGTATGCCAAAACATTCATGCTTGATGTTGCCAATGCACTTTTGACGACTTTTCAGATAAAGACAAAATAATCAAATGAACAAAAGACATGCCTGTGTTGGCAAGAACTGTTCACAATCATACCATCGTGATGGCAAATCAAATAGAGGTAACACAAGTGAAGGAAATAAATGCAGCACCATTCTTTGCTCTCACTTTGGATGAGTCAACAGATGTAAGCTGTTTATCCCAGTTCAGTGTGATTGCAAGTTATGCTGTTGGTGACACACTACGTGAGGAAAATCTTGTTCTTTTGCCCATGAAAGAGACAACATAGGATTTATTCAAGACTTTCACTGAGTTCGCTAAAGAAAAACGTCTACCGATGAACAAACTTATTTTGGTGTGTACTGATGGTGCTCTGTGCATGGTGGGGAAAATCAGAGGAATCTTACCACTTCTTCGTGAAGATGAAAAGAGACCCATCCTAAGTTTTCACTGCATCCTACATCAGGAGGTGCTTTGTGCTCAGATGTGTGGTGAGCAGCTTGGTGAGGTGATGTCACTGGTCATTCCAGTGGTCAACTTTATTGTTGTCCAAGCTTTAAACGATCACCAGTTTAAAACTCTGCTGGATGAAGTTGGGAATAATTATCCTGGTCTGCTGCTGCACAACATTGTGCGTTGGTTGTCAAGAGGGAAGGTGCTCAGCCATTTCACAGCTTGTCTGTGCGAAATCTGGACTTTTCTTGAAATAAAAAACATCAAGCATCCTGAGTTAGCTAGACTGAGTGGCTCCTGAAGTTCTGCTATCTTGTGGACACGACTTAACATCTGAACCAGCTCAATGTGAAAATACAGGCATTGGAAATATAATCTTATCCCTTCAACAAGCAGTGTTTGCATTTGCAAACAAGCTGGAACTCTTCATGCTGACATTGAAACAGGTTGTTTACTACACTTTGAAACACTGGAAGAGTTTAAAGGTGCATGCACAACAAGTGACCCTGCTCAGCATCTCGATCTCCAGCAGCTAGCGGGCTTCACATCTAATATCCTGGAGTCATTCAAAATGCTCTTTGGAGAATTTCGTGAGCACCCTCATTTTTTTTTAAGTTCACCACCCATCCACAAGAGTGTGCAGTGGACAGCGCTAACCTGAGTTACATCCCCGGTGTCTCCATCAGAGATTTTGAGCTACAAGCTGCTGACCTGAAGGCCTAAGACATGTGGGTAAATAAGGTCAAGTCACTGAATGAAGATTTGGAAAGACTTGCACAACAGCAAGTAGAGTTGGCGAGCAAACACAAGTGGGGAGAAATGAAAAAACTTCAATTTGCAGACTAGCTGATTGTCAAAACTTGGAACGTGCTTCCCATCACATACCACACACTGCAGCGTGTGAGTATTACTGTACTGACAATGTTTGGCTCTGCGTATGCATGTGAGCATTCTTTCTCACATCTAACGAATGTTAATACCAACATACGATCATATTTAATGGATGGAAGTCTCAACGCCTGCATGAAGCTTAACCTCACCACGTATCACCCACACTACCAAGCCATCAGCAAAACCATGCAGCACCAGAAGTTACATTAATGGAAAAAAGTACTTTATTCATCATTGGTTAGCAACAGCATAACAACATTATTAAAAAGAATTCAGAGACTTATTGTATTTTTAAAGTGTTGGTCTTACATAAAATGCACATAACATTTACTTGTATTTAGTGTTAAACATATTGTATGCCTCTCATGGAATTACATTCTAAAATATGTGGCGTTCATGGCTCTCTCAGCCAAAAAGTTTCCCGACCCCAGATCTATATATTAAGTACTGACCATGTGTTCAGTTACTTTTGCACTGAGTTTGCCAGCATTAGAGTAGTGCCTAAAAATTCCAAATCAAAATCTTCAATTAGCTTGAAAATCTTCCCTCCTTTTGAATTTTTTCTAATAGTGTGAGAAGGATAGGTGTTAGTTCTTCTTGAAATGTTTGATAAAAATGCTTGTGAATCCATCCAGCCCAGGACTTTTGTTTGCTGGTAGTTTTCTAATCACTGCTTCAATTTCATTGGTTGTCATGAGTTTTGTTTAGGTTTTCTGATTCTTCCAGATTCAATTTTGGAAGTTTGTATGTTTGTAGGAATTTATCCATATCACAAAGGTTGTCCAATGTGTCACCATATATTCCTTTATAGTATTTTCTTTAAATCCTTTGTATTTTTGTGATGTCAGTTTTTATTTCTCCTCTTTTATTTCTAATTTTATTTATGTGGGTCTTCTCTTTTATTTTCTTGATGAGTTTGATTAAAGATTTGTGAATCTTGTTTATCTTTTCAGCGAAACAGCTTCTGGTTTATTTATATTTTATTATAATTTTTTAGTCTCTATGTCATTTATTTCCACTATGATCTTTATTATTTCCTTTCTTCTACTTAACCTGAACATCATTGATCTTTTATGTGTAGGACTAGATTGTTTATTTGAGGTTTTTTTTTTTTTTTATTCTTGTGGTATGACTGTAATGCGATTAACTTTCCTTTCAGGAATGCTTCCACTGTGTGCCACAGATTTGGAATTATTGTATGTTCATTTTCATTTGTTTTAAGGTAATTATTGATTTCTTCCTTGATCTCATTGTTAACCCATTTCTTGTTTAATAACATGCTATTTAGCTTCCATATGTTTTTATTCTTGTCTTATACTATTTTGGTCACAGAAGATGCTTGATATAATATCAATCTTATTGAATGTATTGAGACTTGTTTTGTGCCCTAATATGTGTTCTTTCCTAGAAAATATTTCATGTGGACTTTAAAGAAATGTATATTCTGCTGTTTTGGGGGTCAAATCCTCTGAAGATATTAATTAAATTCAGCTCTTCTAGTGCATCATATAAGGCCACCATTTCCTTGCTGATTTTCTGTCTGAAAGATCTACCCACTGATGCAAATGGGGTGTTAAAATGCCCTACTATGATTGTATTGCTGTTGATCTCTCACTTTGTGTCCACCAAGTTCTGCTTTACATATTTATGTGTTCCCACATTGGGTGCATCAATGTTTACAATGGTTATAATCCCTTGCTGGATTGCTATTATGTAGTATCTTCTTTCTTCTTTGTCTCCTACTATTGCCTTTGTTTTAAAGACTATTTGGTTAGATATGGGTATTGTTACACCTGCTTTTTTTTTGTTTCCATTTTAATGGAATATTTTTTCCATCCTTTCACTTTCAGTCTGTGTGTATGTTTCATTCTGAGGTGGGTCTCTTGTAGACAGCATATATATAATGATTTTTTTATACGTTCAGCTACTCTGTGTTTTGATTGAAACATTTAGTTAATTTGCATTTCAGGTTATCATTGATATGTAATTATTTATTACCATTTTATTCTTTATACCTATAATCCTTTCTCAATTTCTTTTTTCCTTTCCTCTTCTTATAAGCCCTTTAACATTTCATGCAATACTGGTTCAGTAGTCATGAACTCTGTTAGCTTTTTTGTTTGTTTGTTCGGGAAGCACTTTATTTTCCACCAATTTTAAATCATATCCTTGCTGGATAGAGTAGTTTTAGTTGTAGGTCTTTTCAACCTCACTTCAAATATTTCCTGCCAATATCTTCTAGATAGCAGTGTTTCTGTTGAGAAAACAGCTGACAGTCTTATGGGGCTCTTTTGTAGGTTGTTTTCTTGAAGCTTGTAAAATTATCTCTTTATCTCTAAAAGGTGGAAGTTTTATGTAATTTGAAGAGAAACCAGAATATATCTCTCTGTGACATTTTAATTATAATGTGTCCTGGTGTGGGCCACTTCCATATTTATGGATTAGAAGAATTAATATTATTAAAATGTTCATGTTACCCAAAACAGTCTATAGATTCAAGACTCAATGCAATTCCTGTTAAAATACTAATGGCAGGTCTTAGCCAGTTGGCTCAGTGGTAGAGTGTCAGCCCAGTGTGTGAAAGTGCCGGGTTTGATTCCCAGACACGGCACACAGGAGAAGTGACCATCTGCTTCTCCACCCCGATCCTTCTCTCTCTCTGTCTCTTCCCATCCCGTAGCCATGGCTTGGTTTGAGCAATATTGACCCCAGGTGCTGAGGCTGGCTCCATGACCTCAGCTGCAGGGGCTAAGATCACTCAGTTGCCAAGCAACAAAGCAGTAGCCCAACAGGGAAGATAATTGCCTGATAGGGGCTTGCTGGGTGGATCTCAGTGAGGGTACATGTAGGAGTCTGTCTCTGTCTTCCTGCCTCTCACTTAATAAGAAGAAAAAAACAGTGGCATACTTCACAGACATAAAATAAATATTTCAAAAATTTATATGGAACTAAAATAAATTTTTGAATATCTTCAGCAACCAAGAGAACAAAGAACAAACTGAGTGGTATTGCACTATCTGATATTAACATATAGTACAAGGTCATTGTAATAAGAACAGTTTGGTACTGGCACCAAACAGGTATATTGATCAATAGAATAAAACAAAAACCTAAAAATAAACCCATGCCTTTATGGTTAATTAATATTTAACAAAGGAAGCAAGAGCATACAGTGGAGTAAAGACAGGCTTTTCAATTAATTGGTGTTGGAAAAATTTGACAGGTACATGCCAAACTATGAAACTAGGTCACCAACTTAAACCATATATATGAATAAACTCAAAATGGATAAAAGATTAAAATGTAAGTAAGTCTTAAGACCATAAATCATAAAAAAATATAGGTACTAAAACTCAGACATCTCTTGTAGCAATATTTTTGCTGATATATCTCTTTGGACAAGGGAAACAAAGAAAAAGATAAACAAATGGATCTATATAAAAATAAAATGCTTTTGCACAGCAAAAGAAACAGTCAACAACATCTTAAAAGACAACACACTAAATGTGAGAACATATGTGCTGATATATCTGATAAAGAGTTAACAAGCAAAATTTATAAAGAACTTATAAAACTCAACACCAAAAAAACCCAAATAATCCAATTAAAAAATGGGCAAAGGGCTTGAATAGACACTTCTCCAAAGAGGACATACAAAAAAAGAAAAGAAGAAAGGAAGGACATACAGATGGCCACTAGGCATATAAAAGAATGCTCAACATTACTAATTATCAGAGAGATGCAAATTAAAATTACAATGACATAAGACCTCAGACATGCCACAGTGGCTATTAAAAACAAATTAAAAAACAACAGGTGCTGGCAAGGGTGTGGAGAAAGGGGAACCCTGGTGAGAAGGTAAACTGGTGCAGCCACTGTGGAAAACATTACAAAGTTTCCTCAAAAATGGAACTGCCTTTTGACCCAGCAATCCCACTGCTTAGAATATATCTTAAGAATCCTGAAACACCAATTCAAAAGAATATATGCAACCCCCATGTTTATTGCAGTGTTACTTACAATAGCCAAGATCTGAAACCAGTCCAAGTGTCCGTCAGTGGATGAATGTATAAAAAAGCTGTAGTATATTTACACAACGAAATTCTAAGCAGTTGTAAAACAATAAAAGAGGTGGAGGTGGTGAGGCGACTGGATGAAAAAAGGTGAAAAGATTAGCCAAAAGCAACAACAACAACAAAAACATATATATAACACAGATACAGACAATACAGTAGCAATTGGCAGAGGAGAAGGTGTGGGGGTGGAGGTAAGGGAAGGAAGGAAAAGGGGAAGGGAAATGATAAAGAAAGAGACTTTGTTTAGGGCAGAGGGTGCATGATACCATGTGTAGATGGGGTTAAATTAAGTTGTACACTTGAACTTGTATGGTTTGGCAAACTGTGTTACCCCAATAATTTTATTTTTAAATCTTTAATTAAGCTTTCTTATCATACATATATTTTAAATAGTACAGTGGTCTCTCGTCTATTGTGGGGGTTGTGTTCCAGAACCTCCTGCCTCTGATGGGCAAAAATCCACATTGTAATGACCTTATATTTATTTTATAACTTATATATATTTTAAGGCTTTATAAACCCTCCCTACATTCTTATAAACTTTCCCCACCCTGTTATTAACCTTTTCCACACTCTTATAAATATTTCCTGTGCTCTTAAACACTTTCTATACTCTTAAACCTATGTAAATTTAACCACATATAAAATTCTATATGGGTACTCACCAGGGAATATGCGTATTATGATTTTTATTTTTTTAATGTTTTTTAATATTTTTGTTTTATATTGTTTTCATTTTTATAGGCTAGAAAATGCTTATTTTACCGCAAAAATAATTAAAATAATAAATATATAAAGATGCCTATTTATGCAAAATCCCATGATATAGCAAAAAATCCACGATACAAAATCAGATATATACAATTTAAAAATCTGCAATACAGTGAGACCGCGAAAAGTGAACCACAGTATGGCGAGGGATGACCGTATCACTAAATTCTAGGTCACTAAATTCTAATTTCAATCTCTTGTTAAGAAATTTTTCAGAATTTCTAGCCAAACAATCCTATGTATTGTTCCTCAAAAATTATTTGGAAATCTTTTTTTTCTTGAATTTAAATTACATGACTGGCAATATAGTTAGTTTTATTTTTATCTTCATGTATTTGGTTTCAAGTATTGCTAACCTCATTTGAGAATCATTATTATTCTAATTCCAATATAAGGGGGAAATTCTTGATGTTTCAGGTTGAATCAGTTTCCTATCTCTGAAGATATACAATGTGGCTACAAGCTGAGTCAAATATGTTAAGAAAGCAACTCTTCTTAACATATTTTCCCCAATATTGAAAGCTTGCCCCAGAAAGAAATGAAGAGAGAAAGAGAGAAGGAAGGAAGAAGGAAGGAAGGAAGGAAGGAAGGAAGGAAGGAAGGAAGGAAGGAAGGAAAAAAGGAAAGAAAGAAAAAGAAAAGAAAAAAAGATGTGTGCAAAGAAGAGTGGGAGAGGGTATCCTTGGGCAGAAGCCATACCATCTTGGTTGTTTCGGGTATTTAATACACATCCTTCTAGTTACTGTTCAATAGCTCCATATATTTTTCCTACAATTATAAACATCACACTTTGTGGTCATGTGTCACTTACCTTTTTGTATGTCTTTCTAACAAATAATATTTGAGGTTATCAACTGTAGATGTTTTATTTACCAAGGTATTTTTGAAGCCAAGCACAATATCTGACAGAGACTAAGTGTTTAATAAATATATGTCAAATAGATAAATAAATAATTAGTGGATATTTTTCTAGTAAATGATATTTTAACATGAATTTAATTTTTTTCTCTTTAGGTTATTTTGACAGCAAATAAAATTCATATAACTGAAATAGATTAAACATATCAGGCTGGGAGATATTGAAGTTCTATACTTTAAGAATACAGAAATAAGTTGGCATTATGCCTGATCCTAAAGAGATCACAGTCTAGCAGGAAAAACTTTTAGACAGATACATAGTATATGATAAGAAAAATTGAAGAATACTGTGCCAGATAAAGACATACTACAGAAAGCAACTGAACTCAAAAATGGTTTATGACATAATCTAGTTCATTCAACCGAATTAAAAGCATAAGCTCATAATTGCATGTTTCTTTGAGAAGATTTTAACACAATGGTGAGACTCAGCTGGTTTGCACCGGTTCAACAAAACCAATACATAATTTTTTACTGAGTTCAGCGAACCAGTTGTTTAAATGGCACTTGTAAAGAGGGTTCTCTTTACAAGTGGGTACCTGGGCAGTTGCTCAATGTGGAAATCACAAATTTACATTCCATACTCTTTTTTAATATTCATCTGTGCAACAGTATTCTAAGCATTTGTAGTAATGTTCATTTTGTCCCCAAACAGTGAAACTAAGATAAAAATGAAGAAAATTGCAAGTGAGGATGCCAATCAAGGAGCAATATGGAAATATCTTAAATAACAGTTTTATTACTTTGTATGGGGTATTATTTAATATTTTTTCATTAATATTATAAAACTTTCTTATAACATAACCTAGTTTTGTAACCTTTTTATTTGTTTTTATTTAAGTATTACATGCATGAAATGATAAATTACCTTTTGGTATATCATTTTTATATACTTAAAACGGTCATTAGGGCAGAGAACAAGGGTTGTTAAATTATTTGAATTCCACCACTGCTTTAACAGGTCAAGTTAGCATCTTTGTGCTGGAGCAACATAAGAAAAGTTACAGGCCAAAAAAAGCACAATATGTATCTATATATACTTTTTCTGTTCATGTTCTGAATGTATGGTTTTTTTGAGGTATTATATTTCAAATCATAATATTGTCTCATCAAATTATTTCACATTCTCCTTTTCATCACATTATTTTTTTTACTAAGGTATTCACAATATACTTCTGCCTACACCAGGACCACTATACTGCATATAATGTGACTATTGGAAACTAAATTTATATGCAGAGAACAGGATTCTCTTATGTTCAATGCTAACGAACCCATCAGGATTGAAATGACTTTGTCCTCATGAACAACATCACAACTAACTCTAACTAGGTAATAACTATTACAGATACCACTGACAGAATTGAGTTAATCAGAGAAAGGTGTTTTATTAACTGTCCTTTATTATTATCATATGAAAGGGGGGAAAAGCTTATAATATTAATGCAATCAGCAATTAGGGAAGGAGAAATGCAATAGTTTCCTAAGATTCTAAGGGGAGATATATTCAGTCAGTTGGTCTTCATATGTTTTTGTAATAAGCAAGGTTATCAGTTTCTCAATAAATCACAGAAACAAGAAAAAGGTTTGGAATAATTTTGTTTGTTTTTGTGACAGAGACAGAGAGAGGGGAAGACAGAAAGGAAAAGAGATGAGAGCATCAATTCTTTGTTGCGGCACGTTAGTTGTTCACTGATTGCTTTCTTATATGTGCCTTGACAGGGGGGCTACAGCAGAGAAAGTGACCCATTGCTCAAGCCAGTGACCTTGGGCTCAAGCCAGCAACCATGGGCTTCAAGCCAGTGACCTTTGGGCTCATGTCAATGACCATGGGGTCATGACTATGATCCCATGCTCAAGCCAGCAACCCCGTGCTCAAGCTGGTGAGCTCGTGCTCAAGCAGGCAACCTCGGGGTTCAAACCTGGTCCTCTGCATCCAAGTCTGACACTCTATACACTGCACCATAGCCTGGTCATGTCATTTTGAATCTTCATACAAGATGTGAGCTGTAATAAACTGTAATAAGCATTGGTTCACTTCAAGTTAACAGGAGAGAGGTCTCTACTTTTTACTCCTTATTTTTCTCCTTAATATCCTGACCAAATTAAATTTTTATTTATTTTTATTTTCTAATTTTTTTAAATTAATTTTAATGGGGTGACATTGATAAATCAGAGCACATATGTTCAGAAAAAATATTTCCAGGTTATTTTGACATTTGATTGTGTACCCATCACCCAAAGTCAAATTGTTCTTCGTCACCTTCTATCTGGTTTTATTTGTGCCTCTCCCCTTTCCTTATCCCCTCCCTTATCCCCCTCCCCCTGGGTAGCCAGTACACTCTTGTCCATGTCTCTGAGCCTCATTTTTATGTCCCATCTATGTATGGACTCATAAAGTCCTTAGTTTTTTCTGTTTTACTTACTTAACTCAGTATAATGTTATCAAGTTCCATCCATGTTGTTACAAATGATCCGATGTCATCATTTCTTATGGCTGAGTAGTATTCCATAGTATATATGTACCAAAGCTTTTTAATCCACTCGTCATCTGACAGATACTTGGGCTGTTTTCAAGTCTTCGCTATTGTGAACAATGCTGCCACGAACATGGGGGCGCATTTCTTCTTTTCGAACAGTGCTATTGTGTCCTTAGGGTATATTCCAATAAGTGGGATAGCTGGGTCAAAAGGCAGTTTGGTTTTTAATTTTTTGAGGAATCTTCATACTGTTTTCCACAGTGGCTGCACCAGTCTGCATTCCCACCAGCAGTGCAGAAGGGTTCCCTTTTCTCCACATCCTCGCCATCACTTACTCCGTGTTGTTTCGCTGATGAGCGTTATTCTGACTGGTGTTTAAATAGTTACTTATTCAATTTAAAAAAAATAAACTAAGCTCATAATATTTACCACCATCACAACAAAAGTACTTACTTAATACTTCAACAATGATTTGTTAAAACTGACACTATTTTGTTGTGATTAAAAAAGGTGATTCTGAAACCTGACCCTGAGTTCAGAATCTGCCTTTAACACATGTTAGCTGTTAATTTAGGGAAATTTCCTCAATGTATCTCTGTACCTCAAATTTCTAACTATAAAAACAGTATCTATATCATAGGGTTATTGTGAGAATTAAATTAATGGAGAGTAGACAACCAGAGCCTAGTACATCATACTAACAAAGAACTGTTTGTTATACCTTTATAATATGAGAAGAAAAAGAATTTACTTTTCTGAGCATGTGTGTCAAATATCTATCATTGTTCCACATAACACTGAAGATTCACAGTAATAAGAGCCCTAAATACAAATGACTGCACAATAGAGAAAACAGTTAAGAAGTAGACAAAATTCTATAATATTTTGGAGATCTCTCCTTACTTTATCCTTGTAAATGTAGAATTTGAGGTCAGAATATTAATCTACTGATTGTGAAGATTAGTACTTTCTGGAAAATGTTAAAATATTAATTTCAGAAACACTGTGATAAGGGTGTCGATAATTTTTTAAACATATGAATCAATATTCTCTAGTTCAACCAGAGAGATAGGAATCAATACATATTAGTTTAATGTCAAAGCTAGACATGAAATTTTAAAAATAGGAAATTACTTTCTGAGTGGAAAATGACTTTTTCTTAAAGTGGAAGACCCTTTCAGAGTCCAAATCATATCTGATGAATCTCTTGCTTGGGTAGTAGTACATTTTTTTGAGCTATAGGTTTAGTATATTATATAATAATGTTTTTTTTATTTATTTTATTTCTTTTTTGCCATTTATAGTGATCATTTATTTATTAAGATAATTATTCTTCCTTTGAAGCAGCACTATTTTTCACAAGTTGTCCCTAGCTGGATATATAAATATATCTTGCTTGTTAAATTTGTGACATGTTTTTTGAAAAGTGATAAATTAACGGGCTATATAAGCCACATTTACCTTTAAGATAATTGGCATTACAAGTAACCTCACACTTTAGCTAACCATTATAACAGAGTATAGAATGGAGAGTGTATACTAATTGTAAATGATACTTAAAAAGAAAAAGAAAGAAAGAAAAAAGAAGTTCTCCTACAGCAAGTAAAGCAAGTCTACTCAGTTGTCAGCATCAGGGCAGATACCTTTCTTTAAGAATTACCAAGATTTGCAAGAAAAAATGCACAATCACCAGTCATTAATCCCATGCCCATCTTTCCTGATTATAGAAAGAAATAAGCAGGAGAAAGGCCGGTCAGTGATAACAATATTCTGAAACAAAAATTTCAGTGGTTCTTCACTTTCAAGACAAAAGACAAGATAAAATTGGGGACCAGAGTTATGCCCTAGTGATTTTAGACATGTAAACCACTTTCATTCAGATAAAACTATTCTTTTTCTCACCCGCCTCCCTGTTTTACCTTTCTATATTCACTGTTGTCTTAACATCTAATTTTCTTTTCCCCCTAAGGTTTTGTGATCTAGCATCAGCTTAGCTATCTTGCATAAGAAATTTATACTGCTCACTAAATTAGGGGATATTTCAAAATGAATACGAGCAATAAAAAAAGAAGCATTTGATTTTTTAAAAAAAAATTAAACTAGAACATCAGAAAAGCAAATGACACGTCAAAGACAGTTGTTTGATTATGCAAATGAGATGCAAAACCAACTTTCATTTCATTTGTGAAAATGCACTATATAAAAGGCTGAAAGTACTGTAGTATCTGCACGTTCCCTAACCCCTTAATTTTTGTGAGCAGTGTAATTGCATGTCATTTTTCTTGCTTATTGTTATAGATGGGTATCATACTCACTTGTGAATTTTCTATCAAGATTTTAAAAAATTATCTGATTGCAAAGCAAAAGAATTAAGGTCACCTTCAAACTTAAATCTTTGATTTAGTATGATAAATTACTATAAAGTTTAGTATAATAAATTGTTATAAAGAGTCAGATTTGAATTTATATATAGTCTCTAACTCAATTTTTCTGGTTTAAAAAATATAGCAAATATTTAAAGAGACATGAAAAGTTGAGTAGTAAGTACAATCTAGCATCAGATAAAGGTTGCAAGATTCCCCAGTTAAAAGTTATACTTTTGTATTTTCCTCTCCTTTACTGTGTACCCTTGGTTAAATAATTTAGCTTGTAGCTCAATCACATTATTGGTTAAGGAAGAAATATTTCTAAGAAAAAATATATATACTGCCCAAGTTTGTTTAAAATATCAAAGGAAACATAACATCAATTTATATCATCTGTAATTGTATAGGTTATGTTAAATATTTAAAATTATAAGTCAATCTTTTTTCCCAAAAATAACAAATTATCTGTTTTGGGGGAGGGTCACAGTGACTGAATCTTCAAGTAGAAGAGTAAAAGTAGAACTGGTACAATATTGTTTTTATGTTTTTTCTACTCAGATGTCAAAGAGATAATGTCATTTACAATGAGACAGAGGGAAGATTAAATTGAGCTACAACACATTCAAAAGTCCCTGAAAAAAAAAGTTAATGAATCTTGGTTTGGAAGAAAGCCTGTTTTACAGAATAATAAGTTATATTCAGAAATAATCTATCATGCAAATACCTCGTTTCTTATGAAAAAATAATTATTTTCTTTGAAGTCCTTTTTATATGTTGATAATTTGACTCCACTTCAGAAAAGGAATTTAGAAAGATATTCATTACACCTTAATCTAATTAATCCAATTGCTATATCCATGTTAAGATATTGAAGATGAAATATTTAGAGCAGAAAAGTACAATAGTCAACAAGGGGATTTACATAATATTTGGCACAGATGCCATATTTAAAAAGCCAATATCACCTTTCACAATTGAAAGCAAGATACCTTTGTGAAGAATCATTTATTAAAACCAAAGAACTATTTCAGTAAAGCATTAAGATTTGCTGCATAGAATGCCCCTTGGGCACCTCTGAAATAATAGTGAATTGCTATTCTAATTCTCAATGGAACATTTTAATATGTGTGATAAATGACTCACAGAGAGCTTCAGATTTCAATGTCAGTGGAATTAGAATCAAGTAAAGGCTGACCCTGCGTGATAGATGTCGAGGATTTTTGTGGTAAACACTTTGCAATGTCAGGACAATACCAGCTTATGGAACACTCAGAGGAGAAATTAATGTCCATTTGTCAACTTGTTGCCTGAGGGTAAAAATGTAGACAGAAAATGAGTCTTCCTTTAACAGGTAATATACTTTCTTATATTCTATAATCATTCAAAATGACACAAAAAAATTAAAAGGTATACCAAAAATAAATAATTTTACACAGAGACATACATAGTCTTATTAATACAATGAATTGGAAAGATAGATTATGATCAACTGGTCAGAAAGTCTTGGGTTTTTAAAAAATATTTTTTCTTTGTGTCCAAGCTCTATAAGGATATCAATATATATGTGATGCTTTTATTTTTATATTCTATATGATAATGCAAACTAATATACATAGAGTTTCCTCTGCTTGTTTTAATTTAAAACACAGATTCAGAGTGTAAGGCTATTATAACGTTTTAAAACTTCATGATACTATACAGAATAGTGCATTACTGTGCTCCAGTGTTCAAATAAAAGAGAAACTGGCCTTACATTCATGATTATATTCAATGGTTTTCTTGCACATCATTTTAAATATTCCCAAGAAAATGATCATCTGATTTATGCTGCAAGGTTTCTAAGCTAACACTTTTCTCACTTTTTCCAATATGCAGTCTATACTGCAGAAGTGCTAATATATACAAGTACTTTTGCCATCGATGTATTAGATCTGAATACAACTTAATGAGAAGAAATCTCAAGAGCTGAAGTAGAATCAATAGAACTAAATATAGAAAATTTTTTTCTCAAATTGGCTACTTGTAAAAGCACAGAGCACTACAAATTTCAAAGACATTATGAAGAAACATTTTTGTCCTTACAAATAACAGTAAAAAAATTAATCAAAATAAGGTACCACTGCAGTATTTTTTTAATGAATCTGTAGTTTCATGATCTTTTATGTTGTTGTTGTTGATTCCTTAAGATAGCTCTTTTCACACTTCAACAGACATAAGATCACCTATGGAGTTGAGTTAAATAAAGATGATGCTGCACATGGTCTGCCAGGTAGAGCCTTAAAGTGAGTTTCTCACAAGCTTCTCAGTGAAGCTGTGCTTCTGCAACTCAGGCCACACATTGATGAACAGACACTAAAGACAAGTGCAAATGCACAGGAAAGTTTTTTTTGTTTTGTTTTGTTTTATTCTTTTCCAAGGGAAATGAGGGGAAGTAGAGAGACAGATTTTCACATGAGCCCCAACCAGGATCGATGTGGCAACCCCTGTCTGGGGCCAATGCTCTGCCCATCTGGAGCAATGTTTGCAACTGAGCTATTTTTAGTGCCTGAGGCAGAAGCTCCACAAAGCCACCCTCACAGCCTGGACCAATGCACTGGAACCAATTGAGCCCTGGCTACAGGAGGAGAAGAGAGAGAGAGAGAAGGGGAAGTGTGGAGAAGGGAAGGGTGGAGAAGCAGATGGTTGCTTCTCTTGTGTTCTCTTACTGGAAATTGAACCTGGGACATGCACATGCTAGGTGATGTTCGACCACTGAACAAACTGACCAAGGCCACACAGGAAAGTGTTTCAGGAGTGAAAAGTAGCTGCTCTAAGTTGGTCACAATTACATGAGTAAAGTATAAGCGAAATTATCTCTACTGTTTTAATTAGTGGCAAAAGGTGAGAGAAAGTAGATGTCTTAGTCATGAATGTTGACTGTAATTAGAGATCTGAGTTTGAGTTCTACCTTTACTCTCAACTAGCTATGGAATTGACATCTATGATTCCTCACTTGTAAGTCTAGAATACTATTAACAGCCAATTCATACAGGGTTTGTAATAATTAAATGAGGGAAAATATATGAAATACTTAGAACAGTTCTTGGAATACTGTAAACCCTTTATAAATTTTATCTGTATTAAGAAGCAAAAGTTACTAACCTGGAGCTAGAAAACTTGAGCTTTGTTTTAGTTCTAGGATTTCAGAATTAAGATACTCTCTCTCTCTCTTTTATTTTATTTTTTTATTTTTCTGTGAAAAAGACAGTGACACAGAGAAAGGGGGGTGGAAAGACAGACAGAAATAGAGAGAGATGAGAAGCATCAACTAGCAGTTGTGGCTGTTTAGTTGTTCACTGAGTGCTTTCTCATACGTGCCTTGATTGATTGGGATGCTTCAAGTGAGCCAGTGACCCCTTGCTTAAGCCAGTGCTCTTGGGCTCAAGCCAGTGACCTTGAGCTCAAGCCAGCGACCTTGGGCTTTAAGCCAGCTATCGTGGGGTCATGTCTATGATCCCACACTCAAGCTGGGGAGTCTGTGTTCAAGCTGGCAACCTTGGGGCTTTGAACCTGGGTCCTCAACATACACTGCATCACTGCCTGATACTTTTAAACATTTACAATTATTTAATCTTCCTGATCCCAGTTTTCTCACGTATAAAGTGAAAATAATTTTATGCATTTTAAAGACTTGTTAACATTAGATAACACATACAAAAACACTTTATGAACCCTAAAGTTATACAACTTGAAGGTATACATTTTACTTTTTGAATATTAAAGTTTTTTAGTTAACTGCAAACAAGTAACTTGATATATCTTTTATCTGGCTCTTGTCAGTGTGTCCTCAAAATATTTTGGAAAAATGTGTGCAAATAAGACACTAGTGAGTTCTATAGATATTTTATTACTGATTAGGAATGAAAATGTAGGCAGAAACATATAAAAATTTTCATAGTCTTGAATAATAATGCATAAATTCTACCAACACTCTGTCTCTTTATATGCTTATAAAAACATCACATATTTTATTTTGGTAAAAGTAATTAATTCTGTCATACTTGAGCCCTAACAAAGGACACACTCAGTAAATAGTTGTTGAAAAATAAATTCAAAAGTAAAACTTTAGTCTTGATTCTATTTCTCTTGTGATGTATCCTCAAAAGCATACTTGGTCTCTTTATTCCTTAGCTTCAATGTAAAATAGAACTAGTAATACAGAACTCACTACTTGAAGACATTACAGTGAACAATTAACCAAAATGATGATGGGTAAGGGTTTTGAACTGCTTTCTAAAGAATAATACCACAGGAACACACAACTCTCATAGCATAAGAGTGCTTTTGAAATTGGAGAAAAGAAATAGTGAGAGAAAGGTTAGCAATGAGGGAAAGGAAGATCAGAAAGGATCAAGGTTAGAGATCAGAAGGTCCAGTTTCTTTCATTTCACAGAGGTAGTTCCTGCCAAGCACACTACTAATTCTCTTCTGGACACAGAGAAAGGGTCTTGTATTGCATCTTTATGAGTAACCTGGAAAAGAAAACTGCCATCAAATCAATTAAACATACATAGGCAAGAGTTATGCACACTGGTAGAGATTAAAGGGGCAGAATAGACATAACTGAAGAGTCAATTGAGAAGACTAAAAATGTGCCAAAGAAACACCAGAATGGCAAAATTAAAGTCAATAATCTGTGATTCCAAAATCAATAGTGTTATTTTAAATATTAACAAATATACTTATATACTTGGTATACTTTATGAAGTTTTATATTGCTTGATTTTTTAATGCATTACTTTTATAACAAAAAATGTGGTTAATTATTAAGTTAAAATCTCACACTGGTAATTTTAAAAGAACTTTACCTGGGTACATGGTTGGTATAAGTTGAAAAATAATGCATATAATGACAGATTTATCTAATTGTAATAAAGCACACCTATGAAATACTGTTCGCAGGACTCTAGATAGGAAAAAGTGTGTAAAAATACCTAAAATATGAAATAATAAAACTTTTAACTTCAATTATTTTTAATAAGAAGAGTAACAACTTTAAGATTCATTCTTCCTGAGCAACAACAGAACTCTTGTGTCATTAATAAAAAAATTGATTCTTTCCTTTGTCAATGTGTAATATTCTGTATTTATACTCAGGAAGTACCACCATTTTATACATAGATTTTGTGCTTATGTGCAAAAATTTTGATAGTTTTTTAATAGCCATGAATACATCTATCACCTGAAATCTCCTCACACCATTACTGACATTAATTGGAATTAGGTCACTGGAAAAATACGAGCTACCTGTCATGTGCCTGAAGGTATTGAATGTGGGAAGATTAAAGAGACTGCCCACGGATGGAAAGTAAGGAATTCTGCTTTTGCCAAAAACTTAGTCTTTGCAAAATAATTAGGAGGGAGGAAAATCATTATTTCATTTAGGAAGAAAATTATTGGGAAAAATATAGCAACTTGACATCCTACTATTCTTAAAGAAATTAAAAAGATCACATCTCTAGAACAATGCATTTTAAAGGCCTGGGCTTCTAGCTTAGTCTCATTAATCCAACCCTTTCTAATTCCATGTAAAAGGGCCTTCATTTCTTAATTTAGGTTTCTATGAGAACAAAACATTCAATTCCTCTAATAGAGTAAAGCAAGTTAGTCTGTTAATCATATTTTGTTATAAGTTCATAAATAAATGTTACTGTGTTTATGAAAAAACTAATTTACTTTGGCACTGGTGAGTGAAGCTTTCAGTGAAAACTCAGAGTATAATTATAATTACATGCTTATTCCATACTCCACATCCTGCTACTGGAATTTGCTTTCTGTAAAATTAATCATGTTCCTCCATATAAAGTTCTTTTCTTGTTTCTCATCATTCTAATTCATGTTTTTTCTCTCCTGCCTGCTCTACCTCGTTTCTTCCCTGCTGTCATATTAACTCCTTAACTCAGTCAATAATTCTCCCATATTTTCCTATTCATGAAAAATACTTCAGATCTCCAGAATTAAGAGGATAAAATTCCTGGCTAAAGATGAATAAGAAAACATATGATATAAATCTCACTCAGACTCATTTATAAATAAATATAAATAGATGATTTATAATAACATCATCAATATTTTGATAAGCAAAAGTTGGTTGTATTTTTTTATATGTCCACATATAATTTAGATTTTGAGAAGCTCAGGATTTACAAAATAATGTTTTGGTTTTTTTGTTTTTCTTTGTTTTTTTTTGTGTGTGACAGAGATAGAGTCAGAGTGAGAGACAGATAGGGACAGACAGACAGAAAGGGAGAGAGATGAGAAGCATCAATTCTTTGTTACGGCACCTTAGTTGTTCATTGATTGCTTTCTCATATGTTCCTTGACTGGGGGGCTACCACAGAATGAGGGACCCCTTGCTGGAGCCAGCAACGTTGGGCTCAAACTGGTGAGCCTTGCTCAAACCAGATGAACCTGTACTAAAGTTAGCAACCTGCGGGTCTCGAACCTTGGTCCTCTTCATCGCAGTCTGTTGCTCTATCCACTGCGCCACCACCTAGTCAGGCCCAAAAAATGTTTTTTGAAAGCCTATTGTAAGAACAAACATTCTGCTCTTTTAAATGGTCACTTACTTTTTATTCTCAGCAGATACACTTATACCAGGGTAAGTCTAATAAAAAAAATAAAACTGGGTGTTTATGCCTGACCTGTTGTGGCATAGTGGATAGAGTGTCAACCTGGAACGCTGAGGTTGCTGGTTTGAAACCCTGGGCTTGCCTGGTCAAGGCACATATGGGAGTTGATGCTCCTTGCTCCTCCCCCTGTTCTATCTTTCCTCTCTCTCTCTCAATCTCTCTCGCCTTCTCTCTCTCTCTCTCATCTCTATTTCTCTAATAAAAATGAATAAATAAAAATGTAAAAAAATGTCTTTAAAAAAACAACTGGGTGTTTAGGACTTGCTAACTGTTATGGATAGCTTTTAATTTCCAAATATTTGCTACTTTCTTATATTTCTTATAAATGTATAAACTAAGTGCATGCTATTAGAAAGTGACTTAAGAAGGTGATTAGTTATAATAATAGTAGTATAAACTAAATTAAAAAATAAGGCTGCCCAAAATATTAGTTTGATATTGACCATTCGAGTTACACAGAATGTTAATTTATGGGTTATTTCTTAATTTTGATTTTTTTATACTGGTGAGTTTTTTTTTATTTTTTCATAACTTCAAACAAATATTTTAAAGGCTTTATTTATTCTATTTATTTTTTGGAGAGGAGAGAGAGAGAAGGGGGAGGAGCAGGAAGCATCAACTCCCGTATGTGCCTTGACCAGGCAAGCCCAGAGTTTCAAACCAGCAACCTAAGTGTTTTAGGTCGATGCTCACTGCACCACCACAGGTCAGGCACTTTGAATAAATATTTTAAATATGACTATAAATATATTTTCATTCTTTTGTATTTCAAAAAATGAGTAAATACTTTATTTGAAATCACATATATTTCTGACTTGTTACTATATACATTTTTATACTATAAAGATAAGAATATATGACAATCTTAAGTGATAGATAAAGCTCATGTGAAAAATAACACTTTTATGAGTTTTACCTTCAAGAACTTCACCCCACCAGGTTCTCAGTGTGGATATTCCAGGAAAATCTACTAATGCTTCAGGCAGAGAGAAAGAAACCATTGTGAAATAAGCCCATAGCATTTTGTTCTTTTTAACAAAGGGCTGCTTCAAAGGAAAGTATTTTATTAGAGCCTAACTGAGCTGGGGAAGGGGAAATACCCACTCTAACTCTGTCTAGCCTATCTGTCTTGCCTAAGAGGAAAACAATACTGAAAAACTCTAGTGGAGGAATAGCCCAAGCTATAAAAAATTCCAAAGAATCAACAGAAAACTACTTATAGAAGCTATAATCACTTATAGCAAGGTTGTAGGATAGAAAGATAATATACAAAAGTAAATTTATATATATATAGCAACAGTGAACAATGAAATTTTGAAAATTAAAATTGCAACATAATTTCCAGTAAGTAATCGATTATTTATTTTTATTTCTAGTATTAATTTCCAATTTAATTTTGATGCAGTAAAACTTTGTACAACTTCAATTTTTTAAATTTATTAAATTTGATTTAAGCTTAGCATATGCTATATTCTGGAGAATGTTTTATGTTCACTTAAAAAGAATATGTAATCAGCAATCATTATGTCAGTTTAATAGTATTGATTAATAGAGTTCAAGTCTATTGCATTCTCACTGAGTTTCTATCTAGTCCTTTGAATTATTGAGAGTAGAACATTGACATTTCTAACCATTATTGTTACATCATATATGTGTGGTTTTGTTATATATATTTGTCACATCTTACTCACTTATTAACCCTTTTATCACTATTAAATATAATTCTCACCTGACCTGTGGTGGCGCAGTGGATAAAGCGTCGACCTGGGAACACTGAGGTCTCCAGTTCAAAACCCTGCACTGGTCTGGTCAAGTCACATATGGGAGTTGATGCTTCTAGCTCCTCCCCTTTCTCTCTCTCTCTCTCTCTCTCTCTCTCTCTCTCTCTCTCACTATGTGACTCCTCTCTAAAAAAAATGAAAATATATATATATATAATTCTCTAAGAATATATATCATTTTCTGAAGTAAAGAGTTTCTAAATCTAAATAGAGCCATTAACTCTGTCAAACAGAAATCAATTTTTATAACCCTGATGAGATAGATATTTAGTTCTAATCAGAGTCCAGAAAGATTGTTACATTTAACTAACACAACCATACAGTGATAAAAGTATATCTTCTTTTGCTTCCCACTAAAGTTCTCTTTAAGAATACCTGGGGAAGAAAAGAAGGCAAAGCAAAACAAAAAATATCTCATGGACATGGACAACAGAGTGGTGGTTGCTGGGGGGAGGGGGGAGGGAAGGTAGAAAATGGTATGGGGGCATAAATGGTGATGGATAAAGACTTGGCTTGGGGATGATGAAATCACAATATGATGTACAGTGAAGTGTTATAGGGTAAGGCACCTGAAACCTGTATAATTATGCTACCTAGTGTAACCTTCCTTAATTCAATAAAAAAATACCTAAGGATAAAAAAAATTTATTTTCTTAGTGTTTTTATTAAACTTTTATATATATATAATTTAATTTAATTTTCAAAAGAGAGGAAGTGAGAGAGACAGAAAGGGAGAGAGAGCAAAACATCACTATGTTGTTCCACTTACTCATGCTGTCTTTGGTTGATTGCTCCCTGACCAGATTGAACTGGCAACCTCAGTATGTTGGGATGAAACTCTATCTAAATAGTTGTGTTCCCTGGCAAGGGCAAAGTCTTTTTATTTCCCCCCCTTATAATAGTATAGGTATTTTGGCTGTTATATTTTCTGTTTGCATGACATTTTTCCTTCTTTTCACTTTTAATCTATAGATTTCTTTGAATTTAATTTTGTCTCCTGTAGATACTAAGAATGTTTGCTTCTCCTGTGTGCCCTGACCAGACTCAAATGAGGAACATCCAAATGCTGGGCCGATGCTCTATACTATGAGCCAGCTAGCCAGGGCTGGGATTCCCTTTTCATGTTTATGTGTTTGATATCCCACAATTCTCAAGGACTGTGCTAAATTTTCTTCAACTTCTCATTTCTGTTCCTCTCATTGAATGATTTCTACTGATCTATTTTCAAATGTGTTATTCTATCTTCTACAAACTCTAATTATTTTGTTAAGCCTAATTATTTTCCATTATAATTTTCATGCACAGAATTTCCATTTGATTTTTAAAGATCACTTCTATAACATTTCTGGAAATCTTTCTTTATTGATCATCATTGTTATACTTTCCTTTTGATCTTAAAACATTGTTTCCTTTTATTTTTTAAAACCTTTTTTATAATAGCTGCTTTGAAGTCTGTCTGCTAATCCCTGTAACTGAGACTTTTTTTTTAATATTTTTCTCACAGATTATGACTTATACTTTTTTTTAAATTATATTTTATAATTTTGTTAATAATTGGACATTTTAGTCTGGCCAGATAGCTCAGTTGGTTAGAACATTGTCCAGAAGTGCAGAGGTTGCTCATCTGATCTCTGGTTAAGGCTCATACAGGAACAGATGAATGTTCCTGTTGCATGTGTTCTCTCTCCCTCCCTTTCTCTCTCTCTCTCTCTCTCTCTCTCTCTCTCTCTCTCTCTCTCTCTCTTTCTTTCTTCCTCTTTCTCTAAAATAAAAAAAAATAAATAAAATAAAATTGGGCATTTTAGCAATTTTTGGATTTTAGTTTTTTCCTCTTAAAGATTGTTGTTGCCTGTCCAGGCGGTGATGCAGTGGATAGAGAGTTGGACTCGGAAGTGGAGGACCCAGGTTCAAGACCCCGAGGTCGCCAGCTCGAGCGTGGGCTCATCTGACTTGAGCAAAAGCTCGTCAGCTTGGACCCAAGGTCGCTGGCTCCAGCAAGGGGCTGCTCGGTCTGCTGAAGGCCCGCGGTCAAGGCACATGTGAGAAAGCAATCAATGAACAACTAAGGTGTCAAAACGAAAAACTGATGATTGATGCTTCTCATGTCTCCATTCCTGTCTATCTGTCCCTGTCTATCCCTATCTCTGATTTTCTCTCTGTCCCTGTAAAAAAAAAAAAAAAAAAAGAAAGAGAGAAATAAGAAAAAAAAAAGGATTGTTGTTATGTTTTTTGTGGATTTCTTTTTGGTAAGTAACTTGCCTTGCCCAAATCTGCAAAACCTTATTCTGCAGTGTGTGGCCACTATGGCTGCCTTTGTTCACTTTTTTTTCTTTTTCAGTTTTTTTTTTTTTTTTTAAGATTATTTTACTAGAGCCATTATGCCCATACAGCTTAGAGGTCAATCAATAATAGGACAAATGTGTTCAACTACCTCTAGCCAGTATGTTGATCAGTTTATAAGTAATGAAAAAACTTAAAACTTCTTGTTGTTTTCAAGCTGATCTCATCTTTTATTTTCTGTTGGGCCATGCTTTTATCTCCTGTGTACATGTATGAGCATATATTCTGAGTCCTAAATAATCTTGCCTGAATTATATCTGTAATTCTGGGCTTTTAGAATCACTGGCCCTCCTCACTGAGCTCTGATAATGTTACTTTCACCAACAGCGCTGCTAGGTCTAGGCATCGTCCACAGTATCCAATAAAGTGAGCCTCCCTCAATTTCATTGAGAAGTAGCTAGTTTGTCCTGCCTTGGAGAACTTCTGTACTTGTCAAACTCTGGATACAAGTCAGGGGTAGGAGCATCATCAAGCTGGACCACCATAGAAGCATCATCAAGCTGGACCACCACAGATTCTTATTGCTCTTACTAGAACTTCAGTCTTTATTTAAGCATAGGTACTTTTCATATAAATGTCAATTGCTAAAGTACAGAGCAAATGAGAGTACCATGTAATTCACTCCGCAACTATGAGGAAAGATGCTCTTTTCCACTGGGGTTTATGAACTGATAATGTGAAAGCCTGAAGATGCTGGTCATCAAGTTTGCCACCACAAAGACAGATGGTATATTGAAATGAAGGCAACACAGAGTCAAAAGATAGATTAGATGGTTTTGAGAGAGCCCCTATGTCTGCCTGTTCCATTTCGTGTTTGGTTCTATTTCTTGCAGCTGCAAAATGTTTGACTAACAAAAAATGATGAACAAATAAAGGGACTAAAGATGAGAAAAACTTAGTGTGAGAAGTAATCTGTTGGGTACGATTAGTACGTGATATATATGTCACTGGTTTCCTTAATATTCTTTCAGCAATTGCTGCAAATCAGACTCTATTTTGGTTCTTGGCACAATTTTTGATCCTTAGTTCTCCAGATTTAGCATTAAAATTGGAACCTACTCCATTCCTGACATAGAATAATGATAATATTCATGAATAAAAAAAACTAGCTACTATTACTTGCATGCTTATAATTTTCTTTGTATTATTTTGTTTATATAAATTTACATTGGGTTTTTAGACGAAATGATATGGCTATCAGAATAATATTAAAATTTGTATTGTTTACTAAACTGTCATAGTAATTTTCTAAACCTTATATCTTAATAAAATAACTTTTCATAGTTCTATAATAATGAATCTGCATATTACTGAGGACATTAGAGAATTTTAGGAATAGCTACAGTGTCAAAATGGAAGCAAGATATGTGCTCTAAATTAAACTAGTCAGTCAATAAAAGTCATAAGTTCAAAGAAAATGCTAATAGAAAGTCCATAATTCAAGAGAATATTCGCATAGTTCTTCAGGTGTCAAATGGCCATAACTTAAGAAATATATCCCAAAGTCTTTGCTTTATTTTCAGGATATTATATGTGCGGTACATAACAAAAATTCCTAAATCCTTTCAACCTAGTCTTTAAATAAAAATGTGGCATTGATTAAATATGTGAGCTCATATTTAGAACACAAATTAATTATGTTAAATTTCAGGTATATATTTATTTTTATGTAATTTTTATCCAATGAAGAACTCAAAAGAGATATTTATTTTAAAAATCAAATACAAACACAATAATTCTGCATTGCTGTTCATGAGCACTTTTCACTAGTTTGCACTTAATATCATTGTGATTTAGAATATTTCCCCTACAGCCATAAATATAAAATTAAAATTATGTTTATTATAAAGACACCTTTACATACTTTAAATAATGGTTTATGGCAAAAGAACCTTATTAGTTCTTTAAAGGGTAATAAATGAGTCTGAGTGCATATTGTAATTATGTAATTAAAAGGGTACATTAAGTCTTCATTTGGAGGACCTTTAAATGGAGACCTTAAAAACGAGAAAAAAAAATAGAACATACTCAATGAGTTTAATTTGCTTGGAGCAAAACCATAAAAAAATTTAGTTAAAATAGTGATGCTTAACTATAATTTAAAAATGATGCTTAGATTTAACATCTTAATAACATGCATAATATGTGCTTTAGTAATTTAACCATGTGAATTCTCTGATACATAACTGAAGATGTTAAAGGGGTCAATACAGAAAGAAATTTTTTAATTACAACTATCAAGTAATACCAATAGCTAACATTTGTTTAGTGCTCAATTTTTATCAATGCTATATACTTTGCCTGAATTAATTTTCCCTATTAACTAATTAGTAGACACAATTATGTGTACTTTAGAGAAACTGAGGCCTGCTCAGATATTCAATGGTAGATAAATATGGAATAACAAATAAAATAATTATCATGCAATCACTAAAATGGCATTATGAAAGTATATTTAATATAGAAAAATATTCTTAATATGTAAGTAAAATAACTAGATTAAATAAATAGTTATTTGTAAAGTTTAGCATTATGAATGATTAAAATTTTACTCTTTATTTTTAAAAATTTTCAGAAAACATTTTTATTCATTATTTTATAAAACAAAAATGAGAATTTCTTTTAGGCAGAAAAATAAGAGCTTTGTTCCCTCTATGTTCTTTTGCTCCTCTATTCATTTTCTGTGCCTCAGATAACTTGAAGAAAGTACTGTTATTTTTATTGTTATCATCATTTTACAGTTGACAAACTAAGGCATTGAGTGTAAATTACCTCCTTAAGATCACAGCTATAAAGTGGTAGAGCTAGGATTCAAACAAAGGGAACACTTAGTTCCCTTGGCTAGTACTAACAACATCATCAATCTTTATTTCTACTCTGGTTTTTGGGACACTGTTTGACTTAGACTTGAATACATGTCTTTAAAATGTTTATTTCACCTTTGTAAGAGGCAGAGAACAATAAGGCAGTTCCTGGCTTTGGAAGCAATGCCAGATGCAGGCTATTCTCCAAGTACAAAGAAAATCTACATGAAAATTGGAACCATCCTTACATTTCTTTCTTCCTGCTGATCTCTGCAGTCCCTTATCTCATCAGAGTGGCGCTGCCAAGAGAACAGGTAATAACATCATGAGTCTTGGTTGACTGGTGTCTCAGACCTTTTAACACAATCTCCTTTTCCATAACTTCAGGATTTCATTTAATATTCTCTACTGTTAGAACCAGTGTAACCACAGGAGGAGGTAGAATTAGCACATACAGAAATATGCTCATTTCTCAAGTTCCTTTTTCCCCTCAAATTAAAGGAGATTTCATTTATATGAAAAAAAATGCTGATCTTACGGATATCCTTAAACAGATTTTAATTTTGCAGTTTAGATTTTATCTCTTTGCAGGTCATTCATACACTTTATAATAAAATTAAAAAAGCAAAGTTGCCAATAATTCACAGGACTTTGACTTTGCACACTTATTTCATGTTTCTTTGTTATTGATGTTTGTAAGAATAAGGTAAATATAAAACTTGACTGGGGAGCTGTAAGTTAATATATAAAATATAAGGCTACAGATTTTAAAAGTATATTTTTTCAGATATTTAATTAATAAAAATTGAATATTATTAAAATTATACCAATTTACTGTGCAGGCATACAACAAAACCATGTTTTATGTTTGAAAGAATGTGTAAAGGGTTTTTATAAATTGAGACATATTTTGATGAATGCCCAGAATAAATTCAATTGTCAGTTCTAAGTTTGCAAGTTTAAAAAAAAATCAAGAAACATTGAAGCGACCTTATCTTAAATACACATTTTTATAACTTTACTCTCATACAATTAAATCTCAATTATCTGTGAAGATAAAAATTCTTGAAAAATACACAAATGTAATATATTTGTAATATAGACATAGTAATTTCATTAGAAATAGTAATTTCTTGAAAGTTAAAGTTTGCCTCTAAGTTATTTCTACTTTCAAGAAAACGAATGAAAATTTTAATTAAATACCGAATTCCAAAAATGATGTGATAATTTCTTTTAGCCCATCCAACAATTTTTTGAAAGTTTAAGATTAGTATCTTCAAATAATGAACCTCAATATTTGAAGTAGAAAAAAAAAGTTAACTTTCCAAATGTGACCTAAAAAATGTTAACTGTGTCTGAGGACATATAGAATGCCTTTTTGACAAGAATTATAGATATCCAAGCTAGTAAAATATTGCAAATCACTTTATGTTTCAACATTATACAAAATAAAATATTCTTAGGCTCTTTTCTTATCCAGTATTAATGGTATTATATTCTTTAAAGAAGAACAGTTATACTGGACCAGTATTATTGAATAGATGTATATCATCTTAGAAAAAAAATAAGAAATATCACATTAGATTACATCAATATTCCATTTAGACAAATCTTGCCCTCTAAAAGTAGTGCCAAAAAACATTTATGGGTAAGAAGAAGAAAATTGGCATAGGACAGAAGCAGAAGAAAATCGAAATGATGTAAAATGAGACTTCTTATTTAAGAATGATGAGAGAAACCTTTATAAGAATTTCTTCAGTTGCCAACTCTACAATAAATGAAAGTGATTTAGCTTGTATGAATGAAGCTGCTGATGACCATGGAAATTACCAGGGTCTTCCCCATTCCAATAAATACTGTCATCAGAGTAAAGGCAAGTCGCAATCCCTAAAGAAATAAAAATGCACAAATTTTAAATAGGATGTCTAATGTACAATATTTGACTACCTTTTTACACTAATTACATTGTGAATAATAAAGGGGTGCTGTAATAGATTATAAATTCCTAACTGGGCTGGCCATAGTGGGCAGTCACATACCAGACCTATAACATCTTTGGTGAAAGAAAGTCCTGTCCATTGTTCTTGTGCATCTAGGTTTAACACACCTTAGAAATGTCACAAGGCCCTGGCCAATTGGCTCAGTGGTAGAGCGTCAGCCCAACATATAGACATCCTGAGTTTGATTCCCAGTCAGGGCACACAGGAGAAGCGACCATCTGCTTCCGCAGCCTTCCCCTCTCCCTTCTCTTTATCTCTATCTCTCTCTTCCCCTCCTGCAGTCATGGCTCCATTGGAACAAGTTGATCCCAGGTGCTTAGGATGGTTCCATGACCTTGTCTCAGGAGCTAAATTAGCTGGGTTGCCAAGCAATGGAGCAAAGGCCACAGATTGGCAGAGCATCACTTGGTAGAGGGCTTTCTAGGTGAATTCTAGTAGGATTGCATTCAGAAGTCTGTCACTCTGCCCCCCCTGCTCTCACATAAGAAAAATAAATAAATAAAATGTCACTATCCTTCTGGAAGGTTTAAACACCCTTAACAAAGGACATCATTTTGTAATCCAGTCCCAGCCTCGATTTCTCCCACCCTCATGTAATCTTCCTTAATTTCACACCTTAATTTCAAAGGCATTAAAGAAAAAGAAAGAAAACCCTGCAAACTGTTATTCTTCAAACCATTTGAGATTTTGTTTTCTAGCAATTGTTGTCAGTTGTCTCAAATAAACTCTTACAAAAATTCTCTATATGTTTGAATGTTTCTTATATCCACAGTGTCTTTAGACAGGATAGATTCAAACCCTTATTGAAATGAAAATCAATCTTCCCGATAGTCTCTCATTCTTTTACATCCTGTGTTAACACAGGCAGGTAGCTAGATATTGATGGGAAAAGAAAGCAAGGAAGTTGGCCATTATATTTTATAAAATTGAAAAGCCTGTTTTAGTAAGAAGCTTTAGCATTCCTCTTAGTTTAATTTGCCAGGGGTCTATAGTATTCATAGGTTCATTTACATATTCTAGGAGTCTGTTGTGTCCCTAACCCAGTGGCTCTTAACCTGGGTTCTATCGAACCCTAGGGGTTCGATGAGTCTCCGGTTCAGCGAAGCCTCTGCCGCGGAGGCCAGAATAAACTAATACTGTAATTTGTTGTGAGTTCATGCACTTTGTTGGTTTTGTTCTTTGAGCAAGGTGATGTTCATGCACGGCTCATTTTGTGCACCAGTAAAAAGACATATACCTATGTCTTGAACTTGGAAAATAAATCATGTTTTATTTATCACTAAAGAAGGGTTCGGTGAATGCGCATATGAAACTGGTGGGTTCGGTACCTCAAAAAAGCTTAAGAACCACTGCCTTAGCCTTTCAGACAGACATAATCTCAAGCCTGCTGGTAGGAATCTAAATAAGGCACCGCCTTTCCAGGTGCTGGGGGTGGGGGCCAAGGGGAAAATTCTTCTACTGGGTATGCACAGTAGAAGCAAGAAGGACTGTCACAGAAGCTATCAGTTTAGCCTAAAAGAAAGATCTAATGGTTAGTTGGAGGAACCAGAGCAAGCTCCCAAAATTTTTGAGATTGATTGTTGCCTCAAAGGAAAGCTAGTTCTTCTCAACCCAAAAATATAAACGTGGGCTGAACAGAGATCTGGCCCTTCCCTTTTCGCTGCCTTCCTGTTTGGAGAAACTCACTAGCTCTGTTTGCTCCTATGATGCATGGCCTGGCAGCTGTCTGTGGGCATTCTCCCAAGTATAGGCTTTGAGCAGCACATGAACTGGATTGAGCTTTGATATGCCCTGTATCATGGTTCAGAATATCTTGACTCTGATCTTTCTACTGGGTTTAAATGATGACTAGATTGGACTATTTCTTTGGTGGGAAAGAGAGATAAGACATTGGGAATTTGTGAGTAACTTTCTATTTAAGCTCTGAATAAATCTTTCTAAAAAAAAATTTATAATACTAGTTAGAAATATTAGTGCACAAAAATTGAAAAATCAATATAGTTAAAATGTCCATATTACTCAAAGCAATATACAGGGGGTCCTCAGGTTATAACACAGCTCTGATCCTACAACAGTGATGTAACCTGAATATTGGTGTAAAGCGAAACACACTCTACCCTAAGTAACTTACTTATCCTAACACAGTTGTAAAATTATAATTTAGAACATAAAAACACAACTAAGCCACAAAAAAGGAAAATAAAATAGATATACTATACTATACACTATACTGTAGTAACAAACAAAATGACAAAAAATTAGTGTAAAAATCCCCTTACCTTTATGCCTGTGGTTGGTTTGCACACTGGAAAGGTATTGCAAGGTGGGAGAGAATGGCCTATTGGGAGGAGGAATCTGGAGAGGCAGGAGAACCTGCAAAAGGTGCTGGAGATACTGGCTCAGGTGAATCAGGATTGCCTAAGGAACATGGAGATGATTCTACCTGTACTACAGGTGTTTCATCTTGAGAAGCAGCTGATGTAAAGGATACAGGATATGTTACAGGCCTCTCTACCATCTTAAAGAATTATTCCAGGCTAGTCTGGAAGGTTGATGACTTCTCTTCCAATATCTGCCTACAGCATTGCAAGGCATCCATAACAGCTCTATAGACCTTACTCAATCTGTCATTGCTGGGATCCTCAGCGTGACATTTTGCCAACCCCTCCGCTGCCATAGAAAAACCTTCTGTCAAACCCTTGATAGTAACTGTCTTGGATTCTGAGGTTTCTGTCTCCCTTACTCATGCGCCGTATTACAGTGTATTCCTCTGCTGTGCGCAACCAAACTAGTTTACCCACATAGTCTGTAAGTATGACGCTAACTGCATAAACTGAAACACTCATGTCTTAGTCTCTTTTAATATTTTATGGGACTGAGTCTTGTAAACTCAAAACGTCTTATGTTGAGGCTGTCGTAACCTGACCACCCCCTGTAATGTAATCCCCATCAAAACCCCAATGCCATTTTTTAAAGAAATAAAACAAAAACCTACCAGCTTTGTAAATAACCACAAAAGACGCCAAATAGCCAATGCATTCTTGGAAAGAATGATGCCAGAAGTATCACACTACCTAACTTCAAATTATACTACAAAGTTACAATATTCAAACCAGCATGATATGAGCAGAAAAACAGACATACAAAATGATAAAACAGAACTAAGACCCCGGAGATAAACCACATTTATGCTGCTGAATAATTTTGATAAAGGAGCCAAAACCACATAATAAATGAGGGGGAACCTCTTTAATAAATGGTGCTGAGAAAATTGAAAAGCTGCATGCAAAAAAATGAAGCTAGACTAATATTTGTCCCCATGTGCAACATTAATTCAAATGGATCAAAGACCTAAATATAAAATCTGAAAGAATAATTTACATAGAAAAAAACATAGGTAGTAAACTCAGGAATCCTGGTCTTAGAGAACATTTTATGAATTTGACCCCTAAGATAAGGGAAGTAAGAGAAAAAATAAATGAATGGGACTATAGAAACTAAAAAGCTTCTGCTCAGCAAAAGAAACCACCAATAAAACAAAACAACCACATGGGAAATGATTTTTGCAAATAACTGATTCAACAAGGGGTTAATATCCAAAATATATAAAGAACTCATACAACTCAACACCAAAAAATAATCCAATTAAAAAAGAGAAGAGGACTTGAACAGACACTTTTCCCAAGAAGACATAGAAATGCCCCAACAGATGTATGAAAAGATATTTAATTTCATTAGCTATTAGGGAAATGCGAATCAAAACTACGGCTTACGTCTGTTAGAATTGTTATTATCAACAAGAAAGGTAATAAGTGTCACAGAGGTGGTGGAGCAGGGGTCCCCAAACTTTTTACACAGGGGGCCAGTTCACTGTCCCTCAGACCGTTTGAGGGCTGCCACATACAGTACTCCATACATTGACCACCAATGAAAGAGGTGCCCCTTCGAGAAGTGTGGTGTGGGCCAGATAAATGGCCTCAGGGGGCCTCAATTTGGCCCACTGGCAGTAGTTTGGGGTCCTCTGTTGTGGAGAAAAGGGAACCTTCATTCTCTGATGGCAGGATTGAATATTGGTACAGCTAATATGGAAAACAGTTTGATGGTTCTACAAAACTTTAAGAATCGAGTGACCATATGACCCAGCAATCCCTCTGGGTATTAACCTGAAAAACTCAAAAACGTTTATTCACAAAAATATATGCACCCATATGTTCCTTGTAGCATTATTCACAGTGGCCAAGACATGGAGACAACTAAAGTGTCCTTTAATAGAGGGATGGATTAAGAAAATATGATACATATATACTCTGTAGTACTTCTCAGAAATAAGAAAAGATGAAATGCCTGACCAGGCAGTGGCACAGTGGATAGAGAATCGGTCTGGGACACAAAGGACCCAGGTTTGAAACCCCAAGGTCACTGGCTTGAGCACACACTCATCAACTTGAACGTGGGATTGCTGGCTTAAGCATGGGACTATAGACATGACTCCGTGGTCTCTGGCTTGAGCCCAAATGTTGCTGGTTTGAAGCCCAAGGTTGCTGGCTTCAGCAAGGGGTCACTGGCTCAGTTGGAATCCCCCAGTCAAGGCACATATCAGAAAGCAATCAATGAACAACTAAGATGCCGCCACTATGAATTGAGGCTTTTCATCGCTCTCCCTTCCTGTCTGTCTCTCTCTTTCTCTCTCTAAAAGTAAATAAATAAATTAATAAAAACAAATTAAAAAGTATTTGCAGAAAAATAGCTATTGCAACATACACTAGAAAAATGCAGCTAAGGAAATGGAACTAAAGTACATAAATGCATAACAAGAAAAAAGTTATTTCAAGTTTAATTTAAATTATACTTTTCATTTTGATATATTTTGGTAACAATGTATATCAAATTTAACATGGGTGCATGTTACTTTACAGTTTTAAAAAAATAGTATTTTTTTTCAAAAATAATTACAAATGGTTTTTGGCCCAATAAAATAAAACAATTCAGGCAATGAAGAAATACCGTAATAAATAAAAATTTTCACCCTTAAGATATCCTAGTTTCAACAACAAAAAATATATTTACTTTATATATAGGTATTAACTTTTTTCATTTTAATACTAGTTACATTTTTTGTGCTTCTCCTTATAATGATTAACTTCTTTTTTCCTTAGATATTTTTATTGTTGGATTCTTCTGATAATGAACTTGACTAAAATGTCATCTCCTCTTTGCGTCAGTCACATGATAGCTATCTGATTATATTTTTTCATTGACAATTCTTTCTAAATTTAATTTTTTATAATGACTTTTTGCGTATTTTTTTCTCTAACACTGGAGTAGGGTAGAGTTTTTTGTTGTTTCTTTTGTTGTATTCTGTTTCATTTTAGTATAATTCCATGTTATCTCACTCCAACTGGAACAAAGTTTTCTGGGAGAGAACTTGGAGGTTACTTATTTCACAGCTTATTATTTTTTTGAAAAAATAGAAGACTGGCTTCAAATACTACTATTCATTAATCTATTTACAAAGCAATTATTTACTAATGTTGTATATTCTATTTGCACTCAATGTCTAGATATGCCACTAACTGCAGATTTTAGAAATCTGTCTAACCTCCTGAGCACCATATTGTCTTTATAACTTTTGGAGAATTTTTCTCATGTTACTCCCTCTTCTAATATACCATAAACCCATTATCACAAGCCATATTTGGTCACAATAAGGTCTCATTTCTAAGAGCCAAATTAAATATCACTTCATAAAAGAATGCTTGACTCTGGAGCCGCATAAATGCCATTGATATTTTTTAACATTCTGAGTGTGCAGCTACCACAATGCAAAATTGTCTGCATATTGTTTATCTTTGTTTATCCAGTACCTAAACTTGTTCATACACAAAACTTGTCTTAAACTTTTAACAAATATTACCTGTAGTTAGGTTGATTCATACCATGTAAAAGCAAAGTTAGTATTTCATGCACTCTTGGAACTTAGGATGAGTTGTCAAAGAATAAGTAAATAGAAAATTTTCAGACTTTCCCAAGTCACAGGTGCTTTTTAGATTAAAAAATATCATTCCCTTATTTTTCTCTATTGTTAGCAGAATTAAACCATAACTAAGGCCTCGTGAGAATTAGGCTGTCCAGGGCTAAAGCTCACTGTCCTCTTATTCAGTAGTGTGTGGGAGTCAGGTATCTCTACTCTAAATAGCTCTGGGAAGTGAGAGTCAAAAAACGAGAGCAGCTCCATCTCCCAGGCTTCCCTAAACTACTGGCGGTATTTTCCTGTTTTGGCACCTAGTATTTTATTAATAACTCTGATGCATCCATTTTCATTAAGTTAATGAATATACTTTATTATAAATATAGATTCACATCTGACTTATTCTGCCCTCCTTCAACTTCATATTATACTTGGAAGTATATAAGTATATATAATGGGCTTAGTATAGATAGAATAATGGCCCCCAAAAGATTTGTATGTCTTAACCTCTTGAACCTATGAATGTTTTACATTACAGGCACAGGAAACTTAAAGAAGCAGATGTAGTTAAGGTTGCTTATCAGAAAATAAATAGATTGTCCTAGATTATTCAGTGGACTCGATGTAAACATAAAGGTTCTTAAATATGGAAGAAAGGGACACATGAGTCAGTGTTAGAGTGATGTCATATTAAAGGAGGAAAAATAAATTTCCCCCTGCCCTTCTGGGTTTTTGGCTTAGAATTCTTATAATAAAAGACAGAATTAACAGGAGAAAAACAAATACAAATTTATCATGTACACATGGGAGGCATCCAGAAAAAGTGAATACCTTTCTGAGACAGACCAAGCCAACCACCTTAAGTACCATCTTCAGCTAAAGACAAAAAAAAAATTAATCTTATCCTTTAGAATAATCCTTCTTTCCCTAGTATAGAGAGACACTCTTACAAATGGAGATTTCTTTTATAAATATAAAGGTCTCTTCCATAACATTAACTTCTATTCCATTTTCATAGCTTCTCCTGTGTCAGCAGTTTCTCAAAAATAATCAACTCAAAATAATCTCTATGCCAAAGAGGTATACAGTCGGCTATCCTTCAGATGCCGAAGAAAACCATCCATTGCTGCCTTTGAAGATGGACATGAACTGTGAGCTACTGAACTCTGGCAGTCTTTAAAGCTCAAAAAGCAAAAAACAAACAAACAAACAAAAAAAAACACATTTCCCTATAGAACTTCCAGAAAGGCACTCAGCACTGCAAACACCTAATTTTATCCCAGTGAGATCTCATTCATAGTTCTCATGATTGGAACTGTAAGATAATAAATTAGTGTTGTTTAAGCCACTGGGTTTGGGGTAATTTGTTACAGGAACAATTGGAAACTAATACAGTGCTAAAACAATAGCCATTTAATATAATTCCCATTTGAATTTTCACTTTCTTGCAGTGAATTATTTTCCACTTATATGTTGCCCGGAAAGTACTTAACAAAGGTAGAATCTAAATTCTGCATTATTCTTTGCCAAATTCCCTGTACGCACTCAATAAACTTTAAGTAATGGCTATACTGGTGATGCTATGTTCTGAATTACTGGTCAGAAAGTTAAACAGTCATTTATAGTTTAACCAACACACACACACACACACACACACACACACACACACACACACACACACACTGCCAAGTACTAGGTAGGAGTGCTTGATGTTAGACACATTCTCATAAGGTGAGTAAAATGTTATAAATGTGGTGAATGGTGGCCAATGAAACTATCTACTGGTTTCACTGTGGAAACGGGCAGACTGGAGGGAACACGTTGGTAGAGAAAAACATGCACCCATTCATCAACTCTTCTTAGAACAAAATAAAATCCTGACATCTGTGAAAACAATTAGGGACATCCCCTGACATCTTTGCTTCAGAAAATGATTCAACTTGTCAGTAAAGTGTGAATTTTACTTTCTTCTCACTAAAATGGACAAGAGAAATGTTGCAACACATCACAGCCATGCTTATTTTGGCAGAAAAACACAGCTGCCAACAGCGACAAGAATTGCTATCACTGTTTTCTTTTTAAAGTAACTACCAGATACCGCTTCCCTTTCCACTAGCCAGAGATTTTTATTATCCATTTTTTTTTCCCACTGCTCCTGGCTGACAAAGGCTGTGGGCAGAACAGAATTCACACCGCACACTCCTTCTCTCCCTACCCTGACAAAGATGCACACTCTGTATGTTTGATGTATTATTTCCTCCACAAAAAAAAACCATCGTGCTGCCAGAAAGAACATATAATACAAAAGGCTTAGCTTTGCCTGGTGAAAGGGTAGCAAAGCTTTATGGAAATGAGGCCAGTTGGGAAAAATAATAGCAACTGCATGATTTCTAGCTGGCCCTGGCAGTAATTAATAAAAACGCAATTTATTTGACATATATATATATAAAAAATTTTTGTTTGGCAAATTGCCCTACACACACACACACACACACACACACACACACACACACACACTCTTGGAGGACAGGAGAGACTGTGGAGAGGTGGCCTCTCCACATCTCCACATGGTAGGTGGCAGGTTTAACAAGCAAAGGAGCTTCTGAGGCTTGTCTTAGGTGCCAGCAAGAGGAGTAGCTGTCAGCATCCGCCCTCCATAATGTTAACGTTTACATGGAGGCCTTACCTGGGTTCAGCCATATCTACCACCCAGACTGCCTCCATCGCACATGGCTATCTCAAGGCTCCGTGTTTGAAAACGGCCCCGAAGTATGAAGGGCGGGTGAGGGTACATTGAAGAGATGGGGAGGCTGTGAGAATCCTTTGATTGCCCGTGAACCGGAACCGGAAGTTACGTCCTCTCACTGAGCTCCTCCAAGGCCGCCCCATCTGTGACCTGCTCTTACAATGTTGCAGGTTTTCCTCGTCTGTAACGTGCTCTGGGCGGTCAGCAAGGGGTCCTACTAACACGAAGGCCTCTTTCTAGCCAGCTGACTCTGTTGGAGGCAGCTTACCCAGTAACAATATAGGCACGTGCACCAGAAAACAAAGATTAAAGTAATGAGTCCCAAAATAAAAAAGGAAGTATTGCCATCAAGAGCCACAAAAGCCAAACCACTGATTTATAAGGCGCAAGATCTAAACCACTGATTTATTAAGTGCCCTAAATTAGGACGGGGGATCAAATAACTCAGGGCATTCACCTGTGATTTAAAAAGATGACACATTATCAAACTCATCAGGTATGAATACAGCATTCTGGATTATGGCACAGGTGCTTACTTGTGAGGCAGTAATACGTTCCAAGGTAATCTAATATGGAGGACAAGTTTTCTTATTAACAGAGACATTTTTGTGTTCAGTTAAGACAGGATCTGGATGAGTTAAGTAAGAACTTCTACCCATGTAGTAATATCCTCTAGGCCAGGGGTAGTCAACCTTTTTATACCTACCGCCCACGTTTGTATCTCTGTTAGTAGTAAAATTTTCTAACCGCCCACCAGTTCCACAGCAATGGTGATTTATAAAGTAGGGAAGTAACTTTACTTTATAAAATTTATAAAGCAGTTACAGCAAGTGAAAGCATATAATAATAATTACTTACCAAGTACTTTATGTTGGATTTTCACTGTTTGGCAGAATAAATCTTTATAAATCTTTATATAACTTGCTATAGTTAAATCTATCTTTTTATTTATACTTTGGTTGCTCTGCTACCACCCACCATGAAAGCTGGAATGTATACTAGTGGGTGGTAGGGACGAGGTTGACTCCCACTGCATTTACGCCAATGACGGGGATAAAAATGATTACCAAATGATCATACTATTGGAAAACAGAACATGTTTATCTGGCTTTGAGGAAAGAGAGGTTCAAAATTTTTCTTAACATTGTGTAACTTCTCCCCTGTGCTCAGGGAAAACCCAGAGTACAGCAGTCCAACCACCCAGGTAGGAGCCACGGACAAAGATTTGTGTCACACAATCACTGGTTTCCATCTGAGCACATCCAATAAATACCAGGGTGGCACAACCAGTCAGTGGCAAACCAGTAACTATCCTTTATTGTGACAGAATGAGTACACAGTTCCAGTGATATCTACCCCATATTCCTGGTACACATGGGATGATTCTGTGTAGAGTGCTTTTACTGTTTCCAATATAGGGGTGCCCAAATACTCAAAATTCTATAGTTCTAGGTAAGTCACATGACCCGAATCTGAGAATAGCCTTCGGAAGTGATGATACCCACAATGGTAATCCTGATGAGCTAATGTGGGGAAGCTGTCCACATACCCAATAGCTGGACTGATTCTTCTGCTATGCACATGCATGGGTTCATTATAGAAAGATATTTCCATCAGCTACCAATTCTATGACCAGGTTCTACAGAATCAGCAGAAGTCTAAGGTCAAACTTGTATAAGAAGGTCTTCCACTTGTATGAAAATTAAACTGTGGCCTGATTCTTAGATGTGAATGTTGCTTTAGCTGTAATTATTTGATCTGGTTGTGTATACCATACATATAGGCCAGGGGACACAGCACTGATAGGCATGAGGAGATGAACTAGGGGTAGGTTATGACCTCCTCCCCTCTTTCAGTGGTACATGTTTCATGCTAGGTATAGTTTATTTCACAGGCCCAGCTTCCAACAGAAAAATAGTTTCCTCTCGCCCAGGGCTACACAGTAACTTAACCCATCCCAGGGGGTTGTTCCATTGCAAATTCCAATAGCTAAAGCCTTTCTCAGGTATGATAGGACTTGGTATTCTCAGCAGCTTACAACATTGAGTCACCGTGAGAATAGAAGCAATGGCTATCTCCCGATTATTTTTTTTCATCCTTATGGAGTAGGGTGCCTTGGCACGTTCCCAGTCTGGCATATGAGGTAGCAGGCCTTACAGCTTAATTATTTAAAGGTATTAAAGCCTGACACAGTGCTTTCATCCACCTAGCCAAAGTGATTTTTCTGGTTAGTCATTTAATCGACTGCTTTAATATTCCATTCTTCCTTCTTCCCACCCCTGCTGCCTGAAGGTTAAATCAGTGAGAAAAACATATGCTACCTAGGAACATTACAATATATAAAATTTCACCTTTATAAAAATGTAATGCTTCGATAATCAAGTGTAACTAAGACTTTATTTTCCCCCTTATTTAGATAAGTTATCATCTCTCATTTCATTGCAGGGAAGCTGAAATATACACATCAGGAAAAGCTCATAGCAAACTATTGCCCTAGGACTTTCTTTAGGAAGAGAAATCTGTGAGAAAAACATGTTACCTAGGAACATTGAAGAATGTTCAGAATAGACTGAGAAGAAACAGTCTGCCCCTCTACAACTATATAGTTAATGGTTACATGTCCTGTTATCTACAGGAAAATGTATCTAACATATACTCAAGATTGCCTTCTGCCAAGCTCACCTGGTTCTCATTCATCAATTCCCTTCTATTAACAGTACTGGTGAAATTCACTAGGCTTATGTCTGGGAGGAATGACTAATGTATGCTGTGAAATAATTTGGATGGAAAACATTAATTTTAAGCTTCTACAACAAACCACTGCTTGCTTTATTATTTTCTAACAGAAAAAAAAACCCACATATTGTTTATTTTTCCCCTTTGATCCTCTCTTTTAAATGACTTTGCCCTTTTCATTTTTTATTGAATTTACTGGGGTGATATTGGTTCATAAAATTACATGGATTTCAGGTGTGCAATTCTACAATACATCATCTGTTTATTGTACTGTGTGTTCACCGTTCCAAGTAAAGTCTCTTTCCATCACCATTTATCACTTCTATTTTTATGCAGACTTCAACTTAACTCTCAAAACTCACATTCAAAACTCTAAAAGAAAATTGCTCTCTTCTGTTCTAGCACTAGAGAGAGAGAGAGAGAGAGAGAGAGAGAGAGAGAGAGAGAGAGAGAGATCTGGCATATTCACAAGTGAAAAGTGCACACAAAGAAAAAATATTTAAGAACCATCATTCCATTGCTTGCTATGTTATTCCATTTTAATGTGTACTGTTTAGAAAATTTACTCGCTTTATTCACAGAAAGTGCTTCATTTGACTTTCCTGTTTCAGAAGGATTTGCCAAAGTCAGAATAGAAATGCTGATTTTTTAAACATACAACTGGAAAGATACTAAATGCCTGACAGTAGCAGGAAAGTTCAGCATCCAAATAAAAATGTAATATTCTATTAAGGATGGAAGCACAAGAAAATACAGATTGATCCATGTCTCTGGGATTTCAGGGGTTCTGATCATGTTTTTAGTATGTACTTTCTTCCCCTTGCTTAGAACTGCTCTCATGGCTCTACGAAGAACAATCGCAAATTCAGGATCTTTCATGATAATACTTTTCAGCCTTTCTGCTATCAAACATTTTTAGCAAAGTGTACAATATTTTCTCTTTCCAATTATGAGCACATTCCGTACTACAATTCTTTGTGTCCTTACTTTCCTTCTTCAGCTAAGAGAGTGCCTTTTTGGCCATTGAGAAGTAATATTCATGGACATGTTTTATGACTCAATCAAATATAAATACATTTATTGTAAAGATTTTGCTTTTTGTTTATTTTTATTTATTCACTAAAATGTTGAGTCTTTTCATCAGGATAAGTTCATCTATGCACATACACATACTCACAAATTTATAGTATACCACATGATAATGTAAACATAATTTAAAAATTGTCATGCATTTTATGAATAATTTAATTCAATTTCATTCTGTGCCCATAGGAAGACTGAGAGCCAAAAAAGAATGTCTTGCCTTACTACTCCCATTAATTTTGTTTTGAAATCATTAATATTTTCCCTGAAATCAGTCCTTTTTTTTAAAACCACATCAATCTGAGCTTTCTTCCCAATGGTCTATAACAAATTAAAATCTGCTACTTTCATAGTATCAACATATTTAAAGGACTATAAAGTATTTGAAAGAAAAGAGAATATTTAAACATGCATCAGTCTGTAGAATGAAATCAGTAAGTGATCATCCTCTCTGTACAACACCATCAAAAATGTAAAATATCATAAATAAAGTATTTAGGTTAAATGCAGTTTTTTAAATCTTTTAACTACTTAAAATATTTTAGGTGCAAATTATTTTTGGTATTTTTTAAAATGTAAGAAAAGGTATGGAATTAATTCATGAATGTTTATATCACTATAATTATGAAATAAAAGGAATTCTTTCATGCATTAACATCTTCTCTATACAGATCAAGTCAAATATAGCATATGAGCATTAATCAGTATAATAGTTCTAACACTGAGTTTTTGTAATATGATGTATAGGAACAATTTTTAATTCATATTTTAGTTTTGGAATTAAGTGTAGAATCTTAAAAGAAAGTGATTTGGTGTTGTTGTTTCCATTTTTCCTTTGAGATAACTCTCCTAAGATATTGATTGGTTTAGAATGACACTTTGTAGATTCTGGTAATTGGTCTGTTTACTTTTTGTCAAACTTAATAAAATCCATAACAGTTAGGCTTGTTTGGTGGCAAGTGAGAACAAACAAACTAACCAAGGAAACTTTATGTACCTTAAAAAAAAAATATTATAAGAATTTTGTGTTCAAGGAAGAAATTCAGATAGTAGAAATATAGTAGTCACCCTCTCACACTTTCTTTGTCTCATCTTTCTCTCATTTATTTTGATACCCTTCAATTAATATCAGCTGAATCAATGTCAGCTGACTTATTTTAAATTCTTCAGGATGATATAAAGTTTAGTAATGCTTACAGACTAGTCCTTTTGATACTCAGGCTACGAGTCTCAGTTTAGTCAAACACCAGTCTAGTTGTTGCTGTAAATATATATGTTAAATGTGATTAACATTCAAATTAGACAACTGTGAGTCAAACATAATATTCTTCAGAATATGGGTGGGCTTCATCCAGTAAGTTGACGGCCTTAGGAGCAAAGACAGAGGATCCCCCAAAGAGAAGGAATCCTCTTCAAAACTGCAACATAGAAGACTCTTAAGATGGCAGTGGAGTAAGCAGATGCACTGACTCTCAGCTCACACCACCAAACTGGATTACATATTAATTTAGGAACAATCAGCATAAAAAAACAACTTTGGATTAACAGAACAGGTCTTAAAAACTAAGGAGCAAAGAAGAAGCCACACCGAGCATGGTAGGGAGCTATGAGCCATGGTGGGGAGGGTCTCCCTTGCTGCCAGGAGTGAAGGTGGAGTGAGACTGAGAGCCCAGAAGGGCTCTCATTACAAGGAGAAGAGCAGAAAATATCTCTCACAGCCACTTGCCTGGGAACCTGGGAATGAGGTATGCTGAGAGGGCTGGTTTGTCTTCCAAAAGGAAAGTGGAGAGAGAGACAGATGGTGATGGGCAAAGAAATGCATGGGATGACCTGTGAAGCTGACTTATTTATTGTGGAGGTGGCCATAGCTGGGGAAGCGGTTGAACCCTCAACAAAACACAAACCTAAAGTGGTTTCAAGTGACCCACCTCCAGAAAGCTCTCCAGCTTCAATCAGAGCAACAAGACACAGCTGAAAAAAAGAAAGTGGGAAGGAGGGGCAGTAACTCAGGTCTCCATGGAGATCTGAGATATACCTCCCGCTACTGCAACAGAGAAAGCACATAGAGTCCAGAGAGAAGTTGGCCATCAGAGTCTAAGGTTACACCCACCGCATTTCTGGATACAGCTTCAAATAAGCCCCCTGCTGAGATTTGTAAACAAGACTACCACTGAGTTAAGAAAACACAAAACGAAACAAGACTTCAAAGAGGCTCTACTAGGTAAGGAGATTACACCTGGAAAAAGCCTACAAGTCATAGAGAATAATGAGTAGGCAGAGAAACATAGCCATATGCTTCAACAAGATAAATCCTCTGATAAAGTCTTGGGTGAATTGGAAATAATCAAATTACTGGATACAGAGCTAAAATAATGATTTTTAGGATGCTTAAAGATCTCAAAGCTACAATGGATGGACTTAACACTTCTGTAAAGAAATTGAAAGCATCAAAAAGACATAGAAATTATAAAAAAGAACCAGACATAAATGACAAACACAGTATCAGAAATGAATACTACACTGGAAGGAATTAAAAGCAAGCTGCATGAAGGAGAGGATTGAATCAGCAATTTAGAGGACAAGATAAGCGAAAGCACAAAAACAAAGCAGCAAAAAGAAAAGAGACAGAAAAAATCAGAAAAATCTAAGAGAGCTCCCTGACAACCTAAAGAAAAACAATATCTGCATCATAGGGGTTCCTAAAGAAGAAGAGAAAAAACAAGGGTTAGAGACCTTCTTCAATGAGATTGTAGCTTAAACCTTCTCTAAATTGATGCAGGAAAAAATCACAAAAGTTCAAGAAGCACAGAGAATTCAACTAAAGAGAAACCCAAAAAAATCTACACCAAGACACATCATAATTAAAATACCAAAGCTAAGAGATAAAGAGAAAATATTAAAAGTGGCTAGAGAAAAAATGGGTATCAACTACAAAGGAGCTGCATAAAAATGGCATCCAACTTCTCAACAGAAACACTTGAGTCCTGAAGGAAATGGCAAGACATATTCAGAGTAATAATGCAGAACAAGATCTACAACCAAGACTTCTTTATCCAGCAAGGCTATCATTTAAATTTGAAGGAGTAATAAAAAGCTTCCCTGACAAAAATAAAATAAAAACAAAAACACTCAAGGAATTCATTACAACCAAACTAATGCTGCAAGAAATGTTAAGGAGCCTGTTGTAAATAAAACAAGGGGGGAAAAGAATATAGTAAAAGAGGAATATAACTTTCAAGAATAAAAGGCAATAAACAACTACATATCAATAATAACCTTAAATGTAAATAAATTAAATGCTCCAATCAAAAGACAGGGTAGCTGAATGGATAAGAAAGCAGGACCCATACATATTCTGTCTACAGGAGACGCAACTCAAAACAAAAGATACACATAGACTGAAAGTAAAAGGATGAATAAAAATATTTCAAGTAAATGGAAATAAAAAGAAAGCGGGGGTAGCGATACTTATATCTGACAAAATACACTTTAAAACAAAGACAATAGTAAGGGATAAAGAAGGACACTACATAATGATAAAGGAAGCAATCCAACAGGAAGAGATAACCATTATAAATATTTATGCACCTAATACAGGAGCACCTAAATATAAAAAGCAGATTTTGATGGACATAAAGGGAGAGATCAACAGCAATACTACGATAGTAGAGAATTTCAATACCCCACGAACATCAATGGATAGATCATCAAGAAAGAAAATTAACAAAGAAATAACAAAATTAAGGGATACACTAGATCAACTGAATTTAATAGATATTTTCAGAACCTTCCATCCAAAAACAGCAGAATATACACGTTTTTCAAGTGCTCATGGTATGTTCTCTAGGATAGAACACATACTAGGGAATATAACAAGTCTCAACAAATATAAGAAGATTGAAACCATATCAAACATCTTCTCTGACCACAATGGCATCAAACTAGAACTCAACTAAAATAGGAAAACTGAAAAACACTCAAATACTTGAAAACTAAACAGCATGTTATTAAACAACAACTTGGTCAACAACGAGATCAAGAAAGAAAGAAATAATTTCCTTGAAACAAGTGACAATGAGCATACAACAACTCAAAATCTGTGGGATACAACAAAAGCGGTCCTTAGAGGGAACTTCATAGTGTTACATGTATACCTTAAGCTAGAAAAAGCTCAAAAAAACAACTTAATTCTGCAACTAAAAGAACTAGAAAAAGAACAGCAAGTAAAGCCTAGATGAAGTAGAAGGAAAAAAATAATAAAGATCAGAGCAGAAATAAATGACATAGAGACTAAAAAACAATACAGCAATACAGAGGATCAAAGAAACCAAGAGCTGGTTCTTTGAAAAAGTAAACAAGATCAATGAACCCTAAGCCGGACTCACCAAGAAAAAAAGAAAAAGGACTCAAATAAAATTAGAAATGAGGGTGGAGAAATAACAATGGACACAGCAGTAATACAAAGGATTGTAAGAAAATACTATGAAGAACTGTATGCCAAAAAATTAGACAACCAAGGTGAAATGTGCAGATTCCTTGAAAAATATTTTTCAAAAATCAATCTAGAAGAATCAGAAAACCTAAATACACTGATAACAACAAAAGAGATCAAAACAGTTATCAAAAAACTCCCAACAAACAAAAGCCCTGTGTCAAATGGCTTCAGAGGTGAATTCTACCAAATACTCAAAAAACTCCTATCCTTCTCAAGCTATTTCAAAAAATTCAAGAGGAGGAAAAACTTCCAAGTTTTTTTTTTTGAGGGAGCATAATTCTGATTTCAAAACGAGGAAAAGACAACATGAAGAAAGAAAACTGTAGGCCTATATCTCTGATAAATTTAGATGCTAAAATTCTCAACAAAATATTAGCAAACCGGATCCAGCAATACATGAAAAAATCATACACGATGATCAAGTTGGATTTATTTTGGGAGGCAAGGCTGGTACAATATTTGCAAATCAATCAATGTGATTCATCACATAAACAAAAGGAAGGACAATACCACATGATAATATCAATAGATGCAAAAAAAGCATTTGATAAAATCCAGCACCGATTTATGATCAAAACTCTAAGCAAAGTGGAAGTACACAGAACATACCTCAACATGAGAAAAGCCATCTATGACAGGTCCACAGCCAACATCATACTCAATGGGCAAAAGTTAAAAGCAATCCCCTTAAGATCAGGAACAAGGCAGGGGTGCCCCTTTTCACCACTCTTATTAAATATAGTTCTGAAAGTCCTAGCCACAACAATCAGACAAGAAAAAAAAAGGCATCCAAATTGGAAAAGAAGTAAAATTATCATTATTTGCTGATGATACAATACTGTACCTAGAAAACCCTAAAATCACAATAAAAACATAACTACTGGACCTGATAAATGAATTTAACAAGGTGTCAGGTTATAAATTTAATACTCAAAAATCAGAGGCATTTTTATACACCAACAATGATCTGCTGAAAAAGAAATTAAGAAAACAATCCTTTTCACTGTTGCAACAAAAAAATATAAAATACCTAGGAGTAAATTTAACAAAAAAAGTTAAAGACTTGTGCTCAGAAAATTATAAAACATAGATTAAAGAAATCAAGGAAGATAGAAAAAAGTCAAAGTATATACCGTGGCTAGAAAGAATAAAATCATTAAAATGTCTATATTACCCAAAACAATTTATGAATGCAATGCAATTTCTATTAAAATACCAAGAACATATTCAAAGATATAGAACAAATATTCCAAAAACTCATATGGAACAAAAACAAACAAACAAACAAAAAACACCAATAGCCTCAGCAATCTTGAAAAAGAAGAATAAAGTGGGTGGTATCACACTTCCCGACATCAAGTTATACTACAAGGTCATTGTACTCAAGACAGCTTGGTACTGGCATAAGAATAGGCATATAGATTAATGAACAGAACAGAGAACCCAGAAACAAACCCACATCTTTATGAAAAATTGATATTTGACAAGGGTGGTGATGACATACAATGGAGTAAAGACAGCCTCTTTAACAAATGGTGTTGGGAAAATTGGACATCTACCTGCAAAAAAATGAAACTAGACCACCAACTCACACCATTCACAAAAATAAACTCAAAATGGATAAAAGCCTTAAATGTAAGTCATAAAATCATAAGCATCCTAGAGGCAAACATAGGCAATAAGCTCTCCAACATCACTTGAAGCAATATATTTGCTGATTTATTTCCATGAACAAGAGAAGTAAAGGACAGGATAAACAAATGGAACTATAGCAAACTAAAAAGCTTTTGCACAACTAAAGACAATATGAACAAAATAAAAAGGCAAAACACACAATTGCAGAATATATTCTACAATACGTCTGATAAGGTGTTAATAACCAAAATTTATAAAGAACTTATAAAAGTCAACACCAGGAAGACAAACAATCCAATCAAAAAATGGGCACAAGGAATGAATAGACACTTCTCAAAGAGGACATACAGAGGGCCAATAGGCATATGAAAAAAAAAATGTTCAACATCACTAATCATTAAAGAAATGCAAATTAAAACCACAATGAAAACTCACACCAGTCAGAATGGTGCTCATCAGCAAAACAACACAGAATAAGTGCTGGCGAGGATGTGGAGAAAGGGGAACCCTCCTGCACTGCTGGTGGGAATGCAAACTGGTGCAGCCACTGTGGAAAACAGTATGGAGATTCCTCAAAACTTAAAAATTCAACTGCCTTTTGACCCAGTAGTCATACTTTTAGGAATATACCCCAAGAACACCTTAGCATGGTTTGAAAAGGAGAAATGCACCCCCATGTTTATGACTTCAGTGTTTATAATAGCCAAGATCTGGAAACAGCTCAAGTTTCCATTAGTGGATGATTAGATTAAAAAGCAGCGGTACGTATACACAACGGAATACTATGGGGCCATGGAAAAGAAGAAAATATTATTTTTTGCGACAACATGGATGGATCTGGAAACTATGATGTTAAGTGGAATAAGCCAGGCAGAGAAAGAAAAATATATGACCTCATTCATATGAGGAATCTGACGAACAATATGAACTGAGGGGTGGAATAGAAACAGATATGGGTTCAAAGGATCCAGAAGTAAAGCGGACGGAGGGAAAGGGGATTATAAGGTGACAGGATGGGACAAGAGCAGAAAAGCAAATCCTGGAGGGATGGGGGGAGGGTGTTACAGGGAGGGAGACAGGAAGGATATACTGAGGAACACAGGTGACATTAGAATCTATGAAAACACAATAAATTGATAATAATAATAATAATAATAATAATAAAAACTACAACATAGAAACCCTGCCTGAGTTTCCAGCCTGCTAGATATATATATATATATATATATATATATATATATATATATATATATATATATATATATATATATATATATATATAATCTTATATCGGGCTGCTTCTCTGGAGAACTCGAATACATCAAACATCTTATGACTTACTCATGAAGACATACTAAGCTGCTTCTGACCAGGTTAAATAAACATTAAAATTTAAAGAAAAAATAGTGTCATTAATTTTTATTAAGGCGAGAGCATGCAAACAATAAATTTGTAAAATTCAATTTCTAAAAGATCTTTTAAACTAAAATTTTAATATCTATGTTTACTGGTTTTGTGATTTTAGATAAATCATATGATCATAAAAATCCCAGTAGTTTCATTCTATCATAGAAAATATAACAATAGTACAAACTTTGTATAATTACAAAGATATGAAATGAAATCATTCACATACAATGATTAACGCAGTTTCTGGAAAAACCAAATGGACTGGATAATTTTTAGTAAATATTTACTCTTATTATTTTATTATTGTTAATTACAAGAGATTCTCTATATACAAGTTTACATGAGGACAAGCATAAATAAAAGAAATAATTTAGATACAATTTAGTGGTTTCTCTGATTTGTCATGCACATTTTTTAAAATTTAAAAATATTAGCAATAGCTGTCTTTTATGTGAAACAAAATTTAATTTTATTCAGTTCATCTATTTAATTTTACTTTAACTTAATCCTCAATTAATGAATCAACTGCCTTTATAAATTTCTACACTATAGTCTTTGTCTTGTTATAGAATGTGTGATCTCATAAATATGATGGAGAATACTGTCTCAAAAAAGCATTATGCTGTATTCTTGATTGTAAAAGCAAACTAGATGTAGTTTCAGATGTAGTTCATGTAATCACTAAATATATTTATCTTTATAACATTTTTTCTTTCCTATCATAATGCTATGTAATGCATAAGAAACAACTTTGCTTAATTATATACTTGAAAATGGACATAAAGGAGGAATCAAAAGATAGGTCTCTTTGACCTAATACTGAAATGAGTGAATTAAAGATCCTTCTTCAGGTATTCATTGTGCTTTTTATCATTAAGATGTGCTTTGGTTTTTTTAACGAATCAGTTTTAAATTCTCCTGTTTCGTCTCTTGACCAAATAATGTTTTTTTCAGTATCAGTTGGGCTCACATTACTTAAATTACCATTTTCACAGTTAACATTCACCCCCAATTACCTATAATATGTCAAATCTTCACAACTAAGATTATGTTGAAAATGGATTAAAGGCAGACAACTGATTCCAGAACTGTCATTTATCTTCTCTAGAGAGCTCATTAACCTTTAAAGGTTTGTACATGATTCCATAATTATCTTGCAATGGGATTTTTATTTCTCTTCTATTTTATCAGGTTGCCCCTTTTTATGACCCACGATGAGGCTGACATTTTTTTTTTAACTCCTTGAGCTGGCCAAGCAGTTGGCAACGCAGAGAAGTAATATATAAAGCAAAGGCTATTTTGTCCTCGCTATTCATGTCTTTAGCATTTCCTTCAGACATGGGAAGAATAAAATATGGATTTTCATGATTAGAAATCATATGAAAATGAACTGGAAAAAGTATGGCCAATATTATTTTTACTTTTTATAATTATCTTTTCAACTCATTGAAAATGTACTTCACTTGCAAGGTTCATGTTTCACATTATTTATAAACATTTACTAACTTGTATCTATCCACTATAGTTTCAATTTGTTCTTAAAACATTAGTTTCCAACATGAGGATGTTCCAATTTAAGATTTAGAGCTGATTTCCACACATTACAGTATTTTAATAAATAAAAAGAAACACATGTAACTCTAAATTATACAATTACCAAGACAAGCGTTAACACAATTTATTTATTTTAGTTCTTGGTAGTAATCTTAACTATTCAAATTTTTAAAAATATTTTAAAATCTAGAATTCATGGAATAATATAATAAAATGTCTCTTCATTATCAAGATTTGAAAAGCTTTATTTATTTATGCATTTATTTTTGCTTAGGTTATTCCTATGACCCATCACTTAAATGAATAATACTTTGTTACACTAATATCCATCAATTTCTTCATTTATGTAAGCCTTCTCCTCAGAAGAAGACAGTAAGCGAGCTGTGAGAACTAAGGCACAGCTTCATGTTTCCCTAGTATAGAACCAAAGACCAGGTACAAAATGAATGTAAATATTTTTCTGGCTTAGTGGAGCAAAATAATTATTCACTCAAAACAATTTATTAGTAAATCCTGCACCTAAAATTTTTAATATGATCCAATACTCTTGTAGTAATTCAAATGGTTCATGTGTAGAATAACTAACTCCACATACTTTATGATCAGGACAGCAAATCTTTGACTAAAGACAGTCTTTGTGAGATTGATATGGCTACGACTCCATGATTACAAAGCAAACTGTTTCACTTTCATACGGCTGTTACAGCTTCTTTGTTCTGCTTTGACTGTTGTAAAGTGCCTTACCTCACTTCTGCGGGTTTACGAGAGACACCAAGTCCAGATGAATTTTTACGAAGTTTTATTTAAGTAGGAGATTTATTAAATATGCCAACTGCATATGACTAACACGGGCCATTGCAGATCCAAATAGTGTGCCCAAATACAACTCAAAGGCTGGTTATATACCCTTTGAACACATACAGGTTGGGAGTGAGCATGACATCGTGACACAAGCTTATACCATTTGTTTAGGCGCAGGAGACCCCGAATTGTGGCCCCATTGTGGGTCATAAAAAGGGGCAACCTGATAAAATAGAATGCCATTTATCCGGCCCCCACTGCACTTCCGGAAGGGGCACCTCTTTCATTGGTGGTCAGTGAGAGGAGCACAGGATGCATCCACACCCATAGTTCCCATTGAAATACTGGTCAGTTTGTTGATTTAAATTTACTTGTTCTTTATTTTAAATATTATATTTGTTCCCGTTTTGTTTTTTTTTTTTACTTTAAAATAAGATATGTGCAGTGTGCATAGGGATTTGTTCATAGTTTTTTTATAGTCCGGCCCTCCGATGGTCTGAGGGACAGTGAACTGGCCCCTGTGTAAAAAGTTTGGGGACCTCTGGTTTAGGGGATCCATAAAAACATTAAAATTTTAAGGTAATACAATCAAAGACATTTACAAATCTTTTAGTGTCTATTTTCCCTTCTTTGCCTAGAGCAGGGGTTTGTAAGTATTTTGGCTGAAAGAGCCATGAACGCCACATATTTCAAAATATAATTCTGTGAGAGCCAAACAATATGTTTAACACTAAATACAAGTAAATGTGTAAATTTTATGTAAGACAAACACTTTTAAAGTACAATAAGTCTCTGAATTCTTTTTAATAACGTTGTTAAGCTGTTGCTAACCCATGATGAATAAAGTACTTCTTACCATGAATGCAATTTCTGGTGCTGCATGGTTTTGCTGATGGCTTTGTAGTCTCGCTGATACGTGGTGAGGTTAAGCTTCACGCAGGCGTTGAGACTTCCATCCGTTAAACATGATTGTAGGTTGGTCTTAATGTAATTTGGATGTGAGAAAGACTGCTCACATGCATACGTAGAGCCAAACATTGTCAGTACAGCAATACTCAATGCATTGAGTGGTATGTGACAGAAAGTGTGTTCCAAGTTTTGACAATAAGCAGGTCTGCTAGTAGAAATATTTTCATTTTTCCCCGGTTGTGTTTGCTCGCCAATTCTGCTTGCTGTCATGCAAGACTTTCTAAATCTTTATTCAGGGACTTGAGCTTCTTCACTGACATGTCTGAGGCCTTCTGGTCAGCAGCTTATAGCTCAAAATTTCTTACAAAGACACCGGGGATGTAACTCAGGTCGGCACTGTCCACTACAAACTCATGTGGATGGATGATAAACTTAAAAAGAGTGCGCTCACAAAATTCTCCAAAGCGCATTTTGAATGACTGCAGGAGATAAGATGTGAAGCCGGCTAGCTGCTGGAGATCAAGATGTTGAGCAGGGTCACTTGCTGTGCATGCATTTTTAAACTTTCCCAGTTTCTTTTTTTAATTTTTATTAATTTTCAATGAGGTGACATTAATAAATCAGGGTACATATGTTCAAAGAAAACATCTCCAGGTTATCTTATCATTCAATTATGTTGCATACCCATCACCCAAAGTCAAATGGTCCTCTGTCACACCTTCTATCTAGTTTTCTTTGTGCCCCTCCCCTGCCCCCTCTTTCTCCCTTTCTTCCCTTCCCCCACCCCGTAACCACCACTCTCTTGTCCTTGTCTCAGAGTCACGATTTTATGACTCACCTATGTATGAAATCATGCTGTTCTCAGTTTTTTTTTGTTTTACTTATTTTACTCCATATAATGTTATCAAGGTCCATCCATTTTGTTGTAAATGATCCGATGTCATCATTTCTTATGGCTGAGTAGTATTCCATAGTATTTATGGACCAAAGCTTTTTAATCTACTTATGCTCTGATGGACACTTGGGATGATTTCAGATCTTCGCTGTTGTGAACAATGCTGTCACGAACATGGGGCTGCATTTTTTCTTTTTGAACAGTGCTATGGTGTTCTTAGGGTATATTCCTATAAGTGGGATAGATGGGTCAAAAGACAGTTCGATTTTTAATTTTTTGAGGAATCTCCATACTGTTTTCCACAGTGGCTGCACCAGTCTGCATTCCCACCAGCAGTGCAGAAGGGTTCCCTTTTCTCCACATCCTCACCAGCACTTGTTCTGTGTTGTTTTGCTGATGAGTGCCATTTTGACTGGTGTGAGGTGATATCTCATTGTGGTTTTAATTTGCATTACTCTATTGATTAGTGATGTTGAGCATTTTTTCATATGCCTATTGGCAATCTGTATGTCCTCTTTGGAGAAATTTTTATTCATTTTTTTTGTCCATTTTTTAATTGGATTGTTTGTCTTTCTGGTGTTGAATTTTATAAGTTCTTTATAAATTTTGGTTATTAATGCCTTATCAGATGTGTTGTCTAATATGTTTTCCCATTGTGTGGTAAGAACTTATACTCGGAAAATTATAAAACATTGATAAAAGAAATCAAGGAAGATACAAACAAGTGGAAGCACATACCGTGCTCATGGTTAGAAAGAATAAACATCATTAAAATGTCTATATTACCTAAAGCAATTTATAAATTCAATGCAATACCCATTAAAATACCAATGACATACTTCAAAGATATAGAACACATATTCCAAAAATTTATATGGAACCAAAAAAGAACACAAATAGCCTCAGCAATCTTAAAAAGAAAAAATAAAGCAGGAGGTATCACTCTTCCAGATATCAAGGTTTACTACAAGGCTATTGTACTCAAGACAGCCTGGTACTGACATAAGAACAGGCACATAGATCAATGGAACAGAACAGAGAACCCAGAAATAAACCCACACCTTTATGGACAACTGATATTTGACAAAGGAGGAAAGAACATACAATGGAGTAAAGACAGCCACTTTAACAAATGGTGTTGGGAAAATTGGACATCTACCTGCAAAAAAAAATGAAACTAGACCATCAACTTACACCATTCACAAAAACAAACTCAGAATGGATAAAAGACTTAAATGTAAGCTGTGAAACCATAAGCATCTTAGAAGAAAACATAGGTAGCAAGCTCTCTGACATCTGTAGCAGCAATATATTTGCCAATTTATCTCCACAGGCAAATGAAATAAAAGGCAGCATAAATAAATGGGATTATATCAAACTAAAAAGTTTTTGCACAGCTAAAGACAATAAGAACAGAATAAACTCTCCCAGTTTTTTAAAGTGTAGTAAATGACCTGTTTCAATGTCAGCATGAAGAGTTCCAGCTTGTTTTCAAATGCAAACACTGCTTGTTGAAGGGATAAGATTGTATTTCCAACACCTTGCGTTTTCACGTTGAGCTGGTTCAGATCTTCAGTCATGTCCAAGAGATAGTAGAACTTCGGGAACCACTCAGTGTTAGCTAACTCAGGATGCTAGATATTTTTCATTTTAACTAAAGTCCTGATTTTGCTCATACAAACCGCAAGGCAGCTGAGCACCTTCCCTCTTGACAACTAACACACATTGCTGTGCAGTAGCAGACCAGGATAATTATTCCCAACTTTATTCAGCAGTGTTTTAAACTGGCGATCATTTAAAGCTCGGGAAACAAAAAAGTTGATCACCTGAATGACCAGTGACATCACTCACCAAGTTGTTCGCCACACATCTGAGCACAAAGTGCCCCCTGATGTAGAATGCAGTAAAAACTTAGGATGGGTCTCTTTTCATCTTCACGAAGAAGCACTAAAAATCTTCTGATTTTCCCCACCATGCACGGAGCACCATCAGTACACACCGAAATAAGTTTATTCATCGGAACATTTTTTTCTTTAGCAAACTCAGTGAAAGATTCGAATAAATCTTTCCCTCTTGTTGTCTCTTTCATAGGCAAAAGAGCAAGATTTTCCTCACATAGGGTGTCACTGACAGCATACCTTACAATCACACTGAACTGGGATAAATGGCTTACATCTGTTGACTTATCCAAAGCAAGAGAAAAGAATAGTGCTGCATTTATGTCCTTCACTTGTGTTGCCTCAAGTTGATTTGCCATCATGATGGTACTATTGTGAACAGTTCTTGCCAATTAAGTCATGTCTTTTATTCATTTAATTATCTTGTCTTTATCCAAAAAGTCATCAAAAAGTTCATTGGCAACATCAAGCATGAATGTTTTGGCATATTCTCCACCTGTGAATGGCTTTCCATTTCTCACAATTGCTAAAGCACCAGAAAGCTAGTGCTTTCCAGTCACCTTGTTGGGTCCAAACATGGAGTTGCTGCTGACTAGCTTGCACTCTGCACAGTAGCTCTTGACATGCTTCCTTCCTGCTGTCCCCCACAGAATATTTCAATGAAAATGTAGCATGGCATGTGTCGAAGTGCTGCTTTATATTTAAACATTTCATCGATGCAATTTTATCATTGCATATTAGACACACTGCAGAACCTGCTCTCTCCACAAAGGCAAATTCCTCTGTCCATTTCTGCTAAAAAGTACAATATTCCTTATCTTTTTTCTTTTAGCCATCTTCTTCATCAAAAGGGTTTCTGCTATTAGCTAGCTGAATACTTGATTAAAAGGATGGAAGTTTACTTCTTGACCTCACAAAGACCCGTGTATGTTACTCATTATTCAGTAAAAATTTGGTGTTGTCCCAGAGGACAGCTATAATTTGCTCCAGCCACCTGCAACCATGAACATGAGTGGTAGAAAATAAATGAAGTATACTACATGAAAATGTTTTATATTTTTAACATTATTATTTTTTTATTAAAGATCTGTCTGCGCCTGACCTGTGGTGGTGCAATGGATAAAGCGTTGACCTGGGAACACTGAGGTCGCCAGTTCTAAACCCTGCACTGGTCTGGTCAAGGCACATATGGGAGTTGATGCTTCTAGCTCCTCCCCCATTTCTCTCTCTCTCTCTGTCTCCTCTCTAAAATGAATAAAATAAAAAAAAAACTTAAAAAAAAAAAAAGATCTGTCTGTGAGTCTGATGCAGCCATCAAAAAAAGCCACATCTGGCTCATGAGCTATATGTTTCCAACCGCTGGCCTAGAGGTATGTTACTCTCAGGATTCCAGGAAGGGAAGAAGAGGCAAAATCAATGTAGGGTGGTATACAAATTCTGTCTCTTATTCAAAGAATAAAGAGGTTCCTCTGACAACCTTTATTTTTTAGCTAAAACTAAGTGACCCATTGTCCTTGTAAATCAGGAAGCTTCTACATTCTTCTCCTTCCCCTCCCCAAGAAAAAGATGCGACAGAGAGCCTTACCTTTCTTCCTAAAATGTGAATATTTATTTTGCAACATTTTGTTGCCTTACCACATTACTAATCCTGCCATTTTAGCTTCTGTAAATTTGCTTCCACTTTCTGAATACTTGTAACCTCGCCCAACTTTTTGACCTTAAAACCCCAAAGACCCTGCCATTTGGGGCTCAGACTTTGGAGAATCAACCTTCTCTGAGCCCGCTGGCGTAAAAAAATCAGCTCTCCAAAATGTCATTTTGTTTTCTTCATTCCATTCTGCTGCAACAAAATCCATGCCTTTTCCAAGTTATGAAGCTCAGCAGTTAGTTTAGCATTTGTTTAGTAAATCTGAAGCCCTTTTAGCAGTTTCATTTATTATGATATAAAATAAATCATTCTGGATGTAAACATCTCTTATTTGCCTTTGGTATGTTGAACAACATGAACTCTTTCTCTTTCACCATGTCTGTCCCATTCTCCCTGTACAACTTAATGCTTTCTATCATATTTATGGAAGTCTAGTGTATTTCTTACAGTAGTGTATATTAATATTAGAAGTGTAAGAGCCTGACAAGGAAGTGGCACAGTAGATAGAGTGTCGGACTGGGATGCAGAGGACCCAGGTTCGAGACCCCGAGCTCGCCAGATTTAGCGCAGATTAATCTGGCTTGAGCAAAAAGCTCATCAGCTTGGACCCAAAGTCGCTTGTTCAAGCAAGAGGTCACTCAGTCTGCTGAAGGCTCATGGTGAAGGCACATATGAGAAAGCAATCAATGAACACCTAAGGTGTTGCAACAAAAAATGATTGATGCTTCTCATCTCTCTGTTTCTGTTTGTCTGTCCCTATCCGTCTCTCTGACTCTCTCTGTCCCATTAAAAAAAAATGTGTAAGAGATGAATTTCAGATCCTTTGTGTTAATTCATCATTTTCACTTCCCATTGTAAACATCAACAAAAAAAGAACACAGATTGGGGACTAAAAAAGTCTTAAAGGAACTTATCATATAGGCAGAAAGACAAAGGACTAAACGCAAGAAGCATAAGTATCAACAGCATTATGATTTCCAAGTATAATAACCATTTTCAGATTCAAACAATGGAATTTATAGAAATCTTTGGTTTTATTAAGACTATTCTTATTTTATCTCACCTTTGATAATGAGCCTTTCAACTGTCCCAAATAGCTTACCTTGTCTGTGGTATTTTGTTATGACAGCTCTAGCAAACTAGTAGAGTGATAATGTATGAGCAGAAAATTAAGTAAAGTTATTCTTTATGTGGGAAAATGTTTCAGAAGAGTGCTGATGTCCCTTCTTTTCTTAGGGTCAACATGGTATTACTGCTGTTTTTCTGTATTTTTTAAATTAGAATCTACTGATGTATTACACAAGGTTCAGCCAAAAAACTAAAATCAATTATATGTATTTCCAGCAGGATAAGATTTAATACAGGGAATTAGCATTTATAAAACATATGAAAGAACTAGAACAAAGGCCACTAATAATTTTCAATGTTCAAAAAAACAAGAAGTTTTAGGACTCACTGAAAACCAGTGCTGTTTATCTACTCTTTATTTTACCGATGAAGTATGTGCTCTTAATTTAAGATGATGGAAACCAGTGATAAAATGTTATGTTTGGTGTTTGCAGACCTCTCATCCCTAACTTCCTTTTCTGGAGCAGTAATGGGTTCCTTACACTTCTTTCCAAATTTCGTTTGGTTTCTTCACAGTGGTAGACTATTTTTGTCAAGAAAATCTGCAAAATATGTTCTTAGATTAGCCTCTGGTGATAACAATATTTTACATTTGCTTAATTATCTTTTACACGTCCTATTTAACTTTTGAACACACTGTCCCTCATGACAAGGGATCTAAGGATGCCCTAGAGCAGTGGTTCTTAACCTGGGTTTTATCAAACCCTAGGGGTTCAATGAGTTGGTCTCAGGGGTTCGGAGAAGCCTCTGCCACAGAGGCCAGAATAAAGTAATACCGTAATTTGTTGTGAGTTCATGCACTTTGTTGGTTTTGTTCTTTGAGCAAGGTGATGTTCATGCATGGCTCATTTTGTGCACCAGTAAAAAAACATATACCTATGTCTTGAATTTGGGAAAAAAATAATATTTTATTTATCACTAAAGAAGGGTTCGGTGAATGTGCATATGAAACTGGTGGGTTCGGTACCTCAAAAAAGGTTAAGAACCACTGCTCTAGAGCAACATGTGTTTCAGATAAGTCTCCTCTCACTCCAGGCACCCACACCTCCATTGGCAACAACCTGGAAGGTGCTCAGTAACTCTCTGAGCTGTGGATAAACTTATTTTTCCCTTGCTCAACATTTTCACTTTGTAATTTAGACAAATATCTCAGAACTCTGTGTGTTTCTGATGTCTGTCACACCCACTTTTCCAACACTTTCAGCCACATCTCCAATATCTGTTATATTAGTCAATGTTCTCTAGAGAAAGACAATAATGATCTAGTTATATGTAATTATTATGGAGAATGAACTCATGTTGTTATGAAGGCTAAGAAGTCTCACAATCTATAAGCTAAAGACCCAAGATAGGTTATGTGTAGTTCTAATATAAGTCTAAAGACCTGAGGACAAGGAGAGTCATTATGAACATTCAAGTCCTAGTGGTGGCAGGATTGAGACTCAAGAACAGTGTTCCATTATAAACCCCAAATATGAAAAGGTCAATGTTCCAGCTCAGTCAGACAGTAGATACTCTTGTTTGAGGGAGGTCAACCTTTTTGTTTATTTAGGTCTTCAACTGATTTGGTAAGGGCCACACACAGGAGAGATGGCAATCTCCTTTACCTCAAGTTATCAACTCATATGTTACCTTCATCTAGAAACTCCCTTACATAGCCAGAAAAATTTTTGACCAAATATCTGGACCCAGTTAAGTTGACATATAAAATTAATTATCATAACCAACACTTTGTTCTCTTGACATTCCTATGTATCTTCTTAAAACATATCTGTTGGGCAGATAAAATATATTATGCTCACTTTGTTAAAGATGGCGCTGCCCACATGGAAGTTCATTGATATTAATGTGTGTTCTGGAACAGGCTATGGGCAGGCCAGGTCGTTATAGCCTAAGGCTTAGTTTAAGAGTAAGTTATTCCTCACATCCTTGACTGATTGGATAATGTAGGGTGGTGCACTCTCCTGAGGAGTCCCATTATGCCTCAGATGGGTGGCTTTGTATCAGAGACTTCCTTGTTTGTATAATTGGATTAAAGGTTTTGATTCTACGGTATAAAGCAGGAGAGACCAGTAGCTTGATCTCTCTCTTTCGGTTCCTGGGTTCCTGAGATTAGTATTAGAGAGGAGAGCAGAGTAAGGCCACATGGAGGAGAGGAAGCAGCCAAGATGGCAGAGTGCTGAGGAAGAGTTTGTGCAGGAGGAGATGGGAAACAGAGGTAAATAAGTCTGGTGAGCTGGAAAGCTTTGATGCTAGGAAACTCGGATAAGTCAGTAGCTTTGTGAGCACTGAATGTGTGGGTTTTGGAGCCCAGTGTGTGTTTTTGCTTGCCCACCGGGTGCAAGCTAGAATTAAAGCTGATGGCTCACCAGTTTTTGGCTCCGTTGTTTCATTACCGACTGTTCGAATCCAATGTGAACCTGCGTGGGTCAGGCTGCAGTGATGGTGGTCTTGACTACTGGCTTTACAATATCTAATCTCCAAATAAAGAAAATAACAAGATCAAAAGTCCACCTAAAACCCACAGTGGTTGGCTCAGCGGTAGAATGTCAGCCCAGCGTGTGGAAGTCCCAGGTTTGATTTCCTGCGAGGGCACACAGGAGAAGTGCCCATCTGCTTCTTCCCCCTTCCCCCTTTTCTTTCTGTCTATCTCTTTCTTCCCCTCCTGCATTGGAACAAAGTTGGCTCGGGTGTTGAGGATGGCTCCATGGCCTCCACCTCAGGTACTGAAATGGCTCTAGTTGCGGCGGAACAACACCCCAGATTGGCCAAGCATCACCCCCTGGTGGAATGCTGGGTGAATCCTGGTCAGGCGCAAGCGGGAGTCTGTCTGACTGCCTCCCCGCTTCTAACTTCAGAAAAATACAAAAAAAAAAAGAAAAGAAAAGAAAAAAAAAAGTCTACCTAACGTAATCCTATTATCATTAAGTACAGGTGAAAATCACTAACCTGTTCACAAAAATAAAAGGTGAAGTCCTTAAATGATGTTGATCAATGTGTATTTTTTACTTACATGCTATGATATAAACTTAATAACACTTAAATACTATCATATATAGTCAGTAGATTATATATTTCATAATAAATAAAAGAGAAAAAAATAAATATGTTTGATATATATACATACAAAAACACATTCATAACAAAATAAGGAGGAAATAAAACAATTACAATCTTTATTTCTGTATCTCTTATAGTTATAGATGGTATTTTTAGTTGTTCTCTTCTACTGCACATTTTCTATTCCCTTTGCCTTTAGGAAACACCTGAGCTAGTCATGGAATCTTTACGTAAAGTGGTGAACAAATTGTCACTCCTAAGGCCAATAGCAATACTGCTTGAATAGGGCTCTAATTTTTCACGGATCTGAATCACAAGGCATGGTGCTACTAAGAGATGAGTGGATTACAGACATATTCTTCCCTACCTCCATTGCAAATTGGTAGTGCAAGTTACCCTTGATAGACAGTTGATCACCCCAGCAACACTGTTAATCCATTTATATTGGAGGTTGAAATAGTTGAAATTCAGTTCTTTAATTGTTTTTTTTTTTTAAATTCATATCACTTTTTGACAAGCTTCCAGTATGGCAGTATCTGCAGCAGTGACTAACTCTGTGTACCACATAACATGTACCCTCAGGAGGTAGGTATGTGTTAAAAATCAGATCCCAGCAATGACCTTGAGCACTAGGATATAAATAACTCACACAGCACTACCATTCCAAATGAAACATGAGGCATATAAGGGTTAATTCCCTTCTCTGCTTGTTGATTTAGAGGCATGAAGAGCCCAAATTGACTAGTTTAATGGAATCAATGTTATGCATATTAGTGAAAGCCTTCTTCCCTTTGCAGCTATGACCTCTAGGCAAGTAGAACATAAAGTAATGGAAATAAGAAGCAAACATTTTACTGGTGATATACTAGGGATAATAATATGTGATTCCATTCCCTTCCATCTTTTTCTCCTGGCCTTGTGAATACTGGGATTGGGAGAAACAACACCATGTATTGGATGCAGATTCAGAGCATATGCAGTCTTCCAGAGAACTTTGCCTCTACACAGTCTTCTAAAGGCCATTTCAACATTCCTTTAAGCCACTTCTTTAAAATGGTGAGCAACATGGTAAGGACAGTGCATTTCATGAGCACATGCCCATTTCTATACTTCTTTTGCAGTAAAGTGGGTTCCTTAATCAGAAGCTAATTATGAAATATCATAACAGTAAATAAGTCATTCTGTAAGTCCACAAATGGTAATAATGGCAAAGGTATTGCAGGAAGGGAAGATAAATTTATATTAAGGGTAAGCATCTGTTTTAGTAAGAACACAACACCTCCCTTCCATGATGTAAGTGGTTCAGTGTAATCAGTCTACTTCTACATAGCTGACTAATAACCATAGAGAATGGTGCCATGTCAGGGACTTAGTGTTGATCTCTGCTACTGCCAAAGCAGTAGCTACAGCCATATTGTCCTTGGTGAGTAGAGGTCCATGTTTCTAAGCTCAAACAAAGCTTCCATCCCTGCCACCATGGTACCTTCTTCATGAGTCCAGCAAAGAGATGATCAAAGTGATTGCGGAAAGAGGTTAACTGGTATTCACAGACTGGATTGTCTTATCCACTTGATTATTAAAATTCTCCTCTGCTGAGGCCACCTTTTGGTGAATATTCACATGGGACACAAAAATCTTTATGTTTTTGTTCAATCAAAGAGGTGTATCACTAATTTTCTAATTATGTTTAATCTATACCTCTATTTAGTCTAACCATTGGTCACAGACTATGAATCAGTATATAAACTCACATATAGCCATTTCTACTTTTAAGCAAAGTGATTCCTTCTGTATGCAAATATGACACATAAGAGCAATCCAGAACTCTTTGATCATGCCTCATATTCTCTTATCACCATCTGACCTATGTGGTATTTATTTAGCTGTTAATTGTTCTCTTTATTAGACTATATATTTTATGAAGCAAAGAATTTGTATTTTGTTTTGTTTACTACTGTTGTGCTCAGTATGTAAAGTTTGGCATGTAGAAATGGTTAAAAATATTAATTTAATAAACAAATTTAACAGCTTTAATATTTACCACTGTTTTAGTTCTAAAAGGATTCATGCTGTTTATTTTACATCTTCACAAGAAAGATCTGATTATCTCAAGATAACTCTTTGAGGCAAATGTTCACCTAATAGATTCATCACAAACTTTTGTACTCAAGTGCCTGCTCTGATCCAATCATTTCATGGCCTAAATCAGTGGTAGTCAACCTGGTCCCTATCGCCCACTAGTGGGCATTTAGGCTTTCATGGTGGGTGGTAGTGAAGCAACCAAAGTATAAATAAAAAGATAGATTTAACTATAGTAAGTTGTTTTACAAAGACTTATTCTGCCAAACTTAGCGAAAATCTGACATAAAATACTTGGAAAGTAATTATTATTATATGCTTTAACTTGCTGTAACTCTGCTTTATAAATTTTATAAAGTTACTTTCCTACTTTATAAATCACATTACTGTGGAACCAGTGGGCGGTTAGAAAATTTTACTACCAACAGAGATACAAAAGTGGGCAGTAGGTAGGTATAAAAAGATTGACTACTCCTGGCCTACATTAAAGCAATGGTTTAGAAAACTACTAACTGCCTAGGTAGTCGGGTGAATAGTTTTTTAGAACATTCTGTCATCAGGTAATATATATATATATATATATATATATATATATATATATATATATATATATATATATATATATATATATATATATATATATATATATATAATTTAGAAATACTAGTTGGCAATTAAATATGTCTGTTACATACTACCCTGTATTGAAAGAACCCCAAACCATTACAAAAAAGGGGAGGGAGCTAAGAGAATCATAGGAAGGATTGGTAGCAAACATGTAGTCAACTGCTCTTATTCTTTCTTAATCCAAAATAAGAATCTTTGCAATATCCTTAAAAATACTAAGTAATCTTAAAAAAACTCTAAGTAATCATTTAATAATGAAAATTTTTAATTTTCAGCAATAAATTTAATTCTACCATTAATTCAATAGTTTAGGACAAAATGGAAAAGAACAACATTTTGACTTGATAATCCTATAAACAAAATGAGATTATTTCTTCCCATTATTCATAGGAATTCAAGAAAATAAAACATTATAATTCTTAATAATTGATGAGGTTATATTATTAATTATTAACTATTTAGATTAATTATTTGGTTACAAGTCACCTGTGGATGTGTAGGGAAAACATTTAGAATGCCTTTACTTTCAGTATTGCTTTCAAATAAACAATAACAATTATATTTTAAATTATTAACAATTAAAATAACACTTCGCTCACGTATTTGTATACCTAGGATTGATGAACTAAGTGATAAACAAGTTAACATTTAAAAATACTAAAATATTATTTAGTCATCAGTTCACGATTTAAAATATTTTCAACATTACTTTAAAACGATGTAATTGAAAGTGTGAATAAAATATATTTCTTGAATAATTACTATTATGTATTGTTCAATGAACTAAGATAATAGCAGAGATGAAAACAAACAAAATCTTTGCCTGAGAGTATCATTCTTAGACTAGGAGTGGTGAGTACATGATAGATAGACACTATCTTCAGAGAGCATTATGAATATTGGGAAATAATGAAACAGGATATGGTACACGGATAGACAGTACCTAGTATGCTTTGTTATATAGAACAGTCCATGCATTCTCTTTGATGAGATAATGTTGAACAAACTTTGGAAAGAAATAAAACAGCAACAAACTAAGATATCTGATGGAGATAATTTCCACATAGAGCAAAATCTTGGGTCTGACCAAGATTCAAATATTAACTATATGTTAAAAATTTTTAATGGAAGACAGGAAATAAAAAGATCTCAATTTTGGAATTAAGAATAAGAGTAAAAGGTTTTTCCCTCAAGATACATAGTTCTTGAGGGAAAAACCTTTTACTATTATTTTTAATTACTGTTTTATTTGTGTGATGATAATTGTCCACAAAAGGCTTGTCAATGTGAGGATGAAAACTACATAAAAAAAAATAATTGAATCTTATTTTTAAATCTAAATTTCTTTAAAATATTTATGATTTGAAGTATATTTGAACATCTAATAAAATACTGTTTTTTTTAAATTGATGACCATAAGTAAATAGGACAAGTGAAGATAAAATATATACAGCTGTTTATATAGGTCAAAATAAAGCTATATGGTGCAAAACAGTAGCTATACGTAACACTTTTACTAAGAATATAATGAAATCAAAAGAAGCAGGTAGTCAGAGTACAGAATATTATGAAAAATGACAGTGCCAAATATCAGAAGAACGTAAACTATTTCAGAATTTTCTTCAACCAATAACTTTAAAATGAGGAAAAAAATACAATTACCTCTTATTTATTAAATCTCTTTGTGCAGTGTTAAGAATTGTCTTGCCTGACCAGGTGGTGGCGCAGTGGATAGAGCGTTGGATTGGGATGCGGAAGACCCAGGTTTGAGACCCTGAGGTCGCCAACTTGAGCACGGGCCCATCTGGCTTGAGCAAAAGCTCGCCAGCTTGGACCCAAGGTCCCTGGCTCCAGCAAGGGGTTGCTTGGTCTGCTGAAGGCCCGTGGTCAAGACACACGTGAGAAAGCAATTAATGTGTTGCGAAGGCAACAGAAAACTAATGATTGATGATTCTCACCTTTCTCCGTTCCTGTCTGTCTGTTCCTATCTATCCCTCTCTCTGACTCTCTCTCTGTTCCTGTAAAAAAAAAAAAAAAAAAAAAAAGGAGAATTGTCTTAAAAGTGAGGATATTTTATAAAATTTTTATAAACTTTTTCAGAATTATTTTAAGAATTTATAAATCTATATCTAACTTATAAAACAATATGAAGTTAATTCCCATGTATGGTTATAAAGAGCCAACAAATAAAGTAAGCAACCAATAAGCATAATTGTAAACTATGTGATACATATATTAAACCAAGCCCATCTAAACATTGTAAATACTCATCTGAATGCAGAATTCAGTGTGAATTCATTGGGCACTCTCTGTGTCTACCCACATTTTCAAGTCTATGAGGTCTTTTATGGGAAGGACCAAATATTAGTTACTTTTGTACCTACATAATCTCCCAATAAAGTCCGTGGAAATGAATTTTTAAGATGCTTGTACAAATAAATGAATATAATACATCTTATGGTGAAGCTAAAAACTAATCTTGATTTCATATGATAAATTTTGACTTTAATTCACTCAATTAATTATGTGAAATAATACTTTTCTGAGGTTGGATGGTTTTCAAATAAAATTTTGTATCCACCTCTCATATATCAACACTTTTTAATATTGTCTGAAATAAAGCAGAATGATGACAAAGGCTGGAATGTGATATTTAAAATTTGGATAAGAAAAGATAAGGCTGGGCATTTGAATTCTTTTTCTGAGAAACTGTTAATAATAAATTTATATTGATATAAATTTGTATGCATATAAAATATATATGCTGCTTTTAACATTTCAGTTAATAATTCACATATTATTCTATATATAAAGATAAAACTTTAGCAGGTTCAAAATTATTTTCTGTAAACAGCCACATAGTAAATATTTTCAGCTTTTGAGGTGCTACATTTTTGTTGCATGTACTTAACTACACCATTGAATAACAAAAGCAGCCCTAGGAAACACATAATTATGTGAACATGGTAGTGTTACAATAAAATTTTGCTTAAAAAATCAAAGTTGGGTCAGACTTGGGGATGTAGATGGCCAAATTCTGTCCTAGCATATTATATTTTATAATATGTTGGAAGGTGACAAATCATAAGGAGAAAACAAAAGGCAAGTTAGAAGAATAAAGATGGGAGAGTAGACTAAAATAGTAAAGAGAATGGTTAGGGTAGACCTTGTCAAGAAGGTGATATATAGGCAAGAAATTGAGGGAGATTGATGAGGGAGGAAGTCATGCATCCATCTGTCAGGTTGGTTCCATAGAAGGAATGCCTAGCACATAACAGTATACCTGGCTTGCTTTGGGATGAGCAAGGAGACAGGGGTTTTTAACAATGAAGTCAAGAGAAGATGCAAAGAATGTTCAGTGTGCAAGACTGAAGGTCCTTACATGCCAATGCACAGTTGCATGATTTTACTCTGAGATAACTAGGATGCTCCCATTCTTAACTATATATATTAATAATTATGCATAATTATTCATATATAATTTCATATTAGAGCTATTTATTTCATATAATTGCTGAGGAAAATAAAGTAGATAATATTAGCAAATAATTCAGTACATTAACTAGCAAATGGTAAATATTCAACAAATATTAACATATCATTGTGGGTGTTACTGCTTTTGTTATCATTATTAATGGCACAGTAAGAATAAAAAGTAAATCTTGTGAGAATAACAAAAACACATAGACTTTTTCTACCTTGGTAATGTGTGTCTTGTTTGGCCACTAGGTACCTATAGTAGAATGTTTGCAAAAGTGACACAATTATTTCTTACCCTGCTTTATATTCATTTGCAGCATGGCTAGAAGCTCCTTCCATTTGATTCATCCACACCAAACAGATATTGTTGTGTCGGTTATTGTCATTTTTTAGCTGACTATCTAAAGGAAAGGAGGTCAGTTTCCATGACTAAATGGTCAGGTATTGCATGTTTTAAAAATTTTTGTGACACACTCGTGTTCTGTGGCATATCAGTTGAAAATCACTGCCTTAGATTGTCAAATAAAAAGAAATTGCAACAGCCAACACAATAGCCATCTGGTGTAAACACCCTTTCTTAAACCATAAGTGTATAGGTCAAATAATAGAGTTGCAACTTATTGATCATGTCAGATACTAAGGCTGTGTTTGATTCATTAATTATTGGTACCAGAAATTCTTATATATGTTTTGTCAGATCAGTAAAAATATATATTTATTACTGTGCCACAGAATTTTAGCAGTTAGTTTATATGTGCCATGAGATGAAAAAGTTTATAGGCTCAAATAATGGACTTATCTATATAGAACTCTTTGTATTAGTTGAAGCCAATATACTAATAGACAATTTGTAAATCTTCTTGGTTAATGAAAAAGAAAAATACATTAACTGTCTGTAGGTTGTACTATTTTTTAAATGTCTATTTTACATATATATGTAATAGTTGTATATAGTTATATGCATTTTCTTCCAGTTGTGTGTAGGTAGAGACAAGCTATGCTTTTCTAGGTTAAAGTGTTGGGAGGAATTTTGGGTATAAATATATAGCTCTCAAAGGAAAAGAAAGAAAATTATCACTAAATATATATTAAGTGCTTCTCATATATAGGATTCTATTATGGGGTAAAGACATCAAAAATAACATATTAACGTAAAATTCATTAATTTTAAAAGGGCAAAAATATGGGGTATTCTCCTTAAGATGCATTTAGTTACTTTTTAAAAACAATTTTATTATCTTACAGTTTGTGTGAGTGAAGAATTTAGAAAGGGCTCACTCAGATGGGTGGTTCTGTCTGAATCTCTCATGTAGTTGCATTTAGAGAGTGGCCCGAGCTGGAACAGCAGGCGGGTCTGCACCATCTGTAAACTCACCAGGCGGCCCATCCTCTCTCTTTCTCTCTCTCCATCTTCATACATGCTGAAAGCCTCTCCATGTGGTCTCTCCTTATGGGCTATTTTGTATTTTGGGCTTCTTTATACCATGGCAGCCGCGGGGTAGAAGGACATCTATAACAGCTCAGAGCTTTAAAATCTGTGTCTGATCAAAGGAAGCAGAAGCTCTATTGACACTCATGATCTAGTCTCTGAAGTCATGTGGCATCACTTCTACTACCTTCTATTTATTACAAGAGAATGACAGATCCATTCAGATTTAAATGGTGAAGAGTTACTTTCTAACCATTGTAGAAATGACACTGTCACAATGAAGAAAAAGCATGTGGAGGAAAGTTATTGTGGCCTTTTTTGTAAAATACAGCTTGCCACAGGAAACAGTGAAATTAGTACAACTATTATAAGATGTCTCTTCCTCACTGCTCGCTGAAATAAAAATTGCTTCTTCCAAGAGTACACTGAATATTATCAATATTTCAAGATCTCATACACTCTTTACTAATAAATAATATTTAGTTATTGATTCTAATTTTATAGCTACTTTGAGAGGCTCAAGGAGGACAGTAGATAAATTAAATCTTACTTCAGTATTACAAAACCTCTAGATAGCCTGACCTGTGGTGGCGCAGTGGATAAAGCGTCAACCTGGAATGCTGAGGTCACCGGTTCAAAACCCTGGGCTTGCCTGGTCAAGGCACATGTGGGAGTTGATGCTTCCTGCTCCTCCCCCCTTCTCTCTCTCTCTTTCTCTCTCTCTCTCTCTTCTCTAAAATGAATAAATAAATTTTAAAAAAATTAAAAAAAAACTCTAGATACACACACGAGCAATTTAGTACGTGGGTCAAAAATGTCTTTGAACATATTGGAACAAAAACAATACCTAGACTCAAGGTATACTGTAGATTGTTTATTGAAACAATTACATCAAAATAAAAAAGTGTTTTTTCTACTTCAATTGATTATAACAATATTCTAATTTCACACTGACTCTTAAAATTGTGGTGGCTGACTCAGCCAGCACTTTTTCTTTCCCATCATGAAAAATACTTCAATATGATAAGCCCTTTTCTGACATTTAACATATGTGGAAAATAGGGGCAAATTAAGATGACTATAACATTATTTTGCAATTTTCTCTTTTCCAGTTATTTGGCAAATCAAACATGTTGCCAATTCTAGCATTTCCCGTGAAGCAGTAAAAGTCAAAAATATGTTTTCAAAGGAAATAATTTTAAAATGCACTCTTCTAATTTTTAATTCAAAGAAGATATGTTTAATGTTATATAGAGACATAATTTTTTTTACTGTTTTCAATAATTATAAATATCAGCATAAACATGTGTCCTGATCATGAAGATATTTAATAATAATTTACAGTAATATCTTAACACTGTTATTTCTTATCACTAATATAAGTACAATTTCCTGTGTTCACCAGAACGAAAGCATTGTCGTAACAGTGGTAAATGCTGTTTAATGAAAGGTTTGTTGTGAAATGTTGCAAACTATTTACAATTTGAAATCTCAATCAAATAATAAAAGGATATGTTTAGCCAAGTCTTCACCGAACTCAATCAGAACATTTTAATGATACCAGAATAGAAGCTTCAAGGTAGCCAGGTTTTTTGTTTGCATTACTCACTGTTACACTCCAAGAACTTGCAGTTATTGTGCTCTACAGAAAACTGTTATAGCAGGAGTGTTGGGTACCAGCATCTCATCCCTTTGTCCAATCTTTGATTTCAGCTTAGCTATGCCAAAAGGTACTGATTCACCTTGGCTAGCAGTATCAACCTCAAGCATATCTGTGGGTTTTTCTACATGTACTCCACGACCTTCTCCAAGGCTCTGGATCTCTAGATCTGGAGAAATTATAGTGCTGAAGTGGGGGGAAATTTTTTCTATGTTAACAAATGGAAAGTGTTGGATAATGCTTCCAGCCTTCCATCTTTCTATCAAATGCTTCTGGGGGGCTCACCTTGATGTGCTCAAGAATTCTTAAAACAGGTACTACCTGACTGATTGGTCAGGAGCATTGAGTTATTTTCCCTCATATTGTCAAATTAAAAAATGACAACAGGCCTGACCTGTGGTGGCGCAGTGGATAAAGTGTTGACCTGGGAACACTGAGGTCGCCAGTTCAAAACCCTGCACTGGTCTGGTCAAGGCACATATGGGAGTTGATGCTTCCAGCTCCTCTCCCCTTTCTCTCTCTCTCTCTCTCTCTCTCTCTCTCTCTCTCTCTCTCTGTCTCCTCTCTAGAATGAATAAAATAAAAAGAAATTAAAAAAAAAAAGAAAAGAAACCTGTGTTTTAAAAAATGACAACAGCCAACACAATAGCCATCCATTGTGAATGAATCAAAATTACAACTAAATTTTTTGTTTGATCGTCAGAAATTATATTTTTTGGTGTACTACCAAATTTTAGGAATCAGTTTATGTGCATTATAATATGAAAGAGGTTAAAAAGTGCTGTTCTATTTCTATGTAAAGGCTTTGCTTTCTTTTGAAGACAAGTTTCTAACTAGTGAGTTATTTAAATTATATATGACACCCTTCATTTTTTGGAATGCACATGCTTGGTCAAAGTGGGAAACTTTGAATTCACATAAAGAGAGAGTTGCATAAAAGACTTACTCTAATGACTGCAGTAACACACAGTTTGAGAAAAATGTTTGTCTTTGCCCTTTTAGTAAAGATAGATGTTTAAAAGAAGAATGGCTTACAAAATTTGCTTTTATCTCTTCTTCAGTTATTTGGCAAATCATACTATACGGGTCAACTATCTAGCACATGAATATAAACCAAAATATAAAATTAAAGTATAATTGCTACTTCTTATTTTATATTTTAACACAGGTGTTTATTATTTTCAATGTATTAAAGTAAAAATTCTATGAGCTTACCCTTTCCCAGGCACACAAATGTATAGATAGTGCTTTCCTGGTTGGTCAATTGCTTTGGCTTCTGGGATCTCAATCCTTTGGGAAGGTCTGAGAAGTCTAAGAGAGCTGACTCAGGACAAACCCTCTGGGGGGAAAAAAAGAGAAGAATCAATCCATTGTCTGCCAAGCCTTAAAGATCACAATTAGTTCCCAGGGGACTTCACTTCCAGGTTGTCTATGCTGATACCTAAGTCATTTTGTACTGGGTCAGTCCCTGCTGCACACAACTATGCTAAAACTGAAGTAAGTAAGCTGTGTTTTAGACTTAAGTGAGGTATTTTAAGATGTACCAATAGTCATTTGATCATAATACCAATGACTAGAACACAGGGCAGGGTTGTAAGTATTCAATGTAGTACATAAGCAATAATTGAGATAAACTTCATTACATCTGTGGGTTTCCTCTTTGTTATTGCCTCAGGGTTATCTTTGGATATTGTAAACACACCAGGTATGTTTTTGTACTCCATGAGACCTTAAAATGATTTTTAAAAAATAAACAATGGATTATAAACCATACATATGTAAGACCATATGCTGTGTTGCTCATTACTGTATTTTTACTAGGTAAATTGTAAGCACTTAATATAATTTTGTTTCTGATGGAATAAAAATTATTGAGTGATTAAAATTCCATATTTTTAATCTGAAAAGTTCACAGAGACATTTATTTTTTTAAAAGGGTGAGAATACCCTACTTATAAACATTGTATTATTTATAAAATTCTTTTTTGGATTACTTGTACTTAAGAGACTCTAAGAAGACCTCTAAATTTTTCAATAACTAGCATGACCAATGTGACAGAATTGACCAAACTTTTAGACACACTGTTGAAAAATATGTAGTTTTACAAGAGTGAAATAAATTTTATTTTTATTTAAAAGGAACAAACTTTAAAGTAAGCAATTAATCTTTCATTACTTTTTCCTAAATAATGAATCATTTACCTAGGTAACTATTAAAGCAAACCTAATTATTGTCTCTTTAGTGCTGCACAGTAGGTTGCCTATATTCATTTTCAGTTCCTTCTGTATCACCGGTGAATTCTTTTTATTGTATTCCTAAGAAAATACCAAATTCCATATAACAGACTGTGCTGCATTGATACCAATTTCATTGAAAAATGCTTTAAGAGAAAACAGAGGACCTTGTTTGCTTGTTCCTTTCTCTCTGTAATTCATCTTACAGGAAAAAGGAGGGGGTGGGAGGCAAAAAACTTTAGCATATTCTGAAGAGTTTTCTAGGATAAAGAGTTGAATTTTAGAGTTAAAATTAAAATACTAGTCTATAAAGTTGCAAAATAATAGTGATGGCTTAGTGAAAAAACAAAATAGATGAAAACCTTTTGGGCACTAGGAAGAGGCCTAGTTAAAAGTGAATTGAATAATAGAGGAAGGATATATAAGCATACATGGCTAATAGGGAGCTCCTTATAATACCCATAGTAAAGATCGGCTATCAGCAATAGTTCTTACAGCTAACCTGGGTAATTAACTGAAAAACATTGCTTCTTAAACTTTTTAAGTGTGACCCTGTGACTAACATTTTGTGAATGGGCAATATAAGGTATGAGTGAAGTTGATGGACATCATTTCCAGGACTGTCCCTTTAGAACTTCCCTTCCAGAATTTTGACTGCCTTTTATCCACCTTTTGACTTAATGGAGAGGACACTAATCATATTTCAAAGATGGAGACACAAGATTGAAAGAATTTGGCCTTGTGTGGGGTAAGTTTCGGGCCCTTTTTATATTCCACCTCCTGCCTACAATAAAGAAAAGGTACATTTTTATTATGATAAGCCAGCAAAATATCAGAATATATTTGTTATTTCAAATAGTATTTTTTTTTTGTATTCTCTGATAAAGATGTGTCCAGATTTTAGTCTGGTAAAATACATGTGTGAAGAGTACATATCTTTGAGAATTTGCTGAAAGTCCCAGATTACAAATTGCTATGGCCCCAAATAGACTCCCTTTATCCATCTCCCATAGATTGCCTGTGGAAAGAACAAATGACAAGATGGATACAAGGACAACCACCCCCATATAAATTCATTTTCACCATCCCTCTTTTAATAAAATATATAAAAAAAAATGAAGGCAAATATGAAGAAAAGCATGCCCCAGGAATTCCTTGTCTGGAAGTGCTAAGCATAAGACATCATACATAATCACTTAGGCAAGTCAAAAGATGATCTTTCAGATGGTTTTTTAAATTAGGGTTTGAGCAATACAGCTGCTCCATATGATTACATGTTGGCCTTCTGGACTCTAAGAAGATGTACTTGATCTCTGAAAGGATGTTCAGTGAAACTGAACAGGAAGTGTTCACTGTCATGAAAGACTATTTTGGTGAAGATAATCTATTGAGAACTCTGGTTTTCACAAGTCTGGGCCAGGAAGTGTTGGTTATAGTAGAAGTTGGGTCTGTAACTGGCAAATAACAGCAGATTTGCAGAACTTATAAAGAGAAAAATTAGAATATGAATCACATCATACCATGAAGTGTAAAATTTGTGAGGCCTTATTAGAAGACACCTTCAGTTTTCAAAGTAAGAAAAGGCAATGATTTCAAGAAAAATAACTCAAGCTTTTCTCAATTAAATGAACTGAAACATAAAGCTAGGAGAATTTTTGAGAAAGACTCTAGCATTGTGTTCTGTAACAATCAACTAAATTAAGGTTTACAATATTGTAACTAAAATCTAATTTTAAAAATTAAATAAAGTGCAATTTATTTTCAAAAATAAAACATTTGCCTGACCTGTGGTGGCGCAGTGGATAAAGCGTCGACCTGGGAACACTGAGGTCGCCAGTTCAAAACCCTGCACTGGTCTGGTCAAGGCACATATGGGAGTTGATGCTTCCAGCTCCTCCCCCCTTCTCTCTCTCTCTCTCTCTCTCTCTCATTCTGTGTCTCCTCTCTAAAATGAATAAAATAAAAATTAAAAAAAAAAAATAAAACATTTACTTGATATTACTTAATGTAAATGTGTTAGAAACCAGCCTTATATTTATAACTATGCTCATATTTTTAAATGTCATCTTCTTTGTGGTAAAAGCTCAGTAAAACCCATGTACCATAAATTTAGAATATCACATTGAACTAATAGAGCCAATGGACAGAGAACTAATTTAGCAAGTAAAATTGATGTTCAATAAATAAATTATGTTGGTAAAGATAGGTAATTTATGGAATATATAGACATAAAATATGTTAATTTGATCTAACCAGATAAAATAAAGCTAAGGTATGTAGTATGGCACAACAAGGTACTTTTTATTATTTAGTGAATCATATAATATAAGACAAAACAAAAAGATGTGAGGATCTTTAAATGAAGATAAAAGAGGGAAGACATATGAAGGTAATTCTGAATAGAAAAAATGTCATGGTTACAAGACAATCATTACTTACTCAATTGCAAAAACTGACCATGACTGTGATCATGTATCATGTAAACTTTTGTATCAATCACTGTCTTTATGCTATGTAATTATCTTTTTCACTGATGTAGAGAAATTGATAGTAACATATTATAGCTGCAAAGATATTTAACAGTATTACTTTTTTAAAATGAAGTTTTAGTTTTTTATAAGAAATAATTTTAAAATTATCTTTTCTATGCCTTGATATTTATCAACTAAGAAAATTATGACACCAATTTTTTTAAAAAATGAGCCTTACATTATTTAATTTTACCTTTTGCAAGATTTGCAGTATAAAAATATTACAAAATAATTGTATATCTATTATGGCAATAAAGTTATTCAAATTATAATAAAAGAATGGGAAAACCGCACAATGGACCCATCTGCAGAAAGTCTACTTTAAAGGTAAATATATATATATAGCTTTATTGCTTTCTTATTATCCATAAGCCAGCTACATTTTTCTTTTAAAAGGTCAATCAATGACAGCATGAACTTTTTCTTTTCCAATACTGAAAAGCAGCAATAAATTGCTTTCACTATACATGGTAGAACTGTATACTCTTGGATAAGTTTTAATTCCTAAAATCACAGTAAATGACCTTCATAATATCACAATTGTTTGTCTAGTTTCAAATATAGTTTTGCGAAAATATCCTCAAATTTTCACAATTCTGATATTTTTCAAGTTGTCAGTAACAAAGTGAATTTATATTAGATTTTCCTTCAAGAACTTGGAATTAAAAGTTAAAATACAATCTGAAGTGATAGTAGGATACATAAAATCTAAGTGGTGTATTACAAAATTTTTAATAAAATTAAGATAGTTAAAAACTTCAGAAAAATGAATAGAACAAATATATACTTGATATATTTAAACATTACCAAATAGAGTTAGTGATATTCTGTTTCCAATGGGCAGACTCATCCTTCTTCTTCCTTGGTCACATCTATTATCCTTTTAAATAACATGGGTGAATGCAATTTGTAAGATTGATACTATCCAATCAGCACCAACTATCTGGAAACACTGCAAAGGAAATTGCACACTATCTAGGTCAGAGTTGATAAAGAGTTTACAAAGGCAATTTAGCTTATTTATTGGCAGATGTATTGTTTTTAAAAGAAAAGATTTTGAGCCAGGATCCCTTAATCTTCTGTAAGTTAATTTCCCCTAAGGTGAAATTGCTTTCGGGTGATTTTGATCAGGTCCTTTCAAGTTTGCCTTGGTGATTGCTAGATATCATACCTCAGCCTTGCTTATGCAACTTTTGGTAATAAAATAAATCCCTGAGTCTCAAAACTAAATTAATGACACAAAAACTCTGTGGTTGAATAAGTTACATAAGATTTTAAAAATCCCATTGTTGATTTTATTTTCACTCAAATGCTAAAATTGCTGATTAAAAATTATAATATAGGCCCTGGCCAGTTTGCTCAGTGGTAGAACATTGGCCTGGTCTGTGGATGCCCTGAGTGTGATTCCCAGTCAGGACACACAGGAGAATAGATCTCTGCTTTTTTACCTCTTGCCTCTCTTTCATTCTCTCTTTTTCACTCTCTTTCTCTTCCCCTCCTGTAGCCATGGCTCAATTGAAGCATGTTGGTCCCAGGTGCTGAGGATGTTTCCATGGCCTCAGGTGATAAGAAGAGCTCAGTTGCTTAGCAACGGAGCAACACATCAGATGGGCAGAGCATCACCCCCAAATGGGCTTGCTGTGTAGGTACATGCATGAATCTATCTCTCCATGTCCTCTTTTTCCATTAAATTAAAATAATTAATTAATTGATTTAAAAAATCATAATAGCATAGATAGTATTATATTTAGGCCATTTATTCATCTTCATTCATATGCTCTAAAAATAACTAATGTCAGTAAAATTTTTTCTTGATTCAGTTTCATATTCAGATTTTTCAATTTATTAGGAAATTGACTTTGTTTGCCCCTAAATTCATTCTGATCCTAGTTATGAGGGGGCTACAGGGACAGAAATAGAGAAAATAACATGAGCTTTTGCCACATTAAATTTGGCAATTAGATCTTGATTTATCTATTTCAAGATATATGAAATCTGGTAAATCAAAATTCTCTGGGATTTGATTTCTTCAAAATAATAATAATGTTTGTTAGATATAGTTTTCATAACTAAAGAAGAAAATTTCATATATATATTAGTTAACATAATAAATAAAACTAATAGTCACTCAATAAATAGTAATTTCTTATGATATTTATATTATTTTTTTTCTGCCTTTAGAAGTAGGCATTTCAGGCTTAGTATAAAAATATTGTACCAAGACATTTTTTACTTTTTCCTTTCTAAATATCAGTTTAGCTTGCTGCATCACTTTGTTCTGAAATTAGTAAAAACTTCCTTAGCCATTCTAAATTTATACCCACCACCTGCCTCTCTTTTTTCTATAAGTTATTTTACTTCATATTTTTGTCACTGCCTAACATCCTAAATATTTCACTTATTTTGTGTGTTTAGAACTCCTTTCTTCTATAATACTTGAGTTCATAAAAGCAGATATTTTGTTTATATTTTCAGGACCTAGAAAAATGCTAGCACATGTTAATTATGCAATGATATTTTTCTAAGAACAGAAATGATAACCAAGAAGCACAGCATTTTACAAATTGAAAGTTAACTGTCAGTCTTAGAAGCTATGTTTACATTGATATACCAAGATCACCTTATAAACAAGTACTTTTTCAGCTTTCATAGGCTCATAACTCATGTAGATATCTTGTTAAAAATTAAAAGTTCTTATTCAACAAGTTGGCATTTTATCAGATCCAACTGATGCTGGTGTTGGTCCTCAGAACTCAGGTTGAGTAGCATAATTACAAAAGTGTGGCGGATTTATCAAAGTCACAGAAAACAATATAAAAATATACAAGAATATGCATGTCAATTAAATACTGCTTTCTTGTCTTTCAAAAACATTTGTAGTTTTTGGTTTGAGTTGTCATTTGGATTTCCAACAGATAAATGTCCAATTACTTATTGAAAATTTCCAGACACTATGGCAATTTATGAATGGGAGAAAGATGTTGCGAGTTGCTGCTCAGATAAATTTTTAATAGGCTGGCAGTCTTTGTGTGATATCTGGCTTCCTATCAATTAGGAGAGAGCAAACAAATATATCATCAAGTTGATATCTATGAACCATAGTTTACCTTCCCTGTGGGAATCTTAATTTATCCCCTACTAAATGTCACCTTCTAAAGATTGGGAAGTTTACCAAAAGTAAGAAAGAATGGAGGCTATTCTCAGGCTTCTACACCCAAAAGTAAAAAAAGAGCGGGCAGAATAAAATTACAGAATATTTTACTACTATGTATGTAATTCAGTTAGGGGAAAACAGAAAAGTTTTGTTGGTGATTATAAAACTTTAGTTTAAAAGTTACTAACAAGATGGATGTTAATGAACTTTGTGAGGTGTTTAAATTATTAGTATTTTAAACTAATATGTAATCAAAATGGATATTAATATGAATACATGCATTTAATCATTTAGTTTAGAAGAAAGACTAGACTATGAATACTTTTCACATTATTTGACATGCTGTAACCAAAAAAAAAAAAAAAAGTGGGTAAGTGAGTCTTTTAAGTAACCATTGATTTTTAAAGTTGATTAAAGATAAAATAATAATTAAATCTGTTTTTTTTTCTAATATTGATTTTCTTCAATATTGATTTATTTTACTTAGTAACTAATAAAGTCTTTTGAGCTATTGTAAGTCAGGAAGAGAGGTCTATAGCTAACCTTTAAAGACAGTCACTTTATCTACACCAGTGGTTCTTACTTAACCTGGGTTCTATCAAACCCTAGGGGTTTGATGAGTCGGTCTCAGGGGTTCGGAGAAGCCTCTGCCGTGGAGGCCAGAATAAAGTAATACTGTAATTTGTTGTGAGTTCATGCACTTTGTTGGTTTTGTTCTTTGAGCATGGTGATGTTCATGCATGGCTCATTTTGTGCACCAGTAAAGAAACATATACCTATGTCTTGAATTTGGAAAAAAAATCATGTTTTATTTATCACTAAAGAAGGGTTCAGTGAATGTGCATATGAAACTGGTGGGTTCTGTACCTCAGAAAAGGTTAAGAACCACTGATCTACACCTACATGGCTTCAACTATTTCATGTAAGAAACTTTGAATTCAGTAGATTGAGAAAACATTTAGGCTATAGTTTATTGTGCCTAAGATTCCAATGAAGTAATATAGCTAAAGAAGTTAAAATAATAATAGAGTTAGAAATAAGAAGGCACATCTATTCCTGGTCCAATATCACAAAACAAGAAAATATTATATAGAATATTATATTTATAGGAAATACAACCTTGTGCAAAATAAAAAAGTGATGTAAGCTTATCTTTGAGATTCTTTCATGCAAACAGATATTCTTCTATGCCACTTTCTCAGTGGACTGGGTCGATAAGTATCTATGTCCTCTGATTCCAGTTTATAATAGAAGGGACAGGAGGGTTTCCTTGTTCCATACCTTTGTATTTCTACCTGCTAACAAATGCCCAAGATTACATAGTCTATTGCTACAAGGCAATAAGTGTACAATGTTCTTTCCATTATGGAGTCAATATCCTCTTCGTTTATTCTTCAAGTTCTGCACACAAGTATATAAAAGCATTTTTTTTCTTATTTGCATAATTTCACAGTCTTTGGTCCATACTGAATCTTAGCTTTCCAAATGTTATTTACATGTATAAGAGTAGAGATGATTCATGATATTCAAAATCAAGCATGTAGGTTAACTTCTTATTCCATGCTTCTTCCTTGATTGTCTGGAAGAATGCTTGAGTTCAGTCTTTTCTAGTTTTTTCTATGGTTGTAATTGAGCCAGTACTATTGAAATCTCAGTGACAAATCCTAAGTGGACAGAGGTGAAGAGAACATTGGCTTCTTTATGGGGGTGTCCATCTACATAGAGTGCTGGTGGGACACCCCTCATACTCATTTGTGTATTCTTTTATTTCTATCATTTTGGATATCTGCATGGCTCTCTTTTGTCACACTTCCTTGGTCACATAAATTCATGCCACAATTGGTTACTTTCCATAATTTCTGAGATCCAGGAAACAAGTCACATATCCCTAGTGTTCACAGCACTACACATGACTTTTATGTGTTCTTCTCCTTCATCTATCAGAATCTTTAAGCCTGCAGGAAAAGCTTGTATCTTCCTTTTAAAAATTCTCTGGTATGTTCCATAAATTATCCTAAGAGATAATACCCTGAGGATTACCTCAAACATGAGTTTAGATTTTTGGAATTAAGTTGCTCCTGGAGCAAGTAAGCTAAATTTTTGTTATCTAATACCTGAGTAAAAGAGACATGAAAAAATAATTTGATAAAAAGAAGAATTTAATAACACTATCTGTTCTATATGCTTTATTAATTATTTATCAATTATTATTTGTTTATATTACTCCTTATTTAGTTGACATTTGTGATTGCCATAAAGTAACCTCTGTGTGCACACTAGTATCTTTTTTTCTCATTAAATGGTTTTAATAAAAGATAAACTGAGGCACATTAAAATTTTTAATTGTTTATTTGAAATACATTGATTTAAATCAGCATCAAACCACAGTGGTTAGTAGAGCTCCTTAAAAATGAGCTTTCTATAGAAATTCAATAATGGATGCAAGACAAGGAAATAGATTTTAACATAAAGAGTCACTTTATTTGAAAAATCCTTGCTGGCCACTTTTGATTAGTTTTTCTTAAGTTTTATTTTTTCAGTTTCAAGTACACTAACTCTGGCTTAGGTTTTGGTTTGCTTATGGAGGCTACCAAGGCATTAGAGTCTAATGGACTCTTCCTTAATTACTTTAACACTTTGCATTCATTTGTTACATCTATATTTTTATCTATAGCTATCTATTTAAACACTGTCTATGGAAAAAATTTTGCAGACACTTAACCACTTCTAACTTTCTTGTTAATCCAAGTTTTATTTATGGTCTGTACAGTGTTTGTCACTGATACTGAGATCCACAATTCCATATGCTCCTATTCGAGGTGATGAACAAAATTTCTTATGTCTACTTATTGTTCCTGAAGAGGATAGAATTAATCCAATTGATCACATTCTAGGTTCAAAGTAAGCCATGTTCGTTGAAGAGTAGGCTTTCTGTTTATTGTCACACACATAATTGTGACACTTCTAGGTCTGTCTTTTGTATAACATTTATGCCAGCTAGAGTAATGGCAAATAAAAAGTTTCAGAGATAATCCCAGCTTTGTTCTACTCTTCTTTTCTCTTGAACATGTCTAAATGAATAAATGCTCGAGGTAGAAATTGCAACCACATTCTCATACTGCACAAAGTCCAGCAAACCAACTCTCCTTTTCTAACATTTCTTATTCATGACTAGAGAGTTCAAATATAAATTATTGATCCATTTTATTTCCCAGAGAGGTCTTCACTTATGTTTTAACCTTAACCGCAAGTAAAATTTAAAAATAGAATTTTACTTGGTTTTTATCATTGCCCTTTCTGTATCTTCCTTAAGGACCTTATAAGAAAAGAAGGCTAGCCCAAGGTGTATCTGGGCTTCTGTCAATCCTATAAAAATATAGAAACTAAATACTCTTAAGATCTACATAAATAATTCTTTGCTTTTTCATTCCTACTAGACACTTAAATTTGGGTTAAAAAGTTCCTTTTGATAAGGTTAGATGAGTTTCCATAAAAAAACCTATTTATTTTAGCTATTATCTTATTCTCTTGACTGTATTCAGTAACAAAAGGGCCTTTATTTATTTTTCAAACTTACTACATTCTTATTACAGGACTCATAAACTTTATATTCCCTCTCCCTGGAATGTTCTTTATTGATTATTTAATTCCCATTTCTCATTATTTGTCTTCTTGATCCAAGCATTACTTCCTGAAGGACTCTCTGTTCTGTCTAATTAGGACATGACCTCCCTTAGAAAATTTAACCAAATGGCCACTTTACATCTGTTTTCAAGACTATTTGATATCAATGTATGCTACTCCCAGGAGACTAACATCTTCACAAGGAAAAATGTAAACCTGCTTTTTTGTTATTGCACCGCTAGTTTCTATCACAGAGTCTGGCATAAATAAACATCAACAAACTTTTGAAGAAATGAATTCTTTTCTGTTAGCATATTTTATATTCTTTTCACTTAGCACTTTATTTTTATTTGTATTATAATTATTTTTCACTTGATAGGTTTAGTCCTCTTACATCTCAGCTCCCCTGAATAGGAAGAACCTGAATTTTGTGTTCATTTCCTCATGGAATCTGGTACTGGAGGAGATTATAGGTTCAAAATACAAATTTGAAAAACTTTTAATGCACAAAATAGTATATTTTATAATAATTTACAGCTATATGTTTTATGTAAACTATATTAAAGAACTATAATGACATTTATACATTAATATAATAAATCACAAAAATCATCTACTTAACTTCAAATTTTTATTTAAAATAAAGTATAAACAACTATCCTTTGTTCAAACAGTATAATTAATTTTGCATTGTGATATGACTTAAAATGATATTCCTTTTAAATTAGAAGGTGAAAGAACAATAAAAAAGAAAGAATTATTTCTTTGGGTCTTATGAAATTAAAACTAATTAAGGAGTTGAACTATGTAGAATGTATTAAAACAATTGATTCAAAGTGTTTGCATCACTGTAATTCATAAAAATAGAAATCTGTTTTTGACAAGCAGCCTAACAATTGCAAGGGAAATAAAATTTTTAACAATTATACTGTCTTATATGATACTGTTAGATATTTGAATACATTCATCAATTTTTCTTTGGAGGTGCTGAAAGTAACAGATAAATCCAGAAATTGCAGCTAAAAAATGATCCCTAAAAATAGTTCAAGATCGCAGCTGGGTTGTGGCCACTGTGGACAGAAGTTCAGGCTATGGTGGAGGTGCAGCTTTGCCTGGGTACTTACTACAAGGACCATGGTCAAACGTGAAGGAAGATCCCAGAACAAGTCTGTTGCAGTCCAACTGTGTGCAGTAGGGAGAAAATCCCCTCTGCAATGTCTGAAGGAAGAAAACTGCAAAGCTTTGAAATATTCATTTGTTGAATGTAAAAGATCAGTGTTGGATGCCAGATCAATATTCAGGAGAAGGAAAGGATATTGACAAGTATTATGTCGACACTAATATAAAAACAACAAAGGATTTCCTCTGGTCATTAAAAGACAGAAATTAAAATAGAAAACAGATCTTTTTCTTATACCTGTTTGGTTGGACCGTGGAACCCTGGAGAGACTGGATGAGTTCTGATTTTGAATATGTATAAAGTAAATGATTTTCTTGCTCTAAGTTATTTTTAGAAGAATAAGATAATTGACCAGTTATGAGTGGGGCGCTTAATAAATGCATTTTAGAAATTGTTGTAAAGCTCAAAATTGTTACTTTCATACTTGACTCCCCAATCAAATGATACACTCTGTATATCTTTTATTAATATTATGAAGGCCATTGATGGAATTGTAAAAATCAATGACATGGATCCTGGGGAGAAAATGCCTGTTGGAAAAGTTTAGGATAAAACATTCTTTTAGTCAGTCTGTCTTATTTAGTTCTAAAATAAATTGTGTTTCATGTCTTGGGGAAAAAATAAATCATCCATGATCTTTTTTGAAAACGTAAAAGCTAAGTAGTACATGCAGAGAGCTGAAGTAATTTATTTTTTTAGTAAATTTTTAGAATTGGTTAACCACTCTATCTTTTGAACCAGAATGTTATTTTAAAAAATTATCTTCTCTTCGCATTTTATTTACATACTTAGTTTATTTATTTATATTTTCTTGGAAGCAATTTTTCAATATCATCAGGTATTGGTGCAGAGTTAAAAATGTCAGTAGAGCTAGACAGTTGGCTCAGTAAAAAAAACATTGGCGCAGCATGTAGAAGTCCTGGGTTTGATTCCTGGTTAGGGCACGTAGGAGCAGTGCCCATCTGCTTCTAAACCTTTTCTCTTCTCCTTTCTCTCTATCTCTCTCTTCCTCTTTCCCTCCTGCAGCCAAGGCTCCATTGGAGCAAAGTTGGCCTGGGCACTTAGGGTGGCTCCATGGCCTCTGTCTCAGGCACTAGAATGGCTCAGGTTGCAAAAGAACAATGGCCCAGATGGGCATATTATTGCCCCCTAGTGGGCATGCCCAGTGGATCCCGGTTGGGTGCATGCCGGAGTTTGTCTCTCTGCCTCTCCACTTCTCACATCAGAAAAAAAAAAAAAAATGTCAGCAATATTGGGGGAACAAGGGTGGCTTAAGATATGTTCTTGGTCTGAAGGACCTGGCCTGAATGTACTTCAGTTTCCATCCTAGGAGCGGATGGGGGAGTATGCTTGCAGTCTTCCTAAGGTTTGAACTAGGAATGGTTTAAATATGAAAGCACAGGCTTCTGTCCTTTTCACTTGCCTCCTTGCTTTCTCTCAAATCCTTTAGGGGGTAGATGATTATCTTCTCTCTGCTTCTGTCTTAACCTTGGTAAGTTAGTAGGATCTTTAGACACAGACTGGCTGGCAGCTTGATAGTTTTGTTAATTTGGCAGTCAAGTTTAAATATTTGTCTGCTTAGTTCCTTTTAAAATGTTCCTAATGAAACCACTGTTCCAGAGACAGGTGATTTTCCTAAAGTATTGAAACAATCTTCATGAGAACAAACATTTTGCCTTGGTCACCAATTTAAGTCTTCTTAGTCACCAAAGTATAGAGACTTCTGTGGCTCACATAAACGCTGTTCTCATACTGGCACATTCATTCTCACAATCCCAAGAATGGTCATGAGATTGGTTTAATCTAATTAGTGTAGACAAAATTGATGCCTTTCTTTTCTGGGGGAGATATTTATTGGTTGTATAAGGACAGTGTTTTTTACTTCAACGGTCATGGAGAGAGGCTGCTGTTGACATGGTGAAGGTACAAGATGAACAAAGCCTGAGTTAATACATCATTATACACTGGACAGTTGCCTGGAGATTTGCATAAGTGAGATTAAACTTTTATAGTGTTGAACCACAAAGATTTGAAAATGTATTGATGTTGTTATTTTCTATTTTTAATTAGATAATAAAACATTTTTTGACTGTCATTACAAGTGTTTGAAATAGTGTTTGTCACATGGCAGCATGTGTCACTTTTTCATTGTTGCACAACAAATTGACGCAAACTTGAAACAACACTCATTTAGTAGCTTTCAGTCTCCATGTGAAAAGTTTTACACAGAATTACTGGAGTCTCTACTTAGAATATTGCAAAACTTAAGATAAGAGGTTGACCAGGCTGATTTTTCACCTGAAAGGTCTTGGAGAAAATTCACCTGAAAGTTTATTCTTGTTCAGAGAATTCAGTTTCTTGTGGGTGTAGTACTAAGGTCCTATTCTTTTTTGTGTGTGCTGCTCTTCAGTCACTCTGAACTCCAAGAGCTTACTGCATTCTTATCCATGTGGTCCTTTCCACCTTCAAATCAGCAATGGTATGCCAAGTATTTCTTGTTATTTAGGTCTCTGAGTTCCCCTTCTCTCTGGCCTATAGATGCAGATTTAAAGGGCCCATGGATTAGGTCAGGCCTACCTGGATAATCATTTTTAATTAAAGTCAACTAATTAGTAAACTTCATTACATTTTAAAATCCCTTTTGCCTCATAACACAATATAGTCATAAGAGTTATATCTCATTATATTTATAGGCTCCACCACATTCAAGGGAATGATGAGATTATATAAGAGAGAGGGTCTTTGGCAGTCAGTCATCTTGAATCTTGCTTCTCACAAAATACTTGGAGATTTTTTGTTGGAGGAATAAATAAATTAGTAGTGACATAATAGGTGGTAGTCATGTCCAAAGATATCAAACAGAAAAAGCACACATAAAATTGCATTAAAATAATTACTGAAAACCAATTTGTACTAAGTAATATTGTACATAAACTACTACCAACAGATATTTTACAGTTAATTTTTAGAGATAAGAAAATACATTATGTAGAACAACTATTTTTTCTGATACATGCTCTAAAAGTACTTTCCAAAACCGCATACAAGTTCCGTTTTTGTTTTGTTTTTTTCTGTCTATCAATCAGGTCTTATATAAAACCATATACAGGGGGTCCTCAGGTTACAACAGTCTTGGTCTTGACATATGATGTCTTGTGATTGCAATGCTCACTCCCATGAAAACTTTAAAAAATTGAGATGTGAGTGTTTTATTTATGGACAATGTGGGCAAACTAGTTTGGTTGCATGTGGAGGAAGAATACGCAGTACAGTGTACAGTAAAATATAATCATATCCTTTTCCATTCTCTGTGGCTTAGTTGTGTTTTTATGTTACAGATTATGATTTTACAACTGTGTTAGGGTAGGTAAATGACTTAGGCTAGGGTGTGTTTCGACTTACACCAAAATTCGGGTTATGTCACTGTCATAGGAAGGGAGCTGTGTCAGAACCTGAGGACCCCCTGTATTAGACTCAGACCCCGTGAACTTGTAGCAGAGTGCTTTGAGTACCTAATCTTAAAACGACGTCATCACAATCATTTGACATGACTTAGTCACCTATTCACCACTTTATTCTTAAGCCTTGCACACTGTATTTATTGGATAAATTTTTCTGTAATGTTTGTAAACTTTGCCTTGTTGCCCCTTTTCTTAACTTCCATAATATTAGCTCTTCTATTATTACAGTCTCATATTATGCTGCAATTACTTCAAGAGTACAATTTCCTTCTCTCAAATTTATTACATGTTCTTTGAAGGTAAATGTAATTGATTTTTTTCCCATCTAGTTTCTACAGGATACAACATTATCATTAACAAATAGGAAGGATTTCTGAGAGTGTTCTTTTTTTAAGTGGATCACTGAACAAAGTGGTATTTAAGAAAGCAAAGTGCATGAATCAGAATAATTACTAAATAAAATGGAATATAAATTGTTAATTATGAATAAAATGCAGAATTAATAAGGGAAGATAGAAAACCTATATAAGTTAAAGTTTTAGAGACGAATAAATAATTAAAAAATAAATAGACAGAGAGAAAGGATAAATCTTCTCTTTAGAATATTTTTAAATAATACACACAAGCTTTGGATAGGGAGAATGTACCCAACCTTCAAAGGAGAAGTGGAGAGAAGGCAAGCACCCCATAACAAACCCCATGCTTAAACACCTGTCACAAACAGAGCTTTTGTATCTGAACAGCATTGTCCAGAGAAGCAGTGTCAACCAGCAGTGACCAGAGCCACAAACCTTCCGTGTGAAGTGGAAACACACTTATCCCTTTCATTTCCTTTCCACAGAAACACACAGCAGATGCTGAACCTTGAAAAGTATTCCCTCCCTCCAAAGCAATGAAGAAAGAGGAGACAGAAGTGTCTTAGGCAGATTAAGACTAGATGTCTTTCCCTTTCTCTGTACAGCCTATCAGCCACTGCTCTGAAAGATTTTTGTGAGGAAATGAAAGTTAAATCAGCTCATCATTTGAGTTGCAAAAGAGAATGTGCTAGCTTTGCCTATCCTTGACCTTCCCATTCCCATTCCAGTGTTAGCTTTCTTTGTGCCATAGTTAAAAGACACTATTTCATGATTTTTTCTCAATTCAGTTAGAGCTTAGAATCTTCTGCTCCTCCTCGACTTTTCCAGTTCTGGAGAGCCCCCTCTGTGTCCATCATCTTGTATTCCTAGACTCACCCTCTTAATGGACAAGTCACCCTGCTATTCTGTTTTTATTTCTGTATTCATGACAAGTTTATCACTCAAGATTTGCATGAATTTTTATTGATTTTTAAAGGATTAGAATAATTTAGTAAACTTGTTATAAAGAAATAAAAAATTTTAAAGTGTAGGCAATGTGCCTTACTTTACTTTCTTATAGGCAAATAACAGTTGTCAGCAAACCATGTCTCGCAAGCCACATGTGGCTCTTTGGCCCCTTGAGTGTGGCTCTCCCACAAAATACCACATGCAGGCGCTACCTTGATAAGGAATGTACCTACCTATATAGTTTAAGTTTAAAAAATTTGGCTCTCAAAAAATATTTCAATCGTTGTACTGTTGATATTTGGCTCTGTTGACTAATGAGTTTGCTGACCACTGCCTTAGGAGATTGAAATTGAGGTTAAAGCAGCAAAATGACATGGTCAAATTTTGTTTAGGAAATAGACCTTTAGTAACAGAGAAATGATTGCTTTATTGAAGTATGAGTGAAGCTTATTTACAGGTCATCAATATGTCCATCTGTACAGTTTAAGAATTCATTACTGTTATTTTTTAAAATCTCAAGAAAACTACAGATTTTATTCCCAGTAACATGCACAAAATTTCAAGATTGTATCAGTCTCTTTTTCCATTAGAATTAGTGAGGATGCCTTTGGTTGCAGTAAGAGAATAGTTCAAATAATTTAAATACTAATAAAAATTCATTATCATACATAACATTAAGTTTCAAGGCTGGTGACACAATCACTCAAAATATTATAATATGCATTAGTACTTTTGTCTTTCTGCCCTGCCACCCTTGCCATGTCAGTTTGCACTTGGACAGGTCATCTTCATGGACACAAGATGGATGCATCTGTTCCCAGAATAGCATCCAGAGATGAAAATGTTCAGCTAAAGAAATGATTTTTCTATGTGTGTCTCTTTAACCAGGAAGGAATCTTTCCTAGAACTATTCTTTCCCTCCTCCAGACAACTTCATCTAATGTTTAATTGCTGGGATTGATTCATATTTCCATTCTTAAATCAACCCATTAGAAGAAAAATTAACTTTACATTCTGGACTTAGGATGATCCTTTTGGATCTGTGATAAAATTTAAATAAAATTGAGACACTGCCAGCCAAAAACAAGGAATGGATAACTATAAAGATTGACTTGAAATTTGACAGTTACTGTTAAGCCATATTAAGACTGAATATTTTGGACACTAGTTTAAGAAACCCTCAGCAGAAACTGTAGTCAAAACTATTAGAGTCTTCATTTGGACAGCAGGCACAACAATACCCACATTTCAGAGGAAAAATGAGACAAAGGGGTTGATAAAAATAATGAATAACGAAAGAAAATCAGTTGGACAAATATCTTTCAACTCCAAAGTGAAAAGAGTTTCAAATGGAGAGTGTGCAATTGCTTTTTATGTTTCAGATATAACAACAAATGTACATAGAATAAAGATTCTACTCAAATACCATCACATAAATAAAATATTCCTGTTTTCACATTGATGGAAGTAACTATCAGAGAAACATTTAGCCTTCCAGGAAGGGAATTCTACCTATTGCTCTACACTTCAGTATAAGATGTCACATATGTCTCAGTTAGGTCTAACTTTAAGATTTACTTGTATTCTTGGTCAAAGCAGGAATGCTCTCTCTCCTTTATTACAATTAGTTAAAATCTAGTTACTCTTTAGTGACTATTGTGAGTCCTACTTCCCTGTTTACCAATGACCCAAATAAGTTTCATTTCCCCTGGAACTTTCTCTTATCATTGCAGACCACACTATTCTCTCCAGAGTAACATAAATGTTGAGAATTTAAAAGAGACTGATATATGCCTGACCAGGCAGTGGCGCAGTGGATAGAGCATTGGACTGGGATGCAGAAGACCCAGGTTTGAAATCCCGAGGTCACTGGCTTGAGTGGGAGCTCATTTTCTTTGAGCAAAGCTCGCCAGCTTAAGCTCAAGGTCACTGTCTTGAGCAAGGGGTCACTCCATCAAGGCACATATGAGAAGCCAATCAAAGAATAACTAAGGTGCTGCAACAAAAAGTTGATGCTTCTCATCTCTCTCTTCCTGTCTGCCTGTCCCTATCTATCCCTGTCTCTCTCTCTGTGTCTCTGTCACAATAAATAAATAAATATAATATGACTTTGAATTTCTTTTATGATGCCTGTGTTATCTTAAGAAGGTTGATACACTATCTATCTGGGTAATTTTATTTGTAAATTGGGGATTCAAAATTTCTATTTCATAGAAAATTTAAGTTAGATACTGTATGTAAAGTGCTGGTATATTTCCTGACACATAGTAAACTTTTAGTAATTGTTATTAAAAAACAAAATGCATATAAGGCCAATGTACTGTACCACTTTCCAGTTTTATTTATTTCCCATTTCCTTCAAGCCCTCATTATTAGTTTCACAAATTAAAATTCATCTCCACAGCTAAGATATATCCCTTAGCAAAGCTAAGGTGAGTGGTTCTCTGCTCTACTGTGTATAATAATCACATATAGACTTGGTGAAAATGGAGATTTTCCTGGCTTCCCCTTAGAGACTTTCATACAGAATGGTTAAGTTTGTGGCCAGAAAACACATATTTAATAAACGGTCCAGGTGATTGTATCCAGGTAATCCATGGAATACATACAGAGGAGCACTATTCTACACACTCAAAGGAGATGGAAGCATACATAGAAAAAATGTGCTTAGAAGAATAAAACACTGAACTCAGAATTTTTCAGTTATGTCATGTTATAAGCTAGATAGTCTTGAAGGTATTACTTAAAAGAGGTATGGAGAAGATAATATCTCCCTTTCAAATGTGAAATTTATTTCAACATGATAAATGATGTACAAATTTAACTTAGTGTAATTCTGACCTTTTTGAAGAAAGTCACAGTTTTTATTATGTTACCTTATTGTGCTTGGAGCACAGCAGAGGGTCAATAATAATTTATGTATCTAATGATTTACTATCAAAACTAAAGTAGGCAAACTTTCCTTAAAATATACTCAAGTGTGATATTTCAAATTCAAAGAACATAAATTGCATAAAGATCCCAGTGTCATATAATTCTTGAATGTAAAATCCAGTAGTTTGCTTGGTTTCCGGTATAAATGCAGGGTAATATAGCCTTCCTAACATTTTTAAAAAATATTAATAACTATTTTATAGGTTTTCTTAACCAATCACAGAAGCAAAACAATACAAAGTTAATATAGTGAGCAGATCATATATTTCCCTCCTGGGACAACATTATTCCCTGCATTACATTTGTTTAACTCTCCAGGGCTACATTTTCTAATAACGTGCATGGGTAGTTACATTATCATTTAAGGTAGTTGAACATTAATGAATCACTCAGCATAAGAAGAATAATGTTCCATATCATTCTGAATTTTTTATTTCTAGCAGCAGTTGGGTAAGTATTAAAGAATCTTCCTTGAGTAGTCAAACTTATTTTTGACTTGGCTTGCCTATATGCATTAGTATTTGAGGTATTAATAAATTTATTAATTTTTTTAGATAGTGTCTCCATCTAAATATGCATTCTCATTGTATGTTCTCTTTGAATGTGGACAATTAAAGTGGTATATTTTATTTCCTCCTTTTCAACTACACTATATGTAAAGCCAGACAAAATGAATCTAAGTAAAATCTTTGTGAGTCAATATAGCTGAGGAATGAAATTTGTGTTTAATTAACTGGACAGAACTTCTTGATTTACAGCATTCTATAATATTGAATAGGATCTGTTTAGACCCAAACTACCATTGTAGCATTCCTTTATCTTTGATAGGTTGTGATTATGAGCTTTCCACGTCATATACTGTTTCATTGTACTGGTGTGAGGAGAAAAAATCAAACCTCCCTTTGTACCCTGTGTACACGGGTACTCTTTCTAGAGGTTCCCAGCTTTTTTTTTTCTTTTTACAGGAACAGAGAGAGAAAGTCAGAGAGAGGGATAGACAGACAGGAATGGAGAGAGGTGAGAAGCATCAATCATTAGTTTTTCGTTGCCGTCGCAACACCTTAGTTGTTCATTGATTGCTTTCTCATATATTGCCTTGACCGCAGGCCTTCAGCAGACCAAGCCACCCCTTGCTGGAGCCAGCAACTTTGGGTCCAAGCTACGAGCTTTTGCTCAAGCCAGATGGGCCAGCGCTTAAGCTGGCAAGCTTGGGGTCTCGAACCTGGGTCTTCAGCATCCCAGTTCGATACTCTATCCACTGCGCCACTGCCTGGTCAAGCAGAGGTTCCTACCTTTACATAGCACATGCTTGGACTAATCTCACCTATGGTTTTATCTCCTATATGCAGCAATTGATAAAAAAGGAAGCTCTCATTTACTTGCATGTGTGTGTGTGTTTGTGTGCATGTGGGTGTAAATTCTAGAAAGACTTCTAAAAGCTTAGAAGGAAACCGGAATTATATCATAGGAGCAAAGGATAAAATATTATTAAGTCACCTTTTATGATTGGCATTAAAAACTGGTGAGTTTGAATAATTAAAATAGGGGGAAAAAAGTAACACTGTACTTTAAAAACAGAAAAATAGTTTCTAAAGCATAGGAATGTATGCATATTTATTTATTTCATGACATGAATTTTAAAGCAATGCTATTATGTCTCGCTGAATTAATTTTATATATATATATATATATATTTTTTATTATTATTAATTTTAATGGGGTGACACCAATAAATCAGGGTACATATGTACAATGAAAACATCTCCAGGTTATCTTATCCTTCAATTGTGTTGCATACCCATCACCAAAAGTCAAATTGTCCTCTGTCACCTTCTATCTGGTTTTCCCTGTGTCCCTCCCCTCCTCCCTATCCCACTCTTCCCTCCTTCCCCCCATCCCATAACCACCACACTCTTGTCCATGTCTCATATTCTCACTTTTATGTCCCACCTATGTATGTAATCATGCTGTTCTCAGTTTTCCTTTTTTTCTGATTTACTTATTTCACTTCGTATAATGTTATCAAGGTACAACCATTTTGTTATAAATGATCCGATGTCATCGTTTCTTATGGCTGAGTAGTATTCCATAGTATATATGTACCATAGCTTTTTAATCCACTCGTCCTCTGACGGACACTTGGGCTGGTTCCAGATCTTCGCTATTGTGAACAATGCTGCCACAAACATGGGGGCGCATTTCTTCTTTTCAAACAGTGCTATGGTGTTCTTAGGGTATATTCCTATAAGTAGGATAGCTGGGTCAAAAGGCAGTTCAATTTTTAATTTTCTGAGGAATCTCCAAACTGTTTTCCACAGTGGCTGCACTAGTCTGCATTCCCACCAGCAGTGCAGAAGGGTTCCCTTTTCTCCACATCCTCGCCAGCACTCATTCTGTGTTGTTTTGCTGATGAGTGCCATTCTGACTGGTGTGAGGTGATATCTCATTGTGGTTTTAATTTGCATTTCTCTAATGATTAGTGATGTTGAGCATTTTTTCATATGCCTATTGGCCATCTGTATGTCCTCTTTGGAGAAATTTCTATTCATTTCTTTTGCCCATTTTTTCACTGGGTTGTCTGTCTTCCTGGTGTTGAGTTTTATAAGTTCTTTATAAATTTTAGTTATTAACCCCTTATCAGATGCGCTGTCGAATATGTTCTCCCATTGCGTGGTTTGCCTTTTTATTCTGTTCCTATTGTCTTTAGCTGTGCAAAAACTTTTTAGTTTGACATAGTCCCATTTGTTTATCTTACCTTTTATTTCAGTTGCCCGTGGAGATAAATCAGCAAATATACTGCTGCTACAGATGTCTGAAGCTTGCTGCCTATGTTTTCTTCTAAGATGCTTATGGTTTCACGGCTTACGTTTAAGTCTTTTATCCATTTTGAGTTTGTTTTTGTGAATGGTGTAAGTTGATGGTCTAGTTTCATTTTTTTGAAGGTAGATGTCCAATTATCCCAACACCATTTGTAAAGAGGCTGTCTTTACTCCATTGTATGTTCTTTCCTCCTTTGTCAAATATCAGTTGTCCATAAAGCTGTGGGTTTATTTCTGGGTCCTCTGTTCTGTTCCATTGATCTATGTGCCTGTTCTTATGCCAGTACCAGGCTGTCTTGAGTATAATGGCCTTATAGTAAACCTTGATATCTGGAAGAGTGATACCTCCTGCTTTATTTTTTCTTTTTAAGATTGCTGAGGCTATTCGTGTTCTTTTTTGGTTCCATATAAATTTTTGGAATATGTGTTCTATATCTTTGAAGTATGTCATGGGTATTTTAATTGGTATTGCATTGAATTTATAAATTGCTTTGGGTAATATAGACATTTTAATGATGTTTATTCTTCCTAGCCATGAGCACGGTATGTGCTTCCACTTGTTTGTATCTTCCTTGATTTCTTTTATCAATGTTCTATAATTTTCCGAGTACAAGTCCTTAACCTCCTTGGTTAAATTTACTCCTAGGTACTTTATTTTTTTGGCTGCAATAGTGAAGGGGATTGTTTCCTTAATTTCTTTTGCTGACAGTTCATTGTTGGTATATAGAAATGCCTCTGATTTCTGAGTATTAATTTTATATCCTGCCACCTTGCTGAATTCATTTATAAGGTCCAGTAGTTTTTGGACTGAGACTTTAGGGTTTTCAATATACAATATCATATCATCTGCAAATAGTGACAGTTTCACTTCTTCTTTTTCAATTTGGATGCCTATTATTTCTTCTTGTTGTCTGATTGCTGTAGCTAGGACTTCCAGAACTATGTTGAATAAGAGTGGTGAAAGGGGGCATCCCTGCCTGGTTCCTGATCTTAAGGGGATTGCTTTTAATCTTTGTCCATTTAGTATGATGTTTGCTGTCGGTTTATCGTAGATGGCTTTTATCATGTTAAGGAATGATCCCTGTATTCCCACTTTACTGAGAGTTTTGATCATGAATGGGTTCTGGATCTTATCACATGCTTTTTCTGCATCTATTGAAATTATCATGTGATTTTTGTCCTTCCTTTTGTTTATGTGATGAATCACATTGATTGATTTGCAAATATTGAACCAGCCTTGACTCGCTAGAATAAATCCCACTTGATCGTGGTGTATGATTTTTTTCATATATTGCTGGATCCGGTTGGCTAGTATTTTGTTGAAAATTTTAGCGTCTAAATTCATCAGGGATATAGGCCTATAATTTTCTTTCTTTGTGTTGTCTTTGCCCGGTTTTGGGATCCGAATAATGCTCGCCTCATAAAAGGAGTTTGGAAGTCTTCCTTCCTCTTGAATTTTTTGAAATAGCTTGAGAAGGATAGGAGTTAATTCTTCTTTGAATTTTTGATAGAATTCACTTGTGAAGCCATCAAGCCCAGGACTTTTCTTTTTTGGGAGTTTTTTGATAACTGTTTCGATCTAAATTGTTGTAATTGGTCTGTTTAGGTGTTCTGATTCTTCCAGATTGATTTTTGGAAGGTTATATGATTCAAGAAATTTGTCCATTTCACTGAGATTGTCTAATTTTTTGGCATATAGTTCTTCATAGTATTTTCTTACAATGTTTGTATTTCTGTTGTGTCAGTTGTTATTTCTCCACTGTCCTTTTTAATTTTATTTATTTGAAACCTCTCTCTTTTTTTCTTGGTGAGTCTCGTTAAAGCTTCATCAATCTTGTTTACCTTTTCAAAGAACCAGCTTCTGGTTTCATTGATCCTCTGTATTGTTTCCTTAGCCTCTATGTCATTTATTTCTGCTCTGATCTTTATTATTTCCTTCCTTCTACTTGGCTTTGGGTTTTATTTGTTGTTGTTTTTCTAGTTCTTTTAGATGCAGGGTCAGGTTGCTTATTTGAGCTTTTTCTAGCTTCTTATGATATGCCTGTAGTGCAATAAACTTTCCTCTCAGAACTGCTTTTGCTGTGTCCCATAAATTTTGAGTTGATGTATGCTCATTATCATTTGTTTCTAGAAACCTTTTTATTTCTTCTTTGATCTCATTGTTAATGCATTCATTATTTAATAACATGCTATTTAGTTTCCAAGTGTTTGAGTATTTTTCAGTTTTTCTTTTGTGGTTAATTTCTGGTTTCATGGCATTGTGATCAGAGAAAATGCTTGATATGATTTCAATCTTCTTAAATTTATTGAGACCATTTTTGTGTCCTAACATGTGGTCTATCCTAGAAAACGTACCATGAGCGCTTGAGAAGAATGTATATTCTACTGCTTTAGGGTGAAAAGTTCTGAAGATATCTATTAAATCAAGTTCATCTAGTGTATCCTTTAAGTCTGCTGTTCCTTTATTAATGTTCTTTCTTGAGGATCTATCCAGTGTTGTTAGAGGGGTATTGAAATCCCCTACTATGATAGTATTGCTGTTAATCTCGCCCTTTATATCCATCAAAGTCTGCTTTATATATGTCAGGGCTCCTATATTTGGTGCATAGATATTTATAATAGTTATATCTTCCTGTTGAATTGTTCCATTTATCATTATGTAGTGTGCTTCTTTATCTCTTACTACAGCCTTTGTTTTAAAGTCCATTTTGTCTGATATAAGTATTGCTACCCCCTGCTTTTTTTTCATTTCCATTTGCATAAAATATTTCTTTCCATCCTTTTACCTTCAGTCTATGTGCATCTTTTGTGTTAAGGTGTGTCTCTTGTAGACAGCATATGTATGGGTCCTGTTTCTTTATCCATGCAGCTACCCTATGTCTTTTGAATGGATCATTTAATCCATTTACATTTAAGGTTATTATTGATATGTAGTTGTTTATTGCCATTTTATTCTTTAAAGCTGTATTCTTCTTTTGCTCTATTCATTCCTCCCTTTAAACTGTTCACAAGAGGCCCCTTAGTATCTCTTGCAGAATTGGTTTGGTTTTTATGAATTCCTTCAGGCTTTCTTTTTCTGGGAAGCTCTTTATTTCTCCTTCAATTTTAAACGTTAGCCTTGCTGGATAAAGTAGTCTTGGTTGTAGGTTCTTGTTCTGCATTACTTTGATTATATCTTGCCATTTTCTTCTGGCCTCAAGTGTTTCAGTTGAGAAGTCCGATGTCATCCTTATGGGGGCTCCTTTGTAGGTGATAACCTTTTTTTCTCTAGCAGCTTTTAAAATTCTTTCTTTATCCATTAGCTTTGGTATTTTAACTATGATGTGTCTTGGTGTAGATCTTTTTGGGTTTCTCTTTAATGGAGTTCTGTGTGCTTCTTGAATGTGTGGGGTGTTTCGCAGCCTTAATTTAGGAAAGATTTTGGCTATGATTTGATTGAACAAACTTTCCATTTCCTGTCCTCTCTCCTTTTCTTCAGGCACCCCGATGATGCGAATGTTGTTTCTCTTCATATTGTAACAAAGCTCCCTTAGAGTTTCCTCACATTTTTTGAATCTCTTTTCCTTTTTCTTCTCTGCTTCTGTGCCTTTGTTTATTGTGTCCTCTAACTTGCTTATTTGATCCTCAGCGTGATTCATCCTGCTTTTAATTCCTTCCATTGTGGTCTTCAGTTCTAATACTGTATTTGTCATTTCTGTCTGATTCTTTTTTATTATTTCAATTTCGTTTTTTATACTTGTTATCTCTTTATTTAGGTGTTCATAATGACTATCTATTGTTGCTCTAATTTCTTTGAACATCCTAACTATCATTATTCTAAATTCTGCTCTGGTAATTTGGTTATATCTGGTTCATTCAGGTCCTTCTCTGGAGATTTCTCTTGTTTCATTTTGTTTGCTTTCCTCTGCCTGCTCATTTTGTCTGTGTATAAGCAAGTTGTGGCCACTGGAGTCCAGTAGGTGTTGCCTTTGTGTTCTCTAGGTGTGGTCTGTCTGCAGGCCCCCCACCCCCTCTTCCGTTGCCTAGGGTGGTTGGGTATGAGCGTTGCCAGCGCCGGCCCACTGTGGCTTTTGCTGTGATTTCTGCTTCTCCTCCGCGGGAGGGGCTGTCACTCAAGCCAGAAGCCTTAGCACCAAGGGTAGAGGTGAGCACCTTTGCTCAGCTGCGGACCCAGCCTATTTCCGGACTTCCGCCCAGAACCCACAGTCAGAGCCTGCTCGCCACAGTTTTGCGGTTTGGGCGGGGCTTTTGACGTGCTCTCATCTGTGAGCCTTTGCCCGTCCGGAGCTTTAGGCCCGCCCTCAAGGCCAGGGCCCTTCTGCGCAGGGTTGCAAAGCCAGGTTTATTGGGCCTGTCGTGTTTGCTGGCGTTAGCTCAGCTGCGCACTTCCGCTCGTCCCGGACTCTATCCCGCCCCCGCGTACGGAGCCCGCTCGCGCACGTAGAATGGCAATCTGGGGTTTCTCCGGCCAGGCGGGGATAGTAGCGTGAGCTCAGCTGCGAGCCCCTGCCTGTCCCTGGTCCTATCCTGGTCCCCGCGTTCAGGGCCGGCTTGCGCAGGGTCGCAGAGCAGATTTCTGCCCATTCCTGGCCTCCCGCTTTGTCCCCGTAAGTGGGATTAAATGCGGGCCCGCAGCTTCCGGACCGCTTTCGCGCGTCCCCTCCGACCCTGCTGGGCTAGACCGACCTCCCACCGGCTTGGCATCTGCCCTCGCTGACAGAACCTCATTTCTGCGTCCTGTCACCCGAAACCCTTCAGCAACCCTCAGCAGAGTAGGAAGAGACCTAATACTCCACACTGTATGCCTGGGAGCTCCCTCACTTGTTTCACAGCTCAAAACTGTCCAAACGCCTCTTCTAGGCTCTGGGACTGCAGGCTGGGGCTTGGTTCCTGGGACCCAGGTCCCTCCCTCTCCGCCAAACTCTCGTCCTGCCACGCGGGTCTCTCCGGGATGCCGTTTGCTCCGGGGAGCTGGGCAGCCCTCTTCGCGTTTTCGCTATTCCTACCAGTCTCAATGAGGCTTCTTCTGTGTTCCTTGGTTGAAGAGTCCACTTAGTTTAGTTCATAGTTGGTTTATGCAGATGATGGTTCTTTAAATTGAGTTATAATCCACTTTGGTTCTGGGAGTTGGAAGTTGGTACATCCGCCTACTCCGTCGCCATCTTGCTTCCTTCTTGAATTAATTTTTATGATCATAAAACATCCTAACATATTTAAAAATATTACTTACCCTGGCATTAATAAATTATAAACTGAAATGAAGTGTCCATTGTGAAGACATTTAGAATTTGTATGCTAAACTTTAACTTATGATATGGAAAAAGTCAAATAATACATTAATTAAATTAATATCTGGCCTTATACTAGGGGAAATGAGCAAAGGAGAAATGAGAAACATTAACATAAATGTTAGAGTTATTGCTCTGCATGAAAATAAATGATTCTGTTAAATTAAAAATGTTGTCCAATTAAGGTAAAAATAATAACAATAGATATGATCAAAGTCTAACTTCAGCAGCTAAAGTTCTTCAATTTAATTTTATTTCTGTAATATAAACTTTAAATTAATGCTAATATTTTTATAACAAGTCTATAATCAAGTATAAATTTTAGATTATGCATATTTTCAAGCGAATTAAATGGAAATATTTATTTTAATGCTTTGTTAAATCATATGCACACAAGGAAAATTTAGTTTTATCATTACATTAACTTATCTGTTTTTTCTACTTTATAAACAGACTAGTATATCATATATATGGTATCATTTTAAACACACAAAAATTAATCCTTTATTTGCCTACCCCAATCTTGTCTACAGTTTAAGTAGCAATAAACCATATTGACATTTATTTATTCTTTAAAGTAAAGTAAGGATGTGAAATTACATTTTTATAGTAAAGTAATATCAACATGAAATTCCCAAAGAAAAATTTGGAAAGTCTTACAGTGTGCTTAAAGATGGCTTTTATACAAGACATAAAAAGTCTTTCTCCTGGTTTCAATTCCCCAAGGTCAGACCAAAATGGCAGAGGTTTTAGAAGATTGCTGGAACCATTTAAAAACTTGATTAACTGAATCTCTCACAAGGCTGCCATCAAAGTTTTGGCCAATGTTATAGTTATCTCAAGGCTTCTCTGGGGAAGAATTCCCTTCCAAGCTCACTAATATGGTTGTTGGCATGATTTTCTTCCTCCTGGGCTTTTGGACTATAGGACTCAGTTTTGGCTGTTCTGTCTGTTGGCTGAAGTCTGCCCTAAGTTTTCTTCATAAATCCCCCCATAATATGACAGCTGGATTTATTGAATGAATCACATGACAGAGAGGGAGAGAAAGCCAATAAGATGGCAATAATATTTTATCTCTTCTGTCATATTTTCTTTGTTAAAAGTGAACCATTGGGTTTAGCTCATACTCAATGGGAAATAATCACTGGTGTGATTAAGTCAGTTTGCACCACTTGGGCAGAACTAATACTTAACTTTAGGCTGAGTTTGGCGAACCAGTTGTTAAAATAGCATTTGTAATTAGTTTCTCAGTTTCTTTTGGAGCCAGAATTCTGGAATATTGAAGAAGTACTAGTTCCATGGAAAGCAGCTGAACAACAATTGCTCTTATTTAATGACACTTTTAATTATAACAAATTAATATTAATGATTATCGAGATTTCGTTTAAAAGATTTTTAAAAATTCCCAGAGCTATGCAATTCCTGAAAGTGTTCAAAGAGCTAAAAATATGGTCAGAACAGTTGCTGTAAGTTTACCAGAAGCAGAAAGGAGTTTATTTCAAAGATGAACATAGTATGTTAAGGGAAGAGGAGTCATTTACCATTTTCTAATATATAAAATGCAATGACTATTAGTCTAATCGGCCCACCTCTAAAGGAATGAACCCTACTCCTACAGTGAAAAGATGGTAAGGATAAATCACACAGCCGATAATGCTCCAATAAAAGAAAAGAAAATTGCAAATGAGGACACCAATCAAGAAGCAATATGGAAATATCTTCAATGACAGTTTTATTGTTTTCTTTCAGGTACTATTTACTGATTTTTCATTAATATTTTAAAATTCTTTCTTATAATCTAGGTTTGTATACCTTTTTTATTGTTCTTATTTAAGTATTTAATTCATGAAATAATAAACTAACTTTTGGTATATTGTTTTTTTTATACTTAAAATGGTGATTAGGGCAGGGAACTGGTAATATATTTGAATCTCACCACTGGAAATATACAAAAGTATGAATACCAGGAAGCAGAAACCTTTGAGTGCTACCCTCCAATTGTGCCTTCCACAAGGGCTGTGTAAATATATTCTTGTTGAAAAACACTTTCCAAATTTCTGGGAGTTAAAAATCTTGGTCCCTATGAGACATCTGAAAAATTCTCACAGGAGCAAGCAGGAAGCTGCATTCTTTGGTCAACTATATGCCACATAGGATTATTTTTCCAATCAATGATTTCTTCATAATGCTGGTACAGAGATAGTGTTTCACAAATTTGTGAAATGTCTATACTGGTCCCTGTATCAGCTGACCACTTTGAAATGAACAATAGTTGACACATGAGCATGAAATTAAAGCTTGCCCCCTACACACACATGAAAAAGGTGATTTTTTTCTACCATGATTATTGGAGTGCAGGTTCATAGTTTGGTGGTCTCATGATCTCAGAAAACACATTACATCATGGGTATCAAAACTACTTTCTTGGATTCCCATTATCTTCAGGATTAAATAGAAATAATTCAGCAGTTTACCTGGCTCTAAGCCTGGTACATCTCAATAGTCTCATCTGTGGCAGTTGACTCTTCACTTTTTATGCTTTGACTACACTGTTTCCAGGTTTCTTGGGAGAAAAACATAATTTCTTTATTTTACCATATCTGCTCTTTTATTTTTAAAATATTTTGCCTTCTCAAAACTCTACCTCTTTGCTTATCACAGATAACACTGGGAAACAACATTTTTGTTGCATCCACAAAAACACTTGTTCTTAACTAATTCGAGTGCGCTAATCTCAAATCTGACATTAGTTTTTCTATGTAAGCCACAGTTTTTTGGAAATTCTAAATTTGAAGTTTTTATCTTATTGTAAATTTGTCAACATTTAGTTTAACATAATGAAGTAGAATGTCTTCTTGGGCATCATCTTTGTAAAAATATAATAATTTATATAATGCCGTAAATACACTAATACACTAAAAGATATGATTGCATCAGAATTTGGCTACAATTTTGAAATAGAACATATTAATCATAAAATTAGTGCAAAACTTATTTAAATTCTATTCAGGCAAAAATTTGCGTTTGTAGCTCTTGCGTTTGTGTACTTGTTGAGGACAATCTTGTTTGATGCTCCAGCAGTAGTCTGCCATCATATTTCTGTCCCATCACCCCTGATAATGATCTTCCATAGTCTTCAAATCTTGATAAAAGCGTTTATCCTGCTCATCAATAACAGCTCCAAGATTTTCAGGAAATTTATCAAGGTGACTGTTCAGGAAGTAAATCTTAATGCTCATGTTACATCCAATGTTGCGGAAAGTCTACAGCATCCTTTGAACCAGAAGTTCATAGTTTTTTGCTGTTTTGTTGCCAAGGAAGTTCTTTGTAACTGCCACAAAAGACTGCCATGCTTCTTTTTTATCCTTATTCATCTTCCTGGCAAATTCTTTGTCACATATGAGGGTTCGAATTTGAGGTCCATTGAATACACCTACTTTTCTCATTTCAAAAGACAAGGCAGAAAAAGCAGAAAGAATATGTTGAAAGCATTCACTTTCTCTTTTCAAAGCCTGAACAAACTGCTACATTAAGCCAAGTTTGATGTGAAGTGGGGAAAATATTATCCTATCTTGATTAACAACAGGTTCATTCACAATATTTTGCATCCCTAGTTCCAGAGCTTCACGTTTCGGCCACTTCTACTGTGTCCAGTGTTTTTCTTGAGCTCGGCTGTCCCACAAACAGAAAGCAAGGATACTTTGTGTAACCTCTTTGTTGTCCTAGCAGGAAATTTACCATTTTATGATCTACACAAATAATCCAATTATGCTCTTCATACTTCAGTAAGTCAAGGACAATTTTTATGTCATTATAATCTTCTCGCACATGAGTTGAATAACCAATTGGAACTGCTGCATAAACATTACTGTTGTGTAGGAAAACACATTTCAGAGTCCGTTTAGAGCTGTCAAGAAACAGCCACCATTCTGTTAGACTGTAAGTGGTAACACCTAGCTGCCTGAGAAAACTACTGATATCATGACAGTAAACAAAGTGTTTGTCTTTGGAAAAAAATCCACAGAAATTAGTTCACACTTCCTGAAATGGGATACTTTAGCTGACCAGTGAAGTATATTCTTTTCTTAAAGCCTGGAAGCTAATAACTCAGCTGCTTTCTTTGATAGACCCTAATCTCTTACTTAGTTATTCAATTTTAGTTGGCTAAGCTGCTAAGGGCTTAATGACTGCTTGGCATCAGAAGAAGACCCTTCAGATTCTACAACCATTTCTTCATGCATCTTATCAAAATATACTTGATCACCATGTTGACGTTCTTTGTCCTTAGAAGAAATAAAAACATTTAAATCTGGAACTGGGAGTGTCTCAGAGTGTGAGAGAGGTCGTATTGCTGAAGAAATATTAGGATATGCGATCATATGCCATTTTTTCTTGCCAATGCCCTTTTTTATGGATCAGACAGAAATAACAGTCACTGCTGTGGTCCTTAGGTTCATGCCAAACCATGGGAATACCAAAGGCATTCCTTTTCAATTTTTTTTAGTCCAGTCATGAAACATTTCCTCACAATTATGACACACAATATGAGGAGCCCAATTCTTGTCTTGATTGCCAAGAGGAACTTGAAAATAGGCAATATATGCACGTGTCACAAATGATGAAATATTGCGCCTTTGACATTGAAGTGTGTAACAGTCACATATATAATAGAAGGTATCAGGACTATTCTTCCAATTACACTCACTCAAAGAAGCCATGATTCAATCTTAAAACAAAATAAGAGGGTGTTTCTATCAGATAAATCTTTTTACATTTAAAAACAACTACAATTATAAAAAATGATGTTTATAAAACATTAATTGCCTTACGGTTATGTTTAATCCAAAAATCGTTGCCCTTTAACTCCAATTTAAAAACCAATGCATGCCATTAACTGTAACAGAAAGAAATTAAAATTGCATAAAAAGTAGAGCATGCACCAAAAATAAGATTTCAGATTTGGAATCAGTGATGCAGACTTATATAGAAAAAGTTCTACAACCTCATGCAACAAAAAATGAAAAAATAAACTGTTCCTCAGTGTTCCTGTTCATTGCACAGATCTAAGCACAAATGTCACTCTTTTTACAGAATTGTAGAACTCATTACTCTCTCCTGCAGCTCTTTCAGTTTTATCTGAAACAATAGAAGCAGGTGTTTCCTGCCCCTTGTATCTGTACTATTGCACCCCGATCTCATCTCTCTATCAGCAGATACCTTTCTGTATGCTATGTTCTCCGTGTTAAAGCTTAATATAACTTAAAAAGACAATTATTTATATAATTTTAGTTTTTTATTCATCTGTTTTAATCTTAATAGAAAACTGATCTTGACAGTCATGATTTTTGAAATGCAAGTGACATACACACTTTAAAATTTTTTTCCATTGATTTGTGAGAGAAAGAAGGAGGGAGGGGAACATAGAAAGAAACAGAGAGAGAGAGCAGCATCAACTTGTTTTTCCACTTAGTTCTATTTAGTTGTGCACTTATTGGTTGCTTATTGTATGTGCCATAATCGGGGATTGAACTTGTAACTTCAGCATACATGGCCAATGCTCTATCAACTGATCCACCAGGCCAGAGCTTGTGCCATACATTTTGAACAATAAAGGAACTTGTCATTTCAAAGATTTGCTTTTTTTGTGACAGACACAGAGATAGGGACAGATAGAGACAAACAGAAAGGGAAAGAGATGAGAAGCATCAATTCTTTGTTGTGGCATTTTAGTGATTCATTGATTGTTTTCTCATATGTACCTTCACTGGAGGGCTACAGCAGAGGAAGTGGCCCTTGCTCAAGCCAGTGACCTTAGGCTCAAGTTAGCACACTTGGGCTTCAAGACAGATACCTTGGAACTCAAGCTAGCAATCATGGGGTCATATCTATGATTCCACACTCAAGCCAGCGACTCTGTGCTTAAGCTGGTGAGTCTGTGCTCAAGCCAGTGACTTCAGGGTTTCAAACCTGAGTTTTCTGCATCCTAGTCGAACTTCCTATCTACTGTGCCACTGCCTGCCTGGTCAGGCCAAAGCTTTGCTTTTTAATAATAAATATTTAGTACCTAAATAAAAAATAATATTCACCAAGAGAATTAACAGAATTGGAAAAATGAAGAAGGATATAAGAAAAGTTTTCTACTTCAAATATATTTTGGAGTGGATTGAAGATGGCAGGACTATCCTAGGATGTAAAATCAGACTTCCAAACTCTGCTTACATGTCACTTCTCAGTGGAGTTTCTCTGGTTCTCCAGAAGTGGTTCATCCACACCCTCAAATCCCAGTGTTTCCTCTGCCAACACACTCATAATAGTTATGGCATAATAATGACTTCATCAGGTTTAAATGTATTCTTTTCCTTTAGAATATGCATTTTATGAAGCTATCTACAGTGCTGTTTTTTCAGGTCTGCATCCATAGTATCAAAAGTTATTCTACATCATTTATACTTATTAAATATTATTGAACACAAAAATAACTTTTAAGTTGATTAAACAAAGGAGGATATATGGTTTGACAATGAAAGAAGCTAACCTGTACAAGCTGTGGCCAAAAAGAATTTTATTGTGTGAATCCTGGTTTATCAGAAATAAACAGAGCAAAAGTAGGACTGTAGGTGGATAATAATAAACTGAAACCAATGACGTAAGTGTGGACCAACATTTTTTCCTCTATTAACCATTTTTTAAAAATTTTCTGCACCAGCTTCATTCTCCTATACATTGCAGAAATTTGAAAATTAATGCATGGGAAACAAAAATTTTACATGTTAGGTCCTGGTCGGTTGTCTCAGTGGTAGAGCATTGGACCAGTGTGTGGAAGTCCCAGGTTCAATTCCCAACCAAGTTACACAGGAGAAGTACCTATCTGCCTCTCCAACCTTCCCTTTCTCTTTTCTCTCTATCTGTCTTTTTCCTTCCCATAGCCAAGGTTCCATTGGAGCAAAGTTGGCCCAGATGCTGAGGATGGCTCCATGGCCTCCGCCTCAGGCACTAGAATGGCTCTGGTTGCAAAGGAGCAACAGCCCAGATGAGCAGAGCATTGCCCTCTGGTGGGCATGACGAGTGGAGCCCAGTTGAGCACATGTGGGAGTCTGTTTCTCTGCCTCCCCACTTCTCACTTCAGAAAAATACAAAAAAAATTATTTTTTTTACATCATAGCCACCAGAAGTGAATCACTATTTTCATTGTTATTATTAAGTCTAGTTCAAACATCCCAGGCAAATTCTCTTTCCAATTTTGAGCTTATTCCTGAGCAAACAACTCTGGGCTGGGATATAAGGTGGAATGGTGGGTAGTATATGGTTCCTTGCAAAGCCTTGTCCAAATTTCAAGTCATAAATTTAGTTTGCTAACCTCTGTGAGAAGTATGCTTAATCTATTAAACTTTGTATTGTAGGTGACTCTCAGGAGGCACTGGATGTGCCTGAAAGCCAATTTGATACTATTTCGTACTTTTCTTTTAGTCCAGGGGAAAAATATATAATATGCTACAATTATTATTTTAAATATTACATCCTAGGGTCTAGTTGCCCCATCCAATAATAGGATACACATGCATCTATTTTTTTAATAAAACGGTGTTTATGGAGCATTTTATAATCTACAGCTAGAAGTTTACTTTAATTTTTAATTTCATGCTTCTAGAAATAGATTTAGGGGTTCACTATCTGAATACTATCCACTGATATTTAGTGAATATTTCATTTATTACTACATAAATAATATTTAGTATTGTGTATAACTAACTCTGAAAGTAATATCAATTACACAGTTGTATTACTTTGAATAAGTCCATCTCACTGAGGTGTGTTCCTTTGTTTTCTAGCTGGCTGAATTCTTTATCTTTGGGCAGAGAGAGTAGAGACAATATCACTCCTACCATTTTAATGAGCAGGATACAGTCTTTAATTGGTCTCGGTCAATGCATCTTTTAGTTTACACTTTATTGTATTTCTAAATCATACTAAGGTCTAACCTATTTACATCAAAGACCACATGAATGTTGTAAAGAGATTCCTGAACATATTAGGGATAATAGAAAAAAAGAAATTTAAGGTGTTCATGTCTTGTGTTGTCATTTCCTGCAATAATTCATCATTTTTTTAAGTTTCTAAGGGAGATCTACTATAATGAAAACAATACTTAAATATTAATTAATATTAAACACTAATGTGAAAAAAATATTTAAAATGTTACTGGTACGTATAAGAATGCTAATTAATTGTGTTCATGTATATGTCATTGCAGTGTCTCATTTCATCAATAAGCATCTACTCATAGAAACCTACAGAAAATAGACTGATAAATTCTATGATTCCAACACAGAGTTTGAAATGCCATAGAAGTATTAACTAAATAAAGGTACAATTGATATTCGATTTATTTTTGATTCAGAAGGAACATTTGATGGATGGAGAAGATGACTTTATTTGTTCTGTCTCTGAAAGAAAAGTCCTTAGTTCTATACAATGGCTACCACTTCAGCTCTTCAAATACACATTAATTTTCCTACTCTGAGATAAAAATCTGTTCCTACTGCTATCAGAAGGTTAATTCTTCAGGATTTGTGAATAAAGTTTGCCATATTCTCCAATCAGCATTACTACTTTAGCAGTATTTCTCTTAAAGTTATCATACACACAGATTGCAGAATTATTTCCAAAAGCATAACTCAGATTATTATAATCCACAATTACTAATATTGATTAGCAGCCTACCTGCCATTTATGAAATTAAATGCCTAACTCTGGATCTGTTTATTCTAACAGTTGTCATTTCAGCTTTGTTTTTATTTCTGATTTCAAGCTGTACTGACCATTTTCTACCATCAAAATAAAACTTACTTTAGCCAACTTTATTAAACACTAGAATTTCATTGTGAGTCTGAATAATAATAAAATATTACAGTAATAAAAAAGATGTATAATTTCCAACACCACTCTAGGTAGTGTTTTAAGACTTAGTAGCGAATGGTCACTTAAACTCACCTATTATCTCCTATTAACTAGACCATTATTATACTATTAATAATAGCATACCAAGAAATAATAGCTACCACTTGATGCACATGAGGCACTAAGCTGCTTCAAAGCTTTTTAAATGTATTAATTTATTTAACTTTCATAGTATGGTTGCAAGTAGGTACTACTGCTATCTGTTTTATTGGTTTTTTTTATTCTTTTTTTTTTTTTTACAGGGACAGAGAGAGAGTCAGAGTGAGGGATAGATAGGGACGGACAGACAGGAATGGAGAGAGGTGAGAAGTATCAACCATTAGTTTTTTGTTGCCGTTACGACACCTTAGTTGTTCATTGATTGCTTTCTCACATGTGCCTTGACTGCAGGCCTTCAGCAGACCAAGCAACCTCTTGCTGGAGCCAGCAACCCTGGGTTCAAGCTGGTGAGCTTTTGCTCAAGCCAGATGGTCCCACGCTCAAGCTGGTGACTTCGGGGTCTCGAACGCGGGTCTTCTCCATCCCAGTCCAATGCCCTATCTGCTGCGCCACCACCTGGTCAGGCTGTTTTGTTATTTATAGAAAGTTTTATCAAGTTGAATACTTGAAGCACTTTATAAAATAATTTTTAAGTATAGTTATTTAGTTACAAATGTTTTTCAGTCAAGCACAAAACCAGATTGCTTATAATAATTGTTTTATATTTTATTAAATAACATTGGATATATAAATACATACTTTTTAAAAATAAAATAACATTTTTATGGATGGGTAACACTAAGCAACCACATATGCTATAAGGTTATGGTTAAATTGTATTTAGATTAATGCATCCTATTCTTATAATTAGGATTACAAAATTTTTGAAATATATTTTTTTCCAAAAGTTTTTAAGAACATATTTTAATTCACTAATGTCCCTGTAGAGTGGCTATGAAAAATATAATCATTTTACTTTACAGTTTTATATTTAAAATTATATTTGGTCTAATGGCAGTCAAGAAAATGAAGATTTTCTTTTTCCATGTACACATAAATCCATAAAATGTGGAGTTATTTTTTACAAATAAAACTAAAACAAGTTTTAAAATTTGAAGATAGACATTTACTAGAGTTCCTTCTAAAATTTTTTCTGAAATTATTAAGTTTTATATTTGTACATTAAATATTTTAAAACATCATCTGCTTTCTCAACTCTCAAGGGCATAAAGCAATAGCTAAGAGAACAACTGAAACATTCATTCCACTTCCTTTTTTTCTCCTAATTTAAGACAGTACCTGATCTTTGGCCTTTGCATTATTTTTATTTTTTATTTCTTTTTCCTATACCTTGTGGTTCCATTATGCTCAGAAAAAGTCTTTTTTAAGGAAGGAAAGTTGAATAACAGAATATTAGAATTTAGATATCTGTTTTCACCATCCACACATTTAAGACTCAAGTGATCTAGCCAGTTTCTAGTCCCCTAACAGAGCTCCATCCACCAAGTATGACAGATCCACTTGAATGGCCTTGGGTTTTCCCAACATGGTTTATAGATGTTCATTTAATCTAACACACTAGAGTTTAGCTTTAGGTCACTTTGGCCTTTATTTTGCTTCTAAATTTGTCTTTTGGTTAATAATTACAGTTCTCCTTAGTCACGAGTCAGGTTTTCCCATACTCTGCCTGGACTTTCGTACCCTTATTTCTAGCTTGCCTTGAGCTTAGGTCATTTGTTGCTGACACTATCTTCCTCTTTACAGAAAACCATGAACGAAGGTGAGCAGAATCCATAGCCAGCTATGTGGGCAGTAGGAAGGCCATATACAGAGCTGTCCCCAAGAGAAATCAATTTTTTTATAATGATTCAAATATATTTTTGTTCAGAAGGGATATAACAAAATACAGAGCAGTAAGGCAAGAAGGTCATTTTAAAAGCATTTAATTAAAATAGCAGTCAAACTTTAAAAGGCAGAGCTGATGGAAGATAATTAAAATGGACTTTGGAAGACTGAAACATGTCTATTCTCAACATATTTGATGAGTCTATTCTGCATGTCAGACACTGCTTTACTCATGGACAAAGTAGTTGTTCTCATGCTTATTAGATCAGAGCGAATGAATTAAAGGCAATCAATAAGAAAATAGTCTATATTAATATGTGCCATGTGGAGAATTAAAATAGAGGAATATAATATGATATTAAGTGGGTATCTATTTAAAGAAGGTAGTCCAGTAACATTTTTTTGTGGACATTATATTTAAGCTGAGAGATGAATGACAAAAAGATCCTTCCATATGAACATCAGGGGAAATAAAGACAACAAAAGGTAAATTAAAAATTCAGAAAAGGTTTCAGTTAGTGTGGCATACTCAAAATGGCTTGGTTGGGATTTTCCAAACTGGGCAGGAAACAGTTAAAAAGGAAGAAAAATCCTTTTGCTTATGAATATATGTTTACCAAGTATCAGCTCTGTGTCAGTTATGCTACTAGATATTGAAGATATAAAAATGAATGGGACAGTGTGCTTTTTCTTCCAGGCACCTACTTCCAATAAAAGAATGAATAAATGGGTAATATTTTAGCAGACTAATGTTGTGGCTTACTCCATGTTTATGCTCACAATTTTTAGTTTCTGTTCTTATAATATAGAGATAGAAAAGCTAAAACAATATACAAATTGCACATTTCCTAGCCTCAAACATTCTACGGTGATCAAGGCTCTGCCCAGGGGACTTGGAGGCATGAGCAACAGTTGTTAGAGATCATAGAGCAGATAGATCTATTTTTCCAGGTGGGATGTACAGGGAAGGTATTTTGCATCTTCTGGAGTAGTTGCAATGCTGTGTCTTATTTTCAATCTCTAGCCTCATTAATGCAGATCTTCAGATCTATAAATGTTGGATTTTCATCAGAACATTCCAATGGTGCAATTGCACGTCTTTCCTATCTACACACTCATGACCATTTGAATGACCATTGTCCATTCTAGGAGAGTTCTTGTAAGTTATTTAATAAACATATGGTGCAGAATTTACCCTCTACTGCTGCACATTAATTTACTTCAAAATATCGCAGTTTAAAATAACTATCTTATTTTGCTCATGGAGTCTGTGGGTTTGAAATTCAAACAGAAAACAGCAGGGACAGCTTGATTCTGTTGTACAATAACTCGGTCCTCTGCTGGGAAGATTTAATGGTTCAGTGTCACTCAATGCCAGGGACTGGAATCATTAGATGTCTTTACTCACATGTCCAGCTATTGATTCTGGCTGTCACCTGGGACCACAGCTGAGAGTGTCCTCATAGTATAGTTGTCTAAGGGTCCTTAGATATTTTTAAATAGCAGCTTAATAAGAATTTTTTCTATACTGTTATGTAAGAATTGACTCCGAATTTACTGGTTCAACACATCAGCTATTTAATGTCTCAATATTTTGTAAAATATATATCTACTATGTATTTTAATGTATTACAGGGACAGAGAGAGAGAGTCAGAGAGAGGGATAGATAGGGACAAACAGACAGGAAGGGAGAGAGGCGAGAAGCATCAATCATTAGTTTTTCATTGCCATTGCAACACCTTAGTTGTTCATTGATTGCTTTCTCACATGTGCCTTGACCGCGGGCCTTCAGGAGACCGAGCAACCCCTTGCTCAAGCCAGATGGGCCCACACTCAAGCTCGGGGTCTCGAACCTGGGTCTTCCGCATCCCAGTCCAATGCTCTATCTACTGCACCACTGCCTAGTCAGGCTGTATTACTCTTCTGATACTAATACCTTACTATGTCTGGGTAGGCTCAGCTGAGTTCTTTCTGTGGGTCTCACACTCCACTTTTTGGCCAATTGTGCTCTGATGTAAGGTCTGAGGGAGAATCTGCTTCCACGCTTACTCTGTTGGCAGAAATCAGGTCCTTGTAGTTGTAGGGCTCAGACCCTCATGTTTGGTTGTCAGTGGGGGCTGCAATCATCTTTGGGAAGCCATGTGCAGTTGAGTTTCTTTGATGTTCTCACAGGCCCTGACAGACCCTCGCATCCTCTCTGCTAGCACCACATCCTCTCACTTCCAATCCCCACTGTGCTGCCAGCCTCTCTTATTTCTTACCCTGCAATTAGTCTGAGAATTATTTATACTTTTAAAGGTTTTATATAATTACATCAGGCTTACCCATCTAATTTCCCTTTTGGTTAACACAGAATCAAATGATGATACCCTTAATTATGTATGAAAATTTCCCTTTTCCAAAAAAATATAACAACTCCAAGAATGATATCCTCAGGTGAGCATAGGGAATGTTGAGGACCAGTTTTGAATTCTGCCAACCTCCATGTGCAAGATGTAACCTGCATCACCTTTTCTGACAGTGTCTGTGGTCATGTAGGGTCACATGTGGCACATTCCTTTTGTTAAAAGTGAGTCATTGTGGTCAGCCCACAGTGGTCAAGGAAAGAGAATATGAAACCTACCTCTTATTGGTAGTGTCAAAGTATTTAAAGATATGTTTTAAAACTACCACACTGTTTCAAAAAATTAGTTCATCTAACCATGCTGGAGTGGATTCTATTTGTCTATAATTACAATTCCTCATCACTGCAAACATAGTCTTGGAGTCCTGCATAGATACTGTGGTCATACAGAACAGGTATATCTACTCCAGACTTGGCATCAGAAAAGACTTCCCAAAGGAAATATCTAAATTGACACCTAAAAGTCAATGAAAGATTTGGAATGCAATGAATAAGGGGAAAATATTATTGGCAGAGAGAAGAGGATGTACAGTTTTCCAGACAACAGACAGTAGTATATTGAGGAGTGAAAATAAGCTGAGCACAACAAAAATGCTGTGCTAGAGGTAGAGGAGTAGAAGGAAATAAAATTGAAGATGTTAGCATGATCCAATCCCTAAAGAACTGTAAGACAAGTGAAGGAGTGGACAATAATGAAGAGCCAATGAAGAGAAATATCAGGGAATGCCCATCCTATCAGGCAAAGGATAGGCTCACAGGATGATTCAGCAGTCAGCTCCTAGTACAGTGAGTCCTCACTTACGGACATGTTTCTGGTTCCACAGGTGTAACCAAACTTCTAAATAAAAACCAGAAACACTTGTAATAGTAAACATTGTTATAAATATGAGCTATACATACATTTGGGAAAGATGAATAAGAACAAGTAAGGCAATTATTTTCCACCCCACTTATTTCAATTCAGAGTTGCCGGTGGAGGGAGCCCTACCCAGGGCATAAGACGGAAATGCACCCACCCTGGAGGGTACATCGTTCCATCTCAGAGCCACTCACCTCCCCACTCCACTCACTCAGACTGGAAGAAGATAGATACGCCATCCCTATGTGCACCTCTCTGGGATGTGGAAGGCAACCAAAGTTGTCAGAGAACATCCACGCAGATGTGGGGAGAACGAGCAAACCCCACCTAGACAGTAGGCCCAGCTGAGAATTTTCTTATCACTGTTATAATGAAACGATGTTATTTGCGAACTTGCTGTAGTCTGATTAGGGGACACCTAGGCCTAAACCGTAGTAAATCCTCACCCCTTTCACAAGTGGGCAGGCAATTCGGATGGAACTTCCTTGCATTAAGCATCTGCAGCCCCAGGGCCCCTGCAATCATTCTAAGCCTTGGAGATGACACCCACCTCTCTGTTGTTGGCATCTCTGAATCACAGCTTTGGCCACTAGCATCAGAAACTGCAACTTGCCCGCACATTAGCTGCTTGTTCTAGATTTTGGCACCTTTCCTGTTTTCTCCTGCTCCTCGCAATGAATCAGTGTGTTCTGAGTTATGATGCTGAACTATTTATTACAGTTATGTGGTTGTGTTTGGAGCTTCTCTGTTTCTTATGCTTTCAGCCAAAGATACATTTTACTGACATTAATGCAACATTTTAGTAATGATTAACAATAATAATGTACACTTATGTACCACTTCAATTTTTCCAAGCATTTTCAAATTAATGTTTTATTATGTATCTTCCTTTGCACGGCATCCTATCCCAGTCTCTGGGTGCAAGACTGAAATAGCACGCATCCCCTTCACCAACTCAACCTCTTCCTGTGAAGGCTCTTAGCCTCATGTGAAATGTTGTTTCCCCACTTATAGTTCCCACACCCTCACTATCAATCTAAATGCTCTCTGTTTCCCTCTTATCACACCTCATGTTATTACCTTTAAAATTACAACATAATTTTCGTTATTATTTGTTTCATGTCTGCCTATGATAGCACCCTCTCCCAAGAAGTCTACCTCTTTTAACTTACCACTCTAGTCCCAGCATCTAATAATTTCTTTGTGTAAACTTGATGTATAATTCATTGGCCCAGCTATGGTAGAGTATAGAATTAGAAGTGAAGGACTCTCAAAAGTATGAAAAAAATGTATCTTCAAGGTAATTTAGAATTTGTATGGAGCTGCAACACTAACTGTAATTATGCAAATAGAAACATGGTTCATCTCTAAGTAGGTGCCATTTTAAGATATGTGCCATAGTCCCCTGCTTCCTTCTTTATGGTCAAGGTCAAAGATTGAATTGGTACCCACATGGTTCTGGGAATTCTGGAGCGGCTGTTGGAATAGGTTAACATGCTTGAACAGCTCAAATGACATTTGTCACAGGCTCAGCTGAGCTGGAGAGAGGTGAGATGCTAGGTGTCAGAGTAAGCAATTGAAAAGAAGTCAAAAGGAAAGTAATAGCAAAGCCTTTGAACACTTTTTGCCTCAGTATAAGAAAGAGGCTAAAGCAAGAAAGGGCCCACTCTGCCTTGTTTCATTTCCCCCACAGAACAGGGAGTACACTGCCTGAGACTCAGGCGAATCTGTGGGGATGTAGGTAGGGGTGGCCTTACTGCCCAGGGAGCCCCCACAAATGGCTCCAGCAGTCTTATGGACAGTTGATGGGAAGAATCAAGGCTATCTCTTCCTTTCCCCCATAAACAGGCATTAGCAGTGGTGACAGAGTAGGTCTTAAACGATGAGGTCTCTGAATAAAGGCAGCTGAGCTAGGAATGTACCTGTGTGAAGAGCATGGACAGCCAGAGGGCCCTAAGTCCTTGACTGTCACACCCTCCAGATCCTGCAGTGCACTGGTGTGTCCTTGGTCAGGAGCAGCAGGGCAGCTTTCCCCAAGGAGGCCTGCCACGGTCAGGACTGAAAAATCACATATACATCTTTCTGTCCTGGAGCTGGACTTCTTCCATGTGGCACATGCCAGAGCAGATCTTCAACTGGTCACATATCTTGTCTATGATGGTGTAATGAATTGGAGGCAACACTTTCAACATCTAATGCACATTTCAAAGTTATTATCTCTAAATTTGGACCACTGATCCTTCTTGCTAAACTGCTTTTATAGTTTTTATTTCAACATTATCCCTCATTTCTCCTCAGCTCTCCCTGCTTTAACCTTGTCCTTTACATTCTACTCCCACTAAGTAGCCATAATGATTTAAAAATACATATAGATATGTCAAATCATGTGACATCTTTCCTCAAAATTCTCAGGTGTTTCAATCAGAGAAAACTCAAGTTTCATCAGATGCCTAAAGTAACTTTCTTACACATCCCTAACATCTACTACTGTCTGAATGTTTGTGTCTCACCAAAATTCATATGTTGATATCCTAACCCTCAAGGGGATGGTTTTAAGAAGTGGGGCATTTGGGAGGTGATTATGTCATTAGGGTAAAGCCCTCATGACTAGGATTTGTGCCCTTTCAAAAGAGACCTCAGAAAGTGTGCTCTCTTCTTTGCCATGGAGGGACATAGCAATAAAATGTCTATGACCCAAGGAGTGGGCTCTCTCCAGACATCTAATCTGCCAACACCATGATCTTGGACTTCCCAGTCTGCAGAACTGTGAGAAATAAATGTTTGTTGTTTATAAACCTCCCACTTTATGGTATGTTGTTATATCAACCTCAACAAACTAAGACAGCTTTTTCTACCCACATTTCCCTTGCTCACCCACTTCACTATAGCCTTTGCTTTTTCTTCAATTTACCAGGGATTTTGCACTGGTGTTTCCTCAGTCTGAACATTAATTTTGCTTTATGTCCATATGATTCTCTCTTCTTAAATCCAAGTGTCTAAAATGCTCAGCTTTCTTTCTCTTCTATTTATAGGTCGAACATACTTAGTTAGCAAGAAGAAGCCCTCAGTCATACATCATGGTAGACAGCCTTCAGATCCAGATACATGACACAATAAGTACTGATATGAGAGACTCTGGTAATGCATATTAAAGCCTCCCTTACTTTACCACCATTTGACATATTACGATATTTCTCATTAGCCTTCCGCATATAACATATAAACACATTTGGTGAAAAGAACGTTATTTTGGTCATGACTTTATTCCTAATTTCTAGAACAGACAGGTAATTGTCTTATTCACAAGAACTACTTGTTAGTTAAATAAATAAAATCAAAGTTAGAAACTTATCTCTTCTTAATGAACAATGAACACACATCATGCTGGGTGGATTCAGGAGATAGGCAGCATTAAAATATAGGATTTATATAACAGTAGTGTAGAACAATTTTTGGAAGATTTATTCCATTCAGCAAATGAATTCTTTGATCTCTCAATTTCTCTTTTTGCTATAAATTTCTTCAGAAAGAAAAACCTAATTAGAGTTTTAATACCATATACCTTAAATCATACCTAGTACTGAATATTAATTTAAAAATCTGAGATTATAAATTTTTTGAACATCTGCATATTGAACAAAGCAGATGTTCTCATACTTCTCTTGGGAGCCATGGCAATACAATTAGTAAAACGAATGGAAGAAAGCTTTGTGGAGGCAGATGGCTTTTTTTGAGAGGCATAAAGGGAGGGAAGCAAACTTGAATCTTGGACTCACCATAACTCTGGAATTTGTAAAAGCTAATCTCTCCAAACCTCAGTTTTAACAAAATCTGATTTATGCTAAGGGTTGTAGCCATTGCTTTGGCTTACCTTCTAAAAGAAAATATTTTATCACTGGAAGATTAGTCAACCATTGTTTTCTTTAAAGCAACTAATCATAATGTAACTATACCAATCTTGCTTATAGAGAATGGATATTCAGTTCCCCTTGACAACATGTAAATTGAATGTCATTGTTTAAAAGAGACTATAAAGGTCTCTTTATTTTATTTTATGAATAAATTGCTATGTCTCATTTAGTGCATGTATCCACTATT